>OY728157.1:1038450474-1043450474 GCA_963277665.1 Viscum album
ATAAATTCTTTTCAAAAAGTGGAGGAAATAATTATTACCCGCTAATGATAGCCTTTAACATCTAATGTAAGATAAATCCATGAGTTTATATGGTATTAGGGCCCATAATATAGCTGATATGATAGATGCATGCATACAGTTCCTAACCCTTTTAATCAAGACTCTTGATATTTGTCCAACATCTCAATAGAACATGAATGATATCACCTCTAGAAAAAGTATCACTTCATTGAAATATTTAGGGAATGAAGTGAATAAAATTGAATAAGTAGAGTGAGGATGAACTAATACAAGACAAACAACCCCAGAACTTTATTAACTTAGTGCCACTCAATAATGTAAAATTGAATAATATGTACTACACATGTGTTGACAGAAAGCATCATCGTATAGTAATGTGGGAGACACTGAATGACTTTTGCAATATATAAAATACATGAAACCTATAATATAAAAAATTAATATGCAATTAATAAATTAAATAATTGAAAATATACAATAATAATTTTATTATAAATTAATAATCTTATATGTAATTTGGTTGAAGACTTTGCAGTATATGTCTATAATTGTGGATATCATGTCTAGTGATATATGAATGTTAATGGTAATGAATCCACATATTGGCAACATGTTTTCAGTTATAGTTTCATAATTTATAGATTTTATTTTCATATATGTAAACACATAACATTGTCCATGTAGGGGATCCTATAAAATATTGGTAGGAAATGATGAGTGCACATGTGGGAAAATGAGAGGGATGAGATCCCATACACACATATAGATAAGAATAAAAAATCATATAATTTTCATCATATCAATGAATCATGCATTTTATAACACTCTGTATGTATAATAAAGAAATTCATGGACCCAACCGGATGGTAATATTTGGTTCAGGTCCCCAAGTAACAGTAAATACATCAGATGAAAAAATGCAGTATAATGATTGATGAAGATCATGATGAAGATAATTATTAGAATATATGTTCATGAAAATATTCATATGGTGATCTCATCATTATCATCAGAAAAATATGTGAAGTGTTCATCTATCTGTTGAATGAAAAACAGACCACTGACAGTAGACTAACCCTCATCCTAGAACTCAATTCCTAGTTCTCTATGAACTAAATCAAACCCATCACCATGAACTCAGCATGTCACAACCACACCCTTAACAGGTAATCCCAACAAAAGGGAGACAAGATTTAGGGTGATCTTCATATATCCCTTTGGTAGATGAAAAGTATGTATATTTAACCTCCATCTCTCAACACAGGCTGTAATGAGTTGATGATTGATGAAGGTGAAATCACATATCACTACACTATATAACCCTACATGTTGAAGATGTGGGATTATGATAAGAGGGAGTGTATAATGATAGAAGTGGTGTGAAATCCATACATTTAGAACAATAACATAACTCCCCTCTAAGAAAAGATGAGAAATATGTTTCTCTTAGAAGGTGAGAAAATGATCACCCACCATATCTATATTTGATATAGTCATTACAATTTTTAGTTAGTATAACACATTTTTTAAAATACTTTTTATTAAATAAATGTAAGAAAATTAAGTACATAGTTAGTAATCATAATGAAACCCAATAAAATATAATTTATCAAATAAAAAGGGATGGTAAATTGATTTATTTTTTGTAACAATTCTAGTAAACATTAAGATGATAACAGAACAATTTTTTTTTAAAGATCATAAATTTCTCACATAATGAAATTTCATGAGATTTAATCTAGGAAAAAATTAGTGTTTTTTGATAAAGTTTTTTTTAGATTTTCATGAATAGTATAGACAATAAATACCAAAATAATAAATTTTCTTGAAAAAACAAAATACATTCAGGTTGTGAAATGATATAGAATAATATTTTTGGGACATATCACATGATAAAATCAATGGTATAATAATAGTTTTACACAACATTGATAAAATACATAGAGACAATAAGTGATGATGTGAATTGGATTTCGATCCTTCCATGTTGAGACATTTATTACGAGGATGACCTAAAACATGAAATATAATACATCATAGTACCTCTCCCTATTTATAAGGCCACCCAATATTGTTTCTAATAGAAGTAGACTTTGAACTCGACAAGGGATGAAAGATGGTAATATCATGGACCAAATTTGGATGATTAGAAGGTGAGGTAAAATAATGAGAATTTGTAATAGGCATCCAAGACACACTATAGAAGTCAACTAGAGTGATCAAGCGATATTATGGATCAACAAAGGATTCCCATGATATTTTCAATGATGAAAAATATACAATGACATATGAATAGGGATACCTCAATGCCTGGAAAGAACCACAATAATAGTACTTATTCTATAGTAATAAGTATAATACTTGACCACTGTTTCTTATGTGTGGGTTAGGGAACTTGGTAAACTCAAAGTGTATTCCAACCCAATGAATGATTCAAATAAGAAATAATGATTTGTTTTAGAATATATTATCAATGTCGCTTTAGAAATTTTGAACAAAGTGGATCCTCTTTTGTATTATATGAGATGAATATTGAGAGTGTTTGAACAATTACTTCACAAAATGATTAAATGTATCATGTATGAAGCATATAATTAGTAAATTATCAACACCCTTGAATTTTTTATAAAATATACAATATTAGTGGTCATATAGACATATCTCCTACCATCATCATGTAAAAATTACCATTTTCCTTTGTAATCTACATTATATAACTATAGAAACCTTGATTATCCTTTTGAAAAACTACCACCATCATATACCAATGACCATTTTCATTTTCCCAACACATTCCATTCTGGTTCCAATCCTTTCATTTCCTTTTACTCAAAAGAAGAGGAACAAAAAAGAAACTTGGAAACATCAATGGGTCTAACTATTCTCATTCCAACTAAAGTTTGGATAAAAATGAACTCACCCTCACGATAATAGTGTATGATTTCTTCTTTTTGTACTAAAGTAACTCAAAAATATTTCCCCTTCACACTCAATGAAATAATATCCTCTGTTTAACCAAAATGGAACTCAATATTTATCATAAACTCATTAAAATATTCCTCAAAAAATAATCTTGATTTTTTCTCCCTAAAGATGAATCCCTATCCTTGGAATTGAAAAAACCTATTTATCAAAATATCTGTTCCATTCAAACAAGACATGTCTACAACCCTTCCTACATGTCCATGATGTGGTACACGACTTAATTTTTATTTTTTTTGATGATCCAGAACAAATTTCATCTCCTAAATTCATTTTTACCTTCACTGTAATATCGAATGGAGGTTAGTATAAGGTTGAGGAAAATGAAGGGAGTGGTTTGATTTCATAGGAGAAGGGACGTATGTGAATGACATGGGATTTGAGGGTTGATTTTAGGTTTTAAGTCACGTACCAAATTTGGGAGAGTGTTATGTGGAAAATTTAGGTTTCGTTTTGATTTTAATTAAAATAATTACTTTATTAAAATAAAATAAAATAGATTTTTTTTTTATTTTAAAAGGAAGTGAAATTTATTTTCTAAAATTTTCATTAGGAATAAAATAAAAAAAAAGTAAATTCCTTTAATTTACACAATGCATTAATACACTAATATATTAAAAATAAATAATAAAATCAAAACATTATTACAATTATAATGAATAAAATAAAATTAAATCAAATAAACCCAATTTTTAATTAATAAAATGAAAACATTCACGAGAAAGGTCCTTTGTAAATATATTATCTAATTGGTTCTCAGTAAAAATTAATTCAAGAGATATATCTCTTTTTTTGAGTGTGATCTCTCAATAAATGTTGCCTTAAATATTTATAGATTATTATAGAATGATTTATTGGATTTACAGAAATATTGATATCACTAGTGTTATAACATTTGAATGATACTTGATTACAATTTAATCCAAAATCCAACAAGGTGTGTTTCTTTTACAACACTTATGTACAATAACAACCTGCAATAATGTATTTTAGTTCAGTAGTATATCATGAAATTGAGTGTTGTTTATTACATGACCATGATACTATATATTTACCCATGATGAGGATGTTTCTTGAGGTGCTCTTTTTATCTAGTCTAAAACCAAAAATGTTGGTATTTGATAATGCAGTAAAATTAAAATAAGAGGTTTTTGGAAAAAGTAAATAAAGAAAAATTGTTCCTTTTAAATACCTTAAAATAACTTGGGATGGTTTAAAATTATATTACATGGAATTATATTAGAATATATCACATATGAAGATTAAAAACATAATGTATGGTCTATTAACAGGCAAATAAAATAGACTTATAATTTTTCCCCTATACAACTTTTTGTCAATAGGTTTCCCAACTTTACCCAAGTCAAGTTTTTCATTAGTGCTCATGGGAGTTCCATGTTGGTTAAACTTATTGAGTAAAACCCCTTTAACTAAGTAATTTATGTTTTTAATTTGATTCATAAAATTCCAAAAACATTTTTAATAAATATAAAAACTGGTAAATAAATTTAACTCACCCATCATTCTCTTTTAAAATTATTTTTTAATGATTTTTGAAAATTCATATAATATTTTTTTATAGAATAAAAAAATCACATAATCTATATATATTTGAACAAAAAAATATATCAATATTAAGTTTTATTAAAAGGAGTAGGATCTTACGTTCTTATTGAAAATCCATTTAGAAAAAGAAAAGAACTTAAATTCTCATACCGAGCTCTAAAATATTGTTTAGAGTTATAAAGAGTTTTGGTAAGTTTGAAGACTGGATTTGGAAAGTAGGTATTTTCAAATTAGGAGGTTGGTCAACATAAAATTCATCCATAAGAAAACCATTTAAAAAATAAGATTTCATTCCCATAAGAAATATTTTAAAACTTAGATATGATGAATATGCTCGGAGAATCTTAATTAATCCTAATATAGATATGGGTGAAAAGGTTTATTCATAATCTATCCATTTCTCTTAGATGTAACCTTTAAATACAAACCTATCCTTATTCTTAATGATCACACCAAGATCATCCCGTTTATTGCTAAAATCCCAATTTGTTCCTATAATAGGGTAATCAAAGGGTCGCTTAACCAATTTCAATACCTTGTTCCTCTTAAGCTGGTTTAACTCTTTTTATGGAGAAAAGACAAACTATCATCCGATTAAGATTTTACTAAGGTTTTAGGTTCTATTTGAGATAAAATGGAAGAGAATTATAAAATATCTCCTATAACTATCCTAGTCCTAATCTTTTTATCTAAGCTTCCTATAACGGTATTGAAGGGATTATTTTTAAGGGTTTTAGGTTGTCAAGGAAACACACTTCCAGGTTCACTAGTATACACCCTTTTAGGATTTGATTCACTAAAATAAGGTTATAAATCATCATACTTTGTATTTTTAAAAAGAGTTTTAGGTATCATGTTTGAAAAATAGTCACTTAACTCATCAACTTGAGTTATTTTGTTATAAAATGGACCACTGTCATAAAATTTCACATGAGTTGATTTTTCAAATATCCCTAAAATTTTATTAAAACCTATATAAGCCTTGGAAGTAGTAGAATAACCATTATATATTTCTTATTTTTTCCTTAAGATCAAAGTTATAATGGGTTTCCTTGCTGACAAGAATATTAAATTTTCATCCATACACTTCAAAATATCCAACTTTTTTCTATCTATTTTCCATAGCTCATAGGGTGTTTTATTTAAAATAGGCCTAATTAAGTCTCTATTTATGGAACAACATGTTTTATTTATAGATTCATCCCAAAAGTGAGTGGGAAAGTAATATTAATATAAAATAGTTCTAGATATTTCTTGTAGGGATATATTAATCCTTTCAACAACATCATTATATTGTGGAGTCCTAGGTGAATAAAATGTATGTATATTACCATGTTTTGAATAATAAGAACTGGAATCATAGTTATCAAATTTTCCTCCATGGTCACTTCTGAAAGAAATAATTTTGGCATCTTTATCATTCTCCACCAATTTTAAAAAAATTATAAAAATATAATAATCTTAATTCTTATGAATCAAAAATAAAAATCACATAAATATATAAAAATTATCTACTAGCACAAAAAAATATATTTTCAGCTTAGAATTGGGATTCTAGATGCTCTAAAAAAATCCATATGGATAAGTTACATAGGCCTCAATGAAGAATGAACTTTAATTTATTTAAAATAAAACTTATGTTGCTTTACCATTTTTCATGAATCACATAGTTTCTCCTTGTTCAATATATGTTGCAGTAAATATGAAATTAAATTTATCTAAGATAACATTATCAAATAATAAAAATTCTAATTTATACAACCTATATGAAAAATCTAAGATTAATTTGTCTCAAAATTTAAATATTTCATATTCTATCTGAAAAAATAATTAATATCTAGAGTATAAACATTCCCTCTTCTAGGTTCCTTAAATTTAAGAATTTTATATTTGAAAATAAAAAATTAATTATTTTAAAAATTAAAAGAATAAATTTCATCAAAAATTTGAGAAATACTTATCAGATAGGGTTTCGGTGCGTACACATATTGAAATTTGTTTATGGGAACTAAGACTGAATTTCTAACCAATCTAACACTGATAACCATTCCCTTAGAATGGTCACCAAATGTGATAAATCCTCTCTCAATTTTGGATAAGGAATTCAAATTTGAAATATCTCCACTCATATGACTTGATAATCCACTACCCATATAACATCTTCATTGATGTTCTTTTAAATATTTCCCTAAAAAATAAATCATATATGAAATTATTTTGGTACCCATATTCCCTTGGGTCCATAAATGTTAGTGACAAAAAATTTTCAAAACCAAATATATTAGTGCTGTCCAGAAAATCTAGCATTGTTTTTTTTTAAATTTTCAAAATAAAAGAATTATTGAGACCAAAAAATAGATGGCTTACTAGAATAAAAACATTATCATAGTGTCCATGTTCTCCAAAATGAAAAAAATAACTTTAGAAAAAATTTTATTTATTGAACTGGAAACAAAGTAATTTCTTTATAGCTTTGGTTTTCACCCTTAGTTCATATTCCAAACATATATTTCCAGGATTTATTATTAACAAGAATTTGTTTTTGGTAATTATATATTTCTGTGAACACTCTATAAGAATATTTATATTATTTAACTTCTTTTTTCAATCCTCTAATTTTATCACTATATTTTGTACAATATGGAATAGAATTTTCCATATTTGTCTTCAGGTCTAAAATTTATTTATTTAAGTCCTCATTTTCACTATCTATATAATTATATGAATTATTGAGAGATTTATTTTTCTTTTTCATGATTTAATATTTAACTACCACCGTGGTACACTATTTATTTAGTTCTTAAAAAGAACATTTTTTTGAAACTTAGATTTATAGCTAGAAAAATAAATTGGATTTACCTTATGAGAGTGTTCCATAATGTACATTTTTTCTTTTTGATTTAAAATTTCATCTTCTAATTCAGAAGATGTATCATAACCATAATACTTAAAATTAATCCATATATCCTTTATAACCCTCTTTATATTTTTATTAAATTATGTCTTCCATTTATGTTTGTCATGATATTTATTTTTTCCTTGAAGATCTAGAAAACAAAGTTTGATGTGTCCAAGCTTCTTTCAATCATAACACCTTACTTTTTTATAAATTCCATCATATTTCATGTACTTATTGAAGTATTTATTGAATTTTATTTACTTATTATAAAACATTTTTAACTTCCTTGAAAAATGAGAAAGATCATAATCTGAAGTGGAACCATCAAATCATCTTCATTAGATGATTCAAAAATATGTATTCATTTACTTTTATTGTTATATTTTAAATTTTAAACATTCAAAGAAAAATTCTCATTGTTAATCACTATATTATCACTATATTCAATTTTAATTTGAATTTTATACATCATGAGTGTTCAAATTTTATTTTTAATTTTAAAATATTTCACTTTAGTGGGCTGCATAATGGTAGATAAGATTCCACTCCACATGGATGGTAGAACTCTGAGAACATTTATTGCTTGATAAAATTTAGGAATTTGTGCTCTAATAGAAGAAATTTTATTCAAAATCTTTGTAATTCATCCTTTAATTTTCATTATGGATTCTCCATATACCAACTACTATTTTTCTAACTTTTACTTGCTAGTGTGATACTTTAGTTTTCTTAGATTACCAGTACCTTCATAGGCTACCAATATTTTTTTCTACATCTCATAAGATATTATACATTTTCAGTCTCTATTGAACTAATCAAAACCTAATCAATATATTATATCATTCATAGCTTTCGAGTTCCTATCAAATTATCTTTTAGTAGTATCATTCTAATTATTTGGATATCCTTCAGGACTAGTATAAGTATTAACATATTTTAACTAAACCTTTAGAATATGGTTCTTCAACTAGATAATCATACATGCCTTCCAAGAACCATTTTTTCTATTTATATAGGGAGATATTACCATAAAAAAATATTCTCTTTTTTCATCCATAGTAGTTATATGAATATTATATTTAATACTTCATTCTATTATAGTTTAGAGCTAAAAATTAATAACCTTTGATACTAACTTTGGTTTAGAGAACAAATTTACCATGACTTAAGAGGGGTTAAATTAATTTCATTCAATTTTACCAAATTTAGAACCATAATAATTAATGTTTTATAGGTTTTGTTTTTACTAAACAAAGTATAATAGTGGAAATAAAACCAGTAAGAAAAATATCAAAAATAATATATTTTTAGTGGTTTGGAAAAAACGAATCCCCTATTCCACTCCACCAACACACCAACACTCAACTCATAGAGTTTGGTGATTTTCAATATAACTATTATTTTTTCCAAGGATTTATTGAATAATTTAAAGAATCTATCACTTAGAAAAAACATGTATATTTTACTATGATATTTAATGGATTTACAAAACCCCAGTCTTTGACACTTAGTATAAGGAGTGATCACTTCCAGTAGTGGGAAAGAATAAATGAAAGATTAAAAATGAAGTAAATATATGAAATATAAAAATTATATAATTGAAGAGTTATAAATGATATAGAAATAAGATTGAAGTATATCTTGAGGGGAGTATTCAACACACAAAAATATAAATCATTAAAAGTGTAGCTATATAAAACTTGAAACTTATTCTTAATATTTTTTCCATAGAATATAAGGGTTTTGAAAGATAAATTGTGAGAGTGGAAGTGATTTCTTATTTTATTATTTATTTAATGTATTATTATATTTGAATAATATTACATATATTATCTCTTAATATTGTAAAAAATTATATAACATAAAATATTGTATTGATATAAATATTTAGATTTCATTTTATGAGAAATTCCATGAAAAAAGTATTGGTTAATAAATTATTCTATACTATTTTATTCTATTGGTACATAAAGACACATGGAAATAGATTTTACCCCAAATAAGTATTCCAATATTTAATACCATAATGAAAACATTAAAATTCAATTAAAGTACTCCAATGGTAATAAATATTTCGTTTGGAAAATGGTGTATCCTATTATGGACCACCATGTAGGGAAATTCCACGTATTTGAAATCACATAGTTGAGTTGATATATATAGACATTATTTACATATATATTTTCTTCCCATATCAAAATAAAATATCTATCTTGTTGACATAGCTGAATTTTTCATAGCTCAATGAATCATGTAGCTGAATGGAACCATGTTGCCGAATTTTCCATAAATCCAAATCACATAACTGATTACTCCATGTATCCAATTTACTTATCCATTTCATTGATGTATCTATTTGTACATGAATTCATCAATGTAATCTATTTTCACATTGTATATTTTATGATGTAGTTGATTTATTTAGGTAATTCCTTCATATAATTTATTGACGTAATAAATTTCTTAACACAATAATATATCCACATAACAGATTAACTCATGGAGATTATTTATCTAGGATGAAATAATATTTCAAAAACCATCAAAGAATTAAAAAATTATAGTAGAAGTGTCTTAAATAAGAATGAAATGTGATGAAAAAATTTTAAAATAAAATTATGGGTAACATATGAATGGATTTTCAAGTTAACAGAACATAATGTATAGATTGAATATTGGAAAAACATTAATAGTGAAATAATATCTATATATAAATCCATCAAATAATTATCTAACCATAGGTTAAATAATGTTATTTCTTATAATCATCAACTAATATATAAGTTACATGACATATCCTATCCGAGAGTTGAAAATACCTATAACCAAAATTTTGAATATCCTAATCAAGAATCATATTTAATCGACCATGAATTATTCCATATAGTTCTCTTAGGGTAACATGATTGGCTATGTGGAAAATTATTTTTCTTTATGATTCCAATAGTGTAAATAATATTCACAATTTTGAATAATCATATAGGGTTGATTGTGGAATAATCGTTTAAATTTATGTCATAGTAAAAGGACATAATTTGAAGTTAAATAGTTTATAAAGAAAATGTGAATCATATAAAGTAGATCCACTAGGAGTGTTAGTCCAGGAATGAAGTTAGGCCTCTTTGTATTATAGTAGGTGATTATTGAGTTAACACCCAATCTACTATTTTTTAAGGTTATTACCCTTAGGTACATCTATTCCAAAGCCTACATCCATTTGTAGTATCTTGACATGGATGTAATTTATTGGATAACCACAAAATAATATATTTAACAAAATTTTATAATGTTTTCTTATGTTTAGACTCATCTCCAATGTTTTCAAAAATTTTTCATACTTCAAATTATAATATTATTAAATTCATCAAGATAAATTAATTAATAATAATGTGAATCATCAAAAACAGATCTCCTGAGAGTATCAGACTAGGTGTACAATTAAGCCTCTTTTTCATGCACGAATTTACAATTGAGTTAACACCCAATCCATCATTTTCAAAATTATTACCCCTAGGTATTTATCTACCAGATCATACACCTACGTGTAGGATCTATATAAAGATTTAAATTCTCAGATAACTCCACAATATTTTCTTTATTAAATATTTAGAATTATTTTTAATGTTTAGACATATCATTAATGTTTTCACTAATGTTCTATAGTCCAAATTTTAATATTTATAATGTTTTCTAAAGATATTAATTAAAGATAATATGAATAAACTCTATTAGATCGCCTTAGAGTTTCAAACTAGGTGTGCTATTAGGAATCATTATCATGCACCATGTAATGATTGATTTAACATCCAATCATCAATTTTCGAAGTTATTAACATTAGGTACATCAGCTATAGAGCCTACATACAATTGTATTAACCAAAAGAGGATGTAATTTCATGGATAATCACAAAATATCTACATTATATATTGATTTATAGACAATATTCACTCTAAGGAATAATCATATAGGTTTTTTTAGTGAAATAAGTAAGATGATATTTCCTGAAAATGACGTTTGTAAATAATTTCTCATAATAGTTTGTAACTCATTTTGTAATTGCAAGCTAATTGTTATTAATTATGTTAATAATTAATTAATTAATAGTTAGTTAATAGTTAAACATTAGTTAGTGATTAGTTATGCACTAGTTAATGATTAGTTAATCATCTACTAATTAATTATTATTAATTATTTAATTATTATTTTTCAATAGTTAATGATTTTTTAATTATTAGTTAATAATTAGTTAATTATTACTAAATTTTTAGTTAATTATTAATTTTTAATTATTTATTCATTAATTAATTATTATTTAATCAATAGTTAATCGATAGATAATTAATTTTTAATCAATTATTATATAATAGTTAATTAATAGTTAATTGTTAGTTAATTATTCATTAAGCATTAATTAATAATTACTTAATCATTCATTAATTATTAGTTAATAATTTATTAGTAATTCATTTTTCATTTGTTAATTATTTGTTAGTTAATAGTTAATTATTATTCAAGTAATTGTTAATTATAAGTTATTTAATATCTAACCAATAGTTAATGATTATGTTATCATTGTTTAATATTATCTAATCACACATTAATCATTCATTCATTAATATTTAATTAATATTTAATTATTTTTTAGTTATTAGTTAATTAATAATTAATTATTAGTCATGTATTTGTTAATTAATAGTTAATGATTAGTTAATTATTAATTACATATTTTATAATTATTAGTTAAGGAATAGTTAATAATTAGGTAATAATTATTTGATCCTTAGATACTCCTAATTTAGTCATTAGTTAATCATTATTTAACCATTAGTTATGTAACACCCAATGACTTTATAATGTTTTCCTTTTAGAATAAATTTAATTTAATTGGTATTATTCTTTATAAAAAACACAAAATTAATCTTATGCTACAAAAAATATTGATAATTTATGTGAGACATAATCGTTATCTTTCTTAACATCAAACAATGAGGTTAGATTTTGTTACATGTAACACTGACATTCTTCAACGAGTTTCATTATATGTAAGTTTTAGTTTTACCGAACAACAATATATTATTAAAATATTATAAAATAATAAGAAATGATCTAGCCATTAAGTTTTTAGTTATGAATTTTATTAAATAAATTATAAAAATATATGGCTGAATTTATTGGTTACAAATTAGTTATAAAAGAATACAATAACCAATTGAATATATAGGGAATGTTTTTCTAAAAACTATTTTTATGCCCACAAAGGAATTTTATCCTAATAAATTAAATTAACTACTGTTAGTGAATTATATTAATTATATATATATATATATTATATTAAATTAAATATTTATTACATTAATAAAATATAATTGATAAGAAAAAAGATTAAAAAATCCAATTTTACGCATAAAAATCTATATTTTTATAATGGTAGATTTGATACATTTAAATGGAGCATATATTTTAAAAATAAATTTGAAATAGTAATAAATTTAATATTAAAAAATAAAAGTATTTTTTGATATTGGAATATAAAAACATCATTTGGGTGTTTTTTTGGTATTTTTCTGAAATATTTATTTTTTTGATTAATAGTGAAAAATATTGGATTTTAATTAAAAACTGAATTTTCACATCAATAAATTATAATGGTAAATTATATATTAAATTAGTTTTAAATTCAAATGATATCAATTATACGTTAATTAATATAATTTAGGTTATATGAATCAATTTCTTCTTGAAATTGGATATAAAAACATTTAAAATTTTAAATATTTTTACTTAAAAAAATCAATTTGTCATCCTATCAGTGAGATTAATTTTAAATTAACCTTAGACACTTCAATTATTATAATATTAAAAAATGGATTCCATATCTTAAATCATCATAATTTATAATTTTTAATAAGGTCAAATTAGTTTTTGAGAAAAAATATTACTAAAAGTAATTAAAATTAATTACAATGATTATTTGAAAAATTATCTTAACAAGGGACGAAACCTTATACCTAAGGTCCAAAATGAACTAATTTTTTTTTAAAAAACAATTATATAAACATATTTCAATGTTAAATTCTATTTTATAGAATTTTTTTCATTTGTGGTACCACTTGACATGTAAGAGATGTGGGTGGAATTCCCTCTTTTAAAAATTTACAAGAATTCTACTTCTCCTCCACTAAAAAAGGTACTCACCCCTCCCATTTATTCACACCTACCAAGCCCTAAAGATAATAAAAAATCTTTAAAAATAATCTATCAACATCTATAAATTAATACCGGAATCCTCACTTCGGTAATAAAGAAAACTGTGGTTTTCTTTTGGTATAAATCAAATGGATTTACCAGAATTAGAGTAGCTTTCTTCAACAATCACTTTTGTTTCATTTACTTCTACAACCCTTCAACTATTTTTTTTATAATTCTTATATAATAACATAAATATCTTCAATATACAGATATTATATTATTTTATTATTTTTAACTACACTTTCACACAAAGTCTATCAAATGGGATATAAAAGTGTCTAGTTAGGATGATTGTATCACTGAGAGGGGGAGGGGGTGAATCAGTGATACATTTTCTTTTATGATTCCTTGAAATAACCTTCACCTCCTGTTAATGATTCAATTCCCTACTGAAAACAATTCAACCTCACATCCAAAGGAGCACAAGTATTAACAAGTTTAACTATTCAATAATAATATCTACGTCCTTAGTATGGTTTGGAAGTAATCCAATATCACACAATCCACAAGAAGTAAATCATTGGATTGCAATGAGTAGGATATGTCCTTTCACTCATGTAGCACCATTTAGACAATTCCAATAGTGTGTGTGCACCCTTTTAGCAAAAATAGGGTAATGAAAATTGTGTGTAATAACTCATGTTACCTATGCTTATTTTCAGTTTCACAAATTTTTTCAATTGAAAACACTTCTTCAATTTATTACCTTGAATAAGGTGAGAAATTAATGGACTTTGTTATGAAATCTTAGTATGATTTTCCCAGTCCATTTCATCTGAGTACATTTTTTCTCGATATGATTATTCTCGGTAAGATTCTTCCCCATTTTATAAATATTTGTACAAAAAATTAAAATTTTATTATCTAGCCTGATATGATGATCAACTAAATATTATTGAAAAGATGAGTCTGGTAATCAGGTGAGTATGGTAATCATAGAGTACAATGATCATCTAAATATAACATTAAGATATTGTCACTTCTCTTGCACTTCTCCATAAAATATTTCTCATCAAAATTGAATAAAAAAAACTTATTATTCTCTCTAAATATCATATATTCTATTTTATGACCAGTACACTAGTCATAGAAAAAGTACAATGTACTTTTCAAATTTTATAGGTGACTTTCATGTAGCTTTGGCGGGAATCTAAACAATTTTTCCACTAAATCAAATTCACCCTAATATCAATTTCCCCTAAAATATATGGTAAATTTTAACTTCATAAAATCTTTTCGAACCTTCTTAATTCTTCTAGAATCTGTACTTCTCCATCAGACTCTCATTTCAATTTCCAGTCTGATTTCAATAAATGAGTTCAATGGTCTGAAATCAATTTCTTCAATACAATGATCAATACCAATTACATAAAAGCGTATCAAGAAATGTATATCACTATTAATGCTGAATAAAATATTTTATTTGAATACTAAGATCCCCCTTGAGAATTCATTCATCAATATGCACTTTTAAACCAATTTAACTTTTTAACTTATCCTCTTGACCCAATTGGAAATATAAAACAATTCAACTTTGATACAAAGGCTCTTGATCCAATTGAAATACTCCTAAACTCCTTTATTTCTTCACTTTTTCTCTTGAACCAGTTGGGAAACAAAACTTCTTCTTATCCTCTTATCTTAACACAGTTGAAACCTATAGATAAATTTAACCCTTTTTTAATGGTTGAAAACATTATTGATCGATAGTTATTATAAAATTTCTTATCGGCCTCATCTCATCTTAAACAAATTCCTTCATTAAAAAACTTGATAATGTATCATGAATTTCTTCACAACTTTGAATTCATTTGTTACCGGATTCAATATTGTCAGACTTCAATTGGAAATCTTCTTAATAGTCCATTCATTCTAGCTTCTTTCTTTCCTCCGAAACATGAGTATAATTTTTTTGGGAATGATTTTTTTGGGTATGATCATTCTTGGTACAATATTTCAAAGTATGATTTTCCTGATTACAATCAGGTTGAGTATGATTTATCTAGTTATGATATTCATCTCCCTTTTTTATTCTCTTCCTATTGGATATGATTGTACTAGGTATGATTATTTTTTGATCAGCAATATCAATTTCTTATATTCCTCATGGATACAATAAATCTAGGTATGATTTGGAATACCACTTTTCTCTTTTCTTCCATAAGTCATAGATCATATGTTCTTAAATCATCTTATGATTTAGGTGAAATAAAAATTAGTAAATAATCATCACATTTATTTTATCGTATTCATAGAGACTTCAATTATCTTTCAAAACAACCACTACTTTTACACCAAATTTAGTTTGAATCTGATGAAAATTTACTTTCATCAAGATACATTATCCATGTGACTAATTATCTCATTTCAAATAACAATCAATTCCTCATTATGATATTTTCACATACCAGATTAAAGGTGAGTATGATCAAAACCACTTATTTAAAAAATATTATTCTCATTACAAAGGGAAAAGTGAGTTAAATTCTTTTGAAAACAACCATCAAAATGATTTTCAGAAAATACAAAGTGAGGTGATTTTATTTTTTTAAACACTTTCCTTGACAACAAAATACAACATTTGAAAACAAATACCTTCCTCGTCAGCTTAGTCCTGAAAATAACCCCTTTATATTTTTTTGTAAACCAAGTTTAAAAAATCATAGAAAACTTTAACATCATGAAATGGATTACTTATAAATAATTATAATTCTATGCACGATAACTCATTGTAGGAAACAAGAATCATTCACAACAAAACTATGTTGTCCAAAACTAGTGATTATGATAACCTTCTTCTTCTTCTTTCTGAACTATTAATCAACATCATATTTTCTTCATTCTCCTCAGATTAAAAAGAAATTTATTTTCCTATAACCACTCCAAGAAACATTTAAAATATTTCACCCATAAAATAATGAAGAATTCACAGATTACCCATAAGTATCTCTTTTTTACATTTCAAAAGGACTAATTAATGAAATAATTCCCCCCTTGAAAATACAATCCAATGGTATGATGAGGAGGGGAAATAATCACAAACATTATCCTAGATGAGAAAGATGCAGGATATTCACATTTAATCTCAATTTAGATAATTATTCCATCAGTAATGGTTTTGTGAAAATGACAGAAACTTATTCTGATGTGGGAACATTTTCCAGCTTCAATTCATTCTTCTCCACATGATATTTGATGAAATGATATTTTATATCAATTTTATTTGAAAGATAGTGTTGAAGTTGATTCCTAGTGAGATCGATTATAATTTTATTTTCACAAACCAATAGTATGGGTCACTTCACTTCAACAAGTAAATCTTCCAATTGAGTTTTCATCCACATAAGTTAAGTAGTGCCTTGAGTAGAAACAAATACTCAGATTAATTCATACCAAGAGTTACTAAATTCTATTTTGTTGAGTGCCAACTAACACAATTCATTCCCAAAAAGATTACTCCACTAGATGTGAATCTTATATCATCAACATTTCCTGCCCAACCTGAATCTGAATATCTAAACAATTCAATACTATCTGAGATTCCATACAAAAGTTTTGTCATGACCTTTCCCTCAAGGCTTGTGCGGTGACTACCCCAAGCTCACCTTCCATAGGCCAGGGGTTGGCGACTAGCACCCGAAAGGCATATCCATAAAAATGAAAGGTATTTACTCAAAACCTATACACACACACATAGATAGGGCACACTGTGCAAAAGTATAACACAACGAAAGAAGAAATGTACAACCACAACTAAAAACCTCGACTGAGTGTAAAAGTAAGTAATGAAAGTAAAAGGGGCTAGAATAAAAGAGAAACTAAAATGGAAGTACATGTAAAATAAAAAGATAGCTCTTGAGGTCACCCTTAATGGATCCTACCTGAAGGGTAGGTACATCTTGTCACTATGGATCTCTACGTCAATTGGTCACCTTCGTACACTGTCATGTTCTAGCTCCCTGAGTCTCAGTCAAAGATGACTGTCATCTGTACAAGTCACAACAAGGTGTGGGTAAAGCCCGTGCATGGATGAGTATAACAATACTATGTAGAGACCCCAAGACCCCCAAAAGTATCTCAGAGTTCCACAAAGTAATAACAACAAAGAATGATCTCAATCACAAAGCACAAAGAAAATGAAAACTCACAACAGGTATAACCTAAGTACATAAGTAAAGATGATTAGTCATAAAGCTAGATCAAATTATTCTTTCAAGAGACTCTACTTCTGACTCAAACAAGATTAGAATGCACAGACCCACACAGGATCGCTGAGCGCTGACTCACATAGGATCGATAGGCATTGATCCACACAGGATCACCGAGCACTGACCCACACATGATCTGACCCACACAGGATTGATAGGCGCTAACCCACACAAGATCACTAAGAGCTAACCCACAAAAGATCATTATGTGCTGAACCACAAAGGATGGATGAGTGTTGACCCACATAGGATCTGACCCACACAATATCGATAGGTACTGACCCACACAGGATCACCCTTCATTCCTCATGTCATAACCAGCCGCTGTATTCCTGCACTTAGCATGCTTGATTACGAGAGGATCTGATCCTCAATCCATCAGTCATATTTTAACCAGCATGAAGTCCCATGAATAAGAAACCCAATGAACCTCCATGTTATAAGGGTTCCAAGGCAACAGACGAGCATCAATCAGACGCCGAGTCTGAATGTTAGGGGTATTTTAGTGCCTAGGGCCTGGTTGGATTCAGGTTTGATCCAACCTGGACATACTCTAACTTTCTATAAAACTCAAGTGTAGTATCTCAAAAGGAACATCCCATCATAAGGGTTCTATTTCCACAGACGGTTCGTCAAATATATGTCTAAAAAATGAATAAAAGAACATATTTAGTTATTTTATTATTTTTTTTCTGAAAGTATGAAAAATTAACTTTTCCATCTTACTTTTTCTGAAAAAATTTAAGATTCCCTTAACCAAATTACAGAACTATTAATTCAGCAGTGGTCTTAGATTTATGATCCGAGCACTAGTTCAAAAGATAGAAATCCCCGCTCGCACGTTTACTGAACGTACCTTAAAAAAAGTTCAAAAAATATTAACAGTCACCCTCGACCCGTGTCGGTCGAGGTTATGCTACGCTTAAGGGGAAAAATCCCTAACGAGCTCAATGCTACTCTCGGATTTCCAATTTGAGTTACCTTTTATGAGTTATAAGGATTTAATAATAAAATAATTGTTACTTAATTATTTTATTTATGGTCAAGAATTAACTTCCACTATTGGCCCGCACCGACCAATATTATGATCTGCCTAAGAAAAGCATACCCTCACTAGTATAGCGGTGGTATCAGATTTTTAATCTGAGTTACAGTTCGTGATTTATAATAATTTGAAAAATTATATAATTTTATTTAATTATTTTATTTACAGTTATTCCATTTTTGGGTTTTCTCACTGGAGGTCTATGCCGACTAAACTTACATCCCTTATAGGGTAAACCCGCTATCTTAAATGAAATGGTGCCCTCAGATTTCAGATCTGGTCACACATTAAAAATTTATTCTACTTTTTTCTAGAAAACATCTCATGCACGATATTTAAAATGTAATATTTTTTTATGGATCATTCCAGGCCCTCTAGGCCTCAGAATCATGGGCCGTCAATTTTTGTAGTCTCGTAAAATTTCATATAATTAAAAAAAAATTACATTATTTTTGGGTCTTTACATTCTCCCCACCATAGGGCTTTAGGTACCCAAAATCCAAAATAAAGACAAATCAAACAAGTGGGGTACTGAGCATAAATTTGAGATTCCCACTTCAATGTGCTCTCCTGGAGGTTCCTGTGCTACCACCAAACTCACACTAGAGGAATTGATTGTCCATGGAGGGTCCACTCTTATCGATCCTCAATATCTAAATGGAAATTTTCAAAAGTTTCCTCATCGTCAATTTGCAGTTCTCCCTAGTCGATGACGTGCGATGGGTCATGCACGTATCTCCTCAGCCGCGACACGTGGAAAACAATACGCATCCAGTGCATCTGTGGGGGGAAGATCTAGGTAGTAAGCCACCTTTCTATCTCTACTGAGATTCTAGAAAGGTCTGATGATCCTCGGAGATAGTTTTCTTCCCCATACAAATCTCAACAATCCTCATCGGGGTGAGACCTATTGGATGACATGGCCTCCCCCCTCAAACTCCAATAGTCTCCATGTCTTACCGGCATAAGACTTATGCCTACTCTGTGCAGCCTTCATCCACTCCTGGATGATCTGCACCTTCTCAGTTTTAGACCTAACCAACTCTAGACCCATGAGTACTAACCCCCTGGGTCTTTCTAGAATAGAGGTGATTTGTATGGTTTCCCGTACAAGGCCTCAAATGGTGCCATGCTAATGGTGGAGTTATAACTATTGTTGTATGCATACTCTACCAGTGGTAGGTGGTCCTTCCAACTATGACCAAAATCTAAGACACAAGCACAAAGGATTTCCTCCAAGGTTTGTATGGTCCGCTCCATCTGATCATCTTTCTGGGGGTAAAAGATGTGCTCAAGTGTGATGGAACCTGATTCTCTGGTCTCACTTGCTGACAAGTGAGGATATGTGAAATGAACTCTGCTACCACTTTATTTATCCCTGGAAACCAGAACTGATGTTAGAGTTTTTGGTACATCTTCACCACACCAGGATGTACTGCCAAAGGGGATGTATGGAATCCCCTCATCACCTCCTCCTGTAATGTCACTCGTACCAAGCTAAGCACGCTGGGCCTCACAATCATCATCCACAAGCTGTGCCTCCCTAACTCATTGACAGAGTGGGGGAGTGATAGACAGAGACTAAAGGTAAGCTGCTCCATCATCATCCACAAAGGATATCAGCATCACAGCTAGCTACTCTGTCACCTCACTCAGTAGGTTTAGACCTGACCTCCTACTAAGTGCATCTGCTACTACGTTTCACCTACCCAGAGTATAGACTATCACAAATTCATGGAACTAGTGAAAATACAACCATTTCCACTGTCTTAGGTTTAGGACCTTTTGTGAGAAGATACAACGAAGAATCTTTTGATCAGAGTTGATAGAAAACCGTTATACCAACTATAATCTCATCTCCCAAAGCTCCATGGGAGCCATCTAATATGCAGTTGTAGATATTGGTGTCATCCATGGGTACAAGACAATGAAGAAGAACCTCTCCCTATGGGGAGGTAATCCTGGAAAAATATTTTGAAAGGATGTTCTCGAACTCTACCACTACTATTTTGAACTGAAAACTCAAAACACATGCTTCCACAAGGTTAAGGCTAGCCGAATCAAGAGTTATCAGCTACACCCTCCTATGCATGAGTTTATCACGTGATTCCTGGGTTTCCTTTTTCTACAACCAAAGAAAACCCCATTCTAATGCAGTAGATATTTTACAACCTTTTTGCCTAAAACTGTCAATCTGAGCATGATCTGTGGATGACCAGTCCATACCCAAAATAACGTTGTAAGGCCTCGACATTGTCACCAAGAGGTTCCAACCCAAACTCTCACCTAAAGGGTCAGATTACACTATCAGAATAAGTGTATCATAGAGCCTCCCATAGGTATCTCTAGACATAAGGGTTAAGTAAACCATTTAACCAAAAACTCTATGTCTTGAAAAAGATTCTTAACAAGAAGGAATGATTAGTACCTATGTATATTAATACAGAATCTATTAGTTGACACATAATGTACCTCAAATCAATCCCGGAGCCCTTGGGTCACACTCCTTGACCACATGCAGCTACTCCCATCCCCTATCCTCTACCTCCCTGAGCCTGGAGGGGACCACATTGAGGTGGTGTTTATAAAATGACGAAACATATACCACCTCCTACTGCTCTACTAGATCCTCTTCCATGACTGCTTCCCTAAAGATTCATCTATCACCATCACTTCTTCTTCCCGAAACATTTTACACATCTAAGTCTCTGAGACTGACGTCAGTTTCCTACTTTCCCACTGTTGACATTCACTAGCTGTATCTACTAAGCCAAAGAATTTTCAACCACAAAGGTTATATCTAGCACCATAACATAAGTAGTAATGCACAGAGGAATATTACTAGCTCATATTTCCCTAAAAACATATCTCTAGGACGTCTGAGCCATGAAGCACTAGTCGTATCATGTTTATTGAGTACCTGGAATGGTCAGTATGCCTCAACGATTACTCATCTACTGACATGTTGTCCTGCCGAAGCTATAGATTCTCTTGGGAACACATACCCCTTAGAATTTTATGGCAAGAGACCCATTCTATGAGAAATTTTCTCAAGCAATATACAGGGAAAAGTCACCTATTATTATGATAGGGGTTATCTAAACCCTGCCATCACCCTACTATGCCACGTAGAATACTCACTGCCAGAAACACCATCTAATATAATGGGGCCTGGGCTAGATGAAAACTTGGTCACCACCTCACGATAGTCCTTAGCCGCCTGTGAGTCGAGCTCACCTCAGAACCTGAGGGTATCTATCACTGAAACTCATGTAGGGAACTCAGCCTACAAGTGTCCTCTACCTGTAGCGCTGGTAGTAACTGCTGACCAACGGGCCGTGGTATCACTGGAAAACTGCCCGAAGGTACCATCTCGAGCAACAATCCTTGTACTGAAGCCTCATCACTATGTGGACCGTCCTCATGGTCATGCAAAGGAATCCTGACTGGCTATTTGCGTAGAGGAATCTTGAAAGAGAATCAAGATGAAGAATAATCAATAAGGTATACCTAGTGAGCTGACTCAAAGAGGTCAAAAAGAAAACATCATTTTCAAAACACACGAAACTATTGTTTTCATGTACCGAGTTAGAAATTAGAATTCCGGGTCCTAGTTTATGGATACATTGGTCACCACACCAACACTGGACTCTCCAAACTAAAACCCAAACTCAAGACACTTAACACTATTGCTCTATTGAAAACATAGAATCTTAGTTCTTCTAGTAGAACTGACCCCTCTGATACAATTTTGTCATGACCCATCCATCGAGGCCCATTTCGTGACTACCCCAAGCCCGCCTTCCAAAGGCCCGGGGTTGGTGACTAGCTCCAGAAAGACATATCCCTAAAAAGGGATGGAATTTCCTCAAAACCTGTATACACACAGACATGTCACACTACAAACAAGTATAACACAATGGAAGAAGAAAGGTATAAACACAACAAAAAATCTCAACTGAGTATAAAAGTAAGTACTAAAAGTAAAAGGATCCAGAATACAAGGCCAACTGAAATGGAAGTACAAGTAAAAAAAAACAGCTACTAAGGCTGCCTGCCAAGGATCCTACCTAAAGGGTAGGTACAACTCGTCACTATGTCCCTCCACATCAACTGGTCACCTCCGTACACCGTCAAGTCCTGACTCCCCATGTGTCACTCAAAGCTGTCCGTCATCTACAGAATACACAACAAGGTGCAGGCGAAGCCCGCACATGGGTGAGTATAAAAATACTCAGTAGGGACCCCAATACCCCCGAAGGTCTCTCAGAATTCCAAAAAGGAATAACCAAAAAACACAAAGAAAAAGATAGATCACACCAAGTATAAATTAAGTAAAAAAGTACAGATGATTAGTCATAAGTCCATATCATCTTATTCTATCAAGAGGCTCTGCTGGCGACCCACACAGGATCAGTATGTGTTGACCCACAGTGGATCGCTGAGCGCTAACCCACACAGGATCACTAGGTGCTGACCCACACAGGATCACTGAGCACAGACCCACAAAGGATTGGTATGGGCTGACCCACACCGGATCACTGAGCACTGACCCATACAGGATAGCTTAGCACTGATCCACACAGGATCTGACCCAAATAGGATAGATAGGTACTAACCATCACAGGATCATCCTTCATCCTCCACATCGCATCCAGCCACTGGATTCCCGCACTTAGCATGCTTGATACCAGGATGATCCAATCCTCAAGCCATCAGTCATATTTCAAATGACACGAAGTCTGATGAAGAAGCAACCTGATAAAGCACTATGTCATAAGGGTTCCAATTCAATAGACGATGTGCCAATCGGACGCCCGGTCTGAAAGTTTTAGGCATTTTAGTGTCGAGGGCCCGGTTGGATTTCGGCTCGATCCAACCTGGTGGTACTCCAACTTTCTCCAAAACTGATGTAGAGTATTTAAAAAAGAATAGTCTCATCCTAAGGGTTCCAACTCCACATACACTTTTTCAAAATAATGTCTGGTTTAGGAGAAATGCCCATTTAAGCGAAACTGGGCTGTAAGTGGGTCCAGGATCGGTCTGACCAGACCCGACCCGAAAGGACTGGGTCGGCCCTATTCACTAAAGACCGTTTCGGCCTGGACCACCAGGATGGGCGTGGCACACAGGGCCGCGGAACTTCCCGTCCCACTGGTTGGTGCGGGGGTCCACCCTTTTAAGAGTTATTACACTGTTTCAGAAAAAATACTCCCACATGCTATTTTAAACTTAACATTTTTAGACGGATCATTCCTGGAACTCTAGGCCTTGAAGTCACATGCCGTCAATTTTCACAGTCTCATAAAAATTTCATATAATTGAAATAAATTATACGGAATTTCCAGGTATTTACAATTCTGAATTCTACTATGCCTTTGATGTATCTAAGAATTCATTTTCCAATAAGTAAACGTGATTATTTTGGTTCAATCTGAAATATTTTACATAAGTTAAAAATATAAACATTGTTTGGTCTTGAGGAAATCAAATATAATAAACTTATAATAAAGTTTCAAAATTATTTCTGATCAACTTCATTTCCTACTCCATATTTAGACAACGTTTTTTCCATTGATATTTCTATGGAAATTTGTTTTGAGTTTTCCATTCCAATCCTATTAATAAATTCCTTATCATACTATTCTTGAGAAAGAAAAATTTATTCCTTCCTTTAATGTATTTGTAACCCAAGAAAGTATTTCATTTCTCCCACTATGAACATTTCAAATACCCTTTTCATTTTTCAGAAAAATTTTCACAACTTCTTTCATCATTCCCATCAAAGATAATGTCATCAACATAAACAATCCCAGTGAGGGAATACTCATGAATTTCTCTGATGTAGAGATTACTATCCACTATTCATTTCTTGAAATTGATCTTCCTTAATAATGTATCCAATTTGGAATACCATGACCTTAGAGATTGTTTTAGGCCATAAAAATCATTTTTCAATATGCATAAATGACTTTCATCATTCCTGACAACAAAGACATAAGGTTGTTCAATATAAACATCCCCTTCAATATCACTATTCAGGAATTTGGATTTTACATCCATTTGAAAGATCTTATTGCCTCATTATGCAATAATAGAAAGAAAGATTCTAATTGTTTCAAGCCTTTATAATAGAGAAACTGTTTCATCCAAATCAATAACCTTAATTTTTGAATATCCGTTTCACACTAATCTTGCTTTGTTTCTTATAACTTTACCCTCTTCATTCAGCTTGTTCTGAAAAATCCACTTTTTTCCAATAATATTTTTGTTTTTTGGATTGGGTATGAGTTTCCATGTATCATTATTTTCAATTTTATCAAACTCTTCATTCATGTCATAAACCCATTACAGATTCTCAAAATATTTTTTATCGTCATTTGACACCAATTTTGAATAAAAAGTACTATGTGTAATAGCATTTTTGTTCTTATTGTATGAAACTTCTACTGTTGATCACCAATTATATTACTAGTTCCCACTTTGTTACTAATACTTGGATGAGGTTTTTGAGTTTATTACTCATCATTGGAAATAGTTGATTCTGATTCTTCTTCCTGATTGCCAATACAATTGTATTTATCATTATCATAATTGTTTTCAAAACAACTTTGTTCATCTGCCTGAGTATGTTTATCTTTATATTTATTTTCAATCACTTTTTGGCCAACTGAATCAAATATAATTCTAGTTTATTTTTTGAGAAGTCCATATCCTCTTCCTTATACAACATAGCCAAGAATATTTCATCTTCACCATTCTACTCAAACTTTCCATAGCTTCCACCGTTCTTCTTCATAGTACACGAACTTCCAAAAAATATTCAATGTTTCAAACTTATAATTTTACATAAACCAATTAATATGGATTAATATCTGATTTAGGCCTATAGTACCAATGGTTATGGATATAAATAGCAGTACCCCTGGCTTGCCTCCAAAATTAGTGAGAAATACTGTGTTAAAGTAACATAGTTTACCCATTTCCCCCAAACTTTTATTCTTTCATTCAATAGCCCCATTTTGTTAGGGAGTGTACGAGGAACTATAATCATGATGAATTACATGTTTCTAAAAATAAATTTTGAATTCTTCACTTCTATATTCACCACCATTTTCTGTTCTCATCTTCTTCACTGAATACTCACATTCTTTCCAAGATTTGATTTTGAAACTTTTTAACATTTTTAGAGAATCTGATTTATGTTTCATATATCTAACACAAGTAATGCGAGTAAAATATTCAATAATTGTGGTGAAGTACTTATCTCCATTTATTAACTAATTTTTCATTATCCCACATGTATCATAATGAATCATCTCCTGGGTTTGTTTTGAACAAATCTCAACTTTCTTATGGACAACATTTTAAATCTTTCATTTCTAACATATAGTGAAACACAAATATATTATTCTTGGAAAATAAGAAATGTCTTGGACCCTATATATTTTAGATAACTTGCTCATTTTTCTTTGATAGATGTGTCCTAACCTTTTATACCACAATTTATTCCTTTCCACCAGACTCATGTAATAAGATCATTGTATTTCATGAATCTGAAACAAATTTCCTTTTATACATTATACTTTTGTAACAATTTTTCCATATTACTCATTTTTATAAAAAAACCCATATTTTTGAAGATAACTTTGTTACCCTCATCACACAATTGTGAAAAACTTAGCATATTGTGTTTCATCAAACGAACATACAAATATTTCTTGGATTTCAACTTTTCTTTTCAAATGATTCTTAATCCAACACCTTTTATTCTTAGGGATTCATGATTGATAAATGTTACTATGAATTCTTTAAAATATTTCAAATTCTTCAACAATTTCAAATTTCATATCACATCAGAAGAACAACCACTATCCAGAATCCATGATCGTTCTTCTTTTGTTGCTTTCAATGCAATTTCAAAAAAAAATACCTTTTACTTCTTCTCTTTCTTTCTTCACCTTTAGCTTTTTACTACAGTTAAGAATCTTTTTCTGTGAAGAAATAAAAATAGGGAATCATTTTTCAATGTTCTTAGGTTTTTACCATATGTCAAAAATAATTTCCAATGGTTGGAACCTATTTTCAATTTTTCTTTCACATTTCTCAACCTTCTTAGACTTCTTCTTTTGAGGGAATTGACTCCACCTCAAACATTTCCTTTCATAACCAGTAGAATAATATTAATGTTGTTGGTTGAAACAACACAAATTTTATGTATGTACAAATCCACCATAATATAAGAAATATCTATAGGAGTATTTTCCTCTAAAGATTCCATACTGATTTAAACCGTGAATAAGTTTCTCAGCCACCTTATTCTCTTTCTTTTCAAGGACACCACCTTTTTATTATCAACAATTTTATTCCTTTTATTTTCTTATTTATCAGAACTAGAAGTATGTAAACCTTTTCCAGAATCATATTGTAACACCCTAGGTAAATAAAGAATATGAAATTTTCATATTTATCCATATTTGTGAATAAAATATTAATATGACTTAAAAGGGGACGCTATGCTCGATGGCGTACCCAACACGCAACAACGAGTTTCTTGGGAATCTTACGTTGCACTCTAATAATAAAATAATATTATTTTAAATGGTAGTTAACATGTAGCCGTTGTATTGGTGGGAATGGATGGAAATAACTAAAATATGATTATATAAGTTTTTAAATGTTTTTACATTTATCCAATAAAATATAAAGGCTTAAAATACGGAAAGAATTCAGTTTTAGGCGTATATGCCCTAGTTTTCACTAAAGGTTCACTTATCACCTTTTGATGGAGAACCGTCGTTAAATATAGTTTTGTTCACTCTTATACATTCTATTAGACCAAATAAAACTCTTCTTATGAATTGGGACATCAAAATTTACTTTGTGTAAATTTTTGGTATCTTTCCGATAAAGTTCATTTTTTAATGAATAGTGTAAAATGTTGTATTTTAATTCAAAACCTCTTTTTAATATAATTTATTTATATGATTATATTATCTTTTGAATTGGTTTTAATGTGAAATTAGAATATATTTTTACCATTAAATCCAATAGTGGTCGTTGGAATTAATTTCACTTTGAAATCAGACTTAAACTAGTGTCAATCTTTTGATACTTATTGTTTCATAAAACACGCTATTTGCTCTGACAGCAGGAATTAATTATTAAATTAATTAATGTGACTTATATGTTTTGAATTTTGTAAAATAGACTTAATTTTTGAATTCGTAATATCAAATTTATCTTAGGGTGAATTTTTGGGATTTTTCTGAAAAACTTCAATTTTTGATGAATTGTGAAACCACTAAGTGGTACTTATAAAAACTGATTTTTCCATTTAAATGAAATTTTGCCAACTTTGTGTTTTGAATTTCAAAAATCATACATACATGGTTGTTATTAAGAAGTATAATGTGGTTCAATGGGATAAAAATAATTTTTTGGTGAATAGTAACTTATTAAGTTTTTAATCGTAATTAGAGGTAATTAGTGTAGTTTTTGGTAAGAATAATGTTTTAATAAAATGAAATGACCTAGACACATGTCCTAACCTCATTGGATGTGTCATGGAAGACAAATACAATCCATGGGTCAACTTGGGGACCCCATGGAGCCACTTTGGTTGGATAATGACATAAATATCTTTTTATTTAATGTTAAAGTATAAATGACACAAACATGAAATGTTTTACTAAAATAATTTTTACATTGGGTTATACAAGTCATATTTTTGACTATAAATATTAATTGGAAATATAAAAATCTTTCCTACATCATAGTATTTTTTTTATAATTTTTTAGACATTAAATAAATTAAATTATTTATGACATCATGATGATGCAGTGATGACCTCATTATTTAACGATTTAAATAAAATCGAAAGATAATGTAATATCTAAGACCTACACATGTCCAAAACCTATTGTATGAGTGTAGTTAGAACCCTTATCACCTTATCCTTGAAATACATCAATGTAGGACCTTTAAAAATCGAAACTCGTTTGAAAATAAAGTAACATTTTGTAACTTTACAAGAGTGCCCCTCCTCTCCTCTTATAAAAGGCCCCCACCTCTAACTCCTTAACCACACTCCCAAGGACTTTTTCTCTACCAAACCCTGACCATTTTGTCTCTCCACTTCCCTCTCTTACTCCATGAATCCTCACTTTGGGCAGAAGTCTTCCCAAGGAAGCCTTTGAGCTAAAACCAAAGGGAGTTACCCGATTTTAAGGTAATGTCTTCACTTGTGTCCTTTTGTTTTATTTTGCTTCTACAACCCCATAAACTTTTTTTGTTAATTTATTTTGTAACAAATCCAGTATCTTAAATATAATATGATGTTTTTATAAGAAGTATTAGAGCTACACTTACACACACCTACATCTAATGGTTAAAGAACATACTGTTTCAGTGGATGGCGAATTTATGCCTTCTGAAACGATGATTGTTCAACATTATTTTAACACCTTAAAAGGTGGCCATTAAGATGTAAATATATTTATATATGATATATAATATGTTTATTTTTTCCTTAAGATTATATATTTTTCATTTATGTCATACCTTTATGGATTCCATTATGGGTATACACGATATCTTCATTTAAGGAAGTGCGGAGTACCCCCCCTCAAAGTGATTTGATTCGTTAATACCATATGTGGTACGTATAAAGGATATATTTAATGATATTATATATGATACCATACTTTAATTAAAATAATATTATGTATCATTATGTTTTAATTCCATTAAATATGAAATATAAATTGAAGTAGCGTTCATGCGTACGTACGGCTTACCGTCTCCATGAACGGTACATTTCATTTCTTATCTCAAAATGTTATGTAATATTATAAGTACATATATATAATGGATATATATGTAATATATTACATCTAAATTATGGATATCATTCTGGAATTATAACATATATATATCTCTCTCATTTTGTTTTAATTCCATTAATGTGACAAAAAATGAAAGTAGCGTTCATGCGTACGTACGACCTACCGTCTCCATGAACGGTGCTTTTCTTTTTTTATCTCCAAATGATATGGAATAGTATAAAATGAATATTTACTGGATATATATGATATTATAATCATTAATACTATTCTGGAAATTATTTACATATAACTACATGGGCAATCTTTTTTCAAACAAGTTCATTTTTGACTCATGTACCAAATATCGGCAAAAACGTCTGATATGAACTAACATTATTAAACAATTATTATAACATTATAATATGTGATATTAACTGAATAATAATCTCTAAAGGAGGTACTTAGTCAATTATTAATTGACCAAAGTTTATTATTCAGGAATATAAAGAAACGAAAAAGACAAGTTGGACTTGAGGTAAGGGATCCTACTCCTCTCTTTCTTTTTAAGTACACTCTTCTATGCCATTCCTTTTAAAGCTCATATTTCTTGTTATTGGGATGTTCTTTTATATTAATCTTACTGTAATTTTTATGTTCATGTGATGATAGACCCTATTCTCTATTATCAATCCATTTTGGAAGTTTTGAGTGGCGCCGTTAGGCTGCCGAGTTTTCGTAAGGGATTTTTCATCTCACTTTTATTCCCGTGAGATTTATGCTACATTTGCATCCATTTCCTTTGAGTAGTATATGTACTGCCTATTATTCTACTCTTTGTGTAATATAATTTCATTTATGAGTATTTACATCAATGTTGTATTGTCCTTCTTTCATGGGGTGTATGTTTCGAAAGATACCCAAGTCTGTAAGGGAACCTTTCACCCTCCTCTTTTTAAAAGACTTCTTTTGTTGGGTCTTTTAATTTACATATTGTAATGTTGGGATATGTTCTTCTATATCATTATTGATGTAAATTTTATGTCCAAGTTATGAGATACCATTTTTACCTCTCATCAACTCATTTTCTGAATTTTGTAGTGGCGTCGTTAGGCTGTCAAATTTTTGCAAGGAAATTTCTTAACCCAATTTTGATTCTTTGGGATAAACTTCTACTCCTTGAATATGTCATTCTATGAATATGTGTGAATAACCTCTGATTTATTTACACTTAATATCCACTTATATTCGGTGTATTTAAATTTGTCACACATAATTATGAGATTGATTTATCCTTAATTTAAGGATACCTTCTTTATAAGGGATTTCATCTCATTTGACATTTCTATTGAGACTTCATTGTTTTTATGCACCAATTCACTCTTATATGGTGTATATACTGTCATTTGGAATATTATATCATGAACACATTTATTCTCATGATATTATAAAGTTCTGACTAAATGTTATTCCTCAATTATTGTATTCAAGTGTCTCTAATTTTGGTAAAACCCCTTTAACCAAAATATCACTTTAAATGTTTTAATTATTTGTTCATATTAATATCCATGTTTTCAAAATGGTTTTAAGGATTTATTTATATGGATATCAATGGTTTAAAATTTTTAAAGCTTCAAGGTGGTATGGGACACTTTGATTCAAAAATATCTTTATTAAATGTTTTAAATGGTTTTGTAAATGGTTTCTTTTTGAATGGATTCATTATTTCAATATCATAAAATGTTATATTGTGATTAAAATATGGGAATGTTATGTTTCCTTTATGGATGGTTTATGTGATACGTTTATGTTATGGTTCTTGGGAATTGTTTTGAAAACGGGTGGTTCCGTGATAAACTAAGGGCGGGTGAGCCCGATATAGCCCTCCAATGCATTGGGTAACGCGAAGGAGTGAGATGTTAAGGTTTCTCCGAAGAGATTTAGGGAATATTCTGTGGTGGGTATTCCAAACGTAACCAAGAGGGTTACTCCCTACGTAAGAATGTTATGAATGACTCAAGTTACCTTTTATGTCTTATGATTTCTATGATTTATTCATGATTTGATGAGGTATGTTAAAGTGCCTATGTTTTATGGGTAAAGTATGATTTCATTCTTATGTATATATGAACTCATGTTTCCTTTCCATATTTTTATAACCCTTACTGAGATTTTTATGCTCATCCCATGTTTTTGAAATGTTTTTCACAGGTCAGGGGAAAGGTACATGATGGGATGATAGTGTCAAGGATGTGTCAAGAAAGAATCCATGTTTTATTTTCAATATGTTTTCGTTGATGGGAAGAATGAATACTGTCTTTTATGTAACCACTTTGCTTAAATGTGGAATTTAATGCAAGTTTCATGATCTAATTTTCTAAAAATCTAAACCTGAAAAGATCCTCAATGTGTAATCTTGTAATAACTCAAGATTAAGTAAGGTTTAAGGCTGGGGCCTTGTAGTTGGTATCAGAGGTCGGTTTAGATAACTTTAGAGGTTAGGGTATTCTTTAAGCATCAGTGGCATTACCATAATGGTTAGGATTTCAGAAAGAGTCCTAGTTTTAGATAAAGTGAATGAGTAAGTGTATCTTAGTGTTTACCTTCCTCATTAGTACATGATGGTTTTGTTGATATACTCACACTGACATTTCTGTTTTTAGTGAATGGATGGATCTAGCAGGAACCAAAGAGACAACAGGTTTGAAGGAAATTGTGGTGGTTCTATGATTAAGATACTAGATAAAATGGGGGATTCAATGAGGAAACTCGTGGTTGTTCTAAACCAACTACCAAGGAGTCATGATCAACCACTTGAACCTTGGTATGTTCTATAATGCATCATGTACGAGATGACCAATCGATGTGAAAGTTTAGGTAATAATTATAAAGGTAACCATTCGGGTTTATATGATCCTTACTTTTGGGGTAATTATGGGTTATTATATGTTATGATGGAAAATGAAAGGCATGAGATAAACTTGAGGTTAAAAAATGTTATGTTTATTTTTGATGATTTTATATCTTTTTGGGGAATGATTTTAGAATTATATAGTTTTGGAAAAAGGAAAACACGCAGACCGTGTGACTACCCGTCGCGTCAGACAAAGCTGCGGGAATCGAACCCACAACCAAAGTGCGGCTGGTATTTATCGCCTACCACTGGACTACGTGAAGTCCCTGGTTAGTTTGAATTATTATTTTTAGTTATATGATTTTATTAATTAAGAGTAAGTTGATTTTTGGTTATTTATGAAAATGATTAACCTATCATGGAGGATATGTAATTAGGTTAATTACTTTTCAATACGAGACTATAGGGGCAACTGATGTTGTTTGGAGATAAATGTTACGGTTTAACTTGGAAGACTATGTGACTAAATCCTTCAAATATTTGGGTTTCAATCTTAGATTGGTTTACTTTGAAGAATTTTATGGACAAATTGATTATAAAATGGTCCTCGTTGAACTTTCGGTTTTGTTGGAAAAATTTTGGAGATTAAGAATAGATTTTCTTTTTATAAAGGGTTATCCTTTTCTGGATTATCTGATCTTGTACTAACCTTTTTGGTTTTGGTTTTGGTTAAAGTCTAAAGACATGGGAAGTATATAGTTCTCTTTTGTGGATTAGGTGATTCTCTTGAAGTTGATTATAGTACTCTTAATGCGAACAGGTCTCCCTAAATACTCATCTTTTGGAAAAAAATATGAGTTTGATTAAGGAATATAGTAAAAGTTGAAAGTCAACATGATTAGTGATTATGTTTACTTATGAATAAATTCCGATGTGGGACTTTCAAGGATGTTAGCAAGCTCAATTTTAAAAATTGGGAGGACGTAATTCCCAAAAGGGGGGAAGGATGTAACACCCCAGGTAAATAAAGAATATTAAATTTTCATATTTATCCATATTTGTGAATAAAATATTAATATGACTTTAAAGGGGACGCTATGCTCGATGGCGTACCCAACACGCAACAACGAGTTTCTTGGGAATATTACGTTGCACTCTAATAATAAAATAATATTATTTTAAATGGTAGTTAACATATAGCCGTTGTATTGGCGGGAATGGATAGAAATAACTAAAATATGATTATATATGTTTTTAAATTTTTTTACATTTATCCAATAAAATATAAAGGCTTAAAATACGGAAAGAATTCAATTTTAGGCGTATATGCCCTAGTTTTCACTAAAGGTTCACTTATCACCTTTTGATGGAGAACCGTCATTAAATATAGTTTTGTTCACTCTTATACATTCTATTGGACCAAATAAAACTCTTCTTGAGAATCGGGAAATCAAAATTTACTTTGTGTAAATTTTTGGTATCTTTCCGATAAAGTTCATTTTTTTAATGAATAGTGTAAAATGTTGTATTTTAATTCAAAACCTCTTTTTAATATAATTTATTTATATGATTATATTATCTTTTGAATAGGTTTTAAAGATAAATAAGAATATATTTTTACCATTAAATCCAATAGTGGTCGTTGGAATTAATTTCACTTTGAAATCAAACTTAAACTAGTGTCAATCTTTTGATACTTATTATTTCATAAAAACACGCTATTTGCTCTGACAACGGGAATTAATTATTAAATTAATTAATGTGACTTATCTTTTTTGAATTTTTTAAAATAGACTTCATTTTTGAATTCAGAATATCAAATTTAGCTTAGGGTGAATTTTTGGGATTTTTCTGAAAAACTTCAATTTTTGATGAATAGTGAAACCACTAAGTGGTACTTATAAAAACTGATTTTTCCGTTTAAATGAAATTTTGCCATATTTGTGTTTTGAATTTCAAAAATCCAACATAAATGGTTGTCATTAAGAAGTAAAATGTGGTTCAATGGGATAAAAATAATTTTTTGGTGAATAGTAACTTATTAAGTTTTTAATCGCGATTAGAGGTAATTAGTGTAGTTTTTGGTTAGAATAATGTTTTAATAAAATGAAATGACCTAGACATATGTCCTAACCTCATTGGATATGTCATGGACGACCAAGACAATCCATTGGTCAACTTGGGGACCCCATGGAGCCACTTTGGTTGGAAAATGACATAAATATCTTTTTATTTAATGTTAAAGTAAAAATGACACAAACATGAGATGTTTTACTAAAACAATTTTTACATGGGGTTCTACAAGTCATATTTTTGACTATAAATAGTCATTGGAAAGATAAAACAATTTCCTACATCATAGTAATTTTTTTATAATTTTTTAGACATTAAATAAATTAAATTATTTATGACATCATGATGATGCAGCGATGACCTCATTATTTAATGATTTAAATAAAATGGAAAGATAATGTAATATCTAAGACCTAAACATGTCCAAAAACTATTGTATGAGTGTATTTAAAACCCTTATCACCTTATACTTGAAATACATTAATGTGGGTCCTTTAAAATCCGAAACTCTTTTGAAAATAAAGTAACATTTTGTAACTTTACAAGAGTGCCCCTCCTCTCCTCTTATAAAAGGCCCCCACCTCTACCTCCTTAACCACACTACCAAAGCCTTTGGCTCGGCCAACCCCTTCCCATTTTGTCTCTCCAATTCCCTATATTACTCCTTTAAGCCTCACTTTGGGCAGAAGTCTTCCCAAGGAAGCCTTTGAGCTCAAACCAATGGGAGTTACCCGATTTTATGGTAATGTCTTCACTTGTGTCCTTTTGTTTTATTTTTCTTCTCCAACCCCCTAAAATCTTTTTATTCATTTATTTTGTAACAAATACAGTATCTTCAATATACTATGATGTTGTTATAAGAAGTATTCGAGCTACACTTACACACACCTACATCTAATGGTTAAAGAACATACTGTTTCCGTGGATGGCGAATTTCTGCCTCCCGAAACGCTGATTGTTCAACATTCTTTTAACACCTTCAAAGGTGGCCATTAAGATGTAACTATATTTATATATGATATATAATATGTTTATGGTTTCCTTAAGCTTCTGTATTTTTCATTTATGTCATACCTTTATGGCTTCCATTATGGGTATACGTGATATCTTCATTTAAGGAAGTGCGGACTACCGCCCCCTCAAAGTGATTTTCTTCATTAATACCATATGTGGTACGTATAAAGGATATATTTAATGATATTATATATGATACCATACTATAATTAAAATACTATTATGTATCATTATGTTTTAATTCCATTAAATATGAAATAGAATTGGAAGTAGCGTTCATGCGTACGTATGGCTTACCGTCTCCATAAACGGTACATTTAATTTCTTATCTCAAAATGTTATATAATATTATAAGTACATATATATAATGTATATATATGTAATATATTACATATAAATTATGGATATCATCCTGGAATTATAAAATATATATATATCTCTCATTTTGTTTTAATTCCTTTAATATGACAAAAAATGAAAGTAGCGTTCATGCGTACGTACGGCCTACCGTCTCCATGAACGGTGCTTTTCATTTTTTATCTCCAAATGATATGGAATAGTATAAAATAAATATTTACGGGATATATATGATATTTTAATCATTAATACTATTCTAGAAATTATTTACATATAACTACATGGGCAATCTTTTTTCAAACAAGTTCATTTTTGACTCATGTACCAAACATCGGCAAAAACGTCTGATATGAACTAACATTATTAAACAATTATTATAACATTATAATATGTGATATGAAATTAATAATAATCTCTAAAGGAGGTACTTATGCAATTATTAATTGACCAAAGTTTATTATTCAGGAATATAAAGAAACGAACAAGACAAGTTGGACTTGAGGTAAGGGATCCTACTCCTCTCTTTATTTTTAAGTACACTATTCTATGCCATTCATTTTAAAGCTCATCTTTATTGTTATTGGGATGTTATTTTATATTAATATTACTGTAATTTTTATGTTCATGTGATGATAGACCCTATTCTCTCTCATCAATCCCTTTTGGAAGTTTTGAGTGGCGCCGTTAGGCTGCCGAGTTTTCGTAAGGGATTTTTCATCTCACTTTTATTCCCGTGAGATTTATGCTACATTTTCCACCATTTCCTTTGAGTAGTATATGTACTTCCTATTATTCTACTCTTTGTGTAATATACTTTAATTTATGAGTATTTACATCAATGTTGTATTGTACTTCTTTCATGGGGTGTATGTTTTGAAAGATAGCCAAGTCGGTAAGGGAACCTTTCATCCTCATTTTTTTAAAAGACTTCTTTTGTTGGGTCTTTTAATTTACATATTGTAATGTTGGGATATGTTCTTATATATCATTATTGATGTAAATTTTATGTCCAAGTGATGAGATACCCTTTTTACCTCTCATCAACTCATTTTCTGAATTTTGTAGTGGCGTCGTTAGGCTGTCAAATTTTTGCAAGGAAACTTATTAACCCGATTTTGATTATTTGGGATAAACTTGTACTCCTTGAATATGTCGTTCTATGAATATGTGTCAATAACCTATGATTGTTTTACAATTAATATCCACTTATATTGGGTGTATTTATATTTTTCACACATAATTATGAGATTGATTTATCCTTAATTTAAGGATACCTTCTTTATAAGGGATTTCATCTCATTTGACATTTCTGTTGAGACTTCATTGTTGTTATGCACCAATTAAATCTTATATGGTGTATATACTATCCTTTGGAATATTATATCATGAATCCATTTATTCTTATGATATTATAAAGTTCTGACTAAATGTTATTCCTCAATTATTGTATTCAAGTGTCTCTAATTTTGGTAAAACCCATTTAACCAAAATATCACTATAAATGTTTTAATTATTTGTTATTATTAATATCCATGTTTTCAAAATTGTTTTAAGGATTTATTTATATGGATATTAATGGTTTAAAATTTTAAAATCTTCAAGGTGGTACGGGACACTTTGATTCAAAAATATCTTTATTAAATGTTTTAAATGGTTTTGGAAATGGTTTCTTTTTGAATGGATTCATTATTTCAATATACTAAAATGTTATATTGTGATTAAAATGTGGGAATGTTATGTTTCCTTTATGAATGTTTTATGTGATATGTTTATGTTATGGTTCTTGGGCATTGTTATGAAAACGGGTGTTTCCGTGATAAACTAAGGGCGGGTGAGCTCGATATAGCTCTCCAATGCATTGGGTAACGCGAAGGAGTGAAACGTTAAGGTTTCTCCGAAGAGATTTAGGGAATATACTATGGTGGGTATTCCAAACGTAACCAAGAGGGTTACTCCCTACGTAAGAATGTTATGAATGCATCAAGTTACCTTTTATGTCTTATGATTTCTATGATTTATTCATGATTTGATGAGGTATGTTAAAGTGCCTATGTTTTATGGTGAAAGTATGATTTCATTCTTATGTATATATGAACTCATGTTTACTTTCCATATTTTTATAACCCTTACTGAGATTTTTATGCTCATCCCAAGTTTTTGAAATGTTTTTCACAGGTCAGGGGAATGGTACATGATGGGATGATAGTGTCAAGGATGTGTCAAGAATGAATCCATGTTTTATTTTCAATATGTTTCCATTGATGGGAAGAATGAATACTGTCTTTTATGTAACCACTTTGCTTAAATGTGGAATGTAATGCAAGTTTCATGATCTAATTCTCAAAAACTCTAAACCTGAAAAGATCCTCAATGTGTAATCTTTTAATAACTGAAGATTAAGTAAGGTTTAAGGCTGGGGCCTTATACATATTTTTCAAATTATTTTCAGACTCAGGGTTCTTTGAGACTTATGAATTCCCAAATTTGTTGGTCTTGGACACATATATAACTTTCCTAGAATTATTTATTTCAGAAACAATTCTATATTTATTCTCACCCTTTGAAGGCAACTTTTGTTGAAATTTATCCAGTTTCTCATTTTGTAAACTTTCACAACATTTGTAATAGAGTTTTGGAAGCATGTATCTTTGTTTTCATATTTAGAATGTTTTTTTGGACAAGTTCGAATTATTATTCTTTTTTCATTGTTCTTGACCTTTAGATAATCATTATGATTCTTTTATTATTCAATATATTTCTTTAAATCATCAATATATTTTACTACCTTCACTTTCTCATCAAAAAAACATTTAGGATTTATTTTTTAATAGTATTTGCCTTCCAAATTTTTGTTTTTCTATCCAATTATTCTAATCTTTCTCAAAAATTCTTTTGACTATTCTTTCAAATGATGTTCAAGTTGAGCTTATTCTTTTTCATGACTACTTATTCAAAATTCTTCATCATTTAGTTGTAAAATAAAATTATTTTCAATACTATACTCAGCTAATTTTTAAGACTTAGCATCACTACCTTCCTCTTCATCTATAGACAAGGCACTTTTCTTTTTGGATTTGAAGAACTTTATTTCTTTACTTGTGGATTTTGATTTTTCTTTTTCTCCTTGTTTCTTCCACAATCATTTTAAATTTACTTATTCTTTATCACTATCCTCTTATTTCTTTTTTCAAGGAAAATTGGAATTAAATATCCCAATAAATCGAAATTCAAAACATTTTATGGTAAGTTTCCCTTTTTATTTCCATGTACATATTTTTACATTTTTAGAAAAAAAGGATAAAATATTATCAAGATTTTTACATACGTCATATTCAGAGTCAGATTTTCTAGCTTCATCTTAAATAATAATATTGTTTAAATTTTATTTATTTGCATCTTTTAAAGGCATTTCTCAATCAATTTTTTTTTCTCTTTATATTTTTACCCTTCTCATTGCATAACTGATGAGAGTGCTATAAAAATCATCAAGAGACTATATTTTAGGATCTATATCTTCTAATAAAGAAATTTTTTCATCAAACTTATCAGGAAGGATTCTCAATATCTTTTCAACAACTGTAGAGTCATAGAAATTTTCTTCAAGACATTTTGTTGTAATAAAAAAGTCATTTAACCTGGTAAAAAAGTCCCCAACAAATTCATGCTCAACCAAATTCAAATCTTTATAATTCAACATCCAGATTTTTAACTTTTCCTTCTTCACTTTTTTATTGCCTTAATTTATATTTCTTAATTTATCCCATATAAATTTATCTATGGAATTTTCATTCACTCTTAATAATTAACTTTTTAAAAGTGGTGATAATATAGTATTCTTATCCCTTTCATCATTCTCAAGATTCTTCTTATCAACAAATATAATATGAGATTTGAAATTAATTGGAGAAAACCTATCTATTGGGGCTTCAAAAATTTTACATATAATAAACATAAGATAAGGAAACATTATATCTTTGATGATATGATAATTATTTCCATCGAAGACCGGAATACATTTATTATTCACACAATTCAAATTCTCCATCAACAAAGAATAAGTGAAGGGAACCTATTGCTCTGATTCTAGTTGAAAGTGCCCAGTCAAGATGATTGTATCATAGAGAGGGTAAGGGGGTGAATTAGTGATACTTTTTATTTTATGATTCCTTCAAATAAACTCCTATTAAAGATTCAATTACCTACTAGAAAAAATTCCACCACACATCCAAAGGAACACAAGTATTTATAAGGTTAAATATTAAATAAGAATAGCTAAAACCTTGGTATGGTTTAGAAGTAATCCAATACCACACAATCCACTAGAAATCAATCGTTATATTACAATGAGTAGGATATATTCTTCCACTCATGTAATACTATGTAAACAATCCCAGTAATGTGTGTGGACCCTATGAGCGTAAATAGGGTAATACAAATATTGTGTTACAACTAATGTTACCTATTTCAATTTCACAAATGTATACTATTTAAAACAATTCTTCAATTTCTTACCTAGAGGAAGGTAAGAACTTTCTGAACTTTGTTACGAAAACTCAATATGATTTTCCTTGTATTTTTCTTATGAGTATGATTCTACTCAATACGACTATTCTCCGTATGATTGTTCACTAGTTCAAAAATCTCAGTATAAAAATCCTGAATCCGATAATGTAGCCTAATACGATGATCATCTGAATATGATTGAAAAGCCGAGTATGGTAATCGGTAGAGTACGGTAATCAAAATGTACAATGATCAAATTGATACAACATTGTGATCTTGTCATTTATATTTCACTTCTCTTTAAAAACTTCAATAACACAAGTGTATGTGGAAACTCCTTCTTCTCTCTAAAACTCAGAGCTTCTCTATCTGGAACAATACATTGATTAGTAGAAAAGTAAAATGTAATTTTCACCTTTTGTAGGCGACCCATGTGTAGCTCTAGCGGTAATCCCAAAAATTTTACCGCCTATTAAAATTTACCCTAATCTCAGTTTCCCATAAACCATCGTTTAAATTTTTACTTCATCAACTCTTCCCAAAGTTTCTTAATTCTTCTATAATCTTCACTAATCCGTCAAAATCTAATTTCAATTTCTTGTTTGATTTATATAAATGAGTCTGATTATCTGAAACTGAATTCTCCAATGCAATGATTTGTACCAATTTTATGATAGTGTATGAAGAAATGGATACCCCAATGAATATCGAATACAATCTTTTAGTTGAATACCACGATCCCCCTTTGAAATTCATTCAGAAATGTCCACTTTCAAGCCAATTTAACTTCTTCAAATATTCTCTTGACCTATTTATAAATATAAAACAGTTCAAATCTAATACAAAGGCTCTTGACCCAACTAAAGAACTCATTATATCCTTCATTTATTCAATTTTTCACTTAACCCAATTGAGATACAAAACTTCTTCTTCTTCTCTTCTCTGGATCCAGTTTAAACCTACAGAGTAATTGAACCATTTTTTAATAGTTGACTACATTGTTGATCAGTTTTTGTTATATAAATTTTCATAAGCCTCACATCATATTTAAGAACTTCCTTCATTAAAAAACATTATCATGTGTGATGACATTATTCATGACTTTAAATTCATTTGAGACTAGCTTCAACGTCATCAGACTTTAATTGGAATGTATTGTGACTTTCCATTCATTCCAACATCTTTCTTTCCTTCACATCCTGAGTACAATTTTATGGGTATTACCATTATGGGTATGATCATTCTGAGTAATATTTTCCTAAATATGATTAGGCTGAGTATGATTTTTTTGGGTAAAATATTCATCTCCCTTTTCTTCTCTTTCTATTGGATACAGTTGTACTAGTTAGGATTCTTTTTCGATAGGAATCATCTCACTCATCTCTTCCACTCGAATATGATAAATCTGGGTATGATTTTCAATAACTATTTCACATTTTCTTATATCAAGAATGAATTGTAGGTTTTTCAATAAAATTATGATTTATGTAAAATAAAAATTAGTAGAGAATCATCACATTTATTTTATCGTATTCATTGAGATTCCAAATCTCTATCAAAACTATAACTTCTTTCACACTGAATTCAATGTGAATATGATGTAAATTTAATTTTAGAAAGAAAAATTCTTTATGTGACCGATTCTCTCATTTTAGATAATGATCAATTCCCCATTATGATATTATAACATACCATACCGAAGGTGAGTCTAATCAGAACCACTTCTTCAAAACAACTTCTTCTCATTATGATGGAAAATGTGAGTCTAATTTCATTGAAAACAACCATCAATATAATTTTCACAAAATTGAAAGTTAGGTGATTTTATTTATTCATAAACATTAATTTCTATTAAAATACATCATTTTAAAACAAATTTCTTCCTTATTATCTTGGTCCTAATAGGATATACAATCATCATTCCAGTGTACGGTGGACTATCGCCTCGCGAACCGATGTAATTCTTTCTTCCATTATCACCTTTCAAGGTAGAAATAATGACAGATTTATTGTTTATATATGATATATATGATATTTATAATTTATTTATTCTTTGTTAATTATTTTATTACACATACCTTCCTTGGTTTTATTTTGTGAGTATACAATAACATCATTTGTGGATGTGTGGACTACCGCCTCCTCAAAGCAACCTGATTTATTCCCGCAATACATTGAATGTATTAAGGATGATTTTAGTAATAATATGTGACATATATTACATAAATATGATACTAGAATTATTATAGACATATATTTAATTTACTTTTCATTCTTTTTATTTGAAACATAAATGGACGTAGCGTTCATGCGTACGTATGACCTACTGTATCAATGAACAGTGCATTCCATTTCCTATAACCAAATTTTATGGGTGAAAATAAATAAATATATGAAAAATATGTATGATATTTACATCATGTATTACATTATATAGATGATAAAATCCTTATCTATGTAATAAGAATAAAAATAACAAATCAAAATCTACTTGAAAAACAAGGAAATTGACACCCCAAATAGGGAAAATAATGAATGATTGTTAATGAACGAGTAATAATATATTATAAGAATATAATATATAATATTATAAATAAGAATATGGTTATTTTATATGTTAATGACATGATTAAAAACATTATACAAGAGGTTAAATGATGTTCACCCAAATGGAAATGCAAGGTAAGGGATTTCATCTAAATTTAAATTCTATTGAGACTTATTTGTTGTTATAAACCATTTCAATTTAATGTGGTGAATATAATTCCACATAGAAATTTAATTTAAAAAATAACTCATAATTCATGGTATTTTAAGTTTCACTTTGAATTATCTCATCCAAGGGGTTTAGCTCAAAAATTACCAACTGGTAAAAGTTATATTTTCAATGTCACTTTATTTTGTTATTATTCCCTTTCTCTGGAAACAATCACTTTATTGTAATATTTTTCCGTAGGTAATTTCCTAAAATATAAACATTATTGGGAGATGGTTATTATTATTTCCAATATACCATTTTTACATTCGGTGATTACATTGAAAATTATTTTATTATCTTAGGAAATATTGACAAACCTATATTTATTATTCAATACAGATATTTGATAAAGAATATTGTTTTTTAATTAAATCGATTGAATAATATCAGGAATGAATGGGAATAGAAATTTTGGGTGGGGTACATACTTTATATAGATTCTTGATGTATCGACAGGTTCTTATGAGATAAATCAATTGGCCAAATTAAATGGGTTTCTACTTGTAGTTTTGAACGATCTTATGAAAGGTGTTGATGGTATAAGTTTTCACATGCCTCATACATGAAACCCAATAATTAATCATTTACCTTATTTAGAATCAATTTATTATTGTTATTATTATTATTATTATGTATGCATGAGATTTTCTCCCAAAATTATCTTGGGATGCATTCCATTCACAGCTTATTGATTAAATGGAATGTATTTTAGTTATATTAACTTCCTAGTTTGATTATTACTTATCCAATTATTTTAATTTAAAGTGTTCTTAGATATTTACAATACCATGTTGATTTAATATCATTCATTCATTACTTTTTTTTTGTTTCACTTACCCTTACCAAGCATTAAATCTATCCTTTATTATGTTTTCTTTCCCCAAGTTATGAATATGAAATATTTGAATAAGCTTTCAAGGATGTTTTTATATAATTTCATTATGTATCATGTTTTATTTTCTATTTACCAATATAATGTGGGTATCTTGTATGTAATCTGGTTTTCCAAAACTATTAAACTTAATAGTCCTTTAGGATTTGATTCCTTGAAATCATGCCAATGTAATAAAGTAAGGCACTAGATCCAGGATTCTAGGGTCGAGGAATTATAAATTAATCATCATTTAACCATTATTTTATCAATAATTAATCATTAATTGATAATTTGTTATCTAATAGTTAATTAATAATTATTATGTAGTTAATTAAAAATTATTTACAAGTTTAATAATAGTCAATAAATACTTAAGTAATAGGTTACCATAGTAAATCATTTAGTTAATCACTAATTAATTATTATTTATTCACAAGTTAATCCTTAGTTAATCCCGAGTTAATCATTAGTCAATCATTAGTTATTCATTATTTAATCGTTAGTTATTAATTAGTTAATCATTTAATTATAATTTTTAATTATTTTGTAATTAAGAAATTATTTAATAGTTAATTAATAGTTATTTAACAGTTATTTAATAGTTAATTATTACTTGATTATTTTATAATCATTACTTAATCATTTAGTTAATCTTTAATTAATCCTTAGTTAATATTTAGTTAATTATTAGTTAATCCTTAATTGATCATTAGTTAATCATTACTTAACTAATATTTAATCATCATATAATGGATATTAATTAATAGTTAATAATTAATTAATTATTAGTGAATAATGATTAATTAATTAATTAATTGTATATTAGTTAATAATTATATTTTACTAATTATTTTAATCTAAAAGTGATATTAGATAATAATAAATTAATAGTAATAATTAAATTTGATTTAATAATTATAAATTAATTACTAAATATTTTTCATTTAATAACAATAATTTACCCACTAATGTTAACTACTATTTAAAAATTAAATTTGATTAATTAAACTAATTAAATAAAATAATTAAAATAAACAGAAAACTATACATGTAAATAAATTATAAAAATTATCTTTAAATGAAGATTCAAATTTTTTTACACATTTATGGCCACCAAAAGAGTTGTGGGGTAGGGAGAAAAACCCTAGAGAGTTTTAGAGAGAGATAGAGAGAGACAAATGGGGATAGGATTAGAGAGAGTAATAATCTTCATGAGAAAAGGAAGTGGTGGGATTTTATAGTGGGTGGGGCGAAAGAGGTTTATACCCTCAACACCATTTACCTTATATTTGGTAAAATTCATTGCATAGTAATGCCTTTTTCATAATAAAATTTGAAATACAATGAGGGAATCAATTCCCTTTCCATATCACCGATCTTGTGGAAAGACATGGTGCACCTCAACCCCTTTCCAACTTATTTTCTAATTTTTTTAAACATAGGACTATTTTCTTAAATTTTTTTGAAAAAATTATAAAGAACCTTATCAAAGAAAATATATAATATATAACAAATTTATAATGAATTAAAACAATATTTCAAAAATATAAGTGAAAATAAATGTTCAAAAAATGTTAAATATAATTCTAATAATTTCTTTGTAGGTTTGTCCTTCGGAGAGCATTGCTCTTGAGAGGAGGATGGTTCCCCATGCCTCACTACTACACAATGTTCTCTTAAAATCCCAAGAACTGGGAATTTTCAGTGTTAAAAAATAATTGACAAGCTAAGAGATGTCAAAATACATAGCCTTTATCAATTCTAAAAAAGTGATTGTAAAGGGGGCCTTTATCAGTGATGATAAAGGGAACCTTTATCAGTGCTTTTTTTAAAGATGATAAAAATTGAAAGAAAATTTATTCTTTTTTAAATACTGAAAAACTAAGAATCTTTTTTAGAATTGGAATACTAATCACTGTTAAAACGCTATGTCTTTATTAGTGCTAAAACATCATCGATAAAGTCCACATTTATCAGTGCTAAAACAACAACATTGTTAAAGGTTCTTTTTATTTGTGATTTTGTTTGAGAAATGATAAAGGTTTTCTTTATCTACACTAATAAAAATTGATTTATTTAAATGTTCAACCTCTCCCCACCCCTGATCATTCTTGAACACACCCACTCTCACACACCCCCTTTTTTCAGCGATCAAAACATTCCTTTAGGAATAATTTTCTTCTACCCAACTACTTGTTCATCCTTCCATGCACTTGGTCACAATCATATGACCCCCTTTTGAAATTCAAATCCCATTACCATATCCCAAAGATCATTTTATTATATATTTAACAATATATATATATATATATATCGACATACAAAATTTTTATTCATATATTTATTTATATTTATATAATTATTTTTAAATGTGATTATAAAATATATGTTTGTGTGTGTATGATATATATACTTACATTTATTAAAATATATTACATATATAATATTCATTTACATATATTAGAATATAAATATAAATATATACATGTTTATCAACACACACACATATGTATATATATACGTTATATATACATTTATATAAGTATATATATATTCACATATTTTTATAATGTAAAAAAATGGTTAGATAGTGTTTTGAAAAAATAGATGATAATTATATCCATATGGATTATATAATTATTTATAAATATATTTATAAAATATGTTAATCTATTATATATTTAGATATACATTTTATAAATTACATATATATTTATACATATTTACATAAAATTGTATATTTAGATATAATTTTATTATAATGTATTTATAAATATTTATTGTATATACATTTATATAACATATTTAATGATAATTCTATATTTATAAAAAAAGTTTATATATGATGAATTTACACATTGTTAGCACACACACACACATTCATATTTACAAACATACAGACACACACACACACACACACTTATAGTCACACATATAGATACAAATATTTACACATATATACATTTATTTACATATTTTAGAATGTATAGATAAATATATATTTGTTTGTTGGCGCACATATATTTATATATAAAAAATAATTGTATATATATATATATATTCATTTTTATAAGGTAAAAAATTGATATTTTTTGATTTTAAATTAAATAGATAACAAATATTTATTTCCATATTGTTTATATATTTAAAAATATAGTTTTATTCAAATTCATTTAATTATTTATTTATACAACTGTTTTATTATATGTATATAACAACCCTACTCTTTATTTCACACATAAACATAATTTATTACATAAAACCTTCACTTGATACAACATAGAAGATCGAGAGGTCTAGTGTATTTGGGTCTTAGGAACATTAAATAACAAATCAAAACATAAAATTCAACATCTTATTGAAAACTTCCTTTACATGACCACAAATTCCCTCATACTTAGCATTACATTGGATAACCTGAGGACATGCATAAGAAAAGGGTGAGCTATAAACCGCAGTAATGAAATAAACATGGAAAAACATGAGGAAAATAATACATGTTAGAAAATAGGCATATCAAAAGATCACAAGAGAAACAAGAAAATAAACTCATGATAAAGCATGATAATCATAACATGGAGATGTGGAAACAACACTTAACATGGAATTAGCATGCACCAAGGCTCATTGCACAGGGAGCATGAGTAAAGCCTCATTGCACAAGAAGCATGAGTAAACCCTCATTGCACTTAAATTAGCATGAGTCAAAAAAAATTACACCTGACGTATCATGATAATATACTTTACACAAACATTGGAGCACTAATTGAGCACATCCTTCTTAAACATTTCATTTCATCCATAACTGTTCCACATGGATCATATAACATGGAATCAATCAACATCAGAAGTTATTCCACAATTAAGATATGTGGAATAAATACATTAAAGTACCATTAAATATGTATATGTTCATAAAGGTGAGTACCCTTGATAGAGACATGTGTATGGTATTCACTACACTATGATCCTGTTTAAAAAAAACACGGTGCAATTTCGGCAGCATAACGACATGACATACGAATTCATAAAAATGATTGATGAGAGAGAAATGGGTTTCTCAACATATATAAACGAAAAAGACTATAAGGGATTCATATAGATACATGTACCAACAAATGTAATGGAATTTGGATTCACAATACAAAATAATTGCTTGAATGTAAATGAGAAGAGAGAAATTCCTTATGGAATTTCGGCATGGTAACATGTGTACATAGAGGGCATTACTGAAAGATAAAGGGGACTCACATCATTAAAAAATAAATAGGGATGTATGGAGGACATGAGAAACCATACCCCAACATTTATAATTGAAATTAAAAGGGCATAACAACTTCAATAAAATTGGACAAAAAATGAGAAAGGAAGAAAACCCTTACTTGGAAGTGTGATCCCAAAGGCTTGGGAGAGGCCTGAGAGAGGATTCTATAGAGATTGGGGAGACTTGGGAGGATTGCAGAGAGAAGAGGACAGAGGTTTTATGAACTCCAAAGGCTTTGAGTGTAGAGAAATTGGGATCTTGGGTGGGTTTATATAGGAAAGAAGAAGGAATTCTTTATTATTTAGGTTTGGGACAAAACACATTAAACTAATCAGAACCACAAAACAACCCATGGTTTTTTTCAAAGGGAAGTGGAAACCAAAATTTTATAAGTCCAATGGCTTAAATTATTAAAATAATAGGGTTTGTTATGTGGAGGTGAGTCACACTCGCAAGGAAAACAATTTAAAAAGATAAGATGTTCTATAAGCCTTAAAGGGTCCACTAAATATTTGTAAAATAAATCAAACAAACCCAAAATCACATTACTTTAATGGGAAAACATATATTTTCCGAAAATAATGTATATAGTATTTTATTACATCACTGTCAGGACATTATGATGTCTTAAAACAGATTATATATTTAAATGGTATTTAATTTTTACCCAAAAAATTCAACTGTCTCAGAAAATTATGAAAAATTAACCATCAGATAATTTTGATGTTCTGATTCCAAACATAACATTAATTTTATCTAAATAATTTTTCTAAATATGTGATTTTTTTACTTTTAAAATAAAAACTAACATTTATCAAAAATTCACGGGTTTTGAAAAAAACAACTTTCAAAACTTAATAAAAATAACAATTTCATTCATAAAATTATACGATCATTTATATTTAATAAAAATTAATTTAGTAATAATAATAATATTTTATTAAAATATTATTTAATTCAAAAATACATTAATTCTTCAAAATATATTTCTTAGTTGAATATTAAATAAAAATACTATTTTCGCTTTAAAAACTATTTACAAAGTAACAATAATAAAATTAATGTATATTCATTATTATATACAAAAAATGAACATATTCATAGTGATAAGGTCTTGTTACATAACCCCTTATAACACCTGCATAAGACCGATTGGTAAGGTGCACGATTGTGACAGACTCTTGGGGTGACTCAGATAACATTGCTCGAGTGGTAATCTCTATCAACTTCTAATTCTCCCATAGATGGTTCTGATCAAGCTTAACGTATTCAAGCTCGACTTGGTCTTGGTGAAGAGTGAATCCCAAATACCCAACCTCCTTTTTGAGCTCTGAAAAATGGGCTTTGTATGGGGCAAGTCTACTGAATGAGGCCTTTACTTCCTTTATATGAGTAAATTGGATTTTTTAAAGACCTATATTTATACTAATCATTTAATCACTATTCAACAACTATATTAGAAAAGGTAAAATTCTTAATGGTATTTTAAAATCCAAAAACATAAAACCAATGAAGTTCACATTTTACATTTCTATTTTACATAATAAGAAATTTAATTAGATCAAGAGGAATTTTCATTAATTAATGTTTTGGTCCATACAATATTCCCCCCTTAAGAAATTTTCCCTCAACATTTATATTTCCCACACTAAAATAGATGTGGGTAACTCTACTTCATTACTGACACCAATTCCCGTGCTGCTTCTTCAAACTTTTGGTTTTTCCACAACACCTTCACGAGAGGCATTGTATTATTTCATAAGACTTTTTTCCTATGATCTAATATCTTCACTGGTTGATCCCTGTTAGAAATATCATCCTCTAACTGAACTAACCCTAAAGAGAGTACATGTGTATGGTCTGATATGTACTTCCTTAAGAGGGATACATGAAAGACATCATGTACTTTTTCCATGGTAGGTTAAAGTTCCAGTTGATAGGCCACAACCCCAACACAATCAAGAATCTCGAAGGGGTCGATGTACCTAGGACTTAACTTCACTTTCTTCCAAACCACATGACCTTATTCCATGGAGATATGTGTAGAAATACCATGAATCCAACTTTAAATTCAAGGTATCACCACCGATTATCTGCATAACTCTTCTGTCGACTCTGGGTTGCCTTGATATGCTGCTGAATGGTTTTTACCTTCTACACCATTTCTTTGACCATTTTTGGTCCTAGAAGCTTACGCTCACCAAATTCATCCCAACATGCTGGTGTTCTACACCTCTTCCTATATAGGTCTTCATAAGGTGCCATTTAGATGCTCGAGTAGAAACTTTTATTATAGTAGAATTCAACTAGAGGAAGATGTTGATCCCATTGTCCATTAAAGTCCATTGAACATGATCTTATCATATATTCTACTATATTAATAGTTCAATCAGATTGGCCATTAGTTTGAGGATGATAGGCCATACTGAAGTTCAGTTAAGTGCTTAGAGAATGTTGGAGACTTTTCTAGATCTTCGAGGTGAATCTTGGATCTTGATCGGATACAATAGATAGTGGTACCCCTTGCAACCTTACCACTTCCATGATATATATCTGTGCTAGATGATCCAATGATAAATCCTCCCAAATTTCAATGAAGTGTGCAGAATTTTTTGGATGATCCACAACAACCCATATTTCATTGTTTCCTTTGGATGTCTATGGAATTCTGGTGACAAAATCAATGGTGATGTTATCCTATTTCCATGCTGGTATAGGAAATGGTTGCATCATCCCCTTAGACTTCTTCCTCTCGGCCTTCACTTTCTGACACACCAAGCACTTTGATGTATACTCAGAGATATCATTCTTCATGTTATCCCACCAATAATGCCCTCGGAGATCTCAATACATCTTTGTGTTTCATGGGTGAATAGAGAAGTTCAAACTATGTGAATCATACCAAATCTCCTACTTTAGCTGCAGACTTGATGGGACATAGAGTCTTTTCCCAAATATCACAATTCCATCTTCATTAACATTGAATTCCAAGGATTTTCCTTTTTTGATAGTTTCCACCTTCATCTGAATTCCCACATCATCCTTTTCAGCATACTTTAACCATTCCAAAAGAGATGGATGTGCAATCATGTGTGAAAGGATTGAAGATGTTCCCTTATTTATGATTCCCATGTCTATCCTATGTAAATCTAAGAAGATCAGATACTTCTCAATTGTCATCAATGACAGAATCACTAGATCCTTTCTACTTAGAGCATCCTCCACCTTGTTCGCTATCCTAGGGTGGTAATGGATTGAGCAGTCATAATCCTTGATTAGCTCTAACCATATTTTTTGGCGCTTGTTCAACTATTTCTATGTTAATATATACTTGAGTATTTTGTGGTCCGTATATATTTCACACTTCTCCCCAAAGAGATAATGCCACTAAATTTTTAAAGTGTAGATCACCGAAACTAACTCCAGATCATGTGCTGGATAATTCTGCTTATGAAATTTCAATTCCCTTGACGCATAGGTAATGACTTTGTCATTTTGTGTCAACACACAACTCAATACCTTCTTTGAAGCATCACTAAATACCATAAAAATTTCTCCACTTGTTGGTAAAGTTAGCACGGGTGCAGTGATAAGCCTCCTTTTTAACTCCTTGAATCATTCTTCGCATTCATCACTCTAATAAAACTTTACTCCCTTATGTGTTATATTGGTAAGAGGGTTGGAAAATCGTGAGAAATTCCTCACAAATCATCGATAATATCCACCTAACCCAAAGAAGCTTCGAATATCCATTACTGATGTTTGTCTTGGCCATCCCTCTATTGCCGCTGTCTTGGAGGGATCCACAGATATCCCATTGATTGTGAGGATATGGCACAATATTGAGACCTACGTCAACCTAAACTCAAACTTGCTATACTTTTCATAGTGCTTCTAATTTTGCAAGGTCTCTAGTACAGTTCTTAGATGCACCTCATGATCCCTCTTGGTTTTGGAGTATATTAGAAGATCAACTATAAATAATACAAAAAATTTGTCGAGGTAATCTCTAAAGACTCTATTCATCAAGTACAAAAAGATTGATAGAGAATTAGTGAGTACTAAAGGCATTAATATGAATTTATAGTGCCCATGTATTTTACGAAAAGTTGTCTTGGGGATTTATTCCTTCTTCACCCTTACTTGATAATATCCTGACCACAAATCTACCTTGGAGAAGTATTGTGCTCCACGTAGCTAATCGATCAAGTCATAAATTTTTTGGAGAGGATACTTGTTCTTTATCGTGATTTTGTTAATCTCATTATAATCTATGCAAAGGCGCATTGAATCATCCTTATTCTTGACGAAGAGGATTGGTGAACCCCTTGGTAAAGCACTTGGGTGTATAAATCCTTTATCCAGATTCTCCTATAGTTGTTTCTTTAGCTCCTCAAGCTCCACAACAACCATTATATATGGAGTCTTGGATGTAGGAAATGCCCCAGGTATAAGGTCAATTGAGAATTAAAAATATATTCTAGGAGGAAGACCATGAAATTACTCGAGAAACACTTTAGTGAATTCCCTCACAATATGCATGTCTTCAAGGATGGTTTCTTCTTTTGACTCAATCATCTGAGCCAGATACGTGTGCTCATAGGACAGTAATATCCATTTTTTAAATTATGGAGTTAAAGAAGTTTTATCTTCCTCCTTGCACTTGTACAAAATCGGGGGTCGATTCTCGACATGGAGAGTGATTTCCCTCTCACGACAATTTATGTTGGCTCTTTATAAAGAAATCTAATCCATGCTGAGAATTTCATCAAATTTCACTAGAGAGAGTATGACAAGGTTCAATGGGAAGTTCAATACACAAATTAGGATAGGGGAGTAGTTATATTTGTGGGTTGCAATGATTTCCCCTTTTTTCGTAATGACTAACATATTTACTTCCATGATTTTTGGTGGTGTTGGTATTGTTCGACTAAACTTTTGGGATATAAAAGAATGCGTAGAACCTGAATCAAAAAGTACATTCACAATTCTTGAATGAATAACTAGCATACCTGTCACCACTTTGTTTTTAGGGTTCACTTTGGCGGTAGTGATGGCCAAAGAATTCACCTACTTCCTTGGAGGCTATTGGTTGCCTTCGAACACCCCTGGCTTGGGGAACTGATTTGCAAGGTGCCCTGGTTCTTTGAAGTTGTAGCAATAAACAATGTGTTGAGGTTCGAACGGAGCATTCCTATACTCTATTGAAACTATGGGTTTTTCTTGCCGATAGTTAATGGCTAGGTGCCATTCTCTTCAACACATAAATAATTTCCTTTTCCCCTTTAGATAATTTCCTAGGTGCTTCTTTCCTCACCTTTGGCAAGTGGGGTTCTAGATTTTCTTAGAACCATTGGATTTATCCATCGGACCGCCGGAATTGAAGTCTACCTTACACTTCTTCTCCTCATGACACCACTATTATTAGATGATCTCAATTTCGACCTTAAGGGAAATCAGAATATTTCCTCATAGTTTTCTAAGTCACTAATCACCAGGGATTTCCACAGGCTAGGTTTCAATCCACCAAAGAAGCATCCAACCTTGCATTCAGGGGTAATGACAAAGCTGGAGGCATATGGTGCAAGTCTTGTGAAGTTTTCATCATATGATCTCATAGATTCATCATCTTTTTGCTTGAGGGAAGGGAAGTCCCTTTCCATCTTTAGCCAGAGGGTGCACAAAAAATATTTATCTAAAAACAACTTCCAGAAATACTTCCATTCCAATGCCTCGATCTCCTCCTCAGGCTCCGTATTTTCGATCAATTTCCACCTTTGATCAGATTCACCCTCCATATGATAAGCAGATAGGATAACCATCTCTTTTTTAGAACATTGAAGGATGGAGAAGATATTTTCAATGGATTTGATCCATTTTTTGGCAATTGAGGGACTAGATGATCCATTAAAATTAGGGGGCCTTTGTCTCATGATGCTCTCGATAGTGACTTTTTCTTTCTTAGGGGTGGTTGAACATTCTTCTTGACCAATGTTTCTTTTCAAATCTTGGGTTAATTGATAGAGAATCATGAGAATTTTAGTGATTCTCACTCCCATTGGATTGGGCATCTCATTATCACAATCAACACATTGATATTCACATCGGTTGTTAGCCAGAGTCCTCCTATTAATGGGCATTGGATAGAATAAAAGGAAAGTTAGGGGTAACACATAAAGGTAAATCCAAGGAAAAAATAGATAACTCATAAATAGATTTTATCTCCTAAACTTATGAACCTATAGGCTTCAATATATGTTATTTATGATCTACTTTCTAACATATATTCTTAGGGGAATTTTTTTAATTCCCTTAATAATGGTTCATAATAAGGTCATGAATTTTCCAAAGCATATCTATTGGGAGTGTCATAACCAAGAGAGAAGTAAGGCCCGTTGTCATGTACCAGGATACCCTTGGTCAATCCAGAAACTCTTTGTCAGGGTTTTTACCCCTAGGTAAATCTATGCCAGAGTTGCCTCTACCTAATCGTATCCATACATGGATGTATTTGATTGATAAACCACTTAATAAATACTCACCAAAACATAGGGATGTTTTTATTATACTTATTCTTGTATCTAAGTCTTCAGTAGGGTTTTCTAATCCTAATACCAAAAATAACTAAACCTTTCTTTGATACCAACTATAAAAACCCTGCTCTTTATTTCACACTTAAACATAATTTATTACATAGAACATTCACTTGATAAAACATGGATGATAGAGCGGTCTAGTGTATTTGGGTATTAAGAAAATTACATAACAACTCAAAACATAAAATGAAACATCTTATAGAAATCTTTCTTTACATGACCACTATATTCCCTCATACTTAGCACTGCATTGGATAACCTGAGAACATTCATAACGAAAGGGTGAGCTTTAAATACCAGTATGGGAATAAACATAGAATAACATGTGTAAAAAAAAATAAAAGTTATATAATATTCATATCAATATATCACAAGAGAAACATGAACATAAAGTCATGATAAAGCATGATAATCATAACATGGAGATGTGGCAACAACACTTAACATGGAATTAACATGAGCTAAGGCTCATCGCACATGGGGCTTGAGTAAACCATTATTGTACATGAAGTACGAGTAAACCCTAGTTGAACTTAAATTATAATTATTCAACACTCATTGCACATGACATATCATGATACTATACTTTACCCAATGCATTGGAGTGCTATTTGGGCATACCCTTCTTAAACATTTCATTTCATGCATAAGTGTGCCACATGGATCATATTACATGAAATCAATCAACATCATTACTTATTCCATGATTAAGGTATCTGGAATAAATACATGAAAGTAAAAATCTATACATATATGTGCATAAAGGTGAATACCCTTGATAAAGACATGGGTATGGTATTCACTACACTATGATCTTGGCTTGAAAAAACACTGTGCAATTTCGGTAGCATAACGACGAAACAGAAGAATTCAGAAAAATGGTTGATGAGAGAGAAATAGGTGTCTCATAATTTATAAAAAAATGGATAGTAAGGGATTTATATAGATACACATCCCAAAAAATGTAATGGAATTTGGATTCACAATACAAAATAATTGCTTGAATGTAAATGAGAAGAGAGAAATTTCTTACGAAAATAGGCATTGTAATGGGTGTACATGGAAGGCATTAATGAGAGAGAAATGGGTCTCACATAATTCAAACATAAATAGGGAATTATGGGGGAGGTGTGAAACCATACCCCAACATTTATAATTGAAATAAAAAGGGCATAACAACTTAAATAAAATTGGATAATAATGAGAATGGAAGAAAACCCTTACTTGGAAGTGTGATCCCAAAAGATTGGGAGAGGCTTGAGAGAGGCTTATTGGGAGCTTGGGGTGCCTTGGGAGGATTCTAGAGAGAGGATGGAAGAGTTTGGATGAACCCAAAATGCTTTTAGTGAAGAGTAAGTGGGATATTGGGTAGGGTTATATAGGAAAGGAGAATGAATTCTTCATTATTTAGGTTTGCGACACCTCCCATTAAACTAATCAAAAGCACAAATAAGACCATGGTTTTTGCCCATGAATTTTGAGAAAGGGGAGAGGAAAAAAATATTTTATAAGGCCAGTGTCTTAAATTCTTAAAATAATAGGTTTTCTTATTTGGAGGTTAGTCACACTCTCAAGGAAAACAATTTAAAAAGAAAAAATGTTTTTTAAGCCTTGAAGGGTCCACTAAAGCTTTGAAAAATAAATAAAACAAACCCAAAATCACATTATTTTAATGGTAAAACATATATTGACAGAACATAATGTTTATGTAATATTCTTACACCACTATTGGATCATTATGATGTCATAAAACACATTATACATTTAAATGTTATTTAATTTTTACCCAAATATTCGACAGTCTCAGAAAATTTTGAAAAATTCACCATTGGATAATTTCGACGTTATGATTCCAAAAACAATATTCATTTTATCTAAATAATTTTTTAAATATTTGAATTTTTACTTTTAAAATAAAAACTTATATTTATTGAAAATTCATGGGTTTTGACAAAAAGAGCTTTCAAACTTTAATAAAAATTACAATTGCATTAATAAAATTATACAATAGTTTATATTTAATAAAAAATATTTTAATAATAATAATAATAATATTTTATTAAAATATTATTTAATTCAAAAATCCATTAATTCATCAAAATAGATTTCTTAGTTTAATATTAAATAAAAATACTCTTTGTGCTTTAATAACTATTTACAAAGTAATAATAATAAAATAAATGTATAATCATTATTATATAAAAAAATAATACACATATGAATAGTGATAAGGTCCTATTACATAACCCCTTATAACACCCGTATAAGACCGAAGGGTATGGTGCATGATGGTGACAGACTCTTGGGGTGGCTTGGATAACATTGCTCAACTGGTAATCTCTACCAACTTCCACTTCTACCATAGGTGGTTCCGCTCAAGCTTAACATATTCAATATCATCTTGGGCTTGGTCAAGTGCAAATCCCAAATACGCAACCTCCTCTCTGAGCTCTGATAAATGGGCTTTGTATGGGGCAAGTCTACTGGAAGAGGCCATCACTTCCTTTGTCTTGGTAAATTGGATTTGTTAAAGCCCTATATTTATACTAATCATGTGATCAATGTTCAACGGCTATATTAGCAACGATCACAATTCTTAACGGTATTTTAAAATCCAAATACATAAAACCAAATATGTTCACATTTTGTATATCCATTTTATATAATAATACATTTAATTAGTTCATGAGGAATTTTCATTAAGCAAAGTTTAGGTCGTTATAATGATAATATAAGAAAATATGTATATATTTAAATATAAATGAAACTAAAATATGAAAAATTATAAAATTTTAAAACCATAATATAAATATGAATGTAATCCCTAGAAATAAATTCAGTCTACACTGAAAAAATGAAATAAGAACCTCTTTAAGGAAGTTGAAATCCCATCAAATATTAAATTTTTTTGTTATCCCAACTAAAAACCCCGTTTTTAGCCTTCTAGGCCTTTTTAACCTTAATAAAATAGTGGATGGGGTTTTCTATGGTAAAAATGGAATAAATAACTTCATAATATTTGATTTGATATGTGATAGAGCCCAAAATGACACTCAGATCAAAAGCTATGTTTTTTTGAGGTTAAAGTCACGTTTTCAAATAATCATAGATAATTCATTAATTTATTGATTTTTTATGTCATCCAGTTGTTATTAAATTAATATTAATCAATAATAATTAATAAATTATTAATTAGTATTAATTTTCAATAATTTTATAAGTAATTTTTATTAAATATCTTATATATTAAGTGTAAATACATATTTAGTCTTGTTTAAATCTTATTGAATACAATAAACTATATTTGTATCAATATAATATGTTTATGTATTAGTTTTTAGTTTTTAATGATAGATATATATGTATGAAAAATACCTTTTTTCAGTGCTAAAAAATTACTGATAATTGGATCCTTTATCAGTGGTAAAACAAAATCATTGATAATGGTGGACTTTAACAGTACTTTTTTTATTTCTTATAAAAGAGGATTTTTGAGTACTAAAAAAAATAATTGATAAAGTTACCATTTATTAGTGATTTTTGTTATCACTAATAAAGTCCCCCCTTTATTAGTACTTTTAACTAATGATGATAAATGAAAACTCTATATTTCTCATGATAAAGGATCTTCCATTTTCTTCTTCTCACAGAGTACCCTCCCAATAAACATCATTTATGTTGTTATGTTAGCATTGGTTGTCTTTAACATTGATATTTCCATTTTTGGGGTGCTTTGGGAGCTCAAAATGGTTTTGATTCTAGTTTTTGTCAATTATATCATGGATTATTCCTCCTCCAAAAGGTGTTTCTTGGTATTGGGTTTCAATATTTATTTTAGTAGTCACTTCCTTTATCCCTTATCAGAGTTTGAGGCTATCAATGTTGTGAGATAATTTTTTTTCAAGGCTCATTATTTGACATCAATGATGGTTGGTATGGTGGAAATTACTTCAGAGGTTGGTGGTCCTGGTACCGTTGTTTTCCTGATGTTGCGTGTTATTTGAAATTATATTGGGTTTTTCTCCAAGTGTACGATTTTTTTACCTTTGATTCCTTTTTTTGTTTTTATTCACCACTTCTTGAGTAGAAAACCTGATTTTTATACCTCCATGATAGAAACCATCCATTAAAATGACCATGTCTAGAAAAATTGTGAGAAAGACCCCACTTTCATGTTTTCATCCCATCTATAGCTCTTATCTGCCTTGTAGGATGCTCATAATTTGTGGGGTCATCCCAAATTAGGTGATTCATTTACTAAGGATGTACGTAGTAGATGGAGAAAATACCCAATGGATGTGGAATATTTCCTACATAGATGAACCACACAAACCGCCTCTAACCCTATCATTTGTAAAATGAGATCATATCTCTTATAATATGTAAGAATTTATACATAGTTGTTTATCAAGAGAGAAATAAAGAGATTCAGACCCCTTTCTCATGTGGATTTAGTCACTTCACTGAGTTACACATAATCATTATCTTATTACATTTACATTATTCTATTCATTTAAATTTTATCACCTATGGGGTCTATTACCAAACAATGTGGTATTAGATCTACCGATATCAAATCACTGAAGCATAAAGATTTTTTTAGTGGGGAAAAAATTGACAGCGGTCAGAATCAAATTTTGAACATATATTTTAATATATTTTTTGAGAAAATTCCAATGTTTTAAATGATATAAAAAACTAAGGTAAAACAATCTTTCTATAAACAAAAAAAAACATCCTATAAACTTTTGGTTGTTACAATACACCCTTACAAAATAGTAATACACTCTTCATGCTAATAACATGTTTTCAATGAGTTTTCATACAACTATTTTTGTGAGAAATATCAGTGCCACATCGTTGGTCAATATCTATAATTGATGTTTTTTTATCATAACTTGGCCAATTAGAGTCGATTTTCTACAATCTAGGAGTCAATTCACATTATTTCGACCATGCTAGACACATTCATATGGTTATATTTTGATGATTTGGACTATGATATTATAGGAAGATAATGGTAACATGATTAAACTAACCACTTTTAATTATTACATATGGTAACCCAAAAATAGAAGATCTTATATTTATTAAGGATTTTTGGAATCCCATAGAAGAGATAACTAATCCACATATAGTGATATTAGAGGAAACTGTTATAGGTGATCAATCTAGTGAGAAAACATCAACCAACACCTTGTTGGTTGAAATGAAGTTATTTGTGCTCAATAGGGAGTGTGTTTCCCAAATTAGGTAGTGGATTAATAAGTTATATTCCAAAATATTACCAATTAACATGATGATTTTATTCTATTGTGAAAATTGGAAAAGGTGTATGCATGGAAATCCACAAAAAAACCTCATGTGCCAACCTATCAACCAGAAATGAAGGGACATAAAAAACACATCAGATTATATGATTTAGTTCCAAGGTATTTTTGATCAAATAAACACTATAAAAATGTTTTTTGATGACGTGTTATCGGAAGTGTTTATTTTGAGTTATTTACTAAATATGTGGGACTCACTAGTTATGCAAGTTATTAATTTTTTTGATGGTTGAAAACTCACCATGAAAATGGTGAAAGATAAAATACTAAATGAAGAATACAAAATGATGGATAAAGAATATACACTTGAATAAAATTTTCTTATCATCAAAGGACAAGGGAAGTAGAAATGAGAGGGATAAAATATAAGAAAAAACAACATGATCAAAATCATAAAAATAAGAAGTAACCAAAATCCTGACCGAGATACGATATGAAGAGAAACCATTGTTTGAAGCATAAGCACTTAATCTAGGATTTTTTGAATTTCAAGGAAAATATGTGGAATTAATAAGGTAAACCTAAAAAAAATTATGATGAAATTTTTATTGAAGAGATAATTTTTAGGAAGAAAATTCCAAAATTACAATCCAATACTAGACATACATGATTAATTTAGCTTCCTCCTTCCATGTCACTACTCGAAGATATTTTTTATCACCTTAAAATTTAGGGATTTTTAGAGATGTAAATATAGGAAATGATGTTGCATACCAAGTCACTACTATTTGTAATAATTTTACAGAGACTAATAGTGAATGCAAGTTACCATTAAAGGATGTCAGATAGGTTTATAATATTCACCTAAATTTGAAATCCAATGGAATTCTTAACAATTTTAGATAAACCAATTCCTTGAGTGATGGTAAATAGAAGCTTATAAAATATATTATAGTAATTTCTAAATAAAATAATGATAATTATCTTTACCTCACAAATTCTAGACCACGTGAATGAGAAATCAACGGAACCAGGACATAAGTTCCTATATAAGTGTGGGATAGGCAGCTCAGTCACATGAGTGAGAGAAGAATCAAAATGATTTTCAAGAAAAACCTTTTATTAGGGATTAAAGGTACAAATTTGGATACTTTTATTGATTTAATCATTAGAAAACAACACAAAGTATAATTTCGTCTTTATTTACTATTTTAAAAAGAAAATGTTTTAAAATTGAAACATATATATTTATGAATATTGAGAACTATTACATTGGGAGGTTCTATTTGTTTTGTGACCACCATTAATGATCGTTTAATAAAATGTTGAGATTTTACTATGAAAATTAAATATTATTTTCTTGATGATATCCATGATTTTCATGTAAAGGTGGAAATAGAAACATTTATATAATTAAGGTGAGTGAATATAAAAAATACTGGATAGTACTATGGTATATTAGAAAAATATTTTTGGAGTTTCTACATCAGGCAAAAAAAATTGGTATCAGAGATGCCTCAACATAATGATATTTTTGAGAGGATAAACAAAACAATCTACATGAGTGTTAGGTGTATGATATTGAATAAAAATCTTCCAATACCTTTTGGGGGTGGTAATGGGGATCATAGATGATATTATCAAATTTTATCCATTATTAACATTGAACTATGACACATTAGAAAGGTTTTGGATGGGTAAAAATATTTTATACATGCACTTGAGAGTATTTGGATGTAGTAAATTTTTTCATATCCTAAAATATGAGAGGGAAAATTTGTAAGATAAGGGAATGAAATGTTTTTTTTATTAATATATACTCATCAGGAGTTTGGATACGGAATTTGTAATCGTATCATAAATAGGTTAGTTTGAAGTAGAGTTGTGGGATTTCTTATATATCAACTGATTGGAAAATATAAAAAGTTAAAAAATATTGAGAAGATGGAATCCGAAGGAATTATAGTCAATCTCGAAAAAATATCACCACTATTAGTTATAGATAGTTATGAAGAGATTCAAGTCATAGATGATACATCACCACTATTTAATATATGTCTACATGTTTATATGTCTCTATCATATGTTATTACTGGCAAGAACAAACCTGAAGCATAGTTGAAAAGATCTTCCGAAGAATGAAAACTAAGTCAATATTACATACTGTATGTGTATGTGATTCTTAGTAATGGGGGGATCTATAAAATTATGATGATTTAATTATAATCCAAAATAATATTCAATGGAAATAGCCTTGCAATAGGAGATGATATCCTTACATGAGAATAAAACATTTGACCTCGTCAAGTTACCACATGGTAAGAAGGCATCCAAGAACACATGGGTGTATATAATTGAAGGAGAAGATGAAATCTGAAAACCAAATTACAAAGCCATGAGGGATGTGAATAGAATATTTTTGAAGAAAGGCATTACCATTGAAGATTTTTTCCTGTGGTAAAAATATCTTTTATCAGAGTTTTGATTGGATTAGAAGTATGTATACACTTGGAGGTTAAAAAAATATATATAATGACTACATTATTAAATAATTATCTTGAATATTTAATATACATGGTGAAGCTAGATAGATTTTAGGTAAAAAGAAAATAAAACATGTTATATAAACTTAATAAATGTTTTTATGGTATGAAACAGGAAACGAGACAATGGTACATAAAGTTTGAATCATTTATAGAGAAAAATTACTATTGATCACTATGATTTCATTAAATGGGTTTTTGACAGTGATTTCATTATTCTATTAATTTATATTGATGGTATTATTATTTTTGACAGAGATATCACCAATATTAACTTGTTTAATATAGAGTTAAAAAAGTCATTTGAAATAAAGGACCTTAAGAGATTATAAACAAAATAATTCCATGATGATTACTTGTGATTGGAGGAATTATAAGATTTAGCTATCCCTAGAATGTAATATTGAGAAACATTCATGAAATTTTCAATATTAGAAAGAAAAAACTAGTTAATAATACAAATCTAATTCATTTCAGTATCACAATAAGTCAGAGTCCATCAAATGAAAAGGAGAAAGAAGATATAGAGAAAATTCCTTATTAGTAAGAAGTTGTCAGTATTTTGTATTCTATGGTTGCGCGAGAAAAAATATTTCTCACACTATTGGAATTTTAAGAAAATTATTATCAAATCCATAAAAGAATCATTTTATAGTGGTTAAAAGGAAGGTATATATAAGGCATATACAGTCATTATTTAGGTTTTGGAGTTGATAAACTATATTTGAAAGAAAAAAATGTATATATAAATAGAATAATAGACAAGAGGGAATATATCCCTAGATACCTAATATCATTTAAAGGGGGAGTTATTTAATAGAAATCATGTTTTTATAAGTGTGTTTCCCAATCAAATACTTAAGTAGAGTATATTACAATAACTAATAGTTGAAATGAAATTATATAGATGAAAAATATTCCATCAAAGCTTGGATATATCTAGGAAAATTTAGTTCTATCTTGAGACATCTAGACTAATATTTATTTCACAGGGAACCAAATATTTCATTCAAAAACCAAACAAATTGACGTTTAATATCATTGGACCTATAATGTTTTTGAAGAAAAAATGTTAAAAATTTAGGAAATCCACGCAAATGATAATGGGGAACATAAGATGATAAATGTTTTTCCCAAATAGAAGCAAGAAACACACAAGGAGACTTCATATCTAGATTTGAAACTGAAGTGGACATGAGGGGGATATTTTTTTGGGGATACACCCAATTAGGGGATTCATTTATGAAAGAAGTCCATGATTGACCATGAACCTATAGAAAACAATCAATGATTGTGTATGTTTTTACATATAAGATGAACCACCCAAACCACCTCCTACACTATTTTAATTTTATCATCTAAAAAATGAGATCATATCTCTTATAATATGTAAGAGTTAACCCTCTGTAGTTTATAAAGAGAATAAAAAAAGAGATCTTATCCTCATTCTCCCATGGATATACGGGCCTCATCAAACCATGTGAAATTGTTATGTTATTTAATTTTTATTCTTTTCATTGTGTGCATTTCATCATTAAGGATTTGAATAGCCCCAACACCATTAATTCCTCTTTTTGTTTGGTTAGTTGATGTATAGGCTCTCCATAGGAAAAATGGGCACTTTAATGATCCAATTGGGTGCTTCAACACTAAGGGTGGACTATGTTTTCCTGGAATGGCTTCAAGGTGTTGTGACATGAGCTTTATATCTATATCATGTTTTCACAAAACTTTTGTAAAGACCCGTAAAATTCAAGGAAATTTATTTTCTTAATTTTCTTGGGAATTTACAAGAATTCAGTTTCTAAAGGCACCTGATTCCGAGGCCCTGTGTGCCCGGAATCATTTTCCGAAGTTTGGCTCGGGTAAGTTCATTGAACGAATGAGCGGGCTTTTCTAACTTTTGAACTGGTGCTCGGAATCAAATTCCAAGGGCACCGATGGAATTACAGCGCCAATATTTGCTTAGAAACGCCTTTTCCGGAGTTGCGTTTGCTCGGGTGTAGTTTTTAATTTTTGAGGTTAAGTTAAGAAATAAAATAAAGTGGTGGACAACTTTATTTTATTTCACTTAAAGCCACTTAAGTCAAGTTAAGCGGATAGGGTGGAACCCAAAATATCCTACACACTTGGTAGGATATTTGTGAGGTGGGGCCCGCAGGAGCCCCGCAATTTCTTCCCTCCTAAGTAACGCACCCGCAAACCCCCCCTCTTTAATGAAAGTCAACCATGCGTTTTTCTGCTTAAGAAACGCCCCATTAAATTGGGTGGTTAATTTCTTTGTAATTAATTTTTTGAATTAGTTTATTCATTACTTATCTTTGAATTTCAAATTGTTGGCATGAGAATAAAATAAGAGCAACACTTGTCTTATTGAGGGGTGTCTTGTTGAGAGGATTTGGAGAAAACTCTAAGGCCTGAAGATCTTCGTCCTCCTTCGCGAAGAACGCGAATAACACCAGCCTTCGATGAAGGGAGACGAAGAACGCCAAACCCTCGGAGAACGATGACGCGACGTTGTGTACCGCGACGCCGACGATCCTCCTTCCACGACATTTCTTCCGCGACGTTCCTTCCCCGCGACAATATTAGATCAACAACCGATTGAGGTAGGGGATTGCAGTTCTTTTAATTCTTTGAGAATTATATCCTCAACATGGTTTTAATTGGTGAAATTAAATCTGTGTGATTTTAATCCTCAGAGTTTAAGTACGCGATGCCATGTACTGCGACGACAGTGACGCCCCTTCTGTGACGCGACGATCCTCTTCTTCCGTGACGAACTCACGTTCGACGACAACGTTGAGATAAAGGTTTTTGTTCTATTTATTCTATGTGATTATATCCACGGTTTGTTTAAATGATTGTTGCGAGACTTTTAAAACCTCTAACGCGGTGGGTGCGAACCAACGAACAAGTCCAAACCCTACCGCCCTTTCGTTCTTGTTGTGCGGAATGGCGGGACGATGACAAAACAAGCTTCGCATGCAATGTGAGGTCCTCGCAGTGAAGGACGGGCCCCGGGAGGGCCACTGGCGAAGACAACATGTAATTCCGACCACTGGAACTCGTTCGGTGGTCCGTGGAGCAGCCCGCCGGCGCGCCTCGTCGGCACGGCGGCAGGGGGCGGCGGCGCCCGGCGCGCTGCAGGGAGGAGCCACCGCGGCTGAAGCCATGACGGCAGGGCACGGTCCCGCGACCGCGTAGGACCGAAGGCAACGGGACGCGGCACCCGGTCGTGTCCGCTGGAAAGGGCGGCCCCACGCGGGGTCGCAACTCCTTCACGCAGGGGCAGCCCCCCCCGCTTCCTTCAGCCGTAACGGCCGCGCCGACCCGCTGGCCACCCGGCCAGTGCCAGCAAGGTCGCACCCAGGCCGGGCCTGGCCGGGCCGCCCAGCCGGGTCAGACCCAGACCCGGGTTGGGTCGACCCGGTTCGGGCCGACCCAGGGGGGTTGGGCCGGGTCGGTCCGGGCCCAGACCCCCCATTTTCAGAACCCTTTCGGTCTTTTGCCCATATCTTGGGATAAGGACCTCTGATTGACTCACCATCAGTGGTGATGCGTTCTTTGGATCAAGACGGTCGTTTCGGTATATTGCACTCAAGGTTTTGGAGTACTTTGGGTTCGGCCGGGTTGGTTCGTACACGAAACCAACCGGGCCCTCGGAGCGGATGTCCGGAGCTTAAGTTATGAGCGTTTCCGCGTAGGATCGCTGAGTGCTGTAGTTGTCTCCATTGAATCCACTTAAGTATACCTATGTGAGCTGAATTTTGTTTTCCTTTCCTTTGTGGATTGTGTTGTGCTATCCTGTTTGGATTACGTTTTTCTTTCCTGTGTGGACTGGGTTGTACTTGGGCTCGGAGGTCCGAGAAAACTATAATTGATGACTTAGGTATATGTATGGGCATATACCTAAGCAGTGTCAGATGTTACTTCGTGATTGTATCTTTCCTTTGTGGATTATACTTGTGGATTCTGGGAGAACTTCGGGGGTCTCGGGGTCCCTACTGAGTAGATTATACTCACCCCTACACGGGTTGTGCCCGCACTACATTGTGTTGGTTGCAGACGACGGACAGCGCTGATCGTGGTTGAGGCTTGCGGAGCAGGACGGTACCTGGAGGTGGACCACTGGCGGGACGTACTCGGAGCGGACAACTGGACCCGAGGAGCTGTGGAGGCTATCTGTACCCACCCTTCAGGTGGGGTTTCCAGTGGATGGCTCGAGGCTGCGACTTTACTTTTCAGTTGTTGTTTTCCCTTTCTAGTTGTACTTTACTTTCAGTTTGGGTTTGTATTCTGGCCCACTTATTTTTCCGCACTTACTGTTGTACCTAGTTTTTACTTAGTGTTTACTTCTACTGCTTTCTTTCTCTGTGGTGTCTGTTTATTTTTCAAAGGCAAAGCCTTCCATTTTTATCGGAATTTATGCCTTGGTGCTAGTCGCCAGCCCCTGGCCTATGGAAGACGGGCTTCGGGTAGTCACGGCACGGGCCCCGAGGACGGGTCGTGACAAATTGGTATCAGAGGAGTTCGGTTCTACCGCAGAACATTGGACTGTGAACTTTTTTTCTATGTGAAGTAATAGTGTTAAGCGTATTGGGTGTGGTTATCAGTCTAGGGAGTCCAGTGTTGGTGTGGCGGCCGACGTATCCGTACACCAGGACCCCGACTTCTGATTTATGACTTAATGCACGAAAACATTGATTGCATTTGTGTTTCATGTTTTATTTTTGATTACTAGATGTCAGCTCATGAGGTATACTGTTTGACCGTGGCGCACCTGTTTCTTTTTAGGATGGCCCCACGATGGCAGCCAGCTAGGGTTCCGAGAGTTGTACATGACGACAACCCGCCGAGCGACGAGGCCTCGGTACAGGGCCCTTTGACAGCAGAGGCACCGACGGTACCTCTACCCACCGAGCCACCGATGCTACCAGCTCCAGCCGCTGACGATGCACATTTCCTTAGTGCACTTCACGAGTTTCATCCCCAGTGACCACTGAGGTTCCACAGGGAGACGGACCCCCAGGCAGTCGAGGACTGGATGGAGGCAGTTGTACGGGTTTTCAGGTTAGTGAGGACACCAACAGACCTCATGGTGATCCTCGCAGCAAGCCTACTGCACACGGAAACAGGAAGATGGTGGAGCTTGATGCTCCAGGTGCACGATGATGCATCTCTTCTTTGGCCAGACTTTGAGAGCCTCTTCCGCTCGGAGTTCGTCCTAGCCACCCTCCGTGCGGTGCGCATCCAGGAGCTTCTTTAGCTGCGGTAGGGCAGCTTGACGGTCGCCCAGTACTCGGTGAGATTTACCGATCTCTCGCGCTACTCGAAAAACATGGTACGAGACCCATTCTTCCTGGCCCGAACCTTCGAGCATGGATTGGGGCATGAGATCAGGGCATCGCTGATCTCCCTCAGCATTCCGACACAGGCAGGGGTTCTGGAGAGTGACCTTCTGGTCGAGATCTTTCTTGTTTAGTCTACATCAGCGGCGAGACCCACTGAAGGGAGGCATGTAGCAGAGTCTTCTGCAGTAGGCAGTCGACAGATGACTCATGGGTCCAGGCAGACCAGACCCTTAGGCAAACGACCTCAGGACACTGGCTCAGCTGTGCGGGGCACACAGCGCAGAGCCAGTCTTTTGAGAGGCAGACACTGCTACGCATGCGGCGGGCAGGGCCACATGGATCATGACTGCCTGAACCACCATGCCGAGGAGCAGTAAACGGTTGAGCGGCCACCCAGGCAGAGGCAGAGGGTCGATCGTGGTGGTTCGCAGGGAGTAGGCGGACGAGGCAGAGGAGTTGGCCGAGCAGCAGGTGGTGGGCGATGCTTTGAGGCTCTACCACCACCACCACTAAGAGGTCCACCCCGACCACTGGGAGTTGGCTGGAAGAGACAGGCACAACTCCAGGCAGCGGAGGCCTACGACCACAACGCGCCCGAGATGATTCGAGTTACTATCTTTGTCTATTCCACCTTTGATGCAGTTCTTATAGACACAAAAACGAGTTACTCTTTCATAGCCGCTGCCCTTGTTCGGAGATCGGAGATTCCAACAGAGCGATTGGCTCGATCCTTACGTATACAGACTCCTACGGGAGAAGACTCAATGATTACACACTGGTGCTGGTAGTGTGAGATTACTCTAGGAGGTGAGAGATTCGGCTGGGATCTTCTTGTAGCGTCGTCGAGGCCTTACGACGTCATCTTGGGCATGGATTGGTTATCTACAGTCCATGCCCAGATCAACTGTATCAGGGGAAAGGTGCGATGTGTACGCACCGATGGGAGCAGGTTCACCTTCACCGGCGAGAAGGGAACCTTCGCAGCACAGGATGGACTTCCGAAGAGGAGAGGACAACCCATCACTCATCAGTTGGCTAGCCTCATCCTAGGAGCAGTTGATGTGCAGAGTCCTGGTTTTCCTGAAGTGGTGGATCAGTACACGGACGTTTTCCCCAACGACGTTCCAGGACTACCTCCTCACAGAGAGGTAGACTTTTATATTGACCAGTACCCCGGGATAGCCCCGATATCGACTCCAGCATATCGGATGGCCCCCGCTGAGCTTCAAGAGCTATGGGTATAGTTGGAGGACTTGCAGGGCAAGGGATTCATCCGACCCAGTGTTTTACCCTGGGCTTCCCCGATATTGTTCGCCAAGAAGGCGGACGAGAGCTTGAGACTTTGTGTCGACTATCGTCGCCTGAACCAGGTGACAGTGAGGAACAAGTATCCGCTACCGAGGATTGATGACCTCTTCGATCAGCTCAAGGGAGCACGGTGGTTCTCAAAGATAGACCTCAGGTCAGGCTATCATCAGCTCAGAGTTCGAGACGAGGACGTGTAGAAGATGACCTTCAGATGTCGGTATGGCCACTATGAGTTCTTGGTTATTCCCTTTGGCGTAACCAATGCTCCAGCAGTGTTCATGGGCCTCATGAATAGGATCTTTCAGCCATACCTTGATCGATTTGTCGTAGTCTTCATCGACGACATTTTGATATACTCGACGACTGGGGAGGAGCACGCCTACCACTTGCGGGTTGTACTAGACACACTCCGAGAGCGCCAGCTTTATGGAAAGCTCTCTAAGTGTCAGTTATGGTTATGCGAGGTCCAATTCTTGGGACACGTCATTTTTGAGGTGGGAGTTGCGGTGGATCCCGTGATGATCGAGGTAGTGCTAGCTTGGGAGCTACCCAGTAGCGTGACGGAGGTGCAGAGTTTCTTCGAACTAGCTGGATACTATCGGAGATTTGTGCCAGACTTTTCCAAGATTGCGGCACCACTCTCAGCTTTGAATAAGTAGGGGAAACCCTTTGTGTGGTAAGACAGATGTCAGCAGAGCTTCCAATAGATGAGGCAGAGATTGACCAGCGCACATATCTTGAGGTTTCCAGAGGAGGGAGTAAGGTACGTAGTCTACTGCAATGCATCAGGGACCAGACTCAGTTGTGTCCTAATATAGGAGCGGGCGATGATCGCCTATGGATCACGCCAGTTGAGGCCGCATGAGAAGAACTACGCTACTCATGACCTGGAGTTAGTAGCAGTGGTCTTCGCTCTGAAGACATGGCGGCACTATCTAATGGGAGAGCGCTTTACAGTCTATTCTGACCGTCAGAGTCTCAGGTACATATTCTCTCAGAAGGAATTGAACCTAAGACAGCGACGATGGCTCGAGTTCCTCCAGGACTATGACTTTGAGATAGTCTATACTCCTGGGAAGGGGAACGTAGTAGTAGATGCTCTCAGTAGGAGGATGGGCATTCAGCTACTAGAGGAGGCATCAAAGAAGCTAGCCACTTTGCAGATATCCTTCGTGGATAGAGATGGGGAAACCTTCCTTCAGTCTCTCACAGTCACCCCTCCACTACTGCAACGGGTCAGAGAGGCACAACGTGTGGACACTGACTGTGAGACTCGGCATGCGCAGATATCCTCGGGACAGGAACCTGATGGTTTCTCCTTTGGAGCAGAGCACGACATCCTTTTTAGAGGATGTACCTTGGTACCAGTTTCTTTACGAGAGGGGGTGCTGAGAGAGTTTCACACTTCTCCTTTGGCGGTACGTCCTAGAGTGGCAAAGATGTACCAGGATCTCAGACGATAGCACTGGTGGCCGCGCATGAAGAAGGTTGTGGCAGAGTTCGTTTCTCGATGCCTCACCTGCCAGCAGGTGAAGGCAGAGCATCAGGTACCAGTAGGCTTGGTACAACCCTTGGAGGTCCCGGAATTGAAGTGGGATGTGATATCTATGGACTTCGTGACTGGACTTACACGCACTTCGAGAGGTCATGACTCCATCTGGGTGATTGTCGACCAAATCACCAAGTTGGCTCACTTCTTACCCATCAGAGAGCAGTGCTCAGTGGAGAGCTTGGGACATCTCTACGTTCAGGAGATTGTACGGCTTCACGGTGTTCTATCATCTATCGTCTCCGATTGAGATGCTTTCTTTACTTCCCAGCTTTTGAAGGGGTTGCAAGAGGTGTTCGGGATGCAGCTACGTCTGAGCACCACCATTCACCCTCAGACGGGTGGTAAGATGGAGAGGACCATTTTGACTCTTGAGGAAATGCTACGCGCATGTGTCCTCGACTTTGGTCGCAGCTGGGAGGACCATCTACCCTTGGTGGAGGTCGCGTACAACAACAACTACCACTCCACCATCGGGATGGCACCATACGAGGCGTTGTACGGCCGAACTTGCAGATCTCCTCTGTGCTGGACAGACCCTGGGGAGTCGGCACTTGTGGGACCAGAGATGGTCCAGGCCACGATAGAGAAGGCCCACATCATCAGGGAGCGGATGAGGACAGCTCAAAGCCGGCAGAAGTCTTATGATGATAGGAGGCGGAGGCCACTGGATTTTGAGGATGGCGACCACGTCTTCTTGCAGGTCTCACCTCGATGTGGATTACAGAGATTTGGCCGAGGTGGAGAGTTGTCTCCACGCTTCATCGGACCATTCCAGGTCCTCTGTAGGATTGGCGAGGTGGCTTATCGCCTGGATTTACCAACTCTGTTGCAACGGGTGCACGACGTCTTCCATGTATCTCAGCTGAGGAGATACGTGCACGACCCGACGCATATCATTGACCATGGGGAGGTGGACATTGATGATGGGGAGACTATTGCGGAGGTCCTAGTGAAGATCGAGGATCGACATGAGCGGGTCCTACGTGGACGATTGATCCCTCTAGTGCGCATCAGATGGAAACACGGGAACCTCCAGGAGAGTACTTGGGAGTGGGAGGGTTAGATGCGTGCTCAGTACCCACATTTGTTTCCCTAGTTTATTATATATCTTTACGAGGACGTAAATACCTGAGGTGGGAGTGATGTAAAGACCCGTAAAATTCAAGGAAATTTTTTTTCTTAATTTTCTTGGGAATTTTACAGGAACACAATTTCTGACGGCACCTGATTCCGTGGCCCGGTGTGCCCAGAATCATTTTCTGAATTTTGGCTCGGGTACGTTCAGTGAACGAATGAGCTGGCTTTTATAACTTTTGAACTGGTGCTCGGAAACAAATTACGAGGGCACCGATGGAATAACAACGCCGATATTTACTTAGAAACGCCTTTTCCGGAGTTGCATTTGCTCGGGTGTGGTTTTTAATTTTTGGGGTTGAGTTAAGAAATAAAATAAAGTGGTGCGACAACTTTATTTTATTTCACTTAAAGCCACTTAAGTCAAGTTAAGTGGATAGGGTGGAACCCAAAATATCCTACCCACTTGGTAGGATATTTGTGAGGTGTGGCCCACACGAGCCCGACCGTTTCTTCCCTCCTAAGTAATGCACCCGCAAACCCCACTCTTTAATGAAAGTCAACCGTGCGTTTTTCTGGTTAAGAAACGCCCCATTAAATTGGGTGGTTAATTTCGTTGCAATTAATTCTTTGAATTAATTTATTCGTTACTTATATTTGAATTTCAAATTGTTGGCATGAGAATAAAATAAGACCAACACTTGTCTTATTGAGGGGTGACTTGTTGAGAGGATTTGGAGAAAACTCTAAGGCCTGAAGATCTTCATCCTCCTTCATGAAGAACGTGAAGAATGCGAAGAACGCTGGCCTTTGACGAAGGGAGACAAAGAATGCTGAACCCTCAGAGATCGACGACGCGACGCCGTGTACTGCGACACCGACGATCCTCCTTCTGCGATGTTTCTTCCGCGATGTTCCTTCCCCGCGACAATCTTCGATCAACAACCGATTGAGGTAGGGGATTGCGGTTCTTTTAATTCATTGTGAATTATATCCTCAACATGGGTTTAATTGGTGTAATTAAATCTATGTGATTTTAATCCTTGTAGTTTGACTACGCGACGCCATGTACCGCAATGATAGTGACGCCCCTTCCGCGACGCGACGATCCTCTTCTTCCGCGACGAACTCACGTTTGACGACAACATTGAGTTTGGGGTTTTTGTTCTTTTTAATCTATTTCATTATATCCGCGGTTTGTTTAAATGATTGTTGTGAGACTTTTAAAACCGCTAACGCGGTGGGTGCGGACCAACGAACAAGTCCGAACCCACCGCCCTTTTGTTCTTGGTGTGCAGAACGACAGGACGACGACAAAACAAGCCGAGCGGGCGATGTGAGGTCCTCGCATTGAAGGACAGGCCCTGGGAGGGCCATTGGCGAAGGAGACATGCAATTCTAACCACAGGAACTCGTCCGGTGGTCCGCGGAGCAGCCCGCCAGCGCGCCTCACTGGCACGGCGGCGCCGGTGGTAGGGGGCGGTGGTGCCCGGCGCGCTGCCGGGAGGAGCCGCGGTGGCAGCGCACCGTCCCACGACCGCGCATGACCGGAGGCAACGGGATGCGGCAGCCGGCCACGTCCACTGGAAAGGGCGGCCCCACGTGGGGCCACAACTCCTTCACTCGGGGGCAGCGCGCCCCCCCACTTCGCTCGGCCGTAACGGCCGAGCCGACCCGCTGGCCACCCGGCCAGCGACTGCCGGGCCGCACCGACCGGGCCGGGTCGCGCCCTGCTGGGTCGGACCCGGACCCGGGTCAGGTCGACCTGGTTTGGGCCGACCCAGGGGGGTTGGGCCAGGTCGGTCCGGGCCCAGACCCCCCGTTTTCGGACCCCTTTCGGTCTTTTTCCCATATCTTGGGCTACGGACCTCCGATTGATGCACCATCAGCGGTGATGCGATATTTGGATCGAGACGGTCATTTTGGTATATTTCACTCAAGGTTTAATAGTACTTTGGGTTCGGCCGTGTTGGTTCGTACACGAAACCAACCGGGCCCTCAGTGCGGAAACACTCATAACTTAAGCTCCGGACGTCCGTTTGACGTGCCGTCGACTTTGATGGATTCCTCTAAGTGAGACGAATATTTTGGTTTACTCTGCCCGAGGTTTGGATGTAGGTGGAGTACAGTCGGGCTGGTTTTGACTTAAAAACCAACCGGGCCCCTGGGACGAAAAATCCAATAACTCTCAGACTAGGCGTCCGTTTGACGCGCCGTCTGTGGAGTTTAGTTCCTGTTGATGATACAGAACTTTTGGATACATCAACTATAGACTTTGTGTTAGTTGATGTATCAGCCTCTCGGCTCGTGGAGCGGACCCTCCCGAATGAGCTTGCTGTGTGCGGGAACCCTAGAGCTGGCTGCGATTGCGACGACGACGACGACGACTGTATAGAGATCCTCTGTGGATTCGACGACGACGACTACAACACTCAACGATCCTATGTAGATCAGTGTTGCAGATCCTGTGTGGGTCCGATCTTTTGTGGGTCAGCGCTTAGTGGTCCTGTGTGGGCCAGCGCCTACTGATCCTTTGTGGGTCCAATCCTGTGTGGGTCTTTGCGGGGGTTAGTTACCTATCGATCCTGTGTGGGTCAGATCCTTTGTGGGTCATTGCGGGGGTTAGTTACCTATCGATCCTGTGTGGGTCAGATCCTTTGTGGGTCATTGCGGGGGTTAGTACCTATCTATCCTTTGTGGTTCCGATGGCTTAGATGAATCAGTGGATATATCTGATCGTCTCTATCGTCATACGAAGAAGTATACCTGTGTGAGCTGAATCCTGTTTTAATTTCCTTTGTGGATTGTGTTGTGCTATCCTGTGTGGATTACGTTTTTTGTTCCTGTGTGGACTGGGTTTTACTTGGGCTCGGAGGTTGGAGCGAACTGGAATTGATGACTTAGGTATATGTATGGGCATATACCTAAGCAGTTTCGGATGTTACTTCGTGATTGTATATTTCCTTTGTGAATTATCCTTGTGGATTCTGGGAGACCTTCAGGGGTCTTGGGGTCCCTACTGAGTAGTTTATATTCACCCCTGCACGGTCTATGCCTGCACTATGTTGTGTTGGTTGCAGGCGATAGACAACGCTGATCATGGTTGAGGCTTACGGAGAAGGACAGTACCTGGAAGTGGACCACTGGCGGGACATACTTGGAGCGAACAGCTGGACTCGAGGATCTCTGGAGGTTATCTGTACCCACCCTTCAGGTGGGGTTTCCAGTGGATGGCTCGAGGCTGCGGCTTTACTTTTCAGTTGCTGTTTTCATTTTCCATTTGTACTTTACTTTCAGTTTAGGTTTGTATTCTGTCCCACTTACTTTTCCGCACTTACTGTTGTACCTAGTTTTTACTTAGTGTTTACTTTTACTTCTTGCTTTCTCTGTGGTGTTTGTTTATTTTACAAAGGCAATGCCTGCCCTTTTTATCAGAATTTACTCTTTGGTGCTAGTCGCCAGCCCCTGGCCTATGGAAGGCAGGCTTGGGGTAGTCATGGCACGGGCCCCGAGGACGGGTCGTGACAACTTTTGTGTCTTTCTTTATAAAAATCCAAAAGAAGGGGTTAAATAAATAAATAGTAATAAATGTTCATGGAATATAAATGCACACATAAAAATTATAAATAATTTTCATAATTTTTTTTATAAATATTAGAAACAACCCAATATTAAAATAATATATTATCATTATATACTATATAAAAACAATTTCACCATTTAATAGATCATTAAATAGAATATTTAAATTTTATAATATTTTTTATTCAATATATTTAAATCCTTTTTTTCTTAATAAATGAGTTTTCATTAAAATGAGTTATGTTCTACCTATGTTCTCTTTGTGGTTTATGTTATATCGTTTATATCTCAAAATATATGTCTATGTTTTTATCCTATATTTATATATATTATACATCACATGTTCAATGTTTGTGTTTTGTTATTTTTTTGCAGCAATATTAATATTTTTTTCTATGTCACAAAACATTCCATTGATTATAAAATATTGTAAGAATCACAAAACACATTATTTATTTTATATTATGTGGGTTTATTACTTTCTATTTATTATCATTAAGATTTTTTCAATTTGTTTTATTGTATAAACGTATTTTATTTATGGTTAAGAAATACCTTCTCCATCAACTTATTTTTTTATGTGTTCTTATATTATTTATATAATGAAATGATCTTTGTCCAAAATATGAACATGTTATATGTTTAATATTTTTTTACTTGATACATTTTATAAATGTTATGTGGCACTAATATGTTTTATATTCCTTATATATAATTTTATTGTTCTTAAGAGAACAATTTACATTAATATGATGTTTTTTATACCTATATTATGTGTTAATGGTTTATGTTATGTATTCTATATATCAACATACATTTTATGTTTTGTGGTCAATATTTTTATTTTTACCATTTCAAATGTCAAATGTTCAATGATATTATGTTCCATGAAAAAAATTTAATGTTCTATTATAAGTTATAAAAACATTTTACTAAGTTAATATATATGTTATGGGGGCTATACAAATATAATTCTCCATGGGTTATATATTTTATATGGGTTATTTATATGTTTTTTACAAATCGAGTAAAAAGTACACATAAAATGAAACACATGAATGTTCCATGTTAAATTCAGTATATATATACAATTAACACACACACCCCCACACACAAATAAACATGTTTTTTTAACAGATGTGCATGCATAGTTACACATTTAAATGTGTGTGTTTTCATGTATATGTTATATTAACACAAACATAGTGATATATGAAAATATTATGCTAACACACACATAAAATAGGTTCCTTTTAACATGAAAACACCTACACACACGCACGTCTAAATGTTCAGTTTTAACACATAGAACACTATATATAAATATTAAACCAGAATGTATTATGGGATATACATATACTCACACGTATCTGTGTATATGTATATACCTTATGCATTATATATGTTTTTTAGTTTATACTTATATATATATATATTATTTTATATAATTTATATATATTCTAGAAAACAATTGGTTTTATATTTTGTTTCTAAATTAATTTGTATTTCAATCCATGAAAATACCAAATAAAGGTTCAATTAGAATTTTTTATTATTCACCTATTGGGAATCAACATGGGCTTTCATTTTAGGACAACTTTATTTCCCACTTGATTTGCTGAGCCACTTTCTTTGGTATACTTTTAGGATTTTACCTAGTCTTGTTTCATTTGGCCTACACACACGTGATCCTCCTACTTCATTGAATCCTCTCAGCGCCATTGATAATTTCTAACCATGTGGACAATGTTTCCGATGACATGTTTCTTTATTCATTATTTTCATTGAGGTAATTTTCCATATTTCCATCACTCTTCTACTTCACAATCCATGACCTCTATATGTTCACTCCGAGCTAATTTGATGGATAACCATTTGATCATTCCATTTGATCATGAACATTTGATTGTTCCTTGATATTTATGCCTACCTTTGGGTTATTATACAAGAAATTATATAATTTTTATACTTCACATGAAATTATCATCGTTCAGTCTTTAACTTTAAAAGCATGTCATTTCATTCTTTAGAAGTTTCATCATTTTGGATCTCTTTTTGTTTTTAGGGATCTCTTGACCCAATGATGATAATTTTGATATAGTACAGAGAGAAGAGAAAAACTAGTTATTTTTAGGCTTAGATCATTAATTTCAACTTATATTGATCAAATCCTTAATGAATATTTTTGTTATATATTGGTGTAAAAAAATTTCAAGATATATTTCCTGGTGTCAAAATGATAGATATGGTCTAATTAAGTGTTGTATTTTTATTACATATTTGGAGTTCTTTTAGGTTTAGGTTTGGACTAGTTATTTGAGTTATTTCTTATCAGTTTTGTGATTGTTTTGGGAGATTTTATTGCAATGATACAATTATAATCTATGTGAATTACATGTGTGCATCATTTTTGAGTGCATATATTGAATCATCAAGTTCAAATGACAATGAGTTCCTAGCGTAAAATGAATAATTTTTTTGGATAAATTATTAATTATTCATATATTCATTTAGTGATTCTATGTTGAACCCATTTTGTTTTATTTTACATAAAAAATAAAGACCTACCCTACTGTTATTTACCTATATATAGTTCCAACATAGATATAATCATGTTAAATAACTATAGAATTTAATTATTTATTCCTTAGAGTGTGTAAAAATATTATCCCACTTCTTTATTGTGTGTAATTTTCTTTCATTATGGGATCTTTCAATTTCATATTTTGAATCTATAAAACATATTTATATGTAGTGTTACTATATTCCATTGAATGCAGATATAATACTTTGAAAATTAGAAATCCCCAAAATAATATTTACCAAAATTTGTACTCATATAGTGATGGTTGAAACTAAATTTGAAATCAAGAAATTCAATTATGGAAAAAAATTTAATCATTAGTTGATTAAGACGTGTGATCTATTAATCCAACAAGGAATCATTAATTCTCTATGTGGACCTAAGAAAAAGGAAACTAGTATGCTCACTGATAGATATAACACTATTTATTACAATTTCTGTCCCCATTATTGTGTTATAAATGGATCACCATTTTATTTTTTTATCTTTAGGTGATAAAGTATTGTGAGAGGTTTCTAAGGAATTTTTTATTTTCAATTACTAGTTGAAATAAGACCATATTTATATAATTAATCCCATAATTAGTAGAATCTATAAAAAGTTAGTTTATATGCCTTTAAAATGCATATTAAAACTATAGTCTATTTACATATTAATGAGTTTAATATGATTTTTCTTGATCTCTATAATACTGATGAAGATAATGTTGAAGTGGACCAACCCATAATTCTTCTAACTTCTTTAGAAATATTATTTAATAATTTAATAAAAAAATAATACATCTTAAAGATTCATTGAATATTGAAGAAATTAAATCCTCTTTACTTTCTCAATATATTCAATCTAAAAAAATGAGTAAGGAGAAAGAAAAGAGTATAAATGTAAGGGTTTGAATTATACTGAGTGGGAGAAAGAGATACCATAATCAATCTAGGTGTCTTTAATATTAATCAAGAATCAAAGTGATATTTTTTGTATTGAAATAACCCAGAAAATTTAGGAGGAACTTCTTCAATAAACAATCCTAAATCTACTCTAACTACTGATTAAACTGCACTATATTTTCCAGAAATGGTTATGAAAGTGTTGAAGTTATAATCGTGCCTAAGTAAACTAGTGGTAATGAATATGTTTTAGATGTTGTTTTTTACTTTAATATGTAACATAATAAATAATCATTTTTGGATTTAACTATGTGTGAAGAAGGGTATATTATGTTATGTAACAATAAAATGTATGAATTTATGAGTAGATGTTTTTTTACTTGACCTATATAAAAATATAGATTTAAATTTTATTATTTGGGGTGGGTACATAAACTTCAAAGAAACCTCATTTAATTTGGAGTGATTGATCTTGTTTTTTCATTTATATCATACTTATGATTTCTTAAGTCAACAAAATTGTATGTTAATTAATATATTGTATTGTCTGAATAGAAAAAACTACCATGGATAGTTAAGAAGCACTTATACCACCAATAATGATAAAACTATTCCCTGGCTTCATCGAATTTCCCCACATAACTTATAAAGTTTTGGGAGAAATAAATAAATAGTGATTTCATAATGAGATTAATTTAAGAAATATTCCCTTTGATGATGATTGTGACCTAAATAAATCAAAATGGACTAGTTCTAAAAAATCTAACTTTATGTCCATTTATGAATTAGATTATTTTCACTATGATATATAGGATCCTTTGAGGGATGCGTATCATAGAGTAGGGTTATACCTTTTCATGATTATTAATGAGTTTTCAAGGAAATCAGGGATGCATATTTTGAATTTTTTTTAACATTTTTGGAATTTATAAAACTAGGAAATATATTGTTGAATATATAATTATTAGGAAACTTATGTATTTGAGAGAAAATAATGCGATGGTGTATTAATCCAAAAAATTTATATGATTTTAAAACATTGAGGGTGTAATTAGGCATCAAATAGTTAATTATTTCCCCTTATCTAAATTTCTTGGATGAGTGTATGAATAGGACTATCTTGGAGAGAGTATGAAGTATGTAGTCACACTTTAGATTACAAAATTCCTTTTAGTCTAATGTTTCCACTATGATGGTATACCTAATTAATTGATTCCTATACTCCTATTATCATCTGAGTGTTTTTGATTTCTCCATTTATATTTATTTTTAAAATGACAAACTCAAATCAAGAGAAATCAAATATATATATACTTGGTTATCCCATGGGAGTGAAAGGCGATAAATTTAGGGTAGATAACCTAGGTTTTCAAAAATTAATTATGATGGAGACATTCCCAAATAAATAGAGTTTATATGACAAATGTAACACTATATAATAATTTACTATATATGTATATTTATTTGTTATAATATTCATTTATAAAAGTAAAATTATATGCCTTAGATATACATATCATAAGACATGATATTTTGATATCATATTACATCTTTCAAGTCCAATCATAGTGTGCGATATGGAAGTATCATACAGTAGTGATCTATGTTAATCATATTATATGATTAACATGTCAGTTTAGTATTGATAAATGGTAGTGGAATTAAAAGTATTAGTACTTAGTAATCTTCCACATATTACTATCATTAATTGTAGATATTTTATATGATTAAAAATTTAAGGGAATCAGGAATTAATTTTAATGTAAAATCCATGAATATATACTTGAATGGTTACATAATGTTTGTAACTGATTCATTACTCAAAAATTATCTAATGTTCATGTAGATGCATGGTGGATCAAGAAGCATCCTCAAGGACTATATATATAGTTCAGAGGACATAAAAATGGAATCCACATTATTATGCTATCATGCTAGATTCTCTTGAGTCCATCTTCCTATTATCCCTTTTCCTTTGAGAAATACTAACATATCATGGTCATAAGGAGGATCCTATGAAATTGTTGGGTGATTCATCAGTCCATTTATATACTCCCTAGGAAGGATTCATATTGTTATAAAATATATATCTTTATCAAATAACATGATTAATGATACGAGCTTAGAATATCATTGGTGTATGGTACACACATTTTCTTCTTTTTCTATTGGACATGATTTCAGCTTCATAGTAAAGAATCCTTGGGTTGTGGTTTCTTGTTTTCTTGTACTGATTGCATTTTAAAATTTATTTTTTTCTATTTCCCAATAAACCATATTTTATCTGTTCAAAGGGAACCCTTAAATGTTCTAATGTCCCTATGACCCACAGTCACATTACAATTTGATTGGCCAAAGGCCCTATAGTATGAAATCCCATTACATGGTCCAATTAAAATTTTTCTACTTGAATAAGTGTTATTGGATCCTATGAAACCCATCAATGGAATAAGAGAAGTGCCATACATGTTTATTCTTGAAATCATGTTGAAAATAAAGACGAAATAAATATCACAATCTTAATTTTAATAAAAAATATAATTTTTAAACCATGGATTATTTTGTAATATATGATATAGTAAATAGTGATTGGATCTAATAATACAATATAATATACTATAACTTATGATCTAATTTAAATTCACCAGTTTCAATATATCATAGGGTATGATATAGGGAAATTAGAATGTATGATACTGAAAATGTATACTTTTTTTGTTTTAAAAAACAGATCATCTTATCACCTTAGTGAAGATGATGCCTATTTTAAAATAAAACATCTTGTAAATTAAATCACGAATAATTATATAGATATATCATATATTTTGATAAGTAGTTGCTTGGTTATTTATTGCAGATTGTGGTTTTCCAATCATAATATTCGATGCCAGTTTTTTACTAAATCATGAATTATAATTAAAATATATTGTAAAATAAGGCATATATGTAAAATGTGTTTCTTAAATTTTCATTTATGAATTGAATGAAATTATTTATATAATCTTTATAAATTATGGAAATTGGTATTTTGGTACATTTATTTAATTTATAATATTTATAAATTAATTACTTATAATATGTTTATAATTAATTAATAAATGTTTATGAACAATTTATTATATAAATATCCATAATATGAATTTTTAATACTAAAAATAACTTTTATTCATATGTAAAGACTTTGATATAAAGTTTTTATAATGAAATTGTAATGTAATTTATAAAGCGTTTATAAATTACAAAATAAGGAAAAATTTAATGAAGATTATATTGAATTACGAATTATTAGTTTGAAATATTTAAATGAAAGGCCTTATTTGAGAAATCATTTAAACCATATCAAAAATATATTTGATAATTGTTTCAATCAATGTTTAAATAATATTTTATATATGAAATTTTTATTATGTAAAATGTTTAGATAATATATATGAAATATAAAATGTTTATATTTTAAATATCAGATATTTAATTAAATTCCATATAAGATGATAATATAAATTAGTTCATATTAGAAATAAATACTTAGTGTTTACATTTATTTTATTAAGGAATAGCCATAATATATAGATTAATTATAAAGTGTTTATAATTTTTTTTATTTATGAATTTTTTATAAATTCATATCTCATATCTAAATTTATGAAATGATCATTTATATAGTTCATTCTCTATTTTATTCATAAATATAATTTTTATATAATTAATAAATGTATTCTCATGGTCAAAGTGTTATTCTACATCTATAAATTATCAGACATGTATATATGGAGTTACATTCTAAGTATGATAATAGATGTAGCTTTTCTTCTTCCTTGAATTTGGTTTTTATTCTAGACATTAACTTAAATTGAAAGGTTTATTATAGTTTATACATATTAGGTATAATAATTTTGAGGGTTATGAGGGATCTATTGAGAAATGAACTATGTGTAGAGGGAGTTTTGGTTGGAATGCTCACTGGTTTTGGATCTTAGGCAATGATTAGAAATGTGGGCGTTACTTACCTATAACTCGTTGAATAATATTGCAGAAATTATCAGTTTCGTATTATTCTGAGACATTACAATAAAGGGTTTCAGGTACACTATACATGTGATGCATTTTATATGAGTAAATGTATATTATCCTTTTAATTTGGGTTAGTAACACAAGTAATAGGCTGTGTGAAGAGATACACATGAAAATGGATTGAATGTATTGATTTTGTGGAATAAATAGGATTCCCAACTAATTCAATAGAATCATGAATATATGTAATGTGAATAAAAGAGATAAAATGACGAGATATTGAAACCCCTTTAAAATGATAAGATTTGGATTCCTTCAAAAGTGAACACATTTGATGACCTTGATCATCCAATCAAGAAGGTTCATCTAATTTTGGGTGCCCATAGATTATTTTGGGTAAGGCATGTTTGAAATGGTTAACCTTAATACATAGGTATCGAAATCCCAATTTAATATTTGGATTTTACATAACAAGAAAACGCTTTTATAAAGTTTGATATAGTAATAACATTGAGTGATTCAATATGATATATTTCAATAAAGTTTTTTATAATATTATCCAAGAGCCATATATGATATATTTTACATAATGTCTTACCTATATATCAATTTTTTTATAAGAATACTAAATTGGACTCATTAATTAGTGAAATAAATACTTGGACTATTAAGGTGTATAAGATCAAATTAAACGGGGTCATCATTTTAGCAGGACAATATCTAATGATATCCCTTATTAAATGAGTATAAGACAATATATTTATCTAACAAACTTATATTGTAGATAAATGACATAATTATCATCAAATACAACTTTTTTATCAACACTCAAAAAATAAGATTACATGAATCATCATTATATATTGGTATAGAAACTTAATAATTAATATTAAGTAAGGAAGAAAATTCTATGTGTTAGAGAAACCGCTTTCTATGTATCCAAGAGGTGAATCTATTCAAAAAATTAATATAGATACTTATTATAATAAGTTTATGTATGAGTTGTATTTATCCACTATAAAGATGGTATCGATGAAGGTTAACTTTTAAAAACCACATGAAAACAAAGATGCATTCATGATGATAAATAAACTAAAATGTTATCTTAGGAATAGGCTAGGAATGAGAGGTATATTATTTCAAAGGAATTTTTTGATATAACTTTTCTAAAGTAACATTAGTATCCACTCATGTTCTCGATATGATTGGGTATGAAAATGATTTTGAGAGATTGAGGTCATAATAATTATTGGAATTGGACACCAACATCATTCTATAATTGCTATCAGAATGGGTCGGATAAATTATTATAAATTACAACATAAATGAGTTCATATTTTTTTAACTAATCTTGTTAATATGTTGAGGATATCCGAGCAATCCATGGGTGGGATCAGCTCAAGTGCTTTATTGATAGTGAAAGAGGGTAAAAGTTTATAATGGAAGAAGAAAAATTCTATTATAAAATCTAATAGTTGGTATTAAAATAACCAATAAATGTTTTTGAATCCTAATGGAGTAGTTAATTAGGAAAGTAATTTTATCCATTATGAAAATACTATTCAATAGAGTAGGAATTACTTATAATACTAGGAGGTTCTAATGAAACAAAATGTAGAGTCCACATCAATTATGTTGTTTGAAAAAAGAATTCTTAGATTTTAAATGTTATATGATACCAAATTTAAGTTTTAAAAGTTTTTTAAATATACAAAAAATAAAAATTTATGATGATTTAATGATTACAGTTTACAATATGTATTCAGGTGATGGATAAATACATTCCTATGTTGAGGAGTTAGATGCAGTGGATTACTTTAAAGATCCAATGGATGAAGAATAAAATTTTGTATTGTCATCCAAATTTAATATTATATGATAAGATGTATTTTTGTTAAATAATAGTTTGATATAAATAAATAAGATTAGGTTTCATACACATTATTATTTTTGACCCATCTCTATAACTTGGTTTGAAAAAAGTGACAGAGATAAAAGGATATTTATTTGAGATAATTATTTAAGATATTATTTAAAGTATGAGGTAAAAGATTCCACCATCACCAGTGGGATATTTTAAATAATGAAGGATTATTTTGAAAATAATTCTCCGAACACATGAAACACCATATAATATATGTTTTCAAATAGTTTATTTGTTAAATATTTCCACTATAGGAAATAAACATTATTTTTTTAGATAAAGGAGTATATGTTTATTAGAATGAAATTTTGGAGAGATTACAGTTTTTAAGATGCCATTAATAGTATGTTTGGACTTAGATAAATTTAATTTAGAAAAAAATAGAAGATTGTTTTAGTGAAAATTCAATGTAAATATCACTTCATATGAGAAGAGTGTCTAGGTTATGTTGGTAAATAAAATAACTCAATGAGTTACATTATGTTACCATGATAATCACAATAAAGATTTTAAACATTAAAAATAAAGTAAAAAGTAAAATTAAGTTCTAATATCATAGTGATATACTTAAAAAGTCCTATAATTAGTTAGTAGAAGTCATTAACATCATAACATTGGGTGTTATAAAGTATAGAAGTTTGAATACTTGTTAAAAACTTAAAAAGTAAGAATATTAATCCTATTATCACCATTATTAAAACTATATTTATTCATATATATAACCCATTTATTTGTTTTGTGGTAGGGTATTATTATATGGTCACCTAGAGGTATTACAAAAGTTAAACAGTAATGTAACAAATTTTGATAAATCCTAAAATTCAGAAAACATACGGAATTCTCTTAGTCATTCATATGATATGTGAGGAAAGAACTTATGTATGGGTTCATTAGGATTTTCTTAAAGGATAATAATTGTATAGGAAAATGTAGCATGTCATTTACCATGAAAATCCACTCGATTATCCATTCATGTAGACTTCATCCAACATAAGAATTGAGTAATAATTAACAACTCTAAATATGAATTTTAGTTAAAAATAACTGAATTTCATCATGGATTATTATAAGTTATGATTAAATGTTATAGTTAGTTTAAATAATATATTATATTTATATATATAATATTATCATGATACACAAAATTACTTTTGTATGTTTTATGATCTATGAAGTATACCACATAGAATGTCATACACTACGTCTTTATTATACTGTGGGTGTATGTTTTATATGTTGATTTACCCATTACTTGAGGTAGAAAAAATACCTAACAAGATAAACATAATAAATTTATCTATATATAAAACCATTATTAAGGATGAAATAATCAGGGGGTGGTTGGTGTGTTTTTGGTAATGTCGTTGATTGAGTTTTATCAAAATGTGATTTGTCATATTATATGATGAGTATGACATACATACCCTCAATCGAGATATAATGAAAGAGTGTATGGATAAAACTTGATAAGTGATATATGATGTGATGAAATATTTGTATAATAACTTTTAATTTGATCATCCAAAAGGATAAATGAGTATTTTCTCTAGGAGAACCATAAACTTATCATACATAGTAGGGCTAGAGCTGATCCAATTTTATTTTTCTTATTTCATTTTTTTTAATTTTCAATTATTAATTTTCTTTCCTCCCCTTAGATTAATACATATCCCATTTCCCCAGTGGGTCATATGGATGAGAGAGTGATTTGAATAGAAGTGTGAGAGGGAGATGGAGGAATGATCACCTTTAAGAAGCTCATTTTCTCCTGGATCGAAGCTAAGTTGTTTTTCAGTAGGGATCAAAAAGAAAAACTTTTGTATTTTATGCCCAGAGGTAGGCCTGTTTTATTATAATTGATCTTGATAATATTTATTTAATTGTTTAATTTCTTAAATACCTATAATGATTTATGTGGACCCCTAAAGGGTTAATCTATTAGTTTTTGGGAGAAATTGGGGTTTTAGAACAATTGTAAGGGTTTTTGAATGGGAAACACTGATCACATGATGTGTATTTTAAGAATTCATATTGTCTACTATTTTTATTGTGTGAAGGGTTAGATATTTGATTTACATAGTTTGTGTTTTAAAGAAACACCATGTAGGGGATACTCAAGCTATGGTTAGGTACTCGGTGATACACCTCATCTCAAATAACCTAATTGTGTAGTGTACATGGATAGACCTAATGAGAGGTACATGACCAATGGTTGTGTATTGTAGATGGCCATACCCCATATGGGGTATATGGATATGAGCCTTGTTTTGGGTATATTCCATAAAAAAGGTTTACACAATGTGTAATTTGAAAATTAGATACCATGTTGGGACATGTTATATAGTTAGGGAGGATGTTTAGTGGTACACACCCTGTACATGAGGTACACACTGAATCCTCTTCCCTCCTTGGAATGTTTAATTTGTAACGCCATGAACCTAAGTTCCCAGAGTTGGTGCATTATTTTAATACATTGGCATGATTAAAAGGAATCAAGCCCCGAAAGACTGATCAGTTTATCAGTCTTGGAAAATAGATTGCATACATGAAAATTACATTACATTTTCTAACATAGAACACAAAAAAAATCCTTTGAGAATTCCATTGTTCCCTTAGCTTAACCCTACATCTCAAACATAAAACACTTCTGGGGATCCTGGGGAAATAAAATATAAGAAAGGGGTGAGATCAGATGCTCAGTAAGGGTATATAATTTAGTGAAAGCTATAATCTATTAAGTCAAGATGTGTAATAAATACAATAGCCTTTTAAACATAAACTTGAACATAATATGGAAAAAATAAATCAAATATTACCATATAAAAATGCACATGGATATTATACTAGTAAAATAATAACATGTAATAACTAATTTCATAATGAGGGAATGTATAATACCAGACTTTAATTTCTATGTCAAGGCCTCATGGAAAGGCCTATGGGATAACTGTAACCAGACCTAAACCAAGAGAGCCTCTATAACCAGACTCCATCCCGGAGAGCCTCAGTAACCAGACTCCAACCCGGAGAGCCTCTATAACCGGACTCTATCCCAGAGAGCCTCTGTAACCAGACTCCAACCCGGAGGGTCTGCTATAATTGGACCCCAACCCGGAGGGCTTACTTTTATCGGTCCCCAACCCGGAACATACTATTCCAATAAATTGATCATAAGAAAAAGTTGAAATATAACATAAACATTCATATTAAAACTAGCATATAAAATCACAATACTTTATCCATAAACCATGAATGGTATAAAAACAACATATCAATATTGAAACATATCACAAAACATTCAATAGAATTTGTATGATTTTTATCATAATAAATCAACTTCAAATAAGTTTAAAATACATTAAATGATGTTGACATAGATAAAAATGATCAGTAAAATGATTTGAGAGAAATAACCCTTTTTCATGAATTCGTTTAAAATTATCAAAATTTATAAAGGTAGTTAGTTAAAAGGGATTTTTGAATCAAAGTGTCCCATACCACTTTGAAACTTTTTTTAAAAGAATTATCATTTCAAAAAATTCATGTCCATATAAATAAATTATTAAAAACCATTTGAAAAAACATGGAAATTAATGAGAAAGGTTTAGAAGAATAAATCGTTAAAACATTTAAAATTATGTTATAGTAAAAAAAATAATTTAAAAATAATCCCTTTGATTAATATTTTATGAAAAAAGTACAAGGATAATAAATTTACCCAGTAGATACTTACGTAAAAACAAACTCAAATAATAAAGAGATTGTGAAATTAACCCTTATCAATTTGGTAACTTACAAAACTTAACCCCCATGAAAGAAGTATCATAAAATAAATATGTAAATAAACATAAATTAATGTTTATTAAATAAATAATACAATTATGGGAAGTATATACACCACACAAAATGTAATAGTGCCAATATAGCATGAATCTCACGGGAATAAGGAGTGAGATGAAAACCCATTACCTTGCACTTTACTTTGGTCGAGGGTACATTTAACCTCCTATATAATGTCAATTGTATGTTATTAGATTATACCAGAACCATTTTCATATTTATTATATCATACATGATTCATTTATGACTTTATACTACCCATTTAATAATGATTTTCATGTTGAATTATCATTTCGGGTAATAATCGCTTCCTTTATCATACATATTTTAACTTGTTATTATTGACCATATTATTTATATCATAGTATAAATAATTCCAGAATACAAAACATGATTCATATATCATATATATTTAGAATATAAATATTTATAATAGATAGATATATTACATGGAAAACAGCATTTTTGGAGACAGTAGGCCGTAAGTACAGATAAACGCTGTTTCTGTTTTCATATCATATTGAACAAAAGTAAGTGAATAAGATATATGTACGTACATTAATACCTAAATATATATATATATATCTATCTATCTCAAATGGAATTATTATTTCATATATTACATACTTATTAGTATATATATTTTTATAATCGTCGATGAATGGTGAACGTGGAAATTATTCTTATCGCGTCGTGGAGATGGTAATCCGTACGTACGCACAAGAGACAATATCATTTCCTTAAAGGTTTGGAATTGGATAGTATATTAATTTTACAGAGACATTATCATGTTATTTTCATTATTTATATACGTATTACTCATCATTTTATCCATCCAAATAACATAGTGTTGAATAACAAATTAAATCACAGTGTGGAGGCGGTAAGCCATACGTACGCACGCATGGTGACATTATCATTCATAGGATGAAAAGAATAATGAATATGGTTGTGCCATATTTATAAGAAAATCAAAGTATATATAAGGTAGTGGAGTTATTATTTTGGTACGGTAATAAAATATAAAGTGTAAGTGGAAGAATAAAAGAACTTGAAAGAGGGTGTTGAAATCATTACCTCTTCATCAGGTTCTTCCTTTTTATTTGATCAAAAGGGCTCCATACGTTGGATTTATGACCCAAGGAAGGCCTCTAGGATGAAGGTAGGATAGTTTTTAGGACATACAGGTAGGGTTTGGCCAATCCAAATGGCTTTGGAGGTGCGAATTTGAGAGAAAAGAAAGTTCCCTTTTATAAGAGGGGAGAGGGGCACCTTAGAAAAAACATAGAATATTATTTTATAAAAAATTATTTTTGGTTTCTAATGGCACCAAAATAAATTATTTAAAGTATAAGGTGGGGATGGGTCTAAAACCACTCTAACAATTGGTTTTAGATAGGTTTGGGGCACTATATTAACCTTATCTTTTAGATTTAACTCTTAGTTAAATAGTTTGACATTTACCATGTCTCTTTGTATTTTTATATTAAATGGTTAATAAACTTACTATAAACTTATAAAAGAACCCCAATTAGTTCATTAATGACATATATAATATAATTTAATCGTTTTGGATGAACATTATATTATTAGGAATATAATACCAATTAATAATATAATATTTGTTTTGAAAACTCTTTTATGTCAATTTTGACACTATTTGGTATTTTTTTTTATAAATTCATAAAAACATTATTACTTAAAAAAAATTCATTTTATAAACCCTAATATGTCATATTAAAATATAAAATTATTTTAATTTATGAAAAGTCTTAAATTAAATTTATTTGGGTGTTTATAATATCGATTATTTTAATATTTCATTAATAAGGTAATTACAACATCATCATTGTATCATAAATAAATTAAAATATTTAAGGTCTAAAAATTATAAATAAAATACCATTATGTAGGAAAAATCTTTATATTTATAATGAATATTTATCGTTGAATTTACCTTATGTGTAACCTTATATTAAAAATGGTTTAATTATTAAACTTTGGATTTAACACTTTTAACTCTTTTTTGAATTAAATAATAATAAATGTTCTAATCTAATACAAGTGGACCTAAAGGATCATATTTTATTCCTAAGGTTGTCTTGGGACGAATTACACTTATCAAATAGAATTATGACATGTGTTAGGGTAATAATAATATCATTTTTACCTTTAATTACCCTATTTACTTTTAACTGTGGTAAATACAAGTCAAAAGTTACTATTCACCAAATTTTTTTATCTTATTGAACCACATTTTAATTACTGATATCAACCGTGTCTCTCATATTTTTTAAATTCAATTCAAAGAAGTGGTAAAATTATGTTTTATGCAAATTTGCAAATGTTCCTAGGAGGTGGGTAAAAGACGGTTAAATTTAAATAAATTTTTTATATATCTAAACTTATTTTAAAATGAATCCAACGAATTAAATTTAACTTATATAGTTATTATGTATCTATTGTGACCTAAAATAAATTTAAATGAAATAAATAATTATTTAAATGAAAATTCAGTATTAACCAATAATGCAGTGTTTTCCACTATTCATCAAAAAATGAATGTTTTCAGAAACATACCAAAAATTCACCCTAAGATAATTTTGATATTACAAATTAAAAAATGAAGTCTATTTTAGAAAATTCAAAAAATAGAAATTTAATTTATTAATTTAAAATTAATTCTTGTTGTCAAAATCGAAAAGCGTATTTTTAGGAAATAATATCTATCAAAAGATTGACACTTGTTTATGTCTAATTTCAATGTGAAATTAATTAAAATGACCAGAATGGGATTAAATGGTAAAAATATAATATATTTATATTTAAAAACCATTAAAATGTATAATTTAACAATATAAATTATTTTGATTAAAAAAGTAGTTTTTAGTTAAAATATACTATTTTTTTCACTATTTACCCAAATATAAAAGTTATCAGAAAAACACCAAAAATTTATTGAAACTAAATTATTATGTACCGATACTAAAGAAGAAGTTTATTTTGTCAAATTAAATATATAAAAGTTTCAAATAATGGATTTAAAAATGGTTCGCCACTAAAAGGCAGTAAAATTGCATTTTTTGAAAAATACTTCTTTTATATGAAAAAAATGAATTTATTCTTACATTATGTCTAAGAAACTCATAATATGGATTCTATAATTTTAAGGATTATATAAAGTTAAAAATTCAGTTAATAGTATTCATAACCTCTTTTGAATGGCTAGTTTGGTAAGTCATGGTGCGCTAGAACTCTGTGTTGCGTGTAGTGAATGTTATTGAATTACTTTGAAGAAATAACGTACTATGAAATCTTGGGGTGTTACATTATTCCCTCCTTCAATAAATTGAGTCCTAGAAATTTGAAATTGTTTTTTGAAAATGAGAGGTTGAAAATTGAAAATACCTTTGTGGGAAAACCCTCATCCGAAATTGGGTTAATAAAATTTAGTCTTAATTAGAGGAAAAGTAAAATGAAAGGGTCACCACCAAATTATGATCTCGATTAGGAGAAAATTGGTGGAAATTTGAGACACATAATCTATGAAAAAACATAAATATTTATAGGGATTTATTGAGGTAATCAATCACAAAAAAGTGTTAAATTGGGGGCCTCAAATCCATCAATCTATGAATATTTAAAATACCACTGGTTCAACAAAACATAAGGTATTTGGATAACACATTTTTTGTTTTAAGATACCTTACCTAAAGTTTAAGAATTAATATACACATATAATAAGAGGGAAAAAAATAATATATATATATATACACTTGACAAGTAGAGTTTCATCCTTTAATTAATTCCTACGACAAACTCATCTTTCACTCCAAGAGATTTAAAAACAAATCTATTTATCCTAATTGTATAGGGTTCCAAAAATAATTAATTTATAATTCACCTATCAGACCCTTTAAAAAAACTAGATTATACAATCCTGGGACTTTATGTAGTCCAGTGGTACGCAATAAATCTCAATCGCACTATGGTTGTGGGTTTGATTCCCACAACTTTGTCTGATTTGATAGATTGTCACATGGTCTGTGTATTATCCTTTTTATAACAATTCAAAAATAACCTTAACAATTATATCCAATTTCAAACATAATCCATTCCAACCTTTAGACTTATCCAAAATACTTCTATCCAAACATATAGTCCAAAATTTATAAGGAAGCTAAACACAATGAAGATCTTTTTTTCCATGTAATAACATGTAAACACCTTCATCATGTATTATTTTAAAACATGGTTACACCCGGAATTACCATAAAACCATATTAATTACATTAATTCTCGCTTATACTTTATATAATACTAGATATATTCTTTATATCCAGAAAATTTTAATATTCTAAAAATGATGAAATATACAAACATTAATCAATTCCCTGATAGTCCAGAATATCCAATATAATTTATCCAAATCTCCCATCTCTTATTCCAAAATTACTCCCTCAGTATCAAGACCATATTAAGGTTTATCTTTCCTCCACCATTTATTTTCTAAAAAGTTTAACATTTTGTTGAGACACTTTTCATAAAACCATATAATCTCAAATCCTCAATGAAATAGTACTGTGTTACAATCCTTATTTATTTCCATAATTTAAATAATTGGTATATCATCAATACAACACTGAAATGACAGAATCTTTTAACAACAACATGAGAACAATAGTCATTGCTCTTCATCCGTGGTAGTATCATAACTTGGTTATGATCCAATAGCATCATTTGTGGTATACTCGGATGATTTGGATATTGATTAGCGTAGTGACCCAACTCCTTCTAGATGAATCATTGTACACATGAAACCTTTTTCTTATCCTTGAAATCACATACTTGGTGTCCTTTTTATTCACACTAATAACAAACTCTCATTCCTTTCATGAATTTACTAAGGTGATTCTTTCCACAATTATCACATATGGGAAGATACTTCTTTTCCTTGTTCCCTTTATCCATTATTCTCTCTACCATCCTTTTCTTTTCTGGATTCCCTTTAATTCCATAAAACTCAGTGAATTCTTTACTTATCTTATAAACAAATGATACCATTTCTTCATATATTGAGAATACATGGGATACTATTTCCCTTGTAAATGTTGTATTAATACTTTGAACGATATGATCCTTCTTACTATTTGGATCATATGTATTGTTGGAGTTCTCATTCCTTTTACCGGGCGCCATTTCTAAAGAATGGCATACACTAGGTCAGTTTATGAATCCCAATTCATCATTCCAAACTTGTAAAATAGTTAACATAAATTGAACAGTTTATGGATACAATCCATAATCATAAAAAAATTTCTTTGAGGAAGTATATACTCATAAACCCTTCCTAATGGTTTTTAATGAAAATGAGAATTATCAAAAAAATATCCACCGAGAGTTTCGTAACCAAGAGTACAGCAAGGCCTGTTGTCTTGCAACAGTTCCCGTTCGAGTCTAGCTTAAAGCAGTGTTTTCAGGTTTTACCCCTAGGTACAAATGTGCCAGAGCCACCTCTACCTTCTCGTATCAAGATAGGGATGTATTTCTTGGAAAACACTCAAAATATCTACATTACCAAAATTCTATGAAGTTATTATATACTAATACTCAAAGTATATCTTAGGGTATCATTCTATAATTAGAGTTTTTCTAAATCTAGTTTGCAAGGTTATTGCTAAAATTTCATTGATTCGAACTGTAATACCCCGACCCCAGATTCCCAGAGTCGGTGCATTATTTTAATACATTGGCATGATTACAAGGAATCAAGTCCCCAAAGACTAATTAGTTTAGCAGTCTTAGAAAATAGATTCATACATGAACATTACATTACACTTTCTAACATACAACACAAAAAAATCCTTTGAGAATGCCATTGTTCCCTTAGCTTAACCCTGCATCTCAAACATAAAACACTTCTTGGGATCATGGGAAAATAAAACATAAGAAAGGGGAAAGCTCAGATGATCAGTAAAGGTAAATAATTTAGCAGAAGCTATAAAACTTTAAGGAAAGATTTGTAATAAAATCAATAGCCTTTTAAACATAAACATGAACATAATATGGAAAAAATAAATCAAATATTACAATATAAACATGCACATGGATATTCTACTAGTCGAATAATCACATGTAATATATAATGTCATAATGGGGGAATATATAGTACTAGACTTTAATTTATATGTCAAGGCCTTTTTCCAGGACCTATGGGCTAACTGTAACCAGACCCAGACCCAGAGAGCCTCTGTTACCATACTCCATCCCAGAGAGCCTCTTTAACCGAACTCCAACCTGGAGATCCTCAATAACTTTACTCCATCCCATAGAGCGTATATAACCGGACTCCAACCCGGAGGGTCTTCTGTAACCAAAACCCAACCCAGAGGGCTTACTTTTACCGTTCCCCAACCCGGAGCATAAGAGTCCAATAAATTTATCATAACCATGAAATATAACATAAATATTCGTATTAAAACTCACATACATAATTTCAAAACTTTATCCATAAACCATGAATGGTATTAAAATAACACCCCCACATTCAAACATATCACAAATCATTCTATACAATATGGAAGATTTGTATCATAATAAATCAACTTCAAACAATTTTAAAATCCATTAAAGGATAATGACATAGATGAAAATGATCAGTAAAATGCTTTGAGAGAAATACCCATTTTTCCTGAAATCATTTAAAATTCTCACAATTTATAAAGGTACTTATTTAAAAGTGATTCTTGAATCAAAGTGTCCCATACCACTTTGAAACTTTTTTTAAAAGAATTATCATTTCAAAACATTCATGTCCATATAAATAAATCCTTAAAAACCATTTTGAAAACATGAAAATTAATGAGATAGGATTAGAAGAATAAATCTTTAAAACATTTAGAATGATGTTTTAGTAAAAAAACTCCCTTAAAAAGAATCCCTTTGAAAACTCTTTTATGAAACATGGAAATGAATAATAAATATTTCCCAGTATATACTTACATAAAAAAACCTCAGATAATAAAGCGATTGTCAAATTAACCCTTACCAATTTGGTAGCTTACGAAACATACACACCATGAAAGAAGTATCATAAATTGAATATGTAAATACAAATAAATTAAATTTTATTACACAAATAATACAATTATGGTAATTACCTACACCACACCAAAGGTAATAGTGACAATATAGCATGAATCTCATGAGAAATAGGAGTGAAATGAAAACCCATTACCTTGAACTTTCCTTTGGTCGAGGGTACATTTATCCTTCTGTATAATGACCATTTTATTTTATTAGATTATACCAAAACCATATTCATATTTATTATATCATACATGATTCATTTATGACTTTATACTACCCATTTAATAATTATTTTTATGTTAAATTAATATTTTGGGTAATAATTGATTTCTTTATCGTACGTATTTTAACTTGTTATTCTTGGCCGTATCATTTAGATCATGGTTTAAATAATTCCCGAATAAAAACCATGATTCATATATAATATATATTTATAATATAAATAATTATAATATATAAATATATGAAATGGGAAAAACCATTTACGGAGACGGTAGGTCATACGTACGCATAAACGTTGTTTCTGTTTTCATATCGTATTGAACGGAGGTAAGTGAATAAGATATATGTAAGTACAAAAATACATACACACACACAAATATATATATATATATATATCCATTATAATTATTATGTCACATATTAAATACTTATTTGTAATATATATTTTTATAATCTTCGATGAATGGTGAACGTGGAAATGAATCTAATCGCGTCGCGGAGACGGTAATCCGTACGTACGCACAAGAGAAAATATTATTTAATTAAAGGTGTGGAAATGGATGGTATATTAATTTTACAGAGACATTATCCTGTTATTTTCAATATTTATATGCATATTACTCATCATTATATCCATCCAAATAACATAGTGTTGAATAACAAATTACACCACGACGTGGAGACGGTAAGCCATACGAACACACACATGGTGAAATTATCAATCATAGGATGGATAGAATAATGAATATGGTTGTGCCATATATTTAATAACATAACAGTATATATATGGTACTGGAGTTATTATTTAGGTATGGTAATAACAAAGAAAGTGTAAGTGGAATAATAAAAGAACTTGAAAGAGGGTGGTGAAATCATTACCTCTTCTTCAGGTTCTTCCTTTTGATTTGATCAAAAGGGATCCTTAAGTTGGATTTATGACCAAATAAAAGACTCTATGATAAAGGTAGGATAGTTGGGAGGATATTTGGGCAGGTTTTGGCCGATCAAAATGGCTTTGGAGGTCTGAATTTGAGAGAAGGGGAAGTTCCCTTTTATAGGAGGGGTGAGTGGAACCTTTGGAAAAACTTAAAATATTATTTTATAATAAATTAAATTTAGGATTATAATGGCTCAAAAATTAAGTATTTAAAGGATAAGGTGTCTATGGGTAAAAAACCACTAAATAAATCGGTTTTATACAGGTTTGGGTCACTATATTAACCTTATCTTTTAGATTTAACTCTTAGTTAAATAGTTTGACATTTTCCACGTCTCTTTGTATTTTTTTATTATATGGTTAATTAACATACTATAAACTACAAAGAGAACCCCAAGTGGTTAATTAATGACATATATAAAAGTATTTAATACCTTTGGACAAACCTTATATTTTAGGTATAGAATACCAATTAATAATATAATATTTATTTAAAAAACTCTTTTACGTCAATTTTGACACTATTTGGTATTTTGTTTTTTCTAAATTAATAACAGAATTATTACTTCAAAAAAAATTCATTTAATCAACCCTAATATGTCATATTAACCTATAAAATTATTTTAATTCATAAAAAGTCTTAAATTACATTTATTTGGGTATTTATAAGATAAATTATTTTAATATTTCATTAATAAGGTAATTACTGCATCATAATTGTGTCATAAATAAATTAAATTATTTAATATATAAAACTTATAAGTAAAATATCATTAGGTAGAAAATATTTTCATATTTTTAATGAATATTTATTGTTGAATTTATCTTATGTGTAACCCTATATAAAAAATGGTTTAGTTATTAAACATTGAATTTTACACTTTTAACTCTTCTTTGAATTAAATAATAATAAATGTCCTAATCTAATCCAAGTAAACCTAAAGGATCATATTTTATTATAAGATTGTTTTTGTTCAAATTACACATATCCAATAGAATTAGGACATGTGTTAGGTTAATAATAATATCATTTTTACCTTTAATTATGCTGTTTACTTTTAATCGTGGTAAATACATGTCAAAAGTTACAATTCACAAAAAATTATTTTTATCTTATTGAACCAAATTTTACTTACTGATATCAACTGTGTTTCTCGGATTTTTTAAATTCAATTCACAGAAGCGGTAAAATTAAATTTCATGCAAATTTGAAAATGCTCCTAGAAGGTGGGTAAAAGACGGAAAAATTTAAATAAATTTTTATATATGTAAACTTATTATAAAATGTCTCCAATGAAATAAATTTAACTTATATAGGTATTATGTATATATTTTTACCTAAAATAAATTTAAATTAAATAAATAATTATTTATACAAAAATTCAGTATTAACTAATTACGGAGTGTTATCACTATTCATCAAAAATGAAAAATGTCAGAAACATACCAAAAATTCAACCTAAACTAATTTTTATATTCCGAATTCAAAAATGAAGCCTATTTTACCAAATTAAAAACAAAGAAATTTTATTTATTAATTTAAAATTAATTCCCGTTGTCAAAACCAAAAAGCGTATTTTTAAGAAATAATAACTATCAAAAGATTGACACTTGTTTATGTCCAATTTCAAAGTGAAATTACTTACAATGACCAGAATTGGATTAAATAGTAAAAATATAATTTATTTATACTTCCAAACCATTAAAATGTATAATTTAACAATATAAATTATTTTGATTAAAAAATTTGTTTTCAGTTAAAATATAGTATTTTTTTACTATTCACCCAAATATGAAAGTTATTAGAAAAACACCAAAAATTTATTGAAACTAATTTATTATGTTCCGATTCTAAATAAGAAGATTATTTTGTGAAATTTATTATATAAAAGTTTCAAATATTGGAATTAAAAAAGGTTCTCCATTAAATGAGGTAAAATTGTATTTTTTGAAAAATACTTCTTTTATCGGAAAAAATGAATTTGTTCGTCCAAATCATTGCGTGTAGTGCATGTTATTGAATTACTTTGAAGAAATAACGTACTATTAAATCTTGGGGTGTTACATTCTTCCCTCCTTCAATAAATTTCATTATTGCAATTTGAAATTGTATTTTGATCATAAAAGGTTGAAAATATAAAATATCATTGTGGGAAAACCCACATCGGAAATTGGGTTAATAAAATTTAGTCTCAATAAGAGGAAAATGAAAATGAAAGGGTCACCCCCAAATTATGATCTCGATTAGGAGAACATTGGTGGAAATTAGAGAAACATAATTGGTGGAATAATGTAAATATTTATAGTGAGTGATTGATGACATCAATCACAAACTAGTGTAAAATTGAAGGCTTCAAATCCATCAATCTATAATGATTTAAAATACCATCGGTTCAACGAAACATAAGGTATTAAGAAAAAAACATTTTTGGTTTTAAGATCCCTTCCCTAAAGTTTAAGAATTAATTTACATATAGAATAAGAGGGAAAATAAATTATATATATATATATATATATATACTTGACAAGTAGAGTTTAATCCGTCAACTAATTCCTACCATAAACTCATCTTTCACTCCAAAAAATTTCAAAAAAATATTTTGTTTATCCTAATTGTATAGGGTTCCAAAAATAATGAATTTATAATTCACCTATCAGACCCTTTAAAGAAACTAGATTATACAATCCAGGGAATTCATGTAGTCTAGTGGTAGGCGATAAATCCCAATCTCACTATGGTTATGGGTTCAATTCCCACAGATTTATCCAGAATGCCGGATTGTCACACGGTATGCGTGTTGTCCTTTTTATAACAATCCAAAAATAACCTTAACAATAATATCCAATTTAAAACTTAATCCATACCAAACTTTTGAATTATCCAAAATAGTTGTATCCAAACTCACAATCCAAAATTTATAAGGAAGTTAAACACAATAAAGATCCTTTTTTCCATGTAATAACATGTGACCACCTTCATCATGTATTATTTTAAAAAATGGTAACACCCTAAATTACCATAAAACCTTATTGATTACATTCATGCTCTCTTATCCTTTATATAATATTAGATATATTCCTTATATCCAATTTTTTTAATATTCCAATAATGATGAAATAAACAAAAAATTAATCAGTTCCAAGATAGTCACGAATATCCAATATAATTTATCCAAATCAACCATCTCTTATTCCAAAATTACTTCCACAGTATCCGGACCATATTATGGTTTATCTTTTCTCCAACCATATATCTTCCAAAAAGTATAACTTTTTCTTGAGTCACTTTTCATAAAACTATATAATCTCTAATCCTCAATGAAATAGTTTTGAAGTACAATCCATATTTATTTCCATAATTCATATAACTAGTATATCATCGATACAACACTGAAATGGTATAATATTTTAACAACAACATAAGAACACTAGTCATTCCACTTCATCTGTGGTAGTATCATAACTTGATTATTATCCAATAGCATCATTTGGGGTATACTTAAATGATTTGGACATTGATCCGTATAGTGACCCAAATCCTTGCAGATGAAGCATTGTACACATGAAACCTTTTTCTTATCCTTAAAATCACGTACTTGATGTCCTTTTTCTCCACACTAATAACAAACTCTCATTCTCTTCAAGAATCTACCAAGGAGATTCTTTCCAAAATTATCACATATGGGAAAATACTTCTTTTCCTTTTTCAATTTATCCATCTTTCTCTCTAACATACTTTTATTCTCTGGCTTCCATTCAAAGCCATAGGACTCAGAAAATTATTTACTTATCTTATTAACACATGATACCATTTCTTCACATGTTGAGAATACGTGGGATACTATTTCCCTTATAAATGTTAGATAAATACTATTAAAGATATGATCCTTCTTACTCTTTGGATCATACGTATTGCTGGAGTTCTCATTCCTTTTATCAGGCGCCATTTCTAAACAATGGAATTCACTAGGTCAGTTTTGGAATCACAATTCATAATTCCAAACTTGTAAAAAAGTTAACCTAAATTGAACAGTTTATTGATATAATCCATAATCATAAAAATATTTTCTTTGATGAAGTATATACTCATAAACCCTTACTAATGGTTTGTAAAGAAAATGAGAATTATCCAAAGCATATCCCCTGGGAGTGTTGTAACCAAGAGTACAATAAGGCCCGTTGTCGTGCACCAGTTCCCATTCGAGTCTAGCATAAAGCAGTGTTTTCAGGTTTTACCCCTAGGTACATCTGTTCCAGAGCCGCCTCTTCCTTCTCGTATCCAGACATGGTTGTATTGTTTTGAAACATCACAAAATCTCTACATTACCAAAATTATAGGAATTTCCTTTATACTAATCCTCAAAGTCTATCTTAGGGTAATGTTCTCTAATCACAGTTTTTCAAAATCTAGTTTCCAAGGTTATTTCTAAACTTCCTCTGATACCAACTGTAATGCCCCAAAAATAGATTCCAAGAGTCGGTGCATTATTTTAATAAATTGGAATGATTACAAGGAATGATGTCCTGAAATACTGACCAGTTTAGCAGTATTGGAAAATAGATTGCAAACATGAATATTACAATACAATTTCTAACATACAACACAAAAAAATCCATTGAGAATTCCATTGTTCCCTTAGCTTAACCCTGAATCTAAAACATAAAACACTTCTTGGGATCCTGGGAAAATAAAACATAAGAAAGGGGTGAGCTCAGATGCTCAGTAAGGGTAAATAATTTATCATAAGCTATAAACTTTTAAGGCAAGTTGTGTAATAAAAAAATAGCCTTTTAAACATAAACATGGACATAATATGGAATAAATAAATAAAAAATTACCATATAAACATGCACATGGATATTATACTAGTATAATAATAACATGTAATAACTAATTTCATAATGAGGAAATGTATAGTACTAGAATTTAATTTATATGTCAAGTCCTCATGCCAGGATCTATGGGCTAACTATAATCGGACCCAAACCTAGAGAGCCTCTTTAACCAGACTCCATCTCAGAGAGCCTCTATAATCGGACTCCAACTCGGAGGGCCTCTGTAACCGGACTCCATCCCGGAGAGCCTCTGTAACTGGACTCCAACCTGCAGGGTCTGCTGTAAGCAGACCCCAACCCATAGGGATTACTTTTACCGGTCCCCAACTCGGAACATACTAGTCCAATACATTTCTAATAAGAAAAAGTTTAAATATAACAAAAACATTAGTATTAAAACTAGCATACAGAATGTCAATACTTTATCTATAAACCATGAATTGTATAAAAATAATAGATCCACATTCAAACATATCACAAAACATTAAATACAATATGGAAGATTTGTATCATAATAAATCATCTTCGAAAAAGTTTAAAATCCATTAAAGGATGTTCACATAGACGAAAATGATCAGTAAAATGATTTGATAGAAATACCCATTTTTCCTAAAATCTTTTAAAATTCCCACAATTTATAAAGGTAGTAATTTAAAATGGATTTTTGAATCGAAGTGTCCCATACCACTTTGAAACTTTTTTTAACAGAATTATCATTTTAAAACATTCATGTCCATATAAATAAATCATTAAAACCCGTTTCAAAAACATGGACATTAATGAGAAAGGTTTAGAAGAATAAGTCTTTAAAAAATTTAAAATGATGTTTTAGTAAAAAAAATCCCTTAAAAAGAATCCCTTTGAAAACTATTTTATGAAACATGGACATGGATAATAAATATGTCCCAGTAGATACTTATGTGAAAACAACCTCGGATAATAAAGATATTGTGAAATTAACCCTTACAAATTTGGTAACTTACAAAACATACACCCCATGAAAGAATTATCATACAATGAATATGTAAATACACATAAATTAATGTTTATTACACAAAGAATACAATTATGTGAAGTATATACACCACACAAAAGGTAATAGTAACAATATATCATGAATCTAACGAGAATAAAGAGTGAGATGAAAACACCTTGTCATCAAAGTGTGAATATGTATGAGTAATCGAGCCTCAAATAAATAGAATGAGTTTGAATTGATTGACTTGAAATGTTCTTGATCATAGTGGTACGAGTAACTGAATTAGTATAGATGTTCTTCTTTAATGATGAATGTATTCAAGTAGGGATATCTTTCAAGAGATCTTAGTTTGAGAATGATCTTCAATAATAATAACAATAAGCAAACAACAACAGTTACACAGTAGTACAAGGTTAAAATATGTTTATCATCAAAGTGTAGCCTTTTTAACAATAATATAGTCACTAGATATTTTTAGAACTTTTTTATTCAAAGGATATTAAAAAATATGCAGTTTCATATATTGTGTGTATAAAACAAGAATTATCTTTCCATATATATTGAACAAACAACATTCTTTAAGTTGGGAAAATCCAATAATGTCTCCTAACAGATTGAAATCATTAAATTTTAAATCATTAAAGATAATACTAACTTCCAATAGAAATTGGAATGATTCACTCTGTTGAATATGAGACTTTGAATATGTCATAAAATATCCTTGAAAAGATCTATACTTCCATCAAGACAATCCCAAAAATCACATATAATATCATGGATTTAAAACTACGCCATTGAATAGTCAAATGTAGGGTTCCTTCAAAAGATGAAAAAACACCAAATGTAGGGTTGACAATGTATGGTTGATTATAAAGGTAGAGTTGATGTACCATACATTTTTTTCCTCAAGCATAGGGTTCCATCCAAATATAAGGTTGATTGACCATACTTTCTTGATAGAATAGACTATATTTTCCATATGAATTGTTCCAAACATAGGATTGATTCCTTACATTATGGTTGCACATATAGGGTATGAAAACGGTTTCTAGAATATTCTTAAACAAGTCCAGAAAACTTCAACAAATATTCTACATAGACCAATGACTTGAATATATTTCATGAATAAATATTTCCATGAATATTAATTTCATGAACATCACATAAAATAAAATCTATTTGTAATATAAATGTGGGAAGGTTTTAGAATAAAAACTATAAAAAATTAAACAAATTATTGAATTAATACATGATCAACAATTTACCACTTTTTGATGATCACAACTCTCATAAGAAAAATAAAAATAATTTGAAAACAATATTTAGAAAATAAATTTCTCCCTTTTCCCTTTATAATATTTCTACTATAAATGAATATTTCCCCCATTATAAGGAGTAAAACTCCTCCCATATTAATTATTTAGATAGAAAAATTCTCCTCCATGAAGTTAAAAATTAAAACTAACAATAATGATTCAAAAATTCTCCCACATACAATTAAAACATATAAACATCTCCCCCTTTTTATGACATAGAAAATATAAGAGTAGTAAAATTAACTGCCCCTAAATTTATTCTTTATTCAAAAAGATATAAATATTAAACAAGGAGAACATATAAAATAAAATTATTATTTGGTTGAAAATACCTCTAAATAATATTATAAAATATATTTAGTGAATTGAAACGTATAAAATTAATAATGGAAATGAACACAATGAGGTATATGGTTCATCTTATGAAGATCCCCTGGTCCACACTACCAACAGTCAACTCGATGAGCTTAGTGATTTTACAATCAGGTCCAATTTTCCTAAGAACTTTAAAAAATAATTAAGGGTAGGTAGTTGAAACCTTAGAACGTTTTTGTAGGGATTTATGGTTCTTCTACAGGGAACCTAATAACCATCACTTAGTACAAGAATCTGAAACTTCACCATAAAATAGTACGAGAAATCGAGACTCAAATAAATCAAGAGTTTGATTTTATTGAATTGAATGGTACTTGATCAAGTTTGTAGAAGAAAATAATAGAATCTAGATCATATTGTACTAATATGAACATCTTTATGTAAGGATATATTTGAATATATCTTAGATTCATATGATCTTAAATAACAATAGAAAAAAATAGTTACACAGTAGTACAAGGTTGAATTATATATAATGTCAATGGGTAGCCTCTTCAGAAATATCAGAGTCACTCAATCATTTTAGCATTCCTATATTTAAATGGTATTCACATATATGTAGTTGTATATAAGAGATGTATAAAATTATAATCCTATTACCATATATATAGAATATACAACTTTATTTTGGTTGATAAAATCCAAGAATTTCTCCTAATAGATCACAATCATTCAAAATTAAACCATCAAAGAGAATCATAAATTCCCTTAGAAATAGGAATGAATCACTCTCTTGAATATTATCCTTTGAATTAGTAATATAATAGTTTTGAATATATAGTTACTTCCATCAATACCATAGTAGAAATCATGGATAATATCACATATTTAAAACTCCATTGTTAAATAGTTTAACAGTGGGTTTGTTCACATGATGAAAAAACACCCAATGTAGGGTTGATATGTATGGTTGATTACAAAAGTAGGGTTGATGTACCATATTTATGTCACCAAAAATGTAGGGATCAATCAAAAAATAGGGTTGATTAACCATAATTTCTTGATGGCATAGGGTATATGATCCATATGCATTGTTCCAAATGTAGGGTTGATTCCTTATATTACCGTTGCATGAATAGGGTACGAGAAGTGTTTACAAAATATAATTTTAAACATATATAACACTTCAATAAATATTCCATGCTAACCAATGACATTAATATATTTATAGAATAAATAATTCCATGAATATTAATTTCCTAAAATGCATTTTAAAGAAAATCCATTAGTAACAAAAATGTGGGTGTTTGTGAGCATGAAAACCAAAAAAAGTTAATGAATTTTTTGAATCAACACATGGTCAACAATTGTGATGTGATATGAAACCTTCCCTCATATTAATCATGATATTTATGGAATATGACTTGGGGATGTTGGGGTGTGTTATAAAGAAAATTTACTTAGGATAGGTTTCTGATGACTAAAGAAAACTCCATTTGGGTAGTTTGTGAATAATACCTCTAGGGAGGTAGTGAATTATCCCGTTAGGGATTTTGTGACACTAAAAAATATTCCATATGGGGAAGTCTTAATACTAATGGTGAGGATGAATTGTATTTAGAGTTAGGATTATTGGTTTTGGGCAGAGGATCTAGTTCGTACCAAATAATATCTTCCAGGTGCTTGTGGGGTCTTCAGTGATCTTCATTGAGGATTCTAAAGGGTGGTGTTCTTTCCAAGTGCTAGCTTCTAAGGGATTGTGGGGTAATTGGAGGTCTTGTTCAAGACTTTTTTAATTATCGAGTCTCAACTTCTAGGAACCATTGTGTACTAGAATAGATCATTCCCCAAGTTCTTATTTCAAGATGGAGCATTCCCAAGGTTGTTATACTGTATATTGGGGTGAGTGTATCCCCTAGGTTATTATGACTCTATACTTGGGTGAGATACCCAAATGTATTTATTGTTGTTTGTAAATTCATCATAATGTGTTCAAAGACACCCCAAAACTATCCATAGTAGGTATTATCAATTGGGTTCATGCACCTAAACATATTCACTAGTTATTAGTTTTAGGGTCGGAATAGACCATGTGTTTTGGTTTTTTTATTTTTTTATTTCCTTCATTTATGTATCGACTAGGTTGGGCATATTTAATGCACATGATATTGATAGATGTTTATAGGTATGTCATTTGGGGTGACTTACTGATGATTCTATTCTCACACACTGTATTCGAACCTTATTCATCATGAAAAAATTATTTATACTTTTAGGATAAGCACATATTCATGAAGGATAGGGAAGAGAACCAGTGTTTCATAATCATGTTTCTCAACTCAAGTGGTTTATATGGATTGGGCTGGTGCAACTTGATAATTATTGGAGACTAGGTTTTAGTTAATGCTTGGTGTTATAATTAGGGACTTGTATAATTTTAATTTCCTTCTCATTTATCTTTTATATCCATCAGACCAGTGGGGGGCGAGTTGTAGATGCTTTATTCTATGTTACATTTAATTTTGTTATAGAATGTTCAATTTATATATTACATATATAAAATCTGATGTGTATGATGCTTGGTTATTTTATTACTGTTTAACACTCTTTTATAAAGGTATAGTCTCCTCACTACACCATCATAGACACCCACTACTAGTTGGAAAGATCAGGCATATGAGGAGGTGGACCTGAGGTAACATTGCACCACTAGTCTAGTTACTCTTCAAATTCATTCAAGCTAGTATGTTATGAAGTGGTATCTGAGATTTTATTTTTCTTTTATTTTACTATTTATGGAGAAGATATATATGAGATATAATAGCATGTAGAATCTTGTGATGAAACTCATTCTAGTGCATTGTCAACACATTTTTGAAGGGATGTCTTGGTTTCCATGGTATGGGAGTGATGTTTTGGATTTCTAATGTTGCAGTTGTATGTTTTTTACATTTTTTAATGCACATGATGTTTGATATTGATGATTTACTATTTGATTTTTGGATCTTGGACCATTTTAAAGAGGACACTTATGGATTTGACCCATATCCTATGCAGGAAAGAGGCATCTATGAATGCATTGTTTTGATCACACAGGGTTCACATTACATGTGATTGATTGTGTGTGATATCACTGATGACAATGGTTAGTGTATTTATGGTTTCAATAATAGATCATGTGAAATTTTCCCACATAAGTTCTTGGTGGAATTCTACTAATTCAAACCGACTTATTTATATATATTTCTTTTCATGATAGGTCATGTGGATTATATAGTAGTGACATTAGTAGGTTGGTAAAGGTATGGGATGCCTTGACAAGGAACCCCTCAGTTGTGGTTACTTTTATGTTTCAGTTACTGAATGTGTTAGTAATAACCTATATAGGGTTTTACTATATGTATTAGAATGAAATTATACTTAACTGAACCACATAGAAGTAATTTTATGGATACATGTCATCATAGGGTGATTCCATTTTATATATGTGTATGCTTGTGGATATGAAAAAATTATCTTTCATAAATACAGTACGCGGATTCTTGTGAGAACCAATGCCTCATTGGGTAATGAATTTCACCATAGTGCCTGATATATTTTTATGTTAGGCCATTTTAATTGGGAAATTATTCTTAGCATGTTATTCCTATATTATTTGTGTATATATGACCCTGTATTAGGTTTTTGAAAATTGAGCTTTAATGGAATTTTGAGACTCGTGTGTAGATACTACCATGGGTGTTTGATTTTTATATACGGTATAGATAGTGGGAAATGTGTTATCATAGTGACATTTGTGATAATACAAATGATATTGGTGATTTTGTGGTTTTTTATGATCATGGGTAATATGAAATAAGGGATAACCTAGGATTGATATTACCTTAAGGACAGAAAACATGGAATGATGCTGGTGTTTGAGATCTGTGCACAGATATCGCTACTAGGAATATTGAATGGGCATAAAATGCCTTGTTTTTTATTTATTGTTTTGAAACCAAATTGAGTTCTAGTAATTCTCATATTAGGTTTGTGTTTTGAGGGCTGGATTAGTGAAATACACAACTCTATTGATTTTGAATACATTTTTGAGTGGCATAGTGGTATAGCATGGATGGATGCTTGTGATTTATGAATGATTATGGGGATGGTGGATAATCATGTGGTTATAAAATGAAATAGGTGAGATAATTATTTTGAAGAGGAGTGTTGATAATGATCCAACTTATTTGAATTGACCTACACGAGAAGCATAGTTAGTGGTTTCGGTGTACTATCCTAAGTTTGTTAGGATTTACCCATGTGAGAATGTGTAATGTTATGTCGTTAGGTTCATGAGAGCCTATGATAGGTTGTTTATGAATAAATCTTCCATGAGGAGGAGAGTGGTGTTTAGTGTGGATTTTTTGGATAAATCCTTGTTAGGTGAGGGAACATGCACTTGGGCTATGAACAATGTTGGTTGGCCCATGTGTGGGTTAGTTGATAGTTATTTGGATCTTGAGGAAACCACAGTGGTGTAGCCACTATGTAACTATTATGTTTGGTGCTTGAGGAGTGGTGTAAGGAAATCCTTATGGTCGGGAACTCCCCATAGGCCATTGGAGGTTTCAATCCTCATTTTAAGCGCATTGTTAAATGAAAATGACATCATTCCTAATGTGATCAGGATGGGAATTTGTTACTATTTTTAGGATGGATCACAGATGTGATCAAGTTAGACACATCTATCCACTGCATTTGATGATGAATGGAGTATGGAACATAGAGGATATTATTGTTCATGGGGTGATGATAAGAATAATCTTATGGCATGGAGTATTAGACCAGTCGTAGTAGAATGTTTATTGTGTTGGGAGAGTCATGGGTGCCATGAAACTAGTCAGTGGGTATCTGAGATAACATCAATTGTGTTTATTCTCTAGTTAAGATCTTGCATGATGGTTTACCAAAAAGGATTATTGAGTAAGAGAGGGGTTATGGTAGGGAGGTTATAAAGACCTATGTTTTTTAAAGCAGTGAATTTTGAAGAAATTTTATTTTTTGGGTGCAGATACTCATGATGGGTAAAATGGATATTTTTCCATAGAATATGTTCTCATATAATTTTAATAACCACTCTCATGGCCCTAGAATAGAGTTTTTACCATAGGATAGAAGTTTGGTGGAATTTTGTGCTGTTCAAATTTTAACAATTTTTTTATATTTTTTAATTAAATATTAATTATTATTGGTGAGTTTTTCTAAGATTTTTTTGAACAGAGTATTATATTGAAATTATGAAACCAGGGTAGAGTTTATAATGCAGTGTTTTCCTAACATAGGCATAAACCATTCATTTTTGTCTGGGCTAAAACCCTTTTCTTTTTTTTATTTTTTATTTTTTTCTTATTTATTTTATAAATTTTCATTTTCCATCACCCACATATCTTTTTGAAAACACTATTACCCTTTTTTATCACATGAATAAGATAGGGAGTGGGAGAGAAGAGGTAGAGGGAGGATTGATCACCACCAGGGAGCTCATTAGGACACGGATGAGAGCTCGGTAGTTGTGTAGTGAGGATCTAAAAATGAAGCTTCTAGGTTTTACACCCAATGGCAGGCTAGAATTATTTTATTTCACCACAATACCCAATTTTTTTATTTATGATTTTAAATACCGATTATATTTGTTTGGAATTCCTAGAGGGTCGATCTAAGGGTTATTTTGGTAGAAATTAATTGGTTTAGGCCGATTTTTGGGGTTTCAATTTGGGAAATCATGATCACACGATGTCAGGTTTATGAAAAAAATATTTATTTTATTTATTTTGAGGAAAGGGTTGAATATGAGGTTTACACAACTTGTGTATTTGAGATATTCTGTATAAGGGTGGTACATGGCCTGGCTGGGTTCTTAGGTAGACACCCTGTGTCAGGGGAGTTGGATATGGAGGGTAAACAACACGACCACATGCGAGGTATACAGTCGGTGGTTTTGTACTCTAGTAGGCTATACCCTATTTGGTGTATAAGTCCAAGTACATGGATGGGAACCTCATGTGAGGTGCACACCATGCATGAGGTGAACATGCAATGTATGAGGATGACACACTGAGTAGTTAGAAAATAAAATGCGAAGTTTTATCATGTTACATGGACAAAGAGGATGTTTAGTGGTATGTGAAATTTACATGAGGTACACACTATTTAAAATTTCATCCTTTGTGTGATTTTCTTATTTTATTACCATTTATCCAAAATCAGACTTGTGAGTAGTCTATCCCATGTTTTTTATTATGACAAAGATGGTGGAATCCTTCTAGCATGAATAGGTTTTATAGATTCGCTTTTGGATTTTTGGGAGTTTTGGTGGGTGTATTTATTAAAGGATTAGTTTCAAAATACATACACGGTTTTTCTTATGAGATGAGAGGATGTATTCAAAGAAACTATGCATGGAATATTAGCTAAATTTAATAGTGGTTCTTTATCAGTAGCTAAAAGAAGAGAATTGGATGTTGATGCTAATGGGATCAATGCATTAGGGGGAGCCCTATCATATTAAATCTATATAAAGGTTATTCCCTGTAAAACATCACATGCAATGTGGAAAAAATTGTTGAACATTTATAAGGTTGACAAAAAAGTTTGAGAAGCGAAGCTGCAGGTTCTGTTGGACATGTATGAGGATCTCAGAATGAATCCCAATGATACTGTTGAGGAATTCTTTGATAGGATAAAAATTATTGTAGAAGACATGCAGGGTGTTGGAGAATTCATTGAAGATATAAAGATTGTGAAACAAATCTTAAGGAAAATTCCACCGTGGTTTAATCAAAAAATTTTAGTTTTGGAAGAAAAATACCCGAAATAGCTCACACTAGATAACCTGCACATTACACTTGTAGCATACAAGATGAGAATTGATGACAACAATGCAGTGGAAAGGGGGAAGTCAAAGGAACTGGAATTCAAGTACATGAAGAATCTGTCCATTGATGATAGTCTAGAGGAAGAGAATATGGATGATGTCATGTCATTTCTATCCACTAACATTCAAATAGGAAAAGGAAAATTCAAAGGTACACTTCTATTTGAATGCTTTCGATGCGGGAAGATTGGGCATTTTTCATCAAAGTGTCCTAAGAAGTTTGTTGATAAAAATGAAGAAAATTTTGAAATTCCCAAGAAGAAGTATTCATAAAATTAGAATGGGAGAAGTACTTGGATAATGTTCTTCAAAAAAAAAAGATTATTCTTTCATAAGAGGATGAAAGTTTAGAGGAATCTGAGGCAGAAGAGTTGGATGACTACAAGGATCATAAAATAGATGCTTTGGTTATAGTTGATAGAAATTCATTAACAAGAGAGGAAAGTGACAATGAAGAAAGATAAAATGAAGAATGAGTTGATCTTTGGGATGAAATAGAAGCTTCCCTTGAAGAGGTAGATATTTTGAGAGAACAAATAAAGAAATCTAACAAAGTTGTTTGTGATGCCAAACCTTTTATGTAATAGAAGGAAGAAGAGAATTCTGATATGAATGCAGAAATTGAAAAGCTAAGGTCTCCAATCCCAAAAAGCTCAGAAAAGGTGATTGAGTATAAACTCAAAATTGAAGAACAAAAAAAAATTTAAAGTTGGTCTATAACTGGAAAATATCAAATCAAATGTATCAAGCATCTAGAAGAAGATGTTGTTTGTCAGCGACAAGCAATTAAAGATCATGAGAAATTTCTAACTCTCAGTTTGACATCTAGAAAGAATATCATACTGGAAAAAAATAAGATGATATTTGAGTGGAATAATCCATCAGAACAAAAGGGGCTTGATCGAAAATAGAAATCTGTTATGGTTCAAATTAGACCACAAGATCCCACTCCATGATTGGAGACTGATTTGGGTACGAAGTAGAAATAGAAGATTCATAAAACCCAAGGGACAACTAGTGGTGCATCATTACCACACAAAAATGCACCTCATGTAAGATTCTATTATTGTGGTAAGATAAGACACTCTCAAAATGTTTGTTCCATAGTAAAGTGGTACCTAAGGGAATAAGGACAACAGATGTAGTTTTACAAAGATAAAAATTATAGGTCTTTATTTGATGGTCTTTGTTTCCGGTGTAAAGGAATCTGACATATGGAAAGATGTTGCACATAAATAATGCATAGGAATGTGCCAAGGTAGAATGAATTTTTACATAAAAAGCAGTCGAATATATCTTCTAGAGAGATGAAAACTCAAAATTGATTTGCAACTCTTCAATTTGAAGTTGGTATGTCATATAATGATGATGATAAAGATTATCCTTCTATGTTGGGTATGAATTCAAAGAGGTGGGTCAAAATGAAAAGGGCCGAGCAGGAAGTGGTTACAGAAATTGCATTCAAGGCATCGGACTACACAGGGATATGGATAGTTGACAGTGGATTCACTTCCCACATGATGTGAAATAAAGAGCTAGTGACTGGAATCAGGTATGATAAAGAAGGTAAGGTAACATTTGGAAATGATGAGAGCTTGAAAATTATTGGATCAATAAAAGATATGTTAGGAGGAAAAGACATGAGACGAGCACTACAAAAGCTAAATACATCTCTCCTACTAAATCTCGCACACAACTATTATGAATGAATCGACAACTTGAAGATTTGGGAATTGAAGTGAAATCTGCAATCGAAATTCATTTTGATAATTCAAGTTCTTTAAATCTGAGATAAAATCCAGTCTATCAATCAAAGAAAGTGTACATTAAAATCATATATCATTTTATGAAGGATAAGGTGGTGCAAAGGCCTATGAAGATGGAGTATGTGCCTACAGAACAACAAGTTGCAGATATTATTACAAAGGCCTTACCCAAGGAAGCGTTTGAAAGGCATCGACTGAATCGGGAAGTCTAGTCAACTTCCCACACTTGAAAAAGTGTGAATGTGGGTCCCCCTATCCCCAAAGTATGATGCGTCTTTCACTAATGTTCTGATTTTTGTTCTTTACCCTATTGTAGAAAACCTTGAAGTGCCCTTTAGGTTTGTTGAGAAAGGTAGAGAAAGTTTGACTATTTCTGGGGTAGTAAAAGACATGGGAAAAAGCTATTTTGTGAAGTAGGGAGATAGGGGGAGTTGAATATGAGTTGAAGGTGTTTGAAAGAGATATAATATAAGAGGAGCATTAAATTTGATGATTCTATAAGTGATCGATAAATTATTAGATATCACAATGGCTGAGGTTTGTGATGAAAGCAGTTTATTGGTATCAGTGAATCAGTTTGGTATCAGAAATTGATGATTAGAAATGAATTGATTAATTGATGAACTTTTCATCATACTCTTGTTTCTCATGCCGAGCATCACTCATGTGGGATTAGAGTATGTGTTGAGTAAATAATTGTTAATTATCTTAATCGCATGAAGAGAATGGTGGTTGAAGTTGGAAGGAATATTAATGAGATATCAAAATTCAAATAATTGTTATGAGAAGAGTTGTAAACAAACCCAAAGGGGGAGATTGTTGGGGACGAAATCCCCCAAAGAGTCCTCTCAATATGTTCTGGGTGTGATTGTGTTGGTTGATAAAGCTTGATGATCGCAAATGAGTATAATTGGTGTTTGCTGAAGACATGTTTTTAAGGTGGCGTAGTTTCCCAGTGTTTTCCAAATTTTCGGCCCTCAAAATCGAGAGTTTGCTTTTGGAAAAGGAATGAGTTATTAATAGGAGTGAATTTTATGAAGAACCATTAATAAAATAGGCAAATAGTGAGAACCACACACCATTATTCATGGTCCACGTACCCTATTCCAGGAATGGTATGCGGAGTAGTGGGAACGGTACGCCAGAGTAGTTTGCGAAACTGAAAACTGTTCGTGGTGAAAGGCAATGTGGTACATGGATGGCTTGTTGATTGGAAAAAGATATTGGTCGTATATGAGAAAATACAGTATGCGGATGGGATGGAAAAGTAGTTTGCGAATGACCTATGATTCACAGTGGAAGAAGAATCAGTACGCAATGAAGGCTGGATCAAAGATTTGGTAAATCTCGTTTCATCGAATATAGCGAATATCTTTTCTTATATAAGAATATCTAATTCTACTGATTCGTATGGAGATGGAATATTATTAGAGAAAATATTTTGATCTGGGATTTCGGAAAAGTCCAAAGGTGGTCCACGAGGGATAATCCCATGAAGGCTAAGGAGGTTCGCGCAGAAGAAGTTCTACCAAAGTATTTAAGCAAAAAGTTGTATCCTCTTAAGTCTTGATATCCAGAGGAGGAGTCTATGGTACATGAGAGAGTGAATTTTGTGAGCAGTATGCAGAGGGAGAGCTCTGGTATGCAGAAGCAAATGTAGTCTGTGAACATAGAATAGTTCGCATACATAGGGTGTTTCACATATGAGGTTAGCAAAGTCGGTATGTGGTAGTGGTACAAGATTGAAAAGGCAGATGAAGTCCGCATATGAAGGTGGTTCGCAATGGTTGTGGTGGTACGTGGAAGAGGTGATCTGCGTACCAAAACTGGTACTTAGTATGTGGGAGGAATATGTGGTTTTTGATTCGCACAAGGAAGATTGTAAAAGCTTCAAATCCGTTTGCGAAAATATTTTCCAGTACATAGAAGTATTCAGGAAGGTGGAATTTGTCTACGGGAGAAAAAGGAACATCAATAGATAATCTATCTATATTTAAGGATTTAGGAATTCATGCAAATGAATGGACCTATATGTCTATAAACTGTGTTTGACCTACACATCCATAAATAGTAAGTGGATTCCTTTCCAAGATAAGTGAGCAAAGAAAGAGGAAGAAAGTAACCCTTTCCACTGTTAGTGAGTTAGAGAAAGAGGCATAAGGAGTGAACCTTGGGAATGTAGTGACTAGACCCCAATCTTGTAATGGTAGTGAGACTAGAACTAAAAAGTCTTTCCCAAACATTGTACTAATTATTGGCCGTGAGCCATACTGAATTTGGTATATCAGCACACTTTAGTTGTATGCTCCTTGGACGTAGTCCAGTGAGGGTAAACCAAGTAAAAATTGCTATGTCCTGTGCATGATTTCATATTTGTCTATATATTTCTATGGGAGGAAGAGATAATTGAGTTTTTTCTAACAACAAAACAAGATCCAAAAGAGGCAAAGTTCTAATCTGTCAGACCCTGATTCACCCCCTCTAAGGGTATTTGAACTAGTGGACCTAACAATTGGTATCAGAGGAAAGCTTGAAAGTCAACGTTTCTATCTCAGAAGAAGAAATTTAGGTGGTTAATTATAAATTAATTCCGATTTCAGATGGAAATAATTATAAAATATGGAAGAATCGAATGTATCTCTACTTCGGATTAGTAGGGATATATGTCTCCACAACATCTATGCATGGAATATTAGCTGACATTAATAGTGGTGCTTTATCAGAAGCTGAAAGAAGATAATTAGATACTGATGGTAAAGGGATCAATGCTTTAGGGGGATCCCAATCACATGAAATCTATACGAAGGTGATGTCCTGTAAAACATCACATAAAATGCAGGAAAAATTGTTGAACATTTATGAGGGAGATACAAAATTTCGAGAAGAAAAGATGCAGGTTCTGTGGAACAGGTATGTGGATCTCAGAATGAATCCCAATGAGACTATTGAAGCATTCCTTGAAAAGATAAATATTATTGTAGAATATATGCAAGGTCTTGGATAATTAATTGAAGATATAAATATTGTGAAACATATCTCGAGGAAACTTCCATCACAGTTCAATTAGAAAGTTCCAGTTTTGGAAGACAAAGACCTAAAAGAGCTAACAGTAGATAACCTGCACATTACCCTTGTATCATATGAAACAAGAAATGATGACAATGTTGTAGTGGAAAAGGGGAAGTCAATAGAAGTGGCATTCAAGGAAATGAATAATCTCTCTATTGAAGATAGTCCAGAGGAAGACAATATGGATGATGTCATGTCATTTCTATCCTCTAATCTGAAAAGAGGAAAATGAAAGTTCAAAGGTATACTTCTATTTTCCTAATCTTGATACAGACAGATTTTTCATTTTCATCAAAGTTTCCTAATAAGTTTGTCGATGAAAATGATGAAAATGATGAAATTACCCATAAGAAGTATTCATCAAATGAGAAAGGGAGGAGAAGTACTAGGAGAATTTTCTTCAAAAAGAAGAATGTTCTTTCAATATAGGATGAAGTTTTAGAGGAATATGTGGTAGAAGAGTTAGAGGACTCTAAGGATAATAAAATAGATGGTTTGGATGTAGTTCTTAGAAATTCATTAACAAGAGAGTAAAGTGAGAATGAAGAAGGAGAAATTGAAGGAAGAGTTGATCTTCAGGCTGAATTAAAAGATTCACTTGAAGATGTAGATATTTTGAGAGCCAAAACAAAGAAATATAACAAAGTTGTTTGTGATGCCAAACTCTTTATGCAGTCGCAGGAAGAAGAGAATTATGATCTGAATGTAGAAATTGAAAAGAAGAGGTATTCAATCCCTTACATCATAGAAAATGTGATTGAGTACAAACTAAAAATTGAAGAATAGAAAATAGAAATTGAAAGTTTGACTAAAACTGGAAAAGATCAAATCAAACGTATCAAGAATCTAGAAGAATAAGTCTTAAGTCTACGATGAAAAATTGATGATCATGAGAGAATGCTAACTCTGGGTTCGACATCAAGAAAGAAGGTTATAAAAAAAATAGATAAGATGATATTTGAGTGTAATGGTCTATCAGAACAAAAGTGAATGGATCTAAAATAGGAAGCAATTATGTTTCAAGTCAAACCACAATCACCCACTCCAAGATTGAAGAATTATTTGGGTACGATGATAAACGAGAAGATTCAAAGAACCCAAGGCACAACTATTGGTGCATAATTACCACATAGGAATGTACCTCAAATAAGATGATGTTTTCGTGGTAAGATGGGAAAATCTAAAAATGTATGTTCTATATAGAAGTGGTACCAAACAGAATAAGACCAACAGAGGTGGTTGTACAAAGCTCAAAATTCTAGGTCTCTATTTGATGGTCTTTATTTTAGGGGTAAATGACTCAGACATATGGAAGGATATTTCACATCAATAATGAATCGGAATGTGTCAAGGAAGACTGAATTTTTTCATAATAAGCAGTCAAATATATCAACAAGAGAGATGAAAATTCCAAATCGATTTGCAGCTCTACAAGTTGAAGCTGGTTTGTCATATACTGAGGATGATCAAGATTATCCTTCTATGTTGGGTATGAATTCAATGACTTGGGTAAAAAAAGGGATGGTTAGGAAGTGGTTTTAGAAATTTCATTCATTGCATCCGATTATAGGGGGATTTGGATAATTGACAGTGGATGCACTTCCCACATGACGTGAAATAAGGATTTATTGACTAGAATCGGGTATGATAAAGAAGGTATTGTAAGATTTGGTAATGACGAGGGATTGAAAATTATTGGATAAGTAAAATCTATGTTTTGGAGGAAAAAAATGAGATGAGAACTACAAAAGATGAATACATCGTAGCTACTCAAACTTACATGAAACTATTGTGGATGAGACAACAACTTGAAGATATGGTAATGAAAGTGATATCTCTAATCAGAATTCATTGTGATAATTCAAGTGCTATAAACTTGAGAAAAAAATCCAGTTCATCACTCAAGGGAAAATCACAATGAAATCAAATATCATTTTATAAAGGATTAGGTGGAACAAGGGCTTGTGAAGTTGGAGTATGTGCCTATAGAACAACATGTTGTAGATATTCTTATAAAGGACTTAAAAAAGGAAGCGTTTGAAAGGCATCAACTATATTTGGGAGTCTATTTGACTTCCCACGCTTGAAAAAGTGTGGATGTGGGTACCCATCTCCCCAAGGTATGACGTGTCTTTCCCTAATGTGTTGATATGAGTTCTTTACCATACTATAGAAAACCTTGAATTTCCCTTCAGTTTCGTTGAAAAAGGGACAAAAAGTGTGACTATTTCTAGAAGAAGAAAAGACACGAGGGGAAGATGTTAAGTGGAGTAGTGAGATAGGGGGAGTTGAAACTGAGATGAAGATGTTTGGAAGATCTATAAGATAGGGGGATCATTAAATCTGACGAAGCTAGGAATGAACAATCAATGATTAGATATCACGACAACTGAGGTTTGTAATGAAAGCAGTTCATTGGTATCAGTGTATTAGTATGGTATCAATAATTAATGACTAGAAATGAAGTGATTCATTGATGAAATTTTTATCATACTCTTATTTATCATCCTCAGAATCCCACATGTGGTCTTTGAGTATGTGTTGAGTAAATCATTGATCAAAATATTAATCGTACAAAGAAAATTGTGGTTGAAGTTGGAATGAGTATTAACGAGATATCAAAATTTAGTGAATTGTTATGAGAAGAGTTGTCAACAAACCAAAAGGGGGATATTGTTGGGAAAAAATCTCCCAAAGTGTCCTCTTGGAATGTTTTGGGTGTGATTGTTTTTGTTGATAAATCTAGATAACCACAAATGATTATCATTGGTGTTTTTTGAAGACATAGTTTTAAGGTGCCGCGGTGTCCCTGTTTTTTCGAAATTTTGGGACCTCAAAATTAAGAGTTTGATGTTGGAGAAGGAATGATTTCTTCATAAGAGTGAATTGTATGATGAACATTGAAGAAAATAGGCAAAGGCTGAGAACCACATACTAGTATTCATGGGCCACATACCATATTCTAGGAGCAGTATATAGAGTAGTGGGAACAGTACGCCTGAGTGGTTTGTAAAACCAAAAATAGTTCCTGGTGGAAGGTGATGCAGTACGTGGATGGATTGTTGATTAGTGAAAGAGATCGGCCGCATAAGAGAAAATGTAGTATACAGAAGGCATGAAAAAATGGTTTGTAGATGACCTATAATTTTCGGTGAAAGAAGAATCAATACGCGATGGAGACTGGATCAAAGATTTGGTAAATCTCGATTGAGGGAATTTAGCAGATATCTTTTCTTATATACGAATTTATAATCCCACAAATTATCATGGAGACTGAATTTAATTAGAGAACATATTTTGATATGGGATTTAAGAAATGTGCAAAGGTTGTTTGTGAGGGATAATCCCGTGAAGGCTAAGGAAGTTCGTGTGAAAGAAGTTCTGCCAAAGGATTTTTGCAGAAATCTATATCCTCTTAAGACTAGTATGCAGTGGAGGATTCTCTAGTACCAGATAGAGTGAATTCCATAAGTGGTACACAAATGGAGAGCTCTGATACGTGGAAGCGAAGGTAGTACGCGAATATGGAACAATTCACAGACAAAGGGTGTTTTTCATTGGAGGTTAGTAGAGTCAATACACAATACTAGTACAACATCACAAAGGTGGAGACAGTACGAAAAAAGGTGGTTCGTAGAAGCAGCGTTAGTATGCAGATGTGTTGATCTTCATACCAAACCTGATACTCAGTATGCGGGATGAATTGTTGGTTCGTGATTTTTACAATGAATATTGTAAAAGTTTCAAATCAGTTTGCGAAATTATTTTCTAGTTCCTAGCAATATTTGGGGAGGTGGACATTGTCTATGGGTAAAAAAGGAATTTCAATAGAGCATCTACCTATAGTTTAGGATGAAGGAATTCATTAAAATGAAGGGACCTACATGTCTATAAAATATGTTTCACCGACATGTCTATAAACTGTAAGTGGATTCCTTTTCCAAGAGAAGTGAGTGAATGATGTGGAATAAAATGACCCTTTCCACTAGCAGTGAGCCAGAGAAAGAGGCATTAGGAGTGACCCTTGGGAATGCAGTGAGTAGACTCTAATTCTTGTAAATAAGGGGAGCATAGACATAGAAGGTCTAGCCCGAACATTTTACTCATTATTGGCCGTGATCTATAGTGAATATGGTACATCAACACATTGTCGTTGTATGCTCCTTAGACGTAGCCTAGTGAGGGTAAACCAAGTAAAAATCACTGTGTCATGTCCATGACTTCATATTTGTCTCTATATTTCTATGGGAGGAAGTGATAATTGAGTTTTTTCTAACAATGAAACAAGATCAAAAATATGAAAAGTTCTAATATGTCGTACCCCGATTCACCTCTCCTCTTAGAGTATTCGACCTAGTAGACCTGACAATTGGTATCAGAGGAATGGTTTAAAGTCAGTGTTTTTATCTCAGAAGAAGAAATGGAGGTGGTCAATCATAAAATAATTATGTTTTTAGACGGAAATAATTTTTAACTATGGATGAATCAAATGAAGCAATACTTCTGATCAGTAGGTATGGATGTCTTCACAGTAGCTATGCAGGGAATATCAGCTGACATTAATATCGATGATTTATTCGAAGATGAAAGTAGAAAATTGGATGATGATGCTAAAGGGATCAATGATTTAGGGGGATCTATATCAAATGAAATCTATATAAAGGTGATGCCCTGTAAAACATCACAAGAAAGGTGAGAAAATCATTTATTTTTTATTAGGGAGACATAAAAGTTTGAGAAACAAAGATGCATGTTCTGTGGAATAAGTATGAGGATCTCAGAATGAATCCCAATGAGTTGATACATTCTTTGACAGGATAAACATTATTGTGGAAGACATGTGGTGTATTGGATAATTCATTGAAGATATAAAGATTGCGGAATGTATCTTGAGGAAACATCTACCATGGTTCAATCCGAAAGTTTCTGTGTTGGAAGACAAAGACCCGAAAGAGCTGACAATGGATAACCTATACAGTACCCTTGTAGCATACAAAATGAGAAATGATGACAATGATGTAATGGAAAAGGAGAAGTCAAAGGAATTGGCATTCAACCCTATGAAGAATCTATACATTTAAGATAGTATTTAAGAAGACAATATGGATGATTTCATGTAATTTATATCTTCTAATATGCAAAGAGGAAAATTAAAGTTCAATTGTAAACTTATTTTTCATTCTTTCAATGTAGAAACATTTCAGATTTTTCATCAAAGTGTACTAAGAAGTTTTTTGATGAAAATGAAGAAAATGATAAAATCCCCACAAATAATTATTCATCAAATGTGAAAGGGAGGATAAGTACTATGAGAAATTTCTTAAAAAAGAAGAATATTCTTTGAAGAGAGGATGAAAGTTCAAGGGAATATGGGGATGAAGAGTTGGAGTGCTGCAAGGATCATAAAATAGATGATTTGGTTGTAGTTGTTATAAATTCATTAACAAGAGAGGAAAGTGAGAACAAAGAAGGATAAATTGAAGGAAGAGTTGATCTTAAAGCTTAAGTAGAAGCTTCCCTTGAAGAGGTAGATATTTTGAGAGCCAAAATAAACAAAGGTAACAATTTTGTTCATGATGAAAAACTCTTTATGAAGTAGTAGGAAGAAGAGAATTACGATCTGAATGAAGTAATTGAAAATCTGAGGTCTTCAATCCCAGAAATCTTAGAAAAGGTGATTGAGTACAAACTCAAAATTGAAGAACAGAAAATAGAAATTGAAATTTTGACTAAAACTCGAAAAGATAAAATCAAAAATATCAAGTATCTAGAAGATGAGGTCATGAGTTTGCGATGAAAAATTGAATATCAGGAGAAACTTTTAACTCTCGGTTCAACATCAGGAATGAAGATCCTACAGGAAACATATAAGAAGATATATGAGTGGAATGGTCCACCAGAACAAAAGGGTATTCATCTAAAACAGGAAGTAGTTATGGTTCAAGTCATACCACAAGCACCTACTCCAAGATTGATGAATTATTTGGGAATAAAGTAGAACTATAATATTCATATAATCCAAGGCACAACTAGTGGTTCATAATTACCAAATAGTAATATACGTCACATAAGATTCTATTATTGTGGTAAGATGGGACAATCTTAAAATGTATGTTCCCTAGAAAAGAGGTACCCAAAGGAACCAGACCGATAGAGGTGGTCGTACAAAGCTCAAAATTCGTGGTCTTCATGTGATGGAATTTGTTTCATGTGTAAGGGACTCATACATATGGAAATATATTGCACATAAATAATGCATCAAAATGTGCTGGGGCAGAGTGATTTTTTTCATAAAAATCAGTGAAATATATCATCAATAGAGTGGAAAATTAAAAGCAATTTGTAGCTCTACATGTTGAAGATAGTCCTTCATGTACTGAGGATGATCAAGATTATCCATCAATGTCGGGTATGAATTCAAAGACCTTAGTCAAATAAAAAATGGATAGTTGGTATTGGTTATATAAATTTCATTCAAGGCATCACACCGCATGGGGATATGGTTAATTAACAGTGCATTCAGTTCTCACAAGATGAGAAATAAGGATCTAGTGATTGGAATTATGTACGATTAAGACGGTATCGTAATATTTGGTAATGATGAGGGCTTGAAATTTATTGGATAAGAAAAAGATATGTTTTGAGGAAGATACATGAGACGAGCACTGTAGAAGCTGAATACATCACAACTACTCAAGCTTGCACACAGATATTGTAGATGATGGAACAACTTGAAGATATGGGAATTGAAGAGAAATCTTCGATCAAATTTCATTGTGATAATTGAAGTGCCGTAAATCTAAGAAAAAATCCAGTCCATCACTCAAAGGAAAAGAAAATTGAAACGAAATATTATTTTATGAAGGAGAAGGTGGAGAAAGGGATTGTGAAGTTGGAGTACATGCCTACATAACAACAAGTTGTAGATATTCTTACAAAGGCCTTACCAAAGGAAGCGTTTGAAAGGCATCGAATAGATCATGGTGTATAGTTGACTTCCCACACTTTAAAAAGTGTGGATGTGGGTCCCCCTCTCCCCAAGGTATGATGTGTCTTACCCTAATGTGTTGATATGTGTTCTATACCCTATTGTAGACAACCATGAAGTGCCCTTCGGGTTCATTGACAAAGGGGGATAAAGTGTGACTATTTAAAGAGGAAAAAAGACATGGGAAGAAGATGTTAATTGGAGCAGTGAGATAGGGGGAGTTGAACTTGAGATGATGTTTTTTGGAAGAGCTATAAGATAGGGGGAGCATTAGGTCTAATGATTCTAGAAGTGATTGATCTATGATTCGATATCATGATGGCTGAGGTTCATGACGAAAGTAGTTTATTGGTAATAGTGCATCATTATGGTATTAGTAATTGGTGATTATCAATGAAGTGATTCAATGATGAACTTTTAATCATCCTCTTGTTTCTCATGCGGAGCATCACTCATGTGGTCTTAGAGTATGTGTTTAGTAAATCCTTGATCGCTATCATAATTACATGAAGGAAATGGTGGTTAAAGTTATAAAGAGTATTAATGAGATATCAAAATGAAAGGAATTGTTATAAGAAGAGTTGTAAGCAAACCCAAAGGGGGATATTGTTGGGAAAAATCCCCAAATTTTTATCTCGGTATGTTTTGGATGTGATTGTGTTTGTTGACAAAAACTGATGACCACAAATGAGTATCGTTGGTGCTTTCCAAATACAGGTTTTTAAGGTGGCACATTTTCCTAGTGTTTTCCAAATTTTGGCCCTCAAAATCAAGAGTTTGATATTGGCGATGGAAGTATTTCTTCATAGGAGTGAATTGTATGAAGAAATTTGAATAAATTAGGAAAAGGGTGAGAATGGTGTACCATTACTCATGGGTCGTGTACCATGTTCTGGGAGTGGTATGCGAAGCTGTGAGAATGGTACGCTGGAGTGGTTCATGAAAATAAAAACAGTTCACAGTGGAAGGTGATGTGGTACGTGGATGGCTTGTTGATTGGAGAAAGAGATCAGGTTCATAGGAGAAAATGAAGTACACAGATGACCTGAAAAAATGGTTCGTGGTTGACCTGTGATTCACGGTTGTAGAAGAATCAGTACACGATGGAGGCTGGATCAAAGATTTGGTAAATCTCGATTTAGTGAATTTAGTGGATATATTTTCCTATATATGAATCACAAATCCCACTGATTATTATAGTGTTTGAATATCATTAGAGAACATATTTAGATCTGGGATTTTGGAAAAGTCCGAATGTTGTTCGTGATGGATAATCCATCAAAGGCTAATGTGTTTCATGCAGAAGAAGTTCTACCGAAGGATTTAAGAGGAAAGATGTATCCTCTTAAGACTCGGTACATGGAGGAGGAGTCTATGATACACAATAAAGTGAATTATGTAAGCGCTACATGGAGGTGGAGTTTCTGGTACATGATAGAGTGAATTCTGTAAGAGGTATGCAGAGGGAGAGCTTCGATACGTAGAAGCGAAGGCAATATGTGAACAGATAATAGTTCACAGATAGAGTGTGTATCGTATAGGAGGTTCAAAGAGTTAGTACGCTATAGAATTACGCAATCGTGATAGAGAAGGTAGTCTGTGGATGAAGGTGGTTCATAGTATTGGTAGTGGTACACATAGGAGGTGATCCGCGTACCAAACCCGGTACTCAGTACGCGAGAGGAATAAGTGGTTCGCGATTTACAGAAGGAAACTTGTAAAATCTTCAAATCAGTTTGAGAAAGTATTTTACAGTACCAAGAAGTATACGAGAATGTGTAATTTGTCTACGAGTTAAAAAGGAACTTCAATACAACATCTACCTATAGTTGAGGATTTAGGAATTCATGCGAATGAAGGGACCAACATGTCCATAAACTGAGTTTGACCCGCATGTCCACAAACTGTAAGTGGATTTCTTTCCAAGAGAAGTGAGCGAAGGAAGAGGAAGACGATGACCCTTTCCACTGGCAGTCAGACAGAGAAAGAGGCATAGGGAGTGACCCTTGGGAATATAGTGAGGAGACCCTAAATCTTGTAAAGATTGTGAGCTTAGGCATAAAAGGTCTAGCCTGAACATTTTACTCATTATTGGCCATGAGACTTAGTGAATTTGGTACATCAGCACATTGCCATTGTATGATCCTTGAATGTAGCCTAGTGAGGGTGAACCAAGTAAAAATCGGTGTGTCTTGTGCATGATTTTAGATCTGTATGTATATTTCTATGGGAGGAAGTGAGAATTGAGTTTTTTCTAATAAAGAAACAAGATCAAAAAGATGAAAAGTTATAATCCGTCATACCATAATTCACCCCCCTCTCAGGGTATTTGACCTAGTGGACCTAACATATAGTTTTTAGCTGGGATTATTGATTCTAGGTAGAGAGAATTATTGCCACATGAGAGTTTATGGGTGGCTTCTGGGGTCATCATGGTCAATACTTCTAGAAAATGGAATAAATACCACGTTCTACCTACCAGGGACATTTAGGATCGTCAATGGTCATGGTCCAGCCTTTTAGGTTGTTGAGGATCATCTTCTGGGAACCATTGTATTCTGGGATGAATCATTCCCGAGGTTTTGATACAATGATTAATAAGTTCACAAGTAATTATACTTTATAATAGGTTGAGTGTAACCCCTAGTTTATTATCTCTGTATATAGGGAAAAAATACACTCTAGTCATTACGATGGTAGACATGGTAATCACGATGTGGATCAAGACACAATATAACTAGAAAAAGAAAGTATGATCCATCGAGGTCATAGACCAAGGGATTGACATGAGTTATTGGTTTTAGTGTAGGGTCGGGTTCCCCTAGGTTGTGATTTATTTATTTATTTCAATCAATTATTTATCGACTATAATGGGAATATTTCATGCACATGTGTTTGATAAAAGATTATCAGTCCCTCATTGGGGGTGTCCTACTTAGGATTTTATTCTAACACCTATATAGGAACCATGGTGATCATATAGACCTTATAAATGATTTCTAGTTTATTATTGATGAATGATAAATAGCGAAGAGGACCAGTGTTACATGATTAACCCAGGTCACTTGAGTGGTGTCTATGGATTGGGTTGGTGCATCTTGAATTCTATTGGAGACTTGGTTTGAGTAAAAACTCAGAGTTAGTATTAGAGCCTTATATACTTTTATTTTCCTTTTTGTTTATCTTATACACACATAGACCCAATGGGTGATCAATTAAAAATGCCTAACTATATAAAATTTTTCAATTTTCTATAGCATGTTAAATTTATCAATTGTCCTATATACTCTGATGTTTATGATTCTGGCTTACGATATTGTGGTTTCACACTCTTATATGTGAGTATTTTTTCCTCAAAACTCCATTATATACCCCCACTATTAGTCAGTATCCTCTAGCCTAGGGGGAGGGGATCTTGAGGTCATATAGAACCACATGACAGGTTACTGTTCGTAGTGAGATAAATTGAGAGGTTAAAATGGTCTCACACTTTATGGTTGAATGAATCTATAATGAATTTTATGAAACATAGAGAGATTATTTAAAAGTGGTTTAGAGTTTTTAAAAAATTATTTTCAAATTAAAATTCACAAATTATAGAATATAATGTGATATATAATGAAGTAAATGATTGCCTATTAAAAATGTTTTTTCAAAGATATCCAAAATGAGTTTTGGATATGATTTCAAAAGATATTATGTTTGATATAATGTAATGTGAAATGGAACAAAGACCATTAGTATTTAGGGAAAGTGATAGATTTATGGATATATTTCCTAAAGCTTAATGCGTATTTAATACATGATAACATATATCATATTATATGATATAAGGAAATCAAATGGTATGATATATATTTAGTTAATGAAAAATATATTCCTTGGATTGTAATATAATAAGGCATGATATGGTGATATCATATTACTACTAGCATAGATAATCATAGTATATGACATGTATATATCATAAAGAAGTGATATATGTTAAACGTACTCTATGATTAAGATGATAGTTTATGATCGATGAATAGAAGTAAAATGGTAAGTGTTATTGTTGAATAATAATATATTTATAGCTATTATTGATTCTAGATTTTTCATATAATAAATTTTTTGGGTGAATCATAAATTAATATTTTATATTGTATACTTGAGAATGAGACTAATAGGATATAAGGCATTTGTAATCATTGAATTATTCAAATGTTATGAAAAGGTTGAGTAAATGCATGTTAGATTGGGGATAATACCTAAGGGATATATATATTGTATGGAGTCTGTGAAAATGATATGAAATATTTTATCCTATTAGTTTATCTTCTCCAAAATATATCCCCTTCTTCCTTTTCCACTATGCGATACTATAATATCATGGTCAAAAGAAGGATTCCTCCAAAATATTGGGCGATCCATCAGATCATGGATACAACCCAGTTTAGAGATTACTTTAGATTTTTATAGTGATCCAATACTCTTACACATATTAATACATGATTTTTAACATACACATACATAAATTTCAACCCAAATATTGCATGGTATAATTTCTTTAGAAGACTATGATCATAATATATCCAGGGATGCTAAAACATTAATTTTTTTCCTTTTACATAGTGATATACTAAATCCATTTGATCTTAAAAAATTTAATAGCATAACCTGAGGTATACATAGAAGGAATGGGTGAACTAGAAATATGAGTAAGTGAATAAACATGATAAGGACATATAACATGTGAGGTAAGGGTATAACATGATATCATGAATGTGAAGGAACAAGAGTAATCACATGTAATTATAACATACAGATCGTGGTATCAAAGGACCACAATATTATTGGAAATGTAGAAAAAACATATAACATGAAATGAAAATTAGTCAAGGATAACTTCCTAGACAACATCACATGGTGGAAAAATTTCTATAATGGATTAGGATTACTCCCTAATCCCATACATAACACTTTTTGAGACTAAAAAATTAAACAATGCACTAGTGAACTATATGGGTGCACTGATCATATCATGTTCATGATCTATGTCTGTGACATAAATAAAATCATTCATAATTCATAATATAAGAATTACTGATGGAATGAAAATGGGATTCATAATCTTACTTCATATCATAATCAAACTAAATTTCATAATGAAGGTATTTTATAAATTGCCATAAAGAATTTATTAACCCATAAAATAAATAGATAATAATATAGGTATATATGTGAGGGATATATATAGTATATATTCATTCCATAACATTAATTTTTGTTGTCGTTGATGAATAGAAATTCCTTAGAAAATATTAAAACCATTTTTGAGGAAAATAACATTTCCACTTTAGAAATCAATTTTGATAAATATAAAACTCCAAATATTTTATAGAAATCATTCTCTTTGTAAATATCCTCAAAAAAGTTTAAAGTAATATTCAAGGAAAATAATTTTCATGATGGTGGAAAATACCATTCATGTTGGACATGTTAAAGAAAACATCCTTTCACATTTTTGCTAAAAGTAAAAAATCACCTTATTCAGAAAATAATATGAATATTAATTTCAAAACATTTTTAAAAAGTTAAAATGTGGAAAAAAAATAATTTTAACAATCATTAGATAATTGTAATTTTTTTTAGACAACATGGATATGGAAAAAAATGGTTTTTGACACAATTGAGAAATAAAGTAATATCATCTTTAAAACAATTTATCAACAATTTTATATACCAAAGAGGGGAAAATGGAACTATTACTTGAAAAGGTCATGAATAAATATAAGAAAGTAATGTTGATGGATTTTATTTCAAAATTATTAGATAATTTCTTACCATATAATTTTAATCACAAACAGTGATGAATAAAATGATATTGAAACAAAAATCTTTACCACTTTGGTTACATTTGAATAATAAATCCAATAGATGTAATATATGAATTGCAACTTAAAATATAAGTAATTATTAATTATTAATGATATAATATTTAAATGGTATGTAAATATATGATTAAAATTAAATTAGGTGCACAAAAGAACATATGTCTCAAAGAAGGAAGTTTTGAGACGAAACACTTACCTCAATCCTGAATCATCATGTGCGTTCCTTGTCTTGTTGAATAATAAAATTTGGTAAATTACCTACATTTTTAATTTTTTTTTAGAAATTATTACTAATTTTATTTTATTTTTTACAATTTTACATTCAATTACTTAACCAATTAGTATTTCATTGGGCATTTTAATGATAAAAAGAAAAAATGTACAATATCATTTTGGTAAGTTGTATAGGGTAAAAGATATTATTATTTAATAATATACATAATGGTAATAATGAAATTATTATATTTTTTTATCCATAAATTATACATTTAAAACCAACCATGAAATATGTTTATGAAAAATGAATTACGTTACAATCATGGAGACGTTAGGCCGGATGCACACACGATTAACATTTCTATTTTTCAATGACCATGATGGAAATAATGTATGTTATATTTTATCCTTGAATGATGATAATTTTATCATAATTATCATATTATTTCCCTAAATACCCCTACTAATACTCTCCTTGTGATGTGGTAATAAAATCTAATCACATCGATATGCAAGGTGGTAGTCGGCTAGACACACGAACACCATTATCATTTATTCAATGCATAGTAATGTAAGAAATTATATGATATATTTATTTTACCTAATTATTAATATTTATTTAATATCCTATATAAAAATTAAGTTAATCCTTATCAAATTCCTTGTAAAGTATAAGTGAAAAATGAATCACATCGCTTCGTGAGGCTATATTTCACTGTACACACGAGCGACATAATCACATTCTCTAAAAAACTGAATATTAGATTAAATATGTGGTATTACAATTCGAAAATCATAATTTTATAATAAATATAATATATTTTTGGTCTTAAATGGGCCCAAATAACTTTTTTTGGGGGGGCAATCAGGGTATGAATATTCTTTTAAAAATTCTTCATGCCCCACTGGATCATGAACTCTTTATTATAAGGGTAACATCATTTTATCTTTAGTGTACATATTTATATTATCCTTTCCCACATTATATGATGATGATGAATATAATGTAAATCGGGAATTAAATAACATAAATATAGATATTTTTACTTATTTCACCCTCATCAGGCTACGTCCATGGAGCATACAATGACAATGTAGAGATGTACCAAATCCACTAAGGCTTATTGAAAATACATGGTTAGGGATAGATCAATTATATACCAAGAATAAACTCCTTTACAATGTTTCAGGATAAATCACTTCCTTTCCATGGGTAACTCACTGAATCCATTTTGATGTCTCACTTCCAGTGGAAAGGATCACCTTCTTCCTCATCATTTAGTCACTACTCTAGAAGGGATACAGACACAATTTATAGAAATGTAGTTCCATTAATTATCAATAATTAATGGATCCTCAATTATAGGTAGATGCTATTTTGAAGTTATTTATCGGTAGCTCTTTCAATTTTATAAAAACACCTAGATGTAATACATCCACTTTCCATCCAGCTGGAATAGACTTCTTTTTAGTGTAGAAACAACAATTACCAACCCATGATTTTGGAAAATCTCCAATGGATTCTAATTAAACATTTCAATTGCCTTAATGTAGCAATAAATAAACTCATTATAGAAGATATATCCAATGTCGAAGATCCTATATCTTCTTCTTCTCCTTGAAAATTTAGATATATCAATGGTATAACTCACTGGGTAATCCTAAAACATATCTTATTGCATGAGACCCTTGGAATAGTTTCACACATAAGTGTTCCATGAATTCATATTTCCACCTTACAGATGAAATATAATTTTATGCATACTAATTTCCTTATGGAGATTCCTTTAGTGAACTAACTTCTACATTTTTAGAAACCTCCTTCATGAACCATCTACTTTGTGAACTGACTTCTTTGCAAGCCACATTGCACTATGTAGTGTGAATGCATCTTGGTCGGCCTATGCATTTCAGAATCCCATAAATTTGTGAACTATCTACACTTCATGAACTGCTTATCCTTTATGGACTACAATGTCCCATAAAAACCTCTTTGAACTAATATTACTTTTCATACCAGCTTTTCTACATGGATGGATGATGCTTCATGAAATATTTTTTTCTTTTGAGGCTATAGTTCCCCATAACTCCCTTTTGCGAACTATCTTTAAAAACTGTCTCCTTCATAGAATTAGCCCTCATGAAAATATTATCCTTTATAGAATCCTCCTTCATGAACTACTTCAGACATACCTAAAATCATCCAGTTATGACTTCTGTAATGGAATTTTATCTATTTAATTATGTGATTAGGGTCCTTTATATATGTAAATTAATCCTACAAAACCCATTAATCACAAATACCCAAATTTTTGATGCCGTATTGCATTCACCATGAATTTTTTATATGGTCCAAATAACACCTTTATTATTTATATTGGATGATGGATTCAAAAAATGAAAACCCTTTGAAAAATACATAATCACCATATCAATACACAAATGATGAGACTCCCACAAACAATGACCCTACCAAAAACTTATTTCCCAATGTGTTTTGTGTAGTGTGATTTTCGGTTCACCAACCTCATTTATGGTTTACACAGAGCTCCTACACTACTATGCAGTTCATTAAGTCCATGATTCACGGTCCGTGAAATTTATTCCACAAACTCATCTTAAAAAAATTTCCTTTTCCATTAAACAAACTCCTATTTTTGTGACCCAAAATTTGGAAAACACTAGGAAACTGCGCCACCTTAAACATCTGCTTCAAACCACACCAACCACATTGAAACATAGTCATCTGTCTTTTTCAACAAACACAATCAACCAAAAAATACCAATACAACACCTTGAGTTATTTTTTCCCAAAAAATATAGTCAATATTTACATCATTATATCCATCCTTGAGAATTAGTAATTGAAAACAAATTATGTCTTTTCACAAGGTGGTAGTTTGCTATACACACGATCGACGATTTCTTTTAGAATTTGATAGAGGAGGAGATGGTTTTAGATAATTACCTTAATAGAAAATACAAATATAAGGAATATAATGAGGTTGTTATATTATAATGGTGAAATAATATTTCAAAGAGGTGTAAGAAGACATAAAATAAAAAGATCGGTGAAAGACGTTATGTAACAAACCAAAGTTTTTTAATGTAAATTCCCTTATTATAAATATGTCATAAAATCACATGAAAACAGAACATAATGAACTACTAAGTGCCAAGTGAACTTTAAACATAAGTTTTTCACTTCGGTGTTTGGAATTTTAAAACTCTGACATACATGGTTGTGTTCAAGATGATTTATGGAGTCTAATAAAACAAAAATAATTTTTTTGTGAATAGTAACATACCCTTATGAATAGTTATTTACCATAATAAATAGTAACCTTAACTAAGATTTTATAAAATTAATATTCTAGTGAAGGTATTATGTACCTATATTTTAGAATAAGTAAATGAATGTTTTAAAACTGTTTTTTAGTAATAAAGCATGATTTTAATTAAATATTAAATTAATCATATTTAATTTTTTTTTGAAAAATTAAATTCCTTTTTGGATTCTACACATAAAAAAATGGTTGGGGTTAAATTTTGGGATTTTTCTGAAATACTTAAATTTTTTGATGAATAGTTAAATACCATAATTTACAAAATAAGCTAAATAAGATAATTATAGGGTCATGTGTGATGTTATGCAGATGTAAGCCCAATTGGTTTAGTATCACATGATAAAATTACTATTCTTGGTCATTGAAGACTCACTATTCCTTGTATTAGGTGAAATTAATAAACTAATGAATTCTATATTAAGGAAAACCCTCTCCCCTCCACTATAAATACCACCCTTCACACCCTCATTTCCTCACACCTCTAAAGCTTGAATCTTTGTCTAAAATCCTCCCAATAATCATCCCTATAACCTCCCCCACGTCCAATATCTTTTTGTCTCATCAAAATAAAAATATTAGAGATTTTAAGGAGGATCTCAAGAGGAAGATTCAAGAGGTAATTTCTCTCCCTCTTCTTCTTTACTTCCCTTTCAATTTCAAGTTCTTTTCTTATTCTCTCCCCACCTATCTTTGTAAAAATGGTATAGTAACTCCAGTAACACAAATATACTGTAATTTAATGATACTAATGGGATATTATATCATCCAACCCATTTCCATCTTTCTTTTATTTTATTAAAGAGAATGCTGTTTTTGAGGTTTTAATTTGTCACCTTCCAGAACGACATGTTTTCTTCTTCCATTTCTACCTTCATATCTGGTCATGAAACCATTTTTATGGTTGAACCATAATATCTTATATGTATTATTTACTATTTTATGTTCTGGAACTAACTTATGTACATATTACTAAGTGATAAATTAAAACAATATTGTTGTGTTCAAAAAACCACCCAAATTAACACAAACAATCATCATTTCATTTTTATCTAATTATTCATCCTAATGGGATATAATATAACTCATTATAAGATAATTTTAAATTATTTAATGTCCATAATAACATGTAATATCATTTATAGATGTTTACCCATGTTCTACCCAGAACTTTAATTTATGAATACAAGTGAACCACCCAAGAAAAACCATAAAAACGAACATCCTTGAACAATGTTTTTAAATTATATAAGTCATCCAAAGGAACATAAAATGACATAATTAAACCATAATTAACATTATTCATGTATAAAAGGTTCTAGAATTTATAATTAATGGATATAATGTCATTATACAGGATATTAAAGAGAAGGAAGCGTTCAGATACAAGGTAAGGGGAAAATATGAAACCCAATTTTCTTTCTTCAGGTTCTCCCTCTTTCACTCCAATTTAGTATGGTAAATACTTAAAAATAATTTTCTAATAATTATCTTAACTTTTATGGGATATAAATTTTTTCTACTGAAGTTTATATCAAACAAAATGTTTTCCAAAAGAACTCTTCTTTTAAGAACTTAACTTTTACATCTCATTCATGGTTGATGGTTCTTGTATCAAGTATGTTGTTCCCTCTTTCTTTTGGGAACCCAAAGTTTATGAATGTATTTTTATGATATTAAACCCATTAATTACTATGGGTTAGTTATTTTCCTTATTGATATATGTTCTATGTGTCATGTATGATAATGATAATATTATGAGGTGAAGGGTGTGCCCAGAATTATATAGCACAATATGAATGTTTGAATGTGCTGGGTGCTCCCGAAATTATACTATGCTCCAATGAATTGGGTAAAGTGATAAATCTACTGAGTTAATGTGAAATTATGTGTAAAATATTCTAGCTTTGTTCACAATTATGTTTGGTAGTTAACCACTATGACATTATGTTTCATTTTTATGCATTTCCACATTTCAAGTCTTATATTTATGCTTCCTCTCATGTTCTTGATCTTTTTACCATGTTATGATTATGATCACCCCATGATATATTGTTCTTATCTATCCTATTACTGGGATTTTAGCTCACCCATTTTTTGATGTATATCCTCAGGTGACAACACATACTAATGAGAGTTCAAGTTCCAATAAGAAGTTAGAGAAGAAGAAATTAAATAAATTTTTATGCTTGAAGATGTAATTGCTATGTATGGTCCTAGATTTCCCAAGAAACTAATCCTATGGATCCAATATTTGTAATACTATTATGTTGTTTATCTTTAAATAACTTAATAGTCATGTAAGAAAAGGTTGGGTTGCTATACGTTACCTCTTCTTCAAAAAAGTTTTTTAGGTGTGTAGTAAAAGACTTTTTAGGTCATGTTTTTGATCAAAAAATGATTCTAGGATTAGGGGATGAAATTAAATATGTGATTTTGGTAGTTATTGTCCAATAAAATGGTTTCTTGAAGTGTGTAAAGGATATTACAGGGGGTTTCCATTTATAAGTGGGTGATAGGACAGACTTGAAATTTTTGAAAAGAAAGAGTTACACCAACATTTTCATATTAAGAAATAATAAAACAAACATTTTCAGAAACTTAGAAGATATATGGTATTACTATGGACATAAAATAAGAATTAAAAATGTTTTGGTTAATTTTTAACTCTTATCTGTTTAGTTTAGTCCCATGGTAAACTTTTTTTTCCATAACTACGGTAAATAAGTTTTACAGTTTCCACTATTAATTATAATAAAAAATAACATTTAAATTATTATATAATATAAATTTTTAGGATTAAAAATATGTATTCAATTTTTAAATATTAAACTCCTATAATTTTCAGAATTTAATATAAAATTCAATCCGTAGAAATGACGGAAAAATGGGTTTTCAAGGAATACATTTTTAAGAAAAATTTGACCTCATATTTACTATATGAAAAATAATCACAGTAAAATGAATTTTGATTCATATTTATAGATATATAATCAATAAGTTTAATTTAAATAATTCTTTATTTGGTTTTATTTTAATTATTTAAAATTGAGATAAATTATGTACTTTAAAACAGTTTTAAGAACTAAAGTTATTTAAAGCCTAAAAATAATATTATACTAAATTAAATTATAATGGTTACTTAATTGTAATTAATTTGATTAAATACAAATAAATAATAATTATGTTACTATGAAGTTAATAATGGAAATTTTCAATTAATTATATAATTAAAATAAATGATAGTTTTACAAAAATCTATATTTTTTACTATTCACTGAAAAATTGGTACTTTTAAAAAAATACCAAAATTTGACCCTAAGTGAATATTTTTATGATTATTTTAGAAATTTTTTTAATTTTAATAAATAACCTTTATAAAATTTTCAATACATTAATTATATTATTTTCTCCTAAAAGAAATAAAAAATAATTTTGTAAGGAAATATACATTCGAATCTTAAAGTGGATTTACTGAAATTTGGGCACTCATTTATTATGAATCAATCAAAAAATTAATATTATATATAATTGTTATATATATTTTTCATAATAAGTTTATTCATATTCATACTATCAATTTCAATGGATACAATAGAATGTTTTTGTTTAGATAATAATAATTTGATAATATATCGCGATTCACTTAAAATCAGTGTTTCATGTTGAATTTTCTATTGAGAAAAGTAATATTTTAAAATATCAGGGTGTTAAAATTATTCTCAGGGATCTTTATCAAATAGTGTGAATGAATAAATGATCTAAAACTATCATTTGTGTAAGGTACAAAAATTTTCTTCATTTTTTATTACACATGGTTTTTGTTACATAACATGGAGATCTTGGGGTGTGGTCTGTTATTATGTTCCAGTACTTGAATATATGTTTTTTAATCCAAAAAAACCTATTAAATTATTCATAATTATATTATTTTACATGAGTCAAATATTTTAAGGCCTATACATAGTGAATATAATATCATATGAATTCCAGAGAATGAGGGTGTTGAAGTTTAAATCAATGCCCAATCAAAGTCTCTTGTTAATAACTTATAAACTAATGTCAAAACTAGAAAAAATCTAAAATATGAATATGATTCTATGTCATATAGTGAACCAAATGGTTCCACCAATGACTATAAATTCAATGGATATAAAGAATTATGATTTATCTAACTTTATTTTTTTTTATTCACACTTATTTGGCATCATAATCCTTTAATATTTATTAGAAAATGATTGATGATGGTCCCAAACATATAAATAGATTTTTAAAAGTATTTATTTAAAAATTTTAATTTATTTGATGAATAATTAAATGTTTTCTTAAAAATAAAATAAAATTTGGACTACATTGAAATTCAAATTTATGTTAAAGAAGATGGGTGTAAGTGTATTTTCAAAAATAAATGAAAGAACACTAGAATATATAAGATAAATTTATAATCCCAACTTGTTTATATGGGATTATTGCAATATGAAAGTATTTATAATAGTTAATTTCCCTCTTATGTTGTTAACAAGTTTTTCTATTCATTTAGTTCATTCAATTCGCTATGTATTATGAATTTCAAATTGAATAATTAGATGTGAACAATATTTTTACTTGGATTTCTAGAAATAAAGTTTAACATTAAAAAACATGAATCTTTTACAAATAAATTAAATTAAAATAATTTTACTGAAATAAACCACATTGTGATTTAATAAAAACAATTCACCTAGAGGTATAAAAAATTTGATTCATTTATGTTGTGAAATAGTTTAAAAATAAGAAAACAAGTTCCTCGTGGGTGTTTTAATTCTGTTATAAATAAAATTACATACATGATACTACTTAGTAATGAAATTATCATCATATAAAAAATCATAAGGCATGTAATTCATTTTAAGGACTAATTAAATATGGTTATTAAAATAAAATATATTGGAAGTGAAAATTTGATAATGGATAATAAAATTATGTTGGTTGATAAAATAAATGACATTATTTATCAAAACATGCTTATATGATAAATTACATGAAGAATTATTTTTTATAAAACTTAAAACCAATTTGAATAGCATTTGAATAACATTTAAAATTTTCTTGAACATAAGCTACATAAAAAAAGTAAGAAAAATAATATAATATTAGGAACCCTTATGTTAATACTATTTGTAGAATTATGTAAGTCATGATCTTCTTGATATTGGATATTTAATTTTTTATTTGTACACAGGTTTATGACCAAGTAGTGAAAATGTCACTGGTATGTATTAAAGTTAAAACTTAGGTATATATCTATTTTCATAGGTTTATAATTATGATATGGTAAGAATATTGATTTTAAACTTTATTTTATTAATTATGTTGACTCTAATTTTTCTTTAAATATAAATATATTAAACTAAATTCCTAGTTATGTATTTAATATTTATATTGAAATTATTTCTTATAAAGGAATATTGAATTTGGTATTTATAGTGTACTCCACTAAGGTAGAATATATAGAAATAATAATATTAATAACATAAGATATATGGTAAAAAAGATAAATTAATTAAATTTTTTATCTTTTTCTGTATTGATCTCAATTATGGTATCTATTCATGTCTATATTGTTCCAAAAATAATTTATTCCCAAGAATACCAAATGTATTTATATGATGTTTTATTTTATTAGAGAAATCATGGAATGTTGTGTAATTTATTTTAAAACGATACACATGGGTGAAAATCTTGATGATAGTTTGACTAAGGTCATTCCATTGTCAAAATAAAATTAATTTTTAAATATTTAAAATATGTTTCCATTTAGATTATGTTGGTGAAGAGGCATCATTTTAGAGTTTAAAATTTTATTTCCAAAGGTATAGATTCATAAACATTGATTTTCCATTTTATAATTAAGCATCTTTTGGGCATCTGTGTGAGATTTGGTTTTGGGAAACCTTGGTTAACCAATTTTTTTTGGGAGCACTTCCAGAGTATCTTCTTAGGATGTTACCTATGCTCATTTCATTTAGCCTACTTACTTTATCACCCTCACATATCATCCCTCTATATATTTGACTACTCCCTCGGTTATTAATAAATTCTAATCATGTGAATAGGTATTCCACTTAGCATATTTTTTTATCATTTTAATTGAGATGAATTCATTGTTTTTCTTTTCTATACTGCCACCAAATCCCATGCCTTTGTGCATTTATACTGAGTTTGTTTTTAGGAAAAATTTGTCATCCTTCTATTTGATGATGGCTGTATGATTGTTCCATGATATCCTCATCAACCTTGTGGTTTTTACAATATCCTTTCCTCAACTATTACGCCTAACGATAAATTATCATCCTTCAATTTTATGTTTTAAAATCATGATGTTTTATTCTTCTGGTATAATATCATTTTGGTACTCTTATGATTCTTCCTATTTATCACACCCTCATGATGACACTTTAGAGAGAACAAAAATTGAAGAGAGAAAATGATGATTCGGAGGCTTGGTTCCTTGTCAAATTGTATAACTTACAAGATCTCTTGTAATTATTTATTGTAGATATTGTTGTACTAAACTGGTGATATGGAGTTCTTGGATTCATGAATGAAGAGTTGATCTATGAGGTGGGGTGTTTTAATAAAATTTCTAGAGTAATATTGGGTTCTTTTTTGTTTAGGTTATGTGTGTTCTTCCATTATTTTTTATGATTATTTTGTATGCCTCTATTTTAATGGTATATTTATTCTCTATGTGCATTATATGTGGGCCTCTAGTTCATGGGTATATTTTACATTCGCAGGCACATATTGACAATGAGATCCTCGAGTAACAAGAGAAATATTCTTAGATTTCTTCCCTAGAAAGTTTATAATTCATTATTGATGGTCTATTTTATCTATATCCAATATTTTATTTTTCATAATAAAGACCTTCCATGTAAGGAACTGACCTTAAAACATTACTTAATATTGAATTAAATGAATAATTCACGTTGAGGATCTTTTCAGGTTTAGTGTTTTAGATAATTAAAGAAATAACTATTACATATCAAAGATTAAAAAGTAGACACATCTACTAAGGTTCTATTTCTTTCACAAAATAAAAAGTCTTGAATGAGAGTCATGTATAGTTCCATGTTCTAGACAGCATGGAATTTCCTTGTTTCTATCCTTGACCCTATTCCACTTTAAGTCCTGTGGAAAACATTTCAAAAAGGTGGGATGAGCATAAAATGCTCAGTAAAGGATATAAAAATAAGGAAAGGAAACATTAGTCCATATGTACATAAGAATAAATGAAAACGTACTTTACTCATAAAATATAAGCATCTAACATACCTCATGAAATCATAAGATTTATGAATAACTCATTGAAATCATAAGACATAAAGGTAACTTGAGGCATTCAAGACATTCTTACGTAGGGAGAAACTTTTATGGTTACGTTTGGAAAACCCACCACAGTATATTCTCTAAATCTCTTCAGAGAAACCTTAGAATTTAACTCCTTCACATTACCGAATGCATTGGTGAGCTATCAATTGCTCACCCACCCTAATTTTATCACAGAACCACCCGTATTCGTAACAATGCTCAAGAACCATAACATAATAACAACACATAACTTAAGCATAAAGGAAAGATAACATTCCCACATTGAAATAAGAATATAAAATTTTAAGGTATTGAAATGATAAATCCATTAAAAAAACCATTTTCAATACCAAAATATGTAAAAAGAGTATATGGTATTTATTTTTCTTTATAAAATAGTACGTCTTGTTAGGGAAGCCATAGATCCAATAATACTCGCGGCAGCGGAAAAGGTCATTGTCACCGCTTACGTTAAAAAAAGAAACATTCCTTTTCTTCATTTAGTAAAATGATTCATAGAGAAAAGATTCCCATTGAATGAAATGAAAAGTCAAAAGGGGTTTATACACCGTATAAAATAAAGTTGATTATAAAACAAAAAATACCTCAATGAAAGGAGATTGAGACATAGTCTCGTACAAAGTCAGTATCCCTAGATTAAGGATAAATCAATTACATACTTATGTTTGGCAAATAAAAATATACCCAATATAAGTGGATATTAAGTGTAAAACAATCATAGGCATTCAAACATATTCATAGAATGACATAATCATGGATTATAAGTTTATCCAAAAGAATTGAAATTGAGTTAAGAAGTTCCCTTGAAAAAATTCGACAGCCTAACAGCGTCACTTTAAAATTCAGAAAATGAGTTGATGAGAGATAAAATGGTATCTCATCACTTGGAAATAAAATATACATCAATAAGTATATAGAAGAACATATCCCAACATAATAAGATGTAAATTAAAAGACATAACAGAATAAGTCTTTTAAAAAGAGGAGGGTGAAAGGTTCCCTTATCAAATTGGGTAACTTCCGAGACGTACACCCCATGAAAGAACGATCATACAGTGAAGATGTAAATTCCCATAAATTAAATTATATTAAACAAAGAATACAATCATGGGCAGTACATACACCACACAAAACGAAATAGTGTCAAATGTAGCATGAATCTCACAGGAACAAAAAGTGAGATAAAACTCCTTACCTCGTGGTAATCAATCGAGTCGTATGACCAAAAGATAATAAGAACCAAATGAATCAGAGAATAAAATGAATAGAATAATAATATATATATCCAAAGTAAATACACAATACACCACATGCAATAAAAAAGCAGCGAACAATAGAAATCTCATCGAATTAAAAGTGAGATAAGAAATCCCTTACGAAAATTTGGCAGCCTAACGGTGCCACTTAAAACATATTAAAATGAATTGATGAGAGAAAGAGGGGGTATCACAACACATTAACATAAAAAGGAAATTAGGAGGAATATAAAATAATATCCCCAAAATAAGAACAATGAGCTTAACATAAATGACATAAAGGAGAATACATGAAATGAAAGAGATAGGTAGGATCCCTTACATCGAGTCCGACTTGTCTTGTTCATTTCTTTATATTACTGAATAATAAAATTTGGTCAGTTTATAATTTCTTAAGGACCTCCTTTAAAGTTTATTATTCAATTCATATCACATATTATAATGTTATAATAATTAGTTAATTATGTGAGTTCATATCATACGTTTTGTCGATGTTTGGTACATGAGTCAAAAAAATAAACTTCTTTGAAAAGAATTGTCCATGTAGTTATAATTAAATCATATCCAGAGTAGTATTAATGATTTAAATATCATATATATCCATTATATATTCATTTTATACTATTCCATAACATTTGGAGATAATAAATGAAATGTACCATTCATGGAGATGGTAGGCCGTACGTACGCATGAACGCTACTTTCATTTCTTTTTCATATTAAAGGAATTAAAAATAAATGAGAGATATATATATGTATATATTATAATTCTAGTATAATATATATGTTATATTGGTCTCATAAGTTCATTAATTTAACTTTTTATACATTCCATGTATTGCACGAACGAGTCACATCACTTAAGGGGGCGGTAGTCTACACTTCCTCAGATGAAATTATCGCAATTACACGACATGAAAAGCATAATGATATGATTTAAGCATAAAATATAGAAGAATATAGAAAACCTAAATACCATATATATCATATATAAATACATTGAAATCATAATGGCCTCCATGAAAGGTGTTAAGAGAAATTGAACAATCATCGTTTCATGAGGCTGTAATTCTCCACCCACAGAAACAGTATGTTCTTTAACCATTAGATGGAGGTGTGTGTAAGTGTAGCTCGAATAATTTTTATAAAAACATACTAGTATATTTAATATACTGGTTTTTTTATAAAATAAAGGAATAAAAAGAGTTTAGGAGGTTGGAGAAGCAAAATAAAACAAAATATCATAAGAGAAGACATTACCTTTAAATCGGGTAACTCCCCTTGGTCTGAACCAAAAGGGTTTCTTGAAGAGTTTTCTGCCTAAGGTAAGGATTTTAGGATGAATAGATGGATATTGAGAGCTTATGTGAGTAGAGTTTGGCCAATCTAAAGGGCTTGAGAAGTGTGAGAAATCGGTAGAAAGTGGGGTCTTTTTATAAGGGAGAGGAAGGGCTCTTTTGGAAATCTTGAAACTATTATTTTATTATAAAATGAAATTAGGTTTCTAAAGCTCCAAAAATCATTAAAGTAGAATATAATGTGGTCCATGTTCGAAATAAAATCATCCAATAAGAATTGGACAAGTGTCGGATATTATTCTAATCATTATATTCTTATTTACTTAAATCATTCATTAATGACGTAAACACTGCATCATCATTGTGTCATAAATAATTTCTTATTTTTGATGTCTAAAAATTATAAAAAAAATTACCATGTTTTAGGAAATAGTTTTAGATTTATAATGAGTATTTATAGTAAAAAATATAACATATATAACCTCATGTAAAAATTGTTTTAGTAAAATAATACATGTTTGCGATATTTTTATTTTTACTTTAAATAAAAGGTATTAATGTCTTTATCTTACCCAAGTGGCTCCATGGGGTCCCAAAAATTGACCCATGGTTTTTATTGGTCGCCCATGACCTATCCAATAAGGTTAGGGCATGTGTAAAGATATTGTTATTTTTTTATAATATCATTTTTATCTTAAATTACACTAATTACCTCTAACCGCGGTTAACAAAACTCAAAACTTACTATTCATCAAAAAATATTTTAATCCCATTGAACCAAATTTTACTTACAAATTACAACCATGTATGTTGTATTTTTTAAATTCAATACACAGAAGTGGTAAACTTTCATTTAAACGGAAAATCAGTTTGTTTAACTACCACTTAGTGGTTTCACTATTCATCAAAAATTGAAGTTTTTCAGAAAAATACAAAAAAATCACCCTAAGCTATATTTGATATTATGAATTCAAAAATAATTTTTATTTTAAAAAATTCATAACATATAAGTTTCATTAATTAATTTAATAATTAATTCCCGCTATCAAAACAAATACCGTGTTTTTAAGAAACACTATCTATTAAAAGATTGACACTAGTTTAAGTCCAATTTTAAAGTGAAATTAATTTCAATGAACACAATTGGATTAAATGGTAAAAATATATTCTAATTTCACTTTAATACAAATTCAAAATATGATCTAATCATATAAATAAATTATATTAAAAATAAGTTTTGAATTAAAATACATCATTTTTCACTAAAAATGATCTTTATCGAAAAATAACAAAAATTTACACAAAGTAAATTTTTATGTCTTGATTCTAAAGGAAGATTTAATTTTGTCAAATATAACATATAAATGTGACAAAAATTAGATTTAAAAAGGGTTTTCCATAAAAAAGGTGGTTAATTGGCCTTCTAATGAATATTAGAATATTTATGCTTAAAAATTGGATTCATTTGCATTTTAAGATTCTATCATTTATTGGATAAATGAAAAAATATTTTACAAACATATATAATCATTTTTTAGTTAGTTATATTCATTCCCGCTATTATAATGTCTAGGTGTTATCTACCATTTAAAAGAATATTATTATATTATTAGTATGCTACGTAAGATTTCAAAGAATCTCGTTGTTGTGTATTGGGTATGACATTGAAAATAGAATCCCCTTTAAAGTAAAATTAATATTTAATTCACAAATATTAATAAATATGAAAATGTGATATTCTTTATTTACCTGGGATGTTACATCCTTCCCCCCTTTTGGGAATTGCATCCTCGCAATTTTAAAATTGGGCTCGAAAACTTCATTGAAAGCCACATATCAGAAAAGGAGTCAATAAAACAATCCATTTAAAAGAAATAAAGTGAAGTAAAAAGGTCACCCAAGATAGCAGATAATTGGGTTCAATGAAAACATGGATATGGAGGAGAAAATAAATGGTCAAGTTCTGATGGATTGTGGTAGAAAACATGTTTATGAAAAAGTTAACCACCAGAAAATCACAAACTTGTGATGGGTTAAATGGTATTTGATTCCCTAGTAGGAAAAGATAATAGACAAAAAAAATTTTACGTTACTTTTTATTGAGGAATTTATTTATGATCTTAACTAAAACATAATGAAACATACTTACTTGTCATGTAGACTTTCAACTTTTACTAGATTTATAACACAAACTCATATTTTCTCCAAACGATGTGTATCTGAGATGACTTGTTCACATTAAGAGCGCTAAAATCAACTTCTAGAGAATCACCTAATCCAAAAAAGAGAACAATATATTTCCCATGTCTTTAGACCTAAACCAAAACCTAAATTGTTAGTAAAAGATCAGATAATCCCCAAAATGATAATCCTTTATAAAAAGAAAATCTACTCTTAATCTACAAAATTTGTTAAACATTACTCAAAGTTCAAAAAAGACCATTCGATAAAAAATTGTCTATACAATTATTAAAAGTAATCAAAACTAATATTGAAACACAAATCTTAAAAGCATTTAATCACATAGTCTTCAAAGAAAAATCTTAACATTTATCTCCTAATAACATCAGTTTCTCTTAAAGTCTCATATTGGAAAGTAATTAACCTAATCACATATCCTCCATGAGAGGTTTATCATTTCCATAGATAATACAAAATCAACTTATTCACAATTCATAAGATCATCTAACTAAAAAGAACTAGTCATACAAACCAGGGACTTCATGTAGTCCAGTGGTAGGTGATAAATACCAGTCGCACTTTGGTTGTGGGTTTGATTCCCGCAGCTTTGTCAGATGCTACAGGTTGTCACATGGTCTACGCGTTGTCCTTTCTCCAAAAATATATAATTCTTAAAAAATTCCCCAGAAAGAGATAAAATCTTCAGAAATAAACATAACATAATTTAAGCTCAAGTTTTTCTCATGCCTTTCATTTTCCATCATAACATATAGTAACCCATAATTACCTCAAAAGTAAGGATCATATAAACTGTAATGGTTACCTTTATAATTATTACCTGAACTTCCACATCGATTTGGTTCTCTCATACATGATGCATTAGAGAACACATTCAAGTGGTTATTCATGACTCCTGATAGTTGGTTTAGAATAACCACAAGATTCTCATTGAATACCCCATTTCATCCAGTCTCTTCATCAGAGAACCACCACAGTTTCCTTCAAACCCATTGTCACATTGGTGCATACTTGATCCATCCATTTACTAAAACCAAAAATGTCAGTGTGAGTGTATCAACAAAATTATAATTTACTAATGAGGAAAATAAACACTAAGATATACTTATCCAAGTTATCTCAAACTCATTACAACTTTCAGAAATAACAATGAATCTATCTAAAATAGTACCCATTGTGGTTATACACAACTTGTCACTTATGATTAAACAACATTCTAACCTCTAAAGTTATCTAAACCGACCTTTGATACCAACTGTAAGGACCTGGACTTAAAATATTACTTAATATTGAATTAAATGAATAAATTCACATCGGGGATCTTTTTAGGTATAGAGTTTTAGAGAATTAGGACAAAACTATTACATCTCAATAATTACAAAGTAGACACTTCTACTCAGTTTCCATTTTTTTCACAAAATAAAAACACTTTAGCAAGAGTCATGTATAGTTCCATGTTCTAGACATCACGACATTTCTTTGTTTCCATCCTTGACCCTATTCCACTTTAAGTCCTGTGGAAAACATTTCAAAAACTAGGGATGAGCATAAAAAGCTCAATAAAGGATATAAAAATATGGAAGGGAAACATTAGTCCATGTGTACATAAGAATCAATGAAAACATACTTTACTCATAAAACATAAGCATTTAACATACCCCATGAAATCATAAGATTTATGAATAACTCATAGAAATCATAAGACCTAAAGGTAACTTGAGGCATTCATAACATTCTTACATAGGGAGCAACCCTCATGGTTATGTTTGGAATACCCACCACAGTATATTCCCTAAATATCTTCGGAGAAACCTTAGCTTTTAACTCCTTCATGTTACCCAATGCATTGAAGAGCAATCACGGGCTTACCCGCCCTAAGTTTATAACAGAACCACCCGTATTCGTAACAATGCCCAAGAACCATAACATAATCATAACACATAACTTAATCATAAAGGAAGGATTACATTCCCACATTGAAATAAAAATATAACATTTTTTTGGTATTGAAATGATAAATCCATTCAAAAAAATTATTTTCAATACCAAAATATATAAAAAGTGTATATGGTATTTATTTTTCTTTTGAAAACATTACGGATTTTTAAGGAAGCCATAGATCCAATAATACTCGCGGCAGCGGAAAAGGTCATTGTCACCGCTTACGTTAAAAAAAGAAACATTCCTTTTTTTTCATTTAGTAAAATGATTCGTAGAGAAAATATTATCTTTTACTAAAATGAGTAGTCAAAAGGGGTTTATACACCGTATAAAATAAGGTTGTGTCTAAAACAAAATATACCTTAATGAACTGAAATTGAAACAAAGTCTCGTACAAAGTCGGTATACTTAGATTAAGGATAAATCAATTTCATACTTATGTGTGAAAAATAAAAATGCACTCAATATAAGTGGATATTAAGTGTAAAAAAATTAGAGGAATTCAAACATATTCATAGAATGAAATATTCATTGAGTACAAGTTTATCCCAAAGAATTGAAATTGAGTTAAGAAGTTCCCTTGCAAAAATTCGACAGCCTAACAACATCACTTTAAAATTCATAAAATGAGTTTATGAGAGATAAAATGGTATATCATCACTTGGATATAAAATATACATAAATATGGATAGATAAGAACATATCCCAACATAATAAGATGTAAATTAAAATACATAACAAAAGAAGTATTTTCAAAAAAGGAGGGTGAAAGGTTCCCTTACCGAATTAGGTAACTTCCGAAACGTACACCCCATGAAAAAAGGGTCATACAATGAAGATGTAAATAACCATTAATTAAATTATATTACACAAATAATACAATCATGGGAAGTAAATATACCACACAAAAGGAAATAGTGGCAAATGTAGCATGAATCTCACGGGAATAAAAAGTGAGATAAAAACTCATTACCCCGTGGTAATCAATCGAGTCGCATGACCAAAAGATATTAAGAACCAAATTAATACAATAATAACAAGAATATAATGATAATATATATATCCAAAGTAATTACACAATACACCACATGCAATAAATAAGTGGAGAACAATAGAAATCTCACGGAATTAAAAGTGATATAAGAAATCCCTTACCAAAATTCGGCAGCCAAACGGTGCCACTTAAAACATATTAAAATGAATTGATGAGAGAAAGAGGGGGTCTCACACCATATAAAATGAAAAATTACAGTATTATGAATATAAAATAACATCCCCAACATAAGAACATGGATCTTAAAATAAATGACATAAAGGAGAATACATGAAATGAAAGAGAGAGGTAGGATCCCTTACCTCAAGTCCGACTTGTCTTGTTCGTTTCTTTATATTACTGAATAATAAACTTTGGTCAATTTATAATTGCTTAAGGACCTCCTTTAAGGTTTATTATTCAATTCATATCACATATTATAATGTTTTAATTATTTGTTAATTATGTGAGTTCATATCATACGTTTTGTCGATGTCTGGTACAAGAGTAAAACAAATAAACTTGTTTGAAAAGAATTGTCCATGTAGTTATAAGTAAAACATATCCAGAAATGTATTAATGATTTAAATATCATATATATCCATTATATATTTATTTTATACTATTACATAACATTTGGAGATAAGAAATGAAATGTACCATTCATAGAGACGGTAGGCCGTACGTACGCATGAAGCTAATTTCATTTCTTTGTCATATTAAAGGAATTAAAAATAAATGAGAGAGATATATATATTATAATTATAGTATAATATATATGTTATATAGGTCACATAAGTTCATTAATTTCACTCTTTATACATTCCATGTATTGCATGAACTAGGCACATCACTTGAGGGGGCGGTAGTCTACACTTCCTTAGATGAAATTATCGCAATTACACGACATGAAAACCATAATGATATTATTTAAGCATAAAATTAAGAATCATATAGAAAACATAAATACCATATATATCATATATAAATATAGTGACATCATAATGGCCACCATGAAAGGTGTTAAGAGAAATTGAACAATCATCGTTTCATGAGTCTATAATTCGCCACCCACAGAAACAGTATGTTCTTTAACCATTAGACGAAGGTGTGTGTAAGTGTAGCTCGAATCCATTTTAGAAAAACTTCCTAGTATATTGAATATACTGGTGTTTTTACAAAATAAAGGAATAAAAAGAGTTTATGGGGTTGGAGAAGAAAAATATAACAAAAGATCATAAGAGAAGACATTACCTTTAAATCGGGTAACTCCCCTTGGTTTGAACCAAAAGGGCTTCTTGAAGAGCTTTATGCCTAAAGTAAGGCTTGTAGGATTAAGATAGGTATATTGAGAGATTATTTTAGTAGAGTTTTGCCGATCCAAATGGCTTGAGAATTGTGAGAAATGGGTAGGAAGTGGGGTCTTTTTATAAGGGAGAGGTGGGGCTCTTTTGTAAATCTTGAAACTATTATTTTATTATAAAATGAAATTTAGTTTCTAAAGCTACAAAAATCATTAAAGTATAAGATAATGTGGTACATGTTCGAAATAAAATCACCCAATAAGAATTGGACAAGTTTTGGATATTATTTTCAACATTATTTTCTTATTTACTTAAATCATTCATTAATGACGTAAACACTACATCATCATTGTGTCATAAATAATTTCTTATTGTTGATGTCCAAAAATTAAAAAAAATTACCATGTTGTAGGAAATATTTTTATCTTTCTAATGAGTATTTATAGTAAAAAATATAACTTATATAACATGATGGAAATTGTCTTTTATTAAAACAATACATGTTTGTGATATTTTTATTTTTACTTTAAATAAAAGGTATTAATGTCATTATCTTACACAAGTGGCTCCATGGGGTCCCACAAATTTACCCATGGATTTTCGTGGTTGGCCATGACCTATAAAATAAGGTTAAGACATGTGTCAAGATATTTTTATATGTTTATAATATCATTTTTATCTTAAATTACACTAATTACCTCTAATCGTGGTTAACGAAACTCAAAAGTTACTACACACCAAAAAATATTTTAATCCCATTGAACCACATTTTAAATAATAATTACAAACATGTATGTTGGATTTTTTAAATTCAATACACAAAAGCGGTAAACTTTCATTAAAATGAAAAATCAGTTTGTTTAACTACCACTTAGTGGTTTCACTATTAATCAAAAATTGAAGTTTTTCAAAAAAATACCAAAAATTAACCCTAATCTATATTTGTTATTCCAAATTCAAAAATGATGTGTATTTTACAAAATTCAAAACATATAATTTTCATTAATTAATTTAATAATTAATTCCCACTGTCAAAACAAATAGCATGTTTTTAAGAAACACTATCTATTAAAAGATTGACACTAGTTTAAGTCCAATTTCAAAGTGAAATTAATTTCAATGAACACCATTGGATTAAATGATAAAAATATATTACAATTGCACTTTAAAACCAATAAATTAGATTAAAAAGAGGTTTTGAATTAAAATACAACATTTTTCACTAAAAATGATCTTTATCGAAAAATAACAAAAATTTACACAAAGTAAATTTTGATGTCTTGATTATAAAGAAAGATTTAATTTTTTCAAATATAACATATAAAAGTGACAAAAAGTAGATTTAAAAAGGGTTCGCCATCAAAAAGGCGGTTAATCGGCCTTCTAATGAATATTAGAATATTTATGCTTAAAAATTGGATCCATTTACATTTTAAGCCTCTATAATTTATTGGATAAATTAAAAAATATTTAACAAACATATATAATCCTTTTTTAGTTAGTTCTAGTCATTCTCGCTATTATAACATCTAGGCGTTATCTACCATTTAAAATAATAATATTATATTATTAGTGTGCTACGTAAGATTTCAGAGAATCTCGTTGTTGTGTATTGGGTATGCCATCGAACATAGAATCCTATTTAATGTAAAATTAATATTTAATTCACAAATATTAATAAATATAAAAATATGATTTTCTTTATTTACCTGGGATTTTACATTCCACCATGATCTTTCCATGCATATTGGACCAACTATGATTGAAGAACATTAAATAGTTGTCTCATTCAATTTTAAATTTCTCAATGTGTGTTCTGATTTAATCCATTTTTATTGAGTTTTGTTTTCATTTTTCACAAACATCTTCAATTTCATATTTAATATTTCACACACATGAAATTTTTTTGTGAACACATATATATCAGTATATTTTAAAAAAAATTAACTCACAAAGAGTGTACGTTGTGTTAACACATATGACATGAACCGATCAGTCAAAAGCCCAACAAGGCCACAACAAATCCAGGTATACCACCCAAGAGAGCCTTCATTAGACCCGAGGTAATTAACTAGCACCAATATGGAACACAAAAAATGTGGGAGAAATTGAATCATGAATTTTTAAATTAAAAATCACTATACCTCTAGAAAAAAAGATAAAATAATAGTAAACATTAAATAAATTGACATGATTGAGATTACATGTGACATATAATAAATTAATCATATAATAAAACCTAATTCATTTTTATAATAATAGAAAACATGAAATCTATCATACATTATATAAATGTGTCCATAAATGAAGACTCAATGGAACACATTAACTACCAAAGAAAACTCCTCAATCAAGATATCTCTAATGATCACATGTTGGTCTAGATCTATTTATTAAAACCACCAACTCAATATCATTATATACAACTAAAAATAAGTATCATAACTGAATAACACTAAAGTCGACGTCATGAACGAATCATAATTATGGAATATGAAATCACAATATATAGCCATGATTTCACAACTCAATACCACCTAGGGGTAATATAGGAGTAACACTACAAAAAAATGCCTTATGATGATTTTTTTTAAATCATCACTGAACATTAGAAAACAAGATATTTATTGGATTTTTAGGAATGGGGTTTCCTGTAGTGGGTTTTATGTTTAAGAATGATTCCATTTAATAGAAATTTATTTAATTTAGTAGAATTTTTAAAATATTTTTAACTGTTTTTAAATTTTTTTTATGTATTTAAATTAATATTAATATAATTAATTTTATTTATATTAAGAAACAGTATATATTGTTATTTTGTATATTAATATAATTATATTTAAATTAATAATAAATTTCTATATTTATATTTATTTTTATATATAAAAATAGTTATATATAAATGCACAAACACATTAAAAATAAATAATAAAGCGTAAATAAATTATATATGTATATATATTAACAATAAATAATAAATAATAAAAATGATATATTTAATGATTTTAGATTTCTAATATAGTAATTAATATTAATAAAATGTTATATTATTAGTAATTAGTGATTCTTTATTCATTATTTATAGACACACAAGAATAATAAGTAATAAATAAAAAGTAAAAAATTATTTCTATTTAATAATATATATATATATATTAACATATAAATATATATGTAAGTATATATATATATACATATATAAACATATATTTGTAATAATCAATTAATAATTAAAATTTATTAATATATATATATATATATATATATATTCAACCGTTTCTAATTAATAAAATATAATATTAATAATAATTATTGACTCTTTATTCTTAATTAATATATATATATAAATAGTATATTTATGAATAATTTATACATATATACAAACATACGCATTAATATTTATAATTAGAATAATATTAATAAATAATTTTTACATTTATATATATGCTAAAACTTATATTTTTATTTATATATGTATTAAAATATTATAAATATATATTTATAATTCATATATTTATATTTATGTATAATTTTTTTATTTATAGATATATATTTATATTAGTATTTAATTTATATACTTATATTTATATTTATATATATGTATGTGTATGTGTGTGTAAGTATGTATATATGAAAAGTAGAAATTATTTGTGCTAGCTGTTTGTACTCTTCCATCTACCTTGGAAAGTAGGGATTCAAATACCACCCTCTACATTTAATGTGTTCTTTTTGTGACGACTTTACAATGGGTATGTTGGAGTGGGCCTGGGTTGGGGTCGTCCTGGGCTCGGTGGGGGTGGTTGGGCTGTGCATGGATGAGCCTGGTAGGGGTGGGTCAAGTAGGGGTGAGCCGGGAAGAGGTGGTCCGTGCCTGGGGTGGGTCTTAGTAGAAATGATATATTATAAATAATAAATAAAATATATATTATTTAAAATAAAATATTTAATTATTTAAATAAAATCTTTCATTAAAAATAGTCATGAAGTAAAAAACATCCAAAAAAATATCCATAAATGGATTCTAAACATAACTATCCTCGAATGTTTTTAAAAACCACAATGAATTTTTTATTTTTCTAAAAAAAGATTCAAAATAAAAAAATATAGTGAAATCCCATTTTTCTTATAGTGTAACATCAACTATGAGTCTATATCTTCCAAAATATCACACAATAATTAATATAGAAGTCTATATCATCCCAAATGTTTGTATATTGATGTAAATAATACATATCGTAATATAATCACATTCTCAGACTCACCATAATAACATATTCCTAAATAAAAAATATCAAGAAGATAGACACAGTAAAATATGCCCCTAATACTAACCAAACCATTTACTATTAGAAATATCAATCATCCTGAGTAAAAAAAAAACAAAAACATGCGTACTAAGCCGTCACGGAGGATTAACACCCCACCGAGGGTATGTATTGGTCAGGGGAGTACCTAACACTACTAGTAAAGGACTTACACCTTGTTTTAAGAGAGGAATTAATAAAGGGAGTACTTGATCCCATCTCTCATATGGGGGACATGTTACCTATCGATGATTTTATTTACTAGGAAAGTACCTAACTCGATGTATCACATGGAGGGATTATTCTATATTGACGATAGTGTTGAAAAAGGGATTACCTAACCATATATCTAATATGGGTGTCCCATGACACATTGGGAATGAGAATGATTAGGGGAGTACCTCTAGATTCCCAATTGAGGTATGCAGTGTATATTATTTATATTTTGTGTTTTTTGGAGGGGGTGGGTGTGGGGGTGGGTGTGTAATTGGGCCTTTTGGAGGGTTTATTAGAGGGTTATCATGCACATTCAGGGACTAAATGAAGTGGGGTAATGCATAATCCCTAGGTAACTATGAAGGGAATATATGTAGAGGATTGAAGGGAGAAACATTACAATGAATAATTATTAGGACTATTCTTGTCTATTATACATTTTAGAAAATTTCACCCAGTGGGGAGAGCTCGGTTAATATGCATAACCCAGATGACTATGTATTTGTGTCATGAAGTCACATAAAAAACCTCTCAAAACTTATTTATTTACTCAATTGTTTCCTCATTTCACTCTTACCTCATAGATCAATCAACTTAGACTGACATTAGAGGTGATTTTGGGCTTATCCCTCCCTTTAAAACTCTTTACTCATATATCCTTGGGTGGTTAGAGTGTATATCTATGTTAAGAAACACATATATCTTTCATCTTGGGTTTGTGCTTGTTTTTCTCTTAGTGGAACCCAAACCATGTAGGACATAGAAAAAATTGGGAGAATATGCTTGGAAACAAATTTAGGCTTTTTTATTCTAGTGATTTGAGAAGACTTAGGGGATCTAAGACATTGAGTTTGGTGGGATGATTCTACATTGTTTCTAGGTTGCGGTTGGTCAATTATCCTATACTAAATTTTCTATGATTTTTTTAATCATCGATATAGTTTTTTATAAAATTATTTTTAGGTTTTAAGTGATTGATAAAAGTGGAGTGTTTTTTTATAAAAAAAGATATTTGTGTGAGTGTTTTTCACAAACATTAATATGTTGAATTTCTGGGCACTGGTGTGTTTTCCAGAAATTATGGAAAAAATGAGATACAATTTTTAACATAACATTATTGATAACTGTTTTAATTGAGTTTTATTATTATTTAAATTTCATTTTTTTGATGAGATAGAAGGATGAGAGCTCAAAAATGGGTTGGAAATTTCTATTTGACTATTGGTGACTTACCAGGGTTAATAAGGATTATAATTCCTGCTTAAGTGTTGGTGCCTCTTCAGTTTTATTAGAGGATTTTTAAAAATGGTTGTGTAGTTGATCCAATCATCTGATAGAGGTACCTCTTGTTGGTTATTGGTTGCTGTCCATGGATTCCATGATTCTCTCAGGTTTATGGTGGAGGATTTTGGGTGTATAGGTGATTGATTTTTAAGTTGTTAAGATTTAAATTGTTTTTTATCATTGATGTTTTTTCATTATTCTTATGAATATGTAAATTGTTTGTTATGATTTTATAGATTTTAAATGGATGTGTATTTTTTTATAAAAAAAATTTTAATATAGGTTTTTTAAAATCATTGGGTTTATTGGGAGTCTTAGTGATATTTTACTAGGCCTGTACTGGCCCCCTACCCATACAATTTTCGGACATATAGATCTCAAGCAGCATGATATAGGTAAGGGAAATGAATCTCACTTTTCTATTAGTAGACCATAGCCATAATAGAGGAACTATCTATGAGTAGTTATTGATAATGGGATGACTCATGGAATTATTTGTGATGCATAGAGGATTTTTTGGGCAATTAATTTTGGGGAGTCATATTTGGTAACCATGTTGGATTTTCTTTTGGGATATACCAATTTATTATAATTATTGATTTTGGTTTTACTATTATTCTTTTTTTAAATGAATTTATCATACAAAATATATGAGATATTGGATGGTATTTTTTTACATATTTTTTTATTTACATGTTATAAATGTTCAACATATATGAATCTCATGCCAAAATTCCAAAAGATTTTTGACTAGAGGAGTGAATTACTTATGGGGAAACCATCTACCAAAGGAATTATAAAATTAGTCAAGTTTTATTTATTTATTTTTTGTATCATGGGGATGCACCAAATACCTAGTAGCATTTTTTACTTGACTTGGGTGAGGTTGAGGAGTGATGGTTTAGGTTAAGATGTTACAAATGGTATTAATTGGACATTTTGAGTGGTAGGTATGGTGATAAGTTGTGTTTGGATTCGCAACATAGTTATAAAAAAAACAAATTTATACTAAACATGATTTATCAGGGATGCATATGTAAACATAATGGGTTTTTGTGATATAACCCACTTCGGACCTCCTATCCGGAAATAAGCCCAAAAAATACATCCCAAGAACACCTCCAATAGTCTAGTGTATGGAAAGTAGAACTGAGTGGGTATACCAAACACATGAGATACTTTATCCAAAAATACCTCCCCCCCACATCTCCTCATCCACCAAGTAATGTAGTAAAGAAACATAACTAGTGAGGACTTAATGTATTCATAAACCACTGACATCTCACATTTGTGTATTATATAAGAAATTGAAAATGAGAAAGGATCTAAATAAAATCCCACCATTATTGTGAAGGTGTGTGGTCTTCTAATAAAAGTGGACTGCTATTAAAAAACACCTGGATCCTTATGTGGAAAATTTAGCACAACTCAGTTCCTTATACTATTGGTCCACTGAGGAATCCACTGAAAGTTCCATCTTCCGCTTAATACACGATAAATGTGGGTAGAGATTATGAATGAGTGAGTAAAAACATACTCAGTTGGACACCTCAAAATTAGAAAACAAAAATTATAAATGAGACTGTCTTATCTAAATCACAAAAGTAAAGACAATAAAAATGATAAAACATATATACTAAAAGGAATACTACAATTATTAAGGTGAATTATATCCTCAACACCAACCTAGTGATTCTTCATGAGGCTCCTTGATATCACTCACATGAGAGAACTCACGTATCAGGTTATTCCAAAACTGAGGAACTCATCTGAGAGGTCATACTAATTGTGAATTTCCCTATTGAAGTGTGAATGAACTGATAGGGATCAAATAATTTACTCAATTTATCAAGATAAATTACATCTAAGTATAATAAATTTCATTACACTATTAGTGGATCATACCTAGGGATAATGGGAGACACATTAACCTACTTTTCACAACTCAATATATAAGGGATCAAACAAAAAACATATTGGTTATGTGATAATTGACCCTTCCTAGGGAAATATGTAAATGAGGACCCAACACCGAGCCTCATATTGGGATACCCACTACAATATTTTTGAGGATATCTTATGTTTTATTTATAGGACCATATGTTGCACTGAACCCTCAATGGGGGAAGACTTAGGAAACTCACCCCAGAATAAGGGACCTCACCCACCCTAAATCAAAATCAATACCAAAGTGATCAAGGTATCTAACCATCCCTCAAAGTAGTAAATTATATTCTCAAGGGGTGAACAATATCTCTCACTAATTTATATCGTAATCACATCCTACCATCTCACATGACATGTTCTTCTCTATATACATAGAATGTTGTGATGACATACAATGTCTATAGGTCGGGCAGAGTACTCAAGCCTAGGTCGTATGCCTGCATATGTGTTCTCTTTGAAGTACAAATATTGTTCCCCGACACACACATGACATCTGGGGTTACATGGATTCTGGGGAATCTACTTTCTCTACAAACAGAGCTAGTTAACAAAGTATCAAATTTATTGTGGGCATGAAAATTAATGGTCTAATATTTATCATTCATGTAAACCCTACCAATTGAATGAAGGGGGTTTTTATGGTGTGTGTTCTTCTGAACTACATTTCGTATGGATTATAATTTTTTATAATTAAAATACCATTACTTTTGTGTATTATTTCTATGTAACTTTATCATATTCTACTTTAAAACATGGAGAAAATTCCTACCATATGCATTGAACAATCCTATAACCTTATCGGTGGTTGGATTATGTCCACCCATTGCTTAAAAATCACCCATTGTCACACCTATGATGTCCCAGAAAAATCTGAATTGCAAGATGACATTTAAAAACAACACCATCAAATAAAAATCTTTAGTATCAAACACACATCACAAATTTCATCCTAAAACTGAAACCATATAAACCATCCATTGAAACAATGAACAATCATACCCCATATAGGTCCCAAATATAATTTAATCACCAACTAAAAGAGTGTTACTAATGAATGTTAAATGAATGGACGAATAAAATCATGAAACAAAAAAATAGTAATTAAATGAGGGTCATATTTGGTTTTCCATAATTGGACGAATTTAATAAACATGAAGGATAACTAAATCATCAAGAGAAATAAACTTACAAATTTTTACATAGAATATAAAGGTTTTTATTAACAAGAACATGGATTCAATGAGGATTATTTTATCCTTGTTCAATATATGACTAATAAAAATGTTTAAATTATAAAAAAATTCCGCACCTTAGATTCAAATCAATATTTGGTGAAGAACATATTTTAAACACGGTGACATTTAAGGATTCTGTTGAATTCAATTTTCGATCCTTCATTGTTCCTCCTCTCTGGTTATCATTATTAATGGTCTCCACCATGGTCAGTTCCAAAAAAATCTATAGGGTTTTGTATCTAACCCTAGGTTTTTGATATAATAGTGTTTATATAAATATTGTTTAGGTTTCAAGAACTCTATGTAAAATTAATTAACTTTTCTATTATTTCTCCAACAAAATCCATTAAATAAAAGAATTGAAGAGAAAAAATTATATCCCACCTAGGGTAAAATACATTTTTTGAATTTAATTGAAGTTTCAATTTTACCATATTGGAAAAAATTCAAGTGATATTCCATTATTTTCTAATTTTTGTGTGTGTGTGATATGTTATATTTAATATTTTTAATATATCGATACTGAGGATCCATGGGGCTATATATCTTACACTGATTCTATGTATAACTTTAGAAATATTATTTAAAATATTTTAAAGTGTTAAATAGAAAAATGACATTAATTCTTCTTTCAACTTCATATATTTTAATCCCAAAAATTAAATACTACATAAAAAGTTTAGGGTACTGAGCTCGCATATGGTTTTCCCACTCCAGGTACTCCCCTGAAGATTATCATGTTGATAATGTACATAAACCAATGGAAATTTTCAGCTCAGAAGTGTCTTCTCTTACCCATCCTTGATGGAAAATGAGTAATATGAAAGTATATCTCCATATACAATGTGTATATAACCCCAGTTAATAAAATGAAATGGGTCGTACACAAATCTCCTCATCTTTGGCATATAGAAGATGTCATGCACTGAATTTAACTATGGTGGTACGGCCAAGTGGTCTGATACCTCAACAACTGTACATAGTATTTGTAAAGGTCTAATGAACATTTGAGATAAATTAATACCCTATACAAAAATCCATATTATTCTCTACGGTAACACCATCTAGAATTAATAGTCTCCCTCATTGAACTCCAAAGGCCTCCATCACTGGTCTTTAAAAGAATTATGATTGAACTAAGAAGTCCTTATCCACTCTGAGATGATCTAAACCTTATTTATCATCGATCGCAGAAAATATAGATGTATATAAACATTCTATATATTACCTATCTAGATAAAATGTTTCATCAAAGGTATCCCATAATTTGCCTCAATTGGTTTCATACAAATGGTTGAATATTAACTGTTGATGTATTAAAACTCCACCAAGTGTAGATGTTCCTCCTAAATATGGATAAAAAATAATGCACATGCCAAAAAATTTACTCTAGGATAGAAATCATACAATATATCTGGATATCTATGTTGGGGTGGAATTCTATGGTCATCCATAACTATGTCCCAAAAGCCTCTGTTAACAGTCCCTATAACCAGAATATTAATAGAGCATCACAGTCTAAAAAAAGTGACTAGGTAACTAAATAAAGCCGAAAAATCTTATTTACACACAAGTGTTTTAGGATATCTACTGATATTTAATATCATATGAAGAGGAAGTGGGATGAATTTATGATTTGGTCAATGATCAACCAAATTGCATCTTGAACTCTCTCTATTCATGGAAGTCCAATCTTAAAAATCGATAGAGATACCATCCTCCTTCTACTGCTTCACCTAAATGGGCTAGGTTAAAAATAATTTTACTTGATTTGGAACCTTAAATTTATGAAAAGTGAACAATAAATAGACTAACTTAGCTTTACTCCACCTCATCCCTGGCCATCGAAGTTGATACCAAAGTACCTCATACATATCCTAAAAAATCCAGGATGTAGCACTAAGGGGGATGTATGAAACTCCCACAAAACATCATCCCAAATAATGACTGGAACCATCTTCAATACATTTAAAGACATTATGTGATCCCCAACTTCAAAAAATCCATCAGGATCATATCCTATGAATAACTTGTTGTATAAGACCTCATTATTTATATCTTCAAACTATGATTCCTTGATGCACTTGATAAAGGGAGCTGTATCAACCATCAACTGAAGATATGTCACTCCAAACTCATCAAAAAAGGTTAAATACAATAAAGAAAAATACTCTATTTCTTTTATGAAAAAATGGGAATGAGATTTACAATTGAGCGCATTTTCTACTACATTCTCCTTCCTCGGAGTGTAAACTATCTTGAAGTTATATTTCTGCATGAACTCTAGCCATCGCCTGAACTTTAGGTTGATATATTTCTAGGAGATGACATACTTGAGACTATTATGATTAAAATAAATAGTGAATAACTCTCCAAAAAAAGTGTATAAAAGTATTCAGAGCTAAAACAACTACTTCTAATTCTAAATCCTAGGCCATGTAGTTCACCTCATGATGTCTCGGCTACAAGTACCCATATGAAATAACTATCTATCTCAACCTAAAAACCAATAAAAGAATATCTTGGTAAGTATAATAGAACACCACAAACTCATGTATCTCATATAGTAGTCTCAATATGGGTGTACTCATTAACCTATTTTGTATCTCCTAAAATAAATAATAGCACTTCCCTATCCCCATGAAAGGACACCCCCTTTGTGTCCAGACATTAAAAGTTTTTTAATCCCAGGGAAATTATGCATTAATCTCTTATAATGGATAGCTAACCAAAGGAATCTTCACACCTTTGGAATTCTCTTGGGTGGATCGCAAGAAAGAACTACCTCTGTCTTTGATGGATGTACTATTACACCCACATCTGAGATGTCATATCCTAAGAAGTTAACCTCTAAAATACAAAAGTAACACTTTGAAAGATTCCAATAAATGTGGTTCTCTTTGATTTTGTCTAGGACCATCCTTAAACTTCCCTACAAGGTCTTCCTCCGATACTGAGTACATGAGGATGTCATCTATGGAGACCACCATGAAATGATATAATAAGGGATGAAGTATTTTCTTCATGAGTCCCATTATCACACCTAGCGTGTTTTTCATGATAATGGGAATTAGAAAGTACACATAGTGACCATAGTAACATCCTAATTTCACATATATCATATTCTTGTCTGAAACCTAGAGCTGGTGATAACCCAAATTCAGGTCAATCATTGAGAACCACTTCACCCCTTTCAACTAGTTAATGGTGTCATCAATTTTTGAAAGTGGATACTTATTCTTGACAGTCACCTTGTCTAGTAATTTAAAATCCATGTATAGCCTCAATCCCCCATTAACCTCCTTGGTGAATAATACTGGTGAAGATAGCGGGGGGAACACTAGGTTTAATGAATCCTTCCGTGACATGATATCCCGTGTCCACACACCTTGTTATCTGACCCCATGGGGCTCCTTTAATACCTTTGTTTCATTCCAAAAAAACCACTTTCTTTTACCCACTGGGGTCACCTATCAAAATAATGACTTTCCCCACCCACACACACCTATGGAAACATCCAAGGAGGTCATCCATCATAACACTATACCTAGATAGGAATGATTAATTATGGATTTCTAATCAGGAAGTCTCCTAAAAATAAAGGTGAAACTTTTTGAAATGAGTATTAAAATTTATCATTTTTAAGCCTCACATTTATATGGGTGATACAATCTCCCTCCTTTAATGAAAAATCCACTCATTGTGGATGCTACACCTCAAACCCAGGATGCTCTTCTACACTTCAGGTAGGGTATTAGCTTCGATACCATTTCTTATGATCCAAATTCCATCGAAAATTCACCTAGTCATATAACTCCATGAGTATCCTTTAATAATTTAGTTTTCTCACAAACACACCACATTATATTACTCACCGGGGTCACTTATCAATCTAATGACTATCCCCACTCAAAGACACCCTGGGAGAATTCCCATGTGGACACCCATCCAGACATTTATTAAAACCAATCGTGCTTTACTATGAAGTAATGATTAGGTAGGATCCCAAAAATAAATGTTTTCCTTGTTGAAATGAGCATTACCAACCAAAAAATACCACAAAAAAATTAAAATCAAATCAATCCTATATATACCGTAATAGCATTCCAGACCCTCACAGGCTGGTGACTAGCTCTCATGCATCAAAAGACAACAAGAGGTAATGATTTATACCAAAATGAAATAAAATTCATGGTATATATCCTATAGAAATAAATAGTGGATGGAAAATAGAAGATAAATATGGAATAATCAAATAGAATCAATGATAATGATACTACTCGAAATATAAAAACACCAAAGGTACATGTGAAAAAAAACTGAAACAAAAAATTGCTACTCCATGTGATATGTTAGAAATATCCCACATTCTCACTAATAGATACTAATAACTAAATGATATAAACCTCATTTGCTCACTATGGAACCTTTCATTTTCCTACATCAAATAACAATACCAGGTCTATACACCTCCAATGGTTGTCCAGGGAGTGTGCGAAAAAGGTTAAGTATGATCCCACCCAGGTGTTCCACATTGAGCGTCAACATAAATAATCCTAATATGGCAATTTTAGGGAAATAATGCCATTCTAATAAGAAAATAAATTCAATATCAGAACTATGATAAATATTTTCCTTTTTCTATAGTTCTAAATTGAATGGGTAAAACATTTTCAATGCATAAATCCATATTTCTCATAGAATTTATATCAAAACTAAAATAATATAAAAACCATTAATAATGGTAAATAGAAAAATGATCAAAATTTGTCAAGATAGTAGAATAATCCTACCAAAATCATTGACTAGTATGATTTTAAGTCCTTAGAACATTGGCCTAAAGAGTCGAGGAACACCCCATGAGTGCTCCCCACTGACAATGTCAAGATCATGTTCCTAGAACACAGGACTAGGGAGAATAGGAACACCCCCTAAGTGAATCACCTAAAATTAAAATAGAAAATTACAAATACTAAGGTTTACAATTAAGTAAACAAGTCTTTCTATGTGTTGTATTTATCAAATCAATTTGAAAGCGGTTCAAATTTCCCAAAAAATTCAAAAAACCCTTTTATTATATAAAAAAATATGTTTCAAAAACCCTTTTCCAATACAATTCATAGTTATTGAAAAAATAAAATTATTTTAATAAAATAAGGTAAAAATAATCTTTTATATCAAACCTATTTACATATAGATATAAATCATGACAATATTATTTTAAAAAACTTATAAAAATAAAAGAAATTATAGTTTATCTAACATAGGCTAGATAAGAAACTGATATTCTCAACCTCAGGTTGTACACAACCCACTACAAGATCCTTAAAAACAATAAGGAATGAATAAACAAAGAATAAAGTCCCTTAAGGAACACACACTCTTCACAACAACCAATAAAAGGAGAAATACCCAGAAGACTATCACACAATGGATCTAGAAGGGATCAAACAAGCATCACCGAATGATTAAAAAAATAACATAAATATATAATAACACTACAACTAGAACTAAGAGATACAAAGAAGAATAAATTAGAATAAATTAGTTACCAACAGAAAAGTAAACAACCACACAAGAGATCAGAGCTCAAAATGGAGCAATCTGAAAGGGAATAAGTCACCAAAGTTTCCTAGAAGAGACCTAAGGTTTGAGGTATGGAGGAAGAAATTGAATGAATTAGTATTCACTATATTTATGCATAAAAAAATACATGTCAAGAAAACATCATATTGTGAATCATTTAATTATGGAGTGAATCAAATGGTTTCCATGAACATCGAAAAATGCATCTTCTCACTTTAATTAAAATATTAATTAACCAATTCATGTCATGAAAATGATTCATGGCCTAAACCATTTTCTCACACTGAATGGAATTCATGATATCTACTTAGTGACATATTTAATTCATGAATCATATTAATGTTGTGAATGTTACCTGTAGGAAACACCTAGTCCATGTTCTGTAGAAAACTCGAAACTGAATCCCACAACCTTCAAACATGATAACAAGATATTTAAATATTTAAAGGGAGAATAAATTTTTATTAGGATGTTATAAATATCCACATAATATGGATTTCCATCCTTGGGATTTCAGATAGAAGAAGAATAATCTAGAAAGAGGTGAGGATGTTATTACCTCACTAATAATTATTTCTCACATGTATTATAAGAATATAATATATGTAACCCAAAAACTTTTTACAAATAGAATAGAATTACTACACAATAATTTCATCTGAGATTCATTGAACTCAACTAGTTTCTCCACAAGAGAAATTTATAACTCCAACTCAATCTCTTCCCAGCACAAAACATGAGAGGGATCGAGATGTTACATTATAAGCTAATATATGTTGAAAACATAATTGATACCTATCAAATGAAATGAAAATGACAATTGATAATAAAACTACCCAATATTCTCATTGAAATCAAATTTTAAAACATATATTAGAGCCAAAATACCATATTTCCTAAGACAAAGATGACATAATCAAGGATAAAAATTCAAGAAAACTCGATCAGCAAAAAAACTATTAGGGATAGATTTGAAAATATGTATAGTATTTATTCCAATTATAATATTTAACCATTTGTATATGTATATCCTAGATCTGTGAAGAAATATCTTAAACAAGACTCAATCCCAAAAGAGCGTACTCTCCCACCTCATCCAAAAAAAGAGGTGGCCTACATAGGAAACCATACAAACCCTTGAAGGGTGTAATTCTGATCAATTTATTGTAACTATTATTATAAGAAAACTTAACTAGATCGAGATAGAAATACAATGACCCACCAAAATCTTAGATGTAGATAGAGAGAATATCCACCAAGATTTGAATAGTATAATCTTTCTAACCATTTCTCAATGTATGATACTATGAAATCAATTTGGCTTGAGTCCCCATCACCTCCTGGAGACTCTTCCAAATTCAAGAAGTGAACATGGGTTCCATTTATGATTTAATGGTAGTGGGAAACCCATTGAAGCTCACAATATCATACACAAACAACTAACCTACATCAAAAACCTTAGTGGTGTCCCTGATTAGGATGAAATTAGTTGATTTCATCAAACTGATCAATCAACACCAAAATAATATTCTTCCGTCAAGGAGTGTATATATTTCCGATAACAAAGTCCATTGACACCACATCAAATTTCTAAACAAGTTTTAGAAGAGGCTTGAGAAAAATAGAAGGTTTCATATTCTTTACCTTTATCTTCTAGATGTCGTAATAGCGATACAAAAAACTAGTGATGTCTGTCTTCATAGATGGACCCTAGAATCTCTATATTCTGTCATAATAAATATATGCGTTTCTTGGGTGAATGGGTCATGATGAAATTTGAAAATCGGAGAAAACTGAATTCTTCATAGATCATGGGATAAAAAAATGAAACCAAAGTAGAGAATGCCATCATAAGGAAGAGACCGACACATAATGTTCTTCCCACCATAAAGGGTTTCTAGGATTCCCTTGACCTCATCATTCTACTACTTACCTTGCAGAATATACTGAAGGAGGGATAATGATAGATGAACAATAGTAAGAACCATACCAAAAATGTCCTACGGAGTTTCCAAATGCAACTGAGTAATGATACCCATTAGGATCCACTATTCCTCCAACTTTGGAACCACCTATAGTGAATCTTTCAAATTGATAGTGTCTATGATGACATTACACTTTATTTTGGTATATGTGATTTAAATGAAAAATATATAGAGGTTTTCCACTCACTCAATCTATTATAAATTTAATTCCTTCTGAAAATAGGTATAGCCCAGAATATTATGATAAGATAATATCATGAACCACTCCCTAAAAGGATAGTGCCTCCAAAATTTAAGTATATTCATAACTATAGGAAGATCCAAATCAGGAGTGGTGTGATTTTTCTCATGCCAAAAAATATGAAGAGATCTTCTGTCCACCACATGATCATACTTCATAAGAATGTGACCTAGACTATAACCACAAGCATTATAGTATTACACATACTCCTCACCAATATTAGGTAGGATAAAAATATATTCCTATGTTAGAAGTCATTAAAAATCATTGAAATAAATTTTACATTAATCTTACCATGTGAATTTCACCAAATTATTAGTAAGAGAATTTAGAGGTGACGTGAAATTCGATAAATTTTTGGTGAACCATCGATAGTATTCTGCTATACTCAGGAAGCTTTGTATCATGAATACATTTCATGGATCATCCCATGAGAAGAAAAAATTTATATTCTCAGGATCGACTGATAGGCCACGTTAAAAAATCATAAGCCCCACGAACTTCACTTCTTGGATTTGAAAATTGTATTTAAATAACATCCCATAATGATGGAGACTCCTCAAGATTCTCAAAACCCTATTAAAAATAACTACAAAAAATGTCAAGATACTGATGGAATATCCATTTAATCAAATCTATAAAAACTTCAAAAGTGTTAGTCCTACCAAAATTCATTACAAGATATTTATAATGGATAAACATACTCTTAAATGTAGTCTTTAGAATATCGAACTCATCAATACTGAGATAATGATAACCCAACCAAAGATCGATTTTTGAAAACCACTTCATCTTCATTAAATAATCAAAAAATACAACCACAAGAGGAAAAGTATAAATATTATTAATAGTCACCAATGATAATTCTGATAGACCCTGAAAAATAAAATTGAACCATCTTCCATCATGGAAAATAGCATGGGGCTTCCTATGGTGAAACTCTATGGAAAACAAAACCATTATCCATTAAATCATCGAACATGATCATAAAATTTTTCTGATCAGCTCGTACCATGTGATAAGTGGTTATCAAGATCGAATGTGTACCTGAAATGAAATTAATCATGAAATCCACCCCCTATATAGAGGAAGACTATATGATTCCTATGGAAAGAAATATGTAAATTCCTTAACAACGAAGGGGAGATCTATAATAGATAAATTACATCAGGTTCAACTACAATGGAAGACAAAAAACTCATGATCTCTTGGTGGGATGGTATTACCTGGCTAGGACATATGTCCCACTCTCCTTCAAACACCTAAGAAAACCCATTGAAAAAAATAATGAAAACTGTGGATGATAAAAATCAGTCTCATCATGACAAAAAATATGCCAATGCATACTGATGATGAAGTCAAATAGATCTAGATTAGGAACCAATAAATCCTAAGCTAACTACATGCTAGATCTTGATAAACAACACAAAGGTCATTGAATCCCAATTTCTTTCATCTTTCCTAGAGGTTTTTTTTACCTCGATAATAAATTACATGTTCTATGTTTAATGTTTCAACACATAAACAAAACATGTATAAATAAACAAGTTGGTGACACTTGTATCAAATAGGGAAGTTACTATATAAGATTAAAAAGATGGTAACTCTAACTATCACTAGGCCTCCATCTACCTCAACCGAAAACTCACCCATTTAATTAAGGTAATTCACTATAAAGGCTTATGGGTAGAGACTTATAGACTTTGAAGCTTATGATTCCATCATAAGGGAATTTGTTATCCTTATCCATAATGGGGCTTATAAAATTATTATAAGAACCTCTAAAAGTATTATTTATGACCATAATAATTTCACAACTTTTTAGGGGTGTTATAAGAACACTAGGTGTAATTGACCTTGAGAATGGGTAGGAAGTGAGGGCACACTACTGGTAGTTGTTGATGAAGCAGAGGATGTCTACTGCTAAGAACCACCTCCACCATGCTTTTGATGATAATGACAATTCATCTTCTTCCCATACACACCAATAAAGCTGCCAATGGGTATTAGGGAAATGAATAATATACAACATTACCTACCATGTTCATATCTTCAATAATTTACCTATTAACTATCTCTATTTAAGTGGAATGTTTTAGCATATACACATGTGATATGTTTTCTTGTCTCAAATCCTACAGGTACTTTTGAGCTCTTAGCTGATCATTACTCACTATTTTTTGTGAAAAATGGACCAAATCTACAAAAATATTTGGGTACACTGAAACCAAACACTATCTCTACTATAAAAAAGTGAAATCTAGATACATTTCATTCATCAAAGGCTCTGGGAATTAATTTTGAAGGATGAGGGTCATGAAACACTTCTAATCCAATCCTATGTGCAAACCTTCTAGTACCATGGAATATCACCATCACTTACTGGGACCCTCAAGTATAAATGTTGTGCACTTATCCTTAATGGCCTCAGGTGTCTCTTTAATGTCGAAGATTTGGTCAATCTTGTCCAACTATTCCACCTCCTCTTGGGGTTGATTATTACCATTCAAGGATTGGAGATTCTTGCATAGGAACTCCAAATATTTATCCTTATCTTCTTCAAATCTTGGATATGCCTTAAGGATTAATTTTCTAACCCGTGTTACATTTTTGGTTCATGGTACAAACTTCTAGCATGATACTCTATATAAGAATCCAATATATAGGATGATTTCCATGAGGGTCATCCAATACACCCTATAGTGGAACCCATTGAAGAAGTATTAGATGCATATTTATAGACCCCTTAAATTGGAAGGAAACAACCAATAAAATTTATAATCTCTATTTAAATTAGATATAAAAATAAGAAACTAAGATCAAGGTCAAAAACCCCAACATAGGAGACACATATTATAGAAACCTAGAATTTTCATAAATAGATATTACATATTTTTAGATGAATATTCAATACATTACAAAAAACATGCCTGTGGACCATAAAAATTTAGTGCCTTTTGAGAATAGGTACATAATAATTTAATCTAGGGAAGGATATTGAATGTCCCTGATAAAGATCATCCCATTTAGTACTCTTCATATACATAAACTACTTAAAATTGTTTTTCATAACCTTGGGAGAGAAAGCATAATATCGTTTGAGATAAGATGCTCAGTAAGGTTAAACATGGTGTATATCCATATAAAATGATCATTTGGGTATGAGAACAGGGGAACCACATTTGAAAACCCTTCCATGCATATTATAGACGATGAAAAAGATTCCTGGAATAAATCATGGTAGTTCAAAGACATGAATCATAATTGAATCATTGAATATGATCCATGAGAATATAAAATTTACATAAGACATAGATTTGTGTTATACACATCATATTATAACAATTTGAACATGAATACATAGATATTGGTTCACTAATTAGGTTAAATACATTAAATGAGGCCCTTGAATAAACTTATGGACACGAAACTAGGTCTATGCATAGCATTATAGAAATGATAGATAGGTTCATACATAACACTATGAACATTTAATCAGGATGATGCATAAAATTTTCAACATTTAATATGAAATTTCCCTATCATGATAATTGTATCAATGAGAGGGGGAGGGGTGAATCAGTGATAGTTTTTCTTTCATGTTTTCTTTGAAATAAAATTTTCCTCCTTTTAAAGATTTCAATTCCTACTAAAAACAATTCAAACAAAAATCCATAGGAACACAAGAATTTACAATGTTAACTATTTAATAAGAATAGTTATGTCCTTGGTATGGTTTGGAAATGATCCAATACCACACAATCCACTAGAAAAAAATCATGGTAATTCAATGAGTAGGATATTCACTTTCACTCATGTAGCACTCGATACACAATCCAATAGTGCATGTGCACCCTCTTAGAACAAATAGTGTAATATAATATTTTTATAACAACATATGTTAACTATGTATCATTTAATTTCCACAAATGTGTTATTTTTAAAAAAATTCTTCAATATCTTAACCAAAAGCAGGTAAGAACATCAAGGACTTTGATATAGAATTCAATCCAATTGTCATGTTTGATTGTTCCAGTCTGGTTCTTCCACTCCGATTCTTCCAATCCAGTTGGTCAATATGATGGATTAAACTATGACTGAATATGATCATGACAATTCATAACTCCTTCATCCCCAAAATGGAAATTCTAATAAGGAAAACCTTGTCCTATTATCTAACTTAATACGATAATTAGATAAATAAAATGAGAAGAATAATAAAGTAGACAACTGAATATGATGATCACTAAATATGATGATCAACTAAATAACACTGTAATCTTGTCTCTTCTCCTTTCACTTATATCCATAAAAACTTCATTAATAAATGATTAAAATGGAAACCTCCTTATTTTCCTAGAAATTCAGAGGTTATCTCTCTTCACATGAACAATACATCCATCATAATAGAAAGTACAAAGTAATTTATCTATTTATAGTGGACCCAAGTATGGTTTTAGAGGGAATCCCAAAAACATTCCCACTCAACCAAATTAACTAAAATATTGATTTCCCTTCAATCTTGAGTGCATTTATGACTTTATCAACTCTTCTTGAATCTTATCAAATCTTCATCATGCTTTATCTCTTCATTATAATTTCTTTTTCAAATGAAAATCTGGATATGATATCTTAATCTGATTTTATTAATCTCAATTCTTCAAACAGATGCTCTATTCTAATTGAAAAGAAACATTCTTTGAATTCTAAAACCCCCCTCAATAACACAACCATCTCTTTTCTTTAGATCTTTTATTGATTCAATTTTAATACACAACTTATTCTTTATTTAATTATCTTGACCCACATGATCAATATAAAAAGTAATTCAACCCCCATTAAATGGTTGAATACATTTTTGATCACATTCCTTTATTTTATTTTCAATAATTGGTCTCATGAAATTATTCCTCTAATTACAATGGAATCTTGAGTGTGATCAACATATTATTAAATATGATACCATTAAGAACTTATATCTCTTTTCTCATAAACTTCCTTTTCTATAGATTTGTTTCTTTTAGATTTTTTATAACTAAAAATCATCCACTTCGATTTGTCACATTTGTGAAAAACATTCCATGAATTTATGAATCTGATGATCCCATAAGAAATCTTCAACATCATTAAATTTATTATTTATAACATAGAATACATGAAGACCTCATACCTTTGAATACATTGAAGATCAGATTCTATAGATTCTATAATTCTTTTAGAAATTTCCTTCTTTCCAACCCAGCCTGGATAAAATCCAACTAAATGCAATCTCACATTCCCGTTTTCTTTCCCATTAATATATGATCAATCTAAATATGATTGGAAAAATTTCATTTCTTTCTTTCCAACAGATTCTCAATCCTCACATCTTCTTCTCCTCCTTCCTTTCCTCAAGCTTGAATCACATGTTTTACTATTAACTTATGATTTTTGAGAACTTAAAGGTCAACAAATTATCATCACATTTGATTTTGTTTAGCCATTCAGACTCCAATTTTCCCATTATGACCACTTATTCCATATCAAATTCAGAGTGAATACAATGAAAATTTACCTCAAAGAAGAGAAATTCTCCATACGATCAATATGTTCATTACAGATTCAATTTGAATCCATTGAGTATTTTCTTCTATCCATATTCTCTAAATATTATGGACCTTCACAAGAATCATGAGTTTGATTCTTTTAAAAACTAAGGTTATTCTGAATTAAACCAAATATGAAGTGAGGTTATTTCTTTTCTTTATTCTCTTTTTTATTAATCGTTCTTGGAAACAAAAGACCAAAGTTGAATAAAAACACCTTCCTCATCATCTTGTTCCTAATAATATCCCCTTTGGAATTTTTTATCAACCATTTTTCATAAATAACTGTACATTGTATCCTCAAGAAATAGATTAATTATTAATAATTCCAGGCGTATGTGGGATAACTCATTATTGTAAACAAGAATCTTTTAAAAAGACCACACTATCCTAAAATAGTTATTTTGAAAACAAAATAAACTTCTCACCTTTATTTTCTTCATTTCTTGAACTTTCTTGGAGTAAAAAATAGTTCATTTCCTATAACCTTGCCAAAAACTAGTTATAATAGTTCACACCCTTAAAATAATAAATTCACAACATAACTACAAATACCATTTTTTACATTCATAAAAAATATAATTTTTTGAAACAATTCCGTTGTCCCCCTTTGAATACACTATTCTAAGGTAATATGAGAGAAGGTAACATTACACATACCACCGCCATGATGAGAATGATGATGGGAACCTATGTTCAACCTCAATTTAGAAGATAATTCTTTTGGTAAAGCATTCATGAAAATATCTGAGCTTGTTCTGATATAGGAACATACTCCAGATTCATTTCATTCTTCTCTACAAGAACTTTGATGAAATGATATTGATATAAATATTTTTGGAATTATAATATTGAACTAGATTATTAGTGAGATTAATTGTACTTTTATTATCAAAATCCAAGAGCAAGGGTAACTTCACTTCAACAAGTAAGTCATCTAATTGATTTTTAATCCACATAAGTTGGGTACTGGATTGTATAGAAGCAACATAATTAGATTCATCTATAATGAGAGTTATTGAATTTTGTCTCTTTCAATGCCAACTGACATAATTATTTCATAGAAAAATTACTCAACAAGATGTAGATATTTTATCATCAACATTTCCTACCCAATAAACATATAAAAACCCAAAATTTTTTGTACAATATAAGTTGCTATATCTATTTTTTAATTATTTGTTCCTTTGATGAATTTGAGAATTATTTTTCTATAAATTAAATGTGATTATTTTTGATCAATCTTAAATATTCCACATAAGGTAACAACACAATCAATGATAGATATTAAGGTAGTCAAATATAAAAAAATTCAAATCTACTTCCAAAATTATTTGTGTTGAATTTATTTTCATTATCCATCTTTTCAAGATTATTCACTCTGAAATTAGTGTGCAAATAGGTTTATATTTTTCTATTCTAGACCTCTTAAAAAGTTACTTTGCATACATTTCTTGATAAAGAAAAATTGACTCCACCTTTTTTAATATTTTTAACCCAAGAAAGTATTTCTTTTTTCAAATCATGGACATTTCAAAAACCATTTTTTCTTTTAATAAAATATTTCAAAACTACATTCATCATTCCGAGAAAAGATAAGGTCATCAACATAAAAAATTATGATGACAGAATACACTTGGATTTCTCTAATAAAAAGGTTTATATCCACACTTCTATTCTTAAAACTCTTATTCCTTAAGCATGTATCCAATTTGAAATACCACTCTCTTAGATCTTGGTTTAATTCATACAAATATTTATTCAATCATCACAAATAACATTCATCTTTTATAATATCAAATCCATGAGGTTTTCCAATGTAAAATTCTTTAACAAGATCACCATTCAGGAATGCAGCTTTAATATCCATTTGATAATTCTTGTCACCTCATTGTGCAGTAATTATAAGAAAAACTGAATTTTTTTCTAGACATACAATGAGAGTAAAGGTTTCATCAAAATCAATACCTTCAATTTTTGAATACCCTTTAAAAACTGATCTCTCGTTTCTTCTTATCACTTCAACTTATTTAATCTATTTGTTACAGAAAAACCACATTGTACCAATAATGTCTTTGTATTATATTTTGGGTATGAGTTCCCATTTATCATTCTTCTCTAAATGATCCAACTCTTCAGTTATGACCGGAACTCATTCAGGATAGTTAAAATCTTATTTTACATCATCCAACTCAACTTTTGAAAATAATGACGTATGTTTAATTACATATATTGTTATTCTTATATGAAAAATCTGATGTGGATCACCAATAATATTATGAGATTCCACTTGTTTTCTTATCCTAGGATGAAATTTTAGAGTATATTCCTCAACACTGGAAATAACAAAGTCTGATTCTTTATCTTGAGTAGGATTATAATTATCTGCATCCTTATCAAAATTGTTTTCCTTGTCCTACTCAACTTCCTCATCCACCTCAACGTGTTTTCCTTTTTTATCCCTCTCAAGAAATTTGACATCAATATAATCAACGTTTATTTCAATTTATCTTTGGGTACAGTTATATCCTCTTCCTTTTAGATCATATCCATGAAATATTCTATGTTCACCTTTCTGCTCAAACATTCCACAGTTTAAACCTTCCTTCTTTGTAGTACATGGACTCTCAAATACTATTAAGTGTTTTAAACATGGAGTTATTTCAGAAAACAATTATTATGGATTCATATCTATTATTTTCTTGTAGAAACATTGATTTTGATATATGCAGTTGTACTCATAGATTTCCTCCCAAAGTAATGAGAAAGACCTTGTTCAAGTAACATAGTTCTTCTGATTTCCTCCAAACTTCTATTCTTTCTTTTAGAAACCAAATTTTATTGAGGAGAATATGAGGAAATATACTCATGAAAAATTCCATGATTGTCAAGATAACATTATAATCATTCACTTCTGTATTCACACCCATTGTCTGATCTCAACTTCTTTATTGAATACTCAATTTCCTTCTCAGCACTCCTTCTGAACCTTTTAAACATTTTCAAAGTAAATGACTTATGTTTCATATACATAACACAAGTAATGTGTGTAAAATCATCAGTGAATGTATTGAAGTCTTCATGTCTAATTTTTTTATTGTTTTCTCATTGGCCCACACATACCAAATGAATCATCTCTATGGACTGTCTTGAACAAATTTCTAATTTCTTATGGACTGAGTTTCTAATATTTTGTTTCTGATAAATAGTGTAACACCAATATCTTATTCTTAGAAAATTAGGAATAATGTAGACACTCTCTTTCTTAGATAAATTTCTCATGTTTCTTGGACACATGTGTCCTAGCATTTTCTTCCACAATTGATTCTTTACCACCATACTCATGTAACAAGAGTTTTTTATTTCACCAGCCTGAAACAAATTTCATTTGGTACATTGGACTGTTGTACGAATATTTCCATATTCTTAAATTTTCACAAAATATACATATTTTATGAAGAAAACATTGTTACCCACAACAAAATTTTTTGAGACACATAGATTTTATTTCATCCCATCAACATATGGAGTTTTCTAGGATTTCATCTTTTCTTTCCTAATGATGTCTTATCAAAGACCTTTTATTTTCAAGGATTAATCATTAATATATGTCACTATTACTTCCATAAATGCATTCTTATTTTTCAAAAATTTCAAATCTCCTATCATATGAGAAGAACACCCAATTTCAAGAATCCAAGGTCATTATACTTTTTATGCTTTCAATGCTGTTTCAATAACAAGAAATTTTTCTTATCCATTTTATTTCTTTACTTCCAGCTTCTATGAATTTTTAAGGAACTTTTTTTGTGTTTAAAAAAAGAAGATATACTTTTTCAGGGTTCATAGGCTGTTCATATCTTTGAAAAATTATTTCCTATGGGTAGAATCTATTCTCATTCATTACTCTAACCTTTTCAGGTTTCTTCGAAATAACCTTCTCAAAATTCTTTCATTAAGGATATTGAAACCACCTCAACCTTTGAATTTCATAACCTATAGAATAACATAAATTTTTCTTGTTGAACCGACAAAATTTTTCCACTTTTCTAAATCTACAACAATACTAGTAATATCCATATAAAAAATATTTTCCTTTCAAACTTCTATAATGATTGGAATTGTGAATACTTTTCTCATCAACCTTATTATCTTTCTTATCTGAGCTATCAACCTTTCTATTATCAATTAGGGGCTTCCTTTGTTTCCACCTTTATTATATCCTGAAGTATTAAATACAATTTCATATTCAAAATGTTTAGTATCATTTTCGATATCAAGTTATTTTATAATGAATTCCCAATATTTTTGGTCTTTCGCACATAAATAACTTTCCCAACTTTCTTCTTTATTAGAAACATTTACTTTTTTATCACCTTTTAAAAATATGTTTGGTTGAAACTTCTCAGGATTCTCATTATGAGAACTTTCACCAACTTCATTGAGATATTCTATTAAACATGTACATATTTCCTCAAATTTAGAATATTTTTGTTTGAAATGTTCTATATCTTCTCCTTTTTCTTTAAACTGCACATACAAATGTTAATTATGATTTATTTATCATAAATAGAATTATTCAGATCATCAGTTTCTTTTACCATCATTTCCTTTTATTTAGAAAAACATATTTAATTTCTTGTTGAGGAACATTCAACTTCCAACTTTTTTTTCAAGCCTTCTAATCTTCATCAGATATTCATTCAACTAATATTTCAAATGAAATTGAAGTTGATTTTATTCTTTTTTATAATTATTGATTCTGAATTTTTCATTATTCACTATTGAAATAAAATAGTTCTAAACATCATAATCCATGTAATTTTTGGATTCAAGACCACTATATTCTTCTTCTTCATCTGTAGATAAAGAAAATTCTTCTTTTTGAATGTGAATACATTCCTATATTTCCCAATGGAATAAAATTTTATTTTATCTCTGAATTTCTTCCATTATCTTCATGGATTTCATTATTCTTCATCACCATCCTCTTCTTTCATTCTTTAAATACAATTAGTCACAAAGTGACTGATGATTCTAATTTCAAAACATTTTAAGGGAAGTTTCAATTTGTATTCCCCTGTATCTAATTTCATATTTTTAGAAAAGAAGGACAAAATATCATCAATATTTTTACATACCTCATTTTCAGAATCGATTTTACAAGCTTCCTCTTTAATAAGAATATTCATTGATTTTTCTTTCTTTATAGTAATGAAAGACATTTATATATAATTTTTTTTCTTTTCATATCTTTCTCCCTTATCATTTAATAAGTGATGAGTGCGCTATGTAAATCATCAAGAGATAAGGCTTTAGGATCTTTGTCTTCTATTAAAGAGACCTTTTAATCAAACTTATTAGGAATATTTCTAAAGATATTTTCAACAACTATAGAATCTTATAAATTTTCATCAAAACATCTGATGGTGATAACAATGTCATTTACCCTAATAAAGAAGTCCCCAATAGATTCATACTCACCCATATTCAAATATTTATACAATAATCTCCAAATTTTTAACTTTTTCTTATTTACTTTTTTATTTTCTTCATATATGTTAATCCATTTATCCTTTATAACATTGGAGGTTCAAACAAATTTCATCCTTAGGAATTAAAATTAATAAAGTGATGATAATAAATCATTTTTTCCCCTTCCATCAATCTCAAGAATATTCTTACAAACAGATGATAGGGGAAATTTATCATAAATAAGAGAAAATCCTTCTTTTTGAGCTTCAAGAACATCATAACTAATAGATATAAGATAAGAAAAAATTATATATTTCTAGATTTGATAATTCCTTCTATTGAAAACAAGAATACCTTTACTATTTACATGACAAAAAATTCTCTATTAGAAAATAAATAGTGAAGGGCACCTGGTTCTGATACTAGTTGAAAGTTTCCAATCAGGTTAATTATTTCACTAAGAAGGGGATGGGTGGATCGTCTATACTTATTGTTTTATGTTTAATTGAAATAACCATCTCATCCTTTTAAAGATTTCTATCCCTTACGAAAACAATTCAATAAAGCATCTATAGGAACACCTGAATTTACAAGGTTCACTATTTAATAAGATTAGCTGCATCCTTGGTATGCTTTGAAAGTGATCCAATACAACACAATCCATAATTATATAATCTTTGTAATACATTGAGTAGGATATTCCCTTTAACTCTTGAATCACTACGTAAAAAATCCAATAGTGCATGTGCACCCTCTTAGCAAAAATATGATAATATAATATTTGTGTAATAACTCATTTTACCTGTGTTTATTTTAAATTCCACAAATGTTTTCTTTTCAAAAAAATTCTTCAATATCTTACGCAGAAGATGGTATGAACTTCAAGGACTTTGATGTATAATTCAATTCAATTTTGATGTATGATTGTACCATTTAGATTCTTCCACTACGATTCTCCAAATCTAATTTACCAATACGATGGATAATACTGTAATGGAATATGATCGAGAAAATCCTCAACTACTTATTCCATAGTCTAGAAATCCCAATACAGAAACCCCGAGTTGATTATACATCCTAATACGATGACCGTCTAATTATAATGACAAGGGGAATATGGTAGATAGTTAAATATGGTGATCACTAAATATGATGATCAACTAAATAATGTTGTAATATTGTCTCTTTTTGTTTCACTTCCATCCATTGAAAATTATTCAACAAAGGATTAATATAGAAACATTATTATATCCTTAGAAAGTCAGATATTATCTCTCTTCATGTGACTAGTACATTCATTTTGTGAAAAATTAAAAAGTTCGTTCACCATTTATAGGTGACCAAAGTATGTTTTTGGTGGGAATCATAAAATATTTCTTGCTCAAAAAAATTACCTAAAATCATGATTTTGCTGGAATTTAGGGTGAATTTATGAATTCATTTACTCTTATAAAATCTTCTTGAATCTTTATAAAAATTCATCTGTTATACATACTTTCATTTTTAAATTATATTCTGGATCCTATTTCTCAATCCTACTTTATTAATCAAATTTCTTCAATCTGATGCTCTTTAAAAATTTAAAAGAAATATTCTTTTAATTTAAAACTCCCCCTAGATAATAAATCGATAAATTTTATTTATCTATTTAATTATTCCACTTGTAATACAAATATTCTTCTTATTTCATTTAACTTGTCTCCCTTGATCGATAAACAAAGTAATTAAACCCATTTTAAATGGATAACTACATTTTTATCACATTATTTTATTTTCATTGCAATCATTGGTCTCAATTAATTCTTCCTATGATTATGATGGAATCTTGAGATCATTCAGTAGCTTACTAAATAAGATACCACTGAAAACATCTTTATGTTTTCCAATAAAATTAATTCTCTAAATATTTGTTTCTTTAGGCTTTTAGTCTAACTAAAAACTAGAACCTTCAATTTTTCATATTATCTACAAACATTCTTGGAATTCATGAAGTCAAGGATCCCATCAAAAATATTTTTCTTCATCAACTTTATTCTTCAAAACATAGGACACATAACTTCCTCATGCCTTTGAATACGTTGGCGATCAGATGCTACAATATCTGCATTTATTTTATCGACATCCTTCCTTCCAACCTAGGAAGAATATAATCTTGATAAATCTGATCTAAAATACAATTTTTCTTACCTATTAAGATACAATCAATTTTAATATGATTAGAAACATCTCTTATATTTATTTCCAACAAATTAACAACACTAAAGTCATATTCTCCTCCTTCATTTCATAAATATTTCATCATAAGTTTTACCATTAACTTATGATTTTTGAGAACTCTATGATTAGTAAGGAATCATCAAATTGAATTTAACATTGTCACATAGACTCTGATTCTCACATTATGACCACTTATTCCTTATCAAATTCAGAGTGAATCTGATGGCTATTTACTTCTAGGAAGATAAATTCTCAATAAGATTGATCTATTTATTATGGATTAAATGTGAATCCAATAATACTTTTCTTCTATTAATATTATCCAAATAATATGGTCCCTTTCAAGCATTGTGAGTCTAATTATTTTGAAAATGATGACCTGTACGAATTTTACCAAATACTAATTGAAGTTTTTTTAATTTTCTTTTCTTCTAAATTTTTTTTTACAATAAAAGGAAAAATTGAATAAAAACACCTTCCTCACCATATTAGTCCTAAAATAATATAGTTCACACATAAACTTATGAAAATTCAATCACAATCTTGCATAACATTGTGAACATGTAATTATGTTCATGAATAAAATATTTAATCATGAGTTATCCATCATTACCCAATGCGTTACAGGGAGATATAGGTCCTAAAAATCACATAATTAATATTATATATATTGTTTCCACAATGTTATAAAATATTCATCACATCATAATCCATGATATTAAATTGGTTTCATAAAATTTTTGTCATATCATAAATTTTGGAAAAAGATAATGTTTTAATAACTATTTTATCATATAATAACCTAGGAAGAGAAGTGGGTTTTATAAGAGTTGTATCCTTGTATATCCCATGGAAGAGAAATAGATTTAAAAAGCATCAAGTCATCCTAAACACAAACCATTTAGGTAAATGATAATAATTTAATCCTTTGATCATATCCCTAATAAATCATAACTAACATCAAAGTATGTTATCTTATATAGAGAATGATTTTGACTTAAAAATCAACTGGAACATTTCTTGAGGAAAATAACCTTCATTGAAAATAAATTTCTAAAACCAATATTTATAAAATATTTTAGAAATCATTATCATTGAAAATAAACTTGAAAAATTTTAAAGGAATATTTAAAAATCATTTAAACCATTTTTTGAGGAAAATATCCTTTATGATATAATTTTTTTAATAAAATATTTTGATAATAATTTTATTTGAAAATAAACCTCAAAACATATAATGAAATATTTAAAACATAGTGAGTTAATTATGATGTAAAATACCATACATGTCGTACATGTTAAAATAAAGATTATTTTGTATTTTTGGTAAATACCAAACTACCATTTTTTGGACGACAACATGAAGATTAAATTTAATTTTTTTTGAAAAAAATATATACATGGGTAAAAATATATTTAATAAATCTTATCAAGAGTGATAAAAACATTTTTTTTTGAAAACATGGGTTTGGAAGTAAAATTCCATTTGACCAAAGAGAGAAATGAACATGTTTTTTTAAAAGAAATATTCTTTTGCAATATTGAGTACATAAAGAGAGTAAAATGAAAGAAATACATGTATTTCTAGAAAATAACTAGAATATAATAAAATTAATGGTTTTATTAAGATATGGCTCATATGATTTTATCATCAAAACATAATCATAAACAATTAGGATAAACAATGAGTATGTAACATAAATTCTTTTCCACTTTTGTAACATTGAATCGTAAACCCCTTGAAAGGGAGATCCAAAAATGAACATTTATATGACCATAATTTTATGTATATGACTAATAAAATAATTTCATGGGTATTATATACACTTCATATAATAAACACATGGTGAATATGATATGCCTCTCATAGAAAATAAATGTTTGACTAAAATCACTTGCCACTTTTGTAATGATTTTAATCAAAATATACATTAAATACTAACAGAAAATGAAACCTAAAATATCTTTAAAATAATTATATTCCTGATATAAATTGTCAAATATGTATTATATAGACCAAAAAAATGAATCATGTGGTGGATTTTCATATGTCTCCCATAAATAATAGAGATAAAAAACCCCTTACCATAAGTCTTGACTTCCATCATACACGTTCGATCCTCCACTATAATAAATGTATGATGATTAAATATCTAGTATATAAACATAATTATATATATATATATTTTATTTACTTATGACTATTTATTAACTATTTATGACCAACTCCTTATTAAGACCTTGTTTTGGGATATAACAGTTTTGTTTTTTCTATATGTTTTGATTTTTTATTTTTGGTCCTCTTAATTTGATCATGTTTATATCAAATAAACAATAAAAATATTGAAAAATTATCATATTTATTCATTAATTATAATTTTATGATTGATCATGAAATATGGTCTTGAGAAATAAAGTAAGTTATGATCATGAAATACATATATATGAATAACATTTCAATTTTTGAATGATCATTTTTGGATATTAGGTAAGTGATATTTTATCTTTTAAAAATGATAATAATATTATATTATTTCTTTAAGTACACTTATACATATCATCAATATGTTTTTGTGATTAAAAGATAGAGTCAAATCATTTCGTGATGGTGGTATTCCACACATACATGAATGATGTTATCATCTTTCAGTGAGTGAAAAGGTAAGAAAGAAAAAATATATCATCTGTTCAGAATGATAAATATTTCATTAATATCATAATTATTTCTTATATATTACATATATTCCTTAAATTTATATTTATTATCTTCCATTAAATGCATTAGTGAAAAATGAATCACATCATTTCACGGGGAGGAAGTCCACTGTACACATCATCAATGTTATCATATCCCCTACAGAATGGAAGATAAAAAGGTCAATTTTATATCTTGAATACCTAGGATTAATTAATTTATAAATATAATATATATTATTTATATACATCATTATACTCAACTATGAGATATTGTAATGGACGAAGAAATGACATTTGATTACAAGGTAGTAGTCCATCGTACACATAAATGATGATTTTGTAACCCATTTGATGTAACTGGTGATGGTTATAGGTTATAAACATAACATAAAAAAATATTAGTATAATTAATATACTGTGGATTTTATATTATCATGGATTAATAATAATTTATGTATGTGGTATAAGAAATAAAATAAAAATGCTCGATGAAGAACATTACCTCTTCCTCGAGTAACCTCTTCAGGTTTTCAATAAAATACTTATAAATTTGGATTTATGACTAAAATAAGCATTCTCGGATTATATTATGGAATTTTGGACGTGATTTTGGTAGATATTGGAAAATAAAGAAGGGTTTTATGGTGTAAAGAAGGGAGGAGAAGGGGTGAACTTTTATAAGTGAGGTGAGTGGCACAATTATATTTTTTTAAAAAGAAAAAGATGTACCCACTTTTTTATTTTAAAAAATTCTCCAAAATAGAGTATTCTCAATTATTACATATTATAGGGTCTAAATAGTTCCATTAAAATTATTTGATAAAACTTTTTAGGTAATTTTAACCTATATATTTTATGTTTAACCCTTTTTAAACCCATTTTTACCTTAACCTTAAGAGTTATTATTTTTTATTTCCGCTATTCATTTTTTCAAAAAATAAGTTGAATTTATTATATAATATAAATTATTATGATTTGAAATTTATAATACATTTTTTAAAATTCAATTCATTGAAGTGGGAAAATTTATTTTAAAATTAATCACAAAGACGTGATGAGAAACAATGTATTCAAAGAGAAACAATTCAAAAGTTTACAATATTTTTATATCAAAATTAAATATGAAAATTAATAAAATAAATTAAATTGGATTAATAATTATAAAATTAAGTTAATATTAATTTAAAACTAATTTAAAATATGAATTAACTTAATAAATAATTTAAACAAAAAGAAATTTTTAATTTAAATTTATGAGTTTTCACTATTCATCAAAAATTGAATTTATCATAAAATATCAAAACATTTACCATAATATAATTTTGATATGAAGATTTTTAAAATGAACTTTATGTTTTTATGTAAATTGAAAAAAATTGTGAAATAATAATTTTCAAATAAGTTCACAAAAAAGTGACAAAACTATTTTTTAGAAAAATATAGTTTTTAACATAAAATTTACTTTATTCTTATCTCTATTATAAAATTATATAAGATTAATATTAAAATTTTAATTGAATATATAATATATAAATTTTATTAAATTCATTTTCCAAAATTTATTTGGTTAATTTATTGAAGTTAAAGACATTTGGGTGCATAAAAATAGTTTGTTTTAGAAAAATATTTCATTTATTAATTGGTCACCAATGAATTCATTACATATACATATGTAAACCATTTTTATTAATTTTTTTAATAATATTCACACATTACATTATAATGTATAGGTGATAACTATCATATTAAACAATAATATTTAAATATCATGTCATGTTTCATTTATACTTGGTGTAACATGTAACATAAGATAAACTCAGTGTTGCATGAACACAAGATACACATAGTCATGTGTGTTATAATTTTTTTAAAAAATATGAATTTTACTTTAATTTTTTTTCACAAACTATCAGGGTATTACATTATACCACCTCAAAATGAATTTTTCCCTTTAACATTTTCACTTTGGTACCGATAACTGGGGATACTTCTGCCTGATTAAATCCTCAAGTTCCCACGTAACTTCATCAAGCTGGTGGTTTCATCACAAAACATTGACATGGTAAGTGGTCTTGTTTCATATAACATTCTCTATTCAATGCAGAATCAGTACCGATTATTTCTCATATGAAATATCATTTCCCATTGGTAAGATCAATGGGTTTAAGGGATGTTATCGATCAGGTATAAAATTCCCCAAGAGAGGTACATAGAACACACCGTGAACCTAAGAGGGGTTTGGTGGAAGGACCAAATATTAAGATACTATACTGATACAATAAATTATTTCAAAGTGTCTAATATACAGAGGGATTATTTATCCCTCCTTTATTCCATGTAGAAACTAATAGAAATACCTACTCACTAACTTCAAATTCAAGATCACATTGATGATTATCAACATAAAATTTCTGTGAACTTTATGCTTCCCTTAAATGTTTCTAAATGAATTTAACTATCTCCTTCATCTCATCAGCTTGATCAAGTCCTAATATATTTCTTTCTACATTCTCATTCCAATTTTTTGAAGTTCTACACTTGTTTTCATAAAGGTATTTATAAAGATAAATCTTAATTATTGAGTGAAAGAAATTGGTATAAGAAAAGTTAACTTGATGAAGGTATTGATCCAAGCCACCTTTGAAATCCATAGAACAAAATGTAAGGATATACACTAGGTTATGAATTGTTCTCTCAAACCAACCATCTATATGAGGATGATGTATAGTGTTAAAACTTAAATATGTATCAATATCTTGTTGTAAACATCACCAAAACAACATGGTAATCTTTGGATATTAATAAGATATAGTAGAATGTGGTACTCTATGAAACATTACCACATCCTAAATGTATTTTATGGAAAGTAGATCCACGGAGACATATTCTCTGATAACAATGAAGTGTGATATCTTTTTAAGGTGTCATATATTACCCATGATTACCTCAACATAAAAGATAAGATAAACCATAAAGGGTAACTATTACTTTAATTATATTTACCCAATGTGAAAAGGAATTCCTCTTTAAATAACTTCATGAATAAAATTAATACAAAACAAAAGAGTTTTATATCCATAAATGTCACCAAAAACGTCCTTAATCCTAGTAATGTCCCGTTATGAAAAACCTTATAAGGGGTGTTAATGACTTTGAGATCACGATCAAACTTAATATCATAAACCCATAATGGTATCCATAACACTTAATTTAATCTTAAATAAATAAATATATTCTTCTAAAATTAACACAATCCTTATATTTTCCTGATTCTTATAATTGAAACACTATTAGTGAAATAATTCCATAGAATAATTCATGAATCCAATTACATAAACACTTAAACCCATTCAATTCATCAGTTTGAATAGAATATTCATTTGCATGGTCTAGGGGATAACCCTAAATTTAGATTAGCGACTCAGGTAATTCTCATGTTCCCCATATATAAATCATTGAACTCCTCAGGAATTTTAACTCTATGATATTATTTTTCACAGCAATAACATATTCCCCACCATTTTATATATTCTTCTAGGTTCTTATTCACACCTTCCTCACATATAGGAATATGAATCTTATTTCCTCTATGTTTATTACAACATGAAATTTTATACAATTTCCTCTTCCTCACACTTTATATCTTCCCAATTATCATCCAATTTTGTTGATAATATTGACTCGATTTTCCATCAGATTTAGTTTCTACATGATTCTCTCTAGTTTCATCCATTGAAACTAACCAAAAATAATAGTATGAGGAACAATAATCATAGTTTTGTACCATCTAATCAAGAAAAATTACTTATAGGATATCTAAATCGTGACACATTATTTTAAATATGATACAACTTAAAATTAACTTATGTCATCCTCAATCATCACATTTTTTTAATCCATAATGATGGTTTGTAAAGAGTTTATATATTCTTAAATAATATCCCTTGGGAGTGGCAAACAAAGTGTGCATCAAAGACTATTTTCATGCACTGGGTGATGACCGAGTCCATCTCAATGAACCCCCTTCATAATTATTAACCCTTGATACCTCTATACTAGATCACATCCACTTGTAATTTCCATATTGAGTTTTAACTTCTCAGAATGAAATTTCTCTATCCTTTAACAAAATTCTAGGTTACTTTTATACAATTTAACTCTTATTTAGGCTTATCTTTCGATTCATCTCTACATATATCATTAAAAATATCCCAAGGTATCTCATTAATGTCTTCTCATCCTAGTTTCCAATGTTTAATTAAAATATTCTCTGATACCAACTCTAGGGACCCATATATAGATATTATATCTTTTTATAACAATATTCAATACATTACAAAAATACACATTGGAGGACCAAAATAGTTTAGTGACTTTGGAGACTAGGTACACAATCTTATAATATGGTGAAAGATATTTAATTTCATCGATAAATATATTACCATTTGATACTATTTATAGAAATACACTAGTTAAATCCCTGATCCAAAACATGGGGATGATAAATATAAGAATGGTTAATCTCATATGATTAGTATGGGTAAGAAGGGATATATACATAAAACATGCGAGTACAAGTAAGAGAAAATGATAATAACATTTGAAAACCATAACAGACATATCATAGATCATAAACATGAGTCTTTTATTAAATCATGGTTGTTCATAGGACAAAAATCATAATATAATTAGAGAACATGTTCCATTAAAACATTACATTAGAATAATTTAAACATTTTTGTCATTCAATTCAGATTATAACATTGTGAACATTTATAAATAGATATCAGATAAATCATTAAGTTAATGAGTTGAAATGAGTCCCTCTCATATAACTATGGAAATTCAATAAGGTCCACACATTACATTATGAACATGAGATACAGATATATGAAAAACACTGTGAATATTTAATTAGGATCATTCCTGACATTGTGAACATGAAATTGGGTTCACACATAACATTGTGAACATGTAATCAGGTTCAATCCTAACATTGGGAACATTTAATAAAGTTCATGCATAACATATTTATGCATGATTTATCTTTCTTTACCCCATGAAATATAGGGAGATATAGTTCCCATCTATCACATAATAAAAATCGTAAGTATCAGTGCTAAAAGATCAAAAAAAATTAATCATATCAAAACCCATGAAATAAAATGGGTTTCATAAACATTTCATTATATTCCAAAATATATACAATATACAAGTTTTATAATTATTTAATCATATCATAACTCATGAAAATAAATTGGTTTTAGAAGATTTTTATCATTGTATAACCCTTAGAATAAAAAGAAGTTACATAAACATCACATCATCATAAACATTACAGTGATCTGACCCCAGATTGCCTATAACCGCTGTACACAACTAATTACGTTGGAATTATTATAAGTAATCAATCCCCAAAGTACCGAAGTGTTTAGTATTCTTGGTAAACCAAATACAAAAATGAGTGTTTTATTATAAAATAATTCACTAATTACAACATAACCTTTTTCTAACTAAATAAATAAATAACTTCGAGGATAACTCTAATATATCTATTAAATACCTCCAAATCATTCATAGTAATTTTATTGGAATTATAATTGAAGAAACATAATAAGGGTGAGGTGAGATGCTCAATAATGAAAAAAATATAATGGAATCAATAACGAATCAATAATAATAATTATAATTTCGGGGTAAATAATGGAAAACACATACAATATAATCAAAAAACATAGAAGGAAGTGCATAAACAATATGTCAATAAAATAAATAGAAACACACTCCTTTTATATAACTAGATAATGAAAAAATATGGAAATATAGGAAATTGAAACACATTTTATTTAATGAATGAACTAAAAATGCAGTGAATCCATAGATATGTCATCTTAAAATATCATGGATGAATAATAACTGAAACTAAAAGAAGGAAATGATTTTTAATGGAAATTATTTCTAAGGCACATGAAAACCTATAGCGTCAAGAACATTTACAATATGGTTTGAAAATTTTGGTAGAGACCCATTTAATATTCACAACATAATTTACTCATTAGAACACATTGATGCATCGAGGAGATATATAAAGTCTAGTATCCACCCATCGTTACCAGTTCAAATAATTCCTCATATTGAATAATTAAAAAAAATAATATGAATTATCAAATATCCATATAGAGTAAATAATACTAAATTATCAATATTTCCCAAATAAAAAAATAACAGTCAATGTAGACACCGTATATAAAATGGTGAATGGTTTAGGAAATAATAATATCAATGTCAAATGAAAAGGATAATTAGGGGGAAATTCAATGTTCAATGGTTATATAAGATTCAATATTTAATATGAAATCAAAAAATACTTAATTAAGTGAATGTGAATACTATCCTAGGACAAATTAATAATAAACCATCCAAATTAAGAATAAGGATTTTATAAATACATAATATCTCAAGTGGAGTAGAAATAATGGGATGCTATTGTGGATGAAAGGAAATACTATAAAACGAGATTTTAGAAACATTCTTATGGAAAATATAATTTTATTAAGAAAAAATTTTATAAAACCTTTTATTTGAAAATAACTTTTGAAAATATTTTCTTCCAATATTAACCATTTAAACATGGAAAGGAATCTTCAAATAAATTACGACAGGTTAATCGGTACAAGCCGTATGAGGTAAAATGAACATTCCATTTACACGGTTAAAAGATAGAAGGATTCCTTGTATGGAAAGTGTCAATAACATTCCATTAAAAAATTTGGTAAAATAAAAAAAATGGTAAAAATTTCTTTACCAAATAATTTTAATAATATTTTTATAAACCATGGTTTTTAGAAGAAAACAGGTTCTATAACCAAGGAGAGAAACACATTCAGGTATCATGAAAAACATTTTCTAAAACATTTTGAGTAGAAAAGAGTGGTAAAATCATACTAATAATTGAAAATTGTCTTAAAAAACCAGAGGGGAGAAAATTTAAGGTTATATTGAGTAGTGTTCATATTATTTCCTCGAATAAAAATACCATTGAAAGATCATAAAAGTTACTGTTGATGAAAATAATCCTTAAACATTCCATATTGTTCCATTCAACTTTGAAAAATTTTAAGTAACAATCCTCATGAGGGAATAATATTAAATGGAAGTTTAAAACAACATGAAGATAAAATGATTAATTATATTATATAAAAATTGGAAGTAGATACACCCCAAAAAAGATGTAAGAGGTGAACATGCCATTTATCTCATATATGTAAAAAGTGAGATGAGAATACCTTAACTTTAGTTTCCTTTCGGGTGAAAGTCAACTATATTCTTGTATAAAAAATTTATGTAAATTTTGTAATTGATTCATTAATTTTTTCATGTTTATTGTTACTTTTATTACACATATTATCATGTTTTTACAGCTACTGAAACAGTTATGTTTACATCAGGTGTTTTGACCAAATTCAGTTTATGTGTCAAAAAACATTTTGTTGGTAAACTATGGTAAAATGGGTCATTACAGAACATATAAATATAAATAATAATGAAATAATTATCATATTTATACATCAATTATTCTTTTTAAAACAATAATTATGTATGATTATGGAAATGAATAAACGTTATAATCAGGGTGTTGGTTGGTCGTGCGTATGCTTGAACAACATTATCTTTTTTCAATGATCATTATGGAAAGAAGGTAAATAACACAATATACATAAATAATGATCATTATAACATAAATTACATAGTATTTTATCGTATATACTTAAATATAGAAATAATTTTATGAAAAAGTAATCACATCAGGTCGAGGAGGTGGTATTCCACACGTCCACAAATGATGTTATCACTCTTTTAGTATGTGAAAGTGTAATAAAGAAAATGATATGTATTGTATTTATAGAAAGGTAATTATTTAATATATGTAATATATAGGTTGTGTATGTCACTAATGTTTAATTAAAATAATCATATATACGTTCCATGTACTATGTGAATGAATCATATTGCTTGGAGGGGCTGTAGTCCACAATTCCACAAACAATGTTATCGTTTTTACCATAAATGGAATGTATAAAGATATGAGATTTAAAATAATTTAAAAGCTTAATTAAATATAAAATATCATATATAAAATATATTAATATAATTTCAATCATAATTAGCATCATGAGAGGGGGTTAAGGAAGAAAAAACAATCATTATTTTGTGAGGTGGTAGTTCACTGTTCACATAAATAGTATGTTCATCACCCATTAGATTAAGGAGTGTGTAAGTGTAGATTGAAACCTTAAAAAATCACAATATGTTGATAACACTTATGTTACTATATAATCATTATTTAAAAATAATTGACGGTTTGGAGGAGTAAATGAAATAAAAGATATCGTTTGAAAGCGTGACCTTAAAAATCAGGTAACTACGTTTGGTTTATACCAAAAGGTTTCCTTGGATGGATTTATACAAAAATAGAGGCTTAAAAGTTTAGATGAGGGATTTTGGGAATAAATTTTTGTAGATTATGGCTGAGCCTAAGTGGTTAGAGAGGTGATAGGAATGTGGAGAAGTGGGGGCCTTTTATATTGAATGAGGAGTGAAACCCTTGTAATATTTTGACAAAGGAATTATTCCCACGTTTTCAGGTTGAAAGTGGATAAAATAACGGGCCAAATTCGATAAAACATAGTATTGGGTCAAAATATGTGCATAAAATTTCGATTTTACAAGTTATTTGGTCTTTTTAGGACATAAGGCTAAGGTTCAGCCCCTTATTAAGCTTAATTTAATGTTAATCATTGGAATTAATTTTAATCAGTTTCACTATTTTTTTGGTAAAAAACAAAGTTGGATTTATTATAAAATAAAAATTAGTATTATTCCAAATATGGAATCTATTTTTCCAAATTAAAATCATATTAGTGGTATAAATTTATTTAAATTTAATCTCATAGGCTGGATGGGGATGCTGGTTTTAAAGTAAAAATGTCCAAAAGTATGATAAGTTTTTATATTCAATTTCAATGTGAAATTTATTTTAATGTCTAAGATATTATTATTTGTTAAAAATATGATCTAATTAAACTTAAAAACCAATTTAAAATGCAATTTATCCCTATAAATGTTTTTATGGAAATGTAGTTTTGAATTAAAATTCATTATTTTTAACTATTCATAAAAAATGACATGTTTCTGAAAAATTTCAAAAATTCACACTAAAATAATATTTATATTTTTATATCTATTATGATGTTTATTTTAACTTATTAAATAATTTAAAGTGTCAAAATTCATATTCAAAATTGGTTCTCTATCAAGAGGCTGTTATATTACCGTTATAAAAAACTTGGTTTTTGTAAGTGAAATTGGGTTTGTTCTTATCTTATGAATATATAACCTAATGAATGAATATAAAATATATTTGATGGAATATATAACTTATATATTTTAGGAAAATATTTAAACAATTTTGATTAATATTTTTTATTAAGGAAAAACTCCTTTGTAACCATAAATATAATAATATTTCTATTTATATCCAATTGGTTCTTATTTTTGTTTCTCATGAATTGGTAACCCATTAATTCATTATATATATATATAAAGCATAAATTTTCATAATTTTGTTTTAATATTCATAAAAATGAACATAATTTCTAGGTTATATGATATTATATTTAATAATAATATTTTAATAATACATTGTTATTCGGTGAAAATTGGTCTTGTGTGTAACACGAGATATTGTAGAAGGTAACTATTTCGTATAACACATTATAAACCCTCATTTCATGCCTTGAAATATAAAGAATCTAATTTTAATAGTAAATATATTAAAAAGTATTTGTATATTATATTCCCTTATGTGTTTGGTGTCCCGTGTCATAGACTCTATTGAATACAATGTTCATACTTAAGAATTTTGGGGTGTTACATTCTCCTAACCTTAATTTAATTGCACCCTCATAATTTAAAATCAATCCTGGTAAAATATTATTAGATATTTCCTATCCTGAAATCCCACATCATGATATGGGTTCATGAAACATCCTCTAGAAAAAAAGAATGGTAAGTACAAAGGTCAAATGGAAAACCATGTAATTTGGTTTCTAAGTATGAAATCATTAGTGGAATGTAGAGATACACACTTGGAGGAAAACTATAAATATTTATTGATAATGATTGAGGTCATCAATAAAAAACAAGTGAATGATCAATATAATGTTGAGGGCCTCAAATCCATAAATATTTTATTATTTATAAGACCATCGATTCAATTAAAATAAAGGTGTTATGATAATATTTTACCTTGAACTAGTTTTCCTTATGTTGGGTAATTCATTTACTGAACAAGAATATAATGAAATATTCAAACTTGATAAGATTAATTTTTTTATGAACCATCCTAACTTTTGGTTGTGCTTTAATCAAATTCTTATTTATCCCTTTACTCCTATAAATTAATTACCAATAATGAATTTTTAATTTTCCTGATACACTAAAAGAATCTTTTAAAGGATATAAAGGCCTATAAAAGAGTGACAAGCATAACTATTTTTCTTTAACAATCTTACATAGAAAATATTGTTAGTAAAATAATCTCTAATCCAAAAAAGTTATACTACTTTTTCATAATTCAAATTTATTCGTCAAATTGTGTAATGAAAAACAATGAAGAATTAACCTACATATTGTATAGGTAAGTGGTTGGCTTGAAACCCTTATCATCTGTTATTCATGGTTTCAAGACCTATGGCTAATTTTGATTTGATTGATTATCCCATGGATTATATGTTCTCCTTTTCTAAAACCAAATTAATATAATTTACAAAATAAATCTAATGAAAATCCTTGAAATTTTATCATTGAATAAATTATTAACTATGTTTTTAAATAAAACCACAAAACATAACACTTACCCCATTAATTTTATAAGTACATCATTCCATGATATAGGGATTATCATTTAAAAGTGGGAATTGACTCAGGTAATGCATTGGTTCCCAAAAAATAAGGAAAATAACCAAAAATATATTTCTATGATGAGTTTAATTTCCTTCCATCTAAATCATAATTTATTCCTTGATAATACTTTACATTATTTACTTATTTCCCACACATAAATCATTACCTTGTTTCATGAAGACACATTCTTGCGTGTCTCCTTCTACACTTATCACATTTTGGAAATAAAACCTTCTTTTTGTTCTAGTCTCCACCACTCGAGCTCTTAGAAACCTTCATCCTTCTCTTATTTGGTGCGTTTCGGAGTTGGTAAAGTTAAATATTGTTAATAATATTTTGGGAAAATATATTTGTCATAAGAATGATATCCATAACTCTGATAAAAATATGTTTTGGTTCTTTATTTTCACCACCTTATCCATCATGTTTGATGTTAACTTCAATCCTTCTAGTTTTAGCTATTAATTAAAATAAGAGAGAATAGTGTGAGCAATAATAGTAATAGTGAGAAAATTAAATAATCTTTTATAAGATATCTAAATCATGAAACCTTATTTTTATGTCTAAAATGCCTTAGGTTTAACCTAGATCAATCATTGTCATTATACATTCACTTTCTTCAAAATGGTTTGTAAAGAAAATATGGATTATCCTAAGCTTATCCCCTAGAAGTGTCAAGTGAGATGTGTAGTAAGGACCGTTATCATTTACCATGTTACCATAAGATAGTCATGAAACAAATTTTCATAGTTAGTACTCCTAGGTATATATGTTCCAGAACCACGTCCACTTATAGTATCCATACATGGATTTGTAGTTAGGAAGAGCCACATAATCTATACATTACCAGTATTTTAGGATGTTTTTATATAATTATTCTTCAATAATATATTAGGGTTATGGTCTATGACCTATCTTTTCATAAATCTAGTTCCCAATGTTTGTACTAAAATTAATTTTATACTAACTATAGAGACCCAACCCTAGAGAGTCTGGAGCTGGTGTCCACTACTAATTACATTGGCGTGATTATAAAGAATCATTCTCAAAGGACTAAAGATTTTAGTAGTCTTAGTAAACCAAATACATACATGAGTCTTTTATTACAAAATAATACACAAATTACAACATATTTTCATTGTAACTAAATAAATAAATAACTTTGAGTTTAGCTATAATGCATCTAGAAAATCCCTGTATATCTTTCACAGTACACTTATTAGATTCATCGGGAAGGAAACATAATAAGGGTGTGCTATAATGCGCAGTAAGTGAAAAATATCAGGAAATTAATAATTAGTCATCAAGAATAATAATTATACCAGGGTAAATAATTGAACCGACATACCACACAGTCAAAATAATGAGAAGGAAGTACATAAAAAATATGTTAAGGTAATAAATGGAAACAAAATCCATTTAAATAACTAGACAAGATAAAATAAATATAGCAAGATAAAAAATTGAAACACATTCCATTGAATCAATGAACTAAAAATGTAGTCTATCCATAGATATATAAATTAAAAATATCATGGTTGAAAAATAAATGAAACTAAATGAAAGAAATTATTTCTTAATGGATGTTATTTCTAAGGCACATGAAAACCTAGACCACAAATCCCTTCCACAAGAAGGTTTAAAACAATGGATAAAGACCCATTTATTTTTCCCAACATATTTGTCTCATGAGAACTTATTAATGCATCATGGAGCTAAATAATGTCCGAGATCTACCTGTTATTACCAGTCCAAATCCTTCCTCATATTGAATAATCAAAATAAATAAAATGACTTATCAAATATATATATTTAATAATGAATATAGAATTATAAATATTTCTAAAAATAATCAAATAATAGTCAAAGTAGATAATGTATGTTAAATGGTATAAGGTTTAAGAAATACTAATATCCATGATAAATGAAATGGATAATTAGGGGAAATTCAATGTTCAATGATCATAGGAGATTAAATATATCAAGGGGAACCAAAAATGATTAAAGGACTTGAATTTGAATAATATTCTAGAAAAAATCAATAATAAACCATCCCGAGAAGAAGAATTTTGGTATAAATACAATAAATACCAAATAGAGTAAAAATAAAGTGTTTCTATTGTTAATAAATATAAATATTATAAATTTTTTTTTAAAAACATTATTGAGGAAAATATTCTTTTATTAGGAAAAACATTTTGAGAAAATTTTTCTTTGAAATTGAATTTTGAAAATATTATCTTTAAAAAACAAGATTTTAATCATGAAAAGGATGCTTTTAATAAATTATGGTTGGTAAATCTGCACAAGCTGTATGAGGTTAAAAGAACATTCTATTTTCAAAGATAAAGGTTAGAAAACAAGACTTGTTTGGAAAGTGATAAGAATAGTCCTTTGAAAACATTTTCAAAGGAAAAAAGGCTAAAAATTTCATTAAAAAACCATTTAAAAAAATTTAAAACATTTTAATAATAATTTTTTAGAAGAAAGTTGGATCTCCTAATAAAGAGAGAAACAAAGTCTAGTTTTTTGAAAAACATTTTTGAGGACATTTTCTGTACCATAGAGTGGAAAAATGGTAAAAATAATTGAAAGTGGTCATGAATAACTTGATAAGGCAAAATAAATGGTTTTATTAAACTACGTTCATATGATTTCCTTGAATGAAAATACCATTAAAAGAGTATTAATGTTATTGTTGAAGAAAATAATCTTTAAAAATTCCAATGTGTCCCATACAACTTTGAGACCTTTAAAATCACAATACTCATGAAGGAATAATGTTAAATGAGAGTTTAAAATACCATGAAGATAAAATTATTAATCGTATAACATAAAAAATGGGAAGTAGGTACACCACAAAAAAGATGTAAGTGGTGAGCATGACATTTGTCTCACCAATGTAAAAAGTGAGATGAGAATCCCTTACCTTGAGTTTTCTTTTGGGTGAACGTCCTTTAAATTCCTACATAATAAAATTATTGTGATTTTCTACTTTATTCAGAAAATTTTTCTTTCTTAACATTGTTTTTATTTCACTTATTACCATATATTATATAACTAAATAAACAATTAAGTTTACGTTGGGTGTTTTTCCTAAATTTAATTTATTTGTGAAAACAACTTCGGTAAGTCATCTATGGTCAAAGGGTTAATTATATAACATCTACAAAATAATAATCATGACGTAATAATCATATTTATACATGAATTATACTTTTGAAAAAAATCATTACAGATAGTTATGAAAAATGAATCAAATCACTAAGACGGTACCCTGTGCATACACATGAGTAATGTTCTTTTTTTTCAATGATCTTTGTGGAAATCAGTTATGTAACAACATATATTTATATAATAAATATTATACCATAAATAAAATATTATTTAATCATAAATAATTTTATATATAAATATTTTGATGAAAAATGAATCACATTATGCTGAAGAGGAAATATTCCACACATCCATGAATGACGTTATCTCCTTTTTAAGTCTGTGAAAGGCTGATAAAGAAAATGAAGTATATAATATTTAAAAAATTTAATTATATAATTAATATAATATATAGTTTTTATGTAACATATGTTTAATGAACTCCATCCTTTATTGGTTCCATGTATTTTGTGGACGAGTCACAATGCTTTGAGGGGGTGATAGTCCACACTTCCACAAATGATGTTATCGTTTTTACAAAAAATTGAATCTATAAAAATATGTACTGTAAAATAATCATGAAATCTTAAATAAATAATAAATATCATATATAACACATAAAAATATAGTTTCTATCATAATTACCACCCTGATATATAGTAATGGAAGAATGAACAATCATTGTTCCGTGAGGTAGTAGTTCATTATTCAATTAAGCAATATGATTTTCTCCCACTTCATGGATGTGTGAATAAGTGTAGCTATAAGATTTTATGAAAAAACATAAAAGTATATTTAGAATACACGTGTAATTACATGACAATGATTTAAAAATAATTTAAGTGGTGGAGGAGTAAATGAATGAAAAGATATTATTTGAAAGTGTGACCTTAAAAAACAGGAAACTCCTTTTAGTTTATACCAAATGGATTTATTGTAAGGATTTATGCCCAAATGGATGATTCAAGGTCTAGGGGAAGGATTTTGGGAATCTATTTGGTTAGATAATGTATGAAATTAAGTGTTTTTTGAGGTGTGAGGAATGTGGAGAAGTCGTGGCCTATTATAGTAAAGGAGGAGTGACACTATTGTAAAATTTTGACAAAGGAATTCATCCCATGATTTAAATGCTTCAAGTGTATCCAATAATGGACCCAATTAGAGAAAAGGGAGTATAGGATAAAAATATATCCATACAATATCTCTTTTAAAAGTGTATATGAGTTTTTGTTCCTTAAGGTTATGGTTTAGTCACTTATTAATCTTTTTTAAAGAAAGGTAATTTCCAGGTGTGGCCATTTTGAAGCCTCCACACCAGGAAACCCCCCTCCCTAAGAAGGGATCACTTTACAGAGAGACCTATCTAGGAAGGAGCCATTTCCAGCCGAGATAGAGGAGCATCCCAGAAAAAGTACACTAAGTTTTCAGGCCCAAGGGGTTACAAGGTATAGGTGGGCCGTCACCCACTACCGAGCGCCTTTATGTACTTCTTCAATTGTAGGTCTAGGTGTAACGACATTTGGGATTTTAGGAAAGCCCCACACATAGTAGAGGGGCCCAAAAGAGGTTATAATGGCATACAGTGCACGTTTCCATGGAAAGAACCGAGCCTGAAACCTCAGGGTCAGGATGCCAACATCTATCACTTATTAAGCTTAATTTAAACATAATCATTGTAATTAATTTTAATCACTTTCACTAATATTTTTGGTAAAAAAAAATTGGTCCTCTTAGACATTATAAATTATGATGAATCAAAATATGGAATCAAAATTTTCTAATTAAAATCATAGGAGTGGAAGAAATTTATTTAAATATAATATATAACATATATAGTTCATTTAAATAATTAAATAATTTTAATTAATTATTTTTATTAAGACAACACTCCTTTGGAATCATTAAGATAATGATAAAATTTTTACATCCAATTGGTTCATATTTTCATTTGTCATTAATAGTAACCTATAAATTTATTTTATATGTACATAAACCATTAATTTTGATAAGGTAGCTAATAAAATTCATAACCACAAACATAACAGTTATGTTATATCACATTATATTAAATAATAATATTTTAATAATAAATTGTTATTTAGAGAAATAATATTTTTTTATAACACAATCTATCGTGGATAGTCTCTTTGGCATGTAATGCAGGTCAAATAGGTTTCTTATAAATTGGAATCTATAGAATTTATTTCAAATAGTAAATATATTATTAAGTATCTGGATATTAAATTCCCTTATGCACTCGGTGTTGCGAGTTATATAGAATATCAATTATATGGTTTATACTTTATAATTTTAGGGTGTTAAAAACATAAACCATAAAGATATAGGATAAGAATGGTATCCTTGGATCATATCCCTAGTAAATTATAAATAACCATAATGTTTGTCATCATATATGGAGAATGATTTTCAAATAAAAATAAATTGGAAATTTTCTTGAGGAAAATAACATTTAATTGAAAATCACTTTTTAAAACTATGCTTTAAAAAATATTTTGGAAATCCTTTTATTTTTAAAATAAAATTGAAATCGTGTACAAGAAGATTTAAAATCATTTAAAAAATTCCTTGATGAAATCATCCTTTCCACTTTCAAAAACACTTTTTAAAACATATAGGATTTTTAAAATAATTTATCTTTTAAATTTAAATTGAAAACATATATTGTAATATTTAAAATACCGTGAGTTCATAATAGAGAATTTTTTACATGATTTAGAAGTTTTAATAATGATTCCTTTTGAATTTTTAGTAAAAACCAAATGTGAATTATTTCTAAAATTACATGAATATTCATTTAAAAACATTTTTTAAAATTTAAAAAATGTTTAAAAATTTGTTTAATAAATATTTTGAAGTGAGATAAAATCATTTTTTTATAAATCATGTACTTGGAAGAAAAATGATTTTTCGAACGAAGAGAGAAATAAAGATGACTTTTGTTAAAATAATTCCTTTAAAATATTGAGTATATAAAGATATGAAAGTGAAGGGAAAATATTTATTATCCTAAAATAACTAGAGAAAAATTAAATTAATGTGTTTATTGGGACATGGATCATAATATATTATCATCGAAAACATAATTATAAATAATCCCAATAAATGATGAGATTTTAACATAAAATATTTACCACATTGGTAAATTTGAATCATAAACCCCATGGAAGAGAGATATTAATATGGATATTTAAATTCAAATAATTTTAAGGATAAGAATCATAAAATAAATTCATGAGTTGTATAAACACCACATAAAATAAACACATGGTGAATGTGGTCTGTGTCTCACAGAAAATAAAAGTGAAATGGAAATCACTTACTGCTTTAGAAATATTTTGAATCATAATCCCCAATAAATAATAAAATAAAATTAAACTTTAAATATCATTAAAATAAGGATATTTATTTTATAACATGTCAATAGTGTTGTATATACACAAAAATGAAACAAGAGGTGAATTTTAACTTGTCTCCTAGAAGTAATAGATAGACTAGAAATCCCTTACCTTAAGTCTCGACATCCTTCCTACATGTTAAAAACTACTTTATAATTAATATATATTTATTATAAGTATATTAAATAAAATTATTTATATATATTTTACCATAAGTGATTTACTTAGGACAATTTATTACTCGTTTATTACAAAATCCCCATTAAAATCACATTTCTGGTAATAACCACTGTGTTTTTTATATATGTTTTGATTTGTTATTTTTGTTCATCTTAATTTTATCATAGAACCATAATATCCAGAAAAATAATAATGAATAAATTATCATATTTATACATTAATTATAATTTTTTGATCAATAAAGAAATATGGTTTTATGAAATGACGTACGTTACGATCCTGGAGACGGTAGGTTGTATGCATGCATGAGTAACATTTCCATTTTTCATAGATCATTATGTAAAAGAGGTATATAATATTTAATATTTTTTAATTGATAAATATACCATATTATATCTTTATAAATTACTATATTTATCATCAATGTGGTGTGGTGAGTAAAAGAGAGAATCACATCACTTCATGAAGGTGGTAGTCCACCCATACATGAACAATGTTATCATTATTCAGTGAATGAAAATATAAGAAATATAAGGATATATTTTTATTTTATCATTATAAATATCTAATTAATATCATAATAATTTCATTTATATCACATATATTCATTAAATTTGTCCAACTCATTTTCCATGAAAAAACGTTAGTTAAAAACAAATCACATCGCTTCACGAGGTGGCAGTTCACCATACACACAAGAGATGTTATCATATTCTCTTTGGAATGGTAGTCAAAAAGTTATATTTTTTATAATTACTAAATATGTATAAATATGTTATAATTATAATATAAATACTTTATATCCCTCATAATACCCTACTTTTATATGATTTAATGGAAGAAAAATTGACACCGGTTTGTGAGGTAGTATTCCACAATACACATGAATGATAATTTTATAACCCATTTGATGGAATTGGGAATATTTAGATCCATAATTTAACATAAAAACATCTGAATATAATGAATATATTCAGATTATTATATTATCATGTTTCAATAATAATTTAATGAGTCCAAGGAAGAAATAAAATAAAAATGATCGATTAAGAACATTACCTCTTCCTCGTGTAACCTACTTTGGTTTTCACAAAAGCCTTTAAGGTTGTATTTATTCAAAAAATAAGGCTTATATAATGATATTGAAAAATCATGTAAGTAATTTGGGATTGATTTGGCTAAAAAATGGATTGATGGTGTGAAGAAGAGAGAAGAGAGGGTGGCCTTTTATAGGTGTTGTGAGTGGCACACTTGTACTTTTTTGAAAAAAGGTGGACCCACATATTTATCATAGAAAAAAGAATAAAAAATGGAGTATTTTATATAATTATATATAATTTAGTCTGAATATGGTAACAAAATATACTTTATACATGTTTTAGTTCATTTTGGTCTTCATACGTTTAGTTTAACCCCCGATAAACCCATTTTATCTTACACATGGTAATTATTTTTTACTGTTTTCATTATTCATTTTTGTCAAAAATTAGTTTGACCATATTTTATTATCTAAATTTTTATAATTAAAAATATTGAAACCCCTTTTTTAAAATTTAGTTAACAGAAGTAGAACAATGTAATTTTAAATTAATCACATAGAAGCGACAAGAAAGTTGGTTTTCAAAGAGAAACATATCAACAGTTTACATGGGTTTTATATTAAAATTCAATAGGGAAATAATTAAAATTAACTAAATTGGATTAATATATATATATATATATAATTGAACAAATTTTAATTTATAAGAAATTTAAAATATAATATAACTTTATAAATAATTTAAACAAAAATCCAATATTCAATTAAAATTCATTATTTTTCCATATTAATAAAAAACTAACGTTTTCAAAAATTTCCCAAAAATTAATAATAATATAAGTTCGACTAGATGATTAAAAAAAATCCCTTTACTTTTATAATATAACTTATAATTGGTTTAAAATTTTCTTTGGAAATAAGTGATAAAAAATGCTACAATACTATTCTTTTTAGAAAAATATAGTTTTTAATATTAAAATTGTATTTATTTTTATCATTTGTCTAAAAAAATATCACATGAATGTTAAAAATTTGAATTAATATATAATGTATATAATTAATTAAAGTCATTCACTGAAAGTGGTTTGGTTAATTTATTGATGTAAAACACATTTTTTCACATATATATATTATTTATAGAAAATGGTTTCATTTAGTAATTGGTCACCAAAGATTTCGTTACATATAAATTTGTAAACCATATTTTCATAATTTAGTTAATTAAATCCATTCCCTCTATTCTAATGACTAGGAGATTATTTTCATATTAAATAATAATATTTTAATAGGATTTTAAGTTTTTCTTAAATTTGGTGTTTTGTGTAACACAAGACAATCACAATTTTTCCTATAGAAAAAGATAAACATAGTCTTTTGAGTAATTATAAATATAAAAAAAAGATAAATTTTGTTTTTAAAAAATATTTCAAAAAGTATCGGGGTGTTACACTTATCCCAAATTCCCATGGTAACTTGAGGGTCATCATGAAAAAATCTGGGCAAGAACTCAACACAAACTACTTCTCAAGTCCTAGAAACCTTATCTCCAATCTACTGACTTCCAAAGACTAAGCATAACCATTCCATGATACCAATTTTTAATGTACCAACACATAATAACCTTAAAATGATACACCAAAACTGATCCACAATATACCTAAAGGGTGTTCTTAATATCGAAAGGCTGGAGATTAGGAACCGAGCATCAATAAAAATCTTGAGGGAATGATTTCTCACAACCCTGACAGAATTCAATGGAATAAAGAAGCTCATATCTCTGATCACTTATCCTATAAGTTATCTATAGTCCTTTAAGGATGTCACAACATAAAATTAGATGCATTCTTGGAAGAAAATCCATGTGAAATGATAGAGATACACCACCATAGCATGGAATGATGGAATGATAGAAAAAAAACTTAATGGAGAATAAACCATAATAGAAATTGAAAAAAAAACACCTCAGAGCACCACATATCAATCATGGGAAACTAAGTGTCAATTCTAATCAAAATGGAATAAAAAAACCATGAAAAATTACCTTCTGAATCCTATTTTTTAGATGAAGGTGTATGATTTTGAGAGAGTTGAAGTGTAAAAGAGAATTTATAGGAATTTTTCTATATGTACATTCCTGATGTGAATGATCCATTCATGTTATGAATAGATCAAGAATAAGGCTCACAAAAAACTTTTTTACTGTATCGTATTATCTTTTTGTCAACTCATGTCCTGATATACATGTTCATTATGTGAATGTTTTGTGATAAATAAACTAAATACAACTCTTTATCGATTCATGTTTTGAACTAATGGTTCATATCAGGAATAATGCCTTTTATACTACCCCCACTCAAGCTGCAAGCTACTCTCTCACAACAGAATAAACACTTCATGTTGTGAATTACAACTATAATGAGATATCAGTTCCTAAACTCTACCAAACCTACAATCGGATTACTCTAAGCACCTGAAACATTAGAATCATGAAAAGGAACATGGTATAATGTTCCATACTCTTTCATTAGATACTTCTCAAACAATTCTTGTCCTCAAGAATTAAAACCAAACCTGAAGGGAAGGGAAGGGAAATGGTTTGTTTGAATGACCACCCTATGAGATACCTATTGGAATTAAATATATATGAATATTCTCAGATACAAGGGGGGGGGGATTGGAGGATTAAAAACATTCATTTTTTTCCTTTAAGAGGATATATGTTTAAAAATATTTAAACTAATCCAATTCATTATTTATCTTATTGTATTAAAAAAATAATCAAAGTAGCCCAAGGTTTGGTAAAAATTATAATTAGCTTGAAAAAGATAATGTATTACATAGGTTATAATTGAAACTCATCGTATTCACGAAAGAAAAAATTAAATTAAAGTGAGCCTGTATTAGATCCTAATCACAATTTTTATGATGATTAAAAAACAATACAATCGATTCTATCATAAAATGTACAAAATTGTATTGGGTATTAAAATAATCATTATTAGTGCATTAAAATATTTCATAATCAATGTATTAAAGAGTTATTATAATCAGAATGGTTATGATAATTGAAATAAAGAATATAATGATGAAAAGGTAATATAATTCATTTTTTATTTAAAGGAAGTGGAAATGTAGAGGTATACAATTATTTTAACTATAATAGAAGGGTATTCTTTCACTTAGGATAATGGTCCATTGAATTATACTTCCAAGAAATTATGTCTTACCCACACCATGGTAGTCCCTTAATATGATGATCAATTTTAGTCTGTCTACCCATCCTTGATAGTCCTCGATTAAGTAGGTAATCAACACCTCTGTCTTCATAGGCTCAGAATCCTTTGATTTGAAAAAGATCAACACCAGTATTCTTATCCTTGGAATCCCTCGAACTATAAAAACCTGAGATTTTATGAGAATTATTATTTTTAATTTCATAGATGTTTTTTGTTGAACGCTACACCAAAATTAGCTTGTGCTATACGCAACACCATATTAGCTTGCAGTATACACAAAACTATTCTTGGCTCATGTTACACACAATTTCAAGTTCGTTTTGTAGAAATTATTCTATGCAACATTAAGTATAGATTTTGTTTAATGTATAAATGAAATAAGTTTTTATTATGTTATACGAAACAAAAAAGGGATCTTGTACTACACGCAAACTTGACATGGCTTGCATTACACGCAATCACGACCTTCTTCGATAGCGTGTGTAGTACGCAATACCGGGTTTCACTAAACAATGATATATTATTATAATATTATGGCCTAGCCGTTATGAATAGTATAAACTAAATTTTGAATTTTATAACATTTTTATTCATCTTACACATTTTCAAGAACATGGTATGAGAACAAAATAAATTTTTAGGGTAAAATAAGTATTTTTCAAAAAATGCAGTTTTGCCGCTTTTTGATGGAGCACCCACTTTAAATATAGTTTCTGACATGTTTATAAGTTTAATTTTACAAAATAAAATTCTTATTTGGAATCAGGATATAAAAATTTACATTGGATGAATTTTTCATATTATTCTGATAACTTTTATATTTTAATGAATAGTAAAAACACGCTATATTTTAATTAAAAACAACCCTTTTCATCGTAATAATTTATATGGTTAAAATATAATATTGAATGGTTTTAAAGTATAAATATAACATATTGATACCATTTAATATAATTTATTTCATTACCATTAATTTTACATTGAATTCACAGGTAAAAACATTTCAATCTTTGTCAATGTTTTAACTTTTAAAACTCGTTTTCTTAACAACTGGATTAATTTTAAATTAATTACTAAAACTTTTGTGTTTTGAATTTTTAAAAATTGATTCCATATTTTAATTCATTGGGTACAAATTATGTTAATTGGTTTCTTTTATTTTTTTGATATTATGAATATTAACTACGGTAATTTTTATTTACTGCAGTTAAAGGTGAATCTGGTAATTAAGGGTAAAAATAAGATTATAAAATTACCCTAACACCTGAAAAAATTCTATTGGTTGAATAAAAGACGACCCATATCACCTAAGGGTTGGATTAGATTCATTTAATGGAATATTGACCCTGAAAATAATATAATTATTATTAAAACTAAAGAAAGTGACAACATGTCACTCTCTTAAATATTAAAAGTATTATAATTTTAATTTAGTGATAAACTTCATGAAACTTAGAACATGAATAGTATCCAGAAAGCTAATAAAATTTTCTACATCATCTAAATTTATTTATAATTGTTAGGTATTAAATAGGTATCATTAATGGTGACACAATATTGATGTAGAAAATATTTTATTGATTGAAATATAAAATAAATGGTTTTAAAAATATTAAAATAAATATTATATGAACTATTTAATGTGATCCACTAATTTTTAAGATAAATATGAAATGTTATGAATCTATTAAATCTTTTATTTCAAACATATATTCTGTGTGAATTTTATTTAAATTCAAATAAATGAATAGTGTCAAAATTGACATTATTGTTATTTTATAAAACATAACATAATATAAAATACATTAAAAATCACAAAAATATTTAAAAATTATAAATTAAAATTTATAAGGTCTAAAATTAAATAAATTATCCAATTATGGACAATTAACAACACATAAGTAATTATTTATAACAAATTAAAATTTAGAATCTTATTACAACAAATAAAATTAAATGGATTAAATAAGGATAAATCAAGTTGATAATGTTTAAAATAAATTCCCAACATGTATAAATTTTATTGGTTGATGATATTAAAACCATATATCATATAATCTTTTAACTTGAGTCACTTTGGATGTTTTTAAGTGGGGTTTCATTTTTTTATTAATTAATATTTTTAAGGTTTCTAAAAGTGCCCCTCTCCTCTCCTATATAAGGGAACCTCCTTCCCTCTCTTCTTCCCAAACATTTGGGCCTTCAATATTAGAAAAACCCTCCCCATTTCACGTATACACTTCCATAGAAACCTACTAGATATCCTGGTATTCTTTAAAGACAATATTTAGTGCCCTAAGAGGAGGATAAGAGGGTCCGCGTCGAAGAAGAGGTAATCTCTTCTACCGATTCTTTCAAGTTTCTTTCTTCTTCAAATTATTCTTCTTTAGTTGTTTCATTATAAAGTAATAACATTAGTATCAATAATATACTGATATGTTATTATAAGTATGAAACAACCCATTTTCCTTTCTATCCATCCTATAGAAAATGAAATCACTGCGCGTGCGTACGTACGGAATACCGTCTCCATGCCATTGTGTAATCAGTTTCCCACCACCACGTTAATTGGATGTGTATAATGGTGTAGAGAATAACTATATATGTTTATTATAACATCATAATGATTATGAGACATTATATCATCCACTCCAATTCTATTCAATAATTATGGGAACCATATCATCGCTCGTGCGTACGTACGGACTACCGTCTCCACGAATACGATGAGATTCATTTTCCATGATCAACCATTCAAGTATGATTATAAAGTATATATAATAGATAATCATGAAATATATTACATAATAATGATACTGGATTTATGTACATATATGTTTCATTTACTTAATTCCATTTAATTCAATAACGAAATGAAAACAGCGTTCATGCGTACGTACAGCCTACCGTCTCGATGAACAGTGTATTTCATTCCATTTATCGATCAATCATATATATTTATATGATGAATATAAGTTATATATAAATCATGTTTTAAATTACGTAATTAAGTAAATCTTGATATAAGTAATAATATCAAGAACAATAAGTCAAAACACGTATGATAAATGAAACAATTTTACCCAAAATGCTGCTTTAACATGGAACTTACAAAAGAACGGGTAATATAAAGTCATAAGTGAACCATATGTGATATCATAACAATGAATGTGATTCTGTAATAAGTAAATGATATTATTTAAATCATTATACATGAGGTTCAGATACATATGAATCATATCGGACATAAGGTATTGGATAATTATTCAAATATCGTTCTTATCCAAGATTGTTTATTCTTAAGTATTTACTGGGGTTATATTTATCATCCATGTCCCTATTTTCTAAAAATGGTTTCATGTATGTTTAAAGTCCTTCTTACCCATTTTTTACTTTTACTACATGGTATGTAAGGAATATTTCTTTTTTTACCATACGAGGTACCTTTTCACTTTTCTGGAAAAAGTACGAGAAGAATGTTTTTTTAACTTATACTGAATAAATAGATTTTTACCATTTCATAAAGCCTTATTTTCAGGATGCTTCCTCCACAAGATTTCATGATTATTTTTTAAAAAACCTTTTCTTTTAAAATTGCATGACATTTTGTGAAAAGAAAATGATTTTGAAGAAGAAAGGATATTTTCCTCCAGAATTCATTTCAAGTGTTTTATCAAAACCATTTTCCATCTAAGATGAAATTATTTCATATGTGTATGTTTAGAGTATAATGTATCTATGATTTAAATGGTTTAAATTTTTGATATCCATTTGTTTTATATGGATTATGTTATGATTGGATGATGTTAATGAAACCCATTTTATTCTTTAGGTTATGATGAATGCTTTATGTTTATGTTTTGGCACACATAAGAATGATTTCATTAAGAGATGGGTGGGACCTATATTTCCAAAAAATGAATTGGGTAAAGATTTATATCTCATGATACAAATATGGCTGGAACAACAAGTTAATCTGGTTCAGTGATATAGGAATGGAACGAGGAGTGAACTCGATTCAGAAAGGGACTCTGTCCACTAAGATGGTCTTGGAAACAATGCCTTGGCTATTATGGAAATCAAAACATGTACTTAATGGTTTCCATAATTACATGTTTTATTCCCATGGGATTTTATCATGATTAATGTTTCTTTATGATCTATGCCTTACATGCTGTCTTGTTTTATGTCATTTCTCAAGATTTTTATGTTTAAACATTATAGTCGTGTTCTTAAGTTCAAATGCATATGGTTTGTTTTATTTTATCCATGTTTATCCTTACTGATCATTTAAGGTCACCCTTTATATGTTTTCTTTTCCCTAGGATTTAAAGAATGGTTTTAGGTATGAAAAAAAGGGGAAGATCTTTATGGGAGATGTTGAAGATCTTTCACCACGATTAGATGATTATGATCCGAGTTTCCATAGACATTAAATTATTATGATCCTTGAGTTTCAGTTCTTGTTATATATTAAGTATTCTGTAAAAGTAATGTAATGTACATGTACGTCAAGATTTGGGTCTCTACATGATCCTTTTCAAAACATATCAGTATCTCCTGTAGAAAAAAATCTTTTCAAATATATAAGTATTAGGAAATAGACATTCATGAATTGTAGACTTTAGAGTTTTCACAAAAGCAGTATTTAGATAGATCACTCATAGAGTGTCTCTAGTTCTTTAAAAGTAATGAGATCCTCCAAATGAACTGGTACTTATAGACTTCATCCCAATGGTTATATTTTGGCTTCAACTATCATATTTCTTTCTAAAATATAGGGCGGACTTGGATAGTTGGCATTCCAACTGTCATATTTTAATTAAAACAATGACATCATTTTAGAACACATTCAAAAATAGAATTCATGACATAGTTTTGGAATACCTATTGAAATTGAATACACCACATCATTTGGTTTCAAAGGTTTTTTTTCGATACAATACTTTCTCTCTAAATACGATTGAGTGAGTATTAAAAGAATATGCAATATTTTATAAAATACAAAAGTGAAATGTAAATCGATATGATAGTTTTAATTTGAAATAATGAGTACGATTTATCTAGTCAGTGTGATTTTATCGGGGAGTATGATTAAGAACATAATTAGTGAGACCGATAAAATTCATATTTAGACTTTATTCGATGTGTTTAATAATAATAATATATTGGATAATCATATAAAAGTATTATTTGTATAAAATAATTGGGTATGAATATAATCGTATCCTTCTTAGAAGAAACATATATATGAATGAAAAACAAAAAGTATTAAAGATAATATATGTATTAAAAAAATGTTTATAATTTACAAAACTAAAAGGAATATAAATGTAAAAAGAAGAATTTTTACTTAACAACCCCCCCTTATTAGAAAGACCAATCTAGAAGTTAAAATAATTAAAAAAATAAAAAGGTAAATAAAATTTCATATTTAGAAGACATATAATTATCTCCATTCAAGTTTTGAAACACTTATAATTTAAATCTGAATACTAATAACCTCCCCCTAGGATAATAATACCCTTATGGATCATATTCTACAAAAGTAAAACCCACATTTACTAAAATTATTCTTCTTTAGATAATTCCTCCACCTATCGAAAACATTAACCCCCTTTGTAACAGAATGTCCCCTATTTAAACAATTTCCCCCCTTTGGGATTTACAAAATAGGAATGGAGAAGATCTTCTAATGCCTGAAAAAGTGTTATAGAGAAAACCCATCAACAGAGATATAATGGATTTTATTTTCTAAAAGGTTTGACAGAAAATTTATCTATGAAAAAAACATTCAATCAAAATGAAAAAAATATCTATGGTGTTTTTTGGAAACATGATACAATAAGTGTTCAAAAAAGTAATTTATTTTCCTTGTCTTTTTTGTTGTCTTTTTTTGTAATATCTAATACAAACATCTTCAAATTCTTGATATCTTTTATATCTTCCATCATATTTTTTAGAGATACCATCTGAGAGTGAAGAATTAGTTCCTAGACTATAAATAACTGATCCAGATTCTGAATTTCATCTTCTAGAGAAACAATCTTCCCATCCAGATATTGAATCTAAGCTAACTAAGCATGAATCATTTCTTCATAAGAATGATGATTTTCAACCTAGTCTTTTAACATATCTTCTTTAACTTTTATACTTTCAATAATATTTTCTTATTAAGACCAATACATTTTTGATTGAACTATGGTTACTTTTTTTAGAATACCAACCATTCTAGTCAGTAAGATATTTTCAGATTTCATTTCCTATTCTTACTCCCTAAGTGAATTTATCTCTCTAGGGTGAGGATCTTTTGAGGAACTTTGTTTTTAAAAATCCTTCACTTTATCATTTGTTTCACTCACCAATTTATTAAACGCAACTGATAGTTGTTTTATCAGACTCCTTATATCTTCAATCCTATCTTCATGATGCTTGAAATTCCCATCAATATTATATGACCACTTGAGGACTTTATTGTAAGAATTCATTTGTTCCATAAAACATTATTCAAACACTTTTGAATTCAGCTTTGAGTTGTAGAAACCCATCTATCAGAACTTTGACTGAGTTCATTATTTCATTATGGCTATTAGAAAGAATATCAATCTTTGCATCCATGTTGGGAAAATAAGGAATTATATTTTCCTTCCTTTTTAATTCACGTTCAATGTTTTTAACTCCTTTGATTAAAATATTTCGATCTGAATCAGTGTCATATTGGTAGGATGATAGATCACCGTAATGAGTTTCTACTTTAACATCTTCCATGTTTTGATTCTCATTTTCATTAAGATCCTGTTTTTCTTCTTCATCTAAAACTTAAATCACATATTTTTATTCTATTTCCTGATTAGATTTAAACATGTATTGGACTCATGGGGACGAAATTATACTTGAAGTTTCTTTTAAGGATATGACTGGCATTGTATCTGTATGATATTTTTGACTTTCATCAGCTCCCTTTTCTTTTGATTCAATTTTTTCTTCCTCAGCACTGTTCTGTTCACATTATTATTATTTATCAATGTATTCATATATGTGGCACATTTAAAAATCCCATTCTTCTCGAGATATTTATTATTCTCCAAAATTTTGTTTTTTCTTCTCTTTATCCTGAGTAATGGGTATTACCCATTTAAAAGGTCCTGGATTCCTAATATTTATTATAATACTCTATTTATTTAAATACATTTTAGGGTTATCAATATCAAAACATTTAGACGTTACCTTTTTCTGATTCTTTTATTTTTCTTTACATTTGATTGTTTTTTGAGTATGATCATTTTCAGTAAGGGCTTCATCTTATTTTAGAACAAAATGTGGATCTCCCTCTTTTCTCTAATCTTGCTCGCTCCTTCACTATTCATCCATTCATCCATTATAAACACATTTCTTCTTTGGATTTGGAATGATATTGGACTTTCCATTATTTTATTTTTCTTAAGAAATATGTATTTTAGTTTCAAAAGATTCCACTTTAGGGACTTATTATTTATCATTCTTATCAAATTTCATTTAATCAGAATGAAAATATATTTTCATCCTTATCAGTGTATAATTGTTGATCCAAAAAACTATCATATTTATTTGTACTGAGGAAAAGAAGATGCTGAAAAAATTTAATGTTTCACTAATAAACTTGCTATAAATATATGGGAACATTATCAACTATGACTTAATACATCCATATTTGAGATTTTTTATAGTTATGAAGATATAACCCATAAGGTTGATCTTCCTCATATTCACAAGATAATTGAGGGTGAAGATATCTAATACCATTATGGATTGTTTGACTCATATCCTTGGAATTAGAAAGCCTTACATCCACAAAAGGATTATCCTATTATCTATTGGTAGATTATTTACCCCTCTTTTGTCTTAATGTTCCTAAAAAAGGTATTTTCTGATTTTTCTCTTACAAAATACACTATGTTCATTGGAAATTTTCTGAGAGGGACAAAAAGAATCACCCTCATATGGAACCTCTATAAAGAGATTTTTTTTTATGGTTGACATAGATATTTCACTATGATATACTAGAAAATATACATTCAAATCTTCCTCATATAATTTCACAGTCTCAGAGAGTTGAATTACTTCATCTGGAATGATCAGGTCCCAAGACATGAATTTATTTGCACATACCGATTCCAATATTTGGAGTTGAATAATTATATTCATAGTAGAATAATATTACTTATATAAATCTCTTTTAAGGAGAATTTATTGAAAGAACATCATCTTCGAAAAAAATTTCGATGCCATTTGTTTTGGATAGGTTGCAGAGGACTCAGACATGAATACACAAGGAGACTCTGAGTACAGAAAAGATCAATCATGGCTATTTGAATAGGGGAAGAGCTCCCCTACAAAATTTTGAAATTTAGATATGGGATAGGGATGGGGGGTCCCTATTTATAAGAATAGAGAAGTGACCACTGAGATTCTATGGTCTAGATTAGACTAGAGAGATATAGCAGTTGAAAATATTTAATCACTGGATTTTTTTAAAAGAAATAAAAAAATTGAATAAAATATTTTATTAAAATTAATCTTATAAAATGTTTAAAAGGAATAGATAACAATTGATATGAATTAATTGAAAAAATAGTGAAATGTATATGGAATTTTTCCTTTCTAAATCTCATTTTAGATTTGTTGGTTTGAATATATTTTTAAAAAAATGTTTGTTTTTTTAAATTTATTGTGAAAAAATGTGACTTTGATAAAATGTGAGATAGTTAAAAAATGTGTGACGAATAAAAATGTGAGATCAATAATGTGTGAGATCGATTAAAATTCAAGATCAATACAAATGTGAGATCGATAAAATGTGAGATCGATAAAATGTGAGATCGATTAAAATGTGAGATCAATAAAAATGATATTCCAAAAATGTAAACATATGTACCCCCACTTAGAAAGGAAGTATCTTATTGTAAGTATATAGTTTAAACAAGAATTAGATATGAATAACTACTTTATAGTGCTTCTATTTAATGTATTCAAATATATAAGAATGTAATGGTTTTGTAAATATATCATCAAGTTGTTTTTAAATTCTAATGAATTATAAAACAATATCTCCTTTTAGGTCCTTAATACACATAAAAAACAAAACGTTTGAAATCGAGTATTTTCTAAAAATAAAAATGTTATGTGTACCAACAACATTTCCTTGAGCATTATCTCTAAAAGTTACTTTTCCACCATTCATCTTAATAATATTTTCAAAGAAGGTTTGATTACCAGTCATATGCTGAGAATAACCACTATCCATGTATCATCTATTGTTGTTGGTACTTTTTTATTTTCTTTAATATAAAACATTTAGATTTTTGGTATCCAAACTTCCTTAGATACGGTATTATTTGAAAATAGAATCATAGGAATCCACATCTTTTTAGAAAAATTATCATTATTAAATACTAAGGATTAGATTTTGTTAAAAGAAAAATTATTGTTCCATTGTCTACGAGTTTGACACTTGGTGAGGAATGTGGCACTTTTGGGAACATAAAATTTATTACAAAAAAAAAAGTTTTGTGTAAGAATATCCAATTCCAAAACTATTACATAATGTATAAATTTTTTTACACATGTTATCAAATTATTTTTTTACCAAAAGTAAAGTTTGATAAAATATTCTTAAGATAAAATATTTTATATTTTAGTATAATGACTAAATTCTTATCCTCAAGAGTATTAGTTTTAGAATTAGATTTTTTCTCTAAATAATTTTTCTTAGAAAAAACAGTTTCAATATCCTTAGAATGTTTATCCTTGTTAGAATTTACTTCCTCAAGATTTTTTGAAATACAAACAATTTTTAAATATTTACATCAATGTCTTTAGAAATATTCGATACCTCTTTTGTTTAAACATTGATTCTAGAATTTTCCTTATCATGTTTATTTTTTATCAGACTATTTTCATTTTCATGAAACCTAGAAAATCTATTTACTTCTTCAAAAGAAGGTAAATTATCTTCTGCTAAGTAAGATTCTTCGTCATAAGTAATATATATATTCTCATTAAGATAATTATAATTTAAATACATATTTGTTAAGGATTCAGAAATGTGTACTTTTTCCATAAAACACTTCTTTTTAATAGGAATTATTGCAATAAGACAAATATTATTTTGTTTAGAAGATTAATTATTTGAATATTCATCATTTGAGTCTCCACCACTTTCACTCCAAGAATCATTTGCCTTCATGACCATCCTTCTATTATGTTCTTAGTTCATTTTATGATTTCCCTCATAATTCATGTCTTTCATATCCATTCTTTTCATCTTAGGACAATCAACATTGATATATCCAGCTTTCTTGCATTCATGACATGTGACTTTATTGTATTTATTATCATTCTTATCCTTTTTCTAATATCTATATTGGAAATCCTTATTAGAAACAATCTTTTTTCTTCTTGGAGAAAGATTGGATAAATCATTATCTGATTGTTCAAATTCACTAGATTTTGATTGAACAACAACTTTTATCTTTGGTGACATAACAACTTTCTCAGGAGTTTCGGATTTCATCTAATTTGTGGTAGTATTAAAAGAAGCAATCCCATTATTCTTCTTCACATTCTATGTATCTCACTTTAATATATTCTCATGTTGCATGATAGTTCCAAATTACTCATCCAGTGTTATAGTTGTAACTTTCCTTGACTAGTCTATAATAGTTCTCTTCTATTCCCATTCATCAAGCATGATATCTATAGTCATATCTTCAAGAAACTCTTCATCTATCCCTTTTTATCCCATTAACTATAGAATTTTTCAATAGTCATAAATCTATGTTGAACTTTAACTATTATTTCACCAAAGTGAGAAACAAAACTGTGATAATCTTCTCTAAACATGGCTCTTCTAGTCTCAATAAATTTCGAAGTACCAAAATGTGTAATTTCTAATATCTTGAATATGTTTTTAGATAATCCACAATAAGATATATGATTGTATATATTCTTGGTCATAGAATTAAAAAAAGTATAGCGTATATTATTGTTAAGTTGATATTATTGATTCTCTTAATTAGTAAAAAATCTAACTCCTTGTCATGAATTTTATAATCTACAATGACCATTAAAAAATTCTCAACACCAGTATTAATAAAAAATGACTTTATTCTATATTTGCAGTATTATTAGTCATTTCAATCAAATATAGTCGGTCGTGTAGGGTTCAAATTATCTATAGAACCAACATTCATTCCCACCATTTTAGAATGAAACAAAAAATCATTTTCTCACAACACAAGTTAGTGTAATAACTATTTATAAACCAAGAGCATATAAAAGAAATTAAAAACAATTTGATGTAAAGAATGTGTTAGTAAACTGAGAAGTGATAATATACCATTTATATTGTGTATAGGTATCAATATGAGAGATAAATCCTCTGATACCAAATTTTGGGTCAAAATATGTATGGATATACTCCAATATAAGGGGCGGGGGGCGAATTATAGGTTTAAAAACATTAGTTTTTATCCCTTAAAAAAATCTATTTTAAAAAGATTTAAACTAATCAAATTCACTAGATATAATAATGTAAAAAAAAATATTCAGACTGACCCTGGGTCCTATAAAAACTATAACCAGGTAGATAAGCATAACGTATTTCATAGGTCATAATTGAAACTAATCATATTCAATGAAGAAATGATTTGATTAGAGTGACCAAGTAATAGATCATAATCGAAATGTTTATAATGATTGAAAAACAAAAAAATCGATTCTATCATAAAGTATACAAAATCATATTGTGTATTAAAATGACCTTTATTAGTATATTATAAATAAATCATAATTAGGGTATAACAAAGTTATCATAATCAGAATGGTTATGATAAACGAAATAAATAATATAAACATGAATAAGTAAAACAATTCACATTCTATTATAGTGAAATGGAAATGTAAGAGAATACAACTATTTTAACAAAAAGAGAAGGGTATAATTTCATCTTGTATATAGGATCATTGATTTATATTTTCTAGAAAGTCTATCTTAACCACACTAGGGTAAGCCCTCAATAAGATGACCAGTTTAAGCCTATCGTCCTATCCCTGGCTATCCTCGATTAAGAAGGTAATCAACACCTATGTCTTCCTAGATGTGGAAGCCCTTAATGTAAAATAGATGAGAACTAGTCATCCAATCCCTGTAATCCATTGATTGTTTTCACAATTGATCGATATCAAATGAATTAAAATAAATCTCCTCAAAGATACAAGTATTAGGAAAAAGTTGTTCATGACTTGTATACTTTAGAGTTTTCTCACAAAGAATTATTTTGATAGAGCACTCACAGAGTGTCTCCAGTTCATTAAAAGTATTATGCTCATCCAATTGAACTCATATTTATAGCCTTCATACCAACGGTCTTATTTTGGATCCAATGGCCGGATTTCATCCAAAAAACTCAGAGGGAGTTGGAAAACTAACATTCCAATGGTTATACTATAACTGAAACAATGACATCATTTTAGAACACATGCTAAAATATAATAGATGACATCAATTTAGAATATGTATCAAAATTGAATTCACAACATCATTTTGATTCAAAGATTTTATTTTTGATACAATACTTATTCTCTGATTATGATAGAGTGAGTATGATAATAATATAGCATATCTGACAAAATATAGAAATGAATAGTAAATTGATACGATGGTTTTAATTTGAAACAATGAGTATGATTTATCCAGTCAGTTCGATTTTGTCAGTGAGAATGATTATGAATGTAATTAGTGAGACTGATAAAAATCATATTCATATTTTATCTGATTAGCACGATAATAATCACTTCTTAGATAATCATATGAAAGGATTATTTCTATAAAACAAATGGGTACTATTATTATTATCATATCATTATGAGAAAAATCGTATTTAGGAATGAAAAAATGTCCCAATGACAATATATATATTAAAAAAAGGCTTGTGATTTTCCATACAGAAAGAAATATAAAATTAAAAATGGTAATTTTTACATAAAAATACCTCTCAATAATTTCTACTTCATAGGAAAACAACCATATCACTTAGAGAAAAAAAGTGAAATACTATAAAACACTCTCTTGGGGTAGATACCTCTGAAAAAAGTGCAAGGCCATAAAAAACTCTTCAAGTAAGAGAGAATTATATCATAAAATACGTAAATTTTAACATCATAAAAAAATTATAAATTAAAAAGAATGAATAAAAAATCTCAATATACTAAGATGACATCTTCTCCTCATGTTCTTAGGTTCTCTAATTTACGTAATCATGTCACCATAGAAAATGAACTATGGGAATTCCATGCCTACACAAAATCTTATCTTGGTAGACTGAAATCTCCATGGGATGCTCTTAAAAGTTAGAATCTTTATCAAAAAAAATATCACCTAAATCAATGATGTGAGTATTATCATTAATGTGAAACATGATAGAAATCAGGAATATGACTCATATATAGGGGATGTTCTTACTAGTACGCGACAGTTCCAATATATATTGACACCTTGATAGGCCCAACAAACTAGTGTTAAAGATTAACCCAATGACCAAATATTCATTTCCCATGATGAGGAGTGACCTTCCAGAATAGATGATCTCTAACAACAAAAATAAGTGGTAATGACCTCTAGTAAGCATAGAAATTAGGATGATATTCAATTGCCTTTATTAATTAATGAATGACCTACATTGTTTCTATCATTATATACAACAGTACTAGGATTAGAATTAAGAACTCTCTAACCAAAATCTAGTAAAATGGGAATAGAAATGTAGGCCATATAGAGATTTTAACGGTTCCCTACTAATGGTTGAGTGAAGACTATTTTTTAAGAAAATTCATCCAAAGGTATATGTTTTACCCATGAACCACCAAAATTAAGGACATAAGTACACACCATGTCTAAAAGTGTCTAAATGATTCCACTATGTCTTACCATCTATCTTCAGATAGAATTTAGTGTTGAGGAAAAAATGAGATACAAAGTCTTGTTAATGAAATCTACACACCACAAAGATGAAATGCAGATCAAAATCAGAGATGAAAATCCTCAGGACTCTATGAAGCCTCACCACTTTCCCTAGAAAATTCCTTAATGAAAACTCCCATGATATAGACTCCTTGATTGCTAATAAGTTAGCATATTTTGTCAGACATACATTTAATAGACATAGAGTTTCATAATATCCCCAAGATTAAGGTAGACTAGTGATGAAATACATCATAATTTCATCCCAATTCCACTGAGGAACATCTAACTACTGTAGTAATCCATTGAGAACATGCTATTCAGCCTTTAACATATGAAAAAAAAAGTAAAAATCAGGACATGAAATCTATAACTAAATGGTTCAACATATACTACCAAAACATTTCACTCAGAGAATGATACATCTTTTCCATGCCAGGATGTATCACTATGGGTGAGCTTTAGAACTCATATAGAACTACCTTGAATATCAATAAAGGAATTGAAATATTCTTATGAAACAATACTTGGTGTTTATCACCCATAGACCATCCATCCAGGGTATCAACATATAAATCTAGAAGTTACCAATAATTAACCTTTGAATTCCCTAGTTGAAAATCCTCCACCTATTACACTAAAGAATGTAACACCATAATCTGATAAAGACATCCTCCACCACAAACCTCTTCCATATTAAAATTAGTCACAGAGAAATCATCCTTCAATCTCCATGAATACCCAAAATCATCCACAAAACCACTTTGGGAATTCTTGCTTAGTTTATTAGCTAAAACATTACCCATTCCTTATGCCTAAGAAATATCAAATACAAAATCTTATAAGTATTCCATCCACCATCCCTATCACATGTTCATGTAAAACTGTGATTTGGAATACCATAGGATCTTGTGATTAGTGAGAAGCATAATGGGTTTATTAATAAGATAATTTCACCAAACCTTTAAGTCAAACACAATCATTGCCAACTTGAGATCAGGTGTGGAATTTTTATATTCATGGGGTCATTACTACCAATACCCATAATAAATATCTTATCTCATCTATATCATGACACTACCCAAGGAAATATTTATAGTATCATAGTAAACTTCAAATTAGACGCCCTTTTATAGAAAATAAATAAACAGTTTGTTGCACAAATTATCCTCTAGGTACTCAAAATTATCCAAACACTAGTTTGTCCAAAAGAATGACTGATCCTTTTTAGTTCTGTTTTCATAGGAGTATCAATCTGATAGAATTGTTTCATAGACTAACTTTAATACCCTACATGACCAAGGAAACTATACACCTATACAACATTCTTTGGGAATTCCCAAGAATTGAACACTTTAATCTTTTAAGGATCCTTGGATACACCAGGCTGGAAAACAAAATTCCCTATGAAATTAAAATCATGATCCTATAATGAATACTTTGATAGTATCTTGAATATCTTTTTTCACTAAAGAACCCCCAATGCGGCCTAACTATTCTCTACATGCTCCTCCAGATGCAGATTAAACAAGGGTGTCATCTCTAAACAAAATCATTAACTGTCAAACACCATACATCAATTTTTTTAATTAAATTAATTATGTAATTATTTTTAGCCTATCTTTTTAGTTTTGATAGTCGGCGGGTCAAATTTTAAATTTTTGGAAGATTTTTTGCTATTCCACAGTCAGCTTGCATGGTTAGTGGTAACAGTGCGGTGCCCATGTGAGTTTCTTAAAAGATTAAAAATTGAGTTTTAATTTTAATTCTATTTTTACCTCTATTTATTTTCTATTTTGTTCTCCAATATTATCCCCCCAGTACATCACATGAGGTGCACCTCCCCTATCTCTATGGCGTGAACCTCCCCCACCTCTCGACATTATCTTCCTTCGATGATCTCCACTGGGTTCCTCACATATCTCACTTGTATCATCGAGGTAGGACCTTCTTCTCCCATTTCCTCCCTCAATTCAGAATTTTTCTACTTCCTTGTTTCCCTACCTAGCTCGGCCAAACCCTAGGGTTTCTGATGAATTGATTTTTTATGTTTATCTTCTCAATAGTATGTGTGGAATATCATTGAGGTCTACTTTTTTCATTTTCCAACATCCACCACCAATGGAGAAGTAGATTGTTTTGTTCCAGATTTCTATCACCGCTCAGGGTAAGGGGTTTTGTCCACTATTTTGTTTATCATGTTTCTTTTAGGTCCCTATAGTTATTTAGGGTACCTATCAATTATTGTAGATCATTTGGTGGCTCATTAAAGGGGTTCACTAGCATACATAGGTATATATATATATATATATATATATATATATATATATATATCTTCCTTGTACATATTCCCTCATGGAGAGCAGAATATGTACATTGGATTAAGGGATATATATATATAGGAATGTATGCACATGAAAGTTTGGGTGATCTTATTAAAAAACATCAAGTGTTGAAGTGTTTAGGCTTGATTCTATTCTTGTTTAGGTAGGTTCCTTATTCCCACACCTTTAATATGAATTCCTTTATTTTTTGTTTATTTTATAATTTTTTTTATATTTATGTGTTATATGTATATGTTAAGGAAACTTTATTTCCCCTCTTGGAATGAATATAACGTTTATTTACATAACTTGTTTTAGAATGTTGTCATGATTTCCTTTAAGTAAGAAGTATTATAACTATTTAAAATAGTTTTAAAAATTATTCTTGGCTTGTGTAGTGTGTTTCATGGAACTTAAATGATTTTATTTAATGTGATATGTAAAACTTGTTTCATTTAGCACCTTGAAGTGTAGTCTTACAATTAAATTACATGAAGTCTCATTTGGAACCTTTTTAGTGTGTTGTTTGTTTTTCTCTTAGATTTGGAAATAGATTTGGAATTTTAATTTTGTTTTGAAAATTTAAGGGTATTAGTGGTACATATAGATTTTTTGAATAGTGTTTTGAAACTCATGTGGCGTATAGGACCAGTTGGCATATTAGAATGTTTTGGAAAGTGGATTGAAAAATTGGGTAGTGTGAGGCCCAGTTGGTATTTAAAAATGTTTGTGAAATAAATGTCTTTTAATTTTTCTTGAGAGAATTGGACTATAAATTGAGACCAGAGAAACTTTGGATGAGATCCTCTCTAGTGGTTCATGCATGAGAACACAGTTGGTTATGGTTTCTATAACACGTTATGCCATGTGTCCCTATTATTAATATTATTATTATCATCATGGGATTCATGGGAGTATTTTAGAGGTTCTAGTGAATATTTCTTTAAAAAAAATTTAGAAGGGTTGGTACCCCTTGACATTATATGGTGTGTTTGGATGGCCCATTGGATGGGCTATTTTAGAGTGGCTAGTTTGTTATTGAATGTGGAGCATCACCATATGTAGGTATGTGAGACTTATATGAGTACATCTAGATATCACTCTATGTGTGTTTAGGAAATTCAAATGAATACATATATGTGTGTTCCTCTTTATTTTTGTGGAAATTTTGGTTACATGATCCCATGACACCCTTACTTGTCTTTTCATATTAAAACAATTGATCCAACACAATTTTTCTTTTCAAATATTTTATTGAAATTACTTACGTGATTCAATTTTTTTGGGGAGTGTAATGGAAATTGGTTTTCTATAAAAATTGAAACATGTTAGTTATTTTGATAAAAGAATTGAAAACCTTATTTTTATATATCCTATTTTCAAACTAGAAAGAATGGATTTGACTTTAATGGTGGGGATAAGTGTTTGTTTATTTTTGTAATCACTAATAAGCATCTCAATGCTTAGGCATAATCTATATTTTCAATTTTATTTTCCTCTAGTTTTAGATCTCTCTTATATTAAGTGTGTTTTTGTGGTTGGTGTTACCCATGTGGTCACTTGGAGGAATGTATAACCATTTAGTTTAATTTGTTTTCCTATTTCTAGGTTGTATTATTTTATTCTTATCTATTTATTATTATTTTGTATGGTAAATCATTCCCAATTGAGTATATTTTATTCCCGAAACTAGTTTAAATCCATAGAGGATGGAGAACGCCTCTCAGGCCTTGTCACGGGCCAGCTCAACTGACGGTTTCCAGGTTGACCTTGGTTGGTTTCTGAAAAAACAATATCAAGGTAGGCCCTTTGTTATTTTAGGTGTCAGGTAGATTAGATATAGGATCATCATGACTTGATATGTGGGTATGGGAAGAAGGCTACAAACTCTTTCTCATTCTGATCATCGAGTTCCCGATTGTATTATGAGATTTTTTGGGTCTATGTGGATAAAGAATGAAAATGAGATTGAGTTGGTGTTACATGGCTAGATTTCATGGAATAGAAACCCATGTGTAGATTAAGCACACAATTCCAGATACTTCATGTGGTTAATTCTCATTCAGAGCATTGTATACTAATCCATGTTATCGGGTTTGTCATATACACTACTTTCTTGTTGAAGATTTTTTTGGTGCGAGTTTGATTTGGGACTACTTTTTCTCGGCCTGAGTAGATTTCAAATATGGAAATGGTTTTTTGGAAAGGGATTTCCAAAACTAGAAAATTGTCTTTGGAGTGTCAAAGAGGTTTTTGAAATGAAATTGATTCCAAGAAATGGTTTTCTTTTAATGGAATGTGTGGCTTAAAAGGTAACAAGGGATGTTGTTTGGGAATTTTTTTAGGGATTTTGGAAACAATTTTTGAAATGTGAAATGAAAGATACTTGGGAATTTTTCCATTGTGTTGAATAATCAGTTTTTGAAATGACAAGTGTTTGGAATTAACCCTTTTTATTTCTATGAGCGATCACATATATGAATGTCTGTGTTTGAAAAGTGGATAATTTGTGGAATGTGTGGATGGGTGATTGAGCTAGAAAAAGGATATATGTATATTCGAGACTTCATGGAGTACCAATGGTGGGTATTTAAGTTTATTTCTTGTGAAAAAATGGGTTTTAAATAGGGTGATTTCAATATTTTGAAATGTGATTGAGTGATTCCTTATTCTTTTGTTTTCTTTTTTGGAATCCTTTTAGCGAGTTCTATTGGTTTTGAAATGTTTATTTTTTTTCATAATGGTGATTTGAGTTTTGGTTATTTTATTTTATGGAAGTGTTGAATTTTGGTTTATGGTGTGTTTTTATTCTGCTCTGTGCTTTTTCTTTTCAAGTATGCTTCCCAGAAAAGGGCCATAGGGTTCTAGTGAGTCCTTTCTAGTTTTTGGTTCTACCGAAACTCCTAGAAGTTAGGTGGGATTGTGTTCTTCTAAGTTTTTTCCATCTTCTATAGTGATCATGATCGATTTGATAAAATATATTGGCCTGATGAAGTTTTTGGTGTTCTCAAGATGTTAGGAACTCCCAAAGATGTGAGAGTCTGTGATGTTTTGGGTTCGTTTGAAGGTTTGACATCAGATTGGTGGAAGGTTACTATACCCATTTCTCTCAGGACAGGATGTCCTGAGAGGTATTAAATACCACTTTTGTTCGATTTTTTATACCTAAGGAGGTAAAGATGATGAAACTGGAAGAGCTCATGAGTATTTATCAAGGATAATAGACAACAAAGGAATACGTTGATAATTTTAAGGATTTGGTTCCTTTTTATCTAGAGGTAGCATCAAATAATTAGTTGAAGGATCTTCTTATGTGGGGTATTCATCCAGGGATCAAGGAATGGTTCTTTTTTTGTTTGGGATTGGTCCCTATATAAAGATAAGAGTGAAGTAGAAGAAACTATTTTGGAAAAGTATTTTTATCAGTTACATCATTTCATTGGTCAGGTGACAATTTTATTTTATTCTAGTGTTGATGGTTGGGATACATTAAGTTATAATGCCATTATCTTCCAAAATCATGTAACCGGAATGGCTGTTTGGGTCACTTAGAGAAGTTCTCCAAGAGGCATCATTAGAAGATTTTTTAGTTGTAGGATGTCAACCTCTAACTCTAAGGTAGTGGATGCATTAAACATCTTGGCTATGGCCCTAGGCCATAGAGTTATTCTTTCAAATAATCAATAATTACAAGAGGTTTGGGGAACCTTGGAGTGGGAGTAGTATGAGTTTCTCTTTTATGGGCTCTTTAACTATTGTATGTTATTCCTTGTCATGAAAATTTGTTTGATCTATTTTCTTGGAGTTATAGTGCCTCTTCCCTTTTGGGAATTTACATCCTTGATTAGTGATTTTTTTAGTGTGTGCATAGATTTTATGGATCAATTTTGGATTTCGGTTCTCTATTGTGCATGATTTGGGGATGCTCAAGTTCTATGGAAATAATTAGCCTTTGGTGGATTTACTATTTAGTTCGAGTTTCTCTATGGGTTTCCATTATGTCATGGATTTTGGTTTAGGTTTGGAGTTTTCGGTTCTGGTGTGGGTGTTGTTTAGCTCAATCAGAGAAGCCTTGGGTTTTTTTGTATTGAAAATTACAACATTGGTCTGGTATGTAGTAGTGTAATGGTGATAGTTGGGTTATTATGGTGGGGATAATACTCTTCTTTTCCCAATGATTCCCCTCATTTAAATTCTTCTGAGACACTGTTGGGTGTGACTTGTAGATTTGAAAGGCCACCAGAGGTTCACAATTCTATCTGGACTCATTCCATTTATGGTTACGAATTGTCCATTTATCAACTAAGTGACTTTATGGGGTCATAAAATGGTTATGGTGGGGAGAATTTTCACACCCTAACCATGAATTTTTTAATTATTTTAACTATTTAATTATTTTTATCCTCGATTTTGAGTTTCAGTAGTCATCTGGTAGAATTTCAATTCTTTGGAATCTTTTAAGTTGTTTCACATTTAACCCGCACAACTAGTGGTAACTGTGCAATTCATGTATGAGTTGCCCAAAATTATAAAAATTGAGTTTTTTAACTCTATTTATTTTCTCATTTTTTCTCCCCTATTGTCCCACATTTCCATCTCTCGTGGTGCATCTGCCCTCCATCTATGGTATGCGCCTCCCCCTCCTATAGACCCTCTATTCCATTGATAATATCCATCATTTTCCCCATGGATCTCACTTGTTTCTTCATGGTAATACCTTCTTACCTTATCTCCTCCATTGATTATTAATTTTTCAACATCCCTATCTCCCAACCTAGATCGTACAAACCCTAGGGTTTCCAATGAATCAATTTTTGATGTTTCTCTTCTAAATAGGGTGTGCACAAGGTCTTTTAGGTCAACTTTATTTGTGTTCCAACATCCTCCACTGAAGTTGATGAATTTTGGTTCATTCCAACTTTCCATCATCCATTGGGGTAGGGGTTTTCTTCCACTATTTTATTTATAACCTTTCTTTTTGGTCCCTTTGGTGATTTAGGGTTCCTATAAATTATTGTAGAGAGTTTGAGGGATCTTTCAAGGGTTAAACTCACATACATAAGGATGTATATATGTATATATATATATATATCTTCGTTTCACATATTCCCTTATTGCTATGGGAATACATACATCAGATTAAGGTCTATATATATTGGAATCTATGTGCGTTCAAGTGTGGGTGATATTCTTAAAAAACATCAAGTGCTGAAGTGTTTTAACTTGATTAACTTCTCATTGAGGTAGTCTACTTATGCAAACTCCTTTAAGATTAATTCCTTGTATTCTTGAGCATTTTAAGAATGATGTTTTTTTGTATTTATGTGTTATATGTATATGTTTGAAAAAATTGATTATGCCTCTTAGAATAGGTTTCTTGTTTATTTACAGAACATGTTTAAGCTTTTTTTCATGTTTTACATTAAATTATAAGTATCCTATGTGGTTAGAATAATTTTGTAAATGATTCATGGCTGGTGAAGTGTGTTTCACAGAACATAGTGGCTTTGATTTAATGTGTTATAAATAACATGTCTTATTTAGCTCCTCAAAGTGTAATTTGACAATTAAAGGGCTTGAAGGCCCATTTGGAACCTTTCTAGGGTGTTGGGTATTTTGCAATTGTTTTTAAAATGTAAATTTGGTATGGGAAATGTAAATTTATGGGTGGTTCCTAGAAATTTTTTGAAAAATGGTTTGAAACTCAAGTGGTGTATAGGCCCAGTTGGAATCTTGGTGTGTTTTGGAATGTAGATTGAAAACCAGGGTAGTGTGAGGCTGAATTGGTATTTAATAATGATCGTGAAAGAAATTTATTTTCATGTGAGTTGGGATACTTGGATTATATGTTGAGACCAAAGAAACATTTGATGAGGTCCTCTCTAGTAGATCAATCACAAGAACATAGTTGGTTGTGGTGGTTATACCACATCAGGAAAAGTGTCATTATTATTAATATTATTAGTATTATCATCATGGGATTCATGTGTGCATTTTAGATTGCTGAGTGATGATTTCTTATCAACCGTTGCTAGACTAGTTCATACCCCTTGACATTATATGGCTTGGTGGGACATTCCACAATATTGTATAGTTTAGAGCATCTAGTTGGATATTGAATATGGAGTTACACAATACACCAATAGGTTAGTCTGAACTGAGTATGTCTAGAGATAACTCTAGATATGTTTATGAAATTCCCATGGTTAGATATCTATATGTTCCTATTTATTATTGTGAAATGTTTGGTTACTTTATCCCATGAAACCCTTACTTTTATTTTTATATTAAAACACATATTCCATCACAAGTAGTCTTTTAAAATATTTTATTGAAATGTCTTACATGATTATGAAATTATTTTGGAAAATATAATGGAAATGGGTTTTTCTTAGAAATAGAATCCTGTAACTTATTTTGATAAAATATTAGAAAACATTATTTTTATATTTCCTATTTTCAAACTATGAATAATGGAATTAATTTCAATGGTAGGGCATAGGTCATTGTTTATCTTTAACATCCCAACTGGGCATCTTGGCGCTCACGCCTACTCGATCTTTTCAGTTTCATGTTACTCATGTTTGGATCACTCTTAGAGTAAGTATGGTTTTGTTGATGGTGGTGACCCACGAGGTCACTTGGAGGTATGTAAAGCTATTTAGTTTTGTTTATTTTTACCCATATATTGTTTTTTAATATTATATTTGTTTATTTATTTGTATTTTTTGTTATTAATTGTTCCCCATTGAGTGTATTTGATGACCAACACTAGTTCTCATCCAAGGAGAATCATGAATGCCTCTCAAGACTTATCACAAGCTGACTTGGATGACCAGTTCAAGGACTACCTAGGTTGGTTTGTGTCATTAGCCGATCCAAAACTCTAAAAAATGCATTCTTTATTCCCACGAATGTATCTAGGGAGTTCATTACATTTAACGACATTAAAATGAACACATACTTCCCATAATGATATAAAAAATCAGTCTTAAAAAATATTCATCATATAACTACATATCATGACATATTGACCATTGATTGACCTTCATGAACAATATAGATCCTTTCGGATAATAAAATAAGTTATATATACCGAAATATGGGTTGGAATTATTAACTATAACTTGATTCAAGTGATTATAATTGTTATATAAATATCGACAACCATCAAACTTGCTTCTGAAAAAAATCCAGAATACCCCAAGGTGAGATTCTCTTGAAAATAAAACCTCACTACAATAGATCATAAATATATATCGACAGATCCCACAACTTTGAAGTCTCCATCCTATATGGATAAATAGATATTAGAGAAGTTCTTGAAAATAGATATATCCCAATTTAAATCTCCCTTTAAGGGGGGAGTTTCACAACCTATTTTGTAAATACATGGTTGTACACTTCTAAAATCCTAGGATATTATGAGAGACAAACCACAGATGAACTCTTAATCAACATAAACATCAAAGAAGACATGAATTGGGAATGACTATGACGTATCCTAGGGTATAACTCACTAGAAAACATGGAATAATCCTTATCAGTATTGTAGAATACATTAAACCTACTCAATTAATCCATGAAATCCTTCATTAAATTTACCAATTCTATGCCGAGGATGAACCATAAGGTTGTACCTAAGAATATAGGATGTATCCCAAATATCCATGCTTCCCCAACACTAGATTATAGTCTATACACACTTCACAAAAGTTAGTTATACCTAAAACTAGAATAGTAAATTATAAATGCATTGGAAGCCCCTCCAAATCATGTCCCAATGCATGGACCATGGAAGGTAAAATGATGGACTGTGTATATCTTGAATTAAAAAATCCATTGAACAATGTAGAAAACCATAAAATAATACCAAAAATGATGTATAAATTATCTTTTTATGGAATGTCTAGAGAATGAATATGACCATAACATACATCATGACCTCTATGAACTTGATGAAAACCACCTCAAAACCCCATATCTTCTCTTTGAGTATGAGAAAAATCATGGGGTTGTCCTCTATATTCCCCTTCCCCCATCCACTGATTATAGGATGGCGAAGCCTATGAGTACTACCTCAATTAATACTCTTGTAATGATGGAACCTAAATAAAACCATCATCCACACACTATCTCCTAAAAAAGGTCTAGTACTCCATCTACTAATAACCATGGAATATATAAGATAAATAATCATAGGATCCCTTAGTAGGGTCCTGAGTGCCACCAAATATATTAAAATGAGGTGAAGGGGGCTCTCACCTAACCCGAACTATTTGAAAGTCCATATGTCTAAATAACCACAAACCCTAGACCATAAAATTTCTATATGGAGAATCATTATGACTCTCCTATAAGGATGATGTAGTGCTATATAATGTCCTCTAAATAACCATTGTTCCTTCCATTACCTTAAGATATATTAGTAATATAAATAGAATGACCTATATATGGATCTTTGGATGTAAAACCACATCAAAATGATTATACATAGCCTCCTAATTTGGTTGATTGTATAAAGAATATCAGATAAGGTTCTTGAAACATGTCATGAAGACCCTTACATTGGAACTACCATACTAAAGGGTAAGAAAATCCTGATGGATAAACACCTTTATGTACAAAAAAGTACTTGACTCAGAACTAATCTCAAAACATCTCCCAAGAATTTTCCCACACATCATGATGCCCACTTAACTAAAACCACCACATATTGACTTCCCCATGAAGAATCATAACCACTAATGTATCATAATACACATTTTGAATGTGGATTTAACTAACAACTGTCTCTTCCTCATCTAAATAGTCCTATTTGACTAAATTCTAGATTAACCCCTCATACTTCTATTAACTAAGGTTATGAAACTATTAGAGTGTCTTCCTTGAAGTTTATTCATCATCAGACTCAACTATATGTTTATCTACTTGTAAATATTGAAGAAAACATCCATCATAAACTTAAAGAAGAAGTTGAAATGAATCCATTGCAAAAAAATAAAATATGATTAGGGACTCCAACACTCTAAATATTGAATATTTAAGACTAATTAATTTCCATTTAATGTAACCACAAAATACATCCAATTAAAATAAAAGTGTAAATAAGAATGATGTATGATAATTTTATAGGCATATACCATAAAACTAGTTTGAAATCACTTAACAGTCTTATAAAACTTTAGGTCCTTTATTTAGATCACAGAGAGCTCTAAATATCTATATCACATCTATTCTCCCTTGTTTACATAACATACTGAGATTAGATGAAACTATTTACAACAAAACCATGTAGTCCACACCAGTGAATAACTCCAAAATACATAATATCCTCTCGACATACCTTTGATGCAACTCTTTCGTGACCCTACCCCCTTAGTGGTACCCCTCTTGGGATGAGCATTAAGGAATGTAGATGATGATTCCCGAAGCTTGCGTCTAACATGCTACAGGTTGGAGACTAGAAAAAAGGGGATATCATGTAGAAAAATGGTACTCATTTCCCATTAAAATAATTTTATTACTGATATAAAATAATAGAAAACATATAAACTCATAACCATAATAAAAAAATATCTAAATAATTTTTTTAATATCATACAAATGGAACAACTAATAAAGGGTAACTACAAGTTGCAAAAGAAAAACCCCAGTTATAACCTCAAAACCTAAACAACTCATGAATTACTCATGCTAATAATGTCCTTCTTGATCAACATACATATCCTAAAGACAAAAACAATTGTATATATATATTGGTGCAAGAATAAAAACTATACTTTATATGGTCTATGACAACCTTTATTTTTATTACACAATTAAACACAATTTATTACATAAACTTCTTTTGATAAAACATAGAAGATCGAGAGGTATAGTGTCTTTGGGGATTAGGATCATTACATAACAACATAAAATATGAAAAACAACATCTTTATTGAAAACATACTTTACATGACCTCTACATTTTCTCGTACTTAGCATTGCATGGAATAACCAGAGGACATGCATAAGAAAAGGTTGAGCTATAAAGGCCAGTACGGGAATAAACATGGAGTAATATGAGTAAAACAATACATATTAGACAATAGGAGTATCATTAGAGAACAATAGAAGAATAAACATAAAAGCATGATGAATCCTGATAATCATAAAATGGAAATGTGGAAACAACACTTAACATTGAATTAGTATGAGCCAAGGCTCATTGCACATGGAGCATGAGTAAATCCTCATTGAACATGAAGAACGAGTAAAACCTTGTTTTACTTGAATTATCATGAGTAAACACCCATTTAAAAGGACTTATCATGATACTATTCTTAACCCAATGCATTGGAACGCTATAAGGGCACACCCTTCTTAAACATTTCATTTCATGCATAACTGTGCCACATGGATCATATAACATGGATTCATAAAACATAATCATTTATTACATGATAAAGGAATGTGGAATTCAAAAATGAATCTTTATAATCAATATTTAAATTTTCATAATGGTGAATACCCTTGATAGATAAATGGGCATGGTATTCACAACACAATGACATTGGCTTGGAAAATCGGTGTAATTTCAGCAGCGTAACTGCGTGACGTAAGAATTCATAAAAATAGTTGATGGGAGAGAAAGGGGTGTCTCATCATATGTCCATGAAATGGATAGTATGGGGGGTCATATAGATAAATTTTTGAACAACTGTAATGGAATTTAGAGTCATGATACAAACGAATTTCTTGAATGAAAAAGAAGAGAAGGAAATTCCTTTTGGAATTTCTGCGTCGTAACGGGTGTACATGGGAGGAATTTAGTGATAGAGAAAGGGGTATCCCATAATTCAAATATAAAGTGGGTAGAATGAGGGTGGTTAAAAACCATACCCAAAATTTATAATTGAAATTAAATGGCATAACAATTTAATGAAAATTAGACAAAAATTAGAAAGGAAGAAAAAACCCTTACATGGAAGTTTGATTCAAAAGGATTGAGAGAGGATTGAGAAAGGCTTATTGGGAGCCTGGGGCACTTTGGGAGGATTATAGAGCGATTAGGATAGATGTTGGACCAATTCAAAAGGCATTGAGTGAGGAGTAAGTGGGATCTTGGCTGTGTTTATATAGGAAAGGTGAGGGAAATCTTTATTATTTTGGTTTGGGACACCTCAAATTAAATGAATCCAAACCCCAAACCATCCCATGGTTTTTCCCATGGTTTTGGGAAAAGGTAAGTGGAAAAAATATTTTATAAGTCCAAAGTATGAACTTTTTAATATAATTGGTTTGCTTATGTGGAGGGGAGTCACACTCCCAAGGAAATCAATTTAAGAAGACAAGATGTTTAATAAGCCTTGAAGGGTCCATTAATGCTTTTTAAAATATGTCAAACAAACCCAAAATCATATTATTTTAATGTTAAAACATATATTGGCCGAACATAAGGCTTATAGTATTTTATTACATCACTATTGGGTCATTATGATGTAATAAAACACATTATATATTTAAACGGTATTTAATTTTTACACAAAAATTTTGCTGTCTTAGAAAATTATGAAAAATTCATTGTTGGATAATTTCAACATAATGATTTCTAAAATAATATTTATTTTATCTAAATAATTATATATATATATATATATATATATATTAATTTTCACTTTTAAATTAAAAATCGACATTTATCAAAAATTCATGGGTTTTGACAAAAATGGATTTCAAACTTTATTAAAAATTGCAATTTCATTCATAGAATTATACATTCATTTATATTTAATAAAAATTAATTTAATGAAAATAATAATATTTTATTAAAATATTATTTAATTCAAAAATCCATTAATTCATCAAAATAGATTTCTTAGTTGAATATTAACTAAAAATAATATTTGTCCTTTAAAACCCATCTACAAGGTAAAAATAATAAAATAAAGGTATATTCATTATTATATACAAATATAATGTAGATAACCATAGTACTAGGTTCTTGTTACAAAACCCCTTTAAACACCCGCATAAGACCGAAGAGTAAGGTGTGCAATGGTGACCAACTCTTGGGGTGGCTCAGATAACATTTCTCAAGTGGTAATCTCTATAAACATCCACTTCTCTCATAGGCAGTTCTTCTTGAGCTTAGAATATTGAAGCTTGACTTGGGCTAGATAAATACCAAAGCCCAAAGAAACAACCTACTTTATGAGCTCTGAAAAATGGGCTATGTATGGGGCATGTCTACCAGATGAGGTCATCGCTTCCTTTTTCTTAGTGAATTGGATTTGTTAAAGCCCTCTATTTATACTAATCATGTGATCACTGTTCAATGACTATATTAACAACAGTCACAATTCTTAACAGTATTTTAAAATGAAAAAACATAAAACCAAAGAAGTTGACATTTTATATAAATATTTCACATAAAGATACATTTACTTCGATCAAGAGGGATTTCCATTAATGATAGTTTGGGTAGTTACAATCTTTCCCCATTAAGAAATTTTCCACTCAAATTTTCCTTTTCTCACACTAAAATTTATGTGGGTTACTCTGCTTAATCATTTCCTTCGATTCCCACGTTACTTTTTCAAACTTGTGGTTTCTCCACAACACCTTGATGTGGGACATTGAATTATTTCGTAGAACTTTTTCTCTATGATCTAATATCTTCACTGGTTGCTCCTCATAAGAAAGATCATCCTCTAACTATACCACCTCTGAAGAGAGTACATGTTAAGGGTCTGATATGTACTTCCTTAGGAGGGATACATGAAATACATCATGTACTTTGGCCATGGTATGTGGAAGTTCTTGTTGATATGCCATAATCCTGACACAATCAAGAATATTGAAGGGGATGATGTACCTTGGACTTAACTTCCCTTTATTTCCAAATCTCATGACCTTATTACAAGGAGATATGCATAGAAATTCCATGTCTCCAACTTTAATCTAAAGGTATCATTGATGGTTATCTTCATTACTCTTCTGTCGACTCTGGGCTACCTTGATATGCTGCTGAATAGTTTTCACCTTCTCCACTATTTCTTCGACCATTTCTGGTCCAAGAAGAATACTCTAACCAACCTCATCCCAACATGTCAGTGTTCTACACGTTTTCCCATAAAGGGCATCATATGGTTCCATTTGGATGCTTGAGTGGAAACTATTATTATTATAGAAATCAACCAGAGAAAGATGTTGATACAATCCTCCTTTAAAGTCCACTTATCACGCTCTCAACATGTCCTCAAGTGTTTGGATAGTCTGCTCAGATTGGCCATCAGTTTGATGATGATAGGCCGTACTGAAGTTTAGTTCAGTATTCAGATCATGTTGAAGACTCTTCCAAAACATATAGGTAAATCCTGGACCTCGATCAGACACAATATATAGTGGTACTCCATTCATCCTTACCACTTACCTGATATATATCTATTCCATATGATCCAATGATAAATCCTCCCGAATTGCAATGGAGTGTGCAACCTTTGTAAGACGATCCACAATAACCCAGATTTCATTATTGCCTTTGGATGTCTTCAAAGTCTGATGACAAAGTCCATGGTGATGTTCTCCCATTTTCATTTGGCTATGGGCAATGGTTGCATCATTCCCTTAGACTTCTGCCTCTCTGCCTTCACTTGCTGACACACCCGGCACTTTGATGTATATTTAGCGATCTCCTTCTTCATATTATCACACCAATAATTCTCTCGGAGGTCTTGATACATCTTTGTGTTTCCTGGGTGAATAGAGAAATTCAAACTATGTGCATCATCCAAAAGTTTCTTCTTCAGCTCCGGACCTGATGGAACACATAGTGTTTTCCAAAATTTTACAATTCCTTCTACATTAACATTAAACTCTGAAGATTTCCCTTTTCTGATAGCTTCCAATTTTTCTTGAATTCCCACATCATCCTTTTTAGAAAATTTTAGCCTTTCCAAAAGTGACGGCTGAGCAATAATTTTTGAAAGGATTAATGATGCTCTTTTCTTTATGATATCCATGTCCATATTCATCAAATCTATGAATATTCGATCCTTTTAAATTCTCATCAATGATAGAATCACTCGGTCCTTTCAAATTAGGGAATCTGGCACCTTGTTCGATTTCCTAGGGTGGTAATGGATTGAGCAGTCATAGTATTTGATCATATCTAACCATCTTTGTTGGATCATGTTCAACTCTTCCTGTGTGAATATATACTTGAGGCTTTTGTGGTCCGTATATATTTCACACTTCTCCCCAAAGAGATAATGCTACCAAATTTTCAAAGCGAAGACCACTGCAACCATCTCGAGGTCATGTGTTGGGTCGTTCTTTTCATGAACTATCAATTGCCTTGAAGCATAGGCAATTACTTTGTCATTTTTTATCAACACACATCCCAGGCCCTTCTTCTAAGTGTCACTGAATAACACAAAAAGTTCTACACTTGTGGGTAAAGTGAGCACGAGCGTAGTGATAAGCCTCTATTTCAACTCCATGAAGGTTTATTCACAATCATCACTCCAAGAAAACTTTACTCCCTTCCGATTTAGCTTTGTAAGAGGGTTGGAAAATCATGAGAAATTTCTCACAAATCATCGATAAGATCCAGATAACCCCAAGCAGCTACGGATATCCATTACCGATGTTGGCCTTAGCCATCCCTCAATTGCATCTGTTTCGGAGGGATCCACTGATATCCCATTCCTTGTGATGATATGGCCCATGAATGAAACCTCCTTCAACTATAACTCACACTTGTTGTACATTTCATAGAGATTATCCTTCTGAAAGGTATCTAGTAAAGTTATTAGATACTTCTTATGATCATCCTTGGTTTAGGAGTATAACAGAATATCATCTATAAAGACTTTCAAATACTTGTCGAGGTAATCTCTAAATACTCTATTCATCAAGTCCCTTATAATTTCTGGAGCATTAGTGAGTCCGAAAGAAATTACTATGAATTCATAGTGCCCGTATCTTGTACAAAAATAAGTCTTAGGGATATCTTCCTTCTTCACCCATAGTTGATAATATCCTGACCGAAAATCGACCTTGGAGAAGTATTGTGATTCACACAACTGATCGAAAAAGCCATCTATTCATGGGAGGGGATACTTGTTCTTTATCGTGATTTGGTTAAGCTCACGATAATCGATGCAAAAGCGCATTGACCCATGTTTCTTCTTAATGAAGAGGATTGGTGCACCCCATGGTGAAGAACTTGGGTGAATAAACCCTTTATCCAGATTCTCCTATAGTTGTTATTTCATCTTCTCAGACTCCACAATAGCTATTCTATACAGAGTCTTGGATATTGGAAATGCCCCATGTATAAGTTCAATTGAGAATTCAACATCACTTCTAGGAGGAAGACCGAGCAATTCATCGGGAAACACTTCAGCGAATTCCCTCAAAATAGGCATGTCTTCTAAGATGGTTACTTCTTTAGACATAATCAAATGAGTCAGATACATGTGCTCATAGGGCACTAATATCCATGCTTGAGATGATGGATCTAAAAAGGTTCATCTTCCTCCCTGCACTTGTAAGGAATTGGGGGTCGATTCTCCACATAGAGAGTGATTTACCTCTCACGGAAATTTATGTTGGCTCTGTATAAGGAAATCCAATACATGCCAAGAATTTCATAAAATTCCACTAGAGGGAGTATGATGAGTTTTTCCTGGAAGATCAATGCACAAATTATGACAAGGGAGGAGTTATATTCATGGGATGCAATGATTGCCCCATTTTCTCTACTCACCGACATCTTCAATTCCATGATTTGTGGTGGTGTGGGGATTGTTCTACTAAACTTTCGAGATATAAAAAATTCATAGAACCTAAATCAAAATGTACGTTATCTATCCTTGAATGAATTACAAGCATATCTATAACCACTTCGTTGTCTTGGTTCACTTTGGAAGTAGTGACGGAAAAATCTCTCCCTTGCTTCCATGGAGGTTGTTGGTTGCCTTTGAAAACCCTTGGCTTAGGGCACTGATTTGCAAGATGCCCTGGTTCATTGCAGTTTTATCAATGAATAATGAATTGAGGTTCGAATAAAGATCTCCTCTCCTCTGTTGCATCCGTAGGTTTTTATTGTCAGCTGTTAACAACTATCTGCCTTTATCTTCTACACCTAAATCATTTTCTCATCCCGTTAAAGCAATTTCCGAGGTGCTTCTTTCGACACATTTGGAAAGTGGGGTTTTAGATCTTCTTAGCACTGTTATATTTATCCATCAGACCAATAGAATTGAATTCCACCATATGATTCTTATCCCCATGATACCCCTTAGATTCTATGATCTCTATTTCATCCTTGGGGGTAGATCAAAAAATTTCATCATAGCTGTCAAAGTCACGGATTGCCAGCACTTTCCACATGCTAGGTTTCAGCCCATCAAAGAAGCCGTCATCCGTGCTTGTAGGGGTAATGACAAAGATGGAAGTGTATCATGAAAGCCTTGTGAATTTTTCCTCGTACACTCCAATATATTCTTCGTCTTTTTTCTTGAGGTCAAGGATGTCCCTTTCCATCTTATGCCGAAAGGTGGGTGTAAAATATTTATCTGAAAACATCTTCCTAAAATCCTTCCATTCTAACACCAAGATTTGCTCCTCAGGATGCATATTTTGGATCAACATCCACCAATGATCAACTTCACCCTCCATATGATAAGTAGCGAAGAGAACCTTCTCTTTTTCATAACATTGAATGATGGAGAAGATCTTTTCAATGGAGTTGATCCATTGTTCTGTGACTGAGGGATCAGATGATCCATTAAAAGTAGGAGGCCTTTCTCTCATGAAGCTCTCGATAGCGCCTTATTTTTTCTTGGGGTGGGGGGGGGGGAGGGGGTTGAACGTCTTTCTTGACCCATGTTTCCATTTAAAGCTTGAGTTAGCTGAGAGTGTAGTGTGAAAAAGTTTGCGATTCCTACTCCCATTAGACTGGGAATCTCATTAGTACTATCATCACAATGATCTTCACATCGATTGTTAGCCCGAGTCCTCCTATTACAGGCCATTGGATGGAATAAAAGGAAAGTTAGGGGTAATGCATAAAGATAAATACAAGGAAAAAACAAATGAGTTTTAAATAACTCTTATTTCCTTAACATACGAATCTATTGGCTTCAGACTTTGTTATCCAAGATCTACTTTCTAACATATATTCATAGGGAATTTTTTTGTTCCTTAATAATGGTTCATAATAAACTTGTGAATTTACCAAAGAATATCCCCCAAGAGTGTCGTAACCAAGAGTGCTGCAAGGCCCATTTTCATGCACTAGTTCCCATTGGAGTCTAGCTCAAAGTGGTGTTTTCGGGTTTTACCCCTAGGATACATCTGTGCCAGAGCCGCCTCTACCTTATCATATCCAGACAGGGATGTATTTTATTGATAAACCACAAACTGAATACCCACCAACACTTAGGTATGTTTTTATTATAATTAGTCTTGTCTCTAATGCTTCACTACGGTTTTCTAATCCTAATCCCAAAAATAACTAACCCTATCCTCAGATACCAACTATGACAACCCTGCTTTTTATTAAACAATTAAACTTAATTTATAACATAAACTTCATTTGATACAACATAGAAGATAGAGAGGTATAGTGTCTTTGGAGATTAGGATCATTACATAACAACTTAAAACATGAAAATAAACATCTTTAATGAAAACTTCCTTTATATGACCACTACATTCCCTCATACTTGGAATTGTATGGGATAACCTAAGGACATGCATAAGAAAGGGGTGAGCTATAAATCCCAGTAAGGGAATAAACATGGAGGAACATGAGGAATACAATACATGTTAGACAACTGGAATATCATTATATCACAATAGAAGCATGAACATAAAGGCATGATAAAGCATGATAATAATAACATGAAAATGTGGCAACAACACTTAACATGGAATTAGCATAATCCAATGCTCATTGCACATGGAGCTTGAGTAAATCCTCATTTGACATGAATAACGAGTAAAACCTCATTTCACTTAAATTATCTTGAGTAAGAACCCATTTCACGTGACGTATCATGATACTATTCTTAACCCAATGCATTGGAGCGCTATAAGGGCTCACCCTTCTTAAAAATTTCATTTCATGCATAAGTGTGCCACGTGGATCATATAACATGGATTCATAAAAGATAATAATTTATTCCATGACAAAGGAATGTGGAAATAAAACATGAAACTTTATAATCAACATGTAAATGTTAATAAAGGAGAATACCCTGGGAATTGTATTCACTACACAATGACAATGGCTTGGAAAATCGGTGCAATTTCGGCAGCGTAACGGCGTGACGTAAGAATTCATAAAAATGGTTGATGAGAGATAAATGGGTGTATCATCATATTTAAATGAAATGGACAGTAAGGGGGTCATACAGATACATGTCCCAACAACTTTAATGGAATTTAGAGTCATGATACAAAAGAATTGCTTCAATTTAAAAGAGGACAGAGAAATTCCTTTCGGAATTTCGACATAGTAACGGGTGAACATGTGAGGAATTTAGTGAGAGATAAAGGGGTCTCCCATAATTCAAAAATAAAGATGGAATTATGGGGGAGGTGAAGAACCATACCCCAAAATTTATAATTTAAGTTAAAAGGCATACCGATTTAATGAAAATTCGACAAAAATGAGAATGGAAGAAAAAACCCTTACATGGAAGTGTGGTTCCAAAGGCTTGAGAGAGGCTTGATAAAGGATTCTTGGGAGGTTGGGGAACCTTGGGAGGATTCTATAGAGAGTAGGGAAGAGGTTTTTCGAACTAAAAAGGATTTGAGTGAGGAGGAAGTGGGATATTGGGTGGGTTTATATAGGAAAGGTGGGGGAATTCTTTATTATTTAGGTTTGGGACACCTCACATTAAACTAATCCAAACCACAAACCAAACCCTGGTTTTTGCCCATGGTTTTTGGAAAATAGAAGTGGGAAAAAATATTTTATAAGGCTAAAGTCTGAACTTTTTAAAATAATGGGGTTTCTTATGTGGATGTGAGTCACACTCCCAAGGAAATAAATTTAAAAAAACAAGATGTTTAATAAGTCTTGAAGGGTCCATTAATGCTTTTTAAAATAAGTCAAACAAACCCAAAAACACATTATTTTAATGTTAAAACACATATTTTCTGAACATATGGCTATTGTATGTTATCACATCACTATTGGGGCATTATGATGTCATAAAACACATTATATACAGAAACGGTATTTAATTTTTACCAAAAAATTGACTGTCTCAGAAAATTATGAAAAATTCATTGTTGGATAATTTTGACAGCATGATTACAAAAATAATATTTATTTTATCTAAATAATTTTCAAAATATGTAAATTTTTTACTTTTAAAATAGAAAGATACATTTAACGAAAATTCACGGGTTTTGACCAAAATGGCTTTCAAACCATAATAAAAATTACGATTGCATTCATAAAATTATACAATAATTTATATTTAATAAAACTTAATTTAATAATAATATTAACCTTTTATTAAAATATTATTTAATTCAAAAATCCATTAATTCATTAAAATAGATTTCTTAGTTGAATATTAAATAAAAAGACTATTTGTGCTTTAAAACCCATCTACTAGGTAACAATAATAAAATGAAGGTATATTCATTATTATATACCAAAATAATGTACATAACCATAGTACTAGGGTATTGTTACATAACCCCTTATAACACCCACATCAGACTGAAGAGTAAGGTGTGCAATGTTGACCGACTCTTGGGGTGGTTCAGATAACATTGTTCGGGTTGTAATCTCTATCGACTTCCACTTCTCTCGTAGGTGGTTCTGCTCGAGATTATCATATTCAAGCTCAGATTGGGCTTGTTCAAGAGAAAATCCAAAAGAAGAGTCCTCTTTTCTAAGCTCTGAAAAATGGGCTTCATATGGGTCACATCTACTTGATGAGGCCATCGCTTCCTTTGTTTGAGTAAATTGGATTTTTTAAAGCCCTATATTTATACTAATCATGTGATCACTGTTCAATGGCTATATTAACAATTTTCACAATTATTAACAGTATTTTAAAATCCAAAAACATAAAACCAAAGAAGATGACATTTTATATAAAAATTTTACATAAAGAGACATTTTTTTTGATCAAGAGGGATTTCCATTAATAAAAGTTTGGGTCGTTAAAATCTTCCCCCCTTAAAAAATTTTGACCTCGAAATTTCCTTTCTCACACTAAAACAGATGTGGGTAACTCTTCTTCATCATTTCCTCCGATTCACACATTTCTTCTTCAAATATTTGGTTTCACCACAACACCTTGATGAGGTACATTGACTTATTTCATAGAACTTTTTCTCTATGATCTAAGATCTTCACTGGTTTCTCCTAATAAGAAAGAGCATCCTATAAATTTACCACCACTAAAGAGAGTAAATGTGAAGGGTCTGGTATGTAATTTATTAAGAGGGATACATGAAATACATCATGTACTATTTCCATGGTAGGTGGAAGTGCTAGTTGATAGGCCACAGTCCGGACAAGATCCATAATCTCGAAGGGGCTGATGTACCTTGGACATAAATTCCCTGTAACGCCCCGACCCCAGTTACCCAGAGTCGGTGCATTATTTTAATACATTGGAATTATTACAAGGAATCAAGTCATGAAGGACTGATCGGTTTAGCAGTCTTGGAAAATAGATTACATACATGAATGTTACAGTACACTTTATAACATACAAAACAACATAAATAATCCTTTATGAACACCATTATTCCCTTGGCTTAACCCTGCATATCAATCACAATACACTTCTTGGAATCCTGATAAAAACAAAACATAGAAAAGGGGTGAGCTCAAACACCCAGTAAGGGTAAACAATACATCGGAAACTTTAAAAAATAAGCACAAACATTTAAGGCAATGTATAAAAATAAAACAAAATCCTTTTAAACATGAACTTAAGCATAATACTACATAAATAAAATGAAATAATTCCATTTACTTATTCACATGGATATTATAATAATCAAATAATCACATGCAATATCACTAACCACTTTCATAATGATGGAATGCATAATGATGAACATTAATTTCTTTATCAAGGACTCGTGCCAAGGCCTAGGGGTTAACTATAATCAGAACCCAACCCAGAGTGCCTCTAATAACTAGACACCAACCCGGAGTGCCTCTAATAACTGGACACCAACCCGGAGTGCCTCTAATAACCGGACACCAACCCGGAGTGCCTCTAATAACCGAACACCAAACCAGAGTGCCTATAACAAAAAGACACCAACCCAAAGGGCTTACTTTTACCGGTCCCCAACCCAGAACATACTAGTCCAACACATTCATCTTAAGAAGAGGACGAAATATAACATAAAAATTTGTAATAAAACTAGCATGAGAAATGTCAATACTTTACCCATAAACCATGAATGGTATAAAAATAACACATCCATAGTAAAATATATCACAAAACCTTCAACACAATATGGAAGATTTGTATCATGATAAATCAACTTCAAAACAAGTTTAAAATCCATTAAAGAATTTTTACATAGATGATATTGATTTGTAAAACTCTTTGAGTGAAATACGCCTTTTTAATGAAAACATTTAAAAGATACAAAATTTATAAAAGAAGTCATTTAAAGACATTTTTGAATCAAAGTGTCCCATAACACTTTGAATCTTTTGAAAGGAATTAACATTTTAAAAACATTCATGTCCATATAAAGAAATCCTTAAAAAACCATTTTGAATACATGGACAATAATGAGAAATATTTAGAAGAATAAATATTTAAAACATTTGAAATGATGTTTTAGTAAAAATTCCCTAAAAATAATCCCTTTGGAAACTTTTTCATAAAACATTTACATGGATAATAAATATGTCCCAGTAGATACTAACGTAAAAACAACAACCTCGGATAATGAAGAGATTGTGAAATTAACCCTTACCAATTTGGTAACATACGAAACATACACCCTGTGAAAGTGGTATCATACAATTAATATGTAAATACACATAAAATAAATTTTATTACATAAATTATACAATTATGGACAGTACATACACCATACAAAAGGTAATAGTGGCAATATGGCAAGAATCTCACGGGAATAAGGAGTGATAGGAAAACACCTTACCTTGCACTTTACTTTAGTCGAGGGTACGTTTAACCTCCCGTACGAAGATCGTAGTATGTTATTAAATTAAACCAGAACCATATTAATATTTATGATATCATACATGATTCATTTATTACTTTATATTACCCATTTAATAATAATTTCCATGTTAAATTATCATTTCGGGTAATAATCGCTTTCTTTATCGTATGTGTTTTAACTTGTTACTCTTGGTTGTATCACTTATATCAGGATTTAAATACTTATAGAATATAAAACATGATAAAAATATAATATATATTTAGAATATAAATATCTATAATTGACATATATATGAAATCGAAAACACCGTTTATGGAGACGGTAGTCCGTACGTACGCATAAACGTTGTTTCTGTATTCATATAGTATTGAACGAAAGTAAGTGAATAAGATATATGTAACTACATAAATCCTTATATATATAAATATATATATCTCCAATAGAATTATTATGTCATATATTACACACTTATTAGTAATATATATTTTTATAATCATCGATTAATGGTGAACTTGGAAATGAATCTCATCGTGTTGTGGAGACGGTAATCCGTACGTACACACGAGCAAAAATATCATTCTTTTGTTATTAAAATATTATATAATTGGATGGTATATCATATATAAATAATCCTTGTAATGTTATATTTATTATTTAATTCAAATACACATCATTATTATACCCATCCAAATAATAATGTATTGAATAACAATTACACCACGACGTGGAGACGGTAAGCCATACGTACGCACGTATGGTGACATGTCATTGAAAAGATGGATAGAATTATGAATATTGTTGTACCATATTTATAATAACATCAGAGTATATAGAAGATACTGGATTTGTTATTTTAGAATATAAATAACAAAGAAAGAAGATGTTGAAGAAGAAAGGAACTTGAAAGAGGGTGGTGAAAACATTACCTCTTCTTCGGGTTCTTCCTTTTGATTTGATCAAAAGGGCTCCTTAGGTTGGATTTCTGATAAAACTAAGGCATCTATGTTGAAGTGAGGGAAGTTGAGAGAGTATATTGGCAGTGGTTTTCCAAACCAAAAGGCTTTGAAGGTGTGAATAATTGGTTAGAAGTTGGGTCCTTTTATAAGGGGGAGGAGGGGCTCTTTATGAAAAACTTAAAGTTTAATTTATAATAAATTCATATTCGGTTTATAATGTCTCCAAATTAAATTATTTAAAGGTTAAGGTAGGGATGGGTCGAAAACCACTCAAGGAATAGAATTTAGACAGGTTTGGGTCACTATATTAACCTTATCAATAAGTATTAACTCTTAGTTAATTAGTTTCACTTTTACAATGTCTCTTTGTATTTTTATATTATATGGTTAATAATCTTAATATATACATACAAGAGACTCCCAAGTGGTCCATTAATGATACACCTATCATGATAAAAGTCCTTTGTCCAAACCTTAGATTTTTAGGAATTTAATATCAATTAATAATATAATATTTGTTTTAAAAACTCTTTTATGACAATTTTGACACTATTTAGTATTTTGTTTTTTTGAAAGTCATCAAAACTTGATTACTTCGAACACGATACATTGAATCATCCCTAACATGTTATAGTCACCTAGAAAATTCGTGGATGTCATAAAAACTTTGAAATTATATTTACTTTAATATTTATATTACCATTTATTTGATTCTTTCATTAATACGTTAATTACAGCATCATCATTGTGTCATAAATAAATTTAATTATTTAATTTATAAAAATTATAATTAAAATACCATTATTCAGAAAATATATTTATATTTCTAATGAATATTTATAATTGAATTTATCTTCTGTATAATCCTATATTAAAAATGTTTTATTTATTAAACTTTGATTTTAACTCTTTTAACTCTTCTTTGAATTTAATAATAATAAATGTCCTAATCTAATCCAAGTGGACCTAAATGATAATATTTTACTCCTAAGGTTGTTTTCGGTCGAGATACACTTGTCCAATAGAATTAGGACATGACCTAGGGTAATATTAATATCATTTGTACCCTTAATTACCCTATTTACTTTTCACCGTGGTAAATAAAAGTAAAAAGTTACTATTCACCAAAAATTATTTTCATCTCATTGAACCACATTTTACTCCTTGATATTAACCGTGTATCTCGGATTTTCGAAATTCCACTCACAGAAGCGGTAAAATTATGTTTTATGAAAAATTCAGTTTTTTAACTACCACTTAGTGGTTTCACTATTCATCAAAAACTGAAAGTTTCCAGAAAAATACCAAAAATTAGGCCTAAGCTATATTTTATATTATGAATTCAAAAATTATTTTTATTTTACCAAATTCAAGACATATAAGTTCCATTAATTAATTCTCGTCGTTAAAACAAATAATGTGTTTTTAAGAGATAATAAATATCAAAAGATTGACACTTGTTTAGGTCTGGTTTAAATGTGAAATTACATTCAAAGACCAACATTGTATTAAATGGAAAAAATATATTCTTAATATACATTAAAACCACTCAAATTAATAATTTATCACCATTAATTATTTTGATTTAAAAAGTTGTTTTTAATTAAAATTTAGTAATTTTCACTATTCATCAAAATATGAAAGTTATTCGAAAAGTACCAAAATTTTACCCTAAGCTAATTTCGATATTACAAATCAAAAAATGAAATCCATTTCAAAAGATAAAATTTATTAAATTTAGAAATGTAGGTATTACTATTCATAACGGCTAGTTGGATTGGTTGTGGTGTGTTAGAATCTCGAAGTTGCGTACAATGCACGCCATTGCATTATTCAAAGGGAAACGTACCGTGGATGTTTGGGGAGTTTTATTGTAAATTTTTTATATAACCATTCAAAAGAATAAATTAATTTAGTCCAATTGAATATATAAAAGTTTAAAATATTGTATTTTAAAAAAAGGGTTTCACTATTAAAAGTTGGTAAAAGTGCATTTTTTTAAAAATACTTCTTTTATATGAAAAAATGAATTTGTTCTTACATTATGTCTAAGAAACTCATAATATGGATTCTAAAATTATTAGGATTATATAAAGTTTAATATTTAGTTAATACTATTCATAACCTCTTTTGAATGGCTTGTTTGGTCAGTCATGGTGCGCTTGAACTTGGTGTTGCGTGTAGTGAAAGTTATTGAATTATTTTGAAGAAATAACACACTATGAAATCTTGGGGTGTTACATTCTCCCCTCCTTCAATAAATTACTTCCTTGCAATTTGAAATTGTTCTTTGAAAATAAAAGGTTGAAAATAGAAAATATCTTTGTGGGAAAACCCACATCGGGAATTGGGTTACTAAAATTTAGTCTTAATATGAGGAAAAGGGAAATGAAAGGGTCACCACCAAATTATGATCTCTATTCGGAGAACATTGGTGGAAATTAGAGACATATAATTGGAGGAAAAACGTAAATATTTATAGGTAGTGATTGAGGACATCAATCACATACAAGTGTAAAATTGAGGTCCTTAAATTCATCAATCTATAATGATTTGAAATACCATCGGTTCAACAAAACATAGGCTATTAGGATAACACATTTTTGGTTTTATGATTCCTTAAATAAAGTATAAGAATTAATTTCTTCATAAAATAAGAGAATAAGAAAAATATATTCTTGACAAGTAGATTTCCATCCTTTAACTAATTTCTACCACAAACTCATCTTTCACTCTAAAAGATAATAGAATGTACAAAATATATTCTATTTATCCTATTCATATAGGGTTCCAAAAAAATGAATTTATAATTCATCTACCAGATCTTTTAAAAAAGCTACATTTTTTAATCCAGGACATCACGTGGGCTAGTGGTAGGTGATACACCCTTGTCGCCCTTCGGTTGTGGGTTCAAGTCTCACGGCCTTGTCGGACGTGACGGGTTGCCACCCGACCTCCGGGTTGTCCTTTTATGGTAATCCAAAAATAATCCAAACTAGAACTATCCAAAATGCTTTAGTCCAAAATTTATATGAAAGGAAAACAAAATGAAGATCCTTTTTGCTGTGTTAATAACATGTGAACACCTTCATCATGTATTCTTTTAAAACACTGCAACAACCTGAATTACCATAAAACCTTATTGATTACATTCATGATCTCTTATTCTTTAAAGAATAATGGATATACTCCTTCAATCCAAAAATGTTGTAAAACCCAACAATGATGGAATATACAAATCATTAATTAGTTTCAAGGTTGTCAATAATATCCAATATAATATATCCAAATCAATCATGGATTATTCAAAAATCACTACCCCAGTATCAGAACTATATTATGGTTTATCATTCTCTCAACCATATATTTTCCAAAAATTTAACATGCTATTGAGTCACTTTTCTTTGTTCCACACAATCTCAATTCCTTAATGAAATAGTACTGCAGTACAATCCTTATATACTTCATAATCATTATAACAAGTACATTGTTGATACAACACTCAAATGACATAATCAACACAAGAACTCTAATCATTACTCTTCATCTGTGGTAGTATCATAACTTGATTATTATCCAATAGCATCATTTGCGGGATAGTCTGATGACTAGGACGTAGGTTCGCGTAGTGTCCAAACTCCTTGCAAATGAAGCATTGTACATTTGAAACCATTTTCTTACCCTTGTAGTCACGTACTTGGTGTCCTTTTTCTCCCCACTTATAAGAAACTCCCATTCCCTTCAGGCAAGTTACAGGGTGTTTCTTCCCACAGTCATCACATATGGGAAAATTCTTCTTTTCCCTCTTCCCTTTATCCATCTTTCTCTCTTCCATCATTTTCTTCTCTTTCTTCCCTTCAAATCTATAGGACTCAAAGAACTCTTTACTTATCTTATCAACACATGATGCTATTTTTTCATATGATGATAATATGTGTGAAACTATTTCCCTTCTAAATTATGGCTTAATACCATGAAAGATATGATCCTTCTTATTATTTTGATTATACGTATTACTGGAGTTCACATACCTTCTACTGGGTGCCATTTCTATACAATAGCATAAACTAGGTCAGTTTATGAATTGAAATGAATAATTCCCAACTTGTAAAATACCAAACACAAATTGAATAGTTTATGGATATAATCCATAATCATAAAAATGTCTTCTCTAAGGAAGAATATACTCATAAACCCTTCATTATGGTTTGTAAAGAAAATTAGAATTATCCTAAGCATATCCCCCAGGAGTGTCGTAACCAAGAGTGCAGCAAGTCCTGTTGTCATGAACCAATTTCCGTTTGAGTCTATATCAAAGCGGTGTTTTCGGGTTTTACCACTAGGTAAATCTGTGCCAGAGCAGCCTCTACCTGCTCGTATCTAGACATGGATGTATTTCTCGGAAAACTCAAAAAATCTCTACAATACCAAAATTCTAGAAAGTTGTTCTATACTAATCCTCAAATTTCATCTTAAATATATGTGCTCTAATCAGAGTTTTTCTAAATCTAGATTCCAAGGTTATTGCTAATCTTTCTCTAATATCAACTGTAACGCCCCGACCCCAATTACACAGAGTCGGTGCATTATTTTAATATATTGGCATTATTACAAGGAATCAAGTCCTGTAGGACTGATCAGTTTACAGTCTTTGAAAATTGATTACATACATGAATGTTACATTACACTTTATAACATACAAAACAACATAAATAATCCTTTATGAACACCATTATTCCCTTGTCTTAACCCCGCATATCAATCACAATACACTTCTTGGAATCCGGGGAAAAATAAAACATAGAAAAGGGGTGAGCTCAAACGCTCAGTAAGGGTAAGAAATACAGCAGAAACTTTCAAAAATAAGCATAAACATTTAAGGCTATGTATAAAAATAAAACAAAAGCCTTTTAAACTGTAACTTCAGCATAATACGACATAAATAAAATGAAATAATTCCATTTACTTATTCACATGGATATTCTACTAATCTAATAATCACATAAAATATCACTAACCACTTTCAAAATGATAGAATGCATAATGCTGAACTTTAATTTCTTTATCAAGGCCGCATGCCAAGGCCTAGGGGTTAACTATAATCGGAACCCAACCCGGAGTGCCTCTAATAACTGGACACCAACCCGGAGTGCCTCTAATAACCGGACACCATCCCAGAGTTCCTCTAATAACCGGAAACCAACCTGTAGTGCCTCTAATAACCGGACACCAACCCGGAGTGCCTCTAATAACCGGACACCAACCCAGAGGGCTTACTTTTACCGGTCCCCAACCCGTAACATACTAGTCCAACACATTCATCTTAAGAAGAGGAAGAAATATAACATAAAAATTTGTATTAAAACTAGCATGAGAAATGTCAATGCTTTACCCATAAACCATTTATGGTATAAAAATAACACATCCACAGTCAAATTTATCACAAAACATTCAACACAATATGGAATATTTGTATCATGATAAATCAACTTTAAAACAAGTTTAAAATCCATTAAATAATTTTCACATAGATGAAATTGATTTGTAAAACTCTTTGAGAGAAATACCCCTTTTTCTTGAAAACATTTAAAAGTTACACAATTTAGAAAAGAATTAATTTAAAGAAATTTTTTAATAAAAGTGTCCCATACCACTTTGAAACGTTTTAAAGGAATTAACATTTTAAAAACATTCATGTCCATATAAATAAATCCTTAAAAAACCATTTTAAAGACATGGACATTAATGAGAAATATTTACAAGAATAAATATTTAAAACATTTGAAATGATGTTTTAGTAAAAAGTCCCTTAAAAAAATCCCTTTGAAAACTCTTTCATAAAACATGTACATGGATAATATATATTTCCCAGTAGATACTAACGTAAAAACAACAACCTCAGATAATAAAGAGATTGTGAAATTACCCCTTACCAATTTGGTAACATACGAAACATACACCCCGTTAAAGAGGTATCATACAATGAATATGTAAATTCACATACATTAAAGTGTATTACATAAATAATACAATTATGGGCAGTACATACACCACACAAAAGGAAATAGTGGAAATATGGCATGAATCTCACGGGAATAAGGAGTGAGAGGAAAACCCCTTACCTTGCACTTTCCTTTAGTTGAGGTTACGTTTAACCTCTTGTACGAAGATCGTAGTATGTTATTAAATTATACCATAACAAAATTAATATTTATGAAATCATACATGATTCATTTATGACTTTATATTACCCATTTAAAAATAATTTCCATGTTAAATTAACATTTTGGGTAATAATCACTTTCTTTATCGTACGTGTTTTAACTTGTTACTCTTGGTTGTATCACTTAGATCATGATTTAAATACTTCCATAATATAAAACATGATAAATATATCATATATATTTTGAATAAAAATATGTATAATTGACATATATATGAAATGGAAAACACTGTTTATGGAGACGGTAGTCCGTACGTACGCATAAACGTTGTTTCTGTTTTCATATAGTATTGAACGGAAGTAAGTGAATAAGATATATGTAACTAAAGAAATCCTTATATATGTAAATATATATATCTCCAGTAGCATTATTATTTCATATAATACATACTTATTAGTAATATATATTTTTATAATCGTTGATTAATGGTGAACTTGGAAATGAATCTCATTGCGTCGTGGAGACGATAATCCGTACGTACGCACGAGCGAAAATATCATTTTTTGATATTAAAATAATATATAATTGGACGGTATATCATATATAAATAATCCTTATAACGTTATATTTATTATTTACATCAAATACACATCATTACTATACCCATCCAAATAATAATGTATTGAATACCAATTACACCACGACGTGGAGACGGTAAGCCGTACGTACGCACGTATGGTGACATGTCATTAAAAGGATGGATATAATACTGAATATGGTTGTACCATATTTATAATAACATCACAGTATATAAGAGATACTGGAGTTATTATTTTAGAATATAAATAACAAATAAAGAATAAGTTTAAAAAGAAAGGAACTTGAAAGAGGGTGGTGAAAACATTACTTCTTCTTCGGGTTCTTCCTTTTCATTTGATCAAAAGGGATCCATAGGTTGGATTTATGATCAGACTAAGGCCTCAATGTTGAATTGAGGAAAGTTGAGATAGTATTTTTGCAGGGGTTGTCCGAACCAAAAGGCTTTGAAGGTGTGAATAATTGGTTATATGTTGGGTCTTTTTATAAGGGGGAGGAGGGTCTCTTTAGGAAAAACTTAAAGTATTAATTTATAATAAATTCATATTCGGTTTCTTATGGCTCAAAAGTGTATTATGTAAAGTTTAAGGTGGGTATTGATCGATAACCACTCAACCAATAGAATTTAGATAGGTTTGGGTCACTATATTAACCTTATCTTTAAGTATTAACTCTTAGTTAATTAGTTTCACTTTTACAATGTCTCTTTGTATTTTTATATTATATGGTTAATAAACTTACTATATACATCCAAGAGACCCCCAAGTGGTCCATTAATGATACAAATATCATGATAAAAGTCCTTTGGCCGAACCTTAGATTTGTAGGAATTTAATATCAATTAATAATATAATATTTGTTTTAAAAACTCTTTTATGTCAATTTTGACACTATTTGGTATTTTGTTTTTTTGAAAGTCATCAAAACTTGATTACTTAGAACACGATACATTGAATCAGCCCTAACATGTTATAGTCACCTAGAAAATTCGTGGATGTCATAAAAACTTTGAAATTATATTTACTTTAATATTTATATTACCATTTATTTGATTCTTTCATTAATACGTTAATTACAGCATCATCATTGTGTCATAAATAAATTTAATTATTTAATGTATAAAAATTATAATTAAAATACCATTATTCAGAAAATATATTTATATTTATAATGAATATTTATAATTGAATTTATCTTCTGTATAATCCTATATTAAAAATGTTTTATTTATTAAACTTTGATTTTAACTCTTTTAACTCTTCTTTGAATTTGATAATAATAAATGTCCTAATCTAATCCAAGTGGACCTAAATGATAATATTTTACTCCTAAGGTTGTTTTTGGTCGAGATAAACTTGTCCAATAGAATTAGGACACGTTCTAGTGTAATATTAATATCATTTTTACCCTTAATTACCCTATTTACTTTTCACCGTGGTAAATAAAAGAAAAAAGTTACTATTCACCAAAAATTATTTTCATCTCATTGAACCAAATTTTACTCCTTGATATTAACCGTGTATCTCGGATTTTTGAAATTCCACTCACAGAAGCGGTAAAATTATGTTTTATGAAAAATTCAGTTTTTTAACTACCACTTAGTGGTTTCACTATTCATCAAAAACTGAAAGTTTCCAGAAGGATACCAAAAATTAGGCCTAAGATATATTTGATATTATGAATTAAAAAATGATTTTTATTTTACCAAATTCAAGAAATATCAGTTTCATTAATTAATTTAAAAATTAATTCCCGTCGTAAAAACAAATAGCGTGTTTTAAGAGATAATAACTATCAAAATATTGACACTTGTTTATGTTTGGTTTAAATGTAAAATTATATTCAATGATCAACATTGTATTAAATGGTAAAAATATATTCTTAATATACTTTAAAACCACTAAAATTATTAATTTATCACTATTAATTATTTCGATTTAAAAAGTTTTTTTAATTAAAATTTAGTAATTTTCACTAATAATGAAAATATGAAAGTTATCCGAAAAGTACCAAAATTTCACCCTAATCTAATTTCAATATTACAAATCCAAAAATGAAGTCCATTTCAAAAGATAAAATTTATAAAATTTCAAAATGCAGGTATTACTATTCATAATTACTAGTTTGATTGGTTGTGGTGTGTTAGAATCTCGAAGTTGCGTACAATGCACATCATTTAATTATTCAAAGGGAAACGTACCGTGGAAGATTGGGGTGTTTCATTTTAAATTTTTTATGTCCCCATTCTAAAGAATAAATTAATTTAGACAAATTGAATATATAAAACTTTAAAATATTGTATTAAAAAAAGCGTTTCACTATTAAAAGTTGGTAAAAGTGCATTTATTGAAAAATAATTCTTTTATATGAAAAAAATGAATTTGTTCTTACATTATGTCTAAGAAACTCATAATATGGATTCTAAAATTATTAGGATCATATAAAGTTTAAAATTTAGTTAATACTATTCATAACCTCTTTTGAACGGCTTGTTTGGTCAGTCATGGTGCGCTTGAACTCAGTGTTGTGTGTAGTGAAAGTTATTGAATTATTTTGAAGAAATAACACACTATGAAATCTTGGGGTGTTACATTCCCTTTCTTTCTAAATATCATGAACTTATTCTATGGAGATATGCATAGAAAAACCATGTCTCCAACATTAAATTCAAGGTCTCATCTATGGTTATCTGCATAACTCTTCTGTCGAATCTGGGCTTCCTTGATATGCTGCTGAATGGTTATCACCTTCTCCACCATTTCTTCGACCATTTCTGGTAAAAGAAGCTTATTCTCTCCAAACTCATCCCAACATGCCGGTGTTCTGCTCCTTTTCCCACAAAGGGCTTCATATGATGCCACTTGGATGCTTGAGTGGAATCTGTTATTATAAGAGAAATCAACCAGAGGAAGATATTGATCCCATCATATTTTAAATTACATTAAGCACTCTCTCAACATGTCCTCAAGTGTCTGGATAGTATGCTCGGATTACCCATCAGTTTGATGATGATAGTCCATACTGAAATATAGTTCATTATTTAGAGCATGTTGAAGACTCTTCCAAAACTTATTGGCGAATCTTGGATCTCGATTGGACACAATAGATAGTGGCTCTCCATGAAGCCTTAACACTTCCATGATATATATCCATGCCAGTTGATCCAATGAAAAATCCTCCTGAATCACAATGAAGTGTGCAACCTCTATAAGACGATCCACAACAAACCAGATTGCATTATTTCCTTTGGATGTCTTCAGAATTCCAATGAAAAAGTGCATGGTGATGTTCTCCCATTTCCTTTCTAGTATTGGAAATGGTTGCATCATCCCCGTAGACTTCTGCCTATCTGCCTTCACTTATTGACACACCAGGAACTTTGATGTATATTCACCGTTCTCCTTCTTCATATTATCCAACCTATAATGATCTCGGAGATCTTGATACATCTTTGTGTTTCTTAGGCGAGTAGAGAAATTCAAACTATGTGCATCATTCAAAAGTTCCTTCTTCAGCTCCAGAAATGTTGGAACACATAGTCTTTTCCCAAATCTCACAATTCCTTCTTCATTAACATTAAAATCCGATGATTCACATTTTCCTATAGCTTCCACTTTTTCCTCAATTCCCAAATCATCCTTTTGAGCATATTTTAACCTCTCCAAAAGTGATGACTGAGAAATCATTTGTGAAAGGATTGATGATGGTCTATTATTTTTGATTCCCAAGTCCATATTCATCAAATCTAAGATGTTTAGATCCTTTTCAATTCTCATCAATTATAGAATCGCTGGGTCCTTTCTACTTAGGGAATCCGAAACCCTATTCCCTTTTCCCGGGTGGTAATGGATTGAGCATTCATAGTCTTTGATCAGATCTAACCATCTTCGTTGGCGCATGTTCAACTCTTCCTATGTGAATATATACTTGAGGCTTTTGTGGTCCGTATTTATTTCACACTTCTCCCCAAAGAGATAATGCTGCCAAAACATCAAAGCGAAGATCACTACAGGAAACTCAAGGTCATGTGTTAGATAGTTCTATTCATAAAATTTCAATTTCCTTTAAGCATAGGCAATGACTTTTTCATTTTGCATCAACACAAATCCCATACCCTTCTTCAAATCATCACTGAATACCAAAAAAGTTCTCCACTTGTGGGTAAAGTGAGCACAGGCACAACGATAATCCTCCATTTCAACTCCTTGAAGCTTTCTTCGGAATCATCACTCCAAGAAAACTTTACCCCCTTCCGAGTTAGGTTGGTAAGAGGGTTGGAAAATCATGAGAAATTTGTCACAAATAGTTGATAATATCCAGCTATCCCCAAGAAGCTACATATATCCGTTACCGATGTGGGCCTCAGCCATCCCTCAATTGAAGCTGTTTTAGAGTGATCTATAGATATCCCATTTCTTATGATGATATCGATGAAGAATGAGACCTCCATCAACTAGAACTCACAGTTGATTTACTTTTCATAGAGATTCTCCTTTTTCAAGGTCTCTAGTAGAGTTCTTAGATACTCCTCATGATCCTCCTTGGGTTTGGAGTATATCAGAATATCATCTATAAATACTACCATGAACTTGTCAAGGTAATCTATAAAGACTCTATTCATTATGTCCATGAATATTTATGGAGAATTAGTGTGTCCGAAAGGCATTACTATAAATTTATAATGCCCATATCTTGTACAAAAAGCAATATTAGGGATATCTTCCTTTTTTACCCTTCCTTGATAATATACCGACTGCAAATCCACCTAAGAGAAGTATTTTTCTCCACACAACTGATTGAAAAAGTCATCTATTTGTGGGAGAGGATACTTGTTCTTTGTCGTGATTTTGTTAAGCTCATGATATTCGAGGCAAAGTTTCATTGACCCATATTTCTTCTTGATGAAGAGGACTGGTGCACCCCATGGTGATGCACTTGGGCGTATAAACCCTTTACCCAGATTCTACTGTAGTTGACTTTTGAGCTCCACAAGGTCCACAACAACCATTCTATATGGATTCTTAGATATTGGCAATGCCACAGGTATAAGTTCAATTTAGAATTCAACATCTCTTCTAGGAGGACAGCCATACAATTCCTCAAGAAACACATCAGTGAATTTCCACACAATAGGCATTTCTTATAAGATGGTTTCCTCCATAGACTCAATCATCTCAGTCAGATACACGTGCTCATAGGGCACTAATATCCACACTTGAGATGATGAAGTTAAACATATTCATATTCCTCCATGAACTTGTAAAGAATAGGGGGTCGATTCTCCACATGGAGAGTGATTTCCCTCTCAAGACAATTTATGTTGGCTATATATAAGGAAAGCCAATCCATGCCAAGAATTGAATAAAATTCCACGAGAGGGAGTATGATGAAGTTCACCAGGATGTTCAATCCACAAATTATGACAGGGGAAGAGTTGTATTCATTTGATGAAATGATTTCCCTATTTACTGTACTCACCGACATCTTCACTTCCATGATTTGTGTTGGTGCGGGGATTGTTCTAATAAAATTTCAAAATATAAAAGAATGCGTAGAACCTAAATCAAATAGTAATTTCACTATTATTGAATGAATAAATAGCATACTTGTCACCACTTCATTATCAGGGTTCACTTCGGCAATTATTATGGAAAACACTCACCCTTGCTGCCTTGGAGTTTGTTGGTTGCCTCCGAAAACCCTTGTGTTAGGGAACTAATTTGCATGATGCCCTGTTTCTTTGAAGTTGTAGCAATGAACAATGCATTGCAGTTCAAACAGAGCATTCCTTTCCTCTGTTGCAGCCATGGGTTTTTCTTGTCGGAAGTTAACATCTAGGGGCCCTTCTCTTCCACACCTAAAGCATTTACTCATGCCCTTCAGGCAATTTCCAGGATGCTTCTTTCTGCACCTTTGGCAAGTGGGGTGTTAGATCTTCTTAGAACCGTTGGATTTATCCATCAGACCACCAACCTTGAATTATACCTTACGCTTCTTATCCCCATGATACACCTAATATTTTCTGACATCCATTTCATCCTTGAAGTCACATCAGACAATTTTCTCAAAGTTGTCAAAGTCACGGATCACCATAACATTCCACAGTCTCGGTTTCAGCCCACCAAAGAAGCGGTCATCCTTATATTCGGGGGTAATGAAAAAGCCGAAAGCATATTGTGCAAGCCTTGTGATTTTTTCCTCATACAGTCCAACAGATTCATCATCCTTTTTCTTGAGGTCAAGGATGTCCCTTTCCATCTTATGTCGGAGGGTGCATGTAAAATATTTATCTAAAAAACACCTTCCAGAAATCCTGCCATTCCAATGCCTCAATATCCTCCTCAGGCTTCCTATTTTTGAACAACATCCACCATCGATCAAATTCACCCTCCATACGATAAGCAGCCAGGAGAACCTTCTCTTGTTCAGAACATTGAATTATGGAGAAGAACTTTTCAATGAAGTTGATCCATTGTTCTGCGATTGACGTGACAGATGAACCATTAAAAGTAGGAGGCCTTTGTCTCATGAAGCTCTTGATAGCGAATTATTCTTTATTAAGGGGGTTTGAACGTTCCAATTTACCCATGTTTCCATTTAAATCTTGAGTTAGCTGAGAGTGAAGCGTGACAAAGTTCGCAATTCCCGCTCCCATTGGATGGGGAATCTCATTAGTACAATCATCACATTGATCTTCACATAGATTGTTAGCCACTATTATAAGCCACTGGATGGAATAAAATGAAAGTTAGGGGTAACACATAAAGGGTAACACAAGGACAAAACTGATGACTTTTAAATAACTCTTATTTCCTTAACATATGAATCTATTGGATTCAGACTATGTTATCCATGATCTACTTTCTAACATATATTATTAGGGAATTTTTTTGTCCCTTAATAATGGTTCATAATAACTTTGTGAATTACCGAAGCAAATCCCTTGGGACTATCATAACCAAGAGTGCAGAAAGGCCCATTGTTGTGCACCAGTTCCCATTTGAGTCTAGCTCAAAGCGGTGTTTTTGGGTTTTACCTCTAGGATACATCTGTTTCAGAGCCACCTCTACCTGATCTTATCGAGACATGGATGTATTTTCTTGATAAAACACTTACTCAATACCTACCATAACTTAGGTATTTTTTTATTATAATATTCCTTGTCTCTAAGGCTTCACTAGGGGTTTCTAATCCTAATCTCAAAAATAACTAAACGTATCCTTTGATACCAACTATGACAACCCTACTTTTTATTACACAATTAAACATAATTTATTACATAAAATTCATTTGATACAGCATAGAATATCGATATGTCTAGTTTTTTTGGGGATTCAGATCATTACATAACAACTTAGAACATGAAAAACAACATCTTTATTGAAAACTTCGTTTACATGACCACTACATTCCCTCATACTTTGCATTGTATGGGATAACCTGAGGACACACATAAGAAAATGGTGAGCTATAAAGCCCAGTAAGGGAATAAACATGGAGTAACATGAGTAATACATTATATGTTAGAAAATAGGCATATCATTAGAGAACAATAGAAGCATAAACATAAATCCATGATAAAGCATGATAATCATAATATGAAAATGTGGCAACAACACTTAACATGGAATTAGCATGAGCCAAGGAGAATTGCACATGGAGCATGAGTAAATAATTATTACACATGAAGTATGAGTGCAGCCTCATTAAACTTGAATTATAATGAGTAAACACCCATTTCACATTACGTATCCCGATTCTATTCTTAACCCAATGCATTGGAGCGCTATGTGGGCTCACCCTTTTTAAACATTTTATTTCCTGCATAAGTGTGCCACATGGATCATATAACATGGATTCATAAAACATAATAATTTATTCCATGATATAGGAATGTGGAATTAACATATGATACTTTATAATAAATATGTTAATGTGCATAAAGGTGAATACCCTTGATAGAGAAATGGGCATGGTATTCACTACACAATGACAATGGCTTGTAAAATCGATGCAATTTCGACAGCGTAACAGCGTGACATAAGAATTAATAAAAATGGTTGATGAGAGGGAAAGGGGTGTCTCATAATATTTACATGAAATGGACAGTATGGGGGTCATACAGATACATGTACCAACAACAGTATTGGAATTTAGAGTCATGATACAAAATAATTTCTTGAATGTAAAAGAGGAGAGAGAAATTCCTTTTGGAATTTCGACATAGTAACTGGTGAACATGGGAGGCATTTAGTGAGAGTGAAAGGGGTCTCTAATCATTCAGAAATAAAAAGGGCAGTATTGGGGAGGTGAAAAACCATACCCAAACATTTATAATTGAAATTAAAAGGCATACCAATTTAAAGAAAATTAGACAAAATTGAGAAAGGAAGAAAAAACCCTTACTTGGAAGTGTGCTTCCAATGGCTTGAGAGAGGCTTATTGGGAGATTGGGGAACATTGGGAGGATTATAGAGAGAGTAGGGAAGATGTTTGATGAACTAAAAAGGCTTTGAGTGAGGAGGAAGCGGGATCTTGGTTGGGTTTATATAGGAAATGTGAGGGAATTCTTTATTATTTAGGTTTGGGACACCTCACATTAAACTAATCCAAACCACAACCCGACCCATAGTTTTTGCCTGTGGTTTTTGGAAAAGGAAAGTAGAAAAAAATATTTTATAAGGCCAAAGTGCGAACTTCTTAAAATATTGGGGTTGCTTATGTGGAGGTGAGTCACACTCCCAAGGAAATCAATTTAAAAAGACAAGATGTTTAATAAGCCTTGAAGGGTCCATTAATGCTTTTTGAAATAAGTCAAACAAACAAAAAAACATTATTTTATTGGTAAAACATATATTTTCATAACATAAAGATTATTGTATTCTATTACATCACTATTGAGTCATTATGATGTCACAAAGCACATTATATATTTAAACGGTATTTAATTTTTACCAAAAAATTTGACTATCTCAGAAAATTATGAAAAATTCACTGTTGGATAATTTTGACATCCTGATTCCAAAAAAATATTTATTTTATCTAAATAAATTTCTAAATATGTTAATTTTCACTTTTAAAATAAAAATCGACATTTATCGAAAATTCACGGGTTTTAAAAAAAAACGGCTTTCAAACATTAATAAAAATTATGATTGCAATCATAAAATTATACAATCATTTATATTTAATAAAAATTAATTTAATAATAGTAATAATATTTTATTAAAATATTATTTAATTCAAAAATCCATTAATTCTCCAAAATATATTTCTTAGTTGAATATTAAATAAAAATACTATTTGTGCTTTAAAACCCATCTACAATGTAACAATAATGAAATGAAGGTATATTCATTATTATATAGAAAAATAATGTACATAACAATATTACTAGGGTCTTTTTCAATAACCCCTTATGACACCCACATAAGACCAAAGAGTATGGTGTGTAATGATGACCGACTATTGGGGTGGCACAAGTAACATTGCTCGGGTGGTAATCTCTATCAACTTCCACTTCTCTCGTAGGCGGTTCTGATCGAGCTTATCATATTCAAGCTCGGCTTGGGATTTTTCAAGCACAAAGCCCAAAGACACAACCTCCTTTCCGAGCTCTGAAAAATGGGCTTCGTATGGTGAATATCTTCTGGATGTGGCCATCACTTACTCTATCTGAATGAATTGGATTTGTTAAAGCCCTATATTTATACTAATCTTGTGATAACTGTTCAACGACTCTATTAACACCGGTCACAATTCTTAAAAGTATTTTAAAATCCAAAAACATAAAACCAAATAATTTGACATTTTATGCAAACATTTTACATAAAGAGAAATTTAATTTGATCAAGAGTGATTTCCATTAATGAATGTTTGAGTCGTTACATGGTCCTCCTTGGAGCCTCTTCTGAAAATGTGAAGAAAGAATACTTATGACATTTGAATAACCAATGAAACTACCAACCACCCAATGAATTAATCACCACGAATCACATACAACAAATAATATAATATCTAATATAATATAAAATTTAAGGTACCCTTCAAAAACATCCCCACTAGTTTTCCTCTCCTTCCCCAACGTCTCACCTCTAGAGCCATCCCTCTCTATAATCCACATGTGTTAAACGAAACTATATAATAACCTGCACCCTATATATCATATAATCTCAACATCACCCCACCTCTAGATAATAACGTTGTAGTAATACTGAATCACCCACAACCCATACACTATGTATTACACCTCAAGCTATCATACCCTATACATAGTATACCTTTAGTATTCTTTTAGTTACTATATGTAGAGATTAACATGTGTGAAACAATGAAAATCCATTACAACCGTCTTCACACATATATAGTAAGGAAACATTAATTCATACCAACTTGTAATAACACTCTTGGAGAAGAGAGCGGGGGGAGGCCGTAGTCATCCATCCTCCCCAGCTAACCTAGATGTTGGGGAAAGCACCCCCTTGAAGTCCATTGCGTATTGGTCACCCAACCGATAAGGGAGGGGTAACATATAAAATAACATAACATAACATAATATATATATATATATATATATATATATATATATATATCACAAAATTTACTAAGGGAAACTACCAAACCTTAACATCTACAACCATTATCACCTTTTAAACACCTGACTGCCAATACGAACACAAACATTTCAGGGAAGATTTTAATTAAATATTTATGTTGAATATATTAAATTTACATAATTACCATCCAATAATCCTGAGTCAACAACAAAAATCCCAAAAACATGGGTAAAATTATTTAATATTCATTACCATTACATAATTCCAAGTTCTCTGGGACTCATCCTAGTTACAGTAAAAGATGAATAGAATAATAACTAACAGTTGCGTTAAGTAGTGTGTATGTGAGTGTAGGAAACTAGGATATAATCTGAAAAAACTTCAATACAATAAATTAATTAATAAGAAATAAAAAAATATTTCAACACAACTAACAATTGGAAATCCCAGCTTCAACCAACTCTATCTATAGTGGTTCCTTCCCTAACACCACTATGCATATCACCATCCATCTTTCCATCATCAAGAACAACTACATCCAATAACATAGGAACCCTCTCCCATTTCTCACTAATCCACTAGAAATCCTAGGCTCAAATCATGTTTCACATAATGGATCCACATACAGTGTTATAATGAAATGTAGTATGAAAAAAACAAATATTTTATAAGGAATCAATCCCATAGAATCAAATCGTCCATCCTTTATAGGAAAACAAGCTCAATCAACCAAAAATGATTACCTTTAAGAAGAAAACAAATTTTTTTCCATCCTTATTTATAAAATTCATTTAACAGTGGTCAAACCAACATCAACCTTAGGCATTAAATATAGACAATAAATAAAATATTTAATCATTATTCAAGAATAATATATATTTCCATCGATTATAAGGAATTGTGATAATAATTAAACCTACCTCTATTATTTAGTTGTAATAAATTACAATATTTACATTTTCTATAATATTTAAATTTATAAAAAACATAATTAAACCTAAAACCAATTATTAAAAGAACACTATCTAATAATTAAATAGGAAAACACTAAAACGACTTCAAAACAAGCAATCATTAAAACCAAAAACAATAATTCAAGACATTATTTTTATAATATTAATTAATGTTAATTCAAAAACCAAAAAATGAGAAAAATCATGATAAACTCACAATTTCAGGTAAAAGGAACAATAAATGAATCCCATAGCTTAATAGTTTTGATTTTATTTGAATAAGAATATACAAACAAGTGTAGATCACCTATAACATATCTCACAAGGAATCTAAATTCCATTAAGGATATGCTTAACACACTAAGAATATTGAATATAACTCATTGGTAAGTTAAGTAGAGAAAATACAATGGAATTGAAGGTTTTAATATGATAAAACCCAAATGCATAATAAAAGATAAGAGAAAGAGGAAAAAATCACCTAAGATCGCCATTGATCGATCATATGAAGTTGAGAATAAGTCCTAATATAACAGGATATAAAAGAATATAAATAATGAGAATTGGAATCAAGGTGTTTAGAAAACAATAATGGAATTCAAATGAGTCTAAGGGTAAAATAGAATTTATAGGAATTCCTACAGATACAAATCCATGGTGTTAAAGGTGCATTCATGTAATGAATGGATAGATTCTATGGCTCACTATAAAACACACCCCCTAGATCCTATAATCTTGATATTTACTTATGTCAAGAGATAAATGTTCATGCTATAAATTTTAAGAGATGGATTCCCTAAATTCTACTCTTTATCCATCCACACCATGAATCTTTGGTTCACATGATGAATAACACCCCATGAATTACCCCCAATCATTCTGCAAACTACACTCCCATACTGGGAATAATACTTCACATTGAGAATTCATCCTAGAACGAAATATTAGACCCCAGTCCCTTCCAAAACTACTCCATGATTTCTTCATGAAGCTCAGACTTTAGAAAAAAACTAAAGAACATGTTAAAAGGGTTTTAGACCCTACACACACTGTTTTTGATTCATTAAATTCAAAATTTATTGAAAAAAAGATAAATAAAAAATGAGTTTTTTCAATGATAAAGAAGTTTATCCAAGATATTTTTTAAATTGATAAGTGATAGAATCCCAAAAGTCCATAAAAGAATAATCCTAAAAATAAAATATTCTTTTTAAAAAATTAATTTTAACACATAAAACCCTATATATGATATGGTTTTTATAGTTTATTTTTTGAGTTATTTCCACTACTGGAAATATATTTTATTTCCAAAAAAAAAGAGTTTGAGTATATTAACATGATATTCTAGAGAGAATATTGTTCTTAAGAGGATATTGAGACGATGTTTTTTCTTAGAGAATATCACAATATATCAACTAAAACATAATACCATACAATTCAATGTTAGAGTCACTTTATATATCAATTAATTAGAGGATATGTTTGTAAATAAAGATAATGTAAGGTGATATATATTTTTTACTAAAATGAACTCAAAAAAAATATTAATTTTAAAGGGTAGAAGTTGATTATGATGAACATTGAAAGTGTTTCATGTAGACAATATAAGTTATTAATATCATAACATTGGATATTATAAATAAATTAAATTACGACACTTGTTCAATGATTGGAATATTTGAAATATAATTCATAAGTATCATCCTTTTTGAAACAATATATATTCATAAATGTTACTCACAAATAGATTTTATTTAGAGGTTTTATTATATTCTCACACAGAGATGTAACAACCATAATTATTTTGTTGTGGTATATCATATTGAATATATTTAGATAGGTTTATATACTTAGTTTTTTATTTATTATTAGGAGAGATAAATAGTCTCAAAAATATCTTGTTATACACAAGGTGGTATTCTCTTTATCATTCTTTAAACTTAACAGTGTATAGTCATGTAGTGAAAGGAAAAGTTACCTTTCAATGTATAACATTGAGTAATCCATAATCAATTTTCGAGTATTATGGGTGGTAATGAAATGTTAATTTTATTATGTGTAAGGTTTTTCATTGATAAACATATGATTATTTTGATATAGAAAATGTGTTTTGTGTGTTGCATGACCCATCAAGTTCCCCATAAGTAATCACATGCACTATGTTTTTTATATATATAGGTAAATGTTTTATATTGAACACCCCATACATGAGGTTATATTTGATAACTAGAATGAAAAACATCATAATTTGATACATTAGTTATGCTAACAATGAGTATGAGATAATACAATGTGGTTAGGTATGTTTCTTTTCATTTCATCGATTGAGATCTAATCAAGATATAATTTTCACTCTTGAATTATGAGTATGAAATATTCTTATTTATTGAGATAAACTAAATTCATGTATGAAATATAGCTATATAAGATATGTTCATCTATCTAGATAGTATATATATGGAGAATAGAGTACATACAAGTCTCTATATAGTATTAACATACTTTTTATCCCATGTTTAATTAACATCTTTAGAAAATTGATTATATAGTTATTAATAATTTTAAAATGACCCACCCAGTGAAAAAATAAATAGAGCCACATGTGTTTGATTGATATTGATAATGAAATCACGATTCACTATTCTATACCAACAATATTACACCGTGATAAACTATTTGTTTTTTGTAAATTCATAGTATAATAATTAATGAAATTTTTTATATGAATAAATAAATTAATTTTAAATATCTTTTGAAAATAAAACATCAATTTTGTGATGTTTTCATCATAGGTGGAGGTGATTTAGAGAACCTAAGAATAAGTTGAAGTAAAAAGGACCAAACTATATGGAATCTCAATAACACATGTTCACCAATGGTCACATTTTGAAAAATAAATTCATTAAAGTGAGAAAAATTTGGTATAAATATTCATTGAATTTATTTTATATATTGATTTAGAAGAACTCTAAGAAGATTTTTTCTATATATTGGTCCAAATTAAAAGATCTATTAATAAAAATAGAACTCCTCAAAGTCAATATTACAAAAGGGTATTTTGATAATGTATCCCCTTCTAAAATTACCTTATCTATAAAATATTACAAAGAGACATTCTATAGTCCTTAAAACAAATATTTAATTTTTTCATTGTTGATATAAGTAAGTTTAAAATCAAAAAATAGATCTTTAATTGGTATTGTGAAATATATGGGCCAAAACCACTACCTCTCAATGACTATAAATTATAACCTTAGGTGTCACATTTCTGAGTTGAACCCGGTGGAAATATTATGGCATTATGGATATATTTTGGATATTCCCACCACTATGGATGTTTTATTTCACCTTATCCTAATAAGGGGAGATGAAATGAATAAGGATATTCACTTGAACATCTTTGTCCTTTATATGGTGAGTTTAATGGGGGGGGGGGTCATTGAGAGGGAGATACAAATTTTTATGGGGAGTTCATAAACAAAATTTATATACAAGTTTATTATAGTATTTTATTAATTTCATGAGGTTTTCTCTGGATGTAATTTTGGGTTGGACTTATATAATGAGTTTCTTTTATGAAATTTTGGTGATCTTATAACTGACAGAAACATAGATTACTCATTATAACCATATGTTGTTCTGATTTAATAACATGGGATTCCATTTCAATCCCATAATAATTTTTTTTTTAATTTTAGTACCAAACTATTCATAAGACGTAGAAGTTAGTTTAATGATGGTTACACTAAGGACCATGTAAAAATTAATCGATTTAAGGGGACAATGGGAAACATGAATTTTGTTCATCCTCAAAAAATAATTACTCCAAACCTAATTGACTAATAAGGGAAATGCAATTTACATCTTTTATATTTGACTTGGAATGTTCACATTTTTCCATTTCTCCCCAAAGCCAGTCCATTTTATAAAATACAAAACTTTTTTTCATTGTTTGTTTCTTCAGAATATTTAAAAAATCACCCTGTCAATTGTTTTTATGGATTTTATTGGAAATAAACACTCTAAACCAATAAAATATCCTTAATGTATGATGATGGGACTTCTCTAAGCTGTAAATTATCGTTAAAATCACAATTATTTTTATTCATCATGAAAGTGCATTCAATTTGATTCATAATTTTCAATGGGAACCAAGAGGGGAAGAGTTTATATTTTTTAATGTTTTTTTAATATTTCATAAAAAATTAATTTCTTTTTATTTTAAATTTATAACAAATTTTTATTACAACACATATCATTTTATCAATGATCCCCCAATGGTTGGGAAAAGATTACCACATAATCCAAACCACAAAGCATCACATTCTTCCTAACCTATCTCTCTCCCTCCATGTCATTATCTCATCTCTCTTTCTTCATCTTCCCTCTATCTCCTTGAAATTTTAATTTAATTAATAAATATTTTAAAAAATGAAAATATACACGAATGGTGTGAAATAGAAAAAATTAATGTTTGTTAATTGATTATTTTTTAAATTCTGTGGATTGATTGACCATACATTATTTTTATCCTCTAATAAAACATAAATAAGATTTTGGGGATTATTACATTGAAAATATATGTGAATTCATTGACCTCACTCTTTATTTCCTTCTTTAGATAATCCAAAACACCTCTCTTGACTATATAAATGTTTCCCTCTAATTGTTTCCACTTCATATCCATTAAACAATGATTATATGTTTATTCACCTTACATTGGAGTGAGGACATGCATTGTGGGGAGAAATCATTTGAATTCTTGGTATTATCAAAAAACAAACATATTTAATTTTTTAATTGTTATGGATAAAACAAAGAGGTAGGCAACATTACTTAAAAAATAACATTGTAAATATTATTATATAGTTAATTAAATAATTAAATAATTAGGTGATATAGACTAGGATTGCATGATATCATGTATAAATGTTTAAAAAACAATAAAAATAATATACATATTTTATATAATAATAAATTTATTGTATACTATATAATTTTATAATAATTTTTCTATAAAAATCGTTAAAAAAAAAAGAAAAACATTGATATATTATTATATATAGTAAATAAATTGGAATGAATCATGCACTGATGTTTCAGTCACATAATGAAATCTATGGCATCACTATGTCAAATCTATACAAGATAACTATTGGTTCATATGTTATTATTTCAACCTTATTATTTTCATAAAACAAAATGTGATATTTTCATAAATATTAATATAATATAAAAATAAAAATAAATATTAATGTATGGTTGGATCCATGGTTAGGGTCTCTACCTCAGTACAAAAGTTTAATAACATGGAAGGGGAATGAATGGGGCTCTATTAGTTATTGGCAGTCTATGTTATCGAGCAAGTCAAAGTACAAATTAATACATAACCATGAGTTTCACATAAGTTACACTAGTTTTCATGAAAATAAATACCCATTGTGTATATTCTTGAACTCTATGTACTGGGTGCATTTTTGACAAAAACAAAATACCAAATGGATAATAGAATTTTGGTGGTACAAAAATTTCTACAATGGTTGTGGGTGATAATTATGATTAAATTATATGTTGGGTTGAACTATATCACATTATTTAGAGAAAATATTTATCTTTATCTTTTAATTTAAATTTTTCAACATTTTTTACTTTAGGAAACATGCTTTATACTATTCTTATATATTTTTTTATTTTCATACACATTAAAAAGAGAAAGTAATTAAATAAGAAACCTTATGTCTAAAATATTTTATCTTTTCATACTTTTGGTGTTTTTTATAATTATTATTAATTATAAAGTTTTATTAAATCTCATGTCATACTTCATAACCTCCTTGGACTATAATGAAAATACATCTTTATTTTTCTTATATCAAATTATTTTAATATTTAATGAAAATTTAAATCAATGATGGGATGCGATTTTGAAAACTAATTGAAGATTAATTATTGGATTTAGTATGATTGGTTATTTATAAATGTTGTTATTGGTTGAGAATAAAAAACTATATTTCAATAGAGATTCCCTTAGAGTGAGTTTTTATATTAAAATTGTGCCATTTAATATCTCCACACCTCAATACACACATCAAAGAAATGTGATTCTTTTAGAATTAATTGAATGACTATATAAGCTAAGTTAATGTTATCAACGTTCAAAAAATATTTTTCTATACATTAATTCCTTATCTAATCTGTTTCATTACTATACTTGATTGACCAATAATGGATACATAATATCGTTTTTAAATAAAAATAAAAATAAAAATAAAAAATAAATAAATAACTAAACATAACTCAATATATTGAATAAACCCAAGCAATTTTTAATATCAAGAAAACATTAATGGGTTGGTTTTGAAACATTATTTGAATGAGTGTACGGAAGGTTAAATGGAATGAATTTGGTCGGCCATTTTAAAAAAAAATGACATTTTGTTACTGATGATTTTTTTTGGAAAATAATAATGAAAATGTTTTGACAAGAACACACTTAGATATTTAGTGGTATGTATAAATCTTGTATTCCTTAATTATAACACTATCATGAAACTCCTTGAATTTTTTTCTAATATAATTTACGAGACACTCATTTCCAGGCATATTGAGATTTACTACTTGGGGTGATTGTTTCATTGATGAAACTAAGAAAATTAATTGAATTTACTTAAATGTTAAATCTTAATTACCTTGGGAATACGTTCCTGAATTATTTTATAAAATTTTACTCCCTTTATTGTACAAATGATAAGGTATTGGGGTATAATTGCCTCAAGAATCACTATTATACTTTCTCTTACAGCATCATGTTTAACTGTTTTCATATGGTAATTTTGAAATATAATAATCAAATTCATATCTCAATATATTGAATTAATTAATGGTAAAAAACTATTTAAAATTGTAAGTTCACTTGCTTTTGATTATTCATCATAGGTGGAGGTGATTTATAAAGTCTAAGATAATGTTAATGTAAAATAGGCCAAACTAACGGGAAGCTTAAATACAAATGTTCATTGATGTTCACATTACAAAATATATTTTCTATTAATTGGGCTAATATCTAATGAACAAATATCTATCCATGGAGGATTTAATTTAGTAAAAGTTTCTTATGCTTAGTTTTTCTATTTTATGGTTCATGAAATAGTAACTACTCGAAGATGAAAGTAAAGTTCGGTATTTTGATTACATCTCACTTTTTAGAAATCTATTTGACTTCTTATTTTTTATTAAGATAGTAATGATCCTAAAAAAACTCTTCAATTGTTTTATTTTCTAGATAATGCTATATATTTTCCAAAAAGTTATCTTCGAGTGGTACTGTGTCATCTGTGTGTGAAAACCACCACATCTCATTTCCAATAAATTTTCACATTGGTTATTTAATTTGTATGTTTGACCAGGGAGAATGCATTTCTATTTTCTATAGATTTATAGTTCTTCTAATCACCCTAGTGGTTCTATATCTCCCTATCTTCACATGGAGACCTTAAATTATGAATTAAATCCACATATTCCTTCTCCTCCTCCTAACGATAATATAAATGGTGAGTTGTTCTTTTTAGGGAGAAGAAAACATGTCAAGGGAGTTATGACACATAAAACCTACACCAGTTTTATATAGTTTTTGGGATTTAATAATTTCCTATGTTTTTCTACAGATTTATTTTCTAGATAAACTTTTATTGTGATTTTTATTAAAAAAATACTTCTATTTTGTTAATCAATGAACACAAATATTACACATAAGAAACTTACATTATTTCAATTGGAAAATATAAGATTCTATTTTATCCAATTATAATTCAATTAGTATGTACCTTGTTTTTCCAAAATCCTAAATAATATGTGGAACTTGGTTAATGTATGGTTACAAAAAAATCCATGTTTTAATGCATCAATTTAAGGGGATAGAGGGTAATGAGGATTTCAATCAAACTCATCCCAAGAATTTATGAAGGCGTAAATGAAATTATATAGGAAATGAACTTTAAATATTATGTTGTAATCTTTCAATGGGAATGTTCTTATATTTCTCCCAACACCCACTTCATTTCATAAAGTTTATAATTGGTTTTCAATATTTATTTACATCATTTTTTGTTAAAAATTAACAGCTTATATTTTTTTATTTAACTTATTGAGAATTAAAAATCTAAAACTTTCAAAACACCATAAGAGAACTCTTCAGGTATTCCCTATACGATAAATTATTATTAAAAACATAATTAATTTGACCTATCATGACTACATATTCAATAATTCTAGACCCTATTATACCTTAAGTATCATTGATGTTTTCCATAAATGCAATCATTCATTACATTAATGGATTAGATAAATCATATTTTTTTTCATTGATAAAAAGGTCCTTCAGGTAAAACCTCAATTATTTACTGACTAGGTTTTATGTATAAAAAACATAGTGAGCATATGTATAAGTTTTTTAGAATATATCCAATTTGATATTTAGATGGATTTTCACAATTAATTATGTTGTCCCTAGTGAAATACTCAAGAGTGGGGGTGAATTGACTTTATAAAATAAAAATTTAGGTTTAAAAATTATACATTTTAGATCAGGTTAATTTACAATATGGTGTAGTCAATAAGTATTGTAGGAATATATAATTTTATAATTTAAAATACATTCTCAAAGTAATGATCAAAATATAGTTAACAAAATGGAATTATTTTAACTTTCAAAACATTTTAATTATATTAAACACACTGTATATATATATAAAAGATAACAATAATAGTTTTACATTACATCTATACTTTAAAAAATAATTAGTGGAGAAAAAGTAGTAAAGAAAATATTAAAAACACAAAGAATTAATAAATAAGAGTTTATCTTCAAACTGAATCTTAGTTTTCTCCCTGTGTTAGTAAACCACTACTAATAAAATTTATTAAAACAAACATAATCATATCCAAAACCTAGATTGTGTTATACAATTTCAACTATAAATAATGCAGCCCAAGCTCAACCAATCCTTTTCTATAATTAGCAATGGAATAATATCAGTAAAGAAATAAATTTATAGAGACTATCCAAGTACTCTCAACTACATAATAAGAGAAGTTATGAAAAATATATTTGAAAATTAATCCCAAATCAAAAATAAATTTAATGTAGAGAGATTAGATATTATGAGATGTTTAATGTAGCTTAATATCTTATCTAGTTCATTTGATGAGTGGGGTTCTTCTCCTTGACTGATTTTCTAGTCAGTTTAGGAGGAACGGTAGTAGTCAATTCATCATTATTATTGGTATTTGAAATATCTCCTAGAAAATAAAGTATCTTAGTGTAGTATAATGAAAATAATACAAGTCTAAAAAACCACCACAATATCTCACTTATACATGTGTGTGTCTTCCATTAATCTATAGATAATTATTCTCAAAGAATTATTTTCCAATAAATTTTCTCAGATCTCCTAAGACTAAAAAATCTCAACTACATCTAACAACTATTATAAATAGAAAAAATATATCCATTTATGTTTTCAACTTTGGTATGACAGATAAAGTTCTTTAGTTGACAAATTTATTCTTACATATATCATCTTAACCCAAAAATAGATCATTTTGCAGCAGATTTACCCTTATATAGGTTTACTTAAACCATAAAAAGATAGGACTATAATAGATTTACTTTTACTTAGATAGTATTAACCCTTATATAGATAGTCTTGCATTAGATTTACCCTAACATTGATCGACATAGTCAATCAAAATAGTATTATGGTCATTCAACTAGCCAAGACCAACTGAATTCCTTCATGTGGATGATCTAAAAGTAATTAGAATTATCATGAGCAATAATGGTCAACTAAAATACTTATGTGGTTAGTTATCTTTTTTCCATTGACTTCATGGTCAATTAGAATCCTTCTTATAATATATAATTTTCCTTTACGTGGCAGTTTCAACACATATATATATTTTACTACCTTCTTTATCATCAATATTTATCACATGATCACATGTCTTAATTTTTATGGAATTTAGACACATATAAAAATTTAGATACAAATGATTATTTTTTTTGAATTGTCACTCCAACTACTCATATGGTCAATTATCTTGTCATACATTTGATCTGGTTGTTCAGGTGGTAACCCCATACATTTTGTGGTTGATTCATTAAATACTATGGCACATTCATGACATAATAATTTTTCAATGAAGAACAATGTACTGACAAAAAACCTAGCATTTATTTGAAACATGAGAAATGTGATTTTGGATCTTTAAAACAAGGAATTTTGAAACTAAGATAGCTGGATTTGGTTCCCCAAAACCAAATTCTGTATACTTTTTGAAAACCTATAATCATTATTTCTTATTAATAATCTCTTTATCGCATCATGATTGTTATTCTCCATGACATATTTCGTGATAAGAGAATCTAGTGCATTAAAATGTCATAGGAGTTCCCCATTATGATGAGAATCCATAAGTTCCATTACAATATTATTAAATATATCTTCTATAGTTGGATGGATTATTTTAGGGACAAAAATGATTTAGGCCACCAGGGGTGGCGACTCATAGGAGTTTGAGACACCTTCTCATGGTGTATTCCCATAGTAATATATAAAGTTGGATATTATGAGAATGAGACCCGCTAGTAGGAAATCCACATTTGTATGTTTCATTGGGTGTTCCTATTTACACATGTGTGTATTGGTTTCTAGACTTTAGTATTATTATTAATAAGTGTTATAAGTCATGTATATTAATGTATTGATGAAAACACTGATGAAAAATGTTTTCAACAAGGCTAGATACCTTGGGTGAATCAAAAATAGTATTTCATATTATAGAATAATGTGAGAAAGGATTTCTCCATTCAATTCATTAACATAAGTTGATATGTCAGAAATTTTTTTGAGAATGATATAGTCTAAATAAATCCATGTCCATTATGTTTGATAGGAATGTTTGATTTCAAGAAATTTAAAGAAAGGGACATTGAGAATATAGGTTGATAACAACAGCTTTTGACTTTCTTGAATAGATATATCATAATAATGGGATTGATTTACACAGTAAGCATCGATATGAGGTATTATGTCATTCAAGAATTAAATTATTTCTCTATCGGTGCCTTCAAGTGTTTTTAGATGCTAACCTTGGACTTTAGGTTTATTTTCCTAATGCCACTGAGAAAGAGGCCTAGATTTTCACACACTAAGTGTATACATAGTCTTGTTAAATTATATATTATTATTTATTATCTTAAAAGTTGAATAAAAATTATTTTTATATGTGGATTAATATTTATTCTTGTTTTCTTGATTGCATATATTCAATCACCTTTATTCGATAGATTATTTTGTGATAAAAATATCTAATATAATTCATTTTATGTTTATTGAATATAATATTTTTTTTATTGTAAAATAATGTAGTTATATTTTTTTTATTAAATAAATAGTCATTATTTGGGGATCGATAAACATTATAGTGGAATTAAAGATGAAAATTAATGGCCTCATGATAAATAATATATATATTGAATATTATTTGATTAAATAATGTTAAATTTAATTTCTAGTTTAGATCATGTAAATAAATAATAATATTTTTATTATTAAAGGTATGGTGTTCCAAAGGGATTAAATAAATAATAAATGTAACAAATGGAATTATTTATTTCTAAACCTATAGGTATATAAACACAATTATATTATTTTTCAATAGAGACAATTCATTTTGTGTTATACAAAATTAAATCTAGACAATCCTCTTAAATCCATTGAGAGATCCCTTCTCCATGAATTCACCCAAGAAAGGAGAATGATCTTCCTCCACCTTCCTCTATTGAATATAAAGAGATAAAGGAGAATATTTCGTATGAAATTCTTAGTCTAATCAAGGGAGAATGATTCAAGCGATATGATCTACCGTTCTAGTACCTGAAGATTACTATGTTGATGTTCTGGAATTTTTGGAACATATGTAAAACACCACCAGAGAGAATCTAATATTTATTCCTATAATGTAATGATAGTAAGACATGGATCCATTGTCAGAACCATCAATGATAAAATAATTTTAAATAATTCAATTTTTCAATTATCTATATTAATTATAAATAATGTGTAATGATCTTGAACTTTGGTTCTGGATTTTATCAAATTTATGTATTCCATGATTCAATTCTTTTGATCAATGAGTTTATCATTGTTAAAATCTTGGATCAATCATATTTCATGATAAAATGAAAAGTTTGGGATGTCATATCAAATACTTCCACTAAAAATAGAACCTTCATGTGGTTTTATAGAGGTATATTAATTAATCATAATTATTAAAATATGGTTTATTGATTTAAACATTTATATGGGTTTTCAATTTGGGTTTAACCATTCATTAATCAGAATTGTGAGATCTTCTTTATTCCCCATTATTTATCATAAATATAATCTAATCAATTAATTTTATGAATGAAATAAATTCAAATATCTCACCTAGAGGTTCCAAGGAGTCTAGTATGATAATTGAAAAGTATTATTCATGTATCTCGGTGGTACACTCTGTGTACTAGTGTTTAATACATTGAGAATTTATTTTCGATTAATTCACGTTTTATGATTTTATTACAAATGGTGAATTTAATTATACATCGCATGTTCATCGGGATATCCTAGTTCATGATCAGCTATAGTACACACCATATAACATTCATACACAACATATAGTCCTTTTGTCATAGACGATCCATGTATCCTCTTACATGGCCTACAAGACCGGCTGCCATGTAACTCAGAGACAACACGCCAGGTATCCCATTTACTTACTGTGTACTCCAGAATTTTTAGTGGCATATGTACATGCCAAATCCCTAGTCATGTTTCTTGGATAGATAGTGAGAATAATACACATTATGTATCTTAATGCACACTCCATGTAATTCAAAAAAATTATGTATAATTAAAATAAATTTATAATACTTTGATAATCATTTCAACATGTACTTGCATGTGTTTAGTAATTTGATATACAAATCTATGTGATGTGATTTTTTAAAATGATGTTTAATTAATTATTGCAAAATTTTCTAATCTAGATATAATTCATAAGTCATATTACAATTATTGCTTTAAGAATAGTGAATAATTAAATGTTACATAAGAGTAAAAAATCATGTAAACCATGTGATCATTATGTTGACAGGACACATAATGATATTACATGATAAATTATTTATGCCACATGAAATAAGAGTAAAGAATATAATAGTATAATACAAGTTGGGATGTTTGATCTAGTACTTAACATGTTTCCTCTAAGGAAAATTTTTACATAGTAAATTTTGAATAAATTTATTTTAATATTTAAAAATTATGATAGATAGGAATCCCAAGAAAATTTGGATAAAAATTAATAAAAATGAATTGATTAATTAAAGAAGATAATAAATTGGTTGAAGTGTGATTTATCATAAATAATAATGATTATAAGTAATTGATAATTTTACTAAATGAATAATTTATTGAATGCATGTTGATGATCACAAGTCGTGACCAAAAACTAATATTTTTTTAGTTTAATATAGTTTATTATTAAATTTAATTATTGGTTTGTGTGTCATCTCTCATCTCATTATACAAGGTCTTATGTGCCCCTTGTTTCCTTTATATAAACCCTTTAACCAATTGTTTGGTTACCCATAGCTGTGTGTGGACTATTTCTAATAGAATATAGTGGTGTGTATTCTTACTTTCTAACTATCTCTAATGACATGAGTATATATAGCTATATCTACATGAATAGGTACAAGTCTGAGTCGTTTGAGAAACTCAAAGAATATAAGAATGAAGTAAAGAATAAGCTTGAAAATAATAGAAAGAATATTTTATCAGTTCAAGGTGGTAAATATATTAACAAATAGTTTATTGAAATCTAATGAGAGGTTGGGATTTTATGGAAGATCAGTCGTCATTACACACTATAGTTGAATAATATTAGTGAATGGATGAGTCACACCTCATAATAAATGGTAATGTCATTTATTATTCGTGAAGATATTCCACTATCCTATTAGGGATATGTATTAAAAAATGATTCATACACACTAAAATATGTATCAACTAAATATGAAAACATAATTCCATTCAAGTTATGCTGTGGAAAGAAACACATTTTTTCACAAGCACATGTATGGGGTTACAAGGTGTTTGTTAAGATGTTATCAGAAAATAAACAAGAACATCAGGGAACAAAGTGTATCTTTATAGGGTATCCCAAGGGATCAATAGGATACTACGTATAACAACCCCTCAAAGAACAAATTGACTATCACAAGTAAATGTTTATTTATATGCATAACATCCTCAAAAAGTATAATGTGAGAATGATTATCTTCAATAATTTTGATGATAAAGATACACATGAGTTGGAATAAAAATAGATTTGATAGGGCCCCATGGAATTAGTATTTCCTGAAATAGAAGTATTTCATTAGAGAAATAGAAATGTAAGATAATAAGAGAGATATATTTTTCTAGTAACCAAAAATGTTGACTCATTATTGGTTGACAATGATGGAACTCTCTCTACTATAATGAGGTAGTAGAGAGCTAAGAAGAAGCATGATGGAACAAAGCCATGAATTCTGAAATAGATTCAAGAATCAAAAATCTACTTTTATTGTTTCTTACTGTGGAAATGAAATTTAGTAGATGGACATCAAAACTACTTTCCTTAATGAGATACATCATAAAGATGTCTATATGATACAACTAGTAGCATGTGTGACTCCAGGTGACTCCAAATCGGATTTTCAAGTTGTAGAGATCCCTTTTTGGTTTGAAGCAAATATCAAGGTCACTGAAGAATGCATTTTATGAATCTATAAAGTAACTTTTCTTCAATAAGAATGAATTTGAGCCATGTGTTTCTGAGAGGTTTAGTGGTAATGTGACCGTTATCCTAGTAGTACATGCTATTTACATATTACATATTGTAAATAAAATACCAGTCTTATAGTCTGTCAACGGATTATTGAAAAAGTATTTCTCCATGAAGGAATTAGGTCTGGTAGCTTATATTCTATGGGTCAGGGTCATTCATGATATATCAGATAGGATGATTCTTCTAATTCAAAATACATTTATTGAAAAGATTCAAATGATATTTTGTATGCAATAATCCAAGAGGGGATTAGTTCCAGTGTCACATGGTATACTTATTTGTAGGATAATGTGTCCTCAAACACAAAAGGAGAAAGAGATAATGAGTAAGATCCCACATACATTAGTGATAGGATCAATAATGTATTCAATGTTATGAACAAGACTTTATTTTTCCTATACATTGATGATGGAGGGTAGATATTAACAAAATCTTGCCGAACAACATTGGTCTTCTGTTAAGGATATGCTCTTGTATATGAGGAGAAATGAGGATATGTTCCTAGTGTATGGAAGAGACGAGGAGATCATCATTATGGGTTATATGAGTTCAAGTTTTCAAACATATCAGAATGATGTAATATCGCAATTAGTATATATTTAATATCTCAATGGAGTAGCTATGTGCAGAAAAATTTTGAAGCAGCTCATTTTCACTAATTCTACAGTGGAGTCTGAGTATATAGTGACTTCTGATGTTTCCAATGAATCTCTTTGGATTGAAAATAGTATCCTGAATATTGATGTGATACCTAGAAGTAATGACACTATCACATTGTAATTAAATAATAATTCAATGGTAGATCTTGAAAAATATCCAATTCCACACCAATAGGCAAAGAAAGAACTCTACAAGTATCACCTCTTGAGGGATTTTCCTCAAAGAGGTGAAGTTTAATTAATAATAGTTCCCACTAAAAATATGTGTAGGATACCTTGACTAAATTCATATCTCAGTAGAAGCATGAGTTTCATGTGAGAGATAGTGGACTAAAGGTTATTAGTGATTAGTTATAGAAAAAGTGGGAGTCTGTTTGAGTTGGTTCCCTAGGACCAATTTATGTGTACTTTATAAGAACCTTTATTCATTTTTTTAAATATTAATAAAATATCTATCACATCATGATTGTTATTTTTTCATGATATAGTATGTGATAATGTCCAAAGATTAGCTAATGCTCTGAAAGGTTATAGAAGTTCCATACTATGAATATAACCTACATATTCCATGAAAATTTTCGTAAATATATGTCATATATCAAAATGAAATCATATGTGGGATACAAATGATTCTATCTAATAGATCTGTAGACTCATAGAATTTTGAGGCAACTTCTCATGTTGTACGCCCTCGGTAATATCTAATGTAGTGTATTTTTGAAAATAAGACCCCCTAGTTGAAAATCTACTTTTTTATGTGTCATTTTATGATCCAATCTGTAGAAGTGTGTATTATTACTTATACTTTAATATTATTATTAATGAGTGTTTTAGGTAATGTATTTTGATGTAATGATAAACACAAAGACGATATATTTTAGCGGTGTGGTATGATACATTTGGGGCATCATGATTATTATTTCATTAATGGATAACGCGAGAAGGGAATTTTACCTTCCATTATTTAAAATATTTTGATATATTAGGACATTTTATGGAAATTATATAGCCTAAATAAATCCATGACTGTAGTGTTCTATAGGCATGTTCAGTTTTGGAAAAGTTAAAAAATGAGACATTGAGCACAAAGGTTGATGGCACCTGCCTGAATCCTACTTTATTATAGATATCATGATAAAGGGATTATATTACATAGGATGTATCCGTAAGTTGTATTATGTCATTGAGGCATTAACATAATTCTCTATGGATGTCTTTCAATATTTCTAGACATTATCCTTGGACTTTAAGTTGCATCACCTAATGCCACCGAGAAAGAGGCATGGAGGTTCCCACACTAAGTGTTTGCAGAATCTCAGTTAAATAATATATTTTTATTAATTATTTAAAATTTGAATTATTATTATTCAAGAATGTGACTTAGTAATTATTTAAGTTTTTCAGATCACGTATATTTGGAAAGTAGTTACTTGAGATAAAATTTTGTGTGCAGAATATTTAATAACTATTTATTTTCTATTCAGAGAATGTAATATTTATTTTTCTATTAGTGAATGATTTAGTGATATTTATTTAGTAAATAAGTATCCATTGTTCTATAATGAATAAATATTATGGAAGAATGGAAACTAAGTTTAATTTTTTGGTGATAAATACAATAGATAAAAGATATTGTTGAATAAAATAATATCTAATTTAATTCATGATTTTAGTTCATGTAATGAAACATCATCAACAACAATATTATATATATAGGGATCGCTAATAATTAATTAAATAATAATGGTAATTTTTGAAATTATTTATTTATAATACTAGCATTATATAAACCCAATTATACTATTTTTCAATTGATCCAATTCATTTTTTGTTGTGCACATTGAAATACGTTGAATACTATTGAATATATGGGGAAATCCATTCTACAAGAACACTCTCCATAATAGAAATTGATCTTATTAAACCTTACACTCTTGAGTCTAGAGATACAAAGGAGAATCCTTTGAAGTAATTATTAGGATGATAAAAAGTTAACGATGAAAGTGATAGGTTATACCATTTTAGAGACCAAAGATTCCTATGGTGATGTTCAGAGATTTTTGGAACACATATGGATCACCGGTAGTGGTAATATAATCTAGATTCCTTAAATGAAACAAAAATATGATGTAGAACCATTTTAGGATCCATAAACTAAGAAATAATTTCACATAATGTAATTGTTTAATTTCTTATATTAATTGAAAAAAATATGCAATGAACCCATGCATTGTTTCTAGTGTTTATCCATTATCTATATTCTGTTATACAATTCTATTTACAAAAAATTATTCCTGGTGAAAATAGTGGATTAAAAATTTAGAATAAAGAAAAGAAAATTTAAACATGACCTATATTACGCTTATTCTATACAAAAAAACATTAAAGATAACAATATACCCTTTTTGATTACTAATAGTCATGGTTTGAGAAATCATTATATATTTTAATAATATGATCCTAGATAACTAAAATCTATTCTTTTTAATATAAGGTTACTTCTATATTAATTTTATCCCACTTTTGGGGTTATAAAAAATGGTCCTTGATAAGAAGTTAAATACAAATAAAGAAATGAAATAGGTTCCCTATTAGGTATTGGAATCCGAAACAGAACTAGAATCATTATCTCTAGTGGATTTGAGTTCTACACTAGATTCGACATTTACTATTTAAGATTCTGGAGTTCACTTTAAAAAATTTAAAAAAGTTTCAACATTAATAATATTCATATTTATAGGTTTGAGATGATGTTGGACCTGAGTATAAGAAAAAAAATGTGTGTAGAGGTACATTCTGTCGGGGTTGGAACACGAGAAAGTAGAGAAGATAGTAAAGTATGAGGTTTGAAAGGAATTGATGAAGCCAACACCATAGTTGTATTTTCAACATATATATATATATATATATATGATTCAATGAGCCTATTAAAATAACTAAAAACTCAAGAACCATATCCAGAGTCTCAAAGAACTTTCATTTTTTTATTCTATAATGATATTCAACAGACATGAAAGGACTTTTAGCTAATACACTTGAGTTTTAAAAACATATGTCCCTAGAGGAACCTTCTATCAAATGGTAAAATATCTAAACAATGAATCTAAGTCCATATATTTTAAAATTATACTCATGTAATACTTAATGGATTTATTTATTGTCTCCCTCTCCTTTCTAGCTTGGTTTTCATTGGGTCTTACTAAATATCATGTCCATTCAGTATGATTATGGATGTATATAATCATCAATGGGTTTGAATATGAAGATATTTTCAAAACTACCACCAATTATTCTTTCCTAATATGTTTTATTAGATTCTGATCAAAAGAAACACGAATATAAGGTGAAAAATGGTTTAAGAAACAAGAGGAAGATGTGTACTGGATGTATATTCTAGCCTATATTTTACAAATCACACTATATAATAATGAATTATTAAACAAATCTTGAATAAATCTAATTTGTTTATGTAGTCTATAAATCTCCTTTTACATGGAATAAAAATAACTAAAAAGAATGTTCTAAATTTGGATGACTTTGGATAAAGTAGTATATAAAATGGAATCTTCCATAGTAGACTCAAAATTTCTTCTAAAATATATAAAGATAATATTTAACACATTCATTAGATCATCTTCAAACTTATCCAAGTTCTCTATTGTAACTAAAGAATATTCATATTAAATTATAGTTGATAGAGGACTATTTTACTTAGATGGTGATGTACTACCTTCCACTGATACATCTACGGATAAAAGTTTTGTCTCTCTTTGATGCAAATAAAAAATTTGGTCAAACATGAACAATATATATGATCATCTTTCTCTATATTTCCATCTTGGCCTAATTCTATAAAATCATATTTCTACTTATGGGTAGGTAAAAACATGCCATTTAACACATATTACACTACCAGATTCAACCTTTACTCATCCTATTAATTATGGAATGGATAGGGTTTTCAATACTAAGATCGATTCGTTCAATCGAATAACCTTCAATAGGTTTTGGTGTGATAGATATGTAAGGAAAAACGTGCCACGATTGACTGAATATATCATTATCATCTTTACATTTATAAAAAACTAGGTCATCTATACCAAATAGGTAAGGTATATAATGATTCTCAACTTTTACAGAACGAGTATTAAAGACTATTGATTAACCCAATTGTTCTTCCACTAATGTAGTATCTTTTTTTCACTTTCATCAACTAAAGGGATCACACCCTCACCATATTAATCATCATCAATATCCTTAGACTCCAAAATATTTTCATAATAATGAATTCTGTGATATTGGTCAATAAAAATTATATTATAATCAAATTACTATTCTTGATAATTTAAAAGTCCATATTTTTTAAGAGGTTGATAAGATACATTCTGGGCTATAGATCATCAAACAGATATAGCTGGGGAAACCTCCACTGGCTGAAAAGATCCATGATTTAGTCCAACCAAATTATTAGTAGATGGAAGCGTATTATCATCATCATATTATATCTTTTCATCCTCATAAAATTCACCAATTTATTAATTATAAATTCATTGAAATTCAACATTAGAAACCCACAATTTTTCCTCAGACATATTTATTTCCACATCTCTTTCCACAAAAAGTTTTTCCTCTGATTAATAGTTATCTATTTAACTAGTTTCCAAATGATGATTGAAATTATCCTTTTGACTTATGGTATTTTAAAATACATATAACTTCTCATAAATCCTATCACTATAAACTATTCAAATTTTCTCCATATATTCTCGTTAACTATCATCCTCTGCAAAATATTCTTATTTAGGAACATCCCACCAAAAGCTTCAAACATTTCCTCCTTCCGAAAAAAGTCACTTGAACTCTACAAATTATAAAATGAATATAAGATAGACTAAATAATTAAAATCGTAAGTGGGTTTTCAAATATCTTTTATACACCTTCTTGAAAACCTAATAAATTGATCTAAACAAAATTATTCATTAAATATAGGAAAAATAGATCATCTTTCCTCGACATGATAGAAACTATTTCTTGGAAAAAATAAGGTTCTGAATAAACATGATCAACAAACTTCACACACCATATATCTCCTTAGTTATTATACTTTTACGCTTACTTTCCCCAATCAGCTCCTCAAGATATTTATTTAATGTAATGGTTTCATGATAAAATGGTTAATAACAATATAAATTCTCAAAATAAAAATTTTTAGTTACCTAAATACATATTTTCCTTTTTTATGGAAAAAAATGACCTATTATCCATTAACACCTTTATATATAAAATAATTCTTCTCATCAGATTAAAATCCAGAACTTATATAGAACTATTTCATAAGACTCAGTTAGAATGGCATTCCATTCTTGGTGAACTAGTTATTCTATCCTTTCTTCTAGATAGCTCCACAAAATAATTATTTTCTTGATCCCAAACACTCATCATTATTATCCATTTCTATAGTCAACAAATAAATCCACTGTTATGGATTGGGTGGCACAAAAGTGTAAATTTAACTTCCTTTTCTTTTCTTCAAACATGGATGATCATTAGAAGAGTCAAGAACTAATTTCACCTTTATGTGAAATGTTGTTTCAAAGGGGTTTAATTTACTCAAAATGAAAACAAGATAGATTGGGTTAGAATTATAGAGGGAAAAAGGGATTTTATGAGTTAAAGGTTTAGATAGAAACCAAATGGAATTATATTTTTGGAGAATTTAGGCCATTTATGGCATAAAAATGCGAAAATAAAAATAAATTATGGGAAATAAATAAAACAATTTTCCAATATTTAATATTTGAAAAGTTAGTAATGACAACTTAATTTCCAATGTGTCCAAATATATAGGTTCTTAAGAAGGTCATAGTAGTGTGATTTACAACACAACCAAACATCATGTAAGCCTATAAAATCAATGTATTCTTACCTAATACATGACTTTTCCATATGGTAGCTTAGGCTATATGGTCATATTTGACCTTTTTGAACAAAATTATATATATATTTCATATTAATATTGAAAAATTCAGAAAAAATTATCATTTATAATTAACGTATGACATAATGTAATATCATTATATTCAATGGTTTTGTTAAACCTTTAGTGACCTATTTTTTTGTTCATAGGATTCCAATATTAATATCCCCTTTTGAAAATGGCCTCTCAAAAAGTAATGTATTATATTATTTTTTTAGTACTGGTGTTGGGTAAAGTGATTAATGTGGGGGGGGGGGGGAGGTTAATTGAGTCCCTAATAATTTTTCTTTAAAAAAATGTAAAAATAAAATCCACACAATAAAATAAATATACCCTATTAATAAAATGTGTTATTTAATATGATTTTGATCTTTTATAATATACCTCAAATCATGATTACTTCATAGTTAAAACAATATGAAATTTAATTTAACTTTTAAAATAAATTTAAGAAATCAAATACATATATAAACACTGATTATGATTAACTTTCGAAGTGATTGTTTTTTTCAGCATAAAAAGAATTTTATTTTAAAACATTGTAAATAAAATATAAAATAAAATGACACATTGGAATAAAAAGGGGTTTAGTCTTAAGGTGAGACCTAATCTACACCACATGTAAATCAATCGCTTCCATGGATATTATATGAATATAATCAAATCCAAAACCTCGATTGGGTACTCACATAAAGATGTACTAGCTATCCAGACCAAAAATTGACCACATCTATTATAAATATGGAAGGAAAAAAATAGGCTATGCAAGGACCTATTCAAAAAACATTGTGGTTCAGATGATGAAAGGAGAGTGAAATGAATATCTAGTATTGTCCAATTCTACTATAGAAGATAGTGTGATTTGATAGACCAAACAAAGAACAAACTTTTTAAATGTAATTTAAACAAAAAAAGAACACATAGAATGTTTTTGAGATGAATATTTTTCTTAGTCAAAATTTCTCCATATTATTGAGTCTCCTTAGAAGTGTTTGGATAGGATCTTGATCCATTTCTTTGGTAGTAGCTGTAAACAATTGTGTTGTATTGATCCATTTGGTCAGACTATTGGAAAGGAACTGGTTTTTTAATGTAGCCTACTCTTTATCTATTAAAATGTTAATAACTATGATATGTATAAGATCTAAAGGAATGATACGTATTATATTTATCATATAAAATACTTTATCATCTATTCACACCCATCCAACACTCATGTATAATGGATACATCATATTAATATTAAGTATTAAAATATGAAGTTTCCATTTGTAGAATAATCATCAATCCTCTACATCCTCATATTGAGCTTTGACATAGAGATTAATTTTCCCCTACAATAGTTAAGAACATAAAAATAAAATAAATCTTCAAATAAATTGCTTTAATATAACTATTGAGTGTATTTAATTTAAATTTATGAGGATAGTGATGGTGGAACTTGCATATGGTAACTAATGTCTTGTGGGGATTAAATCCAGTCTTAGTTCATCTGGAAGTTGGTCATCTTCTAGTGAGCCATATCTAGCAGTGATTCAAGCTAGTTATATCTCATCTGGAAGTGGATCATATATAGGGGTGAGTTATGTTGGTTCCGGGTTATCTGGTAGTGACTCATATATGTCGGTGAGTCAAGATAGAAACATGCCATCTGGAGGTGAATCATTCCTGGTGGTGATTCATTCTCAATGGAAAATCAAGTCTGACCATGGGTCATTTCCTGTAGTAATTTATCTTCCAGTGACCAATTATTAGGGGTGAATTTGTTTTGATAGTATGATATTCCTTGAGGTAGGTTATTTAGAGGTGACTCATTACCAATAGTGACTCAGGATTGATGGTAGGTCATTCCTGAAAGTGATTCTTTTCTAGTGTTTGGTAAAATCTAGAAGTAGGCCATTTCAACACATAGCCAAATTTTCATCAGATTTATTTATTTTATAAAATTATATCGTAAAAAACTAAATCCATTAGAAACATATTTAACATGATTTTTGATCATAAAAATAAATAGGTTCCAAAAATATCCCCCATTATAATGATAAAAAATAATGTAATTTTATATACTGTGTATATAATAAAATTTAACATAAAATATATATTTTTGAAAAAGTAATCATATCTTCTTAACACTTTAAAATGATAATGTGAGAGTTTCTTTTATTAAATTTTTAAGTTTATAATAGAGGAAAAATAATGATGTTATCCATGATATGGTATTCACATGCTTTTGATAGCATAGGTAAAAGAAAAAGAGTAATACAAAAAACATTCCTGTAATTTTGTCCATAAAATAAATAACTTCCATAAAAATTATTTCTTATTTGGGATTAGATAAAAGGTAAATAGAAGAACACAATAAAGGAAATAAAGAAAAAAAACCAATACCATTATAAATTTACTTAAGAAAAAAGTTATTTTATTACAAACATAAGGTAAAATATAATAAAGCCCCTATCAATGAATTAGACTATTCTCATTACCTCTCTTACATGGTATTAGGAATAGAAGGTGCTTTTCCCTTATCAGAGACATGGGGCACAAAGGTATAGGTTGAGGTAACTAAGGTAGTGGCTACAGGGATAGAGTTAGAAGAGGGCATCTCTCTGATAATAAATATATTGAGTTATTGGATATCTTAACAAGGAGATAAACTTTGGGGGAAAATTGAAGAGGCAAAGGATCATTTGGATCCACAATAATAATTAGTAAGAAATAATTAGGGGCACTGGGCAGAGGACATTGACGAGAAGTCACTAGAATAGCCTCATGAGATACTACTGTTGTGAAATACACAACCATGAAATGCCACATTAGATTGATTTAGTCTATAATAATGTTTCCACTAAGCTGCATGGTACTGAAAAATTATTTCTTTTCCTCTATAAAAAACTAAATCATAGGTGGAATTTCTTTCATCTATGTGACATGCTCCTTAAAATATTATGTATCTAGTGGAACCCAAACGTTCTCCATTAGAAACTTGAAATACGAATTAAATACATTCTTTGTTTATTCCTGTGAATATTAATATTTAATTGAATTATATAAGTGTTACCTATCGTTTCAAGAATCATTTAATCATTCCCTTCCCATTTTATAAACATGATAAATATACTGTCAAATCTAATTAAAATCCTCTTGAGGAGTAGTTGAAACATCTCCAAGAGAAGCTTGAAGATCCTCCCAGATAACTGACCAAACCAAAACTATATCAATATAACCTAAGAGAGGTAGATCTTGGTAAGTATAATCCACTGATATTATATCCTTAAAAATCTCCAACAAAGATGAAAAACTGGTAGCAAAAGAAGTTTTTATTTTCTCAAACATTGACCTCAAGGTCTCAAACTCACTAGCTAACTATTGGGTCTCAATATTAGCCTCCTAATTATTATGAATCATCTTCATCTCAATGTGTCACACCACAAGCTCAAATACATATCTATAATCGGATTGTCTGAGATGTTTTACTAGAGGTTCCTAATTCTTAACAATCCTACCAAAATTATAAAAACCGTCTCTCTAGATGATTCTAGATCATCTCTAGAAATAGTGTCTAAAGTCACATCTGAAACAATATTAGGTAGGGGTAAAACATCTCCATCAACATGTTGTACCATTTCCTATTTTGTCTCACTTGTATCATGAATATATGAAAAAAATCCCTAACACTCGTCTGTAGTATCAATCTACTCAACCATGCACTACTAGAAATTGGAGCTATAGCCATGGACCTATAGCCACGATTTTATAGGTTCTTGGATATTTATTGTTTTATCCATAGTTTAATTAAAATCCCATGGCTAAAATTTGTCCACATTTTTTTTACAAACTATGTCGGGCTTCCCTGACTCCTACTCCACACCCCCACGTCGACCCTCTACCCGCGTTGGGCTCCTCCTCCATCCTCCTCCCCTGACAGCGATCCAACTCATGATGACCCTCTTCTCACGATGACCCTCGTCTCATGGTGGAACCCTCCTATCACGGCGGAACCCTCCTCATGCCAAACCTCCTCAAGACGACCTCCTCACGACAACCTTCCTCTCACGGTGACCCACCTCTCGATCCATGACCCTGCGCTCCCAGCGACAGCCTTCTACTCCATCCTCCCCCGATCCGCAACCCTCATATCATGCTAGCGCCCTCCTCCTCCATCCTCCCTCAATCCAAGACCTTTATCTTTATTTTTCAGCTTCATGAGATCAATCTCATTGAGACCTAAGATGATTCCCACTACTTTTATTATCCATTCCTTATTATTTCATCTTATTAGAGAGTATATGGTATTTTGATTCATTATAATTTGTTGTGTTTAGGTTTTGTAGTCAACAATAGTTTTTTGTACATATTATAAGCATCCTCATGTTCTAGGAAGTGTGACCATTCTTCATTCCATGCACTCAAGATGTGAATTTTTGAAGCATCATTTGAGGTTAGGGATTCAAAACTTAGGTATTATTATTATTTTAAATTTTGTAATTTGTAATACTTTGTATTTATTAAGAGGATCTTATGGATTAACATAATCAAAATAACTAATTACACCAAAGTAATTTAATTTAAAATAGGTGAATCATATGATCAGAACATGAGTTCATGTTATTGATATATGTTAATGATTCTTGATTGAAATTTCAGATATATAGAAATTTTTGATTGTTATGGAAGTATTTGATTTAATAGAACTAAACATATTGATGAATAAAACATTTTGGCAGTCAAATATGCTATAGTATAAAATAAGAGAATGTATAGAATTAAAAGAAATTCCCTCTTATATTTATTTGATTAAAAGAGATTTGATTAAGCATCCAATGATTAAAATTGGATTAAAGATATGAATGGGGAGTTAAATTAGACAAGAAATAATGAAAGATAGAAATTTGTTCTACAAACAATAGATGAAAATATCATATTCACTAAACAAGTATTAAAAAAACGTATAATGAAAATGAAGAAGTTATATAATTCATAGTCAGAATTTTCTGAAAGAGATATTCATTGATTGATAGTATGGTTTTAGATAAAATAGTGTCACCAATTGACTATATTGAGGTTATCAAATTGTTTCTTACCATAGTTATATAGATAATATAAAGGTATATCTAATTTATATAATAAAAATTATTCTTTTCTAATTAGAGGTTTTTAAGGAATTTTAAATTGGTCAACTATGTGGATTTCAATTACATGATGATGATAATAAATTGGAAATTTTTAATAATTATTTTTATGGATTAAAAGAAGTACAGATAGCTTGGACCTCAAGGCATGAAAATGTTCAATTTTTTAGGTTTATTAGAGTAGTTGAATATAATCTATATATTAATAGGAATTGTTATAGCCAAATGACGAGTAGGTTCATACAATTTAAACTATCTGAATTTTTTTTCTTGGATGAGATGATAGGGCTGTGAACTTCATATTCAAGGGGTGTTTCTCAGTTTTAGGAAGTCCAATAGACAATGCACTGCCTTGGAATTCGTTAAAATAAGTGGGGGTGTGCAGGGGAGGGGTTAGGGGGTAGAGGGTGTGGCAGGGGGAGGGGGGTGTGCTAGGGAGGGGAAAGGTGGTAGGGGGTAGGGCATGGGGTAGTTTAGGGGTGTGAAGGGGTAGGGGGTAGGGGGTGTGAAGGGGGGGTGTGAAGGTGACAAGTGGGTGTGGATGTGTAGGGGTGTGGGTCTGTAGGGGTTTGAGTAGGGGGCATGGTGGTGTGCTGGTGGTGGGGGCAATGGGGAGTGCAGGGGAGTGAGAGGAGGGGGGGGGGGGGGGGGGTGTTCGTACCCACAACTTTGATGCTACGCCATCCCAGGGTTCTTTTTGTTGACCTCCCCTTCGTTTTGTTGCAATCACCCCTATATTTTATATTTCTATTTTTTTGTGTTTTTGTGGTAGTAGACACAGGCTCAATACCATCTTAATGGCTTTAAGGGACTTCATGTCAAAGCATCTACACGTGTATCCTTCATTTTCTCTACAACAACCAAGGTTCCTGCATCATCCCTCACAATCAGTTCTCTTCATGACATGCTATTTTTATTTTCTCATCCCACACGATTTGTTTTGATTTTGAATCAAGATACATTTTTATTGGTGTTAGTGAACTATTTGCAGGATTTGATATTGTATGTGGCATGAGAATCAATGATGGATTGTCTAACTCTCTTCTTGACCATTGAAACATCTATTAATTTCATTTTTTTATTGTATTGGTTCTGATTATGTGGCAGGTGAGTTATTGATGTTATTTGTTTTTATGTATTCTAATGTGAACACATATATATATCATTATGTGATTTATGTTGGGGGTGATTTTATTAAGAATCATAACTTTCTTGGGGACTTAGAAATGTTTATTTATAGGTGCTTAGTATTTTTCATGATTTATGGTTATCTTTTGGTAATGCGTGGTTTATGTTGAGTACAAATTCATGAAAGTTTTCCTTTTACTTTGATGTTAGTTTATTTTTTAAAAGGAAATAGCTTAAAATCATTGGTTCGCTTTAAATTTTTTATTCTTCTATATCCATGTTTTTCTTTCATAGGTTACTGAATTCTTGCAAGCATTTCTTTCAGATGTTACAGAATGCTTGAAAATGTTGATCTGAAACATCCGTGGCTCTAAGTGACCATGAAAAACATCAATGGATTACACAGTAGATTAAATTCTAACATAAAAAGATTTTATAATGTCTATTCTAGTTGATGGAAAATATATGCAAGTCCATACATTATACAAAATTATAGTGATATGTTTTAATTTCATAAAAATATTAAGTTTCTTACATTTTATACGTGTAATGATAAATAATTAATTAATTCTCTTCAATTTATTTTATGATATTATTTCTTAACGTGCTATGTCTTGCAATTTAGCTAACATATCCACTTAATGAATATTTTATGATATTATTTCATAACATTCTTTGTCTTACATATTATATGTTTCCACAGGTCGCCTTCCATTTACCTAATTGTAGTTTAAACCAAAAAAAGTTACTATGGATAAACCATAATATTTCAAAATTCAAATTAGTTGGAATGATTCAATGGAAATATCATTATTCATGGACACACCTTTCCGACAAACACCTTTGAATTGGAGCGTCACAGACACTCCTTTATCATGATATACATTGTTTTATTTTTATTTAACATAAATGATTGAATCTAAAGTATATTTTTATTCTTTTTAGGTAATTCAATGAGAATATCTAGGTTGAGTGAAAAATATAAGAGGTGGTTGGTTCATTAAAAAAAATGAAAACGGCATTATATCATTATAGGGGAGTACTTAATTTAATTTTTACTTGTTTAGAACAATCCATTCATGCAACCACTTATTGAAACTATTTTTAAATTCTTGATTTTAGGATTTTATTATTGTTTAGTGTTTGTTATTAAACTATTGAATACTTTTCATGCTGTAGTTATTGACCTGAATCTGTTTTTGATGGTTATTGAAAATATTCTTGCATATGGTAAAACATGCTGAGTGTTTAGTTTTAATGTACGATGATGTTTATTGTGAAATTTATAATTCATGATTTTTTGTTGAAAATATGTTAAATATTCATTAATTAAGGTAGAGTGGTAATATAAAATTTTTTTTTCATGGTGATTATAATGTTAAATGTTCACTGTATTTCCCTTTTAACCGGTTGAAAAGAGTTTCTTTACATACTTTTCTGCGTTTTTGACTCGAGATCATGAATTAATGCATGTGCACACTGAATTTTCATTCAAAAGGGATGAATATGGTTACTTTTTATAGGAATGATACATTTTTAAACTTTCATTTTTACCTTAATTTTTTGTGCAGTCTTTTCAATCTCTTCTGGTTTGGGGGATATTTTGTCATTTAGGGGGGTCCCGGGGGCTGTCCAGTAGGGGGTTTTCCAGTAGGGAGGGAGGTGTACAGGAGGGGGGAGTGGTGTTCAAGAGGGGAGTAAGGGGTGTCTGTAGTGGGAAGGGGTGAAGGGGGCAGGGGGGCAGTGTGCTGGGGGCGTGGGGGTGCCGGGGGAGGGGGGCAGGGGGTGCTGGGGTAGGGTGACAGTCCCGAGGGGGTGAGGGGGGCAGGTTGTGTGGGGGTATAGGGGGAGGGGGAGGGGGTGTCCACGGGGGGGGGGGGGGGGGGTGTCCAAGGGGTCTCCTCGCTCTCTGTAACTATGGATAAACAATAACATTTCAAAATTCAAATGAGTAGGAATGATTTGATGGAAATATTATTTTTCATGGCCTCTCCTTTTTCACCATAGACCTTATTTTATTTTTGTTGAACTTAAATGATTGAATCTGAAGTTGATTTCGTTTTTAGGTTCTTCAATTAGAATATCCAGGTTGAGTGAAAAATATAAGAGGATAGTTGGCTAATGAAAAAAAGAAAACTGCATCATATCATTACATGGGAGTACTTAATTTGGGTTTTACTTATTTAGAACAATTCATTCATGCAGACACTTGTTAGAACTCATTTAAAATTATTGATTTTAGGATGTTATGATTATTGAGTTTTTGTTCTTAAACTATTTAATAATTTTCATGGTGATAGAGGAAATATAAAAATTGTTTTTATTGTGATTTTAATGTTAAATGTTCTCCGTATTTGTCTCTTATCCTGTTGAAAAGTGTTTCTTTATGTGATGTTCTGTATGTTTGACTATAAATCATAAATTAATGCATGTGCACACTAAATTTTCTTTCAAAAGGGTTGAATATTGTTACATTTTAGAGGAATAATATAGTTTTCAAGATTATTTTTACCTTAATATTTTGGTTCCATCATTTCATTCATTTCTAGTTTGGTGGATATTTTGGGAGTTGGGGGAGGGGGTACAGGGGCTGTCCATTAGGGGGATGTCCAAGAGGGGGGGGGAGTGGTGAAAGGGGCGGGGTGGCAGTGTGCAGGGGGTTTGGGGGTGCGGGGGGGGGGGGGGGGGGGCTGGTGGTTTGGGGGAGGGGGCTGTTCAGGAGGTGGGTGGGGTGAGGGAGGAGGGGGTGGGGTAGGGGGTGTTGTGGTGTAGGGGGGGCTGTCTTGGGGGAGGGGGTGTCCAGAGGGTCTCTTCTCTATCTGTAACTATATATAAACCATAATATTTCAAAATTCAAATTTGTTGGAATGATTCATTGTAAATATCATTTTTCAGGGCCACTCCTTTCTCATCTTAGAACTTGTTTTATTTTTTCTGAACTTAAATGGTTAAATTGGAAGTGGATTTTTTTATTTTTAGGTAGGTACTTAAATGAGAATATCCAGGTTGAGTGAAAAATATAAGATAAGGGTTGGCTCATTATAAATAAGAAAAATACATCATATTATTACATTGGAGTACTTGATTTCCCATCAAACATGCATAACAACATGAAAAGTGACTCTTTTCTATAGGATAAGAGACAAATATAGTGAACATTTAAAATTAAAATTACCATGAAAAGAGCTTTGATTTTACCACTCTACCCTAATAAATGAATATTTAACATATTTTCAACGAACAAATCATGAAATATAAATTTCTTAACAAACATTATCATGCATTAAAACTTAACACTCAACATGTTTTACCATAAGAAATAATATTTTCGATATCCTTCATAAATAGATTTAGGTCAACAACATCAGCATGAAAAGTATTCAATAGTTTATGAACAAACACTGAACAAGAATAAAATCCTAAAATCAATAATTTGAAAATATTTCCAATAAATGGATGCATGAATGAATTGTTCTAAACAAGTAAAAACCAAATTAAGTACTTTCGTGTAATGACATGATGAATTTGTCTTCTTTTTAATGAGCCAACCATCCTATTATATTTTCCACTAAACCTAGATATTCTCATTAAAGTTCCTAAAATGAAACAAAATCAATTTCAGATTCAATCATTTAAGTTCAACAAAAATAAAACAAGGTGTATGGTGAGAAATGAGTGTCCATGATGCTCCAATTCAAACGTGTTTGTTTCAATGCACTACGGTGAGAAAGGAGTGGCCATGAAAAATGGTATTCCCATTGAATAATTCCAAATAATTTTAATTTGGAAATATTATTGTTTATCCACAGTTACTTTTTCTGGTTTAAACAGTAATTAAGTAAATGAAATGCCACTTATGGAAACATATAAAATTTAAGACGAAGCATGTTATGTAATAATGTCATAAAATATTTATTTAATGAATAATTTAACTAAATTAGAGACATATAATGTTATGAAATAATATCATAAAATAAATTGAAGATAATTAATGAAGTATTAGTCATTACACATATAGAATGTATGAAACTTATTGTTTTTATGAAATTAAAACATATCACTAGAATTTTGTCTTATGTATGAAAATTCAAACCTTGTCCTTCAACTGGAATAGCCTTAAAAAAAAAACACTTTTATGCTAGAAGATAATCTGCAGTGAAAACCATTGATGTTTCACATGGTCTCTTAGAGCCATAGATGTTGCAGATCAACACTTGCAAGCATTTAGTAACTTCTGAAAGCAATGCTTACAAGAATTAAATATCTTCTAAAAGAAACACATGGATATAGAATAATAAAAAATTTATAGGGAACCAATGCTTTTAAGCTATTTCTATTTGAAATATAATCTAACTTCAAATTAAAAAGAAAACTGTTGGGAATTTGTACTCAGAATAAACCACGCATTATAAAAAGAAAACCATAAATCACGAAAAATATCTTGAACCACTAAATAAACATTTCTAAGTCACCAAGAAAGATATGATTCGAAATAAAATCACCCACAAACATAAAGCTCATAATGATCTATATATGGGGTCACATTAGAATACATAGAAAAATAATAACATCAATAACTCACCTGCAAGATAATCAGAAACAATCCAACAAAATATGAGAGGCATAGATATTTGAATGGTAAAAAAGAGAGTTAACCAAGCCAACATTGATTCTTATGCAAAAAACACTTCCAAATCCTAAAAACAGTTCACTAACACCAATCAGAAAGCATCTTGATTCAAAATCAAAACCAACCGTGGGGCATGAGAAAATTGAAAATAACATGTCAAATAGTGCACTTATTGTGAGGAATGATGGATGAATAGTGGTTTTTGTAGAGAAAATGAAGGCTCAATGTTCAGATGCTTTTACTTGAAGTACTGAAAATCCATTAAGATGCTATTGAACCCAATTCGACTGCCACAAAAAACACAAAAATAGAAATATAAAATATAGGGGTGATTGGAAAAAAATGAAGTGGAGGTCAATAAGATGAAAATTGGGATGGCGTAGCATCGAAGTGGTAGGTATGAATACCCCCTTACCACCTCCCATGAACTCCCCACTTCCCATGCCACCACAAAACCACCCTTCCCCCTGCATACTCTCCTACACTACCACACCCCCTTCACATCCACACCCATGCCCCCTTCACAGCCCCCCTGCACACCCCTACCCCTACCCCCTGCACACCCCCACCCTACCCCTTGCCCTACCCCCAACCCTATGCCCCCTCCCCTGCACACCCCCTCTCCCTTCCACACCTCCCTGCCCCCTTCTCTCTCCCCTTCACACCGCCACTTAGTTTATTTAACTCCACGAAAATGCATTGACTATTGGACTTCCTAAAAATGAGAAACACCTCATGAATATGAAGTTCATAGAAAAATCATCTCATCCAAGTTTTTTTAGATATTTTAAATTGTATAAAACGATTCCATCATTTGGTTATAACAAATCTTATTAATATAGAGATTATAGTCAACTACACTCATAAACATAAAAAAATTGAACATTTTCAATCCTTGACTTCCAAGCTACGTGTACTTGTATTAAGCCACAAAAATTATTCCTAAAGATGCACAATTTATTATCATAATCATTTATTTTAAATCCACATAGTTTAATAATTTAAGCATCCCTAAAAAACCTCCAATGAGAAAAGAGTAATTTTTATAACATACATTAGATATACCTTATTATTCATTATATCACTTTAGTAAGAAACAATTTGATAACCTAAATACAATCAATTGGTGATAATATTTTATCTACAATGACCCTATCAATCAATGAATATCCCTTTCAAAAAGTTCTGAATATGAATTTTATAACTTCCCCATTTTCATTGCGCATATTTTTGAATACTTGTTTAGTGAATTTGATATTTTCATCTATTGTTTGCAGAACAAATTTCCATGTGTAATTATTTTATGTCCAATTTAACTCCCCATTCATATCTTTACTCCAATTTTAATCATTGGATGCTTAATCAAATCTTTTTTACTCAAATAAATAAAAGAGGTCATTTCTTTTAATTCTATACATCCTCCTAGTTTATACTACAACAATTTTGTCTCCCAAAATGTTCCCTTCATCAATATGTTTTGTTCTAGTAAATCAATTACTTCCTCAACAATCAACAATTTCTATATATCAGAAATTTCAACCAATAATCATCTACATATATCAATAACATGAATTCATGTTCTTCTCATATGATTCACCTGTTTTAAATTAAATTACATTGGTATAATTAGTTATTTTTATTATGTTAATCCATACGATCCTATTAATAAATACAAAGTATTACTAATTAAAAAATTTAAAATAATAATAATAGATATGTTTTTAATCCCTTACCACAAATAATGCTTCAAAAAATCACACCATGAGAGAAAATAATGATTAATGGTCACACTAATAAGAACATGAAGATTCTTATAATATGTACCAAAAAAACTCATGTTAACTACAAAACCTAAACACACCAAATGAAAAGGAATCCAAATACCATATACTCCCTAATAAGATGAAGTAAGAAGGAATTTATAATAAAATTAGAGAGAATCACCTTGGATCTCAATGATATGGATCACTTGAAGCTAAAAAATAAAGAGGAGGGTATCAGATCATGGGAGTATGGAAGAAGAGGGTGCCGCCATTTGAGGAGGGTCGAAGATTGGGGGAGGATGGATGAGGAGGGCGTCGTTGTGAGTGGAGGGTCGCGGATTGAGAGGAGGGTCTCCGTGAGAGGAGGTTCTCCGTGAGGAGGGATTTCATGAGGAGGATCAAAGTCAGGGGAGGAGAATGGAGTAGGAGCCTTATGTGGGAAGAGGGTCGACACCAGTGGGGGGATGTAAGAGGAGCTAGGGAAGCCTGATGGATTTCGTAAAAAAACCGAGGACAAATTTTAGCCTTAGTTTTTTAATTAAATTGTGGCTAAAAATAGGATATAGCCACAAACCTATAAAACTATGGCTATAGGTCTGTGGCAATAGCTAAAATTTATAGTAGTGTCATGCTTTTGTAATGAGATCCTACTTGAGTTTAGTTAACCCATCTATGAGGGAAAACCCAAGATGTTTGGGGAGAATTGTTGTTTTTGTTGTGAATTATTGCATTTTATAATATTTCACCATTGGGTGATGCACTTGTTGTGTGATGAGGCAATTTTATGATATTTTTCTCATAATTGTGATGGAATGAGGATGTGAAATCATGACTCATTATAGGCACCAATGAATTTAAGTGGAATTCATCCTTATAGGGACATACATGATTGGTGTGTAGGGTTTGAAAGGTAGAATTAATTTCACTTTCTTGAAAATTTAATGAAAATCATGTCTAATGAAAGATACAAATGGTAAAAAAGGAAATGAAATGAAAAATATTATTTAAATAATGTCACATAAAAATGGTTCAATCAAGTTTAAATTTATAATGGAATAGTTTATGAAAAGTGAAATGAGACTAGAGAAAATGCTTAAATGGTATGTTTGGAAATAGTTGTAAATTGGTTCCTAAAGTAAGACTAATGACTATATGAGTTAGTTACCCTTTGTTATCCATGACCCATGGTAGGGTTGGTCTAGGGTAATGCTTTGAATATGATAATTTCTGTTTGGATAATGTATGTGAAATGGTTGTATGTGGCTAGTGTAGATCCGTATTTATGAAATTTGTTAAAGTGATATGTTATGTGTTCTAAAGATAGCATTTAGATAGTACAAAAATGCCACCATAACGTCAAGTGTCAGTTAGGTGATATGAGGATGTTGCTGAGAGAACTCCTCCAATAGTGTATAAATAGAAGTTAGTGATCTAGGATTGTAGAGAAGATAAGTTACATGAAAATCTAACTTGCTTTATGAAAATTATAGAATGGGGGCCAAGGCAGGTTTTGCTGAGCATGTTTCAGTTGATGAGTGAGTATCAACTGTAGAACCCTTTAACCATTACTAGAGTCTGTTTCCCATAGGTATTCTATTTTTGGATAGAGTTTATCCAAAATATTATATACCATTTCAAGACTACTATTGAAAATAGAGTTAAGTTTTCCACTTATATGTTGAGGTGTTAGGAGAAGCATTTATGGGACATCATGGTTGAGATCAGATAGGTTGAAGGGATGTTATTGATGTTTTTTAGGAAATGTCACTAAAGAATTTCTATCCTGGGAATTTGAGGTAAGAAAAGGCAACCTATTTTATGAGTTTTATCCAAGATGAAGTGTCAGAAATGGATTATGCTAGTCATTTTAATAATTTGCAGTGGTTCATCCCAGCGTAGGGAGGACACAATGACATCGTGGAGAAATGTTTCCAAGATGGGATAAGACACCAGATTATATCTCAGGTAAATATATTATTGTTAAAATATTTTTTGGATGTAGTGGATCAAGAACTTATATTGAAAGGGAACCTGAAGGGGGCCTCATGTAGTGGAATTATGGTTTCAGTTGAACGGGCATGTGGTGCATCTTCTGAGAGAATGAAGCATCATTTTGGGATTTTCTATTAGGGTGGAAGTGCACAATGTAGTTATGAAAAGGTCCATCATCTCATGGTGGGGATCATGTGTTCTATTATTACACTAATACAAAATAAGGCTATAGCCACAGACCTATATCCACGGTTATATAGGTATGTGGCTATAGCCAAATTATAGACACAGTTTAATTAAGAAACAGTGCCTAAAATCAGCCGTGCCCTTTTTCCCCTCAAAATCCGTCGGGCTCCTCCTCGACCTTCATTCCCTCACCATTTCTCTCCCCCGTGATCTCCTCCTCGCTGCACCCTCCTCCTCACCGCGACCCTCCTCCCCGACGCCTCGTCGCTGCGCCCTCCTCCTCGCCACAACCCTCCTCCCCGACGCCTCCTCGCCACGCCCTCCTCATCGTCGCGAACCTCCTCCCTGATGCCTCCTCATCGCGACCCTCCTCATCGACGCCGCTCATCCAACTCCTCCTCGTCGTGACCCTCCTCCCCGAAGCCTCCTCACCGTGACCATCCTCCTCACTATGACCCTCCTCCCCGACGCCTCCTCCCCGACGCCTCTCTTCTGATGCCGATGTCGACAGCCCCAGCAACCCTGAAAACCCTTGAACCCTGCTTGCCGTGACCTTCCTCACCTTGACCCTCCTCCAGCAAATCAGATCTGAGCTACCTCCCCTCCTCCTCCATTCCTAACAGTTATCCCCCACAACCAGTGGTAATCCCCTATCTTCATCCCCATCCACCATTCTTTACCCTCTATTATTTTTTTTCAATATAACTACTTATTGGTGCTTTAATTCTTGATTTTGGGGTGTTCTACTGGTTATATTTATACTCAACCTTACGTGGGTTCATCTTGAATATATAATTTATTATGAAAATGGTTGTTTTTTATGGAGATTTAGGCAGACATAGTGTAGATGGTGTGTGTTGGTGCTTGGTGGATGTGGTGTTTAAACTGTTTTTAGAATGGATGCCTCATGATTAGATTGTATAATCTATTTTGGTTAGATTAGAACTACCTACTAGTTATTGGGCCTATATTTTTTTCTCTTTACATTGATTAAGTGCTTTATACATTGTTGTGGGATGTTATAGGTTTTGCATGCATTTAAAAATTTCAGTTTTTTACTCTTCCAAATTACACTACTGTTCTTGGAAATATGTGTGAAAATATATAGGTTCATTAGTTTAAGTTATCCCATATATTTAATATGGCTACCCAGTGATAGTCATCAGTCCCTGGCCAATTACATGTGGTTTTACTTTGAAAGGTATTAATTGTTGTCAATCTTTATCCTGACTTGCAGCAATCAAAGTGGGTTACCACAAGGGCATTAAGTTTCTATAGCAAAATGCAATAAACTAGAGATATAATTATTCACTGGAAACAGGTATGTTGTTGTTTAATTTTTAATTTATTTTATTTATCTCATTGGCCACTTAAGCTTTTATTGCTTTCTACGGATGGAGGGTAGTTATATTCTGCAAAGGGAGCCAGAAGGGCACTGGAGGCGGCTACATGGTTTTCTTTGTAGGGGAGGGAGATCGGGGTAGTGGAGAGATTAATATTTGTGGCTAATTTTTTTTGTCTTTATACTATGTTGTTTTTGTTTTGTTTTTTTTTCTTTTACTTCACCGTGGACATCTGACGTACGGATGAGTCATGCCGAAATATTACCAATGCACCACCCATGTCTTTTGTATTTACATGTCTAGTTCAATTTCACTTATCCTTTATGATCCAACACATTGGCCACAATTTGACAGAGATTCAAAGAGTATGAGGGGGGTGTGAAGGGGGTGATGGGGAGTGTTGTGGGAAAATAAATCTCATAAAAATGAAATACCAATTGAAAAAAGGAATAATAAGAGAATCGATAGATACCACTATTAAGTTTCATACAATGGGGTCTGCCTGGGGGTGCACGTGGGGGCTGTCCCAGGGTGCACGGGGGGCTGTCTGGGGGTGTAGGGGGGCCTGTCCAGGGGTGCACGGGGGGCTGTTCGGGGTTCTGTGCAGGGTGGAAGGGGGGATGCATTATATAATTTGGGAAATGATTTAAAACAAAATTGGATTTTAGGATTTTTTTTGGTCTTATGATGAAATTCATGAGGTGTTTTGAAAATAGAGTAGAACTTTATGAAGTTTGAGTGACACATCATACTTGACCCTTTTTATATCCCTGTAGGGGGTTTACCTCTTTTTATTAAAATGATTGTTTCATCCAAGACACTCTTTAAGTGAATTTAGACTTCTAAGATGGGTCCCATGTTGTGTGACTATGTCACATGGGATGTGATATTTAAACAACACATTGTCTAGGAAACATAGGCAATTCCATAGTGCCGTTAGAGTTTATTTGGCTCGCTGCTGAAAAACAGTTCAAAGTTAAACAACACATTGTCTAGGAAACAAATGTAATTCCATAGTGAACTGCTAGACTCTCGGTCCAAAGGTATATTCAAGGCTTAATATAACACTCATCTTGATGGGGAACATGTGTTTTATGCTTCTCTAGCTAGTGAGTCACGGGATTCCAAGGGTCCTTTGACATAATAATGCACTCAATGATCTAAATGTTTAGTATCACAGGAAAATTAAGTTCATCAAACACTTGTACATAATACAAAAACATTATTTAGAAACTGGGAATGGATGGAGGGGGGCAGTGGGGGATGTTCATGCTAGGGGGTTGGGTGGGGGGGGGGGGGCAGGGGGCAGGGGGCAGGGGGCAGGGTGGAGGGGGGAAGGGGGCATGGGTGCAGGGTGGAAGGGGGCAGGGGGGAGGGGGGAGGGGAGGGGGAGGGGGTGGGTGTGCAGGGGGGCTGTGAAGGCTAGGGGGCTGGGTGGAGGGGGGCATGGGGTAGGGGGCAGGGTGCAGGGTGGAGGGGTGGAGGGGGGAGGGTGGGGGGGGGGGCAGGGGGTGGGGTGGGGGGTGGGGGGCGGAAGGGGGGAGGGTGGAGGGGGGCAGGGGGCAGTGGGTAGGGTGCAGGGTGGAGGGGTGCATGGGGGCAGGTTAGAGTGGGGGCAGGGGACATGTGGGAGGGTGGAGGGGTGCAGCTGTGGACAAGTTAATTAAATAATTTGTCAATCTATAATAGAAGGAAGTGATTATTTAGAATCCCATGATTCAGGTGAGGATAATTTATAGACAAACACATACATCATTTACACTATATTATAAATTTAACTGATGCTTTCCAAGGGGACACACTTGGATGAACAAAACCAAACTTCAATAGACCATCAATTTATACCTGAATTTACATCAAATTAAAAGGAATCATCTAATATGAAGTCATAGAGTTCATTAATTCAACTAGTAGTATATTTATAAAAAATGTCACATTAAGTAGGTGACACAAAAAATACAGTAGAAAGACATCATGATTCTACTACAACATCTGAATCATCTAAAATAGTGGATCTTAGAGCATAAAACTGAGCACAAACTCCATAATAACAAATATTTTTAAATGTTAACTATTGATTAATATATACTATACAAGAAAAGATAAAAATTTATTTAGTAGTATCCAATGGGAAAACCCCACTACATTAAATAGATTGCAATAAATGAGACAAACTCCAGAATGATTGACTACAATTATTTTCCAAAAAACTGGGAACTAATGATAGTAAATCTTTAATGTAGAAAATCATGATGAGTACAAACTCATGATAATCTGGTCATAGATTATGACCTCCCATGACCTATGTTGTTTCTATCTGATCGACATACAGTAGAAACATAAATAGTGTGACATGTTCCTCGATCTAAAAAAATACACCCTGTAAATTACCCTCTAGAGCCTCCTCATCAAGAATATAGATTTGAGTAATTTTGATGTTGGGTCATGAAATATATCTAAAACTCATACTTACTGATGCTTAACAATTGAAGGGTAAGATACTTTTAGAAACTACCTGCCATCACGGTTGAAGAAATAAAATTTTCACCAAACTATCCCAATATTTCTACAATGAAACAATCAAATCCGCACAATATCTAAAGAACAAGAAAAACCATTGCCAATCTTTTCCAAAAAAAAATTTCACCACAAATGAATCCTAGTTCCCCTTTTTATCAGAAGTGAAACTGAATGATATGTTAAACTCCTCTAAAAATTCATTTTTCAATGCATATAAAATCAAGCCCCCATACATTGGTACTCTGGTGTTATTTGTTTAACATTGTCTTCTAATTCAAACCATCATTTGAATCAACTCTATGCTGTTATTATGACTCAAAACACATATCATCTACACCATGATGCTAATTTTGATATCATACTGGGTATATAACTAAAAAATATTAAAAGAATATAGACTCATAAACCTATAATTTATAATATTCATGGTTTAGTATTATTATTATTATAATATTACAATTACACCTAATCTCATGGCCTACCCATTTTAAAACGCATATGAATTGAATAATGATTATGTATCCTCCCTCATATTTATACTCTACAACAAGTATCACTTCACTTAGTTGTCCAATTATACATGAATGTGTTTTCATTGGATCATTGGGGTGCCTAAATACATGTGTTAAAACTGAAATCCCTTTGTTACGTTTGGTACATGGCTCATCTAACAATATTACCATAACATATTGTCCTCAACAGCGCCTACCTCTAATCTCTATCTATTCCCTCTATCGAATATTTTTATATCAACTTATCATGACCATCCCCCCAATGGTAAAACTCTAACACGCCGCGGTCGCGCCGCAGTCACCCCATGGTCACGCCGTGGTCACGCCGCGGTCATGCCACTGTCAAGCCGTGGTAATGCCGTGATTTGGCTATGCTCCGTCCACATCCTGCCCACACCAGCCCCCTTCCACCTTCATTTCAGCCCGCTACCACCAGCATTCCGGCCCGCAACAGCCCCCCCTGCCACCTTCAAATCAGCTCGCACCATCCCCCCAACACTTGGAACCATCCCCCTTCCACCAGTATTCCAACCTCCTCCTGCTCCCTTTGCTCCTGGCCGGAAGATGCTACCCTACGGATGTCGCTGGACCGGGACATCATGCTACGGTCACGCCGCGGTCACGCCGCGGTCACGTTGCGGTCACGCTGCAGTCACGCCGCGGTCACGCCGCGGCCACGCCGTGGTCACCCCGCAGTCCCGCCGCGGTAATGCCGTGATTTGGCCCTACTTCAGCCACATACAGCCCACACCAGCCCCCTTCCACATACATTTGTATTCTCCTTGGACAAATCTTCCATTATGCTATTTCATGCCTCTATTTTCACATACAAGCAAGGATTTTTGGAATGAATCTAAGTTTTTCTCCTTATTCAATGATAGAAGAACTGATCCTTTTATATTTAGCACTTGTCTTAGACTTTTTAGGTTTATTACCCAAGGATGTATGATCTGCCTTCTTTAAAAACTTCTTGGGAATAGTGTTTCCAACATCATTTATTTAAAATTTTCCAAGGGAAGTTTTCTTCTATTTTTCATCATTAGTGGTCTTCATTATCCAATTGTTTTTAACACATTCTTAGATGAGCATGCTCCATTATAGTGACCACACACAATTAAAATACAATAGCGATCTTAAATCCTTTGTTACTCATGCATATTTATCTATTACCCATGGTTTAAAAACAAATTCTATACAAATATGGGTGTGATTAAATAATGAGAATACATCCATGGGGGTGTAGGGGGAAGGCATAATAGAAAAATGAGAAAAAATCACTAAACAACTCAACCACACTAGAAATTCCCTAGGATTTTAGTAGAATGACAACAATGTAGAGTATGGTAGGATGAAAGTCAGGGTGGGGGACTATCGTTCAGCTTAGCTAGAGGGTCTTATCGTTTACATATGTGAAAGCTTACTTTGTTGGAAGACCTCACATATAGTGCTCAGTTAGTGGTGTAGTACCATGTTACAACTAGTTTTCTATTGAAGTTTATAATATATCCAATACATTGCGTACTAACTGTAATCCTTCTTAAGTGATAACTTGATCCATTGTTTTCTTTTCATTATGACCATGCCTTGTGTATTGAATTGATATTCATTGTTGTGGCGTATTGGTTTAAATTGCATTGTAATGGGATGCTATGGGGAATTTGATATCGTATGAGCGTTGTTGGGTGAACCTTTGGGCTACAGTATTAGGTTGTGTGATTCTATAGGACTGTGTGCAGGTGGGTGGGGGGGGGGGGGTAGGTGGGGGGAAGGGGGAGGGGGGTGTGCAGGTGGGAGGGCAGGGGAGGGGGCAGGGGGTGTGTAGGTGGGGGGCAGGGGGCAGGGAGAGGGGGTAGGGGGTGTGTAAGTGGGGGGCAGGGGGTGTGCTGGGGCAGGGGGAGGGGTGTGTGTAGGTGGGGGGGGGGGCAGGTGGGGGGGGGGGGGCAGGGGGCAGGGAGAGAGGGGAGGGGGTGTGCAGGGGGGGGGGGCAGAGGGCTGTGCTTGGGCAGGGGGAGGGGTCTGTACAGGTGGGGGGGGGGCAGGTGGGTGGGTGGGGGGGGTGGGGGGCAGGGGGAGGGGGTGTGGAGGTGGGAGGGCAGGGGAGGGGGCAGGGGGGTGTGAGGGTGGGGGGCAGGGGGCAGGGGGCAGGGGGAGGGGTGTGTGTTGGTGGGGGATTGTGTATTTTCTTGATTTTCATTATTCAGTATTGGGATTTACATATCAATCTAAATATTCTTTGTTCATTTTTGATTATGGAGTTATGTATCATTTATCATGTACAGTTGACACATTTATCACATATCAATCTGAAGTTGTTATATCTCACTCTTTTTCCTATTATTTACTTATAGGTGGTTACTTATGATGAGGTCGATTCTACCCACCACCATAGAAGGTAGTGAGTTTAACATCAGATTCAGGTGAGTATTCTTCCATTTTTATTCTTTGTCTCAATTTTAATTTGGGTTTTTGTGATTTTTGGGTTCCCTATCTTTTTTGCAGTGCATTTTGGATCTTGTTGAGGACAGTGAAGCACCACATGACTAGGATATCCTCTCAACCTATGGGAATGAGGCCTTCTAAAATTTCATCACAAGGCCCGACTCCTTGGTTAAGTTTGGGTCAGGTTAGGTTTTCTAAGTAATTTTTTATTGGGTTCATTTTTTTTGGTTTTTGTCAATTTTAACAGGTTCATTTTGTTAGATTTGGGGATATTCGGTTCAATTAAATTAATTTTAGATCCAATCAGTTATGTTTCATTAGTTTCATTTTTTGCATTCTCAATTATCCTTTATTGAACTCAGTTTTGATTGGTTTGAGTCAGTTTGGTTACATTGTTTTCAGTTTGGTTCAGTTTTATCTTTTTCAAAACCATTTGGTTCGGTTCCACTTTACTCAAATTGGCTTGACGATGTTGGATTTAGTTCTAGTCATATTAGTATGTTTTTGATTAGTGTATATAATTTTACTAGAATTTTTTGTATAATACTATATATTATCATGTTTTTAGTTTTTGCAATTCAATTGCGCTGCCTCCTCCTACACCCTTTGCTCCTGGACGGAAGATGCCGCCCTCCGGATGTCACTGGACCGGGCCAACACATCGCGGTCAAGCTGCGGTCAGGCTGCGGTCACGTCGCGGTCAAGCCGTGGTCATGCCACGATCACGCCGCGGTCACGCCGCGGTCACGCCGCTGTCACGCCGCAGTCACGCCGCGGTCATGCCGCGGTCACACCGCGGTCACTCCGTGGTCACGCTGCGGTCACGCCGTGGTAATGTCGTGATTTGGCCCTGCTCTAGCCACATCCAGTCCACACCACCCCCTTCCACCTTCATTTCAGCCCGCTACCACCAACATTCCAGCCCACAACAGCCCCCCCTGCCACCTTTGAATCAGCCCACACCATCCTCGAAGCACCTGCCACCAACCCCCTTCCACCAGCATTCCCGCCTCCTCCCACTCCCTTCAATTCTGGCTGGAAGATGCTGCCCTACGAATGTCGTTGTACCGGGCCAACACACCGCGGTCACGCCGCAACCACGCTGCGGTCACGCCGCAGTCATGCCGTGGTAATGCCGTGATTTGGCCCTTCTCCAGCCACATCCAGCCCACACCATCCCCCTTCCTCCTTCAATTTTAAGTTGTTTTATGGTTTTTAGATATTTCTAGGGTTTTTAGAAGTTTTATGTTTTTTTTGCAAGAAAAAAAGAGTACTATAAATATTCATGAAAAGATGAATTGGAAAAGATCAATCAAAGGTGACACGACAGTTGACCCAAGAACCCAAATTCATAGCTCAACCATATCAAGACATTGGAACTAAGAAAAGTGCCCATTAAACACCAAGAAACCAAGAAAATAAGAGAACACAAGACCCTACGATGTGCAACAAAACAGAAATCGGATGGTGAGGTTCGCTTCCAAACTGGCAAAGCAACATCCATGAATGTCGCAAAAAAAAAAAACAGTAACAAAACCATGACATCATGAATAATTAACCAAGAAGTCATAGACTGCAAGCACCAGTAACAGAAACTAGGGAATAAGGGAAAATCTAAGAGCCGCCCCAAGCCCTTCCATACTCCAAGAGAGGCAACTAGAATCACCATTAATCGCATCCAGTAGGAGATGGGCACACACAAAACTAACAGGAGACAGGGTGGATCCCCCTCCCATCTAGTGTCACTCGAGAACTGTAGAGACATCACCTATGAACTCATAGAAAGCAGTGACAGAAAAACCCATGAACCTAGCAAGAAAGACCTACTAGTGAAGAGAAGATTCCCAAAAGGAACAAGCCAACCAAACTATAAGCGAATCTCAGAATCTATATCAACCAAACCGATAAACGCACACTCTAACACACCACCAACCATTGAAACTACCCATTCCACTCACTCACGCACACACGGACGCACACAATCACTCATGAAACACCACCCAAGAAATATCCACTCGAATACCAATAAAGTAGCAAAAAGAAAAGAAACTGGAATCCCCCCAATCAACGACCATCCCCTAACCACCTATAAGAAACCACTCCCACACACCAGTCTATATGAGCCTGCACCGCACCAAACTAAAAAATAACTAACAAAAACTATCACCATGTGACAAAAAAGAACAACTCTAGCACACCCATGACACCTAATCACCAAACCCAACAAAGACCAACCCCATGCAAAGAAACATGCAAACCAGCCAATGCCAACCCAATAGACTTCTAACCAAACTACTCCCAAACCGTCCTTATCTATACCTCAAACCAGCCAACTCCACTCCTCTATCCATCAACACCAAAACACCACTGAAAACCTTATGCCACACCAGCACTAGCACGACCACCAATCAATGAACAAGGAATCCCCAAGAACCTATAGAAAACCTAGGAGAGTAGGCATGCTATTCCCTTCACCCCACCAATACACAAGCACACTAGAAGCAAGACACAACCCAAATTCTCCTAGAAACATACTCTAAAAAAGACAACATGCAACCTCACTAACCAAGAGACACACCCCATTCACATGCCCCATCCAGAAACCACTTGCACCAAGAAACCCATCCAAACCATCAACTCAGAAACCATCAAAAAAATATCCAGACAAGAAATATTGCAAAATACTATAGCCTACCCAATGAACAACCATGAAAAAAGACCATGCCTCACAACAAGCTACCTAAACCAAATACCATTCAAGGAAATCCCACTCCAACCGAGCCTGCATCCAGCACAAGTGTAGCCATAAGACCTGCAGGAAGAAAACAACAACCAAGGAGGAAGCATTCATCCACTATAGCCCCTGCCAAACTAGAAGAACACACCTCTATGGGTCGGCCACACTAAGATGCACCAGAAAAAGCCTATAATGAGAACCCAACCAAAGATATCTGAGACCAACACCAGAAAAACAAAACAAAAAACCCACAAACCACCATCAAATCCACTTCAAGATGCTCCAATACTAGCATGCTCCACGCCTCAATGAGAAACCAGTGGAAGGAAAGAAAACCAGTAACAACAGAAGCCAGCAACTAACCCAAGAATCACAACAGCTGCACCGCCAACACATCCCCTCTACCCTGTAGAAGACCCATTGCTAGAAGCACCAGTAGCTCGGTCCAGAGAACCCAACACCACAAAATCAAGGCTACCTATAACTGGTTGAAGGCCTGATTTGAAGAGAGTCCCACAACACATGAAACCACACCTGCAAGTACCACAAATCCACCTGCAACCAAATCCAACCACATGAAACAATAGCCAATGACCTCACGAGTCCAAAAACCAAAGACATAAAAATGGAAGAAACAACATCAGACTTCACCAGATCCAAGACACTCCATGTACACACATCCAAACCCTGCACTAATAGGAGTATCCCAACCCCATCCAACACCACCTCAAAAAACCCTCAAGTCCAAGAACCAGAACCGTCACCTAAATCCCAACAACAAACATCTTGTTCTCTCTCAACCCAACAGGGGGGGGGGGAGGGGTGCTCTCCAGGGGAGGATTTGTAGAGAGGAGGGGGCTTCAGGGGGGTGAGCTATGCAGGGGAGAGGGTGGGGGCTATTTTTTTGGGGGAGGGGGGGGGGTGTCCAGGAAGGGCTTTACAGGAGGAGGGGGCTATCCAGGGGGGGGGGCTTTGCAGGGGGTTGTCAACTGCAAGGGGAGTGGGGGGGGGGGCTATCTAGGGGGGAATTACAGGGGTGGGGGGCTGCAGGGGGAAGGGGGTTGCAAGGGGAGTGGGGACCGCTAAGGAGATTATGTTTCATTTAAGGATGGGGGCCCACCATACATTAAGTAAGGTGATGATGGATTGATTATCTAACTCTATAATAATGGATCATATTCCCTCAACCTTGCATCTATTATTTTTTCCAAAGAATACATCTACTTCTCTCATTTTGACCATCTCTAAAAATGACTCTCTCTATTGGAAAATATGAAAAGAACAACTAGAGTCTAGGACCAACTCTTGATTGAGTGTATAAATGGACAAATTCAAGATTTAAACAAATTTCATAGCCTGAATCAACAAGAAAATACATGTTAGTGGGCTGTTTGGATTCCAACTCACGCATGAGTTTCCTACGCTCGGGCTTAATGTGCCCAGGTTTACCATAGTGAGAACATATTACTTTTCTATCCATAGATCTTGTCCTAGATTTGGGTTTTTTATTATTCTTATTTTTGTCCCTACTGATTTGTTTTTTCTTACCTTTAGTTTAAGGTCCCCCCCTTGTGAAAAACTCTTATCCTCACCTTTTATTTTTGTTCTAGAATGCAATTCCTTATAAATATGGGCTGATTTGATAACTTCTAATGTTAAATAGACTCAACCATACATCATGGTCGTAAAAAGTGTTCTATATCTATTTTCAAGAGTGATTAATATGATCATTTATGGATCCTCATAATCTACATAAACATTAATATTTTCTAAATCTAACATGAATTTATTATCTTCATTTAATGGTTTTTATAGATGTACTAGGGGGGGGGGTGTGCTGGGGCAGGGGGAGGGGTGTGCCGGTGGGGGCAGGGGGCTGGGAGAGGGGGCATGGGGAGGGGTGTGGAGGTGGGGGGCAGGGGGAAGGGAGAGGGGGCAGGGGGATGGTTGTGCAGGTGGGGGGAATTGGGTAAGGAGAGGGGGAAGGGGGTGTGCTAGGGTAGGGGAAGGGGTGTGCAGGTGGGGGGTAGGGGCAAGGAGAGGGGGTAGGGGTGTGTGCTGGGGAAGGGGGAGGGGTGTGCAGGTGGGGGGCATGGGGCAGGGAGAGGGGGCATGGGGGTGTGCTGGGGCAGGGGGAGGGGTGTCCAGGTGGGGGGCAGGGGGCAGGGAGAGGGGGTAGGGGGCAGGGAGAGGGGGCATGGAGTGTGCTGGGGCAGGGGGAGGGGTATGAAGGTGGGGGGAAGGGGCATGGAGAGGGGGAAGGGGGGTGTGCTTGGGTAGGGGGAGGGGTGTGCAGGTGGGGGGCAGGGGCAGGTAGAGGGGAAAGGGGGTGTGCTGGGGTAGGGGGAGGGGTGTGCAGGTGGGGGGGGGGGGGGGTAGGGGGCAGGGAGAGGGGGAAGGGGGGTGTGCAGGTGGAGGGGAAGGGGGGTGTGCTGGGGCAGGGGGAGGGGTGTGTACAGGTGGGGGGGGGGGGTAGGTGGGGGGTGCAGGGGGAGGGGGTTTGCAGGTGGGAGGGCAGGGGAGGGGGCATGGCAGTGTGCAGGAGCAGGGGGTGGGGGGATGCTGGGGCAGTCCTCCTAACAGCCCGCACGGTTCACCGTGATGGATTTTTTTTATGTAGTGGAAAGCCCTATAGCCACATTGACCTTGGATTTTACTGGAATCTATCAGGATGACCCTATATCCATAGTTTTGAACCGTGGCTATAGGCCTATATCCACAGTTCGAACTGTGGCTACATGGATTTATCCACGGTTTTAACCGTGGCTATGGGCCTCTAGCCATGGTTCCAAACCGTGGCTATGGGCCTCTATCCAGGGTTCCAAACCGTGGCTATAGGGTCATACCTATAGCCACGCCAATACCAGTCATGGTTCATGAAACTGTGGCTATAACATATATCCACGGTTTTGGGGCCTATAGCCACAGTTTAGAATTGTGGCTATAGCCAAAATTTATAGTAGTGTTAGTGTAGCCGACTAGGACACATTCACAGTTAGGGTCCCTGATAACTAGTTGAGTGCTGATCATGCATTAGAATGGAGGACATGTAATGGTTCTACATGAAACATAGACAGTTGGGCATGTATGTTGGTTTGAGTTAGGTTCTTATTGTGGGAAGGGGTTCAACCACCCCATATCAGACATGTAGTTGGAGTTCTACATGTTGAACGAGTTTAGGAGGTGGATGTAGTAATCTAGGGTGAGAGAATCCATATCATAAGAGTAGTACAGTGCTAGGAAATTTGGTTAGAGCTCTGTGCAAAGTGGAAGGTCATCTAAAGAGAGTTTAGACTATACCTTGAGGTGGCGGTTTTGGACAATCTATAGTTCGAGGTATGATTATTTTAGCTTGTACCCTTTCTTATATTTGATTTTACATAGGTGCCACACACTCTTTCATTTATGATTAGTTTGTGGCTGTTTTTTAATTAGTTGTGGAGTTTTTGGGTGGCATTTTTTCAATTGATACTCCATTGGGGGTGTGATTTAGGAATATAAGACAATGTAAAGGTTTTTCTCTACACGTTGGTCGATACCATTTCCTAATGGACATGTTCATACTTTAAATGTTAGATTTTGACCTAATTCTAGGCATGGATTGGCTGGTGAAAAATTAGTCTCACATTAACTGTTACTATCATAGGTTAACTTTCATGTCTATTGAGGGAGGCACATTTGTCCAATATGGTGAATGAGACGTTTTAGAGGGCTGTGCCTAGCTAGTTTATCAGTGGTTGGTTGAATTCACTTCACAAGATTCTTTCCTTCTGCTAGATGTTGGTGGGTTATGGTATCTTTTATTAAAACCTACAATGGATTAGTTTCATGATGTTCATTTTAAGAATTTATTAGGACTACCACATGAGAGGGATGTGGAGTTCTTGAAAAAAATTTAGATGGCAGTGAAACCAGCTTCTATTCTTCCATACTAAATGGTACTAGTAGAACTCTAGAAAATTAAGGTTTAGTTAGAGGAGTTGGAACATAAAGAGTTTATCTGTCCAAGTACGTCAACTTGGGGATCACCTATTTTATTTTTGAAGAAGGATGACAGATTTTTGTGGTTTTTTATAACCTATAAAATGTTGAATTAGAGGATAAATAAGAACTGATACTCTCATCCATATATTGATGATCTTTTTAACAAGAAGAGCGATTTGTCTATGTTTTCAAAACATTATTTGAAGTCATAGTATCATCAGTTGAGTGAGATACCATCTGACACACAATAGACTTCATTTAGGAGTAGGTATGGGTTGTAAGAGTTTAGGGTGATTCCATTAGGATTGACCAATGCATTGGTAGTCTTAAATAATTTTATGAACCAAATCATTCACCCTTATTTTTATTAGTTCATAGTTGTCTTTGTCGATGATATCTTTGTGTACTCTAAAACTCATGATGATTGTCCGAGGCATCTTGACATCCTCTTTGGTACATTGAGATAGCATAGGCTATAAGAAAAGCTATATAAATGTAAATTCTATATTTGTAAAGTTTATTTTTGGGTTATATCATCTCTGAGGTAGGTTTGTCGGTGGATCCAAAGAAAGTGTAGGCTATTGTTACTTAGGAACATCCCTAGAATGTTTATGATTTTATGAGTTTTCTATGGCTTTCCCATTATGAAATAAGTTTCATTAAATATTGAACACATTTAGTAGAACCAATTTCATGGTTAAAGAAGAAGGTAGTTTAGTATGAGTGGTCTGAGACATGTGATAATTCTTTTAAAGAGATAAAGAAGCGGTTGATGACCACACTAATCATGATCTTACCCTATCCTGGTAAAATTTTCACCTTGTTTTGTGATGTTTTCAGTGATATAATTGGGGAAGTGTTGATATAGGATCATGAGGTTGTGGAATATGGTTAAAGGAAGTTGAGAACACTTGAATGGAATTACACGAATCATGATCTTGAGTTGGCCGTAGTGGTGTATTATTTGAGATGCTGGAGGCACTACTTGTTGGGGGAGCAGTTCAAAATGTTTAACAACCCTAAAATCTTTATATATACCTTATCTCAGTGTGATTTGAATCTTCGGTAGTGAAGATTAATTGAATAGATATAGTCTTTTGAATTTGAGTTGGTTTATGCATTGAGAAATGGGAACAATGTTTCAGATGACCAGAATTGGAAAACTCAGAATTAGGTTGGTTATGAATCTACATATGAGTAGATAATGATGTAAATGTTTGCTGAGATACACCTTGATGTGTAGGATATGCCTGAGAAGATGACCCTCACATCATTATAAGATGATCATGTGATTTTAAACTTTGTTAAATAGATTCTTCTTGAGTATATAAAGTGTTCAGTTATGATGGAAAGTATTAAATGTGTGGATTCTCCATCTTGTTGGGCTATTGGTGATGATGGGGTTGTTTATATTTCTAGCCATGTTGTGGTGCCTATAGGTATGTGATAAGGATTTTGTGTGAGTCTAATGATTCAAATTGGGTAGTTCACCCTGACTTGACTAAGATGTATTGTGATATTTTTAGATCATTTTGGTGGTTGGGAATGAAGAAATATGTTTTGGCTTTCATGCTATGATACCTCAGTTATTATTATGTGAAGGATGACCATAAAAAAAAGGTGGTTTGTTAAAACTTCTTCTCATTCCAAAATGGAAGTGGGATAATGTAACGATGAATTTGTTTAGTGGTTATTTGCAGATTTCTCATAAGAATTATTCAATCTGGGTGGTTGTGGACCAGCTGAATAAAGTGGCTCATTTTTTTCTGATCATTGAGAATTTCACAATTTACCAGTTGGGTGAGTTGAATGTTTGAGAGTTATTATGGTTTCATAGAGTACTGAGGACTATAGATTCAGATCAAGATCCACGATTCACGTCTTGATTCTAGTAGGGATTAATGATGGTTCTTTGTAGCCAAGTGTTTCTGAGTAGGGTTACATCCAACAGACTAGTGGTAATTTAGAGTGTACTATTTAGGTGTTAGAGGACATGTTGAGAGTTTGTGTCCTTGATTTTTGTGGTTTGTGGGAAAAAATATAACCACATGTTGAGTTTTCCTACAAAAACTGTTTTTCAGCTACTATACAGATTGAGTCATTTGAGCCACTCTATGGTAGGCTGTGTAGATGTCCAATGTGTTGGTTAGAATATTGGAAGTCCTAGATGTTGGGATGGATTCACATTCAATAAATTTTGGAAATATTTCATTTGATTCAAATATCTATTACATCCTGTATGAGTAGGAAGGTGTTGTATTAAGATTTGTCCCATATACCCCTTGATTTATAGTGGGTGATAGTGTATTCCTTCAAATGTTTACAAGGTTAGCTCACTGTCTAATTCAGAAATAGTGAAAGTTGGAATCTAGGTACATGAGACTGTTTGAGATTATTGAGAGAATCAGACCAGTGTCATACCATTTGGATCATACACAATGGTATAGTGGGATGCACAATTTTTTAATGTTTCTTAACTTCAACAGTATAACCCTAATCCCTATCATGTTGTTAATGTTGAGGATGCTGAGCTTGTAGCTAATGTGTTATTTGAGGAGAATTTGATTTGTATTGTGGACTATAGAGAGAAAGACATGGGGCTCTAGGTTGTGAATATGGCTCATGTTTTGTGGGACCATGTAAATTTTGATGAAGAAAATTGGGAGCAGGAATCAGATATGCCATCCTTGTGACTAGATCTCTTTGCTTCAGAATCTCAAAGATTCTTGGGATTTCATCTCATGGATGGTCCATTATAAGGTGGAGAGGTTATAAGATCTAGGATTTCATTGAGGTATTTAATTATTTAAATTTTGGTTTCAATCATTTTTTTTGGTTAATGGGGTGTTTTTATAGAGATTTATTGGACACATAGGTTTTCTGGGCATTCAGTACATGAAATAAAGGGAAATTGAGGAAACTTGTACAAGGTGCATGGTCGGTGCATGACTAACACATAGTTAAGTGAACCATTGGATGTGGGAGGCCATATTTTGAAATTTTGGAAAGTGGAAAGTTGCACTATGGGTGCACAGTTTGTAAACCAGGGAGGTCTTGCTAGGTAACCGTGAGACCCAACATTCCTTGGATAGTGGCTTTCACAAGATCTGGACATGATTTGGAAAATTTTGTGGGTTAACGATGTGCCCTTGTAATAGTTATAAAATTACCAAATTTCTACTTCAAGATTTTAATTTCCCAATAAATCTTCTTCCCCATTTCTCCCCTTGTAGACGTAATGACGAACCCTAGTGACCCATGATTTGAAGAGGTGATTCTCATTTTATCATAAGCTGTTTGGAGTGTCTTAGGTTGTAGATTAAAGCCCTGAGTGAGTCCAATCGTCTCTTGGTTATTTTTTGAATACGGATTTCATCATTATCTTATATCCATACAAATCCATAAATAACTCTTTTTATGGTGAGATCTAGGTTGAGGATTGAAAGGGCAGTTGAATTGGGGTCTAAGTATTTGATTAGGAGTGCGTTCATCATTGGATTCAAGTTTGGTGGTCTACAAGTTATATCCCATGATTTTTATATGGATTTATGTATGAAACATTGTGTTCTTTATTTATGCATATTGTTTTCTTAGTTCTATTAGTGAGATTTGATAGAATGGGTGTCCAAATGATAAATAGAACGTCTCATGATCCCTATGGGATTCATGGAGGATGATTTGACCAATTTAGGGCCACTCATGGGGTGCGATGACCTTCTCGAACATGGTCAACAAAAATTTTAAGTTTGAAACAGACTTATGGTTAAGTATATCACAAGGTAGACATTTCAATTGATTTTTGTGATGATCAAGAATGGAAAATAGGTAGTTGTTCCTAAATTTTATTAATGTCCAAGGGGTTGTTTGGATTGACATAAAAATGGTTAGATATGGTTAATGGTGATGTACCAAATGAAGTGTGATTTGTTCTTGAAATGCATATGTGGATTATTAGATGGGAAATGATAAATGTGTTAAATGAATTGGAATATGGAAAGGGATTGATATGATTATTAGGATAATAAAGGGAAAATTATTGATTATATATAGTGAATATGGCATAAGAAATGGGAATTGGGCTAAATGGCTATGTCATGTAAACGGTGAATGTGTTAATTGGTTATTCCATAATGTTAATTCCCATGTTGGTTGTTATAGTTTTTGAATGATAACTGAATTGGTTATGTTTGGTTTTGGTATGATATATGTGTGATTAATGGATAAATAAGCATGTGCACATGGCTTGGTATATTGGGGTATTTGCATGAGGATATTAGACAATGGTTTGAGATTAACTGAAGCTCTAAACTCCACCCCAAAATGCACATATTAGGGTCGGGGATGGAGTTTTATTCCCCCAAGGGTTGTATTCGATTTGAGAACTTGGACCAAGGTTCTAAGGTGATTGTGTTATATATTATATGACATGTTTATTGATAGTGAGATAGGGAACTTGATTTATTTTCCATATAAATTTTGTTGATAAAAATTCCAATCGTATTGATGACGTGATAAAAATGAACTACGTAATGGAGTTGGTATAAGTATTGATATTGGGAATAATGATAGGAATGGATAAAGTGAATATTGTTACTTACAGAACCCAACTTGACTTTATTTGTATTGTCTTAACTTAGATATGTTATACAATATATATTGACAGAATATTTTGTAGACAATGGGGTGGTGGGCCACTATGTTCTACTCACACCCTTATCGGGCGTGTGGGGTACCTGAGAAGACATTATGATTGTAGGCCAGGACAAGAGAAAAGTCCATATGGTATGGACTTGAGTTGGTCATGGGATATAAATTGATGAGGTTACAGACATGAATTCATGGCCATTATGGGGATTCCCCTATTTTCATTATTTTGGGGGTTGGTCACTAGGCACTATCTGGAATAGAATGACATATTCACTTCTTTCTATGGTTTCTAACGAGTTTTAGGAGATGGTTGTTTATGATTATTCTTTTGTTATTACATATTTCTTCCACTATTTCATTTATTTTATGACATGGATTACTATGGAAAAGAGGGAATAATATCCCCACATGACTTTTTTAATGTCTCGCTACTATTCAACAACCTCTTGCATATGGGGAGGAAAAGTTTATGTTATGTGATGACCCACCCTAGGAAACTATTTAATGTCTTTTGGGATGGGAATGTTACAAAAAACCTGTATTGAGTATTCACAAAACATTGTACAAGCTTTACAGGACTCATAGGGGCCTCTTCCACAGAAACTGTGGTAGGAAAACAAACACAATCCACCTATGGTCCTCTTCCACAAGTAATATGGGAAAGAAAATTAAAGGAGAGTGAAAAGAATATATAGTAAACTCTAGTTCTAGTATTGGATATTGTGTGTGTTGATAATAAAAATAAACAAAAAACTACTAGATTGCCCAAGTAATAAAATAAAGAGGAAGTAGTAATTTATAGAAATGGAAGTGTTTCTCTATCTAAAACGATAAAAATTATTGAGATCCTTGGATGTGGATAAGAGGAGAGGTTGATACATATCTCCAAAAGTAGCATTAAAATTTATTTTCACAATGAAACTTATTTTTTCTGACTGCATGAAAGGATTTTCTTGTTCAGTGGACTCCACTTTTTCATAGTCAATCATTAGGTTTGTATGTTACATGTAAGATCTAACAAAATGATCTATCTTGATTTCCTTATGTATCATAATTGATCATCTATTTTGACTAGAAAAAACACTTATGAGGGAGGATTAGTTTTAATTTTTTCAAATACAATATGGAGAGTCCATTTGATGAAAAATCATCGATCCTCTACGTAGTCGTACTGAGTTTTGAAATAGAAATTAATTTTTCCATAGAATAGTTAATAATATAATCATGAAATTAATTCTACCATTAATTGTGTTAATATAGTCATTGGGTGTATTTAATTAAATGTACCAAAATAACCATTGTTGAACATGATGATGGTAAATCATGTCTAGAGGGGAGATAGTCTAGTGTTAGGTCATCCGGAAGTAGGATATCTAGAGGTGACTCATATATAGTATTGAGTCAAGATAGTGGCTGGGGATGACAAATATCTGGGGGTGAGTAAAGCTAGATGGAGTTTATCTTTCAAGGACTCATATTTCGCATCGAGTTAATCTTGTGGTAGGTCATCATGTGTTGAAACATTCTTGATGGTGAATTTTTCGCAGAAATGACTCTGGTTTGACAGTAGGTCATTCCTGGTGGTGGGTTAACTAGAGGTGACTCATTATTAGTGTTTAATTCAGTATGATTGTTGTTCATTCCAAAAGTTATGTTATCTATCAGTGAATCATTCTCATGAGTGACTCATGTATTATGGTTGATCATTCCTTATGGTGAGTTTTTTCTAGAAGTGATTCTTTTCTTGCATTAGGTAAATCGTGGTGGTAGGTCTTTTCTATAATTATCCAAATTTTCATCAGATTTAATTATATTATAATGTTCTTCCCTAAAATAGAAAATACATTAAATAAAACATTAACATGATTTATGTATATTAAAATAAGTTGTTTCCAAAACCTATAAACAGACATGATATTCTTTCATATTTTTATAAAACATTTATTTTCATTGTATATTGGAATATTTCAGAATTGATATATATAGACTACTAATGTGTGTTTATACTATATTATTTTTTCATAATAACTACATGTAGCTATGTACTCAACTTCATTATTTTATTCTGAATCTATGTTATATTTTTTCACTACATCATAGCCCTATAGGCTTACCCCAAAAGATCCATTTTTGGAGGTTATGTTTTTCCATCTAACTTCGAAGAACCAAAATTTGGATCAGAATAAATTGAAAATTTATATTTATGGACTCTAGTGTAAAATAATAAAAAATTGTTATATTTTGTATTTATTTAAAAATTCTATTAAACAAAAATTTAATCCTTGGTATTTTATTTAAAACATTCACACACACACGAACCATATTATGAGGTCCACTAGCAGTTAGGTATAGTAAACTCACAATCGTACCTCTATAAAAAGTTTTGTTTAACTTTTTATTCTATTTCTTCCAAATATAACTTATAAGTAGTAATTATCACACTATCATTTCCTTTTGTGACCTCCATGATAAAACATTTTAATATATATATATATTACTTTTATTTTTAAAAAAATTAGATGGTGGTTTTAAAAAAATTTAAACCAAGAAAGGAATATTAACCCACCCACTAATCACATTTCGAATTTATTTTGTATAATTTTAGAAAATTCAATATAATATGTGTTCTTCGTTAAAATAATAATAATATCAAAAAATAATATTTTTATAACTAAAACACCTTGGAATTTTTTTTATAAATATAGTATAATTTTATATACGTTTAGAAAATAAATTTGAAATTACAAATGAACTGAGTCTACCATACCATGATTTAAGATCCTATTCTAAGACATAAAGTTATATTTCAGGTTTTATAAAATTATTTTGTAAATGAGGGTGTAATAAATGATGATATGTATAAAGAAAATACTCAATAATATTACCATTTAATAATTAACTCTTAATATAAATTTTAAATAGTTTAAAATTTATATGTGATTTATATGCTAGCTGTGTACTAAAAGCTTCAAGTTTTTATATTGGTGAAAAATTTTCTTCATAATCATTCCTTTATTCCTGAATATTTCATCATAAAAACAATGCATCCTTATTTTTAATTTACACACCAATTTTATCAACCTTGTTTCTAAAGACATAATTAGTGCCAATATTAAGGTAGTATTTATTCCATTTAATTTGAACTAACCCAGTTCACCTTGAATCTCATTTATCTAGTGTTCATCATTTTTTCATCCATGATGTTATTGGGTTATATATTAAAAAAATAAAATGTATGTTTAAACCTATTTCTAAGAGATTCTCGGGTTGAAATTCCTTTATCCAGATCACCTACAATAATCTGTTAATGGTGGAACCCATGAGTTATAATAATTCTATAAATTGAATTAATTTATTCCTTCAAGTCCTATTCAAGAATTTCATGGTCAAATTTATCTATTTTGTGGGGTCTATTATTAAAATTAGCAACATGGTTAGAGGTATTAGTGGTATTATAGATATTCAAGTTCGACATATCATACGAAATGTCATCAATTTTTTTATGATATTTGTGGATGTGTTATATAATAATTGACATGTATATATTCTCAAATAATTTTTTCCTTTATTAAAGACTTTATATGTTATTATAGATTTTAAATAACCTAAAAAAATACTTTCATTAATTTTTTGTTGAAAACTTTTCCATATTATATTTTTTCATGAACTATAAACAATTTTCGACTAAATAATTTTAAGTAAATGACCATAGGTTTACTTTTATTCCATAGTTCACAGGGAGTGTTCAATAAAACACATATGATCAAAAAACATTTAATTACCTAAAATAATTTATTCATAACTTCAACCAAAATATAGATAGTTTAATCATATTAACTAGACATGGACTATGAAGGTTTTGGAGAGTTCTATTTTCCCTTTTAGAAACCCCATTTTGTTAAGGTGTTTTAGGTGTAGAGAACCTATTAATATAGGAATATTGTGAACATAATGTTTCAACATATTGAATATAAAAATCAGAACAATAACCAGTTATTTTTCTTTTAACAATAAGCACAATATGTTTCTCTATGTAAGTTTCATATTTTTCAAAACAAGTAGAAGCTTAACTTTTTGGACTAGGAAAATTACCAATGTAAATCATGAATAATAATAAAAAATAATATATGAATAATGTTTTAATACTATAATTGAAACTATATATGGTTAACATAAATCCATATTAACAAATTAAGAGGGTAGAGATGCAGGCAACTATATCTTTAGTTTGAAGGAAATTGTTTACTACTTTACCTTTCAAATGGGATTGCAAACTTTTCTCTAGGAAATTCATGTTTTGTAATATCATTAACAAATACTTTTATAGATATATTTTTGAAGTGAGTTTATATTTATGTGACTTGGTTTACTATTCCAAATACATGGTTCTTTATGAAAGGATCATAAGAAGGAAATTTTAAAAAAAGTGGAGGATATATATTAACATAATAAACATAATCATTTAAAAATGAAATAACAATTAAATCATACTAGGTTTCATAAATCATTGAAGAATTATTAAAAAGTTTAATTTTATAACTATAATCACATAGTTGAGATATACTATGTATGTTATATTTAAAACAATAAATTAATAAAATTTTATCAATGAGAAGACTTTCATGGTTACCTATTTTTACAAGACCAATTATCTTTACTGTTACATTGTTATTTGAAGTGACATTTCTTCGATACACATTCAACTAACTATTTAAAATTTAGTAGACTCCTTTAATATTCCTAGAACATCCACTATCAAGATACTAAAATATTTTAATGGAGATCTTCATGCAGGTCACTTAAACATAACTTTCTAAAAAATGAGTTTTGAGCACCAACTTTCACAGGTTAAGAAATTTTTGAAAACAAATATTTTAGAATCAATTTTTTTCATTGATTTGTTTTCAATAGAATTAACATATTTTCATAGTATGTAATTCATAGGTCTAAAATAATGAGTTGTGTTTCTATAAATATATTTTCCCTTTGTATTGAAAATTAATTTATTATTTTTCGATTTGGGAATAAAATAATTTCTCTACAAATTTGTTTGATTTATAGAACTATATGCTTGGAAATTATTATGTTTGGGTGGTATTTGATTATGCAATGTAAATTTTAAGGTATCTTTTTTAATTGGTAAATTTCTCTAAATCCGTTTATGATTTTTATTTGATAATTTCACTCCATCCTTTTCTTTTATAAAGTTGAGATTCTTCTCTAATTTTAACCAAACAGTCACTTTCAACAATAGTAGAAAAGACATGAAATTTTTAATATTTTTAATATTATATATCAATTAATTCATGGTATATTTAGGCATAGAAAAATATTCAATTTATTCTTTATTATCTCTTTCAGATTCATCTTGAGATTTATTTCCAGAGAAGGTAGAAGTAGAAAATGATACCACCCATGTAGTCTCCATAAATGATAGTTTTTTTATTATTTACATCATCCATCAGTATATCAAAATCACTATATATCTCTTCATAATCATTATAGGTCACCTTATTAAACTTCTTAGGTCATTGAAATTTAATGTATTACTTCTTATTTTACTTAAAAAACCATCCTTGATATTCACTTTTTTTGTAGTCATAACATGTTATTTAACCAAATTTGTTTTTATTCCTCAAATTTCTCTTTCATTCATACTCGATATTATATTTTTAATTTTCATATTTCTTTTATGGTAGAACGTTTTAAATATGCTTGATAGATGATACATTTCTTCAATACTATCAGTATCAGATTCACTTCTACTGGTGCAATAATCATTGAGTAATTTTTATTGAATTTGGATTAGATGATATGAATGAAATATAATTTTTTTGGGATTATATTATTAGTTTGTAATATTTGTGTTATTGTTATCAATATTCCAATTAGTTCTTAAAATTTTCTATTTTATAACATCACATGATTCTCTAATTGAGACCACTATACTTATCCACTAGTTGGTAGAAATATTAAAATCCTCATTGCTTTCTTTATGTAATCTATTGGTTTTATAAGTTGAATCATTATGTATATTATTTTATTGACCCTAAATTTTATTTATAGATATTGTAGCATCCATTTTCTACTTAGGAGAATCATATTTCACAGTATAATTTTTTAATTTAATTTATTTTAATTATATGTTCCTTCATTAGAAACAACAAGGTTATCCCATATTTGATAAATATCATTTTTATAAATTCTTTTAAATTCCTGGTTACCTAAATCATTAAATTAAGAGTTAAGTAATTTGAAATTATAATAATAAAAAAATTAAGTTGGTGCATCCCATTCATTTTTGGGAACCTTTGGGTTTCATATTTACCCTTAATTGTATCACATACCTCAAATCCCATGCTTTCTAGACATATTTCCATTTTTATTTTCCATTGAGCATAGTTCTGGCTATTATAATAGGGTGGTCAATCGGTAACATGACCCTCAATTTTTGAAGAATCCATAAATATGAAACATAATACAATTAAAAAAATAGAGATCTTAATATCAAGGATTGGTCGAGGTCATGGGAAAAAGAGAGTAGGAAAATTGCTTTGATTCCAAATTCTACACTTAGTAGTCTTAAGAGGGGGGGTTAATTAAGCTCCAAACATACTAATTTCTATTTGAAAATTATAAATATAAAATTTTATCAATTAAAAATACTAGAAAATTAATAAGTACTGTAGGTATATATAATTTGACATTTTAAAATACTTTCTCAAAGGAATGATTAAAACCTAGTTAAAAAATTATATTAATTTAACTTTTCCAATATTCCACTTGTATAAAATGAAAAATATATATCATATATTTAAGGAAACTATCTGAGTATTATATTGAAAATATATTTTTAAAATCAGTTAGTGAATAAAAATTAATAAAGAATACATTAAAAACCACAATAGAATTAAAAAAGATTTTTTCTCCAAGTTGGAGGTTAATCATATCCCCCTGAATGTATTCCACCATGAAAAATATTTATTAAAACATAATTTATAGATCCAAAACTTGGATTCGGTTTTACAAAGAAAATTACAGTGAAGATATTCAATATAACAACCTAAAATTTCACAATTTATTTTTATTAAATAAATATTATCTTTTTCAGCATGAAACACAAAACTAAAATGTGATTCCACTTGTTATATGAACATTATTATAGAAAATTATTATAATAATAAAAACTGACACAAATAAAAAGATAGAAATCAATAAAAAAATTTATGTTTAGAGGATATATTAATAACATGATTAAGAAGGATTACTCTTTCTCAAATAACCATTTAAAGTGTTAATAAATTAATGAATAAAATTTTAAATTATTATTATGATAATAGATAATATAAAAATCTGTAGATTATAATTTGGAATTGAATAATATCAAGAACAATTCAAGTTAAAAAAACAAAACTTTGAATAAAATTAGTTTTCTTTATATTTTATATTTTATTTAAATTTTATAATAAATATTATAGTTTTAATTGTATAAAAAATTAATATTTTTTAATTTAGTGTTCAAAAATTATCTTTGTATTAATTTTTGGGATTTTTTGAAAAAATTCGATTTTAGATGAATTTTAAAAAATTCAATTTTTAAAAATATCTTGACATTTATAAAATAACATGGATATAAGTATAAAAAAATAACATAAAAACTTAATTAATGACAAAATATATGCTTTTTAAGCAATATTAATTATTAAATAATATTTATTTTAATTTACATACCTATATTTGATGTTTTAGAACTTAAATAATATTTTTATCAATGTTTTTGTATGTTATATATTAATTATTTTGAAATTTATTTTCATCAATTTTATAAGGTGAATATAATAAAATTTATTTCAAATTTTGAGTGATAACAAGTTCCATTTTAATTGTAGGCATACAAAAAAATTACAAAGAAAAACAACTATTCATCGTAGTAAAATTCAAAAGGTTTAACCAAAGGGGAAGAAATACTTAACATGTTATTAAATATTTATAATTGATAAGTTGTGGTTCGGATCAACCAAAAAATATTTCCTTCCATTTTGGTTGATTTTGGAGTCTTCTTGGAATGAAAAACATGTGATCACTTTATATTATGTTAATATATTTACAGAAATTCCATTCCCTTCACTTATAAAAGGGGGATCTCACCATGCATTTTAGGAGACAATAAATTCTAGTTTCATATCGAAACTACAAAATTTCTAAATCTAATATATCCCTATTATATTCATTTTAGCTTATTGAAATAATAATTTATCCAAATACCTTCATTTCCACAAAATCATTCAATAGAAGCTCAAAGTTATCAATATAGGAAGAAACTTTTCCCAAATGTTGTTTCTTTTCTATAATTCCCCTCAATAAATACTTCACAATATTATATAATTATTTTTAAATTTTAAATTTAATTATTATTTTATATTTTTGGAATAAAAATTAACCAACACACCGCTTTACTTTTAAGGAAAATGAAAACTACATTCATGTGTTTGTGAGGACTACCACCTCCATGAAGACTCATATATCATTTTATATCACTGAATTATGTATATGGAACTAATATTGAATTAAATAAATAATTATGATATTTATTACATGTTCTATATATTAAAAAATTAACTGTATTATACATTTCTCCTTTTCAAAGGAAAATTATATCGTCACCCACACATACATGCTCACTACCAAATCTATGGGAAGGTGTCATCCATTTTTGGATACCACCATTCATGGATGGTCATGATAGTGGGTTGAATGGTACAAATTATTTTTATGATATTAATATAATTTAATGCAAAAATTAATGAATTATTAATAATATAACCAATAAATAATTATTGTCAATCCATCCATCTAAAATGAGTATACTATGAGTGAAAATAATTAATTCATCCTATGTAATAGTTTCATATCAATCAAATATTATTATAAGTATATTAAATTTTCATTCTTACCTTTTTTAAAACCATAAAAATTAACAATATGCCTATGGAATAAGGATATCACAACTAAATCACTTCACAGTCATCCATTAATTATGTTAGGTTCAATATTTGGGTCAGTCTGTCAATCCATTCGAACAATGTTATAAAATATCATCATGATGAATATGATAATCAAGTTACTAAAAATTATGGCATAAATAAATAAAAAAATAGGTAATTGTGATTTTGTATTACCCCTAGTTTCTGGTATTTAACCCTTTCATGATGATTTTAGTGTTTTTAAAGTTAAGGATGAATAATGGGAGAGTTGGGAGACCTTTCAATGAAGTTTAGTGGCCAATGGGGAAGTCGCACGGGCGGCACATGGTTTGTCTAAACTGTACGACCAAACCGTGCGTAGTAGGTCATAGAGGCAGTAGCTTCTGCACGGGCGGCGCATGGTTTGTCTAACTGTGTGGCCAAACTGTGTGAGAATGTTGGTCGAGGCAATAGTTAATGCACAATTAGCGCACAGTTTGTATTACCGTGCGAGAAAACCGTGCAACCACTAAAATGAGATCTAATAAAAGTGGATCTCAGTCGTTTTTACCTCTAAGTGCCTCATTTAAGATCTGAAGCAGCCCTAACTCAGGATTTTACTTCTCCTAAGGCCAAATAGTGTTCTCCCATCATTATGGTGGTTATTAGAAGGCTTCTCTTGGAAAATCAAAGCCGGATTCTTGAGGTATGTGATTTTTCTTCTTTGTTCTTGATCGGTTTCATAGATCTACTTAGATCTACTTCTCCTCTTCTCTCGATTTCTTAGATCTACTCCCGTTATGGGTAGATATAGGTGTGTGGATGCCAAATATGATGAGATTTTGTCTTTATATTTCTATGAGAAGAGATCTAAGGCCGGTTTTTGGATAATCAACACGGGTTTCTTGAGCGTTCTTCGACCGTTATGGTTTTCATCAAAAACTTGAGGTAGGTGGATTCACTCTCAACTCCTCTTGCTAGAATTGATTGGCTTAGATTCATATTGTTTTTTGTGAATGGATTTGATTGTGAAATACATATAATAAATCTTCTTTTGTGATGATTTATGGTTTTTATGAGATTGGAAAATCTTGGTGAATTGTTGTGCAAAGTAATTTGGCATGTTGATTTAAGATATTGATTTTATAAAAATGTAGATAGTTTGATGAAAAATGGGTTTTCAATAAATAAGGTGTTTTATTGAAATGGTTTGAGATTGAAATAATGTGGATGGATTTGGTTTTCAATAAAAAGGTAGTTTTATTGAAATGATTTGGAATTGAAATGGTTATGCATTGAAATTGTTTTAATTAGTTGAACACACTTGGTTCTTGACATGATGGTTGTGTGTGTTCATAGGCATGTGGGACAGATAAGGGTTGGGAGTCTCCCCCATCAGTGTTGGGATGGATAAGAGTCAGGGCTCTCCCCTGTCAAACATTCATATTGCATTCGGGACAGATAAGGGTCAGGGGTCTCCCCCATCAGTGTTGGAATGGATAAGGGTTAGGGCTCTCTCCCCTCAAGAATTCATGTGCATTTGGGTCGGATAAGGGTAATATGTCTCCCCCATCATGGTTGGGATGGACAAGTGTTTGGGATTCTCCCCTCTTCCAGGTATGCATGGTAAGTTTCATGGGTTTATAGAAATGGTTTTCTATGCCAAAAAGGAAAGTTTGTGAAATGGTTCTTAATCATGTTTGGTTATATTTCTGGAAGAAATAAACTGCTGGAAAATTGGTGTCCATTTCTCTTGGAATGAATTTGGTTATGAATGGTTTTGGAAACTTGTTTATATTTCGTTATAAATTTCTTTCAAGAACATGTTTTATATAAATGTTTTTATATAATTGTTGCTAACTTTTCTATCCTAGTGGCGTGAGTTGGGAAGTCATTGGGGGAAAACCTACCAAGTTTTATACTCACCCATGCTTTGGCACGTTGGTGCTTTTGCAGATGTCGTATTCCGAGACGCAGGTAAAGGTAAAGCATCTTGTTGCTAGTGGCTTGTGGTGATGCCTGGGAGCTGTTGTGGTGCTTGGAGCATGTGGAGCAAGGAGTTGTAGTGTATTTTGAGAGTCTTGAGTTATTCATCTACTGTGTACTTTTATTCTTAGTTTGGTCTTCCGCTGTTGTGTACTTTGATGAAGTTTGATATAAATTATGTGTTTATTGGTCTTCCATTTGTTTATGCATCATATAGTGAATGTTTGGTTATGGTTGGTTTATGGGTTTATTTCTTAAAGGGTAAATCTTCCCCCAACTTATATTTGAAACCCTTTGGCATTTATTTCCATCCTTTGGCATCTTGGGGATGTCACTTAAGTCATAGTAATGACTCATTGTACTCCCAAGCCAATGAGAATTGGCGGGTCATTACAAATGGTATCAGCTTGTTTGGTCCATTCCTAACAAGTGTTCTTCAATGTTCTTAGTCTTGGAGTTGAAATTCAGTCTTGACTATTCCTTGGGTCGAAATCTTAGACAAGAGTATGATTATCGGAACATGAAATGTATAGCATAAAAGGAAGTAGCTAACTCATTTATGCTGTACTTCATGTTACCAGGGTGTTGGGTACATAAGTGTTTTGGATACACTTCTAGAATGTTGGAAATCTCATTGTCATTGGTTTATCCAATGAGAGGAGCGTGACATGCATTATAGAGGAATGAATTCCCACTAGGATTTCATATCTCGTTGTGAAGAATGAGTGAGGATTTTTTGCAGGGTGCCAATGTTTGATAAATGGAGAAATTTCTTTCAAGTGAAAGCTTTGAAAACATGGTATTTGCTGTCTTTTGAAAATGGGTTGATTTTCAAAAAGTACTTTGAATGTTTTCAAAAATTGTTGAACTTGGAAAAATGTTGTTTTTGGAAAAAGAAATGTTGTGATAGATTATGTGATTGAATTTGAATGCAAAGACATCAGTTCCTAGAGAGAGAGATTGACCGAGTTTGTTGTTGGTTTAGAAAATGGCACCTGATAGGAGTCATCAAAACCAACCCAATGAAGCTGTGGAAAATGTGGTTTCACTAAAACCACATGTGAACCAAGGTCTGGTGTAGAGTATTATCCTCGATTTTCATACTGTGGATATAGGGAACCAGAGGAATGAACCAAGTCATGTGGATCATATCATCTAGTTCATGAAGTAGAATCCACCAAACTTTCAGGGTGATGATGAACCTGAAAAGGAAGAGGCGTGGCTATGTAGGATGAATCGTATCTTCGATTTCATTAGCACACCATGATATCTCATGGTTAAGTTGGAAACGTATATACTTGAGGATCTTTCACGTCAATGGTGGGATTTTTCGGTGCATGATAAATTGGATGAAGGCCTTATATGGGATGATATTGAAGAATTTTTCAACAAAAAATTATATCCTCACATGTTCAAGATCCAGAAAAAGATGAAATTCTTCAGCCTAAAACAATAGATTCTCTCGGCCACAGAGTATGCAGATAAATTCCTGAATTTAGTTTTTTTTGAACAATAAGTTGCGATAAGTGGGTCGTTGAAGGCACACATCTTAAAATAGGGGCTATGGTAGGAGATTCGATCGAAGATTGTGATGCTCTGTATTACAGATTATACAGAGATGGTGAACAGAGAGACTGTTGCTGAACATGATATCTCAGGATCTGTAGGAGGAGGAATGATGAAACCTATGGGAAACAGTGGGAACTCAACCATTCGAAACAAGAGGAAAAGGATTCCAATTTTCTTGGTGCAAGTGCAAATTAGAACCAGACAGTGGGATTAGTGAACCTTCCACCATGACCCTAGAGAAAAGCTGGTAATTTTCAATGTGGTTCACTTTACCAAAAAATGAGAGATTGTACGGCCCAACCTAGATCATGTCACAATTGCAAGAAGATGGGGAATCTACAATGCTGTTGTAGGAATTCACCAATGTTGGGGGAACATGAAACTCCACAGGCATTGCCAGCATCATATGCTGCGATAGGATGTGGACAGCAGAATCAATCTAGTCAGCATAATAGAGCTAGCCATGGTGATTCTTGAAATACCATGAATCCTCAACCAGGGAAATCCCAGCAAGGAAACAAGGAGAACCGTGCAGTGATGAAGAAATTGTATGGAGCTGAACAGATGATGTTCAATGATCAGGCTGGACTATCAATGGTTAGAGGTTCAATTATTTTGAATTATACCCTTGTGAAAGTTCTCTTTGATACTGGTGCATCACATTCCTTCATTTCATCTAGTGTTGTTGAATTTCTATGTTTAAAACTAGAAATGATGCCTTCTATTTTGAAACTAAAAACTCCTCTTGGTGAAAGAGAACATCAAGCCTTTGTGTGTAGAGAATGTGCTATAATTGTTGATGGAGATGAGTCAAAATGGGACTTCTCGATATTGGACATGGATGTATAGGACGTAATCCTGGGTATGGATTTGTTTACAATGTTTAAGGCCCACATCTACTGTTATATGAGAACAGTTAGTTTCATGACTGAGGACAACATCAACCATCTTTTCATAGGATAGAGGATGGTAAAGAAAGATGCAAAGAGCTTGTTGGAACCAATGGTGGGAATGATCTCTTACCAACTGGTAGCGTTGAATTTGGCATCAATGGAAGAGATTGAGGAAAATAGTTTTCTAACTGTGGTGGATCAATTTCCAGATGTCTTTCCTAAAAACTTCTCAGGGTTACCACCTCTAAGGGAAGTGGATTATATGATTGATATCCTTCCGGGGACAAGACTTATTTCCCTTCCATCTTATAGGATGGAACAAACAGAGTTACAGGAATTGAAAGTGCAATTAGAGGAGCTAGAAATCAAGGATTTCATTCGACCAAGTACTTCTCCATGGGCAGTACCAGTTTTTTTGTGTGAAGAAGGCAGATGGAACTCTTCAGTTATGTATTGATTATCGTAAGCTTAACCAAGTTACAATAAAGAATAGATATCCACTTCCACACATTGATTATCTATTTGATCAATTAAGGGGAAATCAGTGTCACTCTAAGATTGACTTGCGATTAGGATATCACCAATTGTTCGTTTAGAAGGTGGATATTCCAAAGACAAATTTCAGAAGTAGATATCGCCACTATGAATATTTTGTCATGCCTTTTGGTTTAAAAAATGCTCCAATGATCTTCATGGCTTTTATGAATCACATATTTCAGCGATATCCGGATTCTTTTGTTGTGGTGTTTGTGGACGATATTTTTGTTTATTCAAAAACAGGGGCTGATCATGAGGTGCACCTGGAAGTAGTGTTACAAATCTCGATAGATCATCATTTGTATTCCAAATTATCTATGTGTGTGTTTTGGATATAGTAGGTACGTTTCCTTGGCCTTATCATTTCTGAGAAAGGCATTTCTATTGATCCTGAGAAGATAGAATCCATTATCTCATTGAAACCACTGAAAAATGTGTTCGAGATACAAAGTTTTCTTGGTCTAGATGGTTACTACCCACGCTTTGTGCCTGATTTCTCACGACTAGAATCACCAATGATAGATCTGACAAAGAAGAATGCTCTATTACAATGGAAAAAATAATGTCAGAAGTCTTTCTAGGAACTGAATGTTTGTCTTACATCAGCACCCATCTTGATCTTTCCAGAATTAGGATAGGGGTATGTGGTGTATTGTGATGATTCAGGAATAGGGTTAGGTTGTGTTCTTATGCAAGGAGACCATTTGGTTTCTGATGTCTCAAGGAAGTTGAGGGTGCATGATAAAAATTACCCAAAACATGATTTGGAGTTAGTTGCAATCATCCATTCTTTAAAAACAAGGAGACATTATCTCTTTGGTGAGAAATTTACCATGTTTACGGATTAAAAAATCTTGAAACACATTTTCTCCCAATGAGATTTGAATCTAAGGCTACAGTGGTGGATGGAGTATCTCCAGATGTTTGACATTAACTTGATGTACACATCATGAAAAAGGAATTCGGTGGTAAATGCATTGAGTAGAAAGTCAAATGTTCAGTTAGCGAAAGAAGCTTCAGATGAATGTAAGTTGATGTCGGTCTTAGCCGACATGCATGTGGAATATGAAAACCTAGGTGATGTTTCAGTTTTCATTTCATCTATGCTTGTTCCTAATTTGGTAAAAATGATCAATGAAGAAAAGACATATGATGCAGAATGTTTAGGTGTAAGTTCAAAAATCAATGGTGGGGAGACCATTGATGGCTGGAAACATGATGGGGGTTCAGTTTTGTGTTTCAGAGATCATATGGTTGTACCTATGGTCTTTCAAGAACAACTCCTTCATGCTTATCACCATTCAAGATAGGCTATACACCCAGATATACAGAAGATGTATAAGGTGTTGAATGCTCAGTTTTGGTGGAGAGGCATGAAAAGGAAGGTGGCCGAGTTCATCTTAAAGTGATTAACTTGTCAACAGGTAAAAGCAGATCATCAAAGAACAGATGTTATGTTACAATATTTACCTATCCTAGTGTGGAAATGGGATCAGATAGTAATGGATTTTGTTATAGGTCTTCCAAGAATGGTCCGGAAAAACGATGCCATTTGGGTGATAGTGGATCGTCTAACCAAGTCGGCCCATTTCATCCCAATTCATAAAACTCATACGGTAGAAGATCTTTCAAAAATCTATATCTGAGAAGTGGTAAAAAGGCATGGTGTACCAGTTTCTATAGTCTCAGATAGAGATCCGAGGTTCACATCTCATTTTTGGAAATCATTACAGTAAGCCCTCGGAACTCAGTTGACTATGAGCATGGCGTATCATCCCCAGAAAGATGGGAAATCTGAGCGGATGATACAAACATTGTAAGATATGTTGTGGGCTTTTGTAATGGATTTTGGAGCCTCATGGTAGGATCATATACACTTAGTGGAGTTCTCATACAGTAACAACAATCAAGACTCAATATGCATGGCTCTGTTTGAAGCATTGTATGGTCTTCCTTGTTATTTTCCACTATGCTGGGTGGAAATGAGTGAATGTTTACTAGTCAAGCCAAGACATGTCCAAGAGATAACAGAGAAGATCCAGTTGATTAGAAAGATTATGGATACGACTCAGAGTCATTAGAAATCTTATGCATATCACTGTCGAAGACTGTTGTCGTTCATTGTGGGTGATCATGTCTTCTTGAGGATATCTCAAAGGATTAGACATCGACGTTTTGGGAAGTAGGGAAAGTTATGTCTTAGATACATTGGCTCATTTGAGATACTGGAACAGGTTGCAGAGGTGGCATATCGGGTGGAATTACCACCACGATTCAGTTTGTTGCATAATGTGTTCCATGTATCTCAGTTGAAAAAGTATCAACCTGATCCTGATCAAGTGATCATATGAGATCATGTTGACCTAGAGCAGGATGCTTCATTGATACATATCCAGGTACGGATTGTTTATAGGCAAGATAAAGTCTTGCATGGAAAAAGAATCTATTTAGTGAAGGTTTTATGGCAGCGTGGTCAGATTCAGTAAGAGAGTTAGAAACATGAAAGGGAAATGAAAGAGCAGTGGCCAGAACACTTTCAGCGGCCTGAAGGTTTTCTACTTTCTGAGGACGGAAAGACCAATGGTGGGGAGAATGTAGTACCCCCTGTTTCTGTTATGTAACCATTTCTTGATGCTTTTCGTGGTTTTAAAGTTATGGGTGGCAAATGGGAGAGTCAGGAGAACATGGAATGAAGTTTTGTGGAAAAAGGGGAAGTCTCACGGGAGGCACACGGTTTGTCTAAACCGTGCGGGAAAACAGTTCGTAATTGGTCTTAAAGGCAGTAGCTTCCACACAGGCAGCACACTATTTTTCTAACCGTGTAGCCAAACCATGCGAGAAGGGTTGTTGAGGTAGTATCTAATGCATGGTTAGTGCACAGTTTGTCTTATCGTACGAGCAAACTGTGCAGCCACTTAAATGAGATCCTATAAAAGTGGATCTCAATAATTTTTACCTCTAAGTGCCTCATTTAAGATCCTATGAAGCCCTAACTCAGTATTTTTATTCTCCTAAGGTCAAAGAGGGTTCTCTCATCGTTCTAGAGGTTATTCGAAGGCTTCTCTTGGCGAATTGAAGCCGAATTCTTGATGTATGTTATCGTTCTTCTTTGTTCTTGATCGGTTTCTTATATCTACTTAGATCTACATCTCCTATTCTCTCAATTTCGTAGATCTAATCCCATTATGGGTAGATCAAGGTGTGTGGATGCCAAATATGATGAGATTTGGTCTTGATCTTGGTAGGAGAAGAGATCTAAGGCAGGTTTTTTGAGAATAGACCCAGGTTTCTTGAGCGTTCTCTGACCGTTGTGGTTTTTTTCAAAACCTCTGAGGTAGGTGGATTCACTATTGACTCCTCTTGCTAGAATTTGTTTCCTTAGATTCAATTTGGTTTATTTGAAAGGATTTGATTGTGAGAATCATATAATAAATCTTCTTTAGTTATGATTTATGGTTTTGATGAGATTGGGAAAACTTGGTGAATTATTTTGAAAAGTGATTTGGAATGTTGATTTTATATTATTGATTTTCTGAAATTGTAGATGGTTTGATGAAAAATGGGTTTTCAATAAAAAAGGATGTTTTATTGAAGTGGTTTTATATTGAAATGACATGGATGGATTTGGTTTTCAATAAAAAGGGAGTTTTATTAAAATGATTTGGAATTGAAATCGTTAAGCACTGAAATGGTTTGAATTTGTTGAACACATTTGGTTCTTTACATGATGGTTTTGTGTGTTCATGGGCATGTGGGATGGATAAGGGTTATACGTCTCCCACATTAATGTTGCGATGGATAAGGGTTAGGGCTCTCCCTGATCAAACATTCATATTGCATTCGGGACGAATAAGGGTTAGGGGTCTCCCCCATCAGTGTTGGGATGGATAAGGGTTAGGGCTCTACCCCGTCAAGCATTCATGTGAATTTGGGCTGGATAAGGGTAAAAAGTATCCCCCATCATGGTTTGGATGGAAAAGGGTTAGGGATTCTCCCCTATTCTAGGTATGCATGGATGGTTTTATGGGTTTGTGGAAATGGTTGGGTATGCCAAAAAGGAATGTTTGTGAAATGGTTCTTAAGATTGTTTGGTTATTTTTCTGAAAAAAATAACTTGCTAGAAAATTGGTTTGAATTTCTCTCGGAATGAATTTGGTTATGAATGGTTTTGGAATCTTGTTTATATTTGGTTATAAACCGTTTTCAAGAAAATGTTTTATATATCTGTTTTTATATAAATATGGAAAACTCATCTATCCTAGTGGCATGAGTGGGAAGTCATTGGGGAAAACCTACTGGGTTTTATACTCACCCCTTCTTTGGAACGTTGGTGCTTTAGAAAATGTCATATTCATAGATGCAGATAAAGGTAAAGCATCTTGTTGCTAGTGTCTTGTGGTGATTCTTGGGAGATTTTGTGGAGCTTGGAGCTTGTGGATCATGTAGTTGTATTGTCTTTTGAGAGTCGTGAGTTGTTCATCCACTGTGTACTTTGATGCTTAGTATGGTCTTCCACTGCTGTGTACTTTGATGCAGTTTTATATAAATGATGTGTTTATTGGTCTTTCATTTTTTTCATTAATCATATAGTGAATGTTTGGTTATGGTTGGTTTATGGGTTTATTTCTTAAAGGGTAAATTGTCCCCCAACTTATATTTGAAACCCTTCGGGATTTATTGCCAGCCTTTGGCATCTTGGGGATATCGCTTAAGGCTTAGTAATGACCATTTGTACTCTCAATCTAATGAGAATTGGCGGGCCATTAAAGGTTATAGAATAATAACATTAATTTAAAACAAATTAATTGAGATTACAATGTCAGTTCATTAGAAATCACCAAAACATACTCATCTCAGATTTCATCTTTAAAGATCTTAACCAAATATCTAAAAGAGTGAAATTATAAAATTATAAAAAAATTATAAATCAATAATTATATTACAGTTTATAATATTGGAATATTGAAATTTGGGAGAACAATGAAAACCAACCCCACTGATATGAAACTATTTCAAAATGATCAAAACTACTCACACATGATATAAGAAATGGATAATAAATAACTAATATGCATATAGATAATAATTATAAATTATGTTTATAAATGTTAATATAAATGAATAAGGTTCTAAAATAAGAATTTAATGTAATTATTTTTTATTATAATAGATATTCTAGTGGTTTAGTGGATACCAAGAATTAGGGTAGGGTTTCTTCATTACTCAACTACTTTTCCTAAGCCATAGTGATTTATTTTCTAGAATAGTTTTTTAATATGGGGTTTTGTATTATACAATGATACTTGTAGGATCGAAATAACGATGTAGATGATCAATATACAAGAGGGGGGGGGGGGGGGGGTGAATTGTACACTTTAAAAATTTCCTTAAACAAGGAAAGATCTAAGTTTAACAAAGTTAAAATAAGAAAACTCACAACAACTCTAACACTAATTGGAGAATTAGTACAAGGTATGAAGTTATAAACTTATAGATCTACTCACTTGATTAAATCTGGAAAGTGATTCTGAGAAATGTGGTTCCGGAAAAATGGATCTGGAATGATGGATCCGGAAATATGATTCTGGAAAACTGAAACTTAACCAAATTTTACAGTATGAGATTCTAGATTAAAGTGTATAGAATCTAAATGAATCAGAGTAAAAGTGTAAGGAAATATAAGAGAGTTATACTTTCCTTACAATTCAAAATTTCTACAGAAAAACAAGTAGTAAAACTACAAGTAACAAGATATAACTCATTTAACCAAAAAATAAGGGTATCCAACAACCTTGGATAAAGGTCCCTTGATTTATAATTTCAAGAAAGTATGTATTACCCAAACCCAGGTAAGCCCTCGATATGAAGATCGAAGTCTCTGTCTTGTAATCCATGAAATCCCCCAACTTCAAGGTAGTTGGAACCTCTGTTTTTCTCAGCAAGGAAGCCCTCGAACTTCAAGGTAGTCGGCACCTCTGTCTTCATATCCCCGGAAGCCCTTGAATGTAATCACCAATAATAGGAGTCGCACGAAGCAGGTCTACAGAAGGAAAAGTTTGAACAAGATGTTCAAACTTTCTACACGAAGCTTTGAGAGTTAATAAGAGCCTCTCTCTCCTGAAATCACTTCAACATCGTATAAGAACAGATGTCAAAGGTGTCGAAGATCAGTATGGAGCTTTTCAAATGTGCTCTTATTTATAGGCGTAATTCGGATAGTCATCTCCCTCCTGCAACTGTCATATTTCTCCATGAATTTTGGAGGGGCATGTACACGTGTCACTCAACCCACATTTAGTTATAAACGGAATGGATGACATCGTTTTATAACAAAACATATGTAACTGAAGGCACGACATCATTTTATAATGAAATGAGTGTAAGCATAAGCAAAACTAAAATTCGGAATGTAATCAAATAAAAGTTTGGAGTCTAACCAAAATGGAATTTGGAGTCTATAATAAATGGATATTCGGATTCTATTTTATAGGAATTCGGAATCTGAATTCTGTAGAAGTCCAGAGTCCGAATTTCTAAGGAAATTCAGAGTCTGGTTTCAACAGAGTTCAAAATCTGAACTTACAATGTTCGGAGTCAAACTTGTAGAAGTTCGGAGTCGAACTAGTCAAATGTTTTGAGTCGAACTCATAAAAGTTCGGATTTAAACTAATAAAAGTTCAGAGTCGAACTCATAAAAGTTCGGAGTCGAACTAATAAAAGTTCGGAGTCAAACTAATAAATGTTCAGAGTCAAACTCATAAATGTTCGGAGTTGAACTAATAAAAGTTCAGAGTCGAACATATAAAAGTTCAGAGTCGAACTCATAAAAGTTTGGAGTCCAGAATTGGGAGTTGAATTTTGTTATAGTTTGTATCCAGAATTCGAAATGGAACATTATTATAGTTCATAATCAGAATTCGGGGTGGAACTTTATTAATGTTCGTATCCAGAATTCGGATCCTAAAACAGAATGATCCATATCTAATCATTATATGATTTTGAGGTTATGATATGAATCTGATTTTTATTCTTAAAAAAATTTGAAATCTGTAAGGAAATCTAGGTTAGAGTAAATTTCCTTAAGGAAGGAAATTTTCCTTATAGAAGTAAAATATAGATTTGCTTATGTATAAGGTGTTTGTGATTTTTAAAACAAGAAGGAATAGAAAAGTCATAAGGAAAACCTTATTGACTCAACAATACTATAATGAAATCACCCCTCATGGAAGTAAAGTTTTCAATTTATATCTTCATGTTAATGAATTTATCTCTCAAAATTATATCCTTTTTGAGAATAAATGTCATCCTCTCTAACAATGGTTTCACCTTATTATCATTATTACCCTTTTATAAAAATGTTATGAATTTTATATGGAATAAAAATTTTGTGTTATCCTAAGAAAACTACATTTTTACCTATTCATATATAAAAAATTATTATTTTATTATTTTTATGATATAGGTTTTTAACATAGGTTTTGAGAAATACCAAAATGGTGTTTCATCCTTTCATATTTAAATGTTTTATCTTTGACCCTACATTTAATTTTTCTGATAACATTTATATCCCTTGATGTACTTAATTATGATGTTTTGAGGTAAATTATTTTAAATTTTTTCAATTATAATTTTCAAAAAAATAAAATATGAATGTGATAAATAAATATTTATTCTATAAAAATTTTAAAAACATATCATGATAACTATTATATGATTTCAATATCATTTTCCTCTTTATACCTAGAGGATATATAAAATTTGAATATTTTTTCATGATTCACCCTCTAAACATTCTTATGAAATATCTTTTTTTGGTGATTTAAAATTAAGTATGACCCATTCACATTTTTGGGTTCAATTTTTGTGATACCATCTGAATATTTTTATGAAACCCATTTTCCTTTCCAGGAGTTCTTTATAATCTTTTTAATGAAATAAATTTTCTTTCCACGGGTTATTTATGATTTGATGAATGATTTATTGCATGTTGAACATATATGTTCGGATTGGTGACTAGTGGGGTCATATATTTCCCTAAAATACATTGGTTAGTGGTTTATTTCTCATGAGACACGTATAGAATGTTTAAATTGATTTTTCCTACTAATAGTGAGTGCGAGTTGTGACTTTTCAAGGATTTAGTGAGGGTAGTTAGTCATAAAAGTGATATTACCCAATGTTTATATTTCACCAATATTCTGTGTTATTCTATATTCTTAAGGAATGTTTCATTTCTATTCGACATGCCTACAACTATTCTCCTTATGTCATACTTATTTTATCATCATTTTATACTATTTTACAATGTAATATAAATTTTATTTTTATATTTAAGTTTTTTCTTCCATAAATTATATAGAAATCTAGTTTTTTCATGTTCGTTTCATACGATATTTTTTCCTTGATCATTTTTTCTTATAATATTATGATCTCACGGTAGATAAAATGTTGATTTATTTTCCCTTATGAAGTTTTTAAGCTCAAAAAAATCTAATAATTTCATTTCCCATGTTTCTAAGATGAGTATAACCAATTGAAATAGAAGAGGGGAGTCCATTATGGTTTGATTTGGAAAAAATTCTCATATGTTTTTAAAAATAAGTTTCCTATGTAACTGGTCCTAAAAGAGACTAAACCTTCCACTGTAGGGATTGTGAGATTATTTAATATTTTTAATATTTTTCTTATGGTATATTTTTTAAAATAAAGATATGTTTATATAACTTTATGTAAAATATAATTTTTAAATAAAGTTATTTTAGAAACAGAGATGGGAGTGTGGGCTTGTGGTGTTATAGTTTGTATCAGAGTAGTGCTTAGTTAATTTTTTTTTTGTTTTTGGAGAATTGGATAAGATAAAATTTGTGAATACTAGATGTATAATTCAAATATATATCTCTAATAATAGGATAAAATCCTAGAATGTTGGTAAAATTATCATTATAAAGTTTTCTTAAAAATTGCTTCCCTTTCAAGACACTATCAGGTGGATGTGGGGGTGGATCAAATTTTTCTATGGGTAATCACCCTTAAAAGTGATGGTTGAGTATCCACTCAATGTTAACTCTTTTTCATGATGAGTGGGAACTAGAATACTCCCTTGGATCTATACTCCCATAGGATATTATTTATTTTAATCATATTCTATTTACATGGAATTAATAAACATTTATTATGTTGATGAATTGTCTTAAGGAATATGAGATAATCCACCGTAAATAATACTGGATTGTGTTGAGAGTGATTTATATTTAATTGAATGAAAATGTAATAATTTGGAGGAGTAGGATATTTTGAGTATGAATATTTCATCTGACCATATTATAATAATTCTCTTATTTTGTTACTTGTTTATCATTCATGATTAATTCATATTGGATTTAATAATGGTTGAATCATAAAAGAACCTAGATAAAAGTGAATTCGATATAAAATATAGATATTGTGTTAATAAAAAACCTAACAAGATAAGAGATGGAGTGAGAAATATTATGATTTTTTTAAACATATAAATAAATTATGATTAAAAATGTGAACATAGTTAAGTTTTCAAAAACATAAAAAAAGAAAATGATGTAGTCTCATGGATGTTTAAGTTATTAATCTGATTAAGTATAGAATATTTAGAATTTTCATGTTAAAATTGTCAAAATAATCACCAATGGAGTGAATTAGAGGAACATGGTGATGTTTTATTTGTGTAAAAGGACCGAATTTAGAAACTAATTTGTAATGAATGGTGAATATCTCATTGGAAATAATGAAATGAAATATAGTTTATCTAGAGGTACCATTAATAGATGGATTTATTAAATGTGGGTAACACCAGAATTATCCAATTCAATGCCTTAATAAAAGGGCTAAAAGATATGATAGTCACCATATAATTATAATAGAAGGAAAAACATCTAAAACAACAACTGTGGAAGTGAGTTTAAAAATAATATCGGATGAGGAATACTAGCCACCCACTCAAGAACCATGGTTATTGAATTTTTATCTTGTTCAAAATACTTCTATATAAATATAATGTTTAATAAAAACATATAATATCCACCATTATGATGATATGCTGAATTATTAATAAAATCTTCTAGTGGTATGATTATTTTATGTAGAGTATATAAATCATCTCTAATAGATGTTTATAGAAATGTGCCCCTAAAAAATCCTTTTATCCTAATTTTAGTAATAATTTATGTGATAATACCCAAGAATTTTATATATTTACTTGAAGGTATTTATAATCATCATGATATGAAAATAAAATATAAAAATCAACCCATTACAATATATTAATAGAAGGGTGACCATAAAATCCCTATGAAAAATAAATCACATTATATTGGGGGTATTTAGAAAAAATGGTTAATGAAAGACTAAACATTTGTTATATTACTATTATGCGGGAAAATATGACTTCAATATTCATGTTAAGGATAATTAGGATAAAACCTCATTAGAAATTAAATTTGGTGTCTTTTTAATCTTTTGGACACACTATACCTTTTAATTATTTAGGATTAATTAAAATTGCGAGGCAATTTATTTAAGGGGGATATAAGGACCTGATATTTAATTATTTATTTTAAAAAAATCAATATTTTCTTGATCAAAAGAAAACAATGATAAAAAAAATAAATGAAATATTAGATGATAATTATTAAGTAAATTATAAGAATAATAATAATACCTCTTGAAAATTGAAATATGGTAATAAATTTAAAATTCATACATTTAGAAGATAAATCACTAATATTATTGAAAGTTTTATTCTACATCAAATAAAAATTTAATGTGTTAATAAATTTAACTGAAAAGTTCTCAATTATTATTATGATAATATATATTTTTAATTTTTTTAAATTAGAAATTGGTGTGCAATAATATCAAGAACAATTGATGTTCAAAAATGAAATTTTTAATAAATGCAATATTCATTGTATTTTATATTTTCAATTAAAAACTAAATTTATATACTTAAAAATTTTAATTAGGTAAAATTAAAATATTTTTTAACTTTATAATGTCAAAATTATATTAGTTTTAATTTTTGTGAAATTTTTAAAAAGTTTGATTTCTATGGGAATAGTTAAAAATACCGTTTTTTGAAAATAGAGTAAATTTAAAGATATAATTAGTAAATAAGAATAAAATAAAACTTATCAAACATATTTCATAAAAAATACATTTTTTTATGATAAAAATTATATATTTCAAAATATTATGTTTAATTTGGAACCTATATTTTTCATTTAGGAACATAAGTATTATGTTTATTTTTTTTCAAATAGATTATGCATTTATTATTTTAAAATTAATTTTCATCATTTTATAGGGTGAATTTCATAAAAAATATTTAAAATTTTTGAATTATAGATTACATATTATTTAATAATTACCATTTTATTTCTTTTTATAAAAAGGAATTACATAAGTAAAAACAAGTTTCTATGGTGGAATAAAAAAAAGAGTAGAAATGTTTAACTAAATGCGTAAAAGAAATTAAATGATAAAACTATGATTGTAATTTTTTTTGTGGTTTTTATTGACCAAAAATTATTTTCCCTCCATTATTCACTATTTTAAAACCTCATAACATGTAAAGTATTTTCTCATTTTAAATTAAGTTGTTATATTTAAAAAATGTTATTCTGTTTAGTTATTAAAGGGGCCTCTCAATACCTCATCAAGATAAATCTAAATTTCAGTTTCATCATGAAACAATACCATTTTACTTTAATATAAACTATATTATGATTTTATTAGATTCTTTTCATAATAAGGGTTTCCTATCCCTCAATTACCAAGGAATACTGAAATTGAATCTCAAAGTTCTCTATATAACTAACGAGTCTTCCCTTACATTGTTTCTTTTGTATATTTCCCTTTAAAATATATTTTTCTAATATTATGTGATGAATCCATAATTTTCAGTACTCTTAATGTTTTTATATTTTTTGAATAATCATGAACAATGATTCCCCTTTTTCCCATAAGGAAAATGAAAATGAAATTCGTGTGTATGTGCGGAATATTAGCTCTATAAGGTGTCATGCATCATTTCCCTCAACCACATTATATTTTTGGGAATAATGTGGAATTTAATAAATATATATGAAATTTAAATTTTTTTATATATTTTTAAATAATGAACCATATTACATATCCACCCCTTATTGAGGAAATTGAATCATAATCTATGCCTAAGTACATAATACTGCATCTATGGAACCATGCATTTTGTTATTCAAAACCACATTTAATAGATTTTCATGAGAATGTATTTAATAAATAAATATTAATTTAGGAAATTATTAGGATCCTGTAAGAGAAATTGTACAATCTATTAATATTTCAAGAAATAAACAATCATCATAAATTCAATAGTGAAATATGAGTGTACTAAGAGGAATCAGAATTTATTAAAACAATGTAAAAGTTTTATATTCCATAAAAAGTTTTATAATACAGTATAATTATGTTTTATGAAATTAATAAATATTTAAAAAATATAATTATGCCTCTAGAATAAGGTTATTTCAACTAAATCACTTAATAATCATCCATTAATTATGGTATGTTTATGTTTGCGTCAGTGTAACATCATATTTGAACAATGTAGTAAAATAATATAATGGATGACTATGTTTACTTAATTTATGATAATATATGATATAAATAAGATAATAATTATTTTATTTTGGTTCTATATTGATTAAATTATTATTAAACTCATTAATTAAGATACTGATATTTGTTCGTTAAAAATCATTGAAACTTTTTCATTACCAATTTAATATTTATTGACTATAAAAGAAACTAGCATTGACTAAAATTATAAAATTATAAATAACAATGAATTATAACTTATAGTAAAATGCATTTTTCTGAATGAATAACATTGGGAGAATAATTAATATCAAAACCACTATTATGAAACCAGTTCAAAAAATCTAGATTACTCATACTCGATATTGAAAATTGATAATAACTAACTAACATACATATATAGAATAATTATAGTTTTGTTTATATAATGATATATATATATATATGAATATTTATATGAAATTAGTGATTAACATAGTTATTTTCTATATTGAGTATTCAACCACTTGAGTGAATGTCATGAATTAGGGTAACTTGTTCTTCTTGATTTATATTTTTCTTGAGTCATATTGATTAGTTTTTCAATATGGTTTTACAAGATGGTTTTATTTTATCATATGATGACAATATATTTCCTTCTATCTCTAGGTAATATGAAATTTATAATTAATAAATTTCCCTTTATCAATTTATTTCCCAAAAGTATATCATTATTAAAGATAATTTCAATCTTCTTTTATGATGGTTTCAACTCCTTATTTATTTTTATCTTTCCCATCATAGATATCAATTTTATGGAAAAACCCAATTCGGTGTTACCTTAGATTACCTCCAAATTTATATTCCCATATTTAAATTGGTTGTTTTTAATCTTTTTATGACATGGGTTTTCAAAAAAGGCATTTAAATTTTTTGAAAATATCTCTCATCCTTTCAAAATTAAATGTTTTTTATTCTATAACATATTTCCTTTTTATATAATTTATATCTTTTAATGTCTCTATTTTTGAAAATTTTTATGAATTTTTTTTATAATATTTTCACCAAAATTCATTAAAAAATGAAATTTGAATGTGATTCATAACTAATTCTTTTACAAAAAAATGTAATTTTTTTTCTAGAAAACTATTATGGTTTCACCACTATTTTCCTCTTTCCTTATATTGTATTTATTTCATTGGAAATTAATTTTCATCAATCACACTCTAAATGTTTTTATGAAATACAGTTTTGGTGTGATTTAATTTTGTGTATCAACCATTTATATTCTTCTGGTTAATTTATTTACTACTATTTAAAATGGTTGTGATAACCATTCTATTTTCCATTGGTTCTTTAAGATGAGAAGAATAATTTTTTTTACATTGGTTATTTATGCTATGATGGTTGATTAATTTCATGTTTCATGCACACGTATGGATGTTTTAAGGTTGGGGTACTATATCTCCTCAATTGTTTTGGTTACAAGTGTATATCTCATGATAAATGTATACATTGGTGAAATGTAGTTTTCCTTCTTATCATGAGTTTGAATTGTAAATCATGAATGTGTGAGTGAGAGTGGTGATTCAAAAAGGATATGATACCCTATGCTTATGTTCGGATAATGTTCTTTCTTATGCTATGCTTAAAGGTAATGTTACATTTCAATTCTATATTCATGTGGTTATGCTACATGAATTGTGTTTATTTTATCATGATTACACACTATTTATAGTGGGTATATATTTCTTTAATTTATATTTTATGTCCTTTTATCATGACTTATAGAGAACTATTATTATTCAATATTCATTTAATAAGAAATTATTCCCCTATTCATGTTTTCTCAGATGCTTATGATCTACCCCTTTATGAAATATTAATATGTTTTCTCATAATCCGTGTTTGATATAATACCTTTATTAATATTCCATTACCAATGTTATAAAGATTAGTGAAACATATTCTGAGTCTAAAATGGTGTCAAGTTCCATTTGAATATAGAGAAATGTTCACAAGTTTTTTAAAATAGGTTTAATATGTAATAGGTCCTAAAATAAACTAAAACCTATGTTATTGTGATTATGATATTATTTATTTTTTAATATATATCTTATGGTAATGTTGTAAAATAAATATACTTCCATCTCACTTTTTTTTAGTTATAGTGTTTAAATAAACTGTTTTTGGAACCAGACTGAGGAGTAAGGTTGTGGGGGCTATGTTAAGGATTAAGACGGCTTCTTCGATAGTTATTAATAGGATAAAAGTTGTAAATAAATAAATTGGGAGAGTGGCCATATACTATCGACTACATAGAAAATAGATATACAATAAAAATAATTCAAACAGAAAATATAATGTAAAAAAGAGAGAGAATAAATTGTGAGGAACTAAATGCAACTAAATCTCTAATCTATTTTGGTTGACCACTAAGGTTATTCTCTATGGATGATAATATAGTGAATTTCGGAAAAATTACAATTTTCAGTTCAAAATTTTTCTTGATTTTTTTAATATCACCTAGAAAATAGAGTGTCCTTGTATAGGTGAATGAAAATTATATATATTTTAAAAAAACAACAACATATAACATATACACATTCATGGATTCATATGATTTGAAGATGATTTTACTCAAAGTATCCACTTCCAACAAATAATATAAAATCTCCTAAGACATAAAGATATCATCCACTTATAATAGATAAATGAAATTTAAAAATATTGTCATTGGAGTTTCATACTTTGGCATGTTCGATCATTCTCTTCAGAAGGTTGATTTACTCTTATATTTGTCAGCTTGAACCTTTCGTATATAGGATTATGGTAGCATTGTCCTTACGTAGTTTTTCTTGACCCATAAATAGATAACCGTGTGGTTAGTTTACCTTTATATATATATTGTCTTAACACTAGTAGATTTCCCCAATATTGAACAACATAGTTAATAAAAACAGTCTTTCGGTCAATTTACAAGCCATGCTCAATTGACCACCTACATATAGATAATCCAATAGTTATAAATAATTTTATTTTCAACCATATTCAGATGAAATACTCATGTAATCGATCACGTGTAGTAACGTTTCTGTTGGTAGAAGTTGAAATCCATTATGCAGTAACTTGTGTTTATTTGTGTGGTTTTTTTGACACTAAGAATATTTTCAGAAATATTACATATAGTAGATCACATATCACAAAGTCACTTGGAATAAAAAATAAATAAAAATGATATTTATAAAAAATATATATGTTTTTTTGATTTGTTCATACGTTCAATCCTATTTTTCATTGAGTCATGGGGCTGGTCATATGACCAATATGGTAGTTTAAGTGGTAAATCCATACATTATTCTCTATATATATTCAATATTATGTTTGATTCAAGAGATAAAATTTTTTACATGAAACAAATTTACTACAACAAAATAAAATATTTACTAGTATCCAAAGAAACCTGAATTGGGATAATTAAAAAAAAAGAAACAATTGTATAATCCAACATATTTTATATGATATGATATATATTGATGTTGATTATAACCATCCAAACATGTTTTGGAAATATAAAAATGTGTTTTTGAAATATTTTCAAAATATATTGAATATAATACAATATAATGTGAAATGACAAAAAGACTATTATTATTTATTTCAAGTGGGTGATTGATTGAGATATATTATAAATCTTACTATATATATATATATATATTATTAATATATATTTCATGGTTTGTTATATATATTTCATATCATACACCATATATTAGATATAGTAATTCATTATTCCTTTTTTGGGTAGATCATTGAAAATTACATCATAGTACTCCATCATTACATCATTTAGAAATAACATATTATACGATATAGGCATATCAAAAGTACTGTGATATAAAACAATTATTTATTATAATTGACATCGTCGTTAAAAGTTAAATGTTAATGTTGGGGTATCATATTAATTTTATGGATATAATTCATTATAGATGTTTTATATGACAAAATGAAGAGTAGATTGAAATATGAATTTTATTGTAAATTATTGAATTGACCAAATGATTATAAAGTGTTTTTAATTTTATAAATATCAAATGTTATATAACATTCAAGTAAATACATTGATAATCTGGATGTTTCATTGATTAAATTATAAATGAGGCTATGAAAAGGATAATTACATATGATTTAGTAGATTTTATATTGATTGTCCCTAGTCCATGATCTCTAATATTTCTTCTTTTACCATAAATTGTTACTAGCATTTCATGGTAAAATGGAGAATCCCACCCATACATTGGGTTATTCATCAATTAAGGCATTCATTATTGGGAAATAGTTCTCTATCAAATAGTATTTCATTTTTATCTATCTTGTATGATTGATGAAGTTAGATTAAATTTAATTATGATATGAGGTATTTATTAATTTATATTATGAATGGTTTTATTCTTAATAGAATGAATAATCTTATTTATGGTTTCTTATGTCTACCACTACTTAAATAAGTGTTTTTCAACCATAGGAAACCTATCAATTTCAACCTATATCCTAACTTACTCTCACTAAGACCCCCATCACAATGTTAGTTTTATATCTAGAATAAAATTCTAAATAATAATCCACTATAGAGTTATCAATGAAGTAACAATGAATCATTAAGAATAAAACACCAAACTATTATCAAATTGGTAAGAATGATATAATAGATCATATTGTCATCTACGATCATCTAGATCAAATGTTAATAGGAAATCCTATTACTAAGTCAAATTCTCTAGGAAGAAGTCCCCATATATAACAATAAAACTCATTTAACTCATGATTATGTAAACTTATCCTCAAATTATACACATCTCAAGACTGAAATCAATAGAACACATCATAATGTTAATTAAAAAAGAATATTTAATGATAATACAACCATACTATGTCATTTATATCTTCATGGTGCACATAGGACCATATAAAAACTCTCAAATAGTGTAAACTGTACTTTATATCACATTCACCACCAATAAAAAAGACAGAATGGAAAAATAAGTATCATAATTTTTTATGTCATATAAAATTAAAAAAATAAAATTCTAATCATCACATTGAATAATGAATCATGGCTTCAATGTTTTCAATGATAATTCCACCACTCATAAACGTTAATAAAAGACCACATCTAGGTGAATATACTAAATATTCCATTATCATTTGTCCTAAAACCTCAAATAAAACATAAATACTAACTAAATTGAATTCTAATCGTCTTACCCATGATAGGGGATTCCACATGGATATATTTATATGTTATTTTCATCATGAGTATAACAAATAGTCAATTTAGGATGAATTATTTTAAGTAAATATACAGGTGAATGACATGTGATATAAGAAAACATGAACTAAATTCAATAATAAATAATTAAAAAGAAATTTATACATCAATAAATTATAAATATACAACATTAAAACAAATTAATTTAGTCTCATTAGTAATTGATATGAAATAAGGTTAAGGTTTTGAGGGTTTATTCTTCTTTAAATTTGGTTTTTCTTAATATTTTATATTTTTCTTCAAAAAATAAATTTATAAATTTATAATTTTAATTTGATGAAATTAACTTCTTCTTTGAATTAAAAATTTCATAATTATATTCTAGTGAAGTTTTGGTTTTTTCGTAGAAAATAGATTTTGGCTAAATAAAAAAATGATTCTTTTAAAAGTACAATAAACTTTATGACGTAATCATGATGTAAATTTGACATAAAAATTATTAAAATAATTTTCATGAATAAAAATTTATTTTAGGAGTGTAATAATAAATTTAAAAACAATATTTTGAAAATATAAACCCATTTTTTAATTTTTGGAACCGAAGTCACATATTTTTTCTGTTGATTTTTTTGGATCATTTTAATTAATAGTTTAATTAGAAGGTCGCTTTCAATTTTTGAATGACTATAATGTAAAATAAGTTTAATTTTTTATTAATAATTCAATAAATAAATTTTAATCCCCAATACCCATTATTATCAGGCCTAAATAATAAAAATTATTTTTTCTCATAAAAATACATTTTCTTATAAATTTTTTATGCATATTATGTGCTTATATTAGAAATAATTTGTTCTAATTGTAAATACAAAATATTTTAGAATGGATTCCATATTTTCAATATTTATATATAAATTTTTGAAATAAATTTTATTACATTTTTATTCATAATGAATAGTTACTATAGAATGTAAGACCCCAAGCTTCCACGGTACGCTTCTCTTTGAATAATACATAGCGTGTGTTGTACGCAACCACGAGTTCTAACACACACCACGACCAATCAAACTAGCTGCTATCAATATTAATACCCAAAATTTGAAATTTTATACATTTTATCGTTTAAAATTGACTTAATTTTTGGATTCGGAATATCAAAATTTTCCTAGGGTGAATTTTTGGTATTTTTCTGAAAACGTTCAATTTTTGATGAATAGTGAAAAACACTGAGTTATTGGTTAAAACCGACTTTTTATTTAAATAATTATTTATTTTATTTAAATTCAATTTATGTCAAAATAGATACATAATATGTATATAATTTCAATGTAATTCATTTGAGTTAGTTTAGAATAATTTTAGATATATAAAAATTTTATTGAAATTTTCACTGTCTTTTACCCACCTCCTAGGAGAATTTGCAAATTCACATAAAACATAATTTTACAGCTTCTATGAGTGGAATTTAGAAAATCTGAGAGACATGGTTAATATAAAGGAGTAATATTTGGTTCAATGAGATGAAAATAATTTATGATGAATAGTAACTTTTTACATTTATTTACCACGGTTAAAAGTAAATAGGGCAATTAAGGGTAAAAATGAAATTAATATAACCCTAACACATGTCCTAATTCTATTGGACAAGTGTATCTCTACAAAAAACAACCTTAGTAATAAAATATTATCATTTAGGTCCACTTGGATTAGAATAGGACATTTATTATTATTTAATTCAAAGAAGAGTTAAAAGAGTAAAAATCGGAGTTTATATACTAATACATTTTTAATATAGGGATAAACATAAGATAAATTCTATTTTAAATATTCATTAGAAATCTAAAACTATTTCCTACATAATGGTATTGTATTTATAATTTTTAGACATTAAATAATTTAATTTATTTATGACACAATGGTGATGCAGTAATTACCTAATTAATGAAATATTAAAATAATTGATATTATAAATATCAAAGTAAATATAATTTGGGACTTTTTATGAATTACACTAATTTTATAGGTTAATATGAAATATTAGGATTGATTATATAATTTGTTTTCAATGTAATAATGCTGTTATGAAATTATCAAAAACAACATACCCAATAGTGTCAAAATTGAAACAAAAGAGTTTTTAAAAACAATATTATATTATTAATAGATATTAAATTCCTAAAAATCTAAGGTTCGGCCAAGAGACTTATATCATGATAGGTGTATCATTAATGGACCGCTTGGAGGTTTCTTGGAGGTATATAGTATGTTTATAAACTATAGAATATAAAAATACAAAGTGACATGGTAAGTGTCAAACTAATTAACTATGAGTTAAATCTAAAACATAAGGTTAATATAATGACCCAAACCTGTATAAATTCTATTGGTCGAGTGTTTTTTGACCCATAACCACCTTAACCTTTAAATAATCCACTTTGGATCCATTTGAAACCGAATATTAATTTATTATAAAATAATATTTCTAGATTTTCCAAAGGTACCCCTCACCCCTCTTATAAAAGGGCACTCCCCCTTCTCTCTAATTCACAAATTCAAAGCCTCTTGGCTTGGCCAACATCTGCCCAAATACTCTCTCAACTTCCCTAACTACAACCTAGAGGCCTTAGTTTGATCAGAAACCCAACCTAAGGATCCCTTTTGGTCAAATCAAAAGGAAGAACCCGAAGAAGTGGTAATGTTTTCACCACCCTTTTTCAAATTCATTTCTTCTTAAAACATATTCTTTCTTTGTTATTCCCATTATAAAATAATAAATCCAGTATCTCCTATATACTGTGATATTATTATAAATATGGTACAACCATATTCATTATTCTATCTATTCTTTGAATGACATGTCACCATACATGCGTACGTACAACTTACCCTCTCCATGTCATGGTGTAACTATTATTCAATATATTATTATTTGGATGGGTATAATAATGATGTGTAATTTATGTAAATAATAAATATAACATGATAATGATTTTTTATATATGATATATTATCCAATTATATATTATTTTATTATTAAAAGAATGATATTTTCGCTCGTGCGTACGTACGGACTACCGTCTCCACGAACGCGATGAGATTCATTCCCCATCGTATCCATTCAAGACTAATTATCATTTGATTATTAAAAGTTATTTTTAAGAACTTTATATCATTCTGGATATGAATAATGTACAACATATACATAACAAACATGACTTATGTAACAAAAAATTTAAAAGAAAATGAGTAAGTTAACACCTGAAATAGTGATAATACTAAGATATTATTAACAAATCAATGTTAAAAGATCATATATGATATAATAATTATGTATATGGTTATTTTATAATCTAATAAAAATGTTTTAACTATTATACAAGAGGTTAAGATACCATTGACTAAGGAAATGTTCAAGGTAAGGGTTTATTTCACAATCTCTTCATTATCCGAGGTTCTTTATACGTGATTATGTATTGGGAACTCTTTATCATCCACATCCATGTTTCTTAAAAATGTATTTCAAATGATTATTACTATTTTAAACACTATGGGATAAAGTCATTTTAACCCTTTTTGAATTTTTATAAGATGTTTATAAAGGAATCTTTCTGTCGTTTTCCAAACAAGGTCCTTTTTTAACCTTTTTGACAGAATTAAGGTAAGAATGTCTTTTTTTAACTTATATGGCGGGAGTGGCTATTTTCTGTCGTTATAAAATCATCAAAGCTTCCCTGAAAAGATTATAAGAATATTTTCAAATTAAATGTTTTATTTTATAATTATGTGACTTTTAAATGATTTAAAAAAAGAGATATTTTTCTCAAATAGTTTTGATTTCATATATGTCAACATACTTTGATGGATTTTAAGATTATTGTATGTTTATTTATTATGATACAAAACATCCCAATATTATTGAAGGTTTTGTGATATGTTTGACTATGTATGTGTTATTTTTATACCATTCATTGTTTATGGTGAATGTATTGACATTTCGTATGCTAGTTTTAATACGAATGTTTAAGTTATGTTTAAACCTGTTCATATGAGAAATGCATTGGACTTAATAAGTGACGGGTGGAGCCCGCTATAGCTTCTTGATGCATCGGTAGGTATCATAAGACAAACTAGTGTATTCGCACAAGGCCTTGACAAAGTCATATTTGTAGTCTTGGAAAAATGCCTTGGCTATGTGGTTATGGTAGTCTGACAGTATGCATTCCATCATTATGAAAGTGGTTATTGATATTGCATGTTATTATTTGACTAGTAGAATATCCATGTGATTAAGTAAATGGAATTATTTAATTTTCTCTTTTCCATATTATTATGAAGATCATGTTAAAAAGGCTTTTGTTTTAGATATAAATTCCCTTAAATGTTTTGGTTTATTTATGAATGTTTCTGCTATATTGTTATCCTTACTGAGAATCTGAGCTCACCCCTTTCAATGTTTTATTTTTCCCAGGATGTGAAGAAGTAATTTATGAATGACCTACACAGATAATATTAGGGGATATGAAGACAAGATGTTTTTGTAGTAGTTTTCACTTTATGATGTAATTCAAACTTTATGAATGTATCTAGTTTTTCCAAGGCTACTAAACTAATTGGTCTTTCGAGACTTGATCTTTCTTGTGATCATGCCAATGATATGTAATAATGCACCGACTCTAGGTAAATGGGGTCGAGGCATTATAGTTGGTATCAGAGAAAGTTTAGTACAAACCATGGAAGCTAGATTTAGATAAACTCTGATTAGAGCACATATACCTAAGATGGACTTTGAGGATTAGTATTGAAGAACTTCCTAGAATTTTGGTATTGTATGGATTTTATGAGTTTTCCGAGCAATACATCCCTGTCTGGATACGACCAGGTAGAGGAAGCTCTGGCACAGATATAACTAGGGGTAAAACCCAAAAACACCGCTTTGAGCTAGACTCGAACGGGAAATGGTGCACGACAACGGGCCTTACTGCACTCTTGGTTACGACACTCTTGGGGGATATGCTTAGGATAGATCTCATTTTATATAAAAATAATTATGAAGGGTTTATGATTATATAATTCCTCAAAGAAAACATTTTTATGATTATGGATTATATCCATAAATAGTTCAATTTATGTTAGGTGTTTTATAAGTATGGAATTATGTATTTTGATTCAAAAACTGATCTAATTTATGCCATTGTTTAGAAATGGAACCTAGTGGAAGAAATGAAAACCGTATCAATGCATGCACTCCATGTAGGGAATGCCCGCCTGCTCAAGATAATTATAGTGGAGATGGTGATACAACTGGTGCTGATCAGCCTATCACCATATTGGGACAACTCACTCAGGTTATGAATAATAACCTTACCTGTATAGAGCACCCTAATCCACAGTGTGGAGGATAAATGTTAGATCACATCATGAGGAAATAACCACCAACATTCAATGGGAGTACAAATCCATTGGTAGTTGAGTGAAGTATAAGTTCCCTAGAAAAAATATTTCAGGCTTTGGGGATTAGTGAAAGGGAAAAAGTTATCATGGCAGTTTACCTCCTCACTAGAGATGCTGATGAGTGGTGGTCATTTATTCAAGACACGAAGGAAGATGATGAAGTATCAAATATAGAATGGAGGGAGTTCAAAGATCTGTTTTTAGAAAAATACTTTCCTCGTGACCATCGAGCAGATATGGAAAGGAAATTTTCGTGTCTGAGACCAAAGGATGATTAGAATGTCACAAAATATGAGGCTAACTTTACAAGGATAACAAGGTATGCTGGAGATTATATACGTAAAACAAGAAGTAATATTGATCATTTTTTTGATGGGTTAATACCATTTCTTCGTCGATTATTAGTGTCACAATCCTTATCGTCATAAAAAGATATTGTCTCATGTGCTATCAAGACAGAAAAGGAATTATCTATTTCTTATGACTTTAAAGCAAAGAAAGAGAAGAAGAGATCTACCGATCAATCTGGGAATGGAAATAAGGGAAAGATGGAAAAGTTGAATATCCATCATGCAGTAAATGTGGGAAGAAACACCCTGGTACTTGCTTGAAAGGAATGAGAGTCTGTTACAAGTGTGGTGAAAAAGGCCACCAAGATCGTGATTGCAAGGGGAAGAAAGAAGCTACTGATGTTCAATGCTACAATTGCAGGGAAATGAGACATTATGCAAATGAATGCCCTAAGAGTTAGGGGAACTTACCTCAGAAAAGGCCAAGGGATCAAGGCCAAGCTTATGCTATCACTACTAATGAGGTAGAAGCTCCGAAAGACATGGTGGAAGATGCTTTGAGTAGGAAATATCATGGAGTTTTGAACATGATGTGAATTGAAAGGGATCCTACTTTCATGGATCTAGTGAATATGGATATTGGAATCACCATGAAAGGTGAAACATAAATGATTTTTCAAATGGTTGCCAAACCATCTTCACTAGAAAGGATAATGAGTTCTCAGACCGGTGATGACGAATTTCAAAAGAAGATTAAAGTTATGAAAGATGGGGGATTGAGAGAATTTGTGTATGAAGAAGGGATTTTGAAATTTGGGAAGAGACTTTGGGTTCCTGATATACGTGATTTGAAAAGGTAATTATTAGATGATGCTCATAGCTCCAATTTCTCTATACATCCTGGAAGCACCAAAATGTATAGAGATTTGAAGGAACATTTTTGGTGGGACAACATGAAGAGGGAGATTGCTGATTTTGTGTCAAGATGTATAGTTTGTCAACATGTGAAAGCTGGAAGGCAACAACCTGGAGGATTCATGAAACCTCTTCCCATACCTGAGTGGAAATGGGATAATATCACGATGGACTTTGTCATGGGACTACCAAAGACTCATAGAAGGAACGATGAAATATGTGTCATTGTTGATCGTCTTACCAAGTCAGCACATTTTCTTGCTATAAGGGAAGATTTACCACTTGAACATCTAAAAAGAATATATATAAATGAAGTTGCGAGTCTTCATGGAGTACCCATATCAATTGTTTTGGATCGAGATCCCCATTTTACTTTGAGATTCTGGAATAGTCTTCAAAAGGCCTTGGATACTGAACTTCATTTGAGCACTGCTTACCACCCTCAAACAGATGGAAAATTGGAATGGACTATTCAAACCATAGAAGACATGTTGAGATCATTCTCACTTGACTTTCACGGTATGTGGGATCAATATTTACCTCTGATAGAATTTTCCTATAACAATAGCTTCCATTCAAATATTCAGATGGAACCATATGAAGCGTTATACAGAAAGAGATGTCGCACACCAACCTGTTGGGATGACATTAGTGAAAGAAAACTCGTAGGTCCAGAACTGGTGGAGGAAACTATGAAAAAGGTTAACGTAATCCAAAACCAAATCAAACCAGCCCAAAGTAGGAAGAAGAGCTATACCGATAACCTAAGGATGGATTTGGAATTCTAGGTAAGAGATCATGTTTTCTTGAAGGTATATCTATGGAAGGGAGTTATACATTTCAGTAAGAAAGGTAAATTGAGTCCCAGGTACATCGGACATTTTGAAATTCTAGAATGAATTGGGGTTATAGCTTACCGTTTGGAAATGCCGCCAAGTCTCTCCAAGGTTCAGGATGTGTTCCATGTATCACTGTTGAGGAAATACATGCCTGACCCAACGCATGTACTCACTTACAAAGAATTAGAACTCGAACCCAAACTGTCTTATTGCGAAGAGCCCATCAGGATTCTAGATACCAGAGAACAAGTACTGAGAAACTGGATGACTTGTCTAGTAAAAGTTCTATGGAGAAACCATAAGATGGAAGAGGCAACGTTGTAACCCAAGGAACATATGATGAAGAATCACCTGAGTATTTTTATACAGTTATTTTCTAGAAATTTCGAGGACGAAATTATTTGAAGGAGGGAAGAATGTAACACCCCAATCTTCCACGGTATGCTTCTCTTTGAATAATACAGTAGCGTGTGTTGTACGCAACCTCGAGTTCTAACACACACCACAACCAATCAAACTAGCCGTTGTGAATAGTAATTCCCACTTTTTGAAATTTTATAAATTTTATTTTTTAAAATGGACTTCATTTTTGGATTCGGAATATCGAAATTAGCCTAGGGTGAATTTTTGGTATTTTTCTGAAAACTTTGAAATTTTGATGAATAGTGAAAAACACTAAGTTATTGGTTAAAACCGATATTTTATTTAAATAATTATTATTTTTTTAAATTCGATTAATGTAAAAATAGATACATAATACCTATATACGTTAAATTTAAATCATTGGAGTTAGTTTAGAATAATTTTAGATATATGATAATTTTATAAAACTTTTCAACGTCTTTTACCCACCTCCTATGAGAATTTGAAAATTCACATAAAAATTAATTTTACCGCTTCTGTGAGTGGAATTTTGAAAATCCAAGAGACATGGTTAATATAAAAGAGTAAAATTTGGTCCAATGAGATGAAAATAATTTTTGTTGAATAGTAACTTTTTACTTTTATTTACCACGGTTAAAAGTAAATAGGGTAATTATGTGTAAAAATGATATTAATATTACCCTAACACATGTCCTAATTCTGTTGGACAAGTGTATCTCGACCAAAAAAAACCCTAGGAATAAAATATTATCATTTAGGACCACTTGGAATAGATTAGGACATTTATTATTATTTAATTCAAAGAAGAGTTAAAAGAGTTAAAATCAAAGTGTATTTACTAAATCATTTTTAATATAGGGTTATCCATAAGATAAATTCAATTTTAAATATTAATCAGAAATATAAAATGATTTCCTACATAACTGTATTTTCTTTATAATTTTTAGACATTAAATAATTTAATTTATTTATGACACAATGGTGATACAGTAATTACCTAATTAATGAAATATTAAAATAATTGATATTATAAATATCAAAGTAAATGTAATTTGAGACTTTTTATGAATTCCACTAATTTTATAGGTTAATATGACATATTAGAATTGGTTATATAAATTGTTTTCGATGTAATAATGTTGTTATGAAATTATCAAAAACCAAATACCCAATAGTGTCAAAATTGACAAAAAAGAGTTTTTAAACAAATATTATATTATTAATTGATATTAAATTCCTAAAAATATAAGGTTCGGACAAGAGACTTATATCATGATAGGTGTATCATTAATGGACCACTTGGGGGTCGGTTGGAGGTATATAGTAAGTTTATTAAATATAGAATATAAAAAAAACAAAGTGACATGGTAAGTGTCAAACTAATTAACTAAGAGTTAAATCTTAAACATAAGGTTAATATAATGAGCCAAACCTGTAAAAATTCTATTGTTTGAGTGTTTTTAGACCCATTCCCACCTTGAAATCTAAATAATTCACCTTGGATCCATTAGAAACCGAATATGAATTTATTATAAAATAATATTTCTAGCTTTTCCAAAGGTTCCCCTCACCCCTCTTATAAAAGTGCACTCCACCTTCCCACTAATTCACATATTCAAAGCCTCTTATCTTGACCAACCCCTGCCCAAATACTCTCTCAATTTCCTTCACTACAACCTAGAGGCCTTAGTTTGATCAGAAGGCCGACCTAAGAAGCCATTTTGATCAAATCAAAAGGAATAACCCGAAGAAGAGGTATTGTTTTCACCACCCTTTTTCAAATTCATTTCTTATTCAAACTTCTTATTTCTTTGTTATTACCATTATAAAATAATAAATAAAGTATCTCCTATATACTGTGATATTATTATAAATATGGTACCACCATATTCAGTACTCTATCGATCTTTTTAATGATATGTCACCATACGTGCATACGTACGGCTTACCGTCTCCATGTCATGGTGTAATTGTTATTCAATATATTATTATTTGGATGGGTATAATAATGATGTGTAATTCGTGTAAATACCTAATATAACATGATAATGATTCTATATATATGATATACCTTCCAATTATATATTATTTTAATATCAAAATAATGATATTGTCTCTCGTGCGTACGTACGGACTACCGTCTCCACGAACACGATTAGATTCATTCCCCATCGTATCCATTCAAAACTAATTCTCATTTGATGATTAAAAGTAATTTTTAAGAACTTTATATCATTATGGATATGAATAAGGTACAACCTATCCATAAAAAACATTAATTATGTAACAAAACATATAAAAGAAAATGAGTAAGTTAACACCCGAAACCATGATAATACTAAGATATTATTAACAAATCAATGTTAAAAAATCATATATGATATAATAATTATGTATATGGTTCTTTTATAATTTAATAACAATGTTTTAACTATTATACAGTATTTTAACATACCATCAACTAAGTAAATGTACAAGGTAAGGGTTTATTTCACAATCTCTTCATTATCTGAGTTTTTTTATACGTGATTATCTATTGGGACCTCTTTATCATCCACATCCATGTTTCTTAAAAATGTATTTCAAATCATTCTTAACATTTTAAAGACTATGGGATAAAGTCATTTATACCCTTTTGACTTTTTATAATAACTTTATAAAGGAATATTTCTGTCATTTTCCAAACAAGGCCCTTTTTAACTTTTTCGACAAAATTAAGGTAATAATGTCTTTTTTTAACTTATACGGCGAGTGTAGCTATTTTCCACAGTTATAAAATCGTCAAAGCATCCCTTACAATATTATAAGAATATTTTCAAAGTAAATTTTTTATTTTATAATTATGTGACTTTTAAATGATTTAAAAAAAGAGATATTTCTCTCAAATAGTTTTGATTTCATCTATGTCAACATCCTTGGATAGATTTTAAGCTTATTGGAAGTTTATTTATTATGATACAAAACTTCCATATATTATTGAAGATTTTATGATATGTTTGACTGTGGATGTGTTATTTTTATACCATTTATGGTTTATGGTGAATGTATTGACATTTCGTATGCTAGATTTAATACGAATGATTATGTTTTGTTAAACCTATTTATATGAGGAATGCATTGGACTTAATAAGTGACGGGTGGAGCCCGCTATAGCTTCTCGATGCATCGGTATGTATCATGTGACAAACTAGTGTCTTAGAACAAGGCCTTGACAAAATCTTATTTGTAGTCTTGGAACGAGGCCTTGAATATGTGGTTATGATAGTCTAGCATTATGCATTCCATCATTATGAAAGTGGTTATTGATATTTCATGTGATTATTCGAATAGTAGAATATCCATGTGAATAAGTAAATGGCATTATTTCTTTTTATATTTTCCATATTATGCTGATGTTCAAGTTTAAAAGGATTTTGTTTTAGCTATACATTGCCTTAAATGTTTCTGTTTATTAATGACTGTTTCCGCTATATTGTTATCCTTACTGAGCATCTGAGCTCACCCCTCTCAATGTTTTATTTTTCCCAGGATGTGAAGAAGTAATTTATGAATGACCTGTAGGGATAATATGATGGGATCTGAAGACACGATGTTTTTGTAGTAGTTTTTCACTTTATGATGTAATGTAAACTTTATAAATGTATCTAGTTATTCCAAGGCTACTAAACTAATTTGTCTTCCGAGACTTGATCTTTATTGTGATCATGCGAATGATATGTAATAATGCACCGACTCAAGGTAACTGGGGGCAGGGCGTTACATAAAAATGTTTGTCATTATGGTAAATATTAAAAGGGTTAAATTGCGGGTTAAAATAATGAATAAATAATATAATAAATTTAAACCTTATCTAAATAATATTTTATTAGTGTATATATTCCTCAAAATAAAATATATTTGAAATATGTCTAAATTTAAAACACTTTTCAGGAGAAAAAAATCATTATACTTTAACGTTCTTAATATTTACAAGGGTGCCACACCCGTCACCTATAATAGGAAATAGCCTCCCCTCACTCATACACACAATTTTAGGACACCATTTTTCAAAATATCTACCATAATACCTTCTCAATTATCATTCAAACATCCTTGAAGTTATTTTCTCATAAAAAGACCAATACTAGACAGCTTACGGTGCATTAAAATAGAAGATATCCATTTAGGATCATATATTATAAAAATGGATACAAGAGGGTGGTGAATTGTGGTTTATAAAAAATTTAAAAATTCATTATCCCCTTTCATAAAAATTATCATAGAAAAGGTTATCCTGAACTTCATATTTTTAGTTAGACAGATTTTTCATTCGAAACATTGTGTTTAGAAAAGTTTATAATTATTAAAAAATTGAAATGTAATTTCAAAATGTAAAATATAAATTTTATAAACATGTAATGAGTAATTATTTAATTTTTAAAATAAAAAATTGTAGATCATTATAAAAAGATTAAATAATGATTTAACCATCAAAATTAATGATATCTATAAACCAGAATTAATGAATCCACAATTTTAATGAAACTATAATTGTATTTTTTTTTCTAATACATGGAAACCCTCAATACTAAAATTAAAATAAACTTGTTTCTATAGCTATATGAATCCTAAACTATAATATTGAACAGAACATCCATATTCAAATCCCCAAAACCCGTTGATCAATATAGAGAAACAAATTATTACTAAAACAATGTGTTCTAATTCATTTACAATCCTTAAATAGATGTTTTAGAACAAAAACTCTCTAATTATTTATTTTTTTAGTAATAAGATGCTAAAACTCAATAATCAGCATACTATTTGAGTTTTAAAATTATCTGAACATCATCCATGAATAAAAATCAATTTATGGAAAAACATGCAATAATGAAATTGCATGATTCTAATAGTTGGTTGAAATGAAATCATAATAATATGTATTTTAAAATATTAGTATTTTCATATTATTCTTGTAATATTATACACCATTATAGTGTAATAAAATTCTTTAAAGTGGAATGAATTTTTTCTCAAAAAATTTATATCCCTATCTCGATGATTTATGGAAAAGCCCATTTAGAAAACATGTCTACTTAAATTCATAAACTCTATGTAAAAAATTTATAATATAACATCACTAATTTTGGAATATTAATATTTTCACATTGGGGATTTAACAAATAATCATCTAAAAATATATATAATAGTTTTTCTGGACATTAGAAAAAATAAATCAAATTACATTAATTTCCTTTCATGGATAAATTAATATACCTAGTAAGAAATCATTTTTTTTTGAAAAAAAATAATGAAACACTAGGGATTTATAAAAATTATTAAAACATATACTTTAAGGAAATTTATAGTGATTTTCAATATCAAGTTATAAAAAACTGAAAGGAATTTTGACTCTACAATCCAAGGAGTAGTTATTAGTCTTAATAGAATTTTTTATGATTATTTTTTTAAGAACCTATAAAATATATTCAAAATTTAATAATGTAACTCGATCAGTGTTTTTGATATATTTAATTTTTATTAATATTATGTACCACCTATTTTCTATATTCATTTCTACTAACAACAGAGTTAAATGTTACTTGTGTGCACATGTGGACAATCACTTCCATGAAGCGATGTGTTTAATTTTTCATAACGACCTCATATAGATGTTTCTAAATATAGATTCAGTGGATATATATTATTTTTATGGAAAAATAATTTTTTTTAAAAATATATTTTCTACCATCTTAATCTACCATCTATTAGAAATGAAAATGTTTATCAAACATACGTAAAGACTACCATCTCCTTAGATGATGCATTTTGTTTTTTATTACCATAAAACATGGATGGTTATAAGGATAGATTTAATACCAAAATATGATATTTAAAATAATAATAATTTTAATTCTTAAACCTTTACCTTCTTTATTTACATTTAATCCATTATAAAAATGAAAATGTCACTTAGGCGTATGTGCATACTACCACCCCATGGGGTTCCATATTTCATTTTTCAGTACTACCATACATGGGTATTTGATGAAATTAATTAATAAAAAATATGAATTTAATATATTTATTTTGTTTCTACATGTAATCTGATCATTCTATCCACTATATTTATAACAAATGATTATCTTAAAATTTAACCACCAAAAATGTGCTTGCTCAGGGACTTTGAAGTAATAACCTAATACCATTGTTTTTTACATTTTTTTTATATAATTCTCATTGAAACTAATTTATAACTTTTATAGCTATTTTTAAATCATTAATCTACTATAAAAGAAAAAATATCACTCTATTGTAATATATTTTTACTCATTTAGTCATTATATGATTTTCCTAATTGGGTTGGTTATAATCACCTACCTGAGCATTATAATATTAATGATGTCATGAAGGATTAATAAATGTCATATAATAGTAATATTATGTAAAAAGAATGAATTTATTAGGTTTAAATTTTTTTATTTTTATAATATTTTTTTTATGTTTTAATAAATTTAATTCTTAATACGGTGTCAAAACATATAAGAAATGGAATTTTTTATATTTCATTGCGATCATCATTATAAATTCTTGGAAATGTATATGGAAATTTGGAATACTATAAGATACATATATAACATCATCATATAAATTATAATGGAGTTGAAATTATGACCAATGAGAAATGATCAAAATCTTCGAATCAAAAACTTCCTCAAAGAAAAATTTGTTCACAAAAAATATCATTTTTAACATTGAATTATTATTAGATGGGTAATAATAAACTAAAAGATAATGATATAAATTAATATAAATATAAATATTTTTTTATTTATATTTATTATAAACATAACTTTATTATACTTGATGATACAACATGTACAATGAAGCAAATGTCCATGGAAAGATGATTTTTAACTCAACATCCATTCATTGGGTTATATAAATTACTCATTGACCATGATATGTATATATTATGTTTTTTATGGTCTATAATTTTTTATTATATATATTTTATTTTTTTATTTGGGTTAAATATTCCTCAACTAATCATTTCATCGATGGATTCCTATTCCAAATGTTATAATCTTGTAGTTGTTTCTTAGTTTTGATTTAGATTCCTTGAGACATGTTTCATGTTGTGGTAATTATTTACAATATATATTGTAATTATTTCCATATTAATGTTTTTTTTAAATATTATATCATGGAAATAGTTTTTTCTACATATTCAAATTATGGGTTTTTATTTAATTTCTCAATTATTTATTCATTACAAAATCATTAATTGTTTCTCATATCCAAAATACTTCTTTTGAGAAATTATTAGATTGATAAATGTATATTAATTTATGTGGATTAATTAATTCATTTTTGAAATATAATAACATCTCCCCATTTATACTCATGGTTTTCTAATGTTCCATCCCAATTTATTCAGATCATTATATTTTAGGATTTTAAACATCATTAGTTATTTTTTGAATATTTATTCTAAATATTTTAAACTATTTCCCTTACATATACATGTTAATAAAATTGGTTAATAAAAGTTTTTATCACAACATAAATATTTAATAATCATCAATTTTTGTATATATTAATTTATTTTAAAATTATTAGAATGAATATTTTCAAACATTTTTCATATGGTACACTTTTCAATCTCTTTAAAAAATTACAAAAACATTTATTTTAATGTATACAATACAGATATATTTTTCCTCCCTAATAATAGTTTTCATCATCAACTTACCTTTATTTATTTCAATTTTTTTCAAAGAAAATCATTTCTTCATTTTCTATAGAATTATAGATTTATTGTATTTCCAAATGAAAATATTATTTCTTCTTGTTTTGAAAATTATATTTCAAATGATTTTATAAAATTGTATTTCATAAATATAAATATTATTTAACAAATTCTTATACATCAGTTGGGATATGTTCTTATGATACAATCATACTTCTTTACTATGATGGCTTATGATTATATATTAATGAAATTTTTGGGAAATATATTTCTCTTTAGCAAATAATTAAGTTATGAAAGAATAATGATTGTTTTCAAGAATTTTATAAAGAAATTATATTATTAATTTCATTAAAATTATTTTTTGTGCTTTATATATGAGGAAGGGTGGGTCCATTATAGCCCCCAATTCAGTTTGTATTGATTTTTTCATCCTGGAATATATGTTTTAATTAACTAGTTTGGTTATTACATTTATATGGGTGATTATAATTGTGATTATAAGAGTGGTATGAAGATAATTTCCCAAGATTCATATATTTTTTCTATTCCTTCAATTTTGTTCAATGGAATTGTTTTTAAGAAAATGGGTTCGTGATGGAATGGAATTTTATTATATTTTAAAAGTGAACATTTTTTTATTAAAGAAAACCATATCCCTTAATGTGTTCTCATGTTTTCCAACGTAATATTAATGATTATTCTATTATTACATCTTATGTAATTTTTCTTTATAATTCTTTATCAAATAATATTGATCTTAACAAAAGTTTACTTTTTGGTATGAATATATTATATTATATCTAAGAATATTGATTTTTATTTTATATCCATATTCACATACTTACTTATGACCATTAATTATTAATGCATACGTTTTGACTTAACGAGTTTTTGAGCTCATTCGTATTATGTTTCGTTTCCTATATGTTATAATGAAGAGTAATTCATATGTTATATATATAAATATACAAAATGTGGAAAAATTGATTGGATATAATAAAGAATTTCTATGGTGTTAGAAGATCTTGGTATAATGGGAAAACATGCCTTGGATGATAAATATATGTTTTTTAAGTAATGGTTTTTTCCAATTCTCAAGAACACTAAACCAAAAAGATTTTCGGTATATAAGTGACTAAATATTGGATTTTAATAATGTAATTATGAATTATCATAATTCATTCAGATGTGATGGTATCAAAGATATCATGTGAGTAATATGTTATTCCACTCAGATCAATGTGTAGGGGTTTAGGGTATTATTGTTCTATCAAATAAGTTGTATAGATAACTTTAGAGATTAATATGTTATCAAATGAGGATTTGTTAATATTTTTTGATACCATAACGGGTCAATAATTTTATGTCTTATCATATGTTTAATGGTATATAAACGTTTTTTATGTTTTATATAATGGCATTTTAAGGTGATTGATGTCATTTTGGGAAATTTTTAGTGAATTTTAATAGAATATTTTGGTATAAATTACCATTAAATTTAAAACGAGATATATTTTAATAGTTATTTGGGGAATAATGTTATTAAATTATTTGGATATAAGATATTACGTATTGAGAACAATAAGGTTAATACATTATATGATATTGAGGTAAGTATAACTTTGATAAAGGTTTATTATATTTTTAGGAAAATCAGTTTTGTCATATGGAAAACTACGATATTAAAAAGTTATTTTTTTGGTTACTATTTAAGGTTATTTTCGATGACATTCAATATATGTTTAGGGAAATTAGAGGAAATAATGTAAATAGGAAAAATTTTCTAGTAACAAATTTTATATCAAATTGGTTGATATTAATTTTAGAATAAATATTGAGCGAAATTTTAGAATTATATATCTTTTTTTCTATATTTTATGTCATGGTGATTCAGGTTATATTAGGAAAATGTTTTCATTTTTTTGGATAATAAAATATTAATGAATATATATTTTTTGTATGTGACTTTACGAGTGATTAGAATTATTTAGATAAAAATGTTATTTTAATTTTGGACTAGTATGCAACCAAATATATTAGATTTTTGTGTTTCAAAATTAGATAGGAATATTTTAAGGTGTTTTAGGGTAATTATTGTTGGTTTGATTTATGTTTAAACATTGGTTTTATTATTGAGGTTTTTAAGATTAATATATAATTTATTTACATTATGGTTTATTCACTATCTTAAATTTTGATACTTTTTTTAATGATTTTTTAGAAATGTATAAACACAAGAGAAATAACACTATTTTTCAACCTTTAGGCATAAAAATGATTAACCATAGACATTTTGGGGTTTGAATATTAAATGAAGGTGAATTGAAATATGAACAAACACACAAATGAAGAATTAAATTATATTTATAAGTAATAAAGAATGTGTATTTTCTCATATTCTATGTCTCAATAATGGATAAAGACAACATGTTAAAGGAAGATAAATATATCCAATATTATCAATCAGCTAAGCTTTTAGAAAATATTTATACACAAGGTTTTAAAAATATGAATGTTACATAGAAATTCCCGATCAAAATAAAACCTATATTGGAGATTATTCCAATTTAATGACACTTTCTGTTTTTAATGGAAAAATTAAAATATTTAGGAAAGAATTATTTTAAGGGGGATGAATTTTACACCTCTAGAATTTAGTATTCATTACTTCAAGTAAATATATTGTTAAATATCATGTGATAAATATACCCCCTAATCTAAAGTGTATAAATTTTTATTTAAATGAAATTTAAATATCAAAACATCATGAATATATAACATTCAAAAAAATTAATTACAACACATTGGTAACTGACATGAAATAATGTTAATTTTTAAAATGTTCATTCTTCTGTAAAAATGTTTTTATATTTCTTATTTTCTTTTAAATAATAAATTTATAATTTTATTAATTTTAATTCTATTAAAATAAATAATTTTTTAAAATCATAAAATAAAAATTATATTTGTGTGTATTTTTATGATTTTTCTGAAGAGGATGAATTTTGGGAGAATAATAAAAAAAAGTTTTAAAAAATACTGTAAATTTAAGGATATCATTTTATTGCACGGTAAAATTAAAAATTTATAAAACTATTTTATTGAAAATATATTTATTCAATTATAGTTTTAAATTTTTTAAAGACAATTTTTTTATATTTAAGCCCAAATAGAATTTATAGAGCCTATGTTACAAATTATTCTAATAAATATTTTTTTGTATCATTTCATTTAATCGTGACCCTGGGAGGTTAATTTATGTTATGTGCTGGTTATAATTTTAAATAAACTTAACAGTTATAATTATAATTCAATAATTTTTTAAGCACAACTACAAAATATTCTTCAGCTAAAATTAGTATAATATATTTTATTGATAGTTTATTTTTTAAAAAATGTTTTTATGCATTTGTGTGCCCTTATATAATAATTTATTTCCACCAAATATAGAAATGTAATATTATAAAATCGATTTAATAATTATAATAATAACATTGAAATTTGTTTATATGGTTATTTCATTTTTCCCCATAATTAATAGTTATCGTGGTAAAAGTATTTCACTACTATGAAAGTTAAAAGGGTTAAGGAAGGGTTAACTAAATTATAAGACCAAAAATATCTATAAAACTTTTATAAAAATGTTTTTATAAGTTAACTTTGTGCATAATATATCTTATATTCTATATTAGTGTAAATCATATCAATTTTATATGAGAATGATATTTATTTTATATTTATGTTCTTAATATCTAAACAGGTGCCACTCCTATCACTTATAAGAGGACCTCTCCTCTCCTCAATCCTCCACACACTTTAAGAGTCCTGTCCCATTAAATAAATACTAAAATCCCATATGAAATTTTCTCCCCACACTAAATAGGTCATATTATCACTAAAATAAAAATCTTATAGGGCTTAAAGTTAAAGCTAAAGGATGATATCCAAAGATGAGGTATAAGTTATAACAATTTTTCTTGAAATTTATTTCTCTATATACCTCATTCATATATACTCTTACCATAATAATAAAATAAAATTATAATATTTAATATACTAAATATTTATCATGATGATGTATTATCTATTTTTAATGTCCTTTCGACCATTTGAATAATGAAAACATAGCTTGAGTGTACGTGCAAGTTTTGACCTCCACAAAGTGATGTGTTTTTTCCCGACCACCACACACACATGGTTATAAACATGATCTGAATGGATATATATATTTTTTACTAAATAATTATTATCTATGTGATACAATACATTATCTACCATCATAACCTCCTAATCTCTGAAAAATAAATTTATTACTTTATCACATTGATTTTCATAACTATGTATTTGATGAAAAATATAATATTTATAAATATGTATTTGATGAAAAATATAATATTTATATTTATATTGTTAATATTATTCAATAAATTTAAACCATTATATTATTTATTTCTTTTTCATCCATTATAAAAATTTAAATGCCTCTTAGACTTAAGCTTAGACTTATACCTCTATAAAACGACGCATTTAATTTTTAATTATCAAATTATAATATTGGTTTTAATAATGTAATTAATATATAAATATGAAATTTATAGAATTTTTAATTTTATATAAATATTATCCTCAAATTTATTTTTTTATATTAAATATAAACAATCATTTCAATGTTTATCCACCTAAATGGGTTTACCGAGACACTTTGAAGTAGTAACGTCCAAACATTCTTTTTTGATAATTCATCTTTATATATATAAAAATGAAATAAATTTGTTAATTTTATATCATATTATTTAAATAATTTTTATTCAGTGCATGTGTTAATGTCAATATAAAATAATATATTCTTACTCATTCGACCCACAAGAAATGTTCTTCTTGGGGTGGGGTTTTATGATGTATGCGATGATTTTTAAAAATATAATGTAATGAATGATTAATAAATGTTATGTACATGTAGTTTTATGAAATGATATTTTTTTATGATGTTTTAAAAATTATTTAATGGTAATATGTTTTTATATTTTTATGAGTTAAAATAATCAATTCTCTAAATGAAGTCGAAACATATAAAAAACATTAATTGTTAGCTATATTACAAATCATCAACATAATTTCATTAATTGTATATGGAATTATAGATTCATATAAAATAAATATATAAGGTTATCAGGAACACTATAGAGTTAATAAAACCATGACCAATATTCAAGGACCCAAACTATTAAATGAGAACATGTGGAAAAATGAATAGTTAACAAAAAAAATATTATTTTTAACAATGAATTATTACCAAGAAGGTAATAATAAACTCCCTGTTAATGATATAAAGTAATATAGAGATAAATATATTTATCATTTATATGTATAATAAATCTAAATTTGTTATAAAATATGTTAGAGTGGGTCCAATTTAACAAAAGGATGATGTAAGAGGATTTGTAACTCATTTTCTTTTCACCGGGTTCTATACTTAATCATTGAATTTTTTTTCTATGATTATGTGGGTTATGTATGATGTTTTTTATTTTTCATTTATGTTATTTTATTTCAATTTACAGTTTTTCCACAAAATTATTTCATTTATGGAATCCTATTTTAAACGTTAAGATCTTTATAAGCGTTTCTTGTTATCAATTTCAACTCAATGAGATTTGTTTTCTGCTATGAACAATGATTTCTTTCAGATGGAATAAATGCATACCCATGAATGTAATTTTTCATATTATTTCATGGAAATTATGTATTTTATATTATCATATTATTTTCCTTCAGTCAATTTATTTTTAATTAAAGTAATACTAAATTTGTAAGGGTTTCACTTCCCAAACATCCTTTACAGAGACATGTTTTAATTGATGTACCTATATTTATTTATATTTTTGTGTATAATACTTTTTCAAAATATAATTCCATGAATCAATTTATAATCATAGTATTTTATGTTCCTTATTATGTAAACTATTTTAAAAGGTTTTTTGATTTTAGAAGTTGTATGTGGTTTTTCTTTAAAACGATATTATAAATGTTTTTTTATCACATTATCTTATATGTTCAGGTTAATATGTTTTTATGATGATTTTATATATACATAAATTCATAAAAAAGTTCAATATTTCTAACAATCAGTTTCTTTTTAAATTTTTAAATGGAATCTATTCGATCATTCTATAAATAACACACTTTATTATTTATTTAAAAAAGTGCGAGAATAGTCATTTTTTAATGTATATGACATAAATATATTTCAACAATCCATGAAAATTTTTATTATAAATATTCATTTCCAAGTATCCATGTATTTTAAATAAAAATTATCTTCACATAATTCTATAAGATAATAGTTTTATAGTTTTAACAAAATAGAAGGGTAGGGGTTTTTCATCTTTGTAAATATCCTTTAAATGATTATTATACATAAATAAGGATATGTTTTTATAATTCTATCTAACTTATTTCACTAGATGTATTGTTATCATCTCTTAAGTAAATTTTCATAAATCCATTTTCATTTCATATGTTAATTATGTTATAAAGGAATGATGAATGATTTTATTGTTTTATGGGGATAATATAAATATTAAAAATATTATATAAAATTAAATTATTAGAAATTATTTATGATTTGAAATTGGTCCATTAAATCCCTCAAATTCATTTGGTAATGATTTTTTTCTTGGTGGAATATATATTGAAGTTAACTAGTTCGATAATTTAATTTGTATGCGTTATTATAAGAATGATTATAAGATTTATAGAGAGAAAATGTCCCATTTATTTTTATATTTTTATGTTCTTCCTATGATTCTTAATAAAAATATATTTAGTAATAAAATGGATTCATTATTTAAAGGAAGTTTATATTATTTTAATGTTGAAAAATTTGTTATGAATGAAAATATTTTTCTTATATGAATTATCATGTTTTATAAGGTAGTATTCATTTTTATTATATTATTCTTGAATATGTAATTATTATATCAATGTTTTGATCTAATAATATGAAATTTATATATTTTTTATTTCATTATGTATAAATATCTTCTTTTATATCCAAGAACATTGACTATATTCCGATACCTATATGATCTTCTTCTGCTCAATTAATATTATGGATCGAAAATGCCTCTATTTAACATTAAAACGTGTTTGAGATCACACTTCTTATGTTAATTTTTCCTCTTGTGATGAATAATTGTAGTATATATGTTATTTTTTGATGGAAATCACATGTCGAGAATTTTTTATGAGATGTCGATTTCTTATTATGGAAGAATATATTGTGGGTATAATGGGAAAAATTTTCTTTGGCTGAGAAAGATATAGTTTTATTATGAAATTTATTTTACCTAATTATCTAAAACTCTATAACCAATAGGGCAAGTTCATGTAAGTGAATGAATATTGGTTTTTGATAATTTAGTTATGTATGGTTGAATTTGAGTCACATTTATTAGAATAGAATCCAATATATAAAGAATATATTTCTTTCACCAGATATAGGTGTTTGAGTTTAGGGAGTTATAATTGTATTTTCTTGATTTAACTTGTTGGAATCATGGTAAAAATGTTATTTTATAATTATACTATCTTTGGAGAAATAGGGGACCTAGAAAAGGTCCCTTTTGAGTTTTAATTATGGAAAAACCTTGGTACTTTTATATTTTTTGTTCAGACAAAATAATTGACAAAGTGGATGTAAAAATGATTAAAATGATAAATAAATATATTCAATGATATAAAATTGAATTAAATATACCATAATAAGATCTAAATGAAAAAATGAGTAATATTGACTTTTCACATGTGTAAAATGAAAACTATTATTTCTCCACCAATATCATAAATAATTATTATATATATATTTGATTTTCTACCTGAGGGAAATTACCCAAATGTTTTTCCAATAAATACATATTCCATAGTAGAGTACCCTAATATATGTATATATAATATTCTTATAGACATGTCAGTTGTGGGGTTTAAAATAAGGAATATTTAGATTATCTTATTCATCAACTTCAAAATAAATAAATAAAATTATTTATAACAACATGAAATCATACTAAAAATTCAACTACAACCATTTTTAGAAAATTTATCCCCTGTCCACAAACCGAGACACCATCTTAATAGTAACATAGGAAATCCTCTCTATATGAACAGGGTTTCAAAATTTTAATGTTATAGAGTCATAATATAATTTCATAGTTGATAATAATGATTGGGAATTTTGAATGAACACTAAATGAATTTAAAAAACCACAAAAACATGTTAATTACATAATTTACATGTTCATTGAGTTGTAATATTAATAAAAATACAATTTTATAAAATAATTTCAATGAATATTTTATAATAATGAAATAAATTTTGTATTAAAAATCCTACCCCACTGACCATAAGCTCCTCCATAGGTATTCGAGAATTCGACCGCTAAAATTGTATGATAAAAATGGGAAAATAAAGAATGATATTTATTATTTATAGAAAATGGTCTCAAATAAAACATAGATCCCTTATTTAATTTATATCTATACTAAATGGATTATTATATTATAGAAAATAGTACTCTCTAAAACTATAAAACTAAAGTCCTATTTCATTGATATTTAGATTTGTCTTTTGGGGGGATTTTTTTCATTTAAAATTTAATTATTAGTATTATCATGATTTTTTTTCGGGGTTAATTAAATCATACCAATTATTATTTCAATAATTAAAAAAACCAACGAATAAAATTTCTTTGAAATTGGATAAGAATTATGATCTCATGATAAATCATTATTAATTCAATCCTTTGGTTAAAACCACAATAGAAATTAAATTTTATATTTTCTGGATAGAAAAAAGTTATGGGTTCAGTGGTAAAATTTGGAAAAATAAAGAGACACATGATCACCAATATAAAAAACTATAAAACCATGTGATTTTACAAAAATAATAATATGTTTAATTCCATACTCGACACAGAACATCATGTTTAAATGAACCATGTAATATTATTAAAATAATATTTTTTAAATAAGACCATTATAACATAGGTATTTAATTAGTGGGTATGAATAAGATTAACTAATTTATTGAATTTATATAAAGGTATTACCCAACATAAATGTATTTATATACTCTTAGGTACCATGCACTTATTGTTTTTCTTAAAGAACATTTATTTCAAAAATAATTTCCATTGATTATTGGTAGAAAATATTATAATAAAATTTTGGGCCTTTTAGAAATGTTATTTTATTAAATTAAAATAATTTTTGAAATCATAATATCAATACTAACATAGGGAAATATTTGTGGATTTTATTGGAAAATTTCAATTTTTTAGTGAATAGAGAAGAATACGATTTTTTATAAATTTTTAGTTTATATTTAAAATATTTAGTCTTGTAACTTTTAAAATATGATAAAAACGAAAATTAGTATTACTTAGCTATATTAAATCCAACTAGTTACATATAAATCATATTTATTCATTAATTTTGTATATGGTTATTCTTGGGCTTAGAAACCATTTTTTCTAAAAACTATTCAATGTTCATATTGTTTTTCCACTTTAATGAATTTAAAATAACACCTATTAAAGAATAATTTAAATAAAATTTATATATTATATATCAAAAAATATTAATTTTAATTAATTTAATTTTGATTTCTTTTCCATTAGTTTTTTAAGATCATCTTTTAATTGAAAAATGCATTTTTTGTAAATCATATTTTTGACAGATCAGTTGGATTAATTTTAAATTAAATTATAACATTTATGTGAGTTAAATTTTAAAAACATGGTTCCATATTTTGAATCATCATAATTTTTATTTTATAATATCTTTAAATTAATTAATGACTATAATGAAGTGTGAAAATAGTAAAAAGTAATTCCCACAGTTAAGGTAAAATCATGGTTAATGGAGGTTAATGTAATTAACCATCATAGGTCTGCTAGAAAAGTAAGTTAATCTATCCCATCATGGTTGTGATGTTAAATAATGAAATGTTATCAATTATTAGATATAACCAATATTATATACAAAACCAGAATACTACATAGAATGATAGGGATATAACCAGATTCATACAATCAATGCCAAACATGCTAAATTGTAAAAAATTGTATCAAACAAGAAAACAAATTCTCCATGTGACCAATCATCACCTATGAACCATTAAAAACTGATTTATGTGAGAAAAAAAATAATCCAACATGATACAAGATTCCCTTCTATTTACATAGTTCGTGTAATATATCATATACAACCATTCAATGTAAAAAAGTATGGTTTGAGAAAAAATAATAGTAGGATACCACCACTGAGACTATGTAATATCTTATTACAATAATAGAATACCACTTACTTTAAAAATAGTTCTCACAAATAATTTTCATAAATCCCAGCCTCTTTATAAATCATTTCCCTATGGGTTTTTAGAAATTCCATTTATATTTAAAAATATAGGAATATTAAATGTATATGTGATAAAATAAAAATGAAAATATTTACAACCTAAAGTTAGAAAGTAAACCCACATCCATGAAATAATCAATCATGTGAAACCATGTGACACAACCTCATGAGAAAATATATGGGTAATTATCCATAACATTATCCATCATGTGATAAAGAAACCCTAAATGGAAAATAACTTTGTATTTGTCCACAATCTATGAGAATATACACTAGGCATAACTTAAATCCCAAAATAGGCCTATGTTAATACTAACTAATATCGAGTCCTTCCACATTCCATCGATACCCCCAAAGTAACCCCTAAGGGCACCACAAACATTTGGGTCACTTATGTCCCTTTCTTAGTTCACCCAAGGTTCTGAATGTTCCATACTATTAGAAATACATTTCAAAACCATGATAAAAATTTGAAAAAAATTCGAAATACAATCGAATTTGATTTGGTTTTTGAAAAATGGTTTCTAATTAAAAACCACAATCTATGCATTTAATCAAACACTTAGTGTTATGAACCCTATTTTTAAAATGAGATACATCTAAAAACATTTACCTCTATAAGAAGTACCTTGAAAGAAAAAATAAATTCTATTAAATGGACAACCAAATCTAATTGTATATGAAAGATAATCATTTTATAGTATTAAGACTTCTTATAGAAACACCTCCCTTAAAACGGAGGCAAAATCAATCCCCTTAGAAAATAGAGACTAGGGAATAGTAGATTAGGTCCTCATGATACTATATCCATAAGAAATAATTTCAATCCTCCATAAAACCCATTATATCTAAGACCGAATCACAATTGGGTTCCAACAATATGAGAAGAGAAGATATCTATCATAGATCAATAAAGAAGAGGGGAAACATCAAAAAAAAACAAAACATAACTCAACATGGTCCTTCAAGAACCAAATTTTTACAATGAGAATCATAAGGGAGAATCATAAAGAATTTTAGGGAAGGTTTAGGATTAGTTAGAATGATATTACATAGTGAATAAGATTTAAGAATATAAAAGGAAAAGGGGTAAAATACAACTTTTTAACAATTTGGAAAGAGGAAACATAGTTTATTTGGACATGACACACTATAAAAATAATTGTAATATGTATCCCTATAATCCTACTATCCATTTTTTGGGTTGAATGGTTTTGTTGAATTTTTATGCTATCCATGCACAAACTGTGTAACCCCCTCTACCCAATGGGTTCATGGTTTTCATTGATGGTCTGATGGTCTCGGATAACTGATATCAAAGCATTTGAAACCCCTAGCCATAAATGGGACACCATGTATAGTTCACTTGGAAGATTACAAAATTGTTTAAATCATGCTCAAAATATAAAAACAAATCATTGTAACCTCACATAGGAATACTAAACGGCTCTCACATAGTTAAACAAACTCTGAACCTCAGCAATGCACCTTGCCTATTTCCCCCAAATTACCTTTCTTTGAGAATTTGATCCATTGAATCATCCCAGACCCCAAAAGTGAAAACCCAGGTTAAACTAAGGAATTCTCATGACTAGGAGGGTGTTATAATTCTCTCTATCATGTGTCCTTTCTATGTTAATAAATTCCTCAATATCTTATACCCAAAAAGTGGGATGGCCACTTCTGCATCATCAATGATTACAACTCCTATGTATTCTGTTTATCCTACCTATATGACCAAAATATATGAACCATTGAAATCATTTTAATAAATAATACCTTATCTGGGTGATCCATAATCTGAATTGTTAGTTCAATAATCATTTTTTCAAGATCAAGGTCATCATCCTCCAATACAATCATAGGGGAAGGATCTAGGACATACCATATAAGCTGGTAAACATGTAACATGTCATGGATGTCAATGAAGACAATATATCTAATTGATATTCCACTTTTCCATGTCAATCCATGATATCTATAGGGATAACAAACCTCAGTGCAAACATACATTTATTACCAAATTAATGATTTCCCAGAAAAAGTGAAACTATGATAAAAACCCAATCACCAACATCAAACATATGTGGCTGATGAAAATGATATGCATACTATTTAAGACTTTTATGACCTGTTATGAACCTATTCTAGATCAACATCACCTTTTCCATTACTACTTGAGTGAGACTTGTCGTAAACATGGACCACTCTACCAAATATTCCTTGCATAGTAGAGATATGCATGTCTACCAATATAAATTTTTAAAGGACTCCATTTTTGTCAAATCCAGATAACTAATTTTAAAGTAAAAATCAAAAAGAGTCAAATAATTTTCCCAGGATCCACCAAAATCTAGAACACATGTTCATAGTGTATCCTCAAGAACCTGGATAGCTATCTATTTTTTTCCATCCATATGCTGATGATATTACATGATAAATTTCATCTGGTAACCCCATAACCTCTTAAAAAACATTCTATAACATGGATGTACACCTTGGGTACCTATTAGAAATAATCATATAAGTAACCCCATGAAATCTCAAAACCTATAAGGCATACACGTCTCTGAGTTACGCTACCTTCATCATCTCCATAATAGGTATGAAATGAAATGATTTCATAACCCAGTCAATGATCATCCAAACTAAATCCCTCAAAAAAATATTCCAGGAAAATATAATGATGATGTCCAAGGAAATATCAAAACACTTCTACAATGGAATGGGAAATGTTTTCAAAAAACCAACAGGTCTATGGAATCCTGAATTAAATTTTTGATCAGTGAGACCACTTGAAAAAAAATATTTAATTATCCACCATATACCTATCCAAAAATACTAACATGATACATCATGATACATTTTATTATCCCCGTGGTGAATAGAATAACTTGAGTAGTGTCCACAATCCATTAACTCATGACTTAGAGAAACCCAAACATCCATGCTACTAAGGAAGCACAAATCACTATAGGGATACCGAGACCAATCACCCGAGGCCTCCCATGAAGTCTAACAACCTTATCAATGTGGTCTATAATTGATTTATTGAATATTAATTGGTCTTCTTATTACATATTTATTTTATATATATATGAATCTAGTGTAATAATGTCATAGATTTTAACCACATTGATAAGATCAGATATTTTACCCACTATGATGAGAACCTTCCTTTGCTATAATGATATTCTCAAATAATGTTCTGTGAATGAATAATGTACTTTGGTTTGACAAATATTACTTATACTATTAGGAACAAGTACTAATAATTTGATCAGGTTTTTTCACATAATGTTCGCACTTGGTAATCTTCAAGATGGTAGATTATGAGAATAGATCTATTAGTATGAATTTTTCACGTTTTGGTGTAATCAGATATTCTATTATACAAGCATGTATCATGGTCCTTGGTCTTTTAGACTATTATTAATTCATGTTACAACTAGTTTACATAGATGTATTTCATAATCCATGACAATAAATGTTCATGGGGAAGTCATATATATTTGGTGCATCATGAGTGACATGTCATTAACGAATAATTAGAGGAATGATTTTCCCTTACATATTTATGAAAGCTTATATCCCATTATTTTTATTAGAATACAACTGTTGCATTAAATTCATTGGCCATTGTGTAGTAATATTTTTTTTAGATAGTCAAAGAAATAAATATCGATTGTATAGGTTGGTACACTATTGTGGATCCTTCTCGATGATATATTATGAAAAAAAATTACATTACATAGTGAGAATTCATATGTGGTTGTTGATGTTGTGACATTATGTTCTCTCACCTGGGTGCCTTAACATACTACTATATAGTAATCTTGGACTTTAAGAAGGCCTTCCTAATACTAACAAGAAATAATCCTAGAGGTTTCCAAGATAAATGTTTCAATTGAACTCGATTAAATTTAATTTGAATATAATTACTTGAATAAACACAATTATCAATTTTGAAGTATAATTTTATTCAATTTATGGGGATCACCTATATTAAATAAATATTTATTCAACAACTTGTGAATAAAATATTTATTTTATTGAATATTTTAATAAATATTTATTTGATATATTACAAGTAAAATATTTACTTATTAATCAAATATTATTTTCTTTTTTCAATTAATGATTGATGATTTCTAATGGATCATAACAGAGCCCTATGAAAAATACATATTAATAAGTCTCTTACATAATATTTGTTATTGTGAATGTTATTGTTAGCCACTAAATAATTATAATATAATTATTATTATGTGAATGGGGTTTATTAATGGTAAGAAATGTTATTTAATGGACTGTATAAAATTAAATAATATTTTATCTTAAATCTTAATTCTATAAATATATGCCTATGATAATTTTTTAGAGCCTCCAAAAAATGAGAATAGATAATTGTAGCACACATCAACTTCTCTTTAAACTCCTCCTTCTCTCTCCCTATCAAGAAGAAGAAGTGTTAGCGGTATTTCTTCAAGGAAAAAGAATGAGAGATCAGATTGAACAAAATAAAAAATTCAACCAGAAACACTATCACCCAAAGATTTACTGTTGTTGCATGGAGATAAAAGGTGAACATGTGGATCACATCTAAAGGAATTAAATCCATGGATCCACACAACACAATGAAGGTAATACAAAAGGGAATTTTCATATTATCAGTATTCTACAATTAAGAATGTTAATAAGACTATGTTTTTATTTCTTCAAATATTAAATAAATTAATTATAAATTTGACACCAAAGATCCTCACTTGTGGTTTCATGCAATGATTATTAAATTAATTTTAAATACAACACCCACCTCTTCACGCTTCAACTACACCCACAACCATCAAGTGGTATCATATGGGACACATTTACATTTATATTCATTTGTTTGATTATTGATATATACACAATTGTGTGTAGATATTAGATTCATGATATCCATTCATTAATAAGATTTGAATTTTCATGTCATCAAAATATTAATTATTTTCATTCAGTGTTCCATTTCCTTAAAGCTTAAAGAACAAATGAATAATGACTAGACATGCAATTTGGAAGTGCCAAATCATTGGCTAGTAAAAACGTGTTACACGATATGCGACAGGAATACATATCGTATACCTTTTTTTATTGTATCTAAATATGATGAATAATTAATTACACCATGGGATTTTATTTCATACTATGTGTTGAACAGGACAACCTGGATCATGACAAGCATATATAGGGTGTGTAGCTAACATGTACACATGGTTTAGTCTAGAAGAGTTAACTTGATGGATCCTTAGTTGTGTGACTTTGATATATGAAAAATGAGGTAGACATCATATATCTTTAATTATAAGACATGTAGCCTCCCATCATTGGAAAAAAAATAAAATTATGATAAATTTTTAAATTTTATCAATAAAAAATTATTTTCTTTATTGGAACACTATTTCATGTGTTAAAATTTATTAATAGTTTTAAAAAAATTAAATTCTCAATTAATTTTTTTTATTAAAATTTCCTTATTTGTTCTTTGATATTTTTCTATGTATTCCATTAATGATGGGTATCTACAAATAATATCAGATGATCATTAAAATGAATGATAATTAATTAGTTAATTAATGCAAATGAAATGAATTTGGGACATTTACTTTTACTTATTCATTGCATGCATAATCATTCATGAGCTTTAAAAAGACATTTGTTTGTGTTTTATGAATTAATTTAATTTATTACATGAGTTTGGAATTATAAAATATTAAATTAAATGATGTCCTACCAATAATCCCTCCATCCATTATTAAGTAGGACATATGTGTCAAATGATATTTATGTTTTCTAGTTTAAAAAATCCCTTGGTTACCCTCACTAGAGAGTGAGTAACAAATTTTGGAAATTAAAGGAACCACCAATTGTGTAAAGTGGTAGTTCAAGATCGAACCATAATGATTCCAACCCCGGTGACACATTTTTTGATAGGTGGAATGCCATAACTCATTCCCTGATAAGAAATATGAGTTATTCCCCAAAGGTGAATGGTTGATTCAATGTCTGCTAATTAAAGCAATCATTAGATAATGCTCATGAATGGGTCATTTAATTAAATAATTATTTATATATATATAATCATTTATTTTATGGATGCGAGGTCAAAATCCCATAAAAAAAATAAATTAATGTGAAATTTTAGAAATTAAATAAGTTTATTATGCGTAAATGGTTTTTCCAACATTGGATACTAATTAAGAATCATCAACTAATTATTAAAAAGATCTGTAAATGTTAAATAATATAACATTTATGCATAATAATTTAAAATCAAACAATTTAAAGTTAATTTAGACCAATCCTTCCATTACTTGATAGGGATTGAAACCATATAACTAGGTGTAGAACATGGGAAAAGTATAGAAAATTAAGTTTATTAGTGTGTTTTGATTAGAGTGTTGGGTTATGCTAATAGAAATTTTATTGAGTTTAATAGAATATAAATTTGGTGGAAAGGGTTGAGTAAATACAAGTCTAGATATCCAGATATGGGAATACACTCTACATATCATGGGGATTCATGTCCTTATATAGCAATAATGCCAACATAATAACTTTATTATGGTATTAATGGCCAATGTATGGATCATTAAGTAAATAAATGGGGATCCTTTTTACTAGAATATTAAAATAACTACACAATTCAATTCAATTGTGGGGGATATTGAGATTTTATAAAATATTTATAGATTTAATAAATATATAAAAAATCATTTAATTTATTATATCTCACTTATTTTTTAAACATGAAAAGTACTAATAAGTTAGTCTTTTTAATTATAGAATAAAATTAACAGTTCACCATCCACACTATCCTTAGGATCAATATTGGAGAAATATAACCTCATAACTGTAAGTAACATCTAAAAGTGGTATAGATGCCTTCTGGCTGTGCTATTCGATGAATGAAAATCTTATGTTCCTGAATCCTCAATGCTTTATATCCAAGCTAATGTGGAGAGTGATGAAGTGTTCCTTTTCTTTGAAAAACATTTGAGAAAAGTGGTGAAAATTTAAATTTTCTTTCCTTGATATATTTATAGTGATAGAATGAAGTCTCATGAAAACATAGATGTGTATATCATTCTTGATCATCTCTATGGTTTTTATTAGCAGGGATCCAGACATGAACACTTTTATATTTCTATGGTGCTCTTTCCAGGAAATCATGGAGACAGTTCCCCAACTAGGCCTCCTGTAGTAATGATGATTGGTTACATTGATATCTTATATGTTCTAGGGTTTAAGAAACTAGATAAACTAGGCAACGAACTCATTTTGGAATCACTCCCTTGGAGCTTCTCCATTTTTTTTAATTTTTATAAGAACTAAATTGATAATCATTTTACAGTTTTCTTAATCTTTTTCTCCATATAGACAAGGATACGATGCATGAAAAAGATTCAATAGTTATGGTTAAAATACAAAAATAGGATTCCAAGAGATTTAATATAAAATATTACTCACACCGTTCTAATAAGTAAAATATCAAGGGGAATGCAATAGAACATGATGTTGTCCATTTTATGTGTGGTAAGAAGGACCACTTGAAGAAAAAATAAACCTAGAAAAAGATGAAAGTGGAATCTTCTAGTGTATCTATTATCATGTGTAATTTATTTCTTTCTATAAATAGGGTATTGGATATGGCTTGTAGTTGTGAAATATGTATTCAAATATATAGACCAAGTATATTCAAAAAAATCCTCCAAGGAGAGGTAGGTCCTTAGGATACCAATAGATCTAAAATTTCAGATTTAGATATTGGGGATAACCACCACCTATTTCAAAAAAATGAGTTTGATTTTAAATGGTTGTTATAATATTCATTCAGTTAGAAAAACCCATATTTTTGTATATAGAGATGATATAGATGGATTTATTATGAAATTTGTTAATAAATGTTTCTTCTTTAATAAAGATAGAATTTTATATGGTAAGACACATTTAAATAATGGTCTATATTTTTTGTATTACATTAAAAAATAATGGTAATCTATAATGAAGTTACTTCACATGAATCTTACTACACCCAACTTTGGAATCACTTGCAAAGTCGTGTAAATAAGCTACAGTTGGATAAATTACATCAATAATGATATCTTGATTATTTTAAACTAAACCACTTGGTTTATTTCCCACATGTTTACAATGAAAAATGACTAAATCCCTATTTAGTGGTAATGGTGGAATAGGTAAAGTGATTATTGAATTGGTTTATAACATATTGATGAAATGTTTGGGTACTCATACTATAAACATTTTACTGATGATTTTAGTATATATGGATATGTCTACATAAATAGGTATATGTCAGAATATATTTAGAAATTCAATAAATAAAAGAATAAATTTGGGAACAAACGTTGTAATATATTTAATATACTTCTCTAAAACTGCGGTGGATAATATCTCCGTTAGGACTACATTGATTATTCATAGGATATCAGGATTCTATCTTAAATCACACCTCCTTATATGCGTAAGAGGAATGGTGTATGTGAAATGAGGAACCACATGTTTTTGGACATGGTGAGATCAATGATGATTGATGTGAATTTTACATCATCCTTTCGGGGATAAATGTTACAAACAATAACATACGTACTGTACTAAGTGACAAAAAAAATCTATAGATGGAATACCATACCAATAATGGGATGGAAAGAAACCTATGTCATCTTACTTATATGTGTGGGGGTTATGAAGAATTTAATATGTACTCTTCATGTAATATTCTGTAACCCCAAGGAAAAATCTTGTCATTATAATATATCTCAATGAATAAAGGGATATTACCTTTAAAATCCTTTAGGAAAAAGGTTTTGGTTGACATATGTACCACATTTCTTGAGGAGGATATTATCTCTAAAATATATAATAGGATCAACATTTACTTCAAAGAAGTCTAGTATCAATATACACAAGGGTTGGCACATGAATAATTTTCCGAAATCCACATGGGATATGAAATTATTTCAAGGGAGCAATTACTATGTAGGAGTACTAGAGATATTATGACTAGAATTGTATGATATTATAGTAACTGGGTATTATGAATCATTATGGGTTGATAATAATGATCCTATGACCTAAAATGAATACGTAACTGGAAAATATGTTTCCAAGTTCCATGAATCCATGAATTCCTTATTGGATTACATTTAGAAAAACTAATTCTAGAATTTGGTTGACCCTCTAGTAGATGTAAATCTCATTGGTTAGAAATGGGTATTAAAAAAATAAACTAGACATAGAAGGATAAGTTAGTACCTATAATGTGTGATTGGTTGAAAAGGGTTTAAAAAACAGAAAGCTATTGACTACAAAAAACGGTTTCTCCAGTTTCAAAGATAAAATACATTAGAATTCTACTTTCCATTGCTGCTTTTATTGATTATGAGATTTGTAAAATGGATGTCAAAAAATCTTTCCATAATGGGATCCATCAGGATGATGTTTATAGAAAAAAAATTAATGGTTTGAGTCTCTAAAGGAAGAAAACATGGAATTCAAGTTGAAAATATTATTTTATGGATTAAAAAAAATAATCAAGGTCATGTAACATTTATATTAGTAAGACCATAATGGAATTAGGTTTTATAAAGAACGAATGTGAGCTGCCTGTCTATAAACGGTTTAGTGGGAGTACAATTGTTTTCTTAATAGTATATGTTGATGAATTTTTAATCATTGAAAATGAAATACTAGTCTTACATTATATTATAAAATGGTTTAATAAATCATTATACAGGAAGAAAATGAGTCATGTATTAGATATATTTTGGATCATGATCTATCATGATAGATCAAATAAATTTTATTGCCTATGTTAAAGAAAATACACTGACAAGATACTGATGAGATTTAGTATGGATATATTCTAGAGGGGATTAGTTCTAGCATTAGATGGCATTCATAATTCCATGAAAATATATCCTAGGACATAAGTAGAATAATCCAGAATGAAAATTACTCCATACACATATGTGATTGGTTTAATCAGTTATGACATGCTATATACTAGGCTATATTTCTACAATGCATTAAGTGTGGTTGGAAGATATCAAGCTAATATAGGTGACCTCTATTGTATGGATTTGGAGAATATCCTTAAGTATCTAAGGAGTGCTAATAATATTTTCATGGTTGACGAAGGAGACACAAAAAAATCATTATAGGATATGCATATCCTAGTTTCTGGATGATCAAGATGACTTAAAGTCACAAATGAGGTATATCTTCAATTTGAATAGAGATTTTGTGAGCAAAAAGATCTCAAATAAGGATATTTTTACAGATTCTATAGTTGATTCCAAGTATATCATGACTTCTATGGAAGTTAATCAAGTGGCATGGATGCAAAACTTCATCCCAGGGATTGATGTGGTAACAAGTAGTTAAGATCAAATCACACTCAATTGTGATAATACTATAACAGTTGCTCTTGAAAAAGAGACAAGGTCACATCAATAAATGAAGCACATATTTTGAAATCATCAACTCTTGAGGTATTTTTTTTAAAGAGGTGATGTTTTTAGTGAACATTATTTATATGGAAGACAACATTGTGAATTTGATGACTAATCACTTCACTGAGTATAAACATGACTATGATGTGAGGCCTATAGAACTAATTTTCATAGAAATTTGGATCTTGTAAAAGTTAAAGTTCATTGGGGTTTGTGTTCTAGGACTAGAAATTTTTAATTTGAATATCGGTATATTTGACATATTTAATATTAAGAAATCATCATATTACAAACCATTTGTTTTTTTACATGATTCTAATTTAATAATTACCTAGAGTATATCTCACCTTGATAAGAAAATAACATTTCCCCACTTTGATAAGAACCATGGTATGCTGTTTTGATATTCTCAAACAATGTTTCGTTTTTGGATAACGTACTATGACGGGATACATAATATTTATACTATTTTGTATGAGTAATCATAAGTATATGAGGCTTATTCTCCTAATGTTCTCACATTGTAATCTCCAAGACTGGAGATTATGAGAATATGACCACCAATAAAAATTAATCATATGGTCATGTCATTAGATATTCCTAACTATGATAATGTGTGATCATCTTTATAATTTACGACTATTATTAATGCATTTTACAACTCACGTAATTATATGTTTTTTATAATGTCCCGGACCCGGGTGCCACACAATGGGTGCCTCGAACCCAGTTCACTATGTGACCTCAAGCGCATTTCCCCAAATTCCAGAGGCTACCAACTAGCAGCGAGGGCACATGTCTGATAGTGGGGAAACAATGCCCTCATTTGTCAAAGTGTAGCACAGTGGAATTCAGAATAAACATATAACAACAGCGGAAGCAGTAAACATACCCAACTGAAATAAACTATAGTAGTGGATATAACCAACATTATATAAGTGATTATGCTACATGTTTCAAGTTCTAATAAAATAGCCATAACATGTTATACATCAATACAGTACAACAAAATATAGAGTACAATAAAATAAGAAAAACAGCTGGTAGCGGCATCACGAGCCTAGGCTTGGTCCCATGCCCTCCTACTCCTCAGAAACAGTCAAGTACCTGTATAAGGACTCTTTCCCCTATCTAAACCTACAGAAACGTAATCTGTTTGGGCCGAAAAGCATGACCTAAACAGGGTGTGAGAAATATATCTCAGTAGGCACCCACCAAAGGCTTGTGCCCAACTTCATGTAAGCATGCAACAATAGTGTGCATCAGAAAAATGAAATAAAGTAAGTAGTAATAAAAAGTCACCAATTAATAGTTACATTGCCATATAACTATTCATTTAATCCATTAAATATTAGAAATCACCACAGTGCATTTCTACGTAAATAGTCCACAACCTCAGAGAAGCAAAACCTTACCCTCGGGTAAGAAGAAACAAACCCGAAGGTAATTACCCTCAGGTGTAAAAAAAATTTTCCCTCAGGAGTAGGTAGTGTTTCCCTCAGGCATAGAGTCTATGGCCCTTAGGCATGGAAGAAGTTTCCCTCAGGATGAAATAACTACATCCCTCAGGCTAAATAGTGCAGTGCCCACAGGCTAATCACAACAATGCCCTCAGGCTAAGCAGGTAACCGGTCCATGCCCAACATATCAAAATGCAGTAAACTAGAAATTCCACTCAAGGAAATTCTATAATTACTACATTGAAGGAATACCCTCGGATATCCTGGCCAAACAGCGAAACAGTGAATCACACCCCCTGGGGTGGTTCCGGATCCAAGCAATGATCCCAACAAGCATTTTATTATCACAATTTATTCACCTAAGCAATTCTAGGCATTAAATATAGCAACCACCTCAGCCAGACGAAACCCCAACATGGGTTCATGGCACAAAAAAGCACAAAACACACAGAAGTTGGAAAAATAATCACCAAGCCACCTACCTTATACGTCAACGAGCGTTATACACAAACACCAACTCCAGAAACGCCCAAGAACGGCGTAGATCTGACGAAGAACAAAACCCATTCAAATGTAAATAAATTGCGTTAAGAGAAGAATTGGTAAGAACGGTACCGGAAGAGGATAGGGCTTACCCGTGCGGTTCCAACGAAATATTCCGAAGCCGAAATAGATTCCAGACGAACGCCCGGGGGATCTTCAAAGATCTGGCCTCCTCCTTTGGCTCCAAAACGGTTCAAGAGTCTCCTATGCCAAATAATGAGGCTACTGCCTATTTTAATCCAAATAAACAATGTACACGGCGTGTACTTCTGAGTACACAGCGTGTACTTCTTTCATTTAACTGTTCATTTGGCAGCACCGCCACACTATTCATCCATCTACATGAGTACACAGCATGAACTCCTAAGTACACAGCATGTACTGTCGCCCAGCTGGTGGTGACTCCATCGCCTTACTATTCAAGCCTGCCGACTGACTACACGACGTGTAAGGTACCACTACACGTCGTGTAGTCGGTTCCTACACCCTTCGTCGCCGACATGGCTACACGCCCCAGTACTTATCCAAACATGGCCAAAAGTACACGGCATGTGAACAAGGTACACGGCATGTAGTTTTGAAATTTTGCATTTTTCCCCATTTTCCATATTTTCTCAAAAACACATTAGGAAAAGGAAAAAGAAGAAGCCCATACCTCTAATATAAGAACCAGGTTCTTACAAACTTCCCACCTTATAGCAACTCATCCCCGGATTTCCCTTCCAAGGGTGGCGAAGATAAAGCTCAGAACAGCTCTGGCCACTGAGCACGTACATCGGTCTCCTGCTCCCAAGTCTCGTCCTACACTCGGCCATGCTGCCATAGCACCCGTACGAGAGGAACTGACCACCCTCGGAGAACTCTCATGCTCCTGTCAACGATACGGATCAGATGCTCCTCAAAGGACACATCATGTTGAAGCTCAACCTCCTCTGGCTAAAAGGTGTGAGATGGGTCCAAATGGTAGTGACGCAACTGAGACACGTGGAAGACGTCGTGCATGGCTCAGTACCACTGCGAAAATTACAACCGATAGGAAACCAGCCCAACTCTCTCCAGAATATCAAATGGTCCCACATTCCTCGATGAAAGCTTACCATGTCTTCCGATCCGCTTGTGTCCCAGCCTTGGAGAAACACATAAGAAAACATGATCCCCAACCACGAACTCCAAAGGTCTTCAGCGGCGATCAGTGTAAGACTTCTAACGAGACTGCGCGGTAGCCATCTGCTTCCGAATCAATTGGACCTGCTCAGATGTCTCCTGCACGAGCTGTGGCCCTAGTAAAGCTGCCTCACCTACCTCTAACCAGCACAATGGTGATCGGCATGGCCTACCATATAAAGCCTCATATGGCGCCATGTCAATAGTTTCCTGAAAACTATTGTTATAGGCATACTCGACAAAGGGTATATGCTTCTCCCAAGAGCCCCCAAAGTCTATGACGCATGCGCGCAACATATCATCTAGCTCTTGTATCGTCCGATCTGACTGGCCATCTGTCTGAGGGTGGTACGCTGTGCTCAAAAGCACCTGTGTACCTAGTGCCCTCTGAAAACTCTGCCAGAAATGAGACGTAAAGCGGGCGTCCCTATCTGAAACCATAGAACGAGGAACCCCATGAAGACACAAGATCTCTTGGATATACAACCTTATGAGCTCGTCAACATCAAAGGTCTCCTTGATCGGAAATAACTGAGCTACCTTCGTGAGTCTGTCCCTAACAACCCACAAGACATCATTGCCTCGAGGTGACCTTGGAAATCCCGTCACGAAATCCATCGCGACATCATCCAATTTCTACTCTGGAATGGGTAACTATTGTAACAGTCCATCTTGTCTCCGATGCTCTGCCTTCACCTGGTGACAAGTGGAACATCTCGTAACAAACCCAGCTATCTCTTCCTTCATACCCGACCACCAGTTCTGACGTCTCAAGTCTCGGTACATCTTCATAACCCTGGGATGAACTGCCCAAACTGAAGCATGAAACTCCCGCATCATCTCCTCGCGTATATCCCTTATAACCCATACTCATCCTTGGAAACAAAAAACTTCATCATAGCCTATCGTCCAACTGAGAGGAGGGTCCTCACATGCCACCGACTCCCGTAGAACTAGGCCTTCTGAATCAAATACTTATCTCATCCTCACTATGTCTAGGAGGGTAGATGTCAAAGATAATGAAGAATGATAAGCCTTCCCCTGACTGTTGTGCACCTCCAGATGCATCTCAGAGAACAAAGCCATGAGCTCTGACTCACCACTGGCCTCCTACACTGCCACACTGGTAGCACCTGAACGGGCCACCTGAAGAAGCTGCCTGGCTGGTGCTGCTGCCCTGAGAGAAGTCCATCTATCTCTTCCTCTTGCCACAAAAATAGTACCAGTAACTTGTGCTTAACCGCCCTGGCCCACACCACTAGATTCCCACAGGTTCTTCTCTATAATCATCGTCTATTTCACAATCGCATGTACAGTAGGCAACCTGAAAACATTCACCAGCGCTTGGATGTCATACTGAAGACAATCCTCAAAACGTCTGGCTCTCAACGTCTCATCCCCCACCAGAACGGGTGCAAAACGCTGAAGCTTTGTAAAACGTGCATAATATTCCATCACTAACATAGCGCCCTACTGCAGATTCATGAACTCTCGAGCTCCATCTTCCCTCATCGTATCAGGAAAGAAGAATTCATAGAAGACTGCATGAAAATATTCCCACACCATGTCCCTGTGATTCTTTGTCTGGGTGGTAACATCCCACCACCTCTTGGTGGAATCATGCAGCATATAAGTCGCGAGCTTGAACCTCCGCCATGGAGATGTCTCAAGATGCTTGAAAATAATCTGCATCGACCCCAACCATGAGTTTGCAGCCTGTGGTACGCCATCCCCTGAAAACGTAGGCGGATGCTGCTACTGAAAGATATGCGTCAGCTCCAGCATAGATGTGGAAGCCTGTGGTTCTCCTTGAAAGGTCAGCATGAACCGCATAAAGCCTTCATGGAACTGCGCCTCCGTGCCGGTGTTCGGTATAGAAGTTGGCGCCGCATCTGGCTCTGCTGGAGGATCAACTGGTAGCCCATGGCCCACTATCTTCGGAGTATAATCATCGACGCTCTCTTGGTGAACAACTCGTGGTCGTCTAGGCGTCATGATACTACAAGGTCAAAAGAACACCTCAGATTCAAGATTATTAAGAATGAAAGCGAAGGAACCACAAAGGAACAAGAGGAAGAAAGCATTTCAAAATTTTGAAGACAAAACTACATAGCGTGTACAATGACTGCACGACGTGTACTTGACTTCCCTTCCCTTGCCCGGGTCCTTCTACACGGCTAAGCCACATGACATCCGTTCAACAAAACTACACGGTGTGTATAATATCTACACAGCGTGTATGATGTTATTTTCCAACTGCCTGTGTCGTCTGGGACACGACCGACTACTCGACTTAACTCCACACGGTGTGTTACACCCGCACACGGCGTGTACACCACCATGTTTCCCAGCCTCATGGCTAACTCCACATGGTTTGTCCTCTGACAAGACTACATGGCATGTCCCAATGGTACACGACGTGTTCAGGGAGAGGTAACACCGGCCCGTGTTGTTAGCTACACAACCGAGTCCCCCGGTCACACTACACGGCGTGTCTATTATTGACACAACATGTTCTGTCAAGGAGTTCACCGAACCATGTTGTTAGTTACATGGCCAAACTCTGGGTTAACACTATATGGCGTGTACAAAAACTACATGGAGTGTTTTACCCAAGCCTTTCCCTACCCCGTGTCGCCGCCCACACGGTTTGTGACACGTGAAGAGACTACAAAGAGTGTACTCGGGGTACACGGTGTGTACTCAAAAAGTTCATTTTTCTTCCCAAACAGAATAACATACACGGCGTGTATAAAGTACTACACGGCGTGTATACTGGGTTTCCGGACAGCATGCCTCAGAAACTTCCCTGGAACTCAAAAAATACTAAAAAACAACACCTAAGTGTCAAATTCCTACCCGTGGGAGACCATACTCCACACAGATCAAAGTTTGACATATTATCTGTGTCATAACCAATAAACAGTCAATGATCCACCAAATTCTGGTCAATGGGGGCCCATACTCCCCAAAAACCAAAGTTTTTAGTCCATTCTATAACAGGCTCAAAAACAAACACCATATCACAAGGCAGGTATTTATCAAGCAGCTATTACAACAGCATGCTTTATTAGCACAACAACTATCACAACAACATGTGAATTTCTAATGAACCTACATGGCATAGAAACTATGCATGGAATGTGATATCTAGCATGTGCCTATATGATGCGTGAGATGGCATACCCTTATCTCACCGGGTTTCAACTAAATAGAACCCACAGATAAAATATAAACTGCACAATCTAAATGTGCGTCACCCAATGGTGAAAACATATCAACCATAAAATTGAAAAATCAATAAAATTAAAATCACGAGGTAAATTGGATTTTCCCTATATGCGGGTTAGCTATGCCCGGGAACAACTTATGACTAACTACCGTTCCGTGCTGTCCCTGACTACGACTCCAAATATTATATCAATGAAAAGAAACTCCTTTGATACCACTTTGTAACATTCCGGACCCAGGTGCCACACAACAGGTTCCCCAAACCCAGTTCACCACGTGACCTCAAGCACATTTTCCCAAATGCTAGAGGCTACCGACTAGCAGCGAGGGCCCAGATCTGATAGTGGGGAAACTATGCCCTCATTTGTAAAAGTGTAGTGAAGCGGAATACAGAATAAACATACATCAACAGCGGAAGCAGTAAACATACAAAACTGAAATAAACTACAGGAGTGGATATAACCAACAGTATAGAAGTGATGATGCTACATGTTTCAAGTTCTACGAAAACAACCAGAACATGTTATACATCAACACAGTAATACAAAATACAGAGTACAATAAAACTAGAAAAACAGCTGGCAGTGGCATCACGAGCCTTGGCTTGGTCCAATGCCCTCCTACTCCTCAGAAACAGTCAAGTACCTGTATAGGGACTCTTACCCCTATCTACACCTGTAGAAACGTAATCTGTTTGGGCTGAAAAGAATGAACCAAACAGGGTGTGAGAAATATATCTCAGTAGGTACCCACCAAAGGTTCGTGCCCAACTATGTGTAAGCATGCAATAATAGTGTGTATTAGTAAAATGAAATAAAGTAACCAGTAATCAAAATTCACTAATTACCAGTCACATTGCCATCTTACTATTCATTTAATCCATTAAATATTAGAAATCACCATAGTACATTTCTATATAAACAGTCCACGTCCTCAGACAAGTAAAACCTTACCCTCAGGTAAGCAGAACCCAACCCACATGTAATTTCCCTCAGGCGTAACAGAATTTGGCCCTCAGGCGTAGGTAGTGTCTCCCTTAGGCATTGATTCTATGGCCCTCATGCATGGAAGAAGTTTCCCTCAGGCCGAAATAACTACAGCCATAGGGCTAAACAGTGCATTGCCAATAGGCTAATCACAACAACACCCTCAGGCTGATCAGGTAACTGGGCCATGCCCAACATATCAAAATTCTGTAAACTAGCATTTCATATCAAGGTAATTCTATAATTACTACATTGAAGGCATACCCTCGGGTATCCTGGTCGAACGGCTAAACAGTGAAACACACCCCCTGGGGTGGTTTCGGATCCAAGAAATGATCCCAACTAGCATTTCATTATCACAATTTAATCACCTAAGAATATCTAGGCATTAAATATAGCAACGACCTCAGCCACACAAAACCCCAACATGGGTTCGTGCCACAAAAATGCACAAAACACAAAGCAGTTGGAAAACTAAACACCAAACCACCTACCTTATACGTCAACGAGAGTTATACAGGAATGCCGACTCCAGAAACACCCAAGAACGACATATATCTGACGAAGAACAAAACCCATTCAAACGTAATTAAATTATGTTAGGAGAATAATTGGTATGAATGGTATGGAGAGAGGATAGGTCTTAACCGTGTGGTTCCAACGAAATCTTCTGAAGCAGAAACAGATTCCAGACGAAATTCCGGGGGATCTTTAAAGATCCAGCCTCCTCCTTTGGCTCCAAAACTGTTCAAGAGTTTCCTCTACCAAATGAGGAGGCTACTGCCTATTTTAAGCCAAAAAACAAAGTACACGGCGTGTACTTCTAAGTAAACGACGTGTACTTTTTTCATTTAACTATTCATTTGGCGGAACCACCACACTGTTCATCCATCGACATGAGTACATGACATGTACTCCCAAGTACACGGTGTGTACTGTCGCCCAACTGGTGGCGACTCCACCACCTTACTATTCAAGCCTGCCAACTGACTACACGGTGTGTAAGGTACCACTACACGGCGTGGAGTCGGTTCCTACACCCTTCGTCACCGACATGGCTACATGCCCCGTGTACTCATCCCAACACGACCAAATGTAGATGACGTGTGGACAAGGTACAGGGAATGTAGTTTCCAAATTTTTCATTTTTCCCCATTTTCCATATTTTCTCAAAAACACTTAAGGGAAAGGAAAAAGAAGAAGCCCGTACCTTTAAAATAAGAACCATGTTTTTACAAACTTCCCCCCTTAAAGCAATTCTTACCTGAATTTCCCTTCCAAGGGTGGAGAAGATAAAGCTCAGAACTGCTCTGGCCACTGAGTACATATGTCGGTCTCCTGCTCCCAGTTCTCATCCTGCACTTGGCCATGCTGCCATAGCACCTGTATGAGAGGAACTGACCAGCCTCGGAGAACCTTCTTTCTCCTATCAATGATACGGATCTAATGCTCCTCAAAGGATGCATCATGCTGAAGCTCAACCTCCTATGGCTGAAAGGTGTGAGACGGGTCCAAATGGTAGTGACGAAACTGAGACATGTGGAAGATGTCGTGCATGGCTCGGTACCACTGTGGCAACTGGAACCGATAGGAAACCAGCCCGACTCTCTCCAGAATCTCAAATGGTCCCAAATACCTCGGTGAAAGCTTACCCTATCTCCTGATCCGCTTGTGTCCCAGCCTCAGCGAAACACGTAAGAAAACTTGATCCCTGACCACAAACTCCAAAGGTCTTCTGCAGTGATCAACGCAAGATTTCTGACGAGACTGCGTGGTAGCCATCCACTTCCGAATGAACTGGACCTGCTCAGATGTCTCCTGCACAAGCTGTGGCCCCAGTGATGCTACGTCACCTGCCTCTAACCAGCACAAAGGTGATCAGCATGGCCTACCATACAATCCTCATATGGTGCCATATCAATAGTTACTTGAAAACTATTATTATAGGCAAACTCGACTAAGGGTATATGCTTCTCCCAAGAGCCCCCAAGGTCTAGAACGCCTGCGCACATCATGTCCTCTAGCACTTGTATCGTCCGCTCTGACTGGCCATCTGTCTGAGGGTGGTACACTGTGCTCAGAAGCACCTGTGTACCTGGTGCCCTCTTAAAACTCTTCCAGAAACGAGACATAAAGCGGGCGTCCCTATCTGACATGATAGAACGAGGGACCACATGAAGACGCATGATCTCTCGGATATACATCCTTCCGAGCTCATCAACACCGAAGGTCTCCTTGATCAGCAAGAAGTGAGCTACCTTCGTGAGTTTGTCCACAACAACCCACAAATCGTCATTGCCTCATGGTGACCTCAGTAATCCCATCATGAAATCCATCGCGACATCATCTCATTTCCACTCTGGAATGGGAAACTGATGTAATAGTTCAGCTTGTCTCTGATGCTCTGCCTTCACCTGCTGACAGGTGAAATATCTCGTAACTAACCCAGCTATCTCTCTCTTCATACCCGACCACCAGTACGAACATCTCAAGTCTCGGTACATCTTGGTAACCCCGGGATGAACTGCCCAAACTGAAGCATGAAACTCCCGCATTAGCTCCTCACCTATTTCCCTTGGAACCCATACTCATCCATGGAAACACAAAACATCATCATCACCTATCGTCCAACCGGGAGGAGGGTCCTCACTTTCCACCAACTCCCATAGAACTAGGCCTTCTGAATTAGATAGTTGTCTCATCCTCACTATGTTCAGGAGGGTAGAAGTCAAAGATATCGAGGAATGATAAGCCTTCCCCTGACTTTTGTGAACCTCCAGATGCATCTCAGAGAACAAATCCATGAGATCCTACTCACCACTGGGCTCCTGCACTGCCACACTAGTAGCACCTGACCAGGCCACCTGAAGAAGCAATCAGGATGGTACTGCCGCCCAGAGAGAAGTCCAACTATATCTTCCTCTTTCCCTAGAAATAGTACCAGTAACTGGTGCTGAACCGCCCTGGCTCACACCACTAGATTCCCTCTGGTTCCTCTCTGTAATCAGCACCTGATTCACAATCGCGTGTACAGTAGGCAACCTGAAAACATTCACCAGTGCTCGGATGTCATACGGAAGAGCATCCTCAAAACGTCTGGCTCTCAACGCCTCATTACCCACCAGAACGGGTGCAAAACGCTAAAGCTTTGTAAAATGAGTAGAATAGTCCATCACTAAAATAGCGCCCCGCTGCATATTCATGAACTCTCGAGCTCCATCTTCCCTCAGTGTCTTGGGGAAGAAGAATTCATAGAAGACTGTCTAAAAATATTCCCACGCCATGTCCCTGTGATGCACTATCTGGGTGGTAACATCCGACCACCTCTTGGTAGAATCACGTAGCATAGAAGTCAAGAGATTGACCCTCCTCCCTGGAGGCATCTCAAGATGCTCAAAAATAATCTACATCGACCCCAACCAAGACTCTGCAGCCTGTGGTCTGCCATCCCTTGAAAATGTAGGCGGATGCTGCTGCTGAAAGATACGCGTCAGCTCGGCCGTAGATGTGGAAGCCTGTGGTGCTCCCTGAATGGTCTGCATGAACCGCATAAAGCCTTCACGGAACTGCGCCTCTGCGCCTGTGTCCGGTATAGCAGCTGGGGCCACATCTGGCTCTGCTGGAGGATCAACTAGTAGCCCATGGCCCACTACCTCCGGAGTAAAATCGTTGCGGCTCTCTTGGTGAACAACTCGTGGTCTTACAGGCAGAATGACTCTACAAGGTCAAAAGAATGCCTAAGATTCAAGACTATTAAGACAGAAAGCGAAGGAACCACAAACGTACAAGAGGAAGAAAGAATTTCAAAATTTGCAAGATAAAACTACACAGCGTGTACAATTACTACACGGCGTGTACTTGACTTCCCTTCGCCTTCCGGGGTCCTTCTACACGGCTAATCCACATGGCTTCTATTCAAAAAAACTACATGGTGTGTATAATATTTACACGGTGTGTACAATGTTATTTTCCAACTGCCCATGTCATCTGTGACACGACCGACTACTCATCTTAACTCTACACGGTGTGTTACACCGGCACACGGTGTGTACACCACCCTATTTCCCAGCCTCACGTCTAACTCCACAGGGGCTGTCTTCTAACATGACTAGACGGCGTGTCCCACAGGTACCCGACGTGTTCAGGGAGAGGTGACACCGGCCCATGTTATTAGCTACACATCCGAGTCCCCCGGTCACACTACACGGCTTGTCTATTATTGACACGGTGTGTTCTGTCAAGGAGTTCTCCAACCCGTGTTGTTAGTTACACGACCGGACTCCGGGTTAACACTGTACGACGTGTAAAAAAACTACACGGCATGTTTTTTCCAAGCCTTTCATTACCCCGTGTTGCCGGCCACAAGGTTTGTGACACGGGAAGAGACTACATGACATGTACTTGGGGTACACAACGTGTACTCAAAAAGTTCATTTTTCTTCCCGAACAGAAGAATATACACAGTGTGTATAAAGTACTACACAGTGTGTATACTGGGTTTCCAGACAGCATGCCTCAGAAACTTCCTAGGAACCTAGAAAATACTGAAAAACAACACCTAAGTGTCAAATTCCGACCCGTGGGGGTCCATACTCCCCACGAATCAATGTTTGACATCTTATATGTGTCATAACCAACAAACAGTCAATGATCCACCAAATTCCGGTCAATGGGGGCCCATACTCCCCAAAAACCAAAGCTTGGCGTCCATTCAATAACAGGCTCAAAAACAAACACCATATCACAAGGAAGGTATTTATCAACCAGCTATCACAACATCATGCTTTATTAGCCCAACAACTATCACAACAACATGAAAATTTCTAATGCACCTACATGGCATGGAAACTATGCATGGATTGTGATATCTAGAGTGTGCCTATATGATGCATGAGATGGCATACCCTCATCTTATCAAGTTGCAACTAAATAGAACCCACAGATAAAATATAAACTGCACAATCTCAATGTGCATCACCCAACGGTGAAAACATATCAACCGTAGAATTGCAAAATCAATAAAATTACAATCACGAGGTAAATTGGCTTTTCCCTATACGCAGGTTAGCTATGATCGGGCACAAATTATTACCAACTACCGTTCCATCCTATCCCTGACTACGACTCCAAATAGTATGTCAAAGAAAAGAAACTCCTTTAATACCACTTTGTAATGTCCCGGACCTGGGTGCCACGCAACGGGTGCCCCGAACCCCGTTCCCCACGTGACCTCAACCGCATTTCCCCAAATGCCAGAGGCTTTTGACTAATAGCAAGGGCCCAGGTCTGATAGTGGGGAAACTATTCCCTTATTTATCAAAGTGTAGCGCAGCGAAATACAGAATAAACATACAACAACAGCGGAAGCAGTAAACATACACAACTGAAATAAACTACAGCAGTGGATATAACCAACAATATAGAAGTGATGATGCTACGTGTTTCAAGTTCTAAGAAAATAGCCAGAACATGTTATACATCAATACAGTACAACAAAATACAGATTACAACAAAACATGAAAAATAGTTGGCAGCGGCATCACGAGCCAAGGCTCGGTCCCATGCCCTCATACTCCTCAGAAACAGTCAAGTACCTGTATTGGGACTCTTACCCCTATCTACACCTGTAGAAACGTAATCTTTTTGGGCCGAAAAGCATGACCCAAATAGGGTGTGAGAAATATATCTCAGTAGGCACCCACCATAGGCCCGTTCCCAAATGAATGTAAGCATGCAACAATAGTGTGCAGTAGTAAAATTCAATAAAGTAAGCAGTACTAAAAATTCATTAATTACCAGTTATATTGCCATCTTATTATTCATTTAATCCATTAAATATTAGAAATCACCACAGTGCATTTCTATGTAAACAGTCCACGTCCTCAGACAAGAAAAACCTTACCCTCAGGTAAGCAGAACCCAACCTGCAAGTAATTTCCCTCAGGCATAACAGAATTTTGCCCTGAGGCATAGGTAGGCTCACCCTTTGGCACATAGTCTATGGCCCTAAGGCACCGATGTTTTTGCCTTCAGGCCGAAATAACTACATCCATCGGGCTAAACAGTGCAGTGCCCAGAGGATAATCACAACAATGCCATCGGGTTAAGCAGGTAGCCAGGCCATGCCAAACATATCAAAATGTAGTAAACAAGAAATTTCTCTCAAGGCAATTCTACAATTACTACATTGAAGGCATAACCTTGGGTATCATCGCAAAACGGCTAAACAGTGAAACACACCCCCCGAGGTGGTTCCAGATCCAAGAAACAATCCCAACCAGCATTTTATTATCACAATTTAATCACCTATGCAATTATAGGCATTAAATATAGCAATGGCCTCAGCCACACGACACCCCAACAAGGGTTTGTTGCACAAAAATGCCCAAAACACACAACAGTTGGAAAACTAAACACCAAGCCACCTACCCTATACGTCAACAAGCGTTATACACGAACACCGACTCCCGAAACACCCAAGAACGGCGTAGATCTGACGAAGAACAAAACCCATTCAAACGTAAATAACTTACGTTTAGAGAAGAATTGGTAAGAATGGTATTAGGAGAGGAGATGGCTTACCCATGTGGTTCCAACGAAATCATCCGAAGCCGAAACTGATTACAGACGAATTCCTGGGTGATATTCAAAGATCCAGCCTCCTCCTTTGGCTCTAAAACAGTTCAAGAGTCTCCTCTTCCAAATGAGGAGGATACTACCTATTTTAAGGGGAAAAACAAAGTACACAGTGGGTACTTCTTTCATTTAACAATTCATTTGGTGGCACCACCACACTATTCATCCATCGTCATGAGTACACAACATGTACTCCCAAGTACACGTCGTGTACTGTCGCCCAGCTGGTGGCGACTCCACCACCTTACTATTCAAGCCTGCTGACTAAATACACGGCGTGTAATGTACCACTACACGGCGTGTTGTAAATTCCTACACCCTTCATCACCGATACTGGCTACACGCCCCGGGTACTCATCCAAACACGGCTAAAAGTACACGACATGTGGATAAGGTACACTTGTTGTTTCCAAATTTTGAATTTTTCCCCATTTTCCATATTATCTCAAAAACACTTAAGGAAAAGAAAAAAAAGAAGAAGCCCATACCTCTAAAATAAGAACCGAGGTCTTACATTTTTCATAAACTATGATGATATAATTTCATGGAAATTTTGGATATGTTGGGTACGTCATGAGTGACATGTCATCAATGAATATATCGAGGAAGGATATGTCCCTTCCATCTTTATGGAAGCCTATATAGTAGCCACATGATCAGAATAGAACCACGACATTAAAGTCCATGGACATGGTATAATGAAGTGTTTATTTTAGATTGTGAAATAAAGACATATTGAGATTATTGGTTGGAGACACTTTTGTGAAAGTAGATTGATATGATATCTATAGAAAGGGATCATTTCAAACATAGATAATTCATATGTGGTTTTATACATTATGAAATTATGTTATTTCTCTTGGGGGCCTTGACCCATTTCTAGACCATCATATTGGACTTTAGGCAAGACTACATAATTCCAAAAATAAATAATCCTAGAGGGTCATACACTAAGTGTTTCCATTGAAAATGATTAAATTATATTTGATTTTAATTAATGGATTAAATATTATTATCGATTTATGGGAATAATTTTATTCATGTTATATTGATCATAGAAATTAAATAAACATTTGTTCACTGGTATATGAATAAAATATTTAATTTATCGAATAATTTTATAAATATTTTTTTGAATGATTTTCAATAAAATATATATTTATGAATAAAATATTTATTAGGATGATCAATAAATACTAGATGATTTTTAATAGACCAGGACAAATTTTGGTGAAAAATATTAAATAAAAATACCATTATGTAATAATAGTTAATTGTAAAAGTTTGTGAACTCCAAAAAATAATATTAATAATATAATTATTAATAAGTGGAATGGTATGTATTCAAGTTAATAAATGTTATATAATAGCCTATATGAATTTAAATAGTATTTTATCTTAAATCCTAACTCTATAAATAGACTGATTTGTCTATTATTTATAGGATCCTAAAATTATAGTCGATAATTGTTGCATACAATGAATTATATCTCAACTCCTCCTTCTCTATCCCACTCAATAAAGAGGAGTTCTAGAGATATTTATTCAATACCAAATAATGATTTATCAATAAATCACTATAAAATAAATTCGACTCCTTATTCAGGAATGAATATATTGAGTGGGGTTTCTAGGATATCATAGGAGAACATCTGGAGCACCACTAGATGAAATATATCATTGGGTCCTCATAGTACAATAAGGGTAATCTTAAAGGGTATTTTCATAAAATCTTCATTATTAAATGAAAAATTTATTGAGGCACAATATTTATTTCTTTAAATATTAAATTATTTAATTTTAAATTCTAATTGTTACATTCACTATCTTGGTTTCAGGAAATGATTAATAAAATAAATTTTAATATATCACCCACATTTGCACAGTTATGCTTTTCATGGAATAATCATTAGATATATTATCTTTTTAAAATATCAACATGTGGTACCCTGACCTGAGGTCAATATTTCAAAAAAAACATGACCCTCTATGATTTTGAAAAAGATAATCAGTCCTAATAAAATGATATTTATTTTTAAAAGTCACATGGTTTAACATTCGATAATCCACATCGTGTTTGATACTCTAGTATATATTATCTTTACCTAGGATAGAAAAATACTATAGGAAAACAATATGAGGAATAAATACCTTATCCTCTTGTCATTCAAGTTGGAATTTATGTTCCGCCAAGTCAACTAGTGGTATTCTATAAGATGACATCGAAATAGGTATCATACCCGGGAGAAGTTCAATAGTAAAATCAACTTCTCTTTATAGTGGTAACAAAGAAAAATCATTTGGAAAGACCTTATAGAATGAAAAAACAACTGTGGGATGTTTATTACCAAAACAAAGGTAAAAACATTAATGATCATTTCTGAAAACATGCATGAGATTACCCTAGTATAAGGAGCAATAGGTCCCACCCTTCCGAATCTATAGTCCCGCTCACCGTAAAAAACATGAGTAAACCCATCATAAGATACCAACTAAAACTGATGATGATAGAGGTAAATATAAGACATAACACTCTTCATCCAATAAATTCAATGTATTGGGTCAATGATGTCATGATTGAGAACTATAATGTACAATTGCACCTCAAAATCAGCTATCATCACCCGAAATGAGGGACGGTTGAAGCCTTGTTTGGTCCTCTTTCCCAAAGGTGTAGAAATATCAATAAAAATAGAATAAGTTCCAAAATAATATCTAAACATTCCAACTAACTTCAATGATATAAAATAATGAGTAGAACTTATAAAAAGAAGAGCTAACACTATAGAGGATTAAATAAACACCGCACCTCTAAGATAAGTTAGCCCTGCATCAGATTCCTCTAGCGCATACATAGTTTCATAAATCCTTCCAATATAGACAAGTGAACATCCCCCTTGGCCTGAGGATTATACCCAATATTTTTGGAAACAACAGCCTGATCTATTGAACCATTTAAAAGAGTGGATCCTTCTATACAACCATGTGACATCCTTTAACAAAAAAACTTCAAATAGAACAATGATCTACAAAAATGATAATTATGATGAGCCTCATTACCTATACGCTTAGTGTGAACATACCTTATAAACTAATAGAAGATAAACTACTATTTTCTTGATTAATCTAACGAAACCAATATTGATGAAAATTGATCACCTTAGTGCTTCTATTTCTAGCCAGAAGCCACACTTTGTCTAAAAAATGCACCAATTGAATATTCAACCAAACCCTTATTTCCTACATTGTCTACCAAATCCAAAGATTCCTTGTAAACTTCCTCCATGAATTTTGGGATGTAAATAAGAATCGATATCAAATGAATATCTGGCCTCAGTCCCAACTCATATTAACAATCCATTATGTAATAATTAGTGAAAAAATCCAATTATTGAAGCACCATATTACCAAATTGGGTGGAATACTCCAAAATTGTATTCTCCCCTTTCTTGATAGTCAAAAACTCCTTGATCTTCACTACATGTAATGTATTAGGATAATAATTCTAGTTCAATATTTTCTTGAAAGAAGTCCATATATGGTCCTCATGAAAATCAAATTTCATAATAGAGTCCCACCACTTCCTTCTTGATCTCTTGAGAATGTATGTTTAAAAACCAACTTAGAGTCTTTAGGAGTCACTAAGAATTTGAAGATCCTATCATGTTTCCCAAGCCACTCCACAAATTCTCGGGGTCCCTTATCACCACAGAAGATGTGTAGATGCTGATTAGTGAATTTAGATCCATTATGTAGTACGCATCCTAGGTTCCAAAGAGACACTTGACCTAGATTCTGAATTGTAAATATCTAAACTATAAAATGTAAGGGGGCACTAGATGATTTTGATATGGATCTTATCTCGTAGCTTCATCAATTGGATTTGGAAGTTCTCTTATCAGAGGCATTTTCTATTACGAATAAGACAATGAACAAGAAACTTCAGAGATTGTCCCAAAATCCTAGAACCAAATTCAAAAATTCTCATCTACGACTAAGAACATAATGAATTTAAGAAAATAATGAACTATATTAACAGAAAACATACCTTTAATATAGAACATAACCATTTAAATTATCTCCTCATATATTTCATCCAATCGTCCGTAAACTCTACGTATCAAATTTGGTAAAAACATTTCCAACCACCCATGGTAACATGAGTTCAAACATATAAGGGAGCTGAACATGAATGCTTTCGTACAAACTACCCATATTCTGATAGTCTAGACTCTTGTTTACCCAAGACATTGAATCAATAATAGGCTATATTAGTAAAATTTATGGTGATAATACGATTTATATAAATCTTCAATGAACCAAAATGGGTCAGCTAAATTAACCACCCATGTTGGGTCATCATAGTGGTTAGCTAAAATAATATTACATAAAAAAGTATTGAATATAACCAGTACAAGACTTGAAACTTGAGGATTCTGAAAAAGAATAGGGATACAACCAGATATATACAAATAAATGTATACAATATAAACTAGAAAATTATGAATCAAACAATACCAACAAGTCTTCATGTGACAAACTGTCAACTCCAAACCATCCAAAACTAATGGCTATGAAAATAAGAGAAGCCAACATACTTCATGATACCCATACCATTACCTGGATCATTCAATATAACATCTACAACCACCCAAAGGAAAAATTAGTGTGGATCAGAAATAATAGTAAGATACAAACACAATGTCTATATATGGTCTATTACTATAATTCCAATGTTTGAACTTTAAAAATAAAAATAGTTCTAGAAAAGAAATTTCATTAATCCAAACATATTTATAATTCATTTGATAATGGTATTTTATAAAATACATTAATATTCATAAATAAAAAAAATATGATAAGTATAACAGATAAAATTGGAATAAAAATCCCAGATCCATACTATATGAAAGTGAACACACATCCAAGAAATAATCCATCTTGAAAAAACATGTCATACAACCTCATTAAAAAACACATCAGCAATAATCTATGAAATAATACATCATGAGATAAATAAACCATAAATGAAAAAGCTCTCAGTATTGGGACTTATCCTATGGGAATACATAATAAAAAATATTATAATACTAAAACAATCCTATATAGGAACCAAAAAATATCAAGTCCTTCCATAATACATTGATATACCAAATATAACCCTTAGTGGTGGCCCACACACTTGGGTAACATATTACCCTTTCATGACAAAACCATGGTTCCTATTTTGACATTTCTTTTTTCAAAATCCATTTCAAAACCATTATAAGAAATTTTAAACCATTTTAAAATCTAATCTAATCATATTTGTTTTTGGAATGAAATTTTTTAAATCAAACAACCATTGAAGAATTTAATCAAACACTACATGTACAAAAAACCATTTTTAAAGAAGAAACCATTAATAAAATTAAATTTTTAAAGAAATACATTTAAATGAAAATTAAATTAAATTAAATGAATAAGAACAAGTAATTTTACAAGGATGATAATCATTTCATATAATTTACCCTTTTTACTGTAACACATACCTCAAAACAGTGGTTGAACCAGTCAAATTTGAAAATAAAGATTGAGGAAGATTAGATCAGGTCCTCATGATCCCAGGTCTATAAGAAAAATTTTAAAGCCTATAAAAATATATTATATCTATAATCACATCTCTATTGTCTACTAATATGATATGAGGAAAACAGATCTAGCATAAATCTATAAAGAGTAAGGGAAACTAGATAAAAAAACACGACAAACCTTAACATGATCTATCAAGAATGATGTATTTCCTCCATGAGTTCTTGGTGATAAACCACTATATATCCTTAAAACATTTATCAGGATAATGTATGATATTATAGGGTTACTAGTATTTTAATTTACCAAATAAAAAGTGTAAAATTTAACATTTTATTAGTTTAGATTGGGGCCACATGTTTTCTTACGACATGATGGGTGATTAAACTAATTATTCTCATTAAACATGAACCCATAATTCCCATTATGTTCGGGGGAACTATTTTTCAACATAGTTTGTTTAACTATTCCCAAAAATTGAAAACCCCTCTTTCCAAAGGGTTCATAATTTTCATCTGGTTTCGTACATATTGGGAAAACCATGCCTTATCCATGGGACACCCATAGAAGGCCACCAAAACCTGGAATAATTCCCTAGGAAATTTTCAAGGTTTTAATAAACATTATTATACCATGGGAAATTTCATTTTAACCTTATAGAGTCATACCATATGGTTATCTCATGGTTAAGAAAACCTTGCGCCTTAACAGTTCCCCAAAAATCAATTATCTTACTCATTTGATCCCTGGAATCAAAAAGAACCCCAAAGGTGGAAAACCAAGGATCAGATAGGAAATAAAATGACATGTAGACTATCATAATTATTCTCAAACTATGTGACATCTATTGAAAACCCCCATACACCCTAAACAGTTCACTATGCATGGAAGACGAATTGACTAACCCTACTCAAACTCTATGTAATGCCACTTGAACCTCACAAAGACGTAGAAAACAATTATAAAATGGTTAAAAAACTATGCACCTTAATCATATTCCTTTTTAGTTTCACCCAGATTATCTTATTTTCAACCACAGATCTGTAGAATCTTCTAGGAACCCAAAATTGAAAAACCTAGGCTTAACTAAATCATACCTATGACCCAAAGAATTTCCTAGTTAAATAAGAAGGATAAGGGTTAAAAATAACGTATAAAATTTCCAATTATGTTTAGATGCTCATATTTAGACCTTCTAAATAATAAAAATTGATAATGTTTAATTTTAGAGCCTTTAAACTTGAGAAAAGTGTGGATTTAATTCTTTCTTTTCATGAATTTCAAATGTGTCCTCTACCCCTCTTATAAATGGATAAACCTCTCATCTAATGTTCACAATATAGAAACCTTTTTTATCACACTATACCTACCCAAATAACTTCTTTACTTGACTACCACCATATTATTAAACGTTTTTAATCATAAATACAGTCTTGAATGTTTTTTGATGAAAGCCTAATGATGTTTTCTAGATATGCGGTAACATCCTTAATCGAGGATTTTATTTCATTTCATATTCCATCTACTTAAAATATTATTATACCATGATGATATAATAAAAATATTATATTAAATATAATAATATTTTTTATGGTACATTCATTAAGTAAAACCATATCCTTCTCCCAGAAAATGGGAAAAGAAACTATTGATCGTGTGTACAACGGGCTACCACCTTATAAAGGGACGTAATTTGTTTTCCATCAACCCTTGTCATAGATATAAATAATTATGAATTTAGTATTTAAATATTATATTTATGATATAATTATTACTCTATAGTTAAAATATCACATAATCCGTCTTACATTCCATCTATAGGAAATACGATAATGTCTCTTATGTGTATGGAAGACAGCAACCTCACGACGTGTTGTGATTTGTTATTAATATGCACCTTATATTGAAGGTAATAAGGAATAATTTTATTTTTATATATTAAATTAGTGACATGTTAATCATTATATAAAATAAATATGTTATATAATTTCTTACCCTACCATAAATTGAATAAATGATAATGTCATTCGTGTGCACGGCGTACAACCATCTCACAATGTGATGTGATTTGTTGTTAATAAAAAATAAAATGGATGGAATATATAATTGTATTTAAAGATAAAATATAATATTTATTATAGAATTATTATCCTAGAAATATAAAATAACACTTAACTTATTGCAATCATGGTAGTTTAAAAATAGTAATGTCACTCAGGCGTACATACGACACACAATCATTATGATTGTAATATAGTTCATTTTTGGGAACCATTTTTCATAATTAGTTTTAATGTATAATTACTATATATATTATAATATTTTTATTACTAATGTTATATAGATTATTAAATGGAAATCCCTTTGACCATTCTTAACTTACCAATGTGATTTTGGTCATACGATCCATTTATCGTTAAAACATCCATTGTGAAATTAATTCATTAAATAATAGAATATGAAATGAAAAATTAAAATAAAAGGAATAAAAAGATTGAAAAATTTTCATAAAAAATTATATAATTAAGATAAGATTATTATTCAAGATGATAAAGAAAACACATTATAATTCGGGATTGAGGTATGGATTTCATCTCAAAATGTAATTCCTTGAGAGACATGTTCTTTTATACACCTAATTTTCTTTAATAGTATAAATAAATTACATTTCAATATTATTTCCATAGTACTTCATACTTCATTATATTTTCAGATAAAATCCATCTATTTCAACAATTTTATTTAGGATTTAGAAGCTAAAAAAGTAGAAAGGGTTTATTGTTCAATCTAATTTTTAATATAATTATTTATTCTTAAATTCCCATTATATTAAATTATTTAATCATTATATAAAATGTCCATTAAATTTTTTTCTAATATCTAAAATAATTTAATTTTCATGAAATAGTACTATTATACTCTTTTTTACTTAAAATGAATGTGAAAATATTTTTTTAGAAGATCTGACCATCAATTCCCTCTTTGGTAGAAAACCCATTTTATTCTATATCCACATTTTCTATGTTTTTTAGAAAAATAATTTTTATAAAATTATATTATTTTTAAAATTACATTTTAACCATGTTTGATTTTTTTCAAAATTGTTTGAAAGGACCCTTTAAGTCATCTTCCGAACAATGTATTTTTTAATATTTTACTAAAAATTTGAAAGAAGTATTTGTTTGAAAGTGTATGACTAAAAATTAAATTTATATTATTAAAATACATTAAATAATAATGTGAGAAACTATAAGTCCAAGAAAAGTAATTAGAAAAGTGATTAAAAGATATTTTATTCCGATTGGATTTAATCTCTCTAAAAAACTTCCATGATAGATTATTTACCAGGGTGTTTAGGTCATCCAATATGAGAAATTCGAATTGAAATGATAGAAAATCCCAAGGCTAGATCTACAACTCAAGATGATCTTCCCATTGTTGAATCCCCCAATAATAACCATATCCTTCTTATCGATCTAGGTATATTTTTCCTCATTGGTGGTCACCCCAAAAGACCTCCCCATCATTGTTTTAGCTTCTTTTACAATAAAGTTACATTAAATAATCTATTTTTCCACTTATTCTTCTGAGATCATAAGATGTTCCAAAGATTAATCAAACAAATTTTCTAGTTTCCACTCCTTACATGAATCCTTGTGGGGGGGTGTTGCAATTTATCTTCTTTTCTTTCAGATAATTCATAGAAAATGTCTCTATTATGAGTGGAAAATAGGTGTAATCCTTTCTCGCTTTTAGGATGCCTCTATGGATTCTAATTCCTATCGACCATAGAAGATTACCACCCTCCACCACAAAGTCTTCTTCACATAGAGAAAAGTCTTTTTTTTTATTCGTTCCAAGGGATCTTCTACCCATTAATGGAGGGCCTAATCAGATCTTCCTCAAACTCATAATCATTTATAAATCATTCAAATCGGTTGACTAGTTAAATGGATACATCCACCTTTAGAGGACTTTTCCTGTAGCTTCTAGAAATACCCTCTTGGGGTACTTAATCGACATTATACCCACTGCCACCCCAGGGACACTCAAGTAGTGGATGGTATTTAAGTGAACCCCCAACTACAACATGACCACATGGAGGTCCTCGATTTGAAGCCACAAGAGTTCCTCCCAAGTTTTCACTAACATAATCCATAGTTCCCTGATTCAAATAGTCACAAACTACATGACTATGGTCATTTCTAGGTTACAATTCATGATTTTGGGGGTATTGACATGATGTTTACAGCCTCTTCATAGGAGGTTGTATACAAGGGATCAGAAACACCCCTCACTGCTCTAACTCTCCTTGAAGGGGTTGACACATTTGTGTTGGATACACCCAGATATGACCATATATTAATGAAGATGTTAGTGATTTTTGGATTAACCACATGGGGTCTTGCCTCATTTTGAAGCGTAAGACTACCTTTGAGAACCATCATCGGTTAGTTGAGAATTTTTGTTGACATCATTTTCGGGGTCCTTGAAATTGGGAATCCCTAATTAGAATCACAGCCACGAGAGCATGCTAAGGTGATATGGGCCAAACATCTGGTGGATAGAAATAATTATAACTAGGATTCATAGAAATCCAGATCGTTGTACCTAAACTCATATACAACTGAAATCCACACCCACTCCAACTATGTCTTGGAGAAATCATCTTCAACATAGATGTTGGAAAAAATTCGATGGGAAACCATATTCATTCTACTGTCGGGACCCTAGTATATACCAACTAGGTATCCAAGAAAATGCATGATAAATAGATTTTGAAAAGGTAAAGGTATTTTCTATAACCATACCCAAACCTCTATTGAGGTATTTTTCCTCTCCATATATAGATAATATGACCACTGAATAAGATGGAAGTTTATTCCATTAAACCTGAACAACATAGTGGAACATGTTCGTATGAAGTACTTTGAAGAGGAAAAGCAGATCGTAATAAGTCAGTGACTAATCAGACCGACAATAGAATGATATGGAAAACCCCATGATACGAAGATGAATCCATCGAAATAATATACCAAAAAAAGGTTATAAAAGAAATACACGACCAATATAAGATCCAAAAGGACCATGGCTACAAAAAACATAGAGATTGAATGTTGGAGTTGAGGCAATACGTAAAAAAGACCTCGAAAATTCAAGAAAATCAAAATTGTTGGAAACTGTGGGAGGAAATACGGATATGATAACAAAGAGAAAAATTGAGTAAGAATATCTAAATAACCGATGGGATAAAATCCATCTCCCACCCGCATTGGGGGGGGGGCTGGACTTCCCGCATCTTCTTGTGTTTCAGAAGCCCTCTCTGTAGTTTCTACCTATTTGAATGTGTATTAAATGAACAATATTTTACTAAATAATGAACATTATTTATGGTGAATAATCTTATATATATATATTTAGGGTTATTTTCAATGAAAAGGATTTACATAATATTTTTGAATTTATTTTTCAGAAAGATATTCTCAAAGATGAAAGGTTATTTTTCTCAAGTTTTTTTTTCTTGTTTTTAATAGTATTTTAATTCCTCAATAACAACCACCATTAATGTTATGAAATGAATCAAAAATAGATATATATATTTCACCCAAATGTATTCATATCTTACAATCCCATATTTTGATGGTGTAATACACGTCTTATGTTCATATATCAAATTTCTTCATTTTGAAATTTACATTGATTATGTTATGAGACATGATTATGAAACCCATTTTCATTTAATGGGAATTTCTTATATCAATATTTTTGAATGAAATTCATTATATTGAAAACATAGATCTTGAATATGTTATTATCGGTGTTTCCAAATTGCGCTTTTGATTATTAGGTAATGTTATAGTCTTAGAAGATGTCATTTGTGGGATTTGGGAATAAACCTAATCTATTATGAGACATTTTATACTATGATGTATTTTCAAGGTAGTTATCCTTGACTCATTTTAATGTCATGCTACATGTTTCTACCACATTTCCCATTTTATCATGATATTTTGATAACATGTAATTTATTTTATTTTCCTATTTTCTTATTCTTGTTCAAACTTATTTCTAATATCATGTTATATCTTTCAATGACATTCTATGTTTCCTTATTATGTTTATTACCATTCTGAGATTTATAGATTTATAATTTTTTATAATTATTAATTAGGTTATTTTTTTATGTTTTAGGTGATAAAATTGATTTAAGATCTCACTATGGAAATAAATAAGGATTCAATGTTTTAGTTTTCATTGTTGTATTATGATCAGTGTCTTCAAAAGACACTTGGAATCATGATATTTGGGTTTAATTAATGGGTGTTTATGTTAAAAATCATGTAATAATCTATTTAAAGTTATTAGTTCACTATAAAAATTGATCCAAATAAAAATTAATTAAAAACCATTCAAAATATATATTTTCAATAAGTGAACATCATACTAGATTCAACATCATTATTAGTATAAAAAGTCTTACTTGTCAAAATCTCCATTTCGCAACACCAATAACCTGATGACTACATTGACCTAATTTAAGAAATTCTCAAATTAATTCAAAATAGTATGAATCCAAAACAACACGTTATTTAATTTCTTGAACATATATTTTATTCCACGTTCTTTTTATTAAAACACCTTGATCATTTTCAAATTGACTAAAAATATTCTAAAAATCAATGCATATTGAGACAATATACACCCCTTTGAAAGATATTCTCAAAATCACAATTTAAAACTGTCATAGTATTTTTTATCTAAATTAACTTTATTATAAGAATAATTAATGAAAACCAAAACGTTTCAACTATAAACATTATCAATACCAAACCAGTAATACCCACTAAACATAGAGAACTAGTTCCATCAACACATGTGACTAATATTCAGGTCGGATAGGATACATCAATATATTAATGTTAAAAACATTACATTGTGGTTAGGTAATATAAGTAGATTATATTTAATCAAATATGATATGAAATCCATAACTGTATGGTAATAAGAAATATAGTCATTTTCCCCCTCGAATTCTATAATTATAACATAAAGATATGACTAAAACCGTTAATTTAATTAAAAAACTATGAAATGATGGAAAAATTTTATATTTATTTTGATTTTATACTCCAATTAAATCTAGATATAATTTTTATATTATTTATTAATATATTTTTAAGAATAACATTCAATAATTCTTTAGATGTATGCCATCATTTTAGAATAGATAGTAGGGAAGAATAAGCTATCATGATCCTGCCAACATTTCCATTTCCCATAGTGTCATATTGATTCTATAAAGCCTTGTATACATCCAAAGGACACTAATTCATATTAATATGACTCTGTTTATCCATATTATTAGTATAATTAGAATTTATATTGAATTCTTTTAGAGCCCCACCTTCAAATAAGATAGTTTTACTACCTGTCCAGAAAATCATTACCATAGAGAGATTGGAGCAGTCCATTCAATGTCTCACATAGTTATTTAGAGTCAAATTAAAACACCTCTATAAAATATTATCTATTTTACCTTAACATATACTATAGAAAAATTACTCACAAAAATAAATCTATTCACCATATAAAGATGATGCATGAATGTACCCCTCCTTCTACTTAGCATATTCAGAGAGAACATCCAAAACCCAAATGTGTGATTGTTCATATTTATGTGTTTTGATATATTTAATTATTTAGGCTAAATATATATTTGGGGTAATATGTATTATGTTTTTTGGGTTATATATATATTTAAAAAATTTATATGTATGTTATATTCATTACATATGTGTTATGTGGGTTACAAACACATATGTTTTATAATGAATTGTGTCTTATAAACCATGTAAAAAAATTAACATAGATAATAGGAAAAAATATTTTTCTGATAAATATATTACACATATTTTTCTAACACACACATATAAATGAAATAATTTTTTAATATACTTATACTATATTTTATTCATTACTTTGAATTTTGGATGAATCTTGGTTGGAAATGGAGTCTTGGAATGATTGTTTTTAAAAATTAACTGTTAAGTAAGTATAAACACTAAAAATAAATTTCAAATAATTCCCTTTTATATGATTGTAATATTTATATTTTATTCACTTTTTATTTCTAGGTCCACTCCCTCTTACTCATTGTTCTCACAAAAATTTATGGGATGACAATAAGAATAGAATCCTAATGGGACCATGTGGTTTAATTAACTTCCATGACGAGTCTTGTTTTTAAATTTGTATTTCTCTTCCCTAATAAAAACTATAAAAAAATAGTAAATTATCATACGTGATGTTGAACCAAGAGATACATGCACATATATTGAGAAATGATAACCCAATATGAAGGATAAAAAAATACTTAAAAAAAAATAAAACTACATTGAAAAAAATTATGGATACACTAAGATTCTATAAATCTAGATTCATGAAATATTAATGTGTAAAAAGGAATAATGAGAAATCATGTCATATTAAAATTTAATGTTAGTGTATTCTTTGTCTTGGTCATTAATCTATAACCACAAACTCCCATTTTCGTTATTATTGAGTACATCAATTAATTTATAAATCAAGAGATCCACACCAAGTTTGAACACAATCACTCCAAATAATACATCATCTATGGATAAATCAAATTATTAATTTAGAAAACTAGAAGTTATAGAAACCATAAATAGAATATAAACATGATGGAAAAATTTAGACTAGGTATATTTAGAAAATAAAATGAAAAACCTAACAAAACTATCATACGAGTGTAATATTCAATAATATATAATACACCTTTTTAGAAAAAATATTCAAAAAATAATTAAACCCTTATGTACACCAACAGAGAGTGGGAGATAACCTTAAACAACTAAGAACTATAATATTCAGTCCTCTTTCTATACCCTTGTAGTGAACCTTTAGAAACTATTTCCTTCAAGTGTATTACACCAACCCATATTTATAGTAAAAAAAACCCCCACACATTTGTATTGTCAACTCCTAAATTTATTTTTCATGAAGAAATTTATGTCATCAGTATAGTATAATGTTTATAAAATTGGAAATCCCAACTCATATTGTTCATTTCACCTGGTGTTTTTTCTAAAACACATTTCCATCATATTTTTGTTGCACCACCACCATATATTCCATGAAAAATTCTTGGACATGTTAAAAATAAAATTTCCTAGTGGTCCATGAGATTTCCAACCCTGACTTAATCATCCCTATTTTAACCCAGAAACCACTCCTATAAGGTTTAACTAATCTCTTACATAGTGAATTCTGAGCTATTTCCCTACCTACCATCATTGATGCTTCCCACGTATACCTGTCAAATAGGTTCTTATTTTTAATCTCTGAAATAATTTTTTTTTAATTTTCAGAAAAATAACTCTGATATGGTCAATGGGAATCTATGTAACTAAATAAAATATTATATTTAATCATTTTAAATTAATATCATTCCATTTTATACTTTTATGAGTAGATAGTTGTTTGAGTTGATCATATATAATACTAAGTTAATATCATCTGGCTCTAGAAACATGTATGTTAACATAATGCACATAGTTTTTTATTCTGATGTGAGGATTCTTGCTATTATTCACTATCCTTATGCATACAAACAAAATATGGTATCACCCTATGAGGCCCTATGAATTAAATTTATTCATTCTTAAATTTCAATTTTACTATGAATTTTATGTGAGATATCAATCATATATTTCATCTTACATAGCTACTCTTAAGAATTATTGAATAAAACACAAAAGCCTTCCGTTGATTTTAATATTGTATGAGGGGATTTCTTATGTTTTAATCTTATATAGGTTGGATTTTATTGAAATTTATTTTTCTATTTTATAAAATGATCACCAAAATCACATATATTAATTTTATTAACCATTAAATCAAAAACCAATAAAATTAAAGAAAATATATCAATTTACAAATAAAATCAATGAAATTTATATTATAAATTAGTGAATTAATTTAATATATCAAATCTCTATACATTAAATCACCTACATTTCATCAAGAATAAAATCTCCACACCATGAAAAAAGAAATGAAACCAACCATGTATTAACATCATAACCAATGAAATAATACTATTATTAATAAGTATTAACATTAAAATCCTTAGATAATAAATATTTCTCAATATCATCATTTTTCATGAAATCTAATCCACCCAAAAGTAATAATTTTTAACATGAATTGATAATAATTTTATATACTTCCAACCTTTCCTTTTAACCAATTATTAATATTAATTCCACTTATGATCAATCAATACCAAAATATTTGTCTCTTATATCTAAAGGGATATTTTACTAGATCTATCCTCAAACATTGAGTACATGTATCCTCTCAATATAAATTCAAGGAAGCTAAATATACACCATAAAAGGAAAATAATTAACAACAATAATAAGTGAGTTAATTATTTGATAAAATGGCTCTGTGTCGGATGGTTGGTAAGTAATTAATGAAAAAAAGAAAAGCACAATTATTGAAAAAGAAAAGATAAAATCAAAAAGTAAAAATAAATAATGATCAATATATATATCGAAGAAACCACACCTCTTTAAAAATATATATCTATAATGTTGTCTCATAGTAAATGTTCTATTCTCATCTCATTGGATGAAAAATATTGAAAATAATAAAAATTAAATAAGCACCCTATTTTAAATAATAATTATATTTCAATCCTTTTTTCCATGTTCTTTTTAGAGGGTAGACAATAAAGAACAAGGGAAGTAAATATATGTATCTTTACATAATGAATAATTATAATTCCATATATATTCAATTTTCCTTACATAGTATCCCCCTTATATCATGAAATTTTCTATTCCCCCATACATACACATTGGAAAATGATGGAAAAATTCAAATAATTGGATGTAAATGACAAATAGGGTAGTAATATAGATTCTCTATAAGGGTCACTCCTTGAGTATAAAACTATTAAAGAAAGGGAAAATGTAATGGATGTTATAAATGGTAGATAAATATCAAATAATAAATTCCTCAATCATCTTAATATGCATTTATTCCATCATAATACTAACTAGATATCAATACATGTTCCAGTAGTCTAAACAGACTAAGAACAAATATATAAATACGATTTATGGAAGATTGTAAAAAAATGGTTTAAAATTCTCTTAGGAATGGGAAAAATAATATTATTTATTCACTCATTGAATGGATAATAAAAACACATCATGAAGCATAAAAATTATTAAATAAATAAATAAAATTGTTAGAGGATTTTTATATACATAAATCAACCAATTTGTCCAAAACATGATTCATCCAATCAATATTCTCATAATATTCTAGACCCAATAATATTTAGTTTTACTCATTTAATTATAAAAAATTAAAAATTATTATAATTCATGATGGTATTAATAAAGAAATTTTTTTATTACATACACCATAAAATTAAAAAATTCGACGTGTGGAATTAAAATTCCCTAAAACTAGAAAACTATATAAGAAATATGTGGATGGTAAAAGATATAATGAGTTAAAAAATCCTTTATCAAATAAATATATTTTATTTTATTTTTCCTTATCTTCACATATCCCCCCTTCTTCATTATTATGTTCCTATAAAATCAAAATACACAAGTTAATGTCAAATATCCATTACATTTTAGCACAAAAATTATAAGGGTGATCGATTCTATATCCCAAAAAATATTATGAAATCTTTGTTTCTAGAAAATAATTTATAAGAAATAACAAAAAACTAAAATTTCCTTCCATAAGTACTTATTAATGTATTTTATCATTAAATTACCCCATAATGTACCATATAATAAGAGTATAGAAATAAGTTACACATTTAAGATTTAACCATAACATCTAATTCTTCTCATCTAAAGCGATATTTCTCTTTATAATTATTGAATATATATTGGAAATTTTATGAGGATACTAAAATAATTTTTATTTCCATAGATACTGGAAAAATATTATATTAACCATCTGAACATGGTAATTATCATCTTTTTATGACTCCTCCTTTCCATTTTTCTAGTTTAAATTCATCAATAATATTTTCTAATCTAGTAGATATCACTTCCTCTTCATTATTAATTTCTTATATAAATATTATCCCTATAATTTTCGTTATTAATATATATTTAGATGATATATTCCCTTGGTTATATATATCATATTTAGCCAGATTAGTTGAAATCACCTTAGTTCTAACATCAACCATATAATCAATATTAGATTTATCATGAAGTTTTACATTGAATTATGATTCCTCCATGGTTATGAACTATGACTCATAATCCTATAGGGACATTATATATGGTAGGACTAATCATTCTTCTAATGAATTTACATAATATAGAGGATTTTTGATTTTGGAGTTATTTGTGGTTTCAGAAACTTTTTTGGATGCGTATCTTCCTTTTGAATATGGATATTTATTGACAATGTGTTTTTTTTCCACTACCAATGGTATGTGGGAACCCATGATGACTCTATGCTATAGTCTCAACCAAAAATATACAAGAACAGAAAAAGTAAAAATAAAATAAAAAAAATTCAAAAATTAGAAAATATAAATTTATTAGAAAATAATTTTCCCTAATATATCAAACTAAAATATCCTCCTAATTTTGAGTCTCTGGAAATGATTATAAAAACATTGATTCACCAATGAGGCATCATTAAAACTATTGGGGAATCAATGTTTAGATATTTATTTTACTCTTCTATAATAACAACTACAAAATCATAGTACATTGACATATCTAAGGTCTAACCAACATAGATAAGTACTTACCATTAAAAAAATATAATGCTATAGTCATAATTTAAAATACAATTTGATAAAGAAAAATATAAATACATTAAAAAATACGAATTATAGATTTAATTATCCTTTAAAAATCACCGTTTATGATATATTGAATCCCAATAATTAAATAATGTAAAGTCATTTTTAAATCTGAATTAGATCGATGTAATTCATAGGTCTTGGTCATCACTCCCTATCTACTAAAACCAATTCTAATGTCATCAATTACATTTTTCTATTTATAAATTAGATGATACAGAACCAAGTTTAACTAAAATCACCGTATATTATATGATTACCATATATAAATCAATGCAATTAGTCAATTCACTGTAATTCATATCAACCATATCCTCACAATGTCCATTAATGAAGAATGATTATTGGGTATAAATAAATAGTTGAATGAAAAAAACTAAAAAGAAAACAAAATTACGATCCTATAATATCAAATCCCTGTTAATATTAATAATAGGAACAAAATAATTAACCCCCATTATAAAAATTATATAATTAAATGAAAACCTAAAATAACCTAAAAATACTACCATTAAATATCTATACATACTCTAAAATAGAACATCGGGGAAGGATTTCATGAAAATGTGCAGCATTGGCCATTATCTGTAGGAAAAAACCTCTTACATTAACATGAAACCATATTGAAGCTTCTTCATCATTATGATAAGTATGACTTCCATCCAGTCTTATGTTCTTTAAAATGGTAAGACCATCTCATAATGGGTGTTTAACTTGGTTGTTTCGTTTTCATTGTTTCCCCAATCTTCATGAAGTTCGACCATGAAATATTACACATTAAAATCCGATATTTGGCGGTTTATATTTTCCATTTGATACAAAAAATTTCCTATAAAGGAATAAAAACCATCATTTGAACCCTATGTGTAGTCCTATTAGGTTCATATTTTTTCTAGCCACTATGAAATAATTTCTATTTCACACCCAGATATCATTGGTGTTTAAATTAAATATATGTCTGATATTCTATCCTTCTTCTATTAAATTACATAAGAAAAAAATAGTCCAAACTAATTTGATGTGAGCTACATGAGGTATTATTTAATCATACATGGTATTGATTTAATGTCATGACACTTTATGAAAATCACTAGTAAACATGATAAGGCTATATTCTTATTATTATGTTAGTATTACTTTTAGAATCAATTCATCTAACATAATTTGAAAAAAATAGAAACTCGTAAGAACACCTTGGAAGATTCTTTATTAATTATAAAACATCCCATTTACCACACCATTAAATTTTATTCAAGACATAACCTATGATTTTTATCATACATAATGAATAATCAATGTGTTTGAATCACATAGACAACATCTACCTTTTTTCAGCAAAATATAATTTTATTACACTAATAAAGTGAAAATAGAATCACCTCCAAAAACATCTGAATTTAGCCTGCGAAGGGGACGACCCTAAATTTTTCCAAGCAAGTTTCAGTGGCTAGCCCCAGGTTCTAGAACTCATCATGTGTTTAAATCACATGAATAACCCTTCTATGTGTTTAATCATATACGGTCATATTCCATACACTATTAATCCTAATATCCTAAATTTATTTATAACATAATTTTATTTTTCCTCTAAAAATTGATCAACCTCCCATGGGAAATTTTTTTACTCATTAAAACAAAAACCCAATAAAATTAAGGAAAAATTATATATATTTAAAAATAATGCATTAATTAAAGATATCACATGCATACCATTAAATAGTAGGATATGGGTAAATAAAACACTAATCTAGTGATGACATGACTCATAATATCTACATCATCATGAACAATGTGTTTATCTCTTTAAAATATATGATTTCTACTTTCTACCCTAATGTAATAAACTCTTCATGATCATTATAGAATTCTATATCTAGTATAAATATAGAGATTCAATCTATTTTTTTCACTACAACACCCTTTCCATTACACACACACACTTATATATATTTCAATTTTATAATTTTAAAGTCTATACTAAGGGTTATGATCTCTTTATGAATCCTTTATATCCAAATATTACACCATATATTGTATAAAATAAAGGATAGCAGAAAATATACATATATATTGAATTAAATTTTCTATTCAAGTCCTAGAAATTTTCAAAAACATATGAGACATAAATATTCAATTCAATTCAAGATGATGAAATCCCATGTGTAGTTCCCACACAATAATTATTGGTACAATACTATAATTGTGGTTCTTATAAGAGCCACTCTAAATACAATCTAGAATCATGTTCGTATATTTGATATCTTATCCCTTTCCATAATTACAAAAAATACTTATTTTCTCACTATGTTTATTTTTATTTTATCACAACATGACTTATAATTAAAAAATATTATTCCTCTAACCCAATTATATTCAGGATGAAATATTCATATTTATAATTGCATAACATTATTTATTTCTAATGTATTCATATAAAATTTTAAATTTAGTATCATTATGAGAATTGCTATTAAAACAGTATCTCAAAGCACCTTGATAAATTGTTCGGTGAAATAACATTATTTTTCTACATTTTCCTTTTGAGAAAATAAAAATTCTCAAGATAATATTTAATTTTCATCACTATGGTCATTTATATAAATAGGAATGATTTTTGTTCATTAGTATAATTTATTGGTTAGATTAAAAATTTCACACCAAAATACCAAAATCCAAAAACTATATCCTAAATAATGAATTAGTTTGGTCTATATTTCTCCATTTATCTTCTTTTGTTCTATAAAAATATTTAAATATATCCATGGAAAATATAAGTCTTTTTGGTTGAATGACCATTAAAAAATAGATATACTTCCATATTTAGTATTGGTTATACTTTTTTTAAATTTCCATTGATTTCAACATTCCCCGAATTTTGGGTTCTTAGGAAATTACTATTATTTTCCATTACCCATATGAATTAAAAATTCATTAAGAGTGCCAATTGTCTATGGTTATTGTTGAGTTAAAAAGTTTCCTTTCAAAAATTTCTAACCATTTTTAGAAAATAAGAAACCACAAGTTTTTAGTTATAAAAATTCAAAACACTTTTACTTCACAATATCATAAAATTATTTTTGATAGAATATTTATTTTTTTGGAACTACAAAATAATATACATTTTAGGGAGTTTTAAAAACCAAAGAAACATGTAATTGGTACACTTAATGGATAGAAATTAAATACATTATGAAATTGTTTATAAATTCTAGAATATGAAGTATTATAAACATTGTCTAGAAATATTTATACAATGTCTTTGGAATAAACATCATTGGATGAAGGAAGATATGATTTACCGACATAGTTTAAAAATACCATTGGATGGATGAACCTCACACATTCTAACAAAAAAACGAAACTTGATTATTCTAGACTGAATATTAAATTCATAATAAAGGATCTTCAAAAAAAATAAACATATAATTGAGACACTATGTTGAACCTGTCAAGTGAGGATGAATTTCATACAATGTCATTACAACCAAGTATGAATAATAAAAAATATGACCATCGGAGAAATACCAATATATTAAAGTGAAATTAAAGGGGGAGAAAACTTTTTTCAACCCATTATATTTCATCATCAACTATCTATTGTTTCTGCGATGATTATGTAATATAATGTTAGGAATAAACACATCATTTTTTTCATTAGATAAATTTACTTCAACCATCCACTTTATGGTATTTTTAAATGAAATAAGTATTTCGGTTCGGTAATTATTGTTTAAGATAATAATTTACCAATTTATATCATGTTTTAGAGAGGTATAGGTTATTAAAATTTGGTTTTATCATGGGTTCCCATAGATTCAAAAATTAACTTTTTATGATCATATTGATTGAGGGACTTCTAGGCTACTAAGATAGATGTAACAACAGGATATTTGGAAGGGGGAACATCATATTAGATTGAATATATGACATGTAATAATGAGATTATATGAGAGTATAACACCCAAATAATTTGAAATATAATTTTTTTTAAATAAACTCAATTCCACTAATAGATTTCAAAACACACAACATCATGTTTAAATGAAAAGTGAAAATCTATTAAAATGTACTTATTTAAACATGGAAATTATCACCATTTCATTAGGATGGTAGTTATGAATGGTAATAAATAAATTATGAAAATTATATAGATAAAACAAGTAATAAATAAATAAAAAATGTAATCTATTGATTATAAATTTAAAGATAAATAATTTTTTTATGAGAAAATATATTTCCTTGAATGGTAGATTAGGCGCAATTTGAACACATATTTAAAATTATTGTTTTATCACTTTATGAAACATTATTTGTAAAAAATTCATTTTTAAAATATAAATTTTAAAATTATCTTTTTAGTTATTTTTTTTATAATTTAATGAAAATATTGATTTGTTAATGAATAATGAAAACTAATATTTTTTAGAACTAAGTTATCATAAATTTTTTTCAAAAAGATAAATTATTTTTAAAAGTGGTTTTAAAGAAAAAAAATTATATTTTATTAAAATTTAAGTGTTTGAGATCATTATAATCCATTAAATATTTAATTTTGATATTAAAATATCCTATATGTGTAAGAATTTCCTATTTTGAAAATTTCTCTTTTGTTACGTCTCAGGTTTAATTTTGAATTGAATTATTTGAATTCTGTGAATTAAATTCTGAAAAAATAGAATCCATATTATAATCCTCATAATTTATATTTTATCATAAGGGAAAAATTAATTCTGAAAATAATTAACAGTGAAAATAGTTTAACATAATTACCATATTTATTTTACTAATTATTTTAACAAGGTGGTGGGGCATTAAAATAAGAATATAAGTGTTTAAAATGACCTAAAACCTCTCAAAAATAAATATTTAATTGAATTATTTAATCATTATAAATTATAATATTCTATAATGAAACAATTTGGAGACTTTTTTCATTAAGAAAACATGGATATAACATTATCTTTTCAAAAATTTCATGTCTGTCCTCTCGTCCAATTTTAAAAGGCCACATATATCCTCTATTTTCCATCTTTAAAGAACCATTTTGTTAAACCAATACCTACCAAAATATAGTATTTAATAACCTCCCTAAATCATATATACCCTATCTTTTTTTCGGTGTCCCCTAATAAGATTATAATTATATGCCTAATTACGCACTCTAATGAAGTTGTAAAATTGATAAATGTGCATATTTATTTTATTTAATCTTTCACCCACATATAACATTATTCAACTATGATAACATAATAAAATCATTAAATAATATATATAGATGAAATTATGTTAATTTCATAATGAATATCCAACTCCACTTCCAACAAATGGGAAACCAAACTATCGACCGTGTGTACAATGGACTACCACCTCATGAACAGATGTAATTAATTTTCCATTACCTCATTTCAAGGTCAGATATAACAATGGATCTCACATATTTTTATTATATTAAGGAAATTTTTATACTTATATAATTTTTATATCAGATTTTCTTTCTTAATTTCCAAACTGTGGGGGATAAAATAATATCTTCTTTGTGTACGCATGGAAACCGTCTTGCGACACGATGTGATTAGTTTTTCTCTTATAATTTATATGAATGCTAGAAAAGTTAAATTTAATTAATATATATGATATTTATGATTTATAAATTCATAGGAAATTAAAATTTCACATCTAAATTATTACTTCCATTTTTTTGAAAACAACAACATCACTCATATGAACTTGTGGACTACTACCTCCTTGTAGCGATGTGAAATATTTTTCATTTCATTTTTATATGAATCATAATAAGGACATATTTGATTAATATAAATGATATGTATGACATAATTATTATTATTTTTATATTTTAATTAATTTTAGTTTCCTTTTATTCCATCCATCTTGAAAAATGGAATCATTGTTCATGTTTATATACGCTCTACCGTCTCCATGAACGATGTAATCGATTTTCTATACTACCTTTAATATATTATTGTATATATATATATATAATGAATATATATGATAATTATATCATTTTTAATATTATGGATATGATTCATCCATGATAAAATTAAAAGGGAAAGCACTATCAAACTAAAACATATATGAAGAACGCAGTCATTATCACTAAAAATAGTGATTTTAAAAATGATTTGTTAATAAACGGGTGATAAAAGACTATAGGTAAATATTATATGATACTTTATTAATGAGTAGGTTTTTAATATATTGATAATACGAATATAATTATTTTACAAGTGGTTCAGACACATAAAAAGAAATTCAAACCTAAGGTAAGGGTTTATCATATCACTTTTACGTCCACGAGTCATATAACATATTCACCAGTTATATATTTGTTTTGTTTTATATAAATCCATGTTCATATGTTATATCATTAATATATTTATCTTCATTGTATTTAATATCTCAATTGATGTTATTTATTTTATGGGAAATACGATCCAGAAGTTACCAAAGTGGTAATGTTTTATTTCACAATCTCAACATTATTCTGGATTATTTATCTGTATGTCTCCATTTGGAGAATTATATGATATTTATATATCATAACAAATATGTTTTATTTTCCTCTATTTATTATTGTTATTTTTAATGAAATTTTTAAAATTTCCTTTCTTTGGTACTTAAAAGGATTGATAAATTTTGAAGATAATATAACTATATTTAGCTCCTTGGCAAAATATCCATCTTCATCAAAATCCATGTTTTCAGTTTTTTTCAATTTTTTAACTTGTTTCAAAATTATTTATTAAATAAATTTTTACCTATTTTTTCAATTTAATCTTGTTTTAATGTAATATTCATGTCATGTTAAAAAAATGAATGTTTTCATTTTACATAAAATGAGAACGGAATCATTGTTTTAACATATATGACATGAATTAATTTTTCTGCAATCTTGTCCACTTAATGTTTTAATTATGATTTTAAAAAATATTAATAGTTATTCTAAAATAATTTTTTTTTTCAAAATGTATTGTTATATTTTTTTCAATGGTTATTTTCAATGTGTAAATGATATTTTTTACAATAATATATTTATTGACATTTATCATGTTTTTATATTTATAAAAGACATAAACCCATTATTAAAATTTTTACCTAGTAGGGATATATTTATTGATATAATTATTATTATTTATTTAGATGGTTTATGATTAGTTCCAAAAGGGATGAAAATTTTTATTTCCATTCACCATATTGTTCTGAATCATTTATTATTATTTTTATTAGATTGGGGAAAGTATTAAAATTATTATGTGATTTTTTTGATATGAATGTTTATGTTGATTATAATTATAAGTCCCCAGCCTTAAAAATTACTTAATCTTGAGTTATTACAAGAATAAACATTGGGGATCTTTTCGGTTTAGAGTATTAGAGAATTAGATCATAAATCATGCATTACATTACACATTTAAACAAGGTGGTTACATAAAAGACAGTATTCATTTTTCCAATCAAAGGAGACATTTTTAAAATGAAACAGGTATTATTTCTTGACACTTCATCGACACTATCATCACATCGTGTAATTTTCCCTTGACCTGTGAAAAAAAATTAAAAAACTTTGGATGAGCATAAAAAGATCAGTAACGGATATAAAAATACGGAATGAAAACATTAGTCCATGTATACATAAGAATCAATGAAATATTACGTTACTCATAAAACATAAGCACTTTAACATAACTCATGAAATCATAAGATTCATGAATAATTCATAGAAATCATAAGACATAAAGGTAACTTGTGGCATTCATAACATTCTTACATAGGGAGTAACCCTCATGGTTATGTTTGGAATACCCATCATAGTATATTCCCTAAATTTCTTTGGAGAAACCTTAGCATTTAACCCCTTTGCATTACCCAATGGATTGGAGAGTTGTATCGGGCTCACCCGCCCTTAGTTTATCACGTAACCACCCGTCTTCAAAAACAACTCCCAAAAACCATAACATAATCGTATCACAAAAAACATGCATAAAGGAAACATTAAATTTTCACATTTCAATCAAATGATATCAATACAACACATTGATATAATAAAAAAAATATCAAAACCATTTTCTATACCAAAATAAAAGAAAAGTTAAACATGGTAGTTATTTTTCATTTAAGAAAAATTTATGGCTTGTATAGGAAGCCGAAACTCAAATAATGGTCACGACGGCAAAGAAGTAGTTGTCGCCGCATACGTAAGAAAAAAAAATCCTTTTGTCATTTAGTAAAATGCTTAGTAAAAAAAGCTTCTTTTTGAATAAAAGATAAAGTCAAAGGGGTTTATACACCATATAAAGGAAAGTTGTGTATAAACAAAATATGCCTTAATGGAAGGAGATTGAGATGAAGTCCCTTACCTCGTGTCCGACCTGACTCGATCATTCTTTAATCTCCTGAATAATAAACTAGAGTTAATTTATACTTTCTTAAGAACCATTTTCATGTTCATTATTCCTTTTATATCACTTATTTCCATGTTATAAATATTAAGTAATTATTTATGTTAATAATGGTCATTTTGTCGATCTATGGTACTTGAGTCAAAAATAAACTTCTTATAATTACAAGTTATTCATGTGGTAAAATATCCATTATATACAGAATTATATTCATGATGTATATATCATATATATCATATATATTATGTATATACATGCATTTATAATATTACATAACATTTAGATGTAATATATGAAATGCCCAGTTCATGGAGACGGTAAGCCGTACATACGCATGGACACTACTTTCAATTATATTTCGTATTTAATAGAATGAATTCATATTGATATAAAGGTATATAATAATTCCAGTATAATATCATATATAACATCATAAACTCCATCCATTATACGTCCCACATATGGCATTGACAAATCAAATCACTTTGAGGGGGTGCTAGTCCGCATTTCCTAAAATGAAGATATTGCGTTTACCCATAATGGAAACCATAAAGGTATGCCATAAATGAAAAATAAAGAAGCATAAAAAACATAAACATAATATATATCATATATAAATATAGTGAAATAATAACGACCATCATGAAAGGTGTTAAAAAAAGAATGACCAATCATCGTTTCGTGAGGCAGTAATTCACCATCCACAGAAACAGTATGTTCTTTAACCATTAGACGAAGGTGTGTGTAAGTGTAAATCAAATCCTTCTCATAATAACATCCTAGTATATTTAAGATATAGTTTTTGTTATAAAAGAATGAAAAAAAAAGAGTTTAGGGGGTTGGAGGATCAAAATAAAACAAAAGAACATTAGAGAAGACTTTACCTTTAAATCGGGAAACTTCCCTTGGTTTGAAGCCAAAGGGTTTCTTAAAGAGATTTCTGCCTAAGGTAAGGCTTCTATGATTAAGAGAAGGATGTGGAGAGATAAAATGTGTAGAGTTTGGAAGATACCCAGGCTTGAGAGGTGTGGGTAAGGGGGTAGAGTTGGGGGCCTTTTATTAGAGGGAGGAGGTCTTGGAAAGTCATGAAATGTTACTTTATTTTAAAATGAGTTTTGGATTTTAAAGGTCCCAAAATGATATATTTCTAGGATAAGGTTATAAGGGTTCGAAATACACCGATCCAATAGGTTTTTTACAAGTGTATGTCTTAGATTTTACACTATCTTTTCGTTTTATTTAAATCGTTCATTAACGAGGTAATCATTGCATCATCATAGTGTCATAAATAAATTAATTTATTTAATGTCTAAAAATATTTAAAAAATAATTTTAGTTTTACAATTATTATTTATAGTCTAAGATATCATTTACACAGACAAAACTAAAATTGTTTTACTCAGGTGTTACATACTTTTATGATATTCTCCTTTCTTAAAAAATAAAATGATAAAGTGTCACTATCACCCAAAAGTGATTCCATGGGGTCCCTAAGTTAGGAAAAAGGTATCCCATGGTCGGCCATGAAAAAACCAGTAGCATTAAGACATATGTTGGGGTCATTTTATATTATTATGATATTATTTTATTACACTTAACTACCCGATTACTAATTAGTCATGATAATTAAAGATAATTACCGTAGTTACTATTCATAATGTCCAAAAAGAAAAAATTATAAATTACATAATTTGTACCATCTGATTCCAAATATGGAATAAATTTTACCAAATTCCAAACACAGAAATTGCAGTAATTAATTTAAAAATAATTCCCATTGTCAAAACAATTAGCGGGTTTTTTTGAAACAATATCTATGTAAAGTTTGGCACTTGTTTATGCCCAATTCCAAAGTGAAATTGATTAAAATGACCAACATTGGATTAAATGGTAAAAATATATACTAATTTATCTTTAAAACCAATTAAAAATATAATCAAACCATATAGTTAAATTAGATAAAAAACCAATTTTGATGTAAAATGCAGTATTTTTCACTATTCATTAAAAAATGAACACTGTCAAAAAAATAAAAAATATTTATCCAAAGTAAATTTCAATGTCCCAATTCTAAATAATAAGTTTATTTTGATAAATATAGCTTATAAAATTTTCAAAATATAGAATTAAAAATTGAATTCTATAAAAAGGTGGTAAAAAAATATTTTAAAAATATTAGAGTATTCTGTGCCTAAGATTAGATATATTCTCCTCTAAAACACATTCTAATTCATAAATAGACATAGATAATAAAATCTATTATTCATTACTTACTTGGGATGTTACATCCTTCCCCCCTTTATAAAATTGCATCCCCACAATTTATTTACTTATCGAATAAGTGGGGGTATTTATCTCTTATTACATTTTCAGATTCCCATGTTGCCTCTTCAATCATGTGGATTTTCCACAAAACAATTACTTGATGAATCACCTTATTCTGAAACACTTTCTCCCTATGGTCAAGAATTTGTACCGGTTTTTCCTCAAAAGATATATTCTATTTCAGTTGAACTACCTCTGGGCTGAAAACATGAGATGGATCAGGCATGTACTTCCTTAACATTGAAACATGAAAAACATTGTGTACTTGAGATAAAATCGGAGGTAAAGCCACTCTGTATGCAACTGATCCAACTCTCTCCAGAATTTCATATGGTCCAATGAACCTTGGAATCAGCTTTAATTTATTACCAAATCGCATCACACTCTTCCATGGTGAAACTTTGAGGAAGACATGATCACCTACCTCAAAAGAGAGATCCTTCCTCCTGTTGTTCGCATAACGTTTCTGCCTACTCTGAGCTGTTCTCATGTGTTTCTGAATCAGATGAACTTTTTATGCCAACTCTTCTACCAATTATGGTTCCATCAACTTCCTTTCACCCACTTCATCCCAAAAAGCTGGATTTTGACACCGCTTCCCAAATAATACCTCAAATGGTTCCATCTGTATACTAGAATGAAAACTATTTTTATAAGAAAACTCAACCAAAGAAAGATGTTGGTCCCAAATTCCCTGATAATACATCAAACAAGAACGTAGCATATCCTCCAAAGTCTGAATTGTTCAACTTGACTGCCCATCTGATTGAGGATGAAAATCTATACTAAAATTTAATTCAGTTCCCAACAAATTCTGAAGGTCTTTCCAAAATATAGAATTAAATCTGGGATCATGATCAGATACAATGGAGAGGGGATCTCCATATAACCCGACTCTCTCTTTAAGATACAAACAAGAAAGTCGATCTAGAGAAAAAGTATCTCATATATCAAGGAAATGAGCAGATTTAGTCAAGCGATCAACAGTAACCCACATTGCATTATTACCTAAAGGTGTATTTAGAAATCCCACAATGATGCTCATGGATATATTCTCCCATTTCCACTCTGGAACTGGTAAAGGCTGAAGTATCCCTTTCGGTAACTGCCACTCTCCTTTAACCTATTACAAGTCAAACACTTCACCGTAAAATCAGCAATGTCTCTTTTTATTCCGTCCCACCAGTAATACTCTCGAAGTTCACTATACATCTTAGTACTACTTGGATGAACTGAAAACGAAGAACTATGAGATTCACATAACAAATATCTCTTCAACCATTAATCACACGTCACACACAATCTCTTCCCAAATCTCAAAACAAAATCATCATCAATGTTGAATTCATACAACTTAACCTTTTGAACTAGCTCTACCTTTTTCTGCAACTCAGTGTCTTGCTTCTGTTCTTGATTAATTCTATCTGATAGAGAAGATTTCAAAGATACCTGAAACAAAACAGAAGATCATCCTGAACCAACTCCTTCTATGGAAAATTTCATCAAATCCTTAACCAAAGGATCACATTCCAAACACAACATGTTTAATGAAGCATTACTTTCTCGACTCATTAGCCACTTTATTTTCCTTTCCTGGATGGTAATGAATTTTACAATCATAATCCTTGATTAATTCTAGTCATATCCTCTGTCTCATGTTCAATTCTTTCTAAGTGAATATATACTTTACACTTTTGTGATCAGTATATATTTCACACTTTACTCCATTCAAATAATGCCTCCAAATTTTTAAAGCGAAAAGAATATTAGCTAATTCCAAATAATGTGTAGGGTAATTTACCTCATGAGTTTTCAACTGACATGAAGTATTAGAAATTACCTGATCATTCTACATTAGGACACAACCAAGTCCTTTTAATGAATCATTACTATAGATAACAAAATCACCATTCCTGGAAGGTAGTTCCAAAACTGGAGCATTCACCAATCTTCTTTTAAATTCCTAAATACAATCATCACATTATTTTGTCCAGAAAAACCTAACACCCTTCTGAGTTAGCTTACTCATTTTACTAGATAACCATGAATTTTTGTTAGCAAACCTTCAGTAATAGCCTTCCAAACCTAGAAAACTATGAATCTCGGTTACATTTTTGGGTCTTGTCCATTCGTCAATAACCTTTGTTTTTGCAGGATCAATAGTTATCCCATCTTTAGAAACAATGTGACCAAGGAATGAAAATTTTTGAAACCAAAACTCACACTTTCTGAATTAACCATACAATTTATTTTCTTTTAAGGTTTTCAAAATAACCCTTAAATGTCTTTCATACTCCTCTTTAATTTTAGAAAACACCAAAATATCATCAATGAAAACAACCACAAAATTATCCTAGAACTCATGGAAAATTATTTTCATAAGGTCCATGAATACAGCTGGTGCATTGGTTATCCCAAAAGGCATAACTACAAATTCATAATGTCCATATCTTGTACAAAATGCAGTCTTCGGCAATATCTGCTTCCTTTACCTTCAAATGATGGCACCCTGATCTCAGGTCAATCTTTGAAAAATATTGAGCTCCCTGGAGCTGATAAAAAAAATCACCGATATGGGGCAAATGATATTTGTCCTTAACAGTGATGTTATTCAAGGCTCAATAATAAATGAAAAGTCTCATTGAACAATATTTCTTTTTAACTTATAAGACAGATGCACCCCATGGTGATGTGCTAGGTTGAATGAAACCTTTCACTAATAAATCATGTAATTTCTACTTCAACTCTAAAAGTTCAATTTGAGCCATTCGATAAGGGGGTTTTGAAATTGTCTTAGCATCAAGAACTAAGTAAATAATAAATTCAACCTTCTGATCTAGTATTATTCTAGGAAACTCTATAGAAAAGACATCAGGATCCTCATTTTCAACTGGCACATCATTAATCTGAACGGTTACATTTTTTTCAAAAATATGTGCAAGGTTACATTCATTTCAATCTTTTACAAGTTTCTCAGCCTCTAGATATGTTATCAATAGCAAGGGTTCATTATTGTACACAATCTTAAAGTTTTCTTGAAAAGAAACTTCTTTAGCTCTACAATCAATCTTAGCATGGTAAACAGAGAGCCAATCCATACCCAGGATATCATCAAACTCTACTAGAGTTAAAACAATAAGGTTTTCAAGTATGTTATTTCCACGGATATGGATAGGAAGATTCTTATAATTTTTTTGCCTCAAAATTTCCCCTAGGTTTTTTACCATAACTTCAAGATTCATTTCTTGAGATATAATTCTCAATTTACTAGAAAATATTTCAGAGAAGAAAGAATGTGTAGACCCTGAATCAAACAACACACTGGAATAATATGAAAAAACAAACAAAGTACCTGATACCACTTCATTTGATGGCCCAACATCTGATGAAGTAGTTGCAAAGTATTTCACCACCCATTTCTGCTTGTAGTCTAACTGTTTCTGATCATTTGATCTCTTTGTTGGACACTCATTTGCATAATTACCCATCTCATTTCATTTGAAACATTTCATGAACTGTAAATCAAAATTTGTCTTACCAACAACTTGATCTTTTCCAGTTCAATCATGAGCCTTATTTCCCATATTACCACATCGGTTACACTTACTAGAATTAAAAATACACTCTCCAACATTCTTTTTACCAAATTTATCACAAAATGAAAACTTAGTTTTTATACCATGAGATCTTTTTGAAGAATTCATCCCTTTCTCCTACCACCTCGGTCTCTTCTTCTGTTGGTTGTCATAGAACACTTGATCATCAGCAAACTCCATTTCCACCTTCTCAGCACATTGAACAAGATTTTAATAACTTTTGAAATAATGATAAGCGAATTCCCTTCAATATTTTAGCTTTAATCCTGAGTAAAAATGATTGATTTTACCATCAAGGTCTCAGATAATATTTGGAGCATACCTTGCCAATCAGGTGAACCTTTCTTCATTAGTAGCCACTGAGTCGTCCTCTTGCCTCAATTCCAAGAATTTTTTTTCTATCCTATGTCGAACAACCTTAGGAAAATATTTATCCAAAAACATACCTTAGAATTCATCCCAGTCAAGAGAATCAATCTCATCAATGTCCCTGATATTTTTAACCATCGACCACCACTGATCTACTTCACCCTCCAAATGGTAAATATGAAGACTAAAATTTTGATTGTCTGAACACCCCATGACATCGAAAATATTCTCCAGTTATTTAATACACCATTCAGCTAGAACAGGGTCATATGTTCCCTTGAATTATGGGGGATGTTGCCTCATGAAATGTCCCACCACTGACATGTTCCTTTGTGGTCGATCTGGCTGATCTCATGCATGGATACCACCACCATTTATCGCTTGAGTTAATTGTGCCATTTCTGCAAAAAACTGTTCAGTTCCAATTCAGACTATCATAGGATGCTAATTCGGAACGTCATTTCCTTCGGTATTCCTTCCTAGCACATCTTCCCTGTTTCCTCTGTGGAAAACCATTCTGAACAAACATGTCTTAGATGAAGCAACATGGTAATCCTCAAATGCTATATCATTTCAATTTTACCATAAGAAAATTATTTTTTGATAATAATTTAATAGAATTATAACTTCTAAAGTTATCTAAACTTACCTTTGATACCAACTATAAGGCCCTAGCCTCAAACATTACTTAATCTTGAGTTATTACATGAATACACATTGATGATCTTTTCAGGTTTAGATTTTTAGAGAATTAGATCATAAATCATGCATTACATTCCACATTTAAAAAAGGTGGTTACATAAAAGATAGTATTCATTTTTCCCATCAAAGTAGTCATTTTTAAAATAAAACATGGATTCTTTCTTGACACTTCCTCGCCACTATCATCACAACATGTACTTTTCGCTTGACAAGTGAAAAATATTTCAAAAATATGGGATGAGCATAAAAAGCTCAGTAAGGGAAATAAAAATATGGAATGAAAACATTAGTCCATGTATACATAAGAATCAATGAAATCATACATTACTAATAAAAATAAGAACATTAACATACCTCATGAAATCATAGGATTCATGAATAATTCATAGAAATCATAAGACATAAAGGTAACTTGAGTTATTCATAACATTCTTACATAGTGAGTAACCCTCATGGTTACATTTGGAATATCCATCACAGTATATTCCCTAAATCTCTTAGAAGAAACCTTAGTGTTTAACCCATTCATGTTACCCAATGCATTAGATAGCTATATCGGGCTCACCCACCCTTAGTTTATCATAGAACCCCCCATCTTCAAAAACAACGCCCAAAAACCATAACGTAATTGTATCACATAAAAATTTATAAAGGAAACATAAAATTTCAACATTTCAATCACAAGATATCAATATAACACATTGATATAATAAAAAAATTATCAAAACCATTTTCAATACCAAAATAAAAGAAAATTAAAACAAGGTATTTATTTTTCATTTAAAAAAAGGTATGGCTTGTAGAGGAAGCCGAAACTCAAATAATGGTCACATCGGCGGAGAAGTCGTTGTCGCCGCATACGTAAGACAAAACATTCCTTTTGTCATTTAGTAAAACACTTCGTACAAATATATTCCTTTTTAATAAAAGTAAAAGTAAAAGGGGTTTTACACATTATAAAACAAAGTTGTGTATAAAAAAACATGCCTCAGTGAAAGGAGATTGAGACAAAGTCCCTTACCTCGTGTCTGACTTGACTCAATCGTTCTTTAATCTCCTGAATAATAAAATAGTGTTAATTTCTACTTAATTAAGAAACTTTTTTAAATTCATTATTTCTTTTATATCACTAATTTCTATGTTATAAATATTATGTAATTATTTAAGTTAATAACAGTTGTTTTGTCGATCTTTGGTACTTGAGTCAAAAATAAACTTTTTTATAATTACAAGTTATTCATGTGGTAAAATATACATTATATACATAATTATATTCATTATGTAGATATCATATATATCATTTATATCCAGTATATACATGCATTTATAATATTACATAATATTTAGTGGTAAGAAATGAAATGCACCATTCAAGGAGACGGTAAGTCGTACGTACGCATGAACACTACTTTCATTTCTATTTCGTATTTAATGGAATGAAATCAAAATGATATAATGGTATATTATAATTCTAGTATAAAATCATATATAACATCATAAGCTCAATCCTTTATACCTCCCTCATATGGCATTAACAAATCAAAACACTTTGAGGGGGTGGTAGTCCACACTTCCTAAAATGAAGGTACCCCGTTTACCCATAATGGAAACCATAAAGTTATGAAATAAATGAAAAATACAGAAGAATAAGGAAAACATAAAAATAATATATATAATATATAAATATAGTTACATCTTAATGGTTACCATGAATGGTGTTAAAAGAACATTGAATAATCATCATTTCATGAGGCAGTAATTCGCCATCCACAGAAACAGTATGTTCTTCAACCATTAGACGGAGGTGTGTGTAAAAGTAAATATAATACTTCTCATAACAACATCCTAGTATATTGAATATACTGGTTTCATTACAAAAGAAAGTAATAAATGGAGTTTTGGGGGTTGGAGAAGCAAAATAAAACAAAAGAAAATTAGAGAAGACTTTACCTTTAAATTGGGTAACTCCCCATGGTTTGACCCAAAAGGGTTTCTTGAAGAGATTTCCGCCTAAGATAAGGATTATATGATTAATATAGGTATGTGGAGAGATAAAATGAGCATAGTTTTGCTGAGAAAACGGCTTGATAGGTGTGGGTAATGGGGTAGAGGTGGGGTCCTTTTATAAGAGGGAGGAGGGGCACTCTTGGAATGTCATGAAATGTTACTTTATTTTAACATGAGTTTCAGATTTTAAAGGTCCTACAATGATATATTTCTAGGATAAGGTGATAAGGGTTCGAAATCCACCCATAAAATGGGTTTTTGACAATTGTATGTCTTAGATTTTACATTATCATTTCATTTTATTTTAATCGTTCATTAATGAGGTAATCACTCCATCATCATGGTGTCATAAATAAATTAATTTATTTAATGTATAAAAATTATAAAAAATTACTATGATGTAGGAAATCTTCTAAGATTTACAATTACTATTTATAGTCTAAGATATAATTTACACATAAAAAACTAAAATTGTCTTACCTAGGTGTTACAAACTTTTGTGATATTCTCCTTTCTTAAAAAATAAAATGATAAAGTGTCACTATCACCCAAAAGTGATTCCATGGGGTCCCTAAGTTTGGAACAAGGAATCCCATGGTTGGACATGACATAACCAGTAGCATTAGGACACATGTTGGGGTCATTTTATATTATTATGATATTATTTTATTACCCTTAACTACCTGATTACTAATTAATCATGATAATTAAAGATAATTACCGTCGTTACTATTTATAATGTCCAAAAACAAAAGCGTCTTAATTACATAATTTGGACCTTCTTATTCGAAATATAGAATCCATTTTACCAAATTACAAACACAGAAATTGTAGTAATTAATTTCAAAATAATTTCTATTGTCAAAATAAATAGCGGCTTTTTTTGAAACAATATCTATGAAAAGTTTGGCACTTGTTTATGCCCAATTCCAAAGTGAAATTAATTACAATGACCAAAATTGGATTAAATGTTAAAAATATATTATAATTAAACATTAAAACAAATTAAAAAGATAATTATACTAAATATTTAAATTAGATGAAAAATTAGTTTTGTAGTAAAATGAAGTATCTTTCACTATTCATTAAAAAATGAACATTGTCAGAAAAGTACCAAAAAATTATACAAAGTAACTTTCAAAGACCCAATTATAAAGTATAAGAATATTTTTGATAAATAGATCTTATAAAATTTTCAAAATATATATTTAAAAATGGTTTTCCATAAAAATGCAGTAAAACAATCTTTTAAAAATATAATAGTATTCTATGCTTAAGATTGGATTTACTCTCATAAAAATAACTATCTAATTAATAAATAGACATAGATAAGAAAATATATTATTCATTACTTACTTGGGATGTTAAAAAATTCCCCTCTATAGAAAATTTCATCCCCTCAATTTATTTACTTATCGAATAAGTGAGGGTATTTATCTCTCATTGCATTTTTAGATTACCTTGTTGCCTCTTAAATCATGTGGTTTTTCCAAAAAACCTTAACTTGATGAATCACCTTATTCTGCAGAAATTGCTCCTTGTGGTCAATATTTTTGATGGATTGTTCCTCATAAGATATATTCTCTTCCAGCTGAACTACCTCTGTACTCAAAACATGATATGGATCTGGCATGTACTTCCTTAACTTTGAATCCTGAAAAACATTGTGTACCTGAGATAAACTCGGATGTAAAGCCACTCGGTATGCAACTGATCCAACTCTATCTAGAATTTTATGTGGTCCAATGAACCTTGGACTCAGATTTCCTTTCTTACTAAATTGAATCACAATATTCCATGGTGAAACTTCGAGGAAGTCATGATCACCTACCTCAAAAGAGAGATCTTTCCTCCTGTCGTCCGTATAACTTTTCTTCCTAGTCTGAGTTGTTATCATGTGTTTCTGAATCAGCTAAACTTTTTCTGCCAACTCATCTACCAATTCTGGTCCCATAAACTTCCTTTTACCCACTTCATCCCAAAAAGCTAGAGTTCGACACAACTTCCCATATAATTCCTCAAATGGTACCATCTATATACTCGAATGAAAACTGTTATTATAAGAAACTCAACCAAAGAAGGATGTTGGTCCCAACTTCCTGGATAATCCATCGAACAAGCATGTAGAATATCCTCTAAAGTCTGAATTGTTCATTTTGACTGCCGATCTAATTGAGAATGAATAGCTGTACTAAAATTTAATTCAGTGCCCAAAAACTTCTGAAGGCCTTTCTAAAATTTAGGAGTAAACCTAGGATCACGATCACATACAATGGAGAGGGGAACTCCATATAAACTTACTATCTCTTTAAGATACAAACGAGGAAGTTTATCTAGGGAAAAAGTATCTCGTATAGTAATGAAATGAGTAGATTTAGTAAAGTGATCACCAATAACCCAGATTGCATTATAACCTCGAGGTGTCTTCGGAAATCCCACAATAAAGTCCATGGATATATTCTCCCATTTCCACTCTAGCACTGGTAAAGGATCACACATCCCTTTAGGTAACTTCCACTCTACTTTAACCTATTTACAAGTCAAACACATCACAGTAAAATCATTAATGTCTCTATTCATTCCGTCCCACCAGTAATACTCCCGATGATCTCTATACATCTTAGTACTGCCTGGATGAACTGAAAACGACGAACTATGATCTTCATATAACAACTCTCTCTTCAACTTCGAATCACAAGGAATACACAATCTCTTCACAAATCCCAAAACACAATCATTATCAAGGTTGAATTCAGGCAACGTAACCTTCTGAACCATCTCTACGTTTTTCTGCATCTCAGTGTCTTGCTTCTGTGCTTGATTAATTCTATCTGATAGAGAAGATTTCACTGATACCTAAAACAAAACAGTAGAACATCCCACAACAACTAATTCTATGCCAAAGTTCATCCAATTCTTAACCAATGGATCACGTTCCAAATGAAACATGGTAAATGAAGCATTACTTTTTCAACTCAAAGCATCTACCACTTTATTTTATTTTCCCGGATGGTAATGAATTGTAAAAGCATAATCCTTGAATAATTCTAGACATCTCCTCTGTCTCATGTTCAATTATTTCTGAGTGAATATATACTTTAAACTTTTTTGATTGGTATATAATTCACACTTTAATCCATACAAATGATGCCTCCAAATTTTTTAAGTAAGAACAACAGCAGTTAATTCCAAATCATGTGTAGGGTAATTTACCTCATGAGTTTTCAACTGACGTGAAGCATAAAAAATTACCTAATCATTCTGAATTAGGATGCAACCATGTCCTTTTAATTAAGTATCACTGTAGATATCAAACTCACAATTCCTAGAAGGTAGTGCCAAAACAGGAGCATTCACCAATCTTCTTTTCAATTCCTGAAAAAAATCATCACATTCTTTTGTCCAGATAAACTTAACACCCTTCGGAGTTATCTTAGTCATTGTAATAGATAACCGTGAATTTGTTTTAACAAACCTTTGGTAATAGCCTGCCAACCCAAGAAAACTACGAATCTCGATTACATTTGTTGGTCTTGGCCATTCTTCAACAACCTTTGTTTTTGCAAGATCAACAGTTATCCCATCTTTAGAAACAATGTGACCAAGGAAAGAAATTTATTGCAACCAAAACTCACACTTGCTGAATTTCCCATACAATTTAATTTCTTTTAAGGTTTGAAACATAACCCTTAAATATCATTCATGCTCCACTTAAATTTTAGAAAACACCAAAATATCATAAATGAAAACAACCACAAACTTATCCAAGAACTCATGGAAAATTCTATTCATAAGGTCTATGAATAAAGAAGGTGCATTGGTTAGCCAAAAAGACATAACTACAAATTCATAATGGCCATATCTTGTACGAAATGCAGTCTTTAGAATATATGCTTCTTTTACCTTCAACTGATGGTACCCCGATCTTAGGTCAATCATTGAAAAATACTAAGCTCCCTGGAGCTAATCAAACAAATCATGGATATGAGGAAAATGATTTTTGTTCTTAACAGTGATGTTATTCAAGGATATATGATCAATTCAAAGTCTCATTAAACCATCTTTATTTTTAACAAATAACATAGGAGAACCCCATGGTGATGTACTAGGTCGAATGAATCCTTTATCTAATAAATATTTCAATTGATCCTTCAACTATAAAAGTTCAATTTGAGCCATTTGATAAGGGGGTTTTGAAATTGGTTTAGCATTAGGAACTAAGTCGACAGTAAATTCAACTTCTCGATCTGGTATTATTCCAGAAAACACATCAAGAAAAACATCAGGATACTCATTTACCACTGGGACATCATTAATCTGAACGGTTCCATTGTTTTTAACAATATGTGTATTGTAACATTAATTTCCATCATTTATAAGTTTCTCATCCTCTTGATATGTTAGCAACAGTAAGGGTTCATTCCTGTACACAAACAGATAGTCTTTCTGAAAAGAATATTCTTTGTCTCTACAATAAATCTTAGTGTGGTAAATAGAGAGCCAATCCATACCTAGGATAACATCAAACTCTACAAGAGGTAAATCAATAAGGTTTTCAAGTTAGTTCTTTCCACGGATAAAGATAAGAAGATTCTTATAAATTCTTTTTCCCTCAACATTTCCCCTAGGTGATTTTACCATAAGTTCAACAATCATTTCTTGAGATAGAATTTCCAATTTACTAGAAAATTTTTTAGAGATGAAAGAACGTGAAGACCCTAAATCAAACAACACAGTAGAATTATCTGAAAAAACAAATAAAGTACCTGATACCACTTAATTTGATGGCCCAACATCTGCTGAAGTAGTTTCAAAGGATTTCACCACCCCTTTCTGCTTGTAGTATGACTATTTCTCATCATTCGAGCTCTTTTTCGGACACTCGTTTTCATAATGATCCATCTCCTTGCACTTGAAACATTTCACTAACTGTAAATAAAATTTGGTCTTACCGTCACCTTGATATTTCCCAGTGCAATCACGAGCCTTATTTCCCATCTTAACACATCGATATCACTTTCCAGAATTCAAAAGACACTCCCCAGCATGCTTTTTAACACATTTATCACAAACTGAAAACATAGTTTTCTTACCATCAGACCTTTTTGAAGAATTCTTCCCTTTCTCCTGCCACCTCTGTCTCTTCTTCCTCTGTTGGTTTTCATAGAACACTTGATCATCAGAAAACTCCATTTACAACTTTTCAGCACATCGAACAAGCTTTTCATACATTTTGAACTTACGAGAAGCCAATTCCATTCAATATTTTGGCTTTAATCCAGAGTAAAAATGATTGATTTTACTATCAAGGTCTCAGATAAAATTTGGAGCACACCGTGAAAATCGAGTGAACCTTTCTTAAAAAGTTGCCACTGAATCGTCCTCTTGCCTCAATTCCAAGAATTTTTTTTCCATCCTATGTAAAAAATCCTTAGGAAAATATTTCTTGAGAAACATACCTTTGAATTCATCCCATTCAAGAGCATCAATCTCATCAAAGTCCCTAATATTTTTAACCAATGACCACCACTGATCTACTTCACCCTCCAAACAGTAAATAGAAAGACTAACCTATTAATTTTATGAAAACCCCATGACATTGAAAATCATCTCCAGTGCTTGAGTCCATCCTTCAGCTCACACAGGGTTAGATGATCCTTTGAATGATGGGGGATGGGGCCTCAGGAAATGTTCCACCACTGACATGTTCCTTTGTGGTTGATCTGGCTGATCTCATGCATGGATACCACAACCATTTATCGCTTGATTCAACTGTGCCATTGCTGCAACAAACTATTCAGTTCATATTCCGACTATCTCAGGATACTGATTCAGAAGGTCATTTCCTTCGGTAAGCCATCCTAGCATTGCTTCCCTGTTTTCTCTGCGAAAAACCATTCTGAACAAACATGTCTTAGATGAAGCAACATAATAATATTCATATTCTATATCATTTCAATTTGACTATAAGAAAAATATTTTTAGATAATCATTTAATATAATTCTAACTCCTAAAGTTATCTAAATCGACCTTTGATACAAAATATAAGGCCCTAGCCTTAAACATTACTTAATATTGAGTTATTATAAGAATACACATTGAGGATCTTTTCAGGTTTAGTGTTTTAGAGAATTTGATCATAAATCAGGCATTACATTCCACATTTAAACAAGGTGGTTACATAAAATACAGTATTCATTTTTCCCAAAAAGGAGACATTTTTAAAACAAAACTGGGATTATTTCTTGACACTTCCTCGACACTATCATCACATCATGTAATTTTCCCTTGACCTTTGAAAAACATTTCAAAAACATGGGATGAGCATTAAAAGCTGAGTAAGGGATACAAAAATACGAAATGAAAACATTAGTCCATGTATTTGTAAGAATTAATGAAATCATACATTACTCAGAAAACATAAGCACTTTAACATACCTCCTGATATTATAAGGTTCATGGATAATTTATAGAAATCATAAGACATAAAGGTAACTTGGGGCATTCATAACATTCTTACGTAGGGAGTAACCCTCATGGTTACGTTTGGAATACCCATCATATTATATTCCATAAATCTCATCGGAGATACATTAGAATTTAACCCTTTCGAGTTACCCAATGAATTGGAGAGCTATATCGGGCTCACCCGCCCTTAGATTATCATAGAACCACCCGTCTTAAAAAACAATTCCCAAGAACCATAACATAATCGTATCACATAAAACATCCATAAAGGAAACATAACAATTCCACATTTCAATCACAAGATATCAATACAACACATTGATATAATATAAACATTATAAAAACCATTTTCAATACCAAAATAAATGAAAAGTAAAACATGGGAATTTTTTTGATTTAAAAAAATTTATATCTTGTAGAGGAAGCTGAAACTCAAATAATGGTCAAGGGGCGGAGAATTCATTGTCACTGCATACATAAGAAAAAACATTCCTTTTGTCATTTAGTAAAATGATTCATACGAAAAGATTCCTTTTGAATAAAAGTAATATTCAAAGGGGTTTATACACCATATAAAATAAATTTGTGTATAAACAAAATATGCCTCAATGAAAGGAGATTGAGACGAAGTCCCTTACCTCGTGTCCGACTTGACTCGATCGTTCTTTAATATCCTGAATAATAAAAGAGAGTTAATTTATACTTTCTTAAGAAAGTTTTTGATGTTAATTATTCCTTTTATATCACTTATTTCCATGTTATAAACATTATGTAATTATTTAAGTTAATAACGGCCGTTTTGTCGATCTTTGGTACTTGAGTCAAAAATAATCTTCTTATAATTACAAGTTATTCATGTGGTAAAATATCAATTATATCTAGAATTATATTCATGATGTAGATATCATATATATCATATATATACAGTATATACATGCATTTATAATATTACATAACATTTATAGGTAAGAATTGAAATGCACCATTCATGGAGACGGTAAGCCGTATGTACGCATGAACGCTACTTTCATTTCTATTTCATTTTTAATGGAATGAAATCATAATTATTTAAAGTTATATTATAATTCCAGTATTATATAATATATAACATCATAAACTCCATCCTTTATACGTCCCACATATGGCATTAACGAATCAAATCACTTTGAGTGGGCGATAGTCTCCACTTCCTTAAATGAGGATATCACATTTACCCATAATGTAAACCATAAAGGTATTCCATCAATGAAAAATACAGAAGCATAAGGAAAAAATAGACATAATATATATCATATATAAATATAGTGACATCTTATTGTCCAGCATGAAAGGTGTTAAATGAATATTGAACAATCATCATTTCGTGAGCCAGTAATTCACCATCCACAGAAACAGTATGTTCTTTAACCATTAGACGGAGGTGTCTGTAAGTGTAAATCAAATCCTTCACATAAAAACATCCTCGTATATTGAATATACTGGTTTTGTTACAAAATAATGCAATAAAAAGATTTTACGGGGTTGGTGAAGGAAAATAATAGAAAAGAACATTAGAGAAGACTTTATCATTAAATCGGGTAACTCCCCATTGTTTGAATCAAAAGGGTTTCTTGAAGAGCTTTCTGCCTACGGTAAGGCTTATATGATGAAGAGAGGGATGTGGAGAGATAAAATGAGTAGAGTTTGTCCGATCCAAAGGCTTGATAGGTGTGGGTAAGGGGGTAGAGGTTGGGGCCTTTTATATGAGGGAGGAGGTGCACTCTTGGAAAGTCATGAAATGTTACATTAATTTAAAATGAGTTTTGGATTTTAAATGTCCCAAAATTATATATTTAATGGATGAGGTGATAAGGGTTCTAAATCCACCCATCCAAGAGGTTTTTTACATGTGTAAATCTTAGATTTTACATTATCTTTTCCTTTTATTTAAATCCTTCACTAATGAGGTAATCGCTGCATCATCATGGTGTCATAAATAAATTAATTTATTTAATATCAAAAAATTATAAAAAATACTATGATGTAGGAAATATTTTTAGATTTCCAATGAATACTTATATTCTAAGAGATTTTTTACACAGATAAAACTAAAATTGTTTTACATAGGTGTTACATACTTTTGTCATATTCTCATTTCTTTTAAAATAAAATGATAACGTGTCACTATCACCCAAAAGTGATTCCATTGGGTTCCTAAGTTTGGAATAAGGAATACCATGGTCTCCCATGACACAAAATGTAGAAATAGGACACATGTTGGGGTCATTTCATATTATTAAGATATTATTTTATTACCCTAAACTACCATATTACTAATTAATCATGATAATTAAAGATAATTACCGTCGTTACTACTAATAATGTAAAAAAAGAGTCTTAATTACATTACATGGACCTCCTGATTCTAAATATGGAATCCATTTTAAGAAATTACAAACATAGAAATTGTAGTAATTAATTTAAAAATAATTCCCATTGTCAAAACAAATAGCGGGTTTTTTTGAAACAATATCTATGAAAAGTTTGGCACTGGTTTATGCCCAATTACAAAGTGAAATTAATTACAATGACCAAAATTGGATTAAATGGTAAAAATATATTCTAATTAAACTTTAAAAACAATTAAAAATATAATCTAACCATATAATTAAATTAGATGAAAAAACAGTTTTGAAGTAAAATGCAGTATTTTTCACTATTCACTTAAAAATGAACATTGTACGAAAAATACCAAAAATTTATCCAAAGTAAATTTCTATGTCCCAATTCTAAATAATAAGTTTATTTTGATAAATATATCTTATAAAATTGTCAAAATATAGATTTAAAAATGGTTTTACATAAAAAGGCGGTAAAACAATCTTTTAAAAATATTAGAGTATTCTATGTTTAAGATTTGATATATTATTCTCTAAAACACTATCAAATTCATAAATAGACATAGATAAGATAATATATTATTCATTAATTACATGGTATGTTACAATAATTCACCCCATGAATATATGAATCTCAATAGAAATAGTATGTGATTGGTGGGTCACACATATATATAGCCTATCAATGCATCAATAGGTCTTATGAGACAAATCAGTTTAAAAAATTTGATGGTGTTATTCCCACATATTTAAAATATATTGTGGAAGGCCTTGACAGTATTAATAATATTTCCAATATTATGCATTCCCTATTTATATGATTAGTTATTTATTTCCATGTGACTATTAAAGTAGTTAGAAAAACTGTGTACATGTTTTAGGTTAATGGTGTAATTTATACTAATTTATTTTATCATCATTTATTTATTCCAAATTATGCTATATTTATTGATTAAATTTCACGTTTTTCAGTTATTTACCATTATAAATGGATTATTATTTATTAATCATGACAAATTACTCTGTACACTTACCCATAAAATGCATCTTATATCACCAATTTCATATGACTTACTACCCCGAGAAACGTTGATGTGTTTTTTAATTTATATTTTCAGATACAATATGAGTAATAAGGGAATATTAATGAAAACACTTTATATATTCTATGTCATCAATTATAATGTGAATTTCAAGTATATATCTAACTTACCAAGACTAATAAAATATTCGTAAAATTGGGATGATATTCCTTATATCATATCCTACTGTAATAGTGTAAACACTGGCTTCAGGATATTAGGGTTGAGGTATTTATAGTTGGTGTCAAAAAATGTTTAGTGGAAACCATATATACAAGATTTGAAAAAAAATATATTAGGGAATATAACCTCGTGGAATAATTCAATAATAAGACTAAGTATAATACAACATCCAAAATTTTAATGTTTTTAATTTTTGGATTTTAGAGAAATGAATATGAATATTGATACATTAAGTCGACTCCATTTTGGAATAGATATACCTGGCTATAATAACTCCAAAAAAGTTATGTTAGGCATAACTTGAGTATTTCATGGAACATGAAAATGATCATTAATGAAAAAATAATTTGAAACTCTTAAGGGATAATATTTAGTTAATTTAAATTTTCATTAAAAACCATTTAAAGGGTTTGAATATATTTTTATGAATTATAAACATAAATAAAGAAACCATGTTTTTGATTATGAGATTAGATATGAATAAAATTTCTAATTTGTGTTCCATATTTTTATAGTATGTGGATATTAAATTATGCTTCATAATGATATGATATTATATAGTGTATTCCATTATTTTTTAAAGGCATCCAATGGAATAAATGTGAAATATATCAATGTGCATACCCTAGGTTGGGATTCCCTTCCTAGGGAAGATACAGAAGATGGATCTAGAGAAATAGTTAGAACTGAAGAAATTATAACAATATTGGGGAAGATGACTTATGTTATGAGTAATAACCATTCCCATATAAATATTCATGATGAACCACCACATGGTGTAAATATGTTAGACCACATTATGTGTGTAAAACCTTCATAATTGAATGGGTCTACAAATCCATTTGTAGCTGAGTAATGGATATGTTACATAGAGAATATATTTATCTTAATTGGATGTAAATAAAGGGAGATGTTTGTTTTGGTAGTTAATAATCTACTAGGATAGTTGGATCAATGGTCCCAGAGACTAAGGATTAAGAATAATTAAAAAACATGTAATGGAATAATTTTATAATAATATTATTGGACTAGTATTTTCTTTAAAATAAACGACCAGATATGGAGAGAAAATTTCTTACTATAATAAAAAAGTTATATGAAAATGATCTTATATAATATTCCAACTATAAAGGTTATAAAATAGTAATATAGACTACAAACTTAATCCAAATAGTAATATTGATCATTTTTTATGGGTTAAATCCAATCATTTAAAAGGAACATCTCTTAAAAACACCCCCAACATACGATGACATAGTATCTTTCTCTATCAAGATAGGTAAATATTTCTCTAAGGAATATAAATTCTTTGGAAATAAATAGAAGGAGAGTATGATATACTGAAATAATGATAATGCAAAGATGGGAAGGAATGACTTTCACACAAGTGATAATTTTGGAATAAAACAAAATTGCACATTATTGAAGGGAATTGTATTTTTATACAATTGTGTGAATAAAGGAAACCATAATCATGATTAAGTGGGTAGGAAAGAAGTATACAATATTAAATGCTTCCATTGTAAGGAGTTTAAGCACTACAAAAATGAATTTCCGAAGCATTCGAAGAATATACCCAGAAGTAGATAATGGATCAAGGTCAAACTTATGATATTGATAAAATCATTATGAATTGATTAATGTTAATGAATTGGTATTCAAGAGATATATTATAGAATTATTTTATCAATGATATTCTAATTATATGAATCATAAAAATTTTAAGGATCATAGTAGAATAAATGTTCATTAAGCATCTAAAATCATAAGACGAATATTACAAATAACCAAGAAAAGTGAGTTAGTGGCATGTTGATATTTTTGGAACAAACATGACTGAGTGAAGATAACCCTTTATTCATTCTCCATGTTGATATAATAATTAGAAAGTATTTTTATAGGATAGTATTTGTGTTTTTAAATTTGGCTAGTGATTTAAATGATTATGTTATCTATTCTAGAGTTTATTGCATGTTAGGATTAATTGGAATATATTATACAGTATAAGATTTTATTTTTGGAGGAATGAATTTTTTCTATATAGTTATATAGTGATAATGTTATTCAAATATTTTGAATGTGATATTAAGAAAACATAATATTTTATTTGGAAAATAATGTTAACTTAGTGACATTCCTTAAAAATTTATAGACATTGAATTTGAATAGATATAATTTATAAGAGTGTTAAGGTTAAATATATATATAATGTATTATGTTATACTTTGGCTGTTTCTGGATAAATAGTGCTTACCATTTTAGGTCTGTAAAATATCTATAGACATGAGTAAGGACTTGTCATTCTATTGATCTATTATGTGTGCTTCAACAGTAAAAATTCATTCTAGATATTCATTTACTATAGTGAAAAATTGAGTGGGAATTGAACAAAGAACAACCAAATGATGAAACTGATCCTATGATATAGTAATATATAATATAATTTTTTTAATAAATTTACCTTCTTAATTTCCATTTTTTGGGGTATATAATAATATAGCTCATGTGTACGGTAGACTACCACCTCACGAAGTGATGTGATTATTTTTTCACATATGATTTATATGAACGATGTTGGGTTTAAATTTACTAAATATTTGTAATATTTATAATTTAAACATAATTATTGAAATATAATATCACATATAACTCCTAATTTTTCAATATGTTGGAAAATAATAATGTTACTTCTGCATACGTGTAGACTACTGCCTTCACATAGTGATTTGAGATTCTTTTTATTTTATTTTTCATGTTTGTCCATAATAGTTTTTTGATTTATATAGATTATATATATGAAATAATAATTATTATTTAATTTTTAATTAGTATATTTTCTTTTTCACTTCATCCTTTATGAAAAATGTTATATCATTTATGCATATACACAACCAACAATCCCTATGAATGGTGAAATCCATTTTTAATCCCTAACATTTATAGAGTATTATAAATACAAATATAATGAATATATATATATATATATATATATATATATATGATATTTTGGTCATGGTTAATGTTTTGGATATTATTTAACCATGATAATGTTAAATGATCCAAATTAATTAACTAAAACAAACATAAAAAATGTACCAATTAACATATAATACTTTAATTTTTACAAGGAATTATTAACAAATAAGTGATAATAGTATATAATAAAATATTATATTATATTATTTATATGATTAAGGTTTTATAGTATATTTTTAATAATCCTATATTTATTATATAGGAGGTATAGACACATATGAATGATGTCGAACTTGAGGTAATGGTTTCTCATCTCACTATTACTTTATTGAGTCATATACCATAATCACCACTTATTTATTTTTTGATGTGTATTTACCACCACATTGAAATGATATATCTAGAATCTATTTAAATTTATGTAATTTAATGTTTTATTTGGAGATTTTTATTTTATAGAGCTTCTAATTTAGAAGTTACCAACATGGTAAGGGTTTATTTTATAATATCATGATAATTGAAGATTTTTTTGTCTATGTATCCAATGAGAGTTTTTTTTGATATGTAAATATTAAATTCAATATATTTACTTATCTTAGGGTTATTAATGACCTTTTTCATGTATTTTTTTATTTTACACTACTATATACAAAAAATTATTGAGAAATTATTTTGAAGGAAATCCTACTTTATTTATCTCTCCAGTTAAAAATCCCATTTCATTAAAATCACATATGTCTACAAATGTGTTCAAAAATATTTTTAAACTATTTGTAATGATTTATTGATTTTTCTTATTATAAAATTTTAAAAAATGTGTTAAATGTAATATTCATGTTGTTTTCTAAACAAATCATGTTTGGTTTTTACGAAAAATTAGAAAGGAATTATTTTTTAAAGTGTACATCTTGAATATAATTTTCCAAAATCATGTTCACTCAATATTTAATAATTAATTTAAAATTTTTAAAAGGTTATTTTTAATTAAAATAATTTATATGAAAATATTTTATGTAATTTAAATGTAATTTTTAAATTAGGGAGTATATTTTATTCCAAAATGTTTTTTATGACATCTTTATGGTATTCAAAATAATAAACAACATCAGTACTTTATTATAATTATAATACTCTAGGGATATATTGTATTGAAATCACCATCATTTATATGTTGGATTTTTTAGGATTATATTTCCAAGGATTTTATGTTTCATTACAAAACACCATATTATTTTGGATGCATTATGACTATGTCTATTTGATAAGGGAATGTATTAACTTTTCCTATCTTAGGTTTTCAATAATAATGTTTATATTTATTATTTTAACCCCTCTAATATGTGTAATGTGTTGTAATTTTAATGTGATGGGTGGTTCTAAGTTAAAGATAACCCCTCAATGCATCAATAGGTATCATGAGACCAATAAATTTTGTTTATAGATGGGTTTCTACCCACATAGTTAAATTGTATTGTTAAAGGTATCAAAAAAAACATCAGATTTACTACATTACTAATTCTACAATTTTGAGATTATTTATTAATATTATTGTGATTATTTAATTATTTATTATATCCATGATAAAGAGGGATATGCTATGTGGAATAATGGTGTTCTCAAGTAAAATAATTTGTGTGTTTTATGTTTTCAATCATAAGGTGAATTTCAAGTATGTATATAGTTTAAAAGGAATAAAAAAATGGTTAGGCCATTATGATGAGTATAATTTTATCTTATGAAAACCTAATAATGTATAAATTGGATCATGATTATTGGGGTCTACATCTTAATAGTAGATCTTCATGATTTTTTTAGAATCATGGATATCTAGATTCCAATGTAGACTCTAATTACACCAAAGGATAATGCGTTTTATCTTTCTAGGGAATGAATTTTTATTTTTTTCATAAAACCTTTATAAAGGATTTGTTACATTTTTATTCTTATATTCTAGAATTTTTATATATTTTCTATGGATCATAAAACTATAATCCTTAAATACAACATTTTTTAAAAGATGAGGTTTATACTTTTATCATTTTTTACATTGAATATTTTTTTTGAAATGAGTATCCTTATTTCCATAGATAGTTGGTTTTTACATTCAAACGTTTGAAAATTTAAATCCAAGAAGACCTCCTATCATTTATGGTGATGATTATTAATATATGGTGGATAATATGAGGGCATTTGTTACAGGTACTCATATTGATAACTTTGTTATACTAATTAAAAATTACCAAATTCATGAGAATGAAGTTATTACTTTTACCAAAGAATAAATGATGGAAAACCAAATTAACTATAGATAATGAAATAATTTGTTACGTTCAATGAGAAGAAATATATAAAGCCATTTTTTTGAAATTGAAAATAATAATTATACTTAAGTGGAGCTTAAACACTTTGGGACTAACATGGTTATTAAGACTAGAAGGGTTATTCTTTAATAATATCATAAAGCTTTTGACTGAATTCATTGGTAATTAGAAACAGAAATGAAATAAAATTTTATGATAATTGTTTATAGTATATAATATTTGGGATATAATTAATTTAATGATTAACAGTTAGTAGAGAAAATCATTCTTATAATTCTTAATGAATTGGAATCTAAAATAAAAACTCTATATGATACTAATAAAATATATAATTTTTGTTGGAATGACCTTTATTGGAACTCTCATATAGTATAAGGGAATATTGAAAAGGCATGTTGTGAAAATGAGAAAAAAAATTAGAGTTTATTTTACCTCCACATCTATAGAATTCAGAAAAATAGACGAACTAAAAAGCTAGAAAATCAATGAATAAGAATATAGTAAAAGTTGACACTAATAGTATTTCCTCTGAACTGAGTGAGAATGAGCATGAAAATATTTCTAAATTGTTAAAAATGATTTTTTAAAGTGAGATTTTATATATTGGTATAATAAAAATCATAAGGATATAAGTGATTAGAAATATGTTTAGGAGATTATTTTTGATTAATGAAAGAATCATAGACACATAACACTAGATTTTCCATTATTGAATAAGAAATATAAGAAGGATTAATATTATAAAAATATATACAAGCCTAATATCAGGAAAAATATAAAACCTATAGAATCATGGATTTTTAGTTGTGGGGAAAACTATACAAAAAATGATTCAAATGAATGAAGTGATAGTCAGAAGATCAAGGGATTCATTAATGGAATTTCAAAGAACAATAAATTCATGTTGGGTAAGGTATCTACTAAATCTATAACATATTAAATATTAAATCATAAATATCCTAATTTGGATGATAAAAATATTTCTATATAATAATAACAAAAAATAGACACATCAACTAATTATGTTTATTCGTTTCCAAGTAATGATAATGTTTTTAGATATTCCAATTTCTTAGAACAAGGAAATACTAATGTTATAGAAAAATATGATAATAATAATTTAGAAATTTATGAAGAAAAATTTATGATTTCAAAAAAATACAAAGAGACTTACAATATTAATAAATAAATGGATGAGAAATATTTTTCTAATTAAAATGATATTAATAAATTTTTTTCCATTAAGATAAAATTTAAACTATTATGTCTTAATGTTTTTTTGTCAATTTGTTTTGTTATGGAATATTTTGAGAACATTTATATTGAGTTAAAACCTATAGGAATTTGTTTTTTGATTGGATTTAAAAAATAAAAAACATTATTTTTAGAATAAGTAATTTGTTTTTAAAATTTCTCCGTTTTTCCTTAAATATTAGTTTTGTGGAAACCTGAAGATCAAATTTTTATTTTGAATAATGATTAATATTTTTGTTTTTGTAATGGAAACATTAATTTGGAATTTTTCATGGTATAATTTAGTAATACCAAATATATGTATATCCCTAAATTTATATTTTCTGATAATATTGGACTAGTAAATGTTTGGGTGAAAAACCATAAAATTATTATTTCAATAAAATAAGAAGAAAATCAACAATAATATATGTTACATGGGCTCTAGATATTGCAGAAACATGAATTGAAATACAAAATTCTTTTAGAATATTATTAATATGGAATGATACAAATTTAAATTTGGTTATAATACTCATGGATAAATATAAAATATAAGTGATATTATTCTTCAAGGCTAATCCCTAATTACACATGTCTTATTTTTTTATAGGAGAGAAGAGTAAGTTCATTAGAATCTGTCAATAATGTGATGAATTTTACATTGCGAACTTCAATAATGAAAAATGTATTGTTCAATGTTAAGATTAAATATTTCTTGAGAAACATACCTTTGAATTCATCCCAGTCAAGGGCATCAATCTCATCAAAGTCACTAATATTTTTAACCAACGACCACCACTGATCTGCTTCACCCTCCAAACAGTAAATAGAAAGACTAACCTATTGATTTTATGAAAACCCCATGACATTGAAAATCATCTCCAGTGCTTGAATCCATCCTTCAGCTCACACAGGGTTAGATGATCCTTTGAATGATGGGGGATGGGGCCTCAGGAAATGTTCCACCATTGACATGTTCCTTTGTGGTTGATCTGGCTGATCTCATGCATGGATACCACCACCATTGATCGCTTGATTCAACTGTTCCATTGCTGCAACAAACTATTCAGTTCATATTCCGACTATCTCAGGATACTGATTCGGAAGGTCATTTCCTTCGGTAATCCATCCTAGCATTGCTTCCCTATTTCCTATGCGAAAAACCATTCTGAACAAACATGTCTTAGATGAAGCAACATAATAATCTTCAAATTCTATATCATTTCAATTTGACTATATGAAAAATATTTTTAGATAATCATTTAATATAATTCTAACTCCTAAAGTTATCTAAATCGACCTTTGATACCAACTATAAGGCCCTAGCCTTAAACATTACTTAATCTTGAGTTATTACAAGAATACACATTGAGGATCTTTTCAGGTTTAGTGTTTTAGAGAATTTGATCATAAATCATGCATTACATTCCACATTTAAACAAGGTGGTTACATAAAATATAGTATTCATTTTTCCCATCAAAGGAGATATTTTTAAAACAAAACTGGGATTATTTCTTGACACTTCCTCGACACTATCATCACATCATGTAATTTTCCCTTGACCTGTGAAAAACATTTCAAAAACATGGGATGAGCATAAAAAGCTGAGTAAGGGATATAAAAATACGGAATGAAAACATTAGTCCATGTATACGTAAGAATCAATGAAATCATACGTTACTCAGAAAACATAAGCACTTTAACATACCTCATGATATTATAGGGTTCATGAATAATTCATAGAAATCATAAGACATAAAGGTAACTTGAGGCATTTATGACATTCTTACGTAGGGAGTAACCCTCATGGTTACGTTTGGAAAACCCATCATATTATATTCCCTAAATCTCATCGGAGATACATTAGCGTTTAACCCTTTCGAGATACCCAATGAATTGGAGAGCTATATCAGGCTCACCCGCCCTTAGATTATCACAGAACCACCCGTCTTAAAAAACAATTCCCAAGAACCATAACATAATCGTATCACATAAAACATGAATAAAGGAAACATAACAATTCCACATTTCAATAAAAAGATATCAATACAACACATTGATATAATAAAAACATTATAAAAACCATTTTCAAAACCAAAATAAATGAAAAGTAAAACATGGTATTTTTTTTGATTTAAAAAATGTATATCTTGTAAAGGAAGCTGAAACTCAAATAATGGTCACGGCGGCGGAGAATTCATTGTCACCGCATACATAAGAAAAAACATTCCTTTTTTCATTTAATAAAATGATTCATACAAAAAGATTCCTTTTGAATAAAAGTAATATTCAAAGGGGTTTATACACCATATAAAATAAAGTTGTGTATAAACAAAATATGCCTCAATGAAAGGAGATTGAGACGAAGTCCCTTACCTCGTGTCCGACTTGACTCGATCATTCTTTAATCTCCTGAATAATAAACTAGAGTTAATATATACTTTCTTATGAACGTTTTTGAAGTTCATTATTCCTTTTATATCACTTATGTCCATGTTATAAACATTATGTAATTATTTAAGTTAATAACGGCCGTTTTGTCGATCTTTGGTACTTGAGTCAAAAATAATCTTCTTATAATTACAAGTTATTCATGTGGTAAAATATCAATTATATCCAGAATTATATTCATGATGTAGATATCATATATATCATATATATACAGTATATACATGCATTTATAATATTACATAACATTTATAGGTAAGAAATGAAATGCACCGTTCATGGAGACGGTAAGCCGTATGTACGCATGAATGCTACTTTCATTTTTATTTCATATTTAATGGAATGAAATCATTATTATTTAAAGGTATATTATAATTCCAGTATTATATAATATATAACATCATAAACTCTATCCTTTATATGTCCCACATATGGAATTAACGAATCAAATCACTTTGAGTGGGCGATAGTCTGCACTTCCTTAAATGAGGATATCACATTTACCCATATTGTAAACCATAAAGGTATTCCATAAATGAAAAATACAGAAGCATAAGGAAAAAATAAATATAATATATATCATATATAAATATAGTGACATCTTATTGTCCAGCATGAATGGTGTTAAATGAATATTAAATAATCATCATTTCGTGAGCCTGTAATTCACCATCCACAGAAACTGTATGTTCTTTAACCATTAGACGGAGGTGTCTGTAAGTGTAAATCAAATCCATCACATAAAAACATCCTAGTATATTGAATATACTGGTGTTGTTACAAAATAATGCAATAAAAAGATTTTACGGGGTTGGTGAAGCAAAATAATAGAAAAGAACATTAGAGAAGACTTTATCTTTAAATCGGGTAACTCCCCATTGTTTGAATCAAAAGGGTTTCTTGAAGAGCTTTCTGCCTACGGTAAGGCTTATATGATGAAGAGAGGGATGTGGAGAGATAAAATGAGTAGAGTTTGGCCGATCCAAAGGCTTGAGAGGTGTGTGTAAGGGGGTAGAGGTGGGGGCCTTTTATATGAGGGAGGAGGGGCACTCTTGGAAAGTCATGAAATGTTACATTATTTTAAAATGAGTTTTGGATTTTAAATGTCCCAAAATTATATATTTAATGGATGAGGTGATAAGGGTTCTAAATCCACCCATACAAGAAGTTTTTTACAAGTGTAAATCTTAGATTTAACATTATCTTTTCATTTTATTTAAATCCTTTACTAATGTGATAATCACTGCATCATCATAGTGTCATAAATAAATTAATTTATTTAATGTCTAAAAATTATAAAAAATACTACGATGTAGGAAATATTTTTATATTTACAATGAATATTTATATTCTAAGAGATTTTTTACACAGATAAAACTAAAATTGTTTTACATAGGTGTTACATACTTTTGTGATATTCTCATTTCTTTTAAAATAAAATGATAACGTGTCACTATCACCCAAAAGTGATTCCATTGGGTCCCTAAGTTTGGCATAAGGAATCCCATGGTCGCCCATGACACAACCAGTAGAAATAGGACACATGTTGGGGTCATTTTATATTATTAAGATATTATTTTATTACCCTAAACTACCATATTACTAATTAATCATGATAATTAAAGATGATTACTGTCGTTACTATTCATAATGTAAAAAAAGAGTCTTAATTACATTACTTGGACCTCCTGATTCCAAATATGGAATCCATTTTAACAAATTACAAACATAGAAAATGTAGTAATTAATTTAAAAATAATTCCCATTGTCAAAACAAATAGCGGGTTTTTTTGAAACAATATCTATGAAAAGTTTGGCACTGGTTTATGCCCAATTACAAAGTGAAATTAATTACAATGACCAAAATTGGATTAAATTGTAAAAATTTATTCTAATTAAACTTTAAAACCAATTAAAAATATAATCTAACCATATAATTAAATTAGATGAAAAGGCAGTTTTGAAGTAAAATGCAGTATTTTTCACTATTCATTTAAAAATGAACATTGTATGAAAAATACCAAAAACTTATCCAAAGTAAAATTCAATGTCCCAATTCTAAATAATAAGTTTATTTTGATAAATAGATCTTATAAAATTGTCAAAATATAGATTTAAAAATGGTTTTCCATAAAAAGGCGGTAAAACAATCTTTTAAAAATATTAGAGTATTCTATGCTTAAGATTTGATTTATTCTTCTCTAAAACACTATCAAATTCATAAATAGACATAGATAAGAAAATATATAATTCATTAATTACTTGGTAAGTTACAATAATTCACCCCATGCATATATGAATCTCAATATAAATAGTATGTGATTGGTGGGTCACACATATATATAGCCTATCAATGCATCAATAGGTCTTATGAGACAAATCTGTTGAAAAAATTTGATGGTGTTATTCCCACATATTTAAACTATATTGTAGAAGGCCTTGACAGTATTAATCAGATTTCCAATATTATGCATTCTCTATTTATATGATTAGTTATTTATTTCCATGTGACTATTAAATTAGTTAGAAAAACTATGTACATGTTTCAAGTTAATGGGGTAATTTATATTCATTTATTTTATCATCATTTATTTATTCCAAATTATGCTATCTTTATTGATTAAATTTCACGTTTTTCAGTTATTTACCATTATAAATGGATTATTATTTATTAATCATGACAAATTACTCTGTACACTTACCCATAAAATGCATCTTATATCACCGATTTCATATGACTTACTACCCCTAGAAACTTTGATGTGTTTTCTAATTTATATTTTCGGATACAATATGAGTAATAAGGGAATATTAATGAAAACACTTTATATATTCTATGTCATCAATTATAATGTGAATTTAAAGTATATATCTAACTTACCAAGACTAATAAAATATTCGTAAAATTGGGATGATATTCCTTATATCATATCCCACTATAATAGTGTAAACACTGGCTTCAGGATATTAGGGTTGAGGTATTTATAGTTGGTGTCAAAAAATGTTTAGTGGAAACCATATATACAAGATTTGAAAAAACATATATTAGGGAATATAACCTCGTGGAATAATTCAATAATAAGACTAAGTATAATACAACATCCAAAATTTTAATGTATTTAATTTTTGGATTTTCGAGAAATGAATATCAATATTGATACATTAAGTGGACTCCATTTTGGAATAGATATACCTGGCTATAATAACTCCAAAAAAGTTATGTTAGGCATCACTTGAGTATTGCATGGAACATGACAATGATCATTAATGAAAAACTAATTTGAAACTCTTAAGGGATAATATTTAGTTAATTTAAATTTTCAATAAAAACCATTTAAAGGGTTTGAATATATTTTTATGAATTATAAACATAAATAAAGAAAACATGTTTTTGATTATGAGATTAGATATAAATAAAATTTCAAATTTGTGTTCCATATTTTTATAGTATGTGGATATTAAATTATGTTTCATAATGTTATGATAATATATAGTGTATTCCATTATTTTTTAAAGGCATACAATGGAATAAATGTGAAATATATCAATGTGCATACCCTAGGTTGGGATTCCCTTCCTAGGGAAGATACTGAAGATGTATCTAGAGAAATAGTTATAACTGAAGAAATTATAACAATATTGGTGAAGATGACTTATGTTAGGAGTAATAACCATTCCCATATAAATATTCATGATGAACCACCATATGGTGTAAATATGTTAGACCACTTTATGTGTGTACAACCTTCATAATTGAATGGGTCTACAAATCCATTTGTAGCTGAGTAATGGATATGTTCCATAGAGAATATATTTATTTGAATTGGATGCAAATAAAGGGAGATGTTTGTTTTGGTAGTTAATAATATACTAGGATAGTTGGATCAATGGTCCCAGAGACTAAGGATTAAGAATAATTAAAAAACATGTAATGGAATAATTTTATAATAATATTATTGGACTGGTATTTTCTTTAAAATAAACGACCAGATATGGAGAGAAAATTTCTTACTATAATCAAAAAGTTATATGAAAATGATCTTATATAATATTCCAACTATAAAGGTTATAAAATAGTAATATAGACTACAAACTTAATCCAAATAGTAATATTGATCATTTTTTATGGGTCAAATCCAATCATTTAAAAGGAACATCTCTTAAAAACACCCCCAACATACGATGACATAGTATCTTTCTCTATCAAGATAGGAAAATAATTCTCTAAGGAATATAAATTCTATAGAAATAAATAGAAGGAGATTACGATATACTGAAATAATGATAAAGCAAAGATGGGAAGGAATGACTTTCACACAAGTGATAATTTTGGAATAAAACAAAATTGCACTATATTGAAGGGAATTGTATTTTTATACAATTGTGTGAATAAAGGAAACCATAATCATGATTAAGTGGGTAGGAAAGAAGTATACAATATTAAATGCTTCCATTTTAAGGAGTTTAAGCACTAAAAAAATGAATTTCCGAAGCATTCGAGGAATATACCTAGAAGTAGATAATGGATCAAGGTTAAACTTATGATATTGATAAAATCATTATAAATTGATTAATGTTAATGAATTGGTATTCAAGAGATATATTGTAGAATTATTTTATCAATGATATTCTAATTATATGAATCATAAAAATTTTAAGGATCATAGTATAATAAATGTTCATTAAGCATCTAAAATCATAAGACGAATATTACAAATAACCAAGAAAAGTGAGTTAGTGACATGTTGATATTTTTGGAACAAACATGACTGAGTGAAGATAATCCTTTATTCAGTCTCCATGTTGATATAATAATTAGAAAGTATTTTTATAGGATAGTATTTTTGTTTTTAAATTTGGCTAGTGATTTAAATGATTATGTTATCTATTCTAGAGTTTATTGCATGTTAGGATTTATTGGAATATATTATACAGTATAAGATTTTATTTTTGGAGGAATGCATGTTTTCTATATAGTTATATAGTGATAATGTTATTCAAATATTTTGAATGTGATATTAAGAAAACATAATATTTTATTTGTAAAATAATGTTAACTTAGTGACATTACTTAAAAATTTCTAGACATTGAACTTGAATAGATATAATTTATAAGAGTGTTAAGGTTAAATATATATATAATGTATTATGTTATACTTTGGCTATTTCTGGATAACTAGTGCTTACCATTTTAGGTCTGTAAAATATCTATAGACATGAGTAATGCCTTGTCATTCTATTGATCTATTATGTGTGCTTCAACAGTAAAAATTCATTCTAGATATTCATTTACTATAGTGAAAAATGGAGTGGGAATTGAACAAAGAACAACCAAATGATGAAATTGATCCTATGATATAGTAACATATAACATAATTTTTTTAATAAATTTACCTTCTTAATTTCCATTTTTTGGGGTATATAATAATATACCTCGTGTGTATGGTAGACTACCGCCTCACGAAGTGATGGGATTATTTTTCACATATGATTTATATGAACGATGTTACGTTTAAATTTACTAAATATTTGTAATATTTATAATTTAAACATAATTATTGAAATATAATATCACATATAACTCCTAATTTTCCAATATGTTGGAAAATAATAATGTTACTTCTGCATATGTGTAGACTACTGCCTTCACATAGTGATTTGAGATTCTTTTTATTTTATTTTTCATGTTTGTCCATAAGATTTTTTTGATTTATATAGATTATATATATGAAATAATAATAATTATTTAATTTTTAATTTTTATATTTTCTTTTTCTATCTATCCATTATGAAAAATGTTATATCATTTATGGATATATATAACCAACAATCCGTATGAATGGTGAAATCCATTTTTAATCCCTAACATTAATAGAGTATTATAAATATATATATAATGAATATATATATATATATATATGATATTTTGGTCATGGTTAAAGTTTTGGATATTATTTAACCATGATAATGTTAAATGATCCAAATTAATGAACTAAAACATACATAAAAAATGTAGCAATTAACATATAATACTTTAATTTTTACAAGGAATTATTAACAACTAAGTGATAATAGTATATAAATAAATATTATATTATATTATGTATATGATTAAGGTTTTATAGTATATTTTGAATAATTATATATTTATTATATAGGAGGTCTAGACACATATGAATGATGTCAAACTTGAGGTAATGGTTTCTCATCTCACTATTACTTTATTGAGTCATATACCATAATCACCACTTATTTATTTTTTGATGTGTATTTTTCACCCCATTGATATGATATATCTAGAATCTATTTAAATTTATGTAATTTAATGTTTTATTTGGTGATTTTTATTTTATAGAGCTTCTAATTTAGAAGTTACCAACATGGTAAGGGTTTATTTTATAATATCATGATAATTGAAGATTTTTTTGTCTATGTATCCAATGAGAGTTTTTTTCGATATGTAAATATTAAATTCAATATATTTTCTTATATTAGGGTTATTAATGAACTTTTTCATGTATTTTTTTATTTTACACTACTATATACATAAAATTATAGAGAAATTATTTTGAAGCAAATCCTACTTTATTTATCTCTCCAGTTAAAAACCCCATTTCATTAAAATCACATATTTCTACAAATGTGTTCAAAAATATTTTTAACCTATTTTTAATGATTTATTGATTTTTCTTATTATAAAATTTTAAAAAATGTGTTGAATTTAATATTCATGTTGTTTTCTAAACAAATCATGTTTGGTTTCTACGAAAAATGAGAAAGGAATTATTTTTTAAAGTGTACATCTTGAATATAATTTTCTAAAATCATGTACACTCAATATTTAATAATTAATTTAAAAGTTTTAAAAGCTTATTTTTAATTAAAATTATTTATATGAAAATATTTTAAGTAATTTAAATGTAATTTTTAAATTAGAGTGTATATTTTATTCCAAAATGTTTTTAATGACATCTTCATGGTATTCAAAATAATAAACAACATCATTACTTTATTTTAATTATAATACTCTAGGGATATGTTGTATTGAAATCACCATCATTTATATGTTGGATTTTTTAGGATTATATTTCCAAGGATTTTATGTTTCATTACAAAACACCATATTATTTTGGATGCTTTATGACTATGTCTATTTGATAAGGGAATGCATTAACTTTTCCTATCTTAGGTTTTCAATAATAATGTTTATATTGATTATTTTTAACCCCTATAATATGTGTAATGTATTGTAATTTTATTGTTATGGGTGGTTCTCAGTTAAAGATAACCGCTCAATGCATCAATAGGTATCATGAGACCAATAAATTTTGTTTATAGATGGGTTTCTACCCACATAGTTAAATTTTATTGTTAACGGTCTCAAAATAATACATCAGATTTACTACATTACTAATTCTACAATTTTGAGATTATTTATTAATATTCATGTGATTATTCAATTATTTATTATATCCATGATAAAGAGGGATATGCTATGAGGAATAATGGTGCTCTCAAGTAAAATAATTTGTGTGCTTTATGTTTTCAATCATAAGGTGAATTTCAAGTATGTATATAGTTTAAAAGGAATAAAAAATGGTTAGGCCATTATGATGAGTATAATTTTATCTTATGAAAACCTAATAATGTATAAATTGGATCAAGATTATTGGGGTCTACGTCTTAATAGTAGATCTTCATGATTTGTTTAGAATCATGGATATCTAGAGTCCAATGTAGACTCTAATTACACCAAAGGATAATGCGTTTTATCTTTCTAGGGAATGGATTTTTATTTTTTCATAAAACCTTTATAAAGGATTTGTTACATTTTTATTCTTATTTTCTAGAATTTTTATATATTTTCTATGGAGCATAAAACTATAATCCATCAATACAACATTTTTTATCAGATGAGGTTTATAATTTTATAATTTGTCACATTGAAGATTTTTTTTGAAATGAGTATCCTTATTTCCTTAGATAGTTGGTTTTTACATTCAAACGTTTGAAAATTTAAATCCAAGAAGACCTCCTATCATTGATGGTGCTAATTATTAATATATGGTGGATAATATGAGGGCATTCATTACAGATACACATATTGATAACTTTGTTTTACTAATTAAAAATTACCAAATTCATGAGAATGAAGTTATTACTTCTACCAAAGAATAAATGATGGAAAACCAAATTAACTATAGATACTGAAATAATTTGTTACGTTCAATGAGAATAAATATATAAAGCCATTTTTTTGAAATTGAAAATAATAATTATACGTAAGTGGAGCTTAAACACATTGGGACTAACAAGGTTGTTAAGACTAGATGGGTTATTCTTTAATAATATCATAAAGCTTTTGACTGAATTCATTGGTAATTAGAAACAGAAATGAAATAAAATTTTATGATAATTTTTTATAGTATATAATATTTGGGATATAATTATTTTAATGATTAACAGTTAGTAGAGAAAATCATTCTTATAATTCTTAATGAATTGGAATCTAAAATAAAAACTCTATATGATACTAATAGAATATATAATTTTTTTTGGAATGACCTTTATTGAAACTCTCATATAGTATAAGGGAATATTGAAAAGGCATGTTGTGAAAATGAGAAAAAAAAATTAGAGTTTATTTTACCTCTACATCTATAGAATTCAGAAAATTAGATGAACTAAAAAGTTAGAAAATCAATGAATAAGAATATAGTAAAAGTTGACACTAATAGCATTTCCTCTGAACTGAGTGAGAAGGAGCATGAAAATATTACTAAATTGTTAAAAATGATTTTTTTAAAGTGAGATTTTATATATTGGTATAATAAAAATCATAAGGATATAAGTGATTAGAAAGATGTTTAGGAGATTATTTTTGATTAATGAAAGAATCATTGACACATAACACTAGATTTTCCATTATTGGAGAAGAAATATAAGAAGGATTAATATTATAAAAATATATACAAGCCTAATATCAGGAAAAATATAAAACCTATAGAATCATGGATTTCTAGTGGTGGGGAAAACTATACAAAAAATAATTCAAATGAATGAAGTGATAGTCAGAAGATCAAGGGATTAATTAATGGAATTTCAAAGAACAATAAATTCATGTTGGGTAAGGTATCTACTAAATCTATAACCTATTAAATATTAAATCATAAATATCCTGATTTGGATGATAAAAATATTTCTATATAATAATAATAAAAAATAGACACATCAACTAATTATGTTTATTCATTTCCAAGTAATGATAATGATTTTAGATATTCCAATTTCTTAGAACATGTAAATACTAATGTTATAGAAAAATATGATAATGATAATTTAGAAATTTATGAAGAAAAATTTAAGATTTCAAAAAAATCCAAAGAGACTTACAATATTAATAAATAAATGGATGAGAAATATTTTTCTAATTAAAATGATATTAATAAATTTTTGTCCATTAAGATAAAATTTAAACTATTCTGTCTTAATGTTTTTTTGTCAATTTGTTTTGTTAAGGAATATTTTGAGAACATTTATATTGAGTTGAAAGCTATATGAATTTTTTTTGATTGGATTTGAAAAATAAAAAACATTATTTTTATAATAAGTAATTTGTTTTTAAAATTTCTCCATTTTTCCTTAAATATTAGTTTTGTGGAAACCTGAAGATCAAATTTTTATTTTGAATAAAGTTTAATATTTTTGTTTTTGTAATGGCAACATTAATTTGGAATTTTTCACGGTATAATTTAGGAATACCAAATATATGTATATCCCTAAATTTATATTTTCTGATAATATTAGACCAGTAAATGTTTGGGTGAAAAACCATAACATTAATATTTCAATAAAATAAGAAAAAAATCAACAATAATATATGTTACATGGGATCTAGATATTGCAGAAACATGAATATAAATAAAAAATTCTTTTAGAATATTATTAATATGGAATGATAAAAATTTAAATTTGGTGATAATACTCATGGATAAATATAAAATATAAGTGATATTATTCTTCAAGGCTAATCCCTAATTTCACATGTCTTATTTTTTTTATAGGAGAGAAGAGTAAGTTCATTAGAATCTATCAATTATGTGATGAGTTTTACATTGTGAACTTCAATAATGAAAAATGTATTGTTCAATGTTAAGAATAAATATTTAATAATTATATTGAATGACATGAAAATATATACACACTTTACATAAAATACATTTGAACCCATGATCTACCAAGCATTAGTGTAATGTAGGATCAATCATGGTTATAGAATAAATGGTTATGACACTGTAATGTTACAAGTATTTCCATAATTCCTAATAATAGTTTCATTAAAGTGCTATGGTTTTATTATTCAAATGTTTTTTTTATCTTTTTTTTGTTTGGAAATAAATATAACTCATGATTTAAATCAGTTTGTAAAGTTTTAAATTATGATGCTTTATAATTAGCACCAATGGAGTTTCTAGTTTAACATAAAATTGAAGTATTGATTTAAAAATACAATGTATATGTTTATTTTATGACAATACAAGATATAAGTGGTATTTTGTTCTAGTGAAATAGTTTGGAGACTTTTTTTGTTTAAAAAATTTCATAGATTATTTTAAAAATGAGAAAAAGTATAACTTTTGTAGCTGTTAATATTAATTATGTTAGGGAATTTTTGAGTTCTAATTTTGAAACATTTTGTTTTAATAGAGGAATTATATATAACTTATTAGAACCTATAAAATCACAAAACATTTTTTAGTCAAATGAGTAAATAGTGTTCCTGAAGTTATTACCAGAACCATGTCCTGTGAATAATTAATTTTCTACATTTTTGTGTTAATGAAGTTAGTACTTCTTACCATACATGAAATAACATTTTAATTAGTCCTTTTATTAATAAAACTCCGTATGGGTTGTTGATAGGAAGGGTGAGAAAAAATTCTTAGTCTTGAATTTTTGGATTTAATGTTCGTATTCAGAATACTAAATACAATTTACATGTATTTTCGACATAATATAATGAATAAATGTTTCTGGTTTATTCTAAAACTATTAAGGGTTATCCCATTTTTTATAAAAAATTTAAATATTTTTGAGGAAACAATGCATTTGAAATTTGATAAAATAGATCTTTTTGATATGAAATTACATAATTACACATTTTTTTATAATTCTTTAAAAACTATTTGTTATCCCATATTGTAAAATTCTTCTCATAGGGGAACAGATTATGAATTTTTATATCTAGAAGAAATTCAACCAGGTTTTTTTGAATATAATTTTTTAAACCCAATAAATTAGAAAATATTAAAGAATCATCCCACTAATATTATCATCAGTAATGTAGATTAACCTATCATAACGATAATTTCCTGCAGAACTGAAATTTAAAATTATTAACTTATGTCATATTTTAATCCTAAAACTCATATTAATGCTTTGTATAATTAATATTAGAAAAAATAAATTTAATATTAAATTAATGAATTTGAAATAAATCAAGTGTGGAATTTTTTTGAACAACCTAAATTTTGTCATGTAATTGGTGAAAAATGGTGTATTCAAAATAAATGTGATCATAATGGAGTAATTTTTAGAAATAAAGGTATAATTTCTGAAAAGGGATATATTAAAAAATAAGGCATTAACTATAAATAATCATTCCTTCTAACACCAACACTTTTAAAGTATTCATATTATTTTATCTAATATGGAAATATGGAATTTTACAATATATAAAATGGATGTGAGGCGTTATTGTCTTAATAAACATATTTAAGAGGATGTTTACATTGAATTACCACCAATTTTTGAAAAAAAATCCCCAGATCATATGAATTGACATAATGAGAAATTAAATGAACAAAATAATTGTCCATGAACATGGTATGATTGGTTAACCATATTTTTGTTACAATTTTTATAGGGAGATATGGATCCAAAACATCTATTTTAAAAATTTTTTTAAAGAAAAAATCTTTATTTAAATTTATATCTAGGACATTATATTAGGATCAACATAAAAATTAAACTAATATTCCTTTTGTGATCTTAGGAAATATTGTTTTGAAATGTGTATGATGGGAGAATTAACTTTTTTTTATATAGATTTAAAATTTATCACAAACTATTACTAAATTTTAAATACAAATAAAATAATATAAGTGAAATTATGAAATATATAGGTTATGAAATTAATAAAAACAACTATTACTCCCATCCTAACTAAAAAACATTGCAAATTGATGAATCTAAGACACCAGTTGATCAGAAAAATGTTAAGGTATTGATTTTTAGTATAATATATCATACCAGAAGTTATATAGACATATTTTTTTTATATAATAATGTCATATATTCCAATAAAATATTAAATTTCCCCATATTAGGTCCATTAAATGTATTTCTCATTACTTTATGGTAACAATGAAACATATAATATTTTATTCATTGTGGAATGTTTTTGAAATAATATAATTTTTTTTTCCATATTCAGACATTTTTTCGATATAAAATGGATTAAAAAATATAAATTACCTATCAATTATTTGTACAATCTTTATTTTTCTAGTTCTTGTAAAAACAATCAATAATGATATCTACTAATAAATCCAAATATATAGTAGTTGGTATTTATTATGCACAAGTATTGTGGATGTAACACAAACTAATTGATTTTGGAATGACTTTGAGTAAAAATACTATTATGTGTGATAACACAATTTCCATTGATTTAAATAAAAACCCTACACATCAATCATGTGGTTATAAAATAGATATAAGATACTATTTTCTTTAGGATCACATTCCAAAGGATATCTCATTTTACAATTTACCAGAATGCAAGAACAATTTAATGATATTTTAACAAAACCCCTATATTCTGATATATTTGAATATATTAAATAGAATTTTGGAATTATAAGCATAAAATAATCATTTATATAATTCATAATCAAACCATATACTTTTAATAAAAATCCTTAAATTGGGGTAGACCATTTTATTTACTTTATTTTTTATTTTTCTTAGTTTTCATAAATTAGTTTCCAGAAAAATTTATTTTTTTTCAAAACATTTGTTCTTTAAAAATATTTCTGAGAAAAATTTTCACTATGGTTTCTAAAAATTCAATATTTCTAAATTACTAGACTAAATTTTGAAATATTTTTTTTATTTTTCTTATAAAAGGAAATTTTAATTATTTGTGTTTAAATCACTATTTTTTATAAAGAGATTTATCTTATTAATAACTTTTAATAATTGTTCTTAGAATCTATTATATTTCATTAGAACAAATTCTCATATAGAAAAACTTATAGAATTAGTTTTTAAAATTTTAAAGGTTGAACAATCATTATATCATTCTAAAAGGATTATTAACCATTAATCTAAATAGGTGTTTCATTTCGAGTCGTTGGATCTAGAAAAGATGAATTTTATATCTCTCTAAGTCTATATAAAGGATATGTGGTTCATCACTTCCATTACTGGTGATTTATTTCTAGAGAGGATTCTTTATGATCAGATTTATCTTTGTTTATTTCATTCAGAGTCATCCATTTCTAAAGGTATTCCTGATTACAAATGATGCGTTCTTCCAGTGACATCTAAAATAGATTATATGTGAAAGAAATATTGATATAAAAAATATAGGATTAATATTATGACTCCTTTTGATGTTTGTTATTATTTTTTATATTTTGGAATATTTATGTGTTTCCAAGGTTGAGTTAAATCTGTAATTTTTTGATATTATTAGATAATTTTAAACATATTCTTTATTTAGTGAAGTGTGTGGACTAATGATTGTTACTTTTAATATTTTTATGTAGTTATATAAATTTACTGTCCAAAAAGTGATATATTTTGTTTATATTCCTTTGGAGTGAGAGGGAAGCCTTGTTAAAAATAAGTTACCTATAATGTTTTGTAGTTTTGATAAGATTATGGATGATACCCCCAATATTAAACATTAAATAATCTTTAGTTAAGTCCATAATTTTACTTTAATTCATATGGAGTATCTTTTTGGTTTTAGAGAACTGAGGAATCAGGGAAAAAATCATATTTAAAAAATTATTTATTAAAAATTAGAAAGATATACGCACAATCAATTTTTTCATGAAAATATTTTAAAAACAAACATGGTTTTGTTTTAGGTTTAAAAATCATATTTTTTATTGATCTCATCCTTGAATATAGTCTCTTTTAATTTCTAGATATCATATTTAAGAAACCTAGGATGGGAACAAAAAACCTAGTAAGGGATACATAAAGAATATTAACTATTAGCCTTCTGAAAACATGTAAACCAAGAATACTTGATCAGAAATTAATATTTTTCACCTTTAAGAAGTAGTAAATTATCATCCCTGAATGTAAGCTCATTTATTAACCATTCTATAATCAAAAGAATACAATAAAACTGATAGAAAGCACATATAACTTATAAAGGTAACATCATGCATTATCATACTTAAATAGAATTACTATACGGTTGAATTCCTCACATTTCACTCTTACAAATAGAATATCCATATAAAATACTTCGATACCCAATGCATTGAAGTTTATAATGTAATCCCACATCCTTGGTTTATCTCAAAACCACCCATATTTGGTTTATCATGTAACCACCCATCTTTGTTTTTTCACGTGACCACCCATCAAATTTCCATGTACCATTATATAATCTTATCATATAAATTAGTGAGATTTTAAAAATTTCAATAATCAAATTCCATTTTCAATTACAAAAAATCATTTCATGATATTGAAATTTTCAATAAATTTTCCAAACCATTTTAAATACCAAAATACCCAAAAAGGTAATAATGGATTTATTTTTCCATTTAAAAACATTATGTCTTATATAAGAATCTAAATATCAAATAATGGTTATTGCGTCAAAGAAGTCCTTATCGCCGCATAAATTAAAAAATTCCTTTTTTTTCGTTTTGTAAAGAATGATAAAAGAAACACATAAAAAGAGAACTCTTGAATTTTTTAATGTAATTAAAATATAGAAATAAAATATCATATATAATCCATTTATATACATATAAATATATTTTTTAAATAATATTATGAAGAAATTATTTGATAATTAATTCTTTAAATGTTCAAACTGTCCCGTACCACTTTGAACATTTAAATATTAATATCCATGAATTAATAATTTTATCAAAATACTACATAAAATTAGTGTAGATAAAATATGGATACAAAATTACACATTGGCAGTATATACACCTAATTAAATAACAAAGGTTAATATTATAAATAAATTTATCAATGAAAGGAGATTCAGATGAAATTCATCACCTTGAGTCTGATTCATCACGTATGTTCCTTGTTCATCCTGAATAACAAAATTAGACAAATTAATACTTTTTTAATAAAATTTTAATGTGTATTATTCCTTTTATATCATTAATTACCATGTTATAATAATTATTTAATTATTTTAGTTCATGTTAGATGATTTGTCAATATTCAGAACATGAGTCAATAATGAACGTCGTACGATGTCAATAGTGAATATGGTCAAAAGTAAATAATATCTAGAATAATATTCCTAAATCTATAAGCACTTTTATATTTTAATTATTATTATAAAACCAATTATTAAATATTTATACGAAAAATTGGACAACGTTGCAACAATGGAGACGGTAAGCCCTACGTATGCATGAGTAACATTTTTCATTTTTTTGATTATTATTGAAAGAAGGTAAGTATTATTTTTTATTTAAATAATTATAATAACATAAATAATATTATATTTATCGTTTAAATACACATATATATTTTCAAGGTGATGTGGGGATTACAAATGAATCGCATCACTTCGTAGAGGTTATAGTTCACACGTATACACGAATGATGTTATCATTTATATGTGTGTGGAATGTAATAACATAATTGATATATTATTAAATTATAATGATAAATAAGTCATGAATATATAATATTAACATAAATTCATTTATTATAAATATATATGAGAGACATTTTTGAAAAATTAATTCGATCGGTCTGTGGAGGTGATAATTCTAAAGTACACAAGAACGATTAATTTCATTCCCATTTAATGGTAGTGGGGACGGATTTAGGCGATGATATTATCATTATAAAATTAAATAATATATTGGATAATTTATTTATTAATTAATCTAGTAATAATAATATTTTATGGATGGGGATGAAGAAATAAAATAGATATACATAAAGAAAATGATACATCTTCATCAGTTAATCACCTTTAAAGAACAAATTAACATTTCTAAGGAGGATATTCTTCCTAAAATAAGAGATCAATAATGAGGGGATGGACTATATAAATGGATTTTGGAATATCTTGGATGAGCAAAAAGGTTTTAGAAGTGTGATTAATAGAGAGTAATTTGTGCATATTTATAGGAGAGGGGAGGGGCTCCCTAGGAATTATTAAAAGTATTAATTTAATATAAATTAAATTTAGATTCCAAATGTGTATAAAATAATTTTTTTTAATAATATAGAATTATTATTTGTTCAAATATATTCCTATAATTAAAATTATACACGAATTAATATTTTTTTAAATCAATATAATTTTGTTTCTACCGCTTTTAACACTTACTATTTTATCAACTAATTTACATTTATAGGGTTATATAATTACCAAATCAAGAAAAAATTACAATAAATGAGTCATTAATGAAAATTTAAGAGTTATATTAACTATTTGGATGAATTGTTATTTTTTTAAAATTTGTATCATTTAATTAAGTATTTTATATTTTAAAATAATATTTTTTTCTTTTTTAACACTATCATTTACATGAAATTTTAAAAATAACATAAGAACTTGATTCTTTAGAAAATAAAAATTAAATAAATAAAAACAGTTTATATTAAAATATTAAATTCTTTTATACCATTAAATTTTTCAAAATATATTTATATTAATATTATTAATATATTTTATTTTATTATTTCTTTATTAACTCTATTTTAGCATTATTTTGTGTTATAATGAAATTTAATTATTTAATTCAAAAAAATTACAAATAAATTACCATATTTTATTTAATACTTTTTTATTTTTCATTTATTATTAAAATTTGAATATTTCTCTTAAATAACCCCATATTATAATTATTTTAGTAAGAAGTGACATATTTATGAAATATTTGTCTTTTCATTAAATTAAATGTTAATAATTTTTTAATCTCACCCTAGTAGCTTCCAAAGGTCACCATTTCTTCCCAATGATGGTAATGGTGGTTAATTATTCTCCCAATAATATTAGGACATGTTGAAGGGTAATATCATAATATTATAATCATAATTTTATATTTAAATACTCTATTTATATTTAACCATGGTAAATACAATAGTAAGGATACTAGTCACCCAACAAATTGATGCCATTGGAATAAATATTTCATACTAATTACAAACATGTATGATGGTTTTGGAAATTTCAATTCATAGAAGTGGTTAAATTAGTTTTAACACTAATCCCATTGACGGATCGAGAAAACATGTTTTTTAAGTAAAACAATCAAAAGTTCACATATTTTTTCTATTTAAATTTAAATTAAAAATAATCCATATATCTTCATTGAATTAACTGAAAAAATCATAAAATTACACATTAAAACCACTTAAAATGATAATGTAACAATACATATAAATTAGACAAAGATATAATTTTCAATTAAAATGCTTTATTTTTCAATATTCATTAAAATTAGAAAGTTATCAAAAAAATTCCAATAATTTATCCAAACTAAATTTTGAGGTCCCGATTCAAAATAATAAGATTATTTTGACAAATAGAACATATAAATGTGTAAAAAACAATATTTAAAAAGGTAACTCTATCAAAATGAGGAAAAAGTGGATTTTTTGTTTTGAAAAATACATCTCTTATCCGAAAAATTGATTTTATACTTATATCTTATCTGCAAAAAATATAATTTTAATTTTAAACATTAAATTGAAAATGTGACAAATATATTTCATAAATAAAATCCATAAAGAGTGATTTTATTATTTTATAAACTCATTTATTTTCATTTAAATAGTTTTTTTTAAAAATATTTTATATTCAATTTGTTTTTTTTAATTTCCAAATTAATTTGGTATCCAATGAATCTATGTAATATCATTCATAAACAAAATTTTCATAATAAATTTAATCCTTTTCATTCCCACCATTCTAATGGCTATGTGACAACTATCACATTGAATAATGTTGTTATGTTTTTCATTTAGCTAAATATGGCGTATCCTTTATGATTTCGAACATAGTGTTTCATTTAAAAAAACATGGGATGTTATAGAAACATCCCTATTTTATTAATATGATAAATTTTCTAATTTTTCTCATTTATCTCTAGATTCATGTACCATTCCCACTTGGCTGAATAACTTCTTAATTTCTAAAATTAGAGATAGAGATAAACATAAAATTTTGTACATTTAGGTATTAATTTTTTTTCAATATAAGGAAACTAAAATTGGTGAAGTTCTTTCATAGTTTCATTAAACCAGTAAAATCTGGCTCAATGAATTTGATAACATTAATATTTTGTAGAATCATAAAAACAATTTTTTTTCACTTTATGGATGTTTGAAAAATATAAAATAAAGAAACACCAGTAAGGGAGAGAATTTATTATATTTGTCAGGAGACCATAAATAAGATGAAGCATATATTAATTAATTATCAATAGATATTTTTTATAAAATATAAAATGGAACATCTATTTATGAGAAAATAAAACATAATGAAAAGTTTATAAAGAATGTAAAGAAATTGAATGGTCACCTTTTTTGATGTGGTTAAAGGAAAAGACCATGTTTTATGTGGATTTTTTTTTTAAAAATAGATGAAAATAAAAGTAATGATCCAAGTATTGGTTTCTATAAGGAATATTCTTTAGATTTCAAGGCGAATACCTATAAGAAACTCTCAAAAGAATATAAAAAGAAAATTTTGGCTCATATGGAGATAAAAGAGAAGAAAACTAGTAAATTCTTAAAGGTGTTTAGTAAAATACATTAAAATTGGAATTTAAACAAAGGGAGATGTTATCTTCCATGTTACTCTTCTATCTATTATAAAATAGGACGAATAAAATATAGTTCATCAAAATAGACAATCAGCCCATGTTCTAACTCAATATTTTTTCAATAAAATAAATAAATTTAATTAAGTAGTTGGTGAAAGAAGTTTTTTATAAGATCGTCAATTAGAATTTGAGAATATTTTTTAAAATTAGAAAATTCTTGTTAGAGAAAAAAAGAAGAGTTTTATAAAGAGAAAATAAATATTTAGACATTGAGGATGTTCATAGTGAAACTTCATCTAAGACTATATATTTCTAATCAAAGAATTATTTTAAACATAATGAATCATATAATAAAATATATTTATAAGAAGAAGAATAAATATCCCAATCACAATTTATTAGAAAAGAAGAATTTGATAAAGAAAATAATGTTCTGGAATTTTTTGTAGATCAATCTCATGAAATAATAGATGAAACTGGACCCTCTAGAATGGATGCTCCTTCCATAAATGAGGTTTAATCAGATTAAATATATTGTTCTCCCAAAATATGAATATAGTTAATAGAGATGATATTGAAGTATTTTAATGAAGTCATCAATAGACATAAGGTGATGAAGAATCTATTTAAAGATATTCATTAAAGGTAAAAATATATTCAAGGAAAATTATATTTTGGATAAGTTAAATATCTAAAAATATATTATGGATATCATAATTCAAAATAAGAAGGAATATAATTACTTCCCATGAAAAATCAAAAGATAATTCAAGGTAGATGAAGAATGTTATCCAGTGGAAAAAACATACTCATGTTGATTTCAAATCTTATGATGAAAAAAATTCATGCGATAAATAAGGAATATAAATAAGTTATAGAGGTTGAATGATCTATTAGTTCACAAATATTAGAATGTATTAGTTCAGTTGACAATAAGAAAATCCCTAAAAGTTAATCTAGATGATGAAATATAAAATTAAGGGTAGAGGAATCATTCTCTGTAAGAATAAGTCTAAAATAAGAAAAATGAGAATAAAATTATATAATGTATTGAATAGGAATATGGGGAGATATGTACAATAGTTTCTCTGTCTAAAAGATATAAAGAGTATGTAAAAAATAAAAGTTGTTAGAAAAAATATTTCTATGAAAGATTGAAATTTCCCTTTAACACTGTCTACCCCCAAAATATTATTTTGAAAATCACAATGGGGAAGAAATTATTCTATCCTTTAATGAAAATTGATAGAGTATATGTATTTTATTTATAAAAATAAAGATAGGTTTTGGTATAAATAAAACTATTATGGAGATAGATAACTTTTGTACATAAGGGAATTACTTTAATAATGTTTAAAACTTTAATAAAAAGGATAATTCTAAAAAATATATATATGTTATGGGGAGTATGTTAATTTCAAATTTAGTTTCATTTATATGAATGTTTTTTATAATTTCCAACAATATTATTGAGTAGAAGGGTTTAATTTCATCTATTTCTAAATTTATTTTGAAAAATAAAAAACTACTCCTTTAGAAGTTTATAATTTTATAATTTTTATAGTTCCCAACATAGTAAGGTTTTTTTCAGGGGAAATATGAATTTCCATGAAATTGAAAATTCTTCCCATCATATGTAGTTTTATAAACTAGTATAAAATGTAATTTATCAATCATATATAAGTAAATAAAGTTTATTTGATGATGTTTTATATAGTAAATACGATGATCTATGACAAAGTCTCACTATAAAAAGGTATACTATGTATACTAGAAAAAATTATTAGATATATACAATTATGATTTCTGGATGAATTAATATAATTCCCCTTATATTTATGAACTTTATACATTCCACTAGATGATGAAACATTATTATAATGGATGGAATATTCATAAAATTAAAATACTTCTTCACCAAAATGACCATCAGATGTAGATGTTGTAATAAACATTCCTAGTGAAGAAGGACCTTGTCTAATGTTAATAAAATTAACTATAAAGAATATTTAATATGAATTTTGAATAAATTATTACAAATAGAAGTGTAATTCATATAGAAGGAATATATTTTTGCCTAATATTCTTCATCATCAATTATCTAGAGTTTCTATGAGGATTTTGAAAATATCTTGTTATAAATAAACAATTCATTCTATTTATTTAATGATTTTCCTATGAGGAATATATTTTTCAAGACTTTTTAAAATTACTTAAGATATTTTATTTTGTAATCAATATGTTTTAAATTTATTGATCGATGTATCACATGTTTTAGGGAGAAAGAAGTTATTTCAACTTGGCGTGTTCTTCAGTTCCCATGGATATGGAAATAGTTGTTAATCTAATCTTATTGACTTGGGAATTAATTGTATATTTAGCAACACCTTTGTGTTTTTTTTTAAAATCAGGGTTTAGTTAATCTCATTATGAATCAATTTACATTAATTTTTAAAATATAGAAACAAAATTATGGAATTTCTAGGAAGATTATTTTACAAAAATTTTAAAATGTTTCTTATTTATTTATTATTTTTAACCACTAGTTTTACATATTTTCCACAGTCCATGAATTAATGAATTTTTCATAAAATTTTCCTAAACTTTAATTAACTCTATTATTATAAATTATTTTTGGCATATGAACGTCAAATTACCATTATATAAGACAAAAGTAAAAAATCTATGATTTATTTTGTAATCTACACTTCACACCCTCATGTAGTAAAACTATACTCATTCGATTTTACAATGATCTCTTCATAGACAAAAAAATTAATTTCCAGAAACATGATGAAGGAAACAAGAGTGAGAAGACATATTTATATGATTTTCATAAAAAAATCTCAATTACCTGAAAATATGAGCTTACAAATATAAACCTCACCTTTTATATCTTCACCAATCACTTTTAGATGTGATATCCCCCCCTTAGAACAACATATACACAATTTTTATACACAGATTCTTTCCATGTATCAAAATATTTCCTCCTTTATAAATAATGATATTATATATTTTTTATGTTGAATTATTTATTCATTTTTTATGTTATACATTTTGTTTTTTTTGGGATAAAATTGTTTGAAGGGGTGTAATATTTATAGCTATGAAGATATCATTTATTAAATTTATAAATATTAATGGTAATTTCTTGGTATATAGTAAGTAAATTTTTTAAATTTATTACTTTAGAATATCATATGTAAAATTTGAGTTAATAATTGTCTCCAAAGTAGGGTTTTTTTTTCTAAGGATTCATGTTTTTTGAGAATCTATGTTATTGATAAAATATAGGATATATTTTTGAAAGGTGTGAAATTATATCCCTAGAAATTAAGACCGTGAAAAATAGCTATGTGTCATAGATACACAATAATTTTATACACTGTATTAGTAAATTATATGTGGAATTTCATGGTTAATTGGAATTATAATTAAAAAATGGTTTGCTTAATTAATGTTTTTATACTATTGAAAATACTATTTTATAATCATGAGGTTATCTCAAATAAACAAATTTTTGTGAATAACTAAGTTTATAATGGGCATGGATGCCTTGGAGTTCAATTTTGGTGAGAATTTGGGTTTTAAATAGATGTTGGGTGAGTTTTTGAAGGGGCATAATTTGTCATGTTACATGATTTTATTATTGACTACATGAGATCCCAAATTTAATACAATTAATCCACCTATAACACCTACTATAATATTTTTGTACTTTATGAGTGTATTTTTTCACTCGCTAAAAATTATAAAGTAATTTATTCATATAATTGAACATGTTAATCCTTATAAAAAAAGTATGTGAAATAAATAGATCAATTTCATGATATAGATCAATGAACTATTCCATATCATTATTGGACATAATAATTTGATTTTAAATTTATCTAATGTATGAATTATGATATTTTTTTCATCAATAAGTATTTAGGGATTTAATGTTTGAAATATTCAAGATTAATTAAATAATTTTTTAATGATCTTGAGAATGTTGAGTATTCTAGTATATCAATTTTCATAAATTTTGATTTTGTCTAATTTTATTGATTTCTAGGTGGGTAATTAACAAATGGGTTTCCAATTAAATGATATGAATGATTGAATTTTCTTGGATAGACCATCTCTTTGAAAAACTAAAATAATATTTTCAATAAATTTAAATATTGGGAAACTTATGTAATTATATTAAGGAGAATAAATTGGATTAATTAATGATGAATGAATCACAATTTAAATGCGTTTTGTAATTATGTGTATTTACTGAATTGGTTTATTAAAATTAGTTTTTCATGGATTACTGAAATTAATAGAAAGTTTTTAAGGGGATACATTTTTATGCAAAAGGATACACAAGGTTTTATTTAATTAATTGTGATTTACATATGATTTAATGTCATATGATATATAATTTAATTTTCGTTTAATTTTAAGCGATAAGACTTTCAAATTTTTTAATAATTAAATGATAACATCCATACATGAAATTTGTTATATTTTTATGGGGTAATGGGATGCTAGAAAGTATTTGTGACTAATCATTTGGATATTTATTTGTATGTTTCCGAAGGACATGTGTATGTATATAAAAGTTCCAAAATTTGATATGTGAAATTCATAATTTTTTAGGGTTAAGAATATTTTACAGAGAAATATAGAGTATTGATTTTATAGAAGAGTATATAATAATTTAAATGCAATTAAATATGGAATCATATAATAATTTATGTTATATTTTGATAACATGATTGTTTAATATGATATCAATGTGTTTGATGTGAATTGTGATATTGATTCATTGAATTTTTATTGATGAGAAAAAGAGGGGTATTGTGTTTACTGATGATAATGTACTATAATGACATGATTAAAATTTTAAGGGTTTTTGTATTCCTATCCCATGTATAATAATTATTATTATTGTACTCATACCAAAATACTATTTTATTTATTTTATTATATGTATTTGTTACTATTTTGGATAAAGGAATGCATGATTGTTGTTGATATAGTTTCTTTCTTTTTGGTGGTGTAGATAAAGAGTTGGGTTGGGCAATGGTCTGAAAAGAGGGCCATCCATGAAATTATATTTTATGTTCCAAAAGGGTTGAAATACAATGAAATAATCTAGTCATATCTCAAAGAGGCTAACAGATTCATTGTTAAATTTTTTCAATTGTTATATTATTGTGATATTTTATAATTTGGAGAAATAGGATGGGGTGAAAATTTTATTAATGGAAATTATAGTAAATAAAATGAAAATGAATGTTATATTTTATGTGGAACATATCACGTGCTTAGTTTAATTAGAAGTATTATTCCTTTATTATTGTCTAATGCTTGTCCTAGTTTTGTAGTCTCTTAGTAGCTACAATCAATATCACATAAATATTTACCAATTTCATCCCACTATTGTAAGTGTTATAAAATTGTTATCATTAGTAAACTAGACCAGATATCCTCTACTATTATATGCTATTATCCGTAAACACTATCATATGAAAACTATCAACAATGACATAGAATATACTACTTTAAAAATCATTAATCAAGTATAAATTCAATAAAACCTGAAAAAACCATGTATTACACCCCAAAACATGTAATCACTAATATGAACATGTTATCTATATATCAACAAAAATACCCCATATAATTGATTAATCATGTGAACACAAGCTGTGAGTTTTCATAATGTAAAAGAGGAAACATAGTGGTGTGATTGGAATAAAATAGTGTTATGGACCATCACCATAACTAAAATAACCCCAATTGATTTTTAGTTAATGAATATAAAACTAAATTAACAATATATTCAAATAAATGGATCAAAAAATATTATTTTTTTATCACCCATAGATTAGGCTTCATGGGATAGCAGTCATGTTTTGAAGTTATAAAGAGTAGTAGAAGTGTATAATATAACTAAAAATGTATAAAATATTAGTATAGACTAAACAATTAAAAACAATTCATCAGTGGGGAAAAATTCTATTAACTATACAATTTCATTTTATAGATATGAAATACTCTTATATTTTTTGTTTCTATTAAGATCTATCCATTTTTTTAGGATGCTAATATGATGAATCGACATGTACATTTTGAAAATCATGTAAATGCTTATTTTCTCGCTCAACAACTACTTCAGACTACCTATCTTTTTTTTGGATATACTTCTAACTGTACTATAAAAACTCTTGATTATTCCAAATTTCTTTTACTATAATATTCTTTTCCTTTTTCGTTTTGACCCACAACCCCTATAATCCTCAAATAACATCTCTCACATTTACAATGATCTATGAATCGAATTTATTTCATGATTACACAATTTGGATATAAAATAATAAAAACAATTGTATTTATTCTATATATCCATTTAAATTTATCCATATGTCAGTTTGATTGCATACCTAGTTTTTATTAGATTATCTTAATGTAACTCCCACAAAAATTCCATGCATATATCTTATATAGGTTTGGAATGTTAGTTGGTTTAAAAATGTTACATGCGGTTATTAATACCCTCATGGAAACAATGTGATATTTAATCCATTTAATGATCATCCATGAATTTAATTTTAATCATCATATAAAAATTATATAATTCATAGATTCTTGAATTTATCTACATGGGTGAATCATTTATTTTTTATGGTTTAATATTTAGTTAAACGTTTTATTATTAATGGAAATCAACAATAAATTTCTTGGAATTCATTTTAGTTTATTTCTATGATATTTCATTTTATATATACTTCAACCTATAAACATAAAACTAACTAAAATGAATACATATCATATTAATAAAATTATTAAATAATAATTAATTAAAAAAATCCAACATTAATATGAATTTAATAATTAACACAGAATGATTTAATATGATTAACCATGTAGCTCATTTTCCATCTTATTTATTTTTCATATTATGATGAATATATTTATGTTTTCCACTAAGGTATTATTATTACAATTTATTAGAAACAAGAATATTTTAAGGAGGAACCAAATGATAATAATTATATAGTAAACCTACTATCATATATTGTTTTTTAAATTTTTTTAATTAAATAGAATGTGTTAGATTGTTTTATTTTTTGTACTAGTCAATCTATGTGGAATTTGGATGATTCATTTGTATTTCCATTTCTTTGTGTGCATTTGGGGATGCGGTTTATATTAAATTGACCAATTAGGGAAATTTGTGATTTCCATACCTATTCATGTGCTCATTTAAAACAATTGGTGTTGGTTTAATTATTAATTAGGAATATTTATATTATTAATTTAATTAAAATAAAGTTAACATCTCCCATGTTTGTGTTCTGATATCCCTAGTACAAGTCACCATGCTGGGTCTCATTATAGGATAGATTCATGGGTCAATATATATATATCATCTTCATAGGTGGATTCTTGATTTCGTTTGGTCATGATATAATATGTTTAAAGGGACAGTTAGAGGATATAGTGTATATTTGGAACTAATATGTGTTACATTGGTTAGTGTGGGTATTGTATTACTTGAACCATATTATGTAAGATAAGGATACTGGTTGAGGACACAAAGGTCCCCTGTGATTCTATGTTTGGACTCTGATCACATCTAGATTTTTAATCCAGTAATTGTGTATATGTGAAATGACTTTATATTGGTATGGGCTAATACATCATATAAAACTAGGTTATGATGACATCATATTCTATGCAATAAATTATTGTTTTTAATTAATCTTATAAGAGTGAAAATATAAAAAACTACATTATCCATGTGATAAAAGACTTGATTATATATATAATTATTCCACTTTAGCATTAAAACCATGAGGTTGTGTGAGATTAGGTGAAAACATTTCCAGTTTTATTACTAGAGAGTTGAACTAACAACTAAGGAGGCACGAATAGGTAGATATTAAATTATATAACATATTAATGAATGATGAATCTATTTTTAAAAAATACAGAGTGGTATTTAGTGTAAGTGGATATAGAAATTCATTATATTCAAGTAAATTATGATTAATAGATTCTATTGGTGATGAAATTAGTGTTTATAAAACAATTACTATCATGGGAATTATTCCTTATAGTTTATTATGTTTCCATGATAAAGTGTTTTTTTCTCAAGATAATATTCATGAGTTGTTCGATATTACTACTATTAAATATGAGAATCAATAAATGATACTGAATATACAATAGGGGAATTATAATGTTCAATAATATAATTTAAATTTAATTATTATTTTGTGATATTAACAAGATTTTGTAGTTGACGAGTAATATATATTAGTCCATTTTAAAAGGGGACTATAAGAATCTATTTTATAGGATATTAGTTTCCTTAATTTTAACATATAATGAGGTGTCAATAAAGAATGATGTTATCAATAAAAACCTAGAAAATAATTTAATTTTATATAATAGGGATGTAAGATCATGGTATATGGTAGATCAATGGAAAATAACACATTATTCACCAGTTTTTTGTGTTATTGGCTTAGAACATGCCATTCAAAATTATAATTAAGAAGTACTTCATAGACCTCCGTTGTGACCCATGATTTGATGTCATATTAATAAGAATATGAATAACATTATCAATTTTATATACATCATATTAGTATTACTATAATTGAATAGATAATATATTGATGGTGGATATGAGACATCATTAACCTCAATATCAACCCCAAATGTTTCCATCGCATCATCAAATACTAAATTTATGATGTATGGATGAATGTGGGTTTTGGAATAAAAAGTCTTAGTAATATAATAAATAATTATTGTTTAGTTATTAGTCAGAGTTAAAGTGGAGGTAGGGTGTTTGAAAAAAATGGTAGAATAATTGTCAATGGGAAATATGATGTAGTTGAAGTTGAATATTTTGGAGGACCCAAAGTAGACTGTGGTATGATCAATATGTATATATATATATATCCAATAATTGAAAAAGTATTATTTAATCTTTTATCTCCACATTTATTTTTTATTTAGAGTCTTGTAAGGAAATTATATTTATCTATGAAAATATTTTATCTTCCTCTTGAGTTATATTCTCTAGTAGGGGTTTAGTAAATTATAGGTTATAAGTTTAATGGGTATTTGTTAGTAATTTGGAGTGATCATTTTAAGTAAGATATATTATTTCATATGAACCCTTATGATTCTATACATATATAGGATTAGATGAATTTAAGGCTATCAATTATTGATTTATTTCAGAATATTGAATCATTTTCTAATATGGATAGAGATTGTATGATTTTCATTTTAGAGGTAAAAAAAATGTATTCTGATGTATTCAACCTCAAAAAAGAACATCACATCATTAATGTTTAAACTTTTATGCATTTGTTTAATAAGTAAACATTTTTTTTAGTATTAATGGAATTTTTAATCCATAAAAGGGTTAAATTTTTTCCATCATAGAATGATATTGATTTTAATGTAGATATATATCAAGGAACATAATTTATATTGATACCTTCTTATTAGATGGAAGAAATTGATTTTTGAGAGATATAAATTACTATTGATGATATACCATATATGAGTTTTTGGTGATATTCTTTCCAAAGTGGGGTTCCCTAGATTTATTTTCTATTAAGGTTTATGAAATTTTAAAACTAAATATCATTTAAAAGTGGTTAAATTATGTGATGATGATGAATCGGTATACCTTACTAAGGGATGATTATTTAATCGATCATTTGAATGATTTGGTGGCATCTCCAAAAAAATATATTTACAATACAATTAGATGAAGTCAAAATGGGAATTTATTTATAAGATGGTATTATGATTTTATTATATTCATTTTTTTGTCACGTTTATATCCTTTTATGTTATTAATTCATTTATTTTTTTCATGGGATTAATGTATTAGATATTCTATTTATATCTTAGTCATTTTATAGTTGTGTTTATTGATTATATTTTGATTTCCTTAAAACTATATGTAGGAAATGTTGAAGACATCTAAATGGTTCTGTAATTTCTTCCCCGATATAAATTTTATGAGAAAATATTTTAGTGTAAGTGTTATTGCGATCCTTAGCTTCATGATCTACCCCTTTAGTGAGGAGATAATTATTGTGTCTTGATTCATATTATGGAATTGAAAGGATTGGTGGTTCAATCATCCCATAACAGATCATGTTTTCTAGTTCAGGATAGTCTTATTGATTTAATAATATATTTTTTAAATCCATTCAAAGAACAATATAGGTATCCTTTGATGAAAGGAACAGAGTGAAACTAATTTATTTGATATAAAAATACAAAAAATTAAATCATAATATACTCATGTAATAAGGAATATCATATTTATCACATGTCAAATGGTGAATAATTAGAGGGGGAGTTATAATGATGATGATGTTGGAACTCTAAAATTATCTCCACATATCTCCTATAAGGAAATGAAAACCCTGGTAGTTTATGGGTATAGTTTACATTGACATGACATGGTGTTCTACTAGCCCTTGATAAAAGAGGTTGGTAATTTATAGAAATTAAGGAAGGAATATTATATAGGATAAATTAATATGAAAATAGACTGAAACTTAAACAAGAAAATATGTCTTTTTATATAAATTCATATATTTGGTTATTCTATAAAATTTTACATTATATAGGATGGATAGAGTGTGCAATGACTCTAAATTGTTTATGAATTAACTCATAATATTATATGGTCGATCTTTATTGTTATGGATGAGATATAGTGATATTTTGAGGTCATGTGTGCCCAAAATTAATTTTTTATACAATACAAATATATTAATATCACATGTATGTATTCTTCTGTAGAATGTTGAATAATTTCAGAACAGAGGCCTGAAAAAATAATCTATGTGCACCAGTGTGTTCAGAGAATGGGTTTCACCCTAGGTGAGACATAATTTATGTTGGCACCGAGTTTTGGTCTTGAGAACATTCATGGGAGAATAATTAAATTAAATAAATTTTATTTATTTAATTATTAAAATAAAAACCAAATGCTTATGGTCTCCATTAAATATTATCTTATGGAAATTTTTTTAGGTTTTGCTGGCTTTATTAGAGAGTGTTGGATGAGATTCCATGGAATAATTACAACCATATCATGGATCATCAAATTGTTAATGAAAAAAAGTTTGTCTCTCCCCAATGATAGTGATGTGAAACTGTTCATCTTCAGTGATCACTACAAAATCCACATACGATTTTTGATTTGTGTCATTCCATCATATTGGTTAGTACCTAGTGAACTCACATCAATTCCAAAATCATGAATTGATGTGTACATTAATGGTGGATTTATTTGAGATGGATATATTTTTTATCCTTGATTATTTTATATTAATTTGTATAAATACATGAAAATAGAAGAAGAATAAATGAGAAAAGGATGAGGATCATTCCTCCAATCTTATGGATTATGGTTTTCTCCCCTCATTTTGTTTCATACTCATCTCATGTATTTTGTTTGGCCCATGGTTTGAGGATTACTGGATATTTAATCACCATAAAACCATTTTATGTCACAAAGGATCAATACCATGATCACTATTCATTGGCGAGGGTGTGATTAAGGTGTGATGGTGACATAGGATGATCATAGGAAAATCAAAATGGATTTTTGATTCTTGTTCATCCAAATTTATATGGTGCAACTATAGACAGTGCATCTGGGTCCTCCAGGAGTGGATTCGATGCCCAAAATACTGAACACCCAAAATATTAGTTTTGGGTGACCCCATATAAAAAATATCCGATGTAGATGGTAGTGAAAATGACATGGAATATATCCCAATATATCTAGAAATTTTTGAGTTACATGATGAGTCTTCCAAAATTACATGCCATGTGGACCACCTATTCAATGCTATGGTTTTCATAGGGAGTTAAATATCACACAAAATGTTACATGTTCATTGTTACTTTATCTGTGACATGTTCATTATATGGAAGAAACCTATCAATAGTACACAAACATGACCAGAGTACACAGACACTACTACATAACTTGGACATGGACCGATGTACATATACATGGCCAACCGATGTCAGTAGAATGCCGAGTCATCTATGTGTTTTCTGTAATATTCCTACATGCTATGTATATAGAGATTTATATTCCATGTGAGGGAGAATGACACTTGTAGACATGGGGATAGAAGGAAATGTTGTGCACCCTCAGTACACATAATGTACACTATTAAGGGTGTTTGGACCCCATCATTTCTATAGTTTGGATTAGTATCACTTGTGTGTGTTCTATTTCTCTCTACCCTTAGGGGTAAATTGTAAAATTTCATCTACATCACAAGATATTTATCCTTAATTGAGGACGAATCTCATATTGAGTTTGTTGTATCCCTCTGTGATAGTTGAGTGTGTCCCTCTATGATTATATTCCATAAGTAGGGTTTGTGGAATCAACATGACCTCTTTGAGTGGGGAATTGATCCTCCATCTATATATCCATTTCAAAATAGTTATAGTATCATTGGAGAATGCTCCTACACATAGAAGGTTGATCCATATTGGGTTTCGAGGTGTCCCCTTGTAGTCCTGGGTGTGATCCCCTATACAAATATTAAGGTATTTTGAGACCATTGAGATTTATTGGGTGGATCCCAAAGATCACGTCCTCTTAGATAAGTGTCTCAGATTATGTAATGTATCTTTTATTGGATTTTCATAGAAAGAGAATTTCTTTGAGCAGAATCCTATGGTTAGTTGTTTGGTTTTGTCCGCTTGAAGGCATGGTGTCATTACAGAGTGTATATGGGCTTCCTATCATGCATTGATTACGATATAATTTTCATGAGATGAATATTCTAGACAATTATTCATTAGTGAATTCATGGTTTCCTATCAGGTATTGTTATACTATCCCCTAAATGAGCTCTTCCCCCACATGTTATAACACCCCACTATTTTGGGAAATATATTTTTTCGAATCTTTTTGATATTTTTCATTTCACACAACATTGATTATAGATTTCGTTAAAAAAAGGAACAAGTTTGGATTTCATTATATGCACAACCAAGTCAATGTTCGGATACACATGTCACTTAGATTAGCTTTTGGAAAACACATCACCATTCTTGTCTTGTGTTAAACAAAATATTGAATTCCTTTGATATCATGCGTTACATGAAAAACCATGTTTTACCAAACAATAGTTTTTTATTAAAATATTAGAATTTAATAAAATAAGATATAACTGTGACATTAAATTATTATTAATTTATATTATTAACTAACATATGAAAATATATGGTTTATAAGGTGAATTCATTGGTAACCAATTAATTAGAAATGAAATACTAACCAATTTAATATAAAGGATTTTTTTTATTTTTGATGCCCCCTAGGTCATATTATCTTAATAAATTAATTAAATTATAATTTGGGAATGATATAAATGATATATATATATATATATATATATTATATCTTACATAATATATTTGTGATATTAACCCCAAATATTTTATAGGAAAAAGATAATAACCAATCCAATTTCATGCATAAAAACTTTTATTTTTTAAAAGTGTAATTTTATCATATTTTAATGGAGAACCCATTTTCAAAAACTTTTTTGAAAATTCTGTATATTATATTTGAAAAAAAATTATATTGTTCTTTAAGAGGGGTTATAAAAATTTTCTTTGGTTTAATTATTTTATTTTCTTTGTGCCATTTCATTTTTGGATTAATACGGTAAATTAAATTATCTCAGTTTAAAAGTTCTTTTTCCTTCAAATTAGTATTAATTTAAAATTATGTTTTAAATGGGATTTTAAAGAAAAAATTTATCTATTATATATATATTAATCTAATTTATTTCATTAGAATAATTTTATTAAATATAATAACTTAATAGACTTTTGAATGTTTTTTCATTAATAACCCACTTTCTTGCCACGTATGCAGGATTAGTGTTAAACAAAATTTTTATGACTCAATGAATTGTATTTTAAAAAAAAGTACTTAATTTTTTTAATCATTATTTTAATTATATTCTAATAGGATTAAATTAATTATTGGACATTATGAATTGTATCTTTAGATATTTTTTACCATTATTAAGGGTAAATAATGTAAATTTGGTAAACATTAATATTATAAATATTTTAAAATTACCCTAAAACTTGTCCTAATTTTATTTGATGAGTGGGTTATGATGAGAACTATCACTATGACATTATTATAATCATTTTAGGCCACATGGATGAGATTATGAAAATTATTATTATTTATTTAAAGAAATGTTAATGATGTCATACATATATTTTAAATGACTTCATAATTTTAAATATATGATTATACAGAAGATAAATTCAACTATAAATATTCATTGGGAATAATTTTTTTTATTTATCATGAAAACTATTTTTTAGTTTTTTAAAAAATGATAAATATGTTGATGGCATATACAATGATGATGGAGTAATTTTTTAATTAATAGAAATTTCCATAAAATTATATTAAAAATATTAAAATAAAAATAAAGTTATACAACTAATTCCATCGATGAATTTTGTTGATGACTTATACATTTAATTGGTAATTAAATTTATTTATTTTAATATATAATATTTTAATAATATTTTTAAAATGGAAGGTAATTAATATTGTTAAAATTGACATTATTGATATTTTAAAATAAATAAAATTTTATTTAATGGTATGAAATTTATGAAAATATAATAATAAGAAACATAATTAGGAAAAGATATAAAATTTTATAAATGACTCATATATTGGACAGTTTTTATGTTATAGTAATTATATTAACCCTTAATTTATAAATTACATTCTGTCATAACAAGTGTTGAAAGCGTAAAATAAGGTTTAAAACAAAAATAAAAAGATTAAAAAATTATCAAAACTTGTCTAAATTTATTGGATGAATTTATTTCGACAAATAATAATCTTATATTAGAAATTAATTATTTTTTTCATATGGAATAGAATGAAAATTTATATTAATTTAATATTTTGAATAATTCCAAGAGTTCCCGCCCCTTTTCTTATAAAAAATCCCAATCCGCTCTATTCATTAAAATTCCAAAGATATTTTTGGGGAAAAGATCTAACGAAAAATTACCTAAATCTCTCCATTACTAATTCAATCCTCACTTCGGGTAGAAATACATTCATGGAATCCCTTTGCTACAAACTAAAAAGAGTTACCTAAAGAAGAGGTAACATCCTTCATCAAGCTCCTTTATTTTATTTTCTTTCTCCACATACTAAGTTCATCTAATTAAATTAACACAAGATAAATTAAGTTTACTAATATAATGATATGTTTTTATTATATAGTTTCTAAATTCACTAATACACACTTCCAACTAATGGGTGATTGACTTACCTTTCTAGTGTACAACGAACTACCACATCACAAAACAATGTTGTTCATTTTGACTTTACCTACTCCTATGATTGGGAATTATTATTGACATGAATTTTTATAAAATATATATTATATATATTATTTATGTATACTTTTTTTTATTATATAAATTTTACCTTCAATCTTTCTATTTTGTCTAAATATGATAACTTTGTTTTTGGAAGTGTGGACTACATCCTCCACAAAGTGATGTGGTTCATTCACACATTATATGGAATATATTAAGGATGATTTTATTAAATATATTTGATATATATTTAATACTATTTTAAGTTTAATTATATTATATACATATATACATATATCTCATATATTGTTTTGACATTCTATGACAATGGAAACAACGTTCATGCATTCGTACGTCTTAAAGTCTCCATGAACGGTGGATTCCATTTAATATATCTATTATTTAGATATTATTTTAAATGTCTATATGAAGAATTTATATTACATATAATTTCTATTTGAAATTGAATAAACAAATATATCATTATTAAAAAATATTATCACGAATTAAAAGTCAAAACACATTCGATAAACCAAATTGTTATTACCAGAAACATTACTTTAATGTAGAATTGTTAATAAATTGGCATTATAATGTCATAAGTGAATAATATATGGTATTATATATAAGTATATGGTTTTATGATATATTTATAACATAATTACACTTAATATATAAGTTTCTTGTATCTGTACGATGAAAGTCAACACACAAGGTTAGAGATTTCTCGTATCACATTATTTCAGTGATATATATGTGATAATCAAAACTTATTATTATTGTTTTGTGTATATATTTTCCTATGACGTGTTATATAATTAATTTATTTTATTTAATTATGTTATATTTTTCAATTTATTATATCCTTTCATCTGTTTTATGGTTCAAAAGTTACTGAACCAAAAACGCGATGTTGTCTCAATTTTCCTTCTGCGAGACCAATGTTAGGTTGTGAAAATACATTCATTTAAGAGTTGTATATAATTTCACTTTACATGTTATATCTTGAATATATTTATTTTCATGATATTTTATGCTTTATATAATGTTATTCTCTATTTGTTCAAAAATCTACATTCGTTCAAAATAAGGTTTTTAATTTTTTTTTAAAAGTTTATGAAGTTATCTTATAAATTTTTTCAAGAAAATGGTATTAAAATATGTTTAAAATGAATTCTAATATTCCATTAAAAATTTAAATATTATTTCAATAAAAAAGGTATAATTTTTTTCTTTGTGATTTTAATATCATCTTTCAAACGGGAAATGATATTTTTCTTAAGAAATGTTTTAAAAAAGATATTTCTAATTTTTTTTTGATATAAGATGACATAATTTATCATAGTTTATACTTTATTTGGGATATGATAAATTTATACAATCAGTATTCTTTATTCAATGGGTTTCTATCACCATATTATATTTACCAAGCTTATTTATTTTCTATGGGTTTTGTTAGGATTGTATGATGTTTATATAACCCATTTCATTCTGTGGGTTCTGATATAATGAATGAATTATATTATTATACCACATAAATGTAATTGTTTCATTAGGTGATAGGTGGTACCTATATCTCCTCCATTTCATTGGGTAAATATTTATATATCACAAGATAAGCATAAAGGACCTGGTCTGCTATGCTGGTTTTGCTAGTAAACCTTAATACTAAGAAGGTTATGGGAGTGAACCATAACTAACAAGATGTTTATAATAGTGATCCATGACCACCATTTTTTTTGGGGAGTGAACCCATACTACTAATATGTCCATTGAAGTGATTCCTTGTCAACTATGGAAATAACTTTTCATGCTTATGTAAATTCCACAAATTACATGTATTATTCTTATGTTATTATTTTATGGATTATGTTCTTCAATTATTTATGATTTATTTTTTTATTAAGTTAAAATATTTATTCAATATATCAATATTTTTATAGGTTTTATAAAATGTTTGATTTTCAAAAGTTATGTTCATGGTTTTACATTCTTATTATCATGTTTTGCTTGATATTTTCTTCGATTACCCTTACTAATAATATGAGCTCAACCTTTTATTTTGTTTTAATTTTCCAAGAGTATAAATAAAGATTTTAGGAAGGGGTAATAAAGGGTAAGATATTAATGAGAAATATTAATGATCTTTTACAAGACTATATGTTTGTGTCATTTGTTTCCAAAGGCATTAAAAATACTACCTTTATGTATTTGTTTTTTAGTGTACGAAATTTTCCAAAAATGTGATGTAATTTTAATGTACATAAAGAATATGTCATTATGGTTGGTATTAGATAAAATATTTAGTTATCCATTAGAAACTATTACCGGATAATTTTAGTGAGATCTGTAGATATATTTCAAATTATATGTCTAGGGATGTCTCCAATGATAAGTCTATGTATAATTTTAAACCTTATAATTTTGGTAATAAAAACTTAAAATTTAGAATTAAAACTATTATGTTTTAGATTGAAAGAAAATTCTCCTTATTATGTGTGTTTTCAATTATTAGTAGTGTTACTCACATTTCAATGTTTTTTATTCAATATATAGAACCCAAAGGAACCATGTTGATGATGACGACAATGGGAAATGAAATGATTGTCATACTGAACAAAAAGATGTTATGGGAGATGTAAATAAAAATATTATCTATATACTCACAGAATATATGAATCATTATTGAATTCAAAATGATTATAGGATGCGAAAAACCACTATTGAGTTTTTCATCAGGCAAAATCCCCCTTCTTTTTGTGGGTCATCTGATCCACATGATTTGGAATAGTGGACCATTTTCACTGAATATATATTCTAAGTCCATTAGTGTTCCAAACATGAAAATTTCAATTACAGAATTTATTGTTTATAAGTAAAATAAAACTAGTGGAAGAATCTAATAAAGAATATTATGTAGAAAGATGAAATTGAATCAATTGAATGTGATTAGTTCAAGAACTTATTCTTCAGTAAGTACATTATTCATATTCTTCTTATGAATATGAAAAATTAGTTCCTTGATATTAAAAAAATAACGGTGAATCCATTGGTACCTATGTGGATAATTTCACAAGACATACGAGGTATGCGCCTGGTACTATAATCCTACATTAATGAGAGGTTTATAAATTCATTGGTGGCATAAAACCAAGTCCCCTAAGAGAGTTATCCTTAATAGACTTCAGTAGCTATGAAGATATTGTGCACTGTACAGTAATGGTAGAAATTGAGGCTGTAGTTATATATAAATGTCATGGTTTTGACACGAAATATAATGTTAAGATAAAACAAAAATCTAAAAACCATGCAGAAAATAAGATTATATTTGGTTTATGCTAAATTTGTGGAAAGAACAGGGAAGAAATTGTATTATAGGGACTGGAAGTGCGGGAAATAATATCACCAAGCTTTTGATTACCGAAGTGACGGAAACAAGTTATCTAATGATAATAATAGAGATAAGGCTACACTGAATTAACCCCCAACATATGTTTCACATGTAGGAAAAATGGGAATTATGGTAATTAGTTCCCAAATAGAAGGGTTATTGATGATTATCAAAATAAAAAACCTCTTAATTCCAAATATAAATGGAAATATAATGTGAGCACTATTAGAGATGTGGAGAATGAAAACGATGTGGTGGAATTATTGAATGCTTATGTATTTGAATTCTAGAATAATTTTGAAGAAATAATTTTATTATGTTACAGAATAATGAAATAAATAAGGAATTTTCCACATTAATTTTTCCAAAAAAATTTGAAATAAAATGTTGAAGTGTATTAGTAACCATGAAAAGTAAATAAGTTTCTATGGTTATATTTTTGAGAACACCAAATTATGGGAAGGATAGACCTTAATGCTGGAATAATGATTAGATAAATAGATATTTGATTTTGTGATAAGAAAAATGGTATAGTATTGATGATCTAATAACTATTTACTAATATGATGCCAAGGTGGTTAAATGTTTGAGTTTATAGATTTATAAAACGAGGAAAGAGTTAGTTTTTAATTAATTCATTTCTACCCTAAGGTTTTATGTTAATTAAGGATATCACCCTCTTTCAAAAAAGTACAAGATAATGGTATTATCTGGTTACTGTTTGAAAATTATGATCTACGTCATGTTTTTGGGGGATTAATGATGAATTTAGTTTTTAAAGTCAATTAACATATTTTGAATGTTTTGGATTTTAATATTTTTAAAGGAACATAAAGGTAACCATTTATGAAATTGTTTATGTTGATATTTTGTTGAGCTTTTATAGATTAAAGTATTATCTCTCCATATGAATATTTATGTATAGTGGATAATATCTTTCAATATTTATTTGATACTAATACATATATAATAATATATCAATCGAACAATTTCATTATATGATAATACTTCACGAATTAAATTTTCCCCATCATTTCATTGAATAATATATGAAGTGGAAATTGATTAAGGAAAATTGGAAGGACAATATTATGCTTATGAAATTTGATCAAGTATGTGTTTCTTCTCATAAATATTCTTTAAATCATGGGAAAGGACATATAAACAAAAAATATTATCATATAACCTAATTTTTTTAAAAAATCTGATATTCCCTTAGATCATCACATATTTATGGATTTCTAACTATTAACATTCTCTTGACCATATTCTCTATAACTCTCTATCAGAACATGATAGTTATATTTCTCTTTCATGTCTATGTTTTCACTTCCATCCAATTTTTTCTTATATGGGAACATAGTTATGAGTTACTTGGGGTAACCGTTATGTTCCTAACATTTTATTTAGAAGGAAGTTTTCGTATTTGTTTTTATTATGTGGGTTTCCATGAATGGGGTAGTAATGTTTTAAAAAATGATAAACCCTATAAATTTTGAGGGATAAATTCATATAAAGGAGGGATGAATGTAACACCCTGATAATATATGAAATATATTTTTTCAAATATATTCAATATTTTTCATTTCTTGCAACATTGAATGTAGACTTTGTTATAAGAAGCTATAAATATGGAATGATTTTTATGTACCACCTATTCATGATTATGAAACAACAAACCCTTATATTATTTAGTGTTATATGCAACAATATTCTTGTTTTATGTGATAGATTATGTCGATTTATTTTGTTATATTGCATCACATACAAGACTGTGTTTTACCATACAAGAGTACATTATTTAAATGTAATTAGTTAATATAATAAGATATAAAACAGACAATAAATTATTATTTATTACAATTATTAAATATATTATGAAAATATATGGTTTATAAGAAAATTAATTGGTTACGAATTAATTAAGAATGAAAATATACATTAACTGAATATAAAGGACATATTTACGCCCCAAGAATCATTTTTTTCTTAATAAATTATATACATTATAATTACAGAATGATATTAATGATATATAAATGTTATATATTAAATAAAATAATTGTGATATTTATCCATAATATCTTATCTTTATAATATGTGAACCAACCCAATTTCATGTATAGAAACCTATATTTTTTAAAAGGGTATTTTTATAGCCTTTCAATAGAGAGATCATTTTTAATACAATTTTGAAACTTTTATATATTATATTTTATAAAATAATCTTATTGTCAAAAATCGGGATTTAAAATTTTTCTTTTAAGAAATTTTTTGTATTTTTTGAGTAGTTTCTGTTTTGGATTAATAGTGAATGATAATGTGTTTTATTTGAAAACTGACTTTTCATTTAAATAATTATTAATGTTAAATTATATTTGAAATTTATTTTTAAAGTATAAAATAGATCAATTATAAATATATTAATCACATTTATGTCCATATAATAATTTTTAATAGATATAAAAATGTGTTGATCTTTTGAATGTTTTAACTTTAAAAACCTTCATTCTCACCACGTCTACAAGATTAGCCTAAAAATTAATTTTTCTATTTCTATAAATTTAATTTAAAAAAATAGACAAAAAATAGTTGTAATAAATGTGATATTTATTTTATAAAAGGATAAAAGTAACTTTTGGACATCATAAATAGTAACTTTTGAAATTGTTTTATTTACCATTGTTAATGATAAATTCTGTAAATTATTTAAAAGATCATATAATAAATATTATTAAATTACCCTAAAAAATTTCGTAATTTTAATTGAGGATGAGATTCCACCAAATTAATATTTGGGAAAAAATTATTTGCTTTTTAGGACACTTGGTTGTGAGTTAGATATTTATAATATTTTATTTGAAGTATTGATAATGATAATGTACTCAAATACTCAATAACACTATCATTTTTAATATACGGTTATTTTGATGATAAATTTGAAAATAAATTTTAATATTAAATATATATTTTTTCTTTACCTTGGTAATTTTTTTAATTTTTGGGAAATTAGTTAATACCTCAAAGCCTTATTCATTGATAATGTAGTAATTTTTTAATTAATGGAAATATCAAAAAAAATGTTATTATAAATATGAAAATAATTCATTATATCTATCAGTTTTTTATATGAATTTGAATATTATTAATAAATTAAAATAATTTTTTTATGATACATATTATTATGATACTTATTAAAATGTCATGTAAGGAATAATGTCAAAATTTCCATTATTAACATTTTATAATAAATAATATTTTGTTAAATGAAATAAAATATTTAAATATATAATATTCATAAAACTATTGGTATAAGTTAAGAAATTTCATAAATGGATCTTTTATTGGTCCTTTGGTATATTTTAGTAAATATATTAACACTCAAATTGTAAATTACATGATCTCATGGTAATACATGAAATGATAAAATAAGTCTTAAGACAAAATGATAAGGATTAAAAAACAATGAAAACATGTATAATTTTCAATGTATGAATTTATTTTAAACCATACTTATCATATATTATAAAAAAAATTCATTGGACCCATTTTGAATAAAAAATAAATTCATATTAATTTAATATTTTGAATATTTCTAAGAGTGACCCTCCCCTCTCTTATAAAATATATCCCAATCTTCTGTACTCCTCGCACATAAACCCATATTTTATTGGCCAATATATATCCATTAAAAATTAAAAAACCCATAACTTACTTTTTTAATCCTCCCTTTGGGAAGAATTCCATCCGAGGTATCCCTTTGGGGAAAACCAAAAAGAGTTACCCAAAGAAGAGATAACATACTTCCTTATGCTCAGTTATTTTCTTTTCTTTCTCCACAACCTCAATTAATATTATTAAATTAACACATTAGTGCCTAGGTATACTCAATGTACTTATAATTTTTTATGTTAATGGTTTAACCAGAAATTAAACAATCATCCATCTAATGGGTAATGAACTTTCCTTTCTTGTGTATGACTAACTACCACCTCATGAAGCGATGTTGTTCGTTATAAATTTACCACCTCTTATCGATTTGAATTATGATAGAAAATATATTTTTATATTATATAAATGATATATATAATTTTTTTACACTTCTGTTTTTATTATATAAATCCCACCTTCATTTATTCCATTTTGTGTAAATATGATTACTTTGTTTGTGGAAGTCTATACCGCTGTCTCCTCAAAGTGATATGATTCGTTCACACATTACATGGAATGCATTAAGGTTGGTTTAAATAAATATATATGATATACATGACATAATAATTCTAATTTAATGATATTATATACCTATATACTTGTATTTCACTTATTTTCATTCTTTCAATAATCTGTGAAAATAAAAACAACATTCAAGCATAGGTTCGTCCTACCGTCTCAATGAATGGAGTATTCCATTTCATATAGATATATATTTTATATATTATTAGTAACATTTATATATGTAATATATAGTATAAATAATTCGTGTTTTATATGTTGAAATAATTTAATCATGATATAAATTAGAGGATCATGAATGACAAGTGAAAACACTTAAGATAAACGAAAAAACTATTACCCAAAACATTACTTTGGCATAGTATTGTAAATAAAAAGGTAATATAAATTTATAAGTGAATAAAATATTGTATTATATATGATAATAATGTTCTTTTATATATTTATATTAATATTATACTTTTTATACATGAGTCTTGTTCATGTGTGATGAAATTCAACACCCAAGGTAAGGGATTTCTCATCCCACATTATTTTTCTGATATACGTGTGATAATCACAAATTATTATTTTTCATGTGCTGTATATATTTACCTATTAAATTTTAAATCATGATTTTTATTTATATAATGATATTCTATATTTCAATTAATTTTATTCTTTTATGGGTTTACAGTTCAAAAGTTACCAAATCAGTAAGTTAATTAGGCGTCAATTTTCATTCATTGAGACTCATATTACATTATGTGCCAATATTATTTTAGAAATACTATATAACAACCTTTTACATATTCTATCATGAGTGCATATATTTTCAGGATATTTTAATCTTAAAGAAATTCTTGTCACTCTTTAGTTAGAAATCTTGTTCCTTCAAAATATTGTTTTATAAAATTTTATAAATGTCTTTTTAATTATCATTTAAAAATTTTCAAGAAAATGGATTTCAATGATGTTTAAAATGGGTTCATATATTTATTTATAAGTTTTAAAGGTTATTTTTAAAGTAACAGTATTGATAAATGTTTTATAATTTTTAAATAATTTTTCGAAGAGGAAAATCTATTTTTCTAATGAAATATTTTAACATAATATTTCAAATTTACATTCATTATAGAATGACATAATTTTTCATTGTTTATGGTTTATTGGGAATATTATCCAAAAATAACATTAATATTCTTTCTTAAATGGTTTATTTTTATGATGGAATGATATTTATGAAACGTATTTGTTTTCCATGTGTTTTGTTTTGATTGAATGATTTTTATTAAACCCATTTAATTCCATGTGTTCTAATATAATGAATGATTTATGTTATTATGGAACACATATATATGGTTTAAATTTTGTTTTTACGTGGTACAAATATACCCCTCCAATGAGTTGGGTAAATAATTATATCTTATGAGATAGACATAATGGAACTTGTATGCTAAGATGGTCTTGAAAGTGACCCTTGACAACTGATATGGTTGTGAGAGTGAACCATGAATACCAATATGGTTATGGGAGTGAAAAATGACCACTAATATTGTAATGGGAGTGAACTATGACTACAAATATGGTATGTAGTGTAAACCCATACTACTTAGATGGCCTTGTTAGTGATGCATTGGTCATTCTGGAAATAATTTTAAATGATTATGTGTCTCCCACAAATTCCATGTATTATTCCTACATTATGATTTAATGGATTATGTTCCTTTTTTATTTATGATTTATGTATTATGAATTTATAATATTTATAACGTGACTCATGATTTTGATATGTGTTATACTTGTTTAGATTTTCAAAATTTATGATCATGTTTTTTCATTCTTATGATCATGTTTTTGTTGATATTTTCCTTTATTACCCTTACTAAGCATCTGGGAAACCCCTTTTATTATGTTTTATTTTTCTTGGGGTATAAATAAAGGGTTTATATAGGATTATTAAATGGGAATATCTTTTTGAGTAACATTTGAGATAAATAACCATAATATAAAATTGTCATCCCTTTTTTATAAATGGTGATAAACTAATAAAATATGTGGTCAGGTTTTTGGGTAATGAATGAAATGTTCAGGAAAAGGGTGTAATGTTAATTTATGAAAATCTAGAGTCATTACACAAGTCATGTATTTTGTAGAAAATAGACCATTTAACGGTTTACTACGTCAACCATGTGCTGGTGGAGTATAGATTGAGCATTATAGAGTAACCTGTTTTTAGGTGATTTAATTTGATGATAGTCTCCCCCATGGAGAAGGTTGAAACCTCTAATGTTTTTTTTGGCTTATATTTGGAAAATTTTTATCTATTTTTGTAATATAGTGTCATAATCTGATTGTGGGATCATATATTTATGGATGACATGGTTTCTTTTGATTTATATTTCATCATTTTGTGTACATAGAGATGTGTGTGTGTGTGTACTAGTATATTATGATAATTCATATCATGTATGTGATATGCCTTATTAGTTCTGGTCCACATCGCCTAGCCTAATGAATGTGGGTATGGGTAGTCTTTGTTCGGGACTTAGTGGGATATGTATTGAATGATTTTTATTAATGTTGTTTTTTCTACATTAGTACCATGGTCCATGAGATTGTTTTGGGAAAAAATTGTTAGGAGTTTTCAGTTTGGTTATTAGGATAAGGAATATAGTTGAAGAGAATTGAATGGATTATCCATACACTAGGACTCTGATAACCTTCATTTTTACTCGATACATATAGACATTAAATACAGGGAAAATAGTTGTACATTAATTATATAGGAATGGGTTTTGGATTCCAAGTACTTATTGATTAAACTCCCCAAATATATTTTTTCACTGTGTTACTTTGTAGTTATTTTCGGATTCCTCCACAAAGATAGCCATCCGTGATTTCACTGAGTGATAATGAGGACAATCCGTCGAGTAATTTGGATTCAGTACTGCGTCTTATATCCCTGATAGAACCTATGGGTAGTTTACTAACTACACCACCACCCAATTATATCCATCTAGGGATATAAGTTACACAAGATTATTCACTCTTTCTGAGTGCACTGCATGAGTTCCATAGGTAGTGAATAACTATGTTTTGGGGTGAGCCCCCCTACGAATGTGGACTAGCTAGAGATAGTTGTAACACCCTAGGTAAATAAAGAATTTGACATTTCCATATTTATCCATATTTGTAAATAAAATATTAATATTACTTTAAATGGGACGCTATGCTCGATGGCGTACCCAATACGCAACAACAAGTTTCTTGGGAATCTTACGTTGCACTCTAATAACAAAATAATATTATTTTAAATGGTAGTTAATGCCTAGCCATTATAATGGTGGGAATGAAAAAAACTAACTACAAAATGATTATATATGTTTTCCAAATATTTTAACATTTTACAATAAATGTTAGAGGATTAAAAATGCGAATGAATCCAATTTTAAGCGTAAACATTCCTATATTCTTTAAAAGGTAAATTAACCTCTTTTTAATGGCGAACCTATTTTAAATACACTTTTTGAAAATTTTATGTGTTATATTTGACAAAATGAAATTCTTCTTTAGAATCAGGACCTCAAAATTTACTTTGTGTAAATGTTTGGTATTTTTCCGATAAAGTTCATTTTTTAATGAATAGTGAAAAATGTTGAATTTTAATTCAAAACCACTTTTTAATCTAATTTATTTATATGACTAGATTATCTTTTGAATTTTTTTAAAGTTAAATTAGAATATATTTTTACCATCTAGTCTAATATTGGCCTTTGGAATTAATTTCACTTTGAAATTGGACTTAAACTAGTGTCAATCATTTTATAGATATTGTTTCTTAAAAACACGCTATTTGTTTTGACAGTGGGAATTAATTATTAAATTAATTAATTCAACTTATATGTTATTAATTTTTTAAAATAGACATCATTTTTGAATTCAGAATATCAAATATAACTTAGGGTGAATTTTTGGTATTGTTCTAAAAAATTTCAATTTTTGATGAATAGTGAAACCACTAAGTGGTAGTTTAAAAACTGATTTTTCGTTTAACTGAATCTTCAACACTTCTGTGATTTGAATTTCTACAATCCCACATTAATGGTTGTCATTAGGATGTAAAATGTGGTTCAATGGGATTAAAATAATTTTTTTTGTGAATAGTAACTTTTAAGTTTTTAATCGCGATCAGAGGTAATTAGTGTAATTTAAGGTAAGAATATTGTTTTAATAATATGAAATGACCTAGAAACATGTCCTAATCTCATTGGATTTGACATTTCTGACCAATAAAATCCATGGGTCAACTTGGGGACCCCATGGAGCCACTTTTGTTGGAAAATGACATAAATAACTTTTTATTTAAAGTTAAAATAAAAATGTCACAAGCATGAGTTGTTTTACTAAAACAATTTTTAAATGGGGTTATACAAGTCATATTTTTGAATATAAATATTCATTAGAAAGATAAAATGATTTCCAACATCATGATATTTGTTTTATAATTTTTAGACATTAGATAAATTAAATTATTTATGACATCATGATGATGCAGCGATTACCTCATTAATAAAGGATTTAAATAAAATGAAAAGATAATGTTACAGATATAAATTTCACTTGTCAAAAACCTATTTTATGAGTATATTTTGAACCCTTATCACCTTATCCTCAAAATAAATCAATGTGGTACTTCTAATGTCCGAAACTCATTTGAAAATGAAGTAACATTTTGTAACTTTCCAAGAGTGCCCCTCCCCTCCTTTTATAAAAGGCCCCCACCTATACCACCTTAACCACACCTCTCAAGCCTTTGGATCTTCCAATATCTGATCATTTTGTCTCTCCAAATCCATATACTAATCCTAGAAGCCTCACATTTTTCATAATTCTCTTCATGAAACCTTGTTGGTTCAAACCAAGAGGAGTTACCCGATTTTAATGTAATGTCTACACTTGTGTTCTTTTGTTTTATTTTGCTTCTCCAACCCCCTAACCTCTTTTTATTCATTTATTTTGTAACAAAAACAGTATCTTAAATATACTAGGATTTTTTTATAAGAAGGATTCGAGCTACACTAACACACACCTACATCTAATTGTTAAGGAACATAGTGTTTCTATGGATGGTGAATTTCTGCCTCACGAAATGATGATTGTTCAATATTCGTTTAACACCTTCAAAGGTGGCCATTAAGATTCCACTATATTAATATACTATATATAATATGTTTATGTTTTCCTTAAGCTTATGTATTTTTAATTTATGGAATAAATTTATTTCTTACATTATGTGTAAACGCGATATCTTCATTTTAGGAAGTGCGGACAACCAACCCCTCAAAGTGATTTGATTCGTTTATACCATATGTGGTACGTATACATGATAGATTTAATGATATTATATACGATACCATACTGGAATTATAATAATATTATGTATCATTATGTTTTAATTCCATTAAATATTAAATAGAGATGGAAGTAGCGTTCATGAGTACGTACGACTTTCCGTCTCCATGAACGGTGCATTTCATTTCATACCTCTAAATGTTATGTAATATTATAAATTCATGTATATAATGGATATATATGATATATATGATATCTACATAATGAATATAATTCTGGATATAATGGATATTTTACCCCATGAACAAACTTGTAATTATAAAGAGTTTATCTTTGACTCAAGTAGCAATGATCGACAAAACGACCATTATTAACTTAAATAATTACAGATTGTTCATAACATGGTAATAAGTGATATAAAAGGAATAATGAAATTGAAAAAGGTTCTTAAGCAATTAAAAATCAAATCAAGTTTATTATTCGGCTGGTTAATGAATGATCGAGTCAAGTCAGACCCGAAGTAAGGGATCCTACCTATCTCTTTCTTTTCAAGTACTCTCTTTTATGTCATTTCTTTTATGATCCATGTTCTTATGTTGGAGGATGTTATTTTATATTCATATTTATTTAATTTTTATGTTCATGTGATGAGATACCCTATTTGATCTCATCAATCCATTTTTGGATGTTTTATGTGGCGCCGTCAGGCTGTCGAATTTTCATAAGGGGACTTTCATCTATCTTTTTATTCCCGTGAGATTCATGAAACATTTGACACTATTTACTTTTGTGTGGTGTATGTAATACCCATTATTATAATATTTGTATAATATTATCACATTTATGGGTATTTACATCTTCATTGTATGTCCCTTCTTTAATGGGGTGTACACTTCGAAAGTTTTCCAAATCGGTAAGGGAACCTTTCATACTCTTTTTTTTAAAGACTTATTCGGTTATGTCTTTTAACGTACATATTTTTATGTTGGGAATGTTCTTATATATCCTTATTGATGTAAATTTTATGTCCATGTGATGATATACCATTTTCTCTCTCATCAACTCTTTTTCTGAATTTTAATGTGATGCCGTTAGGCTGTCGATTTTTCGTAAGGGAACTTCTTAACCCAATTTCCATTCATTGGGTTAATCTTTTAATTTCAAATTATGTTATGATATTATTATGTCCTATCTTGTATTTTTACTTTATTTATGTGTATTTATAGTGAATAAACATTATAGATCTATTTTGATCTTTGTATGGGACTTCGTCTGAATCTCCTTTCATTGAGGCATATTTTGTTTTATACACAACCTTCTTTTATACGGTGTATAAACCCCATTGACTTTTACGTTTATCCAAAATGAATATTTTTTTATAAGAAGTATTTTACTAAAAAACAAAAGGGAATGTTTTTGTCGTACGTATGTGGTGACAGCGACTTCTCCGCCACCGTGACTATTATTTGTGTTTTGGCTTCCTCTACAAGCCATACATTTTTTTAAAAGAAAAATAAATACCATGTCTTGCTTCTTCTTTTTTGGTATTGGAGATGGTTTTCATAATGTATTTATATCATTGTGTTTTATTGATATCTTGTGATTGAAAAGTGGAAATTTTATGTTTCCTTTTTGCATTTTTTATGTGATATAATTATTTTATGGTTCTTGGGCATTATTATAAAGATGGGTGGTTCTGTGAGAAACTAAGGCCGGGTGAGCCCGATGTAGATCTCCAATGCATTGGGTAACGCGAAGGAGTTAAACGTTAATGTTTTTCCGAAGAGATTTAGGGAATATACTGTGATTGGTATTCCAAACGTAACCAAGACGGTTACCCCTTATGTAAGAATGTTAGGAATGAATCATGTTACCTTTACACCGTATGATTTCTATGATTTATACATGATTTGATGAGGTATGTTAAAATTATAATGTTTTATGAGTAAATTATTATAACATACATGGACTAATGTTTTCTTTTTGTACTTTTATATCCCTTACTGAGTTTTTTATGCTCATCCCATGTTTTTGAATTGTTTTTCACAGGTCAAGGGAAAGGTGCATGTTATGATGATAGTGTCAAGGAAGTGTCAAGAAAGAATCCATGTTTTATTTTAAATATGTTTCCGTTGATGGGGAAAACGAATACTATCTTTTATGTAGCCACTTTGTTTAAATGTGGAATGTAATTCATGATTTATGATCTAATTCTCTAAAACTCTAAACCTGAAAAGATCCTCAATGTGAATTATTCATTTAATTCAATATTAAGTTAGGTTTAAGGCCGGGGCCTTATAGTTGGTATCAGAGGTCGGTTTAGACAAAATTAGGGATTATGAGTTTTTTTAGACACATGGTTAGTCCCTATATCTATTATTTCAGTTAAATCCTTGTTTTATAATATTTTTTTAGGTCAAGTAAAGTCAGTTACGAATGGAAGGAGGAGGATCTCAAAGGACATTCCTATTTCTTCCTGATGACATGTTTGCAATAATTATTGCAAAGTCATGTTCAGATGATTGTGAAACTTTTTCTAGCATACAACTCAATTGCAAGAAGTTGTTTGAGATATCAAACACCTCCACTATACCTCGTTATCATCATGGGTCATGGGTTGTATTTAGGAAAATACTATTTTCACAATATTCTCATATTTTCATGAAAGGTAAATTTTATCAAGTTATTTGCAAATATTTTACTTTATCACAAGAATTTAAAGCATATAATGATTTTAAAAATGGTGCTGAGGAATGAGACCCTTGTGCAACCTATTTATATTTTCTTTTAAAATATAGTCTCTTAGCACATACTTATGGTATTTTAAAAGGACCAATGAAAGAAATTTTCAAATCAAATTCTATCCGACTCTTTTATAGAAACCATGTTTTATCAGATGTTTTGGAATTATACTTCATACATGATTATTTTCCAAAACTATTTTTTATGTGAACAACCATATGACCCATGTTGTAGAAGGTGTATTTGGATGGAGGAAGAAAATGATTTTGAAGGATCTATAAATCATTGTTTTAATGCATGGGGCTTCTACCTACGTGAACAAGATGACGATGAAACCGAGTGGACGCCATGATCTAGGTATGATGTCATTCATTTCGGGAATCGTTTTATGGTGGTGAAATAAGACTTCAAGAATTAATAAGTTGAGATCGTAATGAATTTTGATGAAAATGAGAGGTATAAGGAAACTATTGAGGTTAAAACATGTTAGGGTTATTTTTGAGTTTTATAAAAAGGAAAACACGCATACCGTGTGAGAACCCGTCGCGTCGGACAATGCTGTGGGAATCAAACCCACAACCAAAGTGCGACTGGTATTTATCACCTACCACTGGACTAAAAGAAGTCACTAGTTAGTTTGACTAATTATATTTAGTTTTTTCGATTTTATGATAAGTTGATTTTGGGTTATTTATGGAAATTATTAACCTATCATGGAGGATATTCGATTAGGTTAATTACTTTTTAATATGCGAATTTTAGAGAAACTGATGTTATTTGGAGATAAGTGTTAATTTGTACCTTGGAAGACTATGTGACTAAATACTTCAAATATTTGTGTTTCAATCTTAGTTTGGATTACTTTAAATAATTTTATACATAAATTTTTTATTGAGTGGTCTTTGTTGAACTTTGGGTTTTTTTGACAAATCTTGGAGTTTAGGAGTAGTTTTTGTTTTTGTAAAAAAAAAAATCCTTTTTGGGTATTAACTGATCTTGTAGTAAAATTTTTGGTTTTGTTTCGGTTGAGATCTAAAGACATGGGAAATATATAGTTCTATTTTGTTGACTAGGTGATTCTCAAGAAATTTATTATAGTACTCTTAATGTGAACAAGTCTTCCTAAATACTAATCTTTTGGAGAAAATATGAGTTTGACTAAGGAATCTAGTTAAAGTTGAAAGTCTAGGTGACAAGAAAGTATTTTTCATTATGATTTAGTTAAGATCAAAAATAATTTCCTCAATGAAAAGTAACTTAAATTTTTTTTCCTGTTAACTTTTCCTACTGGGGAATCAAATACCATTTAACCCATCACAAGTTTGTGATTTTCTTGTGGTTAACTTTCTCCTAGACGTGTTTACTATCACTTTCCATCAGAACATGACCCTTTTTCCCCCCATATCCATATTTTCATACTTGGAATCCTATTATGGGTTAACTCGGGTGACAATTGTACTTCTCTGCCATTGTTTTAAAGTGATAGTTTTACTGACTCTTGTTCTGATGTGGGATTTTCAATGAAGCTTCCAAGCCCAATTTTAAAATTGCAAGGACGAAATTCTCAAAAGGGGGGAAGGATGTAACACCCTAGGTAAATAAATAATATTACATTTCCATATTTATCCATATTTTTGAATAAAATATTAATATACTTTAAATAGGATGCTATGCTCGATGGCGTACCCAATACGCAACAACGAGTTTTTTGGGAATCTTGCGTTGCACTCTAATAACAAAATAATATTATTTTAAATGGTAGTTAACGCCTAGCCATTGTAATGGAGGGAATGAACAGAACTAACTACAAAATGATTATATATGTTTTTCAAATATTTTTAATTTTTACAATAAATTTTATAGGATTAAATATGCGAATGAATCCAATTTTAGGCGTAAAAATTCTAATATTTTTTAAAAGGTCGATTAACCGCCTTTTGATGGAGAACCTCTTTTAAATCCACTTTTTGACAATATTATGTGTTACATTTGACAAAATAAAATTCTTTTATACAATTGGGACCTCGAAATATACTTTGTGTAATTTTGTGGTATTTTTTCGATAAAGTTCATTTTTTTAATGAATAGTGAAAACTGATGTATTTTAATTCAAAACCTCTTTTTAGTCTAAATTTTTATATGATTAGATTATATTTTGAATTTTTTTAAAGTGAAATTAGAATATATTTTTACCATTTAATCTAATAGTGGTCATTGGAATTAATTTCACTTTGAAAGTGGACTTAAACTAGTGTCAATCTTTTAATAGATATTGTTTCTTAAAAACATGCTATTTGTTTTGACAACAGGAATTAATTATTAAGTTAATTGATGCAACTTATATGTTTTGAATTTTATAAAATAGACATCATTTTTTAATTTGTAATATCAAATATATCTTAGGGTGAATTTTTGGTATTTTTCTGAAAAACATCAATTTTGGAAGAATAGTGAAACCACTAAGTGGTAGTATAAAAACTGATTTTTCGTTTAAACGAAACTTCACCACATCTGTGATTTGAATTTCAAAAATCCGACATACATGGTTGTCATTAGGATGTAAAATGTTGTTCAATGGGATTAAAATAATTTTTTGGTGAATAGTAACTTTAATGTTTTTAATCGCGATTAGAGGTAATTAGTGTAATTTAAGATAAAAATAATGTTTTAATAATATGAAATTACCTAAACACATGTACTTCCCACATTGTATTTTTCATGGCCTGCCAAGACAATCCATGGGTCAACTTGGGGACCCCATGGAGCCACTTTTTTTGGAAAATGACATAAATAACTTTTTATTTAAAGTTAAAATAAAAATGTCACAAGCATGTGTTGTTTTACTAAAACAATTTTTAAATGGGGTTATACAAGTTATAGTTTTGAATATAAATATTAATTATAAAGGTAAAATGATTTCCTACATCATGATATTTGTTTTATAATTTTTAGACATTAAATAAATTAAATTATTTATGTCATCATGATGATGCAGCGATTACCTCATTAATAAAGGATTTAAAAAAATGAAACGATAATGTTAAAACTATAACTTACACTAATGAAAAACCTATTGGATGAGTATATTTCGAACACATATCACCTTATACTCAAAATAAATCAATGTGGGACCTCTAATGTACGAAACTCATTTGAAAATGAAGTAACATTTTGTAATGTTCCAAGAGTGCCCCTCCTCTCCTCTTATAAAAGGCCCCCACCTCTACCACCTTACCCACACCTCTAAAGCCTTTGGCTCAACCATACTCTGATAATTTTGTCTCTCCATATCCCTATCCTCATCCAAGAAGCCTCACCTTTTGAATAATTATCTTGATGAAACCCTTTTGGTTCAAACCAAGAGGAGTTACGCGATTTTAAAGTAATGTCTACACTTGTGTTCTTTTGTTTTATTTTTCTTTTCCAATCCCATAAACTCTTTTTATTCATTTCTTTTGTAACAACTCCAGTATCTTAAATATACTTGGATGTTGTTATAAGAAGGATTCGAGCTACACTTACACACACCTACATCTAATGGTTAAAGAACATAGTGTTTCTGTGGAAGGTGAATTTCTGCCTCACGAAACGATGATTGTTCAATATTATTTTAACACCTTAAAAGGTGGCCATTAACATGTCACAATATTTATATATAATATATAATATGTTTATGTTTTCCTTAATATTATGTATTTTTCATTTATGGCATACCTTTATGGCATCCATTATGGGTAAACACGATATCTTCATTTTAGGAAGTGCGGACTACCGCCCCCTCAAAGTGATTTGATTCGTTAATACCATATTTGGTATGTATAAAGGATAGATTTGATGATATTATATATGATACCATACTGGAATTATAATACTATTATGTATCATTATGTTTTAATTCCATTAAATATGAAATAGAAATGGAAGTAGCGTTCATGCGTATGTACGGATTACCGTCTCCATGAACGGTGAATTTCTTTTCTTACCTCTAAATGTTATGTAACACTATAAATTCATGTATATAATGGATATATATGTAATATATGATATCTAAATAATGAATATAATTCTGGATATAATGGATATTTTACCCCATGAACAAACTTGTAATTATAAAGAGTTTATTTTTGACTTAAGTAGCAATGATCGACAAAATGACCATTATTAACATAAATAATTACATAGTGTTCATAACATGGTAATTAGTGATATAAAAGGAATAATGAACTTTAAAAAGGTTCCCAAGAAATTTGAAATTAACTCAAGTTTATTATTCCGGAGGTTAAAGAACGATCAAGTCAAGTCAGACCCGAGGTAAGGGATCCTACCTATCTCTTTCTTTTCAAGTACTCTCTTTTATGTCATTTCTATTATGCTCCATGTTCTTATTTTGGAGGATGTTATTTTCTATTACTATTTATTTAATTTTTATGTTCATGTGATGAGATACCCTATTTGATATCATCAATCCATTTTTGGATGTTTTATGTGGCGCCGTTAGGCTGCCGAATTTTCATAAGGGGACTTTCATCTCACTTTTTCTTCCCGTGAGATTCATGATACATTTTCCACTCTTTTATTTTGTGTGGTGTATGTACAGCCCATTATTATACTATTTGTATAATATTATCCCATTTATGGGTATTTACATCTTCATTGTATGACCCTTCTTTCATGGGGTGTACACTTCGAAAGTTGTCCAAATTGGTAAGGGAACCCTTCACACTCTTTTTTTAAAGACTTATTATGTTATATCTTTTAACTTACATCTTTTTATGTTGGTATATGTTCTTATATATCCTTATTTATGCAAATTTTATGTCCAAGTGACGAGATACCATTTTCTCTCTCATCAACTCATTTTCTAAATTTTAATGTGACGCCATTAGGCTGTCGAATTTTTGTAAGGGAACTTCTTAACCCAATTTCTGTTATTTGGGTTAATCTCTTACTTTCAAATTATGTCATGATATTATTATGTCCTATCTTGTATTTGTAATTTATTTATGTGTAATTATAGTGAACACACATAATATATCTATTTTGATCTTTGTATGGGACTTTGTCTCAATCTCTTTTCATTTAGGCATATTTTGTTTTATACACAACCTTCTTTTATATGGTGTATAAACCCCTATGAATTTTACGTTTATCCAAAAGGAATCTTTTTTATACGAAGCATTTTACTAAACAAAAAAAGGGAATGTTTTTTTGTACGTATATGGCGACAACGACTTCTCTGCCGCCATGACTATTATTTGAGTTTCAGCTTCCTCTACAAGCCACACTATTTTTTAAAAGAAAAATAAATACCATGTTTTACTTTTCTTTTATTTTGGTATTGGAGATGGTTTTCATATTGTTTTTATATCAATGTGTTGTATTGATATCTTGTGATTGAAAAGTGGAAATGTTATGTTTCCTTTATGCATGTTTTATGTGATATGATTTTGTTATGGTTCTTGGGCATTATTATGAAGACGGGTGGTTCCGTGATAAACTAAGGGCGGGTGAGCCCGATATCTCTCTCCAATGCATTGGGTAACGTGAAGGAGTTAAACGCGAAAGTTTCTCCGAAGAGATTTAGGGAATATACTATGATGGGTATTCCAAACGTAACCAAGAGGGTTACTCCCTACGTAAGAATGTTATGAATGCCTCAAGTTACCTTTATGCATTATGATTTCTATGATTTATTCATGATTTGATGAGGTATGTTAAAATGATTATGTTTTATGAGTAAAGTATGATTTTATACATCGAATAATGTTTTCTTTCCATACTTTTATATCCCTTACTGAGCATTTTATGCTCATCCCAGGTTTTTGAGTTGTTTTTCACAGGTCATGGGAAAGGTGCATGTTATGATGATAGTGTCAAGGAAGTGTCAAGAAAGAATCCTTGTTTTATTTTAAATATTCTTCCGTTGATGGGGAAAAATGAATAATATCTTTTATGTAACCAATTTGTTTAAATGTGGAATGTAATTCATGATTTATGATCTAATTCACTAAAACTCTAAACTTGAAAAGATCCTCAATGTGAATTATTCATTCAATTCAATATTAAGTAAGGTTTAAGGCCGGGGCCTTATAATAGTAACTTGTGTTTTCCACCTCATGAGGATACCTGTAGATCAGATGGTCGAACTTGAATTGAATCTACACCAGGGGTCTTCTGGGTGATGTTGGAGTATAGAGTCTCAATCTCATGATGATACAAATCTCACGTGATCGAACATCAAGTGTCTCTCTAGGGAGGAGTTTTATCCTGAAATGTTTCAATAAATGTGCATCTAAGAGACTCTACATCTGAATTAGAGAATTATTACCTTGTTAGATTATTTGAAATGGTTTCCCAATCTCTCAGGATACACCCTGGGTATCCCGCATGATCTGTTATTCATAGAACAAACCATTGAGTAATGATTACACTAGGATATCAGGGATTCAATAATATCTATTTACATTCCCACTTAAACTAGGGTTCTTGAATGGGCCTTATTGGTTGAGATATTTCTAGAAGAGTAGATGATGATTGTGGGTATCAGTAGTGGGAACCTAGGAGTTGATACCTCATTAGGTGATAGCCAATGTCAATTTATGAAATCTACACATTTCAGACATTTCAGGTGATGATACTAGGGAATTGGGTCTGTGGTGGAAGGATTTTAGGATAGACCAATCAATTCATGGGGAGGTGGTGTTTCTCTTGTGATGGTGAAGGACTTATGGAACATGATTTTTCTAGTGATCATATAGATGATCTAGGGACCACTGATGCGAAGAAAGAGGTGTAAGAATGGTTTTCTGTTAGAAGGAAAATGTGACATGGGGTGGCTGTGAATGATGAGGTGTTCTTATGTTTGAATTATTACCACCACCATACCCAGGTGGCCCATGCTAGACTCAGGGTGCTAGAACATAGTTATGAGGCCAATTTTAGACTATGAAGGCACATGACCATAGGGATCTTGGAATGATATGAGGAATGATGAGTTTATTTTATAAATTTTCTATAGTATTGATAGGCACATGTGAGAGTCATTATTTTTTTCCACTTCTCATGTTTTATATATTCAGATTTCTATTGATCCATTGGCTCTAACATTGTTCCCAAAGACTATGACATGAGTTGAATCAGTGGTCACACCCTTCTTTCGATAGTTTTATCTATTGATCAGAGGTGAGATATATTTATGTGATCTTGTTGTGGTATTTATGGGCCCATATTACATAATCTTATGAATGGACTTGATATCCATATTCATTCCTATGATCACAATTTTAGGTGGAAGATTTGGTTTTTCTAAAGTGATGGGACATGGATTTCTATTTTGGGTGAAAATTAATCCTTATTAGAGTAGAAATATTCCAGAAATATTAGAGTGTAGTCGATTAATCACTAGTTGGCTAGGATGGGTCATAGAGTAGTAGATGGTATGGGAAACCAGTTCCCTCGGTAGGTGGTGGTGTAGAAGGATGCATTTTTTGAGGATTTTCTAGGATTACCTCTCTGTTGAGAACTGTAGTGTTTGTTGACATACTCTCTTGTACGGTCTTGATATACAAATTATCATATCAGATTGTTATTTTAAAGACTCATGAGCTGTAGGTGTAGTTAGAGGACCTGAAAGAGAAGGAATTTGTGATACCTAGTGTTTCCCCTGGTAATCCCAAATTTTGTTTACTAGTAAGAACGATGGGATCTTGAGGTTGTGTTTGGACTATCGATGCTTGAACGAGGTGACCAAGATGAATAAGTATACACTATTGAGGATTAGTAACTACTTTAATCGATTGATTGGGGTGTGATAGTTCTCAAATATTGACCTTGTATCATTAAATCTCCATATGAGAGTATGGAATTTGGATATGCCAAAGATGACTTTATGATGTTGCTATGATAATTATGAGTCCTTTTTGACTCACTTATGCATGAAACAAACTTCATATGTTTTTATTTTACATTTGAACCAAATCTGTTATACGTTCAGAGATCGGTTTGTGGTGGCCTTCATCAGTCATATCCAGGTTTTCGTGGAACCTAAGGAAGAGCAAGAAATTCATTTGTGAATAGTATTGGACACATTATGAGAGAACCAAAATTATAAGAAGTTTTAGAAGTATTAGTTTTGGATTCGAGTGGTCCAGTTCTTGGGATATATCATTTTTGATGCAGGAGTGGAAGTTTACTAGGTGAAGGATTGGACAATTATTTCTTAGGATCTATCCAAGAGTGTTTCTGAGGAACATAATTTCATTGGGTTGGAAAGTAAGTATTTGAGGTTTATACCTGATTTATATATATTGGAAACACCACTAAAAAATTTGACCTGAATGTTGAAGACTTTTTTGTTTGCAGAAAGGTGCCAACATGGATTTCAGTAGTTGAGGTACAGATTGAAAAGCTCCACAGTCTTGATATTTACAAAGGAGATTCCTTAGTGCATAGTGTTCTGTAAGGAATATAGAACTGGTATCGTTTGTGTCTTGATGGATATAAAGGTGGTGATTTATTATGGTTCAAATTGATTGAGAACACACGAGGAGAACTATAACCCATGCTGTTTAGATTGCAACTGCAGTATTTTCATTGAAGATTTGGCATTGACATTGTATATGTGAGAAATTTATTGGCTAATCAAGAAATAAGATTCTCATGTATATCTTCACTATGATAAAACCTATCATGTGGTAGATGTGATGGCTAGAGTTCCTCCAAGACTATGAATATGAGTTTTTCTATACTATTGGGAAGGGGAACTTTGTGAAAAAACTCTCATTAAGAAATATTGTTCTCATTTGTTTTCCAAGGAATTAGAATAGTTAGCATCATTACAATTTTCCTTTGTAGACATGGATATTTATTCGTATATATAATATATGGGTATTACCCCAATACCTTTAATACATGTCATGAAATGTCTACAAGGGGATACTTACAGTGAGACCTTACATACTCAGATATCAATTGGATGTATTGTTGATGGATATTATAAATATGGTAGAACAATATAATTTTTGGTGGATGGAATATGGTACCATTAGAATTACAGGAGGATGTGATGTAAGAGTTTCATACATCCATTTAGTGGTACATCCTACTATGGAAAAGATATTCATGGACATGGTAAATTATTTATGGTGGTAATTCATTAATAGTTGTGTTGTATAATTCTTCTCTTGATACGCCACTTATCAGTAATTGAAGGCTGAGCATTAGGTTTCATCTTATTTAGCTGAAAACCTTAAGGCACCATAGTAGAAGTTGGATGATATATATGTGGACATAGTGATGGAGTGACCACATATTTACATGAGAAATGATACTGTCTAGGTGATCATAGATTGAACCACCTGGTCAACCCACATTAATAATATTTTAGGGAAGATATCAATTGAGAGCTTAGGGAAATTTGAAGTATAAGAGATAGTTTGACTCAATGTAATTCATTAAAGTTCATTTTAAACTATGATTCTCACATCACACCATGATTACGGAGAGGACTATAGGAGGTCTTTAGCACTCTGTTTTATCTGAGCATGATGTTTTATCCCCAGAATGATGTCCAAACTGAGTAGACAATTCTAGTCATCGAAAACATGCTACATGATTGCATGTTATATTTTGAACATAGTTGGTAGGACCATTTAACCTTGATAGAGTTTTCATAAATGATAACTACTAATCAACCATCGATATGATATCATTAGAGGATTTGAATGGGATACCTTGTAGGTCACTACTTTGTTGGATCGATCCGTGGGAGTCAATACTCATGGGCCTATAGTTGGTCTGGGATACTAAAAAGAAGGTTCATTATTTTTGGAAGATATTGAGGACTACATTGATCCATTAGAAGTCCTATATAGATCAATGAAGGAGAACTCATGATTTTGAAGAGGGAGACCATGTGTTCTTGAGGGTCATGCCTAGAAGTTGATTATATATAAATTTCAATTGGGGAATGATATATATAAGATAAAATGGACCTTTATAGAAACTATATAGAGTGGGTGTGATGGTGTACCGTTTATCCTACAGTGTTAGTTAGATCGAGAACATGGAATCTTCCACATGTTGATGTTGAAGAGGTATGTGTGTGACCCATCACATGTCATGTACTAAGGATTGTTGGAAGTCAATATTGGTGCTATGAGTCATGATTATTGATTTAAGATAAACAATAGGTATGGAGATCCTTTTTGGGAGATTGTTTCATCTAGTGTGTGTTCGATTACAGTACATGAGTCTTCCAAAGTGCATCTAGGAGTTGGAGATGCAGATGACCTACCATTACCCTAATATTTTTGAGTAGGTTATTCTATTTTTGGAAGAAATACCTAAGGTGGATAGATTTTAAAAAATCATATTTTTCCATATATTGACTCAGAATATTATATGTATTATTTTGGTGTCAGACGCTGAGACAATGTTAGATTCTTTGGGTCAATGTTCCGAAATTTAATTTTTGAATTATATTAAAAATATTTATATAACATGAATATACTCTTTCTTATAAATTGGCATAACTCTTCAATGATTCCCCATGTATGAAATCCTTGGTCATCATTGAGTTTAGAGCCATAATTTATCACTAGGTGTGAGATAATCTATGTATGTGCTGGGTGTTTGAATAGTGATGCTTCGTGGGAGAATAATTGAATAAAATAAATTATATTTATTTAAGTATAAAAATAAAATATTGTGATTAATGGTTTTTAATAAGTAAAAAAATGTGTAAAATATTAAGAATTAGATGGATTATCTTTAAAATCTAGGGGATTCATTGGATAACATTGGAGGAGCTTCTGTGGATGAAGGAAGACCAGATCTTGGATTATCGATTGGATCATGAAGAAAAATGTGGATATGAAAAAACAATATGAAATTCAATCATTTATCATTAGTTATCAATACAAAATCTTGGTATGATGTTTTAATTTTCTAATTTCATTCCATTCTTTTATCTCTGAGAGATTAGAATCAATTACACAAATAAGAAATTATTCTCACATCGATGATAGATTTATTTGTGTCAGTTTTTTAATTGATTATTTATCCCTAATTCATCTAAATATAACAAAATGGATTTAAGTTTAATGAAAAATGTTTTAGGTTCATTTCTCTATAATTTTGACCTAGGGGGTTTTTCCACCCGATTCTTCATATGTTCATCTAAAGTATTTTCATTGGTCCTTTTTTGATGATTACCAACTATTTGATCAATATGGAGTCATTATTTATCATGATTGATAATTACCGTGGGTGTGGTTCAAAATAAATGGTATGATAGAGGTTAGAGGAAGATGTGGGATGATCAAATACAGATAACAATGGACCGATGATTCCAATTCATCCATGTTTCGATGGTGTAACCATAGATGGCACGTGTTGGTGTCTAAATAGAAGATTACGATATTTAAATTTATATCTATTGTGATGGGAGAGTTTGATGACCCTATATATATATATGAAAAAAACTGATAAAAAGTGTAATGTTGATCTAAAGGACAACGAATAAGTGATCCTAACTGATTTGGAAATTATCGGGTTATACTGCGTGTCATAACGCTATGTAGGACCCCTAGCTACGATGTTAGGGTTTTCACTGGGAGTTAAATATCACACACCATGTTACCCTACCACACACTGTGTTACACATGCTATGTTGTTTGGAATGTAAATTGGAGGTAACATTGGAATATACATGAACAGAGTACACAAACAAGATGAGAGTACACAAACATGGCCAGTGTACACACACACAACCAAGTGTATACGTGAATGACTGGATAGGACAAGAAGAGTATCAAGAAATATTTAAACACCTTGTAATATTTATAAATTTTATGTATATGGTGATTTAAATTTTGTGTGATGATTTAGTACACAATCATACTAAGGGTTTAATGGAATCACTACGTACCCCCATCACAAACTATGTACCCCCTTGAGGGTGTTTGGAGGCCTTTGTTTAATCAGTTTAGAATAGTTTACATTGAGTGTGTTCCCTAGTTCCATCCCTTCAAGGATACACTAATACATTATATCCACATCATATGATAACAATCCAGTATATAGGATGCGTCTCTGATAGAGTTTGTTGTGTCCCTCTGCGATACAGGAGTGTGATCCTTTACCTTTCTTAACCCTAGGATGGGTTTGTGGAATTGGTATGACCTCCATGAGAGGAACATTGATACTAAATATAGCAGGAAATTTCATTATTATTCATGATATAATTGGAATATAATCCCTTAGATAGCGTGCTGATCCATATCGGGCTCATGCTGTCACATTATGGCCTTGAGTGTCATCCTATATCTGAGTATCCAATTATTTAGAGATCATTGAAATTTCAAAGGTTGGTACTAAATATCATAACATCATGGATGAGTGTATTCAATGATGGAATGGATCGTGGATAGGATTTTCCTAGAACAAGAATTAAATTGAGTGTAATCATATGTTTGGATTTTTGGTTGTGACCACTTGTTGTCATGGTATCCTTCCGGAGTATATCTAGTTCTTTTGTTATATATGTTTTTTATATCATTGTTAGGAGATAGATATTCTATATGATTCATGTTTAGTGTTCTTGGGGAGTCCAACTAGGTATTCTTATATTCAACTGTTTATGAGATCTACCCATATATGCCATGTCTTATGAAAATAAATACCAATTAGGCATTGTCCTTGGGGGATTGAGAGCTGGTGGATTGTTGCTTGATCTTGACATATATCGATGTTTTCTGGGTTGTTTCTTTAGAACATAGTCCACTCCCTTGGGGAATGTTGGACCCTCTGAATTTTTTGGTGGGCCCTGAATTTGGTCCCACTTTAAGGAATTTTTTATATTAAAATCATACTCTGATTGTAGGATCATAGATTTATTTATGTATTCGGTTTTTTTGACATTTCAGAATTTTATAGTTTTGGAGATGTGTGTGTGTGTTTGTAAATTACATTAGGATATTCCTTCGAAGTGTGTGATATGCCAAATTGATACTTGTCACCAGCCCCAATCCTATTAAAGGTAGGCTTGGGTTAGTTTTGGATCAATCCTCGGTGGACCATGTCGATGTATATTTCCTGACACACCTCTAAAAAACATAATAAAGAGCACTATGAGGGGGATAAGGCGTATTAATGGAACCAAAAATAAAAATTTCATTAAACGAAAAAACCATTATCATAATTATCAATATAAAGATAAATGAATAAAATCAATATGTAATGATTTGAGTTAGATAGAAATGATATAACATACATAATAAAATTGATTTAAAAGGATAACAATAAATTTTTATTGAGTGAAAATACCTGGTTGTAGGTTCCAGGTAGAGAGAAAATTATTATCAAGGTTGATAACAACATAGTAATTATAATATTCAATGGATATGACAATATATACATGACATGGAATACATGAATAATAAATTTTCTTCCAATTAAACAAGGATGAGTTGTTTGAACAAAGAGGGTATTTCATATTAAATTTATAATTTATTTAGTTGTTAAGGAATAAAGAATACCCCAGTATTGAGATCTTTCTTTTATGAGCATATTGATAAAAAAATGAATTTTGGTATTCCATAATTATTCTAATAGGAACCATTTTTAGAATCCCTAAAGCGATGTTCCACATGTAATCTTTTGATCTCAAAACAATGTAGTGGAATTTCAACGTGCTAGCACTATAGATCAATCATCATGTGGTGTTCTTCTTTATCACTGTGATGATTGTCTCAAGATTGAATAAATTATCTTGTAATATTTTTATTGAGATGATGGTGGAGGGAGGAGAATCTATTGATATTGAGTGAAGATACTATAGATAATTCTTAAATATTGATAGTTAATGTGCCCTATATTTAATTGAGCACAATGAATTTAAAATTTAATAAACCCGAGAACAATAGTAATAATAGTCTATTTATAGAGTTATGGGTTAGAGTTTAATATTATTTAATTTCACATAAGACCTTAATGGGATATTAAACCATTAAATGGACCCATTCCATGTAATAATAATGGTAATAATTATATTATTATTTTCTCATGGAATTCTTTTAGTCACACAAAAATAAATATTATTTCACCATCTTGAAAATTAATATTTATCACAATGAACTAATATTATTCTTCTTTTCCTCCTATAAATTTATTGAATAGTTTAATAAATATTTATTATAATAATTCTTAATTCAATAAAGATGTAGATAAATAAATTTTTGATATATTAAGACCCGAGTTTATCATAACTGGGTATTACATTATTTTTTATGACTATCCTACACATTAAAAAATTACATGCCTAAGGAACATATTATTTTTTTGTTCTTAGAAACATGGAGATATAATCTTCTAACATGATAAAAGATGTTAAAAATCTCTCCTAATAATCTACCCCATTGGTAATCCAACTTTAAACCTTTCTTCATAACTAGGGGAAAAGGAACATAAGAAGGTGGTGAGTTTGGATGTTTAGTATGGGTTAACAAGGGGGATATATAGGTATAAAAAAAGAATAAGGGCCAATGAACAAGATATTAACATTACAATATCATTACTAGTATATAAAAGATCAAAATAAGTAGTCATGACATAAATATTGGCATTTAAAAAAACATGAATCATAATGGTGATAAATCATCATAAATAAATAATGAACCAAAATCTCAGGTCCTATAAGATTAACTAATATTACATAAAATTATTTTAACATATTTATATTTATAAATAAATTCAAATCATCCGATAACATATATTTTACACAACACCAAGATTCAAAGAACCATGATATACTATTAAATATTAACATGGACATTGGAATAGTAATCTGACAATCGAGAATAGTAAAACATCAAATAGAATAGTAAAATCACTTATAAAGGTAAAAAAATATTCTTATCATATGAATAAGAATGTTGCATATTTATATCTTAGAATAAGTAAATAAATACAATAAATATGATATCTATGTGTCGGTATTTTGGTAAAAAATAAATCATTATTTACCAATTTTATAATTAATATAATAATTTAAAAACCAAATATTTTCATAAAATATATTCATAAATTAATTTTCCAATATTTTGAATATTATTTTCAAAAAATGGAGTTTATTTTTTAAGTCCAAACCTTGAAAATCAGTCGGTATAATTTTTGGGATCTTTCTAAAATAGTTGAATTCTTGGTGAATAGTAAAATACGATAATTAACGGTATAATATAAATACATGAATTATTTATTCATGTATGATGCATAGACGAGAAAAGGTACATTATTTGGAACTCACATGCACTATCTACTATAAATAGTTACAATAATCCATATTATTGATTGTCTTGAGTCAAAATAATACTAAAATCAATAAAACAATAAAAAATACCCATCACCTCCACTATAAATACCGCCACTCATCACTTATTATCCTCACATTATTTTCAAATTTCTGCCAAATAATTACCCCAAAAATCACCCCTAGATTTTATTACTGTGGGTATTAGTTAACATTCTATTTCCACCTTTCTTATGGAGGTTATCAGGTGGAGGAATCCAAGAGGTAAAACCCCCTTTCATTCTTTTTTTTCTTTTCTTTTATTATCTTTTCTTCTCCATTACTTAGATTCTATATATAAACATGAGTTATAACTCCATTGTATTTTATATAATTGTATTTTATTTTATTAGTGGAATATTCCTCATAATACTCTTTAACCTCTCAATTTTATTATAAAATTGAAAACATCATCTGCGATGTGACGATTTACTACTATCATGGATGACACATTTCTATTTTCCATTACCACCTTTATATCTGAACATAAAAAAATTATTATATTTATGATAGATATTAAAATTTATATTATAAAATATTTATTATTCTATAACCAGTACATATACATAATATTAATTAATAATATAAAACTAGTGCACGATGATTGAAAAAATGCCAACATAATCTAAACGGTTATCATTAACGTTTTTTTTCTAGAGATTTAAGATCATATCTTGATAAAACAGTTTTAATTACCATTATATATTATAAAAGTTCATTAATAACATATAATATGATCTATAGAGAACCATCCTCATTTTTAAGATCTTTCATACATGCAGACAAGTGAACAAATCATGAAAACCAAGGAAACGAACAGTCGCAAACGACGAAATTGAAATTTGTAACTTATCAAAAATTGAATAAATGAAATTAATAAATTTATAGAAAATAAAATTAAAGTTCAATAGGTTCTCAATTAAATTAATAATTAATATTATATCATTATATTTAGAATTATGTTCTATTGATGAACACTTTTGGGCATAATGTAAGGGATTCTCTCTGAACCCCCATTTTTTCATTCGGGTTACACATTATCTATCATTAACACGATGTAATTATTTGGTGTTGGTATATAATTATTATATATTATATTTTTATGTTCCATAATAGTTTATAATGGTCAATTAATCCTTCATTTATGGAAAAATACATGTTTTGATAAGGTTACCTACTCAATTCCTCCCATTTAGCAAGCCCAATTTAAAGGGAACTTTTTAATTTCATACACATATTCAAGTACCATAAAAAAAATTGTAACAAAAAATTGTTATTTCTAAATTAATAAATATATTAGGAAAATATATCGTGGTTCATTTATGGTTATATATAAATAATTATTTATTTTGGAATTTAAATTCCCAATAATATTTTCCTTAAACCGCACTAAAATGTTTTATTTTTAGTTTTTATTAAACACTCTTTTAAAATATTTTAACTAATGCGAGACATAATTTATCATAATATATTCTTATTTTCACTTATAAATTTACAAGTATTATTTAATTTTATTATTTCATGGATACTATTTTTATGATCACTTTGGCTATGCCTTATTCAAAAACTTTTCCTTATGTTAGGTGTATATATACGGCATTTTTATTTTTCATCATCATTAATTAATAATTTCATTAAATATACACATTTAACATGTCATGGATATTATTATTTTATTATTCAGATAATAGTTTACATATGGTTTTTATTTTGGATGTTGGTTTAATTGAGGAAATATTGATAAATCAAAATTTTCTACTCAATATGGATAATTTGATGTGTCATATGAATCATGAAATGAATCTATGTATGAATTATGTGTTAGACATGTCCTAATGGGTGATGCCTAGTAATAGATATCCCCTAGATTCATTGAAATGTATCATGAGTCATAATAGTTAATGAAAAACACTTTGAGTTTGTTTCGAAGAAGAATCAAACATGTTTCTACCAATAATCTTGAACCTTATTCACTGTATTATGGTTCATGGTTCTGATACATAAAATCCAATAATTAATAATTTAATTTAGTATATATTTATTAATTTCATTGAGACATTCTACATGAAAAAATCCTATGGTTTTATTTTTTACTCTTAGTTTATTGATGACATTTATTTTTTAGATTATTCACCTTGCCATAATGACTATGTCTTATTCAATTTGTTTCACTTATTAGTGTTTCATATGACCCTTACTGAGCGTTTTATCTCATCCATTTTAATATTTTCTTCCCCCTTTATTAATAATAAATACTTGAATAGGTTTCAAGAAAGAAATATATTTTTATTTTTTATGATCATTGTTTAATTGAAAATGCATTATGGGAACCATGTATATTCGTTTAATTATTTAAGAGTACTATACTAATAAATACTTGGTTATGTGTTCTCTTGTATCTATGATATTATAAAAAAATGACCACTAAATATGGGCTACTCTGTCCAATGTTGTTACACCTACAAAGAACATCAATATAGTCGATTATGACACACCTCTTTCTCTTTTTTGGATCAGGACACACCCATTTCCCATAGTGCATCAGAACACAATTGTTTACAATTTTTTATTAGGACACACTTGTATCCTATTTTGGATTAGGAGACATCTATTTACCATTTTGGATTACGACACACCAATTTACCATTGTGGATGAAGCCGGTCGACTAATTTCGTTTTATTATCACATGACATATATATCTTTACCAAATACAATAGAACAATATATGTGTCCCATCCGTCATATAATAAAATCATACTTACATATGACATAAAACATTCAACTTATCATGAACATAAAAATAGAAGTTTTTCATGAATATCATATCATAACCAATTAAGTGAAATCAGAATCATAAAAATTTAATCGTATCATATCCTATGTAAAATAGATAGGTTTCATAATCATTTATTATTGAATAACCCATGAATATAGGCAGGTTTTATAATTATTTTTCATGGATTAACCCATTGATAAGATACCTGTTTCATAAATATGAATCCATCAAAACATAAACCATTAGAAAAATAATATGAATTGTTACCTTAGATCATATCCCTAGTAAAGTGTAAACTATTACCAAGTAATTCATCTTAGATGGAGAAGGATTTTATAAGATCACATTGAAACTAATTGTTCATTTAAAATTACATTTTAAAACATATAAAATTTTCAAAATAATTTTTATTGAAACCACATTGAATACATATAATGGAATAAAAGAGAAATTGTTTAAAACACTTCTTGAGGAAAATATCCTTTATTCCTAAAAAAATTTAAAACATAAAAAACATTGAAATCCATTATTCATGGAAATTAACTTGAAAAAATAAAAATTATTCTTTGAAATCATTACAATAATTTTCATTGAAAACAACCATTTTGAAATCATATAAAGGAATATTTGAAAACCATTTAAACCACTTTTTAAAAAAAAATTTCAAACATTTTCATTGAAGAAGTTTATAAAAGTGAATTGACTGAAAAATGAAAAATATATTCATTTGAAAACCTTTTTCATTACAAATTTAAAAATTGAATAAATATGAATTTCACACATCATCATAAAATATTTTTAGAAAACATGGTTTTATGAATAAGAATAGTTCCATCTAATGACATAAATAATGTTAGACTTTCATTACAACATTTTCTTAATTATCTTAAGGTCCATAGAGTGAAAAAATAGTTACATTACATGGATATAACATTAATTACCATAGTAGAAGATAATTCATGAGAATTATTAAGAGATGTATTATGATATTTCATAAATGGAAGTATAAATGTAAACAACCCAGATAAATGATGGGACTATAGCAATAAACCCTTACCAATTTCATAACAGTAACTCATAATCCCCATGAATGAATAACATTAAATAAATCATAAAATATAATTAAAGGAATATTATTGGTAATATAACTATTAAGAGGGTAGTATATACACCTCAAAATAAAATACTTGTTTATAACATGCCATGTCTCACAATGAAGGAAAATTGAGAGAAAAAAACGTTACAGATTGGTATCTTTTGAACCCCAAACCCCATTAAAGGAAGACAATAAAATAGATATATAAATACAAATAATTTTATGTATAAGTTGCATAGAAATAATTTAATAGAATTATATACACCACATATAAGACCTCAGTGTCGAACATTTCTTGTGCCTCGTATAAATTAAAAGTGAGATAAGAAAACCCCAATCTTATGTATTGAATTATTTATACATGTTCAAACATTTAGTATTATAAAAATAAGTTTATTATAAATCTAACAAAGATACATATTAATATATAAAATATGATATTTTATTCATGTATGAATTTTTATTACTCATTTACTATATATTCCATATTAAATAAATGTTTCCAGTAATAACTACTATATTTAACATATTGGTTTTGAATTGTTATTTTTGATATTATTTCATCGATCATGATATAATTATCTCAATAATATGAAATATTATTTATATATAAGAAATAATATAGCTATATATATATATATTTATAATAATATATTGAAGATTGATATATGAGATGGAATACACCATTCGTTGTGATGGTAGATCGTACATACGAATGAAAGATGCTTTTGTTTTCAAGCCCTATTGAAATAAAATTAATTGAAATATGTATATATATATATATAATTACATTCAATTATCAGTATTATGTTAAAATTATCAAATAATTTTGACTAAAAACATCCTTGAAACATTCCATTTTATGTGTAATTGAATCACATCACTTAAAGGAGGCGGTAGTCGATACTTTCACAAATAACGTTATCGTACTTCTATAAAATGAAATAAAAGAGGGTATGTGTTATATAAAAATTAAAAATTAATAAATAAATCATAAGTATCATAAATATTATATATTTATCCTATAAAAAACACAGTTTCATTCATAATTCTGAACCATGAGAGTTGGTAAATGAAAAAAGAACAACATCATTTCTTGAAGAGGTAGTTCTCCGTACACCAAAATGGTATATTCATTATCCATAAGATGGAAGTGTGTGTTAGTGTTTTTCAGAACCAATGAATAAAAAAAAATAGTTTATTTATTATACATAGATTATTTTCTAATCAAGGAACAATAATAATTGGTGATGTGGTGAATGAAAATAAAACAAAAGAGCTTGTCGAAGGATATTACCTCTTCTTTGAGTAACACATTTTCATTTGCAAAAAATGGATTCTTTATCTTGATTTCTGACCAACGTGAGGCTTATTGGATTAAGTATGAGATGTGGGAAGATATTTGGGAAGGCTTTGGATAAGATAATATATGTAATCATCCCTTTTTATTACATAACCATTCATTTACATAGTACAAACAAATGATATTTTAAAGTTTAGTTTCTTTGGAAAAAGGTAAAAAATGGACGAAATTATAAAAAAATATTCTAATTTTTTTTAAGGATTATTCATTAGTTAATACTAATTAATTTTAATATATATCATAACATGGGAAATAGATTAAAGAAATGTGTGAGCATAAGACCCAGTAAGGGAAAACAATGGAAATATGTTAGATTTTCTATTTAGAAATATCAATAAGAACATGAAAACTATCATTAAGGCATCAGAAAAAAGATGAATATAATTATAAACTTAAATTATTAATAACATATAAATTTGGCTAAAAAATTTAAATAAGACATTCTTAAGAATATATTTAATGTCTTTATCTAAGGTGTTATAAAAAATTTTCAATGATATTCACTAATGTATCGTAAAACATGTAATCTATGAAGATTAAATTATTTACCCAATTGACTAAAGAACTATAATGAGAAAATATAAATATTATGTAATTAATTTTATCTACATATATCATATTAATGATTTCCAAAATAACAAGTAGATAATAAATGGAATGGTTTTCATATAAAAACCTTGATGTTTTAAAAAGTACTTAAGGATAAGATCTTTATACCATTTGAATCCCAGAGAAAGGAAATGATGGGTTTTTTTAATACATGAATAAAATAAATAAATTTTACTTCTTGTTGAATACCATTGGAAAATAAATAGGTTTTGGTAATATAATTAAGAAAATAAAGGGGAATATCATGAGGAGAAGTGACAAATTTTGAGCAGTAAAATCAAACGCATAACGGGTATAATTAATTGAGATTAAAAAATAGTAAAAAGAGGGGGGACAAGGGAATCCCCATAATAATGGAATATTAATATTCTTTATGAATAAAATAAATTGGATATAATAACATAGTTTTAAAATTTGAAAGACATACCACATAAAAAGAAACTTGAATGGAAAAGAGAAGTTGAGATTTCCCTTACCTTGAAGAGTAGTTCCTAAAAAATAATGATAAATACCTTAACATTGGGAGGAATAAATGTGAGGTATAACTATCAAAGCCTCATGTAGGATGAATTGGATGTAACATTAAATGGAGAAACTGGTGAGTATTTATAGCAAACCTCGTGGATTTGTTTTTTAATTTCGAAATAAATTCATGAGGCACCTAGGTACTAGAAAAAGAAAAAACACTGGCTTGACCATTGTATTTTCATATGTTATTGGAGACTTAGGACACCTTTTCTGTTATCTTAATCCAAAATAGGGGACCATAATTTTTTATTAGTTATTTATGAATGGAAAATTAACATTTTCTCCAAATAACATTTTAAATTAATGTTTACATTATATAATTTTAGAATTAAATTATATGTTTGTAAATTAATTAAAATGTCCTAAAATACCTTATTTTAATAAAATAAAATATTTTTTGTCGTGTAATGTGGTTAATTAATTATTAAATTTATATATAAAAATAATTTTGTCATTAATCATATCGGAAAAACCAAACTGTATATTTTTAGTATTCACAAAAAAATAAAGTATCATAGGAAATTCCCATAAATTCACTCCAACATAATTTTTACGTTCAAATTTTAAAAATGATATTAATTTCATCATACTAATTATCTAAATATGTTAATTTTATCATCTAAATATTAAAATAATTATTCATTAAAAATAATAGCATATTGAAAATTCATAACAATCATTCCAACAGTTGGAAATAAATAAAATTAATATATAGTTTTTAATTAAATAATAGTGTTTTTATCATAAAATATAATAAAAATAAAAATAATTCATAATAATTTATATTAATATAATATTTTATTTGTTTATGAATATTACATTTGTTTTTCTGAAAAATCAATTTATTAAATTTAACATGTTATTATTTAAATAAAAACTATAATTAAAATGGAATTCATGGAATACAAATTTTATTTAGAGAATGTAATTAATATTTAAGTGAAATGGTTATCTACACATTACCCATTATTAAACGTGCATACACCCTAAGAGTAAGGTGTTGAATAATGGTGTTTTCATGGGATAAATCACCTAACATTAACCATGTATTAATTTCAACTAAATGAACTTCTCTTATAGGTGAAATCCTTCAAGCTTCACTTATGGAATATCATCATGGTATTGGTCAAGAGAGAACACTTGATGATGAAAATATTATCCCAATATCCACTAAATGGGATAAAAATGTAAAAAATCAACTAGTTGAGGCCATCAACTCTTCTTTCTATATCAATTTTCCTCTGTCAAAATTTTACTTATAAAATCTATTTCTAATGTTAATATTGTTATAAAAAATATAGCTCCCAATTTTCATATTGACCAATGGTCATAATTTACCAATGATCATATAATGGTTGAATCCAGATGTTTATATTTCCATTTAGATTCCCTTGACTAGAAAAAAATTATCTTGTCTCTACAGTTTATGATATCCACTAGTTTCTCCTCATAAGAGATGCCATGATTTAGTGTTACCAACTACTGATTATGTACATTTGAATAGATAGGTACTTACTAACTCAAGAGAGGAATGTGGAATATATCCAGAACATGAGATATATTTAGTTGATGTCTTAGCCCAAATTCCACCACACTTTTTTCTTCAATGATTTCGTAGGGGACAATATACATTGGGTTGAGCTTCTGTTTCTCCCCAAACCACACGACTATCTTCCATGGCTATTTTCAGAGGAAAACTTTGTCTCTAACACCAAAATCCAAGTCCATTTGACAGTTGTAATCATATCTACTCTACAAAATTTGAAAATACTTTATGTGTTTTTGGATGGAATGAACCTTTTATATAATCTCTTACAAAAGATTAGGCTAAATAAATATTATCTTAATAGCTATTTCTCAACCTGTAGGAGTTATACATTTGTTTCCATATAGAGATTCATAGCGATCTATTTGAATACACAAATGGATGATCTTTTTGTTTGATAACTTCACTAAAGAATGATTATGATCCCCTACATCATTAAATTATATTGAGAATGTTCTAATCATGTCCTCATGTGTCATATTAGTTCTATTAGATTGGCCATCTGTGGGTGGGGGGATAGGCCATACTAAAATTCTACTCGGTACTTAAAGAATGTTAAAGACCTCTCATTAATTATGATGTGAGCCTTTGATCATGATTAGATATGATAGGGAGTGGTACCCCATAAAACCTTACCACTAAATTCCCGTATATCTTTCAAATTTGGTCAACAAATAATTATTTATGAATAAATACGAAATTTGATGTCTTGGAGAGACTATCCACTACATCCCAAATCACATTGTATCCTTATGATGTTTTTGGTAGACTAGTGAAAATGTCCACAGTGATATTTTCCCACTTACATGTTGGTAGATGAAGTTGTTGTGACACCCCTTTTAGATATTTTCTCTCTAACTTCACATATAGACACACCATTCACATTGTGGTGTATCTAAAAATCTCTCTTTTATTTTTATCCAACCAATAATGGTTACCATGGTCTCTATACATTTTAGTTATTCCAGGATTTATAGATAATGTAGATATATGAGCTTTATCCATTAGATCCTTCTTTATTTTTATGATATATGGAACACATTCTCTTGTACAAAATTTCAGTATACCTTATTGATTAATAATGAACTTAGGAAACTTCCTATTATTCAGATCCTCAATCTTTGTATGTAAAAAATGATATTCTCTTTGATATTTATTTATCTTTTATTGTAATGATGGTTGATTAATCATTTGGTGCAGGTTTTATGATTATAAAATTTGTTGTGATTCATTTGCCTAGTTTTACTCGGTCTTTGATTAAAGGATCTCCATTAATCCACATCATTTCCAACACAATAGGGTCTTTCCAAATTAATGCAAGAAACAATTTTCTCTCTCTTAAGACCTGATAATTAATTGAACAATAACAGTATTTATGATATTCCAAACATCTTAACTATATCATGTTAAATTACTCATTCATGAAAATATAATTCAAAATTTGTGGTGTGTGTATATATCAAAGTTCACCCCATAAAGTTAGTGAATCTATATATTTAGAGAAAAAAACTGCAGCATACTCTAAGTCATGTAAATGATAATTTTGCTCATGAGTCTTCAACTGCCGAGCTGTATAATCAATCACCGTGCCATTTTTCATGGGGACTCACCCATGCACTATATGAGATGCATCACTAAAAATAATGAACCCTTCTCTGGTAGTGGGTAGAGTTAACATGTGTGTAGAAAAAAAATACCTTATTCATATCTTTGAAACATTCTTTAGAGTTCGTATTCCTAATGAACATGGACCCATTTGGAGTTAAATTTGTTAATAGATTTGAAATCCAAGGAATTTTTTTCAAAAACCTCTCGTAATATCAATCTTAACCAAGGAAATTACGAATATTACATAATGTTGTTTGATGAGGCCACTCCTCTATAACCATTTTTTTGGTATGGTCAAATTATATTCCTCCTTCAGCTACAATGTTCCCCAAGAAGAATACTTTTTTTTAAACAAAAATCATATTTTCTAAACTTTCCAAATAGCCTAAACTCTCTCATAACATTGCATTATAACCCTTAGATGACTTTAAAGATCCTTGTGATGTTTAGAATATATCATAAAATAATAAATAAAAACTACCAAAATGTTATCAAGGTAGTAACTAAAAAGTATAATCATAAAATACATAAATATAGTAGGTCATTTAATTAAGCTAAATGGAATAAAAAATTCATAATGACCATAACATGATTGAAAGGAAATATTTGGAATATTCTAATGTCACACTCAGTTGATTCTAACTAGATCAAATATCAATCTTATTGAATAATTAATACCCATGAATTTTGACAGACAAGTCATCTATCTTTGGAAGAGGGTACTTTTTTTGAACTATGATCCCATTAACTTCTCTATAATCAATCCATAGCCGTATTGATCCATCCTTCTTCTTCATAGAGAGAACATGTTCTCCCCAAGGAGACATAGATAGTCAGATAATCCCGATCTCTGAAAGAACTTGAAGGTGATTATTTAATTCAACCAACTCCCCATTTTCCATTCTATATGGGGTGTACGATATCATCTTGGATCTAGGAATGAGTTCAAGGGAGATATTTTCCCCCCTTTCTAGGGGAGGTCTATGTTAGTCTTTAGGAAATACATCAATGTATTCAAGAACTACATGGAAATTTAATTATCATATACTTTAATTTAATTATTCATCTTCATTGATCTTTTCCATGAAGAAGGATTAGGGAGGCACTTCTAGAAAAAATCATAGGTTGGGATATCTCTCCATTAAGAAAAAATATATGTTTTTTCAATCAAGACTGCTAAGATTTCCATTCATCTACACTTCATCTTAGTATTCTACTTTGAGATCCACTGCATCCCTAGTGTACTTTTTAATTCTAGCATGGGAATGACTACTATATTTGTGATAATATTATTCTCCGAAAAGTGAATACTAGATTTTTTATACATTGATGATGCTTAGATAATACCTCTAAGAGTTTTAACTAATAACTCTACTTCTAGAAGTTTAGGGAAAGATTTTATAATATTTTTAAACATATATGAATTAAAGGAATTTGTATAACCATAATAAAAAAGGTACTTTCTAGATTTGAGAGAAAAATGAGTGTACCTAAGAAGAAAATATTTAGGGAATCTACTTTAGCTATCGTGATAGGAAGAACGTGAACTTTAAATCTTGGATGATGCTGAGGTTGAGGGTGATTCCCTTCTACTAACATCAGATTTAGATATTTATTAGAAAAGTTCCCAAGCTGTCCAAACATAATGCATTATATTAATGTTGTACTTGATCCATCTTAACATCATCATCAATGTTGAGATGTTGAAGATTTACCTCACTGTGATAGTTCTAGGCAATGTGGGCATCTATGGAATAATTAAATCATTTCGTAATCCTGATCACGTAGTTCCCCGAATGATTCTTACGACATTGGTTGCATGTGAGTAGTTTTAGTTCCTTTCATCCTATTCTATGACTAAAAATACTCCCATGTGTTAACTATATAAATATATTCATTTCATTATATCTATAGAACCACTGTATCTCTCCAAAAACTAGTCCATACTTCATTTAACTTCCCACTATCACTTCATATCATCCATAGTGTCGATTGGGAGGATTATTCTGTAGAAGGGGTCATAGTCCCCCAAAAAATTTATCAACCTCCCCATCAGGTTCCATGACATAGCTACAGGTGTAGTGAAAACGTTTTGTATACTTCATCTCATAACATCCCACATATTCATTTTCCTTCTGTTGTAGATCTAGTAATTCTTTCTCTATTTTAGTGCACATCAGACAGGGGGGATATTTTTTAAAAAAAGGTTCCCCTAATCTCTTACCACTCTATAAATTTAATATCCCTTCTTAGCTTCATGTTTTTAATTAGTTTCTACCACTGATTATCTTCTCCCTCTATGTGGTACACAAATTGGTAGACATTAACCTATTCCAAACAACAAAGTATAGAAATGATGTTTTTTATAGAGCATATCCATTATTTTGGAAACAATAGGCCAGTAAATCCACTGAATGAAGGTGGTTGTTGATGCATTAAGGAAACACCAAAATGTTTTTTCCATCAACTTAAATAATTCTCTCACATTGATTTAAGTTATTGTTTATAACTCGATTTAGTTTATTCATCCTTTTCATGATGTTTTCCATTCACGATTCCATCGAAAGGGTTTTCATCACCTGGTCTATTTCACTCTCCATTCACACAATTATTCCAATTTCCAACCATTTTCTAAAAGTATAAAACTTTAATGAGAAAATTATTTCTTTCAATAATATTGTAACCCTAAGTGAATTTTATTCTTAAAACATCATTCTTAAAGATGTTATTATTTAACAACTATTAAATTTTCTATAAATCCTTTATAATGGTCAATAGAAATTTTGTGATTAATAAAACATATCCATGAGGAGTTCAGAATGGCCCATTGTCATGCAAAAGTTCTTGTTTCGGTCTTGGTCAAACTTGTTTTTTTATTAAACCCATGGATACATATGTTAGAGAGCCACATCCACTTTCTCATATCCATATAGGTATTTCATTACTCAGAAACCACTAACGTAATACTTCACCAAAATGCCTGGATTTGTTTCAATTTTTTATCTGGACCATAAGGTTATTCTTAATATTTAAATATTATATTACATAAATAACTAAACCTTTGTTTTATACCAACTACATTTTCCTACTATTTTCTTACATAACTCTTCATTTAGATGGTAAAATCAAAGGATACTTTAAAACTTTCTTTCGTGAGAAAATGGTAAAATAATCATGAGACCTTAAAAAATATTCTAAAAAATGAATGGATTATTCATTGGTTCATGCTAATTAATTTTACTAAATCACATAACGTAGGTGGATACATCAAAAGAAATCATGTGTATAAGGTGTAATAAGGGGAAAAGGGAAACAATTTACATGTGTTCGTGAGAAATATCAATATGAATTTGATTAATGTCATAAAAGAATGAGAAAAGGAAATTTAGGCATATAATAATAAAGGAACATGATTCAAAACATGGAAATATGACTACAAAATATATACAAGACATTATTATTCATATCACTATGTTTTGTCCCTCAGGGGTCAAAAAACATTACCATAGTTATTCACCAAGGAATCATAAAACATATCATCCCTATAGATTAAATTCATTACCAAATTAAATGTAGGGCTATTAGGGGGAACCAATCTTTTATATTAATTAATTTTAGCCATATAGATCATTTGAAAACAATTCATAAATGACCCATGGAGAATTAAAGAAATATACTTGTTATAAAAATAATATAATTTTAATATGTGATTAAAGACAAGAACATTAGATCATTTATAACCCACCTAATTGGAATAAGAAGAAAATCTCTTGAGAAGAAGATAAAAATTTTGTGAAGTAAAATTGGCAGTATGATTGGAATAAAACATGGATTAAAATGGTAAAAAGGGAGGGTACATGGTTCTAACATTCATAAAGGTCTCTTAATACAATATAGGGATAAAATAAATATAAAAGAAAAACTTTTTTTGGAAATTTGTAAGACATACCACATAAAAAAGAAAAAATAAATTGAAAAGAGAAGCGAATATTTCCCAAACATAGAATATTAGTTCCTAAAACACGAGGATCTAGACCATGGTGGATTGGGGACACCTTGAGAGGAATCCATGGGAGGTAATAATTTCCTATATTAGTGTAGTATTAATTGGGAGTCAATTCAAATGGAGAAATTAGAGGTTATTTATTGAAAATGTTTAGGATTTGTTTATTAGTTTTGTAATAATGGCCTAGAAAAACTTATCTCTGGTAAGAGTAAAAACATATTCTTGACTAAAATATTTTAATATGTAATTGGACAGTAGGGAAACCTTTTATTTTATTTTAATCCCAATTATTATACCCTAGCATTATATTATATAGTTTGGAAACAAAAATTAAGGGTTTCACAAAATAATATTGTTAAATTTAGAGTTTCTATTTTAGAATTTTGAATGTAAATTTCAGATATAGAAATTTAATAAAATATATTTAAATACTTGATATTAACAAAATAAAATATAATTGGTCATGGATTATGGTTAATTAATTTTTATAAAGTTATAATATAATTGTGATGTCTTTAATCATATAAAAAACCAAACTGTTTTTTTAAAATTTATGAATGAATAATGTATTTTAGAAACGTTACATAAATTCTCCATAAAATATTTTTGATGTTCTGATTCCCAAAATGATAATTATTTTATCATAGTAATTTTTTAAAAATGTTCAATTTAAAATTTAAATAAAGAAAATCCTTATTAATTAACAATAATATTGGACTGAAAATGAAGAGTAAATTCTCCAGCACCTATGGAAAATAAAATTATTTCATCATTTGTAATTAAAAAAGATTATTTTTATCTTAATATTACATTAAATTAATCATTATAAAAAATAAATTAGATATTTATTATAGTTTACATATTTTTGAAAAGTTAAAAAATTTATTTCTGAAAAACAATTTGTCAAATTATTATAAATTGATATTAAGAAAAACTATTCTAATATCTAAATTCATGGAATAAAAATTGTATTTATACAATTTAATTAAATATTAAGTAACTAGATCCTCAAAACCTAACCTATTATAACTCCCACACACACTCAAAAAGTATGGAATGCAATGGTGATAGTTTTGTGGGGTACTTCAGATTACATCGACTTAGTGGTTATTTCCGATAGCATGAACTTATCCCGAAAAAGATTTATTTAAATATTCACTTCTTGAACTCATCTTGGTCTTGGTCAATAGATAATCCCTGGGATGCTACCTTTCTCCCTTACTTTAAAAAATAGGATTCAAATGGACTGACCTTACAGGTTGATGCCATAAACTCTTATTTTAGAATCAAATTTCCATTATAAACATTTTACTTTTAAAATGTAATTATAAATTTAAAATTATTATCAATTTAATAGTTCATGATGGTTACATTGACCAATGATCATAATTTTACAACTTTCATAAAACATTTGAATAAATATGATCACATTCCCATTTATGTACACCTCATTAAAAACATGGTTTTCTTGTACATAAAATGACACACATTTTCATGAAACAATTATCATTAAAAAATTTGGGTCATTACACAATATGTCATTAGAGGTGTGTGGAATTTAGTGGTGGGGGTGAGTCCCCTTTTAGAGTGGAGGAGGACTGACATTCATGTTAATATTAAATTGTAAAAACTATTGAGAGGTGTCCCTTACCACATGGGCCTCCAATAATTTTTGATTTTTGATCCAAGGGGATATTTGGTCTAATTATTTTCAGCGAATAACTTTTGGACATTTTTCATGGTCCTTTGGACTATTATGATTATATTTTAACTATTAGTTAAACTAATTTTTACCTTAATAACCATAATTAATTTTAAATAATTTCACGAAATATTTTGCAGGAAAACTAATTTCACCTTATTATACATTTTATATTATACTTATTCTAATATTGGAATCCATATTTCAAAATTTTAATCCTAGAAGTTGAAAATTTAATTTAAAATTAATCTCAATGATGTGTCCTAACAATAGTTTTTAATTAAAAATGATTAAATGTTGGGGTTATTTTTATATAAAATTTCAATGTGAAATTGGTTCCACTAAACTATATTTGATTACCTTATGAACAATTAATCTAATTAAATATTAAAACCAATTTGACATATAATTTAACAATATAAAGTTTTTAGATTAAAAAGTAGTTTGCAATTAAAAATCATTGTGTTTTCAATATTCAATTAGATATACAAATTCTCTAAAAAAATTCACCAAAAGTAAATTTTTAAACCATGATATGAAAAATAGAGTTTTTTTTAAATTAAAAATATAAATGTGTCAAAAAATATATCCAAAATTGGTTCCAATTTAAAATCCAATAAAATTAACTTTGATAAAAAATTCATCCTTTTAATCATAAAAGTGAATTTTTTCTTATGTAATACGTATCAAATATTTAAGATGTGTAACAAAAATATTTTTTTGAATATAAAATATATAAATTTTCTTAAAAACAATAATAATAATTTTTTTTGATAGATTTTTTGATATATAATTTTGTGTGTACATAGAAAAATATTTTTCTTAGAAGTGAAATTTCTTTTTTCTTAAATAGTTTTTACATTCACTTATACAAATTGATAACCAAATGATTCACTTTATATATATGTGAAAATCATATTTTCACAATTTAGTTAATAATATTATTATCTTCTATTACACCATATATGTGGAAGATATAATAATATTTTAATAATATTATTAGTAGTATATTGTAGTTTGGTAACACTCAGCCATGCATGTTAAACAAACTACTAAAATAACTAGACACTATATATAACACAAGCCAAAATAGTATACGTGTAATGAAAGATAATATAATTGATGCATGTAGCGCAAGCTTAACATGGTGTTGTGTATAACTGAAGACACACATAGTCCTTTGATTTAAAAAATGTTATATTTATTGGATTGTGAAATGAAAAAATATCAATGAATATTAAATTATTTAGGAAAAATATTTAAAAAAACAAGGGTTATTACATTATATCAATGTAATTAAATATTTACCATTATAATAATTATTTAATTAATTCATTTAATCAAAAAATAATGAATAATATTTTCCCTCAGACTTGGGTATATTATTTAATCCAAATATTAAATTCAAATATATGTAAATTGAGATCGATATAAACACTTAGTGTGTTACCCTATAGAATTATTTCCCATTAGAATTATGATATGTTTCATAAAGTAAAATATTTTTGTCTAGTAATGGGTTGTGACACCCAAAATCAACAAGCTAACATTGAAATGTCAGATACCACATATTTGATCACACTATATTATATAATACAATTTTTCGATATCCCAACAAGTTAGTGGCATGCTTGTGTCATTTATCTAAATGCTTGATATATCATTCTTTGATTATCACGATTGAAAATTTCTACATCACCATGACCGGGGAATTTATATTAATAGATCCATTCCAATCAATGGGATAAGATATTAACATCAATTAATAGAAAGGAAAAATCCTTACTCAATTGATTTATTTATAATATATCAATCCTCAAATAGAAAATATATCATACATTAAGTGATCATTGTGTGTAATTGGTATCATCAATTAATCAAAATACATGAGTAATGATATGTATTAATAATATTCTTAATGTATAAAGACCATTACAGATGCTCCCAAAAAGAAATATCTGGTGACACACACACATGAAATATTTTTATTGGTGGGGATGTCACCATAATTTATAAGCGTGGAGATAATTAAGTGTGAAATTAATTAGATAAATTATCATCTTCTTACAAAATATAACACTTAATAAGAGAAAAACATTATTCCCATTTTTTTGTTCCTCCATAGTATATGAAAAACAAAATTTAAGAGATATCATTACAATATCTCATAGTTATAATCATATAGTGGAATTTTTATGATCTATTTCATTACAATATATAATATAGTAAATTATCATATTAACGTATTATAGATAAATGATGAACATGTGATAATATATTTTTATTATTTAATATTCATAAATATGACCAGTAATATATTACACAAACCAGTTAAATCTAGGACCGAAATTCTAGAAAACAATAACTTAGCCTAAAGCCATGTGCTATAAATATTTAGTCTACAAACTATCACATGAAGATAAATTTTATAATGAGATAAATTTTTGTTAAATGGGTACACTGAATTTTCTTCAAATGAAATTATAATCACTAATACTTCACGAGTCTGAGAAAAATAACTCAAGAGATGATACTTTTTGAGAATGTGTTTCTTCCCCTAATGCAATTTTGGTTTCTTATCTAGATCAAGTTTTGTAGTATTTTAAAATTAAAATAAAATTGGGTTTTACTTATTAGTCACAAATCATACTCTTGGATGAAATTTCATATCCATTATTCTTTATTAGCTACAGACAAAGCCGAAATATACTCTGAATCCACTATTGATACATTTAACACTATATTATTTGATTTCTTTCATGACATGGATCCTTCATTGGTGGTGAATTAATATATATTCTTTAAATTTAAATCATTTTAATATATTTAGAAACTTGAATATTCATATCCCCTGATGAATATCTCTTCATCTCCCTCATATACACATTATATACCCTTAGATTTCAAAATATACTATGGATAATTTTGATATCCATCCAACGAAGGTGTCCTTGATCTACCAAATATCTGTCTACTATAACTAAGGAATAATAAAATATATTATAATAAACATAATGATGTAAATAAATAATCAAATTACTACTTCATATGGAATCCTTTCAATTCTTAAACTCTATTCATGTTTCTGAGGACACATTTTATTTTAAAGATAAATATGATTTAACATAGGCATAAATCCTATATTGGATTGTCCCTTATTAAATCACCTCAAAATATTGTCAATATATCTAAACATAGTTAGACCACGAATTTTTTGCGATCTATATTGATTTATGTCATTCCCATGATGTAACATCCCAGGTAAATAATGAATAAAGAATTTTCATATTTATTAATATTTATGAATTAAATATTAATTTTAATTAAAAGTGGTATCTACGTTCGATAGCGTACTCGGTACGCAACGATGAGTTTCTTTGAAAACTTACATTGCACACAAGTAATAAAATAATATTATTTTAAATGTTAGTTAACGAGTAGCTGTTGTACTGGCGAGAATGGATAGAAATAACTAAAATATGATTATATATGTTTTTAAATGTTTTTACATTTATCCAATAAATGATAAAGGCTTAAAATACGAAAAGAGTTCAATTTTAGGCTTTTATACCCTAATTTTCACGAAAGGTCCACTTATCACCTTTTGACGGAGAACCGTCATTAAATATAGTTTTGATCGATCTTATAAATTCTATTGGACCAAATATAACTCTTCTTTAGAATCGGGACATCAAAATTTACTTTGTGTAAATTTTTGGTACCTTTCTGATAAAGTTCATTTTTTTAATGAATAGTGTAAAATGTTGTATTTTAATTCAAAACCTCTTTTTATTCTAATTTATTTATATTATTAGATTATCTTCTGAATTGGTTTTAAAGTGAAATTAGAAAATATTTTTACCATTAAATCCAATAGTGGTTGTTGGAATTAATTTCACTTTGAAATCGGACTTAAACTAGTGTCAATCTTTTGATACTTATTGTTCCATAAAAACACACTATTTGTTCTGACAACGGGAATTAATTATTAAATTAATTAATGTGACTTATATGTTTTTAATTTTTTAAAATAGACTTCATTTTTGAATTCGTAATATCAAATATAGCTTAGGGTGAATTTTTGGTAATTTTCTGAAAAACTTCAATTTTTGATGAATAGTGAAACCACTAAGTGGTACTTATAAAAACTGATTTTCCGTTTAAATGAAAATTTTCCATCATTGTGTTTTGAATTTCAAAAATCCGACATACATGGTTGTCATTAATAAGTAAAATGTGGTTCAATGAGATTATAATAATTTTTTGGTGAATAGTAACTTATTAAGTTCTTAATCGCGATTAGTGGTAATTAGTGTAGTTTAAGGTAAAAATAATGCTTTAATAAAATAAGATGAGCTTGAAACATGTCCTACCTTCATTGGTTGTGTCATGGCCGACCAAGACAAGCCATGGGTCAACTTGGGGATCCCATGGAGACACTTTGGTTGGGAAATGACACAAATAACTTTTTATTTAATGTAAAAGTAAAAATGACCCAAACATAATATGTTTTACGAAAACAATTTTTACATGGGGTTATAAAGATCAGATTTTTGATTATAAATAGTCATTGGAAAGATAAAAAGATATCGTACATCATAGTATTTTTTTAATAATTTTAAGACATTAAATAAATTAAATTATTTATGACATAATAATGATGCAGCGATGACATCATTATTTGACAATTTAAATAAAATGGGAAGATAATGTAAAATCTATGAACTACACATGTCCAAAACTTTTTGGATGGGTGGATTTCGAACCCTTATCACCTTATCCACGAATTATTTCAATGTGGGACCTTTTAAAACCGAAAAATATTTTCAAATAAATTAATATTTCTTTACTTTCCAAAAGTGCCCCTCCTCTCCTCTTATAAAAGGCCCCCACCTCTACCACCTTACACACACTCCTCAAGCCATTGGCTCGGCAAAACCCTGCCCATTTACTCTATCCACATCTCTCTCCTCATCCTAGTGGATTCCCTTTTGGAATAATCCTTTCAAAGGAAGCCTTTAGGCTCAAATCAAAAGGAGTTACACTTTTAAAGGTAATTCATTCTCTCATGTTCATTTGTTTTATTTTGCTTCTCCAACCATCTAAACTCTTTTTATTTACTTCTTTTGTAACAACACCAGTATCTTAAATATACTAGGATGTTGTTATAAGATTTATTCGAGCTACACTCTCACAAAACTACATCAAATGGTTAAAGAACATATGGTTTCTGTGGATGGCGAAATTCTGCCTCCCGAAACGATGATTGTTCAATACTCATTTAACACCTTCAAAGGTGACCATTATGATGTCACTATTTTTATATATGATATATGATATGTTTATTTTTTCTTTAAGATTCTGTATTTTTCATTTTGGGCGTACCTTTATGGTTTCCATTATGGGTAAACACGATATCTTCATTTAAGGAAGTGCGGACTACCGCCCCCTCAAAGTGATGTGATTCGTTAATTCCATATGTGGGACATGTAAAGGATGGATTTAAAGTTATTATATATGATGTTATACTGGAATTAGCGTTCATGCGTACGTACGGCTTACCGTCTCCATGAACGGTGCATTTCATTTCTTATCCCCAATTGTAATGTACTATTAAAAGTACATGTATATAATGGATATATATAACTAATCATATATCTAAATGATGAATATAATTCTGGAATTAAAATATACACACCTCTCATTTAGTTTTAATTCCATTAATAAGACAAAGAAATGAAAGTAGCGTTCATGCGTACGTATGGCTTACCGTCTCCATGAACGGTGCATTTCATTTCTTACCTCTAAATGATTATGTAATATTATAAATACATGTATATGATGGATATATATGATATATATGATATCCAAATCAGGAATTTCATTCTGGATATAAAGAACATTTGACCCCACAAACAACATGTAATTTTAAGAAGTCAACTTTCGACTTAAGAACCAAATATTGACAAAACAAACATTATTAACTTAAATGGTTACATAATGTTTATAACATGGAAATAAGTGATATAAAAGGAATAATGAACTTTAAAAAGGTTATTAATCAAGTATAAATTAACTCAAGTTTATTATTCAGGATGTTAAAGAACGATCGATTCAAGTCAGACCCGAGGTAAGGGACTTCGTCTCAATCTCCTTTCATTGAGGCATATTTCGTTTTATACACAACTTTATTTTATACGGTGTATAAACCCCTTTGACTTTTACTTTTATACAAAAGGAATCTTTTTCTACGAAGCGTTTTACTAAACGACAAAAAGGAATGTTTTTTTAACGTACGCGGTGACAATGACTTTTTCCGCCGCTGCGAGTATTATTTGGTCTTTGGCTTTCTCAACAAGCCGTAATGTTTTTAGAATAAAATAAATACCATATACTCTTTTATGTATTTTGGTATTGAAAATGGTTTTGAAAAAGGATTCTATTATGTCAATATATTTATGATATATTGTGATTGAAATGTGGAAATGTTATCATTCCTTTATATTGGTTTTATGTTTTATGATTTTATACTGGTACTTGGACATTTTAACGGGTGGTTACGTTATAAACCATATGACGGGTGGTGCCGTGTATACCGGGACGGGTGGTTAGGTTATAACCTCTAATGCATTGGGTATGGAAGTCGGCCGTATGGCTATTCCATTAAGTATGTATGGAAATTGGCCATATGGCTATTCCATTAAGTGATATGTGTGGAAGTCGACCGTATGGTTATTCCACTTAAGTATGTTTATGTCCCAAGTTACCTTTATATATGGTATGTGTTCTTTATATGGGTTTTATGGTAATACTTTGGTTACAAAAAGGTAAGTAATGATACTTTATTCAGTGAAGAGTTTTTACTACTTCATGAAGGTGAAGGTATTACTTTGATAGAGTATACATGGTTTACTTGATTTTGAGAAACTAACAGTTTTCATTCTTTGTGTATCCCTTACTGAGCTTTTTATGCTCACCCCAAGTTTTTTTGAAATGTTTTTCACAGGACTTAATGTGGAATAAGGTCAAGGATGGGATCAAGGGAATTTCATGCTATATTAAACATGGAACTAGACACGTTTCTTTTTAAGAGTTTTTTTTATATTGGAAACTTAGTAGAAGTGACTACTTTGTAATCTTTTGAGATGTAATAGTTATGTTCTAATTCTCTAAAACTCTAAACCTGAAAAGATCCTCAACATGAATTATTCTTTTAATTCAATACTAAGTAAGGTTTAAGGCCGGGGCCTTATACATGATTATACGATGCTTTACCAAATACTTTCACAGAGAGCTTATTTTTAACCATGTCATAATGGTTTAAAAATTGTGTATCTTGTTTCCAATATGTAAAATGTAAACAAGATATACTATTAGAATGTGACCACAATCATACCAACATATTTATTGACACATGTATTATATTCATTATTATAAAATTAAATTCCACTATGGATTCATCAATATGAATTTAATATGACCTAGATAATTTCATAAATTTTTATAGATCTATGTAACATTTATACTTTATTGTAATTTTTTAAATTTTAAAAACCTTATTATTCTATCACGTGGACATATTCATGATAGTTCGTGTTAAATAATAATGTTTTGATATTCATATAATACCTATCATAGATATGGTATGCTGTAATAAATCATATTAATTTCATATAGGTGATGGGTGAAAATGAATCATAATAGTATACACCTTATCATAGTTGGTACCCATTTTCAACCAGTCATACATTATATGCACCGAAAGGGAAATATATGTCCAATTTCATATTGAATACCCATTATAACCAATAGTCTTTACATAATATATATTATCCACTAAAATCTTTACTTTTTTTAGTACTTGGAATTTATTTAAAAATTCATTTCTTCTCTATAATTGGTATAATTTATTACACCTATAGATTCATTATAGTTAAGAGGATGATTATTAAATATTAATAATATTTCAACATCTTCAATGACTATAAAACCATATTTTTTACATTCTATATATTATATATTACTCCCAAACAATAATTTTACCTCAAGATCTATTTCCTAAAAGGGAATTTGGGAATTTAGTTCCTGTACAAACTCATGTGTATCATGATCTAGGACTTCATCGTAGTCAATCTCATTCCAAAAAAGTATTTTATATATATGTCATTTATATTAAGAAAAAAAGAGTTTATTTTAACTTGTACTATTTTATCCAAGGGGTAATATAAGTAGTATCACCTTTTTTCCATAGGACATCCTATAAAAATAAATTTTCTCTTAAAGGATAGTCTATGATTCCTAAAGAGTAGTAAAAAAACTGTTCACATCCCCATACATGTATATTTGGAAATAAATATTTATTTCCACTATATAGTTGGTATAGAATAACATGTGGCACATTAGTGGGTGCATGGTTTAGTATGTGTACCGCTGCATGTATGGAATATTCCAGAATGGGAAAGGGAAGGTTTTCATTACTAATCACTGACCTCACCACATCTAACAAGGTATTGTTAGTCCATTATCATTAACCATTTCTCTATTGTGTATAAAGAAGAGTTGGGTGGAATAAATTTTCATAGTCCACTAAATAATTATTAAAATATAGTTTATGATATTCTCTACCATGATTTGAGCATATTTCTTAATCTTCATAATAAGATAGTTCTTATCCTTATTCTTGAATTATGTGAATGTATCAAAGGATTCAGCTGGTACCTCATTAATAAGATACATCCATACAAGATAAAATCATTAGTATAAGTTATGAAGTTTGAGTACTAACATTTTTTTGAATACAAGGTCTATAAATAACAGTATGAATCATCTCTAAAGGATCTATAGACCCATACCCTTTTCCAGTAAATAGATCTTGAGTAATTTTACTATATAGCTATGCTTAAAAAATACAATATATGTTTAGTTCCAATGAATCAAAATAACCATATTAATGTAATTTTTTATATCTTTTCTAATTTATATTAAATAGGTGGGGATTCCATATATTTGGGCAGTATTATCCATAAAAATAATATTTTTTATATTTTTCTAATAGCTAGTTCTCATAATCTAAAAAATAACGAAAAATATATAAATTTTCCATAACATAACATAACCATTTTTTATTTAGAAGTAATGTATTTTATAATTCTTAAACAAAGTAAAAATTATGATCAACTAAGGTCATTATCATCAATAATGTGAGGGATAGTTTCCAACAGATAATACTCCCGGTATAGATCCATTTGGAGCCCAGAAATCCTCCTCACCCCATAGAACATTCATAATATACTAGGTTCTGAAATTTTTATAAAAATATTAGGACCAAATTTGGTATCCAATACCAAATTCATAGAAATTGGATGGTTATAACAAATAATGAACATACATAAAGCATCACCTTGATTCCATCCCAATATGTTGTTTTTCTTCTAGTGTACCTTCTTTCTGCATAAGAAATATAAAACTTCTTACTCATACTTTTTTGATATTATATTCTTATTCATGTAAGGGTAGTTAATGAAGCCTTATAAATTAATGTAGTACGAGTTCTCTTTTCCTTTCTTTTCATATTATTTCATATAATTATAAAATCATTTTCATTACTTTATTCCTTATCAATATAATGAGCTAAAATGAGCATATTTGGTTGTTACATATCAATATTTTTAATTTTGAAATTAATAATAAGGGTAGAGAATATTTTAGAACATTTGGTGGGAATAATATTATCACAGATTTCATATGGTAATTTAAAAATTAAAATCTCATGATGCTCGATAGAGATAATCATTTCGAACTACATGTTGTTAATTTGGTGTGCCATATACAATCATACACTTGTAGAGGACCTTAAAGATATAAAAAACATTATTGTCTTACTATGTCCTAAAAATGATTGAAGACTTGACTGAGAATTACATTTCCACCCATAATATCACATTATTTTTGTAGTTCACAGGATATGGATGATATCATGAAAAAATTGATATACAGAACATCTTGAATGTGTTTCTTATAAACAAATAACTTTTCCTCATTCTCTCCATATTGGGATAATCATATACTTGGGATTCCCATAAATATATTTTTCAATTCATGGCATAATACTATACACAATATCCCATTGAAATTTGTGATGGTAAGGATATTCTAATTATCTAGAATAATTGTAGGGATAATGTTGTGATGGTATAATTTAGTAATTAATTCTATAATTATTTAGAGAAAATTAGTAGCACATTGTATAATTAAAAAGATTGAGATGAAATGTATTTCACAATATATATCCAAATATTTTATCATGTCCCAATTGCCCTTAACATTGGAATTTGAATATATAGTTTTAAGAAAATTATTTTGGGAAGGATCTATATTCCCCTTATTATAACCCACAGTAGGGATTGTTCGATTAATTAAATTTCTATAGATATGAATAAATTTTCCAACATCAAGCTTTCTCCCCTTTGATTCATTGAGTGGATTACAAAATACTGAAGCCCTATCCTCTTTTTCCTAAAACCTCCCACTAAAAAACATGATGTTAAACACCAAAATATTTAAAAAAAATAAATTTGGTTTTGATCACATATATTACATGAATAAAGATTATATATGTATCTAACACATCTATAATTTATAATAAGTTTTTTTTTAAATAAAATTGATTCTGTTGATAACATACAGAACATCCAACTACAATTCAAAATGAAGTTTAATATAGTGTATCTTCATAACCTAGATATTAAATTGGAGTGTATGAATATTATAAAATCAAAACTTGAAATTAATGTTATTTATTGAAAATATAATATAATAATCATTTAAATGAAAAACATATTTCTTGAGAAACATGTTTTTAAAATGATAATTCAGTCGTGATTCACTCACATATTTTAAAAATTAAATTTTCCCACTTTTTAATAAATTATTTGATAAAATTAAATTCATTTTATTAATCATAAAATGTAAATTACATTAGCATTAATGTTTTTTTTGAATTCAATGAAATGATTCATTTTCAATGAATATTTAAAAAATATATTTTTAATGAAAATTTCCATTTCATTTAAATAATTTACACGCATAAAGTTCATTTTAAATTGGTTCTATTTTAAAATTATATAATTTATATTAAAATGTGACTGATTTATATAATCTGAATCAAATCCATATAACATCATGATATTAACATGATTTATACTTATGATATTTTCCACTTTGGAAACCAGTTCTTTCATCACATCTAATGGTATAATTTTAATTTTAATTTTTTAAATTATTAGTATTTAAATTGAAAAAATAGATTCCATATTTTTGATAATTATAATTTTTATTAAATAATAATTTCAACATAATTTTTAACCATTATTAATATTTTAAGAATGAAAAATTAATTATCACAGTTACTCAAAAAATGATTTATTTGGTTGTTAAACTAAAATGATAAGGGGTAAGACAACTTATAAACTTGTAAAAAACCTAATTATTTTCATATTACTACCCTATAATACCTTATATTTTATAACGACCCATTTTTTATGCTTTTCAATTTATTAAAGTGTGTGTGTAATTAATTATTTTCCAAAATTCCATTTATGTATTCTCCCACACTTATAAAAGGCCACTTAATATCATCTCATCTCCGCAAATAAAAATAAATTCACTCCAGACAATCCATGACCTAATAAAATCTTTAATATTTTAAGAACATCCTATATCCCATGGTTTAATTTTGACACCATCATTGGAAGGAGTTTTGTGGAATCCTAATAAAGTTTTATATAGAAGAGGTTATTTGTTTTAACGAATGTTTTTATTTTGATACTAATTATAACCCATAAAAATATTTTCATACGAAGATTACATAAAATAAAAATAATAATCCATATAATTAGATGTTATTAGGTTAGGTTAATTACCTATATCAATCTCCTCTTCATTCAAATGTGAAACAAAACCATATATCATGTGTTCAACTGACTAAACCCTAGAAAACATATGTAATTCATTTTCCATCACCACACTTATTGGATGGATATAACGATAGATCTAATATATATATATATATATATATATATTTTATAATTATTTAATTTCAATATCATATATAACTAATTAACTTCCGTCTCATTTAAAATATGATAACATTGCTCATGTTTACGGAAAACAACTGCCTCACAAAGTGATGTGATTCATTTTTCACTTACGATTTAAATGGAAAATAGTACGGGAAGATTAATTGAATATATGTGATATATATGGAAATTATATTGATTATGGATAATTATTAAATCACAAAATTTCATACCCTTTATCCTATTAATTAATTGATAACGCCACTCGTGCGTATATATGACTTCTGTTTCATGAAGTGTTATGATCCGTTCTATATAATCTAATTTCTATAATGACACCAAAATGATTACAATGGAAAATTTATATTTATAAAAAATCTATAATTTTTTAGATGATTAAACTATATAATATTCCCAATAACTAGAACATTCCTATGAAAACAAACACAAGAAAAATGAAATTAACTACCAAAATAATGAAAAAATTGAAATATTATTAAAAAATGGGTGGTAGAGTGTTATATGATGGGAATATATGAAATTATAAATAGTAATAAGGTCCTTTAATAAATTAATATCATGAATAAAACCAATTAACATGAGTTTAAGAAATATTAATCTAAAATGGAGTGTGAGGTAAGGGATTTCGTCTCAATTTATTTTCATTAAAGAATATTGTAAAGTTCATCACCAAAGTTTTTTATATGATGTATATAATGACCATTATATAGGTAATATAACAATTTCTCACTAATTTATGGTTTTTGTAATTTCTAATTTTAATTATTTTGGTGGATATTATTTAAATTCTTCCATGTGGTAATGAATTTCAAAACACAATTTCATTTCATTAGGATATAGTACTTCTTGATTATATTTGATATTATAAGATTTTGTGTGTAGGGAATTTTTACTATATTAAATTTTATATAAAATTTGTATATAAATTTACATTTTATACCAATGATCAATTCATTTGTTATATCTTATTTCAACATTATGATCTTTGTAAGGGATTATTTCGCACTCACATTGTAATCGGGAATATTTATGCTTGATTTGTCCTTGAAATAAATTATTTGATCATTGAATATCATAAATAATTAATTTTATTCTCTTTGGTTATTCATTATTCTTCAAGGATCCAGTTTGATCTATTCTGGTGAGTGCACCTGCTCTGAATTCTCTTCTTGGGGAGCTCCTTTTTTTGTAGTGTGTCTGGGGAAACTCCATGTGGTCCAAAGGCCTTGAGGTGGCCCGAATGACATAAAGGTTTCCCGAAAGTGCTACTGACCCAAAGGCATGGGTGGCCTAAAATCCTTAAGGACCCCAAGCCCAAATCGGTGTCCCAAGGTGAATTGATTCAACTGTTATAATACTGAATAGTACTAGATACAGTAACTACAACAGTGCATGTACATTGTGCAGTTCTGCTACAGTACCCACACAGTGTACAGTTGTGCTACAGTACTGCTACTGTGTCTGGCAATGCCATCAGGACCAGCCTGTGCTTGAATAAGAAGCCTAGCCTTATGGCCATGCGATGGTGGAGAGCTACTATTATGATGATGATGCTAGGGAGGGGCAGTTCATTAGAGTTAGTCTGGTTGAATTCCCTAAGAACTTTAGGTCATTTAATCTCATAAGCCTACGTTCCATGTAATCTCTGAGCCTACAGGCCTTGTAAGGGTTCCCCCTCATCCCTTGAAAGGGGGGGGGGGGGTTATCAAAAATCAATAAAAATGAAGGCATTCATGCCATTCGGGAAAAATAAGACTTAAGAAACCTTTTGAATATTTTACAGAGGTTTTATTAATGAATGTTTACCCATTTATTATTCTTTACTAATTTTTTTTAAAGGATTATTCATGTCATTTTCCAATCAAGGCCCATTTGTATTTTATAGAAAATGTGAAAGGAATATTTTCTTTAACAACTAAATCATGTATAGATTTAAAAATTCAATGACAAATAAATGTTTTAATGAATACATTATACATTTTAGGGGTTATGTTAAAACAAAAATAATTTTAAAATATTTATTGAACTTTTATTTTTAATATTATTTTTATATTAAAAATGATATTTTCCTTAAAATGTTTGTAATGAAAATTTTATGATATATCTATTCCTTGAGAACAAAACCCCTTTATTACACTTATATCCCACCGATCCACATGTTATTTTTAAATATAGTGTTACACGTTAAATTATTTTTATTTTATGTGAATATATTATTATGTATGTATTATTTACCCTGCATAGATATTTGATTATATGAAACATTATTTTAGAATAAAATGAATTATTTAATATATGATGAATGATTTGAACATGTATATATAGGTGGTTCTTGGTTATAAAATGACCCTCGATGCATCATTAGTATCGTGATATGAATCATTTGGTTCACATTATAAATATTTGTTTATTGTGGATACCTAATGACCAGTTTTATACTATCTTGTTCAAGGCATTGACAATAGAGGTATCATAATGCACAAGATCATGGTTTCCAATAATTAATAATTTTATTCATTAAGAATGTAGATATTATTTTCTATGATATTTTCCAATGATATTAGCTATGGATAAATTTCATTCTCAATTTATTTAATAAATGGAATATAGGTTCCATTATTTACCTTTGCATATTGATTATTCCGTATCAAATCATGATAGTTTTGTTATTGATTATATGGAATTTATGTTTAGTTATTTACCTTTCCAAATTGATTATTCTATATCTAATAATGATATGAAAGTTATTGATAAAATGGAATATGTGTTCAGTTATTTGTCATTCTATATTTATTATGCCTAATCTAACTAGGAATGTATGTTTTTTGATTAATTGTAAGGTCTGTTTAGTTATCTATAATTATATAATGATTATTATTACATTATCATGATAGTCAAGTTATTTAATAAATGTAATGTATTTTAGTTATTTATATTGCGTCGTTGATTATGAATATTGATTTATGATAGATTCTAATGTACATGAATCTTATTGATCATTTGATGTTTTACTTTTTTTTTCATTATTTTCCTAGAATCCATGATGTGTACTATAAATGATATGAAATTAAATTCTAGAGGGAATAAAGATATTCTCAAAAAAGAAAAGTTATAATTTATTTTTTCACATATAATATTGGAATCAAGTATGTATCATGTTTACCAAGACAACTAAACTATTCAGTCCTTTGGGATGAAATATATTGTACCATATGACAATTTAATAATGGAGACACCCGCTTGGGGTTTATTGTTTTGGGATCACTAGATATGCATCAGATAATGTTTAGTATAAATGAAGGGATCTAGATTTTAAAAAACAAAAATTGGGGTACATAAACATATGATAAGGTTTTAGGATTAGTATTTAAGGACATATAATTTTTTTGATAAGGTAGAGATTATGTGGATGTTATTTGAAATACATATCTATCTAGATGATACAAGTGATGTGTAATTCAAAAAATGTACATAGGAGTAATAACTCTAAAAAATGTACTTTGTTTTTTACATGAAAATTACATAGTAAAAAAAAGGTAGTACTACACACCTATATTGACACAGCTAGGGTATATTTTTTAGATTATTCGAATTTTCTATTCAAATATTTATAATATATTTAAATAGATAATGAAAATGAATGACCAATGCTGAACATAAGGTGCCTAAGATTTAAATTAAGATTTCATGAGTTAAACATCCAATAAATGATTCTTCAAGATTATATGATATCCCAAAATTATTATTGTTTCTCATTATTTTAATAAAGGGTTTTCATAATTTAAAATATAGTGTATTTTCCTTTTGTTGACAATCCACACTAGGTTGATCAATGAGTTTTAAAGGCATGTAATTATTAATTCTCTCATTCTAATAAGAGATTTTATTTGATTCCCTCTCTAAATATTTGTTATATATTATAATATTTTTTTTGGGTTTGATGCATGTATTTGGGGGAATTATGATCTAGGTAGGGGGGGTTCTTTTGGGAACTAAAATTAAAATTTTGAGTTATATGATTTTTTTTCGGAATGGGGAGAATGAAATTCAATGAATTGGGTTATGAGATTGGTTGTTTTTTTGGTAGTCATTTAAGGCCTAGAAATAAACTCTTTGACCCATGTTCTCAGCACCGTTCTTCTCTCATGTATAATTTGAGTTATGGATGAGTTGTTTAAGGTCGATGAGGTTTTTGGTTGAGGATGGTGATTTATTGAATTTATCAAAAAATTAAGAAGAAACCAAAAAGGGGATATTATTGGAACTAATGTTTTTCACAGCAATTAATAAACTGCATTTTGGAGTTTTTCACATTCTAGAGTGAGTTTACTATGGAGTTTTTATGTAAAGTGATCTTACGGTACATGTGGGTCCTGTGTTGAAAATGGATCCATTTTCAAGTATTTTCCAAATTTTTTGAGATAAAAAAATCTAAAGGAATGGTTAATAATAATGAAATATGGATTTCGAGGACTAAATCATTATGAATAATTATAAGATATGTATTTCATTAAAATTTATTTTATTCGAATATGTGGTGATTGTTGAAGGAATATCGAATCAGTTGTCAAGATTGTTTAAAATATTATGAAAGAGGTTTTGCAATGAATGTGAGAGGCATGATTGTAATACAGTAATCTATAAAAATATTAGAATGTTAAAAATCTAAATAATTTGATAGAGATTTCATAATGAAATGTATCATCTCGATCATTCTAGAAGAGGTTTGTAAAAATGACATGTTGGGCATGAAAAATTCAAAAAATTCAATGAATTTTAATAGTCATCATCTAACCATTTGGACTACATAGTGAATCTAGAAAATGGGTGAATCACTCTAACTTCGTGAAGGTTTCAAGGGAAGGTAATTATTCATGAATCCAAAAATATTTGTGAGCTGAAGCATCTCTATAATAATGGTTAAGAACTATTTGACACGTAGTAATTTCACAGAAGGGAGTTTCATGAATATTATGATTTTCACAATTAATTGAATCTTCATTAAATATTTGATCTTCATAATGGTTTAGAGATCCACAATTTTTGTTAAATTTGTGAAGGATTGGAGCTTCCCAAAGGTATGGTGTTTTGGGAAGGCTGAAATAAATGTGAAATTAGAAGGAGGATTACTAGAGACTGGGAGACTCGCAATCATTAGGATTGATCATATGATTTGAGTTATATTTGAATGTATGTGCATCAATTTATGACTACGGTTCATATAGAGTCTCATGATAATAATGAAAAAGGAAATATATTTCCAATCTACTTGTGTGACCTTTATGTTGTTAAAATGAGTAAGACTACACCCATGGTTTTGAGTTAGGAGGATACTATAGAAGTGATCTGAGGGAGGTTGTGTTTTATCCATAAAATTATAGTAAGTAAATGTGCCTGGAATATAGTGACCATGTTTGAAAAATTTTAATCCACAATACCTTGAAAATATAACTGTATTCATGTATAAGAAACAAACTATATGCGTATTCTACATTAACAATCCCATAGTGGTGAACCCTGTAAAACTGGTGAGTCATGATTCTATTTAAGTATCTAGGTGTCTTATAATTTCATGACTCCATAAGTTATGTTTTACAGTTTCATAGTAATGAGTTTAATATAATAATCTCATTTAAATAAAAAATTGACACCTAGATTCACCCCTCCACTATATGGTCCTTCAGGGGTCATACACTCATACAATGCATTTTGTTTTTAATGAATTGCTGAACCCAGAAGTAGTAATGTTTACATTGAATATGATAGACAATGTGGTTACTATGAAAAAATAAATAGGAATATTACTAGATCGATACATATCATGAATATTACTAATAAGTTATATCTATGTATAGTTAACAACTTTTACCTTAACTAACACTCAGAATCACCAAATAAGAGAAGGATCAGATTTACTAAGAGCTTGAGTGTTGGAAACCATGGAGGGACGAAACCTTGATTTCCTCCAGATTATAAAATTTTGGTAGATACATAATGAAAATCATATAAAAGGAATGATAAAATGTTTTATGTGGGATGGAGAAGGTTATAAAGAACTAAATTTCCATAAGTAAATTTATAATATGATGAAAGGAGGTAAATTACATCGTTGGGATCTATATGTAGTTCATTTTCTTAAAAGCAGGGAACATGGGAATTATCTGTGTAAATTAACTATTTGAAAGGTTAACTCCTTGAATATACAAGTTAGTATGTTGAAATAAAATGGAGGAATAATTATGTATTTGGATTGAAGAATTAAAATGTAGAATTATTTTTACCAGTTGTATTTTGGTAATATGAATCTTGATTCCTAAAAGGATTGTGCTTAATTTTAGAATAATATATTATCCATTAACATGAGAGGTAAGGATACCTTTTTAGCAAAAAAAATGTCCTACATGATGTTATGGTTAATATGCCATTTTTTAATAAAATAATTTAATGAATAAATATTAATAATGAATAAGTGGTTTTATTTTTGCGGTTTAGATATTAATATATAATATTGCATAACTTTTTTAAACCATGTTGGTTTTGAAATATATTTATAAAGAGGTCAATAGAATTATCCATATTTTATGGATCTTATGATCCATTAAAATTAAACTTCAGTAATTCGGGGATATAGATTCATTTTGGATATTCATTTCATAGAGTAAGAGATGACGTAGAAATTGATTGAATAAAAACCAAAGGATGAAATTATTCTTATGAAATAGAAAGATATCAATTACCAATGTTTTATTATATTTGAATCAAAAAAAGGATATATTAAAATTTAGGAAAAGGATATTGAATAAAATATACCCAATTGTATTTATATACTATAAATAAAATAAAAATTTTAATCATCACATATATATGGTTTTTAGGTCATTAACTTTCCATTGATCATTCACATTCTTGTGATCAATGGTCTCCATCAGACAATATAATTCATTAATATTTTTTTCTTTCCCATACATTCAGTAAAAAATTATGTTCTAATTATTAGAAAACTAGTTATTTTTAATTCTATATGACATTCATATTTTTATTTCTCTCTTATCAATAGGATGTTTTATTAACCCTATTATGATGAAGGAATTTAAACAATGGTATTTTCAAATGTCAAACCCCTAATTACTGAGATCATGTTTAAAAGAATAAATTTTTTCGAAGTAAGAGAGAATGTAACACACAAATATTTAAAATAATAATTTTTTATTTTATAGAATATATGACATGGAAAAGATATCTTAGACGATAATGTTACACCTCGAGCCATTATGTTAAGTAAATTATTAAATAATAACTATTATAACACGCAAACCCAAGTCTAAATGAATAAAAATACAGAATAACATTATAACCAATCCATTATATTGGCCAGTATAGAAATTAATAAATATATTATAAAAATTACTACTGCTTATTGATTATATATAAAACAACAGTTATTTAAACAAATAAAAACTGATTTACGAAAAATATTATTTTTTCTAAAAGAAAATTTAGTCGTGGTTCGCGCACATAATTTAAAATTAAAATTTTCTTCTTTTAAAATGTTTATTATATAGAATTAAGTTCTTTAATAAAATAAAATATGATAATAATATTTTGTTAAATTTTATGAATTTATAGAAACGTTTCATTTTTCGATGATTAGTAAATAGTACAAATTTTAATTGAAAATTTCTTTTTATTTTAAATTAAATAAAAAGTTAAAATTATTTTTAAATTCTTATAAAGTAAAATTAGTTCAATTATATTGAAATATATAAATTTTATCATTCTATTAAATTTTATATTCTTTTTTTATGTTAATATATTACATATTTGTGAGATTTTTCTCTTTGAAAACATGAATTTTCATCGCCTCTACATGTATAATTTTATATTTAATTATACAAAATATGTTAATTGAATTTTAAAAAAAGAATTAAATATATTTAATCATAAATAGTTATATAACATAATAACTCGCAATTAATTTTTTACCATTATTAATAGTAAAATCTGTAAAAATTTATTACTACAGATAATGTAAAACTGATTTATCTAGGGTTAAACTAAAAAGATAAGGATTAAAATAACAAAAAAAAAATATTTCAAACAAATTTTTTGGAAATAGTTTTACCCAATTATATATATTCTCTCATAAAAAACCATTTTTGTGGCTATTGGATGTATAAAAACATGAGTGTAACTGATTATTTTCAACAATTCAACTTTTTTCCTCACCCCTTATAAAAGGCCACCTACTCTCCTCCATAGTTCACACTTAAAAATCTATTTTTTTAGATAATATCTGAGTAAATTAATTCCATACACCAATAATAAAATATTATAATTTTTTTATAGTAGAAAATATTATATAGAAATTGTTCTGGTGCAAACCTAAAGAAGTCTACAAAAAATAAGCAGTGCTCTTAAATGAGCATTTTTTATTTTTATTTTTAATTTTAATCCTTTTTAAAATATTATTATACCATGATTATATAGAAATATCAGTATATTACATATAAATATATTTTATTATGTTAAATTTATGACATATATCTATCTCCTCTCTAATAAAATGGCACCTAAATTTGTTAATCGTGTGTATGCTGGACTACAATCTCACGAATAGATGTAATTAGTTATCCATCATCACCAAAAAAAAGTTGGATATAATGATGGATTTAACACATGTATATGAAATTTATGATATTATTATACTTTTTAATTATTAATATTACATACTCCATCTTACATTCCATTTGGTTTAAAATATGATAATATTGGTCGTATTTGCGGTGGATCACCACCTCACGAAGCAATGCGATTCATTTTTATTTGAATCATTAAATGGAATCAGATAAAGATAAATACAGTTAATATATGTGATATAAAATAAATTATATTGTTTTTTATATTTAGTATATCACTAAATTCTGTACCCATTCACTCATTAAGGAAATGATAATGCCGTTAATGCCTATGTGGGGCCTACTGTATCTATGAAGTGATGTGATCTATTTTCTATGATCAAATTTAAATATTGATTATAAAAATTTATTAATTGAAAAATTAATATCAATATGGAGAATATGTAACTATATAATATTAAAAAAACTATAACCTTCATGAAAAATTAGGCATGAGGAAACAAGCCAATTTACACCTGAAACCACGAAAATATTTAAATATTATTAAAAAATGGGTTGAAAAAATGTTGTAACAAAAAAATATTAAATTATAAATGCTCATATGGTTATTTGAAAAATTATAAAATTTCATAAAACCATTACGAAGGAGGTTAGAAAACATTCAACCAAATGGTAGTGTCATGTAATGGGCTTCATCTCAATTACATTTCATAGAGGGATGATTTATTGTTTTTAACATAATTTCATTTGTATGGTGTATAATTACCCTTTTACATGTTATATAAATATTACATAACCATTCATTGTATTTTATGTTTCAATTTTAATTTTTAATTGTTATTGGTCTTAAATGTTACCAAGTGGAAATGCATTTCAAAACTCAATTTATTTTCACTCCGTAATATTGCTTATTCATTTTCTCTGATTTTCTAAGATTATGTGTGTGATTAATTTTGAACAAATTATATTGTGTATCCTCTTGATTTATTAGGATTTAAATTTTATTAACATAATCAATTAAATGGATATTTCTCATTACAACATTATGATCTTTGTTTCAAAATATATTCTTTTTTATGATTTTTTATTTTTGGATTCCAATTGAAATATTTTTTTTAATAATTGAATAATAATAATCAATAATTTTTTATATGGTTATTAATGATATTATAAAATAATTTAATAATTTTTCCACACATTAGTACATAAAATGTTTGATAAAAAGTTATTGATAATTTTTTTTAATAAAATGGGACTTCATTTCTCTGTTTGGTCAAATTTTTTTTCTACCAGAACGAGGTTTAATAAAAATGTCTTAAAAAATATGGTTAGAAAATTAAAAATTATTTAGTAAATAAAATTTTACCCATTTTTACTTTTTTCAATATTTTTTGAAATGAATCTTCATGTCATTTTCCAAACATGGTCTATTTTGATTTTATTGAAAATGCAAAAGGAACTAGTTTTTAATCCTGTATAGTATGTATGGAATTTTCCACCATTACGACCGAAAAATGATTTATACTATATATAATTATTTTAAAATGATATTTTTAAATAAAAATATGTTCAAAATATTTTGTTGAAAATTTAGTATTAAAATTATTTTCAAAGTAAAAAGTTTATTTTCTACAAGATTTTTTAATGACATTCCTAGGGTAATTTTAATCATCAATGAAAACAAAACATTATTTTACATATAATCCAGTGGGTATATTTTTTATCAGTACCATCCTTATTGTTTCTATGTATAATTCGTGATCATTTGGATTAATTAAATTATTTAAATTCACTTTCTTAATTTTTTTGGTATTCATAATCATTCCATTGAAATATTAACTTTATTATGATTATTGAAAAGTAGATTTTATATAAATAACCATATTATTTATCATGGATATATTTATTTCGTAAACCACATATCATATCTATATATGATGTTTCACATCAAATGTTGTTTGATTATGTAGATAAATATTGATAAATCCATATTCAGAACTAATTACCGATACTACATGATTGGAAATATTATTCGTGAATTTAATTTTTTTATTAAATATATATAAGTAATGATTTGGGTGTGTAGATTCCTCTCGAGCCTGGTAATAGATACCTCATTAATTCACATGTAGTCTCATGAGACAAATTAGTTGGATATACTTTGTAAAATTGGTTTTTTGGTGTATTCCTACCCATCAGTTTTAAACTCTCTTGTGAAAGTAGATATAGTAGATGTAACATGACTCCTAAGATCATGAATTCTAATAATTTTGAATTTATTTCATTATGAATTCAAATATTATATTCCATGAGATTTTTAAAATGAAACTTATATCTGGATGTATTTTATTCTTAGTTTATTATTTAAATAGAGTTTGTGTTTAGTTATTATTCATTCCATATTCATTGTGTATTATCTGATCATGATATAAAATTTATTGATTAAATGGAATGTTTGTTCCTTTATTTAACCTACTATAATGATTATTCCTTATCTTATCATGATTGTAATGTTACTTATTAAATAAATAGTTTGTTCAGTCATTTTGCTTTCTATATTGATTATGCCTCATCTAATCATGATTTTCATGTTATAGATTAAATAGAATGAGTGATCAGTTATTTGTCATTCTATATTTATTATACCTTATCTAAAATATTATCCTGTAATTTTTTTATTAAAATTAAACATTGGAATCTAGTATGAATACATTTCACCAAGACAATTAAACTATTTTGTCTTTTAAGAAATAATAACTTTTATCTAATGCTAATACTATAAAGTATACATCGTCTCTATTTTATTGGGGTCAGGGTCTCTATATCAAGTCCAATGAAGAATAAATCCCTTGAAACATACTTTGTTATTTCAATCAAAAAAATTCATAACAACTCCCTAATAAATTTAAGTGTGACCGTGTGGTTTGTACCAACAATTTGTTCTATGATTTCATTATCAATCATGTAAAGGAACACCAAGTATGAAAAAATATTATATTGGGAGATTTTTTTCATTATGTTTAAAAATATTATTTTATCTCTTTACAATTATTTTTATTATTATATTTATTTAGATTAATTGATTATGAATTTTATGATAAAATATTTATTCATAGATCATTAATCTGTATTTATTTATTAAAAAAATTTTCTAGCTATTTATGTGACCATAGTCTTGCCATAACAAAAAAAATCATTCATAAATCAAATATTAAATAAATAAATATATTAAATGATAATGATATTTTGTAATTGGTTTATTTATTTAGTATAAAATATATTAACAAATGTACCTATTTAAAATCCTTATTTTGGTAATGGCATGAGTTATAAAATCCCATTTACCAACCAATGTATTTCCCTAGACTTGTTTTGACTCAATTCTATCATGGACCACCTCCAGATTGGATCCACCCTTTAATAGACTCCAATTACCTTAATATAAACATTTAAATATATATTTTTTGTTTACTCACATATAGGTGAGGGTAACCAAGGGATTAGTTTAGGGGAATTACATAAAACAACCGTAGACATATAATTAAAACATAATAAAAGAGGGATAAATGGCATACATGAAATCGTAATGAATTTAATAATAAATAATTGAATAAATGTGAAATAAAATTAATTAAACATAAATAAATACATACATCAGTCAAGTAAATGATCATGATCGGTCATACACATGAACCGACTAGTCATTTAAAACAACGTATTGCTATTCAATTAAATTCACTATTTAATATGATGAAACATGGAAGAATTAATCTATTTAATTTTCTTTATGACTTTACTAAATCATTTTTTCGAATCCCATACAATCATACAATAGAATCAAGTTTGATATTATGTTAAATAAAATTAAAAATTTATTTTATTTAAAACCTAATAAAATAGTGAAATACTTTTTATGTGGAAGTAACATTGTGTGTACTTGTCTAAACTACCCACTTTGTTCCTTATTGTGTTAAATGAACTCACTTGAAATATTTATTACAAAAAATATATTATATTTAATTTCAAATTGTGTAATATTTAATTATGGACACATAGAACGTAAGAAAATTACGTTCCATACAATTTAATCTACAATGGATCTGTAGTTTTCAATGAATATACAATGATTTAATTTTGTAATATTAGGTCGAATTAGTTAAAAAATGTATACTACAAAACCTAAAAAAAGATTGTACTGTCAGTTAAATAACCTAGAAAACATAGGTTGATGAGGTTTAATGTAAAAATTAAATAAAAAATATTTCCACATAGAAAACTAATGTACTTGATATGATTATTTTATAATTCTAGTATGGAATTTTCATCAATAGATGTATACAATACATTCACAAGGACCCAATGTTATCTTCTTATAGACATATACGTGGTATGTAATTTACAGGAAGGATACTCAACATTTACTTCATGTTATATATCCTCCATCCTATATGTATCATGTATCTAATAGATGTGGTGTATTAGTTATACAATGAATCTTGACCCTAGGTTTTATACCATAAAAACACATGGAATACAAGGTGCGTATTCTATAAAAACCATGTGATACCTAGTCTAGTCGACTCATGCTTCGCATAATTCATGTGGAGTGTATTAATTACAAAATTACCTAACCTACACATGGGTTTCTAGGAAAATGAACAAGGGAACACATTTTATAATGATGGATTACACACTGTGTAACTCTATGTTATACAGATAGAGTTCATAGCCCCTTCTGATGGAGTTTTCAAATGAGGTCTTTTTTAATTATTAACCAATATCAGTTACGTGAGTGAGAAATAAATATATGGAATAAAATATATCAATAACTGAATAATTATGCATTATAACATGAAATAAAATATAACTTGTATATGTTTAATGATAAATATTTAGATAAATAATAAAATATTTAAATGTGAATTCTAAAATACGCCTTACTGGTTCACGACACATGATAAGCGATTTTTGGTGCCAGTCCCATCTAATTGTTTTTCATATACAATGGATATTGCATGATTTTTATGATTTACACGCCATGAGTAATGAAACATTTTTTAATGAAACATCACAAAAATTCTTCAACGAGGATGATATTTCACATTAAATTTATAATTAGTAAATTATAATGGAAAAAATAACACCTGTGTATTGAGATCCTTCTTGTAAGTATATTTTGATCATCCAGAAAACTTTTATAGTTCCATCATTACACTTTATAGGTCAAAGTGTATAATCCCTATAATAGTGACCCACACGTTCTCCTTTTATCTAAGAACAACTGCGAATTGTAAGGTGCTTTCAAAAAAGATCGAACATATTTAATTATTCTCCTTGATCTTTGTGTCAATATATTCTGGATTTTAGAATCATTAATTCCCTCTCATTCAACTGAAAATTTAGTATGGAATAGAATCTCTTTGACTTGGGAGAATAATATCCAGATCATTTTTTGTTCTTAATAGAGAGATTGGTTCCTTGAATTTCATAGTGGAAGATGATTTTTCAATTAAATTAACACTAGATAAATAGACCAATGATATATTTGTAGTATTATGTGATAGGGTGAAATATTATTTAATTTCACATAGTCCCTAAATATTATAATAAACCGTCAAATTACCCCATTATATTAAATAAAAATAATATATTACTTTCGTATAGAATGTGCAAACTGATGCATGGATAAATATTATTTTACTATCTTGAAACATAACATATATCATCATACCATTTTTTTGTTCACCTTTTACCCTTTTAATTTATTAAATAATGAAATTAATATTTAATTAAATATGAATTCATTTAGTAAATAAATAAATAAATAATAAACACATGTTTATTTAAGTAATCACATTATAAATAAATTTTCATTTTATATATATGATCAGTAAATCCAAAATAGAATTATTCGGTGGTCATGATAATAAAATTTATTACAAATATTACATTCAAATATAATTTAATTTAGATCAATAAAAACACTTATTGTGTGACCCTATAGGCTTATTCATCATTGGAATTAGGAAGGATTTCAAATATCCTATATTACTGAATAATAATATATCAAGGAACCTATGATGAATACGTGAATTACCCAAAATCTATAACCACATTTGATCATATATTATGTAACTTAATCCTTTTTTGTTGACATCTAATCAATATGGGTGGATATTGTTTTTCATCAACCGTAATACATGAAATATATTTCTTCGATTATTTAAAATGAACATGTCTACTTCAGCATGGATATAGAATATATCTCAATAGTTTCATTCTAATCAAAGGGAAACGATTTTAACATCCATAAATAGAAGATAAAATCATTCTTCAATATATTAATTAATAACATATTGATCATGGTATACCCAACATATCCGACATAGTGTCAAAATATAAAATCAAAAATTTCATCATTATATCCATGTAAAAATATTATAATATATATTAATAATATTCATAATGTATTATTATGATCACACACACTCACAATTAAGAATATTAGATGACAAAAAATTATGAAGAATTCATATTTGTTGGTTTTAATTTACAATCTCTAATATTGGAGATCAAATTTTGTGAATGTGATGAACCCTCATCCTCTTATAAGTATATTCTACTAACAACATAAAATCAATGTTCCTTATCATATATTACCATATTCATCATATGGTAAAATATTTGAGAGATATTGTCATTTTATCTCAAGGTTATCATCCTAGAGGGGACCTATTACTACCTATAATGATATAATAGATACCCTAGGAAATTATATCATTAAATTCATGAAGAATAATGACCAATATAGGATATGAAATATTTTATATATTCTTTTTTGAATATAAACAGTAACCTAATATATAAATGGGTTGTTTCTAAGGAACTAATTCAAAAACAAGTCCCCCTTAATTGTGACCCTTTTGTTTAATGTATTATCATTTTATTAATAGGAACATGGAATAAACAAGAATAATGGTAATGAAACCCATGTACAAGAAATATATAAATAAGTATAGATAATTTGATCAAGCTTGTACTTACCTCTGTAAGTGCTTCTAAGGTTAGATTGAGTTTGTACCTTTATTTGACTTCTTAATATTGAATAAAGTCACTCTAGATCTATAAGCAATTTTTGGTAATCCATCTAAATGTTTTATCAAAATTTTGGAAATAAATAGATAATTTTTCTAACCACATACAAATCAAAAAATGATGATAAATTTTTCTGATAAAATGCTCTAGACTAAATTGTAAGTAGCTTCCTATAATGAATAGTAATAGACACCAACTCAAATTTACTAGCCTATATAAATTTTATTTTTATATCACAGTTTGATACACAAAAATTATTAAATCATATTACTTTTAAAAATAATAACTATATAATCTGCATGTCTTAGAATGTAATTTACATATATATGAAACCATATTCTTGATAGGATCTTTAAGGAATAATAGATTCACACTATGTCAAGGATCCCTCAACCCCATGAAATCGTAATTTTTTTTCTACTAACATAACTCCAATTAGAATCCAACATATCTATGTAAGAATAAAATAACGGAAATAATCAAACAACTCACCATGATTTGGTGGAGAATTTTTGCCCAACATGTATGTAATTTTCTTTAAGGAATACTTTATTTAGGTGTTGATCATGATATCATAAAAATTATCTTAATAAAATAATATTCCAATTGATGCTCTCAATATTCAATATTTTACATGGTGAAGTCATACTTGATTCTAATATCATTTAGCCATTAACATTTCAATAGATTCATTGAAATATTTATTGGCCTTTTATTCCCACACCTAATCATTAATGGGTATAAAACCTCAGGCCTTAGATATTCGTGAACTGACTTCATCCATTTAATTTGGGTAGTGTCTTGTGATACAACGCTATACTCATCTTGTATTGTTTATAGAGTGGATCATTATTTGGGGTTCCATGAAACAAATCATACTTTGATAAAAAGTAATTCTATGGAAGATGAATTATAAACAATAAGGTCACATTCCATATCGACATTAAAATATCTAAAAAAATAAAATTATATGTCTCTTTGATACCACAATAAATAATAAATAGTTCCCCTAATGTAGAAGAAGAATCATTTCAATACCATATGAATAAACTTCTTGGTATTTTATTTTTATTTCTCTCATTGAGTAATGATAAATAAAAAAACAATTCTATATGTTTTCAAGTAGAGTATGTTTCATGAAATCCATCAAATATATATTTCATCTACAAAATTCTCCTTTTTATCTTTGGAAAATTTAGTCCCATGTGTAATCGGATTATAGGATTATTTTTAATATTCTATTCAAAAACATTTGAAAAACACATTATAATAGTTATTTTTTAATTGAAAGATAGAAATTTTTGTGTTTTTGATATGAAAACTTAATAAAAAATCATCTTAGAACTCATAGTTATGAAAAATTATATTTATTTTGGGAAATATAGTCCCCCTATGTTTTATATTAATTTCTCTTAAAACTAATATCATTCATTCAGAAAAACCTAATGAGTTGTTTTTATATTATCTCATGGTGTATATATTTCTATACACCATTCCATTGTTGAATTCCATGCTCATTTTTGTATTGATTTGAATACCACACATGGGGAATTTTTTAGGCCCGTATATTCATCTTGGAAACCCATGACCCATCACCATCATGGGTAAACCCATTTAGTTATTCAATCCAAACCCCTTAATCAATTTCATCATTCGAAAATATTGAATATACATACTTTTAGAAAAGTATTTATTTAACTTTTTCATAAAAAAAAAACTTTTTCCCAATTAAATTCATGTATTTATGACAATGAAATAACTCTGAAGTAGCACCATTTTAAATTTTTGTTAGCTATTATTTTATTTTTGAGATCTAATACACCTTTTGAAATTATTTATCAAAATAATTCAGTTAAACTTATTAATGAAATATATAAGGATTGTAATTTATCAGATTCATATGGATTTGAAAACCATTGGTTAAATCTCTAGGGTCTTTATAGACACCACTTTCAGTATATGTCTCATAAATGTAGTTACTCCCTTTAATGGGACATACTCATCACTATATATTTCTAAACAACATTATTATATTAAAAGTCTTTTACTTCTTCAAAATATATAGAAACCTACAGAAGAATTTCTATTTTTTATTCTTTAGGATCTTATAATATTAGAAATAATGTTTTTAAATATTGATTTTCAAAAATGGAAGCATAATAACTATTAATGATCTACTTCAATTTATTATTTTGACATTGGTAACTTATTACAACATGTAAATATCATAGAAATATCCCACAATTAGATTACTCATTAAATTTAATAAAATGTCTTCTATGAATCTTGATTTAATAAGGGCCACTAAATTCATTCCCAATCATCAAGTTGGTATGAATCCCAAAAAACATTTAATAATATTTTTTTCCTATATTTTGGCCATGGATGATACCTATTCAATATATTTATAGTTCTTTTCTCAATTTTATCCAAAATAACATTGACATGACATGACCTACTAATAATGTCTTCCCCATGTACACCAAAATCCAATTCTCTTTTTGAACTAATAAATTTTATTTGGGAATACATCGATAAGTACATTCATTCCTTATAAGATTTTTCTACGTATACCTTTTTGTGAAATTATTATATTATTAACAACCTTTATTGGATCGAAATATTCTTAAATAAACTAGATACTAATTTGAAGACACCTTTGAAAGTGATCAAACATCTAATTACGTTGTTATTTTATTAAAATAACATAGACATAAGACATGTGAGAAAAATCAACAAAAATTTAATGAATTAATTATCACAATTTTTTTATTTCACACTCATTAGGCTGAAGAAATTTAGTTTTAGAAATCAAATATCCCAATTTATTTTAGTATCAACCATATTATGAATATTTTTAAATATATTTCTCATGTTAAAAAATCACAAAGGTTTTTCCACTCATGATTCATCTTTGGTATATTCCTTCATGATTTCTATTTAATGATTTTTTTTCATGTCATTTTCACCAAAATATAGATTAATTGTACTCAAAAGATAATTTTATTCTTTTAACCTCATACAACATAAATTCTAATAATTGTAAATCATAATTAAATATTAATTAATTTATTATCCCTTCATCATCACTATTTTATATCTTTTCCTCCTAACGGAACACCGATTTTTTTGAATTATCAAATAATTTCCAACATCATAATGATTAGAGACATTCAAGAGATTGTGACTAATTCCCTTAGTAAAATAATAAGAATAGAAATAAAAAATTACAATAATTTCTCTAATTCAAAATCCTTTAACATAGAGTACCCCATCATCTATAAAATATATATCTCCACCATTATAAGTTTGGATATTAATCAAGGAATTTTTTTATAGTCATGTTTCACGAGAAAACACTATCTACAGTCAAAATCAATGCACATTTAACAAATTTTTATAACACCACAAATTCTAATTTTTTTTATTACTAATCCTCTTGATAGATTTTTATTTATACATTTCTTTTAGATTCCATTATAGAATCATAAATACATAATTGTAGTGTGTCTATTTTAACCACATGTCCCTCATCTTTAGTCAATATAATTAGTTGAATAGTGAAATTCAACCTTGTATTTTAGATGTTGTCTGGATGAACCTTTTTTCATCATCTTATGTCCCCATTTTATCATAGATAATATTTTATTTATTAAGGGGAATATTTTTGTAGAATATATATTATATGTGTTCTACACTCTAAAAAAACCACTATCTTCCATCAAACTCGAATCCCCTAACTTATAAATATTATTTACAAAAATGAAATAATTTTTTATTATTATATATTATTTTGTGGTTCAAAATCCTTATTATTATAATCATATTACTTTATAATGGGGTTATCCATATTCATACCCTCAATATCTCTCTACTTTCACACCTCATTATCATATTGATTTTCAAAGCCATGACGTGAAATAATAACGAGAATGTGTCATTTATTTAGTAAAATAATCCTCTTATTTGATTTTTATTTCTAATTAAACTTATTTTTAATAATATTAAAAATATAAGGAAATTTTCCATAGTAACATAGGATAATAAATATGTTACTTTCAAACACTAAAAATATTCTCAACTAATTTTTATGAATATCCAATCCGTTATTGAATTTTGAAATTGAAATTTTTATTTCCTAATGATATTTTATGTTTTAACTAAGTTCACCTAATGGGATTTAACTTATTCATTAATAAAATAATAATATATTTTATAATATCAACAATGTTTTCTATTTATTCATGTATTTTTTTTGAGATCTACAATTATTCTTATAAAATAAATATCCATATTGGAAATATTCTTGCCATTTTATTAATCTATATATTTTTTGATGTATCATTTTCATTATTCAATAATTTATTATCCCTTTATAATTTATTTTTTTATTTTAAACAATCTAAACTATCCATATTCAATTTTACGAGTTTTCGTGTCTCATAATCACTAGTTTCATATTTTATACTCTCTTATTCAACACTAGATAAGTCATTGGACAATTATTTTGGCTATAAAATGTTGAGGAACATTATATATATTTCCTACTACTCATTTTAAAATAAATTATATAAAAATGGTATATGATATTTTGAGAAAGAAATCATTTTATATGAATAATTTACTATCCTCTTTTCTTGATTGAATTTTCATTCACATCAGGTACTTTCTATCAAGTTTCCACTTGATGATAATTTTGTTTATCCATCCTTCTCACATCATTTACACTTATAAACTAAATAAGCTGAAAAAGATGAATATTTCCATAATTGAATCAACAAAAAGGTTGTCTTTATTTGTATTTACCATTTCCTAAATTTATTTAATTTGAGAAAAATAATATGTTTTCACTAAGGTTAATGATGTTATCATTAGAGTTGAGTTCAACCTTATGAGACCTTTTGGATTCAGTAATGTTAAAACCTTTTTGGGTTTTTGAAGATGTATCATTTTATATTTCCCTTTATTATTAAATTCCATATCCCACTCCTTGTAAAATAGGATATCAATATGGTATAAAAATATAATCATTTTTGTATTGATATTGAATATTCAAATAATTATCCATAACTTTGAAATGAGAAAAAAAATTTGTTGATTGGATCATAGATCTCATCTATCGAATCTCCTCATTTCATCTTCTATCAAAAGATGGGGTATTTCAAGATTATAATAATAAATAATTTAATTAATTATCTCATTCACATATATACTGGTGTTTTCCATAAAATATAGTCACTATATTAAATCCCTTTAAACATATAAATTCGTTATTAATTTGGGATGAGAGTAATAAATTATACTGCCTTTGATCAAATATAATATTATCCTTATATTATATAGTATATTATTTCCTAACATTTAGATCATGAAAACCACTCTTGGAAATATGAAAATATATTTACCATGAGATAAAATTCAAAGAACTTTTCTAAATATCAATAGATAAAAATATATTTCATCAACCATCAGAAAAAAATTTACCGTTTGAAAAATAATTTCCTTCCATACGAACGAAATAAAAAAGGTATGTTTATAAGGGAAAAATTAGACTCTTCATATTGTTACATAATAAAATACCAAAGGAAATACCCTTGGAAATCATTGTGAAAAATATTGAGATGAGAGTTGGGAAAATTAGTATAATCGAAAAAATATTTATATTAAATATCCCATGTATTATCAATCTAGATAAAGAAAGGATACATGAATAAATAAAATTTAATTTGGTGTTATATAGAGTGAAATACTAAATAAATTATATATGATATCCAAGAGGTTTAAACATCCCTTTTTAGATTGGATAATCCATGGGGTATAATGTTATCAATCCCACTACCGACATTCAAATATTATTATAATATGAAAATTTGATGGAGGTATCATATGGTATTTAAATATTTGTACAATAAATATCCAAGAAGACATCAAAAAATTTTAAATCATCAACTTCACTCAATATTTTTATGAATTATTAGAATCATTTTCCACGTTTATTCTCATACTCAATCCAATCCGAAATCTTTCCTGAACTATCTTAATATTATTTAATATATAATCTTAAAATTTGATAAATATTTTAAATATAAGTTTAAAATTTTTAAAAACATTTAAAAAAAATGTTTTAATATCAATTGATTTAAAATCTTTTGGATGTTGGTATAACATTCTACCAATAATATCCACTACTAAACACCTCCTCAAATTCACTGGCCTATAAAAATCATAAATTAATATTTTTTTATGATACCTTCATTTGATTAAAATGTAATTAATCGAGGTAATTTTCATGAAATAATTATGTGTTCTCATAGACTAATTCATTTAGTTTTGAAACAATTCATTAATACTAATTTGATTATGGTGTAATATATTTACCCCATGTCATGTTTTCTTCATCATTAAAAAATTATCATCCCTTTATTACCAACTAAATCCCAAAAAACACTAAACAATCCAAGAGAATTTTTAAAATAATTATAACATAAAAACAACATCACGACACATCAATGAATCCTCCCAAGAAAATAGTCATAGTACGATATTAATTCTTGAGTAATTGAAACTTCAAAACATAGGATAAAATAATGTTGGTTGGTGGTATCTAACCCACAATAATTATATTGACTCTATATAAAACAATATTAATTGAGATATTTTCAACATCCCCATTTCCTCTTTAATTTGTCATGGAACATTAATATCTATGTTCCCCGTAATTCTATGTGATTATAGTTCATGTGGTTGTGGAATTATATCCTACAGTTTAATTTCAAAAGTTATGGATCACTCAATATAGATGAAGTCTACACTTGATGAACCACTTTATTTATATTTAAGGACATTAAATATAGATCACATTGTTATTTCGTTTATGTTTATGTGAAAAGGACAATATATTTAATTTAAGGTTATTTTTATATGAAAAATCTGGGGATTAATTTTATATCTAACTTGATAGTACCCATTATAATTCAAAATTATTAAAATATAGGGGAAAAATATGAGACTTAGAAAGAAATATCCAAATATAAGGATGGTCATCGATGAGTTGGGTAAAATATTGACAGTTTCAGTATGAAAATTTGGAAGAGTACACGGTTCATGAAATATTGTAAGGATTAATTATTATCATTATATATTAAATTTATAACTATAACAAATGACATAAGTTGGTATCAATCATAATATAAAGTCATATAATATGAGTGGGGATTTTACATTAGTGGCCTTGCATTTTTAGGTATGTCAATGAAATTGATATGGGTAGATCACATCGTATGGATGCATCATGTTACACGACCAAATAGTCAAAAAAATATTAATGAGGAAAATTCACCTTATCATAGTAGGATGGAGTGTTTTACTAGAGTCATAGTGGATGTGGAGGTAAATATCGTGGTAAAATAATCTTGTAGGGCCCAATACCTTAGTAAACTTTTTCCATTATGGTCAGCATGGAAGAAAACCTAAAATTGTAGTTCTTTAACATGGTTGGGGCCATTTTTATAGGTTTAATACGAAGATAAAAAATGGATAATGAGATATTACCTTACACATATTGAAGCCTCCTTGGATTATATATAACAAAGAATAAAAACACTTCTGTGGGAATATTTTGATATATTTCTCAAATAATGTACATCATGAAAGAATACATTTTGCAAATTAAAAATGTTGAATATATTTAAGTGAAGTATAGTTCAATCCCAAATAATTATAATCCGATGATGTATTTTAGATAATTCAAGGAATCAAAACAAGGTGATGGTAAAATAGATGATATTATTCATGAGCAGGTGGGGCTAATTCCATGATTCGAGCAATAGATAATGAGGTTTGAGAGGAAGGGTAAGCATGGAATAGTGTCATTAATTCTAATAACGAAATTGTAAAGGAGGAATTTGAGATTTAATACACATTAGAGGACTATTAAAGGATGGATGGGAGGATGATTTTAGGGACTAGAAACATGAAAAAATGTATATGTATTGATATGAATAATTTTATTTTTACACATGGCTTCAACAAATGGAATATCGATGTCAAATAATTTTTCAATACCTCAGACAAGATGGTCTATAGTTTTAAAGAGCACATCATGGATGAGCCATACACCAATTCCCCTTCTATAAAATATATTCTATACTGAGGTAAGGTTTTTAAAATTTTAAAACATGATTTGAATAATTTGGTAATTTATTTTGATGAGAGTTGATTTCCTATGAAGAACTAGAAAGGTTTCCAATGTTTTTCAAAAATGTTCATTGAATAATGCAATTTCAATATTTTTGTCATTAAGTCACTATGAAAATAAAAAAATATCCAAAAAATATCTAATGATTTATTCAAATATATTTAACTTTTTTTATCACCTATAAATTCTAAATTTAGAAAAAAAATTTATTTTGGGGGGAAATGATACAATAATATGGGAAAATGATGGTATATGGATTTTTTACTTATTTTTACCTAGGATGTATATGAATAGTAATTTGTTTCGAATAAATATGTTTACCATCAATAATGGAGTACCCAAATCATCCATGTAAATCATATAGTAAAATATCATTCTTTTCTATAGTGTTTATTTTTAGTGAAATTTTTTTATGCAAGTACAATGAAAATACTTGAATCACCATGACCTCACCAAATACTGTATTTTCTGGGAATCTTAGATAATACATTTTCTTTATAATTTTATAATTTCATAATGTTCACCCCAATAGAAATTTAAACGTCATTTTATGTTGATCAAGTCTTATTGGATGAGTCTTAACAAATAATTTTGTGTTCCTTCAGGTATAAATTCATCATGAAGTGAAAATATTTCTCCTATTGAGTATAATAATATATGGGTTTAGGAAATATATATTAATATTAAACCCAATGTTCTGAATCATTTTATGTGCCAAATTAAATCTTTTGTGATGACTTTTCCATACAGGTTCAAAAAATTAATTGTTTTTGATCTGATTAAAAATTTTAATCTTTAAATACTAAAAAATTCTACCATTTCTCAACCATAACATGAAATAATTTTTTTATGGATCCTTCTAAAATCATGAATATAATTTTTTAATATCATTTATATTTCTTAAACATCTGTTTTTAAGCCATTATATTTCATTCCCAACCATTTAAGAAGGATGATCTGATAACTGAACACATTGAACATGCTTCATAAGAAGATTTAAATCATTATGTGAGATATATATTTGAATGGTGGGGTCCCATTTTCGTTAATATACACTTTCAATTCACTCCTTATTTTTATGATAATTTGGGTGTCTAGAATAACTTTTCCCTAGTACAATAATTATTACTGGATGTGCGAGGTGAAACTGCGAAGGAGCACGAACCAATAATAAATATAAATTTATAGGTATAGTTGACAATATTTTGTATGGGATCTTGATGGGATCAATAATTTAGTAATATAATTGGGTGACTAGTACTCTATGGGATAGAATTAACAATTACTTACATGAAATATGTATAGAAGGGTGATTATGAGGAGGGTAAATAGAAGACTATTCCAGAGGTATATACCATTCTACACTAGATTGATTTCCTAACAATGAGATTATTTGACTATAAACGATTGGTTTTTGTTATTTATATTAGTGTGAGGAAGGGAATTTTTATGATAGATATATAAAATGTATTAAAAAGACCTATCAAACAATAAGTACCAGTGTTATCTAATATTAATCAATCTTATAAAAAGTATACAAAAGAAATGAAATATTAAATATATCAGTTCTATTCTAAATTCCATATGGTGGGTTTCTATAAAACCTTGTGTTTAAATAATTTTGAATATACTATAGATACCTTAATATATATTTAGACGATACCTCTTGAATTTATTTTTGAACCATCCATTATAAATGGGAGATAAATAAATTTCATAACCTCATAGACATACTAAATGTTTCATTTATTTATATAAATTGATGTAGAATATGGATTCTCAATGGTAAAAAATTTGAGAGCTATGAGGACTTTATCATAAAAAGATGTTCTATGATATGATGTTTTGGTCATGTGGTAAAACTATGACTTAATCTGTGAGGAGTAGCCCCCTACCAATTTTATTTTCCATTATCACTCTACTAGAGGTATAGTTATACCCTACTGTCTGATATAAAAATCTAGTATAATCTTATGTTGGCTTAAAAGTTATTGATAATGATAATATAAGAATAAAATATTTATTTAATCACACTAAAATTATTGGATGCTACCCTTCAATACCGTTGTGATTATATAGATTCATAGATCAATATTTCTTAGTGGTAATGTTAAATGAGCCCGTGGATTATATAAAATGATATCTAGCTATAGATAAGGAAAGATAAAAATTCTCAATGGCGTTGAAGTATACCACCACAATATATTTTCCATTTCATCGAATCCTTGTGCATGTACAACCAACCTCACTTATAATAATTAAATAACAATGAATAACTAAGGAATATGTGAGAATATAAAATAATATCTTTTAATGTGAGATAGTATATAGGTATTAATGGTGGGGATAAATCTGGAAATTCTAGGAGATGACCACTTCATCTTGGTTAAATGAGTCATAACCATATATTCTCCAAAGTTCCACCTACACACAGGCTTTCTAGTTTTGGAATAAATGGGACATATCAATAAAGGAAAAGGGTAATTGTGGAATTATTTATGCAATCATTCATGCCACTCATATTATAAATTTCATGGATCCTACTAATGTGAGGTAAGAAAAAAAATCACAGAGATAAATTACATTGATTAAGAGTTATAATGGTTATCTTATGAAGTTTATAGTCAAGAACTAAAATCTATATGGGTGGTATAGATCATGTATCATTGTTATTATGATATCATATATATTGATGAATTCAGTTATAAGTGTGTAATATATGTTTATGTCGTGTTGATATAATGGGATTTTGTACATAAATCCTATTTTGTATTCAGTCTTGAATAAAATTCTTGAGTTTAGTCATTACACAAATAATAATATATATAAGGACCTCAAAATTCGATCCCATAAAATTAAGTGTGGTGAACATATTTGGGATGGGGTAGAGTTGAGGGACTTAACGATGGATGATATATCATTAGTGTGTATTACACTATTAGAGGTAGTGATAGTGGATCCAATAAAGGCTATACAAGTTATATCCCATATGATATTTAGTGTGATAAGATTACTTTAAGAACTTATATATTGATGGTTCATAAAATAATTGATAACATATCTTTTTATGGTGGACACTATGAATATCAAGAGATGCCTCCTATAATTTTTGTAGAATATTCAAAAAAATAGTTTTACTATTCGGTGTCTATAGAATAAAAATTAGTATCTTGGATATAAATACTTTCAACTCAGGATGAAACTCTTTTAGATGAGGTGTCAAATTTAGTTTTAATCTTTTCACATGATTGTAGACAAAAATTAATCTAATTATGTTTATAATTCTATAATGCGGTACCAAAGATATAATAATTAATGTATATTTGTAGTATTAACTTTGAGAACTACCTCACTTCATCAATAAATTACATCTACTGTTTCACATATTTATTTTAATAATGTAAGTCATGGTTATAATTATTCTTATATTTATGATTCTTCATATTTTATTTTCTTACATATATACTTTATTTTATCAATTTTTTGTTATAGAATATTGTTATGATGATTTAGAAATTTGAATCTACAATTTTTATAACCACACTATCATATATTATTTATTCCATGGATTTAGTACATGATGTTTCTCACCTAGAAAAATTAATTAAATATATAATAATTGTATATATAGGATTTTCCATAAATTTATTTTCAAAAGTATTTATATTTATCCGAGAATTCATTATGAGTGATGACCTGTATTTGTATTAAAAAATAGAGTCAGTCTATCTTATAATTCTCGGTTTTCACATATTAATTTATTTTAATATAGTTCTATGTAATATTAGAAAAAATAATAATCATAAAAATGAAAAATTCATGAGAGATAAAATATATTATTAAAATGATTAAAAAAATAATAAAAACGTTCATTCATACATAAAAGAAACAACTTAGAAGAGTTACAAAATACAACTTCAATACTATTTAAAAACAAATTCAAATCCTACATAATGAATTCCCCACATTATTTTAGAAAACTACCATGATGAACTGATTATGTATTCATAAAACTACTAGAGAGATCTGGAATACTATATGATACCGTCTCCATGGATTAATGTATTGAAAAACCGTAACCATGTATAAGTCCATCACAAACCTCACAGGTCTGAAACCACTTTAAAGTCTTCATAAGAGAATAAGTTCCACCATATACCAATACTCAAGTAAAGGGATTTAATATTGTTATTAATAATATTAAAAATTCATGGTATAAGTATGTAAATATGTACTGGTACCATTCCATTCCTTGTACTTTTTTTTAAGAAACCATAATTTAAAAAATAGAAATAAAAAGTAGAAAATACATGAGAGAAACGTAGATTTAAACTAAGAATAAATCTTTGAGTCATCCTGTCACCATCATGAGAGACAAAGATAACTATTAATAGGAATAAAATTATACATTAATTTTAAAAGAATAAAATAATTAAAAAAATGGCATTAAAAATATACCACATCTAATAAAAATTATTTAGAATACATTTTTATTGATGTAACATGAAATTTATGAAAACTATTAAGGTATTCTTCAAGATTCTTTTTTTTCATTATTAACTAATCCATAATGATTTTTTTTTCAAATATATTCATCTTACTCACCTCTTTATATAGATCTATTTGGATTTTTTGTTAATGATTTGTCTATTTAGAAAAATATTGGCACGAATATTTCTATTTGGTTCCTTTAGTTTATTCATGTAAACCACATGGGGAATCATTTTGGTTATTTGTTATTATTAATCCACAACTGGATTGATTATTGTTTCAATATGAATAAAACCTTAAATTGGAATCATTTTTTTGACATGCTCTATTAATTCTTTTATAGAAATCATTAACTCATGTACATGTTCAAATTATTCTTAAATATATTTAGTTGAATCTTAAATGGACATTGAAATTATATTATTAATCATATATTACTTTCGCTACTCCATAGTTCTATATAAAAATGTATAATTATTTATTAAAATACTTAATTTAATAAATTAAACACAAAAATGTTTTGATATGTTTTTTTTCAAATTATATACACCTTCTTGTTATTCATATGCGGGATTCGTTATTTTTTATATAATTATTTGAAACACATATTCTGTTCTAGAATTGAAAAAATTTATGAAAATATTAGAAGACTTCTATTTTAGATAATTTACTCTTATACAACCATAAATTGTCTTTATCTAATCCTAAATGAACATATTTATTCTTACATAAGCAGAGAACTTTGTTACTTATCTAATGTGTAGGATCATAATTTTTGATATTGTTAAATAGCCCATCCAAAATCCAATTTAGTCATACACGACCTTGAATATTCTTTAAATTAAAATGTGATAATTATTTCTACAAAATTTTAAAAAATAATATTAATTAAATTAATAAAATATAAATATTTTTCTATCATTAAAATAAGATAAAAAATGATCTTAAAAACTAAATTCGTTTTAAATTTTCCTAAAATATTTAAATTTTGAGGATATTTTTAGAGAATTATAAAATTTAAATTAGGAAATTTTGTTGTTTTTCACTTCCCTACACTAATAATTTTCTCTCTTAGGAAATTACCATATAACATGTTGAAATGAAACATCTCAGATAATAAATTTTTCATTTATTTAATCTTCACAAATTTATACATATCATCCTTTCAATATGAATCTTCTATCCCAATTCCTTTATGTTAAATAAAATATATTAAGACTTTTAATAATTCCAAAGATTGTTTATACTAACTATACATAATATGTATCTCTCTTCTCCAAGGGTATGTTATACAAGGATTTTATCTACTCAAGTACATTAATAATTTCTATAGGATTTATGGAATTTCAATTTCTCTACTTCAATAAATATATATTTAATATCCATTATATGAGATTTGACATTGGGTGTCCCAATGGTAAAGGTATGTGGTTAATTATGTGAACAAACATAAGGATGAAAGAGGATGTTTCCTTTTATATCATTATATATAACCAAGAATTGATGATTATTTATGATTTCTTTACTCTCACCCCTGTAAAAACTATAACCCATGATCACTATTACCTTTTTATTCTCGAGTTCAAAATTAATTAAAAGGAGAATAATGAATAATAATACTACTACCTCTCTGAATTATTTTATGTTATTTATCATTATTATTTTTTAGATATTTTCCATATTGATTTTTTATATGGCTATTAATATGGGAGAAAGTACCAAAAATGATTTTTTTTACTTGTATAACCTCAGTAATTAAAACTAGATGATCACATTCTCTACAATTTCCCAATAATGTTTTTTTGTAATAGATTCAGTTAAAATCTATAATGTAACACATTTCTTGAATCACATTCATGAAATGTAACTAAGAATAGGGATTCAAAAGAAATATTTGTCCTGTAACATACCTTATCCTATAGAAAATAACATGGATTTTAAAGGATTAAAATATGGATAAATGTTAAGGTGGTCTATAAATAAAATTAGGTCATCAAAATAACTCTTCATTCATATTGATATAATTAATGAATTCCAAATGATTTAAAAAATGGTCATATAATGTTATAGATCACAACCCGTGACTCAAGAGACACAAGGAATATGTAAATCTAAGTAGGAAAAAACAGGGTTAGAAAAAACTAAATATTGAAAGAATAACATTAGAAAACACATGAACATAGGTGTTTCACTTTTTATCAAAGTTCATTATATGTTAAAATTTTAAACTAGGGAGAAAAATATATATGAACATTCTTATAAATTCTTAGATTCTCAAACAAATTATTTTCTTTCAAAAAATTATTGTATAACATCACTTGAACATGTTTTTAATTGTATCTTAAGAACACATCAAAACTTACTAAAAATAATAAAACTAATAAGGAATTTCAGAATATCATGTCATACTACCCCAAACCATCTAGTTACTACTCCTCTATACAATTTAAATGTTATTCTTATGTTGTGAATAAAGAAAATATTTTATGAAATAAATAAATGAAAAAGTAATTGCGATAAAAGCTTATTGATATTCATGAGATTTATACAGTCTCATTTAATTTATCCAGTCAGATATGATAAAAACTTTCCCTCATGAAAAGGTATAACAAAAACCAGAACAACTACAAACAAAAAAGAAAGTAATAAAAACAACCAGTACATTTCTTAACCCTCCAATGTTGGGGTTTAAATTTTATTATCTATATTGACATTACCAAAAATATATTATTTTTCCTTAAGGTATGATGTTTCATTAGAATAATAATCAATACTGTTCTAATTATAGTGAATTATAAATTAAGTGTATATAAGGAAATTGACATAATTTTCACATTATTTATTATACAGAGTCAATATTAAACTATGAAACAAGTTACCTCCACCTCAATAAGATTCTATATGTAGTAAAGGAATGGTGGGGACATCGATAAGGGTTCATTGACCTGAAATGATTCTTTTTTGTAAAAGGACATAACAATATTAAGGAAATTTATGTATTTAATAGCATGTGCTTACTATTTTAATTTAAATCCTTGAGGTGTATCCAAATGATGTCTAAAACTATAAAGAACATAAATAGAGTCGTGGGTAATAAAATTACATAAATTAAAGTAGAGTAAAAATGATTTAAAATGTAACCCTCTCTCTATAAAACATTGGATTTTCTTCTATTTATTTTTGAACCTATGAGAAATGAATCCATACATATTGATGATTTTTGTTTAAATCCATTATTGATTGAATATTTTTTTATGATTATATATTTTAATTTTTAAACCAAAAAAATGAGTAACACTTAATAAAAATATTACCCAATTGATAGAAATATTTTGTTATGAAATTATTTCCAACAACATTTTTATTTCGAAAAAATTTAGTATTTGTGTACATTAGTATCCTCTCTCAATGAGAACCTCTCAATTAAACTATTCATTTAAGTTATATTAATATAATTAATAGTTATTAAAGAAAACACAAAAAGGGGATGAATGGAGATGAAAATTACATAAGTAAATAGGAATTAATATCATGTGAAAAAATCTCAATGCATACATATATAAAAGGAACAAATACCAATATTGACCTAATTCTCTATCACAATAATTGAAATTACTTTTCTATTTTAACAAAAGGATTATTATAAATTCGTTTATACACTTATATGTAATGAAATGATTTTCTAGTTGTAAAATAGTACTAGAGACTTCAATGTGATCATATAATACTATTTTCTATGTGTATTAGAGGGAACCAACATAGCTAAATGTAAGTATATTACTAACCTCAAATGTTTTAAATTGTATCATAGTCTTTACTTTTATACCATTTCATTTATATACTAATAGTTTTGTAAAGGGATATAATTTTTATATTACTAACAAGATGTAAGATATGAGAGAATTAAGTTATGGGGAACAATCACCATCAACACCTCAAACATAATTGTGTTTAAAGAATTTTTGAATGAAAACTAATCCAGGAGGACACAATGTGTTTAGTAGATAACCTAAAAACATTTTGGGTCAAATATCATTGGGTATCCTCTCACAAGTAATATATAATTATATCATTTTAAAATAAAGAATCAATTATAAATAATTAAAAAAATAATGAAATGGAGTATCACAAAACAATTAAAATAAAACTATGATAATTAAAATGGGTGAGATTTTTTTTATATTGATGCAACCCAAAATTTTTAGAAAGATACAAGGTCATTTTCCATCTTACATTATTTCCTGCTTCTTTAAAACATTATTCCCTAAGTATTAACATCATTATTATCATCTCTTCTGGAAATTCATTAAAATGTATTTTTTGGTAAGGTTTTAATCAATTCAGTTAGAATTTTTTTATGTAATATTATAGTTCCTATGATATGTTTATGTATTCCATCCAGAAATGATGTTTCATTAATATACCAGATTTTTATGGTGATGGATGCTTGATTTTTTAAAAGTTAAAAACACACAACATCTTCAATTACACTAATACAAAATCATAATTTTCATTTTAGACAACAATAATTCTTATATATGTTTGAATTATTCCAGAATGAGTTCAGTTAAATTATTCAAGACCTATAAAATTATATATTTAACCTCATGTAGATTTATTTACGCCTTAATTTCATATAACATTGTAAAATTCCAATCATAAATTCTTCACTCACATGGAAAATCCTACTCTGGTTATATTATTTTTTGTTTAATCCTATATTTTATATATATTGTTTATATATAGGTTTCATAATATTTTATTTTCCTTCTATATAACTATGATATGTGAGAAATGTTTCATAAATTTTACATAATATTGAATAAATATTATTTTTAGTGAGTAAATCTAATACATCCATTATAATTATCCATTTAATAATATTTGGCTAGGGATTATTTTTGAAAAATTATTCCTGAGTATTAACTAGTCCTTCATACTAGCTCAAAACTGATTAATTCATATCTAACATGCTTGAAATCTAGTTAATCATACATAATCTAAAAAAGTAGTTAATTTCACATAGAAAATTGAAAAGTTCTTAAATTAATTGATATGGAATAAATATTTATAAAAAATATTAATTTAATCATTAAAATCAATGTATTATATCATATCTTAAATTACTTTTTAAATTCAATGAAAAAATATATTTTTAGTAATATCATATAAAATTTTTTAATGGAAAATAAATTATAAATAAATTATTGTATAAAAATATAGAAATTTATAATGTTTTAGAACTGATAAGTGGAAACATTCAAGTATATTTTATAATTTAATTTTCCAGTTGGTTCAATACAAATGGGAGTATCTGATGTTATAGAAATTGATTTTAGTTTGTGAAAATATTATATAAAAATATATTACATATAAATTCTGTGAAATTATTTTCATATTAGTCTTAAAAACACCATCCCATGTTATATATGGTTAGAAACATGAAATTATTGCCTCGGTGTCACATGATCAAAAGAATTAGAAGGTAATTCCATCACATCATTCTATTTTCGGCAAAATATTTAATAATAAATGTTATTAATTACCAATGTCTTTTTAGTTATATGTCTACTAAATATATCATGATTCCCAAGTAGGATATGAATAGAGATAAGTCAAATTCTTCTAGGATTTGCGATGATGCCAAATTTATGAAATCTATAGAATTGGTAATCTTGAAAAATACTTACTCTAGGGATTCAGAGGCTAATAAACAAAAATTACATAAGAAATGGTGTCATTAAAATTCAGGAATGATAATGGGATTTGAATTTTTGTCTAATATGAAGGGACGTTTGAGATTTGGCACAGAAATCATAATTCCATGGGTTATAGAAACACAATAATATTTTTTTCAATGTGTTTGGGGGATAAATAAATTTTGATTATGCGTTATTTGTTATTTCTGATAGTTGAGATCTTTTATTTTTTTAATTTTTTATTTTTCAATCTATCACATGGTTAGTACACAATTACAATAAACCATGACGTTTTCCATGGAATACTATAATGGTGGATTTTCATTTGGGGTTCTCTACCCATGATTGGTTCATGGTTTGGAAAATGATGTGAGGGAGATATTCAAACTAATACAACCCATTACAAAGGGGGATTCTTGGTTAGAAAAGTTTTTTATTGACCATGGGAAAAAAATGTGAAATTTATAGTTTGGATCCATTATGGGATAAATTTTTGGTGCATGATTTTATAAACTATGTAACATAATCCTGGGAGTACAAACATTTATTAAAATTGTAAAATGAACCTTTTCATCCAAATCTATTTTTATGGGTTTGGCCTATTTATTTTTTATTTTTCATATGACCAACCAAGGATGAAACTAGGGAGCTCTTATCCTAGTTCCTCATTAGATTTTCTTACACTTCCTTGATTCCATGTAATGTTATTTAAGTTTAGATCTTGATTTTCTCTTCCCATGTTCCTGCAATAATAATTACATTTACAGAAAACTAATTATTATGTTTATGGTATATTTTTTACCCTATAAAAATGAATGATGATATAATAAATTAAGGATGGTATGTATTTTTCAATTCATATCTTTATGAAACTGTCGTTAGGTGAACAGGGGATAGAGAATGCAATTTCATTAAATGTATATCATTATATGAATTTTTCTTGGGGTTTAAATTATATTATAAGAGAATTTGATTCGGAAGGAGTCGCAAGATAGGTATTTTTCGATTGGATATTCTAGGAGAATTATATATGATGTTGACATGCCAATAATCATGGTTTTTTCAAGTGAATTCCATTATGAATGTTTTTAGGTGAGTTTCCATTTTGATATTAAATTGAATAATCAGTTATAATTTGACATAGTTGATTATTTTGGAAGTAATATCTTAAAATATTTGATCCAGAGATATTATAATCACGGAAATGAATTATATGATATGAAGTGATTAAGGATGATATTGAATTTTTTTTAATTACTATAAATGAGAAAAATGGTCCCAAGACATCTTTCAATCGTTTATGAATCGTATTATGAAGCCTGTAATATAATGAATTCCCACTAGTGGGTGGATAACCTTCTGTATAAAGAGAATTGTTTTATTATACTTCCAAAATTTGAAAAATAATTCAAGGGCCATAATGGATCCTTGAACATCAATTGTATGTATCATCCAATAATAGTGTATGGATTAGATATAATTATGTTATTAAGGACTCATGGATCTATATAAGTATAATAAATTTAAATAGATGGAAATTATACACCCATGGATATCGTGTCTTTGATCCTCTAATTTTTAAAGTGAGTGTTCTACTAATATTATGAGCAATATAAATTCTTATCTACTTATATATATGTGGGTGAAAATCCCATCATAGGGCACATGACGTATAGGATTGGTCCCCAAGTTTGAGATGAGATTCACGTTCAATATGTAATTATAATATGATGGGTTTCATATGTAAGAGATTCTTATCCCTAGTTTTGATGGTGGGAAGAAGGAAAGATTCATGTCTTATGGAGAATAACCTCATGAGGTTGGTTTGTGTCGTTACCTAGTTCCATGAGCAGGATTAGTTCTCTGGAACTATACACTATATAATTTTAGATTTTCCTCTATTTTATGGATATATTGAACTCTTAAGGATTTTTTGAGATGGTATTGGTGAGGGTCAAGGTTATTATTAATGGAAATTGCATTGGGTATCCATGGGCCTTGGTGTGAGTCATCTCCAAATAGTTCAAGGTTAGTAAGATTAAATTATAATTGTGGAATTTGATGTTTTTTTTGGAATATTTTATTGATTCTAGGTTAATGATAGTAACCAATGATTTGTGAGAACTCTATGGGTTTAATAATATAGTTGGGTGGTGATTTATATAGGCTGCGGTGGATCTAAAGGTGCCTAGGGTATTAACATGACAGTAAATGCGTTAGGTGTGATGTGCTTGTGTAATCAATATAACCGTGTAGGAATAAAATTAATAGGATAGACTGATGATGATATGTTCTTCTTGGCATGTATGATAACTCAAGAGAGAAGTCTAAGTTTCATTCTTGAGAGGAAGTCTATATGAACATATATTTTGTTTTAGTGAGTGGAAAACTTGTACGTTATATGATATAAGGTTTCGAAGTGAGGGTATTCCCCATGTTTATATGATATATAATTTTTTAGTGTGGGATGTGGCACCGTCAGTCTATCCATTATGAGTATTTAGTGTGATATTGGACACCCCATTGATTCATTAATTACTAATGAATAAGACACTTAAAATTATAATATAAATATTACCTACTAATTAATAAAAAGTGTTTAATATAGTAGTCAATTGATAAACCCATAGAGTTGAATATTGTAAAATATTATAACAATTATCGATAATGGAAACCAATGAAAGAAAGGACGTAAGTTCAATTAAAAAGATAATATAAAAAATTATTAAATTTGGGTTCATACACTAGTGAAGTAAAAAAGGTCAATAAATTATTCCCAAACTCATTTGAATTGATTTTAATAATATCATTGGTCCGGGTACTCAATATTTATCTTAAAGACATATTTTTTTCAATTAATCAATAATATAATTTATGAATATTTATATTTTAATGTACAATATATCCCTCCTAATTATTAAGAAGAATTATAGACACCAATATTTTAACTTTGAGTGAACCCCTTCATTCAAATGTCATTGGTCATTCTCAAAAGGTAATGAAGATATTCAAAAGAATCAAATAAATGAACAAAGCCCAATATGAATGAATCATAAAAGAGTAATTTAATATATAAAAAACATCAATACATGATTGTCACTAAACATATCATCTTCTCATGATAGTGATTAGAGGGTGTAATATAAAATATAATTTACCCTGAATGTTGGAGTAGTATATCTAGAAGATGTCATTCGATTCTATTGCCATTAATTGGTTCATCCATGATGGAATTGTGATGCAGTAAAAAATATGACCATTTCAATTTTTAGGAATTTAAACCCAACTAAATATCTAAAACTATCATGATATATCAGCACTATCAATCCAAATTCAATTAGGGCTCATCTTCAATGAAGATATTCTCCCAAAACTAGGTACAACAACGCTTTCATCTATATAAAAATACATGCTGAAATAATATCACTGTGAATTAAGTCACCCAATATATATATATATATATATAAGTATTACATACATATAAGTAACAATACAATGGGGTTCCTCCCTACGTAAAATAATTAACTTTATCAAACTTCATTAACTATTTTCACATGCCCGAGACATGTCCCCATGTATACACAACATGAAATTAACCTTTATACTCATCATAAAATCTGTATCTCTTAGAGATTTTCAAAAACAATATGGATGGAACCCTCACCGATACATGATTAATATTACTATGTCACTATCAACTACTTTAATAATAAATAAATCTCCACCTATATAAAACTTAGACAATGTGACTTGAAATATCTAAAATATCTATAAGTATCATACATCACGAGATGGACTATTTTTCTAAAAATATTGAAAAGGAACTACCATAATAAAATTATAAACCTCATGATTACTCTAATAAAACCATTATAAAACCTTAAATTCATATAAAACCCTCATAGTAGAAAGCAACACCTCATTGCATATAAATGTGTTATGTTTTTCAATATGTTCATTATAATTCCCTAGATGAAATTGTCTCATAAATACATGAATTAAGAAATTATTTCATTACCATTAAATCCAATGAGCATTCTTGTTTAATTTTTTATGGAGTTAGGGAACATAATTAAATAATAAAGAACAATTATTTTTCAATTAATAGAATTTAATCTCTCTATAGGAATATTTCTAAAATATAATATTAATTTTATATTCCACATAAATTGTCCACACATGCTTTTCTTCAAGATAGAAAATAGATATTAATTTTCTTCAGAACCTGGGGAAATGGAAACATATGAAAATATGAGATATTTAATACATAGTATGTGTTAAAGTAATAAAAAAACTAGAGGTCATAATTTATTATAATATTAGAATCTCAATATGATTAGTATATATAATATAATATAAACCAAAAATTTATATAACATAAATCATGATTTATTACAAAATTCTTGTGATAACATGGGACATGAATCAAAGGGGTTGGGATATATTATTCAATAATCATGAACAATGAGAGTATAAAATATATATAGTAATATTCCTCAGAGTATGGAATAAATATAGGCATAATAAATCATATCCTTGTAAAGATAACATAAACACCCTTATGTTCACAATATGTCTTGGGAGTATAGCATACCTGATATTTTATGCACACATAGTCTTGTACCCATACAAAACCTTGTGATCATAAGTTAAAAATAATTGTAATGGGACAAAAAATCTTTATCTCATGATATATAAAACGTTAAAATTTCTTTGAATAGATGTAATAAACCCATTAGTCACATCATGATAATTCATTTCTATTTGCGATATAAGAAAAAAATATAATAACACATAATTTACCTATAGAAAATGGGTGATTTTTAAAAACACATTAACAAAATTTTTTCTTACATCGATATAAAGAATTATGATATGGTCATAATAATATTAATTTAGTAATAATTTTTAATGAATTAAAAGAAATTTAAATTTATGAAAAAAACCATTCTATGAAGGGAAACTTGAATGGCACCACATAAAAATTGATCAACAATTGGATTAATTATAATGATGGAATTAATTCACCATGTTAAAAACATTTACAAGGGAATTTGGATGGTAATTCATGGAATGTAATTTCCATTTAATTAAATACTTTTGAAATGAAGATCAAAATATAAGGAGAACCACATAATTGGTTTTAGAAATCAATTTTAACATTCCCATAAAATGTGACATAATGGGTAATTTTTAAATCATATTTGGAATGGCTATTTTAAAACCATTTTATATTTAATTTTTTTAATAATATTCAATAATTAATACTTGAGAAGGACTTAAATTTTATCCTAATGAATGATTTATTAGAGGATAAAACAAATGGTCATTGAAGAAACCCCATTTTAATAATTTGAAAAACCATGATTGAAATCAAAAATGAAAAAAAGGGTTTATAAAATATCATTTTAACGAAATGAAAATGGAAATATGAAGGCCTAATGGGATTAAAATAATCATATTTTCATATATAATAGTAAAAATTAGAATGGTATTAATATATGTATAAGAAGGGGAATCTATCGTGAATGTGGATGGGAATTATTCATAACAATGATATACTTGTAGTAAAAAAAATCATCTAGAAAAATCATTGAATTATAATTAAATATACCTATATTGGAAGTAATAATACCAAGAAATAAAATATTATAGTAGAAGAAACCATGTTATGAATAAATAAATTCAGGAAGAGTAATTATAACTCAATGAAGTATATTTGAGTTTTCAAAATCAATTATGGATTTAGTATCACATGAATAAAAAAGCTCAATAAGTAATATGTTAATGTATATTTAAATAATATATATATCATTATGTATATGAAAAAATATATCAATACAGTAGCATAAATTTTTTTAAAATAAGATTAGTTTTGGATCTGGCATAAGTTTTGGAGAAAAAAAATTGATAAGAAACCCCTCAATGTTTGAGTAACATATTAATCCAAATAACTATAAAGAGAGCGAAAGATATTGAATTTTAAATAAATTAATATGATATAATTCATTATGATAAATCTCAAATGAGAATTTTATACACCATACAAACAACATGGTTCACAAAATCAAACATGTCTCGTGGATTTGAAAATGAGAAACAAACAATTACCTTTACTCTTCACATCCAATAAAGCACATAATTCTTCTATATAACCAAAAAATTATACTAATAACAACTTTAATGAAATTATTCATATATATAAATTTTTTATAACTTATTTTATAGTATTTATTTAATTGTATATTATTTAGTGACAATTTATTTTCAATTTCATGTTTGAGTAATCATGATTTTTTGGAACTAGTTTCATAAAAATAGTGTTGTTCTAAATTTTTATCAAAAAATTTATGATTCTTATATCATATAAGGCAATATAATTGATTAATAATAATTAATTATAATTTTATAATTTAATTATGATGGATTTTGGTAAGGATATTTAAAGATGATATCTATGATGAGCTTGTTTCGTTGACATTTAACGAACATAAATTTGTATCCTAATTAATATGTTTAATAATTGTTTTACCATTAAAATAAATAAAAATAATTATTTACTTATCTATATCACATATTATTAGTAATTAAATTATCATAGTCATCCATGATATTATTTTTTTAGCGTTGTTATAGAAGGTGGTCAGATCATCCCAAATAAGAAGATACCATAACAAATTGATGATTATAAAGTTATTTATTTGTAATATCATTATTATAAAGTAATATTGGGTGTTTTAGTTTTATAGAAAGTAATAAATTATTATTTAATAAAATTGATAGAAAAGTTAATGTATGGGAATATATTATATAGTAAGAATAAACATTTTTTCATCATAGTGATTTCATTTTAAATAGTTTTATATAAAAATAACGTTTATTGATCATATTTTTAATATTTTATAAAATTTATTAAAATCAAAAACATATATGAATAACATTATATTTATTAATTAAAATTAATTTCAATAACATTAATGAATACATATGATATAAAATGAAATACACCATTCCATGGAGGTGGTAGTCAGCAACATATGCATGGATAATGATTTAATTTTATATATAACATGAGAAATGAATTTTTTATTATTATTACAAAATCCATATTGTGTTATAATTATCATAATTACTTATTAAATTACTCATCGTTACCATCCATGTATGGTGGTGATGGAAAATGCAACATGTTGCTTTATAGAGGTAGTTTTATGTATATAAACATGGGTGTCCTTTTAGATATACTTTATGGAAACATGGAAACACGGAGTCATGGTTAATTGTTTTCGAAAAAATATAATAAAATTATTTATATAATAAATTCTGAATTAATAAAATATGTTTTATAAACATTTATTACCATGGAATGTAAAGAATGTTAGGGAAAATTTAGTACTTATGTTGATAGATCTGAGCTACCCCAGGTAGATTCCATAGAAAGGGAGGACATAGTCCAAAATCTTATATCAAGAAGAAAAATAAATTGTTAGAGGATTATAGGGTATGGACATAATATTGTTTTTCAAAGATAAACTAAAATTTTTGAGTGGTCTTAATGGTCTGATTAGAGGACAATTTTATAAGTGTTCAAAATGACATTTTCCCAAAAATTCTGTTATAATATAAATTGATAACATGTTTCACATGAATATAAGAATAAAAATTGAAAATTATTAATTTTATATATGTTTCTTCTATAAAAACTCATTTCATCATTTAGAAAAACCATTTTCATTTTTCTCTACTTTTACCCAATTTGTTAACACTTTTACCCTTTTTCACTTTTATCACGATAGCTAGTTTTTTACCTATGCAATTTCATTTATATACTAAAAATTATAATTTTTATTATCACATAACCTAATCATCATTATTAAAAATATTATATCAAGATTCACTTTATAAATTTAATAAAAATTAATTTTAAAATAATAAATATATATTCTATTAAAAATAATTTTAGAGAATAGTGTAACATACGTTCTTAACCATCCAAAAAAAGTTTATATAGTATAGTTAATATCTCTAAATATATAATTTCTATTATAAAATATTTTTTTCTCAAGATAAGTCTATAAAAATTTCCAATTCATAATTATAATTATAATGCCAAAATAGTCATGATATTTACAAAAATTATATTTTCCAATATTCGTCAAAATATAAATATTTCTAGAAAAATAATGAAACATTATTCTAAGTTAATATTTTAATGTTAAATATAGAAATTATTTAATTTTATATTAAATTCAATTTTTAAATTATTTAATTTTAATTTTAAATAAAATCATAAAATATATAAAAGTCTATTTTAAAGGTTTATAATTTATTAAAATATTATGAGTTCTTGTTCATAATTTCTATAAATAACCAATAAATTAATAATTACTATTTAATTATTATTTTTCATTTACACAATCATTTAATTATAGTATACATATTTTTATTTAATAAAATAAAAAATGTATATTTTTTTTATAAAAATATATATTTAAGCATAAAATGAACTAATAAATTTGTATAAAATGTTCTTTAGACCTTTTTAAATATATATTTACAAATAAAGTTATACTTATCAATATAATTTTACTTACTGGTTAGGTTTTAGAAAAATATATTTTTATATCAGTAAAATATATCATGGTTTTTTTTTAGTTTTTTGTTTTGTGTATAACACAATATTCAATAGTATTTTTATTTAATGATTATGTAAAACAAAATCCCTATTAGTTGCATTCATTCATGTTCATTCTCTTTCCCAACCCTTGTTAAACATTTTAATTCATTATAATGTTAGTGTAGAACATTTATAATGTTTTAATGATTGATAATTAGCATCACTTATGTGACACATAATGTATTTATGTTAAACATTATAAAATATTCATGTAGTTTGTTATGCAGTTGGAGTGAGAATAATTCATCAAACTGGGTCAGATCAGACTAGAAATGATCTACCCATTGGATTCAAAAGTACATCATAATATAAATGGATAATCATTGGAAATAAATTCAAATATTAGTCATGAATGATAATATGACTATGATGATGTTGTATAAAGCATTACACATTTTTTTTCACATATATAGTTACACACATATAACAACCAATGATTATCATATATAAATATTACAATTTTTTTGAAGAATATTCTACTAATAAAATTTCAATAACTGGAATAAAATTAATGGTTTAGAGAATTTTTATACTAGATAAAAATTAATCTCTTTTCATAAAATAAATTCAATATATCCCAAAAAATATGTTAACACATATTACTCAACATCAAAATACCCTATATAAAACAATATTTATAACTAGTGTAAATGTCACATAAGAAAGGGTGAGATCTTATGCTCAATTAGGGCAATCAGTGGAGATATTAATTAATGATGATATGAAAGATTTAGATAATAATAACTGAATAAGATCATTAACATTACTTACAATGATCATTCTCAATAAATAATATTATAAAAATCAGTTATGTAAAAAATAGCACTTAAAAAGATATGAATCATACGAATGAGAAATCATCATAACTGAATCAAGAAGTACAGGTTCATGCAATAAGTTTATATAGAACCATAATAAGTCTATACAAAATTAAATATGTCCTATTTTACTTCAAATACAATCATATTAGGCATCAATATATATTTCTTATAGTGAATTAAGAACATCTCCTTGTTTCCAATAACTATTCATGCACTTTGAACTATTTACAATAACAGATCAAGTACATTGACTTGGTTTCCATACAATTTTCATGATATGTAATATTTTTCCCAATGAATGGGATATAAGAATATTTCCCACCAATCATATTTTTTATTATATACATAAATGCATCAAAAAATTATAAATCATCATTAATATCAACATACCATAACCTGAGAAAGAAATGGTTTCCATATTACCTTAAATCCTAGAAAGAACCCTAAAAATGGGTTTTATAAAAAATTAAAAATCATAAACATAATCCATCTATATAATGAATAGATATGTTATCATTAGGTCTAATAAATATGAAAACATAATAATCATATGAGGTTTCTATTTTTGAAAAGTATAAATACTATTAAAATACCTGTAAAAACATTCCAGAGGAAAATATCAGTTTTTTTGAAAAATAATTTTCAACAAATGAAATAATCTAAAATATATTGGATTTTAATAATTTTAAAATAGCATTGGATATTTAGTTTAGTATATTTAAATTATTGGGTGTTCATAAAAATTATAAATTTTTTTCATGCCTTATAAGTTAAAAGATTATATTCCTTTCATGGTTGTGTCTTAAAGTAAACCATTTAAGAATAAAAATAGATGAATCCATGTAAAAAATTATTTATAATGTTAAATCAGAATAAAAATATCATTATAAAATCATTGGATAATATTAAAATGATTCTTGAATTTTTTATAGTATATTGATAAGGAAGATAAATTGTTTTTGAACAAAGAGAGAAATAATGTAAATTTTCAATAAAACGCTATTCTGATATCTTAAATACTAAAAGTGAGGGAACTGAATGTATAAAATAATATTTTTTGGATATAAAAAAACATGATAATAAAATTACAACGATTCATTAGATAAGGTCATATAATTTCCCTAATTTAATATCAATTATAACTAATCCCATTTAAAATATGTTTGAAACATATTCCATTTCCTCAAATATATTATTTTCTCATTTGTCTTTAAAACTAATGTATAATAAATATGGATTTATTGTAAATGTAATCCATAAAAATAATAATATCTATCTAACCATTTATGTATTATTTATTGCATATTATCACACATTTATTATTGATTTGTTATTACAATCACAATTTTATGTGATTATTGATTCATTTTCCACATATTTTTTGGGTTTGGGAGTACTTGTCCTTATAATATGGTCATCGTTTCATAATTTTAAAATTTATTAATGTTAGAAAAATCATTTAAATTCATTATATACATGTTAATAATCATTTATAGAATATAGTGGTAAAAAATGAATTACACCGTTTATGGAGGTTGTCAGTCATACACATACAAGAATGCAGTTTCATTTTTTTGATTGATGAAATTGAATAATGTTAAATAATAATTAATCATTATAGGATCATTATTATATCATATTTATCATATAAATTCACTAAATATATCATTATTACAATCAATGTATAATAGAAATGAAAAATCAAATCATATCATTATAGGGAGGTGTTAGTCCCCATGTATGCATGAGCTACATTATTATTTTCAAAAAGTCTGGATGTTAATAAAATAGATATGATATTTTTTTTAATGAAGTGTAATTATGTAATACATATAATATTTTATCTTTATATCCATAATTATAACTATCTAGGGAGTATGGTGATGGAAAATTAATTTTGTCACTATGTGGAGACGGTAAACCAAACCTACTGACACGAGATATATTGACTCCCATTAGATAAAGAAAGAGGGTGGATAATGGATAACTAATAAAAATAAAAATATTTAAGTTTATTTATATTAATTATTTTATTATTTTATGATAAATACCATGGATTTAGGGGATTCAAAGTAGAAGTAAAACAAAATCATGAGTTATGAAGATTACCTTTTTTGAAAGAACTGTTTCAGATTTCATCTTAATGATTATAGGGTAGAACATTTGGGAAGAATAGAACCACTATAATATGGATAAAATTTTTATAATATATTTTTATAAATATTTTTTGAGCTATAATGCTGAATGTGGTGTAAGGATGTGTTGGAGGCGGTGCCCCTTTAATATTGAGGTGAGGGGAACCTTTTGAATCTCCTAAAAGATTAAATTACATTAAAGTAATTATCTACAACAAATGAATTAAAAATGATGCTTATTACAATATAAGAGGGTATAGGATTATAATAAAATCACAAAATATAATTTGTAATTTTTTTGTCATTTTAAACATTAATTTTTGATTAAGTATATGGTTACCCAATTTTATCCTTAATTGTTATAACATCTTTTTCAAACCTAAATGATAAACATTTTAAAATAAGGTGAAAATTGTCTAAAAAATTTCCATGTTATGATATTTTATACAATTATTTTCTCCTCATTTCCCCTATATTTAGTTTAATTAATATTAAATAATTTAATATTTTTTAATAAAATATTATTAATGTCTATTTGGACAATATTTATTTAATTTTTTTTGAAAGACAAAAAAATAATGGAATTAGAATATAATAATTAGAAAAAATATGAACATGTCATATTCATATATAAAATATATGACATATACTAATGTAATATAATTATATCACTTATAATATTTTAATATCATTTATTATATTTTTCAATTAATTGAATAAATGCATTTTCAAAATTTTGTATAATTTCAAGATAATTATTTATTACATAAAAATTATAAATAAAATAAGAAACAAATATGTTATTAATTATAAAAATTTATATTTGGATTCATTGATAAATTATTTTTCTACTTATTTGGACACATAATATTTACTTGAAACCAAGAGATTGTGACTTTCAAACTTTTTTTGATTTCAATTATACGTTGTTCAATTTCACTGAAAAATATCCATTTTAAAATAATATTTAAACCAAAGGTGAAAATGATTGAATTAAATTCTTAGTATAAGAATTAATTTTGAAAAATTATTGCATTATCAATAAATGTTTTCCAACATAAAACCGATTTTCCCTTTACCGATGTGATAATTTTATTCCACGATTACAATTTATATTGAAATAGAGTTAAAGGGGCATAATTAAAAAATTTAATATAATATTTAAAAATATATATTAAGTTTTTTAAGAAAAAATTTATATGAGTCTTAGAATATAATTTAAAATTAAATCAACAAAACTCGATGAATATTAGTTATTCTATAATATGCCTATTTTATGTATAACAAGTTTTTTTATTAAATTTAAGTATAAAATTAATTTAAAATACAGTAATTAGATAATTTTAAATTAAGAGAAAATAAATAAATTTTAAAAACATTCAATAATATATTTTTTATAGAATTACTTTTAAATAAAAAAACTATTTTTATCAAAAATCATTTATTTAACTGTTATTTGAAAAATCAAACATTTCCAGAAAATTGTAAATTTTCACCATATAAAATATTGATATGATAATTTATAAAATGAAGATAAATGTATTAATTATATTTGAAAAATTTCTAAAAATTATTTATAATATTTTTGGAGAAAAATAAAATAATCATTTTCGATAAAATGATATTTTAAAAGCATAAAATGACTTTTCAAGAAATTAAGTGCTTACAACTGTTGCATAATAAAATAAATTTATATAAAATAAGATATTTTTAAAATATTTATCATAATTAATCTACTCTTTTTCATTCCCCTCAAATATAATGGATAATTTTTAATTTTTTTACTGTGATAATTTCTATTTTAATATTTTGTCACAGTTCTTTAAAACTCGGTGTTGTGTGTAATGAAGGATTTCAAAGATAAAAAGTACACAAATAGATATATATTGTAATATAATTGGGTGTTATATTCTCCAACCTAAAATAAATTTTTCCCTCATAATTTTATCAATCATCAATATTTAATATTAGAAATTTCTTTTTTCTAAACCCATTTTATAGAAAAGATTAATAAACCTTACATTAAAATTGGAATGCAGGAAAAATAAAGGCTCCCTAAAATAAAATTTTATTTGGTTACCATATAAGGGGAAAATTGGAGGGAAGTTAAAATATGGATATGGGTGAGAAAATTAACTCCCAATGACTAACATGTTCATGAGAATGTTAACCACCACAATCTGGGCATTATTTGGTTAAAACACATTATAATTTTTTTATTTTGATGCCTAAAAACAGACCTAAATATATATTACTAATATATTAACCTTAACTGAATTTAATGTTAATGATTAGTGTAATAATTATTGTATTCTATATTCATTTTCAAGACATTAATTCCTCGGTAGATTCTTTACTTTTTCAAGAGTTTTGGTCATCTAAAAAAAATTGGAAACACTATATATGCCTTATATTTTTGAGTGGATTATGTCGTTTTGAACCATACATTAGATAAGGAACCATACATTCCTAACCTATGCTTTATATAAACTTAGGGATCATGAACACCACTTTTAGAAGATAACCTATGATTAAGATGATTTTTATTCATTATCATTACTTTTTTATTCAAACAGGAATTACCAACCATAATTTTGATGTTTATTATAATTCAATGAATCCCTAGTTTTGACTAGGTTAAAATAAGTGTTTTGAAATTATGTGTTATTTCTTAGATTTTTAAAATGGTTTTTTCTGAAATAAATATCATTTTTAAATCTATTCTATGAATGATTCAAAGGTTCATGTTTAATAGATTAAATATTTCTCATTTATAAGGGATGTTTTTTATTAAATAAAACCTTTTAAATATGAATAATCATAATTTATCATTTCATATTTTTTGAGCTATTTGAGCCGATGTAATATTGGAATCTTGTTATATAATGATGTTTTCTTCTTCTCGAAATACATAGATAGATATGTGTTCAAAATTAAAATTAATATATCATCTTATATTTATATGAAGAGATACACAATGGATACATTATATTTTTATTCTTATTTGTTTTATTGAATTGGTGATGATTATATATTTATTTTTAGATCACTTTGTTTGTATTATTAAATAATATATCAGAGATAGCATTTTTTCACATACTTGTTTTATCATTGGCATATTGCATTCCCTACAACTGTATAAAGTATTCATGTTTTTTAATAGTATTTTAATGGTGGTGATTTTTTAAAATCATCTACATTTGTTAGATGATGTAAATAAATATAAACTTACCAATTTCAAAATAATATACTTCTCATCTAGTTTCTATTATAATATTGATTGCACATACTCATTATTGTTGGAGTCTCAGCTTATTAGATTATGAAGTGGGTACATTTGTTCCCAATAAAAGAACTAGAAGAAACTATTATAGACATTTTGGAATGGTTTCATCCAACATAACTAAATTGTAGTGGTTTCCCAAAAAGTACCTACTATGATAATCACATGTCATTTTGAGAGAGTGTTGTTGGTGTGGATTTGGGGAGTACTGTCCCTTGAACCACCATACATTGCGGTGTTCTGTTCGGTCATTTATTATGTTATTTGGAAAAAACATATTTAATTTAGAAGGAAAGTATAACATCCTCTCATGATGGATGTGTTTTTTAAGTATTGTTTTTAAAGGAACACAATTTAGTTTGTTTTGTGTCTTTGTAATTTCTGTCTGATCGAACAATTATTATCGAAGGAAGGGATCTATTTCTATATTTCTATTTCAAAAATTAATTTCTAGTTTTATCAAATACAAAAAATTATATCATAATAAGTGATTTATTGGATATATTTATTTTAAATAACATTAATTCGTATATAAATATAATATTTATGGGATTATATTTTTTGAGACTAAAAAGGTGTTGTAAATGACTTAGATGAAAATAAAATGGTTTATCTTAGGTAAGGTATATCAATGATACATGAACCATATGGTAATGTTGAGAATAATGGATACGGTAAAGAACAAATTATTATTTATATAAAAAATATTTCTGTAATTTTTGACATTAATGTAATAATTCTAAATTAAATTATTAAATGAGAATTAGAGAAGTGGGATGATTACCAATAGAATGTCTTCGATCATAATTTGAGATATATAAATAGTTTTTTCGATAGATTAATATTTAATGTATTTAATCATGTTTATCAATGTAATACTTCATATGAGATGTGGAATACCAAATTTGTTTCGTATATAGAAACTAATAATTTCATACAACTAACAATGACTAAAGTCAACAAATTTTTATTTTAATGGGAAAACATATTCTAAAACCAAATCAGACATAAAAGGTACTTATGTTTTACCCTCTAAGTCTAATGGAAAATCTACTCATAGTCTGTAGTGAATAATTGTCAACGATTTGAAAATGAAATAACTAATTGGATCCTTGATGATGTACGATTATGGGATTCATATTGAAAAAGATATAAAAGAAATTACTCAAGAATAAATAGTAAGATTCAATGAATGTAACAAAAAGAGTCATATGTGATCTAATTGTACTATGATTAAAGTAAAAATAAATTCTTATTATAAAAGGAGAGGTAAAAAATTCACTAAGTCTAACTGGAATTCATCAGATGATTCATGTGAAGAATTTTCCAAAACTATTAATATATGAATAAAAATTAAATGATAAACCTATATCTTATGGTTTGTGATGATTAGGTGTCATAATTTTACTCTCAACATTAATAATCTGAAATATTCTACTTTGGAGAATTAAATAAATATTGTTTTATTCTCCAACACATGTTTCATTCATTAAAGAATGAACCTATAAAACAAATAAAATTATATGATTTTATTTCAATTGATAATTAATAATGTTAAAAAAATTCATATTTAGGATCTAATTTTTTTTAAAATATGTTGTACATTTTCGGAAAAAACTAAAATTACTATTAGAAGAAATTAATACTATAATGAAATCATCTAGAATTATTATAAATGTTGAAAACTATTTGTTTCAAATTGTTGTTTAAAATAAATATAGTAATAATGGTATTCATGGGATTGGTATTAGTGGAGAATAACCTAAATTATTTATGAATTATTTTGTTTCATTCTAAAAAGTGACGATCATATCTACTGTTAAATTTTTTCACTGCGGAATAAATTGAAATTATGATAATAAATGTTGTTTTAGAAAACCTAAATTTTGTGCTTTCTTGTACGTCCATTATTCAATATAATTGTATACATTGAATTATATAGTCTATACTAAATGTTTATGAATATATTTACCTATTATATAGTTTCTATCACATTCAATGAAAAAAAATATGGGAACCAAAATAAAACTTTTTTTATATATTTGTTATATATTCCACTGAACTCCATTATTATATCTATAAGTTTCTATTTGGACAATGAATATTTATTGCAATTTTTTAACCAAATGTGTTATTTTTTTGATTATAATATATATATATATAGATCTATCAAAATCCAATAATTATTTTATTTTACACGTTAACTATTTCATATAGGGGTGAAATATTTTAATTATTTTATCACTTTTCCATAAGATATTTTTTATTTTTATGAATAATAATTGAATATTTTCATAGAGTATTATTTTATATGTTGAGTATCAATGGGTAACTTGTAATATTTCTTTATAAATCACATAATGATGTTTATGTATAATTTCAAAGAATGAAATTTTTTTATAATTTTTAATCCTAAATTTATTTAAAAATTTATTTTCTAAAAAAATTTATTTTATTATTTAATGTGATACACAAGAAATTACTTGATTATATAGAAATACTATTTTAAATATAGAACATAAAAAAATCATCCCATTGTTTTTTTCATTAAAAATTCATATAACTCAAAAACTATCTTGGTTATATCTTTATTTATCCTCTATTGATTCCTAACTATTTTTCAAGTCCTCCAGAAAATTTCATGTTCCTTATTTGTAATTCCAAACTCTAGTCCTCTTGAAAATTTCAAAAATAACTACAAAACTAAAATGATTATCCTTTTTTATCAAATGATATGTTTTTTGTGGTTTGGATCATTTTTTTCATTTGATTTATTTATAAAATATGGATAATATATAGCTAAAATATTAATTTACATAAATTTATATTTTTCCCGATGTTATGGATGGACTGTTTGGGGAATAATCAGTTTTTTATTGGGGATTCCATTAAATTATCAATGAGTAAATTTATATGTCGCTGTTTATGAAAAACTATAGGTTCTATTTTCATAAATAGATAATGGTGGAATTCTCTCTATAATGATGGTGTCAAAGTGTAATATTTTGAATTAAGACATAGTGAAGATGCATGAAGATCTAAAAAGTTCTAGAAACACTTATGAAGATGAAAAAAACTCTACAATTTCAAAATAAGATTTTGTTTCCCTCTAAAATGAACGTATGATTTTGTATAAACACTCAATTTATATAGAATATTTTGATATGTTTAAACAGAAAATTCTAAATCAAGTGGATAAGATTATCAATGAATATATTTCTAAATAATTTCTTAATGAGATGATGTATTTTTTTTGTAAAACATTTCTTATATTACTTACTGGATCAAAGTAAAAAAGATATTCAAGGAAGAATAGAACTAGTGTTGAGAGTCCTAGCTACTTTCATGAAAAACATTTAGGGTTTAGAGTGTGAATATGATCATATTTAATGATTACAAAAGTCGCAATTCCTTTTTTCAATCATAAAATATCTAAAATGAAATCAATTTTCTAAATCCTAATTGTTTTAAAATATTAAAAGATCCTATATTTTTTTTAAAAAAAATTTCATTTTTCTTAGATTAATATAATTTATCTTATATTTTAGTATTTACAATATAAATTAATGTGATTGTTGATTTATTTTTGATTTCACCATGGGGTATAAATTTTAAGGGAGAGGTGGAAAAATGGTATAGGAGAAATTTATCAGTAGATATATGAAAAAAGAGATATGAGAAATGTATGGAAATAAATACGTTAATAGGAATAAAATATATTATGGATAAAATTAATATTAAAAATATTTTTTTGAAGGATAGAAAACCCATTTTAAATATTTACGGATAAATTGTGTTGATAATCATATGATTAAAATTTACATTAAATCTATCCAAAGTTGTGTTCATTAAATTTCCGTTCTTATTTTGTAAATTTGTGAGAAAACTATAATTTTTAACTTCATGTAATTTTTTAATTAATCCAAAAATATATTTTTTTGTTTATCATTATATTTATTTTATGGGTTTTTTGATCATAGAAAATGGGGATATTGTTCGGCGTGTTTTAATCAAAAAATTTCAGTAATTTTCTTTTCAATCTAATTCTCGTAAACACCAACACACAAGTTGTTAATAAAGTTTCCTTAAGTGAATTTTAGGATAATGATTACAGGAATATTAATTTTATTCTGTAAATTTTTTTCAAACATTAATACTATGGAATTTTATTTGATTTCTCATGTGTTCTGTTCATTATAAAAGATTTTCTAAACCCTATTCATTTCTTACAATTTTTATTATAATGTATGGTATTTAAACCTGAATTTCAATAAGGAAACATACATCCATGATATACATTTGAATTTAATCCATTGTTTGGGAACCCTAATTTTTTTTAAAACCATATACTTTAGGAGATAATTTATGGTTCATTATTCTGTAATCAACAATAATTTTTCTACTATAATTTTGTGTTTTATGTATACACAGTGTCACCCTACATTTGATTTGTTCAATCTATGAGTTTTAAAATTATTTATTATTTCCTTGACTTTTGAAACATTAACACTAGAATAAAATATGGTTTTAAAACATTTTTAATTATTGATTCAAATTCACATGCTCAATAGAATAAATAATTCAATTTTTTAATTGAATTTAGGTATTTTTTGAACATTATCAATTTATATATTCAATATTTATCATATGATATTTCTTGTTCTATTAGAATTGATGAAATATAACCATATTATTAAATACTTAGAGTTTATTAATCTCACAATACATAAATAAATTCACATTTTAGAATAACAAAATTCTTTCATCTCTATTTCATCAAAGAGTGTCACGACCCATCCCCTAGGGCCCATACCGTGGCTACCCCAAGCCCGCCTTCCATAGGCCAGGGTTGGAAACTAGCAACGAAACTGGTATTCCCTAAAACTGGGAAGGAATTACCTTTATAACTTTTAAACTCACACAAAAAAGCAAAAATTAGGATACAAGAACAAAGTTATAATATATCGTAACATGGTTTGTACATAAAGAAAAAGGAGCCTGAATATATGCCCAACTGAAAAGTACAAGTAAACTGAAAAATATGAGTAAAACTGAAATAGATCCAGTGGAAACCCCTCATGGGTCCTAATAAAGGGTAGGTAGATCTCTCGAACGGTTGTCCTTGCAGTACACCCCATCTAATGTCCACTTCTGAGCTACCTCTAGTCCTAGTACCCTTATCCCTGTCAGCGTTGTCCATCATTTGCACAAGACACAACATGGTATGAGCGTAGCCCGTATATGGGTGAGTATATTGATACTCAGTAGATACCTTGAGACCCTCAAAGGTCTCTCAAAATCTGAGAAGGATAAAAAACAAATCATGGAAACAACTGAAAACTCTACTTAGGAATATACGAATACATATACCTTTTTCGAGTAAACCCATCTCAATCATAATAAAACACAAGGCTCATGTCAAAAGCCCAAAGCTCAACTTTCTCATGAAGGAAAGAATACCATAAAGGAAACACCATGAAAGTATGTACCACAAAGGTAATGCCACACAGTAGAATACCATAAATCTTTCACCACAATGGTATGCACCACAAAGGTACGCCTCACAAATGATTACCACAAAGGTAAGGAGTCATCTCACACCAGGTATAACTTATGTTTGATAGTATAGATTATTAAATGTAACAACTGAATAATCTTACCCTGTTAAGAGGCAGACCCACATAGGATCATAAATCATCAGACCCACATAAGATCTTATTACATCATTAGACCCACATAGGACCCTAGTATACCAGACCCATGTAGGATCCTAGATTAGACCCACATGGATACCTAGAGTGTATCCAAATGATACTCTCGCACACAAACCCACAAAGGATCCCAAATCATAGACCCACATAATATCCCTTTCTCATGTTACCGCAAGCTAGATGGTTCCTGCACTATGCCTTCTTAATTCCAGGAGGATCCACTTCACAAGTAACGGTTTGTTACTTCAACTTCCATGAAGTCCCATGAAGAACTATTCCAAAGGGCTTCCATGTAAAAGTGGTATCAACACAACAGACAGTGCGCTAATTGGACGCACGACCTATAAGTTATTTTCCTTTACTCCCACGGGCCCAGTTAGATTCATGTTCGATCCAAGACACCCATACACCATCTTTATCCAAAAATCAAGTGGGGTATACCAAACAGATCATCTTGATCCAAGGTTTCTAGCACTGTAGACGGTTCTTCAAATGGACGCCCGTAGCTTATGATATGGCTGAATGAACGAAAAGGGTCAAAGATGGTACGGGTCTGACCCGACCCAGCCTGGGCAGGCTCGACTCGGTTCTGGTCGACCCGACCTAACCTGGGTCTGGCCTTGGTTCCATATTAGCCTGCTGGGTCTTACCCGTCCTGCGGAGTCCGACCGGCCCACTAGGTCTAGCGCGACACGCTGGCGTGGCCCGGCCCGCTGTGCGGCGGCCTACTAGGCTCGTTGTGTGGTATACCACAGTGTGGATGCCCGTGGTGTGGAGGCCCAGGGTTTGGGGTAGCCCACGTTATGGCAGCCCACCGTAGTTGGTCGGACGACCAACCCCTTCTCCGCATGATGCAGTTGCACGTCGCGCCTTCACAGGTGGCTGACAGCTGGTCGATCTCCCTCCTCTTGCCGCTGCGACACAAGGAAGAGTTTCTTGCACGTTGGGAGGCATATACAAGCACCGATCTTCCCTTCATGGGGCTGGCTAGAGTGTCGGATGCCTCCCTTTCTCCACTGCGGCCGACTGGCCGCGATTCATCTCTGGTGCCGCGGTTGCGCCGCCCATATCTTCACGGCCGGTAGTGGTGCCAACCACCACTCCCAAGTTCCACCGGTTCTAATCACCGACACCGGTTACCATCCTCCTCCATCGTGAAGAAAACATCAAAAACCTAAACATATTGTGGAGAGGTCGGCCATGTTCATTTGGCATGCACCCTCCGCGTTTTGGCAGTAGTAAGCGGCTCAATAATTCATGAATCTAGAAGAATGTCAAGAATGGGTTAGGGGGTATTCAAAACAACAAACCCTACCTTTTCATTCGTTGGAGGATGAAATGAGGAGGAATACAAAGTTGTTCGAGAACATTGGTGTTCATTACCTCCGCAAGGTGCTTCCGATTTGGGCTCCGGGTCGATTCCTGATTTTTCGTTGGAGATGCATTCTTCATTGGATAAGAAGAGTTTCTCCACATCCTTCTCCTAATTCTCATTTTTTCCAACACTTCTCTGACCAACATCTCAAAAGTAAATAGAGAAATTATTAAAAATATGTTTATGCAATAATTTGTTTAAATTTTTTACTTTAATTATGATGATGTTGGCATAATTAATATAGAGGAAACCATATGTCACCTCCCCCATTAAAGAGAGATTTCAAGAGTCAGGTGGTCCCCACCATTATGAATTCAATTTGGGGTTTTTTTCGGGTGGTCCCCACCACCATAACCCATGTAGAGAGATTTCAAAAATAAAATTAAATATTGATATTTTTTTTATTTTAAATTTACAAGAAAAACATGAAAACTAACTTTCACCCTTGTCCTACTGCCGTCAAGGTAAAATTCACCTTAACCAAATACTAACACTGTGAGTTCAACAATGTCTTCATATTTCAATTTCGAGCATCATTTCAAATGTAATCAAAACATGATCACACATTTACTGAACGTATTTAAAAAACGTTTAGAAATTCATTCTGGGCACACCGGTCCTCAGAATAACACGCCGTCAAATTTCATAGACTCATAAAATTATCATATAAAAAAATACATGTAATTTATGGGTCATTACGTTCTCTCCACCTCAGGGCTTTGCTTCCCTGTAAGCCACAACTCAAACTAGTGGAACAAGTGGGGGTACAGAGCACCTATATGAGCATCATTCTCCCATGTGCTCTCATAGAGGTTCCTGTGCTACCAATGTACTTGTACCAAAGGTATCAATCACCCATGATGAACTCAATCATGTTGTTTCGCAATTGCCACTAGAACCTCTGTAAATGTTGCACCATATTCGATGTCTATCTCGCCGTGGTTGATGATGTGAAAGGTTCATGCAAGTATCTCCTCATCTAGGATATGTGGAAGACATCATGTAACCGATGGAATTGAGGGGGAAGTTCTATGGAGTAAGCCACCTCGCCAACTCTGCTGATGTACTGGAAGGGTTAATGAACCTCAAGGATAAATTGGTGCCCAATTTAAATCTCTGAAAACTTCATCGGGGTGAGACCTGTGGGAAGATGTGGTCACCATCCTCGAACTCCAGAGGTCTCCATCTCCAATCAAAATAAGACATCTGCCTGATCTATGAATTCTTCATCTTCTTCTAGATGATCTACATCTTCTGTATGGTATCCCATACCATATCTAGTCCCATGAGTGGTGACTTCCCTGGGTCAGTCTAGCTTAAAGGCGATCTGCAAGGTCGTCCGTACAACACCTCAAAAGGTGCCATCACAATGGGGGAGTTATAGCTAATTTTGTATGAAGAATGTACAAATGGAATTTGATCCTCTAGGCTATGACTGAAGTCGAGGATGTGAGAATGAAACATGTCCTCATGGTTTTTATTGGTCTGCTCAGTCTGGCCATCCATCTGAGAATGGAAGGAAGTGCTCAAATGAAGCTGCATCCTGAAAGTCTCGAACAACCCCTTCCATAACAGGGACATAAAACATGAATCCTGATTGGAGACAATCGTCAAGGGTTATACATGTATCGACACAATCTCCAGCAAGTAGAGGTTTCCCAAGCTCTCTAATGAACCCTTCTCTCAGAGCTGTAGGAAGTTTTCTGACTTGGTGAGTCAGTCGATGATTACCCAAATCGAATCACGACCGCTTGATGTTCGTGGAAGTCCTGTCATGAAGTTCATAGATATCCCATCCCACTTCAACTCTGGGACCTCTAAAAGAAGAAATTATCCTACTAGTACCTGATGCTTTTCCTTCACTTGCAGACTAGTGAGGCATTGAGAGACAAACTCTGCAACTGCTTTCTTCATTCTTGGCCACCAATGCTGTCGCCGGAGGACTTGGTACATCTTTCCTACTTTTGGATGTCCTCTTAGTGTGGATGTGTGGAAATCCCTCAAAATTTCCACATAAACTATCACTGGTACCATGGTATGTCCTTTGAAATGTAGTATATTCTCCACACCTTCAGAAAATCCATCAGGTGCCTGTCCTGTGGATATCTAAGCATGTTGAGCCTCGTAGTCCGTGTCCCCATGCTGGGACTCCCTGACCCACTGAAGAAGTGGGGGATTGACAGCATGATACTGAAGAAAAACATCTCCATCTCAATCCACAAAGGAAATCTACAAAGCATACAACTGCATCATTACCTTACCAGGTAGCTGCATACCATATATCTTACTGAGTGGATCTACTACGAAGTCACCTTTCCCATGAGTATTGACTATCTCAAAGTCGTAGTCCGGGAAGAACTCAAGGAAACATCACTGTCTCAGCTTCAGGTCCATCTATGAGAAGATATACCTGAGACTCTTATGATCAGAGTAGACTGTAAAATGTTTTCCCATCAAGTAATGTTACCAAATCTCAAGGCGAAGACCACTGCTGCAAAATTCAGACCATGGGTAGCGTGGTTATGCTCATGCTATCTCAGCTGTCAAGAACCATACACGATAACTGCTTGCACCTGCATTAGGACACATCTAAGTTTGGTCTCAGATGCGTCGTAGTAGACTACGTACCCCCTGAACCACTCTGGAAGCCTCAAGATGGAAGCACTAGTTTTCCTCTGCCACATCGCTTGAGAAATCCACTGGCATCTCTCCGACCACACAAAGGGTTTCGGCTTCTTTGTCAACACTGATAAAGGTGAAGCAACTTTGCAGAAATATTTCAGAAATATCTAGTAGTATCTGGCCAAACCTAAGAAACTATGTACGTCCATCACACTCCTGGGTGGCTTCCAAGCAAGTACAACCCCAATCATTGCAGGATCCACTGCAACTCTAGCCTCTAAGATGACTTGTCCTAAAAAGTAAACCTCCCCGATCCAGAACTGGATCTTCGAGAGCTTACCATAAAGCTGGTGCACCCAGAGGGTGTCCAGAACTATCTACAAATAATAGGAATTATCCTCCTCAATAGCTGAGGAGACCATAATGTCGTCGTTGTAGATTACAACAAAGCGATCAAGGTGTGGCTAAAAGATCATGTTCATGAGTCCCATGAAAACTGCTGGAGCATTGGTCATGTCGAATGGCGTGTCAAAAAATTCATAATGGTTGTAACAACATCTGAAAGCCGTCTTCATCACATCCTAGTCCTGTAATATGAGCTGGTGGTAGACTGATCTATGGTTTATCTTTGAGAACCACTGTTCTCCCTTTAGCTAATCAGAGAGGTCGTCAATCCTCAAGAGTGGGTACTTGTTCTTCATGATCACCGAGTTCAGGCATCGATAGTCAAAAAAAGTATCAATCTCCCATATTCCATCTTGGAAAACAAAATTTGGGAAACCCAAGGAAAAACACTAGGCCTGATGAATCCCTTGCCCTGTAATTCCTTCAGCTGTACCCTCACCTCATGATGCTCCGTGGGAGCCATCTAATATGTTAGTCTAGATATCGGTGTCATCCCTGGGTACAAGTCAATGACAAAGTCCACCAATCTGTGAGGAGGTAGACCCGTGACATTATTAGAGAGGAAATCCATGTATTGGTCCTCCACTATAGGATTTCTCAGGCTCCCCACATCAAACCCCCTGAGGTTAAGGCTAGCAAACTAATGTGTGATCGACTGCACTCTCCTCCAGTTAAGTCCATCCTATACCACAAAGTCTCCCTTATCACCTGTATAGGTATATATAGTCCCATAATTTCAGAAACACTATACATTACTCCAAATAGTGTTACTCCGAACATGGACAGTAGATAACCAGTCAATACCCAAGATGATGTCGTAAGTCCTCGATGCCATTTGTAGAAGATCCTAGCCAAAGATCTAACCTCGTAGAGTAAGCTCACACTACCGGTACAAGTGTGTAATCATGGAATCCTCTATTGTATGAGTTTCTAGACGTAAAGATTGAGCCAATAGCTCCGCTGTAATCTTTGAGATCCGAACAAGGGCAGTTTTTATAAAACAATGACCATAACCGATGTCTATAAGTAGTGCAACTAAGGTGGAGTTGACACAGATCATACCTTATATCATATCCTGAGTACCATGGTCATAGAACTCAACTAACTAGTGTTGATCTAGAATTGTCCACCTAATCCTTGTTGTCGGGGTGGACCACCTGGTTGTGGTGGCTGTAACATCTCAAATCGTTGCCCATCACCAGCTACACTTCCAACTCCTTTTCCACGTCTGCTTCCTCCCTACAGACATCCCTGGTCGATCCTCTGTCTCTCCTTGGGTGGTACTTCGACCATCTGCTGATCATCCATACGGTGGGTTGGGAAGTCTCGAGCCTTGTGATCCATCTCACCACATGTATAACATTGCCTACTCCTTGCATGAACGACTATGTCTCCGGTGCCCCGTATAACTGACCCTGAATCCTGCAGTCGTCCACCTTTAGGTATGGTCCTCTTCGATCTCTGTGACTTCTGTCTGCTGCCAGCCATAGAAGACTCCATTATGTTATTCCTGGTGGTGGGTCTCGCTACTGGTGACTACTCAGCACGAAATCTCTCCAATAAGAGGGGTTTCTCTAACACCCTCGCTTACGGCGGGATGTTGAGAGAAATCATCAGAGCCCTAATCTCCCGCCTGGGTCCCTGCACGAAGGTCTAGACCCTGAATAATGGGTCCAAACCATATCAGTGGAGTAGTGAAAGAGGTTAGTGAACCTCACTGAGTAAAGATACGCAGTCATGATACCCTGATATAGATGAAGAAGCTCCTGTATCCGCACAGCGTGAGGGGTCACTAGGACAAACTCTACCCAAAATAGGGTCTCAAATTCTACCCAGAGAAGTTTCGCCTTGTTGTGGACCTGGAGCATTACACTCCACCATTGGCCTGCTGCTGCATGTAGAAGACTGGTGTCAATGATCACCATGAGATCAGCTGGTGTCTCTACCAGTCGGAAGACTCTCACCTCGTCTTCCAGCCAATCCCCAGCTGCCTGTGGGTCCGAAACCCCACTGATCCTGGGTGGACTCTAGAGCTGGAACTCATGAAATGCGCTTACATGGTGTGCACCAACTGTTTCTGGGGATGGTGGCATCTTTGTCCCAATGGGTGATGGTATCGCTGGTACCTCCACTGGTGCCCCTACTGATAAATGGCCCTGCACCGAGGCCTCCTTGCTTGGTGGGCTATCACTGCGTACTATACCCAAAACCCTAGATGGTTGTCTGTGTGGAGGAATCCTGAAAAGAAAAAGGTGCACCACTGTCAAAAAGTTATACCTAGTGAGCTGACTCAAATATATCACAAAGAAAATTTTTCAAAACAAAAACACAATTAGTTTTTTTGTGCACTGAGTCAGAAATCAAAAGTCAAGGTCCTGGTGTATGCATATGTCGGCTGCCACACCAACACTGGATTCCCTAAACTAATGACAATACTCACTAAACTTAACACTATTTCAATTAAAAATATCAGAGTATATTTTCCTATGGTAAAACCGAATCCTCTGATACCAATTTTTCATGACCCGTCCCCTGGGGCCCTTGCTGTGACTACCCCAAGACTGACTTCCATAGGCCAGGGGCTAGCGACAAGCACATAAAAGCATATTCCCAAAAACTGGGAAGAATTTCCTTTATAACATGTATACCCACACAACTAATCACAAATTAGGACACAAACACAATATGAAACTATATAGAAACAAGGTGTGAATAGAATGAAAAATGGGCCAAAAATATAAGCCCAACATAAAAGTAAAAGTAAAAATAAAAGTATAGGTAAAACAAAAACAAAAACAGTTGAAACCTGCCAAATATCCTACTTGAAGGGTAGGTACAGCTATCGAATGGTTGTCCTTGCGGTACACCTCATCTAATTTCCACCTCCGAGATACATCTAGTCCTGGTACCCTCATCCCCGTAAGCATTGTCCGTCTTCTGCAGAAGAAACAATAAGGTGTGGGTGTAGTTCATGCATGGGTGATTATAACGATACTCAATAGGGACACAGAGACCCACAAAGGTCTCACAAATTCGAAAAAGGATAATCCACAAAGCATTGAAACAACTGACGACCCTACTTAGGTATATTCCCATACATATACCTATGTTGTCGATTAAACCGATCTCAATCATGAGGAAACACAAGTCCCAACTCAGAATACCAAAGATAAACTGTCCCATGAAGGAAAGAATACCACAATGGTTACACCGCGATGGTAAGTACTAAAAAGGTAAAGCCAAAAAAAAGATTACCAAAATGGTATCACCATGAAGGTATGCACTATAAAGGTATGCCACACTGATGAGTACCACAATGGTAAAGAATCATCTCACACCAGGTATAACATAAGTATGCTAGTAAAGAATATTATATGTAACCACTGAATCATCTTACTCTGTTAAGAGGAATACTCACGTAGGATCCTAATTCATCAGACCCACATAGGATCCATGTACATAATCAGACCCATATAAGATCCTAGTTCTGCGGACCACGTAGGATTATATAGTTAACCCATGTGGATTCCTAGAGCGGATCCAAGTGAGACTCTCGATCACTGACCCACTAAGGATCCCAAATCACAGACCCACATATAATCCCTTTCTCATGTTACAACCATCTATAGGGTTCAAGCACTAAGCTTTCTTAAATATGGGAGGACCCACTCCTCATGTCATGGGTCAATACACAAACTTCGACAAAGTCCTACAAAGAAGTATCCAAAAGGACCTCCATATAAAAGTGATATAAACACAATATATGGTGTGTAAATCGGACGCAATGTCTGTAAGTTATTGGTCTTTTAGTCCCGAGGGGCTGGTTTGATTCATGTTCGATACAACCCGTCCATACCCCAATATTATCCAAAACCAAAGTGGGGTATACCAAAATGAGTATCTCGATTTGTGGTTTCTGTTGCCACACACGGTTCGTCAAATGGACACCCGTAGCACATGATATGGCCAAAAGAACAAAAAGGGTCAAAGTAGGTCTGGGTCTCGGCCGTCCCGATCGGACCGACCCAACCTGACTCTTGTTTGGCCCAAGGTCCTACCTGGAATATTGGGTCTGGCCTAGCCCGTAGGGTCCGGCCAGGCCAGCGGTGCGGTGACGAGCTGGGCTTACGGTGCGGTGGCCCGTGGTCCTGTGGCCTACGGTGTGGGGTAGCCCACTGTGCAGTGGCCCACAGTGTGCCAGCCCGTGTTGTGAGGCCTGCCGTGACCATACACATAGCCAGCCCCTTCTCCGAGCAGTGTGGTCACGCGCCACACCTTCGATGGTGGATGACAGCGAGTCGACTGCACTCCTCTTGTCGTTGCGGCCAAAGGCTGTGGGTCTTGCATGCCACGAGGAGCAGATGCATGCCTCCATCCCCTTCATGCTGCCGACTCGAGTGTCAGACGCCGCCCTTGCTCCGCCATGGCCGACGGGCGACGACTCTTATCCAGCAATGCGGTTGCACCGCCGCTATTATTGCTTCCGGCCGTGGTGCTGGCCGTCATCCCAAGTCCCACTTGTGCCAATTTCTGGCACCAGTCCCCATCCTCCTCTATCGCGAAGAACACATCAAAAACCATAAAGTTATGCAGAGAGGTTGGGCCATGTTTTTTGGACCACACCCTCTGTGTTTGGGAAATAGAAAGATTCTGAATAATTATTGAATCTCAAAGAATTTAAAGAACATGTATGGGGTTATTCGAAACAACAAAACATACATTTTCGTTTGTTGGATGTAGTCACAAGGAAGAAGATGAAGTTGTTGGAGAACATCAGCGTTCGTTGTTTCCACAAAGTTCTTCTTATCCAGGCTCTGATTCAATTCCTCATTCTTCATTGGAGAGGCATTCTTCATTGGAGAGGAAGAGTTTATCCATAGCTTTCTCCCAATTCCCCTCTTTTCCAACACTTCGCCAACCAATTATCTCAAAAGTGAAGAGCCAACTTTTTAAAAATACGTTTCAGCAATAATTTAATTAAAGTATGTACTTTAATTATGATGATACTGGCATAATTAATTCAGAGGAAACACAAAGTCATCTCTCTCATTAAAGAGGGAGTTCAAGTGTTGGGTGGTCCTCACCTTTAATAATTAAATTTGGGTGTTTTTAGTTCTGATGGTCACCACCTCTATAACCCATAAAGAGAGGTTTCAAAACTAAAATAAAATTTTGATCTTTATTATATTTTTTATTTACAAAAAAAACCCAAAAAATATCTTTCACACTTTTCCTACTACCATTAAGGTGGAAGTATCCTTAAGTGAATACCGGTGTTGTGAATTTAACGATGTCCTCGGAGTTCAATTCCATGCACTGGTTCAAAAGATAAAAAAACCCACTCGCACGTTTACTGAACGTACTTAAAAAAAGTTCAGAAATTAATTCTGAGCACACCAGGCCTCAGAATCATGTGTCGTAAATTTTCATGGACATGTAAAATTCAAATATAAATAAATAAAAAAACTTGACATGGAATTTACCTGTCTTTACAGAGAGGCACACTTTGGAGATATATATGTATTGATTCATTGTTGTTTGATTGACCTGTTGCTGCTGTTGTATTTCATTGTTAATATTTTTTTTTCTTTTTTTCAAATATACTATAGAATATAAAATATGGAGAAATATAAGTTTGATCATCAGCCTAGTGTTTTCTATAATGTTTTCTAAAGGAGATATATTTTCTCTTGAATAACTTTTTGTTTTTATTGTGCTTTATTTATGATTATCTAAAAGTTTCACCAGTTTTTTAACTATAATGTTACCATATTTTATTAAAATCTACACCTCATCAATTTATTATTAGACAGTAAAGTAATCATATTCAATTATGGTGGATTTTTATCTTCTTTGACTATGATTTTCATATATTGGTTATCGATAAAATCACCATGAGGGACTACAAATTAATTTTTTACATGTTTAAGCTTCCCACACAAAGTTATAAAGGTCAATAAAAAGGTCCAACTAGTGAAAAATAACCCAGCTCATATGGAGGGTGTTGTTGTAGTGGAATATATAATTACTATGCCTTGAACCACTATACATCACTATGTGATGTTCTTTCTATTATTTATTTTCCAAAACCCACTCAGATTTAAGATATAAGGACATGATCACTTCATGTTAAGTGGGAGATGTTTTTTTTCTAATTTTTAATGGAACAAAATTCAACCTCCCCTTGTGTCTTTACCTTGGTTGTTTTGATTCATCACATAGGACAATAAATATGTGATGAGTTATAAGATAATTCAAATCTCTAAAAAACATGAAAATGGATGAATTTTTATTCTAATGCCCTTTTTTTAAAATTTGACGGATTATTTTACTATTCCGAAAAGGCACATGAGAAAATTAACATACATGATTACATTCCATTTCATAATGATAATATCATCCTTTGGTTGTACATTTACAAATTTTCAATCAAGCTCTTATGTTAAGGAATGAATGTATGAGAAGGGTTTTTTAGGCTAGATGCTCTTTTATTCAATCATAAGATCGGTATGACATTATTTTGGTCTATAAATATATACTCAAACCAAAATGGTTAGCACATGTAATCCAAAATTAAAAAACCATTCCTTAATATCTAAAACCTCATAACAATTAAATCATAAAGCATTATATAAATTTTGAACTATAAAATCCTATAATAATAATTTTAACTATAATTTAGTGGAATATATTTGAATGATTTTAACACTTAACCTTCAATGATCAACATAATGATGATTATTAAATAATTTTAATCACTTGTAAATTCTCATTCCAAAATGTATATACACAAATAATTCCTCAAATTGAAATCAGAATTCAATCATACGGTCCCCAAAAAGATAATACAACATTTACTAAAAAAATAATTTCCAATCTTAAAAAAATAGTTCCATTGGAAGTCCATGTTCATCCTTGAATTAATATATGATTTTCAGTTTATTATAAATATAAAATATGGTTTTATTATTCTAGAATATATATAGATAGATGTAACAAATTATTAGAATCATATCAAATTTCACAAAATATGAACCATCATATTTTCACAGGGCACATTCACACAAACATCAACATGAAATTCCCATCCCTCATGTGAAGGATAAGTGACCCATAATTATCAGAATAGACATATAATTTTTTACCTTTTAAGCATTCCCATTATCCATATGGTTGTGATGTAGTTTACACTGATCATTAAAACCCATCAAATTCATGAACATGTTGTAAAGTGACTCAATTTACCTTCATTTTATGAATTAGAGTTTGGGTGTTGAATTAGTTGAAATATTTCATATCTTCTACCCTATATTATGTCTAAATAATCCCCATTTGGCATTCATGGGCATTATTCCCCACCCCTCCACATTTAAATTGCTTCCCTATTCTCTTTATGTAATTACCATTATGTTTCTTCCCATGATATTTTAAGTGGATGGCTGAAATTTATTTCCATAATGTGATTTATTTGATTTTACGTGATTATTGATCTTCATTTTCTCATCAAAACCATGTGAATGATAATAATATCCAATTTCCATTTTCACCTTGATAAAAAGTTGAAAAATTTCATATTAATTGATGTCTTTTAGGGATAATTTCATTCAGAATTAAGTGACTGTTTAATGGATCAAACTTACTTCATGGTTGAATTGTAATTCAATAAATGTGCCTCACATGTCTTAGAAATTTTTTCCCACAACCACAAATAGATTAATCATCCTTCTACTTTTTCTCAGAAAATTATTTATAATTTTTTTTATGAATTATAAGAGGAAATTAATTATTAAAAAATAATCTCTTAATGTCATAAAATGACATGAATTCTTTTTCATCCCATTTCCTCATATTCTACTTTGGATTCTACCATTTATTTCCTTCTCATTCAAAATGATAGTTATCTAAAATGAAATTTGCATTCTCTGAACTCTTGATAATGACAAATATATTTTCACTATTATTGTTATAGTTCTTAGGGAGTAATGGGTTAGTGGGACCAATAAATGATGGTGGGGGCTACCTCATAAAGTAATCAAAAGTAAATTGTTCCCTATCTTGGTCATTTTTTGAAACTAAACATAATTCACATATAGAGAAATTTTCACAAGCATAATAGCAAGATTCAGAATTTCAGATCCCATATCATTTGGTTTCATTGGTGTAAAATAATTGCATTTCCCATCAGATTCATCATTACCATGATTTATTTGGGTTCCATCCGTTGAATAAAACCATTAATTATTGTGTGATAAACAATGGTCGTAACACCTTATGATTTTTGTTTTTTTCTGAATTAGTCTAATTCATTAGATAACTTATAGTACATGTAACGATGAGTTCTAACAAGCCACACTATATAATTTATTTTAATATTTAATATGGTCATGATTACCTACCTGTTATAAATATCGGTATTAATAAAATTTTTATAATTTTTATGTATAATTGTTTGATATAAACAAAACTTATTGACAAAAAATACTTAGTTTTTCATTAATTATTTATATGTTTCAAAATTATTTGTTTCTCAAAAACAACTTTAATTATTTTTTGAAAAAAATAATAATAAAATTAGTTTTTAGAAATTGTAGTAATATAAATTTTAAAAATTAACTTTTTCTAAATCAAAATATCAAATTCATATAAGAGTGAAATTTGTGTTTTTTTTGAAAAGATTATCCTTTTGTCGAATCATGAGAAATATAGGGTTTTATTGACAATAACATTTCCTTTTATAGAAAATATAAGGATAAATTTTGTTTTATTTTTTTAAAATGTAATAATAAGATAATAATAATATTATTAATCCAATATAGAATATTTTAGTTAATTTCATAATGAATTTTGATACAATTGTTCTTGTACTCTTGAAAAATTTCCCTTTAGAGAAGTGATCTTTCATCATGGTTTTTTTAATTTGAAAATATAAAATTCCAATTCATTGTATGGAATTTAGAAAAATGAATTAAATATTTTTAATCTTTGTATTTAATATTATCGAAAAATTTCAAAATAATTTTTTACTAAGATGAATAGTAAAACTAATAAATATTAATTATCGTGGTTAAGGTAAAAACAAGTTTACTAGTGATTAAGATAAAAATATATAGTATATAAATGACCAAAACATTTATAATCACTATTTTATGGACTTATATAAACTATATATCTTAAAAGTTTTTAATATGTTCAATTTTAGGGACTATTGGAATGAGAAAAATGTTGTTGGAATTCTTTCTTTTCAAACATTATTAGTCTATCCATTCCATTAATTATAAATGAAGACCTATATCTTCTCCAATACACTCATTAAAACCCATTTTTAGCCAATACATACCCAAATAACATCCCTAATTCCCTTATATCATCATAGAATATTTGATATCATCAGAAACCCAACCTAGGAAGGATTTTGGGTACAAACTAAAACATGTTCTTTTAAGAAGAGGTAATGTCCTTAACCAAGTGTTTTATTTTATTTCTTTCCCCAACTCATTTAAATATTAATAAAAATTGATTATATGATAACCTCTATATAATATAGAAATTGATAAAATTATATAATGTTACTGACCCACAATAATATTCTACACCCTCAAATGGGAAACAAAAACTATTTATTATGTGTATGACTGAATATCGCCACATATACAGATGTAATTCATTTTCAACGACCACATAACACGAAAATAATAATAAAAAATATAATTTTTATATAGTATATTTATGATATAATAATACTTTTTAATTATAATACCATATATATAATCTTTCCTTTCATTTTGCAGAGAACACGATAATATCAGTTATATATACAAAAAATTTACACCTCACAAATTAACCTAATTCATTCTTCACCCACGTTTTTCATAGATGGTAATATGGAAAAATTAAAAAATATATGAGATATTAAAAAAATAAAAATTATTCTATAATGGTAAAATTTTATTTTCCTTCTTCTCATTTCATTTATTAAAATAAGGAAACAATGATTATACATTTGTTTGATGTACCATCTCTATAAATGGGGTATTTTATTTTATAGATATTAAATTTTTAGATTACAATAAATACATATATAATGAATATATATTATATTCATACCATTGTAAATTATCTATAGATTATTTAATCATGATGAAAATAAATTGACAAAAAAAAACCAAACAAAAACATGGATGAAAAGCGGAGTTTTTATTGTTCGAAACATGATTTTAATGAGGCAGTATTGAGAAAAACGTAATAAAAAATAAAAAATAAATCATATATGGTATGATAAGTATGAGTTTTTTCCTATAATATATGAATAGTAACCTTATGTTTACTATATTGGATATTAGAATGTGTATTAAGGATGTTGGGACTTAAGGTAAATGTTTTTTGTCAAAACTTTTATTATTTGGGACATAAGATATGTTATGATTCTATCTTCTTTGAAAAGGTGTATAAATTTATTTTTTTACATCTTGTAACATAATTATCATTATTTTCATGATATTAATTTTTTCGTTTTTGTAATAATTAATGGTGATTATGATTTAAAAGATACAAATGTTGTAATAATATTTTTTCACAATCTCATACTTTTTACGGGTTGTTTATGATTATGTTTATGATGATTAAATACTGTGATCTATATCCATGGAAAAAAATAAATTTTACTTTTATATGGTTATTTCATTAAGATACACATCTTCTATTCATTTTGCACTCTTTATGTTCTTTACAGTTTTAAATATTTTTTTTTGAAAAATCACCTTTATTTCAATTTGCGTCTGAATAAAAATTTTATTCCAAATCAATGTTAAAATAATACTATTTGAATTATTTTTTTAAATACCTCTAATATTATTTAAATTCACATCTACCTTATTTTTAATATCAATTTTTTTGAAGTGGAATTTTCTTGTCATTTTCAGAATGTGGGGTTTTGACCATTACTGGAAAACTATAAATAATCTTTGTTTTGAAGTGTATTCCATGATTTAATTTTTCCACATTATAAAAACTCTATATTATTGGGATTCCATTACATTTTTGAATTATTATTTTAAAATAAAATATTTTATTTAAAATTTGTGTGTTTTTATATTTTTAATAAGTATTTTGAAAAGGGATTTGATGTTTTCCCCAAAAACGATTTAATGATATTTTATGTAATCTATATACATCAACAACATCAAAAATTATTTTTTCATATGTTTTACTTGGGATAATATCAATTTCGTCAATCATTATTCTATCTCAGGATGGTTTATGTTTTGATTGAGAGATTTTTCTGATAATCATTTATTTTTAATGGGTTATATTACGATGAAGTGTATATGAAATCCATTCCCTTTTCATTGGTTTTATTATGACATAATACATGTAAAGCACAATTATTTTCAAGGGTTGTGATCTTATTGATGTTTTATTTTCTTGTGGTATTTTTTATTTTCATAATGGTAAAGGTGGGACCTATATATCCCTCTAATGTATTGGGATTAATATAATGAGATAAATAAGACTAGAATGGAGGGTGAAACTAGTTCATGAAGGAACATTATCCACTGTGATAGTCTGGGTAGTTATGCATGACTACTAAAATCATTTGGGTAGAGGTCCAATTATATTATGACATAATATGAAATTAACCTTAACAACTATAGAAATTATCTTATCTGCTGAATTGTATTCCACAATTCTTTTTGTATTCCATTGTTACGATCTATTAGATCACGTTCTTCATTTCCCCGATGATTCAAGTCTTAGACACCACAAATATTTATTTCACGACATAATATTATGATATTTTATAATTGGGGAATGGTTTTTTGATGTTATGTTCATGTTTTAATAGAATTTTCTCATGTTATGTTTATGTGTTTCCTTTTTTATAGTATCTGAGAGTCTAATATCACATGTTCTAATATTACATTTACCTATGTTACGAAGATATATGTTATTTTTTATTTTTATAGAATGTGTGATATTTTTGATCTGTATAGTGAGAGGTTATGTAGTTCAAAAAACGAGCTAGTTTTTTATGTTTCCGAGTTTCTAAAGAAGCTATATCTTTCTGATTTTTTGGTTTGTGTTTATGTTATGTAATGAATTTTCCATAGAGAAGGTATAACACCTATTTATGAAAATCTTAGGTCCTTACAATTATAATAGGATAAAACTAGATAATCATGATTTTTTAAGAATGCCTAAATTGTGACACCCTCTTATATGAAACCTCATGTTTTAACTATGTCAATCATGATTGTTTATAAAACATTAGTATTGTTTCATTATAGTAATCCCTATCCCTACGGTTTTAAAAAAGGATCTCTAAACTAATATCTAGTTATTGACTAAAGCCTTCCTTTATACAAACCACAGTGACATAGGATTTTAAAAGATTAATATTACATATTTTAAGATGAATATTCAATTCACAACATTTTGATCCACTCTATAACCATAATCTTTTAGATTATCTAGAGACTAAATATAAAATCTTATTCACTTACAAATTATCTTCAACATCTCTGAAGAATATCTTCCCATATATTAATAATCAAAGGAATAACCTATGTATAACATTCTTCATAACATGAGGAAATGGAACATAAAGAAGGGTGAGATCATATGCTTAGTAAGGGTGTGTGTGGGAATAATAAATCAAGGATTTTATGAAATTATTATAGTATAATATTTGTATAAGATTGTAAATATAACTTAAAAATTCCACACTAAATATGGAAATAATAATAATTAGTTATTGTGGCATAAAACATTCGTATTTAAGAAGACCTAACTTAGAAGAATAATAAATCATCATAACTAAATAATGAAAAATAATTTTATTTCATAAATGTGTGTGTCACCATAATATATATAGAAACCATTTCATATGTTAGGTTATACTACCATGAAAATCTAATTGGGAAATAGGTTGAATTTTTTGTTTCTCTATGGGAAAAAAGTTCTTATAACTATATGATGAGTTATAATACATTACCAAATTAATTAGAGGGATATATAGGACGCCTAAATTACATAATGAAAACCATAAATATTTATTTCATAATATCAATAAACTTTTATCATATCATCATATCAAAACATTTTCATTGAATATGGGTTTGATATTTCTTAAAATCATAGCACATCCCATAAATGTGGGATTGATTAGCATATCATCATTATAGAAATAATCTTACCAGATATAAAACAAAATGATACAATTGAATATCATCCCATGTAATATATAATAAACATAAAAGGTTTTTTAATAAGTGAATAGTAAAACAATTAAAATATCATTAAATATCATTTTTATAATATCCTTTCTATGTGAACCTCACATTTATAAAATTAAAAATTTCCACATACTGTGTAATTTATTTTTAAATTTGTATTGGAATCTAAAAAATGAATCTCAAAGTATTGAATGGTAATGATGATGGGAAATTTTGTTCATTCCTTTCTTATTTTTGTTAAAAATTACCTCATTCTAAAAATGACAGAAAATATTGCATATAATTTTTTTTCAAAAATTAAAAACTATGATATAAAATTATTTTAAAAAATTATATGAAAATATTAAAATTATTCTTGTAATTTGTCCTATAAAATATTGATATAGAAGAAAAAAATTTAATATATTGAAGAGATAATTATATTTTATATCAATTTATATCATTCTCTTGATCTCATAAATAATTAAATTGAGGAAAATTAAAGGGAAAAAATACTCTAAAGAGATAATATATAGAGATCAAAATAAAATGGATTCATAAAATAATCATCATATAATAACTTCAATGGAAATATAAGTACAAACTCTCTCAATTATTCAAAGATCAGACGTGTAATATCTAATTTTAAAATTAAATCCATAATATGTATTGTGAAAAGGTTTTAAGAAAAATGCATATTTTAAGTATAAAATATATTTATAATAAAACTACTTATAAATTGAATTTAAAAAACCAAAATTGGGTTATTGTAAATTAATAAAATTTAATTTTATTTTAAAACTCTTAAGAAATTTAGTTTTACATTATAATTAATTTTAAAAAAATTCCATCCTTTAATAAAAATTAGTAATTTTAACTATTCAATGAAAAATTATACATTTCATAAAATTATAAACTTTTAACCATAAGAAACCCTTGATATGATGATTTTAGAAATAAAGTGAATTTTATCAAGTAAATTTCCCAATGTTTATAAATTAAATATAATATTTTATTAAATATTAATTACATCATTTTTTAGGAAAAAATATTTTTGGGGTATGAAATGGAATTTACAAAAATAAAATGCATTATTAATTAGCATGACCAAATTATCTCCAAATACTAATTTTATAAAAAATTACATGTTATTAGTTAGAATGACCAAATAATCAAGTTAATCTTCTCATGTTTATAAATTATTTACAATTATTTTTCGATAAGATGACAATGAATGCGTTCTCAATTAGCACAACCAAATTATCACTAATAAAATAAAGAATATGAAAGAATATGAAAAAAGTGTTTTAAAATATTATTGGGGATTGGTTACATAAAATATAGGATCAATCACTCTTGGAATGATTAATAAAATCTTTTATTATAAAATTCAAATATAAAATCATAATAAAGTAGAGAAATTTTATCAATATTAACTATTGGAGCCCGCAATATATGGCTCAAAAAATTAACACTGTGACCCTTATCTTTACTTCCTCATCAACCATATTTTTCATCAAATGTAATATAAAAAAGAAATCTAAAACATGGATGTTTGTAATTCCGATTATAACATTTCATTTAAAATAAAAAATATAGACATCTTCCTATAGGTGGTATTAAAATTCATTTAAACACAAAAATAATACGAAAATAAATATAGGGATGTAAAAGAAACAATGAAATAGTGATTATACTGCCTTGTTTAATGATGTAAATCCTTTCCCATTATTATTATTATTATTATCTTTTTTCCTTTATCATAATAGACATATATAATCAAATCATCCAATTTGAAGTAAAATATTCATTCAACTAAATAAAGAAAAAATATTTATATGTTATTGATTCAAGACTCTTAGGATAATTTCTAAAACAAACCTAAAATAATTTCATAACACCAATTCATAGAGATACTATAATGAAATAAAAAACACAGGTTTACTCTAATGATGATATTTGGTTAACTATATTGAGTTAGAAATTACATCATGTCATCAATGATAAAGGGTTAGAAATATGTTATGAAATACATATTAATTGATTGTCAGTATTGGAATTCCTCTACATGGATGGGTCTACTTCCATTATTTGAAATTAGATTCACCCTATCCCAAGGTAGTACCTTCTCCACTTCTATAGGTTTATTCCAATGCAGTTTATTCATTTGTAAGACCTCAAATTTGAGGTTATGGAGTAGAATAACCGATTGTTAAAATTTAAATCTTCTTTAACATCAATTTTTCTACAATAATAAGTGCTCTAAATGATCTTTTTCCCTCCAAATTCTCCAAAATTCAACATTACTATTTATTCAATAATTTGACTATTTATTTTCAATCATAATAAGTAACAACATCCCCTTATCACAACATGTTTTATTCACTTAAATCCTCCCCCATTTTAACAAAATTAATCTTATACCAATGAATATTAAATTGTTAATTATCCTCACTATGTATTAAATTAAACACCACAATGTGAAAATTAATCAAGGACTTTCCCATTTTTAAAAATTCCCTTCATAGAATAAAGGGTATAATTACTTAACATTTTTCATACATAATGAATTTTACTATAAAATATAATTTATCCAATGTATGAAAAATATATATAATCCACTCTCATTGATATCTCACTTTTTTGTCTGCTAATTAAAGATAAAAATATGTGGAATTTATCTCCTCTAATATAATTCTCTCGAATTTATCATATCATGTTGTTAAAACTCTATAATATATTAATCAATGATTTTATATACTCGTAAGATAAAATATTTTGATAATTAAAAAACTAACTATATCTTTTTTATTCATTAGAAAACTCTTAGAGACCATGGTTAAGTGTGTTCCAATTTAGTGTATTGTACATATATTCTTATGTTTCTTCTTAAGGAACACATTTTTTTTCAATAATCATGGTTATGAGGAATCATTTTATTAATCATCATAAAAATGTATGTAAGTATAATTTTTTTCATAAATTTGATGAAACATACTAAAATTTTCAACAATATTTCCTCAGTTATTCCTCTATGGAAATGATGATGGATATTTTTAAAGGATTTCGATTCATGTCTATCCTATTTCACAGCTTATTTATCATCTTAAATCTAAATTTCCTCCTCTTGATTCTCTATTTATACTTTTTTATCTTATTGTATTCCCCTTTAATATTCACATTCCTCCCTGATCTTTTCACTCCTCAAGGTAATAGAAATATACTTTCTATATGGGTTGAGCTTAGGGTCACCTTGTATCATCCCTATAAGAAACTCATTGATCTAGTTAAAAATAAAAGAGGTTTTTTATTCTATATTCCCCAGGGAGGTTTTATAATATTTTGAAAAATCATTCAACTCATTGATGGTATCCCTATTGGTTTTCATGAATAATGATATGTTTTCCAATTATGTGATTTGGTTTTGATTTTTTTTTATTTTTTGAACCACGATCCTATTTTCATATACCCATGACTTTTTATGCCAGCCAGCACCTCAAAAAAATATGGATGGTTATAATTTACATAATTTGTGTCCTCAATATATATATATTGGGGTTGGTTCATGACCATCACTGATTCTATATTACACATTAAGGAATCCATTTATGCAATAAATTGATAAAATTTTTTAACATGTGTGGACTCTAATATGTTTCAGTATTTATATTTTTCTATTAGAATCAATTTTTATACATCTCATTAAACATTTTCTATCCCTATTTTTTAATCTTATTCATAAGTTAATTTCTATCCTTGACATCTACTATTGATTGATTTCAAAGAGAAAAACAATTTGAGAATGTTCTTATTAGAAGACCCACCTCTATAACATGATGGCTTAAATTTATATTAAAATTATTTAAACATCCCCAATATATTATAAAATTATTAATCCCTGCATTGTTCTATATTAATAAAATCATAAAAATTGGTCATAAATTTATATTGGGGAAATAATCCTATTAAGAATATCATTTCATACTATTCCCATACTCCAATAGTATTTGTTTGGAAAAATTGGATCAAATGTTGACATTTATATTATAGTGAAATTTTATAGAACCATACTATTTATACAATTTTGTAGTTTTATTAAATTTAATGGTGTCCTAGTTTTAATGAAAAATACATAGATATGTCATTTGATTTATATACGGTATCCTGGAAAATATAATCAAATTTTAAATGAATTTAATGATGTAAATATTTATTTCTATTTAATTGTTGAATCCAAAAGAAATATTATTAATATATGTACCCCCACACATAATGGTTAATTTTACCACATTAATTTTTATTTCCTCAGATATCTCTATTATACCCTGTTTTCCTACTTATTTTATTTACATTACTATATACATATTCCCTTGATGTTATTTCTGATGTTTCTTTCTAACATGGTATCATAGTTGAAGAGAACATTCCATTTAAATATAGTGTAATATATATGCATATAAAATTTCAAGAAATAAAAACATGATAAAACCACACAAAAAATGAAATTTAAAAACATAAAAGTTGAAGGAAAAATCTAATTATCCATTGTTTCATAAGGTAAAATACCTATAAATGGTGCTAAAAAATTTCACAAACCAAAGGGAATAATTAATTTCTATGTTTTACCATTTTTAGAAATTTATAACATCACGACCCATAAATTGTAACTAAAAACAGCTACATGTTTTATTTAGAATTCAAACACACAAATTTTAATTTTTGGAGTACTTAAATGATTTAGGAATGATACAAGAAAAAAATACAATTGTAACATCCATAAAATTTATCATAAAATTAATTAGTAAATCTATTTTAATGCACTAGTAAATTAAAGAATTATAATTAAAAAATTACGTTGTTTTCAGAATAGGGTGTATGATACTCCTTGGTCATGGAAGTCACTCCCTATCTTAAAGACCCTTCATTTATTATGAATAAATACTCACGTTAATCGAAATAAGAGGTGACCCAAACCATTTATTTTTATATCCAGACCTATTTAATTTAAATTTATAAGGATACATATTTTTAGTTATTTTAAATTATCACCACATTGAAAATGAAATGATCATCATAAGTAGGTATGGTTGAAATATGAAAGTTTAAAAAAACACAAACACAAACTGAATAAAAAAAATATTATTTCACTATATATAATAACCATTAAATACATGAATGAAACTAAATAATTCAACCATAATTCTATACACTAGTTATTGTAAAATATAATAGACCATTCTATATAGCCTCCTGTTGAGAAACTCAGACTAATAACATGGATCATTTCCAATTCAATGATAATTCCAAGACTGAATGATTATATAGTGTATAATATTAAATCCAAAATATACAGGCATATAACTCAACCTTTCTATCATAATTTTTTTTCATATATATATACTATTTATACCAATTTATATGGGTCTCCAGTCCCATGAAGATACATAGTCAAAATCATGTTGGTAAGCACTTGAGTATCCCTAAAAATATATCCTCAAAATATATATTCTTTATTAAATATGTTAAATATTTTTATATATATTTTATATATAAGTGATGGTATAACATTTTTCCTTATAATGAAATAAAATCTATCCCATAAAACTACCATCATAAGTTTTAATGGCCGCGATACGTACCCATGAATACACACTATGAAAATCTAATCCGTACAAATCATAAATTATATATCACTGGTTTCTTATCAAATCTATCACAATATAAACACTCATGGTTGAAATATTTATTAAATCATGGTAAATAATTTTCAAACCTCTATATGTATGATATTATTCCAATGTGGTAAAAAATAACCTATATATATTTCTGTAGTATAATTCAAAATGAGTAAGTTGTGTGCAACACCTCATCATGGTGTGAACTAATTTTTTCAAAATATTATAAATTAATTATCTTTGTGAAATTATTTTATTTGTGTATTCTCTTCAATAATAATGTTATAAATAATTTCTAATGAAACTATCATGGTGTGAACTATCACATTATGACATTAAAAATTCCTATATGTTTTAAATTTGAGAATGCATATTGTCACTTATTCTCTAACCGCATATAGAATTTTTTTATCTCCATAGAGGAAGTACTGAGGTCCCATTGAATTATTCTAATACACTAAAAACATCACTTATGATGTTTAAAACCAATTTATTTTAAACATTACTAAATATTCATGTTTTTTTCCTTGTATGTTGAAACCCAATAGAAAAAGGATCAAGTGATCATAAATCCTAAAAATGGGTTGCAACATTATAGTTTGATATCATAACCAAGATCAATGGTAAATCATGGTTCATATATAATAGAAACATGCAGGAAAAGGGAAACCCTATATATGATAGGGAAGAAGATTGTAATGACATCTAATCAAGATTTCTTCTTTCATTTTATTTAATTTAAATCTTATACACTTAACTTAACATTAACTCAATTTCCAATTCTATTTGACCACAAATATATATCATACATGACACATTGAAATTACATATATAATCCCTTTGTTTCTCCCCACACAATGGCTACTCACATAATTTTCTCCCATTATTTCATCTCTACATATAACCGATATCCATCAATGACATGACTTTGACACTGTCCATCCATCCCTCTTTGTCTAGATTCACTATCTATCCCAGCCACTTCCTCATGGTGGATGGTGGATTCATTTTTATTATCTATGGGATGGTCCATTTGATAACTCTAATTTATCTTTGTATTGCATTATAAAATTCATCTGTTAAACCTAGAATCCGAAAAATCATCACAACCGCTTTAATAATATTTCCCTCCAATATAAACATTAAAATAAATTAAATTAAAGCATGATTAATTATATAAATACAAAACTAAATTAATTTTATAATAAAAATTAATGTATGATATTAAGAAGTCTAAAAGTATCTCCCATGTGTTTTTGTTATTAAGAACTAGGGTGTAATGTTTCCTGTAGGTAATGATGGCTTGGTAACAATTCATAGTATGGGATGTGACCTCTCTAGTGGATGATATATTATGGTTTTGAGTATTGAATGTGGCCGATTTAGTGGATGAAATTAGTTGAATCTGGGTAGGGAATAAAAGCCCACATGTTTGGAAAATATTTAACAGTTATGGGCAAGGGATGTATCTCAAAAGGTGGATTATATGGTTTGGTTATATGTATCAGATGTGGCCCTTAGATAGATAATATATGATTTATCTTCAGTACAATACTCCCAAAAGTTGATGAGTTGTAATTTTTTCTAGAAGAAGAAGATTCCCCCATGTGTATGATATTCTGTTATATGTTTTGTGGTAGGACATACACTCCTTGGTTATATTGAAGGCAAGATTCAATATAGGATTTGTTTCCCTCTAATTGGTTATGGGAATGGATCATAGAAATCCATGATAGAATGAACAATGTATGAATATCCTCAAGTGTCACATTATATCCCAAGTATTGATAATGATTATACCATTATGCCACTATATTTTATTATTAACTTAAGAATGTACTGTGGTGAATAAAATATATTTATAGGTTCTATTAGAGACACTATTTGTGGTGGTGTAATGAGTTTCACTCAAACCCTTCTTGGGTTTCCTAGACACATTGGTATCAAATAATACCATATGATGAAATGTATAAGTTAGATATAATTATATTTTTTCATGACCACACAATAAAAAATTGATGGGGATTTAGGGACATTTATGTAATGAGGATTGATGAATGAATAAAAACATCCTTTTATTGTATTCAATTTTTGTTTGTATATATACCCATCTCAATGTGTGATCAGTTGAGATGTATGATTTATTTCCACCTTTTTATTATTTACATCTTGGCTATTTTTTCTTCTTCTTCATACTATGATTTATTTTTATGGATATTTTTTGTTATTTCCACAATTTTTTAAATTTATATGGTGTTAAATTCTCCACATGATTTCCCTAAAGACCATCTCTACTAGTCATTAGTTTTTGATATATAGGGAGGCATGTCGTGCCCAATAGACACAAATGCTGAGACAAGAATGAGTGGCCTTGGATCAAGGTTTTCACAATGTTTCACCAAAGTGTGTTTTTGTCTTACTATTTAGGTATGGTATAATAGGTGTAAATACTTTTAAAAACATGCTATGGACCTTGAACTGGTGGTTTATGAACACTATTATAGTGTACTGTTCGTGTAACTAGGATTATTGGATTTATACTGTTATTTTTTTCTATTAAAATCGTGATATTTATTTAAACAAGAATTCTGTATTTTAGATTGGTATTTTGTATTTGGTTCTTAGACCACAGTTGAAAAAGGAATATGTACATGAATTATATTATTCAAAGAAGATTCACATAAAAAATGAGTGATTTCATGGGATTGGTATCACTGATTATATGTGATTTTTTTTATAGAATCAAAACATTCTATATTGTTTTTTATTAAATAAATGATGGGTGAAATTCTACTCAGTTAGAACACATAAATTTATCTGATGAAAGTTCATGTGGATTTATGATGAGATTTTCTCTAATTGTAGATATATGGTATATATGTGTAATGAATGTATATTAACCATATTGGGTCAGTACAAGAATCTTATTCCTTACTGAAGGATACTTTTTTTGGAATGTGATATGGTTTAATGATTAAATGTGTTAATAAGAACCTATATCATTTTTTCCAAATTAATACTTTGTAAAATTAATGTTTACTAATCTAGGGTAATAGTGTTTTACATGATAGAAATCCTCATGGGAAATTGTCATTATATTAAAATGGATGAGACATCATCATCATAGGTTTGTTCTAGTGTATAGATGATTATTATAGATGAGTTCCCTAGAGGTGATGAATAACTTGAAATATGATGCTTGATATATATATATATATATGAGATTCATATAGTGGGTTAGTTATTACATGAGTATAACCAAGGATGATGATATACATTTGTGGGTCGAGTAATGGAATTTAATATTCCTTGAGCCTTTCTGATATAAATAACATAGAGTGCTTTCGGAATTCAAGTCAGGTTTTCAATTGAAGGACCAGTTGTATCCCTAAAACTATTCATTTTTGGTGTGGATCCTAATGAAATATTGGATCATGATCCAAGATATTGGAATCTAAAATGTATAGAGAATTGGTAGATGCTTCAAGTTTATAATTGATTCATAGGTAGTGGATGAACACATATTTTTCCTTTGTATTAGTGAAATTACATTGGCTGGTTGGAAACAAATAAGGGAGGTGGTTTTGGATAGATGATATTGAAAATAAATGGGGAAATATTGATTGTTTAGTTGTGTTATTATTGGTTTGACGAAATGTGACCAATGGGAGGATGAGTTAGGTTTTGGGATTGGGTGATATAGGAGCTCCCACACCCTATGTTTGGATGAGATCAAATTGGATAGTAGGAAGGATCCTATGAAAGGATTCTTAGTGGTTCACTCTTCTCACGAATAAGAGAGTGATATATTTTAATAGATTTAATGGAAAAATTCTTGATGTGTGAGTTAATGTTTATGACGTTTATGTGTTGAGCCAATTGTGTCATGGATCATTAAGAAGGCTTTGAATGGGTTTATCTAGAATTGTTTGGTTTCCATGGAAAACCTAACTATGTAGTAATTACAATGAATTAACAATGTTCCCAATCGGTCAATGGAGATTTGTAGAACATTAGTGCTGTATATAATATAACAACCCTCAGGTAGTGAATTGAGATGATTTGTATAATATTTATATGTTTAGATTTGTGGAAAGACATGCTCAGTGGGATGATTATAAGCTTGTAGACCAAAATTATTATTTAAATAAAGGTATTTACCACAATTATGGGTGGTGAAGTAAGAATTGGATTAGAGTGTGGTAGAATCAGTGATTCATGTGTTGTCCTAGACATTGGTTTTATGATACTGTTCATGGATCAGGAGGAGACAAACAAGTGATTTTATAATCTATCTGGAATTTCTTAAGAGGATAAACAGAAAGAAAAAAAATATATATGGGGGAATATCATTGTATTATGAAGGTTTCGACAATTTTTCTGAATTAAATTTCTATTGATAATTAGGATTGTATTACTTTGGATCTGTAGGTAGGTAGTGGTATGTGTCTGACACGGGTACTCATGTTTGTGATGGAAAGTCATCTCTAGTCATTATGTTTGTAATGGATGATGTGGGGGTTATAATGATAAGGTGATTTTAATAAACTTGGAAGTATTAAGGATATCTTGTTGTGAGGTGTATCATAATATTAATTATGGTATGGACCTTTTATTGGTTGGTGTCACAGATGCAGTAAGATGACCAATGGGGTGGTAGAGATAATGTTGGGTTGCTAGTGAGATGGTAGATCATATTTTTTCTGGTTCCTTGTCAAATACAACATTTAGTAATTTAATTTGATATCCAATATATTCTATGAATTTGTTTCATGATTAGGTTGGGTTTGAAATGATCAAAGGTTATGTCATATTGGAGGTTCATCGATACTCATGGAGAGAGTATGATAATTATTTACAGTTTTTTTGTTTCCAATTATTGAATTACATATTCAGGCATGATTTTTGTTTAGTGTTGGGGTTTGGATGAACTCGTGATTACTTCTTTAATTAAGGCATAATTATTAGTAGATTTGGAAGCACATCAGTAGATACAATTGAGAATTTTTAGGTGTTTTCATCCATGGGAGGATCAATCAGTGTTTTTCATTGAAATTTTGGATGGTGAATTAGTATTTACAATGGGAAATATAGAGACCTCATGGAATGAATTTTATTAGGATGTTCTTATGGTGGGTATAATAATGAGTTGGAATCCAAATTTTTAAGAATATTATTATGGATTGAAGAACCATGATACAGTATATGAATCAATTTATGAAACTTTGGTTTTGTGGGATAGTTGGGTATGATTGAGATCCAAAAATTTGTTGAAAATGGAGATGATATGCCTTCTCAAGTGTTGTTTGATAGGAAACCACCGTGTTTGGTGTTGCAAATTGGGAGATTTTTTGACACATAGGGATAGAATGTAGGAATTTGGCCAATAATTGATGATAGAGGCTAGTCATGATTGATAGACATGAATTAAAATGCGTTTTTTAGATGAAGAGTGTTATGGTGTGTAATATATAATATCCCACAGTTTTATGGGTTGTGAAAATTTGAGAAAATTTAATTTTTTAATTTCATATATTTGAATGAATGTAGAATTGGGCCTGAGAAAATAATTTTTATGGTGGGATTATCTCTGGGATAATGTGGTGGGATAATCACTAGGATATGGGTTTTGATGTGTTTGGGAGGCTATTTTTAAATTATGAGTAATTTTAATATTTTTGTGTCTTAATTTTATTTTTTGAAATTTTATGGTTTTCAATAAATTGTAGGGTTACTGAATTGTTAGGTACTAGTATGAAGAATCTTAATCAAACATGGTAAATGTACATTCATTTAGTCATTCCATATTCATATTTTTCAAATGGGTTGATAGAAATTTTGAGGGGACCATGTACATTTTTCTAGATCTCTATTGCGGGAGACACACACTTGGATCACGGATTGATAATACATTCAACGACAACATACATGGTATATCTTGGAACTAGTGTGGGATACACAGTTGGAGCATTGTTTTAAAAAACATACATCCAAAATTTGGTGATTCCAAAATATCTTAAAACTACTAAGATTATCATTTTTACCATGATCATTTTTTGGGGTTTGTCCCCTTTGATCCTCCAATCTTAAATGACTGAGCAAGGGTGATCATTGTGATCTCTCATCCTCCCTCCCTATATATTTGGCTTCCAATTAGATTTCAATTAATTTTCCCCAAATCTGTATCATTATTCGCACTTATCCCCTTTTGTCATTATTATTTCTATTAGTGACGTAATGATTTGAATTTTTTTTGTAAATTGTTATGCATCAATTCCACTAAATCATAATGTAATAAGGTGGAGAAGATGGTTATTTTCTATGGATTGTAAAGAGGATGTATCAGGATGAAGAATATATGTTTTTTATTACTATTTTATTAGAGGTGTTCCACACAATAAATTTTTATACGGTTTTAAATCAAATAAGAATCAATTTATGAGAGATTGGGTGGGAAGTGATATATATTTTGTAGAATGACATACCAGTAGCACACCATGGGGTGTTATCATTCCACTATATTAGGTTTAATTAAATGGAAGACACTCAATTATTTTATTTGGTGAGTTATAAATAACATATTTAATTATATAATTATTAATTTTTTTCAAAATAAATAATAAAAAATCATTTAATGTCTTGGGATAGGTGATCAAGAGATGGTATGATCTTTAATTTGTCTTGGAAATTATTAATTAATGGAGGCTAAGATTTAATGAAGGAAATGACTCTAAATGAGGTTAATTGTCCCTAGACATATCTTTATATTTTATGAATTGTATTATATAGATTATTATATGTGATCTTTGCACTGATGAGTGATTAATATAAAATATAAAATGAATTTTTTAACTAAAAATGCATTAAATGAATGAAATTTAAATGTAAAATAAAGACCATATAAATATATTTTTATTCCTTATAAAAAATGTAATACTGATAGAATATAATTATGTTGGGTTTGGGATAAGGACCCATTGTTTTATTTTTAAATAAAAGTAATAAACATAAAAAACTGAAGGTTAGTGTGTCTTTGAGCCACCTAGGATTGGGCCTGGTTTTCAAATGATGTTATGGTAAATAGATATACATATGTACTATTTCATTAAGGGGTTTAATATATTGATTAATATCACATGGGACCAATTTTGGGTCCTTAGTCTTTTGAGGTGATGAACATCTCAAAGATTTTTTTTGAAGGCTATTTAGGGACATATGAGATTCATATGTATAGTGTTGACGGTGGTACATCCATTAGTCTAAATTACAATGGAGAATACCCTCACGAGGGTTGTTTGGAACCTCGATGAATGCATTGGGTTGGATAAATCTTCTAAGACAATATATAATGTAACACCTAGAACCCACACTTCCGAATATGATACTAAAACATGTTGTGTATATTTATATAAAACTAAACTACAAATTACACATTCAATGTATAAAATTGAGGTCCTTTTCTGGTGTATATTTCCAAATATTATATAAGAGCATTCATATTTTTAGATTTGTATGAAAATAAAATAAAATATCAACATTCAATGTATTTTACAACTCTTTAAGTGAATTAGTTCATCTTATAAATTCTATGATACCGAGGAAAATAATTTTAAAACAAGGGATGAGAATTAAATTTACTAGTAAGAAGTTTTAAAATCAGTAGAATACCTATTGTGAAATCTCCTTTCAAAATTACATTTGATAAGTACGTTGGAACATTATTTAGATAATAATTGCAAAAATAAATTGACAAATACCTTTAGAAAATATTATTGAAATTATTTTTTCTTGGAAATTTCTAGATCGCTTTGATAATATTTACGCTCAATTTTTATTTGAATATAATCATTTGATTTTTTTTTGAAAACAGTATGCATGATTTTGAAAAAATAAACATTAAGGACACATGAAACACTGAAGGCTATATTGGGCCTACCCACTTTCTCAGGGATTAGTTCACCCCCCCAATTCCCTATAATACTTACAATATTCATGTGCCATTTGTTTCAAGAACTTTTCAGGATATCATTACATACGTATATAGTTACACTAAAGTATTTACATAAAAAACATGATAACTTAATTTAAAATATTTTTATGTTTATAAATAAATATATTCATTCTTAAGAAATAATCTCTTAAATTGGAGAAACCAAATCTCATCACTTTTGGATATTAAATAAATACATAGAATTCAAAATAAGGATTAATTAACATTCATGTAATAACATTTAACTCATTAATATCATTAAACACATCTAAAAATAAGATTCATATAAAGGAATTGTTGTTTAATAAATGAATTAAAGATACATTATAATAAATCTAGGTGTGCATGAAATGTTACAAGTTATAGATATTTTTCATATCTCAAAATATGATTTCAATTTATTTTTGTTCATGTAGATTCTCACACAAAATTATAGTTTTTATTATTATTTAAAACAAATTGTATATCATAAATTTAAGATGATATAATAGAATAAAATATTTCATTTATTATAATGTAACAAGATAATAAATTTTAATTTTAGAAATATAAACATTTAGATTTTGAATATTCAAAATAACTTTAAAATTTTCAATTAATGAATAATAGAATGAAAATATTGTTATTTTTTTTTTCATAGTTTAAAATAAGAAATTTTTTAAACAAATATTCTTTATGAAATCATTCCCTATCGAGGTAATTTCATTAATATAAATGAAGGAAGAAACCCATAAATTTATCATTTAAATTATGAAGAAATAACTTCTTTCAATTAATTTTATATATCCTAGAAATATTATTATCATATACAAATTCTTACTTGAAAAATAAATCATAGAAAAATAAACAATGTTTCCCTTAGAATTAAAATTTCAACGAATATAAATATTTGAAAATAAAAATATGAATTACCTTAAAAATATATTAAATTTAAAAATCAATAATGTTAAATTAAATAAATAATAAATACCTTCTGAATAAATGATATAAGTATTTAAATGGAAGAATTTCCCAAATATAATTTTTCATAAAAAACCATAAATAAAAATACTTTATAGATTGGTTTTCACATAATAAATATAATTACAATAATAAACTCCCATATGAATAAAGATAAATTACATAATAAATAATTATAATATTATTCTCATGAAAATATAAATTGGGTGATTAAATAAATTTCCCCTTAAGGAATCAAATTCATATACATAAATATAAATTATATTTTAATTTTTCTTGAATATTATATGTTATGAACAGATAATAAATAATCACTTTTTATAATGAACTATGAGTTAATATTTAATCAAAAATAATTATTTATAATAAAAATAAAATTTAAGCATAAATTATATATTTTTAATTGGTAAATAAAATAGTTCCCTTACACATAAAATTAATAATTCATTATTAAACTATAAATCTATCAATAGTAATTAAAAGACTATTATATATGTATCTAATCCCATTAAATATCATATTTCCATTAAAATACAATTTTCAAAATAATCTCAGTATAATTTAAATAAAAAAAACCCCCTTTCATAGAATAAAAATATCCATAAAAATATATAAATAAATATTCTCTTCATAATTTGAGAAATTATAGATCATAATTTTAAAATAGATAATAGAAATGTATAACTTAACAGAAAGTAGAGCCAAATATGTTAAATGATAGATCTAAGAAGAGCCTATATAGTAACTCCCCAAAAATTACAATATTTTAATTTTAGAATAAAATTATTTTAATTACTATCTTTCTTTATACAGAACATAGTGTCAAATTTACACTACAAACAACACATAATTTTCTTATTTTAGAAACAATACAAAGTTTTACCGCCTTCTAAATGTGTACCAGTATTAAATTTTTTTTGACACATTTATGAATTTTATTTTTAAATATATAAATCATTTTAAATTCATATTTCTTAATTTATATTAGGTTTATTTTTTTGGATTTTTCTGTGAAAATTCATTTTTTATAAATAGTGAAAATTATATCAATTTATTTAAAATTTACATTTTTGCTTAAATAATGATTAGTGATAAATTGTATATTAAATAGTTTTTTATGTAAAAAATCATCAATTATGAATATATTAATCCAATGTAGGTAATTTTAATAATTTTCATATTTGAAATAGATATAAAAAATTATTGAGCTTTTAAATGTTTTTAAATTAAAAACCAACATTCTTCTCACACATTTGATATTATCGTTAATCTTAATTTTTATATTTCTTTGATTACTGGTTTGAGAAATAAACATACATAGTTGTAATATATATGATATATTTTTTCTTATAAGATAAAATTAATTTTTTACCAAAATTATTAGTGAATGTGATTAAAAATAATAGTGGTCATTCTGTTAAAATTATGCCTCATAAGGTACTAAACCTCAATCTTAAAGAACAATTGACATGGAAACTATAAAAAATACATTGGTTTCCAATAATTAGAATATATACCATCTTGTATTGAATATTATAGTTTTTTGGGATATTAATCATTAGAAGTGCCATATATAATAGTTCTTGTAGGGAAAAATACCAAAAGGGAAATTTCTTTTCCTTTATGATTTAAAAAACATTAAGATTTGTAATAAAACATATTTTTGGTTTTAAATGCCCTTATATAATATAAATGGGTAATTTTTATCATAATATTTTACAAATAATTTTTATATATGATATAGTTATGTAAAATGATTATGAAATTCCAATGTAGTGATTATTTAGATAATAATTAGCGAAAATAAATGATACTATAAATATTAAAAGTGAATTATATAGAATGAATTAATGTAAATATTTATTTTTTAGAAGCATATATCATTTTAAATGGATTTATAGTTAATATATTTTAATTCAAATTGTGTTTTTATATTTTAAAATTAAAATTAAATCAATAACGTCAAAATTGACATTATTGTAATTTTACAATAAAATATATATTTTTAAAAGATTCAAAATTATTAAAAATCCTATATTCTTACAAATGATTTTAATTGTTAATAAATTTTAAACATGTCCTTTTAATGGACAAATTCATCATTTATAATTAACATATTGACCCATATACTATACAAATATTATTAACATTGTCCGCGTTTAAGGAGTTTTTTGTGGGTCATATGCACTTGTCTTAAAATTAATTTCCAAAAAAACTAGGTATTTTTATTTTAAAAATTATATATAAAATTAAAAATTTACTTTCTATATATTTTCAAATAAATATTAGTTAAATTTAGTCTTAATGATAAAATTAATTAGATTTGAAAACAATACGATTTAATAAAAACCAAAATGATAAAATTGGGGAACTTTCATGTTAAGGAACAAAATTTTTAAAACGAACAAATTTTTGTGTGGTCTAGGTTATCCTATAACATGATTCCCCATTAAGACATTATTTTTTCATTTTGGTGGCACTTTGGGTAAGGTTGACCTCCCATTAAGAAATACCTTTTGATATTTACCACAGTTTTACTCCTCCATCAATATAAAAGGCCACCACATCTCCCCATTCCCCACACCTCTCAAACCAAAAAGGATCATCTAATATCAACCAAAATAGATTACCTAAATCCCTCCCATTGTCCTTGAATCCTTCCTTTGGGAGGAAGTCCTTCCAAGGATGCCTTTTGGTATACACCAAAAAAAGTTACCTACTTAAGAGGTAATGTCTTCTCAAAAGCCTTATGGATTAATTTTCATTATTCACTACCTATAATCATATTATTATATGATTACAGAACCAAAAAATAATTTTCAATATAATAGGAAGTTTTATGTTATTTTTTTCCTACACATAAAATAATCTCCACAGAATGGGTAATAAACATACAATTTATGTGAATGAAGAACTACCACCTCACGATTAAATGATTGTCCCCTCTTCATTTATGACCTCCCATTGTAGCCATTATGATTAAAACTCTATTTATTTATGATTTATATTATATTTTTAATATCATTATTATTCATTAATTTTTTTATGTCATACATTTATTCTTTCAATCGTCTGTAAATACGATAGTTTCATTTGAGGAATTGTGGACAACCGCCCACTCAATGTGATGTGAGCCATTTAGGATATTCATGGAAGTTATAGAGGATGGTATTAATAAAACCATGTTTCATATATAACATAGTTATTATAGAGTAATTATGATATAAATATATCATTTTTTATTAGATATTTTAAAATATGACAATGAAATGAAAGTAGTGTTATTGCGTTCGTACGACCTACCATCTCTAAGAACGGTGCTTTCTACTTCCTATATCCAATTATTAAAGATTTTTATAAATAAATATATAATGGTTATATGTGATAAATATATCATTTTTTCAATAAAATTGATAATGATATTAGGATATAATTAATAGTAACAATAATTGAGAAGTCAAAAACATATTTTAAGAAAACTCGATAATTAACTCATAGATTGATCAAATAATGAAATTGAGTTGACAATTAAGAATAAAATATTATAAGTAGTTAATATATGATATTATAAAAATGATTATGGGTATGGTATTATTTAGTAAAAAATTTCAATCCACAACACATGAGTCTGAATACCACAAAACAAAAATGAATGATACATAAAGGAATATCATCCCAATTTAAATTCCATTAAGTCCTATTTATTATTATGCACGCAGTGACTATTATATTTTGTATATACTGACTCTGACATGTTATATAATTAATCACATAATTTTAATGATATTATAGGTTTTTATAATGTTACTAATTCATGGGTATTGTGATTCAAATTATTAATAATGGTATGGGACACATTGGATTGTTTTATGTTTACTTTTCTTAAGATTATTTTAGTTATATTTCAATGGAATTTACATTCATAATCTTCATTAATCAAAGTAATTTCTTATCCACACTTGGGAATTATTGATAAATTTATATTATTTATTCTATATGGATATTTTATGATAAGGTTAACTTTTTATTAATTAAATTGACTATTTGATATACGAGGAAGGCTTTTTTATAGTAAGACACTAGTTGGGGACTATTTACGGTTACCCCTACGGGTTGGATACTGGTTAATGAGATCCCCTAGATGCATTGGTTGTATCATGATATGAAATATATGTACAAAAAAGATGTGTTTTTACCCAATATGGTAAACCATATTGTGAAAGGTCTTGACGATATTGGTTTTAGGTATCTTGGATACATGGCATCTAATAATTAATAATTACCCCTACATAGACTTAGTTATTATTTATTAGTACGATTTTTCATAGGCATATTTATAGTTTCATTTCAATTTTCGATTACTGATAAATGGAATTTGTTTCAGTTTCATACATTGTAATATTTAATATTTCTTATCTAATTGTATAAATGGAATGTGTGTTCAATTAATGAACATTCCGTAAAGATTGATTCATTATTGATTCAGATGTAATTACCCATAATGAGAATTTGGGATCACCCCTAAGATGTTTCTTTCCCTAGGTTATCAAGAATATAAAATTGAATAAGATTTGAAGGATGGTGTTTATTTTAGTTTATTATGTAGTATATATTATTTATTTTAAATGCATTAGTGGTATCAAATTTGTAATCTAGGTTTCCGTGACAACAGAACTAGTTGTTCCTTTGAGATTTGATTCGTTGTAATCATGAAAATTTAATAAAGTAATGCACCTGGTCTGAGAATATGGGTTTTGAGCATTACTGTAGGTATCAAAGGAAGTTTAGTAGCAACCAAGAAAACTATATTTGGAATACCTAGATTAGGTATAAAAACCTTATGATATCCATTGATTATAAGTATAGAATAGAATCTTATAATTTTTTTAAGGTAGATATTAAGTGATTATTCCTAGAAATACATTCATCTCAAGATTCAACAAGTTGATGTTGTTATGGAATGGATTTACGTAGTAGTAAAAGATCTGAAAAGGAGTTCAATGCCTAACTTGGGGTGATATGGTACATGACAAAAAACCTTATTATGGACCTGATATGCCCCTCATATTTGATACACATTATATAACATCCATATTCATTACGATACATCAAGAATAATTTAAATTTAAGATAACTATGAATAACGTTGGATAAACCAAATGTTTCATTGATTAAATAATTAAGAGCTATGATTTAGAAATACTATAATAATTTTTCCTTATTATGTAGTTTTATGTTTTGATAAGTGTTTCTCATGATACACTTTCTAGTTTTAGTCAATGGTGGGAACCATAATGAACTAAGTTAACATTGTATGTGACTGTAAATTTAGTAATTAATAGTTAATTGGAATGCTCACTAGAGTGAAAGATGTTGTGATCATTACTAACCAACTTTCTTGGAACATGATTAACAATATGTACCCTAATAAAATCTAAGACTCACCATAGATGATAAATTAGGTGTTCAATGATTGTCAGGGTAATCGAGGCCATAGATTAATGTAGATTAATTTTCCATTGTGTAAATAATGCGTAATGAATCACCCATGTGAATGACTTAGATAGTCAATAAGATGTTTTGAAATTGGGAAAGAAGAACAATAATTTGGTTACTATAAAGGAAAAATATTTCTATTTTGGAAATGGAAGAGAATGATGTACTCCCATTGACATCATGGAAGGTTAAAAAACATTATGTGTGGAATGAATGGTAATTATCCCATTTGATTTTATAATTGGAAAGATCATGAAAAAAATCAGAGTGGTGGTACGAGAAATGGTTATATTGATGATGATGATGAGACTACCAGTCAAATGAAAAGTAAAGTGGTATTAAGTAATAGGATGAGGTATCCTTTAAATAGATAAAAAATAATGTGGATTGATCTTTGTGGTTTTGTATTTAGATTCATGAACTGTATAATTTTAATATTTTATCTATGATATAATGGTTATAATATTTTTTTAAACGTATGCAGATTTTACAATAATACTGGTTCGTTAGGGATTTGAGATCATATGTAAAGTGGTACGAAGAAACTTTATTTAGTATAATGCTAAACTTTTCATAAATGATTTGATTGAGGGAAATAAAACCCTTAATATATTATTTATGTTGGGATAATGATGAAGAAATTCTTTTTTTCGATATGTTCTAAATAACTTAAAACATATTAATGACAATTCAACAAGTGGTATATGCTATCAATTAATGAGTTTTAAATAAGTATGAATATAAGGAATGCATCCAATAACTTTTGTCTTAAATAAAGAATAAGAAACAACACTTGTTTATATTATGGTTTTATGGTAATTTTAGGAATTGTAACATTTTAATTGGATACATGATGAAATTATTCAACGTTTTGGAATGTGAAAATTTAGAACTACTTCATGTTGATAAAATTATAATGATAATTTAATTTTGGAAATTTGATGACCATATTTATAATGCATTAGGTCACAATCTTTTATAAAAATGCTCCATTTTTGAAATGGTTTATGTTAATTTTTGGATGTGGTTTTAGAGGTTGATATATTACATCAGTATACAATGATCCTTTTTCTAAGAGATGAAATATTAATAATTCATGTCAAGACCGATTGATAAGATTGTGATTATAGAAATGTACTAATTAAGTATATTTACTTAAATTCCTAGAGAGTGAAAAATTTACTCAACTGCAAGAAAAATGGCTTTGAAATAAAAAATGTTTTTCTAGTACCTTCTTTTCTCCTAAATAAAATAGAATATTACATCATTGTAGATTTATATCGTTGTTATTATTAATTTTATCCTAACCAGTTTCACTAGCACTCCCCATCAGATATTGATAGTTACATTTTTTCATCTGTATCCATGTTTCTATTTCACACAAATTTTATCCTACTATGGAAACTAGTTATGTGACCATTATACTTTACATTCAGTCTTTTTAAGTAGATGTTTTACTAACCCTATTTATGATGTCTGTTTTTCACCAATATTTTATTTTCAAATATCTATCAATTGATAATTGAGATCAAGTTTAAATTGTTAGGATACAATTTCAAAAATATGGGAAGAATGTTACAGCCAAAAAATTACATTGTTTTAATTTGGGAATAAAATATATTTTTTACTATCAATAATTATAAACAACATAAATTCGAGCTTATGCCACACACAACACTTAATTATCCCACGTTACATGCAATACTAGTTTTTTACCATCATTTAATGAAGATCATATTTAAAAAAAAATTTGACACATTTATGATTTTTTAAAATATAATCATCATTTTGTAATTCATAATGTAAAAATTTAGTTTGGGTGAATTTTGGGTAATTTTTTAGAAACTCCATTTTTTGATGAATGTGGAAAATTACTACAGTTCAGTTAAAAATGTCATTTTTATTTCAATAATTATTAGCATGAAATTATATATTAAAATTTTAATTTAATGTCATAATAGATCAATTATATATATTAATCCAATGTGAGTCACTAGAATAATTTTTATATTTAAATTATATATAAATTTTTTTGATATATTTAATGTTTTGAATTTAGAAACCAAAATTCTCACCACGTTTTCAAGATTAAAATTAATCTTAATTTCCCCACTTATCTGATTTGAATTTAAAAGACAAACATAAATGGTTGTAAAAATTGCCAATTTTATTAATTATATGAACGCAATTTTATTTCTAAATGATTTTTGAACGTGATTAAAAGTAATTATGATGAATAAGATAAAATTTAGCTCAATAAGGGACTAAATGATAATATTAACGACCAAATGGAGTTAAATATTTCCTAAAATCCATTAGCTGGCAATAGGATAACCATATCACCTATTTTTTTTGAATTTTAAGTGTTATTAGGATATTATTAAATGAGTTTTCCTTATATAAAATTCTAACTATGGGAAATGACAAAAAAAGAACTTTCCATCCCTTTAACATTTACAAAACATTGAAATATGTAAAAAATATAATTTAGGTTATATATACACATTTGAAATATAAAGGTATTTTTTATCACAGTAATTTATCTATAATTTTCTGAGATGATTTTGTTATTTAAAATGCTTATAAAATTACAATGTAGTGATTATTGTTTTAATAATTATCTAAAATAAATGATACTATAAATATTAAAAGTAATTATATTGATTAAATTGTTGTAAATATTTATTTTTATGTGAATATATCATGAATCACATATTTAAACATAAAATTTTTTAATTTCAATATTTATTTATATTTTATAATTAAAATTAAATAAATAGTGTCAAAATTTAAATTATTTTATATTTAACAATTAATGATATTTTATAAAATGTTTTGAAATTAATAAAAATAGAGTATTCTTACAAGGGATTTTTAATTGGTAATAAAAATTAAATATGGTATATTTAAGTACCATTTTATCTTTTAAAATTTATATATTGACTCATATACGGTAAAAATATGGGTTATATAGTTTTAGTTTAAGTATTGTTTTAGCACGTCAAATACAATTACTTAAAATTTAATTTCCAAGAAACATTGAATTTTAATTTTAAAATTTTTAAATCTTATTAAAAACATAGTGGATTTATATTGTCTAATAAATATAACTTTATATTATTATTATTAATGGATAAGATTTCATGATTTGAATATGATAAGCTTTAAAAAAACAAAAATGACAAAATTAGGGAATCATAGAAGTAATGGAACCAAATTATTAAAATGCACATATTTATATGGTGTGGAGGTTTCCATTGAATATTATTCCCATGTAAGAATTTTTCAAATTTTTAGGCACTTTAGAGAAGTTATACCTTCCCTTAATGAAAACCTTTTGGTATTTACAAGAGTGCCTATCTTCCTTCAGTATAAAAGGACACCACTTCTCCCCATTCCTCACACCTCTAAAACCACTTAGGTTCGGACAGTATATAAATATATAATTTAAAAACATCTCTACCAATGTCCATGAAGCTTCCCTTTGGGTATAAATCCATACAATAAATACTTTTGGTATATACTGAAAGAAGTCACGCGTTTAAGAGGTAATATATTCTCTCAATATTTTTAGTTTCATTTCCATTCTTCACTCCCTATAGTTTTCTTATTGTATTATTACATAACTACACCAATATAATAAATATAATCGGTTGTTTTTAGGTTAATATTTTTATTTAAAATTATACACAACCAATCTAATGGGTAACAAACATACTTTTTAGTGGAAAGACAGACCACCTCTTCAAGAAACATTGATAGTTAGTTATTCCTTCACCATCTCCCATGATTGTAATTATGATAGAATCTTTATTTTAATAGGATATTTATGATATTTTTAATGTCTTTATGCTTCTATTATTTTTATTTAGAACAAACATTAATGCTTTCCATCTTCAATTAATATGATAATTTCGTTTGAGGAAGTATGGATAACCTCAACCTCAGAGTGATGTGTGTCATTCATGCCCAACACGGAAGATATAAAGGATAGTAATAATAAAAAAATATAATGTATATAACGTAGTTATTATTCTTCAGTTATGATATACATATATCATTTTTGTTTAATTCATTTGAAATATTACAATTAAATGACAGTAGCATTCATGCATATGTACGGCCTACAGTCTCAATGAACAGTGAATTCCATTTACTACAACAAATTATTATATATTATTATAAATACATATATAATGATTATATATGACAAATAAGTCATGGTTTACATTGTGGATTAGATTAAATCATGATCTAATTAATAACAACAAAAATTGAAATATCAAAAAAATAATTGGGAAAATTTCATAATTCACACCTAAATTAGTGAAAATAATGAATTTGTGTTATCAAATGGGTACTAAAGTTTTATAAGGACTTAATGTATGATATCAATTACATGACTACGACTCCATTATTTTTTAGTACCAAATTTTAAACCACAACATTGGAGGATAAATACCACATAATAAAAATGAAGGATATGGTAATAAATTTCATTTTCATTTAAATTTTATTGAGACCTATTAATTATTATGAAACAAGTCAAATTTATATGGTGTATATATTGATGTCGAAAGGTTATACCATGATTATATTTATTATCATGACATTAAAAATTTTGTTTAATGTTAATACCTCATAGTAATTAGGATTAAAATGATTCAAGGTGGTATGGGACACTTTGGAACAATTGATGTTTATTTTCTTCAAGAATCGTTTAGTTATCATTAAATGGTATTTACATTCATAAAATTTGAAAACCCTTGTTTTCACTTATCCTTATGGTTTAATTATTGATAAATACATATTATTTATTCAATATCTATATTTTATGATAAGAAACAATGTTTATTTATATAATCAATTATTAGATATATGAGGAATGATTTGAACTGGTAATGTAGGGGTTGGGGATCGTTTAAGGTAATCACTAGAGGTTGGGAACCGATTAATGAAATCCCCTTGATGAATCATTTGTCTAATGACATGAAATTTATGTCTAAAATAGATGTGGCTTTACCTGATATGCTCAACTATCTTATTAATGGTTTTTACTATACTATTTCCATGTATCTAGGAAACATGGATTCTAATAATTAAAAATTTCCATCATTTTGAACCAGTTATCAATTATCCGGGATATTTTGAATATATATATTTATTGATTTATTTCATTTTAGATTATTGATTAAAGTCATGTGTTTCAGTTTTTACCTTTCCATATTGATTATTCAATTTCTAGTTGTTTAAATGGAAAGTGTTTTCAGTTATTTACCATTACATATAGGTTGATTCATTTTTACTTTTTTCGTACATAACCTTAATGAGAATTTGATTCCCCCTTATTATTGTTCGTTTCCAATTTTATTAAAAAGAGAACTTTGATTAATCTTTGAGGTATAAAGTTAATTTCAGTTAATTGTGTAGTTTGGATTATTTTGTTTCCTCAATGTATTATGGGTATCATGTATGTAATATTGATATAAAAGACTACTAAACAGTTTTGTACTTTGGGATTTTGTTCCTTACAATGACACAAATGAAATAAAATAATTCATTGGCTTCGTGATTCAGGGGCTAGGGTGTCACACATAAATCCCTCTTCCCATGCATGATAATACTAAATAAATGATGTGGAATATTTATTCCTCTTATATTTTCTCTCATAATCCTCAGAAAACAAAACACAGACCATGTGAAGGGCTACTACTTTTCCATAGTAGTGCAACATTTGAAATAAGGTATGCCTTTAAAGAGCCTTTCTTTCATGTTTATAGTTTTTCTATAAAATAAATAAATATATTTGTTTCATTATGCCAAAAATGAATTTATTAGTTTGAAAAAATGGAAAATTGAGATCCTAAAAAATTATAATATGTAAAAAACATACAACCATATCAAGAGAGATATCTTTATTATATGGTGCAGAATCAATAATTCCAAAAATTCTAATAAAATAAGTTAAACGTGATAATGATTCAAAAGAAACACAATGTTACAAGTTATATTTCCATACTTCATTCATGTTTTAATTTTATAATCTATGAAGGAACCTGATACAGACTCAATAAAAATGGTAATATTTTATAAGCGGCTGATGGAGCTCTACATTACAACAAATCAGTTAAAGTAGATAGTCAATAATAAGAAAAAATTTGATTAATCTAAACCTATACTTTAATTGGGGATATTTATTGAGAGAGTAATAAAATTTACTATAAATCAAGCACCATGGAAAGTGAATAAAAAAGGAAGAGTAAAAAGATGAAATGTTGAACACGTATATGAAAAAGATGGAACAAGAAAAATAAACATGCATGCATTTAGTATAATAGATCTGAAAACCTACCCACAATAGATCAACAAAAAATGGGAAGGGATGAATTGATCTGAATTTCAAAAACCCCTATATGAGTTGGATCTCCTATTTCGGGAAACAATCATCACTCAGACACTCAAATTGACAACACTCAATCATCATCCATTTTTCAACATATTTCACTGACATGCATAGCTTCAACCTCAGCCTATGCTAGAACCCCTATTCCAAATTTTGGATTCTCCTGAGATGAAGGCTTACCCTTCAAAGCTGAGTCAGATTCTATGCTCGATATCCCCTCTTTGATCAAACCTCTTCCTAGAAAAACTAATCCCCCTTATCCTGATTCTTGAATTTTGTATATTTCGATTTTTTTTTTAAAATTTCATCATCATTTTTTCACTATTTTTAAATATATTTTTTATAATTTACTAAATTTTATGTTAAATATATATTCATATCTTAAAATTATCAATGAATTTATAATAATTGTAATTTAAAAATTTTATTCATAATCATTTAAATAATTTTTTTAATAATAGCTATAATTCAAAAATAATAATAATAACCATATTTTAGTAATTTAGATATTAAATTAATTTTATAATAATAATAATTATTTTCCTTTCAAAATTTTATATGTGAAGAAAATAATATGTTTCGTTGAAAATTATTCTCCATCCCAAATATAGATAATTAATTTTTGTTTTTAAATAAATATTTATTTATAAAAATAATATTTTAAATAAAATGATATAACTTTTATAAAATACATTTTTAGAAAAATTATTTATCATAAAAGTATAATTGATAAACTAGTTTAATAATTCAAAAATTTATAAAATAATAGAATGTAATTTTATTTTAACATTTTTTATGTATTATTATAATTCTAAACATTTAACCACATATAATCAAATTTTAATTTTATAAAATAAAATCACATGTTTTATAAAATTTATTTCATAACATAATTTTTTAAAATTATAAAAAAATTCAACAATAAAATACTTTCAAATTAATGTGATGTTATATTCTCCCCCATAAATGAATTGGGACCTCGCATTTCAATTTTTGGAGTCGAGAAAATTAGGAAATGACATATTTAGAACAAATAAAAACTAGAAATTCTAGGGAATTTTCATTATCCAATGAAAATTATATCTCATATTTTCCACATAAATGAAAACATATAAACTCCAAAGTGTTATATACCATTATTCTAATATGAACTGTAATGACCTTACCCCAATAAGTTATGATCCAGTGTTAACTACCTATAAATAGAAATGACTACAAGTATTTTGTATTTGATAATAATGTTTTAATCAAAAAAAAATGAAATTTATGATTTAATTAGTTTATTCATTAATATACATAACTCATTTATGAATATGTTTTAGGGAGACTATATAACTAATCGGTCCATCAAGATACATTTCCTTGTAATCATTCCAATGTATTGGTAGTAGACAACAACATTGGGCTTACTGGGATTGGGTTTCTACATACAATGTGATAAGAAAATTTTGTATAGTAGATATCTCATAGTATCTCTAAAGGGATATGTTAGTTGGACCGAGCGATGGTTGAGGGTGTTGTTAAATGACTCAGTATAGGGTTTGAAATTATCATTATGAGGGTTAGGATAGAATGGTTGGGATTAGACGAAATTGATATATGATATAAGAATTATATGCGGATTTAGACTGGCCTCTTAAGGATAGGTTAAAGAGGGGAGCCAATATTTTTTTCATACAACACAGGTTGTTTAATTTGTAATGTTACCAATGTGGTGATACCAGGATGGGTCTAAAGGACACTAGGTCATTTTCATTTAGGATAGATTATATTTTGAATTGGTTCAGTGTGATGTTATTGTGTGGTTAAGATAATATTAGGGGAATCATCATTTGAGGTTGTATAAAGGAGGTGACATGCATTTAGGTAAAAGTTTAGCATCAAGTCGTACGTACATGCTATGTTCTAGAGTAGAAAATATTGTGACTGAATACTGAGTTTCGTTGTGTGGAAAACCCATATGGTGTTTGATATGAGGTTCCTAAGAGAGAGTTTCCCTTAGATATATATGATATATGCGGTTCTAGGTTGGGACGTTTCGCCAGGGTGTATATATATATATTTTTTATTTGGGACCAAGGTGATTTATAGACCCATGGGTATTGATAGAATTGTAACTATTCATAGGAGGGATGAATCCCCTTATATGTATTCTATAGGAGATACCAAGGTGAGATCCTTCCAATCGGAGTAAAGTGCTCAATAAAGGAAATGATATAATGTTATATATCATTCAAATGAAAAAGGAATTATTTATTTTTTAAATCATTTCTATTTTCAAAAATTAATGACTTCCAATATATTATAATAGTAATATTATTAATATTTTTATGGGTAATATATTATGATTATTATTTAATTAAGGGACTATGAAATTATAAACATTTTACACGATATCTATAAATAATAACTTATGTCATTTTAGAGAATGTATGAAATCCCTGGTATTGTGAACTATACACACCATCTCTAAATATTCTCCCTAGAACAACAGTTGATGATATCTCAAGAATAAAATAAATAATCCTCCTCCTTCCACTATCTGAAGAATGATTGAATAATATACATGATCATCATAATCGGAGGATCAGTTTATGTGATCCACATTTATTATGAAATACAATATATTCCCCTACGCTAGTTCCAAAAGATCAATTGGATAGATTTTAGATAATAGAGTATGTTTGGATCCTTTATTAATGAAATATACTTTTTATCCTCTTAACCCAACGAAGAAAAAACTTGTACGACATTTTAATGATTATCATTTAAATAGATGAATGTTACCATGATCGTGGATTATTTATTTTTGTTAAATTAATTATAAATTCAACCTGAATGATTATATCTCATGTTATATGATTATTTCACCACGTTTCTCCAAATATGATAACTAGATAATCCATTATTCATTGGGATTTTATAGTTTATTTGTACGAAATGATGAAAAAAACATCATTGGTGATTGATTCGATCAACTTCTGTTACTCTCGAAAACATCAATTGGCATCTGAGCGGTATTGTTAAAATTTATAGTTAACTATTTTTTGTTCAATATCACAATTCACATGTTATATATTATTTTTATATTCATTAGAAATCTCTTATTTTTATATAATGGGTGCACTCATTATCATTATAATGATGGATGGTGTAATAAGGTTGGGATATTTCATCTGTAGGTGCCATTGAATTTTTATAGACGATCAAATTGCATTCTATGTAACATAATTACACACCACATATTTATGGAGAGCTACACCCCCTTGGGTGTTGCACTATTAATGAATAGTAATGTGGGAGATCTTTTAAGCATATAATTGAATATTAATTTTACAATATATTGAATTTACAAGTGAAACCTAGTTTTTGGGGTTACATGTTCTGTAACTACCATATATGGCTTTTCAAAAAATTTCCGAATGGCCTTATTGTAAATCAATATGACGTGAAATTAATTTAATTTTTACATGTTGACTACCGACTGAGTGAGATATGGATACTATGATTACTTAGTCTGTAGACATCATATACTTCATTTTACATAGTTTTATTCCATATGGAATACATATCATGTTCCAAGATGTATGTCATCGATGGATATAAAAGTTCATACATAACATGTTATAGGATGTACACACTATGGGATGGGTATCTATATACATGTATTATATTTGAACCCATGATTTTCACCTCAAAAATAAATTACAAAAAAATTAATTATTGCCTTAAATCCAAAAAAATATAACTTGTATCTTGTAAACACTTAGTGTGATAAGGTTTAATGGAATAAAAAATTTAACATTAATTTCCATCTTATTTCAGAGATGCATTCCATATACATAATGAGGATTAACATCTATACACACAATATATATTATGCTATGTCACGTGTTATAAATTCCATGATGAATTCTTAGCATAACTCACGATACTATAAACTGTGTAATAATGTGTCTCTTCATTTATTCTATATATAGTTTATGTATATAATAGATGACAAAATGAGACATTGTGTCCTTTAGATGGGTTTGGGTTGTTTCTTCCAAAAATAAACATTGTATAATTATGTACTTCAAAAGAATGTTTTTTATTTAACTAATTTAAAAATTATATTGGATGTGAATTGTAACACCCCAGGTCTCATGAAATTTTCATGTTATCATAAGTTATTTTTAATCATTTTAATGGGTTTTTTTTGTATTTTTTAAAAAAAATTTGGTTTCTCAAAGTTTTGAGTAGTGTTCGGGTGTATTGACGTGCAATATGTATTGTAACAATCCACCATAGAGTGAATTGTATGGTGAGAATTATCCTGTGTAACATGGGAAACCCAAATCATCCAATGGAGTTTGTGGACACTTGGTAATTGGGTGTGGTGTGTTTGGGATTGGATATGAATCTTGGGAAGAGACACCAAAGTATAATTTATTGCATGAAATAGTGTGTCAAAATGAAAAATAGTTTTCCCACACACCATAGGGCCTCACCATACTAAGACTTATAGTCCTTGGATTAGTTTAATGGAGTATTATAGTGGTTGGTGGAACATGATATAGTATTGGTTATTCTATAATTTGAAACCCCTATTTTAGGTAATGAGTCCTGCAGATGTGTTATGGATTTTATTATGGTTGTGGGTGATCTTATTTGGAGTGATGTTAATGTGTTTTTCTATACATCTTCTCTTACATCCATTTTCCATAATCTCCCCATTAGAGTTTAAAATCCCAAAAATATATAGTTGATTTCATGATGATTCCATATGCCATATATGACGATTATTTTTATTATTTTTTGATAGATGAAGGCATGAGTTTAATAATTTTACCCATTTCAAATTTCTATGTAATGTAAAGAATTTTTTGTTTCTAAATGAAATTTCTTATAATTTAATATTGAATTTACATGTTTTAACATTTCAAGATTGTGATCTGATGGTTGGTTCTTATAATATGGGTTTTGGGTGACTCTCGTAAGGTGGATGATTAATTCTGTAATTTTTTTATTAAAATTCATGAAAATGTAGATGTTTTATATTGAAATAATATGGTTGGCATGTGTTATTTTTTAATAGACCATGTTAGGAGGGACCTGGTCATATGACCAATTTAGAAAAATAATAACTATAGACTAATGACATAGTGGAGGATGGATCTCTACTAATGCACAAAGGTGATGTCATCAGACAAGAAAATTTATGTGTGTGTGTGAAAACCTAGAATGATTTTTAGGACAATTTAGAAAGAATCATTTATGCTTCTGAGGAGTATTTTATTTTTGGAGTGATAATCTTGGCTTAGTTTCTTTAATCATTTTATATAAACAATGATGTTTTTATATGATTTGGTATTTTTTAATGTTTTTTTGGAAAATTAAGAACACCTCGTTATTGAATTAATGGAATATTATAAATGTCTCTTTGTATTGACCAAACTGGTAATTATACTCACACCCAAAAAATCACATTGGTTCATATGATGATTTTTTTCGTGACCTAGGTAATGGGAATTTTCATTATTCCCTAAGAGAAAAGTTTTATGTAACTATCATGGATGTTGGAGATTGATTTAAAGAGTTGGATGTGTTCTTGGATTAAGAACCAGTTCCAAATTTGTGGTAGAGTATTTTTTTGAAATAGGTTTATCTATTTTTATGGTTTAGTTTTTTTCCACTTCTAATCCAATTATCCATATTTTTATACATTCAATTATTGTAATAACTCGTGCAAAATTTATATAGTAGTCTTTGGTGTGTTGTATTTTGAGTTTGTATGTGTATATTTTCACATTTTGGTAAATTTGATAAACCGTTCTCCTCTATCATTTCAAACCCATGAAAATTATTACCAACCTTTGGTTTTTTGTATATTTAACCTATGGTTAGTGGATCGTAAACTCTATTTATTCTAAAGTTTTTGGTCAGATTATTACAAATGATATAATTTTGGTCATTACATGAGTGGGGATAATGATAAAGAGGTATGACATGTCAGGACGTAAAATTTATATCATAAAAAGAAATAGGTAGCCACATTATGATAAAATTCATCCTAGTATGGTGGTTAGTTTACTGGATGTGATATAAAAAACTTCTTGAAATGTTCTCATAACATAATCGGGGTATTATATGATTAATTTTTGGTATTATGTATTAGTAAATACATTCAGTACCAGGGAAAAATTATGACATGATTCTCTGATTTTGGTAGTCTGATATAATTATTTGATTATATTGATATGATATATGATGTATTCTTGAATAGTGAAGTAGGAAAATAATTAATTAGAGACTATTGGTATGGTTATAAAATAATAATTTCACCACTGAGGAGAATGAGAAACTAATATGAAAGTCAAGTTGATAATGTTGTTACACCCTAACCAAGTGAAAACTATCATGTAGTATGGAGCATTGTGAATGAATTTAATGATTTAGAAAATGCATCTTGGGTTGGGGAACATCATTGTATAGATCACTCAATAAAATTATATAAAATAGTACAAAGACAAAATATAGGGTGATTCCAAAACCAATCGTGCAGATTAATAGTAGTGTAAGAGAAAACAAAAATTTAACTTTTGTGAAACCGTAAATAAGATAATGTTAAATCTAGTGAAATGTGTTTTTGGACACTTGTGACTGCAATGGTGGAGCTTAACTATTCAATATCCTCTATACTAGGTTTTCACGTAGGAGTAGAATTTGGGGGTTTTTAATAATTTTTTTATCCACACACCACCTAAATAGTGATAATAATGAAATTATTCCAACTGAAACAAGGATGTATGTTAAAATATAATTATTTTACTTAATTCAAAAATAAATTTTTCTTCCTTCCGGTGATAGATTCTTGCAAAATGATGAATGTGTGTATATTCATGTCAGTTATATATGATTATATTCCCTCTAGATTAACCATATTCTATAGTGATGATTATATAAAAATACTGAATAAGTAACTGGGGGGAGAGAGATCTTACATTTAATGATGGTGGATGAGACACATTCATCCATCCAAGTCTAGGTGAAAACTTCCTTATAGAGAATAAGAACAAACAAAGATATTTTTCTAGAGTAGAAGGCCACAGAAGAATCAGTCTACTAAAGTCCTTTATTATCCTCTAGATTGTAGTAATGTGACATTTTTCATTCAAAGTGGCTTTCTTTATTAAATTAAGAAGGATTTTACTTCACCACTATGAAATTGAAAAAAATATGAAAAAATGTCACATAACCCAAATGTTTCTTTATACATTCTCTTTCAATTGAAGGATATTGATCAAAATAATATCGTACCTACTATGTTCAATCAATATAATCTCTATAAAATAACTGTTTCCCTTAGAATTATAAAAACTATGATGACATAAGAAACAACTAAATTGTATAGTCGAAACTACACCATGTGATAATGGGATATTATATAATAATTGATAGATGTTCATATGGATCTAATCAAGATATCTCGACTGAGTAACAATGTCCCTCAATGGTCTATGTAACCATTGTTTTGAAGTTTAACCTTTATGGATATTTCTTATATTGGTGCTTCAAATTTGTGTTTTACTTATTATAATGTAAACAATTGTACTCACTTGTATAGATAATTCATCACATAAATAGCATCCCGATATATCTAAATTAGTGGGAATTCACTTCATTCATGGAAAAAATTTACATTGAACTTTGATGAATTACAATTCATCTATGTGATTGTTATCTTAGAGATGAATATTTTCAATTTTATGTTTGGAATAGGCTGGCTGGTGGAATTGGAATATTATATTGACTGATATTATTTTCAAGTAAATTTAACAACCACATAGGAAACTATTCATTTATTTATTGGTGGTTGGGATATAGATCCTAGAAAATTATGAACCTTAATAACAGTTGACAGAACCATTTCTAGAAAGATGTCAACAATGAATTAGAGAACTATAGGTGAATCTTGAAAAATTAATCCTCAAAAAATAGTATACATATTCATAGATTCTTTTTTTTAATGGATTATCGTGGATACCCTCTGATGTGAAATTGAATTTTCTATTTATAAAATTCAAATTAATAGGCATATTTCACTTATATTATATTTAATTCCATAAATATATTTATAGTAAATAATGATATATCTTGATTAATTAGAGATAAATTGATTCAATTGATTATTTACATCTCCTTAGGCTGCTCTAGTTCTATTTATAAATAATTTACGTGGTTCACATTGATTGTGTATCGATTATCATAAATTGAATCATGTTAAAATCATGATTCGGTATCCTCCTCCTCTAATAAATGGTCTATTTGATAAATTTAAGGGATCCAATTATTAATATAATATTGATCATTGATTGGTATATCATAAAAATAGATTCATTAACTAGTATATTCTAAATAAAATAATTTATATTCTATATAACCCTTGAAAATATGTATTTATACAGATTTCTCTGAAGAATGCACATGTAGTTTTTATGTCCATGATGAAACGTGTCTTCATTATGCATCTTGATTCATTTATCATAGTATTTTTTAATGTTATACATTTTTAATCATGATGTAATAATGAAAATGTGGGCCACATGTATTTTTCATGACTGCTCTTTACAATAACTAATATTATGCAAAATTTCAAATTTCCACATTTACATACAAGATGTATGTTTCCCCGACCATGTAATTTCAATGAATGTTATGTCAGAAGACCGTAGGATCATAAAGGGGAAGGGTAATTTTTCCACTAGTCTATAGATCATCCGAAATAGTTTAACGAATCCTAAATTTAGTGTCTCTTTTAAACCTATCTGTATCTTAGAAGATCCACTTCTAGTCTATGATGTAATTTATGATGTGTATAGACTAAGACTGGGTTGTATTATTATATAGGTAAATAATGTTGTGGAATATATATTGTGGCAATTCCGAACACAGGAAATTAAGTATTCAACAGATGTATGGGAATTATATGATGTGGAACTTTCTATAGAAACATGTAACCACTGTCTCAATGATTTATATTTCAATATATTCACAGATCATAAAATCATAAAATATAAATTTTCACAGTGATACATGATCATTGGGAAATGAAATTGGATATAGTATCACCAGATGATTGACATCAATTTAGGGTATGCCCTTATGAAAAAGGAAATTTGGAGGTTGATTCTTGGAGTCAGAAGTCTTATAAATAGATGATTAGAGAATCTCATGATCAATGGATGTTAATGAGAGTAATTATATTCATAAATCTAGAGTGTACTGTATTGAATGAAAATGTAATTTCTTCTTAATAACTATTCTTCCTGATTTGATGGATTTATTCTGAGAGGTTCTGTGACTAGACTAAGAATGGATTATTATTAGGTCAAACCAAAATGGTTGGAATACCATGGATGGACGAAGAAAGGATTCAAGAAAAAATTTTGTTTTCAAAACCAAATTTCTTCAATGTTACCCTAGGAGATACATTTTTTGGTGTACCACCAATCGAAATGGGCTACTCACCTAGGTACTTAGAAAATGTTGCGGGATATGAAATATCATTTTTAGTAGTCACACATGAAAAGAAATATTTCAGATTATGTTATGAAATGTCTCAATAGTAAATAAGTAAAGGTTGAACATCAATGTTATGCATGTATACTGTAATCTATATCTATAAATGTTTGTAAATGAGATAAACTACCATGGAATTTGTATAGGATATAATACAATGGTTCATATTCATGATGCCAATTGGGTAATTATGGATCGACTCAAAAAGTTGGAACACTTTCTACCAATTCAAGAGTCTAACATGATAGTGGATCCAGAAAATCTATATATTTGCGAATTGGCTAAGCTTCAAATATTATAATAATTTATTTCCTCAAATATATATCCAATATTTACTATATATTTTTCCAATCCTTAGAATAGTCGCTTGGGAAGAATATAGTCAGGCATATGAAATATCATCTCTAGAAGCAAGGAAAGTCTTAAAAATTGACATAGAAATTGGGAGACATTCTAAAAACGAACCTTATAAATTTTTTTAGCTCAGGAAGATTATACATTTTTTTTGGATTTATCATATGATACGAAGTATTAGTAGATCACTCATATGGATGCTTTCAAGGTATTTTTACCATCCTTATTCATCTTTATATTGTTTGGTGGATTAGGGTGGGAATTAACCAATTATACCTAAAATAGTCCAAGAGGAAATATATATGAATAAAATTATCATAAAGAAGTTTAATATGACCTATATAAAAAAAAATAACACTAAATCCATCATTATCATCTATTATATTTTTTTGTCGAATGTATTATTTTTCTGGAGGTGTCAACATGATTCAGTTATCATCAATTGGGAAGGAAAGAAAAATTATCTCATCAATAGATGGGGTCATTTGATATTTTTTATTGAATTGGAAAAATTTCATGTTGATTATCTTTACCGCTTATATTTGGTTCAATTCATAAAATTTTTATGTCTCACAAATAATGAGGTACCGACCAAATCTTTATAATGTGAATTTCTAGGATAATGTTACTTTGGACCAAGATTCCATATTTTTCCATGGGTTGACTCATATTTTGGATAGATTATGTAATTTATTGAACATAAATTGTATTTATCCATTCTAGGTATTTTGAACACATTGTGATATTTAGGATGCGAATTTGCAATGAAATTATTATATGCACATGCAATGGACATGACCTTTCTATAAAACCACAAAGCCACAATTTTTTGAAGATGGATAGAAATATGGTGTGGATAATTAAAAACCAGTGGTTTTAGGAAATTGTCATGTTCTCATGTGAATTTTTGATAATTTCATGGGTTTTCTAGGTTTAGGAAGTTTTGGTGGATTTATCAATGATTTTGGTGGGTTTTGAATATGTTAATGTTAACCATAGGTTGTAATACAATATGGTGGAGGCATGGTTCACTGGTAGTGCACCTATAGAACAGAGATAAATTCCCTAGGGAGTCTTTGGAAATTTTTTTATTTTGTGATTGGGATATGGGAGGTGTGGTTGTGGAACATTGGTTAGAAGAACTATCCATTCCATAGTATAGGAAATAGTGTGTTAAAAATGGCTGAACGTTTTTCAACATGTCTAAGTGGCTCATTGTGGTGAAATTCTATGTTTTGGTTCATCTATTGAACCACGACCATGGTTAGTGAAACACATTGTAGTGTTGGATATTTGAGTATTTAAAACACTTGATTTTTATATCATGTCATGGGGAAGATTAATGTCTTTGAATGAGGCCATATGGAATTATGTTATGTTGAATTTCAATGCATTGTTTGGGACCATAAATCACCTCTTAAACCCTTATTCAATTGATTTTCTTAATGTAATTAATGGTTCTGATGTATGAACATGGTGTAATATGGTTTAGGCAGATTAATTTTCATTGGAACATTTTGTGATTGACAGGGAAACTGGGACCATTTGGGACAAGAATTATCACCACATGATGACTTAGTGGGGGATATAACTATGATTATAATCAAGGGAGGTGTCATTTGTCATTAATTATCTTATGTGTGTGAAAACATATAATGAAATGTTTATTTACATTGAAGGAACAATTTCTCCTGGAAAAAAGAATATTATTTTTGGGGAAATGATCATACATTTATCTAGCTAGGTTTATATAAAAATTTCGAAACAAATTTATCATCAATGTTATTTTAATAAATATTTTATTAAAAATTCTGGTTAACACAATTATTAGAGTTATCCAAATTAATGTTTTAGTGTAATTTGAGAATAGTCTCCTATGTATTCCCTACTAGGTTATTACAGTCAATCTAGAGTATGCACTTTGATTCATATGGAAACATTTTCTTTCATTATAAAATAATTGGAATGATTTCCTACATCTATAAAAGAACATCAGGATATTATGATCATGGATATTGGAGATATTTTTTGGGAGTTGGTTTTGTACTAGGATTTAGGAGTGGTTCCAACTTTTTTCATAAGTGTTGATTTATCGTAGTGTTTTAGTTTTTCTATTTTATTATTTTATATTGTTAATATAATTATCCATCTTCTAATAATATCAGTTTTTTTAATCCAGAATAATTTATATAGTTTTCATATGGTGTTATATTTTTTATTTTATGTTGGAATATAAAAGTTTTTATAAAAAGGTTAAAATGTTCTACCTTTTTCTTTGTAAACCATCAACATTCATTGCAATTAATTAGTGTCTACGGAATGTTACATATGGTTATTGGTACCTTGAATATTTCTAATCAAATAGTTATAGTTGGGTTGTTACATGAATATTATTTATATTTGAGACTATTTTGATAGATAGTTAATAAGAATAATAAATTAATTAATAAGACCGTTATTTATTAATTATTTAAAATTATATCATAATAACTAGAGGTTTTTGAAAAGAATTATAGTGTATTTGAATTCATCATAATTTCATAAATGTGATGAATCATGAGTTTGACTGGCCATTGAATGTTTTTAATGTTTATTAAATTTAATATTATTTAATTTTATATAAGTAACAAAGAATTATTAAATCAAATAATATGGTTTGAAGGACTTACCTACCACGTTAATTATATAGGATCCCAATCTTCATAGTTTATTTTTTATATCCCATACCACTATCTCAGTTTAATCATTAGTGAGTACTAAACATGTAAAAGATGGATATTTAAGGAGATTAAATGATTTATAAACACATTTGAGATGAAACCTATTTTTAATATACAAATGTTTATAGTGAAATAATATATATCAATCCATTATAAAATTACACTATCTACCTCGTAGGGTCATAGAGTTATTTATAACCCACTTGATAAATAAATCATTAAAACATCAAGATAAGAAAAAATTTATCCAAATTTTGTGGTTATCAATTTTTGTGATTCATTTTTATGAGATTGATGTTAAATTTAATAACCCAAAATAAATAAGATGGAATAAAATTCAATAATACGTGAAATAATTGGATTTTGAATATTTTTTTCTAAACATGGTTATTTAATTATGTAAAATACATTTAATTTTAATAAGATTTGTAAACATTAATACTATAAAATTTATTCATAATTAAATAATGAATTTCAGTAAATATTAATCCAAAATACTTCCATTAAAATCATTAGGAATTGAAAAATAAATAAAAATCCTTCTATAGACAATGTACGAGAGATTTCAATTATTGGGTAGTTCAATCTAAGGTTTATGACAAAATGAGATTAATTTAGAAAAATAGACTTTGTGTAACTTAGATTTCAGTGAAAATAATAATTTGAGTTAGGATTTATGGATTGGGGAGGATACTCAAAAGTCCAAAGAGCTATGAGTTAGTAGTTGTCAAGATGACCTAATTGAATACCATTAAATAATATTCCACAATGCATATTTTATTTTTATAAGGGAATCATAAATTCTTGAAAATTTATTGTTCACACAAGATGAAATTATAAGTCCAATGGTTATGGATTTTGAGACATGATAAAATATTGTGAGATATAATATTTTTTTTTGAAAAGATTAGAAATCTCATATTTTGGTAATCAGGATAAATTATTAAATCTAATTTTTCCATTGAAGAAAATGAAAATAAAAAGGTGAGAGAACTATGACATTTTCTAGACTCAATGTGAATCCAAGACAAAAAAAATTAAAGATGGGTATAATAAAATTTTTATGGAACTATTATTATATGAATTATATTATTTATAGAGTCCCCTAATCATGATTGTATACATAAATGAGAGAAAAAAGATTAATGTAAGCATATCACAGATTCCTAGATGATGTTATTTTTAACTATTTAATCATGATATTAGATCTCTTCAAAGAGATGATGATACAACATAAATATGAGGAATATTTTTCAATTTTATATTATCCCTAATATGTTGAGAATGAGAAGAAAACACTTAAGATAAATTATACTATCACTACACCTTACCACTACAAACTAGAAGGTAAATGCTTTTCTGGTGATCATTCCCTTAATATCATAAAGTGCATTGATTAATTAACAATGATGGGATTCAATTTTGATAATAAATTATCCATTAATCTCATATTATTAACCTTAACATGCTAGTTTTCATTTTCATTAGGGATTTACAAATGAACTACATGGATAAATTGCTTAGGAATGTTTTGTCTAAGCTTCTCTAGAAAGAATAGAATTGGTGAAAATAATGTTTATCACTCATTATGGTGGATAAATTGGATGGAAAATTTAAAAATACCATGTCCAATATACATCCAATAAATAATACACCACATGTTTTAATGAGACTTATGATTCAAAGGGATGATAATGAAAATGAGAGTATATGCATATCATGTTTCTAGAAAGGTCATTAAAAGGGGAATTTGTGATGAATTAATGAAGAATTAATTAATAGTAGATACTAAAAGTATATTAATTATAATATTTCATAAGAATATGGAACATATTTGTTATATAATTTTAAAAATATTTATTCAAAATATAGGGACCAAGTATATATAGAATAATTATAAGTAGAATGTGAACACTCATAGTCGTTGATAAAGGGTGATTCTTAAATAAAAAAAATAAGGACACCACTTTTGATTTCCATGTGTATTGATTTAATTTGAACTACTTTGTTATATCATGTGATTCCAGGAATTTTTTTCTATGCCTATTTAGTCTCTATTAGACATTATTTCAAATTTTAAAAAAAAGTTGTATGGTATTTCAACTTGGACGTTGATATATAATCAATACTTCTGTAGAAACACCTAGTGATCTATGTGAGATGTTTTTATATCATCTAGAATTTATGGATAAATACTAAAGATATTATATTTTGGATTATCATGGAATAATGACAATACACCATGAATAATGTTTGAAGGATGAATATCTACATCTAAGGAAATATTCAAGATAAATAAATATTAAATGATATAAATTAATTATAAATTTTACATGAGTTATCCACACTCATGTTCATGAAATGTTTAATAAGTTTCTCTAGATATTATCATTATACACATTGTTGTTCGTTATGATGAAATGGTAAATGTTTTAAAAAATGATGAAAAACAATCTTTTCGAATTAACCTGACCTGCATTCACTACACCTAGAACCTTCAAGTGGTATCAGATAAGTCACCTGAAAATTTTTAATTATTTAATCCAGTTGATCATTATGATGATTCATTTTTAATATTTTACTTGGATTCAATTATTATTCAATTATATTGAAATAATGAATTCATACACTTTCCTATGAGCATAACTATGCCAAGAATTGGTGAAATGTTCTTTGATATTACATCCAGAAGTGTTAGATATTGTGATGCATGGCCGGATTTAAATATATATAACCTAATTTGATGTTATATACTCTAGGACAATAACATACCCACACATTTTCCCAAAACATGATTGTTCATGTGGGAGATCCTTATATGTCATGTAATTGCATAACAATTACACAACATTTTTGATTGAGTGGGTGGAACACAGTTTAGAGTGATAGAATGAATTTTAATTTTGTACACTCCATGTATAACCATATAACATGGAATAAATATGGTTAGTATCCATGTTCTATAATTAAAACACATGAAATGTGTCAACTAATAGTCAAGAAACATGGGTCAACTTTGATTACATTATGTGCATCTATTGTACTCACAACATTACATAATTTAATTCTGTATAGACGATGCATAGATAATATTAAAAAGTACTTTTGAAGGCCATATAATTTTGTACACATCATATTTTAGGATTTACATTCAATGATTAATGTACCCATTTATATTTAGTACAAATAAATTTGTGCAGTACACCATAATAATTAATTATGAATAATAAAATAAATTATTCCTTTAAAACAAAAAATGTAATTTATCATTATTATATTTAGTTATATATATTTAATTAAATATTATGTTTCACATTATTTCATAACAAAATTCCATATACGGTAATTATGAATGATGTCTACTTAACAACCAATAAAAGTAAAAAAAAATTGAATATACTATTGCAAATCATGTCTAAAAAATTTCCTGCTAAATAATAATATTGACTTATGAATTAGTAAACTATTTAATAATATGTCACACCATGTACACTACATGTCATGTAAGTAAATATTACGTACTTGAACGAGACTCTATGAAGTTCAGACTGTACATCACCATTTTCCCTCAATGTAATCATTATGTACGTAAGTATTTTAAGATTAAATTTATTTAAAAATTATTTTTTTGGGAATATTATATATATTCATGACTTAATAAATTAAAAATTGAGATGAATACTTCAATAAATAATATTACAATTAATTTTTTATTTTGGATAAATCTATCCTAATTAATAAGAAATTTAAATTAATGATAACATGTACAAATGAGATTTTGTTTCATTAATGTGAATTATTAAGAGTTTGGTTGAGTAATTTACCTATTTGGTTTTGTTTAATTTAGTACTATTTCATTGGTTTTTAATTATACAAATTTCTTTTTGATTAAATATGATTTCCTGCATTCGATCTATACCACCTATAATATATATTATCTATGTGTCGATGATTTATTTTATGTATCTAATACCCTATGTTCCCCTCTTCCATGACTATGTAGAAAACTATTATGGATAAAGATTCAAGTAGAGTTGGTAGTGCATAACATGATCTGATTTTAAACAAACCAAGATGATACAAAGATCAATGGTTGGATGCTACCACTCTAGCTATGTTCATAGATCTTTCCTCTAAGTGTGATAGGGTGAATTATCCTCCACTAGATAAATAAACCATTGAAAATCTCATGATCAAGTCACTCTTTTCTATAAGTTTTTATTCAATTTCAATAGATTTCTATTTTTATGATTCATGTTTATATGATCTTAAATGAAATCATAAAAACCAAATTAGATAAATAAACATGAATGATAAAATAAAATAAAGATATTTTTTGAAATTATTTTCTTCATAAACTATTATATAAAGAATTTAATATCAAATAAATTTCAAAAAGATATGTTTATGATAAAATATTGAAATTAATGAATAATAAAAAAACCCTAAAAGTAAAATTAAATCCAAAATGTAACATCCCACTCTTCCACCGTAAACATATTTTTAAATAATTCAACATCTTGTGTTTCACGCAACACCGAGTTCGAGAGCACCATGAATTATCAAACAAGACGTTTAAAAAGATGATTATGAATAGTATTAACTAATTTATGAAATTTATATTATTTTTTCAAAATAGACATCATTTTTGAGTTTGGAATATCAAAATTAACTTATGTTAAATTTTTAATATTTTTCTGAAAGATTTCAATTTTTATGAATAGTGAAAAATACTGCATTATTGTTAAAAACTGACTTTTTCATTTAAATAATTATTTCATATTAATTTTTTAAAAATTAATAGTAGAAAAAGGTAGAATTGATTAACCCAATGTACATCATTAGAATCATTTTTGTAATCAAATTACATATAGAAATTTATTGATCTTTTGAACGCCACTTTTACCAGCCCTCTAACCACATCTATAGATTAGAATTAAACATAATTTTTCTGTTTTTGTGAATTGTATTTAGAAAAATTGACATACAAGGTTGTAAAATGTAAAAAAAATATATTTCTAATATAATTTGAATAATTTTTTGTGAATGGTTACTTTTTTGGATTTTTTACCACAGTTAAAGATAAAGAGGTCAATTAAAGGTAAAATTAATATTATAATGATATAAAATAACACTATAACTTTTCCCAATTTCATTAAATATAAAATTTTTCAACCAAAATCAATTTTAGGTCGAAAATATGATCCTTTTTATTCCACTTGTGATAGATTAGAACATTTATTATATTTTATTTGAAGAATAGTTATAAATGTCATATTCAAATTTTAATATTTACATGATAGTTAATAATAGGTTATATAAGTGATATATTAGAATATATATAGTCTATTGAAAATTATAGTGATTATATACATCATAGAAATTAATTTATTATTTTATAGATTAAATAACTACCCTTAATGATGACTCAATAGTGAAACAGAAATTATTTTATTAATATAAATAAAAAATACATGATATTAATCAAATTTAATTAAATATAATTTTTCTTAATTAATGATATACAAGAATTTTGTAGATAATATAGACATTTTAGTGAAATATTTTATGTATTTTTTCCATTTTTTGATATTTTAGTAAATGAATATATGGATTAGTATCAAAATTGACATAAAAGATACGTTAAGATAAAAAATATTTTATTAAATGTTTTAAAATCCAAAAAAATATAAGGTTATGAAAACTAATATGGTAACTTTTAATTAAATAATAAATTATACAATTGATTTTTTTGCCTTTTATAGTTACTATATTAACATTATATTATAAAAAGACAAGTAAACATGGTAAGAGTTAAACTATTTAACTGAGGGTTAAATCCAAATGATATGGCTATTTTTGTGACCTAAACTCTTCGAAAAATAATTGGTTGATGGTATTTCAACACAAAATAATATTACCATATCAATAAACCACAATGAATATATTTGAAACCTAAAATTAATTTATAATAATTTAAATGTTTTGGAGAATCCAAAAGTACCCCTCTCTTCTCTTATAAAAGAGAACATCTACATCCCTTATATTAACAACACTAAAGTCGTCTGGCTTGGCCAACCCCTACCCACTTCTCCTCCCATATTCCCCCACATAATATTAGTGGCCATACTTTTGGATTAATCCTATCCTACTGATTCCTTTAGTGAAAATAAAAAGGATACACTCAAAGAAGATGAAATTATTTCTCCAATACCATTCAATTTCATTTATTTAACTACTTTCTCCTCATATGTTGTTTCTATAATAAATGAATAAATACAGTTTCATATACATTCTGAAATTTTATTATGGTTATGGAAAAACTATATTCCACCTTTTATCCATCCTACGAATAACAATATCACTATGAGTGCGTATATACGACTAACCATCTCCACATTGTGGTGTAATTTGTCAATCAACACTACATTATTTGGAAGGGTATACTGATGAGTATAATGGATATAAATAATGAATATAACTTGATAATTAATATATATAATTAATATACCATCCAATTCCTTACCTTGTTACCATCATGGAAAAGATATTGTCGCTCGTGCATACATAAGACCTACCATCTCCATGATGAGGTAAGAATCATTTTCCATGTTAACCCTTCATGAAAGATTATAAAATTAATATGATGTGTAAAAATAATATTTATGAACGTTATATAATTATTTATGAAAATAAAATACATCATATTTATAAAAAAATGACTCACACAACAAAATATGCTTAGGGAAACAAAGCAGTTAACACTCAAAATAATGGTAATAATGAAATATTATTTGTGTTTTAATATGATACACTGACTTAAATGTTTATTATTATTTATAATAGATTCCACGATATTATTTATCCTTAATGAGAATCTGATATCACCCATTTCATACAATTCATTTTTCTCTAAGATGTGAAACATTATATTATGACTGACATGTAGTGATAGTCTAAGGAATATGAGTTTTTTCAAATGAGAAACTATGTTTTTAATCATTTCATGACGTAATGTAAAACATATGTTTGTATCTAGTTTTTTCAAGGCTACTAATTGATATTTCCTTTGGGATTGGATTTATTTTGATTATGAAAATGTAATAAAATAATACATTGATTCTTGGAGAATGGGGTTGGGGTATAACATAAAATCCTTTCATTATTTATTTATTGAATGGAACCATAGTTAAATGTTCTAGTATCACTAAATCTAGGGTGATTTATATTATCATGGAGTTATAAATAATGTTTAGGGTTGACTTGACTATGTTTGAATCAATGATTTACTCTGAAAACAAGACTAAGAGTAAGTTAGAGGCCTCTTTTGGGTGAAATCTCAGTCAGATTTTTCGTATTGGGAGTATAATCAATACATAAAGGAGCTATGTGTTAGTTGTGGGAAATAACACTTATCTAAATACCTAAAAATAAATCATCAGGACACTGTTTAGAATATATGAATGTAAAGATAGATCCTTTCTACTTGATTATTCTTGTTCTAAGACATTCTTTGTTCAGTTATGAAGGATATTTAGACCTGAAAAAATATAGTGAGACCTAATAAGTTAATAATAATGATTATATATCACATATTTTAGTAATCAAAATAAATTACAAATTATTCAATTATTCTATTATAGAAAACTAAAAATGAAACCATGGGAACATTTTTATCTTATATGGACATAGACCATGTCTTCACCAGTACAAACATACTATATTGGTATAATTAATTATTCATTAAAATAATATATGAAGAATAATATTTTGTTATGGAGATCCCTATTCATGATCAACCACTTCACTAAGTGAATGAAGATGAATGGTAAGCCTACCCATCATTATTGATATTTTTTATATCTGGAATGATAATGATGGAACAAAAATGTATGAATGCCAACAATATTTAATCTCTTACCCTATAAGTTGAGAAATAGAATTATGGGATTAATATAATTAGATTTTAACTACCCTGTAAAAGAGTAAACTAAAAGAGGGATTCATATATAGTGATCCATCGTTCAAAATATTGGAAAATGTTGACTAGTTAGAAAAGATTGCCATCCACTTTCTTATTGAATTTCAAATTATTTTCATACTATCTTCCTTACCACTTTATTTGTCATTTTTCATTAGAGATAATTGAATTGAATATAAGGACATATCCTTTTGAATATATTGAAATGGTTCGCTAGGAGGATAAGGGTCGATGGGAGTGACGTATGTTAGTCATTGTTAAGAATAAAATAAAATTTCAATCTGGGAATCCTATGAACAATATAAATCCCATGGTGACAATACATGGGCCTTCAATGTGACAAAGTATTCTAATTTAAACCAATGCACATGAGGATATTTGATAATCTATAGGAAAAAATGGTCATCAGATTAATAACTATAATGAATTAAAGAACAAAAAATAAAAAGATTCTACATCAGGTATGTCCATTATTATTAAAATTATTCTTTTATAATTGACTAGAATATTTTTTTAATATATATATATATAAATATATTAAAAATATAGTAGAAAATGGGTATAAAAATATTACAAGAATTTAGGAGAACTCTCTACGTAGCCGATAAAGGGAGTTTCATGAATAATCCAAATAGATGACATATGATTTGATTTCAAAGATGGATGATTCTTTATTTATAATGATTTTTAATTTTAGTCTTACCAAAAATATTTTCGCCATATCTATTAAATAACAATGAGTCATTATATCATATTTTAAATAAATATTTAGTTATTTCTTACATAAAATTCATGAATCACGGAATTCCACCCCAAAATAATGGTGAATATAAAAATAATACGTAATATTATTTCTTAATGAAATATAAATATTTTTAAAGTTATAATGTTATGTGTTGACATGTTTATATATATAATAGTGTCTAATAACTATTGATCAATACTACTTGGTATAATGATAATCTCATTATCAAATCATAGACAATGAAAACATTAGAAATCAGAGAACTCCATGAATTCTTAGAATTATTTCATTAAGGTCTTCTGAACTATTATAAAGGTAATCCATTTGTAATTTTGTAAACGTTTTTAGATTCCTTTAAGTAATTTTTAATTCATTATAATGTATTGAATATAATTTATTTAAATCAATTTCCCTTCTTAAGTGGGCTAATGATATGATATCATAACTAAGTATGAATATAACATTCAAATATAGAGTGATGATATTCCTAAACTCACATTTCCTTATACAATTAAATGTAATGAGGGTAGTGAAATAATGATTGACGGGGAGTCTTATGTGTGTCGAAAATATTCCATGATTTCTTCAATGATATTTTTCAGAAATAGATATATAATATATTTCCATAGGCAATTATATTAACTAAATAATTTCATATTTATATGATGAAGAGTCTTTTAGGTCACCACTATATATGTTTAGACGATATGTATATTTTTAAGTCAAATACACTAAAATCAAAGGAATACACTATGTGAATATTAGAGTATTATCCAATTATTACTCAGGATATTAACATCCCTAGGATTGAAAAATATTTTCCAGGGACAACTATATTTAAATATAATTCATGAATAGTTCTTTTGATATAGTGGTGGTACACTTAACTTTTAGTATGTTAAGGATAAATATGCACATGAGTTGGCATAATAAAACATAAATCAATTATTCATAGTGGGAGGAGTTGTTCTATATACACATACTATAGTGGAATGCTAATAACAACATGTTATTTTATATCCACCATGGTGGGTTATAAATATATATTATACATTAAGTGTAATGAATTATACAGGTTAGTAGGAGTTGAAAATTAGCTACAATGGATATCATTGTATGAATTATATAATCGATTCCATGTATCCAAATTAAATGTATCTATATTTTCAATGTTTCTTTATTTCATACCATTGGGGATTATTCATGAGACAATAGACACATGTATTATAAGATATTATAAATATATATATATATATATTTATTTTTTCAGAGGTTCCCACAATGTCTCAACATTAGCTATGAAACACTACACAAATTTACATGATAAATTGATTAGAATTATACTTTTCAATGAAATATTTTATTATCATTTTTTTGGACATCATGAATGGATTCTTTATTAGAGACCCTTTTGAACATGTCAATATGAAATAATAATATGGGTATGTGGCACCAATTATTTCCAAAATGTTTTTAATAATGTATAAATACATTTATTTACAAACTAATTCATATTGAACAAAATATATTATTTAGAATGAAGGAGTTCAAATCATTTACAAGAGGCTAGTTGTAGTGATACTTTTCCAGAAATATATGTCAATAACATATATATAAATAAATATTTAGTATTTACAGATTGTTAGGATTAAGGAATGGATAACTCTAACAGTGATGTAAATTAGTAACCACGTTCTTATAGTAATTGATAATGTAAAATTTAATGAAATCATATTAAAAAAAGATATAATAAATCATAAGTTTTTATATATCTAAATAAGTAGTTTATAAATGATTTATTTCAATTTTTGGGTTATACGAATAGTAATAGTATTATAGTTTTATGATAATCAGAGAATATCGTACTTGGAAATATATAAGGATTTTGGTAAGGGAACAAAAGGAAAATACGAATGGATTTGACTACTTGAGGGATTATATAATATTATCAATATAGTAGTAAGAATATTTTTAATAAATAAATATTTGAAAATTTTCACAATCCATTAAATAATGTAGTAGGACTAACAACTAAAAAGGCACTTAATAATTTTCTCTATTGAATATAGGATCCGATTGTATTTAGTTATCCTGAACCAAATTCATTATATTTCTAATTACAGAGATATTATATGGACATAATAGTAATTTAATATATTATCACTGGAATATTGTGATTCTTATGAAATAAATCTGGTAAGTCTATAGAGTATGTATCACATTCAAAGGTACTAATAGTTCCCCACAATGATGAAAAACATTAAGTTCTATGATTATATTTTTAAATGCTTGTTCTATTGTTGGATAATATAATCTAATAGGACATGTATCTTGTTTGTCAGTCTAGTGTATGATTTTCATAAGTGGATGATACTTTATCCCATTTTGTTTTTCAATTTGTAATATCTAATTGAGGAGATTATGAAAAAAACCATCCTATTAGAATTCCACATGTTACGTGCAATTGGATAGTCAAATATAAGAACATTAGTGTCATTCCTTTTTATTGAGATTATTATTAATCCTTATAACGAGTCTAATACATTGATGTATGATGAATTATAGAACTATATATTCATTTAGTATAGTATGATATGTTTGGTGTGTCATGGTTGATTTTAATTTTATGAATAATTATGTAAATGATTTGTGAATTTTGATAATGAAACATTATATCTCAGGACCATTGATTGGAATGAATCGTTATAGTAAAACACTATGGACATTTATTATTAATGGATTCATTTCATGAATTCAATTAACGATATATTGAGAACTTAGTTTAATGATATTACTACCAAACATTATGGATTATTGATACCAAGATAATGGGATTATATGTCAATGTGAGTGCTCATATATGGTTGTTTCCATTATGAAATTTACTACTTCACCTTTTGTTAACATTATATATTTCTATATGATGATATTGTAATTAATGAAATCTCTCTCCTTTCCACTTTGTAAGTTAACTAGATATTCACAAAATTAGGGTTTCCAATGTTCATAGTTAAATTAAATTCGAATTTTGTATTTAGGTTAAATATTATTCCTTATTGTGAGAAATAATTTTTATTCAATATTTATTCTGCACAATTACTCAGTCAATGATGTGAGTTGAATTCTTAAGTAAATATTGTATCATAAGACTATTGTATAAAATATTTATTTATCCAATATTTTATTTCAACATTAAAAAATAATATATTTTTATTTATTATATATTTTTATAGTAATGAGATTATTAAAAAAAATATTTATTCACAAGGCCATAAAAAATTATTTATCTATTGTTTTATTCACAAGGTAATAATCTAAATTTATAACTAAATAAATATGTATTTAGATAAATAAATATTAAATAAATATTTTTTCTCCCGAATCTAAATATAATATTTATTTATTTATTTGGTGAATAATATTAATTTTTTATTCTAGGTCCGGTAAATGATGAGGTCGGTGATATGGATGAGTAAATGACATGATAACAAAAATCATATATTCTTAAATATCATTTATATAAAAAAAGATATTATTATTTTATTAAATAATATTCATTTGTGTAAGTTAACGTGTTCCATTATCCCGAGATTTATATATAGATTCTTATATAATATTAATAATGTTTGAAATAATTTTTGTAGTTTTCAATGATTACTCTCTCTAAAAACTCTCTTCAGATTGTCTGTAGTGGTTCCTTCAAGGCTGAGATAACTCCTCCAAATCCTTCACCTACTCATGAACTAGTGAACCTGTGATGTGATCTATATGATTTAAGGACCACTTTTGATTATCATCATGATTGATTCAAGACAATTGTTACCACTAAACTAACACCCAAATATTGATTAATGATATTTTTTATATCATATAGAATTAGTGTATTAACATTATATGGATTAATGTTTGGATCCTATTTTTGAAATAAAAAAACAACATGAATGGTGATCAAAATTTGTATTAAAAATTGAATATGGTTCTCAAAGTTATGTTATATTTTGTATTATTAAATTATTTATAAAATTAATTGGAATGAACCTCTCTCTAGTTAGGAGAATATTTCATAATGTTTCTATAGATTTAATAATGAGAAATGTTTCTCCATTTAAGGTTATTATGGTTTATTTGTAATAAATATTGAAAAAACATCATTGGGGATTATTGAGAGTGAAATCATATACACCTGGACACTAAATATGCAACATAGTGGGTGAAAGAAATGGGATGGTTCTTTGTAATAGATGGGTCCCCATAGGTGGATGATATTTAATGGTTCAATGTAAGGGATGAATCCCCTATCATAAAATATATTTGATTGTTCTAATAATGAAATGTTTCACTTGAATTATTATATTATGGTACACATTTGAGTGTTGAAAATAGTACATAGGTATTATATATTAAATAGGTTATTAGGTATGATGTGGTCCCCCTCAGGTGGCGATTTTTAGCTACCAAAGGAATCCATCCCTGGCTGAAGAAAGTATGTTTTACCTCGGATGCGAGGTTAGAACTCAGTAATCAAAGATGATCATTGTAAATCTCCTATTTATTTTTTTATCATTATAACCATTCCACATGTATAATATGCTATAGTTACTAGTTTTGTTAGATAAATCATTGGGGGTGTCCAATCAAGTATTACACACAGACTTATCAAGAAACCCGGACATGTATATACCAATGTATTCCCCAATATTTCATGTTCTCATATATAGTGTCCATAGATTATGTGACTAGGATGGAGCATCTCAATGAGGTTTTTGAGACCAGGTTTTGATGTGAATCTTGGATGTTTATATATCATATATTTATTTTAAAGTTTTGTTTATTTATAATTGTGATCAGCCTAGTGGTTGATCACTTTAGACATTTTCTTGAATAAAATAATTTCATTTATTTTTTCATTTATTTTTGAATTAATTCCATATACTTTAATTTTTTAATGTTTTTTTGGTTATTGAAATTGTAGTTTGAAACTGATATGAGGGTATAGTCTCCCCACATTATCAACCTAGACCCCCGTTTCATTTTTTAAATATCTAAATTATGTGGGGGAATGCCTGGGGTCATGTGAAAATATACCTAGGATAATAATGAGTGGTCTCTATCTAAAGGATTAACACTTTGGTTGATGAGCTTTTGGTCATATTTCCTTTAACATAAATTGGTGGATATTCGGGATTATATAGTGAAATAGATATGGTTGATTGAGAATACATGTATATGGATAAAGTCACTATATTAATGGCCGAATAATAGTCACCCCATAAATAGGATAAGACAATTTAACATAATGAGATTCTATATTTGAATGAGGGATCACATAAATATCCACTCTAAGATTATGTATTGACCAAAATCACTCTTATATACATTGTTATAAATGTTAGTTTATTCAATGTATTTAAAATTATATAATTTACAGATTGAAGATTAAAAACATTTTTAACCACCAATTTATTATAGTTGATCAATAAAATTACTGGGTTTTGAGGCTACTCACATCTTTAGACACCGATTCATATAATTATTTTTTTTGAAAGTGAAGAATATGAAATCCTGTAATGAGGATTGATATAGAATGATATTTAAAATAATCAATATTGTAAAATTATGAAGCCTTTATAAATTTTTGAATTTAATTTACATGATGTTATACATAACACCTAAGGATATAACACTAAAAGTAATTGAAAAAACATAAAAAATAAAATGAATGTGTTGAAAAAATAAGGACATAAATTGATTGAGTAAATGATTAAATAGATTTAGTGTTACACTATCATATATATACGTACACTTGAGAAGTTATAGGCATGTATTATTGGAGGTTCATGTGTTTTCACCATTAACATAGGTAAGTCTATAAGCTAACTATAAAAGGTTTATTTCTATTAGTGTTATTGCAACTGGATATATATAAAACTGTCATTTGTGGTGCACATTTTCCATCAGCATAAGTCAGGGATAGTCCCTCTATATAAAGAATGAATATAGGATGATTTTCCGCAGAATATGTGTAGTTGATAAATATTATTATGTGAGATATTGTGCACATATTACATCACCATGAACTAGGGTTTTTCTACATAGATAGGAAAATTTGAATGAAATAAGGAATTTGAAAAGAGGACTTTGATTTAATTAAAATGCGTAAATGTAAAATAATTATTTTAGTACTCTAGTGCAAACAAATACATTGTTATAGTGGAGAATATTATTAGGTATAAATATAAGGTTATCTATTTTAACAAAAATATGTAAAACTAATCATAATTACATCATTTTTGTGTGTGGAATATATCTAGTCCTTCAGTCAATATTCATCATTCCTTTTTTGGTTTAATTTTTTCTTAAGTCATAATAGCTCTTAATTAGTGGGTTTAAAGAACACAACCTTTTATGGAGGTTTTTGATCACTTTTTCAGGTACACATTTTATATGTTTTGATTATAGATTATATTTATTTAATCCTAGCTGTGATTGGAAAATATTTTTTTTAGAGTAATTGGGGAATTGTGTGGTTGGTGCACAGTTTTCCCAAACCATGAACCCATTCCATAAACTCATGTAAACCCAAATAGAGGAGATTCACATATATGGCCCAAAGGTTTTCAATCAAAGTTCTCTTCAAGTAGTAACCATGAAACTATGTTAATGTAACAGAGCTATTACGCACATGATTTGGTGAATCCTTGCACCCTAAGTAGGAAAACATGCCTTCATAATTTTAAATCCCATAAAATTAGATTAAAAATCCTAAACTCCCTGAATACACCCTATTTCAACCTAAATAAACCGTAGACATATTTCTCAAATTTTTTTAGGCTTTCCAATGGATTAAAATGTATTAAAACCTTTATTATTTCCAAATAGAATACTAGATTAAAGATATTGACCACTCTCAATAAGTGGTTCTCATTTTGATGAGTTTCCCCTTCCTCTAGTCTTTCTCTCATCATTTGTTGGGGTTATTTCATCAATAATAAGAGGATATAGATATATTTTTTGATTTTCATAATACATTTGATATGAGATATAGGTTTCTAAAAGATCATGTTCTTTATTGGTTCACTATAATTGTGGGTTTTCTTTGATGAGTATTCATCGTCAATGTTGAGGTATTTAGGTGGTATAAACCGAAAATACCATAGTATTGATTTAATTATGAATATGTAATTGTGAAATTTTAAATTTACATTTTTTTGGAGTAAAATGGATGACTTGTGTTATTCAAATTAATTTCCAGGTGATAATAATTTTGGTAAAATTATGGGAAACTGAAATTGGTGTAGTTGGATTGACTGATTGGTAAATTAATCAATGTAATGTTGTGATTATATAATTGTTGGGAAATTGGGATTGGGTACTTGGTAAATAAATATAATACAAATTAATTGGAAATAGTTTTTATGAGATGGTGAAGCTAACATTAATGTGTTAATGGGTTATATGAATTGAATATTGCAAAAATATTTAATGGTAAATTCGACATAATATTTCACTTGATTAAACAATTGAATCATGATTTGTTTGATAAATTGTAATGTTAAATCAAGATGTGAAATTATGGTTATTTTTTTAATGGTTATTAACCTAGATAAATGTGATATATATGATATTGTGTAAATTGATAATGAATGTGGGACATATACAGCTGCATCAAAAGCCGACTAGTGTGATTGATTGATAATCGTGTGTGGGACAAGGACTATTTCATTAAAAGACAATTGTGATAATGAGTGTTGGACATAATATAATTATTTAAAAGTAGAATTTTGTGAGTAATTGATAAGTTTGTGTTTAATGTACTATTACATCCAAATCCCATAGAGATAATGACTGTGTGACACATATTACGGCTTCAAAGGCAGACGGGGTCCTAGCCATTACATTCTAGGCCCAATATTTTGGCATTGTACTATGGTTTCAATTAGATGAAAAATGAATTAAAATTAATTGATAATTTATAACAATGAAATTATAATATTTTATTACCCATGGGGATAGTTCAAAATATGACACTGGATGAAGCATGTACTTGGAGGTTTAGGTGTCCTCAGGAACATATGGATTTATGTTGTTAAATAATGAATACCAGAATATATGTAAACTATTATCTTTTTATCATTAATTATATTTATTAAAAAAATATATAGTTTTCATGAATGGATGTTATTTTAGACACCTTCAGTGGTGGATTTATGATTTTTACTCACACCCAACACAGACTATCTAATAGGTAACTTGATAGACATAAAATTTGTAGGACCAGAGAAATTCAAGTGTGATATGATACATGGATGATTTAGGAAGAAGCATGGATGAGGGAACTATTTTGGGTGTTCAGACCCATTTAGTAAAGTTGATGGGTCTTTATTATGTATGTTCATTAGAAAAATGCAACATATTTGGGAATGAAATATAAATTATTTTATTTTGGATATTGTATTTTTTGGTTATCAAGTGATACTGGGGTTTTGTTATTGTTTATATCATTTAGTTATTATTGTTCTATTTCCACTATTAGGATACCATTTTAAAGGGGGTATAGTGTACTCATGATCAATATTAGTCTGTTAGTGCTAGTTAGTATCCCATAGCATATGGGTAGGTGTTCATGATGTCAGGAGACCAACCAGATCGGGGAACCAGGGTGTGATACACAGTTTTGGATGTCATAAAGTGGTATCAAAGGAGTTTTATTTTCTTTTAATTGTTCTTACTAATTGGGGGTGGTTGAAAGGATACTAGGTTTAGTCTATCGTTGATTAATAGATCATTCATGGGAGTAGAAAAACCATGTAAAATGGTCAAATTCATGTACCCAGGGTATGATTATTTTCACTCATGTGTGTTGGGACTATTGGATGATATTTCACCTCGAGTGATGAAAATGTTATTTATTTTGCTTTGGATATTTTTCCATATTATTAATGTACCCCATAATGGAACGAGCTTTTTTCACTCATGATTATTTTGTCACATGATTATTTTTAAGAATGCATTGAAAACTAGTTTTGGTTAAGCTTTTGAAATTGAATTGTGTTTCCTTTCTTGGGTAATTGAAGTAAAAAAGATCTAATAAATTAATTAATTTTTTTATATGATGAAAAATTATAATTAATCGATCAATAATTATAATATTGAATAATTTGAATGTGGTTACCATTTGTTAACCATGAACTATATGTAAGATAGTTTTGGCTAGTGATACTACCACAGTTTTAATTGCATAGTGGTGTTTGTGGGAATGTTAGGTTACAGATTATTGTGAGTCAATCTTATGTAAATATGTTAATTTTTGTTATGTGACTTATACATGTTCTTGGAACTATATTTATATACAACATGATTAAATTTTTTGAATGGAATACATGATTTTTTGGATTGAAATGATCCACTAGTGGTGAAACCAGATGCAAAAACATTGCATGGTAAAGATTTCAGAGAGCAGTTTTGTGAGAAATTTGGTTGATTCATTCTGTTTCTTGAAAGATACCCAGGGTAGGATGTGTAGAGTATGTATAATATAACATGGTACTTTCTATTGCAACACCCTCCAATGATTACTAGAGAGGGTGGACCAGAGGATATTGTGTTATAGATAGATTCCATTCAAACTATACTTGACCACATAGAGAATCCTACTATGAAAAGAGTTAAGTTTGAAGAATATATATTATATGGTCCATATAAGCTTTCTAAAGACACCCAATCATGGTATCGATAACTCGTGAATTTGGAGTGGACTGACTTTCATGAGATTTCCTTGGTGAACTTTTATCTTGATATTCCTAGTGAGGAGAGAGTAGGTTTGATTATGAGGTTGACTTAGGGGATTATATCCATTAAGAACTTTGATGGTATCCTCAAATATCTCCTATACAACCTTCTAGAATTCACACGAGATGATTCAAACATCGAAAAGGGGTTTTAGGATGGGATTAAATGTGAAATTTAGTCTTAAGTGAATATCATTAGGCTGATGAAGTTTTCAAAGGTGGTGAATTGAAATCTCATTTCTAAAGTGAACCTGAAGAAGGATTTCTATGGATGAAATATGGATTCTACTGGATTTTTAGGCATTATAAATTCCATTTGTAGGAATAATGATTATGAGAATTATGTTTGGATCAGTGGAAATCATAGTTCTCAGGGGGGAAGGATAAGTTACGTATGACCTTCCCAAGGAGACATATCCCTAGTGCTGTAGGTTGGGTTACTTTTTTAGACATCGTGCCAACCCTCAGTAGAGTGATGATCCTGTAGTAGGATTTGATATCAAAAAAGGTTTTGTAGGAACCTATGATAGACAGTAAATCTTGGAGTGTCCAGGTATAATCAGAGTGTGTTAATGGTTCTGTCTACATCGTATCAGTCTGGAAGATAGAGTACTACTCATCGTGGTGGTTTAGGTAGTGGAAATGGTTCTTATAGACTAAAGATACCATGCCAATAGAGTGGTCAAGCTTAAGGGAATCAAACTATATCACATTGAAGTGTGAATGGACAGATGCATGTTTTTTATCATACACAAGTGGATAACGGGGTTGGACATTCGACATTTAGAGTTAATGTTCTTGTATAATCTACACTTGTTATTGAATTATTTTTGTAGTGATTCCATTATTTCTTTTATATTTTTAAAACATGTCAATGGTTTGAGCTAGATGGTGGAGTTTGTGAGTGGGGTTTTGATGATATATTCAATTTTTGAAGAATGTTCAAGAGGCATTTGCTCGTTCAAGGGTAGTTAACTCAAGGACTAGGAGACTATTTTCCATGTAATCTATAAATTATAGATATTTCATGATTTGGACTAATTATGGGTATAGAGTAGTTTTTCAAATAATTAAAAAATATTCAATATTTCAATAGTATATTGTCTTTTATGTATCCTGATGGTGAGAAATATATTCATTGTGGAAATTGGGATATTTAGCCAGGCCAAGCAAGGTTGGTTTGTCAGTAACTTGGCAAACTCACCTCTTATTTTGTGGGTATTTTTTTGGATTATGGGGGTGAAAAAAAAAATTATTTCAATTTATAGTTTATACAATTGAGGATTATTCCATGAAGTCTTCTCAAGGATGAAACCTAGGAGAGATGAAAAATTTAAAATTTATCTCTTATCGTAGCAGAGCCTGTTTTTGTCCCACCAAAAAACGACACAATGTAAGGTTTTGGAGCTTAAGACTATACTCTATGTGTTGATGGAAAATGGGTTTATCCATACAATCTTGTCATGTTGGGGATATGTAGTTCTGTTTTCAAAGAAGGATTCCCTAAAACTATGTTTATGTTTTTATTATCATAAGTTCAATCGGATGATTGTGAAGAACTCGTATCCACATACATGTATTGACGACATATTTGACATGTTGATGGGAGCTTGTGACTTCTCCAATATCGACCTGAGATCAAGGTATCATCAGTTGATAGTTTGAACTTATGATATACAAAGGAATGCTTTCAGAAGTAGGTAACGAATTTATGAGTACATGGTAATGAAATTTGAACTGATCACTCCTCCAATAGTATTTATGGACTTGACGAATTGAATCATCAATCCATACCAAGATTATTTTGTTTTTTTATAATTTTGGATAACATCATGGTCTACCACTAGACTCACGGAGATCATTCCCAACATCATGACATCATCTTGAATACATTGTAATAGAATCAACTATATGACATGTTATTTAAGTTCAAATTTTAGATAGTCTAGGTACAGATCTTGGGACACATCATCTCATAGGAAGGTGTGTCAGTGGAACTAAAGATGGATCAATCAGTTGTTTCTTGGGAACAACCCAATAATGTTTATGATATTTGGACTTTTTTGGGAATATAGGGTTAGTAACAAAGGATCATAAAAAAAATTCTTATTTGGGAATAGTTCTTTTAGGATTTAATAAGAAGGGGGTAAAGATTGACTGGTCTAGATAATGTGATAAATTTTTTTATAAGTTGATGATGTTATTTTAAATGAGACCTAATCTAGAACCTACACGAGCGAGGGGATGAGTATAATGTGTTTTGTGATTCTTGTGGAATCATTATTGGAGTAGAACTAATGTAGGGAGATCGAGTTGTGTTGTATGGTTCATAATATTTGAGGCCACATGAATGGAACTACGTTATGAATGACAATAAATTAGGTAAATTGGTTTTTCATTTGATGTGTTGGAGAGATTAGCTTCCCATATAATTGTTCTCTGTGTTTTAGTATTACAAGATCTTCAATAATATATATTTATATTAATGCTTCAATATTAGAAATTACAGATTTGTTGAGGATATGAAGTCATTCAACTTTGATCAACAATATATGATTGGATACGGAAACATGTTTTATGGTGATCTATGTAGGAAAACTCAAACTCAACTAGTTCCGGAGTATAGTGTTGAGTGGAAACTGATGATTTCACTTGTTAAAATAAATTTTTTGGTTCACAATGGATAGGATAAGATGAATCTCATATCAAATTAAGTAGATGCTATGATTTTGAGCTATATTAGAGAAATAAAGTATGAGGGTTACTAATTTCTATCCTTAAGGGATGGCCTTGAATGTGGGGGGTCACCTTATGATTGATCCATATGTTAGGATGGGATCATCTATGTTAGGAATCCGATTTTTTTCTACGAGCATGAGGGAGGATATTATGCAACAATTTCAAGCCAAAAAATGGGTTTCCATCTTGGTTTGACGAAAATTTACCATGAACTCTATAAAAACTATTAGTGTCCAGGCATGAATATGGAGATAACGAGGTTCATAAAATAATATTACACCTATCAGGAGGTGAAGGTGAAGCATTAATGAACTGATGGTTTAATAAAAATGTTTCCCATTCTAGAATGGAAATGGGAAAATTTTGCTATGGAATTTTTTTGGAACATATAAGGATTTATTAGAATAATGATTATATTTGGGTGGTAACATTTAAATTGATTAAAGTAGCATATTTCTTGAAAATATGTGAGAATACCTTATTAGATCAATTAAGAGGATTGTAAATTTGGGAGGAAATATGTCTGAATGAGGTGCCACAAATTACAGTTTCATAACGTTACTCACACATTAATTCATGGTTCTGGTAGGTATTTTAGAAGGTACATTGTAGACATGTTTTACTAAGTATAAAATTCCACCCATAGATAGAAGGTTTGTTAGAATTTACTATACATGTACATAGGGACATGTAGTGAGTTTGTGTTCAGGACATTGGTGGATCTTTGGAAAATCAGTATCTCTCATTCAGTTCACATGTAATTAAATTTATCATGGTTATATCTAGATGGAAGCATATGAGGCTCTTTATGGTGGACCTTGAAGATGAACTCTATGTTAGATGGTGGTAGGTGAGTCAGATTTTTTAGGACCAACTATCAAGCATAATACGTCAGAGCAGGTTCAGAGGATTTAGAAGAAAATGACTACAACTAAGAGTAGAAACAATTCATCTATAGATATACATTTTTGACCACTTGAGTTTATATAGGCTGATCATATGTTAATTTGGGTTTCACCCATATTATTTTCCATTAGATTAAGCTATAGGGAAAGCTGTAGCCCATGCTTATTGGATGGTATGTTGTTATGAAGAGAACCATGATGGTTGTGTAGCTATTTTCACTTCGATTGAGGTACAATGCTATGAATGATGTTTTTCATGTGTCGTAACTTCAATTATATCAACTTGTCCCATCACATGTGTATTATGATTATGGTTTTCATCTTGGGACTAATGCATCCTTTAGGGAGCATCTGATAAATCTATTGGGTTATAATGAGAATCTGTTGTGGGGAAATATAATGTCATTGGTTGGTGTATTGGGGAAAAATGTATGTTTTCATGAGGAATAATTAGAGAGAGAAGAAATATGTGGGCTCAAAGTCCCGATTCTTTTGACTCATAATCAGAATATTGTTTGGGGGAACAACTCCTCGACGAGTTTTTATAAGGTTGGATGATTGTAAAATCCCAATCTTTTTTATATTTTTTTAATACTATTTTTAGGTAGTATTTACCCTTTTTTTAGTATATCATGATTGGGTTTTATCACTAGTGGATTTGGGTGACATTTGGAAGATTTTGGATGAAATTGTGGTAGGGCATGTTTTTCCCAAACCCTACAACCAGGACAGAAAACTCTACAAACCCAAAAAAAAAATGGATTCACATGGCTAGTGTAAGGTTTGTTAAGCCGTGTTCACTTATTGTATTTACTATGTGACTCCTTTATAGTTTTTAAACAATGTGTTTCAATATTAGGGGAAAATGTGTTATCTAAGCAGGAATACATGCACGTATTATTTTAAACCCCTAGAAATTAGAATAAATATTCCTAAAACCCCTGAAATTCACAACTAGTCAAAAAAGCATGAGTCTAAAACTATTTATCTCATAATGGGAGATTCCAAAAGTGTATCCATGGGATTCAAAACTCTTATATTAATAAATCAAATCCTTGATAGAAGATATTCACCTATCCTAGTACGATAATCTATTTTGGATTTGTTTCCCCTCTCTCTCAGGTCTTTCTCTCACCCTATGAAGGGCTGTTTTTCCAATTATAAATAGATGTGGATCTTTTATTTTATAGATATAATATTCCTGATCATGGAAAAATATATCTAATCCATATCTTGTTCTTTTTCATGTTCTTGATCACCATGCTTCAATTATGGATTTCTGTTAGTGATCTTTCATCACCAATATTGAGGTTGGTGGTCTAAAATGAAAATCTCACGATCTCTGTCTAATTATGTCAATTGAATTTTGATATTTTCAATTTACATGATTGGTATATTTAATTAATGATTGAATTGATCTAATTTAAAATCTATATGATAATAAATTGGGTTAAATTAGGGGAAATTAAAATTGATGGAATTTGATTAATTAATTTGTTTAATAACAATTGGAATGATGTGATTGTGGAATGTCTGGGAAATTGGGATTGTGTTACTAGGCAATCAATATTATATGTATTTATTGCGAATGGGGGTTATGAGATGGTTGACCTGACCTTAATGGGATAATGTGTTATTTGAATTGAATATTTTAATGTGGTTTAATGGTGAATTATAATTATTATTTCATGTGATTAAAGTATTCAATCGTGATAATTTGTGATAAATTATAATGGTAAATCACAATTTGAAATTTTGTTGATTGGATTAATGATGATTAAATGGGATAAATGTGATATGTTTGATATTGTTTTAATTGATAATGAGTGTGGAAAAAATTATGCTTCCACAAAATCATACTTGAGAGAGTAATTGATAAATGTGTTTTGGATATGGACTAATGTTTCAAAAACACATAGTGATAATGACTGTGGCATACAGACAGTTGCTTCAAAATCCAACAACTGTGATTGATTTGAAAATATTAATTGTATATGGAATACATTATCAAAATCCCATAGTTATAATGAGTGTGAGACATATAAATATACGTCAAAATCATAATTAAGTAATTGATTGATAAACTTGTATGGACATGGACCATTGCTTCAAAATCCCATTGTGATAATGAGTGTGGGAAACTAACTACTACATCAAAATCCCATGGGGTCCTATCCATGAAATTATAGGAAGAAAATTATATCATTGTACGATGGTTAAAATTGGATGTAATTTCAATTTAATTTAAATGATAACTGATTACCATTGAGTTGTGATATGTGATATCCCTTTAGGATAGTTTTGATGCTGTCATGAGATGAGAAGGTATTTGGATGTTTGACCATCCTTGGGAACCTGGGGGTTTATGTTGTAAAATAAATAAAAATTATATATATATAATGATTAATTTATTGATTTTATTTTATTATATGTAATGTTTCATACAATGGTATTGACTAGATATTCTATTCAACACTTTTTTTGGTGGGGTATAGATTTTCACTCACACCCTACTTATACTGGATGATTAGTACCTTGATAAATTAATGGTTTATAGGACATGATAATGAATTTTCCAATTTTAGATGACTGAGTTGAGATAGAGCATGGATGAGGGAACCATACATGGTGTCAGGACCAGACTGGTAGAGAGAATGTGTCTTCTTTTTTGTTTTTCATTTGACAAATGGCACATATTTTGAAATGACATATCTACTATTTTTGTTTGGGAATCATATTTATATTTTTTATCATGTGATGCATGTTTATTTGGTTATTTTTTATATTATTTGGTAATTCTTGATCTATTTAGGATGTTGGGATACTTTTATAAATATTGTATATTTACCATTTTATAGATATTAGAACCTCACTACTAGTCGGTAGCCTCTTGCATAAGAGAATGTGCACCTGAGGTCATGTGACTGAACATCATTAGAAACCAGTGTGTGGCACCCGGGTCGGGACATCACATGTGTATAGATTTTATATTTTGATCAAGATTCCCATTATTGGTTTTTAACTTGAAATGATTTTTTATTTGTTTCTTTATTCTTTTATAATATCATTAATTTTGATGAATTTTTCTTTCTTTTTTAATTTCATGTAATATTGACTGAAATAGATTTATTCTACATTGTGTTCATGAAGATTAGGCCAAAGTTTCATGAATTTTATGATGTTGTGACATGAATGTGGGTATAATTTTATGGTTTTCCACATGAAAAGAATTGTATTGATATATTATAAATTAATAATGAATATAGCGACTGAGTGAATGTATGAATAATGCGGGGTTTCACATTATTTAGTGTCACTTGTCTAGGTCTATGGGGATTATTATGGTTATAGGTTGTGTAAACCAAGACAAAGTGTGTCACCTAGTTTAATGTTATATAGATTTGAAAAAATGGGATTCAAATATTTTAAAGTAATAAAGCTCAATGAAAAGTGTAAAATCCATGTTTTTTTCTTGGTCATTATAAAATATTTAATATCCATTTTTATATTAAATAATTTTTTTCTCTCAAACATGATTATGTTTCTATTTAATGTTTTAATTGGTTCAATCTGAGTGAGGCACACCAAACGTGAGTGATGATTGAAATAATGGGATAAAAATGTGAAGATTTGGTTGAGTGGGAAATATTCTGGTCATACATGGTTTTATAACATAAACCAAAATATGTGAGTCCTTTTAAATGTCCATAAAGAATATATGAAATTACCAAGTAGTTTATACTATAGTAATTCAGATCAAAATTTTAATGGTTTGATTATTCGTCTTGTAGTCATGGATTTGATCTAAGATAACTGAAAAGGGAATCTAATGATAGAGTTAATGAAAAAAAGAAAATAGAAGGTCGATTGAAATAAAACAATGAGATAATGCTGGTAAGGAAGGAAATATCACTATCAAACAAAAACCAATTTATTTTCATGACAATGGGTAGTGCATGGGGTCATAAAATACCAAGATACAATAATTATGTATGAAAACAAGAATATTAACGAGGAAAATCATGTTATGAATTATTTGAAATAAATGTAGTTATTTGAAAATAATTATTTTATAAAAACATTTTATTGTTCATAAATGATTAGTTTATTATTGAACCATTAAATAGTTATGCATAAGCTGACCATTAGAAAAATTATAATGATAAGTTACACTTAAATTTTATAAAAGGTGAATTGAATTAGGGGATTGTTTTTCTATAAAAAATATCCTTATATATAGGTATTGGTATACCATTTTGTGTTAATATATAACATTAATGTTTCAATGGGGGTCCTTTTAGAGCACATGTACTCATTTCCAATATTCATAAAGGATTTTTGGTAATCAATGATTTCAAGGCATAAGGTGTGTTAGTTAAAGAGTGGGGTATTTAAAATGGATTTATAATATTATAATTTTATTCAATAAAGTATTAGGCAATACAAAAAATAAAACATGAGGTTAAAATCATGTAATAATTTTAAAATAAATGAGATATAAAAATATTTTATTCTTCCGATGATGAGATTTATGGGTTTTTATAAGTATCTTACAAAGACAAGTATCAGTACACACATTGTTATTGAACATGAAGACACACTATTACAAGAAAACTAAATCAAAACGAATGTTAATTACTAAAAATTCATTTGATAATTTGGAATAGATAGTTCACAAAATATCTTTGAAAATCCAACATGGAATGAAAATAATAATTATATAATAAAATGAAAAATGGAAATTTAAAATGGTGGAATTGTGTGATTAGGACAAGGATTATACTACAGACATGATGTGAATGAGTGAACATATATTTGTTGACTGAAATATAGAGTGATAATGGGAAGGAAAGTATTTTTAGGAATAATAATGGAATCTAGTGACTACTTTATATCTTATAGAAATTGGAATCCAAACATTCATATTTATATATAAGGGTACTTGAAATTATATTTTTCTAAAAAGATTCCTATCACAAAATAAAATAATGGGATACATGAAGAATGTTTGGGTGACCCCATTTCTTGGAACATATTTGGATCCCAAGAAAAGTGGTAATGTTTTAGGCCTAATAAAAAATGTTAATGTATTCATTGTAAATTAAAAGGTTAATAACAAATAGATATTTCTTAGGAATCTATAAAATATATGTGTAGTTTTCTCTTACATGATGAAAATTGGTTGTTAAACTTATTAATATCATATTATAGGGTCAACACACAATACATATAAGGGGCCCATGGAATGTAACACTCTATATAGTGAGATATAATAATATAAAGATAGTATTTTATGTTTCTTATGGTCTTTTAAAAATGGCAGACCCCATAAAGGTAATGGCCATATATGATAGACCATATGTCCTTCAGTTTATGTTATTGAGAAAAAGACCATTGTTTCTTAAAAGAATTTTTATACAAGGTATTTCATGAAAAATCACTTATTTTGAAGAGGAAATCGATTCTACATACATGGGGTTTTTCAAATAATATTCCCAATTAGTGTAAAACTCATTTATAACTAAAGTCCCTTCCACCTTTTGTTCCAATTTAGAATGATGCTTACCTATTATCATTAGTTCCCTCATGACTAGCCCATAATTTATATAAACAAACATGAAAAGTAAAATATACTTTTTTAATGATAATGTCATAGTATTTACATAAACCTCATGTTATTTTAGTACCAATAAACTATTTTTAAAAATATTTTAAAGATATTACAACAATATTTATGATGTTTCATCTTTAGTTAGTTGAGTATAAATAACTATTTTTTCTAACGATGGTTGGATTATATAAGATAATAAATGTATTTCTCATACACTAATGATTATGAGGTAGTTTGGATAAGTGGGGATATAATAATTTTTTTGGTCTATGGATTGTTAATGATTTTATCATAAAATATTTTTTTTTTCATATCCACTATTTCTTTTAAATATTTTATAATGACTTCTTGAATGCCTTAACCAATTTATTTTTAGGCCAGTAATAGTGGGAGAAATGTTTTGAATAAATATTTTCTTATTGAAGCTTCGTTATATCACAAAAAAAAGATGTATACGTTATTATCCATGAAGATAATATGAGGACCTAAAAATATTTTAATGATATAAGGATTTATAATGTAAATTATATATTTTTTAACAATTATTTTGGTGGTGACACATTCACCCATTTGGAAGAGAATTTATTGGTAGTGATAATAATAAGTAATTTTTTAAAAGTCAATGGAGGGTATAAAACATTAAAATTTATTAGGAATACATAAATTGGATATGTGTACAATACCAAATATGGTCACCCAATTTGTTGATGAAGGTAATTTTAATATAATTGGAACATAAGACTCTTCTTTTTTTTTAAAATCAAATTAAATAATATAGACAACTAAAATTACCATATCCTATTGATAATGTGAGATAAAATGTTTTTAACTACATGGTATAGAATTAGAAACTTTCTTAAATTCTATGCTATTTTCGCCATCAATTAACCTGAGAATTAGTAATTTTAAATCCTTTATTATAAAATATTCTCTAGTTGGTTTTATTGGTTGGCCACAATAAATATTATTACTTATTAAACCTATATTTGAGAGAAACTCTATCTTATAGGTAATGAGTTATTGGAGACACCGAAATCATTTTTTGGTTGACTTATATAGATTATAACGAAACATATTAAAAAGTAGTATCAACATCAACCATATACAACAATTCATTATTTATAACCTGAATTGTCACTCATCATTGTGCCACATGAATGATACATTCCCCATATTTATTATTTATGAGAGTGGAATATAATTTATAAAATGCGTCTACCTAGACATTTTATAACTTGATAACATAAAAATAATTGAGATTAGTGGAAAAATTTTTAATGGAAAATTATTCCCAGATTTGTTTAATATAATGATATAAATTGTCATTAATATAAAGAAAATTTATTGTAATTTATATAAAAAAATTTAAACCTAGGTAGAGGACCTAATATTTTACCTGATTACTGGTTCATACCTTCAAAATATGAAAAGTGTATGAAAATGGTATAACATGAGTGTTATTTAAGGAGAGATGAAGATTACTAACATTCGATGAGTATTAAACTATGGATGATCCATTCAACTCTTATTTATAATTTGGAAATCACCATTAAATAATATATCAGAGGTTTCAATAGATTTATTAAATGATAAAAAAAATATTCATCAAAATGGATTTTATACAAGGATAATTACTCCAGTGTGCTGTTTATTTGAATTCTACTTGCACCTACCCTTCATTTACCGTCATGAAGATAAACTAGATGTCAAAAAATAGAATAATGATATTTTCTATATTATTAACCAATCCTTCTACATATATTTTTATATGATTTCTAAACATAAATAAATATTAATACAACACCAGGATAAAAAATTCCTTGTGTTTTAGGAAGAATAGGTTATTAATATATCGAAGGGAACAAGATACTAAATTCTTTAGTGATCCTAAATTTCATGTTATAATATGGGTAATACATTGATGAAAGTATGAAGATAAAAATACGTTTAAAGGAATAATCATCTAAGGAAACATAACATTTGAGTGAAAATTATATCAATTTATAATGATGATAAATATCATGAGTAATATATATGATTCAGAACATTATGTAAATTATACCATAATAAATCACTATCATAAAATGTTAAATTAAAATATTAAATTAATTTCATAACTATGTTTCCACACATGAGAACATTGGGGGAAAGTAAAGATATAGATATGGAAGAAATGAATAAATAATTATATATGGTAATATATATCACTGATTAAAATAATGTTAATTATTAATGTAAAGATAAAGACTCCAAATACATAAATATATGTTGAGTTAAAAGACCATTTGATTCATCAGATATGATGGTAATAGGAGAATATTTTTTCTAGATCAATTTCTTAATTTTTAGGAGTTATTTTGATATCCATGAATATAAAAAAATTTACATAATTGATATATTTATATTTCAGATTCATGATTTCATCCTTTTGTTGTGCATTAATCAATTTCTGCTTTATATTTACTCAAATATATAAATATCAAAAAGAAATTATTGAAGAAGAAATAAAATTAAAATTTAATAAACCGTAAGATCTAAAGAATAGTAACAATATATTACACCCACCTTAATTAATACCAATATTCTTATCAAAAAGTAAGATAATTTCAAAAATTAATATGAATATACTAATATCCAAAATACAACAATGAAACGAGAGGTATAACAATGATCGTTTCATAAATTAATGACCCAATAAAACAAATAACGATAATAACATGATCTTGAAAAAAGGTTTTAACCTAAAAGGTTATTTTATTGCATTTCAACATTAAATTCAAAAACATCATAAGGTTCTTCCAAAATAATCCAATTCATTAAATAAAATTATTATATATAATTGAAAATAATAAAATGACTCCCTAAATAAAATAAATCAACTAAAAATAAAATTACAAGATTCCTTAATATGATTACCAAAATATAATTAACACTTTTCCATCCAAACATCTACTTTATAATAATTTTATACTAAATATATGTAATCTAGGATAGAGGATGGAGCTACAACCTTATCTCCCTTCAGTTGTGGTCTCATGAACCATGTCCTTTAATGATGTAATGGGTTGTCACCTAGCCAATGGGTTGTCATTTTTAAAAAATTAGTGAAAAAACTATAAGAAAATATTGTTAATAATTATCCATGATCCTATAATTTTCTCAATTATATTATGATAATCTAAAAAACATTATTCATCAAATCAATTTTCTAACCACTATGTTATTTTACATAGCTCATTTTCACTACAAAATCAACTAATTATATCAACATCAATCACATCTCCATGATTATATTTTCCCAAATTATTCATTTTCCCTATATGTATCCCCTTACACATAAATAAGCTTTATTGGTCATTAGTAACATTAATCTATATTCTAGTAAATCCTTATTAAAAAATTCAACAAAATAATCCTTATATATATATATTTCGTGATTCAAATATTTCTCGGACTCTAGTGCATAGAACTTTCAAACATTCTAATTCATTCTAAAACCATTTACAAGAATTCATCATCTTTTTTCATAATACATAGTTCACATGTATTTGACAAGAATTTTTCATAATTTTTATTTTGTTTTTAGTTATATTTCTAACTGATTTTTAATTTATAGGCTATTTGATGTTTTTTAACATTTAAATATTTTGATATTTGTAGTTAATTTTTTTAATAATATTAGTAATTTACTAATTCATTAGTTTATTTTAATTTTACATTTCATTATTTATTATTATTTGTCTAATTATTAATTTAATTAAAAATGTAACCCAAGTTTATTTAATTTCATATTTTTATATTTTTTATAACTTTGTAACACTATTAATTATTAGTTATTTTTATTAGTATGTGTTATTTATATACATCATTATCATTTATGGTTTAATACATTTTTGTATTTGGAAGTTTATTTTTATAGTTCAACTGAATTTATAATTTAAATTGTATATTATTTTTTATTCGTTTTTATCACAATATTTATTTTTATTATATAATTATTATTAATTATATTAACATATTATATTTGTATTATTATTATCTGTGAAAATTAAAATTTTATCTAACTTCTATTTATATTTCATTTTTTGTATCACTATTTCCAAATTTATGTGCCTATAAAAAATTATCTGGTCTAATGGTTTTTGGCCGATTTATAATATAATTGAATTTATTTTATTTTATTATTATTATTTAAATCTAACTTTTATTAATTCAAACATTTATAATTTTCTTTAATTGAATTTCAGTTGTTATTATACCTAAATGTTATTCATTCTTCAACTATAATTCATTTATTTTTCCATTTTATTATTTTAAAAATTATTTCTTATTATAGGAAGGGGATCCTTATCTTTAAATATTCTTCCCCTTTTAGATACTACCCTCATTTCTACTATGCTGATCATTTGACCAAATGACACCCTGCCTACAACCCATCTATCTCTGTTTTAATATCATGAACTACTCCCCCACACCATAAGAACATGATGGCCAATCTTACTATAGGGAATCTCCCCCCTTCTCCCCATACCCCCCGCCAACCTAGCTGGTCAACACTTCTCTTCTTCTATAGTGCACCCCCTTCCCCCCATCTCCCCCGAACTAGACATCATGTCAACCGCTCTCTCTCTCCGCTCTCCCCCAGTTCTCCTTCCCCTATATCCTCCTACTACCTAGCCCATCATCCCCTCTATCTTCATCCTCATTCACACACCAATGGAGAAGAACCCCTCATGCAGATAACACCATCCCTTGACCACCACATCTCTAGCGGGTACCTTCCACATGATAGTCCCCACTCGAAACCTATCAACAATACTAAATTTACTACTCATATTTCTTTGGGTGGGTGAAATTATTTCATGTGTTATGTTGTAAGAAAAACATATTTAAATGTACAATTTTGGTTTGAGAGTGATGACTTATATGCACATGCGAAGTGATTCACTTACAATTGGAAATCTAATAGTTAGTGCACCACACTATAAGATTGAAGACCGACCTGATCATTTTTTAAATGAAATGGGATAAATTTTATTGATTTATCTTTCATTAACATTTTTATTTTTTTCTTGTGAAGGAGAGGTAATTTCATTATGGCGTTGTCTTGACCAATGAATTAAATTTACTGTGCACGTAAGGCTGACATTATTTTTTTTGTTTAATTTTCAATTATTTTTACATATATTTAAATTTTATGTCTAGTAATTATATTTATATTGACATAATTTTTGAAAATTAAAAAATTCCATTTAGATATGTTGTCGATTTGGAGATACTGAGAAGGTTAGCTATGATGACTGGCTAGAGTACAAATAGGTAGAAAAACATTGTGAGAAACACGATGTGCCATTTCACTATTTGGTTTTTTTCTCAATACCATTTACTAATTTATTTATAACACCATAGAACAAGAACATCGATAAATTAGGATTTAAAAAATATCTGCTAAAAATGGATTATAAATTTTGAACTAATGATAATATATCATGATAAATATTTGACCACATTAGAAAAATATATTTTCAAGGGTGAAAAATAATTTTATTACAACTTTAGAATCATAGACACGTGTTTCTCATTCCTAGTTCATCATCATTTTTTAATTCATTTTATTTTGATTCATTATATTTATCAAATCCTATTTTTATTAAAATAATCCAAAAAATAGGAATTACATTATTTTAGTCTCTGACTAAACATTTTCCAATGTGATAATATTAGTCCACTCGATTCAATGTTCTATATAGCTTGACCTTAGTCACAACAATAATTGTAGCTAATTGGTTATAATAATTCTCAAATTGGATGTGATGTGTTGAATGTACCAAATTTTTATAATTGTTTATTGGGATAAAGTATATGTCTATCCTTAATATACTATCAAGTAAAAATTATTTCATACATCATTTTTAAAAATTATATACAATCATAATTTGACTCAATCAAAAAATGTCCCAACTCATGATGAAGAACAAACAAAATAAAGAAATGAGATGTAATTATATTGATAGATCTTCCAAAAAATGTATCACTGTGAAGAATTCATTGAGCCTCACATTCCAAAACTTCCTAATGGACATGTCAACCTACTATTCAAAATCCATATCAACAATCAATTTCCTCAGGCTACTATTATAAAAGAGTTGTGACCTAAAAGATTCAGAGTCACCCAAACCATAATAGGACCAATAATTCGAGTTACAAAAATTGAATTGAAACCTTACATGATTAGACCACTAAGTCATCATGTACAGTTTCATGTAATGTTCAAGGACCACCATTAAATACATGAGAACATGTTTCATGATGTATAGTACACATTAAAAAATAATGGGGTGAACGATGATTCATTTATCATGCTACTATTTGCACTATCATTAAAAATGAATTATATGGATATGTTGGAACGTCTTCACCTAGAATATGTTTTCACATTGAAAGTGTTGAGAAGAAAATTATTTCATCGGTATTAAACTACATCAAAATCATCAGAAAAAATAGATACCTTGAAATCCTTTTCAAAATTCAAAATGAATTATTGAGATAATCATGGGAAAGATTCATGTATATGTCATGATGTATTCTTCATCACGGAATGAAGAGGGAAAATTTATTCAATATTTATAATATATACAACAAGCCATGAGTTAGTAGACAAAAAACACTGCTTTAGGAAAAGGGTCCCTAGAAATAGATCATGGAGATTTCTACACTTTAAGTAAAAAAATGGAAGAAGACATTTGTCAATGGGTATATGATTTTTAAAGAATAAATGAAGATGTGAATCATGTTGATACTCACACATTCATGAATTTACTAATTTATAACCTCAAAAATAGGATTGATAAAATCTTTCTCAATCATCGTAAGTTAGTTCCAGTCCCTGTAGTTCAAGATGAGAACTTCCCATACTATGGTGGCCCTCTTGATTATACCATGTTCTCATATACCAAATCTGAGGAAAACATGTTTGACGATAACATTGTTAGCTACAATAGAATAAATTATGGAAGCAATCACAAAATAATTTGGAAGAGAAAAAATCAAAAACAAGTATTCCAATAACCAGTGACTACTTAGACAATGAACCAAAACATGGGTCTACCTAGGTTCCCTGCTAAATCATCCTCTAGACCTTCCATGTAATCATAAAATTAATGGTCTCAATACAAATACCAACCATCATTTCATCATTAAAAATAATATTGAGAAAAAGAAAAATAATACTTGACCCCTCATTTAATGCAAGGTCATAAAGATTAGGGAGATACTATATAAAAATAAATGATTTCCAATCAATCATGTTTAGATTTAAAGTAGATAGAATCCCAAAAATTATAGACAACATCCCAACATAATAAAAAAAACAACAAAACATTTCATACAAAAACCCAAATCATGCATAAAAAACAAAAAACATACAATCATCCATGCAGAAAATTGAAAATAAAGTCAGTTATATACTTCTAAAAATAAAGAACTGAAAAAAGGAACTATACTCAATAGATCATGAGTTAACCCAACAGATAAGAAAAAACATATCACAATACATAGTGAGAAAAAGTTTCTAGAGATCCAAATTACTGATCCTCAACCAACAGATAAGACACCTATATCTTCCATAAAGAATAGAGATCAACAAAAAATGAAATTAAAATTGATGATTAATAGGAGGATGATGAAAACACACATTCAATAATTTTAAATGAAATAAAATAAAAGCAAAATGAGTAACACAATGAAAGATTTGAAGATCACACACAACCTCTACCATTTACCCAAATACCAAATCAATGTAATTTGGATAGTAATATATTGAAATTCACTAAAATGTTTTGGAATATTAAAATAAATATTCCTTTTACAGAACCCATTACCCAAATTCCCCACAATGCTAAAATTCTCAAGGGGATTCCGTCAAAAAATAAGAAAACTAGATGATGTGGGAATATTTTTAAGGCATGTGGATTGATTAGTAGGAATACCGATATTCATACCCCAAAAAAGTGGAGACCCTAGATGTTATGCTATTCATTTAAATGTTAGAGGATGTTAACATGGAAGAGATTTGTGAGACCTCAGTGCTAGTGTAAACCTCATGCCTTCTAGAATCCTTTATTAATTTGGTATCATAGAGTTATAACTAATTAGGGTTACAATTCAAATTGTAGACTAGTCAGTGAAGAATCCTCAATGAATTCAAGAGGAAATACACATCAAGAATAATAAATATTACTGCCATAATGATTTCATTTCCCTTGATGTGGAAGAACATAAGGAAGTCTCATTAATTCTTGGCATACCTTTCATTACAACATGGAGAGTTCTAGTTGATGTCCAGGAAAAAATATTGATTTTTAGAATTTGTGAGGAAAAATTTAAATTCAATTACATGAAGGCTATGGAAAAGTCTACAACATTTTATCATAAACGTCATCCCCTGAATCTGAGTTATTGGTACTTGGGATATTTAATCACCTTTCAAGTGATCATAAATTCTTATATTTGAAGATAAAAAGAAATAAAATTCCTCAATGTCTTATTGAAATGGAAGCCAACAATAGAATGGTGGATTGTTTATTCATGAGGTATAAGTCATTAAATATGAAATCATAGAATAAAAATGCAAGATAATTAAATACCTTATTTGAAGCCACAATGTTTCTTAAATCCTATAATGAATGAAGTAGTCATGAAATATTACATTAAAAGTCTCGATGAAAATTTAATATTTTCTTCTTTTGATAGTCAGAGGGTTATCCCATTATAAGTGGTACCTAAAAAGGATCAAACCACATTAGTTCAGAATGATAAATGAGAGTTGATAACTATAAGAATGGTGACAATATAGAGAGTTTGAATCGATTATCAAAAAATGAATGATTCCACAAAAATGGATCACTTTCTATTACCATTTATTGACTAAATCCATGAATGATTATAATAATAGAATACTTTTGTTCTCTGTATGGATACTTATTATATAATTAATTAGTGTTTACACTATAATATTAAGAGAAAGTAATATTTAATTGTCCATATGGTAAATTCTCTTATTAGAAAATTCCTTTTGGAATGTGAAATGTTCTAACAACATTTCAACGATGAATGATTGAAATATTCTAGGTCATGATTAAAGAGTTATTATAAATATGCATGGATTACTTCTGTTTACATGGAGATTGTTTATATGACCATTTTTACCCTTTTTTAATGGTTTTGGTGAGATGTGAAGAAATGAATTTAGTTCGTAATTCTTAAAAATCACACATCATTATACAAAGTGGGATAGTTTTAGGTCACCAGATATCAATTAGAGGCAATGAAGTATATTCATCCAATATCTGTACAATTTTTGAGACCCCAATTCCAAATTCAGTTAATTCCACCCCCCCCCCCCCAATTTGACCGAAGGCCTTAATTTTTATTGATTTTTGATAACCCCCCAATCAAGAGATGAGAGGGAACCCATACAAGTCACATAGGCTAAATAATTACATTTCCCATAGGCTTAAGAGATCACATGACCCATAGGTCTAAGGTAATTCATCTAAACTATCTTCAAGGAACTTCCCCTCCACAACTCTTGGATCATGATAATAGCTTTCCACCTTCATATGGTCATCCGACTAGGATTCCCGTGCAAGGACAGGAGAGTCCCGATGGCATAGCCATACCTTCTCATTCTGACAAATCCATTTGGGTTTGCTCTGGTGAATGCACATGCCCTGAATCCTTTTCTGGGGCTGTTTTTTTTTTGTAGAGTTTGTCTAGGGAAACTACATGTGGCCAGAAGGTCTTGATGAGTCCAAAAGGCCTTAAAGGTGGCTCTAAAGCCCTAATAACCCAAAGGCCTAGGTTTCCTGAAAGCCGTTAAGACTCCAAGTCCAAACGGGTTTCCCAAGGTGAATAGTTCCAACTAGTACATTGCCGAATATTACCTGCTACAGTGCCTGCTACAGTGCCCACACAATGTACATTTCTGGCACAGTACCTGTACAATTTATAGTTATGCTACAGTACCTACACAGTGTACAATAATGCTACAATTCCTACTACAGTACTGCTACAGCCCCCCCGGAAATATTCCTCTACCTGGTTTTCAACTTGGGTCTCGTGGATGCACTTAAGGATACCTCACCAACTGGGTTGAGGTTCATGTTCCCAACTCCAGTTAATTTAATTTTTGGATATTAGCAGAATGTTGGATTCAAAAAATGTTTCATTAAGGGTATCATTGTTATTTTCCACCCCCTTAAAAATATATTAGGAACAAATGTCACATTCAAAATTGGGAATGAATGTTAGGAATCATTTTAACTTCTCATGAAACTTTTTTTTGAAGAATATATAATTATTTCAGATAATTGGGAGTAGCAATTTTATTTCCTTTGTGATTCAAGTGATTGGGAAGTTGGTGTAGCCTTGGGAAAATGCACAAAAAGGATATTTATGAAAATATATTTTGTTATCCTCACATTTAATGAGGATCAACATCATCACAAAAAATATTGAAAATGTGATGCATGAAGTTTTCTTCTCTTTATATAAAATCTAATCTCTCGAAATATTATCTAATGTCATAGTCTATATAGATCACTCTGGACTATGGTATCTTATGATAAAGAAATATGTGAAGTCCAGACTCATTCGATGGATATTTTTACATCAATAATATAAAATTGAATTTAATGAAAACAAAGAATTGAGAATGTCATGGTTGATATTTTATCATGCCTAGACCACGAGATATGTGTAATGACCATACCAAAGATGCTTGAAGTCAGTGCATTATTTAATTACATAGGAATGTTTACAAGGAATCATATCTCAAGGGGCCGATTAGTTTAGAGGTATTATAAACAATATTACTAATATTATAAACATAATACATTTTAAAAATAGGAAATAAAAATATTATATATACAATTAAAATAAACTGCATCCTTAAATTCTTATTCGAATATATATTCTTCCAAACTTGGGGAAAGGATATATAATAAAGGAAAGATAAAATTCTCAAAAAGATTAAGTGAAATGGAAGAAATAATGAAACAATGGAATTAAATATTCATGGAAATGTAAATAATTGATAACACATTCCATTCATATAACTAGATAAGGAAAAAATCAATATTGTAGGGTAAGAAACACAAACCCATTCCATTTATTCAATGAATTGAATCTGAAATGTATCAATAGATACATAAAAAAACATCCTGGATGGATATTAACTTAAAGTAAATGATTTAAATTATTTCTTAATGAATTCTAAAAACCTATACCTTCTGGACCTTTAATAAGATGGTTTAAAACCATGGAGAGAAACCCATTTAATTTGGCCAGGTAATTCGATTTGTGAGAATATGTTAATACCTTGTAGGGAAACATAATTTCTATTCCCACAATTAATTACCATTAAAAATAATTCATCATATTTTGTAATAAAAATAAATAATATTCCTTTGTCATATAAAAGTATTTACTGAGGCATATATATTTACAAATAATTCTTTTTTTATAAAATAACTATCAATGTAAACACCATATGTAAAATGGTATACAGTTTTGGAAATACTAATATCCATTTTATAATAATTTGGATATTATTGTTAATTTCTAATGAAAAATTATTAAGATAAATTTATTTTTTAAGGGAACATTAAAAATCATAAAGGACATCATATTTCTATGACAATAATTAACAACTATCATTAAGAGAATAATATTTAAACATTCGAAATCATCCCATACAACTTTAAAAAATTTGAATCAAAATATATAGAATGGAATGAAACTAAATTAATGATTGAATATAATGATGAAATTTTTATTCATGATATAACATGAAAAGTTAGTATATAAAATAAAAAATTATTTGTCATATAATAACAAATAAGACTCAATAGAATGTAAATTAAGTCAAAATTACATTACTTTAAACTTAATTTTTATGTGTGGTGTTTATCCTCCATTATAGTGGTTTAAAATATTTTGGTAACTTATAATGGAACCATAATAATTTTTATAATATCTTTAATTATATTATTATATTATTTTATTAATCATTTTTTGATACTCTATCTTTATTTTAACTATTTCAAGTGTTAATTTCTATGTTTTCTCAAGTGTGTTTTGAATTGTGATTTGTTGTTCCAATTAATTAGATCACGATTTAATAATATCCATAATTTAATCCCTTATATAATTATCAAATATATCCATTATATATATATATTCATAGTATCCCATCATACATGGATATTACAAATGATGTGCACTGTTTATAGTGATATCATGTCGAACATACGTATAAATACTACTTTCATTTCCTGGTCGTATTTAAAGAATGAAATTTTAAGGATACAAAATTATATTATAATTAAATTATCATATTTTTTTAATATATATTACATAGGTTTATTAAGACCATATTTCGTATGTTCGATGTATAATATGAATATGTCACATTGTTTTGAGGGGCCGGAAGTCCACACTTCCTCAAACGAAATTATCACAATTCCACAAGATGGAATGCATAAATTTTTGTTCAAAAAAATTTATAGAAGATAAATTAAATGATTAATATAATATATATCATATATAAATAGTTTTTATGACAATAATGGCTATCATAAAATTTGGTAATTGAATAAATGAACAATCATTGTTTCATGAGTCATTAGTTCATCGTACATACGAATGGTATGTTCTATAACCATTAGAAAAAAGTGTGTGTTAGTGTAGGTATAAATATTATATTAAAAACATACTAGTGTATTTAGGATACCTTTTTTATATAATCACATAATAAGAATATTTTTGGTGTTGGATAATGGAAATTAAACTCAAGATATTAAGTAAATTTGTTCCATCATAATCAGGTAACAAATTTTGGATTTTACCAAAAGGATTCTTATATTTGAATCTTTAAAAATATAAGGTTTTTTCTAATAGGGGATGGATTTTGAGTATAATTCTGAGTTGATCTTGGTCAATCCAAATTTTCTTGAGAAGTGTGAAGAAGTAGTAGGGGAGGAGGCACTTTAATAGTGGAGGAGGAGTGTCACTCTTGTAATATATCCTCAAAGGAATTCCATACACATCATTTATTTTAATTTGGATCATATAATAGAAATAATTAGACATATGAGATTATATGTTTGATATATAGCTGGAAAATGGATTTTGTACAAGCGTCTACCTTAATGTTTCTCTTAAAATTGAGGTTTAGCCCCCTGTCAACCATAGTTTTAGTTTATTAAGGGTAATTAATTTCACTTACTTTCACTAATTGTTTTGGTAAAAAACTAAGTGGAACTTATTATACATAATAAATTATAAGTATTCAATATTTGGAATCAATTTTTATTTTATTCCAATCAAAAATTCAGATGAAATTAATTTAAATTTAATCCACAGATGAGATGATAATGTGAGGTTTTATGGTAAAAACATCCAAAATATTTCTATATTTTTATCAACAATTTCAATGATAAATTAATTTCAATAAAATAATAATTATTAATTTAAATAAATATGATCTAATTAAACATTAAAAACAATATAAAACATAATTAATCCATATAATTATATTAGATGAAAACATAAAATCAATAAAAAAGATAGCCTTTAGTCCATTCATTAAAAAAATATTAAGTGAAAAATAGTTTTTCCCTATTATTCCGTAGGATTCACTATTCATTAAAAATATATCTTCATAGAAAAATACCAAAAATTATCCCTAAGATAATTTTTATTTTTATATTACAAGTATGATGTTTATTTTGAAATATAAATTTTATAAACGGGTAAAAATTTAGATTTAAAATGGGTTCTTCATTAAAAGGTGATAAAAATGCCTAAATAAAAATATATTATTTAATGTGTAATATTATGTTTGTTCTTATCTGATGACTATTAAATCTATTGGATGAGTAAAAAAATATTCTATTTAATATATAATATACATATAACATTAATATCACTGACAAGTTATGATTAAATTAATTTATAAGGGTAAAACATTATTTGGAGAATAAAATAATAAAATTTTCCTTTATATTCAACCAGTTTTCATATTAATTTATATTTAATTTCTATCCATTGATATTGTTCTATATTTGTGTAAGCCATATATTTTAATAATTTATTTATACCTTTTCATAAATACTAATTTAATGTCTAGGTTATATCTTATTATATTAAATAATATTTTGATAGTATATCTTTAGTCAGTAAAACTTGGTCTTGCATTTAATGAACACCATTTGATGAAACTCATTCTTATATGTGATGTAAGATAAATTAACATCACATTCATTGGAATATATATCAAATATTTAATTTATTTTAAATAGTATACATATTTTAAACTCTAAGTGTATTATCTTTCCTTACATGATTGGTGAGTCATGTGATAACTGATAAAAATCAAAATATTCATAACATAGATTTTTAGGGAGTTACATTCTACCCAACATAATTAAACTAATTCCTCTCAATTTATATTTTATCATAGTAATGAAGCCTATGATATTTTAAAAAAAACTATTCATGACAAAACCACATCGTAAATATTGTTATAAAAAATAATCTTAGTAAGAGATAAAGGAAAGTGCAATGGTCACATAACTAGGTTCTTTAGTATTAGAACATAGTTGGGAAATAGAAACATTGAAACAGATGAAAAATCAATCAATCATGTTCTGATGGAGAGATTTATAGAATATGTTTAGGGGAATGTTGACAAACATAAGTCCATAAATCAATAAAATTCTAAGGTGGAATTTGATTAATTGGAAATGAAGGTACTTGGATAACATTTTTATTTAAAAAACCTTCCCCCTAGAGTTGAAGAATTCTTTCACTCTTTATTAACATAAGAAATTATACATTTCTATTTTATAAACACAATATTATCCTTTAGTTGTCCATTGAACTATTTCCATAATGCATCTTTACACAAGATGCTTCATATAGTGCAGTCATTCATTAACTTCAAAATTTTCATCCAATGACCAACCATTTCTTAAATTGTTAAATTTTCTAAAAATATTATGATCTGACACTTTTTAAAGATTGTCAAGGAATTTCAAAAAATAAAATATCATTATTCCTTATTAAATTTGAATAAGGAATAAATCTTTACATTCTAAACATGTGAATAACTTAATAATGTACCCTCTTGAAATACGTTAATCACTCAAATTACCATAACACCTTATTAGAATCATTAATTCTTCCTTATTCATTTAGTAAGAAACATTTTTCTATATATATTCAATGAATCCAAAAGTGTTGTGAACTCCATAAATTATAGAATAGAAAATTTTTCAAAATAACATTAATCATTACCATGTTTGTTGGCACTTTTCAAAATAAATCATTTATTCATGATTAACTAAACATAAAAAATATATTAAGGATTTTCTTTACCTTAATCACGTGTTGTCTGAAATGTTTGAAATTTTACTAAATAAATATTTTTCGTTCTATTTAGAATATAATCTCAAATACTTATTGAAAATATAATATAGTAATATCCTCACAAATTTCATAAAACATATGATGAGAACATGAAAAATAAAATAATTTTGCAACATTCATTGTTGATCCAAATATTGAATCACAATAATCAGTCTACTTTAGTTGTGCCAATAACTTATGATAAATCTTGGTCCCTTATCTTATTTGGAGTGACATTCCCTTATCATTTGGGGTATTCATTTTCATAGATTCCCATTTATTTAAAATTATAACACTAAAAATCATTGATCTTTTTCTTTTCCTAACATTTATGTGCCTAGTGACCCTATTCTCTACTCTTATTACAAATTCAAATCCCATAAAGCATTTTGCAATGTGATTCTTTCCATCATTATCACATGTAAGAAAATACTCCTTGCCCTTATTATTCATTTATTGATTCTCTTTTTCATCGTTTTCATATGGTCATTTATTATCTTGGTTCCCTTTGAATATATAGGATCTTGATAATTCCTTTTCTGTTTTGATGGAACATAAAACTATCAATTCATAAGTTGGAAAAAATGAGAAATTAGTGCCATTTAGAGTCATGGATTAAGACTATCATAGATGTAGTTGATCATTCACTCCATGCTATATATATAATCTGTAGCATATCTAGATATCCTTTTAAAGGTTGGTTCATAATCCAAAAAACACTCTTCTTAATTTTTATGAATGATTCTTATCTTCTTCCCCCTTTCAATTTCTTGATCACGTAGGAAGTATTTATCTAATAATGTCTTTTTGTTCAATTTATTTTTCCTCTGTTGTATTCTGTATCACATACCACCACAAATCAGCATCACATTCTAGAAAATAAACTGAATGTATGTCCTTTTCCTTTTCATTACATTTTGAGTGCATAAATATATTCTATAGAGACATAATTCATTTCTCATCTATTATTGGATTATAACTTCAACTAAATTATGGGGGCCTATTATACAAAAAGTGCTCCATCTTTTCTAGGAATTGGTTTCTCTATTCATTCAAGGTTATCATTTATAACTAGATTAGGTTACCCTTATACTTCAAATATTTTATCCATTCCAATAGACAATGTATTGGTTTACCTAATATGGAAATATCTACGTTTTCCTTGGGTATTGGAATCATTCCTTCTTCCTGGATCTATTTCCAAACAATGAAATATACTAGATTTTCTCATAAAATTATGATCATTATATAACTCTAAATAACGTGTAGAACATTACAAGAATTTATACTTCAAAATCCTATAATCATACACTTTACTTTTGGGAAATCATTGGATTCAAATCCTTAATATTGGTAGGTAAAGAAAATTTTGACTATCATATGTGTTTCCCATTGGAGTGTTAAACCAGGTGTCCAGTAAGGCCCATTTTTAGGTACCAAGTTATGCTGAGTCAGGACCAAGATACCTTGTCAGATTTTTTACCCCTATGTACATCTAATACAGAACCATATCCACTTTTAGTATCCAGATGGGGTCGTATTTCTACAAATAACAACATAATCACTAACATCCAAAATTTATAGGATTTTGTTGTATATATATCTTTAATTTTGACCTTAGGGTTCTTCTCCCCAATCTATGTCTTTTAAATCAAGTTCCAATGATTGATTATAAATTTACTTTGATTCAAATTGTATTTTTACCAATCCAAATGGTCTGTTTCAGTTCATTAATTTATTACATTTGCATATTTACAAGAAAAAAAATATTGAACGATTGATCAGTTAAGAGGTCTTTGTAGTTTGGATTACATACATGATAAACATAATAAATTGGTGAAATAGGAAATAAAAATATTATACATTAAATGAAAAAATATTCATCCTTGAAATATTATTCAGCTATTTCTTCTTCATAACCTGGGGAAATGAAATTTAATATGGTGGAATAAAATACTTGGTAAGGGTTAGTAAAGAGGAATAAATAATGATTTAATTGGAATAAATAAACATTTCACATTAAATAACTTATAACACATTCCATACAACTAACTAGATAAGGAAATAACAATATGTAATTCTATGAAACTATAAATAAACACCATTAAATTAATGAATTGAAAATTAAAGGTATCCATATATATATCGACAAAAAATACAATTGATCAATATTATCTAAAACTAAATTAATGTAATTATTTTTAAATAAATATCATGTCTAAATAAAATGAAAATCCATATATTCAAGAACATTAATAATATGGTTGAAAACTACTGATGAAAACTAGTTTAATTTGGTCAACATATTTGTCTAATGAAAACCTTTTGATGCCTTAAGAGGATACATAAACTCTGAACCCCACCCATCATTTCTAGTTCAATGAATTCCTCATACTGAATAATAAAAATAAATAATATGCCATACTAAATGACCATATTGAATGAGAAATATGTATTTATCAATAATTCCCCAGTTAATTAAATAATATTCAAAGTATGAAATTTTTGTAAAAAGGTATACAATTATGAAAATAATAATACACATTGTATGAAAATATAGATTTTCAATAACATTTCCTATTAAAATGATAAAAATAATGTGTTTATTTAGTGTTATTTGATAATCACAAAATAATGTGAGATTGAGAAAATGACAATTAATATCATTCTTGAGAAGAATAATCAATAATCCTTCCAAAGTATCCCATACCAAATAGAAAAATTTGAATATTAATATCTAGAAAGTTATGAAATTGTGAGAAACAAATAATATAATGGGAAAAAGGGGATTCATGATATAACATAAAAAACGTGGAATATACAAAAAATAAAAGTTAACTGGCACATTATAACGAATAAGTCTCAATTGAACATAAATGGAGATAAAATTCACTTACCCAAACATTCCTTTCTGAGTGTGGTCATTATCTTAATCTATTATGGTTTAAAATAAGTTACAAAATTATAATAGAACCATACCCATGTTTACAAAATCATATATTAACTTATAACAATATTTTATTACGTATTTGTTAAAACACATTAATTATTTAAATTATTTTAGTTGTTAACTTCCTTGGTTTCTCAAGTATGTTTTGGCTTGTTAATTGTTATTCTGATGAATTAGAACATGGTTTAATCATATCTGGAATCTAAACCAAGACATAATTATCTTATTGATAAGATTAAATAATTTTAAATTATTTTGGTAATTTGATTAATGCTTTTCAATGATTTAAACGATATTTTACCTCGTATGTGTTGATTTTTGTATGAATTAGGCTACCAATGTTCAAAAAAGAAAATGTAGAAAAGGAGAAAATATTCTTATTACATTTCATGAAACCTTAGTACTTGACGTGTTGTGTAGTTTCACATCATTATTTATGTCCTAAAGAATGATGTGAAAGAATTCATTAAAAAATCAAGTGGAGAATCCATTACACAGTATGAGGTTCCAATACATGTTTTGAAAACATTAAATGCAATTACCACCCTGAAGATTAAGCTCAATGGAAGACACCTGTCTTGAGTCCCAGATACATTCTGTGAAAGGAGTCAAAGATCCAAATCCCAAACTAAATAGGCATGAGATATTTTTAAATTCAAAATATTAGTAGAAAACCATAGATAGACATTACATGATGTGAATCGTTAATGAACGTTGTGTCATTTTTCATCTACATATACAACATAAGGGAATCAGATTTAAGAGGCTACAGAGTAGACAATTTTAATTATTCCATTCCGCCCTCATTTACTATTACTTCATCCACCCAGAACACAAAATTTTGTTGATACCATTCTTTTTTTTACTTCAATACTAGTTCTGTTGAACAATTTCAAGGCCTATCAATATTTTGTTTTGTATTAATAACTCCATTTTATTGATTCTTCATTTCTAGGTACAATGATTCATTGGTGCAATTTTTCTCATCCTTATTTTAGGTATGTAGTAAATTGAATTATGCTTGATTCCAGATCTATATTTCTTATTCCTGATCTCATGTTTTTTAATTTGTTATCCTGAATAATTTCATGTTTTTCTACCACATCATATCAATTATTTGTGGCATGTTAAGAATAATTTCAATTCCTCGTTTTTATTCCTTCAATATTACCATAACGGGCTTAACGATAGATGGTTGGGATCAAGAGTAGTGGAATCCAAACAAAATAAACCATTAAATATCCTTTCTGTAAACTTAATGATTAGTAATCATGATAAATAAAAAATTACTATCAAATTTATTAAAACATCCCTAACCATGGGACATTGAAATGAAGGACCCTATCCCAGATAGAGTAGATTAGGCTATGATGAATCGCCTAAAATAAATTATTTATTTGAAGTTAGTCATAAACCATCTAGGTTTTCCCTATCTATACACTATAGAATAGTTACCAATTATATTAAACTAGTTTATTTTTCCAAATTCAACTAGAGACTAGCACATTCATCATATCATAGACTTCTACATCATACCAAAATATAATTAAGATCATATTTTCTTCAAAACCCCAAAATTGATCATGATACCTTCCTTACTCCTAATTTCAAACCTCAATTACCTAGAAATAGATTTAGCAAACAGATCCCATGTTAGGGGAAATCCTACCATAAAGGGTTCCAAGCCAAAGGATACCATTGTCAGTCGAATTGCAAATTTTTTCAAACCCAGACGATTGTATACTACATCTCAGTAGTATGTGAAATTTGGTATACAATCAGTTCAAATCCAATGGTAGACTATGAAAATTAAACGACTCATTTGAGTGCATCAAATATTGGAACCATTGTTGGGGATTATTAGGCTGTATTTACATAATAATCCTTTTTAAACTTATTTTGATTACCTCTCCCTTAACTCATTTCTCTATTCATTTATTTTTGACATTACTTCATTCGTACTCATGCATCAGTGTGAATGCATCCAAACCCTTCGAATCTTTCATGTATCATTTATGCACATGAATAGTAAGTCATATATACTAAAATTGAATAGAATCTCTCTCCACATCTTTGGTCAAACATAAAAGTCCAACACAATCCAGCAAGGCCCAACCCACATATCCCACAACACATGTTACAAATTTTTCATGGAGATCATTTAGTGCAACAAGATAAAACCACCATGGACTATGGCTTTCCATCAATCCATGATGTTACACCAAACATCATGTATCCTCCTATTTTTTCCAATAACGTTGAAATAAAACATGGAATCATTCATATGATTTACTGTATGGCCGAGTTCACTAGGATTTAGAGTGAAGATTCCCATGAACACATCTCAATCTTCCTAGAATTTTTTTGATAGCTTTTAAAACTAGGGAGTACAATCTAATGAAATCAGGCTTCAAGACATTCAATTACCTCTATGTGATAGAGAGTAATATTGTGTCATGTTTCAATCTCTTGTGCTAGTCACGACGTTTGGTGTCTTATCATAGAATTTCCTTGACAAATAGTTCCTATTGATCTGGACATGGAGACTGTGAAATGACATTTCAAAAAATTTCTTCGGTCGATGAAGATTCTACATGAGAATCATCAAATTACTTCAAGGAACTAATTAGAAAGATCACACACCATGGACTAGACATGTGGATCATGCTCCAACCATTATACCAAGGAATCCATCCATCAACACATATAGTTTTTGATGTTGTCACTGATGGATGACATTGTTTCAAGACACAGATATTCAGATCATCCATTATGGATGAAGTATCTCACAATACCATCCTATGGAAGACTTATCATAGACCACCCCAGTGTAACATTCACTAAGTGGATGAAAATACCATTCTAATAGTTAAAGTCAAAGCACTCACAAATAAGCTATAATCATTCCATCTTTCTGGTACACCACCCCTTCATTCTCCTATAATGGAAATACAGTCATGGAGAATGTGTGGTGGATGACAATTATTATAAGACTACATGACAAGATTTTATGAAAAAAACTCAATATTGTAATTAAATACTATTAAAGAGAAAAAATTCACCATTCCAATAGTAGCAACAATATATCAACAGAGGACGGCTCTGTAGCCACCACAAAACAGCGAAGGCTATTATCAATAGATAAGTGGTCATACACCATTGTTTACCCAAGGACCATTAGGGTAACCACCCATTAACCATATGAGAACACCAAAAAAACAATAAAAACAACAAAATTTTTCTCAGAGAGGACAACAGTAGGTTCAACAAGAAAAACCAAGACCTCAGTAGCGAACTACTCTCCTCTGGAGTAACCTTAAGAACCTCCTATATAATTTTGTTCTAAAATAAGAAAAGAAAATGTCTACTAAAAATGTAGAAATGAAAAAATACTAAGAATCCCTAGGAAATGTTGATGCTCAGATAGGACAAATATCACAGACTCTATCAAATAGATTACAAAGTACTATACCTAATAATACAGAGGAAAACTGTTGGGAAAGAAGCTACAGGTGTAGTGATGTGAATTGGGGAAATTTTGTATTTTCATCAACTATGTCGAAGAGACAAATGAGCTTACGAGGAGGCTAAGAATTATTCACCATGAGAAGAAGAATTAGATGATGGGACCACTGAATTAATACCCCAAGAGGAACCCTAAGCCAAAAAAACATGCAAACATGTGATAAACCAAAAGATCTAGTCCATGTTTCACCACCACCAAACAAAACTCCTATTCCATTTCTAGAAGTGGAATGAAAACATACACTGAAGGAACAATAAAAGAAGTTCTTAGAAATTTTCATGCAATTTAATATCAACATACCCTATGCAATTTTTTTTTTCAGAATCTAGTTTATGCCAAATTCCTAAAATATCTACATTCTAGTAAAACTAAAATAGACAATCTTTATGTTATATCACTAAATGAAGAATATTCTACTGTTGATGAGTAGAAAATCAAATCAAATAAGTACGTCCCCATAAGTTTTTCAGTTAAATGTTCTATTAGAAAGTGTATGTTTGGAGGATATCTGTATGATATTAGTGTGAGTATTAACCTCATTCTGATTACTGTATTCTTAATTTTGGGACTTCAAGAGGTTAAACCTACTCAAGTAGGACTACGAAATGTAGACCGGTCAGTAAAGTAAAATAACAATAAGGAGATGTCCCCATTATTCTTGGAATACAATTATTGAATATAGGAATGTCTCAGATAGACTTAAATAAAAGGAATCAAAAATTTTGAGTTGGAAAAGTATAGGTACTTTTAAACCTCATCTATATTAATAAATAATTAGCTGATTTCACTGATTATAATGCTAACTCTCTTACATAATAGTGAAATGAATATATGACCTTGGATGAAGAAAATTGGGTGTCAATCCCAAATAAAGAATAAGTTTACGATTCAGAGGACGTTAGTTTCAATGAACCTATCACAACGGATTCTTATCCTCCATTTCACCCTCAATCATTGAACCACCACCAATGGAGTTGAGCCTCTACCCAGTAAACATATTTATTCATAAATAGGAGCCTCAACCACTTTACGAGTAATCATTTACTATGGACTATGTCAGTTACAAGAGGAAAAGTTGGTTGAAGGCATGAGAAGGCACTAGTCTTCAATTGCTTATGGAATAAACGGAATTAATGGAATTAGTCCTACATTATACACCTAAAATATTTTGGTTGAGGAAGACGAAAAACAATAACTCCAACCTCAATGGCGGATCACACCAACAATGAAGGAAGTAATTAAAAATGATGTAATTAAAATTTAAAATTCTAGAATAATCTTTTCTATGTTTGATTGAAAATGGGTAAAACAGATACAAATAGTTCCCAAAAAGGGATGCTCGTAGTGGAAAAAATGAAGAAAATTAATTGATCTCTACAGGAACCATTACTAAATAGAGAGTTCATATAGATTAGTGTAATTTAAATGTGGAAACATGGAAATAACATTTTAATTTTCCATTTAAGGATTAATTATTCGAAAAACAAAAAATACATGAATTATACTATTTCTAGGGTGGATATTACAGATGCAATTAGATTTTAGTCGACCCAACTGATTACTCCAAGAACATTAACATGTCCGTTTGGAACTTTCACCTACATGCGCATGTCATTCGGTATTTTTTGTGAATGAAAATTTTTTAAAGATTCATTAATAATATATTCTATATTATGGTGAAGAAATTATTATACATCTTTGTGGATGGCATTTCAGTTTATGGATGATATTTTTGATGTCTTCCTCTGAATTCTTGAGTTAGTTTTGCAATGATGTGAAGAGAAATGTCTTGTTTTGAATTGGGAAAAATGTCATATTATGGTTTACGATGGAAGTTTCCTCATATATAAAATTAATCAATAAAGAATATATGTTTATCTCACTAAGATAATGTACATAAATGATTTACCCGATCCTTCAAACGGTAGGGGTATACGAAGCTTTCATGTCCATTAAGAAATCTATAGGTGTTATTTAAGACATTGTTAATGTTTCCTACCCTCTGACTCCACAATTGTAAAATTATAATCCTTTTTAATTACATGATTAATATTTTAAGGCATTCAATAATTCAAATAAAATATTTATATCTACCCATGTGAAAATTTCACACGTCAAGGATAATGAATTTTAACTCATATTTGACAGCAGTTACATTGCTATTGGAACTGTTTTAAGGCAACGAGTTGGTCAAATCTTCTATCCTCTCTACTATGATAGAGGAATAATAAATTAATTTAATTTAAACTAAATAAATATACTGAATTCACTCTTATATTTAGTGTTTTAATTCAAAAATTTATCTTCCTATTTGGACTTTTCCAAGGTAATTGTGCACAAAGATCATGTTTCCCTCAAGTATTTATTGAACATAAAGGATTCTATGACAAGAATGATAAGGGGGATCCTCCAACTTTATGAATTTGATATTTTAATGAAAGATAATAAAGTAATGGAAAATGATATTATTGGTCATCTATCTCGACTTAATCTTCCTCTCATCAAGGATGATGAAGATAACGACATCGAAGATAATTTATATAATGATAAATTTTTTAGCATAAAGATAAATCCATGGTTTTTAAATATTTATAATAATCATTCCATGTGATTTCTACACCAAGATCTCTCCTACCATTAAAAGATAATATTTTTAGCTGAAGCTATAGAAATATAATGGGATAGAGTATAACTGTTCATGTTCAATGTTGTTGTGTTGTTGCAACATTGCATTCCCAAAAATGAAATCCCAAATGTCACAAAAATATTTCATACATCATTGAATAAAAAACATCATTGAACAAATACAACCATTTCAAATATTATACAGTGTGAATTTTTCGATCCCACTCAACAGCAAGGCTTAATAGAATTTCATCAATGTTGTGATTGGTGCTGGCGAACTTGAACCATTGAGAAATGAAATGAAATGCCTAAAAAACCAATCATGCACATGAAAATATTCGATGAATTTGGAATAAATTTCTTGGCACCAATTCCCAGTTAACTTTGAATGCCCTATATTCTTGAAATAATTGACTATGTCTCAATGTAGTTAGAATCTAGAGCCATATCACTTGACACAAAAAAGTGCCCATGAATCGCATTAAAATGGATGTGTTATCATGAATTTAATTTTAATGGTTACTCAATAGTTATTGAGGAAAACATTTTAACAATCAATATATTAAGGATTTATGGAATAATATGGAATTTGGTATAAAAAATAATCTCCCCACCACCCAAAAACAAGTGGGTATGTTGATTTGAAGATTGGGAAATCGAAAAAAACGTGTAAAAATGTTAAAATGTCTTAAATTGGATGATTCAGTATAAGAATAATGCTCCACATACATGTCATGACCCATTCCAAAGTGTTCCAATAGGTCAAAGTCTAGTGATTAGCATCGAGAAGGAATATCCCAAAAATAGGAGACATTTTACTATGTACCTGTATGTACACACACATCTCCAAGACACAAATATTAAAATGAATAAACACTATGTAAAAAATTCATGAAAACTATTATATCCCTAAAAAGGAGTAAAAGAGTAAATGTTCAGGAAATTAAAGGGAGAAAAAAATCCCACCAAAAGAAATGTTTTTTCATCTACAAGTCCAACCTGTAATTTATTTGGTTCAAGGACTATATTTAGATGTGATACTATAATACACATAATCCATTTCGATCTCACTTGGAACCACCTAGTCTTGGTCTTCCACGAAATCTATAAATGTGTCAATCATCTACACAAGACATTAAAAATATGGGAAAACCTTATACAGGGGTGACTAAAACAAACCCCGAGTAGGACACCCTAAAACCTTAATGGAATACAAAAAAATACCACAATGGAAATAACATGAATAAAATAACAAGAAGAAATTCCAAAAGGAATAGCATAGATGAAATACCATGAAGAAATACCGTAATGGGGATACAATGAATGAATAACACCACGAAATACCACAAAGGAATTCCAACAAGGAATACCAAAATGGAATACAACCAAGGAATGCCACAAAGGAATAACCCCTAGGTTTACCACAAGGTAATGTATAGTCAACTCTACACAGATATACATCTATATAAAATAGATCATGAAAATACAGATATAATAAATCCACTAAGACACACAGTCTCAACCAAACACATATTCTCCATAAAGAAAATAGTCTCTATAAGACACACAATCTCCATAAGAAACACAGTCTCTAGGTCACAAATAGAAACATAAATGTTTTCATGATGTGAAGATTTCCAAAAAAACCACCATAGGATATTTTTAAAAAGGAATCTCCCTCATAGTGTCATAATGCCACTGATGACTTGACAAATGGACACAAAATTTTAGTGTTTTGGCCATTGGAATAAAATAGTCCACAGAACTGGGTATGACTTCTCCCATCGACCTACGTGACCATCCAACCATCCCAACCTACCTTGGACCAGAACGATTTAGCCTAGTAAATTATACTGGGCCTTCTAGGTCAGGGCCCACTTTGATTCCTAGCCTAACCCTTTGGACTACCAAGATCGACACACTGAAGCATGGCACGGTCCGACTCACTCAGTTCGTACAACCCACATGGAATTCCTGGCCAACGTGGTGGGCACACCATGCCCGCACCCTATAAAGACTCCCTCTCCATGAACATCACATCACAAAACCATTGTATTCTATTGGCTCCTATAGGGCCCCATGCTGCTAGGTCAACACATCCAAGCGGCTCTACCACAACATTTTCCACTTCCCGCACACTGTTGCCTCCACGTTACCCCGCCTACATTGGTCATTAGTTTCGGTGCACTTATGGACCCTTATGAAGTCCACCGCTCCTCCTCGAGTGCTCCAATTTCTGTAATGATTGTGTATTATGGTTTCTTAATTCCTTTATATGATGTCCCAATGATGAACAACACTAATAACTGGGGAGAGAATAGCACAAAAACACCAAATAAATGAACCGTGAGCTTGTTCGTGTCAACCTTGATTCATTCATGTTAGAGGAATAAAATAAGAAAAAATAAATCAATCTGCTGATAATAAACCCTACAAAAATTATCCATCTAACACGTGATCTAGCTATGTATTAAACAATTCATGGGTTAGACCACATTCATCCATGAAATAAAAAATGGGGAAACCACCATAAAAACAACTGTCTTACTTGGGAATTGGATCATTCACTGTGGAGGGATGATTTTTGTTGGTGATTCATCAACAATGATCTCTAATACCAATCTCCATCATCATAATTAATTTCCAGGGATCCTTTCCACGTCTCGGGGAAATTCCTGTGTTATGGTGATAACCCATAATTTTCTTTAAATGAATATTAGAAGAAAAACGCCACTACGCTGAATAAAATATTTTTATTCCCGTTATGTCCAATGTAATCTAATTCAAAATTGGGTTTCAAATAAAAATGTTAAGTCACGACCAGGGTAAAACTGCTATTAGGTGTTCAATGATGCCCTCTTAATTCTGATCTGGCCACCAACTTAAAATTTATTATGCTTTTTCCAGAAAACCATGTGTGTGCTTTAATAAATGTTTAATAATTTTTAAACAATTAATCTCAGCACACTTATCCTTGAAAACAAATTCCATCTTAGTTCCTGGTGTTAAAATCAATCTATATAATATCAAAACATAATATATGTAAAAAATAAGAGTCGTTACATTCTCCCCTTCCTTGGGATTTATAGCCCCTAACGCCAAAACAATGGGCTGCTCAAACCAATGAGGGTACTGAGCATGGATCTGGGCCTCCTACTCCCATTTATTCTCTTAGAGATTCCCATGTGACCACAAAATGCACACAAGAGGAATTGATGCTCACAAATTATCACCTCATGTATATCTTCGATCTCCATTGGGTACTCAATAATATTAATCCCATCATCAATTTTTGGATCGACAGAGTCAATAATGTGTGATGGGCCATTCACGTACCACCTCAGCTATGAAATTTGAATGCTTTTGTGCACCCACTCTTATAGAAAATTTTGAGACATGCGGTACACCACCTCACTATCTATACATTTTATCAGGAAATGAGTGACGATACTCGAAGATGGGTTTCTTCCTCGTCTAAATCTTTGTAATCCACGTCAAGGTGAGACAAAAGGTAATAAGTGGTCTCATTCCTAGAACACAAAATTCCTCCTTCACTAGACATTATAAGGCTTCTGATGGATTTTCGTAGTCCTCATCCACTCCTGGATGACCTGATCCTTCTTAATAGTCACCTCTGCAAACTTCAATCCCATGAGTGCTGACTATCTTGGTTCCAACTGAAAAAGGGGTGACATTAAGGGCTGCCCATAGAAGGCCAATAATGATTCCATATCGATGGTGTAGTTTTAGTTATTTTGGAATGAAAACTCTACCAGAGGATGGAGATCCACCCATATATGGCCAAAATATGACATGGAATACCATAGCATGTCCTCCAGATCCTGAATGGTCCACTCAGTCTGTCCATCCATCTGTGGGTGAAATTCTATTCTCAAGCACAACTGGGTCTCAAACGTCTCTTATGACCCCTTCCACAATAGGTATGTAAAACGATAATCATGATCCTTGACTATCATTAATGGAACTCCATGGAGTCAAACTATCTCCTACATTTATAAATTCCCCATCCTCTCCACTGAACTCTGCTCCTAAATAGCTATGAAGTGTTTAGAATTGGTTATTTCGTCAACATCACCCTGATGTCATAATGTCCATTGAATTTACATGGTAAACCCTTCATAAAGATCATCTATATCGCATCTGAAATCTTTTCTAGTACCTAAAGCGGTTGCATAAAACCCACCAGAACATGGTGCTTGGGATTCACCTTTTCACAAGTGTGGCATCAAGAAACAGTTTTTGAAACTCACTTCTTCATCCTGAGCCACCCAGAAAAATATTAGATGTCACGATACATCTTTCCCCCACCTGGATGTACTACCAAAGGTTATGTATAGAAATAAATAACCCCCCCCCAATTCCTCTGGTATTACTTTTCACCCTCTGAAAATAAAGTCATTCTCCCCACATTTTGAATATCCATAAGGGGAATGGCATATGGAAAACTGAGCATGTAAGGTCTCATATTATTTATCCACAAGTAGCACCTCCATGACCAGTTGTAATAGTTGAATGTTGAAAATTATCAACTAGAGGTATGCTTCTCTGTATCCATCCAAATGGATTTCAACAATGAGTCCAACTACTCTAATACCTCATTCAGCAACTAAGAACTAGATATCCTGCTGAGAGAATATTCCACCGCATTTCCCTTCCTAGTAGTATAAATAAATCACAATTTCATAGTCCTAGAAGAACTCTACCCATCACCAATGTCTCAATTTCAGATCCTTTTAAGAGAAGATATACTAGATATTCTTGTGATCTAATTTGATAATAAACCTCTCTCTCATCAAGTAGTGTCACAAAATCATAAAACCGAAGAGTACCACTAGTAACTCAAGATAATGGGTCACATAGATCTTCTCATATGATCTTAACATGGATGAAACATAGGAAATCAATTATTTACCATATATTAGGAAACAACCAAGCTCAGTTCCTGTTGCATCACAGAACACAACGTACTCGACACCATCCTATGGAAATCTAAAGAATGGAGAACCGGTCAATTTAGACCTGAACTATGGAAAAATGTACAAGAACCTCTTATCTATACATAAGGATTCCATTTTTGTGTTAAATATATACAGGGTGCTACTACGCTTGAAAATTTGGGTACAAACCTCTGATAGTACCCAACCCAACTAATGAAAATATGGACCTCAATAACATTCTTAGATGGCTCCCAAGAAAGAATCACCTAAATGATTTCTAGATCCACTAGAACTGTATCCTATGAAATGACATGTCCTTGGAAATTGACCTCTCAAATCTTGAACTAACACTTTGAGAGATTCACTTAAATTTGGTGCATTCAGAGTTTCCCTAGAACTATCCACAAGATTCTTGCATGCTCCTCCATAGATGTCTAGTACACTACAATGTCATCAATGATGACCACCATGAACCTATATAACTAAGGCTAAATGAAAATATTCATGAGCCCTATGAAAACATATATGGAATTTATGACACCACAGATTATCACCGAGTAATCATAGTGACCATATTGACATATTATGTCTGTCTTTAGTATTTTCTAATATCATATTAAATGATGGTGACATATAAATCTAATACAAATCATCGAGAACCAACTTAACACATTCAATTGGTCTATGAGGTCATATATACTTTATAGTAGATAATTATTCATCACTATCACATACTTTAGGATCCATAATTACACACATAACATCAAGCACATGTCTTCCATCTTTATGAAACAAAATTGTGGCTACACATGGTGAAACACTAGGCCTTATTAAGCCCTTCCCCTTTTTGTCCCCTAACTATAACCTCAGCTCTCAAAGATCTACTGGATCTATCCAATATGTATGTGTAGATATTAGTGTCATCCCATAGGCCAATGAATAAGCCAACATATTTTCTAAGAGGTAATCCTGGAACATCCTTTAGAATGATTTCCTCATACTCGTCCACCACTATAGAAAACTGATGACTCGTATCATCAACTACACCTAGCGTTAGGCTAGACACATAATGAGGGATTGATTAAACCCTCCTATGTGTGAGTAAATCCAATGAAATTGGAAATTACTTTTCAAAAACAATGAAAAACTTATCCCAATCACAATGGTCACACCACACTCAAAACCTAAAATATTCTAACTGAGCACGAACTATGGAAAACCAGTTCATACCATGGATGATGTCCTATGGCCATGGCACCACCAATAAGAGATCCCAACAAAATCTCTCACCTAAAAGAGTAATTTCTAACATTTATCACCAGTGCATGGTCATTAAATATTATCTTGTAGGAGTCTCAAAGCATAATGGTTGAGTCAATGGTTCAAAAAAATCTTTTATCTTCAAACATTGTTAATAGAAATAAAATAATCACTGGAACATGTGTTGATCAAAAAAGTAGCTAAGGAGGAGAAGACAGAGTGCATACCACTAATAATAAATTGATACATAGGGTTATATGCCTCCATCAAATGTATATTTCCTTTTCCCTGTCCATATGCACAATGAGATTGGTTTTCACCACCAAGGGGATATTGGTAATAAGTCAAACCCCCACCCACCTCATACTTCCATTCCTACTCTTATACCATGTCCAAAATCTATAGACCACCCTGATCACACCTCTACCTATGCCTCTATGGTCCCATGATCTTCTCTTGATTAGTAATATGATATGTTGGGAGATATCATGAATGGTATCCCAGACCACTACAGGAGTAACATAACTTGTCCCTCAGCTGACATGATCTTCCATAGTAGCCATGCTTTGCTGATTTTGTGTCCTACGGTCGTCTCATAATGTTCCTAAACTGGTTGGGTCCATACGACTTCGATAGAATATCGGCATCTGAGGTATCAACAACATAGTTCCCACCGGTAGCTTCCACTTCCGGTGGATGCTCCGCTAGAAAGCTCTTCACTTGAAGAGATCTCTCAATAACCCCGCATAAGCATGAATGATAAGGGATATCATGGATAAACAAATCTCATGGTGTAGGTCCTACTCGAATGTATGATCCCCATAGAACGAGTCTCCTTACATATATGTGGAGAAGCTTGAAAGATTTATCAACCACATTGAATACTCCACCACAGTCTGACTACCCTCATACAGATGAAAAAGCTCTTATATGTGTGTTGATATCAATGTATCCCTATATAAATCTTCTATAAAGATTCACTCGATTTGTGTCCAAGAGAGATTCATCTCATTATACGATTGTGTCACTATGTTCTACTATCACCACTTAGATATATGAAAAAGACCCACAACAATGATCATTATTTGGTAGGAAAGCATCCTTAAAAGGTGGAAGACACATGTAACTACCTACAACCAATCCTTAGCTGCATGTATGTTTGTCTCACCCTAAAATATGGGAGGTCACAACCTCTAATACTGATGAAACACACTCAGTCTATGAGTTCCCTCATCCAGTAGTTCTCATTGTAGTTGTGGCTTTAAGGGTTGTGTTATATCTAGTAAACCACCCAAAGGTGATATCTTCAGCACATACCACTGTACTAATGCATCATCGCTATGTAGATCCTCTTTGTTGTCATGAAGATTATTATAGCTATCAATATCAGTGGTGGCATCATGTAATAAAACATGACGTACCATTGTCAATTGAGAATATCTAGATATATGAATCAAGAGGGACCTGGAAGACACAACCCATTCTTATATGATTCTTGTACCATAATTTCCCCTACTACTAGTGTTTTTATCTACCCATTTGAAAAGTTGGATTCAAGAGTCCTGATGTATTGATATGTCATCCACTAAAAAAAACATTGGATTCCCTGGTTGGAAATCCAAACTCGAAACACTTATCACAATTTCCCTGAACCATCCTCACAGAGTACTGATCCTAGAGTAGAACCAAAATTCCTTGATACCACTCTGTCATGACCCATCCAAGAGGTGACCATGTAAGGACTACTCCAATACCACCTCTAGTAGTCCATGGAATTGTGATAAGCACTGAGTTGGCATATCCCAAAAATGGGATGAATTTTCCTAACTACCATTATGCATGCACCCATTTCCAAGACAAAAACATCTGAAATTTAAATGAAATTAATAAACAATGCATGAAAACTACTATATCCCACAAAAAGAGTATAACATTGAATGTACTGGAATGTAAAATGGTCCAAAAAAATCCCACTAAATAAAACAAGTTAGCAACCTCAAGTCCTTGTAAATAAGAGGTACTTGGACAAACTTCAGAAAAGATGACAAAAAACACCTCAACCTGTCAGGTCTCAAAAGAAATATTACTGTCCTTACCTTCATAGAAATATATCAAAGATTCAATAGTTTTCACATGAATTGACACCTGTAAGAAAATCCCCTGAATATGTGAGTAAAAAAAATAATCAGTTAGACACCATGAAACCTCAAATTAATACAAAAAAGAACTAACACAAAGGAAATACTGTAAATAAAATACCCCAAAAGAATACTATAATAGAATACCACAAATCAATACCACAGAGGAAATACAAATAAATAATACCACAAAAGAGATACCATGAAGGAATACCATAATGGATTACCACCATGGAATAACACAATGGAAAACCACCATGGAATACCACAATTGAATACCACCAAGGAGTACTATAAAAGAATTCAAATTCATCTCTACACATCTATATATCTAAAAAAATATATCAATAAAATTCATATATACTCAATCCAATAAGACATATAATGTCAACAAGAAACATAGTCTCCATAACTCATACAACCTCCATAATACACCCAATCTCTATCAGTCATAGAGTCTCCAAAAGACACCCAATATTTATTACACACATAGTCTCTAGGTCACGAATAATAATAGAAATGTTTTCTTGATGCAACCTTATTAGGTGATCACCCAATCCACATGACAATAGGCTATATTCACATATCCACAAAACCATCTAAGGATAGATAAAAAATAATGAATTTCTACACGGGTCTCATTGCCAAAGATGAACTATCAAACAGATGCATAGTTTGAATGTTATAGACATTTAAATACAATTGCCCATAGATCTGGTTCTGACTTGGAACACAAGAAGACCTGGTCCACCGGCCAACCTGACTGGGACCGGACAACCAGACATGGCCCGGACCAGCCAGGTTTGGCCCTATTCTCTCCACCCCGTTTCGCTGGGGCTATAGGGCTGATTTGCTCGAGTTGCTGGGATGCCTGGACCGGTCTACTAGAGCACGGTCCGATAGTTCCCACTTGGTTAGCATGGCATGTGTGTCCGGCCTATACCGTGTGCCATGTGCACCACATCTGCACCCTAAGGATTCCCCCCCCCCCATAGTGACCACTACATCACATGGCCACCGTACAAGGCCACCGCACATGACCGACTGCAACGGGATCCCACACGGTTGGGCTTCCACATCCACGTAGCTCCGAAATTGTGCTTTCCACTAGCACATGCAACCAGTGTGGGATCCTTGGTAGCCCCTTCTATTTTTTCACCACGCCTCCTACAGTGCTCCAAAATTTATAATGATCATAGATCTGGTTTTCTTGAGCCCTGATATACACAGATTCGGCCTCTGTTGACGCATTGCCTCCAATCCGGGGGTTCGATAGCATTTGGAACCTCCTGACCTATTGATCCATTTCCATAGGGTTGAAAAAGAGAAGATAACCAAGAATGGGAAAGAGAAAATCATATGAATTCTCAAATAATGTACCATGTAATTGTTCTTGTTGGTGTTAATTTTTTATGTTATTGGAAAAATGAAGAGGAAATAAATCAATTTATGAATAATATACCATGTAACCATTATTTATCCATAAAATGATCAAAGCATGCATTAAAATGTTCATGGTTTGGTCTGAATTCATATATGAATTTAAAAATGGGGAAACCAAGAAGAAGAAAAAATGACCTACATGTGAATTCAATCATTCTATATCAAGGATTTATTGTCATTAGTGATCCAAAACGAATGATCTTCAATCCTGATCTCTATCATCGCTGCTATAGTTTTGGTTCATGTCCATGTCTCAAAATAATTCTAGGGTTATGGGGATAACCATGAATTTTTTTAAAAAATGACTAAATGTAAAACATTGTTGAATCAAATAAATTAATTTTATCGACATATTTTTATTTCTATAAGGTCCCATGACAAATTTTTTATAGTTGGACTATTTCAACTAATGTTAAGTATATACGATATTAAAACTGATATTCTGAGTTCAATGGTGCCCAAATATATCTGATCCATCCACACATTTAGGATTTATTCCACTTTTTTCAAAAAAAATGCATCTGTGTTCTTTTACATGTTTAATAAATTTCAAACAATTATTCTGCGTAGACCAGGCCTTAGAATTGTACGTCGTCTCAGTGTCTGGTCTCTAAATAAATCAATATAATATCTAAAAATAATACATGGGAATAATTCAAGTCGTAATAGTACAAGACACCAATTGGTACCACCCCATTCATATTGGTTTCTGGAAAACTGTTTCATTTTCTAGTTGAATTAGAGAATCACTCACACTGGGCTATTAAAATGCTCAATTTGGAATCAAAAAATATAAAGTAGCTAAGATGTTACAATTAGATGAAATGAAATAAATAATGAATGGTATTATAAAAATGAAAAAATATAGATAGAAAAAACTAATAAATGAAATGAACAATGCATTGCAAGACACATATTTTTCACTTGAAATAAGACCCTCTTATTCAACTCAATTTAAAAATTGTTCCATGGAAATGTGAAAATTAGGTTTTCTAGCCCTTTCAATTTCATTTATTTTGTCTCTTATGGTTTTGTTGAAATATAGAAAAATGGTGGACCAACATTCAAGGTCAATGGTCAATTATTAAAAATCTACCAAGAACCCATCCTTGAAGGCTGTTTCATCAGCTTGAAATTCCTCTGAGCCTTAAAGGCTTATGCTCTCGAAGTTAAAGGAAATGATGAGTGGTAGGAAACCCATTTTAAGTCATATTAGGATATATTTGGTTACAATAAGACTTATTATAGATTAGGACATTCCAAGATATAATTGACATCATTTTAACAAAATCTAATAAAAATTTCAATTACATGTCATGTAACCATTTTACATGAAATACACCTTTTCATCTAAAATTTCATAAAAACCATGACTTATAATTTCATTAAATGTTGGTAATACAGTGAATATGGTTTTAAAAAATACGTCATTGACATAGTGTTTACATGTCAACCTCTCACGTCCTTCCTGGACACCCATCCCTCCTACCTTCCCTCGATATCATCACTGTACAATTGTTAACCTTACCTATTTCTCCCATAATGTCTTGTATAAGATCCACACCCTATTTCTCATTCATAAAAATACCCACTCACCGTCCCTAATCCTCACTTGAAAATGACCAATCCCTCCATCTCAGCTACGAACCCCTTCCCTCCCAGGCCGCAGTACCACCCTTCCCTTTACCGCCTCGAACAAACCACCTCCTTGTATGGGGCAGATGAATACAGTGAACCATATATATTAAAATATGATGTTAAATCAAGACGATCAACCTATTGTGAAATTTCGAATAAGTATTTCACTTCTACCACCCACACCACAACGGCCCGCATCTCCATCACCTCCCACTACAACCTGTGATGATCCTGCCCTTCATGACAACATACCAACTAGTTCTGTTAAATAATCATGGGAATAAAAACTCCATTTTCAACCCATTTTAAACTCCACAAACCCAAATGAATCATGTCACCCTCAACCGTATATAGGTGAAGCGAGCGAGGAAAAAGTAGACCCTCAACATGGTGAATCTCTCCAACCTAATTAAAAAATGAGACCCTAAATCTCCTCGACTGAATCCATATCTCTTTAATTATTTTTGAACATGAAGAAATGTACTAAGAGTTGTTCCTAGAGTTCCTTTTTTCATTGAGGTAGCAGTGGATAGCCTGTGCTTCCATCGGGGTTGCCGACTACATGAGCTCTCATTTTCTAAATTCTGTATTGGCTTGGGAATCTACACAGATGAGTTTACTATATCTGATGTATTTCTTACACTTCAACTATATCCTCCCCATTATTATGTTATGTGAGAGTGGTAGATGAACACACATGGTTAGCAGATAGTTCACGACCCCTAGACCACCAAATCCACTGTGTTACGCAGCCCCTCACTTCAAATACATTATAGAGCCTTGAACTATGAATGGTATTCCAAAAAACAATCTCAAGGGACTGTGAGATAGATTGACATCCTCATTATGGAAACAGTCATGGGGAGACTAGTTTTCAACATGGAGATGTGGTTCAAAAATTACTATCGGCGTCACAAACATCAGACCAGAGGTACACTGAGGTGTGGCTCTTTAATCACCCACTAGAGCCAAAAACTCAAGATGTTTGATGAAAATATTATTCTATCATCCCTTGGAAAAATATATTCCATTGATTTTATTATGCGACACAATATTCAATTACGGGTAAGGGATGAGTAGACGTACTAAAGGGTGTAACGAGTCCATGAGGCAATCAACACTGGACAAGAGGCACCTCGTGTGGATCCATCACCTGATCCACCAACAACATCACCTCCAGCACCTCCCATCCCAATACCCATATAAACACACACAACATAATGTATATAAAATCCCACCCATCCATCTCAGCTTTCATTCAAGGACATGTTTCTTTTTACACAAGAAAATTTGTGATAACTCTCTACCCATCTGTTCCTCCCCTTTGTAGAGATTTCCCATTCTACCATCCCTCAAACTCCCTTCTCTCCCTTAGGCTCTTATCCATCACCAAAACATTCAAAACCCTCATATTCTACCATCTAGACCATACAAATAGCCCACACACATATACCTTTATATCTCTCTAACCCTGATTCCCAGGAGGAGTACCTTCCCGAGAAGGCCTGGAGGGGCAATGACCAAAACACTTGACCATTCAACGAGGTGCTGTTTTTTGACCAAGCTATTAGACCCATGTCCCCACATAAGATTAGAACCTCTACATCACCTACCCCATCCCATATTCCCTTCTCCAAAACTCCAACCTTGGTAGATGATTCACTAGCCCCACCTCCCATGAGACCCACTTACCAGGATGAACAACTGCTACAACCTCCTAATCATGAGTGGAAGTTGGAGGATCCTTTTGATTTTACAGGATTATCATAGTTGGACACTATACTCATTTGGTTTTAGATTTGTATATTAGGGCTAGATGTTTTCCTATTTTAGTCTCTATACCACATCTTTTCGTAAAACTACACAGATATTTAAATATGGGAAATAATTTTTCATCATAATTTATTGTGTTTATTTTATTATCTTTCAATTTTATAATATCCATTTTCAGATCCTCTATTTCATGTATGATTGTTGACGGAACTCGAAAAACATTTGTTCTGGTTCAACGATGGACTCTGCATGTTGCTAAGATCGAACATAAACCTCTTGAACTCTCACATGTGATTCATGAACAATATACACGAAAATGAGCTTAGATACTGTTCCTTAGACATCTGATCCATATCATAATGCTCTGAAAACTATCAATCCTATCAAAAGTCCCAGCGATCTCAAGGATAGTGACATGAGTAGACAGAGATGAAAGATACGACACTAAGCTGATGAAAGACAATATACGATACTATTGTCTATCCCTTTGGCTGATAATGTATTTTATATCTCTTTATTAGAGGCTTCCAATATTTCTTTATTTTTATCATTTAAGTCTTTATACTGATTGTATTTATAGTGTGTTTTTCTTTTTCCCATGAGTCACTTTATGTTTTATTTTATGACCTATCAACATGCAAGGAAAATATATTTTATTGAAATAATAATATGAACCTTCCGGAATTTCTACGTTTAAACTTTTTCAAACCTATAGATTAATTCATTAACAACTACACAATTGGTATTTCTAACTAATTTTTCAGGTGTCCCAAATTAACAAACATGATTACCCATGTTCCCTCAAGGCATGACACTTGTTACAATGATATATCAATTACCGTATTCTCTAATTTATCAATTTAAATTTCATTTTTCTAATCATTATCTGCCATAACACTCTCATAGTACATCCATGGACAGTATGGAAACATAATCTATCTACGTGTGGGCGATTTTTTTGACTTTAACATTCAATACACATTAATTTTATCCCATTCTTATCTATCTAGGAGATAATTTTTAATTTATAAGGAGGGTTTAAACTGAAATTTATTTTATCCATTTAAATAAAAGAAAAAGTTATGTTTGAATTTGATGGAAATAAATTTTTTACATCTATTTATATTTTGAGAATGATTGTTGTGATTAGTGATTTAATTCAAAAGAATAACTTTTGAAATTATGGTCAGTTGAATTATTACATTGTTTTATTCCCATAAGGATTTAGAATTTTCTATTTTATTCTCATTCATAAGAGGATTCTAAACCTACAATTTAATATTATTTTCTGAGCATATTTATTGAGTAACACCAGAGACAGGTCAACCTATCATAACTTGCATTGAGATCTTATTTTAGTTAATATTGAACAAATGTGATTTTAAAATTATTGAGGTAATATTTTTGAACTACTTTTTTCTGAGGACCCTACATACATACTTCCTTCATTAATCCAATAGTTTCCATGATGGATTTATAGTATTCAACTATTCCAAGCATGTTTTACCATCCTACCCTGCTCTTTGTATAAACCGTGAAATTACTTTGAACTTGTGTGGGGGAGTTTTTCATCCACCACATGATGATTATACAATAGAGATGTGACATGTTTCTCCTATCACTATTCCATTATGATCCATGTGTAATTATTAGCACTATAAATGTGTCTGGTTCTTCAAAAAATAAAATAGAAAATAATAAAAATCGACTTGGGTCATGTATTATTATGGTCAAAATTCACTATTTTTAAAAGAATGAATACCTTGAAGGATCATATGTGGTTACGGGATATACTTAAGATCAGGAATAGTCATGAATTTTAAAAAATAAAAATTCAAAAGTAATGGAATAAAACATGATATCAGTTTTGGAACTCACCTGGAATATATACATGGATCAAACGTGAGCTATTGGGATTATATGACATTTTCCTAGCTATGATGGAGTTATTTCATTATAGTGGTCATGAAATTCATTCATTATACTATAAATCCTACCATATTTTTGTTAAATTATTTACAATTTACCTACCTTCCTAGAGCCACAAACTTGCTAGAACCTATTTTCAAAGACAATATTATTAATTTGGTATTTTTATTTTCAAGGAAGAGATGATAAAACCAATGAATGCCTATAGTCAAGAGCATATACTCAAGGTATGAGTATAAATCCAATTTCATTTCACCCAGAATTATTATAGAGAATTCATTATAAGGTAAATTTAAAATGGTTGTGGAGTCCAATGTAATGGTATGAAATTATAATTAAAAGAATTAATTTTTTTTAAAGATTGTACTATGAGGCATGAAGGATTTTCTATATAGCGATGATTCTGGAGAAATGTTATTTCAACTTATTAATAGTTTTATTTCTTAAAAAAAGGATTTTTTGATTGAAAATTTTCTTACCATTTTTAGAATCCCAGTTGAGATCATTTTTTCTAGAGGGTAATAAATTGGTCATGTGTGGGGTAATTTGATAAGATGAATTTATTTAAACATGTCACCATAATTTTATTATTGATTTTAAATGATTTAAACAATAATGAACCTGACATGTGTTGAATTTTGTAGGAATTAGGCTTAAAAATATTCAATGGTGAAAATGCAGAAAAGGAAAAAAATTCTATTACACTTCATGAAACCTCATTAAATGACTATTAATAGAGTTTCCCAATATGATTCATGTAATGAATAATATCATGATGGATGTCGTGGAATACATCATGCAAAGAATCCATTACATGACAAGAGGTTCCAATAAACATCGTGAAACCATTGAATACTATTACCACTTAGTAGATTATGCTCGGAAGAAGATACACATCATTAGTATAAGATACACATCATGAAAGGAGTCAAAAATCCAAATCTTAGAAGAAATACATGCAAGATATTATTAGATTAAAAAATTGAAGAGAAAGTTGTGGATCTACATAACATGATCTGAATTCCTATTATACGTCATGTAATTTTTCATCAATATATATAGAATTAGGGAATCAGGTTTAAAAGCCTCCAAAGTAAACAATTTTTGTTCTTTCTTTCCCCTCGCATTCCCTATTACCCCATCCAGACCAAAGTCAACAAAATTTAGTTCCCTTTAATAATATAACTTCAATAAAAGTTGTTTTGATTTATTTTTAAGATTCTCTACATTTTTGTTTCATTACTGACCCTGTTTCTTTTTTTCTTCGTTTTAAGTTACAATGAGACATAGGGGAGATTTTTCTCATCCTTATTTTTGACTAGTAGTTAATTTAATTGTGCATGATTTGAGATATATATTTCTTTTTCTTGGGTGTATGTTTGTTAATTTATTTTTTTAAATAATTACATACTTTCCACCACTTAATATCAATTTTATTTTCCATATTATTTATAACTTCAATTCCTTATCAATATGAATTCAATCTTATCTAAAGGGGTTAAATCACATTGGGTTGGGATCAAGAGTAGGTGTATCAAAAATCAATAAAAAATTGATTCTCAACTTTTTGAACATAAATATTACTAATCAGGATAAATAAAAATTTCTTATCCAATCATTCAAACATCCCTGATGATTGGACCTTCGAATGAAAGACCATATCATAGTTTGAGTATATTAAGAAATAACCAATTTCCGAAAATAATTTCTTCCATAAAAGATATGATTAAATAATTAGGGTTTTCACTATCTATAGAAAAGGTATAGTTACCTCTTAGGTAGAACTAGTTTTTTTATTATAGGAATATAGGAATCAATGCCTTCTTTTTATTGCAAAACATTGGATCCTACCATGTTATAATTAAGATTAAATTTTATCTAGAACTCCAAAATTGATCATAAACCCTTCCTTAATCCTTATTTAAAACCTCAATTTTCTAATATTAGTTTCCCAAAAATAAAAAAACCTCATGAGGACTATTACAACAAATTATTCTAAAAACTTATCTTCAATTATAGTCTAATTCCCAATTGGATCAACCGCAAACTATTCCAATAATATGTCTTAATAGTATGTTATGTTTGGGAAAAAAATATAATATCACTATATACCACATCAATTAAGTGATTCATGTGTTTGAATCACATATATATTCAGTTTATATTTATTTATAGTATTCAATAATATTTGGAGATTTGAAAAGTAGTGAATCGTTAATGGGGACAGTTAGCCATATGTACACCATTACACTACTTTCATTTCTATTTCATATTAAAATGATGAGAAGTAAACGATACATATACATATTTGTTACAATTTTAGTATAATATATATTTTATATATGTTACATTTTTTTATTGAAAACATCCTTTATAAGAACCACATTCATTGTGAACAAGTCAAATCATTTGTAGGGGTGATTGTCCACACTTCCTCAACCAAAATTATAATTTTTACATAAGATAGAAAGCATAATGTTATATTCTAAATAAATATTAAATAAGCATAAATAGATTATAAATATCATATATATCATAATAAAATAGAGTTTAAATTATAATGGACACAATGGGAGGTGGTAAAAGAAAAAACAATCATCGTTTCAGGAGGAAGTAGGTCACCGTACCCATAAATAGTATGTTCATTACCCATTAGATGGAATTGTTTGTAATTGTAGGACATAGTGTGAGGATAAAATCATCATAGTATATTAAAAATACTAATTTTGTTATCTAATACTATAATAAGATTATTTTTGGGTTTTTTGGAATTGTAATAAAACATAAGGGCTTGAGCAAGTTCGCTACCTTATAATCGGGTAACTAATCTTGGGTATTATGAAAAGGATTCCTTGTATTTATTCATTCTAAAGGTGATTCTTCCTGGATGAGGGGAGGGATGTTGAGTAGTTATTTTGGTAGTTATTTTTGAGCTGATGTTTGTTGATAGGTGTGAGGAAGTGGGTGGATAGTAGGCCCTTTTATAGCGGAAGAGGAGTAAAAATAATCTAATATTTTCAAAAAGAAATTCCATACACATTTTTCATATTGAACGTGCCTCTAATAAAAGAAAAAAAATAAAAAAAAGAATTATCGGGTCGAAATATGGATTGAAAATGTATTTTGGAAAAGTATCCTGATCACTTTCACCCATAAGATTGATATTAATCCCTTGCTTAGCCTAATTTTACCTTAATAATGATCACTAATTTTGATTTATATATCTAATATTTTTGGTCAAAAACTAAGTTAATGTTATTATAAAATATAAATTATTATTATTAAAAATATTTAATATATATTTAAAAATTCAAATCACAAAATTGGTAGAAATTAATTTAAATTTAATCTACAAATGGGCTGATAGTGTGTGTTTTTAATGTCAAAACACCAAAACGTTTTCTATTTATTAAAGTAAATTTCAATGTGAAATTGATTTCAAGGATGTAAATTTTATTAATTGATAAATATATGATCTATTTAAACTTTAAATCCATTATTAAACATATATTATCATTTTAAATAAATTAAATGAAAAAATATTTTGTACTAATATTCAGTAATTTTCACTATTAATAAAAAAGTGAATCTTCACCGAAAAATACAAAAAATTATAAATAAATTTTTTTTATGTTTATATTCTAAATTTTTATTTTTTTTAAATATTAAATCTAAAAACGAGTTAAATATTTTTTTAAAATGGGTTCTCCATTAAATGTTGGGAAACATGGCTTAATAAAAATATAGTGTTTTTTGTGTAATATTGGATTTGTTTTTATATAATGCCCATCAAATTTAATAGAAGAATATAAAAAAATTATTTGATATATAATATATTTATCACATTAATATAAATTAATAATTGTAATAAATTTAATTTATTAGGTTAAAACAACACAGTGAGCATAAAAATAATAACAATTTTTTTTATATTCAATTCGTTTTCATATACATTTCTAATTTATTTTCAACCAATGAAATATTAATAATTTTTTTAAAACATACATTTTAATATGTTAGTTATACTTTTTAATAACTACAAATTAATATCTAGGTTATATAAAATTATATTAAATGATATTTTTATAATATATCATTATTTGATAAAACAAATACTTTCATGTAATGAAAAGAATTTGAATAAACACATTATTGTGTAAGACAAATTCTATTTTATTTTATTGTTAATTTTAAGATATATCAAATATTTAATTTATTTTAAATAGTAAATATATTTTAATGACTTATTGTATTATATTCCCTTGCATGGTTGGTGATGCATGTGATACACGATATAAAATAAAATGCTCTTCATTTGGATTTTTAGGGTGTGACAAAAAGTGAAATGAATGTGAAATTAATCATGGAATGTTTTCCTGATCTATAATTCTATTCAACTGAGACAATCACACCCTAGTATTCTGGTTTAATTAACTACTTATCTTCATGCATGGTCCAAAAATATTTACCTAAGTAGAGGAAATTTGTTTTTTAAATTAAGAATTCCATTACTACTTGGATGATCCAATACTTTTCAAAGACTCTATAGATGGAAAGATCATATGAGAATTCCCATAAGATAATGTTGATAGTGTTTTGAATTTCTCCCATGATATAAAAGCGAGATGAAACCATGTAATTCATCAATAAATTAGAAATGTGTTACAATTTGTATTTTATTGGCCTACCATGAATCATGATATTCATGAGTTCATCATGAATTATGATAAATGTGAAAGAACATTATGTATAAGTTGCAAGAATGAAATTACAGAACATTGAATAATTTACATTGAAATTTTGACATACGGGGAATCGAATCGTTGGGTTATTTTCCAAAATCATTTGCAATATCATATATCCTTGTATGTACTGAATACATATCAATATGGGTGGAAGATGAAGCATTTTCACAAAATGAAACTCAAGTTGAAAATATATTTTAAGATAAACACATCTTTACATGGTTCTTAATTCCATGTATCATCATTAGTGACTGTGTTTCCCACTTCCAAAATACTCTATTCCAGAAGGTAATGACTCCAATTTAATTTTAATGCTACATGATCACCCCATACGATCCACTAAACAATGGTCATGATGTTTTATAAGATATAGAGAGATTATGTGAATTTTAGGGAACTCTCTGAGTACATACTAGAACTATTAAGAAACCATACTTGACGAATAACTTTGGTATTACAAGACCACATACATGACATTAATTGAAATTTCCTCATTTCACTTGGTGTTTAGAAAAACAATCCACCTTACTATAGAACTAAAACTCAATGCTTATTGTGATTTGAAAATGATGAACATTTTTTTTTCAAAACATCCCAAGAGAAGTTATTTTTGTAGATGAAAGAATTAAATGAGATGGGGAGAGAATCATGTGATAATGATTTTATCTTTAAAGAGAAAAATAAATCATTAAAAGGTAAAATTATCCAATAAAAAAATTTCACTAGGAGAAAATGTTCTACAATTCAACTGTAGACTTCAGATAGTTGCACAATATATCAAACTGATGTGGTCATGTCATTACTCTATCCTAATTTTTTATCCACGTTGTGGAATTGACATATCTATTGGGAAGAATACTCTATTTATGTTTCATGGTCAACAACTCAAAAATTATTCCACTTGTAGAATGATAGGAATCAGAGAGGATTTATAATTACAATGGGAGATTATCACTTTTGAAAAACAAGCTAAACTTTTCACTAATAGAGAAGGAAACTGTCTACCTTAACATTCCTCAGTCTCAATTTAAATACTTTCTATTTAAATTATGTATCATTTAACTTATTGTATTTGTAATAAATTGATCTTTATTCTCTCATTATTGGATTAATTTTCATTACATAGATATTATAGCCATGTATAACTCTTCTGCTTCTTTTTTGGTCACTGATGTGCCTTTTACATCACCATATACCCTCTTACTATGGTTGAATCATCGACTGGATGATGTTGAGAACCATCATGAGGATATTTTGTTATAAATCTATGCTCAAAATTTGTCACCACACTGAAAATCAATAATTTAATTCCATCTACAGGTAGATTTATTCATAGTACACTCTTATGGTGGTTAGTCTCACCAAGAATAAACATGATATTGATAACACAACCACCAATTCATAAAAGATGTTGAAGAACTATAAAATGATGGTCCAAGATAATTACCCTTTTTATATCCACCTAGCTGAATATATAAAATTTAGTACTTCCTATGAAGAAACTCGTGCTATTTTCTATTCCTTTGTTTCATTTATATGATTATAGTTTGTTTTTGGACATAAAGATGGAATGTGGGGAACATTTTCAACTACTCCCAATATTTTTTGTGAACCTATTATTATTACACATATCAACTTAACATGTATGATATTTGGTGTTATATATTTTTATATGATGCGCGTATGGGCTATCCATGTGAAGATTCTAAAGGTACATCATTTCTGGAGCCTCATCAGATATAGACAGCACTTCCCGAACTATCTATTCTTATCCTAAAAAGAATATTATATTTTATTATATTTTATTCTTCCTAAAATATAATGTAAATAACTAAAAATAATAATACAAAATATAAAAAATATTTCCTAAACAGTATTTTAAAATAAAAAAACCTATCATTTATTTGAATCAGTTAAAATCAATTGTATCTTATTAAACGATTAGTCAGAGGTATACCACTTGTATCCCTGTGTAGTTTGAGAAAAAAATTCTTATTTAACATGACTTTATTATTTATAAACTTATTTAAAGGATTTTTTATATCAATCCTAGCTTTGAAAATATTTTCCAAAAACTTGTATATTTTTTAGACACCAATTTTCCCTTATTATCATTTGTTCTTTTCAACATTTTATTTCCTTACATTTGTGGAATCTAGAAAATTTTTTAATCATATTTTATTCATCCTTTTATTATAGGAATCTCAATCATGCTATGAATTCTAGAACATCCCATCTTTATCCATCAAATTAATATAAATTTGGAATGTTTCACTAAAATTTATTGGATTCTATTTTTTCCCCTTTTACCCACTAATATAAACTATAATTGTCTTTATATTATAGCCTTTATAATCCATGATGTATCATTTTTAGGATGGACCCACAACATATACCATTCCCTTCAATTTTAATGAGTATTTTCATGATAAATTTTAATATAACTGTAGTGTAGTGGTTTATCCATTGAGAGGATTATTTCATGGCTATATAAGAATTTGATGCACATGTATCAACATTATCCATTAATTTTTTACATTACTCACATTCATTACATGTATTTTAAAAGTGAATTTAGATTCTTTTTCATTCCGAAAATGAGTACTTTTGAGGTCAATACGTGGTAACTGTCAGATTTGGGGGTATAGATAAAAGTTATAACTAATTACTCCAGGAGATAGTGTGTTCCCCATTTGACCTAAATTCATTAAGGTTTTAATTTATATGTTCTACTTATGTTTATTTATTTCAGATTTTTTTACATTTGTTTCACGGGTTTTTCGAGTTCATATTCACTATTTTTACTACACATCATATTTGAGTGTGCTTTGAAAAATAAACAAATAAAAATTGAAAAAAAGAATAATAATCAGATTTAAATATTTTTGGGAAAAAATAATGTTTTAAGTGTGGTTAAGAGTGAAATTTTGAGGAATATGTTTTGATTGACCCTTATCTATAATTTATTTCAAGATTCAACCCTATTTTTGTAACAAAATGTTGGCTTTTTCTTACCCACTACCCTACACCCTCAGATACCATTGAACCTAATGTGAAGCCATTAATATTGGTGAAATATTTTTTTCCCTCTAGTAGAGAGGCAAAATTCATGGCCTACCTATAGTAACTGTCAAAGTATATGATAATTATAAAAATATTTGATCAAATTTTTTTATGGATGATAGTGATGGTGAGGTAGGTCACATGATGCATGATTGTAAATACTTGTTTTTGAAAAACAATGAGTTGAGGAGAACAATTTTTTTAAAAATTTGAAATTTTAAATATAGAATGATATAATAAGGGTAAAAGGGATTGAATTTTTTTGAAATTGTACATTTAATGTTCTGAATTTTTCAAAGGTTCAATTTTTAATTTTTTTATTATCTTTCCCAGGATTGAATTTATTTTTGATTGGGTTGTTATATGCACAATATTATGACATGAATTTTTAATAATATTCTAATATTTATATAATTATTTTTCTAACTATTATATCACATTAGATTATTTTTTTCAGTTTTTTACTTTTTTAGATATTTTGATATTTTGTAGTTAGTTTTTATACTAATATTAGGTATTTAGTATTTTATTAATATATTATAATTTTATATTTTATTACTTTTTATTATTATTATAATTATGAATTTAATTTTACATGTAACCCTAGTATAATTAATTATATATTTAAATATTAATTTATATATCATTAAATTAATTAGATATTTATTATTTTTATTTGTTTATAATGATTTGAAAATATAATAACATTGATTTTTTAAATTTTTTTTATTTTTATAGGTTTAATTTTTATTTTATTAATTAATTTTTTACTTTTGAAACTATATTATTATTTATATACGTTTCACTAACATCGTTTTATTATTAATTTATTATTATTTTTAAGATAAATTAATATTTTATATTTGTATTATTATTATTATTTATATTTAAAACTAGTCTATCTACTAATTTTATTTTATGTGTTAGTATTTCTAAGACTATGTACCTATGTATATTTATCTTGATTTATTTATGAGAGATAAGTAATTATCTAGAGAAAGATATTTTATTTATTATTATTATTTTTTAAATAATTTATTAATATTAATGTCTTTAATTTAATTTAACTACGTTTTAGTTTTTTTCCATAAAGTAAAATAGGTTTTTTAGTTCTCCTTAATCGTATCTTCCAATATTATTTAATAATTTTCAATTGTTGTATTCTTTTTAATTATAGGGATCTTTCTCTTTAAATATTCTTTTGATGCTAGCTACGACCCTTATCACAAATTCAATGATCGAATGACCAATCATCTCTCTACTTGCAACCCCTCAATCTTTGATACACTATAATGGATGCTCCAACCTCACCTGGAAAACCAATCAGACATTCCTGCTATAGGACATTGCTCCCTTCTCCGCATACCCCATCCATCTAATCTCATCACCCCACCACTCCCTACATTGAGTGCCCCTATCCCCCCATACCCCCCTCCTTCCAAACCCATATCTCACTCTCTCCCTCCCCTCTTTATCCCATCACACCAACCTCAACCAAATTTTCACTCCCCTTTCCTTCCCAGTTCCCCTTCCCCACATATCCCAAGTCCTACCCAACACATCACCACCTCTATCCCTCCCGATGCACAAAACAGTGGTGAAACTCCCCTCATATAGCCTCTTATATCCCATAACATTTATATAAAAATAAGGACCCTCTTGAATAACAAATTCCACTCAAGCCCTATCAGGGATGCTGACTCGCATCCTCATGTGACTCTTAGTGGGTGTAATTACTACTGGTTGTTTTGTTTTTGTACATCATATTGATGTGTTAAATTATGATTTGAGAACGAGGACATTAGAGTGTGTGTGAGATGTTTAGCATACATTTGAAGTTTATTAGAGACAAGAGTACATGGTGATATGGTTTATTGGAAAGATCAATTTTTCATATTATTTTGTTACAAAGATAGTGATTTATCATTTTATTTACACACATATTTTTCTAACATCGTGTCGAAGTAATTTATATATCTGGGGTTATTTACCAAGGAATTATATTTTCTGAAAATTCAAGGATAAAATTTTTATTTTTTGTTCAACTATGTTTTTTATTTAACTTTAACTAAATTTTTATCTTAGTTAATTTTATTTTAACTAAATTAATTACTGAAAATTAAAACTATTCGTTTTGATTTGTATTTGATTTGATGAAACTAGAATGGTTAATCATTTTGAGTGACTGTCATGGAAATATGTGGAATTGATATATGATAATTGAGGTTTTTCATTTCAGTATTTGGTTTAGTACCGAAACATGTCTACTAAAATACTTATAACAGCAGAAAAGGGGACCTTAAATAAATTAGGGGATACAAATTTGATGCCTCTAAAAAATTATCTATCAATTTTTAACAAAAGTAAATTGATATTAATAAATATTTATTAACATGGGAACATATTTCTTCATAGTTATGAAATAATTTAATAATGACATTAGCATCGAAGACACATATTGAAGATTTATAATTCAACAAAAAAAAATTTACACACATTTTATTTTTTTTAATTCCCTTTCTAAATTATTTGATCTATTAAATTAATTTAAAATATAGGAATTCTATTATTTTATAGTCCATATGAACATTCTCTAATGAGATATTTTTATTGAACTATTGTCCGTTCTTTTTGGGGTTCGACCCTACTCTCCACTTTGACAGTAGCCATTTATTTTTACGAATTTTAAAATTAGAGATGATGTGATGAACATGCCAATACTTCCTTAAATTTATATTTCAGTAGTACTACATTTTTCAAAAAAAAAAATTTATTTACATATACAATATTGTGGAACAAGTTCTTGAGATTTCACTCTAGGTCAACGATTTTCTTAACACCAATTCTATCCACATTTAAAATATTCAACCATTGATGATGACATTGGGAAAACATTATAATCATAAATTGTTTCACTAAAAATATTTAATCTCGATGAATCATATTCTCTATTCATTGAGACATTCCCTCGAGTACCTCTTCTTAAATTATTAAAATAAATAAAACTGAATATTCATTCATCCATGGAACACACCATCTAAACACTCAGTTAAATCTATTACTTTATTATGTGGTAAATATAAAAGTCTGTTAGGGTGAATGTTGTTACCCATATATCACAATATATAATTATTAATAATCATAATATCCACTATTCTGTTAATCATCTCACTGGATATCTCAATAACACATTGTGTTTAACATTTAATGTGAACCTGATTTCTTCTAGTTCTGATCATTGAATAAAAAAATCATACAATAAAAAATACAATCATAGTGGAAAACCATACTATTATAAAAAACCATGAATATGATATCTAAATCATAACACCTTCTTCTCAATACATGAGACATTAGGCTTATTCTAGGATATTCAGGGTTATCATCTATTCAAATCCTTTATTTTGGTTTATAAAGGGTTAGTGAATTTCTAAATCATATCCTCTAGGAGTGTCAAACTAGGTGCACAATAAGGCCCCATTTCAGGTATAGTGTAATTCCCGATTCATGACAGAAACACCATTTTCAATGTTATTACACATATGGACATTGTTCCCAAACCATTATCAATTGTATTATCCAGAAAGGGATATCATTAATTGAAAACCACTCTCTCTACAATTCTCCAATTCTATAATATTTTCCTATACAAAATTGTATCCTTATACATATAATTATTATTATCCATAGGGTTCTCACTATGGTTTTATCATCCATGTTTAAAAATTATAACTAAACCATTACTCTGATAAAAACTATTGATACACAATACTTTAATATATACTATTTATTGATTTCTAAATATAAATAACCATTAGTAAAAACAAGGATCATAAAGACCTTGTGTATTTTGAATATTTGAAAGTTAACACAAAAAGTAAGGTTAATAATAATGCTTCATATTTTATTTTCCATAACATAATTATAAATCTATTCGACCACATAAACGTCATTGGATAACCTTGAGAACCCATAGACAAAATGTGTGATCTAAAAGTCCTAGTATGCAACAAAAATGACAAGGAAACATAGAAACTAGATCAAAATAATATCAAGATATCATAAAGATAATTTTAATTTGTAATCCCATTGAATTATAAAAAAATAAAATGATATCTCAATATTGAGGCAGTATAGGTAATGCGGTAGAAACATATAAAATGGCAACAAAATGAGTCAAGGATAACAACCTACAAATATCACATTATGGGAAATATCCCATAATGGAATAGGTTTACTTACTAATCCTATACATGACCTCTCATGAGTCCCAATTATTACTCAATTCCTTGGAATGCTCTCTAGGCATATCAATCATAACATGTTCATGATCTATGTGTTCCACATAATGGAATAAGTCAAAAGGAATAACAAAATTTTTTTCCAGGGAATAAAAATGGGTTTCATAATATTTCTTTATATCATAAAAAAATCTCATAAATAAGGAATTTGATAAAGGATAATAGGACATGTATTACCCCATCAAATAAGAGATAATAAGCTTGGTATATATATATGAGACATATGTATATAATTTGGTATCAATATATAAAATCAATGGTTTTTATAATTTACTAAAATAGATGTAAAATATTAAATCATGCTTGAGGCAAATAACCTTTTCACTTTTGGTAACACTAGAGGATGTCATCTTAGATGTAAAATTATTTTAAAGGTCACTTTTAATATTTCATGAGGAAAATATCCTTTAAATTTTTATAACACATTATTTATTTCTAAATAATACAAAAAAATAAAATTTTTTTAGAATAAAAATTTAAAATTTAAAATTAATTTTAAAATATTGAGATTTCATGATGTCAAAAGAGTTCTCTTCACAACGAATATCTTAGTAAAAAAGTGATTACATTCACAATTTTTTAAGAAAATTTGAAAATTAACTTGTTTAGAAAATAACCAGTGTTACATTTATAAAAAATATTACGATGAGAAATTATTTAAAAAAACATAAAATGAAAATGTTGGAAGATTTTTTAGAGTACCTAGATTTGGAAGAAAAGGTATTTTTGACCAAATGGGTATGTAAAGATAGATTTTTTTAAAAAATATTTTATCAATAATTTTATGTACCATAGAGGAGGAAATGTTTCTATTACTTTAAAATATACTGAATAACAGTATTAGAATAAAATCTAAGGGGTAAATTATGACTTGATGAAATAATTTAATTCAATGGAAATTCAAGTATAAGAAATTCTCATTAAAATTAGATTGAAATAGAAACACTTAAATTATTGAATAATTTTTTATAATAACATACCATGAATAAATTAAATTAATTGAAATTTAATATATAATTATGTAGGAAGTATACTTGATATATATTATAAAGGGTAATTATATACACTATTCAAAATAAATTAGATGAATTAAAGAACACATGTCTCAAAGAAGGGAGTTTAAGACAAAACCCTTTCAATGTTCATATTATTGAGGTGGCAATGAATAAGTGGGTATATTATTTGTAAAAAAATTAGATACATACCAATAAAAATGGAAATAAAACATAAATAAATCAATAATAATTTGATAATTATTATTTTTATTATATTATAAATGAAGTAGCTGTATAACCCAACTGATGGATATTGTGTTAAGAAAACTAATAATCTCACACTTATGTTTTAGGAAAGCACTCATTAACATCATATATAGTGGTTCTTAACATATATTTTACCATAAAATGCCCATATTAATATTAATATTATCTTATATTTTTATTTTATAATAGCTTATAATCCTTTTCATAATATTATATCATTGTCACTATTGTTTTATGTGTTAATTTCCTTATTTTTTCATGCATGTTTTATCATGAATGATTCCGATCCAGAAAAAGGGATATAGTAACACCACGTAAAAAATTATATTAATATTATAAATATCATTTTATATTATTTGTTACATCGATATATTTATTATTTAGTTTTAAACATGGAGAATGGATCACCTCAGTTTGTGGTGATGGTAAGTTGTATATACCCAGAAGCCACACTATCATTACCTTAATGGGTGAAAGGATAAAGAATTAGATTGCATATTAATTTTATATAATAAGTTTAATTTTGTAGATATCACATATATTAATTAAATTGATCATTTCTTACCTTATATATAAAAAATATGTGAAAAAACAAAGCATATTGTTTTGTGAGGTGATAATTAACCATACACTAGCATGCCGTTATGTTATTTTAAACAGAAATGAAATTGAGAAGATATATGTGTTATTTTATTTAATTCATTGTAATTATATTATTATTATTATTCAATATAAAAATTAAATACAACATATTATCCACCCGTGAGAAGTAGGTAAGAAAAAATGAATTATTTTAGTTCTGAAGGGGGTGGTCCACCATACAAAGGATCAATCATTTCCATTCTCATGTGAGGGAGGATGAGAGGGTTTTAAGTCATAAAATCAACATGAAATATTCTAAGTATATGGATGATATTTAGGTTATTATATACATGTGGTTTAATTAGTTATTAATGATGTGAAATAAGAAATAAAATAAAAATATTCATTAAGGGAATTACATTTTCTTTAGAAAACTAATTTGGTTTTCACCCAAAAAACAATATATTTAGGATTTATGTCCAATAAAAGGAATCACGTGTAAGGTAAAATAAGTAGGTATGTTTTTTAGTAAATTTTTGAAACAAATGGTTTCGTATATGATGAATGGAAAGGAGAGTGTATGTGAATTTATAAATGGCAGAGAAGATACAGTTTGTATTTTGGAAAAGAAATAATTAATCACATGTTTTCGTAATACCCAATGTTTCTAAAATGGAATATTTTTTAAACTAAAATATATATGGTATATATATTTACATAAAGTACTAATTATAAATGTTTTTGGTTATTTTTAATGGTTATATATTATGTTTAGCCCCATAAAACCAATTTTTAGAAAATCTATGTTAAATAATCTGTACGATTTTCATGATTTATTATTGTAAAAAATTATGATTAAATTTTAAGAGAATGTAATCAATTATAATAAAAATATGGAATCATTTTTTTCATATTAAACTCACAAATGACGAAGAATTTAATGTAAAATTAAACGTATAGTCATATCATAAAAGAATATTAAAAAAAATAATTTTTTTTAAATTTTTATATAACACTTGAACATAAAATAAAATAAAATGACACAATTAAAATTAATAAATATATATTTTATATAATTTTATTTTTTAAAATTCGTTAATTTAATATAGGTGTTTGAAATTATTTAAATGAAAACTATGTTTTTAATAAAAAAATTTACCTTTAAATATATATCAAAAAATGGAAATTTTAGGAAAATCATAAAATTTCACCAGAAGGTAATTATTATATTAATAATTTAAAAATTAATTTAAATTTTTAAAAAAATATTATAAAATTTTTAAAAATGAATTTATAATTTATTAACAAAGCACGACTAAACCGCCTTTTAGTAAATTACAGTTTTTCATAAAAAATTCTATATCATTTAATTGAGTATTATATCATTTCCAAAAGATATATAATTATTGAATTAATTTTATTCATGTGTAAAACATATAATTTTCAAAAACAATTGTACAATTCACAATTGAAAATTTAATATCTGGGTTATTATAGTTCATTTGGATTCGGAGTTGCGTGTTCCACAAGGTATCGAAGAGATAAAATTCACATAAAAAGAAATATATCATAATGTCTTCGGGTGTCATATTCTATTATAGTAATAATGTTTCATGTCAAATATTATATCAAAAGTGATGTTCCTATATTAATATATCAATTTGCTACACTATCTTGAAAACCAGATGTTAAAATAGAGTAACAAAATATGAATATTAATAGATTTATAAGGAACACTATGCCATCCACATGATGATTTATATTTTGAAACAATATTATAAATCAGAATATCAATGAAATAAAATTATTCTAATTAGGGATATTCCATCATTTAATCTAAAAAACTATTCATCTTTTATAATTAGATGATTATATTCACCCTAATTATAATTCTTCGAAAGGAGGGTTGAAATTGATTTTTTTAAGGATTCCTAAACTGGAATGAGTGGTTTTCCATTCTTGAGTGACATTAATTCAAGTGTATATGAAAATTAATGGAAATATTTTCTTAACAAACTAATGTATTTATCATCTTATTTGTAAATGACTCCCCTTCTCACTATCTTACTGTAGGTTAAACAATTACATTGATGATTTTCAAAAAATCACATTATGTATTTACAGATGCCATTGAGACCTCTAAATTTTTATAGGATTATCATTGGATGAACCTATATGATTTAATTTTTTCCATTATTTGTGACCATGATTCCTTGAAAATGAACTGCCAACTAATAAAACATCCTATGAGTCACCTAGAATATACAGTCCAAGAGGTTAATGATTAGATTATAAAACATGAGTGTGGTGATAACTAATGTTATATTAGTAAATAAGTAAAAAATGATGACATGAATATACTACCAAATCATCCAAAAAACACTCTATCATCAATCCTAGTATGTGATCAAATATATAACACATTTTCCATTTATATTTTTTTATAGTAATATTTGGACCAATGAAAATCACAAAGGAGAAATAAATTTTTTCTATAACAAAAATTAAATGGATTCCTGATCCACAAAGAACACCAATAAATTGTTATACACACCCTTCTATAAATGATAATTGTTATAGTCAGTCAGTAACATTGGTAAAAAATTTAATAAACAAGACAATAAAATCATATATTAAATAGTGAAAACATAGATTCAAGATTTCAATATATTACCTGATATTTTCATTCTTTTTATTTAAATTGACAATGTCTAAAATCATATTTAGTACTAATCCTATAATGTGATGTGGGATCTAGTCAAATTATCCACTTTAACATCCACCAAGATTATGTGAGGTTGTTACATTATTATAATTTTTTACTTGTAAGCATAGTGATCAACAAAGATATTTCAATGATGGATTACTATGTGAGGATTTATTCATGTAATTTTTGTCCAACTCCCCTCGTAGATATCCCAGTTTTATTTGAATAATGTGATGTAAAAATCTTTTTCATTGTAATTTTTAGTCACAATTAATATCACCCTCTAAGGATATTATTTATTTTCATGATTCAGTTTCCTGAGCACATCAACAATAGTAAATACACTTTGTTCGAAGGTAGTATGAGCATCATCAATGTCCTCGTAATCTATATCAAGAGTTTTGAATTATAGATCAACATCCTAAAATATAAATAGTTTTATACGTATATAATTTTTTCTATCCAGTGATCAATAATTTCAAATATATATAAAAATATATAATCGTTACTATGACCATTTTTTTGAAAATATGGGTAAAAAACTATATCTCTTATTTTTTATGTTCTTTTATTTCATCAAAATTCATTAGTTATATTAAATTAATTTTATTGAAACCAATATTATTATTTATATTATCCAACATGGGTTAAATAATTTAAAGTCAAATGGGTAGACATTACATTTTATTCAAAAAATTAGGTTAATTTAAATGTATTATTTGTTCTATATATATATGTAGATATTTTAGGAAGACTAAAAGGGAGAGCTAACAATCATTGACTGATTTGGTTCCCTTAATATTATGGGTAAAAAACATGAATGTCATTTTTAAATCATTCCATTTTCTAGCGATTGTATATTCTAACCCAAATTATGTTATGAACAATGTTTTCTTTTGAAAAATGAATTTTCCACAGGATATTATTGCAGCTCGAGTGAATTTATCAGGTAAATCATGAATCAAAATGCTATTATTCAATTTTGTGAAATTCTACTCATATATCTGAAAAATTATAATGACATATATGGAATCAATTGGGTATTAAATATCTTTTAGATGAAACATTTATTTTCATAACACTGCAATGAACATAGTGTATTGTGAGAAAAATAAAATTTAATATTAAATAAAAGATCTCTGAATTAGTTTTTAACACAATATTCTATATGGTCATTGGTTTTCTCTTTTCATAACCCTAAATTATTTATCCAAATTGAGTTATATTAGAACATTATACCCTAAAAAGAATATAATTTTTTCTTTTGTGAGTATAATCCCAAATAATTATCAATATAATCTGATGTATTCCAACAAATTTGAGCTATTGAATATATATAGGGGTATTATGTTCTCTAATTTACCATTTCATAGTATTAATAAATTAAAAATATGAATATATAAAATTATTTAAATCCAATAGAAACATGGTATGACTTGGAAGTGGATAACATAACCATCATATCCCAATGTTTTAAAGATCATTATTTAGGTATTCCTTTTTTAGTAATATAACATGAGTATATGAATAAATTTTATTCTAGAAGAATTATGAGGTACTTCATCATTTCATAATTTGAAGCCAAGGGATTGGGTCTCCATCTATGTGCCTTTTATCCGGATTTAGTCCAAAAGGGTTGACGTGAATATAAAGATGGTAATCTAATTCTTTATACAGATAGTTTCCCATATACATGTAGGAATGGAAAAATAGGCCTTGATAAAACTAGAGATTTAGTGGATTATATTGTTCCTACAATTCGATCAACAAATATAATTGGTGGAGGGTGATAATTAGAGGGACTTTGGTTATATATTCTCTTTTTTTGAACCTACTAAATCACCTTCCATTTATATTTGCATGTAACCATTATATACACTATAATGATTCAATGATGCTTAATTATGCCAAAGGTTAATTTTTCTCTACCTAGATACATAAACTGGAGTATATGAGAGTGATGGGTTCATAAAAATCATACAACTAAATATTGAAAACTATTAAATGGATGGTTTTGAATGATTAAATTTATTGATCATCATTGGATGGTGGGGCTCCCTTTTTAAGGGTGGCTCCATAACTCCATGTATAAGTGCTATAAATTCAATAACAATTTATAATAATTTTGGTTTTCTCAAGAGAAAACCTTCATACATATTTCCAATTTAACATCTTTTGTGACCAGCTATTGAATAATAATAAATAGATGGTTCTGATTTTGAAACTATAGAGGTATTTGGTGTAATGACTAACTAATATTGTGATACCTTTATTGTTGGATTTTTATGTCTAACAAACTTTTTAGAAATCCAATTATCACATTTCTATGCATTCTTATATTTGAATTCTTTTCATTCACTTTCATCATATGGGAATGTGGATGACAAGAATATTACTTGTATTTTTGATCCACAACACTCTAACATTCTTTTATCAAATAGTACAAAGTTTAAATCCATAATGTTAAATTAATATTTGATTTTATGGGCGGAATTTTATTAGAAAAGGTTATATTTTGAATACATTTTTTCACATTCCTCCTTGTGTTATTTGATATTTGATAGTGTTATATAGTTATTTTATATGGTAGATATAATATACCCACAATACCTGGCCATAGAAAAAATAATTTTTTTATTTTTTATTAATCTAAAATTCATGAATCTATTATTACTTACATAATTATTTTGTATTTTTATTTGTTCATTTATTTTGATTCGATTTCTGTTTAAGAGGAGTTTTTTCTTTGAATGTTATTCATTTTCGGGTGAGATTCAATAATACTATTTGTTTGAGAGTGATTATATTTACCTCTTGTTTCATAGTACTAACGGATAATTAAAATGGTCCTTACAGAGTCTTTTATCTTGTTCAATGAATTTAATCCACCAAAATATTACTAGTTCCTTGATTTATGGAAATAAAATATGATTCTACTATGGGATTGGCATGAGAAAATGCTCTTCTTGTAAATTCTATACATATATCTCTAATAACATATCATGTGGTTGTCATAAATCAAAGGATTTCATCATATACATACCATTAGAAATAAAACCATTAACCCACCCATAATTTTATTACTTATATATGGGGAGATCATGAATTTTTTTTCCTCTACAATAAGATGAACTATAAAAGAACAGTTGAAGATATACTCACATATAGTGATTGAAATGGATGTAAAATTATTGTACCATATATGTTTAAAAAATTATAATATAATAATAGAAAACCTAATTTTAGATTCCACATATAAATCCAAGGTATTTCTCAATGAGAAAAATTTCAGAGAACAATGAGATAGTGGGAACTCATGATCTCCCTTTTAATTAAAGGATGTGACATATTGAATAATAATATTTTTTATTTTGAGGGGTAAAAAAACCTACTCATGTTGTGTAGTAAGTTATTTATTTATTTTTATACACTAGTCTTCATGTAAATATATAATATAAGTAATGGCATCAAATAATCCATCTCTCAATGTCCTTCATTATGATGGAATCTATCTTAGATGACATGATTCGGATTGAGAATGATAGTGGATCAATGAGGGGGTACCCCATGAAATCATCTAGAGTTGTAGTCATGTTGATAAGGGGACATGGTCTTAGACCATTTTTTGTCTTAATTAATTTTTTCTTAGTCAAGTGAAATCATTTTTCTACTGGGCATAAATAAGTGAATATGAGGATTTTGATTCAGATTCATCTTTTCTATATATATATATAGATTACCTTGATGAATCATAATATTAATTTTATATAGAGTCCTAGGTTCTTTGAATATAGGGGTTATACATTCAACAGTAATTAAAATTTCAATAGAATTGAAGATGAAAAACCTACAAAATCCAACAATTCATCTACATCCATGAAATAAAATGTTTTTTCAATTTTAGAGTTACCTTTAAATTATTATACATAATAAAACCTGTTAAATAACCTATTAATGGAATTATTACCTTTGAGCCATTTTGGATCATGACGTTATCATATTGACACACATATCAATGTAGAATAGGTAGTTCATTAGGGAATGTAATTATATGGGAACACTAATGGACTTCTACTAATCATGGACCTATCAAGACAGCCAAATTCGAAGAATTATGTAGATATATCACTATATTATAAATAATTTATTTCTTAGAAGGGTTTATAGTGAATCTTGGGTCTGAATTTTGTATGTGTGAGGGTATATAATATGACGAGGGTGAAAAAAAATTATCCCATTTCAGTGGAATTTGGTTAAAAATGTCAAATTGTAGTTGTAGGTGAAATTATTCTTAGTTAATCAGTTCCTTTTTGATCAATGTTAGATGATGTGAGTATTTCACTAATTAGACATCTCTTGGTCTCATTAAGTTAATCTGAGAATCATCTTCTGTAATTAGTTTCATTCTTTTCTCATGTTTTATGATTTTCAGATCCATTGCATCCTTCACTACTTTTTTTTCTTCATAAATTCATCAATTAATTTTTTGATATTGACATGAATGTTTTTTGGAATGTCATTCAAATTTATATTAAAATTAAAAAAATAAACATTGCATCACAAGGCAGAAATAAGTGTCATCTATCAAGGATGATTTAAGTCACAATGTGATCCCATGTTGTGAATTAGTATCCTTTTTGTTTTCATATTTTTATGATAATTAAAAAAACCAAGAGTTATATATAAATTAAATAAAGGTAAAATGAATATAATTAAAATGTAATGATGACTAGAAAGAACAAATATTTTTCACATTAGGATATTACCAATTCAGTTAGTCATAATTGTTAATGACATCTCCTAATCTATTTCTTATATATAGTATCTTATAATAATAATATATCTATAACTATAATATGAAGATCATTATATTGATTTCATAAAAAATATTAATCTTGTTTCCTTATGTGGAATATTCTTCCCACCCTATGAGTGAATAATAGTACCTTTGGAATATCCACATGATCCACCATCATTCAATATATATATATATATATATATATGCTTCCAGAAAACCATCCTATATTGTATAAACCAGCTCATATATTGACTAACTTTGACTACACCATCAATAGCAACTCAGTTAACAAATATTATGATAAATGACAATGGAATGAGAATATTTAATGTGTAGGTAGTTTAGGGAATCATAATTATAATGAGAAGTGATGATCTATAGTAACATACTCCACACTATATATCATAATAAAACTCATAGTAAGATAATTATAATAAAAACAAATGAAATATTTTTTGAATAATCATTGGAACTATACTATTATTTTATATTACACTATCAAAATCAAACTATACCTCTATAAAAATGGTTTAACAAGTAGGGAATAAGAATTAATTAAATTATAAAATTAATATAAAATTTATAAATATAAGTAAATCAACATTCATATATTGGAAATCATCCACCTATAATTTTAGTTCTCCTAAAACCATTCTTCCTTAAACAATCAAAAACATGATAAGTTTATATTTGGATAGAAACTATATAAACAATATTATTCCATGATATTTTCCATATTGAAATGGAAAATTCAATGTAATCCTCCTTTTAGACTTTGTTTTGGATATTCAATGGTGGTTTTGAACTATTCCCTTTTCCCACCACCATTATGAAGCTGTATACTGACAATTTGTTTCTTTATTATATGATTTTTATCATAAATGAATATATTGGAATATTTTATCCTTATAATCCTTGCATAAGAACAACAAGGGTAACCGTATTCATTTTCGACCAAGGATTTTACCCTTACATTGGTAATTTAAAAATATTTTAGAATGATCATCAGTAATTATATGGGTTTCCATGGTTCAATATTTTCCATAGTTGATGATAGGGGGACAATATTATGATATATTTTTTGTAGTTACCAATATGTGTATATCAAGTTTATGATATATTATATTATAGTTCTAATGGATCTCTAACCTTTATAATTGAGGTTCATAAAAGGATATAATTCATCATAGTTCAACCAATGTTTTTTATTTTAATCTACTAATAGTGTTTCTACATTAATTTTCATAGTTTCAATGTAATTATATATTTTAAAATTTTAATTAATAAGACATAATATTATTTGAATAATATGTTACTAAAAAATATATATTTATCTCATGTTATGATTTTATGTTTGGTGACTATTAATCATACCCTAAAAATAAAGTCTCATGGGTTGGTCACAATTACCCAATGTTATCAGGTTTTATGTAGTTATTTTTTCAAATATGGGAGTATTGTATTGTAATCCTTTCCACACACCATTAAACTCCTTATATAGAGCCACTGATATTTCAAAATAATAAAATTTGATTCCCTAAAAGCTAACAGTATCACAATATGTTATTTTTAATATTGGGAAATAGGTAAAAAATTAAATTATCACATTCATGTGACATCATCTTCCATCAAATATAGTGGTTCTATTTTCATCAATGGTGCCTCTTTTTGTCAAATCTAATGTCCATTTCAATGATTAAAGTGTTAATTTTTAACCACAAATTTAATTATTTTATCTTTATTCCACTTTTATAATAACCAATACGTATAATAATGTATATAATATCTATATTAAATAATAAATTATTAATATACAATAAAATTTGATGAATATTTATGAGTTAAATAAGTAATTCAATAATTCTAAATATTTGTTGGAAAAATAATTATCAATAATAAAATGTATTTTAGGTTACTATCATATAAAATTATTCATAACAATATTTTCATTTGTACCTCAATCACTCACTAACACCTAAACTATTAAACACCCATAAAATTTTAAATGAATTCTATGAAAAATGACAGACCCGACTCAGGTTTAATTTAACAACTAACGAGTGGAATAATATTCCCGCTCTAATAACCCTAACACTTGGATTTCTTATTTTATGATATATATTCCATAATTTTATTTCATTCACATCGATATTTACTTGATATGACTATTTCCAACCATGCACACTTACACACATATTCTTTTAAATTCATTATATCCTCACTAATATATTTATTTTGAAAAGTTTTTCTTATTCCCAAGATCATGAAATCATTTCAATATGTTTTTTTATCTTATTTCCCTCATAAGAATTAAATTTTACTTGTTAATATTTAGGGATTCACATGTTAGATATGTAGGAGAATGTTTGTGGGACAATTCTTAAAATCGAATAATAAATTTGAAGACTTGATTCTTAAAAGAATAATGCATGATTTCCAATTATGTTACTCAATATAGATTACACAATAATTATATCTGAATAGTTATTTATTTTTGATAAAGGACAACACAAAAATAAGAAATAAGTTTATGAATCATATTACATATATTTTTTCTTATATTATATATAAAATTTTTATGTTTTTTTCATAGGGAAATTTAGGATAGTTTGTTTATATTGATTATTATAAAATCTTCTTTCCAAAAAAATTGATTATATCTTAATATTATTTCTATGAAGTAATTTATCATACTATGATACCTATGAGAAAAAACCATCCACATATTAAATTTAATTATTACCTTCAAAAGTTCATAATAATTGGTATGGTGTTGATATTACCATGTTATTTGGCCATGTAGTATGTTATTTACATGAATTTATCCATGAAAAAAATATATAAATATTAAATAATTTTAGATTAATATTCAATACATATCGTAATAATTTTTAAATGGTAACCATAATTGTTTAGTGAATTTTGAGACCATATGCATAAAAAACATATTTATGAACAATATTTTAAATTTCCCACAATATGCTCCTCACACTATACACTTCTAGACATTTCGTTCTTAACATCCTTCTTTATACCCTATGGAAAATGGAATCATAATAATGGTTGAGAAATATGGGTCACTAAGCATAAAAACGGGACATAACATTCAAAATTTACAATTTTTCATAAGATGATAATACCTGTATAGGAAATTAAATATCCTTCCTAAATAAATAAATCCCAAATCTCAAGTCAAGGAATACATCATTGACATAACATATGTCATGTGTCATTAGAGTACAGAACAAAAAAGAATCATTAACCTTAAGATAATAAAATAAAAATAAAAATAAATAATAGTGTATAACAAATGTGTAGAATATACATAATCATCGAAATAAAATATAATAGCTTCCCAATAGGATAGTCAATATATAGTTGTCTTGGAAAAACAACCATTTCAAATTCTTGGTATGGGGGGAACTATCTACAAAACATGTTGGGATTGGGCTGACTAAACATGTACCCTTTTGATATCATTAGATATAGGACATTTACTAATGCACGAGAGGTATATAATAATCCAAACCATTACCTATTTACAAACCACTCAAATATATGTTATAATAACATTAATGATTTCATAATTCCTTCAATGATTAATTTACCCATTTTTTCATTTTTAAGAATATTTTCTTTAAAAATAAATATATTAAATCTTGAGAAAGAATGTATATGGTATCATTAGATAATATCTCCAATTATGTGTAATTATCATTAAATTATATTCATATTTATAATGAAAACCATTATTAAATACTTACAAATACGATTTAGAAATAATAACTTATCTCTTTTTTTAGAAATTTATTTAAATATAAAAAATCATAGAAAAAAGGAATATGGTTTTATATGAAAACCCATGGACACATTTATAGGATTGTTTATTACCTATATTTTTTATGATGGTGAGAAAAGGGAGTGAAATAGAAAATATTTATTTTTTCTCACTATCATTATGAAAGTAAAATTATTATTTACCAACAATATTGAAATAATAAATGTTTAAACAATTATAAAAAGTAAATACAGTTAATAGGAATTTTCTAGTGAATGGTGAAAATATAAGAACATTCAAGGAACAAATTAATAAAATTTAAATGTTGGAAAAAGATATATAACCGAACATGATAAAAATGGTTGTCTATTTTTAGAATACTTCATTTGAATAATTTTATATCCAATAGTGAATGAAATGATGAGAAACATTAAATCCTAAAGAATAACTTATAGATAATAAAATTTATGGTGTTTAGAGATAGTAATGTAGAATATAATTTCATTAATGGAAATGTAAACTTATGAATAGTCTTAATTAAATGTGTGATTACAAAATAAAAACATAACTAACTCTTTCACTTAGTTTAAAAAACTATAACATCATACACATAAAATTACAAATTATTATAAAAATATATTGGAACCATATTTATTTTTATCTTATTATTTTTGATCTACTTATAATTACTTATTTCCCCTTTATCAACAATTTATTGTTGACGTATGTATTTTAGTGAAAAAAACAATTTTTTCAGGCATGTTTTGTTTCAATGGTTTGAATCCTTACCCCAAGGGTATCTTTAAAAAATATTCAATATCTCAAATAAAGTGGAAATGTCAGTCTTGTATTAAATAATGACAATATATACATGAGAGACATTAATATTTCCCCATGGATGACTGGGAACTGAATTTGAGAATTTTCTATCTTTATAGATTAACTATTATGTAATAGATAAAATAATTATACATTAAATCCATATTTATAACCATCTAGTGTGGTAGTGGTTAAATATTAAATGCATTGCTTCATGGAGGTTGTATTCCTCACATACACATGAGTTCCACTTTAATTTTTAAATCAATGTAATATGGATGTATACCGATTATTCCACAAACATAATAACATTTTAGAATTATATTGATATTTATTCCTTTGATTTGAGTTATTTATATAATCGTTGGAGGATATTGATGTTGAAAGTTACTCTGAATTCTTTATTTAAAACGAATACCTTATGTTTTTTAATCCTACATTGAATCTCCCCTTATCTTTCTCCATCTTGTCTATCGATGTAACCAGAAACTATAAGATGTGGGTAGGAGGGTTTGGTAATAATTTTGGTAAAACATTGGTAGTATAATGTTTAGAATATGTCTGAGGAGTTAAGGATATGAGGTTCCATTTTATAGGTGATAAGAGTGTCACACATGTAAATATTAATTGTTTTTAAATATAAATATTTTAATTCATAATTGAAGGTGGAGACAAATGGATAATGATTTGAATATAAGATAAGGGATGGTTCAAATGAACTCTTACAATGAATTATATATATTATTTATTAATATTTGTTTTCATATCTCTAGGATTAACAATTTACTACATTTCTTTTCAACCGTGGAGATTATATTTTTTACTTTAGCAACATACTCATTTAAGAAAAATCAATCTTAACATATGATTAAATTTGGAAATGATGATCCAAAATTTGGAAAATATTTTTTCAGATTAAATTTATAAATGTGTTATAAATTTAATGTCATTTTCATTCATATAAGACGTAAAACACATTTTTGGAAACCAATTTCTCCTAATTTTTAAAATTGATTTCATTCATGTTTATTTTTCAGAGAAAACTATAAGATGAAGGTTAATTAAATTTTTTATGTAATATCTACACATTTCCTTAAATTAATTCCTCAATAGGTATTATTATAAAATATTATTATAAGAATACATTAAAAACATGATATTAACATTCAAAAAAGTATTTACTTTTTATCTTAAAATGAATTTTTCTTAATTTATTACTGATAAATAATCAATTAATTAATGATAATTAATTTTTACTCATGTGTAAACAATACAATTCCATCTTCTTAATACCAAAAATGAGACAAATTATATACTAAATTAATATATATATACATATATATATATATAAATGATTAAAGAAAATATTTTGGTTCATCCAAGTATTATTGGAAAACTTTTTCTTTTCTGTACATAACAATTTCATGGATTAAATTATTTTATTTTATAATTAAATTAACAGATTTTAGTTATATCCTTCCATAAAAATATTCAATATAATATAAATTATTAATTAAAAAAATGGTTAAAAATTATTTATATCAAAAATGGTACTTCTCAAGAGTGAATAATATACCATATTGTTTAATGAAACCAATTATTTTTTCATTTTTATAATGTGTTTCTTTATTCACTGAAGTTTAGTTTCTCATGCATCCTAATATATCATACACATTAAACAAATTCAAGGGAAAATATATATACTAAAATAACATGGTCTTCTATTCTACACCTATAAAATAATTTCACCATTGATATTTTTTTCACTTAAAAAAAATGAGGATACATATTCCAAATTATGTTGTCAAGTTCCTTAATAGATTTTTAAAGTTATTGTTATTCAAATTAAAATTAACCAACTATATTCTATTGTTTCATTAAACAATGTATATTTGATCCATATTATCTAGGGATTATTCCTAATTGGATAGATCATCTTCTAAATGTACTACCAAGAATCTCAAAACACACGAAGGGTTGGGTATGTATTTCCTCATTAGAGAGACATGGAACATATCATGGACTTGATAGTTGCTGGGATTGATTTTTCATCAATAATATACCCTATGAATACCATAAAGAATAAAAAATTGTCTAATGACTAGGGGTATTGATATTTAGTTTGATAGAAATATGATAACCATCTTCCAAGAAGATAATAAATTGAATAAAATATCACAAAATTCATATTCTAGATATCACTGATGATTGATATCATAAATTTCATGTCAACTCTCAGATGTATAATTTTGATATTGAGTGGATCAAAAAATAATTATTATTGTATTATCTATATTAGATCCAAATATAATTCATTTTCCAACTTCATTTTAACACGTTATAGTTTTTTACATTTAATTATAGATTGATTCATAAGGACCAATATGAATTCACAAATGAAATATATTTTTGAATGGAATATTTTTTTAAAGGAAAGCATTGATTCAATCATCATTTTAAATCCATATTTTAAGATATAAAAACATTTAACAGGTTTTTAATGTACCCCAAATACTCAAAATATTATTTATGATGATATGTAGTGTACAAGTTTAACTTCATATTCTATACTTACTGAAGGATTCTACAATACATCATGTGGAATTCAAATATCGATAAGAAACTATCAAGAATAGTACACAATGAAACTTTAACATTAATTTTACTAATATCCATAAAAGGTACTAAATAGATAAATTGTAACATCCCAAGTATGTAATGAATAATAGATATTTTTATCTATGTCTATTAATGATTTAGATAGTATTTTAGAGGCTTACAATGAGAATAAATCCAATCTTAAGCGTGGAACACACTAATATTTTTAAACGATTTTTAGTGCCTTTTAATGGAAAACCATTTTTAAATCAATATTTTGACAATTTAATAATCCATATTTTTCGAAATAAACTTATTCTTTATGATTGGGACATTGAAATTTACTTTGGGTAAATTTTTGTTATTTTTCCGATAAAGTTCATTTTTTTAATGAATAGTGAAAAATGTTGTATTTTAATTCAAAACCTCTTTTTAATCTAATTTATTTATATGATTATTTTATAATTTGAATTTGTTTTAAAGATAAATTAGAATATATTTTTACCATTTAATCCAATAGTGGCCTTTGGAATTAATTTCACTTTGAAATTGGACTTAAACTAGTGTTAATCTTTTGATACTTATTATTTCATAAAAACGCGCTATTTGCTCTGTCAGTGGGAATTAATTATAAAATTAATTAATGCAACTTATATGTTTTTAATTTTGTAAAATAGACATCATTTTTGAATTTGGAATATCAAATATAGCTTAGGGTGATGTTTTGGTATTTTTCAGAAAAACTTCAATTTTTGATGAATAGTGAAACCACTAAGTGGTACTTAAAAAACTGATATTTCGTTTAAATGAAACTTTACCACTTCTGGGTTTTGAATTTCAAAAGTCTGACATACATGGTTGTCATTAAGTAGTAAAATGTTGTTCAATGGGATTAAAATAATTTTTTTGGTGAATAGTAACTTTTATGTTTTTAATCGCGATTAGAGGTAATTAGTGTAATTTGAGGTAAAAATAATGTTTTAATAATATGAAACGAACTTGACACATGTCCTACCCATATTGGATGTGTCATGGACGACCAAGAAAATCCATGGGTCAACTTGGGGATCCCATGGAGCCACATTGGAAGGAAAATGACATTAATATATTTTTATTTAATGTTAAAGTAAAAATGTCACAAACATGAGTTGTTTTACTAAAACAATTTTTACATGGGCTTATACAAGTCGGATTTTTGACTATAAAAAATAATTATAATGCTAAAAAGATTTCCTACAGCATAGTATTTTTTTATAAACATTAGACATTAAATAAATTAAATTATATATGACATCATGATGATGCATCGATTACATCATTATTTAACAATTTAAATAAAATTAAAAGATAATGTAAAATCTAAGACCTAAACTTGTGAAAAACCTATTGGATGGGTATATTTCAAACCCTTATCACCTTATCCTCAAATTATATCAATGTGTGACTTTTTAAATCCGAAACTCATTTTAAAATAAAGTAACATTTCTTTACTTTCCAAGAGTGCCCCTCCTCTCCTCTTATAAAAGGCCCCCACCTCTACCTCCTTACCCACACTTCCAAAGACTTTTCCTTGGCCAAACCCTACCAATTTTTTCTCTCCACATACCTATATAACTCTTAGAAGCCTCACATTATCCAGAAGTCTTCCCAAGGAAATGTTTGAGCTCAAATCAAAAAGAGTTACCTGTCTTAAAGGTAGTGTTTTCTCTTGTGTTCTTATGTTTTATTTTTATTCTCCAACCCTCTAAACTCTTTTTATTCCTTTATGTTGTAACAACACCAGTATCTTCAATATACTATGATTTTGTTATAAGAATGATTTGAGCTACACTTACACACACCTACATCTAATAGTTAATGAACATGTTGTTTCTGTGGATAGCGAATTTCGGCTTCACGAAACGGTGATTGTTCGACACTCATATAACACCTTCAAAGGTGGACATTAAGCTATCACTATATTTATATATTATATATAATATGTTTATTCTTTAATTAATGTTCTGTATTTTTTCATTTAAGGCATACCTTTATGGTTACCATTATGGGTAAACACGATATTTCATTTTAGGAAGAACGGACTACCGCCCCCTCAAAGTGATTTGATTTCGTTAATTCCATATGTGGGACGTATAAAGGATTTAATTAAGGGAATTATATATGATATTATATTGGAATTATAATATACCTTTATATCATTTTTATTCCATTCCATAAAAATACGAAATAGAAATGAAAGTAGCGTTCATGTGTACGTACGACTTACCTTCTCCATGAACGGTGCATTTAATTTCTTACCTATAAACGTTATGTAATATTATAAATGCTTGAAATAATAGATATATATGATATATATGATATATAAATCATGAGTATAACTCTGGATATAATGGATACATTAACAACGTGTAATTATAAAGAGCATATTTTTGACTCAAGTACCAATGATCATTAAAATGACCGTTATTAACATAAATAATTTCATAGTGTTCATGACATGGTAATAAGTCATATAAAAGGAATAATTAACTTGAAAAAGGTACTTAAGCAAGTAGAAATTAATTGAAGTTTATTATTCATGAGGTTAAAGAATGATCAAGTCAAGTCGGACCTGAGGTATGGGACTTTATATCAATCTCCTTTCATTGAGGCATATTTTGTTTTATACACAACCTTCTTTTATACGGTGTATATACCATTTTGCTATTACATTTATCCAAAAGGAATATTTTTTATATGAAGCGTTTTACTAAAGGTCAAAACGGAATGTTTTTGTCGTACATATGTGGCGAAAATGACTTCTCTGCCGCAGTGACCATTAGTTGAGTTTCGGCTTCCTCTACAAGACATACCTTTTTTTTAAATGCCATGTTTTACATTTCTTTTATTTTGGTATTTAAAATGGTTTTCATAATGTTTTTATATCATTGTGTTGTATTGATATCTTGTGATTAAAAGGTGTAAATGTTAGGTTTCCTTTATGCATGTTTTATATCATACGATTATGTTATGGTTCTTGGGCATTATTATGAAGACGGGTGGTTCCATGATAAACTAAGGGCGGGTGAGCCTGATATAGCTCTCCAATGAATTGGGTAACGCGAATGAGTTAAACATTAAGGGTTCTCCGAAAAGATTTATGGAATATACTGTGATGGGTATTCCAAACGTAACCAAGAGAGCTACTCCCTACGTAAGAATGTTATGAATGTCTCAAGTTACCTTTATGTCTTATGATTTATATGATTTATTCATGATTTGATGAGGTATATTAAATTTCTTATGTTTTATGGGTAATGTATTATTTCATTCTTATATATATATATATGAACTCTTGTTTCCGTACTATATTTTTATATTCCTTACTGAGCTTTTTATGCTCATCCCATGTTTTTGAAATGTTTTTCACAGGTCAAGGGAAAGGTACATGATGTGAAGATAATGTCAAGGAAGTGTCAAGAAAGAATCCATGTTTTATTTTAAATATGTTTCCGTTGATGGGAAAAATGAATACTATCTTTTTTGTAACCACATTGTTTAAATGTGGGATGTAATGCGTGTTTTATGATCTAATTATCTAAAACTCTAAACCTGAAAATATCCTCAATGTGTATTCTTTAATAACTCAAGATTAAGTAAGGTTTAAGGCTCGGGCCTTATAGTTAGTATCAAAGGCCAGTTTAGATAACTTTAGGAGTTAGAATTCTATTAAATGATTATCCAAAAATATTTTTTTTATGGTCAAATTGAAATGATATAGAATTTGGAGATTACCATGTTACTTCATCTAAGACATGTTTGTTCAGAATGGTTTTCCGCAGAGGAAACATAGAAGTAGTGCTTGGAAGGCATAAAGAAGGAAATGACCTTCTGAATCAGCATTCTATGATGGTCAGAATTGGAACTGAACAGTTTGTTACAGTAATGGCGCAGTTGACTCAAGCGATAAATAGTGGCGGTATCCATGCACGAGATTAGCTAGATCAACCGTAGACGAACATGTTAGTGGTGGAACATTTCATGAGGCAATATCCCCAATCATTGAGAGGATCATCTTACCCTGTGCTAGCTGAAGGGTGGACTAAAGCACTGGAGAATAGTTTTGATGTCATGGGGTGTTCAGACAATCAAAAGGTTAGTCTTTCTATTTACCATTTGGAGGGTGAAGCAGATCAGTGGTGGTCGATGGTTGAAAATATCAGGGACACTGATCATATTGATGCTCTCGATTGGGATGAATTCAAAGGTATGTTTCTTGAGAAGTATTTTCCTACGGCAGTTCGACATAGGATGGAAAAACAATTCTTGGAATTGAGGCAAGAGGAGGACTCAGTGGCTGCCTATGAAGAAAGGTTCACTCGATTGGCAAGGTATGCTCCAAATTTTATCCGAGACCTTGATAGTTAAATCAATCTTTTTTACTCAGGATTAATGCCAAAATATCAAAGGGCATTGGCTTCTCGTGAGTTTAAAAGTTATGGAAAGCTTGTTCGATGTGCTGAGAAGGTGTAAATGAAGTTTTCCGATGATCAAGTGTTCTATAATAACCAGCAGAAGAAGAGACCGAGGTCGCAGGAGAAAGGAAAAAATTAGTAAAAAGGTATGATGGTAAGAAAACTAAGTTTCCATTTTGTGATAAATGTGGTAAAAGGCATGCCGGGGAATGTGTTCTAAATTCTAGAAAGTGCTACCAATGTGGTAAGATGGGGCATAAGGCTCGTGATTGCACTAAAAAAGATCAGGGTGATGGTAAGACCAAATTTGATTTACAGTAAGTCAAATGTTTTAAGTGCAATGAGATGGTTCACAATGCAAACGAGTGTCCAACAAAGAGCTTGAGTGATGGGAAGCAGTTAGACTAAAAGCAGAAATGGGTGGTGAAATCCTTTGCAAATACTTTATCAGATGTCGGGTCATCAAATGAAGTTGTATCATGTACTTTGTTTTTTCAGATTATGCTAGTGTGTTGTTTGATTCGGGGTCTACAAATTATTTCATCTCTGAAAACTTTTCTAGTAAAATGGGAATACCATCTCAAGAAATGACTCTTGAACTTGTGGTGAAAACACCTGGGGGAAATGTTGAGGCAAAAAAATTTATAAGAATCTTCCTATCCTTATCCTTTGAAAGAACCTACATGCAAACCTTGTTGTTTTACCCCTAGTAGAGTTTGATGTTATCCTGGATATGGATTGGCTCTCTATTTACCATGCTATGATTGACTGTAGAGCTAAGGAAGTTTCTTTTCAGAAAGACTTCCAGTTTGTGTACAAGAATGAACCCTTACTGTTGATAACATATCAAGAGGCAGAGAAACTTGTAAAAGATGGAAATGAATGCTAACTTGAAAACATCGTTGAAAATAAAGGAACTGTTCAGATTAATGATGTGCCAGTGGTAAATGAGTATCCTGATGTTTTTGCTGAGGAGTTTCTAGGAATAATACCAGATCAGGAAGTTGAACTTACTTTTGACTAAGTTCCTGATGCTAAGCCAATTTCACAACCCCCTTATCAAATGGCTCAAATTTAACTTTTAGAGTTGAAGGAGAAATTGCAAGATTTATTAGAGAAAGGTTTCATTCGACCTAGCACATCACCATGGGGTGATCTTGTTTTATTTGTTAAAAAGAGAGATGGTTCTATGAGACTTTTCATTGATTATAGAGCCTTGAATAACATCACTGTAAAGAACAAATATCCTTTGCCTCATATTGGTGATTTGTTTGATCAGCTCCAGGGAGCTCAGTTTTTTTCAAAGATTGACCTGAGATCGGGGTACCATCAGTTGAAGGTAAAGGATGAAGATGTTCCGAAGACCGCGTTTCGTATAAGATATGGCCATTATGAATTTTTAGTAATGACTTTTGGGATAACCAATGCACCTACTATATTCATGAACTTAATGAATTGAATTTTCCATGTGTTCTTGGATAATTTGTGGTGGTTTTCATTGATGATATTTTGGTGTTTTTTAAAAGAAAAGCGGAGCATGAAAGACATTTAAGGGTTATTTTTGAAAACTTAAAGGAAAAGAAATTGTATGGGAAATTCAGCAAGTGTGAGTTTTGGTTGCAACAAATTTCTTTCCTTCGTCACATTGTTTCTAAAGATGGGATGACTGTTGATCCAGAAAAAACAAAGGTTGTTGAAGAATGGCCAAGACCCACAAATGTTACCGAGATCCGTAGTTTTCTTGGTTTGGCAGGATATTACCGAAGGTTTGTTAGAAATTTTTCACGGTTATCTAGTCTAATGACGGAGCTAACTCGGAAGGGTGTTAGGTTTATCTAGAAAATAGAATGTGATGATTATTTTCAGGAACTAAAAAGAAGATTGGTGAATGCTCCAATTTTGGAACTACCTTCCAGGAATGGTGAGTTTGTTATCTACAATGATGCTTCATTGAAAGGACTTGGTTGTGTCCAAATGCAGAATGCTCAGGTAATTGCATATGCTTCACTTCAGTTGAAAACTCATGAGGTAAATTACCCTACACATGATTTTGAATTAGCTGCTGTTGTTTTCGCTTAAAAAATTTTGAGGCAACATTTGTATGGAGTAAAGTGTGAAATATATAACAATCAAAAAAGTTTAATGTATGTATTCACTCAAAAAGAATTGAACATGAGACAGAGGAGATTACTAGAATTAATCAAGGATTATGATTGTAAAATTCAATACCATCTGGGAAAAGCAAATAAAGTGGTTGATGCTTTGAGTCGAAAAAGTAATGCTTCATTAACAATGTTGCGTTTGGAACAAGATCCTTTAGTTAAGGATTTGATGAAATTTGGAAAATAAGTTTTTAGTGTAGGATGTTCTTCTGTTTTGTTTTAGGTATCAGTGAAATCTTCTCTATCAGACAGAATCAAGCAAGCACAGAAGCAAGACAGTGAGTTGCAGAAAAAGGTAGAGCTGGTTCAAAAGGGTTAGTTGCCTGAATTCAACATTGATAATGATTTTGTTTTGAGATTTTGGAAGAGATTGTGTGTTCCTTCTGATTCACAGTTGAAGAGAGAGTTGTTATGTGAAGCTCATAGTTCTCTGTTTTCAGTTCATCTTGGCAGTACTAAGATGTACAGAGATCTGCGGGAGTATTACTGGTGGGATGGAATGAAAAGAGATATTGTTGATTTTACAGTGAAGTGTTTAACTTGTCAATAGGTTAAAGTAGAGTGGCAGTTATTGAACGGGATGCTTCTGCCTTTACCAGTGCCAGAGTGGAAATGGGAAAATATATCCATGGACTTCGTTGTGGGATTGCTGAAGAAACCTCGAGTTACTAATGCAATCTAGGTTATTGTTGATCGCTTGACTAAATCTGCTCATTTCTGTGCTATAAGAGATAATTGTTCCATAGATCAACTTTCCCATTTATATCAAAAAGAGATAGTAAGGTTGAATGGAGTTCCTCTATCCATTGTATCTGATCGTGATCCTAGGTTTACATATAACTTTTGGAAATGCCTTCAGATGTCGGTGGGTACTGAATTAAATTTTAGTACAACTTTTCATCCTCAATCAGACGGGTAGTCAGAATGAACAATTCAGACTTTGGAAGATATGCTACGTTCTTGTTTGATGGATTATCAGGGAAGTTGGGACCAATATCATTCTTTGGTTGGGTTTTCTTATAATAACAATTTTCATTCCAGTATACAGATGGCTCCATTTGAAGCATTATATGGGAAACAGTGTCGAACTCCAGCTTTTTTGGATGAAGTGGGTGAAACGAAGTTAATGGGACCAGAATTGGTAGAAGAGTTGGCAGAAAAAGTTCAGCTGATACAGAAACACATGAGAACAGCTCAGAGCAAGAAGAAGAGTTATGTGGACAATAGGAGGAAGGATCTTTCTTTTGAGGTAGGTGATCATGTTTTTCTCAAAGTATCACCATGGAAAAGTGTGATGCAATTTTTTAAGAAGGGAAAGTTGAGTCCAAGGTTCATTGAACGATATGAAATTCTGGAGGGAGTTGGATCAGTTGCTTACTGAGTGGCTTTATCTCTGAGTTTATCTCAGGTACGCAATGTTTTTCATGTTTCAATGTTAAGGAAGTACATGCCAGATCCATCTCATGTTTTGAGTCCAGAGGTAGTTCAACTGGAAGAGAACCTATCTCATGAGGAAAAACTAGTCCAGATTATTGACCACAGGGAGTAGGTGTTACGGAATAAGGTGATTCATCAAGTAAAGGTTTTGTGTAAAAACCACATGATTGAAGAGGCAACATGAGAATTTGAAAATGCAATAAGGGCTAAATACTCGCACCTATTCGATAAGTAAATAAATTGCAGGGATGAAATATTCAAAAGGGGGAAGGATTTAACATCCCATGTAAGTAATGAATAATAGATATTTTTATATCTCTCTATTAATGAATTAGATAGTGTTTTAGAGACTTAAAATGAGAATAATTCCAATCTTAAGCATGGAATACAGTAATATTTTTAAACGATTGTTTTACTGCATTTTGATGGTAAAACATTTTTAAATAAATATTTTGACAATTTTATAAGCCCTATTTGTCAAAATAAACTTATTCTTTATGATTGGAACATTGAAATTTACTTTGGGTAATTTTTTGGTTTTTTTCCGATAAAGTTCATTTTTTAATGAATAGTGAAAAATGTTGTATTTTAATTCAAAACCTATTTTTAATCTAATATATTTATATGATTAGTTTATCTTTTGAATTGTTTTTACAGTTAAATTAGAATATATTTTTACTATTTAATCCAATAGTGGTCGTTGGAATTAATTTCACTTTGAAATTAGACTTAAACTAGTGTCAATCTTTTGATACTAATTATTTCATTAAAACACACTATTTGCTCTGATAGTGGGAATTAATTATTAAATTAATTAATGCAACTTATATGTTTTAAATTTTGTAAAATAGACATCATTTTTGAATTCGGAATATCAAATATAGCTTAATGTGATGTTTTGGTATTTTTCTGAAAAACTTCAATTTTTGATGAATAGTGAAACCACTAAGTGGTACTTAAAAAACTGATTTTTCGTTTAAATGAAACTTTACCACTTCTGTGTTTTGAATTTCAAAAATCCGACATACATGGTTGTCATTAAGAAGTAAAATTTGGTTCAATGGGATTAAAATAATTTTTTGGTGAATAGTAACTTTTATGTTTTTAATCACGATTAGAGGTAATTAGTGTAATTTAAGGTAAGAATAATGTTTTAATAATATGAAATAAACTTGACACATGACCTACCCATATTGGATGTGTCATGGCCGACCACGACAATCCATGGGTCAACTTGGGGACCCCATGGAGCAACTTTGGAAGGAAAATGACATTAATATGTTTTTATTTAATGTTAAAGTAAAAATGTCACAAACATGAGTTATTTTACAAAAACAAATTTTACATGGGGTTATACAAGTCAGATTTTTGACTATAAAAAATAATTGGAAATCTAAAAATATTTCCTACATCATATTATTTTTTCTATAATTTTTAGGCATTAAATAAATTAAATTATTTATGACATCATGATAATGCATCGATTACCTCATTTTTTAACGATTTAAATAAAATGAAACGATAATGTAAAATATAAGACCTATACTTGTCAAAAACCTATTGTATGGGTATATATCGAACCCTTATAACCTTATCCTATAATTATATCAATGTGGGACCTTTTAAATCTGAATCTCATTTTAAAATAAAGTAACATTTCTTTACATTCCAAGAGTGCCCCTCCTCCCCTCTTATAAAAGGCCCCCAACTCTACCTCCTTACCCACACTTCCAATGCCTTTGTCTCGGCCAACCCCTGCCCATTTTGTCTCTCCACATCCCTCTCTAAGTCTTAGTGGTATCAAATTGGTCAGAAGTCTTCCCAAGTATGCCTTTGAGCTCAAATCAAAAAGAGGTACCTGTTTTAAAGGTAGTGTTTTCTATTGTGTTCTTATGCTTTATTTTGCTTCTCCAGCCCTCTAAACTCTATTTATTCATTTGTTTTGTAACAAAAATAGTATCTTCAATATACTAGGATGTTTTTATAAGAATTATTCAAGCTACACTTACACAAACCTACATCAAATGGTTAAAGAACATACTGTTTCTGTGGTTGGAGAATTTCTACCTCACGAAACGATGATTGTTCAACACTCATATAATGCCTTCAAAGGTGGCCATTAAGATGTCACTATATTTATATATTATATATAATATGTTTATGCTTTACTTATGCTTCTGTATTTCTTCATTTATGGCATACCTTTATGGTTACCATTATGGGTAAACACAATATCTTTATTTTAGGAAGTGCAGACTACTGCCCCCTCAATGTTATTTGATTTCGTTAATGCCATATGTGGGACGTATAAAGGATTTAATTAATGGTATTATATATTATATTATACTGAAATTATAATATACCTTTATATCATTATGATTCCATTCCATAAAAATACGAAATAGAAATGAAAGTAGAGTTCATGCATACTTACGACTTACCGTCTCCATGAATGGTGCATTTTATTTCTTACCTCTAAATGTTATGTCATATTATAAATAAACGTATAAACTGGATATATATGATATATATGATATATATATCATGATTATAACTCTGGATATAATGGATACATGAACAACTTGTATTTATAAAGAGCATATTTTTGACTCAAGTACCAATGATTGTTAAAACGACCGTTATTAACATAAATAATTGCATAGTGTTCATGACATGGTAATAAGTGATATAAAAGGAATAATGAACTTGAAATAGGTTCTTAAGCAAGTATAAATTAACTCAAGTTTATTATTCAGGAGGTTAAAGAACGATCGAGTCAAGTCGGACCCGAGGTATGGGACTTCGTCTCAATCTCCTTTCATTGAGGGATATTTTTTTTATACACAACATTCTTTTATATGGTGTATAAAGCCCTTTGACTTTTACGTTTATCGAAAAGGAATCTTTTTTATATGAATTGTTTTACTAAAAGACAAAAGGGAATGTTTTTTTCATACGTATGCGGCGACAATTACTTCTCCTCCACCGTGACCATTATTTGAGTTTCAGGTTCCTCTACAAGCCATACCTTTTTTTTAAATACCATGTTTTACTTTTATTTTATTTTGGTATTGAAAATTGTTTACATAATGTTTTTATATCAATGTGTTGTATTGATATATTGTGATTGAAAGGTTTAAATGTTATGTTTCCTTTATGCATGTTTTATGTGATACGATTATGTTGTGGTTCTTGAGTATTATTATGAAGATGGGTGGTTCTGTTATAAACTAAGGGCAGGTGATCCCGATATAGATCTCCTATTCATTGGGTAACTCGAAGGAGTTAAACATTAAGGTTTCTCTGAAGAGATTTAGGGAATATACTATGATGGGTATTCCATATATAACCAAGAGGGTTACTCCCTACGTAAGAATGTTATGAAAGCCTCAAGTTACCTTTATGTCTTATGATTTATATGATTTATTCATGATTTGATGAGGTATAATAAAGTGCTTATGTTTTATGGGTAAAGTATGATTTCATTCTTATGTATATATGAACTCGTGTTTCCTTACTATATTTTTATATCCCTTACTGAGCTTTTTTTGCTCATCCCATGTTTTTGAAATGTTTTTCACAAGTGAAGGGAAAGGTAACTGATGTGATGATAATTTCAAGGAAGTGTCAAGAAAGAATCCATGTTTTATTTTAAATATGCTTCCTTTGATGGGAAAAATGAATACTATCTTTTATGTAACCACTTTGTTTAAATGTGGGATGTAATTCATGTTTTATGATCTAATTCTCTAAAACTCCAAACCTGAAAAGATCCTTAATGTGTAATATTGTAATAACTCAAGACTAAGTAAGTTTTAAGGCTGGGGCCTTATATAAATAATCAATGATTGTAATGAAATGCTATAATTCTATTAGAGGTTCATTATAATTGAAATGTAGTTGTCTCTTTTAGATGTCTTGGGGAGTTGAAAAATAATCCACGGTTATGTTTTACAATATCCATATAGGTATGGGTAATGATGTAATCATACCCATAGAATTCTAAAGGGAAACTACTACTTATTGATATACTAGGAATCATGATATATACTCAACAATATCCCTTATTATTGTATCCAAGCCTAAATGATATTCAGTATCGTTACACATATATTTTCATCTAATATTGATAGAATAATATGTGCTTAGTTTTTCATATAGTATATCCATCTTTATTTAAGGTATTAATGGTAAATAATTCTTTTTATTGAACATTATCATTCCATTATGGTCATGGTTTAACATTGGATGAATACCATCTTTTTTTCATTATAATTAATCATTATATGCCTCCATTAAATTCATATAGATAGATGGTTTACTGTTAATTTAGAAAAGAAATTATTTTCTCCCCCTATTTCATGATTTCAATGCCTAATTCCTAATAATCCATATGTGCATATTTTTTTAATTGATGTCATAGATATGATAGTGTGATCCTTTTATATAAAATCATTACCTGAATTATTTTCCATTCCCCAGTGACATTTTATTTTGAATTTAAAATCATTAATCAATTCCAAACAACTCTTATATCATATATTCAACTCCTTAAATTTTAATATATACTTTAAGCCATTATATTCAGAATATATTTTACACATTTAATCATAAAGATAATGCATCCATTTTTTTAATGAAAAAATTACAACTACCGGCTCTAACTCATGAGTTTGGTAATTTTTACCATGTTCCGTCATCTGTATTGAGACACAAAATAACCAAAATATGTGTTATATGTTATAATTTCTTATCAGTGATGTTTTTTGAGTCCTTCATAATCAATTCATAGACACATTGATCTGTCATTCTTCATAAAAAAATTGTGAACCCCATGGTGCCACGCTAGGGAATATGAATACCTTTTCAAGATTATCATGTAGATTTTCCATCAAGTTATGAAACATAGTGGGGGTTATTAATTAAGGATTTTTTGAATTAGGTGTATCACTAGGTATGACTTCTATTTAAATATCTACATTACAATAATTTGAAATTTTGGGAAGCTCATAAGAAAATAAAACATCATATTCATGGAAAATAGGTGTGTATTCAAGGTTGGATTTGTTTTCAAAAAATTTAGCATGATACTCGTCATGGTTTGGGTTTATTATAAATAATATATGTATATAATTTCCATTTTAAGTTAATATTTATCCTTGCACAGATAAGAAATCACATTTTGATTTTAAAAATAATATTTGACTTATATTTTTCAGAAATGGATATTGGATATCTCTAGAGAGTGGAAGTCCATTGCAAAAAATAACATAAAATCTAACAGTATTGAGAATAATAATACATGAATGTATCATATTATGAGAAACTATTTTTATTTTTATATATTCATGATGTGAAATAAACATAATTTTATGATTTTTTAATGATTGTTCAATATATATTCCTTAAGGTGGTGATTATAATCCCATAGAAAATTTATCAGATATAAAAGAGTGGGTAGAAAATCAATTAAACATAACATTGGATGTTCTTAAGATTATTATATGTTCACCTTTTACCACATCATTATCGTTACCAAATTCAACATTTTTATCACATGATCATTACCTTTTTCCATTGGATGATGAAGTCATTACTGTCAGTTTTCTTCATAAACCCTTGGTTTGGAGTAGTTACTGACATAAATATCCTTTTTTTTATGTTCTTGATGAAATTTTCTTTCCCAACTAATACATTTAAATATTTGATTGAAATAATAACCCCAATATTATTTCCAAATTTTTTGAAAAAATAGATTAATATTATTTTCGCTACATATTTTATTATGTTAATCTTTTTAGAAATCCAACTCTCTGCAATTTTTCCAAAATCCATGATAATAATGAGAGTCTCCGCTCCCTATTTATAAATTTATAGAATGTAGAATTATTTTTTATAGATATCAATGTCACATATTGGTAATGCTTTATAATACATGGACTTAATCAAATAAATAATCAATCAATTTTTTCCTCAATGATTGATGATAAAACAATAAGAATACCTTTCAATACATTTTACATTTTCATCATATATATTTATGGATTCCTCAACATTATACAATATCTCAAGGAATTACCTCTCTATTTTAGGATAATGCGTCTTGGGAAAATAATTACTTAAAAATAACTTATTTAATTCATTTTATGTTATGGATAAAATTTATTTTTATTGAATTAGATTTTTGATAATGGTCCACCGCTAAACAACTTCACCTTACTAAAGATACAAACTAAAAACAACCTCCTCGTGGACTAAGAAATTGAGATGGAAAATATAATTTATATTTAATTAATCAACCAATTAAAAATAATTAATTGGAGGACCAACTAGAGGAAGGTAGAATTTACTGTATATATTACTTATGGGTGAGTTGTTTAATCATTTTATTATTCTGAAATTAGACATAGTTTTCATTATTTTTTATATGTCGATGATGTGTGGTGAGCACATCCACATGATTTCACATCATATCTCTAATTTCTTTTTTTTCTCATGAGTAAGGTCTAAATATTCACTGTCAGAATCATTATTCAAAAATTCCCACCTGGTACAAACCATTGACTTAAACCAATATAGTCTCTATGATTATCATTCCACATTAATCCGGGTAAATAATCATTTTACATTGAAAATAATTCTTTAATTGTACTAAATATTCAAATACTTTTTAAATCACAAGAAATTTTAGAGTTCTTATATATCACATTCATTATTGGGTTTTAAATGTTTTACTCTCTTATTTATCATAAAATTATTAACAGAAATAAAAATAACCTATTGTGATATCGATTTAGGTGACCCATACATAACATATATAAATACTGCAACAATTTTTATTAATATTAAACACATATTATAATAATACATTCCCAATGACAGTAATGGTTTAGCATATGTTACGATATGATTCATAAAAAATTAATTATGACATAATTCAGCTTTTTCCACAACATTCATGTAAAAAGTTACCCTTTTATTCATCGCATAGACAATATCCATCATCCTAACATGTTTAAATGGGAATATAAGAATTGTAGAATTTATATTCTTAATAAGGGTCATCATGGTTGATATTATTCAGATGCAAAAAATTGAGTATATAATTGAATGATAACGTAATGATCACATCGCGGGACTTAAATCTCAAATCACTGGTAATTTCAGAAAATATTGACATAACACAAGACATGAGTTTTAAGAGTGCATAACATCTAATAATAATGATCCCTGGAAGACTAGCATAGGTTTAAGAATATTTTATACAAGTATGTAAAATGAACGAACACAGGTTGACCTCACACATCATTAGTTCTAGCTCACCATAAGGCATCAAGCATTCTTCCTTGTATACTAGAGGATGATCAGTAGTAATGTGGGTCTAATGATATATAATGGTGAGACTACACCCTCATAAAAGATTTTAGTAAAAATATAGAACTACTAATTACAGCCACATCTAAAAACAAAAATGTACATATAATAAATAAACCTAAAAACATTCTAGGTAAAATGAATTGTGGAAACACACTTTTATATATATGAATATGCATCATCAAACATAAAACATTAAATTTCCCATTATTATAATCAAATGTACAAAATAAATAAAAGAAAATAAAATAAACAAGGATCTACCTACATCTACTAGCCACACCACAGTCGTAGTTCCAAAACATCAATCCAGCTACTCCACCATGATCCTCATACTCAACATAATCTATTATTATTGATTATGAAACAATCAGCCTCAACCTCATAAACAAATTTTCCATTTCATGACATAGAAGATAAAATAAGTATCAACACTTCCACTAATGTGACTATCTTGAGGGGGAGAAATCAATCTCAATTTGCAACCTATAGTGGTTATACCTAAGATCAGCTATCATGAAAGCTGCATGAACACATTATATTCCAAACAAAGATAAATATATAAATTTATTATAAAAATAATAAATAAAATAAATGTAAATAATCATCAATCCTTTGGTCTTTAAAAACTACATAATATCTTCCAAAATATATTTTGAAATATGAAAAAGTCTCCTAATCATTGGATCACCATACCCAAACACACCATGCTTGTTATCCCAATCTTAAGGAAGCTCCAAGACACCTAATACTAATAATAATGAATTTTGTACCCTAGGGTATTACCCTAGTAGTCATGTAATACATCATGTGACTACCAAAATCTAGAACTTGAATATGATAGTCTAAAATGCCGATAGAAAATCTAAACTCACTGAGAGAACTTGTTTATGACCTAGTAGTCCAGCTGAACTAAATATGCTCCATCACAATCAGGGTTCTCCAAAAATTAGAAGGATATTAATTAATATTTAAGACCATGGAATCCAAAATCTATTAAGAGTATAATGATACTAGTGGTGGGTGGGGGGGGGGTCTTGTAATAGAATCATCTAATAGTTGTATAAGGCAAAATAACACTTTCTAATAGTTGAGAGAATCATATAAACCACATGACCAATGTATAATAAATTGATATCCCAATGGTAACCTCTATCATCACATAATTGAATAAAAATAACATCAAATATCCCTAAAATAATCCAAAAATTCTTTGGTGTAACAAGCCCCACACCAAATATGAGAAATATAGTTACATCAAGATCTCTACCTATATATTGGTTCTATGGTGACAATCTATGTCATTTACAATGAATCCATCATTAAGCCTCTACGTATCCACAATAATAATGATCCCAATATCCCCCTATATCACCTCCCTAAGAGAAAAGGCTATGTTCAATAATTTAATAACATTCAATGAAATTGACACCCAACCCATCCGTGACCACCACCTTTATGACAAGGCAATCCCTGTTAAAAATTGAAATGGAAATGGAATCATAAATAATCATCCAGCTCAGATAAAAATATGATATCCCATAGTGATACCCTATTAGTTGCTCTGACATCCTCATGGGTCCCTCATACCCATATCAACCTCAACCAATAAAACCTGATTATACATAACAACCCATGATGCTACCTAGTCTAAAGGATTTCACCAAAAACATAATATGGTTTCTTAATACCAAAAATTATTAAAACCCAAAAAACAAGTCCCAACAACCACGTAATATCTAATAAACCTCAAACAAAACCCAATTGGCTATTCCAAGAAAATTTCCTACTCTATCATACCTCAGAGAAACAATATAAATGAACATTAATGTAAACCCCACAAAATACCCCTTGCTAAAAATTGGAACCATATTCCCACCATAATTTGTTTCCAATGTCAAAATTCCCTCATAGAAGAAATCTTAGTAAAAAACATCAAGTAACAACCTATAACCAAGACCTCTTCATGCCTAAAACATCCATCCAGTGGCATCCAAACTCTATAATGTCCTTACTATCATGGTCTATAAAGGTGAAAATATAACATGAAATTCTCAAATGCCTAATTCGAATGACAAGGTGATAAATTTGAAAACAGAATCTCAATGGAGGGATTATAGGGTGTATACCTCATGTACATGACATATACCGACAACAATCTAGCATAGTCATGTATTACAACCCATCATTCTATGTACTGCCCAAGTAAATTATGTGTAATTAATAAACCCATTTAATAAATGTTTTTTTGATATTAAATTATTATATTTATTATTAATTGGATAATCATGATAATATTTAATGTTTTTTTATTCTATGAAATCATAGAATGTTTTGTTGAAAACAAGATTAATGATGCATAATTTAGGATAGAACTAATGTCTTGTGATTACCAATAGGAAAAGGAACAAGTAGGTTGCTTAAAACTAACCAAACATGGAAAAAATAGATAAAACATATTCTATAGAACACCATGTTAGATCAAAAAATAAAATTCAATGTAAAAATGAATGATTTTTATCAGGTGGAAATTTTAAACTAAAAAATTGTCCAGTTAGCAGGAAAAAATAGTTAAAATTAAAACACCATTATATTATTTAAGAAAGGAATATGAAATCCAAAAACTGATCACTATCTTCAATCAATTATTTTACATTAATCATTTGTTATTTTTTTAAAAATTCCAAATTTTCAAATATGGAATCCAAAAATAAACTCTCCTAAATTTTAAAAAATTGAAAAAATTTAGTTTTTATGAGAACTCCTCTTCTAAGGAAAACCCTTAGATATCCTCTTCACTATAATTAAAAAATACATTCTTCCCATACCATAGTATAAAGTGTCTGTAAACATGGTTTCATTTCTAGGTAAACAATTACACTATAAAAAAGTCTAATTACATTTGAATGACCCAATGTAAAAAATGTCCCAATGATTGATTTTACTCATGAAATTGATAAAAAAACTATCCTAAATAAGAAAAATTAGATCATAAGATAGGTTTGAGGAAATAAAAATCTTAGATTTAAGTGACACTATAAATATTGACTGTAAATATAATGAAATGGGTGAAAAATCAAACCAAACCCAATGAAACATTTTATCATTGAAATTCAAAAATCAACACAAAAAATATTATGTTCCTGCATTAAAAAATGATTTTGAATTATTTATTATATTGATTCAAGTGATTCCCAAATTATATGGCATAGAAGGGGAAGACCCAACTATTAATAATCAAGAATTTACTTATGTATGATCATGTTTTACTCCTTATGGAGTTAGTACTGATAATGTTAAGTGGTGGGAATTCCACTTTTCACTCAATGGAGATGAAAAAATAATATAAATCCTATAACCCTGAGAGTTAACTGACATGGAGGATCAAAAATTGTGGTTAATATATATATATATATATATATATATATATTCCCCACATACTAGAGTTTGAAGATTAAAAATGATTTTTATGCAATTTGACCGTATACCAATGAGATTGTTTTCGAATACTTGCACATGTCCATGTTGAATTTTTCCATCTAGAGGCATAAATTTTGTGAGGAAAACCAATTTTTTTCATCTACTAATGAATTGTAAATAATTATTAAAATTTAATAGAAACCTCATCTAGAGGATCCCATCTTGAAAATAACTAGTAGAATCGAGGGGACTGATTAGAAAATCACATGTTGTATCCATATAACTTATTCATTATTGTTAATTTAAACCATGGTAGATGACCTCACTAGGTTTTTATGATAAATTGTTGTAATGAAATAAAAGGGAAAATAGTTTTCATCTCAATAAATTTGTTTATTTTATTTTCATACTCATTTTACTAACTAGCATTTAGAAGTTCTTGGGTAAAATGAAGTGTGATAACATTTATTCCGAGGTAATTCCAATTGAAACATCCATGTCGACTATAAGACAAACTAGGATATAGAAACTAGAAATAAATGTTGTGTTCATTCTTTTAAAACTTTTACTAAAATTAACCTCTCATCTAACATAAATAATTCAAGATTCCACCATCTTTTTAATAACCATATAAAGCACTGTATTAAAACTTCTCCTTAATTATACCCCCCATTTCAATAAAAATGATTTAATTTACCTTAAAAGAAATAATTAAACCACCATGGATTATAAATAGGTGATATGAAAACCCTAGAAAAATATTTGAACTGTATAGTTGAAATTATTATGGATTTTCATACCAATAATATCGAGAAACCTCTAGAATATATAGTTTTGTTCTCCAATATATTGTGATAATGATTTCAAGCTGAAGAATGAAAGAGCTCCAAACTCTTAGAAAACAAAAAATATTTTGAGTAACATTCTGAATCTAAAACTAACAAAACTATTAAAGGAACACCCAAGGTATTGAAAATGAATTACTAGAAACACAATTAGAAAACCTAAAATGGTAATAGAAATACATTGTTTTACTATTTACTTCTATGATTTCTGAGTAAATGAATGTGGTAGAAGGATAAATTCAAATATAAATATAGGACACCATACAAAAATACTTGATTAACACTGCACTTATAGATAGAATATAAAAAATCATAGCATAGGAAAATTATACAAAGGATATGCGAATGATAAAAAGTATACATGGTATAACTAAATGAATTATTTTATGAAGAGGAATCTTGATTATCCTCAATCCTCTAATTCCCCAAAAATGTCTAGATCATTGGAAAATATTTATTCCCTACACCATTAGCTCCTTAAAATTCCCTAATAAATTTTCTGATCAAGGTTCTTTGAAAAATTTAAAACCAAACTCCATGTTTACATCTTTTCATATTAGATAATTGGAACCCACCAGATCAGTGGTTTATCTTGAAAATATATCCAATTTTTTTCCCGTATGACATTTTGAATACATTTTTATGACATTTAATGATCTTATATTCCTAGAAATTTTTTATAAAAAATTTTTACATGAAGATATGATTTCATCAATTTCACCCATAATTTAGTTGATGCAATTCTTAAAGATAGTAAAAAACACAATCAATGTCGATGAAGGTAGACATATGATGGAGCATAGGGATAGTATAGTTCATTTAAAAATTATTTATGAAATTATACATCCATATAGTAATAATTTACTTTAGTCAATATAAAATGAGTATGTATTGGAAAATACTGATGATTCAGGTCTACTGCAAGAATTATCAGTGTTAAAAGATAATTTTTAATTTGAACGTTCGAATACCCAAAATTCCAAAATCCAAATTTGATGTTTTATGAAGTGGTTACATATTATTGTTTCAATGATTTACCAAAATATTCTTTAATTATAAAGGTTATAATATAAATATATGTATAAAACCATAATTAAATATAAATCCTTAAGAAAGTCCAAATTCTATAGATGAATCAACTACCAAGATATTTGATGTAATTATTCCATATGGATGGGTTGAAATTTATAGTAATCATTGCTAATAATCCATAAGAGAAAAAAGAAGAATATATGAGATAAATTATAAAAATATATTTCCATGCCATAGGTTGGGGTTTCAGTGATACAACTAGAATCCTCTCCAAATGTTTTCCTCATAGAATATTTCTGAAATTTGATTCCCAACCAATTATGTAACCATAGAGATAAAATAACCCAAACATGACAAAGGATTTTATGAAATAGATAGAAAAAATACTAGTATGGGTCATTATTTACATAATATAAACTCAAAATGGGTTAGATGAATCCTTATGGGACTAAAGAAAACTATTCATTCCATTTTAACGAATATGAAAATTGAACTGATCCCCTAGAGAATGAATAACAACTTTAGAGTTTTTTTTTATATCATATAGAGCTTAAACATTTAACCCAAAAGGGCCACTTTACTATCCTATTCATTAATAAAATGATAGAAATAGTTAATATAAAAAAAAAATTATTTATTTTCAAAGGGATTTCGTGAAACTTATATAAACCGATTTCTCTTGAAGTCTAGGAGTAGATGACCTTCACCTACCAGTTTTTCACCTTCTCCTACAAGAGGAATCATTTTTGGCTATATAATTTCCCATGTAAATTTCCAGGGTATGTGGGTAATTATTTTCTCAGATAATATTGGGGACATAATGAAATATTTTCTCGATGACATTATTATTTTTGGTAAATTGTTAAATCATTTCCAATGAAATTTATATTTTTAGGAAAACATATATTGAGAATAATAAATCTTTTAAAAAAAAATAGATTTTATTTCATCGTCATAATAGGATTAGTTATTGGAATAAAAATTTCAATGAATGTAATAGAGGTATATAAGCCAATGGTTAAGTAAAAAATTATTTACCATATCCATCTTCATTAAAACTTGTTGGATCTTTTTTAGAACGTTAATTATTTTGTAGAAGATTTATCAATTATCATAGTATATATATCACCCTATCCCAATACTAAAATTAAATTAATTATAGATTATCTTTTATTAAGAGTGTAGTAAATAACTTGATGAAGTGATGTAATGGTTGATCACACAACCAGTAATGTAACCACCCAACTAGGATTATCCTTTTAAATCACTATATGATGAATTTGACAAAACTTTAGGAGACTTCCACTCAAAACAAATTAATGGAAAACCTAAATTCATTAATTATACCCCATGGACAATATATTTCACATAAATTAACTATAATATCATAGATGTGGAGTTATCTTTAGTTTTTTTCATTAGATAAATTAATATTTTATCTACTTAAAATAATAGTTAATCTGTTTTTAATCGTACATATTTTTTTCTATCTAATGAAGATTAATGAATCTATAGAAAGGATAGTGGGATGGATTATTGTTTTTTTAGGAATTTGACATGGGAATTATATATTTTAACGGTAATGAAAATCATGTGGTAGAAAATCTCAACATACTATCCCACGCCACTGAAGCATACATTCCATGAAAAATTCACTCAATGATCTATTATATGGAGAAAACACTATATAGTATTAGTTAAAGATCTGTAGTATGTCAAAATTTTCAATTACATGGTAACATCTCAAGTATCATCTTGAAATAATTATCATAATAATTATATAAAAAATCAAATTCATAATTTTTTATTTTGGATGACCCATTCTTATAGAAAATATACAACGATAAAATCCAAAGGAGATTATTTATAGTGGGTGAAATAGAAACAAATTTTAAATTTAAAAACACAGTATCTTCTAGAGGCCAGACTGATCCCCATATAATAACAATAAAATTTATATAGTCCATAATTTATAATCCATATTTAATCAAATATCATCATGAATTTTATAAATAATATTAAAATTAAAATTATTTGGATATATCTTAAAAATATAAGAAATTTCCCAAACATGAATTACATTTTATGATTTTTTTTATGTTTGGGGAATAAAAATCATGTGAATATTAGTAATGTTATTTTTAAAATAGTATATTCTTCCTGATAAAAATTATGTTTCATTATGGGTGGAAGTAAAAGCCACCCAAAAATATGATTTGAAAGATGTTTGTGATTTAGATAGGTACAATATGATTTCCAGGTTTGGTGTACCACGAGCCCTTATAAAAAATCGTGAAAATTATTTTTGAAAAAAATTGATGGAAGATATACAAAAGAAGTGGGTTAAATCATAAAAAATTTAACTTTAAATCCACAAAAAAATGTGCAAGAGGAAGTTTCCAATAAAGAAATCAAATGCATTTTTAAAATGTTGGTGAAACCCAATTGGAAGGATTGGAGCCGAATGATGGAATAAAACTTATGATATTATAGTAATGAATATATGATACTTATATAGATGATCAATTAATATTTATTTATTGAATGAATCTCAACAATATTTTAATACTTATAAGGAGAATAGATAGAAAATTCATAATATTATGGATGTTAAGAGGGGGGATTCTGACAATTAAAAGACCACAAGATGGAAAAAATGTATAGAAAATGAAATAAAAATTCATCTACAATCATTTAACCCACGAGGAAAATACTATTTTCAAGATCCAGACTTATACCGATCAAAGGTAAAATTAATTCTTGATTAAAATGTAATTTTTCTATTATTCATGAATACCCAATTGGTGATGTGTATATTAAATATGAATCTGGTGAAATGCTTTCACATTAAATTGGTATACAATAGAGAATTTACACATGAACATTCCTAATGAAATAGTGGTAGAGATTACTCAACATCACTCTATATATTATTGAATATTTTCTCAGTTTCACATTTCCAATACAAATGATAAATAGAAAAAAAATCATTTTAAAATATAATTACCTAGATTATAAATTTAGAATGAATTAGAGAAAATATATAAACTATGTGTTGGGGAGGAACTCATATATTATAATATTTCTTTAAAAAATAATTTTGTGTGTCATTCTAAAGACATTACACAAAAGAACATCTAGGAGGAAACCCACATTTTCTTCATTTTTCCACTCTTCCCCTAGTTTACATTTTTCATATTTTAATAGTAATGAACTATCACTAATATTGATTATTATTATTTTGTCTATCAAAATCACATAAGACATCCTGAAAAATCAATATATAAATCCTACTATAAGATATGGGTTTACACTATTAGAATGGAATTTACATTTTAAAATAATAATTTATGTTGTAATAAATGAACAACAGAACATTGAAAAAATGAATTTCTGATAAACTAATTAATAATAATTTAAAAGAGAATTATGAGTTTTAGTTCTTTATTTCATTTTACCACTGTATTTTAAAAAATATTTTTTTATCTTAAATATAACATTACAATACCACAGCCAGACTCCCTTCTTTACTTGAGTGGCCAATGAGACATGAATATCATAGGAATCTGATGATTCTGTGTACGAGATATTAATTATAATGATATTGAATGATTAAAATTTTAATTTAGTAATTAAAGGTATTCCTAGTATGTTAATTTTGAAGAATCATGATTTAGTGGAAATAGTAGATTTAGGTAAAATAAAATTCTCTTCCATTTTCATACATTGAATTTTAGGAACATATGTTGTTTGATTATTTATTATTATTTCAGTTAATGGGTGATTGAATAAAATTTACATGTTCCATTTCTAGGAGTATTTATAGACCTAATACATTCTATATTATCTTGGTCATTTTTCTTGTAAAATCATTTGACATTCATCCTATTAGATCTAGCATTGGAACTTACCAAATCAATGAATATGAAATTTTTTTATAATTATTGAGAATTGGTTAGTCCAATATCATTGAGACCACATTTTAAAATGATCCTTTAGTAGAAAAAAAAATTCCTAAATGACCTCGCTAGGAATTGGACACATTTCAATCCATTTATATATATTACTGCACCACTGTATTTATATTTAATGATATGATAATGTTGATGTGTAAGGGTGATATGACACTCAGAAGAAGGGATATACTATGTTTTAGGGAAACATTGGGTTGTTTACATTTTATATATTGGATGGAAATCATGTTATATTAATTTTTATTCCATTTATCTCCCTTATAGGTGAAAAGGTGAGGGATATATATATATAATGGTTTAATCCAAATGGATTCTGTTTCTAGAAAATTAAATGTCAAAATAATGAGAAATATGATTTTATAATTTGGGTTGTGGTGGAGGATATGAGATTTTACCCAATAATAATTTTAATTATAATAAATATCATAAAATTATAGAAGATTAAAAATTTCCATTTTAGTAACCTAAATCAAGAAATAATAATGATATTTGGAAGGTGGGAGTTGTCAATTTAAATCAGATATTTTCATTTCACTTTTCTTTTGGATATCATGTAGTATTCTTTATAAAAAAACACCAATTTTGATACATAAATTATGAACATAAATTCTTAGCTAATAAATCATTAGAGTCATAAATTTTTTTCAAAGCCCGCAAGAAATTATGTTGATTTTTTCTTTACATATTGGAGAATTTTTTAACCATCGTAGTCCTGTAGTAAAAGATCATGTACGCATGGTATGAGCCTAAATATTTTTGAATTTTCATCATGGTCGATGAAAGAAAAGTGTCCATAATGTGGTAAACCAGGAAGTGAAAATCTTGATAATAGTTAATTATGATATAGAAATTAATTAGATAAAAATATCTAGAATTCAATATTTGAAAAAAGTATAATACTTTAATTTATTAGATTTTTGAAGAGAGTAATGTTGTATTGATTTTTTTCTTGGAACATGAATTATTAATAACCAAATGATAATAATTTGAGTTAGTTTCATTAGAATTTAATATTCATAACATTTTTTCCACTTTAATTCTTTGTTACATTACATGGTGGTGGGGAAATATTGTTCTATGTGTGTGGGAATATATAATACAATTTTGTCCATTTTATTTTGATATAAAATCCATCATTTATGAAAACAAATTTTTAATCATCATGATACTTAATCTTTTTTATTCAATATGATCGGATATAGTGTTTTATTGAAAAATAATTTAACGGTGAAGAATACAAGATGAAATCGTTTTCCTATGAATTATATTAGGAAAAAAATCCTAGTACTCAAATAGAAGGCACATTGCATAACATAGAAAAATCTATTGGATAACGAAATTTTATTGTGACAATCAAATTTTATGATTTAAAAAATGGTTTTTTTATATAGTGGAAATTTTCAGACTCAAAAATCACACCAATCAATAGGAAATTATGAGTTAAAATTGAAATACGATTATATCTAGGTATGTAAAATCATGTATTTGTCTTATATATTTTTGTTTCCCTCTTAATTTGGTTGTGTTTTGGGAATCATGAAGATGAAGAGAATTCACTAGTATAAATGAACAATTTTTTGGTGATTTATTTTTATTTTTGGTAATGGATTATAGTTATAAATGTTTTGGTGGATTTGAAGGGATCTCATTGTGTTAGGAGGACACCAGTGTTCGTTTGGGTTTTTAGTGGAATCAAATGTTTCCCCTGTTTGGAGGGATATCACAATCCATTTCAACCATTTAAACAACTTGTAATTGACTCCTAGAGTATGTTATAAAATAAATATTGGGTGAGAAATGATTACACATCCTCAAATATTTAAACATCACGAAATGTAGAAAAATTGTATTTTTAAGGTAGTAAGTGGGGTTTTTGATTTTTTTGAGTTTCATGGATTTTATGATGTGAAATTATATTACACACTGTGTAATTATCATGGCCTATGATTTTAGAGAGATATGGAGATGATATTTTTTTAGTCAACCACAGGTCTAATCCCTCTTTACCAATGATCTATACCATGCGATTTGCGAGACTTCATATCTGTTTGGATAACTTATTTCAACAATTGATCTGAATTATATTTTTTGTGAATTTAAACAAGTGAGTAATTCTAATGCATATACATTTCCATTGACCATGGTAGTTCCATTTTACATGGTTCTCGAATTTATTGATCTATTATGATAATCATATGGATCCTTTATATATTGGTTGTGTTTTCTTCCCTAGAAGGCTTATAGTAATGTTGGTTGTGGTGTGGCATGTGATATTTCGTGAGGTAAGTTATGATCTAACCTATTCACCATCTTATTCCCATGTTGAATTGATTTTGAGATTTTATGATTAAATCATGGGATATTTTATTGTGTTTTAACTATTCCATGTTGGTGTATCCCTTTATGGTTATGTGAGACCCAATTTTAACATATGTGTTTCAAAATATAGAATATGCTATATGAACTGTATTACTCTACGTTTTGATAAATAGTTTTATAAATGACATAGAAAGATTGACTAATTTCTTTGTGTGTGTTGGGTGGTTTTTTGATAAAATATATTCCCACTAGTTTTTTGTAATAAAATTTTATTTTATAATGAATATGAAATGGATTTAGGAAATAATATTCAAATCCTGGTTTTTTGTATAAAGGGTTTGGAAAATATAGAACAAGTGAAGTCTTAGGTAGTTAGGCCTAAGCTGATGTAATTGTAATTGTCATTATATAGTGCTATACTAATGGGGTGTTACATAACCCCCTAGGACCTTTGTTTTAAGAAAATGTTAGACATATTGAGGGGTTTAATTTCTTGGGTGTTCCTATTCTCTAAATATTCAATTCATAAATCTAGAGACATGATGTGAATATCTGTCTATGATTATGTATGAGTGTCATAGAGATCCTAAAATTTATTGACCATTGGAGTGATGTTACTTGTGGATTGGATATTTTTGTCTTGTAATATTTATGTTTTTACTACCATATATTTGAAATGTTGTGTGATATATTCTTTGTCTGATTGGAAAAATTGATGTATATGAAATTATTTTAGCTGTTTTACTTAGATTATTATGAAAATTTTAAAAATTTCGAAATAAATTGATTTACCCTAACATTTAAATTTTATCTATGTAAAAATTTATCAAGGCTTATTTTATAATAATTTTGATCATGGTCAGATTATTGTATAGATATAGGTTGTAGAACACATGTGTGGGACCATACTGAGCCTATTATCCCACACCCTTCACACCCCAAAAGTGATGCGTAGAACATTGTATATATTTATATGGAGAGAAAGAAAATAGTTTTTAACGAGGTGGTGAGGTTTTTATCAAAATTTTCTTTGTAGGTTTTGGTGAGATTGTGGTTGGTTTCCAATTCTATGACATAGAGTAGCAAATTTTGATCATGTTATCCTTTTCTAGAGGACTTGTATCATTGTTATTGTTTGGAAACTTCAAAGTTGTATCTTTTCAACTGTTTCCTTTTGATAATACCTATATACTTGTTTATTCATCTACTATTTCATGTATTCCTATATATATATACATATATCATGGGTTATGCCTAATGTTGAGTGAAATCATTCCCTATAGTTTTGGTGAATTCCTCAGTGTTAGTCTCTAGCCCGTGGGGATCAACAACACTCTTTGGGTTGGGTTAATTTGGTATGGGAACTATTTTGAGATAGTATCTAGGTCATGTTCATCATATAAATGTTACCGAGGTTGTTTTTCCTCAATTTTTATTTGTCCGAGGATTTTTAGTTGATATTAGATAGGATTGGGAGGACTTGATTGGTATGTTGCGGTGGGTTCCTAGACAGATCATTCCATGATGAAACTCAAGATACACTAGCATGTTCAGTTGTGTGTATCCTATTTTTAATGATTTACATTAATTCAATATTTTTCTTATGGTTTTATAGAATTAAAAAAGAATAAATTACTAAACATTTAAACTATTAAAGTTTGATATAGTATTCATCCACCACATCTTCCATATGTTCCATAGTTGGGTGTAGTAGATGTTCCTCTAGAGAATCCACATATAGATTATAATTTAATGATTTAAATCATTAGGGAAGTTCATGTTGTGGACCAAAATTCACCACAAGTCCATAACACTTTTTTTAGGTAAAAATATGAGAATTGTGAGAGACAGATCAATCATGTTATTTCATTTTTGTGATTCCACCATCCATTAAAGGTAAAAATTAACATAATGGGGCGGGTATGTATATGAAAAATATAATTCATATCATTTAATTATTGAATACACCTATGAGTATCAAGGGGAACTTCATTATGTTCAATCATGAGTGTCCTAAGATAGAATGGTGGTATTTAGTGGTATATGCATATTATCATATGGGATTAGACGGAAGGGGTTTCTAGAAACACTTACGGAAATCATTTTTTCAAGAGAAATGTAAGTAAGTAATGTCACTATTGTTCCTATAGTTAGATCATAGAGATCATTTATTATCGTCATACATTGATCAGTGTAAAGAGATAGTTAATTTTACTATAGAGGTAGTAATGAATGACCAGATGAATGCTCTAATGTACCTACATGGTTGACGACCAAATAACATATCACAAGTAATTATGCTAATGATTTAATATTTTGTGGAGATTGTAGATAAAGATATTTTGGTAGATATGGATATATCATTAATGGATCATTATTATTCCCCTTTACATCCACCCTCATGGTATCTCTAGTGCCTTGCATGGGTAGAAGATAAAGTGGATAGATTATAACAAGATTGGTGGGAGTGGTTTATAGTGGAATCCCTCCACACTTCCATTATAGATTGGAGTGCTCTATTGAATTCCTATAATTGGGGAAATGTAGGAAACGACCAACCTTATTTCTTCGTTCCTGTGAGTATGTTCAAGAACATTAGATGTTTTGTTCATTAGAATCTTTTCTATTAGGTAATTTCTATACCTTTTTATGTTTAGTGATCATGAACTCTAAACTCTAGTAAAATATAGTAATCTTTTTCAAACACTAAAGGAATCCATTCATAGGCCTCAAGGGTGAAGAACCTCCATGCACAAGATGGGTTTCTAGAAGAGGATGATGGGGGTGCTGTGATAGTGGGAGGCACCATATTTATTTCATATTTAGTAGTGATTCTATTTTTTGATACTGTTTCTTCCCAATAATTTTTATATGGAATTTTATTGATATTATTAGAATTAAAAATGGGCTCATTACATTTTTTATGGGGTTATAACTAAATTTTTGAAATAGGAAAGAGCAGGGGTTCATGTTTCCTTGTTTGATACAAATAGATTAAACATAGTTAGTCTATTATTTCCTCATTCTTGATCTATAAAATGTAAATGTAATTATTAAGATGGATTGAAATGTATCTCATCATGATCAGTTTTATTGTTATCATTGGTGTATCTCATTCATTTTGGATGATGGGAGGTCACATGACTTTCAAGGAGACTTCAATTTGAGGTCTTATCCTGTAGGACCCCCACCTAGAGATCAATATTTTTTAATTTCTATTATAATTGATAATACTTAAATTTATTGATTTTCTTGACTTACAAAAATTTTTAGGTATTTTCGTAACCTTTATATAGGTGATTTATCTAATTTAATCCAAATAGGGTGGTTGAGTTTATTGATAATATAGTTCTGGGTACACAACCTATTTACATAGCCTCTTATCCTAGGGAACCAAATGAGTTGAAATAGCTCGAGATTCATTTGGATGACTAAGTGGTGAAAGGTGTTGTTCTCCCTAGTATTTCACCTTGTGAAACCCATATTCTCTTTTCCATGAATTAATGTGGTTCACTCTAAATCAGTATATATTATTATAAGATGTAATAGGTGAAATTTATGTATATGTATCAATTTCCCTATTTGTATGATTTTTATTTGAATAGTTATATTTGGGAAAGTAATTTTCAATGATTGATAGTCAATAATGTTATCATCACTTTGTAACTGATTGTCCGATATACCAAAGATGGAATTCAAGAGTTGGCATAACCATTATGAATATCTTGTGATGTTTTTCAGTGTAACTAAGACTCCTACAGTTTTCTATTGAATTGATGAATCAGTTTTTCCATACCTACCTTGACAACTTTATAGTATTTTTTTTGATGGTATTTTTATTATTTGAGAATCGAACATGATCATTATCACCTTTTGGGTTTGGTTCTGTAAATCCTGTGGACTCGTCATTTTTTTGAAGGCTTTTTAAATATTTTATTGTAACACTAAAGTGATGTTATTGGGGCATATGATTTCTGGTCATATATTATCTGTTTATCCATAGAAGGTGAAGGCTGTTTTCATGGGAAAAATTATGAAACACTTTTGAGATTTATATATTCCTTGGTCTTTCTAGACACTACTGATATATGGTTAAGGATTTCTCAAACATGGAATCACAACATACATATATAATAGAAAAAGTTGTAATATTTATATGGTATGTAATGTTTATGAATTATATTAATGATTTTTAAATGACTTTGGATATGGGATCCTATTCTAATCTTACCTTATCTTAATAAATATTATGTCATTTTAAATGATTCCTATAGTGCTAGTATTAATTCTTTTCATATTAATGGTGATCAAATTATGGATTAGGGTAATTTTTAGCTTCAACTACATTATTTTAATTACCTATATCATGATATTTATCTTTCTTTGGTTACGAATTAACATATGTGTTTGTGGAACTATGTTTTTGGGGAGAGGATCAAGATATTTTATTACCGTTACAGTATGAGCTATACATTTAATTAGAAAAACATAAATATGAAAGAAATAAAATAGGATAAATATCAATTTAAGTTTGAATTCAACATCAAAAACACCTCGGGTATGGGTAATTTATTTCTAATACTCTCAATAAGAAATTAACATTGTACTCTATTTTGGAATGAAAGGAGTAGTGGAACCTTAATGTAATTTTTTTCTTTGTTTTATGTAGTTTCTCAGGAGTAAATATTTGTTATTATTCTAAACATGATTTATTTATCATCTTTTTCCATGTGTCTATTATATAGGGTTAGTAGAAGGATGAAAATTCCAAGTTAATTTTAGAAAACCTATTTGGTGGGGACACTATATCTAATTTGGTTGTCAATCCATGTGGTATAATCCATCAAAGAATATTTTTGTATTATTAGAATATGTGTGGAACCCATTTTTGTATAACTGTACTAATTATTAAGTAACTTTTCATTTGGGATCTAAAAATTTGTATTATGACATGAGATTAATATTCTAGTTGTTGGGTATGGATCATGATGTAAAAAATTCATTTTCCCATTACTATACCATCCAACGGATAATGATAGAGCATTTGAAATAATCTATTTTTCTCTATCCTCTTTTTGATATTTTTTTTGAAATGGGATGTGGAGTCCATGTATATTTTTGAAAGATTTACACAATCATCCTAAGGGAGGAATTCAATCTGGGTGGTGATTGATTAGTTATCAAAGTCATTTCATTTCATTCCGATTAGTGTCACAATTAATGTTGACGATTTGGGTAATCTATGTGCTTAGGAGATAGTGAGTTAACATGGGGCTCCAAATACCATTGTTTCAGATAGGGATCCAAGGTTTATTTCAGGGTTCAAGGTTCTAAAAGAGTCTCTAGTAAGAGTCTATTGGGATATACATCTGGAACTTGTTGTGTTTCCTAATAACAATAGTTATCATTCATGGATCATAATGGATCTTTTCAAGGATTCATTTGGCCACTTGTTTAGATCACCTCTTTGATGGGTAGAGGTGGGCTAGGACAATTTTGTGGGACCATGTAAATTTTTGAGACTTCATCAAGGATTATGGATATACTTCGACATCTAGATATGTATTAGAGTCGACTAAAATCATATAATGATTAGTTGTGTGTTCCTTCGAAGATTTCAATCGGTGAATGTGTTTCCTTAGATGTTTCCCTAAATTTGGGTCACTGCCAGGATCGGAAAATAAGAATTATTGATTCAAGATATGTTGGACTGTTTTAGGTCACTGAGTGGCATGAGAATGTTTCATATCATTTTGGATTTCTGGTTTGGTTGATGAGTATTCATGATGTTTTTTTACAAATTAATGCCCAATAAATAAAATCATAAATTCTATAACAATTTCATTTGGAAAGATATTGAGTTAAAGAGAGACATTTTTGTTTTAAATATTTACGTTTAGATCATTAACTCTTGAGTGAGATTCTAACATGATATTTTATTTATGTTTTCAATAATGTTATGTTTGAATAGATCATATTTTTACGATACATGGGATTGTGATTTGTTGATAAAGGAGTATTTTCATCTCTTATTTTTCTGACATCATTCCTCTGAATAACTTACAAGGGAATGAAATTTTTTCTTTGGGGAGTTTGTAACATACCATTACCCTGTTTTAGGTGTTTAACTTCTCTATTTTTGTTTCCCTCGTCATTTGTGTGGATTTTTGGACTGCAAAGGATGAAGATAATTTTTTGTGGTGAATGAACTAATGTTTGTGGATTTATGTTGTTTTTAATTATTCTATACCAAGTATAAATGTGTTGAAGGATTTTTGGGGTTCTCCCCTTTTTTATATAACTACAGAGTTAGATTGGGTTTTTTCAGTAGAATATAGAATTTTTATAGTCTTATAGATGATTATACAATGTGTAAACTACTAAGATGAAATTTATTATTTGATGGGAATATTTTTTTCATTAGATATATGGAATGAATAGCTTACTAACCATACAAAATTAACATTTCATGTAATTGTGGAAAATCATATTTTTAACATCATCTGATGGTATTTTCAATGTGTTTTTGGGTTTTTTTTAATTATATAAAAGGAAATGGGATTACATGTTGTGTAATTATCATGGAATGGGATTATTTGGAACTATATAAGAGATATTATTTTAATTCAATAAGTTATATCTTCCCTCTCAAAGTAGTGTTTTTAAAAAAATTTAGAGGCATCCTATTACTGTTGATTGGTTCATTCAGTAATTTTTCTCTACCTCAATGGTGGTTATTTTATTTTGATGAGTAATGATTCTAATTTTTTAGTATTGTTGAAGGATGTGAAACTATTTTAAATATTTGTTAGATACATTGATCTATAATGATAATACATTTGATCCTATAAAGATTGGTTTTCTGATCTTCCTCTATTGACATATTTTATTGTTGGTTATTGTTCAACATGTGATTTTTTTGAAGTATTTTCTGAAATGAACTCTCCATTGACCAAAATTTTTTTTTAATGTATTTGGATTTGTAAGAAATAATTATGGGGTCTTTATAATTGTATTTTCATTTTTTTCATGTTGGTAGATCCCATTACTGGTGTGTTCGACATGAGTGTGAGGTAGTTAGATCCATATCTAGCCAATATTTGATGAACTATATTGCATTGGTTTTTAAAAAATATTATTATAAAAAAAATTCCATGATTTATTTATTGAGTTGTATGTGTGGAATGGGCTTTTGTACAAATTTGGTTTTCACCATGTTTTGGGAAAATAAATGGTATTTTAAATGAATTGTGATATGGATTAATGAAATTTTTCTCAAAACCTAGTTTAGATTAAATTGTTTTGAAAATTTATCATAGGGGATTCTTTAGGTACAAAAAATGATGTTTCAGTAATGGGACTAATCTATTTTCAAGAGGTTCACCCATGTGGAGTTTCTCTACTCCCTATGCCCGTCGATATAAGGACCTGTTAAACATGTTGGGGTGTCACCTTCTAGGGTGTTCCTATGATATATAGATTCAATGAATATATATTGAGACTTGATTCTTGTAACTATCTCGGACTATGTATGAGTTTTCTAACTATCCTTACCTATAATGATCTTTAGTGTGATGTTACTAGTGATCTAACAATTTTTGGATTCTAATGTTTTAGATTTTAAAATCAGGGATTTGATATGAGCTGTGATACATGTTTTTTTTATTTCACTTCCTTGAGATATATGAAATTATTGACCAATTTTAGATGGATGGTTTTAGAAATTTAAAATAATGGGATATAAATTTATTTAGGATTATTTTGATATAGTATGTTTGTAAATGTTTATAGTTACTTGTTTTTTTAATGTTTATCATTTTCAGATTATTGTATTCAGACCTATATGGGAAACCATGTTGGGACCCTATAGATCAAGTTATCTCATTCCCTGTATAGCCCATTGTGTGTCCAAATACCATTGAATGCCTTTGATGCATGGAAAGGAACAACACCATAGTGTCGATGTGAGGTTTATGTCAGCTTTCCTTGTTTAGCTAGATGTGAGATGGTGGGATGTTTCAAAGGTATCACATGTTTTTACTGTCTTCTTTTTCAATTTTCTATTGATTTTTTAATTTTCTCTTGGAAATTTTTTGGATATATTTTATTAGTTTCACTTCTACCATTTATATTTGTTGTGACATATATTTTTATTACATATTCTTCTATTTATTTTTATTGGGTATATATATGTGCCTTGTTGTCTACTTCATGTTAGGATAAATAAGTCCCTATTATTGTCTATTATGCCCGGATATTGGTCAGAAACTTGTGGGGATTCAGAATTAACTTTGGGAATGTGGTAATTCTGGTCTGGTACTTTTTTAAAGTCTATTTCAGTCGAATTTATCACCAAAACCATGATATCATTGTAATATGGTCTATCCAAGCCTAGTCTGATCACCGTATTCCATCAATTATTTTAAATCCATAAATTATAAATACATCCAAATTTTTAAATCTCTAAATAAAATAAAAAATTGGTTTCCAAATAAATCATTGAAAAGTGAAAAATATATTTTCATATTCAGTCCTCTTATAGAGAGAACACTTGTTTTACCTCTATACAATACCAAGGAAATATATGTTTTCCACACCTGATGGTAATACAAGCTTTAATACCATCCCTGCATTACATTTCACCAATATGTGTTTCCGAGTCTTGTGTTAAACCGTATAACCTACATAGGGCCTATCTAGATATTCCAAACAACTACTGGTGATATATTTTTATAGGTACTAGTTGTGATCATTACATTACCAGTTCCCCCCACAAGGAGAATTAGGAAGAGTACTCTAGCACACCCCTAGCCACACTAAATGAAATTTCCCGAACACACAATACATGTAGACAATATCTTATTACCCTTTACCAATAATAAAAACACATGGCATGTGTTATAATTACTACCCTTCATGTAAATGGGTATCCTTAATGTAATGTCATTATAAAGCCCTTGAAACCCACATTTCTCCCAAAAACACCCCATGGAGGCTCTCATGGAACACTTAATGAACCATATAAGAAATTAAAATGTTATAAATGTAGATTCAAGCTAAAAAATAATGTAATAATAAAATACCACCTAAAATATATTGTAAAACACTCCATTTTTTATCTCATATAAATCCACTCATCCACCACATCTTGATCTACATAATACAGAAAATACAAGCATGACCCTCTATCCATTATCTATCTCCTATCACAGTTGATCACGAAAAAGGGGAGATCCATCTTCCATCGAGTTTAAAAAAATAAAAAATTGGTATGAAGAAAGAAATAAAGAAAAAGGTCCTGAAAAGGTAAAAGAAAATATCTGATTAAATTTACCAATACGAGCCTAAAAATCTTATTGTTATGGAATGAAGAGTGATGTTGGAATATACATTCAACATTCCATTCAGAATATATCACTATTCACACATAAAATATTAAATAAATTTCTATTAAAAAATGATTTTATATCCACAAAAAATAAAAATATTTTAAAATTAAACCACATTCTAATACATGGGTAAAAACCATATTCCTTGACCAATGGAGTGGTTGGAAAATTATTATGAGAATCTATAATTAAAGAAAGTATAATTTTTTACATAATGGACATGGGAACAGAAATTATCAATTATAACTCATTTTTTCAATTGATGATTATGTCAGTTATAATATTCTCAATACCCTAATTTTTACCCCCCATTGATGTAGTAGTGTCTAATACTCTACCATTATCTTAACCTATGGACTAGCGTATTTTTTATCTAAATAATCCTCTGATCACATATTATTCATCCCAATGTGAAATACCAAAATCAAGACACAACTACACTGTTGAATCCAAATCCTGAGTATGATAATTTTCATGGATGTAGATATATCCAAATTATACCCGTTAATTGTTATTTGAAACCATGTCACTTTTTCAAAAAAAAATTATATAACACCCATGAATACCTCCCCCCTCTTAACCATAGGGTAATTAGAATGTGAATGATTAGATACTCCGCACTATAATGGAATCCTTATCATAACTACTCTACTAACAAACCAAATACAAAGTCCTAGACTCTATTCACTATAAAATGTAATGACTAAGAATGATGTATCTCTCACACCTAAGAAACAGAATGAAACAAAAATCACATCCAATTATAACCTCATTTGGAAGTAACTCATTAATACTAAATATTATCCTATAATGATGATCACATCCTAATGTGTCCTATTGTGTGCTCTACCAATATGGTTTACATTAACCCACTCCACGAGTAATGAACTCAATAGGTCCACTATATCTATATAACTCTTTTTTGATGATAAAAAAACGCAATGGACCCACAGATGGATGAAACCACTAATCCACAAAACCAAATGAAACATATCATAACCAGAACATATATTACCTTATCACTGATGATTTTATAATAAACCGACACTATCCACAAGACTCCATTTTAAGTAGGATTTATTATTTAAGAACCCTTCATAAGATACCATGAACCATCCTACTCAGAACCACCTGAAAACAATAGTTGTGTAGTCCTGCACAACCTAGTCATAAATTAAAACTCATGTTCATGTTAGTCATTTCCCAATGAGACTGGAATAGAATCCCTGAACCACTAAATGTTCTTATCTCATGTGTCAGTTACAATAATAAGAGAAAGCTTGGTGACAATAAAAATAAGGGTACCTCAAACCATCCTTGTTAACCATAACACCGTCCACTCCATGAGCATCATTCTAAAACCACAAGTTCCACATCACACTCCCACCACACCACTAGATGCACAACCTGAAAAGATATGGCTAGTAATCCAACCAAGACTTCCCTTGCAATAAAACCCTGATCAAAGAGAAATTTTATTGAACCTCCTATTAGGCCAAATGAATCCTCATAAATTACCCAAAGGAGCCTATTTATTAAAAAGACCCATACTGATAATAGAAACCTAATGTCCAAACATAATGGAATAGCATCCTTGCTTATCCATGCCCCCAATAGATAGATGTCCCTTAGTCCCACATCGACAGACCATATAAATAACATGGGGTTGGAACACCCGTATCATTTTTGATATTTTTAAAATGTATCCCTAAGAACACAATACTGAGACATTTGGGAAAAACCATCCCTTGGGTAACTTAATGTCAATCCAAGAACATCTCTAGAATAATTTACCTAAACAGTCCAATAAATAGGGTATCTGATACTTTCCTTGACCCATAAAAGGTGTAACATTCCACCCCTCACCATTTTCAGGAGAAAGAGTAAGGACATTACTTGTCCTTAGGTGACATCCCCATGATGCTGACGGATAAAAATAATTTCCAAGGGCTTCATAAACATTTGGGGGATAGTTTTACATTTTTAAGATATTATCGAAGACCAAATATATTTTTTACCAAAAAGACCACTACATGATGAATTATAAAAATTAATGTAGTCCAAAATCATTACTATTTATAATAAACTATGCTACAAAATAGAACCATAGTCAAATATTATAAAAACACAAATTAATCAGTGGAAGTCAAAACCAATAGATCATAAATACTCTAAGATAAAACTCTAAGATCCAACAAGATCTATGCTCTAACTCCACAAAACAACCCAAGTTTCACTATGAAACTCTAGGTAATTGTGATACAATACATTTTATTGTGTCCTAGAAAATGAGATCTAAAAATGAAACAATGTACCAAAAAAGGGGTGAGTAATAAAACATAGAAGGTTTTCCCCAAATGTCTGCCCTACTCATGTCACTAGGATAGGCCATGGTCAAAAGACATAAAATAATTCATATAAAACAATTTATAAATAGATATATTACAATATAAACAAGTACCATAAACGATAAGTTTTAAGAAAAAAATCATCTTCAAAGGAATGAAACAAAAAAAAGATCAAAACCAATTTCATAAAACCCATCTGGGAATAATAAATTCTATTAAAAATAACTACAAAATCAACCAGGCATGAAACCATGGACCTTTGAATACTCATAAGTGATGAATTATCCTTCTACTAATCCATTACTTAGTGGACCATTTTGTGGGGGTACTCCATGCTGCTATCCATCCCAACCTTTTGATGAGGGTATATAATGCCGTTATCCATCCCAAAGCATATGATCACTTGATAACCCATTCCAAACCTAATAATTCCCAACAAATTTGAATAAAAAACATTCTTATTGAAGACCATTCAATAAAATATTTTTCATTAATACCTAAAAGCAACCAATTTTAAATTAAAATCAATCCACAAATAATCTCACGCAACAATTTCAAAATTTTTACAAAAACTAAAAACCATCACTATAGAGGATTTGTAACATGCATTGGATAGTAATTTCACAAATGAAATTAAATCAAATCAATAAATTTGAAATCAATAATTAATATTCTAAATAGAGCAGTTGAGTGTGAATCCACATTCCATTAGATTTATGTAGAAAATGAAACCATTTATGAGAATATCCACAGAATTGGGTTGAAACTCTAAAAAAACACCTTAGATTTCCTCTAATAACATTATAAAATATAAATATAATCATATATAGAATTAAATACCTTATATATATCCAAAACACATATAGATATAAGAAACTAAGAGATAAAGGGATGTAGATCTACAGAAACCCAAGAAAATCACCGTAAATGAAGACGTACCAAGATAAATTGGATTCAAAACACCCAAATATACTTCAAGATTGCTCCCAAATCAATGAAGAATTAATCCACAACCATAGATAGATAGATAGATAGAGAGATAGAAATATTGAGTTAGGGTTAGTTTGGGGAAAAATTGAGTGTTAAAAACTTAATCCTGACCTATATCCACTTTTTGTGGATCTGGTTCTTAAATCATGAATGGTTTGTCGCATGGTCCGTAAAACCATGAAATAAACATGTGCTAATTTTCTATCAATAAATAACCTTACACAGTTTTCTCACATGGTTTCTGTACTATGCACCAACTACTTCAAATCCCACTACTCATGGTACACATTTTCTCCTAGGCGGCCTCATGGTTTGAAAACCCATTTACCAACCCATATACCATTTCATTATCCATTGTGTCATTTTTCAGGATTTTTGGGGATGTTTTATAGTTTCCACTAATTGTGCATCGAATTTTCACCCTTAGAAAATCCCCAAATCATTCCAAAAATCTACCCAACCCACTAAAAATTTAACTAAAAATATTATATAATTAAAATCCATAAAATAAGGGTAACATACTTGAAAACTTGGGTACTAGATTTTCCCCACCATTGGCCTTTCTATTCCCATGATATTGAAAACTATCAAAAATATGATAGAGTTTTAGTTATTCCTCTTTCATTTCAATATCTTGTTCTTAAGTGTTTCCCTGATTCTGACTATGTTTCCACAAAACCATCAATAGGACGATACATTTCTGACACAAGACATTCATTTTCTTATCCACAATCCACACCACCATATACCCCAAATAAGAATCTGGATATAGGTCAATGTGATTCCATCGAATCACATGGTCAGGATCTGGCTAATAAATTTTCAACATGGATACAAGGATCATATTATCATCATCAGAAAGTAATTTAATTAATATAGTGGGGGGAGAAAGAATAAAGAGAGGGGACAAAGACCGAATTGAGAAACTATTGGGGTATAAAATAGTGACTCCCTAGCAGTCCACCATAATAAAATCCCCCCCCCCCATTGGGTTTGATGCTACCAGCCGTGTGTAGGAAAACCTCCACCATGCTAGGGAACTCCATTATAGCCAGGCGTTCCACAACATTATTCCCCTCCCTTCTGGTATGAATCATACAAATGTTATTGTTTAGGATTCTTTTAAGTTTCCTTGAAGCACATCAGATTAGTTATGGAGAAGAATCAATACCTTACTAGGATCCATGGATAATTAAAGAGTCAATTTCCACATCAGAGATCTCCAGCCCCTTTTGTCTGCAGACTCTAAGGCCTTTGATCAAGTCCATGGCCACAACTTAGATTGAAGAGCCTTGTCCTAGCATGGATGAATATGATCAGTACACCAAACCATTGGTTTCCTGAAGAACAGCTCATGCCCACATGTTCCATTGGACCCAAGATCCATCTGTGTTGAGTTTCAAGCCACCCAAACGAGGCTGCAATCTGACCCAATTTACAATAATGTCACTGGAAGAAGACCCCACCCAGGATCCTACCTATAAATGGTGGAAAGTTAGATCTTCATTTAACGAAATCACCATATTTTTCAGGTCGATTAACAAGTTTATTTTCAGACGGAAATGACCCATGTCATCATAGCCCCACCATAATGCATCAACTTTTTCCATGCCTGCCAACGACTCCATCATCCTACATGCAGGACCACCGATTGGTCCAGCCTCTCTGGTCCTCTCCCCTCATAGTCATGGATCAATTTTTACAAAAATGAGGGGATATCTTCATTTATAGTAAGACCCGCAATTAATTCCCCTATGTCATTCCACTCCTCTATCGTCGATTCACTACTGAAGAACAAGTGAATTGATCTCTCCTCCTAATTCAACCTACAACATAGACACCAGGACACAAGGGGAATACGACATGAATGGAAATTATCATCACTAGGTAGGGCTCTGTTTTGTAGCCTCCAATGGAAAATGTTTCAATTTGTGGTGATATTTTTCACATAAAAAATCTCATCGTAGCCCCATGATTACACCTGATCATCAAATTGACTCAGGAAATCCTTTGAAGAGAATATTCCGGAGGAGGCAGTAGTGATAACTTATTTATTCTCTTATACATTATGCATGATGACGTTAATGGACTCTATCTGATTCCTATCCAAAATATCATTGATAAACTCAGGGTAGAGTATTTCATCCTTGAACAATATGTTGGTGGACGGAAAACTGGGAAACCCGAGTATGCCGATGCCCCAATCCTAGTGCTAGAAGTAACAAAACTATTCACCAACCATCCATCAAGAGCAGGAGAAATGAAAATCAATAATGGGACCAATCATCGTCCATTGGGAAGAGGAACACCCCTTCATAGATCCTCAACGGCACATTGTGGTCTCATACAATGTGTTTTCCTAATGCGTATGACTTTCCAGAATGCCACATGTCAGCCTTGCATGCATGTAGTAGAGGGAATCCTTCAGGTTGCATAAATTAATACCTCGTTCCCCCACTAGAATTTCCATTTTGTTCCAAGACACCTATTTTTTCTTCCCTTCTAAAGTAGGATCCCAAATAAAGGTGGTGATAATTCTATCAATAGGGTTGATAATTGCCTTTTGTACCTTGAAATAAGAGAGGTCCTGCATGGGGGAGGCCAGTAGAACACTATTCACCATAGAGATCCTTCCTCTAAAAGACACGAAAATATTTTTATAGTTCATGAATATGTCAGTAATCCAGGTTAGAAGAGCATCAAAGTCCCGGATCGGAAGCCAACCTGGCAAGATGGGCACATAGAGGTACACCACATGGAACTCCCAACTGTTGATGCCTAGAATCCTACTGAAATAAACCACCCTCTTGGTAGAAAACCTATTGAAAATAATGAATCCTCTATAACCTATGTTAACACTCTATCCACTCCATCGATAGTAACCTTCTAGAACATTGTTTAAGATGCACATGGATATACTAATAGCATTCAAAAACATAATTGTGTAATTGTTGAAAATTAAATGAGGGATCCCAGGAGACTTCAGCCAATGTTGATATGGGAGGATTCTCCCATTGTTAGTGATCCTCTAAATTATATTACATAAAATACCCTGAATTGGAATAAATACAGTCGGTGAAATGGAGTCCCCTTTCTTGAGGCCATAGGTAGACTTGAAGAAACCGTAGGATTCTCCCATAGAAGACATTGATAACCACGAAGAACTAAAGAAACCGAAAATAATATCAATGTTCCAGGACCTAAAACCTATACTTGAAATAAATCGGTTAATGAAAATCCATTAAATTGGTCATAGGATTTGTTCATACTGTGTTTAATAACCATGTTGGACCCATGAGATTTGATGTTGATGTCATTGAGCATATCTTGGGCCAGAGCGATGGAATCCGGAATTGAGCACCCATTGATGAATCCCTGTTCTTTTGGGGATATCCACTGCATTAAATGACCATCCAGTTTAGAGTTAATGAATATAGATAAGAACTTATAAGGAAAATTGAACATACTCTATGGTCAGTAGTGAGAGATCAAAGATGGGATCTTGATCCTCGGAAGGAAAAATAGTGTGGTGGAACTAGAAAATCAGGGTATGCTACCCCCTAAAAAGAAATCCTGAACATCGTCGATCACATCCCACATCACCAAACCTTAGGATAACCTATAAAAAGATTCCACAAACCCATCTGGACCTGTAGCACTATTTGGTTAGAGGTGCATGAGCGCACCCTTGATCGCCACATTGTTAGGGACTGCTTCTATACTATCATTAAAATGATCAGATGCGGTACTATGGATCACTTTAAATAACTCAATGGGCTCTTATGGATACCCATTGGGCAAGGTTTCATTAGGAATGGCCAGGAGATCCTGAAAAAAAGAGTTATCTATGCCTCCGACAATATCCCTATCATCAGTGAAGGATTCAACCTCTAGAAAGATATTCGTTTTGACAAGTCGTCTACTATCCTTGATTTAATCATGAAAGAAGGTTGATTTCCTCTCTCCATACTTTAGATATTTAATCTGATCCCTCTCCTTAGCCAAGAATTCCGGTTTGAGGATCAAGTCCTCTATGTCCACATTATCCCCGAAAGCACCTCATATACCCTTTCATCCCACTCCTCCACTAAACTACTCTCAAGATGGTCAACCTCCGTTATAACACCAATTAAAGCTTCATCTGGAGAAATGAAATCACAAGACCACAAGGGCAGCTTAATTTTTGGCCTCCTTGGTTTACCATGAAGGATGGAAAACGTGTTACCTTGAGAAGGGATAGCACTCACCAAGCTAACGAGGTCATGATATCTGGTGTTGTCCACCTAGAACTGTGAAAAACTGAACGACTCTAATGGCCTTTGTGAAGTACACACGGAAACAATCATTGGGGAATGGTCCGAGATTTCCCTTACCAGATGGTTAACGTTCAAGCTAGAGATGATAGAAATACCTTTCATGTAAGCCATGAAATGATTTAAATGACCACATGATCGACATGGCCACTCTTGTTGTTAAACCACATATATTGATCTCCCACACACCCCAATTATGAGAGACCCTTAACATCCATGAAGCACATAAAATCCATTCTATTGATTATATGAAATGGACCTCCACTATTCATTTCATCCAGATCAGCCACCATGTTAAAATCCCTCTTCAGTCCATGTTCTGATCCAGGGTCAAACTTCTCTAACTCCTTCCACAAAGACTCCTAGAAGTAAATATAACATCTCCCAAAAACAAAAGTGGAAAATGAGGAAACCCAACCCTGAGTTATCATGATAGTGAGACAGTGTTCCTCTGCTTGAAAAAGATCTACAGTGCACTTCTTATGCCAAAAAACCTATATATGTATAAGGAAACCCACACAATGCTTTAAAGTAAATATATATATGTCATGGAATGATAGAGTTTGTTATATAATAACACCACCAATGTTATATTCTCTTTCAAGGATCCATGTAAATACATTACATAGGTGTGAAAAATTTCTTCCAACATTTTTATATTCATTATTTATTAGCCATATTGATGAGGATGATATGATGTACTCATAGTCTACTAATTCCCATGGTCCTTCTATTTGGACATCCATAAATGAGACATAAACCTTGGATATCTGTCCAATACATTTAAAACTGGCATGCCATGCCTCTTTATCACATCTCAAATATATATTTTTAACAAGTCCTACACAATATTAAATACAAGAATAAGGATTAAATATGCAAACATTGCGAGCCAATCCATTATCACATATATGGCATCAAGTTTTCTAACCATTCGTGGAAGACTTGTTAAAAAACTATAACTATCATCTGCCATTCTAAAACTATATTAAGTAATGAATATAACATACCTACAAGTCAATTATTCTAAACCATAACTTGATGAGAAAACAATCATCTTTAAAAAAGCTCAACCTCCATTCATTTCGTAAAAACACACAAAAACTATGATTTTAACAACTTATACATGTTCAATTTCCTAGGATGAAAAACCCATTTAGAAGGGTGGTGTGCATGAATATGATGAAAATAACAAGCCATAGGTCTGAAAATCTAGTTTATTAATCATAGATTTGATAAGCGTCTTGCATCCACCCCATAATGTTCACCCAAACATTGATTTTTAAACTTATATCAAAGCATTCTGAATTGGGTGTTTGTGCCTCCATAACTATCTCTATTAAATTATGAACAAATGAAACCGGATAGAAGAAAATAAATTTACCATGGAATTAATATTCCAAGAGCTTATTGGGTAGTATTGATATTAACTGCCACTCATCTAAAGAATCTTTTTTAAATGAGTATATGACTTTCTTATATATTAATTAGCCGAAAAATTACCTTTACCCAGTGTATACATCAAGTGAATGTCGAGCATTTGGGTATACTCCATCCATATTTGTTGACTTAGATTCAAATACCTTGTGAGAGATAATGTTTCATTCTCTTATGATCCATAAACATAATGAATATTTTACAAATGATCTAATGATTCCATGTTTTAAAATCACAGAATATGAAAGGAAACACCAAATAATTTTTTGTGTAGTTATTCTCATGCACTCATAACTACCATGATAAGTAATAATGTTTCCAATTCATTTCACATGGGCACATGCGTCATCATCTATTGAAATGCTAATTTTTTCCCACATTATCACTTTCCAATGGTTGGTTACTTTTATCACTTATTCAAAGGTGTTTTCTCCATGATCAAAAATGGATGATGGGTTGTCAGTCCCTCCTTTTGTGGGTTCCTTATCAAAATTATTCTCCTAGTCTGAGTCTACCTTATATATTAATATGTTATTTATGAAAATCATTCTTGGATGCATCTATTTGTGTATTCTAGTTCATTACATAGCTTCATTCAAGACATTACAAAGGGTAAATCCAGGGAAGAAATAATCGATTAAAGGAATAGTCAGGTTTGGAATTAAATGCATGTCTAGATGTTGAAAATTTTGAACACATGTATTTTTTCCATACATAATCCATAGGGTGTATAAATAGAAGACATTCCACATAGATCATGGGGTATCCTTTTCAAATTTTCCTATCTCAGATGTTTTCCTCAGCCTCTCATGTTTAACATGGGGTAATCCATATGTTTGACATCATGTTGAGATGGATCATACTAATCATAAAACAATTTAAGTTGGATCAGATAGGCACATCCCTAGTAGGGATCACCTAAATGGTTAACCATATGGGTGGATCAAAATTTTTAATGAGGATTCACCTGAGAGTGTATTGTACCATAAATTGAAGGTATAACATCATGAAGGATTATATGGAACCAATAAATGAGGATTAGGGAGGTATACACAAATGAGGTGAAGACCATGGTTATCCAATGCCAAGGAATAGACCTCGATGAGGTTTCCTACATAACACATGTTGATTACTGGGATCAAAAAGTATGTAGTTATATAGGTAATGGTGTGAGACATACAGATGGCTGTCTTCCCAATACAATAGGAGGAGACTTGGTTGAATGGATATGAATTATGGAGGACATACCCATGGTGAGCTGCCTAGATGTTGGAAGGGGCAGCAATGGTATGGATTGAATGATATCACATAGATGTAGTGGATGGGGTGTCATTATGATAGATATTGGAGGTTTGGAGGAAGTGGGTGGAATGGATGAGATGGAAGCAATGTGATGTTTACAATATTAGGCTTGAACCTTGGGAGGTTTCCACATACCATGCGTATAAGATAGAGATCAAAGTCCATGTAGTTCTGATGGGGGTGCTGGGGACTACAGATGGTTAGTTACATAGTCAAAATGGGACATATGGTTGGGGCTTTTGCGTGGTTAGTAACCTAGGTGGTCACAAAATAGATGTGACCTCTAGTTGGGGATGATCCATCAATGATATTGTTTATTTAGATAAGGATCAATATAGGAATGTATGGTGGTGGATACTGAGGCCCAGGTGGTGCACCCATAGGATTAGGTCACTAGGGTTTACCGGTGATTAGGATTGAATATTGAGAAGTCTTACTACGTACCATGTAAATAAAATAGGGATAAAACCCCTTGTTGTTCATTTATACTGGGCTTAAGCAAGTTTAGTGTCCTGTGAAGGTGGTAGCGTAGGATTACTCTTGGATGGATGCTCAGAAGAAGGGTATCATGGTCACAACAAAACTATAAGTCCATGTCATTCCTACTCAGTGTTAGAAATAAAAGGGTGAAGTTGACCTGATGGTTACATCATGAATGATGTGTCGCCAAGGGATGATTTAGTGAAAACAAATAGTTATCGGCCTGGGTGGACCTGAATGAGATGTGACCTATTGGTGGTTATGATTTTTCAATGATATAGTTTCTTGAGGGAAATATCAGGACATCAATAGGTGATGGTGGATATAGAGATACCTGATGTTCGCCCCTTTTAAGAGGGGACTAGGGTTTACTAGTTGTTGGTATTAAACCTCAAGGATTCATATTATATACCATGTGTAGAAGATTGTCATCAAAACCCACGTTGTTCATTGACATAGAGACTATGCATGGTTAGTATCCTATGAAGTTGGATGTTTGTTATTTCACAAGATTGGATTCCCAAAAAAAGTGTGTCACAGTCACTACGAATCTCTAATCCCACTGAATTCATTCCTAGTGTAAGGATTAGGATGAATCAATGGACCAAATGGTCATTTCGTGAAAATTGCATCAGTGGCGGATAGTGTGGGGCTTACACATATTTAGTAAAAGATGGAGGCAATTCTCAGAGGGAGTGGTATGGGGGGGTATTGATAGTCCTCAATGACCATTCCCTATTTGGACTTTGAGTAAATATATAGAAAAGAGGATCATGATTGTTACCTCCTATAGGAAAGGATAGGGGATTACACCAGGATGGTAGCCCTTCCCCACCGGAAAATGCCACTAAATGCAAGGAGTATTTCATTCCATGTGAGGATGATATCACTCCCATTGAAATGAGTGGGTGTGGATAATTCCCGGTTGGGGAAACCAGATGTTCATTGCATGGGTTGAGGATATAGTTTAACATCATGCATTGAGGATGATGGTTTTTGGTAGTATAATGTTATGCTGCTCAAACACGGGGGACACACTTTCCTTCATTGGACTTACAAGATTTACGAACATTGACTATTGCTGAAGGGAAGGCACCCACTATGCTGAAAATAAGTGAGGTGGTGGAGTGGTCACTTGAGGTTCTTGCATTAACATAATAGTGTGATGAATAAAGAGTTATCTACATACCATTTTAATGAAGAATTGGGTAGGAAAACATGACATGATAGACCACATGAAGAACCATGAAATCACTCTGCACATGACTGAGAAGACAGATGAGAGCAGAGCTCACGATGCTAGGGGGATCACTAAAAATAGATTCGTGAATCAAGAGTGTGTTGGAATCAATGGTGCTTCATGAAAGGAAGAAGATTCATAATGAAATGATCCTCATAAAGCATGGGTCCATTTCCATTGCATAGGTATTGTTAGATGTGTACGACATGTAGGATTACTGATCGTGGAGCCTCAATAAACCCGAATGAGAGGATTCCTTTTGGAAGGGAGGATTCCATCACAAAGGGAATCCCTACATTATTTAGGGGATATGAGGAACAATAAAAATTCATAGATTGAGGTGCTCATGTAACACCCCAAGATTTCATAGTGTGTTATTTCTTCAAAATAATTAAATAACTTGCACTACACGCAACCCCGAGTTCAATCACACCATGACTTACAAAAAAAAGCCATTCAAAAGAGGTTATGAATAGTATTATCTAAATTTTAAACTTTATATAATCCTTATAATTTTAGAATCCATATTATGAGTTTCTTAGATATAATGCAAGAACAAATTCATTTTCAGTATTGCACTTTTATCAACTTTTAATAGTGAACCCTTTTTTAAATACAATATTTTAAACTTTTTGACTAAATGGGGACATCAAAAATTTAAAATAAAACATCCCAAGCTTCCACGGTACGCTTTCTTTGAATAATACAGTAGTGTGTGTTGTACGCAACCTTGAGTTTTAACACACACCACAACCAATCAAACTAGCCGTTATGAATAGTAATACCTTTTCGAAATTATATATATTTTATATTTTAAAATGTACTTCATTTCTGGATTCGGAATATCAAATTTAGCCTAAGGTGAAATTTTGGTACTTTTCGGATAACTTTCATATTTTGATGAATAGTGAAAATTACTAAATTTTAATTAAAAACAACTTTTTTAATAAAAATAATTAATAGTGATAAATTATGAATTTGAGTGGTTTTAAATTATATTTAGAATATATTTTTACCATTTAATATAATGTTGTTCATTGGACATAATTTTACAATTAAACCGAACATAAACAAGTGTCAATCTTTTGATAGTTATTATCTCTTAAAAACACGCTTTTTGTTTTGACAGCGGGAATTAATTTTAAATTAATTTCTGCCACTTCTATGTTTTGAATTTAGAAAAATGGATTCCATATTTTGAATCATGATGTTCATATTTTGTAAATAGGTATCTTTTATTTTTATACATTTTGAATAATTACTACGGTAAATATTTTATTTACCATGGTTAAGGGTAAATCCGGTAAATAAGGGTTAAAAAATAATATTATAATAATAACAAATTACCCTAAAACGTGTCCCAGCCTTATTGGTTGATACATGTTCGACCATAGGCATCTTTGGGTCGATTTGGGGACCCCATGGTGCCACTTGTAGGTGATAGGGACACTTTATTTTAATTAAGTTAAAATGAATACAAAAATGACACAAGCATATATCTTTTAGAAAAACAATTGTTATATAGGGTTATATATGTTGGATTTTAGATTATAAATATTCATTAGAAAGATAAAAATATTTCCTACATAATGATATTTTATTTATAATTTTTAGAAATTAAATACATTATTTTATTTATGACATAATGATGATGCAGTAATTACTATAATAGTGAAAAATTAAAATAATTGATATTATAAATACCCAAATAAATATAATATGAAACTTTTAATGAATTAAAATAATTTTCTAGGATAATATGATATATTATGATTGCTTTAATTGACTTTGTTCGAAGTAATAAATCTTTTATGAGTTTCACAAAAATCAACTATTGAATAGTGTCAAAATTGACATAAAAGAGTTCTTAAAACAAATATTATATTAATAATTGATATTAAATTCCTAAAAATCTATGGTTCGTCCAAGAGACTTATATAATGATAGGTTCCTCATTAATGGACCACTTGGGGGTCTCTTGGATGTATGTAGTAATTTTATTAACCATATTATATAAAAATACAAAGAGACATTGTAAAAGTGAAACTAATTAACATAGAGTTAATACTTAATGATAAGGTTAATATAAGTACCCAAACCTGTCTAAATTCTATTGGTTGAGTTTTTTTCGACCTATCCCCACCTTTCCCTTTGAATAATCAACTTTGGAGCCATTAGAAACCGAATATGAATTTATTATAAACTAATATATCTAGCTTTTCCAAAGGTGCCCCTCACCCCTCTTATAAAAGGGCACTCCTCCTTCTCATTTATTCACACCTTCAAAGCCTTTTGGTTCGTCCAAACTCTGCCCAAATACTCTCCCAACATCCCTAAATACAACCTAGAGGCCTTATTTTGATCAGAAAGCCAACCCAAGGATCCCTTATGATCAAATCAAAAGGAAGAACCCGAAGAAGAGGTAATGTTTTCACCACCCCTTTTAAAGTTCCTTTCTTCTTCCACTTCTTCTTTCTTTGTTCTTACCATTCTAAAATAATAACTCCAGTATCTCACATATACTGTGATGTTATTATAAATATGGTACAACCATATTCAGTATTCTATCCACCCTTTGAATAACATGTCATCATACGTGCGTACGTACAGCTTACCGTCTCCACGTCGTGGTGTAATTGTCATTCAATATATTATTATTTGGATGGGTATAATAATGATGTGTAACTCATGTAAATAATAAATATAACATGTTAATTATTCTGTATATATGATATACCATCCATTTATATATTATTTTAATATCAAAAGAATGATATTGTCGCTCGTGCGTACGTACAGACTACCGTCTACACGAACGCGATGAGATTCATTTTTCATCATATCCATTCAAGTATAATTATCATTTGATGATTTAAAAATGATGTTTAAGGACTTGATATCATTCTGGATATGAATAATATAAAACCTATCCTTTACAAACATGTCTTATGTAACAAAACATATAAAATAAAATAAGTAAGTTAACACCCGAAACAACGATAATACTAAGATATTATTAACAAATCAATGTTAAAAGATCATATATGATATCATATTAATATATATGATTCTTGTATAATTTAATAACAATTATTTCACCATTATACAGGAGGTTAACCTACCCCAACCAAGGAAAAGTACAAGGTAAGAGGTTTTCATCTCACTCCTTATTCCCGTGAGATTCATGCCATATTGCCACCATTACCATTTGTGTGGTGTATGTACTGCCCATAATTATATTCCTTGTGTAATACACTCTAATATATTTGTACGTACATATTCATTGTATGATACCTCTTTCATGGGTTGTATGTTTCATAAGTTACCAAATTGGTAAGGGTTATTTCACAATCTCTTCATTATCCGAGGTTGTTTATACGTAATAATCTACTGGGATCTCTTTATCATCCACATCCATGTTTCTTAAAAATGAATTTCAAAACATTTTTACTCTTTACTAGAATATGGGTTAAAGTCATTTATACCCTTGTTTGACTTTTTATAAGAGGTTTATAAAGGAATCTTTCCGTCGTTTTCCAAACAAGGTGCTTTTTAACCTTTTTGACAGAATTAAGGTAAGAATGTTTTTTTAACTTATACGGCGGGTGCAGTTATTTTCCGCCGTTATAAAATCGTCGAAGCTTCCCTTACAAGCTTATAAGAATATTTTCAAAGAAAATGTTTTGTTTTATAAATATATGACTCTTAAATGATTTCAAAATATAATGATATATTTCTCTAAAAAGAGTCTTGATTTCATCTATGTCAACATCCTTTGATGGATTTTAAGATTATTTGAAGTTGATTTATTGTGATACAAAACATCCATATTTTATTGAAGGTTTTGTGATATTTTTGACTATGGATAAGTTATTATTATGTCACTCATGGTTTTTGTTTAAAGTATTGACATTTCATAAGTTATTTGTAATCCGAATGTTTATGTTATATTTCAACCTTTCATTCAGATGAATGTGTTAGAAAAGTATGTTCCGGGTTGGGGACCGGTAAAAGTAAGCCCTCCAGTTTGGTCTCCGGTTATTAGAGGAACTCCGATTTGGTCTCCAGTTATTAGAGGAACTCCGGGTTGGTGTCCGGTTATTAGAGGCACTCCGGTTTGGTGTACGGTTATTAGAGGCACTCTGGGTTGGGTTCCGGTTACAGTTAGCCCCTAGGTCTTGGGACGAGGCCTTGAAAAAGAAATTAAAGTTCATCATTATGCATTCCGACATTATGAAAGTGGTTATTGATATTGCATGTGATTATTCGATTAGTAGAATATCCATGTGAATAAGTAAATGGCATTATTTCATTTTACTTTTTCCATACTATGTTGAAGTTTAAGTTTAAAAGGCTTTTTTTAGTTATACATTGCCTTAAATGTTTATTCTTATTTATGAAAGTTTCCGCTATATTGTTACCTTACTGGGCATTTGAGCTCACCCCTTTTCTATGTTTTATTTTTTCCAGGAAGTGAAGAAGTAAATTATGAATGACTTGTAGGGATATTATGTGGGGATATGAGTGTGGTTTATGGAGACAATATGTTGTTGTAGTAGTTTTTCATTTTATGATGTAATGTAAGACTTATGAATATATATAGTGTTTCCAAGGCTACTAAACCAATCGGTCTTTCGAGATTTGATCTTTCTTGTGATCATGCCAATGTTATGTAATAATGCACCGACTCTGGGTAACTGGGGTCGGGGCGTTACAGTTGGTATCAGAGGAAGTTTAGTACAAACCTTGGAAGCTAGATTTAGATAAAATCTGATTAGAGCACGTAGTCCTAAGATGAACTTTGAGGATTAGTATAGAAGAACTTCCTAGAATTTTTGTATTGTAGAGATTTTTTGAGTTTTCCGAGCAATACATCCCTGTCTGGATATGAGAAGGTAGAGGTGGCTCTGGCATAGATGTACCTAGGGGTAAAACCCGAAAACACCGCTTTGAGCTAGACTCGAACGGGAACTGGTGCACAACAATGGGCCTTGCTGCACTCTTGGTTACGACACTCCCGGGGGATATGCTTAAGATAAATCTCATTTTCTTTACAAACCATTATGAAGGGTTTATGAGTATATACATCCTCAAAGGAGACATTTTTATGATTATGGATTATATCCATAAATAGTTCAATTTATGTTAAGTGTTTTATAAGTATGGGATTATGTATTTTGATTCATAAACTGATCTAGTGTATGCCATTATTTAGAAATGGCGCCCAGTAGAAGGAATGAGAACTCCAGAAATGCACATGATCCAATGAGAAGGAAGGATCATATCTTTCATGGTCTTAAGCTATAATTTATAAGAGAAATAGTCTCCCATGTATTATTATCATATGAAGAAATAATATCATGTGTTGATAAGATAAGTAAAGAGTTTACTGAGTCTTATGGCTTTGAAGAGAAGCAAGAGAAGAAAAGGATGGAAGAGAGAAATATGGATAAAGGGAAGAGGGAAAAGAAGAATTTTCCCATATATGGTAACTCTGGAAAGAAACACCCTGGAACTTGCCTGAAAGGAATGGGAGTTTGTTATAAGTGTGGAGGAAAAGGGCACAAAGTACGTGACTACAAGGGTAAGAAAATGGTTTTAAATGTACAATGCTTCATTTGCAAGGAGTTTGGACACTACGCAAACCTATGTCCCAGTTATCAGACTATGCCACAAATGATGTTATTGGATAATAATCAAGTTATGATACTACCACAGATGAAGAGGAATGATTAGAGTTCTTATGTTGATTATGTCAATTGAGTATTGTATCAATAATGTACTTGTTATAATAATTATGTAGTATATAAGGATTGTACTGCAGTACTATTTCATTAAGGACTTGAGATTGTGTGGAACAAAGAAAAGTGACTCAATAGAAGGTTAATTTTTTGGAAAATATATGTTTGAGAGAAAGATAAACCATAATATGGTTCTGATACCGAGATAGTGATTTTAGAATAATACATGATTGATTTGGATAAATTATATTGGATATTCTTGACTACCTTGAAGCTGATTAATGATTTGTCTATTCCATCATTGTTGGGGTTTAAAACATTTTTGGATTGATGAAGTATATCCAGCATTCTATATGGAATAAGGGAGAATGAATGTAATCAATAAGGAATATGGTAATACATGATGAAGGTATTCATATGCTATTACGGGGTAAAAAGGATCTATATTATGTTTACCTTCCTTATAAATGTTGGACTGTGAGTTTGTATAGAAGTATTTTGGATAGTTCTAGTTTGGATTATTTTGGATTGCCATAAAAGGACAACCCGGAGGTCGGGCGGCAACCGGTCGCGTCCAGCAAGGCTGCGAGACTTGAACCCGCAACCGAAGGGCAACAAGGGTGTATCACCTACCACTGGCCCACGAGATGTCCTGGATTAAATAATGTAGTTTTTATTAAAAGATCTTGTAGATGAATTATAAATTCTTTTATTTTGGAACCCTATACGAATAGTGTAAATAGAATTTTTTTACATTCTATTATCTTTTAGAGTGAAAGATGAGTTTGTGGTTGAAATTTATTAATGGATAAAACACTAATTATAAAGTAAGTATATCTTCTTATGATCTTAGCCAATCTCATAAATAAATTCCTCAATATTAAGAAAAGCTACTTAGAACAAAAATGTTTTCCTAGATGGTACCATAAATCATCACTAATTTATGACTTTGGGATTGTTGTCCTTTTCATAGCCATGTTCTCTACCACTCTCCATCAGATAATTGATGGTTAGATTTTTCTTCCATATCCATATTTTCCTACATGGAACCCAAGTATGTGTTATTTTCGGTAATCTTAATACTTTCAACTCTTTATTTTAAATAGAGGCCTCATTAATTCATTTTCCAATGTGGGATTTCAACTAAGATATTTTGAAACGTCAAAAATGTGTTATCTTAATACCCTACGTTTTGTTGAACCGGTGGTATTTCAAATCATCATAGATTGATGAATTTAAGGACCTCAATTTTATACTTGTTTGTGATTGATGACATCAATCACTACCTATAAATATTTACGTTTTTCATCCAATTATATGTCTCTAATTTCCACCAATGTTCTCCTAATCGAGATCATAATTTGGTGGTGACCCTTTCATTTCTCTTTTCCTCATATTAAGACTAAATTTTAGTAACCCAATTTATGATGTGGGTTTTCCCACAAATATATTTCCTATTTTCAACCTTTTATTTTCGAAGAACAATTTCAAATAGCGAGGATGCAATTTATTGAAGGAGGGGATAATGTAACACCCCAAGATTTCATAGTGTGTTATTTCTTCAAAATAATTCAATAACTTTCACTACACGCAACACCGAGTTCAATCAAACCATGACTTACAAAAAAAAGCCATTCAAAAGAGGTTATGAATAGTATTATCTAAATTTTAAACATTATATAATCCTTATAATTTTAGAATCCATATTATGAGTTTCTTAGATATAATGCAAGAACAAATTCATTTTCAGTATTGCACTTTTATCAACTTTTAATAGTGAACCCTTTTTTAAATACAATATTTTAAAATTTTTTACTAAATGGGGTCATCAAAAATTTAAAATAAAACATCCCAAGATTCCACGGTACGCTTTCTTTGAATAATACAGTAGCGTGTGTTGTACGCAACCTTGAGTTTTAACACACACCACAACCAATCAAACTAGCCGTTATGAATAGTAATACCTTTTCGAAATTATATATATTTTATATTTTAAAATGTACTTCATTTCTGGATTCGGAGTATCAAATTTAGCCTAAGGTGAAATTTTGGTACTTTTCGGATAACTTTCATATTTTGATGAATAGTGAAAATTACTAAATTTTAATTAAAAACAACTTTTTTAATCAAAATAATTAATAGTGATAAATTATGAATTTGAGTGGTTTTAAAGTATATTTAGAATATATTTTTACCATTTAATATAATGTTGTTCATTGGACATAATTTTACAATTAAACCGAACATAAACAAGTGTCAATCTTTTGATAGTTATTATCTCTTAAAAACACGCTTTTTATTTTGACAACAGGAATTAATTTTAAATTAATTTCTGCCACTTCTGTGTTTTGAATTTAGAAAAATGGATTCCATATTTGAAATCAGGATGTTCAAATTTTTTAAATAGGTAACTTTTATTTTTATACATTTTGAATAATTACTGCGGTAAATATTTTATTTACCATGGTTAAGGGTAAATCTTGTAAATAAGGGTTAAAAATAATATTATAATAATACTAAATTACCCTAATACGTGTCCTAGCCTTATTGGTTGATACATGTTAGACCATAGGCATCTTTGGGTCGATTTGGGGACCCCATGGTGCCACTTGTAGGTGATAGGGACACGTTATTTTAATTATGTTAAAATGAATACAAAAATGACACAAGCATATATCTTTTAGAAAAACAATTGTTACATAGGGTTATATATGTTGGATTTTAGATTATAAATATTCATTAGAAAGATAAAAATATTTATTACATAATGATATTTTATTTACAATTTTTAGACATTAAATAAATTATTTTATTTATGACACAATGATGATGCAGTAATTACTATAATAGTGAAAAATTAAAATAATTGATATTATAAATACCCAAATAAATATAATATGAAACTTTTAATGAATTAAACTAATTTTATAGGATAATATGATATATTATGATTGCTTTAATTGACTTTGTTCGAAGTAATCAATCTGTTAAGAGTTTCACAAGAATCAACTATTGAATAGTGTCAAAATTGACATAAAAGAGTTCTTAAAACAAATATTATATTATTAATTGATATTAAATTCCTAAAAATCTAAGGATCGGCCACGAGACATATATAATGATAGGTTCCTCATTAACGGACGACTTGGGGGTCTCTTGGATGTATTTAGTATGTTTATTAACCATATTATATAAAAATACAAAGAGACATTGTAAAAGTGAAACTAATTAACTTAGAGTTAATAGTTAAATATAAGGTTAATATAAGTACCCAAACCTGTCTAAATTCTATTGGTTGAGTTTTTTTAGACCTATCCCCACCTTAAACTTTTAATAATCAACTTTGTAGCCATTAGAAACCGAATATGAATTTATTATAAACTAATATCTCTAGCTTTTCCAAAGGTTCCCCTCACCCCTCTTATAAAAGGGCACTCCTCCTTCTCATTTCTTCACACCTTCAAAGCCTTTTGGTTCGGCCTAAATCTGCCCAAATACTCTCCCAACATCCCTCACTACCACCTAGAGGCCTTAGTTTGATCGGAAAGCCAACCTAAGGAGCCCTTATGATCAAATCAAAAGGAAGAACCCGAAGAAGAGGTAATGTTTTCACCACCCCTTTTAAAGTTCCTTTCTTCTTCCACTTCTTCTTTCTTTGTTCTTACCATTCTAAAATAATAACTCCAGTATATTACATATACTATGATGTTATTATAAATATGGTACAACCATATTCAGTATTCTATCCACCCTTTGAATAACATGTCACCATACGTGTGTACGTACGGCTTACCGTCTCCACGTCGTGGTGTAATTGTTATTCAATATATTATTATTTGGATGGGTATAATAATGATGTGTAACTCAGGTAAATAATAAATATAACATGTTAATGATTATTTATATATGATATACCATCCATTTATATATTATTTTAATATCAATAGAATGATATTGTCGCTAGTGCGTACGTACGGACTACCGTCTCCACGAACGTGATGAGATTCATTCTCCATCGTATCCATTCAAGTATAATTATCATTTGATGATTCAAAAATTATGTTTAAGGAATTGATATCATTCTGGATATGAATAATATAAAACCTATCCTTTACAAACATGTATTACGTAACAAAACATATAAAAGAAAACAAGTAAGTTAACACCCGAAACAACGATAATACTAAGATATTATTAACAAATCAATGTTAAAAGATCATATATGATATCATATTAATATATATGATTCTTGTATAATTTAATAACAATTATTTCACCATTATACAGGAGGTTAACCTACCCCAACCAAGGAAAAGTACAAGGTAAGGGGTTTTCATCTCACTCCTTATTCCCATGAGATTCATGCCATATTGCCACCATTACCTTTTGTGTGGTGTATGTACTGCCCATAATTATATTCTTTGTGTAATACACTCTAATTTATGTGTACTTACATATTCATTGTATGATACCTCTTTCATGGGTTTTATGTTTCATAAGTTACCAAATTGGTAAGGGTTATTTCACAATCTCTTCATTATCCGAGGTTGTTTATACGTAATAATCTACTGGGATCTCTTTATCATCCACACCATGTTTCTTAAAAATGAATTTCAAAACATTTTTACTCTTTACTAGAATATGGTTTAAAATCATTTATACCCTTGTTTGACTTTTTATAAGAGGTTTATAAAGGAATCTTTCCGTCATTTTCCAAACAAGGTGCTTTTTAACCTTTTCGACAGAATTAAGGTAAGAATGTTTTTTTAACTTATACGGTGGGTGCGGTTATTTTCCGCCGTTATAAAATCGTCGAAGCTTCCCTTACAAGCTTATAAGAATATTTTCAAAGAAAATGTTTTATTTTATAAATACATGACTCTTAAATGATTTCAAAATATCGAGAGATATTTCTCTAAAAAGAGTCTTGATTTCATCTATGTCAACATCCTTTGATGGATTTTAAGATTATTTGAAGTTGAATTATTATGATACAAAACATCCATATTTTATTGAAGGTTTTGTGATATTTTTGACTATGGATAAGTTATTCTTATGTCACTCATGGTTTTTGTATAAAGTATTGACATTTCATAAGTTATTTGTAATCTGAATGTTTATGTTATATTTCAACCTTTCATTCAGATGAATGTGTTAGAAAAGTATGTTCCGGGTTGGGGACCGGTAAAAGTAACCCCTCCGGTTTGGTCTCCGGTTATTAGAGGAACTCTGGTTTGGTCTCCGATTATTAGAGGAACCTCGGGTTGGTGTACGGTTATTAGAGGCACTCCGGGTTGGTGTCCGGTTATTAGAGGCACTCCGGGTTGGTTTCCGGTTACAGTTAGCCCCTAGGTCTTGGGACGAGGCCTTGACAAAGAAATTAAAGTTCATCATTATGCATTACAACATTATGAAAGTGGTTATTGATATTGCATGTGATTATTCTATTAGTATAATATCCATGTGAATAAGTAAATGGCATTATTTCATTTTACTTTTTCCATACTATGTTGAAGTTTAAGTTTAAAAGGCTTTTTTTAGTTATACATTTAATTAAATGTTTATTCTTATTTATGAATGTTTCCGCTATATTGTTATCCTTACTGGGCATTTGAGCTCACCCCTTTTCTATGTTTTTTTTCCTAGGAAGTGAAGAAGTAAATTAGGAATGACCTGCAGGGATATTATGTGGGGATATGAGTGTGGTTTATGGAGACAATATGTTGTTGTAGTAGTTTTTCATTTTATGATGTAATGTAAGACTTATGTATATATCTAGTGTTTCCAAGGCTACTAAACCAATCGGTCTTTCGAGATTTGATCTTTCTTGTGATCATTCCAATGTTATGTAATAATGCACTGACTCTGGGTAACTGGGGTCGGGGCGTTACAGCTCAAGTATCGCGGGTGATCCATTTTTGGGTTGATTTGATAGTGAGTGGGAGATTCTTTAAATGGACGATAAGAAGTTGAATGGTTAGGGTAACTATGATAATGAGGGAAATGGGAGTTATTTATTTTTAGGCCATGGGGTCTCACATTTATCGGAGGCATGCTTCAAAGAAAAATTGATATCCATTAAGAGTTACAAGGCTTGTCAGACAGGCGGAACAATCTGTCAGCCCACATTTCTACATCAATAGGGCTCATTAGAATCTTAGATCCCTCTATCAACATGATCTTTCATGGATTTTTGGCCTATAAAACTCAAGGTGACTTCTATTATCACATTGAGAGTTCGTGAGCTCTGGGGTTATGTGAATGGTCTTTGTGAGGCCAACACATTGAATGATATTTTGGTCATTTCATATGTGACTTCATATCAATTGGCCTCAAAATTCCTTGATTTATCTTAGTGAACTAATTATAGAAAAAAATACCTCCCTCAAATTATAGACAATGAGAAAAATAGAGTTAGATTCTGTGGGTAGATCACTAAAAATGATGTAGTTGAAATGTTGGCTCGTGTTGATGGGTGTGAAGTGCACACTAGGTGAAAGGAACCGAAAATATCAGGAGACTGAGGGCCTCTACAATGCTCAATAATAATTATCCTAAAAATTCGTTGTATGTGTGTTAATTATCTATATGGAATATCCCCTAATTCTTGCATAGGTACTCTCTTTTCAAGAACCGATATGACCAATGTATGGATCTTTGCAAATCGAGTTCCATGGACCTCTGCAACGCAAAAAAATATTGGAAATTGGGAAATGCATTCTGTTTCTCCTTCTCATAGTATTTCCAATACATGAATTCTATAAAAAATGTTGCTCTACAAATGAGATTTGAAATAGAAATCCACAGACAGACTTAAGGTATTTCGTAAGACCCTGATTGATGGATGTTTAAGTAGATGCTCAAGATGATGTTGCTATCACCCCTCCGAAGGAATGCATGGAGAATAAAATCCCGATCATGGAGTATGTTCAGAGTCATAATGATCATGAGACACTACCTAGGCTATTTTTGAATGTCTATAAAGATGGACCTATATGAACTTGTTTTTCAATGTATAGATTAAACTTGTGGGATAATGTATTATTCTCAGAGGCAAGAAGAGATGAGATAGCCTACTATTTCATAGTCACAACAGGTTAGAACCAGTGGTAAATGGATGTTGGTAGCCATATGTAGAGGGATTATTTTTGTAACATCGCCAAATTCTTTTACAACCATCTCAACAACATCAAATAAAAATAATTTTAGAATGGGATATCTCAATGATAGTATCACACTATCATCAAGGATGGGATAGAGAACCTGATTAAATGATGTATTGATGATTAGTTCCTACATCTCGGTGGACTTTTCATAGATTAATAGGCCTATAACTATTGGGTCCGCATGTATAGTGTAGAAATTAGAACAATGCTATGAATACTAGGATTATATGAAGTGTAATGGGAATCCTAATTCCACATTTACAAACCAAAGGACATCATGTATGAGCTTCTGAGTAGATGTTCATCTTGGACTAACAATTTTTATCTTCATCTCTAGTAAGTTGACATCATTCTATGGTAACTATACTAAATTTATGGGATTCCCATTATAGGGATGATGCACAATGACTTCATCCCCATGGAGAGTGCATGGGATGATGTTGAGCAGGTTCCACATCTGTAAAAGATTCTACTAGATTTGGTGTTTGGTCAAGATAAAGAAAAGAGGATGGGACGATGCAGAATGATTGGATTATGAGCTACACTGTGAACCTTACACCATGCTTTGAAACATGAGGATCTTCATATATCTATAGGTACTAAACTCAAATGATTATCTAGGGGTAAATCATGAATATCATATGTGCATGATGAGGTAACTTTGTCTCTTGTTCATACGAGAGGACGAGAACCATACATCGTGCATTGAAACATGAGGTTATTTAGAGATCTATAGATAATAAACCTGAAGAATTCTCTAGGGGTACGTCATGAAGATAATTAGTGAATGATGTGGTAACATTGCCTCTTGTTCATATGGGAAGAAGAGAAGATGCATAATGTGTTTCTTCCACCCACCACTCCCTATGGGAAATTTTAGGTGTATATAAAGTGATGGTATAAATCCTACCTAGCATAAATGCTGAAAATATTCATTTTCTAGGTTGATAATTGATTTCACCCTCCTCCTCAAGGTTAGGGCCTAACAGTGGTGAATGTATATCATGGTTATATGGCTGATTCCCAATGTTTTGGTGGAGCTATATTAGTAGATCCAATAGATCCAAGGTCAACACTTGACAAAAGTGGAAAAGGTGAAACAATAACTAACATAGTGTTCCCAGCTAGGAAGATACATGATGAAGGTGAAAATCCATAGGGATCTACATAATAACCACCAAATCTATTGGGAAGGTACTACGTTGGGTTGATCTACCCAAGGATGTAGTCTCCCCCAAGGATTGGGAGACCTGGGATGTCAACAAAAAAATTTATCAATCCTTAAAAAATGTGGTATCACATTAAAAAATTCATGATGGATCTTCTCTTCGTTGTTTAGGCTAGAGCCTTCTTTCTGGAATCCAAGGATGAGGGGGAGTGGTATGTGGATGATCTGAGGAACATTGTGAAGTCTCGAGGCACTCCACATCAATGGATGGATTTGGTGAGAGTAATACGAGATCAGACATATCTACTACAACTGTCAGCTGCTAAGATGGTGGTGTGATTTCCACTAACCAAGGAATTACAGGGGTCTATGGGGGGAAGATGCTAATAGAAATATCCCTTTAAAGTAAGGTGAGGATGTGACCTCACATGAATCTTGGGTAGGATTTGCTAATTCTCTTAAGGTAAGATATAACTCACTCCCCTATTCTGTTATCTCCCATACATTTATCAGTGTTCCTTGAATGATGTCTTTTCTTTTCATTAGGACCATACATAAGAGTCCCTATCTCATAGGAATGGAGGCATGGAAATGGACATAGAAAAACCAAGCACCAGGACCCGCATCTAATGAAATAGTGGTTGCAAGGTGCAACAGTGCTAGGAAGGATATGATGGACTCTTTGGGATCTTCATAACCCATAATCAAAAATGGGGGGAATGACATGGATTCCAAACTACGATAAGGAATAGTAGAGATCATGATCATCCATAAATTTTCCTCTATATGTTTCCTACCTCACAATGTAATACCAATTGTTTACCCGATCAATTTGACTGGTATCAGCCACAATTTAACAATACTCAAAGTAGAGGGTTATATACTGGTGAGAATGGTCAGAGGACCAATGGATAAATTTAATAATAGGGTTACCTTTTCATTTGAAGCCAGTTTCTAAGCTGATCAGGCCAAGACATCTGGTGATCGTCCAATTGTTGATAATGGGTACACTATTGGTAGGGCTGATAGTGACTATCTTATCAAGGTTGGACCATGTGATGAAGATCCCCCTAAAAATATGAAACATGATCAATATGAAATGAATCCGTTTTATGATCCTATTATTGAACTCATAGATATTTTTTAAATGTAAGAACCTATAGACCCTATGGAATTGGATGACTCTGATTCTGATGCAGCCTAGGACTGTCAGGCTACTTGACACTGGGCATGGAAGTTAATCACAAGCTTCATCAAAAAAACTCCAGAATAAAATTGGATAATACAAATGGGATTTCATTTTTAATGGATGCATGATATATGAGTTGGAGGGGCAGATGTGCAAGGTCCACACATGTTGATCTAAGACTACCTCTCTAAGTAAATATATGAATGCAGTTAGCATTTGGATGAATCTGGGTGTTATGAATTTTTTTTAAAAATCATGACACTCCCGGAGCATTAACATGAACATAAGCACCAATAAGATGGTATTGCACATCAAAAATAATTTTTTCATGATTAATTTGAACATTTAAAATGAATAATGATCTATATGGTGATGTCCTAGAAGAAGATACAGATGGAGAACAATCAGTTGGATGCCCTCAGAGAGGAACATGACTAGGCACTGGTCAGAGGTGATGAAATTTCCCATACGGATGTCGATTTGGAGATGGATCTCAATAAAGTTGTAGGAATATTTGGAGGCCACGTGCCAGATGGTGGTGGTGTTGAAGTGATCTATTTAAGGGTCATATCCCTAAGGGTTGGGTTTTAGCCAATCTTTTGAAAAATAATTTCTATCTTTATTTCCTTTTTTAATATGTGTGCATATACATATTTCGTCTTTTCCATAAATAATGTACCTCAATATTATCTTTTTTGGAATTAATAATCCATTCCGTACCACACATGGGTTATTCCCAGGGTGGGAAACAAGGGATGAACATATAATCATTCACTTATTAGGAGAGTACCAACTATCTATAGAATACCAAGGGTCAGCTACTGTTTGATGACCACCCAGACTACATGAGTAGAGATACAAAATGACTGTAGTGTATGGATCTCAGAAAATATCCCTTTCATTTCCTAATTCACTCTAGTTAATGATCATGATAATTCTCGGTCCGTTGCAATGAATCCAGAAAAAGGGGAAATGTGAAGTGTGGATCATGGTTCCCAAAATTCAGATCATAGGTGGGATGTCATCATAATATATGAAAACTACCAACCATATATGAAACATACAATTTTTACTACTATCCTATAATAAAGAATGAAAAGTGAGGGTTAATCACTGACTATTTTTGAAACACGAGACCTAATTCGATGTGGTGACCAATGCCTTCCGAAATGTTGTCCTTGGATGGTAGGTGAGACAAAGCATCATAGCCACACTATTAGGGCCCCCCAGACATGGAATTGGATGATGATACTAATAATAGGTATTCGATGTGTGTGGTAGAGTGATATAATTTTTTAATGGATTCCATCACTCTTGGAATTGATCCACTGTGACCAAAGAAAATTGGTATAGGTGAACTGGGATGAAAAAACCCATATTCCAAAAAGGACCTCTTTGGTGAGGGAATAGGGTGCCTAGAGTTTTACTAAATTTAGGCGAGGAAAATACATGGCACATTTTACCTTCATGTTACATGGATGTATAATGTACTTTAACGTCATGAGAAAGTATGTGTCTCACAGTTTAATTTCATATGGTAGGGAGGCTTTACAAAGTTCAAAATAATATCACATAGACCATAATAAACATTTTTCAGTCATTTTATATGGACTATGATGACTATTATTATATTTTTTGAATGGATATAAACCTGATGTGAATGAGGACCAAATATATCCACAAAATTAAAATATATGGGAATTGATGGAAAGGGGGAATATGTGATGTGGTAAAGGACAAAACACATCATGAAATATTTCCATGGAGACCTAGTTCCACACCACATTTTTCTATGGGGCTTCTAGTTAATGTTCATAAACTTTTGATCGTAATCGTGGAAAACATTCAAAAAGGTTAATTAACGGGTGGATGTGATCACGTTAAAATGTCTAGGCCTCACTATGTATCCCATATGGATATTAATCAAGCCTTATGTAGTTCATGAACATAGTTTAGTTAGAGAAAAAAACTAGAGGTGTGGTCTTCTCTAGTGAGGAAGATGAAACATCCTATAACTATCATGGGGAATCTTGAACATGCTCATGGTATGGTTTCAGTTTAACATCATGCATTGAGGATGGCATGTTATTGTTTATGGTCATAGAGGTCAGACCATTTGGCTCTAAGTTTAAGTCCATATAGTTTGGACCATATGACTCCTAGTTTAATGTCGTAGAATTTAGACCATACAGATTGTGGGTAGGCCCAAAATCAATGTGTTTTCAGGTCACTACATATCCAACAAGGATGTGAATCCAGAATCACATAGTTCGAGAATCCAGTGCAGTTTAACATCGTGAGGTAAGGATAAAGATAGTTATATTTGAAAAGGGGTGATAATTTTGCATCTAGAACAAAGATGGATGATACCAGTGTCTTAACATATCCCATAAGTATGAGAATCAAGTCATTCAGAGTTCATGAAGGGAAATTTTACCGTGCATGTGTAACCCATAAGTAGAGTGAAGATGCATTTGATATTTACTACATAAATTTTTTTGAGGATATACCAGGATGAAATGTCCAAGTGTTTCTATTTGAATCAAGAATTTTTGATTACTTCATAGGTGGCATGGTGAATGACCAGTGAAAAGGGTGATGCCCTCTCAAGTGAGAACACCAAAATGTAGTGCCATATTTTTCATGCAGCCATGATGATGATGTGGACGTTAAATGTTATATGATGAGATGAGCTTGTGAATTTTAATATCACGTGGTATGGACACAACTATTTAACATAATTTAGGAAAGGGAAACATAGTTTATTTAATTTTTTCAATGAAAAAAGATATCATAATTTAACATTGTAGAACTTGAACAAAGAAGTTTTATAGATTTTCAAGGTGGGTATGATCATACCAATACCCCCAATCCCACATGAGCCATACTCTGTTTGGGAAAAAAAGACAGATTTTAGCGATTCCCGATCATATGGGAGCACACGAAAATGGAAAGGTAATGATTGGTGGGAAAATCTACTCCACACCAACATTCCCACCTGATGCACAGAAGCCAGGTGGGACAACATTAGGGGTATTATAAATCCATAAGAACATAAATGGGATGAAAATATGAGTCATTATGCCAGATATCTATAACAAAATGATTATAGTGATATGACAGATGATAATTATCGACCATATTCAAAACAATTCAACCATATCTTGTAACAAGGGTTTTTAATAGACATTTAAGGATTGAATGCTGACCATATTCAAAACATGGGACTAACATCAAAATTTCATTCAATGTCCTATATGAATTTTCCCTAGATGGTAGTCGATTCATATAGCCAGACAATATATCATTAGGGGTTCCATTTAGACACAAAAGATGATAGAGGAACAAATAAGAGGATTCAGGAATCCTAGAAGTGATGTTGGGGAAAAAATTATGGATTCAGATGATTTATGTAGTGTTCCACCAGACATTCAAACATGCCTATCTGGAAAATTAATTGGTTGTATCAGATCCATCATCAACAATTGGGATCTAAAGGGGTGTTTCAAATAGTTTAAAGGGACATATTTTTTCAGAACAAAATATCTCATTTTATGTTTATAGAGTATAGACCATAGGTTCTTATTTTAACATCATGTGCATTGGACTTATTTATTTAGTTTAACGTCATGTAGAGATGATGAAAATTTTGGGCTGTTTATAAATGTGCAACATGGATAATTTCATCATAGTGTAGAAATCCATGGCATAGTAAATAACAACATGTGAATGACGATCAAAGTGATCTAGACCACACCAAACATTTTCATAAGGAGTACCTAGTCCAACAAGTCCAAAAACAGATTCTTCAATCATGTGGAGGGTCCTAGGTAATAGTTGATCAAGTGTCACTACATACCCTTTATGGATGGGAATCAATCCACAAGCAGTGGTTGAATATGGAATATCAAGTGGTTGGTGTCAAAAGGGGTGATATCCTCTAAAATAATGAAATGGTGTCCATTACATAGTTTACTATCTTGAGAATTAAGAAACTGATAATATTAGATTAATGTCATATATTTTTGATCACTATGGGAATATATATGTAGTGTTATGCCCTGACGAAACCCATCATGTGTGGGCATAAAATAGTTCCACACCGCAAGAACCATGCTTAAATGATACTGAGGACAATTGAAAAAATGGTTGAAATTATGGCTGATCACAAAGACTAAAAAAATTGGCGATCCTACATATCTCATAATGATGGTAATCAAGCTATACATAGTTCTTGATTGTCATGCTGTTTATTGTCATGTAGTAAGGACGTGGGAGGGGTTCATCAAAAATAATATTCATGGTGAAACCACGATAAACCATCATGAATGATGACCTAGGAGAACTAGAACACACAAAAAATTCTTGAGGGGGAACCCAAAGAATGATGGGGAATAAATAGTCATTATTCTAGGGACCGAACCAAGGAAAATATGTATGAGCGTCCCTATACATCCCAAAAGAATGGGAATCAATACATACATAGTCATCAATATGGTATGGCATATTTCTAGTATTAAGGGTCAGTATCTTCTCTAATGAAGACATCATAGAGTTATGAGGTTTACCATCAAATAACAAAAATGTATAATTTCATTGTATAATGTCTTAATATAAGGATGAGATCTATTATGTAGATTATCTTCATGAAGCAAGGAGACTAAGGATCGTAGTTTATGGTCGTAGTGCTCAAACCATAAGGTGAGTCTTCCAAAGTGGAAATGTGTAGTCTGGAGCCATGAATAACACTGTCATGATGAACAAGAATATCAACATCAAACCACACATTCCATAAAAAAACCAACACACATTTTTATGTCTTAATTCATAGACATGAATTATCAGTTTAACTTCTTCTTCCATGGATTGAAACTCCTAGTTTATTGTCATAGAGTTTTGAGTACAGGGTGGTGTAATTATTCCATGTGGGTAAACCCCAACCAATACCCCTAATCCCATGTTAACCATGCTCGGTGGGGAGAAAAGGGAATAAGGGGTTTATAAAACACATAGGAACAAACCACAATGGAATGGGGATGTCAAATTAACGATGTTCCAATGATGCTGATATTCCATATCATTTTGAACTAATACAAGGAGGGGTAACACCAAGGATGTTGAATATATTCCTATAAATAAGTATGTATAAATGAATATGAATCTCATCATTTGATATTTGGGACACAATGGGGGTGGAATAATGTCGAAGGATAATAGCTGACCATATTTGAGACAACAATTACATATCATGTGACCTGGAATGGGACAAAAAAATGATTGTTACTCATTGACCATATTAAAAATACATGAACAATTTCAAAATATTGGTAAAATAATTCTATATCATTTTCATGGGATGGTAGGTGATCTATATGGCCAGAAAAAATGCCATTAGGGGTTCCATTATAATATTAAAGATTGTGGTGACCCAAATAAGGTGACATGTGAAGCATGGAGATGGAATGAGTAAATGACCCTATATAATCCAATACTCTTGGTGATACACCATAGTTCATATGAGCATGAATATTATGCATATCATATAGAGGTATAGAAAATACATTTTTAATGGAAAATTACTTAAGATGGATCTTGTATTTGGCATGGTTGTGGACGAATTACAAATGAATAGGATAATGTATAAAAGAGGGTTAATGAACTTGGGTATGGACCTGAAGATGAAATGACCAAGAATATCTATGTATCATATAAGGATGGGAATCAAGAAAGACATAGTTATTGAAAATGTTGTGATGTTTAATGTCTCGTGGTAAGGATGATCCATCGTACAGTTTTCCATACTATGATTTGGATGATGGTGCAATGATGTTTTTCCCATCTTGCTCGAACGAAGGGAGATCTTAATATAAATTCATAGAGATCATAACATATGTTGAGGCCTTTATAATTGATATAAACAACATGTATAGGTGAATAACCCATCAATAATGAGGGCCAAAGAGTCCCATTACCATACCAAATATTCATGAGAAAATGGGTGTTGATCCTGGGCTGGACCTCGAGACAAAATTTTCGAGCATTAATACATATCTCTTAAGGGAGTAATTTTCCTAAGGGAGGTATATTTTGCGGTTGTTATAGCTGGATTTGAATGAGGAATACATAACTCAGTTTCACTATGTACTCTGAGGAGAAACCATGGCTAAAATTTTTAAGAAATTCACTAATAGACCATAGAAGAAATGTCTTGGAAGTTATACATATCACATATTGACGAGAATCTTTCCATATTTAGTTATTGAATATGGCATGGTGAGTGGCCAATGAAAATGGTGATTCCATCTCACTTGAGGAAACCCTGGTGCTATGCGGTATCTCAATCTGCATCCTGAATGAAAAATATGAAGATTAACATTATATTATAATGATATGGAAGTATTTTAACATCATCTGGAAGAAAAATATTTTTCTTCATGTAGGGAAAGGGGATCATTCCTTTTATGTTCATTCTAAAAGGACTATAAATGATATGTAGTTTAATGTGTTGAATGTAGGACATGATTTTATAACATCATGTGGGATGGGGAGGCACAGTTTGACATCATTTTTCATGGATGAAAGTGATATTAGTTTCATGTCATTGATCTCGCACCAATGGATTAATCATCCATCTTAGGGAATTGTGGATTAGTTCTTCAAATCAACCATATGTAAATGAGGAACAAAGGGGTCTCAATACCTCCCCAAACACTCCCTCAAAAAACTCAGGCCATGGGGATGAAAAGTTGAATTTTCAACAAGGACCAAATTTGAACCATCCAGGAATTCCTATGTGTATCATAATGATTTCCATCATTCAATTTATAGATCTAGAAATTCAATTCAGTTTTACAACATGTGGTAAGGATGATATATCTTCAAATTTATCATCATGTGATTATTATGATGTTGTTAACAAGATTCTCATTCTAAATATCATATGAAATGGGTATTTGTATAAGTTTGTAGGGCTTAGACTGTATGATTAACTACATATTTTATCATCATTAATGTCAATGAGGAAGTTCCATGCATTTTCACATCATGTGCGGCAAGAAAATGATGGTTAATAAACCTGAAACTAGACTTGAAGAAAAAATTCATGGGAATTCCTACATATCCCATAAGGTTGTGAATTGAGGAACATATAGTTATTAATGCTAGCTCTTTTTAGTTTCATGTGGCTAGAAAGATTCATCAAATAGTTTATCGACATTTGATTGGAACGATTGTGCTAGTAAATTTTACATCCTGCAGCTCAGATGATGGGTATCTTAGTTTAGGGTCATAGATCTAGGAAAATAAGAAATTTATATTCCATTTAACGTAATGAAGGATGATAGGGATTCTTAATGAACTATAATGTTTGAAAAAAATTTCATTGGTGGGAGGATTAATACTCTCTTCATCAATCGAAACCAAAGTGTATGAACTGTTAGGGTAATCCTTACAAATGATATTGGGTCTATGCCATTTTGGCTCTAACATTGGTGGCTTATCACTACGTATCATTAGAGTTCATAGAGACAATTTTATGTCACTCTATAAGATTCATAAGATATTAACATTATTATTTAAATATCTTGTTGTCTTGTTCTGGTGTCTTTTTAGATTGTGCATGGAATAGAGCCTATACATGTTGATGGATTATAGAATAGTTAGATGGACTAATTGTACAATTTTTGACATCTGTATATTGAGGGATCTATATGGAGTGATAGAAACTAAATCTATATGGTTATGACCTCTTCTTTTCTGAACACTATGGAATACTGGGTTACCTGGATAAAATTTTAAGTTATCGTATGATATTCTTAGAGAGCGTTGGGGAGGTTTTCTGACCAACTCTTCTTATTTTGACCAATAATATTAAATATAATTATTGTATTTGGTCTTGATCAATGCTTAGATCTGTTCATTTTAATGCCCAATATAGAAATATTTGTGGTTGGACCAGATGATATACTTGGCATACAATTTCCTAATATGAGCTACTTTGACATTGGTGTCTCTATCGATGATAACAACAAGAGTAATGCTGAATCGATGAGTGATGTTGAAGCACAAGAACTCAACATCAACCCATGCCTTACCTCATTAAGATGGATCCCCACTTCACACTTGGAAAATAAATCTATTACGGTTAGAATACGCATTCACAGGTGAAATGTTACTATAAGATATTGTACCAAGACATTGAGTCCCCATACCACAAAGGGAAAAGAATGATTTTTATTTTGGAGAGGCTCCAATGGTCGATGAATTATAATTAATATTACATGTGTGGTATCTCATGGTGAACATGATGTAATCATGGACCATGGTGGGCCAGTAGTAGCCCATCATTTAAATATAGTGATAGGGTTTCGAACCTACCTGATGGGATCTACAAGAACTTGCATGATATATGTATATAAACTATGGAATATCATTTTCCTGAATTCAATAAAAGACAATTCCATAAAATCCATGTTTATATAGGATTTGATCGTGGTTGGGAATGACCAAGAGGGTAAAATACACTACACACCAATAGATTCACTTGCGGTCTGCTATATCTGTTGGGGAATTATTTTGTTGGTGTAACTCAATGAAATGAGTTTTCCAATAGAGGACTATTCTACTCTGGAAGGGGGGTCTAGAGGTCCAAATGTGGAATCAACACTGGTGAGATGTATTTCTTTCTTTTTTTCCACATCTTCCAGGGACATGGGAATGATAACCCTTCAACGTGCCACACAGATAAACATGTCATTCTAGTCAGATTCTGTGAGAGAAGAAACTAGACAGGACAAGCCATTAGCATAACCATTCTATGAATGAGGATCATGAGTGACCTATTGATGACAAGGTGACTAGACCATCAGATTGAGGGTTCATTCATATAGGGGTACAAGCTCTGGCTTCTTAATGATGTACTCACTATTGATCTGCTTGATGACTAATTCAGATCCCCCCTTTTCATATAGGTGGGGATCATCAACCTCAAGATCCAAATCATGAAAAGTGATTAAAGCATGATATTTTCAACATTGATGGTGCAACCATCTGAAAAAAAATTACTTTGGAAAGTTAACTTGTATAGGCATTATGAAGACAATCATGAGGCCTACTCTACTGGATTGGGGAAAATTGAGCCTCATAGTGGTTGTAATTTAATAAATACCAATGAAATGATTGTTCCAAAAAAACACAAACTCTACATCAAAGATAATAAATATTTCTAAAATATCATGTTCCAGGGAATGATCTATGGGGGATGGGGGAGAGGCAAGAAAATCTTTTAGTGTCTGACCCTTGAATGAATTCCACAGGATGAACCCGGGGTCAAACTGTTGAAGGATATCTACCCAATGAGATAGATGAACCTTTAATATAGGGAGGTGAAAGGTATACTTTAGTTCATCCTTGAGGGAGAATATTTGTATTACACGATTCTTTGGATAATGCTGCAAATTCTGTACCTCAAAAACCAATGTGTGGAATCTCTTATCACTCGATGAATGTTTGGTTTCTGTGTCTAGGAGAATGTTACTGAGACAGTAAAAAATATTTCCTATCCCATAATTATTTTTCTATGTGATAAGGATGACAAGGGATAACTCCATGGTGGAATATTAGGGGGAAATAATATTTCTTTAGATTGTTGGCATCAGAACGGGGGGCTCTAAGAAATACTTCTTGACTTCCTCAAACACATTCAGACACCCTTCATCCCATCAGTATACAATACATTTCTTCATGAGTATAGAAAAGGGAATACACATTCCAAAAATATTCATGATGATTCATCATATATAGGTTAAGAGGCCTTGAATTCCTTGGAGTTCATGATGTTTTCTTGGAGGAGGTATCAGACTGATGTTCTTGATCTAATCACGGTCGATCTCAATGCCTGTATATCATAAAACTAAGATAAGAAACATCAATAATTTAACTACATATGTTCATTTCAAGGTATTAATCTTCAACTAAATGGAGAAGAGGAAGATATAAACTTTCCCAAGATCTCTGATATGGCGCTAATGCGAGAGGGATTTGACCACAAAATTTCTTCAATGCATTATAATAGAATCCCGAGGATTATATCGAATATGAGGTTCATATCATGATTATAGGTAGCACCATCATTTACCAAATCGAATTGAATTATTTTAATGAAGAATTACCCTTATTATTCCGTAAATGCGGTTCAATCTTTACCATAAAGGCTATATGGATCTGATTATTCCCGATGTATCCATCAATGAAAGAGAGAGCCTATAATCTAGCGGTGGCATTGATCAACATCTCGATCATATGAAGGGGAATGTTATCCTTCAAAAAGTGGTTTCTGAGATATCATAACATGATATAGACTCTAATCTGTATGTTATTATTACTAAAAGGAATGATGTCATCTAGCCACCTAGGGTATTATAATTACTTGGTGAAGATGGATTTGATGATCTTATCATCCTCAGACTCGACCATGTCACAATGGGAGGGGGCATCTTACTGGTAGGTTGTTTGGACCTACAATGACTCACCAGGAAAACATTATGGTGGACCAGAACCCAAAGGTCATTTCCATGAATCTCATCACAACTACATTCGAATACATCACCATTATTCATTAATAAATACACATATTGATGATGTTCTTCCTCATTCAAATCTATTTCGATCATTCTTCAACTTAGGTATTCTTTGGTACTGATTTTCACCTATATCATTTCATCTATAGTGGTCAAGAACCACACATCAAATGTATGAAGAGCATCCTATAGGTCATCCTTATTATCTGATACATAGGGATCTATTGGTGGAGATGGAACATCCCAGATAACAGATCTAGGGGAACAGTAGTGCCTATATGGGGGATGCAAAATCATCACTTGGGGAGACTTGAACTGTTAAGACCATGGAAAAAATATGTTGACCAATTCTATCATACCATTGACGGAGGGTCCCTCCCATGATGATATCCAAGTATTGGTGGTCGGTTTTTCTATATTGACATAGCCTGACCCATTAAACATGCAGGTTTGGTGTACTACTATAGCCCTATGGACAACGTTTCGACACCTAACATGGTCATGGGGGTTCTAATATTTCCTAATCCTGGCCTATATAGTAGATTATGAGGTAATCTTATTGCTTTCCATGTACCTGGTAACATGACTTCCCATTATCTCAGAAATAATGAAGCAATGTCCCACGTATGGGGTTGTGGCCTCCAACCAGTGAATCATAAGAATGAAGGTATCCTCCAAATCTGCACCCAGATCGTCCAAAGTAGTAGTATTCCCACCATCAATAGTTTGAACACTTTTTTCCTAGCTCTTTTTATAGTTGTCATATCGATATGGAAATTCACAATATTCAAAGGGATATTCATCACCTTGAACCTTTCCCACTAAACCATTTAGAGTACTTGAGGCATTGGTGATATGAGGAGGGTAATACTTCAGGAAGATGGTTTCAGGGAAAAACCATTAGTTTATTGTAGGTACTATCTCTCTAGACGAACATAAATATACTTATTGTAATCAGGACACTAATATGGGTCTTTAGAATAATCCTATCACAAATATTTTTCTCAGTCCTTTCATATCCATGAATCATTGGGTCAAAGGAAATCATATTTGCATTAGACATTCCATGTGTACGGAGCCTGAAGGTAGGGATAACATTGTCCCTAAAACCTATTTCCATCAGAAAATGATGGAATTCCATGCCACTGATCTGGCCATTGATGTACATCAGATGGATGTGCCATTATAAAAGACATCCTTCATCTTCTTATGAGATTGATATGATGTCTTGGATTTCTTCTCACTCAAATTCCCCATCATGAATGGTTCATCCGGTTTCCACCTCTATTCCAATCTGTAGGGGGATTTTCAGATCCTCAATGAGGGCCTCACATATATACTCTGACTAGAGAAGGTAATTGAGGATAAAAATATTTTATGTTATGCTGGAAAGGTTCTTAATCACATTATACTTCCTTGCTAAGCCCATATTTCTTCTGATAAAAGGTCTCTCTTCAGCAATATGTATCATTGACATAACTGGTTGAATTGGAGAATTCATGATGGTGTTGGTCATATCCCATTTCTTTATAGATGAGTCATTAAAATTAATACTTGTTTACTATCTGATGACTGAGTTCTAGTCACCATTGAATGGAGTTGATCATGATGTTTCCACAATGGCTCTTCCTGATTGAGTAGAACGAACGATGACAGTATTGAACCTGACCAAATAGGAAGGTAGGACTATGCATTCTGAACTCTACACTGACCTTATTTTGGTCTCAATATCATTCATATCATTGATGGAATCACATTCATGATAATTCCGATGAATGGAATATCCAAGACTTCATTGATGATGGTGTCGATCATGAACATTGGTAGGACATTCTCGAGTTCCATTGTTGTTTAGAACCATGTAAGGGTACCCCAACATGACAATATTCACTAAGGCTTAGTCTTGATCATTAAATAGAGAATCCTCAAATATTGGGAACACTCTAAGGGATATTCCAATCTATGTTTTCATGGAGCTTCTGAGAGTGTGAGATGGATCAACACTGATGGCTGGTTTTGATATCCCTAATGTTGTCGGCGCATTATCTTTTAAGAATTAGAAGACGGATATGTGGATGCAGAATCAGTGATGGGTGGAGGTGCTGTGACCTCATGAATATCAGGAAAATTCATATGGCCATGAATAACACTACGGTTGTGATAGAAAACTCTTCACAGTAACCAATCATCATATTTTTTAGACTGATGACAAGAAAAATGTTGGAACACACCTTCACTATTTCTGTTAGGAATTGTAGAAAAACATGCCTCCAACATGGTGGAAAACCAATATAACCATATTTTTATCAATATAGTCTTTGAGTTAGTCCTTAAACACATAGAATCTTATTTTGCAATGTCCACAGAGATTTCTATAAGGTAAGTAGTTAGGGAAATCTGTGAGATCTGCGACCTAGGGCCTCCTGTAGTCTAGAAATTTATGGACTTCATGATCCATGTCACGTTATAAATAATTAGTGACCATAGATTCATTAAATTAGTTGGTCTATTTTTCTCATTTCAATGAAAGGAACTCTAGGAAGTGATCCCTATGAGTGGTTACGACTTGATGGAGGGATACGACATGATTGTCTTACTTTGGTAGTGGTGCTAGAAAAGTTTCTATTAATAGATTATGCGAAGGGCGATGCTGAAACTGAGGTTGGGCCTAGTCTATCGTCCTTAGTGATGATGTGGAGGAGGCTGTGATGGTAATAGTTCTAGGTGCATGGGGGCCTCTACCTATGTGATGTCAGTATTATCGGCCCAATAAGATATTCGTATAGGGCTGTGAGAAGCAATGAGTGTTCCTATTTATCTTTCTATATGGCATCCTCTTGGCCATAAGCCTTATTAATGAAATACAAGAATCCACCTGGGAAATTATGAGTAATGAGGGAAGGAACCAATTTAGTAATTATATTCTCCACTAACATCCTTAAAATCTCCTCTTGATTCAGTGGTATATTAAGTTAATACATGAGTCCTTTTACATGGTGGAAAAGTATGTGACTTTCTCATCAATCCACTGTTTCACTATATGTGGTTAGTAATACTGGTCCTAATAGTGGTGGATCTGAACCGACAAACAAACTTCTTATGAATATCTTCTCTACTAGCTATAGGACAGATGTGTAACTCACTATACCAAATGAATGTAGGCCCTTAAAATGTCTCTATGAAGCACCGTATTTTGGAGGATTCCTTCTATGTTGGAGTTCACATCTTGGTTCTATAACTTGAAATTAATTAGGTGATATGCAACACTGGGTTGACCATACCATTTAAAGGGGAGAAAGAATGATTCCACAGGAATAGAATCCACCCATGTGGGATATTTCTTTTAATCAACTGGGATTTCAACCTATCTGGTTTCTAGGGCATCACAGTGGGAGATAAGAGCGTCCGTTGAATCATACCTGATGAGGATTCATTTCCTGGTGAGGATTCCTAACTATTAGTGAATTATTCAGTTATTCAAAATTTTAGGTAGTCTTAGTGTCTTTTGGAGAAGTTGGTGGAACCACATGAGGAACAACATGAGGGGATGCCGGAGGAATGACCGGAGTTGTGTCCCAAGGATGATTCTCACACAACTCGGGAAGATTCAGTGATGCATACCATAGTCACTTTATATACATTCAAATATATACCATATTGGGTTGCTTGATATTTTTAGGATTGATATGAGTCATCTAGTAAAGGAGAAACTGTGAATTCCCTTACTGCCCATGGGGAGGAGGGACTGGATCATACCAGGGATCACTGATGTTTAGACATTGTTCTGCAAGGTGATAAACAATAATCTAATCAATGATTTTTTATGTTATGTAAGATTTCAGAGAAATGTGGATCTATAGTGATCAATATCCTTCTCTTGTACTAAACCAAGTAGGTCATAAGTATTATAAGTCTTAGTCAGTTCACTAAACTTGTTGGGGTCTCATCCTAAAGGAAATTACTCGAAGGGCACTGCAAGTCCACACATCACCCTTTGTTGGAAATCCAAAAAATACCATGGGTCTAGGGAATGTTTTTTTATCACTAAAGGGATGTTTCATTATAGAAAACAACACATCAACCCCCCTTCTATGTGTATCTCGGGGACAACAATTTTTACCCTAACTAATCCTGGAGTCATATCCTCAATATTCTTGGTTAGGTCTGACTATCACATGATAGGACTTAAATGGAGAGTAGAATGCTTCTCCCAACCCCATATTTTAACATGGGAATATGACTATTTGATAACATTACAAAGTGATGTAAATATCTGAATGCATCTCAACTAAAGATATCATTGATATATAAGAGAATCAAGGTACTGATCCATGATAAGTGCTATGAGGTCCACCATGTGACACTTATGGATGATGTTATCATAATGTTCCTGACATTTGAGATAATAAAACTATCATCCCCAAAAGTGGAAATTCACTACCCTAAGGGTTTAGTGGAAAAAAATTGATTCTTTTTCGATTATAGACCCTAGATTGTTGAGTTCTAGAGTCACGATCAGCCAAAAATCTTAAATAACAAGTATGTCGGTAGAGTGTCCCACAAACATCTTTATTTGGAAGAGGAATAATGACTGAAAATATCCTTTTCATTGATTGGGGATGGATGAGTTACTAGAAAGGACACTGATGTACTCCATTATAGTGGTGGAATAGCTGGTGTTGTGAATGATGTTTGTGGTTACAGTCAGCTACTTACTAGGTCTCATCGGGGTGGTATTGACCACATCCTCAAGTATCTGTAATATTGGGTTTTGACCTCCATTTCATGTCTGTGGGAAGCATTCATTAATGGAGGATAAGGCTTGTGATAATCAACTACAAAACCATATAATAACCCATAATAATCTCATGTTGAGTATGAGAAGTATACATGAATTGGTAATGAGGGATACACAGCAAGAACCTAAAAGGGAGAAATATATGCCTCCTCCTGCAAGTACTTGTAGAGGTTATCAAGAATCTAGTACATCTCTATTTTTGGAAGGATGGAAATCAAATTCCAGGTTTAGGACCCAATCTTTGATGATGAGGATCAGGGTGAAGGATCCATCATTGAATCATTTCATGCTTTAAAATATCAAATATGAATTTAATTTAAAACAATTAATTGGTTCCTAGAGTTCATCCTTTGATGGAGATGTCTCTCCCTTATACCTAAGAATGGATCTTCAAGGTATGGTAGATCATGGGTATAGGGAGGAATATCATTCAGGTTGGTGATGGAGAATGTTGGTCCTTATATTGAGATAGTTGGGACATGAGGAGGACCTCAGTATCAGTCATCATTAGGGAAAGGATGATCTCCTCTTTGTTGATCTGAATCATGAGGATCACCTAATTTTATGTCAAATAGGAATGGGGGAGGTCCTCCATATTTTTTTGGTGTACATGTAGGGAGGAACTCTGTGGATCGAGTGATGGATTTGGGTTGAATTTCTATTTAGTTTTTGAGAACATGTGTGTGATCTTAAAACTGGTTGGTGATAAAGTGAGGAATATTATCGCCCTGGTCGAAAATTTTATGTGGAATGTCTCTACATGAGCTTGGAATGATGCATGAATGACCATCACATTGATGATATATGATATGGGGAGGAGATATGAACAATGAAAATTGTAATAGAGAGGTACATAATGTTGTATGTTAAAAATATTATAAGAACCTCCTCTTGGAGCGATGCTCATAACATGGGGAGGACATCTATACTAAGTGAGAGTGCATGGATGAAATCCAATATGAATGGAGATGAAATGGGAATGACATCTCTACTGGATATAATTGTCAAAAGTTAGGCCTCAATGGGTTTTGACTATGCTAGTGACTGAAAGAGCTAACCTGATCCTCTCATGGGGTGGATGAGAACTCGATCATGATTGGGTGTAAGTGTATATGTTCATTAGAGTAACAAAAATATGGTAGGATGCGTTGGGGGTATCATGGGCCATTGAAACTATAAAAGATTATTCCCCTATACAACCATATTCCTACGATTTAACACAATATTGGCTTCGGGTTGTTTGTATTAAGACTAGTGGATCAGGGTGTAAACTACATGTTCGTCATCCTGAGGGACCTATAATTGGTGGCGTTGACATGGTATCATGGGAGCCTCCTTGGAAGCTCCAAGATGGTAGTCATAGCTGGGATGACTCGAATGTCCCATACCTCATCAACATAGGGTAGGTAACCAAATGAACATTCCTTGATGATGATCCCTAAATGGTTGAATGTTGGAGTGGAGAGAAATGGATCCTTCAGCAGCCCATGGGGGTGGTGGTGATGGAGAGGAAAAAAATACACTAGGTCATGGAGGGAAATATCCCTCAATGAAAGGACCCCTCATACCCATATCATTGGGAAATAATGTCCATCACCCTCAACTAAATAAATGTTCATGGTGCAATGAGAAGTGGGTTCTCGGTAGTTGTGGTTGGGGATGATGTCACATTAGAAGTGGAATCAAGTAGGATATTTTTAATTGTTTTTACTCCCACACATGCATCTCCAGGTGGGGTGAGATTGGTTTCTAATATATTGGGTCTAAAAAATTAAAAATATTCATCTATTATTATGGATATTTGGAATGAAATTATTAATTCCCCAGTGTCTTTTATCCTTCTATTGTTGAAGAGAGATTTCCACACTCCCAATTCCATAATGTAGAATTCCCAATGATTTAAATCCTTCAATTCTAGTGAGTTTCATTCCATTCCAAATATTTTCATAGCACGACCTAACACTAAATAGCTAGATCGAGTGACATTCCCATCTTCCAAGGTGTCAAATGATACTAATCCCCATAGTTGAAGGATAACATATTCACATTAGGTTCACAATTTCAGTTTCTGATGCTTTCTATCAAGGTGAATAAATTATATTATAGAAAGGTGATGATTATATCCAAGTATTCCTACTTTCCAGAGGTGGACAGATTAAATCACTTAGTCAATGATGTTTTCTCCTTGATAAAAGTTAGAAGATGGGATTTTCTCCATTCTTTATTTTCATTCCTCCTCAAATTTCATCACCCAGTTTGGCTCTCCAATATAGATTTTGATGTTTATTAGAAAACTCATTCCCAATACAATGTCTTTTTTGATACCTGATAGTTACACAACTTATGTTAGGACACTCAAAAGGTTCATTCTAGGGAAGCAACCTCCGGTCAGATGAGTAGTCACTATAGGCATTAATGGCATGTTTGGATGCTAAAACATTAGACCACCTAGACCACATTATCAGGAAACATCAAATTGATAGTGATTTAAAGAGGATTTTTTATTATAGGCTAGGCTCTAGTTTGTTGGGACCACTTTGTATATGAAGATTGTATTTGTTGTCAACAGTTGTCAATGCTGGTCAAAATGAAGAAGGATATGAAGAAGAACTCCAAAGTTAATGGATATCGGTTGAAGTGAAGTTGCATGGAGAATTGTTATGGAATCATAGCATTGGATTTAATAATTGAGCAATTCTCTTAGACGATAAATTCAGATGATTGTTGAGCTAATCCTATGTTCAAAGAACATGTGTCAATAGTGACACATTGTTTACAACAATGAAGAATGGAGAAGTATCATCCATTTGAGGATGATTGGAGCAGAATGGTGAATTATCATCTATCTAAGGATGGTTGATGAAGAATGAGGATTTGAAGAAGAAAATGCAATGATTTATGATTTCATGTGAACCATGCAAGAGCTTACTTGAAGAATAGAATCATATGATTTGCAGAATGATGGTTATGAAGAAGAGAAAATGTGGAAGGGCTTGACATTCTGAGGTAGACAGGCATTTCACATTGTATCTAAATCAGACGATGCTTTGCTGGTATGTATTTCACACAAATCATGAGTTAGGAGAACTTGTGATGCAAGCCTTATGAAGGAAAGGGGGAGAAATAATGATGCCAGTCATATAATGTTTTGATTGGAAGGAATGATGCTGCTGGAAGATAGGGAAGATTCAGTTCCCATTGCAACTCTGACGATGCTTAAGCTAATCTATCAAAGGATAAATATCACGACAGTGGGATTCGTGATAAGAGCAGAATAATGGTTATGGGAAGCATTAAAGAGATAAAATGGCTAAGAAATAGACAATATGGGGATGGCAGAAAATCACAGTTTAAGGTGGCGCCGTTTTCCATTGTTTGCCAAATTTTAGGGCCTGAAAATCGGGAGATGAAGAAATCTGCTTGGCAATGGATTTTTCGCATAAGATTGAAGATGGTTTATATGTGCAAAAGAGTTATTCAAGGTCAGAACGATGAAAAATGACAAAGGAATGGAGTGCGCGGAAATTTAGGCACATTTCGCGCAAAAATAAAGTGGTGCGCGCAATATCTGCGGGATGCGCGAAATAGTAGCGGGTTGCGCGAAAAATCTGCGGGATGCGCGAAATATTGGCATGGTGTGGGAAATTGAGGAATGAAGTTTTTGCGCAAATGATGGTTCGAGATCAGAAGATCAAAAATTGGCAAAGGCATAAAATGTGCGAAATATTGGAGCAGTGCGCGAAATCTAATGTTGCAGGAAAGATTGGGTTTGCGCGCAATATGGAACGCGGTGCGGAATTTTGCGCGCAATTGGTGCTTCATGCTTAGAAGGAAGAAAAATGGAAAAGGAATGAGGTGCGCGAAAACTTGAAGCATGGCGCGAAATATGAAGTTTCATAAAAGAGTTTTTACGCGCATGGAGGAGGTTTTACGCGCAGGAAGAGGTTTTTATGCGCAAGGTCAAAACTGCCTATAAATATGGGGTGAACCCCTCTCATTAATAGAGTCTCGACACATAGAAAAATCCTGAGCTCTGGCGCGCGGAAAAATTGAAGTATAGAGTATTGCACGAAAACAAGAAGTGTTGCGCGAAAAAGGAACTGCTGCGCGAAATAGGATGTTCTGCGCGAAAAAGAAGAGTTTCGCGAAATATTTTTTTCGCGCCAAAAGGTATTTTTCCGCGCAAGGCTTGAATTTTATGCGCAAGTCGCCTAGAAGGGTGCACCAAAAATTTGAGGTTACCGCAGGCCTTCGATAGGTGCATTGCACTCTCTAAGCAGCTTTGTGAAGAAGAAAGAACTGTGAACCATTCGGTTTCACAAAGAGAAGTTGAACCGCACTCACACGACTGGTGTTTAACACTCTCGTTGTGCTTTGCGAAGTGAAGAAGAACTAGACGTTCAATTGAACTCATATCTGCACAAAGGAAGAATCCAGTATACCAATACACTCAGGTGTTGGTATTGAGAAGAGAAGGAAGAGAAGAAGAAGAACAGAGTACGCCCAACTGAAGGCTGACAATTATTCAGGGTAGTTTAATTCAGATGATGCTTTGTGAGCAGATCTTCAGTGTTTGAATAATCACATTGGTGTATGTGATTCTAGCTAAAGAAAGAAGGTGATTAGTGCAGTCAGTTGTTGCACTAAGAGGAAGAAGGAAGAAGAACTAGTGCAGTTTGTTTTTGCACTAGAGATGAAGAGAAAGTAAGAAGAGAATTGCTTGCATACTGCTTTGCAAGTAATCAAGTGAAGATCACTACAATAGATCAAGAGCAGAACCAACCTTTTGAAGAAGGAAGAAGACTGTCTCGATAGGTAGTATAAAGAACCAGCTAGAGGCTGCAAGTTGGACTTGTCTTTCACCAGTCCAGGGAAGAGGATTGTTTCCCACCCCCCTCCAAAGTGTAGGGACTCACACTGGCTAGAGGATTGTTTTCCTAGCCACTCCATTGTAACAACATTTTACTTTATAGTGGAGAATCCATGCAGTGGTCATACCCATGCATGGCAAGGACGTATATACTCTTATTGAGTGGTGAACCTTGTAAAAATATCATGTGCACATTTTTACTGCTTTCTATTATTGCATGCGACAGGGAAAAGAGAATAAGAGAATCAAGATCCTAACAGGTCTAGAGGTACAGGGATAAAAGTTGGGATTGGTTTAAAAAGTCACCAACACTGATTCACCCCCCCCCCCTCTCAGTGTTAGGTATATTCCAAACTGGTCCTTTCAATTGGTATCAGAGGGACAGGTTCACCTCTATTGGATTTTCTATAGTGAAGTTATTCTCTTTTGAAGACCTGAGATTCTTTCCTATGGTATCAATGAAGAGCAGTGTTTGTAAAGATTCAGCTATCTCTGAGCAGAAAGATATATCTACAAAGACCATGATGAACAGGAAAAAGAAAGAGAAGAGAAAGTTGAAGAAGAATTCCATCGTATCTAAACAGGAGGAAGCATCTGGTTCTCCATATTTGGCTGATGTTGATGACAAACCAGACTTGGAAAGTTATGAGAAGGTGGCTCAAGTACCCACCAAGAAGATGGAAAACCTTACTACCTCAACTGATCATGAGGTATGTGTTAGTACATTTGGAAATTACCCTCATGATGAAAATGCTAGCACAAGTGGTGATGAACAATCTACAACATCTCAAGAAATATCAGCTGATAGATTAAGAATTATTCTACATGGTATTCCTGAAAAGAGTGCATCCCTGGTTTGCAGGGTATTTCAATGCATGCAAGAAAATATCACTCAGTTGGAAGAAGAAACTGATGTTTTGGAGAAAGGCTTACAAGAAAAAATTGTCGAATGTTTAAAGCTCTCCAGACAGGTTGGAGCCTTTGAAGCAACAAAGAGGGGATTTGAAGAAAGTTCTTCAAAGTGGCTCAAAGATGTTGAAGAAAAGGAGGGAGTCAACAAGACTCTGGAAGATAAGATCCATGCACTAGAATATGAGCTAAAAAGGGGCAATGAAGTCAAGAAGTTATATTTGGAAGATAACTCCCAGAAGATCAATGAACTTGACTCTTTGTTACAAAACAAATTAAAGATGCATGAATATGAAGTTGAAATATTAAAGAAGGCTTGTGATGAAAAGATGACTATGATTGAAAACCAGGAAGTCATCCTCAATATGAGATGTCTAGAATTGGAAGCTGAACTAACCAATCTTGAGAAGACAAATATTGAGTCTCCACAAAAGAAGGAAATTGTAGCTGTTGGAACTCAATGTTCTCTGGAAGATTCTACTGTCAAAAGACCTCCAACATGTGATAAGAAGATCATGGCTTCACTCATTGATCTATCACCAGTAGCTGATAAGAAGGTACTATCCATACCAACTTTACTAATGTTTTGAAAATTGTTTCTACAAAAAGTGCAGGTTGGAAGAAAATTTCTAAACAAGTATGGACGAAGAAAAGTGATAAGAAACCTACCACCATGGCTAGGGTGGTTAGGGGAAAGAGTGTGGAAGATATGTCCCCACAGAAAGCACAACATACCAAGAAGAAGATTCAGCAACCTTATCAAGAAGATGACAAGAATTCAAGGTTTGTTGGTCAATGCTGGTGCTGCAATAGATTTGGGCATTGTGCACTGAATTGTTGGTACAATCCCTTAAATGTAAAAGTACAGAGAAAGTACATTTCAAGGGGGAGAAAGCCAGAAGAAAAGAAGCAACATCCACAGGTCCAGAGACATATGTTTACTGCAAATAGATTTGGATTACTTGACAACATCTGGGATGATTGCAAAAGTGGTCAAAAAGATACATGTCAATCTCCAACTGTATCTAGAGCTAAAAAGAAGATAAGATCACTGAACCTGGCTAAAATGGAATCCTTGGGAAGCAAGAAGAAATTTGAATATGCTCCCAAGAAGGTTTTGAAAAAGGAAAAGAAGTCCTTGGAGTCTAAATTCAAGAAGGGTGATGCATCCAGAAGGACCACCAAGAAAACATGCTTCTATTGTGGAAATAAAGGACACACCATGGATCTTTGTGAACAAGCCATGGAACTGAATAGAAGCAGACTGGACTCAAACAGACAATCAATCCAGATGAAGCAGAAGGGGTTTATTGAAAACAAGTTTCCTAAGAAAGGTAGCTTGAAAGCATCGAAGGAACCATGTGGAATATCCAGAAATGAGGACACACTTCCAAGTGACTTACTAGTCATATGGCCAAATCAGTCGCAACTTGCCAAAGATCTGCAAAGAGCTGGAGATGTAGCACTGGCAATTGCTAAGGCAAAAAGGAAACAAAAGATTCTACATGAAGACAGTGAAGTTCTGTGTGTGAGATGCAACAAGGCTGGTCATACTGTTAGAAAGTGCTTTGAATTTATTCCATCACAACAAGAATTCTTGAAGAGGATGAAAGTTACACCGGGATATTCTAGTTCATGGAAAGATCTTGAAGAAAGAAGATTCACACACAAAGAGATTGAAGAAGTTTTGATATCCACACAGCCACATTCAAAATTGAAGATAAAATGTGAAAGTGTGAGGTGTAGAGAAAATGGAGCATATTGGTTGAGAAAATCATCTCAGCCTTCCTGCTCACATTGAAGAAGCATGGAGGATCCACCATATTCCCTTAAATCCTTGTGCATTGTATTTGTTCTGATAATATAGGGAATTGAAGGTGAAGCGAGATCTCAGGGGGAGATCCTGAGATTCAATGATAAGAAATGTTCCCTTGAGCGAGAGACACACGAAGAAGCTATCAGAGTCATTATCTCAATCAATATCAACATTTGTTGGTATAAAATTCAATTACTCTGAATATTGTCTGAAGATCATGTTGTTGGAAAAGGTATGTCGTTTCTTAATCTCTCATCCTTGATTACTCAAAATAAATATATTTTTATAAAGGGGGAGTAACAAAGATAATCAATGACATAAGAAGAGTGAAAGTTACCCAAGGCCACTTATCCTGCCAATTGAACAAGAATGTTTTTGATCCATTTGTTGAAGTGAGTGCAGGAATTTCAGGTTGATTATTTCTTTCACACTCAATATCTTCGGCCTGGAATGAAAGTGAAAAACCCTTGAAGACAAGTGTATGAGTTCTCATCTCATGAGGTGTCATATTATGTCGGTAATGGACAGCTTTGTTGTCTAAATCAAATCCTCTTGTTTTCTACATCAAGCATTGCTCAAGTAGACTTAGAGTGAAATGATTGATGGCACATTTCTTAAGTACGGAATGATACCCTCTCTACCATGATCTTTGTATTTCTTGTCAATAAGGGGGAGAGAAATGAAATGAATGCCTAGGAGAGAAAATGAAGTAAAGGGAGAGAGATTATATTCTTATTTTGACATTGACACATTCATCTGAGGAGACTTTAATCTATTGACAACAAAATACAAAGGGACAGATTGTTGGGACCACTTTGTATATGAAGATTGTATTTGTTGTCAACAGTTGTCAATGCTGGTCAAAATGAAGAAGGATATGAAGAAGAACTCCAAAGTTAATGGAGATCGGTTGAAGTGAAGTTGCATGGAGAATTGTTTTGGAATCATAGCATTGGATTTAATAATTGAGCAATTCTCTTAGACGACAAATTCAGACGATTGTTGAGATAATACTAAGTTCAAAGAACATGTGTCAATAGTGACACATTGTTTACAACAATGAAGAATGGAGAAGTATCATCCATTTGAGGATGATTGGAGCAGAATGGTGAATTATCATCTATCTAAGGATGGTTGAAGAAGAATGAGGATTTGAAGAAGAAAATGCAATGATTTATGATTGCATGTGAACCATGCAAGAGCTTACTTGAAGAATAGAATCATATGATTTGCAGAATGATGGTTATGAAGAAGAGAAAATGTGGAAGGGCTTGACATTCTGAGGTAGACAGGCATTTCACATTGTATCTAAATCAGACGATGCTTTGCTGGTATGTATTTCACACAAATCATGAGTTAGGAGAACTTGTGATGCAAGAGTTATGAAGGAAAGGGGGAGAAATAATGATGCCAGTCATATAATGTTTTGATTGGAAGGAATGATGCTACTGGAAGATAGGGAAGATTCAGTTCCCATTGCAACTCTGAAGATGCTTAAGCTGATCTATCAAAGGATAAATATCACGATAGTGGGATTCGTGATAAGAGCAGAATAATGGTTATGGGAAGCAGTAAAGAGATAAAATGGCTAAGCAATAGACAATCTGGGGATGGCAGAAAAGCACAGCTTAAGGTGGCGCCGTTTTCCATTGTTTGCCAAATTTTAGGGCCTGAAAATCGGGAGATGAAGAAATCTGCTTGGCAATGGATGTTGCGCATAAGATTGAAGATGGTTTATACGTGAAAAAGAGTTATTCAAGGTCAGAACGATGAAAAATGACAAAGGAATGGAGTGCGTGGAAATTTAGGCACGTTTCGTGCAAAAATAAAGTGGTGCGCACAATATCTGCGGGATGCGCGAAATAGTAGCGGGTTGCGCGAAAAATCTGCGGGATGCGCGAAATATTGGCATGGTGTGCGAAATTGAGGAATGAAGTTTTCGTGCAAATGATGGTTTGAGATCAGAAGTTCAAAAATTGGCAAAGGCATAAAATGCGCGAAATATTGGAGCAGTGCGCGAAATCTGATGTTGCAGGAAAGATTGGGTTTGCGCGCAATATGGAACGCGGTGCGGAATTTTGCGCGCAATTGGTGCTTCATGCTTAGAAGGATGAAAAATGGCAAAGGAATGAGGTGCGCGAAAACTTGAAGCATGGTGCGAAATATGAAGTTTCATAAAAGAGTTTTTACGAGCATGGAGGAGGTTTTACGCGCAGGAAGAGGTTTTTATGCGCAAGGTCGAAACTGCCTATAAATATGGGTTGAACCCCTCTCATTAATAGAGTCTCGACACATAGAAAAATCCTGAGCTCTGACGCGCGGAAAAATTGAAGTATAGAGTATTGCGCGAAAAGAAGAAGTGCTGCGCGAAAAAGGAACTGCTGCGCGAAATAGGAAGTTCTGCGCGAAAAAGAAGAGTTTCGCGAAAAAGTTTTTTCGCGCCAAAAGGTGTTTTTCCGCGCAAGGCTTGAATTTTATGCGCAAGTCGCCTAGAAGGGTGCGCGAACAATTTGAGGGTACCGCAGTCCTTCGATAGGTGCATTGCACTCTCTAAGAAGCTTTGTGAAGAAGAAAGAACTGTGAACCATTCGGTTTCACAAAGAGAAGTTGAACCGCACTCACACGACTAGTGTTTAACACTCTCGTTGTGCTTTGCGAAGTGAAGAAGAACTAGACGTGCAATTGAACTCATATCTGCACAAAGGAAGAATTCAGTATACCAATACACTCAGGTGTTGGTATTGAGAAGAGAAGGAAGAGAAGAAGAAGAACAGAGTACGCCCAACTGAAGGCTGACAATTATTCAGGGTAGTTTAATTCAGATGATGCTTTGTGAGCAGATCTTCAGTGTTTGAATAATCACATTGGTGTATGTGATTCTAGCTAAAGAAAGAAGGTGATTAGTGCAGTCAGTTGTTGCACTAAGAGGAAGAAGAAAGAAGAACTAGTGCAGTTTGTTTTTGCACTAGAGATGAAGAGAAAGTAAGAAGAGAATTGTTTGCCTACTGCTTTGCAAGTAATCAAGTGAAGATCACTACAATAGATCAAGAGCAGAACCAACCTTTTGAAGAAGGAAGAAGACTGTCTCGATAGGCAGTATAAAGAACCAGCTAGAGGCTGCAAGTTGGACTTGTCTTTCACCAGTCCAGGGAAGAGGATTGTTTCCCACCCCCCTCCAAAGTGTAGGGACTCACACTGGCTAGAGGATTGTTTTCCTAGCCACTCCATTGTAACAACATTTTACTTTATAGTGTAGAATCCATGCAGTGGTCATACCCATGCATGGCAAGGACGTATATACTCTTATTGAGTGGTTAACCTTGAAAAATATCGTGTGCACATTTTTACTGCTTTCTATTATTGCATGCGACAGGGAAAAGAGAATAAGAGAATCAAGATCCTAACAGGTCTACAGGTACAGGGATAGAAGTTGGAATTGGTTTAAAAAGTCCCCAACACTGATTCACCCCCCCTCTCAGTGTTAGGTATATCCCAAACTGGTCCTTTCATAGTTCATCTCTCAAGGAGTGTTGATATAAATTGAGTGTGCATTTTTAATAAAATTTTTGAAAATAGGGTGTTGGCTTTGAAAATTTTATCAAGAATGAAACATAATTTAAAGAGTTATGATGCTGAAAGAGATAGTTTATTTTGAAAAATAATAGATAAGGGGATCATTGTGATGTCATTTCACACCTTTAAAGATAATTTTTATTGGAATTCAGGATTTAAGTATTTCTTTGATTGAAATTAATCATAATCCTGCTTACTTTCCATTATTTTATATTAATGCTAATCGATCAAAACCATAAAATAGAAATCATATAGTTAAGGTCAGGATCTCATGCATGGTATTATAACATCCAATGAAAACTAAAATATAAAATATGTTGGAAAGAAAAGGATTCTTATGTTTCCAATCAGTACGACTCAAGTCACATACTCAAAGTTTACACAAATCGGTTAAAAGTAAAGAGCATTTCATTCAGTTAAATTTGAAAAAGATAAATAAATGTAATATTCTTCTGAATCAAATGATTAAAAAACCAAAATACATCAATCCAGTAGCAGTAAAAGTGCTGAAACTCCCTTTAAAAGATGTGTATCTCCCTATCAACAAACACCAACTGATTAGCCCGTTATCGAGAGAAGGAGGAAAGTCGGTTGGAAGTCCTTCTTCATCATTGATCCCACAATGAGGATAAGGGACTCCAGAACATCTCGTATTATGAGGAATCACCTCTAGGAATCCAAAATGGAACATTTTGGCTCGTGGATCAAATTTATAAATGGGGACCCCAAGATGCCATTTTATTGGTAGAAGGAAAGGTGGTTTTGGGCACACAGATTTCATAAAACCAAATGCCACATGGTTTTTGAACTTCATAATTATTTATTTTTCTTTGGGTAAATTAAAATTGATTTATCCCCACCTCCTAGATATCTCCTGTGAATGTTTTGAAACATGTGTAATATACATATTGAGATAAGGACTGATAACAGAACCCCACATTTGACATCGTGAAACTTCATTATGCTGAACAAAATAAGTTCTTTGGGCCACCAGATAGGTGAATGGGAATAGAATTTCTTAAGATAAAATGTATCCCAATGATTTTTAGACCTGGGGAAAAATTTCATCCCATTTGGATGCACAGTGCCGTTGTAGTGTTCGTTTTAGTAATCTTGTGTGCTCAGATCTTTCAAATCATGGCTCATTTTTCTTGAACTTCATCATTACACATAAAAACACTTCCTCATTTAATGAAATTATAAAAACAGGTGACATTTCCATTTTTAACAGTGATTGAAAAATTATTTAATCTAACATGAAGTGAAATTTGTTATTATTTTTATTTATTTCAATACATAACTAATTTAGAATAGTGGTATAAGGGTGAAAATGAAATATTGAATCATGGTGAGATCACACACACACACCTAAAAATTTTCAATCATGGGAAAATCCATATTTCCAAAAATTATGAATGTAGATATTCCCAACATTAAGAGGATTTTGCATTAATGGAAAATTTAATTCTAGATTGAAATGTCATCAAATAAAAAATCACATCAAAGAGTATTTCTATGTGATAAGGGAAGAATATTTCACAAAATTTTTATCCAAATGAAATTAAAAGAGATTCATGATTCCAATTAATGAAAATAATTAATAATTTAATCATGTCACTAATTCTCCACATGTGTGTGACAACCATTTCATGTTATTCTTTCCACTTTATGTGAATAAAATATAAGTTATTTATATAATTTTCTACTAACACTATCCTTTATACAAAACCTTCCACACATCCATTATTATAAAATTTCAATACCCACTCACTCATGAATTCATAGAAGTCAAACCACAATCAATAGAACTAGATACCCCCATATTCTATACATTTCATTACTCCCCTCATTTATTATTTTTTCAAAAGAATCACTTGGATCAAATATCACACTCTTCTCTCAATGCATGGTTGGTCTTATAATGACACTAATTGTAATAGTTATAACAAGATCAGAAGTCAAGGAATTGTGGTTCTTGACTTACCCAATATACATCTTTTTTTTTAGTTTTTGTGGCATACAACAGTCGGATAATAGGTACACATGCATTGCTCAATCTGGTTGTGTAATTAAATAGATATAATAAGTAATTAATTTATGGAAAAATGATTTTGGAATATAGAGAAAAATCAACCTATCTTATATTTACCTTTTATAATGTAATAAATTTTCACACATCATGGATGGGTTCAAAAATATTTGGATAGATTTAGTGAAATAATTTTCCATTAAACTATTCCAAAAAATGGTACCATTATTCTCAAAGGATTAAAGATGATACAATTATTTATATCATCAATAAAGAACAAAATTTAAAAAGAATGTCACACCATAGTATAGAATTCTTAATGAAATTTACATTTCAATATTTTTTTTTTGAATTTTTAAAAACATGAAATATGGGAATTCCACATGCATTTTCAAAAAATTCTATGATTAAATGGGCATAATTTTCCATGATAAATTGGGCATAAATAATTTAATATTCTAGAACAATGGTGAGTGGGATGAAAAACAAGGAACATAACAATACAATTCAGAAAAATAAAGAGAGAATAAGAAGAATGATGATAGAAATTCCTCACTAATCCAAGAGTATATCCACCCCTCCCCTCCCCCACACCTAAAGTGTGTTGTGTACTCACTACAATAAAATAATACTTTGGAAGGAAGAATAAAACATGGTGAGTTTCATTCATTGATTTCTTCATGAACATGGTGAGTTTCATTCATTGATTTATTCTTGAACATGGTGTTCATCCTTTGGGGACTCCCAAATGGATTTATAGAAGTGCTTCAGCCACTACCCTTTGACAATTTAGGTTTTATTGGTTTATTTATTTTGATCCTAGACAACACCAAATAGAGAGATGTTAGTAAAAGTGTATAGTCCAAACCAAACAGAATAATGCTTTCCACGATTCCACTTTTGCCTTGCATTTTTTATGAAGACCTTCTGGAAAATGTTGAACGGGTGATAAAGGATGAGAGAGTCATGGGTAGCCTTGGGTTTCTCTATATAAATCCTAATGTTCTCATATGCATCTATTCTAATTTACTCTATCTCCTAAATCTAAAAATTACATTGGGCACCTTCATAAGAAATATTAGAGTTACATTGTTTGATAACCCAGTAGGCCTCGTTCTCAATATCAACAGGGAGGGGACAACACTTTCCAAACACTAGAAAATAAGATGACTTTCCGATTGGAGTTTTGAAAGTTGTGTAGTAAGACTGTAAGGAATCACCGATTCTAAGACACCAATATTTTCTATTGTGTTGAACCGTTTTTTTCAATAATCTGTTTTACTCCCTATTTGACACCATGGCTTGACCAAGGGGTTTTTTATAATTTATAGTAGACACTCTATGCTCGACCCCATACTGAAACAAAAGTGTTTTCATTGTTCAGTTGCAGAAATGGGAACATTGGTCACTGATGATGAACCAAGTTAATCAAAACCAATAAAATATTTGGGTTCTAAAAAATTCCACAACTTCCATAGAATCTGCATTCCTTGTATCCCATGCCATTAATGATTTTGATTCATAATACACTTCCAAAAGAATGCACTAGTTCCCTAATTAATTGGTTAATGGTACCATAAATTCAATGCCTGAAACATAAATAATGTCACTAAATAGAAAGGGTTGTTGCGGAACCTCATTTATTTTAGAGACATTCCATATTCTTGGACAGTGAGTAAAAGATCTAAATAATTCATGGGAATCCCTAAAAAATGTGGTCCAAAATGGGACAAGAATTAGGGAACTTGTGAGAATTCCATTGGGTACCAAAGTGGCCACAAAAATCAAGTGTGTGGCATAACCTAAGGATGGAATGAAACAATCAATCTAGAACACAACTCCTAAGGAATATATCACTACATGTTGTACAAAGGTAGGGGTCATCCCAAATATACAAATGAGACTCATGTATTATATGTTCAGCCTAGATTTTCTTATAATCAACTAGAAAGAAAGATGCTACCAAATAATATACAATTTTACTATAACAAGGAATAACATCGTGCACTCAGTAAAATTGCTCATCTGAAAAAATGTCATTTATGGGAATAAATGGGGATTATTCAATGTCTTAGGATGGGTAAATCCTACTAATATTCCCATCTACCACATTATATGCTGCATTTAACCCTTAATTCCTAAATTGAATTCATGTAGAAGAATCATCCATCAAAAGAGGTATGGTTTGGCTTTCAGTTTCTTAAAGAGATATTGGAGGGCTTCTTGGTCTGAGAACACAATGACGTTTGACCATAAAACATATGACATGAATATTTTCTAGGAAAAAATGGAAATAAATTATTTTTCAGTCGTAATGTAGTTTTCTTGGGCATGGTCCAGTGTACGTGGGGAACATGCAATGACATGTGGATCTCGATTGACCCTTTGGGATAAGAGTACCCAAACAATATAGTTAGAGGCATCATAGATGATCCGAAATTGTAAATCCCACCAAGGTGGATGGGTTATGCATGATGAATTCTGACTCCATTTTAATTTATTAAATTCATCTTCACATTATTTATCAAACAAAATTCCTTTTTTTGAGTAATTAAGAGAGCGATAGTGCATTCTTAGAAAATTCATGGTTGAAATGATTGTAAAATCCAGTATAAATTAGAAAATTATGGCCATCCCATACATATTTCGGGAATGGTATGGAGTAAATACCATCCAATTTTTATTTATCTAGATGGATACCATCCCCTGAAGCAACATGTACAATAACTATACATTTTCACATCATGAAATGTCATGTCTCGTAATTTAATACAAGATTAATTTCTAGAAAATTACACAAGACGAAACAAAGACAATTCAACCATTCATCAAAATATGAGACATTAAGAGTGAATCAATCCAGGAATACTTCCATAAAATTCTTGAGGTAATCCAAAAAACACTAACCATGCATCATTAGGATGTACTCAGATCATTGCATAGACAGAATTGAATCCTCATATATGGAAATGTTCCAAAGGGGAAAGTGAAGGATGCATTTTCTTGATTGTTAGGGTAAATATGAATTTTAAAATATCTAGAATACCCATAAAGAAAATAGTGACAGGAATTCCCAACTAGCCTATCAGGAATTTGTTAATGAATGGCAATTGGAAATGGTCATTCCTAGTGTGTTGATTTAGTCAGAGATAGTCTATGTAGAAACACCATATATTCTACACATGAGATGGAACCAATTCTTTATTTTCATTATCAATAATAGTAATATGTATTTTTTAGGAACTACTTGAACTAGAATGACCCATTGGATATCAAAGATAGGGTAAATGATTTCAGTATCCAATAATTTTGTTACCTTTTTTTGACATCATCTTGGAGGTTTGGGTTCAATCGACATTGTGATTGGCTCACTGGTTTCACCTCATCATTTAACAATATATGATGTGGTAAAATTGTTGGTTTAATACCCGTAATGTCTTTAAGTTTCCATATATATGCTTGTTTATACTCCAAAAAATGTTCATGAGACACAATTCATTCTTAGGCAGGAGTGAACAAGAAATGATGAAAAGAAAACTTGATTCCATTCTCAATATATGAATATTTTAAATGTTAAGGCATTTTTAAGTTCTAATTCTAGCGTTTTTTTTGATTTATAGTAGTGTGTGAAAGTGATAGGTCACTAATATCATCTTATTCCTCAATGGTATCATCCTCCATTGATGAATGTGATTTTACAAGAATAAAAATATCATTGATGGTCATCGGATCCTCAATGTTACAGAAATTATCAATTATTAAACATGCATGAAAAATTACTAGAATTCTACCAAAATCAATGCATGATTCATTAGAAATAATTTAAAAAAATGACTAAAACTAAAAAATGGGATCAGGGGAATGAAAATAATTGTTTTCAGGGGAAGGTAGTACATCAATTGAATTTACCAAGAGTGAGAAAAGTTCTTTTCAGGTGTTCTTCATGGAATCAAGGATGTTGAAATAGACTATGTCACCACCTAATTACACAGATAATGTTGAATTATAGACATTAATAATGGTTTTGGTAGTTTTTAGGAATGGTTTCCCCAATATAATTGTGGTGTATCCATTCATCATATCATCTTCTATTTTTAGAACATAAAAATCAGCATGAAAAATTAAAATTTTAACCTTCAAAATAACATCATCTAACATAATAGAATAGTGTGTGGTACTCTGAATTTCTAGCTGAATGACTATTCCATAATTCTTTAGTTTACTGACCTACATAGAATAGTAACTAGAGTGGGGCATCAAATTAATAGTGGTTCCCAGATAGAGCATAGAATTTCAAAAATAATTCACCCCTATCACCCATAGAATTGAGAGTGTTCTTAGATCACGAAATTTGGTGAGATGTGATGGATTAATCAAGGATGAGATTTTCCTCCCCAAGATCACCTTCTCCTCACCTCTATGTCACCATTAGTGTGTACATATCTCTTTAAAAAACATGGTGTATCTAAGAGTTTTCTTCATGAAATCAATCAAGGGGATGTTAACATGCAATTTTTTTTAAATTTTTCCCATATTTTGTTATAAAGTTTAGTTTCCATTGGATTTCATGGTTGGGATTCCTTTTGCGGAAATTTAAGAGGAATGGTTGGGCTTGGTTACACATCAATTGAAGAAATATTTCCTTTTTAAGTGCTTCTATCAAGACAAGTATTTTCTTCGCCTAGACCATTTTCAACAGTTGGGATGTTGGTTTACTAATGAGTGGATGAATCTATTAGAGGGTTAATTTTGGAATCAAGTTGTATCCCTCTCCTAAAAGAGATGGAATTAAAATTTCCTTTATCCCTGGGATCAACTACTAGATTAGATGGTAGTTTACCCGACCCATGGCTTTGGATTTCTCCCATAGAGTAAGATATTTGGCCTAATTGGGTTTTTAGGTTTTGTATGGATACTTGGTTGGTTTGTTGGAATTGTAGAATATTGTTATCCATTTTTTTCTTTATATCTTCTATTATAGGATTAGGTTTTGGAGGGGGTGGTGGGAATGGCCTTTGTGGTGGTTGAGTGTTTTGGGGTTGTGGTGGAGGATGACTACTCTGCCATAGTTAGTTACATTATTGTTGAGGTTGGTTTAAATAACCCATTTTCCTATAATATTGGGTTTCTTTCCACCCAGGCTTGGATGGATAATATGTTTCGTGCCTAAATGGTAGGTTATAAGGGTATCCTTGAAAGATTTCATGACAATGATCAGAAGTTTCTCTTAATTTGGGGTATTGGTCATTGATTTTGGTGTTAGAAGAGCATATACCACAATGGATGGGAGGTGGAGATTAATATTTTCATCAAGAAATATGATTTATCAAAGATGGGTACTTACCTTGTCAAACGTTGTGTCGACTTTATTCTTGAATTCAATACATTTAATTTCATGGACACCTCAAATGTGTACAATGGACAGTGAACCGATTGCTGAGTGTTTCATTCCACGCTCTCAATTACTATTCTTGCAGCAATTGGGGTCTTATCAACTAGTGAACCACCTGCAGTAGCATCAATCATGTTTCTATCAATATGAAATAACCCTTTATAAAAAAATGAATTAAATGTTGATCACTAATTTGGTGGTGTGGACAAATTGAAAATAATATTTTAAATAATTCTCATTATTCATGATGTTTTCCCCTTGAGATCATCTTATATAACATATTTCATTCCTTATTATTATATTAAGAGAGGCTGGGAAATATTTTTCAAGAAAAATTCGTTTCATGTCCACCCTACCTTTTATTAGGGAGTTAACATAATATAACCAATATTTCGATGTATCTTCTATAAAAATAGTAATTCTCTACGATTTAATTTTTCTTCATCCAAATTTGTAGGATTCAACATAGAACAAACAATATTGAAATTATTCTAGGTGATTATGTGAATATTCCCCTGTGTTTCCATGGAATCATGTTAATAATTGTTTTGGACTGGATTTTTGTTCCAAATCAGGTGCCTCACTATGTATTTGAATATAGGTTGGCTGGATATCAACATCAGGTGAGGTTAGTTATTTTAATGTATTATCATTATCTTCCATGTTATGAAAGATTATTTCAGTTTTTATGTTAGTTCTAGAAAAAGAAGTATAATGATCAAGATGAGTGGTGATGTTATGTGTGTCCTATATCAAAGGGTTATCATTGGATCACATTGTCGTTGACATAATATCCTATCTTTTTGGGGATTGATTAGTGGTATGCCTCCTGAATTAGAACACGTCATCCAAAAAACCTATAAATGAAATAAACCAGAACACAAAAATAGAGGAAAATTTATTATATAAAACAAATAAATATTCCCAATATTTAAAAATTTATTAAAAAAACGCACTAAAAACTGAAGTGCTCCTTGGCGACCATAATATAATTAGACCGTATTTTCATTAAAAGTCAAAATGATAGTTATTTTAATAGGATTTTGTAGTGTAGAACAGACCCTAGTAAATCTTTCAAGGAGAGTTGATAGTTTTTTGAGTGTGTATTTTTAATAAAAAATAGTAAAAGAGGGTGGTGGTTTTGGAAACAGCTTCCAGAAAGTAACAAAATTTGAAGTGTTATAAAGATTAATGACCATGTGTATTTTGAAAAAGACAGGATAAAGGGTTCATTGTGAGTTAAATACAATCCTTTCAAGTTAAAGGTACATAGATATTAATTAGGATTTGTTATAAGTCTTTGGATGTAATTTATCAGAATCCCAATTACTTTCCATGTTTTGTTATCAAAGAACATTGAGGAAATCCTTAACATTAAAATTTTGTAGAAGATTTTATGATATCATGAATGATATTATAACTTCCAAAGAAAATTGAAATCTCAAATATGTCGGGACAAAAAGGAATCATGTGTTGACCTATCAGAATGACTCAAGTCACACACTCAAACCTCAAACCAATTGGTTAAAAGTAAATAGTATTTAATTCTATTAAATCAAAAAAAATATATCAAAGTATGACAATTCTAAATGAAATGTGTCAAAACCCAATATAAATAAATCCACTTCTAGTAATAGTTCTTGAACACCCTTTACAAGATGTTTAGCTCTCTTAAAATGAACACCCATTGATAAGCCCTACATCGAGAGGAGGAGGAATGTCGGGTGGATCTCGTTCTTCATCATTGATACACCTAAATGGATTGGGACCTCCAAAACATCCCAAATGATGAGTTTAATCCTCTATAACTCCAAAATGGAAGATTTTTTCACCTGGGTCGAACTTACAAATGGGGATCCCAAGGTTCCATTTTATAGGAAAATGGGAAGGTGGTTTTGAGCACACAAATTTCTAAAAACCACTTATCACATGGTTTTCATCCTCAAGAAATCCTTATCTCTCTTTTGAGAAAATTCCAAATTTTTCTCTGCACTTGCTGACTATCTCCACCAAATATTTAGCTCCATTTGGACACCTACAACAAGATATATAGTCAGATCACATCACACTAATTTTGAATTTATGAATATTCGGTGTGCAGGACATATCTAGTTCGTTTGGCCACTATATGGAAGAATGAGGATTGGATTCTATACGATGAAATGTATCCCAATGAATTTTTGACTAGGATAAAACATATCTTCCCATTTGGGTGGATGGTGTAGTAGAAGTGTTTAGTTTAGTAAACTAGTGTGCTTGGAACCTATGAAGCTTTGCCCATTTTTCTTGAACTCCATCATGTGCCCTCTAAATCACCTCTAAAGACAAGTAAATTATCCAAACAATTAATATTTACATTTTTAATAGGGATAAAAAAATTATTTAATCAACCACGATGTGATTTTTTTTATTTTTATGATTTTCAATACAAAACATGTTTAGCAGAGTGGTGTAAGGGTGAAATTGAAATAGTGAATCATGGTGGGATCACACCTATATTCTTCCTCACCTGAGGAATTCTCGAGGGTGTAGAAACCCATTTTTTCAGACTCCGATCATGGTGTATCTTATGCCAGAGGCAATTTCCCTAGGATTTACTTGACTTCCAATTTATAACATGAGGTATGCCGCGAGATTAATATATAGATTAGATGGATAATAATTATCAGAACACTTTTGATGGTGGATAATATAGGCACATCCCTAGGATGCAGTACCTATATGTTCTATTGGATGGGTGAATTAGTATGCCTAATGAGGATGGATGTGATAGTGGCATGTTCCATAATGGGATGAATTCACACCATGAAGGCTAATTTGGGTACCATTGATGACATATCAGAGAGGTGGACCTCCTAGAGGGGAACACCAGGGTTTTCTATTTTATGGGATTGGACATCATGGAGGATTTAAATATAACATGTATGGAAGAAAGATATAAAATTACATGTACTTATAGAGGTCAAGTTGTGGGGATTACACATGGTTAGTTTGCCATCATTAGAGAAGCACTATTGGTTGAATGAATATGTATTATATGGGTATCACACGTGGTTGGATTCCTTGATACCGCATGGGAAGTAATGTGTGTATGGAATGATCTCACCAAGAATTGGTATACAAGGAATAATTAGGATCGATGGCGGAGTGTTTGACGATGTCAATGGAATGGTGAGATGGAACAATCTTGAAGGTGATCGTATTGGCCTTGATCCTATAGAGGGATCCTATATACCCTCTGTTGAAGAGAGGGCTCAAAGTCCATGTAATTATTATAGGGGTGATGAACCTTACACATGGTCAGCTTCATATTGAAAACGAGAGTTATGGTTAGGGATTATGCATGGAAATCCTCCTAGGTGTACCTTGAAGATATGCGGCCTCTAGGGGGAATTATCCCCATGTGATATAGTGTCTCAAGGGAATGATCATGATGGGAATGGATAATATTGGATACTGAGATCCAGGAGACGATCCCCTTGGAAGAGGGAAAAAATATTTAACAGTGGCTTGGATTAATCCTCTAAAAGGATTTTTAAATACCCTGTTTAGATTAAAGGTATAATAACCCTTATGGTTCATTGATTCACCGTTTACTCATGGTTAGAGTCCAAAAAAGGTGGATGATTAGGATTACTCCAGGATGGAATCTAGGAAGAAGTGTCTCACGGTTAGAACTAACCTCTAATCACATGTGAGTCATGCTCAGTGTGAGAAACAAGAATAACAAGTGGTAAAAATGGTAGCATCCACAATTTTTTATTTGCAAGCGATGGTGTGGGGCTTATGCGCGGTTAATAGCCAAGGTGGACTGGAAGGATATGTGACCTCTGTGTGGAGCATGACGCCCTAAGATATTGTCGCTTGAGGGAAATGTTGGGATGGGAATGAATGATGGTGGATACTATGATCTAGGTGGTTAAACCATAGGAAGATAAAACATGAGTTTACTAGTGATTGAGATTGTACCTAGAGGAGGATCCTGATGTACCCTTTGTAGAATAAATGAATAAAAACCTAGGTAGTTCACATATTTGGGAATTAATCATGGACTGTGATTTGTGAATTTGGAATTCATGGCTTACTCCAGGAAGGATGCAGAGAAGAAGGGTGTCACAATCACTACTCTCCACTAAATCCATGTGATTCATGCTCTGTGTGAGAAACAAGGGGAAGTAGGGAACTAGATGGTCACGTTGTGAAATATGCAGCAGTGAGGGATGATGTGGGTATTACACATGGTTAGAATCACATGGAGAAGAGACATAGATGTATAGGGATGTGGGGTTGATAATCCTTGATGAACATCGACTATATATTCTTTTCATTCAGATGAGGTATGTAATATCGAGAGTGATACCTCATGCAAGAAAGGATAGGGAATAACATTGCGATGAAATCCCTTCCCCACAGGTAGATGTCACTCCACGCATGGATTATCTCATTCCATGTGAGGAATATCTCCCTCTTATGAAGACAAGTGTGTGTGGAGAATGATACAGGAGTGGAAAACCATGAGCATTGCATGGGGTTAGGATACAACATAACATCATGCACCGAGGAGGATGGGTCTTGAATGATTAACCTCTTGCAGATCAGATATGGGGGACTCACTTCTCATCCCTTGGACATACATTATTGTCTCTCTTGAACCCTTAGTGAATAGAAAGCACCGAAAATGTCAGAAAGGAGTTTTCTGGAGGAGTGTTCACTTGAGGGCTCAACATTAACATAAATTTGTGAAGAAGAAATAGCTATTAGGGTACCTATGTGAAGAATAATTACATAGAACAATGTAACATGATACACCACAAGAGGAACCATGAAATCCAATTGAACAATTTTGGAGGGCTACACAATAAAGGATCTTATGAATCTTTGGTGATCACTAAGAGGGGCTTCAAGAACTAAAGTTGTGTCGCAATTTCAGGGGTCTTCGAGAAGCGACGGTGCTTCACGAAGAAAAGACCCTCACATATCATGTGTCCATTTCCATCACAGGGGAAATTTTAGGACAACACACTTAAAATGACTAATGATTCACAGTGCCTCGAGAAACACAAATTGGATCCCTTCTTTTTTGAATTATGGATGCTTTTATTCAGGGAATCTATCCAATAATTAAGGGCTATAAGGATGAAAGGAAGGCATGACTTGTAATGCACAAGTACCATTAGGGATGCATTTTTGGGTTGCGGTCGTGGTGATTGAGATCACTGTGAAATGGAAGAGTATATGTTTAAATGTCAATGTAATGATGCTAAATAGGGGGTAGCTATTTATAGGCTATAGGGTCTCAAAATTTATAGAAGCACATTGTGAAGGAAAAGTGATCTATGAAAAGAGGTACTTGGCTCATCAAACTCATGGTGCCTTCCATCAACATGAATCACGATGGCCAGTAATCTCATTCAACTCATGTATCATTAAATTAACTTGAATAACAGTGGTCACAGGGATCACTAAACTCGTGGTTCCTTTCATTAACACCTAATGAGTTTGCAAGGATCAGGGATATATGATTGTGCATTGTTAAGAAGAACTTTTTGATGTTTTTTGGTCATTTGAGCTCAGAATTAATCTTTATTGAAATCATCCTTCCATAACATATCACTGGGAATGAATTTAGATTCAAAATAAAACAACATGATCACCATACATGAGAGGGCATCCCAACTCCGATACCAAATCATCCCAATACACCACGTACCCATTTCATGATTCTTGAAAAATCATGATCGGTGATGATGTATCGTGAACATTTGTCTCATGAAAAGATATCTATTCCATGATCCATTGGAATTAAATATTCTCATTTTTTAGATATGTAAATCTAGTTATGAAAATTTAAGAAGAAATCATCGGTCAAAACCATCATGACTCAAGAAACTATGTATCTCAAAATATATTCTTGGGTGGTTTTCAAGATATTTGAGATTATATCATTTTTGGGCCTTAAATATTGCTAAATTCAAAAATTACATGTCTATGAAAGAAAAAAATATTCTGTAACAAAATAAAATTTATTTTAATTTGGCATACATGTGATGATCTCTCAACATTCCTAACACTATCACCATGTTTTTTTAATGCTCAACCTTCATCCAAGAAGTACCAAGATGTCATTCACAAACACCACAACTAATGAATTAATATACCCCTGAAATAACTAATAATTCAATTCCATATGTACTTATACTTAATTATTATGAATGAAAGGAATTACTATATATTCATAGTGTAAATATCTTCTCATGAATGTTGTTTTTGGGATCTCCTCATTCTGGACATATAATTGGTAATGTAATGATTGAAATTCAATCACAGAGGACCACTGAACTACCCATCAATTGATCGAAAATATAATAAATGAAAATAAGTGGAAACTGATTCTATATGAAAACCTGATTATTCTAATGACAATTCAAAAACAACCAGAGTGTTCTATCCAACAGTTTGACAAACAATACCTGTGATTCCAACTTGGAAGTTCTCGGATGATTCAAAACATTTATTTTTTACTTCTCCGACTTTACATTTAATTCCTGTAATTCTATTGGTTCTTTCCAATAAGGTAGAAGGGAAATAGTACCAGTCCCTTAGAGGAGAAAAATTACAAACTCTAATTCCCTTATATGTGGTAACCCTAAGAAATTATTGGAAAAAAAATTTAGAAAATGATCAACCGCTGCAAGAAATATATTACTCTAGATACCTTTAATCGATTACAAAGACATAGTGTCCAAATAGTAAGATATTGTTCCAACTATTGGTTCCAACAAGCTCATTGCACCTACCATTACACACTGGTCTTCTTTAAAGTGATGCCCAATACTATATGTAGTTTTAAAATTGATCATTATAGTATAAAAATAAATTTAACCCTTGAACATTGTCAGGAAATATATACCCTAGATTATATCATATACATATATTAAAAGTATATTTAAATTCAAAAATAGGCCAGTTCCATCAACAGTTATATAACATGCTCTATAAAAAAAGGCTCGACATTCTGTTATACAAAGTGGTGTAGGAGGATTTAACACAAAAGGAATCATCTAATCTATTAAACTCTGTAAGTCAAAAAACGAGTTGCAATAAAGGAATGGGATGAAACTTTATCAAAAAAAACATATATAAGGGTATAATTTTATATAATTGTACCTCACACTTTAGATAGTCCAGAATAATCATTCACAATAACCTGCTAAGCTCTGGTAAAACATTTTATCAAAACACTTTGTTCTCTATTTCTCTGTTGAGATTGTACTATTTGAGGAGTCATGAAATTCCCAAAATCACCCTGTCTAGCTTTGTTCTGCCGAATAAGGGTATTCTACTTCCCTTTTCACATCAAATCATATGATTATTGTAGGACATGATAAGTTTCCCGAACAACCGACCTAGGAGGACTGAGACAATATCACTGAAGACATCCCATCTGATTGTATTTGTAGCATGCTCTAGGTTGTGTTATACACTCTCTCATCATGTGTTCAAGCGAACTACTTTGGAAAAATCATTTTTTTCTCACAGTTTATGTTTAAAGGTTCACCGATCTAGCTTTATGATTTTTATTCATTCTCCCACACTGGAAATATGTGTCCTCTTATAATTTATCCCAAAATTAGAGTCCCCACCACTTCCCATAGGTATCAACATATTCCCTCTAACCTCTTGAGATGTCCCATTAAACTAGTTTCCCTCTATTAATAATCTCTGTATAATATATAATACATAGATCATAAATCTCCAAGAAAAGATCTGTCCTCATCACTAATTCTAAAATATGTGCCTTCAAGGATGAATAATCGGCAACCTTGGGTAAAAATCCCACAAAATTAATATATTTATTTGTATAATATGTGACATAATGATTTTATGGCTTTAAGATGACTAATTCAGACATTCCATGAATTCAGATAGTGTGAATATAAAAATTTTTGTTGAAAAATTCATCAAAATCCATTCATGCTAGGATCTTTTCAAATTTTTCTTGAATTGATAGATCCAACTATTGGCATGTGGGATCCTCCAATATATACATCATTTATTTGAAATTAATCTCAGCTGGTGGGATAGTAAAATCAAAGATACAGTTCCTTATATTCAGCAACACCTATGCCTTTTGTAGTTTCGAATCACCCTAAAATAATGGTTGATTCTTCTTCTAGAATCATATGTAATGATCCACTTTCTAGGTCTCATCCCTTCTATCCCAATTATCAGAAACTGGAAATGCTTGGACAATACTTTGATCATGTTGTTTGTTCACATTTGGCTCATGTGAAACCAAATTCTCAGAGGCTTCTCTTAGTTGTATTCTATGATGCCTACCAAGTTTCATATAAAAATAATCTCATAATTATTACTCTCTATCAACTAATGGATTTACATTTCAAATTATACCACATCATACTATCACAATTAATCTATCCAAATCAACATTTCCTTCATTAAACCATTTTATAAAAAAATCTCATGCACTTTGGAAAAATGTACCATTTTCAAAATACCGTAACTGTATTCTTTTCAAAATCCTTCGTACTAAAAAAAATTTAAAATTTTCAAAAATCAATTTTTTTTTTCCAAATGATAAATAAGTAATCATTTATATATATTCAATCATATTTGGTTGTAGTTTTTTCAATTTTATTTCATGACTATCTCATTAGGTGAACACATTAAAATGAGATACAAAATTCTATAAGTGTATCCAAAACCCTTATGTATCCAACTGCCTAGTTAAATGATGGTCAACATAAAAAGGATAGATTTGACTATTTATGCTCCACAATTATTGTTCAAAAAATCCAAAAAAAACTAACTACTCAAAATAAGAAATATAGTAGAATTACTATCATATCTAAGACTGATTGAACTAATGGCCACTTCTTCACCATGGATATTTAGAATAACCAAGAATGATTTTAATTGTTAAATCCCTCCCTAGATCAATGGATTGAGAAGGGGGATTGAAATTAATTGTACTTGGGAAACATCCCCATGATGCCAAATAGTGGCAATAAAATATAAGGTCTTCTTGAATAGTTAGGGGATGTTATTCCCTTTTCAAAATAAAACTACCAACCAAACATGTAATGGAAAAATAAACCAATACAGGATGAATGATATAAATAAAATAACACTCAAAACATTTCCCTATATTTCATAACCATACTAAAATTGAATATGAAAAGAAGAAGACTATATCACAAAAGTAAATAGTGTATGACATAACCAACAGAACATAAAGACCCAAAGAAATAAAATTATGATCCAAAAAGCTCCATGATCCAACTCCACAAAATAGCATGTGTATTAGTAAGAACAATTAGAGAAATGTGATACTTTAACTTTTCCCATTTGATGGTAAATTATATCTGAAAATGAAAAAATGTTATAAATTTGGGGTGAGTAATAAATCTTTGTAGGTTATCTAAAAATGAATTCCAAACTCATCACACTAGGATAGAACATTTTTCCCAATTACATAATATAGTTTATATAAAACAATTTCTAAAAATTATACCTCAAAATAAAAATAATTATAATAAAAAAAGTTTTAACAAAAAAAATAATGATCCAAGGAAATAAATAGAATAGTTCACTAAATCTATATCATGAAACCAATTATAGCATAATCCATTCCTTTCCACATAATGAATAAACCATTCATGCATTCAACCATTAACCTCCCTATACTAATGAGTGGTGAGTCATACTTCCACTAATCCATCACTTAGTATCAAATTTTGATGGGTGTACTTGACCCCAATATCCATCCCAACCATTGGATGGTGTATATCACACCATTATCTATCCCAATGCATATGAGAACACATGAAAAAACCATTCCAACCCATGCATAAAATTGTTCCCAATACATTTCATTAAAAAAATTTCTATTTAATACCATTACCTAAAAACGTTTCTACAAAAAAATGAAAGGAAATGATTTTAAAATAATTATTTTAAAATCAAACCACAAGGAATTTCATTCAACAATCTCACAATGTTCACAAACACCACATACCAACACTAATGTGGGTTTCTACCATGATTTTCACACAAATTTCAAAATAATATTCAATCAAAACTATCATATTTAAATAAGGACATCATATTCCAAATAGATGACACAAAATTGAATCCTTCTACCATGGGTTATATTGAAAAAAAAAGTACTAGAAAACATCAACAACATCGGGTTGAGACACCAAAAAACCACCTTAGATATCCTCCGATATCATTAACCATGAAGAATTTATCATATTTGGAATTAAATACCATAGATCTATCCAAAATGGTTTTAGATCTATGAAACCAAGATATATGCAGAAGTATATAGAAGGAAATCCATACAAATCAACCATAAATGTTGACTTATCATGATAGACAAGATTTAACACCCCTAGAAATGCCTCAGAATTGATTATAAATTGACAAAGAAGGTTCCCCAAGTCTTAAAGAGGGATAATTGTTGTGTTAGGGTTGGTTTAGGAATAATAAGAATCAAAAGATAATATGGACATGTCCCGACCCCCTTCCCACATGGGGTACTCCTCCTGCGCTTGTAAGGTGAGAAGAGAGATAATTACCCCGGAGACCCCCTCTAGTAGGCCCCAGGTTGGCGACTAACACCAAGGGTATTATATACACACATGTGAGAGGCATAACCTATAAGAGAACACATGCGAATGAGAGAGATAAGAAAAAAACCAAAAAATGAAACTCAAAAAGCATTATAAAAATAATCACAGGTACACATATTTAATGTCATGAAATAACTACTACAACTGGAAGAGAAAACTATATGTACAAAAATGAATTAAAAAACGACAGTGACCATGAATCTCGAATACCTCATGCAACCCCAAATTAGTAGTAACTAGCCTGATCTCCAACATTCTCTAAGTAACCTGAAAAAAAATTATATGTTCATAGGGTGAGTATAATTGTATACTGCATAGGCTCTTCCCCAGAGCCTCTCATTCCAAAGTAACAAAATAATGCTAAAGCATAGTGAACAACAATTTAAACTAACTGGTCACCTAACTAGGTATACTATCTTCTCAACCTCTCCATGGATACTCTAACAAAGTATCAAATAAAATATTATATAATATAATAATGAATATCAAGGGTACCCTATTACCACATCTCCACTGGTTTGCTCATTTTCCCCAATGTCACACATCTAGAGAATCTCTCACCATGAAGGCTTGCCTGCAGACAGCTGGGCGAAGCCCCAAAACATGAACCTCATGCGGCACATCCACCATGTCCACATAACCAATGTAACAACGTAGCTTTAGGGATCCACCACATCTTGTAAAACGTGTATCATACGTTGGGAATTATTCCTCAAACCATTATTACCCATACACCGAATAAGGATTCCCAAAACATCCTAGCCTATACACATTACACATGTAGTTTTCCATAGGAAACTATATCCAAAATATATTTGTGTCAATAACCACAATCCTTTATATCCCACTACACACATATATGAGAAAAAATAACTTGTCTGCCTACCAGCACAAGTAACTACCAAGAGAAGATAGCTGGTCTAAGGGGGTAGTCAGCCATCGATCATTCGACCAAAACATTGGGGAAAATACCCCCAGGCCTCGTAATCCCCTAGGTGTCAGTCTTCCTAATCGACTTTTTGGGGGTATCATATAGAAACAAAAAACGTGCATGATATAATATATCTCACAGCCACACTATGGGAAAAACCTGGTCTTAGACTCAACTGTAGCTAACATCTTTCAGACTCTCAGCTTCCAGTCCTAAGACATGGTTTCTTATGAACACACGAACATTTAAAGAGAATTTTTAAATTAATTTATTCCTTTTCAATGAGATAAACTTTATGTTAATTAATTTTTTAAACATTAAAAAATGATTAAAAATGTCACATTACATTTCAATAGTGTCACACAGAAAGTCAATTGTTATTTTAAATTATATTCTCATTATTGTGTCCCGGCATTCTCCAGACCCATGGGTTAACGTCAATTTTTAAATCATTTATTAAAAACATTATTACATTCCCATATTCCTAGGAATTCTAGATAAACATTCTATGCTACTAAACACAAGGGGGCTCATCATGGGGGGTAGTTGAACTACCTGTCATGTCTTTACCTCATATAGAAAAAGAGTAGACCCATCATACCTCAAGAAGATAAACATGGAACGAACATGGAATGATGCACACGTCATCACCCCTTTACGTACGAGGGTTTGCATGACCATATCCCATGATAACTGGGGAAGGTAATGTCGATAAAAAACCCACAAGATTATGTAAATGTCCAATCATTCACATTCAACCCTTTTCATCATATCTGGTGTCCTTCCTGAAAACCACATGAATAAACCAATGCATCTCACAACTCTAGATGTCATCTACTACCACAACTAATGGGCCTCTATGCCACCACATATCATAATTTCTATCCTAGCCCATATCATAACACAAGTAGTAGGAAACAAACATCATATCAATTGGGATCATTGACCTTAATCACAGAATCCAACCTTCAAATATAATGAGTTCTCAGGGCTCCAAAGTAGAGGGCCCTCGACCATACAATAAAGAGTGTAACTCAGAACCCATCTAGGAATTAACTTTATATCAAATAGAAAATTCTTAAATCCATTTAGAGTTTAATGAATTTTTAATTCTAGGTTTCAACTATGGGAAACCTAAATAGAATACTATCAAAATTTTATCAAACATGATAACTACATCAATTTTATTAATATAAAATTACCACAATAGTGACCAGATTAATTTACCTACCTATTTATCATTGAAAATTAATTAAAATAAATCACAGTTTACATTATTTACCAACTTTCATCAAGAATGAAAAGTTAAAAAATTCATAAATGGATATCAAACTCTCTATAAAAACTGGAGGCAATAACATTTGACCGATAACAATTGGTTTATCTGGTTCACATATTTACTATGTAAATTAATTTGTGGTCCAGTAGATAAATCATGCTAACACTAAGAATGATTGTAAAATAATAAATAGGTAAGAAATTTCATAATTCAAAAGGTTTATTACATTATATTTACGAGAAATATCCACACAACTGTTGATGATCACCTTATCCCATTACTACTTCTATCGATGATGGATCGACACTTACTACTTAAACCAAAACAGGGGGTGTTAATGTAGTAGGAAGAAACATCAAGGGGAAATAATCCATGGATTAATGTTTGACCACACAACTCTTATGTTAAGTAGGAATGGTTCGAGTGTCTCACACTAAATGAACAAGAAGGTGGAATAAGGGAGGAATGTATCTAATCCCATTATCTGATTTATGGAGAAGCAGTTTAAGATACACGGGATTTTCCATTAAATGTGGATTTCATTAAACCACATAGTTTAACAAATTAAATGCATCTTGAGCCTTATGAAAATTAATAAAGGAGTTATGGGATTTGAATAAGACATAAATCTATTAAAATAAGTCCTTGAATGCATTTAACATCAATGAAATCGTTAAAGGGGTGAAACTTTACCAAGATAGACACATTGTACACACAGCGATATTGGAATCACTATACACCTATCGATCCTGGAATCATTTTAACCCTAAAAATGCTGGAAATACTTTACACGATCTATAAAACACTATACACCTACCAATCCTGAAATCACTATACAACTACCGATACTGGAAACACTGTAGACCAACCAATCTTGAAAACACTGTAAACCTACTAATCCTTGAAACACACATACCTACTTATCCTGGAAACATTGTACACAATCCTGGAAACATTGTTCATAGAATGTAACACTGAGGCCACTTTTCACATCTGTCGCACCAATGGTAGAGTTCACATCAGTATCAACAATGGACCTTTTCACATCATTCTCACCGATGGGAGTGTTCACATTATTCTCACTAATGGCACTATTGACACCGGTCTCACGAAAGGAACTGCTCTCATCGGTCTCAACAATGGATGTGTTCACATTGGTGTCACTGATGAGACAGATCAAATTAGTCTCACCAATGCGACTGTTCACAACGGTCTCACTGATGGGACTGTTCACATCGGTGTCACCGATGGGACTCTTTGCATCTGTCTCACCGATGGCATAGTTCTCATCGGTCTCACAGATGGGACTATTCCCATCGGTCTCACCGATGGGACTGTTCCCATCGGTCTCACGGATGGCACTGTTCCCATCAGTCTCACCCATGTCAGTATTCACATCGGTCTCACTGATGGAACTTTTCACATTGGTCTCAATGATGGAACTATTCACATCTGTCTCACCGATAGAACTATTCACACTGGGCTCATTGATGGAACTGTTCACATCAGTCTCACTGATGGAACTCTTCACATTGGTCTCACTTATGGAACTGTTCCCATCAGTTTTGCCGATGGCGTTGTTCCCATTTGTTCAGTCGATGGAACTGTTCACATGGGTCTCGTGAATGGAACTGTTCACATACATGTCACTAATGGAACTATTCACAGGGTCTTGCCGATGGAACTGTTCATATCGGTCTTGCAGATAGAACAATTCACATAGATTTTCCTGATAGAACTGTTTATATATGTCTCACTGATGGAAATATTCACATCGATATCACTTATAGAACTATTATCATCGGTCTCAACAATGGCAGTGTTCCCATTTTTTTCACATATGGAACTTTTATCATCGTTCTCACCGATGGCTCTATTTACATCAGAAAATATTGAAAAGTGTTGCGGATAAGTCACTTGGACCTCCCAGAACACCCCAGAAACCAAATTTCAGCAACGTAATGGGCCGGTGTAGTCCGAGCCATTAAATTAGTTTCCTCTCATAAAATATTCATCATTGTGAATACAAAACCAACAAAAATGAAATAGAAAAGGGGTCTGAAGAACGACCCTTAGAAATAACTCTCAGAAGAGAGAAATCCAGAAGAAGAAACAAAAAGTGACCAATCTCATAAAAATTAATTTTCCAGTACCAAAAAATCAAACATTATCACATGAAAAGAGTTAAACAACAAAAAAAATCATGGTACTGATCACGTATCTGCAACTCACATTCCTAGGTACACTCCTCTACACAACCATGTCACCACAAGACATGATCTAATGTGATGAAAACCCCACATAACGCCTTCTATTTGCTTTCTTGGATATCCACAGTCTTCTCCTTGAAGGTCGCATCATCATCAACATAGATCTCCCATCAATCGACAATGTGAGAGTCATCATGAATATTGTAATGGAGTAGTGACACATGAAAAAAATCATGATCTGGCTCATCTGTGGGGGAAGTGATACTTGATATTCACTGACTACAACTCAAGATAACACTTTGAAAGTCCTAAGAAACTATTAAGCTATCTTACCACCATGACCAGGACATCAGTTCCCATAATGGGGAGTCACCATTAAAAACACATGATATCCACAAAGTCAAACATCAAAGGTATCATCCTATGATCGACATATGATTTCTTATGATCCTTTTTCTATCATCATCCTCTCATGAATCACTAGAAACATCTCTGTCATATTCTGCAATAGCTCTAGTCTGAGAATTTCTGACACTATGACCCTAGTCTAGTACAATAGAGAATGGAAAGGTCGGTCATACAAGGATTCAAACGGTTCCATAATGATGGTGGAGTGAAAACTAATGTCATAATAAAACTCCACCAATGTTATATTCGTGTTCTACGAACCTCCAAAATCCAGGGCACATGAGTGAAACATATCTTCAAGATTCTTGACGGTACGCTCTATCTAACAATTAATATGTGGATGAAATGTGCGATAAGTCCTATCTCAGAACAAAAATCATGCTAGAGACCTATCCACACACTAGTGGTATAATGAGGATCTTTATTGGAAATGGTCATCCTCGATACTATGTGGAGTCTCACCCCCACCTCCGAATACTGCCTGGACAAAACATCCACTGAGCTCGAATCCTTGATCACTATAAAGTGGGATAATTTTTTTAAATGATCTACTACCAACCAAATAGCTTCAAGTCATCCCTGAGATGAAGGTCGACAAGTAACGAATACCATTGAGATGTACTCCCACATCCTCTGAGGAACAACCAATGAAAGGACCAAACCACCGTGGACACAGTACTCAGCCCTCACAATATGAAAGACTAAATATCGAGTCACAAACTCCAGAACTGCATGAATCTGCCCAGGCCACCAAAAATGACTCCCCAAATCTTGGTACATCTTCTTCAGGACAGGATGTACCACCAATGGTGAAAAATGGAACTCTCTAAGAACCATCTCATGCATCACCAATGGAACAAGAAGACTTCCCTGATATAATACTCCGTGTTGATCATCATCAGCCCAACCATCAGGGGCCTTGCCACAAAAAAAAATCCCACTATCGACACATCCATCTTTAGATCTCCCAAGTGGGACTCTTCCACCATTTCAACTAGAGATGATTGCACCGTCATCTGACAAGGCCAACCTCTTCCTCCAAATTCTCCCATTTGAAAATGTAATACTGAATGTTCTTCTATAACTCTACAAGAGTCCCAAAATTTACACATTGTATCACTACATGACTTCCTGCTAAGTTCATCAGCCACATAATTCCCCTTTCCAAGTGTATAAAATATTTTAATATCTTACTTTTGTAACATCTCTATCCACTAAAGAGGTGACATGTTCAAGTCACTCTGCTAGAAAAAATTTATCGGGCTATTATGATCGATGAAAACTAATAAAACATGTCCAATGAGGTAATTTCTTCACAAATTAAGAGAAAACACCACATATTCCTACTTATTATCATCGGTGGCATAATTACTTTCATCGGGATGATACTACTGATACCCATATGAAACGACTGATCTAGGTTGAATTATAACACAACCAAACCCCACATGTGAAGCATTATACAAAACATCAAACTGAATTCCCTCTACTGAAGAGAAAGAACTATGTCACTTACCAACATATCCTTCAGATATTCGAAAGCTACCTGACATCGATCAATCTACATGAACACCTAGTCCTTCATGGTCAATGATATCTGAGGAGTCTCAAACTAAGTGAAAGAGGCTACGAACTTCCTGTGGTAGCCTTCATGACCAAGGAAACTTCACACTTCTACCATGTTCTTGGGGTCTTCCCAGGAAACAACTACTTCTATCTTCGGTGGTTCCACAACTACTCCAAGCTGGGACACCACATACCCCACTATAATAACTTTTCGAACCCAAAACTAACACTTTAAATACATACCAAATATATTTTATTGATGAAGAACTCTAAAAATAGTGTACATAAGCTCTGAATGCTCCTCATCAAACATGGAGTACACAAGGTTGTCGTCGATGAAAACCACCATGATTTTATCCATGAAGTCATGGAACACATCATTCATTAATCGCATGAAAAAATCTACATAATTTTTCATGCCGAATGACATTACAAGGAACTCATAATGCCCATGACAACAATAGAATGAAGTCTTCAAGATATCCTCGTTCATCCCATTCATGTGATGATATCCTGACCACAAGTCGATCTTTCAGAACAATGTTTCACCATTCATGTGTTTAAAAAAATCATCCATCCTCTGAAGATGATATCAATTATTCAATGTCACTTTGTTTAAGCAAAGATAATCGATACACAACCACAAACTGCCATCATCCTTCTTCACACAAAAAACCGATGCACCCCACGGTGACACACTCAGTCAAACAAACCCATGCTGTAAAAAACCGTCAAGCGGTATATGTAGACATTGTATCTCATAAAGGGACATCCTATAAGGAAATATAGAAATAAGATATTCTACTAGCTATAGCTTGATCCATAACATGATCTCTCATAAAGGGGGTAATGCTACAACCTCTTCTAGAAAGACATCTGGGAATTCTTCTATAACCATGGAAAACCCCAACTACTGATCCTCTGAAGAACTCAACATTAGCTCACCAATTACGGATGATAAGGATAGAACAGACCTAAGACCCCTCTGAGGGTCTCGATCGCAAAAAAACACCACCGGATCCCCATCAGCATAATAGAACACTACCTTCCTCTAGAATAAATTCACATTACCCTGCACCAAATACAACCAATCCAAGCCAAGGATGAAATCAAACAGTAGTTTCTAAAAAAATATGAAATCTCCTCAAGGTAGGTGATTCCTCAACACTGGCTCATAGTCTCTACAATGTTCAAACATGTAAGCTCAACCTCCGACTGGTGTAGTCAATTCTAATGGCACAAGAAGGCTATATAACTCACATATTATGGAATGTAAAAGGGTAGGTGATATGAATAAGTTAGTTTCTCTTGAATCCCAAAAGGCATACACCCTATTAGAAACTAAAAAAAGGGCGCCCAAACGACATCATTCTCACCTGGCACAGGAAAAGCTAAAGCATGAAGCTGACAAAAACCTCATTCTTGGCCTCTTGGACCCTGATGAACAACACCACCAAGGACACACTCTACTCTCTGAGGATGAGGAGCATAAAAATCTAGTCCTATGCTTTCCCTATATCCCATCCATGGATCCAATGTTGGTGCAACCTGCTACTGCTTCATTGGCTGGAACTGTCTCAATGGAGGAACCTAGAGGAGTACATGTGAAAAACGATGACTACTCTAAATGGTCAGGAACATTCACTAATAATGACCATTCCATATATAAGAAAAACAAGTGATTGATCCCTAGGTATAGGCATAAGGGACACCTCCCCTTGAGAAACATGATGCTGAGGGCTAGGACCTACCCCCGACCAAATGGAAAGACGTCTGCACTGAAAACTTTGAAACCCAGACCATTTCTCTACTTTATGAAGAATCATGAGGACTCCCCCTCTCCTAACGATCATGTTCTAGCCATTTCCCTCTCGATGCCCTTTTCCCTTTTTAGAGCATGAAGATATATATATTTTATAAATGGAGTGAACTGGCACAGGATCTATAGTTGTAAAGCATCCTCAAAATGCCTTGCCCTAGCCTCCTAATCTAGAAATAGGTCCAAAGAATATCGTAGAATGTTCCTGAAACAGATTACAAAATCTTGCACACTAGAGCTACTCTGTCGAAGTGTATGAATCTCCTAGTGACTAGAATCCTTCACGGTCAATGTATTAATGTCGACTATGAACATCTCTCGAAACTCCTCTCATGAGATCGCCTACCCCTCGTGATCCTCGAGGAATAAGAACGACCACTTCCTTGCTTTTCCATGAAGTATTGTCACATCAAAAGACACCCAGTGCTCTTTCTGAGCAGGGAACATACTGAAGGCTATCTCAACCTCCTCCAACTAGTCTTCTGTGACTACATCTGAAATAGAGCCCTTGTACTTTTAAAGACCCTTGCGATGAAACTCTCAGAGTTTCCTCCTCCATGTTTTGTAATCTTCAACCTCAACCATGGGGAATTATATTTGCACAACCAACTATCATCTTCTAGGTGAACATAACAAGGACGTTGACCTAGAGCCATAGTTGTAAATTAATAAATAGTTAGAGCTCCCAATCCTAGAATATGGAATACTGAACATTAATTAGTCCATTGTTTTCTTTTATTCATTTTAGGCTGACCTATCTTATGGTCTACCCATTCAAACACATGCACATAAAATAATGATGCATGTTCTTTTCCTTGGGCTTTAACCTAAAACTAGTATCACCTCATTTATTAGCCACTATAATATTAATGGTTTGATCATCAGATCACAGGGGGGCCTAAACACCTATGTCTCATCTTGTTTCATGTGTTTACATCACATTCTAAACTTATCTGACCCATTTTCCCTAATAAACGATGAAACATCACCCAAGCCTAATACCAAACACCATCCTATCTCTCAACCAGAGCTCTGATATCACTCTTTCACAAACCCCTATAAAAAAGGTGTACCCCACCTGGGAAAAAATGTGAGAAGGGAGATAATGAACCATGAGTCCCACCTTCAGTTGGCCCTGAGCTGGCGACTATCACCGAGGGTATTGTAAATACAAAAATGTGAAAAATTACCCTCTAAGAATGCACATGTGAAAGAGAGAGATAAGAGAGATCCCAACCAACACCATATCATACTTTAATATAAATGAAATCCCATGTAAACATATGAAATGTCTTGAATGAACTACTAAAACTGAATGGGAAAACTATAAGTATGAAAAGAAAGTAAAAAATGACAGCCACCACGAATCCCTAACAGCTCCTACAACCCCAAGATAGTAGTAAGCCGCATGATCTCCAACTAACTCCAAGTGTCCTGAAAAACAGTTTAAATGTACATTGGGTGAGTATAATAGTTTACATAGTAAGATTATCTCATGTAAATGTAATGAAATCATTGTAAAACATAGTGAATAAAAAGTGAAACTAACTTGTCACATAACTAGGTATACTAAGTTCCCAATATTTCTAGGTATACTGTCACAAATTATCACAGATAAGAGAATATAAAAAAATATCAAGGGTACCCTTCTACCACTTCCCGAATAGTTTTCCTCTGTCTTCTAATGTCACTCGTCCAAATCATCTCTCTCCAAGAGGGATATCCCACAAACACCTGGGCGAAGCACCACAACATGTACCAGAAGAAGCACAACCACCATGTTAGCCTAATCAATGTAACTATGTAGTTTTCAAGAGCCTCTACAACTCTCGTAACCTATATAATACATTGGGTATTAATCCTCAAGCCATTATAGCCCATACAACACGTAATTATCTTGAAGCCACCACAGTCGATACACGTTACACATATTTTAGTCCATAAGAAACCATATCTAGAATATATTCATGTGAATAGCTACAATCCATTACATCCCTCTGCAGACATATATTGAAAAATTAACTGTTGTGCCTACTAGCACGAGTAACTACCCAGAGAAGAGAGTGGTTCCAAAGGGGGTTGTCATCCATCCATAATCCAACCAGAATGTTGGGGAAAGCACCCCATAAGGATCAAAATCATCATGGTTTCAGTCACCCTAATTGAAAGTGTGGTGAAGAATATAGAAACACAAATGGTACGTGATATAATATTGACCCAAACCACACGTATAATGAACCATACGTTACATACATTATTATTACTTTAGAATTGAATCGCACTTATTACAACATATAACAAAACAAGGAATGGACCGTATAGGTATACTGTCTTTAGAAACTGGGAAACATAAACAACTGGTTCATAAAGCGTCTACACTGTCTCCCATTTATTTCATCATATCTATAGTCCCTTTTGACATATCTTACTTAATAACCTTCTTCCTAACCTGGGGAAATAAAACATACAAAAGGGTGAGCTCAAATGCTCAGTAAGGGTAAACAAAAGAAATATCAATCACATCATATACATAAGAACAAAACTTTTGGAAATCTTAACCTGAAAAAGAGATCATAATATCATATCATGGGATAAATCATAGAAGTGAAATTTAATCCCAATAATCATAACATAAAACATGAAACGTTGTGGCATACACACATAATCATATAGAATAATTTCTTGTTAGTCAAGACTCAATGGCAAGACTATCTTATTGGACAAAGTCCATTTCTGAACCGAGTTCATTCCTCGTTTCAGTCCTGCTTCACTGAACCGGTTTAAACTGCTCTTCCTGAAATGTCTATCTCATGAGATATAAAATCTTTACCCAATGCATTGGAGGGAGATATAGGTCCCACCCATCTCATAATGATACCATACTTATGTGTGCCACAAAATCATAAACCATACATCATAACATAACCCATGTAATAAAAATGAAAATCTTAAACATCGTGACATCATAAAACAATTCATATAAGATAAACGAATTCATAAAAATATTTCCATTACAACATAATCAAATCAATTTAATAATAGAGATATAAACCGAACCCTATATTATCTTAGATGGGAAATAATTTTGATAAAACACTTGAACTCCATTCTTGAGGAAAATATCCTTTCTACTTTAAAAACATTTTTCCTTTCTTAACATGTCATGCAATTTTAAACTAAAAGAAGTTGATTAAAAATAAACATTAAAACTTGTCAAGGAAGATTCTTGGAAATAATGTTTTAAAAATGCATTCATTCCATATAAGTTAAAAAAACATTCTTCTCGTAATTTTGTTGGAAAAGTCAAAAAGTACCTCGTATGAAAAACGACAAAAGATTCCTTTCATATCTTTTACTAAAATTTCATCAAAGGGTAAAACTAGATTTAAACAATTTTAGGTGGATGGAAATAATATTACATATTGAGGAAACATGGATGTGGATGATAAAATACACCCCAGTAAATTCCAAATTATAAACAATCTCGGATAAAAATGAGATTGTGATATTTTCCCGAACCTTAGGTCCGTCTTGCATTGTAAGTGTCCGAACCTCCTGTATAATGATTTAAATAATGTTATTGACTTATTCCAGAATCATACTTATTGTTATGATATCATATATGGCCATATTTTTAGCTTCTTATTAGTAATACTTCATTATTACTTGTTATTCGGATGTTTATTACTTTTTGTTCTTATGCATTTTTTGTCGAATAAATTCTTATTTTTCTTCTTAGGTTATTGATACCTCATTTCCAGAATGGTATTAGTGTAGTATATATCATATTAATTCATTAAATTCATTTATATAATCATTATTAAATGAAGATCATGTAGAATGAGTCGCATCACACCGTGGAGATGGTATTCCGTACATACGCACGAGCGATGATATTGTTCACATGATCGTGGAATTGTATTAGAGTGTATGTATAATATTTCAGAACCAATATAATTTTAAAATAATAAAATATAGTCATTATTTACACCATAATACCTATCCAAGTAAGGTTGTGGTGGAAAATAGATTACACCACGGCGTGGAGACGGTATTCCGTACGTATGCACGTGCGGTGATTTCATTTTTCGTAGGATGGATAGATGGTTAAATAGGGTTATTTCATACTTATAATAACTTATAAGTATATGAGTGATACTGATGTTATTACTTCATAATCAATAAACTAAAGGAGAAGAAGTTGCATAAGAATGAAATTGGAAAGGATCGGTAATGGATATTACCTCTTCTTTGAAGTGCTTCTTTGAGACCTCATTTTAGGGCACTAAAATTGGTCTTTGAAGAATACCAGGACCTCTAGGATGTCTCTAGGGAAGTGGAGAAGAGAAATTTTCAAGGTTTTTCCGAGCATGAAGGCTCAAAGTGGTGTGAGGAAGAGGGGGAGGAGGTGCCCTTTTATAAGGGAGGAGAGTGGCACCTTTGGAATAACAAAATATTTTATTTTATTATAAAGTCAAGTTCGGTTTTAAATAGCTCCAAATTGAGTTATTTCGAAGATAAGGTGGGGATGGGTCGAAATCCTCTCATCCAATAGAATTTAGACAAGTTTAGGTCATTATATCAACCTTATCTTTTAGTTTTAACTCTTAGTTAATTAGATTGACATTTACCATGTCACTTTGTATTTTTATATTATATAGTTATTAAACTTACCATATACATCCAAGAGACCTTAAATTTGTGTTTTATTAATATATATAACCGTATCTAGGTCATTTGGCCGAACCTTAGATTTTTAGGAATAAAATAACAATTAATAATATAATATTTGTTTTAAAAACTATTTTATGTCAATTTTGACACTATTCAATAGTTGAATTTTTTTGAGACTCATAACAGAATGATTACTTCGACAAAAGTTAATTAAATAGATCCTAACATGTCCTATTAACCTATAAAATTATTTTAATTCATAAAAAGTCTCAAATTATACTTATTTAGGTATTTATAATATCAATTATTCTAATTTTTCACTATTATGGTAATTACTGCATCATCATTGTGTCATAAATAAATTAGATTATTTAAAGACTAAAAATTACAAATAAAATATCATTATGTAGGAAATATTTTTATCTTTCTAATGAATATTTATAATAGATTTTATCTTATGTATAACCTTATATTAAAAATTATTTGGTTATTAAACATTGATTTTAACTATTTTAACCCTTCTTTAAATAAATTAATAATAAATTTCCTAATCTAATCCAAGTGGGAATAAAGGTCATATTTTATTCCAATGGTTGTTTTTGGTCGAATTACACTTATCCAATAGAATTAGGACATGTTTTAAGGGAATAATAATATCATTTTTACCCTTAATTACCCTATTTACTTTTAACTATGGTAAAAAAAGTAAAAAGTTACTATTGACCAAAAATTATTTTCATCTCATTGAACCACATTTTACTTACTGAAATCAACCGTGTCTCTCGGATTTTTAAAATTCCACTCACAGAAGCGGTAAGATTATGTTTTATGAAAAATTCGGTTTTTTTAATGGCCACTTAGTAGTTTCACTATTTATCAAAAATTGAAAGTTTTCAGAAAAATACCAAAATTTCGCCCGAGGATAATTTCGATATTCCGAATCAAAAAATGAAGCCCATTTTGAAAAAAAAATATAAAATTTCAAAAAGTGGTTATTAATATTCATAACGGCTAGTTTTAATAATATTTTAATAGCATATCATTGTTTAGTGAAACTCGATATTGCGTAGGACGCAAGCTATCAAGGAAGGTCGCGATTGCGTGTAAAGAAATCCAAGAAAGTGAAAGATTACTTTGATGATTTATATAACATAAAATTCTTGGGGTGTTACATTCTACCCCCCTTAAAATGAATTTCGCCCTCGAAATTCGTCACTTTGTAACAAACAGATGAGGATACCTTTCCCTCATCATATCCTCAAGCTCCCCTGTAGCTTCTTCTAATTGGTGGTTCCTCCATAAAACATTCACCAATCGAGTGGTCTTGTTTCGTAGGACTTTTTCACTACAATCCAGAATCTCTATCGGCTGCTCTTCATAAGAAAGATCTTGCTCCAGCGGTACAACTTCTGAGCTGAGTACATGTGAAGGACCAGGTATGTACTTTCTCAGGAGAGATACATGGAAGACATCATTAGCTTGAGAGAGATTCGGTGGAAGCTCCAATCTGTAAGATACCTTCCCAACACGATCCAGTATTTAGAAAGGACCGATATATCTAGGGCTCAACTTCCCCTTCTTTCCAAATCTCATAACCCTCTTCCGGGGAGATATTCATAAGAACACTTTATCGCCCACTTCAAACTCTAGGTCTTTTCTTCGGTAATCAGCATAACTTTTTTGTCGACTCTGAGCTACTCTTATGTGTTGTTGAATAGATCTGAACATTTCTGCCATTTCATCAATGAGATCAATTCCTAATAGCTTTCTTTCCCCAACTTCATCCCAGCAAGTTGGAGTCCTGCATTTCCTTCCATAGAGAGCTTCATAAGGATCCATTTGAATACTGGAGTAAAAGCTATTATTATAATAAAATTCCACCAAAGGTAGGTGTTGATCCCAACCTCCTTTGAAATCCATAGAGCAGGCTCTAAACATATCTTCTAGAGTTTGAATTTTTCTCTCAGACTGACCGTCTGTCTAAGGATGATAAGCAGTGTTGAAACTTAACTCTCTATCCAGAGTATGCTGAAAACATCGACAGAACATTGAGGTAAACCTCGGATCCCAATCATATATAATAGAAAGTGGTACTTCATGCAATCTTACCACTTCCTTCACATATATCCTAGCAAGATGATCCAGAGAAAAATCCTCTCTAATAGCAATGAAGTGTGCAGACTTTCTGAGACGATCAACTATGACCCAGATAGCATTATTGCCTCTGGTTGTTTTAGGAAGTCATGTGACAATGTCCATAGTGATGTTCTCCCATTTCCATTCGTGTATGGGTAATGGTTGTTACATCCCCTTAGACTTCTATCTCTCAGCTTTAACTTGCTGACAAACCAAGCATCGAGAGACATATTCAGCAACATCTCATTTCATGCCATCCCACCAAAAGTACTCTTTTAGGTCCCTATACATCTTCGTGCTTCCAGGATGAATGGAGAATGAAGAAATATGAGCCTCGTCTTGTAGCTCCTTCTTTAATTTGGGGATGGGAGGAACACAAACCCGATTCCTAAACTTTATTATCCCATCACAATCAAGGTTGAATTTAGGAACATTTCTCACCTTCTTTTGGAACTCAACATCTTCTTTCTGTGATTCTTTAATCTTCAAATGTATAGATGGTTGATCATTCATTTGAGAAAGATATGATTTTTCCTCTTTCATTATAATTCCAAGATCCATCCTTTGTAAATCCATAAATATTGGATCTTTTATGATCCTCTTCATGGATAAACTGGCACGGTCTTGTCGACTTAATGCAACTTCCACCTTGTTTGCTTTCCCAGGGTGGTAATGGATTGAGTAGTCGTAATGTTTATTCAGCTCCAACTATCTTCTTTGGCGCATATTCAGCTCCTTTTGTGTGAAAATATATTTAAACTTTTATGATCAGTATAAATGTCACACCTTTCTCCATAAAGATAATGCCTCCAAATCTTTAATGAAAATATTACCGTAGCTAACTCCCAATCATGAGTTGGGTAATTTTCCTCATGTATTTTCAACTGTCGTGAGGCATAAGTTATCACCATATCATTTTTCATATGAACACACCCCAATCCCTTCTTGGATGCATCACTATAGATCACAAACCTTTCTCCACTACATGGCAGTGTGAGCACAGGTGCACTGGTTAACCTTCTTTTCAACTCCTAGAAATTCTCTTCACATTCCTCTATCCAAACAAACTTAACTCCTTTCCGAGTCAACTTGTTTAGTGGATTAGATAATCTTGAAAAATATTTCACAAAACGTCGATAATATCCAGCCAATCCATGAAAACTTCAGATCTCAGATACTGTTGTTGGTCTCGACCATCTTTCGATAACCTCTGTTTTTGCTGGATCCACAGATATCCCCTCTTTTGAGATTATGTGACCCAAAAATGAAACTTTTTGAAGCCAAAGTTCACACTTGGTAAATTTGGAATAAAGCTTATCTTTTATCAGGGTCTTCAATATAATTCTCAAGTGATCTTCATGTTCTTCCTTGCTCTTTGAATAGACATGAATATCGTCTATAAAGACTACCACAAACTGATCAAGATAGTCTCTAAAGACTCTATTCATCAGATCCATGAAGATAGCAGGGGCATTAGTAAGACCAAATGGCATCACTATAAATTCATAGTGTCCATACCTTGTACAGAAAGCAGTCTTTGGTATATTCTCCCTTTTGACCCTTAATTGATGATACCATGAATGAAGATCAATCTTGGAAAAGTATTGAGCTCCGCGTAGTTGGTGAAATAGGTCATCAATGCGCGGGAGAGGATATTTGTTCTTGATAGTGATCTCGTTATGTTCTCAATAATCAATGCAGAGTCTCATTGATCCATCTTTCTTTCTAACAAACAGAACAGGTGCTCCCAAAGGTGACGCACTGTGGCGTATGAACACCTTATCAAGATTCTCTTGGAATTGCTTCTTCAATTCCTGCAACTCAATTGGGGCCATTCTATAAGGTGTCTTTGAAATAGTAAAAGCACCCAGTATGAGTTTTATTGAAAACTCAACTTCATGATTTGGTGGAAGACCCAGTAATTCCTCCGGAAAGACATCATCAAATTCCCGTACAATGGGAATATTCTTAATCGTGAGTTTCTCACAAACCATTTGAAATAAATAACCTTCATTTAGTGGAATCAAGACCCATAAGATGGATGAAATTTCCCGTACAATGGGAATATTCTTATCAATTTATGAATGTTTTAATTTTTTTATGAAAGATAATTGTAAAAAACATAGTCTTATGGGGAAATATTATAAAAGGAATCATAAAATTTGTATGATTAATGGTTATACTCATGATGACAGAGAGACTGAAAATTATATTTGAATGTTATGGGCTATTGTAATAGTATTGTTTATGTTTAAAATGAGAATAATGATTATATTTAGGTTGATGAATTTTAAGATATGATTCATATTTCATATTATATTAAGGATTTATTATGGAATAAGATGATGAATCCAAGTTAACAACCTAATAATGAGTGAGAATAATTTAAGTGTTTATATATTGTAATTTGAACATTATGTTATATATATCTAATAATATATGATCACTGTTATGTATAATATTTTCATTTAAAAATTTATTTAATATGATGACTGGTGATAATGATAAATAATATTGATTTAATAGTATGATGATACATTTCCAAATACATATGTCCACAAAAGATAACACTTAATATATTCTTAATGTCAACGAAATGGTTTTTTAGTTTGGAAGAAGAGATTATTGATATTGATAAAGTAAATTAGGCAGTAATAATTACCTTAAATTTGATCAATTATTTGATATAAATGTGGTTTATGCTGTCATTGATGGAGTTTACTTAATTTTTTTATGTATGCAATACATCTATTAATATGTATTTTATATAATTACTAAATAGGAATGTATGTTTTCATTAAGTTTTTATGGTAATTATGGTAATTAATATGTTTCAAGAGACCACATGAGAATTGTATTAAATGGTTTGGAATGTGACAAAACTTGATACATTATTATATAAGGGTGATCAATGTTACATTGATTTTGAGAAATTATTAACCTCCATTATAAATTTTTAATTATTTTATAATTATCTAGTTAGCAATTTTTTTAATGGTTTATGTTAAACATTGGATATGATAATATAGATTAACCTACATCTTTATAATATAAATATTTTTCAATAATGGATAATCAGTGCTAATCTTTTTTTAACTAGATATAGAAAGGAAGAATTTTCAATCTTTGATGGATCTTATATAGTGCTTAAAACATGAAAAATTTAACTCTTACAGTAAGAATTGTAGTTTAAATTTATCAAGACACAACTAAAGGAAGAAATCATTTGAAAAAATAACATGATATCAAGTAATTAAATTTTTATATAAGCTATGTATATATGAAAATGAAATTTCCCATCATTAGGAAAATAATTTTGAAATAATATTTTTTTATGATCATCATTATTATAATACCAATGACCTTCTTCAAACATATATGGTTTAGGAAATTATGGTCATTAACTTTCTCTTGAACATGTTCTCTACCAGTCACCCTCAATATAGGGGTGTTAGTTTCCTCTTCTATGTCTATGATTATACTTCAAACCTATTTTATTTGACTAGGAAACCTTGTATCTATTATGATACTATATTTTGGAACATCTATTTATCAATTCTGAGGGGAATTTAATTGACCATTTTAATGTTATGGGTTTGTATGAAAGAAATTTAAAATGTTAGGCATGTGATGACCAAGTTAAATTTTGGGGGAAATTTAATTTAAATCAGGGTAGAATGCAACATAGAGATTTTTATATTATTTTGCAATGAATTTGATATATTTTATATTTTTATTTTCATGAAACCCCAAGATTAGCATGTGTTACATGAAACACGAAGTTTAAAAGAAATGTGACATATCATTAAATTTTTATTATTTAAAATGATTGTTATCTAGTAGCCTTTATAATAGAGTGTTAGAATAAGAATAACTAAATTATGATAATATACATTTTTTAGTTTCATGAATAATTAATTCATTCATGACAATTAATTAGAAATGAAAATAAAAACTATTTGAAACTAATGGAAATATTCTTCAAAAAATAAACAAATATATGCAAGAAAATGTGTTCAACATTAATAAATTATAAAACCGACTTTTTATGAATGATTTTACTACAATTTTTATATTCCTTATTTATTAACTTTTATAAAATTTATAATATTTCTATTTTATATAATATGTTACAGTAAATCTAATTTTATTCTCAATAATTATATTTTTTCCTAAAAAGAAATTTTGTTTCCTTTGGAATAGTTACTTTTAAAACCAATTTTTGGGATATTTAATAAAATTATTAAAAACAATAATGATAATTTTTTAGACCATAATGTTGATATTATCTTGTCGTGATTTTTTTTAATTTCTTTGAAAAGTTTAATGTTTTTTGATAAATAGTGAAAAGTAAAGAATTTTAATAAAATGTGGACATTTTATTTCAATTATATAAAAGTAAAATTATATTTAAAATTGGTTTTAAATAAAAATTATTTCAATTTAATATCAATTATTAAAATTTAGGTTATTTCAATCATTCTAATATTTAATACTGATATAAAACCCCTATAAAATTATGAATATTTTCGATTTAAAAACCCTCTTAGTCATCAAGTATAAGGGATTAATTTAAATTTAAAATTTTCAATGTATGTGATTGGAATTTGGGAAAATTAATTCCATATTTGTAATTAGTATAATTTATGTTATTTAATGATGTAAACACAATTTTTTAAAACAATGAATATTGAAAACAATAAAAATTATTTTCTGTTGTTAAGGTAAAAATTGATTTATCAGTGGTAAAATGAAAATAAAAATGTTGAAAATAACATTAAAAGTATTATAATATATATATTATGTAAATATTTATACATTATAAAGTATAATGGTTTATAAAAAATCTAATTTTGACCATTGTGTTACGTGTAAAATGTGGGTACACAAATTTTAAAAAAATTACAACCGTGCTGCCCACCTCTCTTATAAAAGGCCACACTCTCTCCTCTCTTATTTACACGTTAAAATTTTTTTTACAACTATATAATGAACAAATAACTTCCTAATTTCTATAATATAATTATTAAATCCTTAGTTATATAATTAATCCAAAATAGGAAGGCTCTTGGTGCTAACGTAATTAAGTAACCCAAAATAGAAGGTTACATTCTTCAATAAGTATTTTTATTTTATTTCTCCCACAAACTCCATAAATTTGTATTAAAATAGTTTATATAACAATATTATCATTTTAAATATATTTATAAATTTATATTTTCTGATAACAACCTAAATCAATTCCAACATCAATTGAAGGGGGTTCAAAAATCACCATTTGTGTGTAGAGTGGTCTATCTCCTCACGAAACAATGTTGTTAGTTCTTCCATTACCAACTCTCATGGTTGTTTATAATGAGGTATAAAAAGTATATATAAAAAAATTATAAATTAATTATAAATATTTATCCACTATATAATATTTAAATTTTTTTACTATAAATTACTTAGGGGATATCATAACGTCGCTCATGTTTGGGACAAACTAACACCCTACAAAGTGATGTGATTCAATTTTCACAAAGGATTTACATGGAAGATAATAAGTGTATATTTAATTAATATATGTGATATTAATGAAATAATGATGAAATTAATGATATATTTGTTCTCAAAAAATTTAAAATATCATTTTCTTTCTAATATTTTCAGTCACTAATTTATGTTAACGTTGTTTGTGTACGTGTGGACTACCACCTTCATGATGCGATGTTACTCTCTATTTTCATCACCAAACCACATGGACGATATGTGTAAATATATTTAAATAAATAATATTATATTATTATCACTATGAAAATAAATAATATTACTTGCCTCTTTTCAGGAATGATCATTGAAAAAATGGAAATGTTACTCCAACATAAATATGATATATCATCTCTATGATTGTAACATGCATAATTTATTAAAAAACCATCATTAATGATTTAAATTAAATGTATAAATTAATTATGAATATTAAAACTATGTAATTATTTTAATTATTGATATGATTCAACAATTACTTAATTAAGAGGACCAGAAATTAAAAATCAAAACATATATGGGAAACAATGTAGTTATTACCAGAAACATGATTTGAATAAATAATTTTTAATTAACAGGAAGTGAATGGACATAAGTAAATCATATATTGTATTAAATATATATATTTTAATCTAGAAAATATTTATAATAATATAATATTTATTAAAAATGTTTTTAAATGTGTACGATGGGTGCCGATACATAAGGTAATGGATTTTTAATCTATCGTTTATTTCCTAGAGACATATAAAAATTCTACACAAGTATCATTTTGTGTGTTTATATATAGAACATTAGAAATTTTATATTATAAATCTACTATTTTTCATGTCATTTATTATTTTATATGATGTAAATAATTATTTGGGAAAATGTTTCAAAAGATTACAAAAGTGGGAAGTGGTTTTTATGTCACATTTATTTCATGTGAGATAAAAGCTAGATTCCCCGCGTGTTTGTTTTCTGTCATGTTTTTACTACCCATAATTATATTTTATCATTATTACACTTTGAATTATGGGGACATACAGATACATTTTGGGGTTTTTCCTTGCGTTTTATGGTTCAAAAGCTTCCCATGCGGTAATTGTTTTTTGTCTGAATTTTCCTTTATAGAGATATATGTTAGTATGTGTATTTATATTCATTTATGAGGTCAATATAATGTCCCTTATAAGATTAATATAATGAACTTTTTTATCATCATGTTATTATATTTCTAGTTAAAAAAACTTTTTGATTGGGATTATGATTCAACTATACTAAATTGGTAAGGGTATTATGTTAAAATATCATCTTTTATCGACGTTTCTCATGATTATGTTTCCAATAATAAAATAATATGATATATATCATAAAAAATATTTTTTACCCTCCTATGTTTACTTATCTACAATAAATTCATTCCCTTCATTCTCCTTTCTGTATGTAATGAATACATTAAAATGTTGTTTCTAAGAAAAATTATCTTTATTTTTCTCTTTGGTGGAATGTCTTTTTTCATCCAAAATGATTTTTTCTAAAAATTATCATATAAAATGTTTTTAACATTTTCCAAATTATCTATTGAAGACATGTATACCCATGTTTTAATTATTTAGAATGATATTTAAAGGAATCATCATCAATCGAAAAAATGTACAATTATTTTACTAAATTTGTGATAGGGAATATTTTTCCCAAACAGGTAATGCATGAATACACTTTCCAGATACATGACCATTATTCATTTTGATGATTCCATTATATGTTTTTGAGGTTATTCTGAAATAAACATAATTTTGAAATGATATATATTTTAATAAGTTATTTTTAAAGTGAAAAAAAATATTTTTCATAAGAATTGTTTTAAATAATTTCTCAAGATTACATTATATGTTTAAATTTTTGTTTCAAAAAAAAAATATTTTCAAAATTATTAATAAATTTTTATATTTGAAAATTAGTTTTTAATGAAAATTTGTTTTCCATTGGAATTGTTAAAATTTTCTCTTAAAAATAATTTTTCATAGAAAATGACCTATGTTGTTGTAACCTATACCATACTGGGTGTATGATCCATGAATACCATTCTTATTATCTTTTTGATTGTTTTATGTTTAGAATGAAATGATGTTTATGAAAATTATTTCTCATAAAAATTTTATAACATGATAACATACTTATGAAAAATACATATTTTTTATTGGTTATTCGATGATGAAATTGTGAAATGAGTATGAAACTAGTCACTTATTATAGGTTATTATTGGATTAAATTTTAATGATACCCATTTAATATCATGGGATATGAAATGGATAAAATTTTAAGGTATTTTGGAACATATTTTTATTTCTTTCATTATGTGATTGGTGGGATCAATATCACCCTCTAATGAACTAGTTAATGATTTGTATATCATGAGATATATAGGAATGGAATGGGGAGTGAACATACTTTAGTTAGGTAATGTTTCCACTATGATTGTACTGGGAGTTATCCATGACTACTATGATATATTGGAGTGTGAAAAATAATATTCTAAGGGCCATGAATGTGACACTTAAATAATATGGAAAATACTGTCTTATATTATGCATATGATACAATTCCATATATTATCCTGATGTTATTCTTTAATGGATCATGTTATTTAATTTAGATATGTTTCATGTGTCCTAAACATCCATTCATTATTCCAATACATAGGATTATGATCTTTGATATGTAGGGTATTGTTTTTAAATGTTATGAACATGTTCTCATGAGCTTATGTTCACATTTGTCTTACATATTACCCATATTTACTACTAGTACTGATAATTAAACATTAAATAATATTGAATTACATTAACAATTCACATATAGCATACTTTCAGGTTTATAGATTTAGAGAATTAGTTCATAACTTAAACATAACAACTTGAATATTACATGTAGACACTTCTGCTTAGTATCCATTTTATTCATAAAATAAAATCACTTAAAATAAAAGAAACATGTTTAGTTCAATGTTATAATTAACATGAATTTTCCATCATCCCATCCTTGACCATATTTTACTTTAATTCATATAAAAAACATTTCAAAAAATCGTATGATCATAAAAAGCTCAGTAAGGGATACACAATGAAAGAAAACTGTTAGTTTTTCAAAACAACATGTAAACCCTGAATAATTTATCATATGTAAAACATTTCACCTTTAAGAAGTAGTAAATACTCTTCACTGAATAAAATCTCATTACATACTTTTTTATAACCAAAATATTAACCTAAAACCCATATATAGCACACCTAACATAGAAAAGATAAGCATGGTACATAATCTTTCTTAAATGGAATAACCATAGAGTCAATATCTACAAATCAGACTTACAAATGGAGTATGCATACAACCAACATCTGTACCCAATTCATTAGAGTTTATAACATATCCTCCCATCCTTGGTTTCTCACGTAACCCCACAACATTTTTTTATCACGTAACCATCTGTCAATTGTCCAAGTACTATTACATAATCATAACACATAAAAAATTCCAAATATCAAAATTATTCATTCACAAAATATCATTTCATGATATTAAAATACTCAATACATTTAAAAATAAAATTCAATATGATAACACCCTAAAAGGGTATAAGTTATTTCTTTTAATTTTAAAAACCTTTAGAATTATAAGGGGAATCTAAATAAATATCACAACGGTAGAGAGGTCATTGTAGCTGAAAATGTTATATACAATGCTTCTGTAAACAAGTAAAACACATAATAGAAAAAATACTTCCTTTGAATTTATTCAAAATTAAAATGGGTTTATATAACACCATGTAAACAAGGAGGTGTATATTATCAAAACATGCCCCCATAAAAGGAGATTAAGACAATGTCCCTTACATCAACTCCATATTGAATTGTTCATTCATTAATTTACTAAATAAAAAATATATGATAATTTCTACTTGATTCAGAACCTTTTTGAAGTTCATTATTCAATTTTTATCACTTATTACCTTCATATAAAAATTAGTTAATTATTTTAGTTCATAACGTGCATTTTCTTGATGTTCAAAACGTGAGTAAAAATGAACTTGTTATAATTATAAATTGTCCATGTGGTCAAAATTACATTTTATAAATAATAATAATCATCATTTAGATATCATATATATATATATATCCAGTATATATGTATTTTAGAATAGTCCATAGCATTTGGATATAAAAAATGAAATTCACTATCCATGGAGACGGTAAGCTGTACATACGCATGAACGCAACATTCATTTTTTTTCATATTTAAAAAAAATTAAACTAAATGATACATAGGTATATTATAATTACCTTATAATATATATGTCATATATTTTTCAAAAGTTCATTAATTCCATCATTTATACCTTCCATGTATATCATGAACGAGTCATATCACATTTCGGGGGGGGGGGGGTAGTCCACACTTCCTCAAATAAAATTATCATATTTATGCAACATGAAAATCTTAGATGTATGTTTTAAATGAGAATTAAATAATCATAGTTATAAAATAAATATCATAAATATCTTATATAATTAATGTTCCATCATAATGGCCACAATATGAGGTGGTTGGAGAAGAATAAACAATCATCATTTCGTGAGGCAGTACCTCGCCGTCCACTAACATAATATGTTATATACCCATTAGATGGTGGTGTGTGTATGTGTAGTTCGAATAATTATCATATAAAAATCCAATTATATTTGGAATACTGGTGTTTTCATGTAAAAAATAAATATCAATAGAAAATGGAGTGTATAAGGAAAAATAATATAATGAAACTTGAGAGAAGATGTTTCCACAATAGGGTAACTTATTTTTTTTGAGCCAAAAGGATCTCTTGAATTTCCTTCATCCTAGGTGATCTCTTCAAGGAGGAAGAGTGGAATTTTGGAAGATTTCTGAGGAATATTTTTGATGTGAAAAAAGGCTTGAGACATGTTAGTAATTGTTTAGAGTTGGTTCCATTTTATAAGAGGAAGGACGGGCACTTAACGAATATCTGGAATTATTATTTTATTATAAATTATTTTTTGAGTATAAATTATCCCGAATTAATCTAGTTCAAAGAGAAGATGACAATAACTAAAAATAAAATCATCCAATATGAATTTTTAAGGATTTGGATATTTTTTAATCCTTATCTTATTTATTTAACCCATTTTAACTCTAAATGTTTTATCAAGAATTTAACAATTGAAGACTCAAAATAGTTACCAAAACACGACAAATATCCAATAAAAGAGTCAAAAACAAAATTTTAGACTTATGATAACCATTTTAAAGAATCATAGATATTTTTGAATTTTATGATATTTAATAATATGTTTTATATTTTAAAATATAAATTATATCAATGTTGAAACTATTAATATGATGACTTTTTTAAAAATATATAACAAATAGATTGATTCAAAAAAACATCATTAATAAAAAAATAAAATATAAATATCATCCTAATTTTTTTGGAATATATCAAAATAACAAAATTACATTTATGTTGACATTTATAATATCATTTATTTGAACCCTTTATTAACGACGCAATCACTGCTTCATCATTGTGTCATAATTAAATTTATTTATTTAATCTATAAAAAAAATTAATAAGATACCATGATTTATGAAATATTTTTTTATTTATAAGGGCTACCTATCATCAAATATATAACTTATATAACACCATATAAATACTGATTTATCAAACGATACAGGTTATAGTTATATTTTCCTTAAGATTAAATTAAAAAAAATTAAATGTCATTTTCACACACTCTAGGATCCATGGTGTCCAAAAATTGACCCAATGATGACCATGTTCGGACATGTATCATCCAATAGTATTAAGACACATGTTAGGGTATTTTTATATTATTATAATTTTTTTTATCTTTTTTATCATATTTACTCTTTAAGCATGGAAAATAAAATATTTAAAGAAGTTGTAATTCATAATGTCTAAAAATAAAAGGTACCTATTTAAAATATTTTGAGTTTTTGATTCCAAATATGGAATCCATTTTTTCAAATTCAAAACAGAAAAGTTTCAGAAATTAATTTAAAATAAATTCCAGATGTCAACCCAAAAATTATTTTTTTAAAAGTAATAACTACCAAAATATTGAGAGTTTTTTATGTCCAATTTCAAAGTTAAATTAAATAAAATGACAAAAAATTGATTAAATTAAAAAAATATTAATCTAATTATACTTTAAAACAAATTAAAAAGCAAATTTATACATTAAAAAAATCAGATGAAAAGACAGTTTTAACATAAAATGTAGTACTTTCCCAATTCATTAAAAGTGAACTTTATCTGAAAAATACTACTACTTTAACAAAAATAAATTATTATGTTATGTTTATAAAGAATAAGATTTTTTTTTCATATTTAACATGTAAAAGTGACAAAAATTATATTTAAAAATCATTCAGCATCAAATGGCAGTAAAAAATCATTTTTAGAAAAATACTTTTTTTATCCCAAAAAAATGAATTTATAATTATATCACATCTATAAAACATATAAGATTAATTTAAAACATTAAAATGAATATATATAATATATTTTTCATTAAATAAAAATTCATAAAGTGTGATATAAAAACACAATTATCCTCTTTTAAATATGTTTCCATTAAAATACATCCATTATATTCAATTAGTTTGTATTTACATTTCTAATAAATTGGGTAATTAATGAATCATCATTTAAAAATGTATAAACTATATTTCAAAATATAGTTAATTTTATTCATTCCCTCCATTCAAATGGCTAGATGATAACTACAATTTATAATAATAATAATATTAATTTATTATTTTCTAGTATAACTCTATGTTGTGTGCAACATATGATTTCAAAGAATCTCATTGTTGCTTGTTGATTACGCTATCAGAAAATGTGTCCCATTTAACATAAAATCAATATATTATTCATAAATATTAATAGAAATTAAAATTTATTATTCTATAAATTCTATGGTTGTTACATCCTTCCCCCTTATTGAAATTACATTCTTGAGTTTTTAAAATTGGTCTTGGAAACATCATTGAATGTCTGACATCAGAAAAAGAGTGAACAAAACTGTCAATATAAAATAATGAAATGTTAGTACATTGGTCACTCGTGATAACACATAATAGGATTCCATGTAGGAACAAATTGATATACAATTGAAAATAAGTCTCATAAGTTAATAGGGTGTGCTAGAAAACTTGAAGATAGAAATATTACCACTACAATACCATATAATTATGTTTGGGTAAAAGTATAATGATTAAAGAAAGTGTATAACATTTTTTCTTCAAAATCCATTTCATAGAGTTGAAGAAATTTATTTCTACCTAGTCTAAGATCATCAGTAAATATACATACATGAAAAGTATTACTTAATAATTTAATCAAATTTCTACCACAAACTCATCTTTTTTCCAAACAATGTGTATTCAAGAGGACTTAGTCACATCTGAAGCACTAGAATCAACATATAGAGATTCACATAATCCAAAAAATGTGAACTATATATATAAGGCCCCAACCTTAAACATTAATTAATATTTAATTAAATGAATAATTCACATTGAGGATCTTGTCAGGTTTAGTGTTTTAGAGAATTAGGACATAACTATTACAACTCAAAATTTTACAAAGTAGACACTTCTACATAGTTTCCTATTTTTTTCAAAAATTGAACTCTTGAAAAAAAAGAGTCATGTCTAGTTCCATGTTTAAGACAACATGACTTTTTCATGATCACTTACATGACCCTATTACACATTATGTCCTGTGAAAGACATTTCAAAAAAAACAAGGGATAGTAATAAAAAGATCAGTAAGGGATACACAAAAAAAAGGAAAACTGTTACTTTTTAAAACCAAAAAGTAAACCATTAATACTTTATCAAAGTAATAATTTTCACCTTTATGAAGTAGTAAAAACTCTTCACTGAATAAAAGATCATTACTTACCCTTTTGTAACCAAAAGATTACCATAAAACCCATACAAAGAACACATAACATATAAAGGTAACTTGGAACATAAACATACTTAAATGGAATAACCATACGATCGACTTCCACACATATCACTTAATAGAATAGCCGTACATCCGAATTCCATACCCAATGCATTGGAGGTTATAATTTAACCACCCGTCCTGGTATTCACAGCACCACCCATTAAAAGGTTTTTCACGTAACCACCCATCAAATATCCAAGTACCATTATAAAATCATAACACATAAAACAATTATAAAGGAAAGAAAAAATTTCCATATTTCAATCACAATTTATCACTTAAATATATTGACATAAAAAATCAATTATAAAAACCATTTTCAATACCAAAATTCATAAAAGTGTATATTGTATTTATTTCATTTTAAAAACACTATGGCTTGTTGAGGAAGCCAAAGACCAAATAATACTCACGGCGACAGAAAAAGGTCGTTGTCACTTCGTACTTTAAAAAAACAGTCCTTTATTTCATTTAGTAAACTAATTCGTAGAAAAATATTCCTTTTTAATAAAAATAAAATTAAAAGGGGTCTATACACCGTATAAAAGAAAGTTGGGTATAAAACAAAATATTCCTCAATAGAAGGAGATTGAGACGAAGTCCCTTACCTCGTGTCCGATGTGACTTGATTGCTCTTTAATATCTAGAATAATAACCTAAAGTAAATTTCTACTTGATTAAGAACCTTTTTCAAGATTATTATTCCTTTTATATCACTTATTTCCATGTTATAAACATAATGTAATCACTTACATTTATAATGTTTGTTTTTTTTCGATATTTGGTACTTAAGTCAAAAATGGACTTCTTACAATTACATGTTGTTTAAAGTGGTCAAAGTTTATTTATTTCCAGAATTATATTCATGATTTTTATATCATGTATATCATATATATCCAGAATATACATGTATTTATAATAGTACATAACATTTAGAGGTATGAAATTAAATGCACTGGTCTTGGAGACGGTAAGCTGTACGTACGCATGAACGCTACTTTCATTTCTATTTCGTATTTAATGGAGTTAAATCATAATTATATAAAGGTATATTATAATTCCAGTATAATATCAAATATAATATCACTAACTCCATCCTTTATATGTCCCACATATGGAATTAACGAATAAAATCACTTTGAGGGGGCGATAGTCCGCACTTCCTAAAATGAAATTATCGCGTTTACCCATAATGGAAACTCTAATGGTATGACATAAATGAAATATATAGAAGCATAAGGAAAACATAAACATAATATATATCATATATAAATATAGTGACATCTTAATGGCCACCATGAAAGGTGTTATAAGATGATTTAACAATTATCTTTTCGTGAAGCAGAAATTCGCCAACCAAAGAAATAGTATGGTCTTTAACCATTAGAATGTGGTGTGTGTGTAAGTGTAGCTCTAATATATCTCATAACAACATCCTAGTATATTGGAGATTTTTTGTGTTTTTACAAAATAAAGTAATAGAAACAGTTTAGGGGGTTAGAGAAGCAAAATAAAACAAAAGGCCATAAGAGAAGGCATTACCTTTAAATCGGGTAACTCCCTTTGGTTTGAACAAAAAGGGTTTCTTTAAGAGCTTTCTGCCAAAGGTAAGGCTTATAGAATAAGGAGATGGACGTGGAGAGATAAAATGAGCAGATCTTGGCCGAGACAATTACTTGAGAGGTGTGGGTAAGGTGGTAGAGGTGGGGGCCTTTTATAAGAGGGAGGACGGTCACTCTTGGAATGTATTGAAAAGATACTTTATTATATAATGTGTTTCGGATTTTAAATGTCCCAAAATTATATATTTCAAGGATAAGGTGATATGGTTTCCAAATCCACCCATCCAATAGGTTTTTGACAAGTGTAATTCTTAGAGTTAAATTATCTTTTCATTTTATTTAAATTGTTAATTAATGATGTAATCGCTGCATCATCATGGTGTCATAAATAATTAAATTTATTTAATGTCTAAAAATTATAAAATAAATATCATGATAAATGAAATATTTTTAGATTTCTAATGAATATTTATAGTAAAAAATATGACTTGTATAACCCCATGTAATTTTTTTTAGTAAAATAATACATGTTTTGTGACATTTTTATTTTAACATTAAAAAAACGGTTATTAATGTCATTGTCTTAACCAAGTGGCTCCATCGGGTCCCCAAGTTGACCCATGTATTTTTTTGGTCTTCCATGACACATAAAATAAGGGTAGGACATGTTTCAAGGTAATTTCATATTATTATAACATTATTTTTACATTAAATTACACTACTGACCTTTAATCGCGATTAATAAAACTTAAAAGTTATTATTCACCAAAAAATTATTTTAATCCCATTGAACCACAATTTTCATTCTAATGAAAACCATTTATGTCATATTTTTTAAATTAAATTTATAGAAGTTGTAATGTTTCATTAAAACGTAAAATCAGTTTTTTAACAACCACTTAGTGGTGTCACTATTCATCAAAAATTGAAGTTTTTCAGGAAAAATCAAAAAATTCACCCTAAGATATAATTGATATTACAAATTCAAAAATGATTTATATTTTATAAAATTAAAAACATATAAGTTGCATTAATTAATTTAATAATTAATTCCCGTTGTCAAAACAAATAGCATGTTTTTATGAAAAATATATATCAAAAGTTTGACACTAGTTTAAGGCCAATTTTAAAGTGAAATTAATTTCAATGACCACCATTGCATTAAATGGTAAAAATATATTCTAATTGAACTTTAAAACCAATTAAAAAGATAATATAATCATATAAGTAAATTAGATTAAAAAGAAGTTTTGAATTAAAATACAACAATTTTCACTATTCATTAAAAAATGAACTTTCTCGGAAAAATACCAAAAAATTACACAAAGTAAATTTTGATGTCCCGATTATAGAGAATAATTTTATTTGGTCCAATAGAATGTATAAGAGTGACCAAAACTATATTTAAAGAGGTTTCTCCATTAAAAGCTGATAAGTCGACCTTTTAGTGAATATTAGAGTATCTATGCCTAAAATTGAATTCTTTTCTTATTTTTAGAATTTATATTTTATTGGATAAATGTAAATACATTTAAAAAACAAATATATTACTATTTTAGATATTTCTATTCATTCTCTTCTATACAACGACTACGTGTTAACTACCATTTAAAATTATATTATTATATTACTAGTGTGCAAGATAAGATTTCAATGAAACTCGTTGTTGCATATCGAGTACGCTATCGAACATAGAAACCACATTAAAGTAAAATTAATATTTAATTCAAAAATATTAATAAATATGAAAATGTTCTATTTTTTATTTACCTGGGATTTTACATCCTCCCCTCCATTTGGGAATTGTGTCCTTGAAATTTTATTTACTTATAAAAATAAGTGGGGGTATTTATCCCTCATAGATTTTTCATATTCCCATGTTTACTCTTAAACAATATGGTTTTTCCACAAAACCGTTTCCTGGTGAATTACCTAATTCCGCAACACTAGCTCTCTATGGTCAAGAATCTGGACTGGTCATTTTTCAGAAGAGAGATTCTCTTCCAACTGAACTACCACTGGGCTCAAAACATTAGATGGATCTGGAAGATACTTTCTCAACATCGAAACATGAAATAAATTTGTGTACCTGAGATAAACTCGGAGGTAAAGCCACTCGGTAGGCAACTGATCCAACTCTATCCAGAATTTCATATAGTCCAATGATCCTTGGACTCACCTTTCCTTTCTTACCAAATCGCATCACACTTTTACATGGTGAAAATTTCAGAATAACATGATCACCCACCTCGAAAGATAGATCCTTCATTCGGTTATCTGCATAAAGTTCCTGCCTGTTCTGAGTTGTTTTCATGTGTTTCTGAATCAACTAAATTTTTTCTGCCATCTCTTCCACCAATTCTGGTCCCATCAGTTTCCTTTCCCCTACTTCATCCCAAAAAGATGGTGTTCGATGTCGTTTACCTTATAAAGCATCAAACAGAGCCATGTGTATACTGGAATGAAAACTGTTATTATATGAAAATTCAACAAAAGAAAGATGTTGGTCCAAAATTACTTAATAATCCATTGAGCAAGAACTTAGCATATCCTCCAAGGTCTGAATTGTTTATTCTGACTGCCCATCTGATTGTGGATGAAAAGCTGTACTAAAATTTAATTCAGTACCCAATGACTTCTGAAGGCCTTTCCAAAAGTTAGATGTAATCCTGGGATCCTAATCAGATACAACAAAGAGGGGAACTCCATGCAACCTGACTATCTCTTTAACATACCACCGAGCAATTTGATCTAGAGACAATGTATCTCGAATTGGAAGGAAATGAGCAGATTTAGTCAATCGATCAACAATAACCCAGATTGCATTATTACCTCGATATGTCTTCGGTAATCCCACAACAAAGTCCATGGATATATATTCTCATTTCCCCTCTGGAATAGGTAATGACTAAAGCAACCCTTTCGGTAACTACTGCTTTGTTTTAACTTGCTGACAAGTCAAACACTTCACAGAAAAATCAGCAATATCTCTTTTCATTCCATCCCACCAGGGATACTCCCGTAGATCCCTATACATCTTAGTACTGCTAGGGTGAACTAAAAACAAGGAACTATGAGCCTCACATAACAACTCATTCTTCATCTTTGAATCACATGTCACACATAATATCTTCCCCAACCTCAAAACATAATCACTATCAATGTTAAATTCTGGAAACTTACCATTCTGAACCTGCTCTACCGTTTTCTACAACCCACTTTCTTTCGCTTATGCATGCTTAATTCTGTCTGATAGGGATGATCTCACTGACACCTCAAACAAAACAGAAGAACTTCCTACACCAACAACTTCTATGCCAATGTTCATCAATCAAAAACCAAAGGATCTCATTCCAAATGTAGAATGGTTAATGAAGCATTACTTTTTCGACTCAAAGCATCAACAAATTTATTTTATTTTCCTAGATGGTAATGAATTGTACAATCAAAATCCTTGATTAATTCCAGCCAGCTCCTCTTCCTCGTGTTCAATTATTTCTGAGTGAATTTATACTTTAAACTTTTGTGATCAGTATATATTTCACAATTTACTCCATACAAATGATGCCTCCTAATTTTTAGAGCAAAATCAACAGCAGCTAATTCCAAATCATTTGTAGGGTAATTTAGCTCATGAGTTTTCAACTGACGTGAAGCATAAGCAATTACCTAATGATTCTGAATAAGGACACAACCATGTCCCTTCAATGAAGCATCACTGTAGATAACAAACTCACCATTTCTGGAAGGAAGTACCAAAACTAGAGCATTCACCAATCTTCTTTTCAACTCTTGAAAACAATCATCATATTCTTTTGTCCACATAAACTTAACACCCTTCTGAGTTAACATAGTCATTGTACTAGATAACCATGAAATATTTTCAACAAACCTTCAGTAGTAACCTGAAAACCGAAGAAAACTATGAATCTAGGTTTCATTTGTGGGTCTTGGACAATCTTCAACAACTTTTGTTTTAGCAGGATCAATATTTATGCCATTTTTTGAAACAATGTGACCAAGGAAAGAAATTTTTTGTAACCAAAACTCACACATGCAGAATTTTTCCTACAATTTATTTTCTATTAAGGTTTGCAAGATAACCCTTAAATGACATTCATTTTCCTCTTTACTTTTAGAAAACAACAAAATATCATCAATGAAAACAACCACAAAATTATCCATGAACTAATGGAAAATTCAATTCGTAAGGTCCATGAATACAACAGGTGCATTGGATAACCATAAAGTCATTACTACAAATTTATAATGGCCATATCTAGTACGAAACACAGTCTTTAGAACATCTGCTTATTTTACTTTCAACTGATGGTACCCTGACCTCATGTAAATCTTCGAAAAATACTGAGTTCCTTAGAGCTAATCAAACAAATCATAGATATGAGGCAAAGGATACTTGTTCTTAATAGTGATGTTATTCAAGGATCTATAATCAATGCAATGTCTAATTGAATCATCTTTCTTTTTAACAAATAAGACAGGAGCACCCCATGGTGATGTGCTAGGTCAAATGAAACATTTATCTAATAACTCCTAAAATTGCTTATTTAACTCTAAAAGTTCAACATGAGACATTCGATATTGGGGTTTTGAAATTGGATTAAAATCAGGAACTAATTCAACAGTAAATTCAACTTCCCGATCATGAATAATACCAGGAAGCTCATCAAGAAAAACATCAAGATACTCATTTACCATTGTCACAACATTAATCTAAATAGGTCCTTTATTTTCCACAATATGTGAAAGGTGACATTCATTTCCATATTTTTCTAGTTTCTCAACTTCATGATATGTTATCAAAAGAAACAGTTCATTCTTGTAAACAAACTAAAAATCTATTTGAAAAGAAACCATTTTAGCTCTGCTGTCAATCATAGCATGATAAACAGAAATCCAATCCGTGCCCAAAATAACATCGTACTCTACTAGAGGAAAAAAATAAGATTTTTAGGTAGATTCGTTCCGTACACAAGGATAGGAATGTTCTTGTAATTTCTTTTTGTCTCAACGTTTCCTCCGGGTGTTTTTGCTATAAGTTTAGGATTAATATATTGATTTGGAATTCCCAATTTACTATAAAAATTCTCAGAAATGAAAGAATGTGTAGACCCTGAATTTAACAACACATTAGCATAATCGTAAAAAACAAATATTATACCAGATACTACTTCATTCGATGGCCCAACATCTGATGAATTATTTGCAAAGGATTTCACCACCCCATTCTGTGTGCATTCTGGATGCTTTCCCTCAGTTGAGTTCTTTTTTAAACACTAATTTTCATAATGAACCATTTCATTACACTTAAAACATCTTACTGCTAGCTTTTCATTTCCTACTTAATCATCGTCCTTAGAGTTATGAGCAATATGACCAGACATACCACACCAAAATCACTTTCAAGACTTGGATAAACATTCCCCAGGATGCATTTTACCACACTTCTCACAGGATGGATATTTGTTTTTCTTACCTCCTTGCTTCTTTGATGAATTCTTCCCCTTTTCCTACTAACTGGACCTCTTATTCTGTTGTTTTTCAAAGAACACATGATCATCAGCAAACTCCATGTCCACCTTCTCTGCACATCGAACAAGTTTTTCATAAGTTTTTAACTCACGAGAACCTAAATCCCATCAATACCTTGGATTTAAACCTGAGTTAAAATGGATTATTTTACTATCAAGATCTCATATGAAATTTGGAGCATACATTGCCAGTCGAGTGAACTTTGCTTCCTAAACAGCCACTGAGTCATCCTCCTACCTCAATTCTAGGAATTGTTTTTCCATCCTAAGATGAACTACCTTAGGAAAATATTTCTCATGAAACATACCTTTTAATTCATCCCAGTGAAGATGATGAATCTCATCAATGTCCCTGATATTTTTCATCATCGACCACCACTAATCAACTTCATCATCAAAACAGTAAACAACAAGACTAACCTTTTGATGTTTTGAACACCCCAAGACATAAAAAATCTTCTCCGGTGTTTTAATCCACCCTTCAGCTAGCATAGGGTCAAATGATGATCTAAATGGTGGGGGATGTGGCCTCATTAAATGTTCCACCACTGACATGTTCCTCTGCGATTGATCTGGCTGATCTCGTGCATGGATACCACCACCATTTATACCCTGAGTCAACTGTGCAATAACTGCAACAAATTGTTCAGTTCCAATTCCGACCATCTCAGGTTGCTGATTTGGATGGTTGTCTTCCTCTTGATGTCATCTCAACATAGCTGCCTTGTTTCCTTTGTGGAAAACCATTCTGAACATAGAAATATCTTAGGAGAAGCAACATGGTAATCTTTAAATGCTATATCATTTCAATCATACCATAAATTAATTTGTAAATTTAACAATTTTCTAACTCCTAAAGTTGTCTTAACCAAACTTTGATACCAACTATAAGGCCCTGACCATAAACATTACTTAATATTGAATTAAATGAATAATTCACATTGAAGATATTTTCATGTTTATAGTTTTAGGGAATTAGTACATAACTATTACATCTCAAAACTTTACAAAGTAGAAACATATACATAGTTTCCTTTTTTTACAAAACATGAACACTTGAAAAAAAAGAATTCATGTCTAGTTCCATGTTTAAGAAATCATGAATTTTCTTTGATCACATCCTTGACCCTATTCCACATTATGTCTTGTGAAAAAAATTTAAAAAAACATGGGATGAGCATAAAAGTCTTAGTAAGGGATACACTTAGATGGAAAACTGTTAGTTGTTCAAAGAAACAAGTAAACCATGAATACTTTATCAAAGTAATACTTTTCACCTTTATGAAGTAGTAAAAACTCTTCACTTAATAAAATATCTTTACTTACCCTTTTGTAACCAAAATATTTCCTTAAAACCCATAAAAAGAACACATAACATATAAAGGTATCTTGGGACATAAAGATACTTAAATGGAATAACCATACGGACGAATTCCACACATATCACTTAATGGAATAGCCATACATCCAACTTCCATACCCAATGCATTGGAGGTTATAACATAACCACCCGTACTGGTATTCACGACACCACCCGTCATAAGGTTTATCACGTAACCACTCGTCAAATGTCCACGTACCATTATAAAATCATAACACATAGAACAATTATAATGGAAAGAATACATTTCAACATTTCAATCACAATATATCACTTAAATATATTGACATAAAAAATCCATTATAAAAACCATTTTCAATACCAAAATACAAAAAAGAGTATATGGTATTTATTTCATTTTTAAAACGTTGCAGCTTGTTGAGAAAGCCTAAGACCAAATAATACTCGCGGCAGAGGAAAAAGATTATTGTCACCGCGTACGTTAAAAGTAATATTCCTTTTTTTCATTTATTAAAACGCTTCGTAAAAAAAGATTCCTTTTGAATAAAATTATAATTCAAAGCATTTTATACACTGTATAAAAGAAAGTGGTGTATAAAACAAAATATGCCTCAATGAATGGAGATTGAGAAGAAGTCCCTTACCTCGTGTCCAAAGTGTCTCAATTTCTCTTTAATCTCCTGAATAATAAAATAATGTTAATTTGTACTTTATTAAGAACCTTTTTCAAGAATATTATTCCTTTTATATCACTTATTTCCATGTTATAAACATTATGTATTCATTTAGGTTAATAATGTTCATTTTGTTGATATTTGGTACTTAAGTCTAAAATAGACATCTTACAATTACATGTTGTCCATGCGGTCACAGGTTCAATATATCCAGAATGATATTCATCATATGGATTACATATATATCTTATATATCCAGAATATACATGTATTTATAATAGTACATAACATTAAGAGGTCAGAAATTAAATACACCGTTCATGGAGACGGTAAGTCGTACGTACGCATGAATGCTACTTTCATTTCTATTCATTATTTAATGGATTGAAATCATAATGATATAAAGGTATATTATAATTTCAGTATTATATAATATATAATATCATTAACTCAATTTTTTATAAATCCCACATATGGCATTAATGAATCAAATCACTTTGTGGGGGCGGTAGTCCTCACTACCTAAAATGAAATTATCGTGTTTACCCATAATGGAAACCATAAAGGTATGACATAAATGAAAAAATCATAATAATAAGGAAAACATAAACATAATATATATCATATATAAATATAGTGACATCTTAATGGCACCATGAAATGTGTTAAAAGAAAACTGAACAATCATCGTTTCGTGAGGCAGAAATTCGCCAACCACAGAAACAGTATGTTCTTTAACCATTAGACGGAGGTGTGTATAAGTGTAGCTTGGATACGTCTCATAAAATCAGCCTATTATATTGGATATACTGGTGTTGTTACAACATAAAGGAATAAAAACATTTTAGGGGGTTGGAGAAGCAAAATACAACAAAAGGACCTAAGAGAAGGCATTACCTTTAAATCGGGTAACTCCCTTTAGATTGAACCAAAAGGTTTTTTAAAGAGCTTTCTGCCTAAGGTATGGATTCTAGGATGAGGATAGGTATGTGGAGATATAAAATGAGCAGAGATTGTCCAATCCAATGGCTTCAGATGTGTGGGTAAGGTGGTATAAGTGGGGGTTTTTTATAAGAGGGAGGAGGGGCACTCTTTGAATGTCTTGAAAATATACTTTATTATATAACAAGTTTCAGATTATAAAGGTCCCACAATTATATATTTAGATGATAATGTGATAAGGTTTTGATATCCACACATCAAATACGTTTTTGACAAGTGTAAGTCTTAGATTTTAAATTATCTTTAAATTTTATTTAAATCATTAATTAATGAGGTATCACTACATCATCCTGGTGTCATAAATAATTTAATTTATTTAATGTATAAAAATTATAAAAAAAATATCATGATGTAGGAAAACTTTTTAGATTTCTAATTAATATTTATAGTCAAAAATATGAATTTTATAACCCCATGTAAAAAATTGATTTAGTAAAACAACACATGTTTTGTGACATTTTTATTTTAACATTAAATTAAAAGTTATTATTGTCATTTTCATACCCAAGTGGATCCATGGGGTCCCCATGTTGACCAATGGATAATTTTTTTCGGCCATGAAATATACAATAAGGGTAGGAAATGTTTCATAGTAATTTCATATTATTATAACATTATTTTTACCTTAAATTTCACTAATTACCTTTAATCGTGATTAATAAAACTTATTGTTCACCAAAAAAATTATTTTAATCCCATTGAACCACATTTTACTTCCTAATGAAAACCATGTATTTAGGATTTTTGAAAATAAATTCACATAAGTGGTAAAGTTTCATTAAATTGAAAAATCAGTTTTTTAACTACCACATAGTGGTTTCACTATTCATCAAAAATTGAAGCTTTTCAGAAAAATACAAAAAATTTATCCTAAGATATATTTGATATTTTGAATTCAAAAATGATGTCTATTTTAAAAAATTCAAATCTAATAAGTTTCATTAATTAATTAAATAATTAATTCCCGTTGTGAAAACAAATACTGTGTTTTTATGAAACAATATATATCAAAAGTTTGACACTATTATAAGTCCAATTTCAAAGTGAAATTAATTCCAATGACCACCATTGGATTAAATGGTAAAAATATATTCTAATTTAACTTTAACACCAATTCAAAAGATAATCTAATAATATAAACAAATTAGATTAAAAAGTGGTTTTGAATTAAAATACAACATTTTTCACTATTTATTAAAAAATGAACTTTCTCGGAAAAATACCAAATATTTACACAAAGTTAATTTTGATGTCCCAATTCTAAAGAATAATTTTATTTTTTTCCAATAGAATTTATAAGAGTGACCATACCTATATTTAATGAGGTTTCGCCATCAAAATCCAATAAGTCTACCTTTTATTGAATATTAGAGTATCTTTGCCGAAAATTGAATTCTTTTCTTATTTTAAGCCTTTATCTTTTATCAGATAAATGTAAAAAGATTTAACTAACATATATGATCATATTTTAGTTATTTCTATTAATTCCCGCCAATAAAACGACTACGTGTTAACTACCATTTAAAATAATATTATTATATTACTAGTGTGCTAGGTATGACTTCAAAGTAAATCATTGTTGTGTATCAGGTAAGCTATCGAACATAGCAACCACTTTAAAGTAAAATTAATATTTAATTCGCAAATACTAATAAATATGAAAATGTTTTATTTTTTATTTACCTGGGATATTACAATATATTTCCACTCTCTTTATACATTAGCTAAAACAAAATGATATAATAAATATAAGATAATCCCCCAAAGGATAATCCTTATCAAAAAAGAAATAATACTCTTAATGTCTGAAATTGAACAAAAAATACCCAAATTTCAACAAAGACCATGCAATGCACAATTTTCTTATAATTATTCTAAATATCCAACTACAATTGACAACCAAAATTCAAAAGAATTCGATCACATAGTCTTCCATGACAAACCATAGAATTTATCTCCAAATAACATTGACTACTCCTAAAGGCTCATACTGAAAATTAATTAACATAATCACATATTATGTATGATAGGTTAATCATTTCCATAAATAAACCGAATTTCCATATGTCAACAAAAAAACATATATTCTTCCAAAAATATATTTCAATCATTACTCTACAAATTAAATCCCATTGTATTATATTTTAAATAGGCATGCAGTGTTCCCCAAAGAGAGAAAATCCTCCAAAATAACCTTTATCAATTTATCACCAAATCATTTTCCTATACTATGGATATCCATTTGAAAAAATATAAGTTCCCCAAACCAACTTATTCTTTATCCATAAGATAATTTAACAAAAATTAATTCGACATACAAACTAAGGAATTCATGTTGTCCAGTGGTAGGCAATAAATCCAAGTCACACTTGTCAGCTCGGAATGTACCAAGCAACACAAGAAGGGGTGGGTGAATTGTGTATTTTCAAATTACCTTCCACAATTATGATTTTTGAATCCCTCTGAAAATTAATAAGATTTTCAGTTTTTTTCATCTGTTTCAAAAGGTAAAACCAATATGAAGAAGTGAAAACACTGAATTTTATAGTGCTTTGGGCCACAAGGATCCCCTAGTCCACTCCACCAATCACCCTCTCGGCGAACTTGGTGATATCAATAGAACATGTCTTCTTATCGCAAGACCATCAATCCATAACTGATTGTAGTTAGTTCACGCCTTTACATATAAGAATATAAAAAAAATCATCTGGTTTTGTAAAAAAGAACTGATGTCCATAGCTTAGACTGAGATTCTGATACTCCACCACAATTGGGTACAAGCAGTCTAAACTCCAATCAATTGGTTTTGATTTGAAAATTTGTATGGTTGATATTCAGAGTTGTAGTAGTACACAACTAAAAAATGTTGGATCATCATTTTCTTTTGAAAGGAATTTCTTCACGAAAGAATAGTCTACATAGATACTTTTTGTAGAATGATATTCAATAAAATTTTAACATCATGTCATAAAAATGATGTTTAGAATGATCAACACTTTGAAATCATCTCCTCTTTTTCTGATGATCGAGATTCAATCGACTATAATAGCAACACTTAAAAAATTATCAGTATCAACAACTATTCGCACATACATAAAATATTAATTTTCCTCGTCTTTATAAATAATAAATAAATCAAGTGACATTCGTCGATATTTCCAAATCTAAAATGCTTTCCTGATTAATCGCGGGAATTCAAATATTAAACGAAACATCCATTAAGAATAAAAGTCATTTTTCGAGAAAAAGGGTTCTTTGAAATAGATCGAAATGATCTTTGAATAAGTCATTAGAACTGATTAAATCATTCCTGCTGATTTGAATAAGAAATTTGGAACCACAAATCACTTCCATTGAGAAGAAAACATTGGGTTAAGATGTGTAGTGTAAAGTTCTTTTACCAACGTGCAATCTGCTAACCATACATTCATTTCTGTAACATAAGGATAAAATGTTGCTTTCATCTTCCATAAATTCATCTACATAATGTAGGGTTGTCACATAGGGTTGATGAACCCTACATTCCTATATTTCCAGAATGTAAGCTTCATAAACACTTTTCTAGATTCCAACATAGGGTAGTAGATCCATACATGGTCTTCTTAGCATAGCATAGGGATGATTCTCCTTACATGCACTATTCACAATACATTTGAAATTGAAAATTTTCAACATATAATAGGGATAATGATCTATACATGCAATGTTCATTGTAGCAAAACGTAGGGATGGAAACACTTTTTCTGGAGTAAATCTTATAATAGTGGAATTTCGTTGATATGAAAAAAATTCATGAAAAACATACTCGAAAAAATCATTATAAATCAAACAAGGGTATTTGTGGGAATAAAAATCATCATAGATTATAGAGTTTTTCATGATAATACATTCCCAATAATCTCTCCCATTTTGATGATCAAAAAACCCATAAAATAATCTGTATACCTCAATACAATATTCAAGTAATATTCTGAATGATGTTTGTGATTTTCATTGAAAAAATAATATGATATTCATTATTGATCCTTTTCACATATGAATCTTCATCTCCCTAATCTATCTTCATCTCCCCTTTCCAACTATCTCCCCATTTTATCTTCATATCCCCCATTTGGGATATCAAAAAGAAGGTTTGAAAGAAAAAATCATATGTACTACATTAATGTAACACTGAACTATAAAGTAAGAGTTACTAATACTATTAAGAGAAATAAATTTAGGATTTGATGTTAAGACTTGAATGTAAAGAAAATAATTACATCGTCAAATTAAATTTATCAAATTATAACATCAATGAAATGTTTGAGTTTATGTATCATCCACCATTAGCAAAGAGAGGGTCAAAAGGAGGGGCTTTCATTAGGTTCTCTAGACTCTGTGGGTTCATTAGGTGGGTGAGAAATGGCCTCATCTGAACTAGTAAGCTTAATGATCTTCATCAGCATAATCTGGAAGTGGTTGATGGATGCTTCTATCCATTATTGAAGAATATTCTTTGAGTCCAGACCAACCTTCATGTGTTCAACAGGATCGATCTTCATGAAGTCATTTATTGCCTCCTCTGACCAAATGAAATAATTAAACTTGTACTTAAGTAGAGTCACCACTAATATGATCCATGAATCGGTTGAAGTGATATGTATCAGTAGGTTCCATTTATTATCAATCAGCACATTCAAAGGTGTACTGTTTCACTAGAGAGTGTGCAGTTTGTCATTAAAATTAGCCAACACTGTTGTAATGGCTTCATTCCATTTAATAAGATGTGGATATTTTTTATGAGATGAGGAAGAGGCACTTGCACTTTCATTAAGATATTGAAATTCCCCCACCACCATTTTCTTGAAATATTCAAACTCAAAATTCTTCACTGCTTCACCTTTCATTGAATATATCTCTCCAGATAAAATATTTACGAATTATCTAATATCTCCAACTAAAATGACATTTTTAATGAACAGTTCCTTGTGATGCTTTTGAGTTTCAAATTATTCTCTGGGCACTGCAGTCAGTTTGTATTCCTCAAAAATTTTCTATTTTGCTTCTAATTTTTCCATTAAGAAGGCATTCTGAGCATCCAATAGACGAATATAGAATACATGGGCATTAGCCTTTGAGTCATATGATTCATATTGTTCTCTCTCATGTTCCATACTAACCACATCCATGATTAGCTATCGATTCTCTCCAGGACCAGTTCTATACATAGATTCACCTATGGCCATTAAATCTAAAGAAATCATGGAAATATCAGCATGGTTTTGGATAAATTTTCAAGGATTTTTATGGCTTTGAGCCCCTTTCTAAACATCATCAACTAGCTCACCTTTTTGAGCCTCAGGTTCCGGTACATTTCGCACTTCATCCACTATAGCATTTATAAGAACTGATGTTCTTATTCTATTGAAATGAGATAATTATTCTAGTGGTCATGATCTACTGTAGTCATCTAGAATCTGTCACACAGAGCCAAAAAATGGAATAATTATTAAGCATCGACCAATAAATTTCTCTATTCCTCAGCACCAAAAGGTTATAAACTATTTCACGAATTTTTCCATATAATCCCCAGCTTCTTAAACACCCCAGAAGTCAACGTTTTTCAATGGTGGAACCAATGTTCACAAAACACACTAGCCAACATTCCATTTTTTCCTTAAAAGACTATAGATAATTCTACCATAGGGATAATATCCCATCTTTGCTTCAGGATGACAGAAATGTCTAAAATAAGTCAGCATAAATGGATAGAAATTGAAGTTGTTGTTTTAAAAAAAATAAAAACATCACATACAAATCTGGATATATGGCCTTCTCTAGCTCGACTATACTGGGATGTGTAGAAGACTTTATGAACACCATCATAACTCACCTATCTGGAGTCGGTTCCATGGGAATGATCTTCTTGATGGTTATTATTCAGAATAATGAAAACATTTTATCCTATATGGAATACATACTATGACCAATATTCTTTAAATAAAAATTGAACAACCCCTCATGGGGGAAATGTAGTTCATATGCTATCTCGACCGAAGTGAAATAGAATTCATTGTAATGAATTTTAGAAACCATTGTATCATCCTCAAATCTGAAACTGAAGGAATCATTTAAATAGAATTCCAAAACATCATGATTATAAACAACCTGTGTATTATGTTCCCTAAAGATATACTCTATCCCTTGAAACCTGATTTCTTGCATGAGAGATAAATTTGTTGAGTCTAGATAGGAAAAGTCAATTACTTTTACTCTAATAATTCTTTTGTCTTTCTACTATTGATAGAGAGAGAGCTCTAACTCCACATCGTATACTCTCCTTGAGCTATCCATAATCTGAAGGTTTCTAGTTTGATATTTTGAAGGTTTAGGGTTTGATTTATTTGTGATCGGGCTTTGAGAGTGAGTGTGATTGATTGACAGACATGATGTGTGGTAAAGGATAATGAAAGCATAATAACATAAATGGGTTTCTAGCGCTGATTGAGATGATACTCATTACAATAAAAGAACATTTTATTTTATTACATTCTTGAAAAAAGAAAAGGAATATTAAATTGTAAAAAATAAATTAAATAAATAAATATATGGAAAGTTTTAAAGTCTTATAAACTAAAACTATAGGAGCACTTAAAAACAGAGTAACTGAAACTAAATATTTACTTAAAATTAAATAATCCTAACTCCCCCTTAATAAAATAAAAACTATTTCTAGGAAGTGGTTTAGTGAAAACATCAGCTAATTTATATTTAGTATTAACAAATTCCAAAGATATGTCCTTTTTTAGGATATGATCTCATAGAAAATGATGCTTTATATCAATGTGCATAGTCTTCGAGTGAATTATAGGACTCATTGAAATATTTATAGCACTAGTATTATCACATAAAATAGTTGTACAATTAAACTTTAGTCCAAAGTCTAGTGGAGTTTTTTTCATCCACAACACTTGTTCACATAAACTACTTGCAGATATATATTATTCCTCGACGGTTGACAGAGAAAATGAGTGTTGTTTTTTACATGATCATGATACAAATGAGTTTCCTAAAATGTGACAGGTTCCTGATGTGATTTTTTGATATAATCTAAAGCCACAAAAATCAGCATCTGAATATGAAATTAAATTAAAATCAGACATTTTGGGGTAATGATGAGATTCAAAAAAAAGTTTTTTTTATGTATCTAAAAATTATTTTAACTGTAGTAAGATGGTATTCATTAGGATTTATTAAAATATTTCACAATGTCATACTGAATACATAATGTTGGGCCTCCTAGCATTATGATAAAATAAACTACCATTGATACCTCTATATAACATGTTTTCAAATGGTTTTCAAGAATTATCCAAATCATGTTTTACATTAGTACACATAGGAGTTGTATATGTCGTACTATTTTCAAGTGCAAATTTTTTATTGACTCAATAATGTATATTCTTTTATTTAAAAAATTTCCAAAATATATTCTGTAAATTTGATATCATAATAAGAAATTAAATTCTCCAATAATACTCATTTAAATTTATTTTTTCATTCAATTTGAGAAATCATTACAATGATTTATATTAGTTGAACCGAAAATTACATAATAAAAATATATTAGAACTAATAAAATATTAGAGAAAACTGTTTTCTTAAAATGTGTTGCGTCTTCCAGACTAACCGTAAATTCATTTTTCTAAATAAAAGAACATAGTATTTCATACCAAGCTCTAGGTGGTTGTTTAATGCCATATAGAGCTTCATTATGTTTAAATATAGAGTATGGTTTTTGAGATTTTTTAAAACCCAAAGTTAGTTCAACTTTGGGGAAAAAATTATATATGAGACACAAAGGCTAAAAGAATTCTAATGGATTATAATATATCTACAAGGGAAAAGTTTTCACCATAATCTATACCTTCTTCCTAATTTTATCCGTAAGCTAATAATCTATCATTTTTTATAGTTATTATTCCTTGATCATCACGTTTGTTTCTAAAGTCCCATTTAGTTCCTATAATTGGATAATATAATGGTCTTTCAACTATATTCAAAACTTCATTCCTCTTTACCATGTTCAACTATTCTTTATTTTCTAAAGTACAATATTCATCTTTAATGGATTCTTTTATAGACATAGGTTCTAATTGAGTTTGAAAGGGAGATAATTGTTCTATGTTTCCTATAATTATTCTATTTATAATTCCTATGTCTAGGTCTCCTATAACAGTTTTTAAGGGTTAATCATTTTAGGTTCTATTATGTCTGTGTAAAATAGTAATTTTCTTGGTAGTTTCATGTTCTTTTGATCTGGATGGATTTTTATTATTTTCAAAATCATTTATCAGGTTTTATAATTTCATGTTATCATTAGAGTCAGTAATTTAATCAATTTGATCTTTCTCTTTATTGAAAGGGTTAGTTTCATCATACTTCACATGAACTGATTCTTCATCATTCGTTGACTTTTTATTAAGTACTCAACAAGATTTAGAAGTAGCAAAATATCCTAAAAATATTCCTTATTCATAGTTTGGGATAAACATATCAAGATTAACCTTGATGTTTAGGACATACACTTTGCATCCAATAACGTTAAAGTACATTACATTAGGCTTTCTTTTATTCACAAGTTCCCAAGGCATATTTTTGAAAATTGATCTAATTAATTATCTATTCATTATATAATAGGATAATATTATTGATTCTTCATATAGGTATGTAGGAAGAGTGTATTCAGTTAGCATTGTCCTACACATTTTTGTAATTGTTCTATTTCTTCATTCAATTATTCTATTCTATTGATGTGTTCTTGGTGCAGAGTAAGTGCGTTTAATACCGAGATTTGAAAAAATGAAGTTAATTCTTAATTCTTAATTTCTCCACCAAGATCACTTCTTAATGAAATTATTTTAAGACATTTTCCATTTTTATTAATTTTGCAAAAACATTCACATACAGTTACCACTTCAGTTTTGAGTTTTAGAAAATAAACCATTGTAAATCATCAATAATCATTAACTAAAACATATACATATAATTTTCCAGATGAACTAGTTATTTTGGATGTTCCAAAAAAATTATATGGATAAGTTCTCATGGTTTACATGTATCAATTTTTTAAATGATTGAAAGGAAGACTTGTGTTGTTTTCCAATTTTAAATTCATCACAGAATCTCTCACTATCAAATTTACGACTATGAAAATCATAAATTAATTTCATCTTAGAGAATTTACCTAAAGCATGTATATTACAATGAAGAAGTCTTCCTTGCCAAATCCATAACTCATTTACCTTAGCAGTCAAACAATTTACATTCTATTTACCCAAATAATTTAACTCCAAATTATAAACCTTATTAGTTCTAAGTGTTTTAAATTTATGAATGGAATCTTTAAATACAGAACATGAATTGTTAGAAAAATTAACATAACATCCATCAGCACAGAGTTGATAAATACTTACCTGGTTGTTATTCATCCCTTGTACATTTAATAACTTGTTGATTGATATAGTATTTGGATCACTAACAATTCCAAGTCAAATAATCTTTCCGTTGGAATTATCGCTAAAGGAAACTAGACCTCAATATATTTGAATCAGTGTACTGATGTTTTCTGAGTTTCCACTCATGTTCTTTGAGCACCCACTACCCATTTACCATACTGTTTCTCTAGTTCTATGAACTATTTACTTAAAAATCAATCAGTCAATATTTTTTTTGGTACCCACATATTCTTGCTTCTAGTAGTGTTAGCTAGAAGTGTTTATGGAACCCAGATTTTAATTTTTTTTACATAACTCATATCATTTATTTCATATAATATTTTTAAAATTAAATCCTTTTTAATTCCAATTATCTATGGATTTCTTATGCAACCATTTTTTGATATATGACCTTGTGTTCAACAATAATTACAAGATACACTTTTTGATTTAAGAACAAAATAAATTTTATAAATCTTGAGTTTTTCACCCTTACATACTATACCAATTTTTTTTTTATTTTGATGATATTCTTGCAAAGAATTTCATTTAATATATTTTCTCCATTAGTAAAAAAGAGAGAATCACTTTTGTATGTATCTACTTCATCTTGTAATGCTTTGATCCTGATTTCATGATCCCTGTTATTTTTAGTAGGTGAATTGATTTTTTCATTCAACTCCTCATATTGTTTGAGTAGATTTTCTCTTTCTCCAAATACTACTTTGCGAATATTTTTTAACTATTTGTTATTATTTAGTAAGAAATCATATTTTTTCCCTCGCATTGAGCACTAAGAAGCTATATTTTCATTCTAACAACTACCAAAATCAAAATTAGAGGAATAAAATGATTCTACCCATTCTTCTTCTTTATCCATAAAGCACATGTTGGATTTTTTATTCTGTAGTTCGTTTTATAAATAAACATACTTGGAGAAGTTGGTGTCTTCAGATACTGTCCATGTAGCCTTTATTTCTCTTTTCCCTTTTTGCTTATAATAATCATTTTTATGATATTTATTTTGAGGTCTTTTACTTTCTTCGTTCAATTGAGGAAAATCAGTTTTGATGTGTCCTAATATTTTTCACTCATAAAATTGAACTTCTATAAAATATATCTCTTCCTTCTTATAGATTTTTCTAAATCTTCTTTTATTTTAGTTGAACATGCTATTCTTTTTGGCTAATTGAACTAGTTTAATATCAGAATCTAAGGAATCTGAATTCCTCTCCATTTTTTCTTCTTTTGGATTTTTTCTTTGTTTCTGGGATGTCACATTAAATGAATTGATTTCGCTTTTCCCAATAACTTTATGAGATTCATCTTATTCTAGAATTTATGCTTCAAATAACATTAGAGTCCCAATTAATTCATTCATTGTTAAATTTTTGACTGGAGATGATAAGTGAATTCTAGCTGATATTCCATTCCATTTCACGGGTTGTACACTTAATAAATTCAAGGATATATCAGGTTAACTGATTGGATCACACAAGGATGGAAAATTGTTAAAAATTTCAGTCAGCCTTCCATTCATCTGTGTATTGCTCACTCCATAGAAAATTATGATATAATCAAATTTTAATTTCTATATTACATATTTCACTTTCCGGACATTCTTAGTACCTTTGTAGTATATTGCAATCATTTTTCCATATATTTTATGCTATTGGGAATTAGGATACCCTGTAGAGTTTGTTCGGTCCAAGGCCACAAATAACTGTATTCATTGCTTTTGAATTCATATTATAATCTGCTTCAATAGCTGCATCCCATGTCTCTATTTTCTCAAGAATATTGTAAGGATATAGGATTTTTTTAATAGACATTATATCTATGATTCTTTAAAAATATAATCATCCCTCACTTCTATCATCCATAGTTTTCACTATTGAAACAATGAGAACACACCATTGAAATTCCCACCTTAGGATTAGTCATTAATATTTTCTTCGTACATATATAATATGATTCACTTTGCTAGAGATTTATTCAAAAATTTCTCTTTTGATACCAAATGTTAGGTCGAAATGTTCAGAGAAACACAAGAGGGGGGGGGGGGTGAATTGTGTATTTTCAAATTACCTCCCACTATTCAGATTTTTTAATACCTCTGAATATTATCATGATTTGTAGTTTTGTTATTTTGTATGAAAACTGTAATGGATATGCAGATGTATGGAAGATAGATTTTTATTGTGGTTCAGGGAACAAAGATCCCTTAGTCCACTCCCCAAATCACCCACTCTGTGAGCTCGACGATTTCACTATAATAGGTCCCCTTATCACAAGAACTTCAATCCATAACTGAGTGAATGTAGGAGACACTTTTACAAATAATACTAACACAAAAAAGTCTTCTGGTTCTGTAATGAAGAACCAATATCCACAACTTAGTCTGAGAAGCTAATACTCCACCACAACTGAATATGAGAAGTGGAAACTCCAATAAATTGGAATTGATTCATAATATATGAAGGTTGATCTTTATAGTTGCAGTAGTACACAACTGACAGTTGATGAATCATGTTCTTTATAATGGAATTTAATTGAGAAATAATAGTCTAAAGAGATCTTATTTTCATAATGATCTTAATTAACATTTTAACATCATATATGAAAAATGAGGTCGAGAATGATTCATACATTGAATGCTTCTCATCATTTGTAGATCATCGATATTTGATCAACTATAGTATCTTCACATTAAAAAATATTATTATCAACAACTATTCACACATACATACATTCTTAGTTATGCTCAGCTCTGTAAAAATCAAACAGAGCAAGTGATTTCCTTCGAAATATCTAGATCCAAAACTCTTTTTTGATTAATCACGTGAATTAAAATCATAAAAGGAACTTCCCTTAAGAATCAAAGAGGATCTCCTAGAAAAATGGTTCTTTGAAATAGATCATAATAATCTTAGAATCAGTCACTATCTTTGATTATATAATTCCAGCTAATTTGAATAAGAAATACAGCTTCACAGATCACTACCATTGGGAACACAACATAGGGTTAAGATGCTTAGCATATGGTTCTTTTACCGACATACAGTTTAGTGACAATACTTTCATTTTGCATAACATAGGGATAGAACATAGCATTTATCATCCATAAGTTCATTTACATAATGTAGGGATGTCACAAAAGTTTTATGAACCATATTTTCTTATATTTTCGTAATGTAAGCTTTATGAATTGTATTTCTTGATTCCAACATAGGGTTGTTGATATATATGCGATTTTCTTAGTGCATCATAAGGATGATGAATCATATGCACACTATTCACTATATGTTTGAAATAGAAACTTTTCAACATAGCGTAGGGATAATTATCCAAAGATGCATTATTCATAACAACATAACCTAGGATTGGAAAAAATATATCTAGACTAAATCCTATAACATTACAATTCCTTTGATATAAACAAATTTCATGAAAAATGAAATCATAAAAAACATAATTAGAAAACAAACAAGGGTATTTGTGGGCATCAAAATCATCATTTATTATAGATTGTTTTTGAGACAATACATGCCCAAAAAATATTTGGTTGTTGGTTTGATTCACATAGCATGGTCCTATGTGACTGGTTGCCATAAAGTCTACATGTTTCCTTTTTTCAAAAACAAGATAAATATAATAACATTAATAAAATGTGATAAAATCCTTAAAATTGTCCATAACATGTTTTAACCTCAACGGTTATTTTATACGTCACATATTGCATCCAAAATACGAATAACTCATAATTATCTCAAAAAATAAGATCACACAAACTCTTAAGGTTATACATTATGTCCACAAAAGAATAGATTATTCTTCCTTGAATAAAATTCCCACAAATCAATATTCAGGGTTACACATACTAGAAAAAGTATTCCAAGGCAGTCCTATCATAAATAAATTTAATTATGCCATCATCTATTGATCCAACATATAATTTCAATTTATAGACATCATAATCATCGAACATTATTCATGATCCTGTATCCATGTTTTTCCATCTTATTCTTTTACAATTCATTCCTAAAAACAAAATCATGCATAATGTCCTATGATTTATGTTATTACAAAACCTGATCTAAGAAACAATACATAACTTTCAGAGGTCATTCTAATTTTCCCTATCGTTAATTGAATTGGAATTGGGCATTGGTAAAAATATATTAGTAATATCCTGCTGGTCCCATTCCTGAAACTTCTTTATAAAAAATATATATGTATAATGACCATGAACACCACATTTAAAACATTCAATTGGTGCTTCAGAAAGAACTTCTTTCCCTTTTTCAGGAGTAAACTAGATGCTTCATTTTTACATGTAATATTATCTCATGATGACCTTGATTAGAACTTCTAAAACATCATCCCTTACCTTTGACGCATTTTACCAAATGTTTTTTCCACATCCTTGACAAAATGGGTATTAATATACTTACATTTATGATTATTACATGGACATTCAATGGGATTTTTTATCGTATACATGATTCATTATAATAATTAAAATGGTCTAAGTGGTCAATAATTACTCTATATTATTAGTTATGAATAACCACAAGAGTTCTCATTGCTGCTACCATTTATTTCGGTTGCTCATTCAGAAAACCATGATAGTCTACTTTACATCCATTGTTACTCTTTTTCCTACTAGATGCATTCATTAACTATAACCAAAAATGTTAATGTGAGTATATCAGTAAAAAATCATATATTATATTATAGGTGGGTAATCCTTAAGATATAATTATTCATGTTATCTTAAACTAAATAAATTTATCTAAGATAACTATGTCTCTTTCTAATATTCCAACCATTATGTTTATGTAACTTATTCATAAATAACACCCTAAGAACTAAACTTTTCTAAATCAACCACATATTCCAATTGTAAGGCCCCGACCATATACATTACATAATCTTGAATTATGTTAATAATTCACATTGAGGATCATTTTAGGTTTAGAGCTTTGATAATTAGGTCACAACTTATACAAAACAACTTGAATATTATACGTAGACACTTCTATGGGGTATCCATTTATTTCATAAAATAATTACGCTTATAATAAAAGAAACATGTTAATTCCATGTTTTTAATAGTATGAATTTTCTTTGATCCCATCCTTTAACCCATTATACTTTATTTCATGTAATATTTTTTTAAAAAAACATTGGATTAGCATAATAAGCTTAGTAAGGGATCCACCAAGAAGGAAAAATAATAGTTTTTCAAAACAACATGTAAACCATGAATAACTTATCACAATTAATACTTTTCACCAAAATGATGTGGTAAACACTTTTTATAGAATAAATTATTATTTCTTACTCTTCTGTAACGAAAATATTACCATAAAACACATATAATGAACACATAACATACAAAAGGTAAACATTGGACATAATCATACTTTACTAGAATAACGATACGGTCAACTTCTACATGTAATTATTACACATGGAATAGATATACATCATACTTCCGTATCCAATGCATTGGAGGTTATAACGTAACAACACGTCCTTGGTTTATCACGGAACCACCTGTCATTTTATTTATCACGTAACCACCCATCAAACTTTATAGTACAATTACAAAATCTTAACACATAAAATATTGCATATATAAACATTTTATAATCACAAGATATCACTTCAAGATTTTGAAATACTCAATCCATTTCAAAAATAATTTCAATATGAAAACACCCAAAAAGGTAATAATGGATTTATTTTCCTTTTAAAACACTATGGATTATAGAGGAATCCGAATAATGATTACGACGACAGAGAAGTCATTTTCAGTGCAAACATTAAAAATATTCCCGTTTTCATTTCGTAAAATGATTCGTAGAATAAATATTCACATTTAATGTAATTAAAAGTCAAGGATTGTGATTATAGACAATTCAGAAGGAGGTTTATATTATCAAAACATGACTCAATGAAAGGAGATTGAGACAATGTTTTTCACCTCATGTCTGACTTGACTCGTTCATTCTTAAATTTCCTAATTAATAAAATTAAGTTAATTTATACTTGCATTAGAAATTTTTATAATTCTGTTCTTCCATTTTTATCACTTATTACCTTGATAAAACACTTAGTAAATTATTTGAGTTCATATCATACAATTTTTGATCTTCAGAACATCAGTCAAAAATGAACTTGTTATATTATAAATTGTTCATGTGGTCAAAATTACATTATATCTAGAATGATTTTCATGATTTATATATCTTATATATATTTTATTTCTAGTATATATGCATTTAGAGTAGTCGATTTCATTTTGATATTAGAAATGAATTTCATCGTTCATGGAGATGGTAAGACGTACGTACACATGAAGGTTACATTCTTTTCTTTTTCATATTTAAAGGAATGAAAAATAAATGATATATAGGTATATTATAATTCATGTATAATATATATGTTATATATGTTACAAAAGTTCATTAACTTCATCCTTTGTACATTCCATGTAGATAATGAACGAGTCATGTCACTTTGAGGGGGTGGTAGTCCGCACATCCACAAATGAAATTATCTTTTTTATACAACATGAACAGCATAAAGGTGTGTTCTAAATGGGAATTAATGAAGCATAGAGATAAAATAAATATCTAAAATATGATATTTAATTTCATTTCAATAATAGTGACCACCATAAGAGGCTGCAGGATAAGAATGAACAATCATCATTTTGTGAGGTAGTAGTTCAACGTCCGCATATAATTATTCTTTTATCTAATAGACGGAGTTTTGTGTATGTATAGTAAAAATAAAAATCATAAAAACATCCTAGTGTATTTATGATACTGGTTTTGTTATTTAAAAAGATAACAAGAAGAGAATATGTAGTGTATTTGGAAAAATAATAGAAAGCAAATTTAGAGAAGGCGCTACCTCAAATTTGGTAACTATTTTTGGATTTGAGCCAAAAGGGCTCTCTTGTACTGATTTATTCCAATGATAAGGATTATAGAAGTAATATATAGATGTTGGGAGATTATTTTGGATGATTTTAGATGATACAACATGCCTGAGAGGTGATAGTAGGGGGTTAGTGTTGGTTCCCTTTTATAAGAGCGAGGAGGGGAACTTAAGGAATATCATGAATTATAATTTTATTATAAATTCTATTTCTAGTATAAATGAGTGAAAATTATTTTAATTATAAGATAAGATTTATATAAGATGAAATAAATTCATCTAATAATAATTTGATAGGTTTGGAAATTTTTTAATTCTTATGTGTTTTATTTGAGCTTTTTTTTACTCTTACCATTTTATCAAATCATTAACACTTTGATGACCAAAATAATTACAAAAACCTGATAAATATCCAATTAAAGTGTCCAAAATCAGGTTTTATACTTACTATAAATATTTTTACTAATATTAGATGTTTTTAGAGTATTATAATTTTTAATAAAATAATTTATATTTTTAAATGTGAATTGTGTAAATTTTAACACTATTAATATCATGTTTTTTTAAAATCCTAAAAAGATGAATGATTCCAAAAAAAATTAATTAATAAAAGTATAACATGTAAATTCCATCCAAAATATTCGTGTTTGAAATTAATATACAAAAATAAAATTTATTTTGTCATTTATAATATCATTTATTTGAATCCTTTATTAAAGAAGCAATTACTACATCATCATTGTGTCATAATTAAAATTATTTATTTAATATATAAAAATTGTAAATATAATTCCATGATTTATGAAAATTTTTTACCTTTATAATTTTATTATCATCTAAAATATATATTATATAACCTTATATAAAAACTGTATACCAAAATATATATGATTACGCTATATTTTCCTTTAACCATAATTTAAAAGTAATTAAATCTCATTTTCAAACCCAAGTGGGTCCATGGGGTCCTAAAATCCACCCAAAGATGAACATGGCTGGTCATGTATAATTTAATAGGATTATGAAAATGTTAGTGTAGATTTATATTTTTATAATATTATTTTTACCCTTATTTATCCGTTTAACCTTTAAACCCTAGTAAATAAAATATTTATTGAATAAAATATTCATAATGTCTAAAACTAAATGGTAGATATTTACACATATTGGACTTCCTAATTACAAATATAGAATCCATATTTCCAAATTAAAAACATAGAAGTTGATGTTATTAATTTAAAATAAATTTTTATTCTTAAACCAGAAAGTGTATTTTTAAGAAGTAAAAACTACCAAAAAATGACAATTTTTTATATCCAATTTTAAAGTGAAATTACATACACTGACCCAAATTGAATTAAGTGGTTAACAAATAACAAAATTACATTTCATACCCAATTAATAAGTTAATCTACCATAACAATAAATCAGATGAAAAGATAGTTTTGACTTAAAATGAAATATTTTTCACAATTCATTAAAAAAATAAACTGTATTAAAAAATACAAAAAATTTACCCAAGTAAATGTTTTTGCCGGATTTTAAGGAAGACGTTTATTTAGTAAAATGGAACATATAAAAGTGACCAAAATTAGATTTGATATGGGTTCTCCATCAAAAGGTGCTAAAACTAAATTTTTAGAAAAATACATATTGTATCCAAAATATTGAATATATTTTTATATCATATCTATAAAAAAATATAAGATGAATTTAAAACATTAAATTGAACATATATAAAATATTTTTCTTCAAATAAATAATCAATTAAAAGTGATATGAAAACACAATTATTCTCTTTTAAATTGGTTTTCATAAAAACAAATTCAATATATTCCATTGGGTTTTATTTCCATTTCTTATAAATTTGGTAATCATTGAATCATCATTGAAACATGTGTAATTCATATTTCAAAATCTAGTTGTTACAATTCCTTATGACCATTCTATTGGCTAGGCATTAACTACCTTTTAAAATAATAATAAAATTATTGTATTATTTTTCAGTTTACCTAAATGTTGTGTGAAATATAATATTTCAATGATACCCATTGATGCGTGTTGAGTACTATATCGAAAAATGTGTCATATTTAACATAAAATTAATATATTATTTTGAAATATTAATATAAATTAAATAACTATTATTTTATAAACACTTGGGGCATTACATCCTTCCCCCATTTGGAAATTTTATGCTGGGAATTTTAAAATTGGGCTTCAAAAATTCATAGAATTTCCCACGTCAGAAAAATATTCAATAAAACTATCACTATAAATGAAATAAATATAACAACAAAGGTCACCTAAGATAACACATACTAGGATTCCATGTAAGAAGACATTTATATACGAGTCAAACTAACTCTCATAGATTAATAGAGGTCGATTGAGAACTTGATCATGAAATGTTAACCACCATAATACCATACAATTGTGGTCAGGTAAAAGATTGATGATAAAAGAAAGATTATAACATTTTTTCTTCAATATGCTTTTCATAGAGTTAAAGAACTTTATTACTATCTAGAAAACGATCATAAGGAAATATAATTACTTGAAAAGTAGTGTTTCATCCTTTAATCTAATTTCTACCTCAAACCCATATTTTCTTCAAATGATTAGTATTCAAGATGACTTGGTCCAATTGAAAGTACTAGAATCAAATTATAGAGAATCACATAATACAAAAAAATATGAAAAATATATTTACCTAGTCATTAGACATTAACTTCAACAAAAATTCTTAGTACAACATCAGATAATCTAAAAAAATGATAATTATTCATAAAATTAATACTAATCTAAATATCCAATATTGATCAAACAATACCAAGAGTTCAACAAAGACCATTAAATATAAAATTTCTCTTAAAATTATTCAAAACAATCCAACTATGATTGGAACACAAAATTCAGAAGGATATGACCACATAGTCTTCCACGATAAATCTTAACATTTATCTCCAAATAACATAAATCACTCCTAATATCTCGTACTAAAATGTTATTAACCTAATAAAATATTATATATGATATGTTAACCATTTCCATAAATAACCAAAATAGCCAGATTTACACAATTAAACATAGATTCTTCCAAAATAATATTTCAATTATTACACAACAAAATAAATCCCATAGAATTCTATTTTACAAAGGCATTTAGTGTTTCCAAAAGAAAGGAAATCCTTCAAAATAACCCTTATCACTTAATCACCAAATCATTTTTATATACTAAGGATATCCAGTTTATGAAAACATAAAATCCCAATATCAACTAATTCATGATCCATAAAATCATTTAACAAAAAATAATTAGTCATACTAACTAGGGACTTCACGTAGTCTAGTGGAAGGAAATACATCATATTTGCACTTTGGTGGTGGGTTATATTCTTGTAGCTTTGTCCAACGCGATGAGTTGTCCTACGGTCTGTGTGTTGTCCATTTTCAAAAACTGGATAATTATAATATAATTATTAAAATATGATAAAATCCTTTAAAATATCCATAACATGTTTTAACCTCAAAGGATATTTCAAACCTCACATATTGCATCCCAAAAACAAATAACCATTAATTGCCTCAAAACAAATGATCACATGAACCCCTATGGTTATCCATTATGTCCACAAAAGAAAAGATAATTCTTACTTGAATAAAATTATCAAATATCAAGCATTAGGTTTACACATACTAGAAATAGTATTCCAATGTAATTCTAACATTAATACATTTAAACATATCATCATCCATTGATCACACATAACTTTTAAATTCCTAGACATCATAATCATCGAACATTCTTTATGATCTATTATCCATGTTTTTCAATAATAATCTTTTATACTTCAATCCTACAAACTAAATCATGCATAATGTCCTCAGATTTTAGTAATTTCAACGCATGAGATAAGAAATAATCCATACATTTCATATGACATTGCCTATTTCCTGAACCTCAATTGGAATGGAATTGTGCTTTGGTAAACATATATTTGTATAATCTAGATGATCCCATTCTCGAACCATCTTCGAATGACATCTATTTTTATAATGACCATGCACACAACATTTAAATCATTCCATTAAACCTTCATAAAGAACTTATTTCTTTTTCATTGAGTCAACTAGATGCATCCTTCTTCCATGGCACATTATTGCTTTACGACCATCATTACCACATCTGAAACATCTTCCCATCCCATTGAAGCATTTTTCAATGTGTTACTTTCCACAACCTTAACTCATAGTTTATTGAATATTTTTACCATTATGATTATTAAATGAACTTCTATTGTGATTTATTTCTATCATATATGATTCCTTTGAAAAATCACCAAGGTTCAAGTGGTCAATCATGAGTCCATGTAGTTGGTTAAGAAGGAACAAAAGGTTTCTCATTGCTGCTCCCATTTTATTCGGGTTCTCTTACACAAAAACATAGTAGTTATTTTCACATCCATTGTTACATTGGGTCCTACTAGATTTATTCATTAAATAAAACCAAAAAGGTTAGTATGAGAATATATGTAAAATAATCATATATAATCTTTTGAGGAGGGTAAACACTAAGATATACTAATTCTTGTTATCTTAAACTCAGTCATTTTATCTAAAATAACTATGACTCTTTATAATATCCTAACCATTGTGGTTTTGTCATTTATTTATAAATAACAACCAAACCTCTAAAGATACTTAATCACACATCTACAAAAAACAATAAGGGACTAGAATTAAATATTACATAATATTGAATTTTATTAATAATTCACAATTATGATCATTTCAGGTTTAGAGATTTAGAGAATTAAGTCATAAATTATACAAAAAAAACCTGAATATTACATGCAGACACTTCTACTCAGTATCATTTTTTTCATAAAATTAAAAATTTTAAATGAAAAGAAGAATTATTAGTTACATGATTTAAAGAATATGAATTTTCCTTGATCCCATTACAGACCTTATTCCACATTAAATCAACTGAAAAACAATTCAAAAGTATGGGATGGTCATAAATAAGTTCAGTAAGGGATACACAAAGAATAAAAACAATTAGTTTTTCAAAACAACATGTAAACCGTGAATACGTCATCTTAATCAATACTTTTCACCATTATAAATTAGTAAATACACTTCACTGAATAAAATCTCATTGCATACCCTTTTTTGACCAAAATATTACCATAAACCCCATCAAAAAGCACACATAACATATAAAAATTAAATATTGGACATAATCATACATTAATGGATTAACCATACAATCAACTTCCACTATTAATTCTTACAAATGGAATATCCATATGAACAATTTCTACAACCAATACATTGGAGGTTATAATGTAACCACTCGTCCTTGGTTTATCACAGAACCACCCATCATTTCATTTATCACGTAACCACCTGTAAAATGTCCAAGTACCATTACGGAATAATGACACATAAAATATTGAAAATATCAACATTTTATAATCTCAAGATATCATATCCTGATATTTAATACTCAATCTAATTCAAATTCCATTTTCATTTAGAAGTCAATCAAAAATGGAATAATGTATTTCTTTTCCTTTTAAAAACATTAATGCTTAAAGAGGAATCCAAATAACAATTAAGGAGGTAGGGAAGGTCATCGTCACTGAAATGTTAAAGAAAATTTTATTGTTCATATATTAAAATTCATCATAGAAACAGTATAACATTTGAATTAATGTAAAATTAAAAGGGTTTTATTATAAAATGTGTAAATGTTGGAGGTGTATATTATCAAAAAATTCCCTGATTAATGGGGATTGAGACAAAGTACCTTACCTCTTGTCTCACATGACTCGTTTGTTATTTAATTTTATGAATAATAAAGTTATGTTCAATTATAATTTCTTATTAACCTTTTTCAATTTATTATTCCTTTATTATCACTTATTACCTTAGTACAATAATTAGTTAATTATTGGAGTTCATATCAGACATTTTTTCGAAGTTAAGAATGCGAGTAAAAAAAGAACTTGTTATGATTTTAAATTGTCAATGTTGTCCAAATATCATTTTCTACATAATGATAATCATGGCTTATATATCATATATATCATATATATCCAGTATATATGTATTTAGAATAGTCTATAGCATTTGGATATAGGAAATTAAATGTGTCATTCATGTAAACAGAAAGTCTTATGTACGTACGCATGAACAAAACAAAATGATACATAGATATATTATAATTAAATTATAATATATATGTTACATATGTTACATATTTTTATTAATTCCATCCTTTATATGTTCCATGTACTTCATGAACGAGTCATATCACTTTGACGGGCAGTAGTCTACACTTCTTCAAATGAAATTATCATAATTGTACATCATGAAAATCATAAATGTGTGTCATGAATGATAGTTAAATAAGCATAGAGATAAAATAAATATCATTAATATCAGATATAATAATAGTTCCTTAATAATTTCCAACAAAAGTGGTGGTAATTAAATAATGAACAATCAAAATTTCAGGAGTTAGTAGTTCACCGTCCACAGAAATAGTATGTTCTATTGCCATTATATGGAGGTGTGTATAAGGGTAGATAGAATAGTTATCATAAAAAACTATTATATTTAGGATAGTTTTTTTTATGTAATCCAATAATAAGAAGTGAATAGATAGTGGAGAAGGAAAAATAATGGAAAGAAACTTTAGAGAAGTTGTTTCCTCAAATTGGGTAACGTTTTTTGATTTGATCCAAAAGGATTAATTTAATTGACTTATGCCTATGGGAAGGCTTATAGGATGAATATAGAGATATTGGGAGAGTATTTGGATATACTTTGGATGAGAAATGGGGCTTCAGAGATGTGATTAATGGGTTAGATATGGTTCCCTTTTATAAGAAGGAGGAGAGGAACTTATGGAATATATTGAATTATAATTTTATTATAAATTATTCATTGAGTATAAATGATTCCAAATTGATATAGTTCGAATATAATATGAATATATGTTTATATGAATTCAGAAAATAAGTATTTGACTGGTTTTGGATATTTTATATTCTTTATCTTTTTTATTAAACGATTTTTTACCCTTATAGTTTTATCAAGCATTTAACACTTTGAGAATGAAAATAGTTTTCAAAACATGAAAAATATCCAATTAAATAGTAAATAATAAAATTTCAGGCTTATGGTAACTATTTCTCAGAATATTATATTTTTTTGGAATCTTTTATTTTTTAATAAAATATATTATATTTAAAAATATAAATTAAGTCAATTTTGACACAATTAAAACAATGACATTTTTAAAAATCTATAACAACTTGATTGTTTCAAATAAAAATCATCAATAAAAAGATAAAATATTAATATCATCTTCAAAATTCGTGGATGACATCAAAATATCCAAATGATAATTATTTTGTCATTTATAATATCTATTATTTCAATCCTTTATTAATGAAGCAATCACATCATCATCATTGGGCCTTAATTAAATTTGTTTATCTAATATCTAAAAATGATAACTAAAATTCCATTATTTAGGAAATAGTTTTATCTTTATAATTACTATTTATAGCCAAAATTATAATTTATAATACCCCATATAATTTTTTTTACCAAAAGATACATGTTTATGTTATATTTTCCTTGACTTAAAATTAAAATTAAATAAATGTCATTTTCAAACATAAGTTTATCCATGGGGTCCTAACATCGACCAATGGATTTCCATTGTTATATATATATCATCCAATAAATTTATAACACATGTTAGGGTAGATTTATATCATTATAATATTATTTTATACCCTTATTTAGTAGATTTATCAGTTAACCGTGGTAATTAAAATACATACTGACAAGACTATTGTTATTGTCTAAAAATTAAAGGTACCTATTTAAACAAGTTAGAAATCATTATTCAAATTGAAAAATACATTTTTAAAAACTAAAAACACAAAAGTTACAGAAAATAATTTAAAATAAATTCCTATTGTCAAACCAAAAAGTGTGTTTTTAAGATGTAAAAACTAACTAAAGATTTACAATTGTTTATGTCCAATTTCAAAATGAAATTAATTTCAATGAACAAAATTGTATTAAATAGTAAAAAAATAATCTTATAACACTTTAAAAATAACTAAAATCATTATGTAACCATATAAATAAATCAGATGAAAAGACAGTGTTGACTTAAAATGAAGTATTTTTCACTTTTAATTAAAAAATGATATTTATCAGAAAAAAGGCCAAAAATTTACATAAATTAAATATTAGTGTCCCAATACTAAATATAATGTTTAAATTTTAAAATTTAAACTATAAAAGTAAAAGAACTGGATTTAAAATGGGTTCCCCGTCAAAATGTAGTAAAACATCAATTTTAAAAAAACTACTTTTATCTAAAAAAAGAATTTATTCTTATATAATATCTAGAAAACAAATAATATGAATTTAAAACATCAAATTAAATATATATAAATTTTTTTAAATAAATTATAATCCATAATGTGGGATAAGGAAAAAAACTATTATTTTTTAAATAGTTTTTCAAAAAAATAAATCCATTATATTAAATTTGCCTTTATTTCAATTTCTTATAAATATAGTAATCAATGAATTATAATTTAAACATTTGAAAACCATAATTTAAAATTTATTTGATATTATTCATTCTTGTCGTTCCAATGGCTAGGCAATAACTACCATTTAAAATAATAATAATATTATTGTATTATTTTTCAGTATAACTCAATGTTGTGTGAACCATAATATTTCAAAGAAACTCATTGTTGCGTGTTGAGTACGCTATTGAAAAGGTGTCCTATTTAATATAAAAATAATATCGTATTCATAAATATTAATAAAAATAAATATGTATTATTCTATAAATTCCTAGGTTGTCACATTTACCCTTATTGAGCATATAATCCCACCGTTTATTGTGTTTCCTTTTCCCATGTTATTACATTTTATTAGTAGGTCATGTTTGTGAAGAGTACTAAAGGGGTAGGTATTTATGGAATTTTTTGAAGATATTTCACCTAATAAAAAGATAATATACCTATTAATCAATAATAATAAACTATTATGGTCTTGAGGTGTGTGTTTGTGTAATGTGTTTAATATTTATCTAAGAATATGTAATATATTTGTATAAAAAAATATTGTTCTCTATATGTAGGACAAAAAATAGCTCAAATGATTTCCCTAATGAGAGAAGTTAATATCTTTCTTCTATTGAAAGAAAAAAATTAAACAAGACTAACTAAAAATAATAATAAGAAGAAAAAAATAAAACATAGTGAAACTATCCTATGTAGGGTATTATTTTTGATTAACAAGATTGGATATTCCAACAAGCTATCCCAAATCCATATAGGTATGTGGTTTCTTGATACTTAAACTCTATACTATTCTCATTCTAGTGAATACTAAAAATATGGTTCATAAGGTAAATGATAATATCTAATACATTTTCATTGAACATAGTCCCTCTTAAACAATATTAAAAATTACATCCACCTCATCAGGATTATCCATATAGTAATTGAATGATGGTGAATTCAATGTAGGTGCCTTAACATTAACTTATTATTATTATCCTCTTAATATACCATAATAATATATATGACCTAAATTTATTCAATAATAGTTACTCCCTCTTCTCATTCAAAATGCCAATGTGTTATCCAACCACTGATTTAATCTAAAAATTAAAAACAATCCACAAACTATCTATTTAGATTCAATAAAATTATAATAAAAGGACTTAAAAATGTATATATCGCACTATAAACCTTGTCTTTGCATCTAGTTGGTTGTGAACATATGGGTAAACAATCCATATATATGAATGATTTTCTATTAAATCCATTTTATATTTAATGTGATTCTATTTATTTTTTATAATTTACCTTTTAATCCCACTTGGAAATAATATAAAGATAAAAAATTATATAAATGTATCAATGAAATTTTTATTTCCCCTAAAATAATGTATAATTAAATAGGTGGGTCGTATTACACTAAGAATATCTCAATATATTTATTGGATTTTTTTTATTTATTTATTTATAAATAATTCTATGAACAAAAAATTAAGAAGAATAAATAAGGTAAAAAACTATGGTGAAATTAAATAGAAACTAAAAGGATTAAAAATTACAAAAAATGTAGACATATATGAAAAAACCACTATATTGACCAAATTTTCCTTCATTATATTTGAAATATAATTCCCATTATAACACTATGATTATTAAAATATTATTCATAAAATTAAATAAGTATAAATTATTGTGTGTTCATACAATTTTTCTAGATACCTCTATGTCACGATATGATTCTATAACCTTTGTTAATAGAGTATAATAGTTTACTCGAGTGTGAGTCCATTAATACCCCCATTGGTTTTAAATATCAACATGTCTTCACTTCAGTACCATTTAATAAGAACTATCACTATCCCCACATGAAATGTCATTTTTTCTCATAATTATAAAAAGAAAATTAAGCACTGAAAGTGTAGAGGTATTAAGAGACAACGCAACGTCCTTTTGGGAATAATAAGTTGTGTTAGCCTGTCACCATTATTAGAGTTGACTATTATCATTAGGAAAAAGAAATACTAAATATTATGTAATAAATAATGAATTTTCATGTAAGAAAAAAAATTAAAAAACATTAATCTAGTACTAATGTGTAATATGTATTTTTACTGTAACACAACCCCTATTTCATTGTAGTAGTATGGTTTTTTCTCAAACAAAATTAACTTCTTTCTTCATCAAACCATAGTGACCTAGGCTTTATAACTCATATTTTACTCAGATATGGATATATATTCATATGAAATTTTTTCCAACGATTTACTCAATTTTATGTCATTTCTATGAATATTCCTCTAGGAATCCTTATGTTTGTGCATGCTATCCTAGTAGGACAAAAATTTCATTAACTACACAAGATATTTTGGTACAGGCATCACAATTTTTTCCAAAGTGAAAATACACACATGAGGTTCATTATTGTTACTTTTTTCCTATAATTCTTTTATGGGAAAAAATTATTCTTACATAGGATCTACTTTTTCCTACATAAGTTTAGTTATGTCTTAAAAGAACATGGAAATTCCTTATTTAATCATCTATATGCTCCCTTGATTTTTAATTTCTGGAAAAAATCATATTTCCATAATTATATTCATCCATGACTGTGTTAATGTTATATAATATTTATGATTTGTTTTTAATCCTATATAACATCAATTTATTTATATGTGGGCTTTATCATTTTTCTTTTATATCATTTATAATTTGGCAAGTCAATCAATTTTGTAGAAAAGTGGGAAAATATTACATAGAAATAATTTTATGGGATTTACACATAAAAATCCTTTATAATTCTTCATTAAATGATATCTTTCCAATATTTATTCTTGCAAAATAAAGATAATTTCTTAGATAATATTATATTATTTCCCAAAATTGAATTATTTTTTCATAATAGGTTTGTAATATAGTTTTTCAAATCAGGATATTCATGGTATTCAATATCATGTGTAAAAAATAAAAACACACATATTTAAGTACAAAAAATAATCAATTACCCAAAATATTAATTAAATACATAATATCTAAATATTTTGGCCTATATACAATATGATTCAAAATGAAATTTTAAACTATATTTCTAGAATTTTTCTGTTAAATTACAAAATGAAAGGGACATTGTCACGAAATTTTAAAATGAAAATATGGCCATTTATTACTTTTTACAAGATCATAAATGGGAACCATTCAGGTAAATTTTCTTTTATAACTACCAAGATGGTGACACTAACTAGAGAAGATGATGTTGAATAATGTGATGATTAGATATAAAAATATATTCCAATGCTCTACTAGATATCATTATATTGACAATATTATTATTATTTTGGAAAATACCATTGTGGGTCATTAGTGGGTATAAATATGAAATAGTTTCCTACATGTCAGACATAACCAATCCTTTCTAGGTAATTCCTAACCATCCTTCTATTGATTTGGCTCAATATTTCTTAATAAATATAATTCATTCCCCACTTCAGTTGAGTGAGTTTATAAGGCCCCAGCCTTAAACCTTACTTAATCATGAGTTATTACAAGATTACACATTGAGGATCTTTTCAGGTTTAGAGTTTTAGATAATTAGATCATGAAACTTGCATTACATTCCACATTTAATCAAAGTGGTTACATAAAAGACAGTATTCATTCTTCCCATCAACGGAAACATATTGAAAATAAAACATGGATTCTTTCTTGAAACATCTTTGACACTATCATCACATCATGTACCTTTCCCTTGACCTGTGAAAAACTTTTCAAAAACATGGTATGAGCATAAAAAGCTCAGTAGGGTTATAAAAATATGGAAAGGAAACATGAGTTCATATATACATAAGAATGAAATCATACTTTACCCATAAAACATAGGCACTTTAACATACCTCATCAAACCATGAATAAATCATAGAAAACATAAGACATAAAGGTAACTTGAGGCATTCATAACATTCTTACGTAGGGAGTAACCCTCTTGGTTACGTTTGGAATACCCATCACAGTATATTCCCTAAAATCTCTTCGGAGAAACCTTAACGTTTCACTCCTTCGCGTTACCCAATGCATTGGAGAGCTATATCGGGCTCACCCGCCCTTATTTTATCACGGAACCACCCGTTCTTCATAATAATGCCCAAGAACCATAACATAATCGTATCACATAAACATGAACAAAGGAAACATAACATTTCCACATTTCAATCACAATATAACATTTTAGTATATTGAAATAATGAATCCATTAAAAAAAGAAAACATTTCCAAAACCATTTAAAACATTTAATAAAGATATTTTTGAATCAAAGTGTCCCATACCACCATGAAGCTTTTAACATTTTAAACCATTAATATCCATATAAATAAATCATTAAAACCATTTTTAAAACATGGATATTAATAAGAACAAATAATTAAAACATTTAAAACGATATTTTGGTTAAAGGGGTTTTACCAAAATTAGATACACTTGAATACAATAATCGAGGAATAACATTTTGTCAGAACTTTATAATATCATGAGAATAAAAGGATTCATGATATAATACTCCAAAGGACAGTATATACACCATATAAGAGTGAATTTGTTCATAACAACAATAAACCCTCAATAGAAATGTCAAATGTGATGAAATCCCTTATAAAGAAGGTATCCTTAAATTAAGGACAAATAAATCTCAAAAAATATGTGTGAAAAATATATATACACCCAATATAAGTGGATATTAAGTGTAAAATAATAAAAGGTCATTCACACATATTCAATGGATGACATATTCAATAACTACAAGTTGAACCCAAAGAAATCGAAATTGGGTTAAAAAGTTCCCTGGACAGCCTAACGGCATCACATCAAAATGAGTTGATGAGAGATAAAAAGTGTATCTCATCACTTGGACATAAAATTTACATCAATAAGGATGTATGAGAACATATCCCAACATAAAAATATGTAAATTAAAAGACCCAATAAAATAATTCTTTTAAAAACGAGGAGGGTGAAAGGTTCCCTTACCGACTTGGGTATCTTTCAAAACATACACCCCATGAAAGAAAGACAATAGGTCATTGATGTAAATACTCATAAACGAAAGTATATTTCAGAAAGTGTATAATAATGGGAAGTACATACACCACTCAATGGAATTTGTGGTGAACGTAGAATAAATCTCACGGGAATAAAAGTGAGATGAAAAATCCCTTATGAAAACTCGGAAGCCTAACGGCGCGACATAAAACTTCCGAATATGGATTGATGAGATCAAATAGGGTATCTCATCACATTACAATAAAATGTACAGAAATAGGAATATAAAATAACATCCCCCAACATTACAAAGATGCGCCTAAAAGAAGTGACATAAAGGAGAGTACTTAAAAAGAAAGAGAGAGGTTAGATCTCTTACGAAAGTTTGGCAGCCTAACTGCGCCACTCAAAACTTCCAAAATGGATTGATGAGAGAGAATATGGTATCTCATCACATGAACATAAAAATTACAGTAGGAGTAATATAAAATAACATCCCAATCATAAGAAATATGAGCTTAAAATAATTTACATAAAAGAGTGTACTTAAAAAGAAAGAGAGTTGTAGGATCCCTTACCTCGGGTCCGACTTGACTCGATCGTTCTTTAATCTCCTGAATAATAAACTTGAGTTAATTTCTAATTCCATAAGAACCTTTTTCACGTTCATTATTACTTTTATACCACTTATTACCATGTCCTAAACATTATGTAATCATTTAAGTTAATAATATTTGTTTTGCCGATATTTGGTTCTTAAGTCGAAAGTGGACTTCTTACAATTACATGTTGTTTGTGTGGCCAAATGTTTATTATATCCAGAATTGTATTCATTATGTAGATATCATATATGTCATATATATCCAGTACATTCATGCATTTATAACATTACATAATCATTTAGAGGTAAGAAATGAAATGCACCGTTCATGGAGACGGTAAGTCGTACGTACGCATGAACGCTACTTTCATTTCTATTTCGTATTTTATAGAATGGAATAATAATGATATAAGGTTATATTATAATTCCAGTATAATATCATATATAATATCATATTTCCAGCCTTTATACATCCCACATATGTTATTTAACGAATCAAATCACTTTGAGGGGGCGGTAGTCCGCACTTCCTTAAATGAAGATATCGCGTATACCCATAATGGAATCCATAAAGGTAAGACAAAAATGAAAAATACAGAAGAATAAATAAAAACTAAACATATTATATATCATATAAAAAAATAGTGACATCATAATGGCCACCTTTGAAGGTGTTAAATGAGTATTGAACAATCATCGTTTCGGGAGGCAGAATTTCACCATCCACGGAAACCGTATGTTCTTTAACCATTTGATGTAGTTGTGTGAGAGTGTAGCTCGAATAAATCTTATAACAACATCCTAGTATATTGTAGATACTGGTGTTGTTACAAAAGAAGTAAATAAAAAGAGTTTAGGGGGTTGGAGAAGCAAAATAAAACAAATGAACATGAGTGAATGAATTACCTTTAAAAGTGTAACTCCTTTTGATTTGAGCCTAAACACTTCCTTTGAAAGGATTATTCCCAAAGTGAATCCTCTAGGGTGAGGATAGGGATGTGGAGAGAGTAAATGGGAAGGGGTTGGCCGAGCCAAAGGCTTGAGGAGTGTGTTAAATGAGGTAGAGGTGGGGGCCTTTTATAAGAGGAGAGGAGGGGCACTTTTGGAAAGTAAAGAAATATTACTTTATTTGAAAATGTGTTTCGGTTTCAAAAGGTCCCACATTGATATAATTCGTGGATAAGGTGATAAGGCTTCGAAATCCACTCATCCAATAAGTTTTGGACATGTTTAGTTCATAGATTTTACATTATCTTTCCATTTTATTTAAATCATCAAATAATGATGTCATCGCTGCAGCATTATTATGTCATAAATAATTTAATTTATTTAATGTCTAAAAATTATAAGAAAAATACTATGATGTAGGAAATCTTTTTATCTTTCCAATTAATATTTATAATCAAAAATATGACTTGTATTACCTCACTTAAAAATTGTTTTAGTAAAACATATCATGTTTGTGTCAATTTTACTTTTACATTAAATAAAATGTTATTTATGTCATTTCCCAACCAAAGTGGATCCATGGGGTCCCCAAGTTGACCCATGGATTTTATGGGTCGGCCATGATACAACCAATAGTTATAGGACAAGTGTCATGGTGTTTTCACATTCTTATAATATGATTTTTACCTTAAACTACACTAATTACCTCTAATCGCGATTAAAAACTTAATAAGTTACTATTCACCAAAAAATTATTTTAATCTCATTGAACCACATTTTACTTCTTAATGAAAACCATGTATGTCGGATTTTTGAAAATCAAGACACAGTGATGGCAAAATTTCATTTAAACGAAAAATCAGTCTTTATAAGTACCACTTAGTGGTTTCACTATTCATCAAAAATTGAAGTTTTTCAGAAAATTACCAAAAATTCACCATAAGCTATATTTGATATTCCGAATTCAAAAATGAAGTCCGTTTTACAAAATTCAAAACATATTAACCACATTAAATAATTTAATAATTAATTCCCGCTGTCAGAGCAAATAGCGTGTTTTTATAAAACAATAAGTATCAAAAGATTGACACTAGTTTAAGTCTGATTTCAAAGTGAAATTAATTCCAACGACCACTATTGGATTTAATGATAAAAATATTTTCTAATTTCACTTTATAACCAATTAAAAATATTATCTAATCATATAAATAAATTATATTAAAAGAGGTTTTGAATTAAAACACAACATTTTACACTATTCATTAAAAAATGAACTTTATCGAAAAAATACCAAAAAATTACACAAAGTTAAATTTGATGTCCCGATTCTTAATAAGAGTTTTATTTGGTCCAAAAGAATGTATAAGAGTGATCAAAACCATATTTAATGACAGTTCTCCATTAAAAGGCGATAAGTGAACCTTTAGTGCAAACTAGGGCATATACGCCTAAAATTGAATTCTTTCCGTATTTTAAGCCTTTATCTTTTATTGGGTAAATGTAAAAACATTTAAAAACATATATAATCATATTTTAGTTATTTCTATCCATTCCCGCCAGTACAACGGCTACTTGTTAACTACCATTTAAAATAATATTATTTTATTATTAGAGTGCAACGTAAGATTCCCAAGAAACTCGTTGTTGCGTGTTGGGTACGCCATCGAGCATAGCGTCCCCTTTAAAGTAATATTAATATTTTATTCACAAATATGGATAAATAGGAAAATTTCATATTCCTTATTTACCTGGGGTGTTAAATCCTTCCCCCCCTTTTGGGAATTGCGTCCTCGCAAAAATTGCGCTTGGAAACATCCTTGAACGTCCCACATCGGAAAAAGAGTCGGTAAAACAATCACTTTAAAATAAAGAAAGATAAGCACAGAGGTCACCCGAGTTAACCCATACTAGGATTCTAAGTATGAAAATATGGACATGGAGGAGAAAACATAGGGTCATGTTCCGATGGAGAGTGATAGAAAACATGTTTAGGAGAAAGTTAACAATAAGAAAATCACAAACTTGTGATGGGTTAAACGGTGTTGGGTTCCCCAGTAGGAAAAGTTAATAGACAACATTTTTGTATTAAGTTACTTTTTATTGAGGAATTTATTCATAAGGAAGCATAATCACTTATCATGTTGACTTTCAACTTTTACTAGATTCCTTAGTCAAACTCATATTTTTTTCCAAATGACGAGTATTTATGAAGACTTTTTCGCCTTAAGAGTACTATAATCAACTTCTAGAGAATCACCTAATCCCCAAAAGAGAACTATATACATCCCATGTATTTAGGCTTTAACCAAAACCAAAACCAAAAAGGTTAGTACAAGATCAGATAATCCAGAAAAGGATAACCCCTTATAAAAAGAAAATCTATTCTTAATCTCCAAAATTTGTCCAACAAAACCCAAAGTTCAACAAGGACCATCCGATAAAAAATTTGCCCATAAAATTCTTCAAAGTAAACCAATATAAGATTGAAACCCAAATATTTGAAGGATTTAGTCACATAGTCTTCCAAGTTAAATCGTAACATTTATCTCCAAACAACATCAGTTTCTCCTAAAGTCTCGTTTTGAAAAGTAATTAACCTAATCACATATCCTCTATGATAGGTTTATCATTTTCATAAATAACCCAAAATCAACTTACTCTTAATTCATAAAATCATATAACTAAAAAGAATCGGTCAAACTAACCAGGGACTTCACGTAATCCAGTGGTAGGCGATAAATACCAGTCGCACTTTGGTTGTGGGTTCGATTCCCGCGGCATTGTCTGACGCGATGGGTTGTCACACGGTCTGCGTGTTGTCATTTTTCCAAAACTTTATAATTCTCAAATCATTACCCAAAAAGGGATAAAATCATCAAAAATAACCATAACATAATTTAACCTCAATTTTATCTCATGCCTTTCACTTCAATCATAACATATGGTAACCCATAATTACCTCAAAAGTAAGGATCATATAAACCCAAATGGTTCTTTATAACTATGTCCACAAAAGAAAAGATAACTATTACTTGAATAAAATTTTCCTATATTAAACATCAGGGTTACACATAATATAAAAAGTCTTCTAATGTAACCCCATCATCAAAAGAGACTTAATACTCTTAAGAATTTCACCCGAACACTTGAAGCCCTTATATGTTGACATCTTACTCATTCAAAATTCTTCATGATCCATTATCCATTCCTTTCCAACTTATTCCGAAATACCTCTTTCCTACAATCAAAATCATGAATCATATCCTAAGATTCCAAAATAAGAAAACAATAGTCATGAAATAGTACATACCTTTGATTGGTCATTGTCAGTTTCTTCATCCTCAATCGGAATGGCATTAGGTATTGGTAAACTAATATTGGTACGCTCTTGGTGACCCCATTCACGAAACATCTTCATAGGACATGTGTTTGCATAATGACCATGCACACCACATTTAAAACATTCAATTGATCCCTCAGAAAGAACTTCTTTCCCTTTCCTCGAGTCAACTGGATGCTTCCTTTTTCCATGGCAGGTTCTTGCTTTATGACCTTCATTTACACATATATAGCATATTTCTGTCCCTTTGAAACATTTTCCTAGGTGTTTCTTTCCACATCTTTGACACATAGGTTTTTGAACACACTTACCTTAATGATTATTACCTGTAATTCCGTAGGGATTTGTTTCTTGCATATATGATGCCTTAGAGAAATGTCCAAGGTTTAGGTGGCCAATCATGACTCCAGATAGTTGGTTGAGGATAATCAAAAGAGTTCTCATTGCAGCTCCCATATCATTCAATTGCTTGCTCAAAAAACTGTCACAGTTTCCTTCACATCCACTGTTACTTTGGTGCCTGCTAGATCCAGCCATTTACTAAAACCAAAAAGGTCAGTGTGAGTATATCAAAAAAACCATCATGTACTAATGAGTAAGATAGACAATAAGATATACTTACTCATTCACTTTATCTAAAACTAAGACTCTTTCTGAAATCCTAACCATTATGGTAATTGTCAATTATGCTTAAAGAATACCCTAACCTCTAAAGTTATCTAAACCGACCTTGGATACCAACTATAAGGCCCCAGCCTTAAACCTTACTTAATCTTGAGTTATTACAAGATTACACATTGAGGATCTTTTCAAGTTTAGAGTTTTAGAGAATTAGATCATGAAACATGCATTACATTCCACATTTAATCAAAGTGGTTACATAATAGACAGTATTCATTATTCCCATCAACGGAAACATATTGAAAATAAAACATGGATTTTTCTTGACACATTTTTGACACTATCATCACATCATGTACCTTTCCCTTGACCTATGAAAAACATTTCAAAAACTTGGTATGAGCATAAAAAGCTCAGTAGGGTTATAAAAATATGGAAAGGAAACATGAGTTCATATATACATAAGAATGAAATCATACTTTACCCATAAAACATAGGCACTTTAACATACCTCATCAAACCATGAATAAATCATAGAAAACATAAGACATAAAGGTAACTTGAGGCATTCATAACATTCTTACGTAGGGAGTAACCCTCTTGGTTACATTTGGAATACCCATCACAGTATATTCCCTAGAATCTCTTCGGATAAACCTTAACGTTTCACTCCTTCGCGTTACCCAATGCATTGGAGAGCTATATCGGGCTCACCCGCCCATAGTTTATCACGGAACCACCCGTTCTTCATAACAATTCCCAAGAACCATAACATAATCGTATCACATAAACATGAATAAAGAAAACATAACATTTCCACATTTCAATCACAATATAACATTTTAGGATATTGAAATAATGAATCCATTCAAAAAGAAAACATTTCCAAAACCATTTAAAACATTTAATAAAGAGATTTTTGTATCAAAGTGTCCCATACCACCATGAAGATTTTAACATTTTAAACCATTAATATCCATATAAATATATCCTTAAAACCATTTTGAAAACATGGATATTAATAAGAACAAATAATTAAAACATTTAAAACGATATTTTGGTTAAAGGGGTTTTACCAAAATTAGAGACACTTGAATACAATAATCAAGGAATAACATTTAGTCAGAACTTTATAATATCATGAGAATAAAAGGATTCATGATATAATACTCCAAAGGACAGTATATACACCATATAAGAGTTAATTGGTGCATAACAACAATGAACCCTCAATAGAAATGTCAAATGTGATGAAATCCCTTATAAAGAAGGTATCCTTAAATTAAGGACAAATAAATCTCAAAAAATATGTGTGAAAAATATATATACACCCAATATAAGTGGATATTAAGTGTAAAACAATAAAAGTTCATTCACACATATTCAATGGATGACATATTCAATGACTACAAGTTGAACCCAAAGAAATCGAAATTGGGTTAAAAAGTTACCTTGATAGCCTAACAGCATTACATCAAAATGAGTTGATGAGAGATAAAAAGTGTATCTCATCACTTGGACATAAAATTTACATCAATAAGGATGTATGAGAACATATCCCAACATAAAAATATGTAAATTAAAAGACCCAATAAAAGAAGTCTTTTAAAAAAGAGGAGGGTGAAAGGTTCCCTTACCGACTTGGGTATCTTTCAAAACATACACCCCATGAAAGAAAGACAATAGTTCATTGATGTAAATACTCCTAAACGAAAGTATATTTCACAAAGAGTATAATAATGGGCAGTACATACACCACTCCATGGAATTTGTGGTGAACGTAGCATAAATCTCACGGGAATAAAAGTGAGATGAAAAATCCCTTATGAAAACTCGGCAGCCTAACGGCGCGACATAAAACTTCCGAATATGGATTGATGAGATCATATAGGGTATCTCATCACATTACAATAAAATGTACAGAAATAGGAATATAAAAGAACATCCCCCAACATTACAAAGATGAGCCTAAAAGAAGTGACATAAAGGAGAGTACTTAAAAAGAAAGAGAGAGGTTAGATCTCTTATGAAAGTTTGGCAGCCTAACTGCGCCACTCAAAACTTCCAAAATGGATTGATGAGAGAGAATATGGTCTCTCATCACATGAACATAAAAATTACAGTAGGAGTAATATAAAAGAACATCCCAATAATAATTAATATGAGCTTAAAATAATTGACATAAAAGAGTGTACTTAAAAAGAAAGAGAGTTGTAGGATCCCTTACCTCGGGTCCGACTTGACTCGATCGTTCTTTAATCTGCTGAATAATAAACTTGAGTTAATTTCTAATTCCATAAGAACCTTTTTCAAGTTCATTATTACTTTTATACCACTTATTACCATGTCATAAACATTATGTAATCATTTAAGTTAATAATATTTGTTTTGCCGATATTTGGTTCTTAAGTCGAAAGTGGACTTCTTACAATTACATGTTTTTCGTGTGGCCAAATGTTTATTATATCCGGAATTGTATTCATTATGTAGATATCATATATGTCATATATATCTAGTACATGCATGCATTTATAACATTACATAATCATTTAGTGGTAAGAAATGAAAAGCACCGTTCATGGAGACGGTAAGCCGTACGTACGCATGAACGCTAATTTCATTTCTATTTCGTATATTATAGAATGGAATAATAATGATATAAGGGTATATTATAATTCCAGTATAATATCATATATAATATCATATTTCCATCCTTTATACATCCCACATATGGTATTTGACGAATCAAATCACTTTGAGGGGGCGGTAGTCCGCACTTCCTTAAATGAAGATATCGCGTATACCCATAATGGAAGCCATAAAGGTAAGACAAAAATGAAAAATACAGAAGAATAAATAAAACATAAACATATTATATATCATATATAAAAATAGTGACATCATAATGTCCACCTTTGAAGGTGTTAAATGAGTATTGAACAATCATCGTTTCGGGAGGCAGAATTTCAGCATCCACAGAAACCGTATGTTCTTTAACCATTTGATGTAGTTGTGTGAAAGTGTAGCTCAAATAAATCTTATAACAACATCCTAGTATATTTAAGATACTGTTGTTGTTACAAAAGAAGTAAATAAAAAGTGTTTAGGGGGTTGGAGAAGCAAAATAAAAAAAATGAACATGAGAGAATGAATTACCTTTAAAAGTGTAACTCCTTTTGATTTGAGCCTAAAGGCTTCCTTTGAAAGGATTATTCCCAAAGGGAATCCTCTAGGGTGAGTAGAGGGATGTGGAGAGAGTAAATGGGCAGGGTTTGGCCGAGCCAATGGCTTGAGGAGTGTGTTAAATGAGGTAGAGGTGGGGGACTTTTATAAGAGGAGAGGAGGGGCACTTTTGGAAAGTAAAGAAATATTACTTTATTTGAAAATGTGTTTCGGTTTCAAAAGGTCCCACATTGATATAATTCGTGGATAAGGTGATAAGGCTTCTAAATCCACTCATCCAATAAGTTTTGTACATGTTTAGTTCATAGATGTTACATTATCTTTCCATTTTGTTTAAATCGTCAAATAATGATGTCATCGCTGCATCATTATTATGTCATAAATAATTTAATTTATTTAATGTCTAAAAATTAAAAAAAAAATACTATGATGTAGGAAATCTTTTTAGCTTTCCAATGAATATTTATAATCAAAAAGATTACTTGTATAACCCCACTTAAAAATTGTTTTAGTAAAACATATCATGTTTGTGTCATTTTTACTTTTACATTAAATAAAATGTTATTTATGTCATTTCCCAACCAAAGTGGATCCATGGGGTCCCCAAGTTGACCCATGGCATGTCTTGGTAGGCCATGATACAACCAATAGGTGTAGGACAAGTTTCATGGTGTTTTCACATTCTTATAATATCATTTTTACCTTAAACTACACTAATTACCTCTAATCGCGATTAAAAACTTAATAAGTTACTATTCACCAAAAAAAATTATTTTAATCTCATTGAACCACATTTTACTTCTTAATGACAACCATGTATGTCGGATTTTAGAAAATCAAAACACAATGATGGCAAAATTTCATTTAAACGGAAAATCAGTCTTTATAAGTACCACTTAGTGGTTTCACTATTCATCAAAAATTGAAGTTTTTCAGAAAATTACCAAAAATTCAGCATAAGCTATATTTGATATTCCGAATTCAAAAATGAAGTCTGTTTTAAAAAATTCAAAAAATATTAACCACATTAATTAATTTAATAATTAATTCCCCCTGTCAGAGCAAATAGCATGTTTTTATAAAACAATTAGTATCAAAAGATTGACACTAGTTTAAGTCTGATTTCAAAGTGAAATTAATTCCAACGACCACTATTGGATTTAATGGTAAAAATATTTTCTAATTTCACTTTATAACCAATTCAAAATATTATCTAATAAAATAAATAAATTATATTAAAAGAGGTTTTGAATTAAAACACAACATTTTACACTATTCATTAAAAAATGAACTTTATCGAAAAAATACCAAAAAATTACACAAAGTTAAATTTGATGTCCCGATTCTTAATAGGAGTTTTATTCGGTCCAAAAGAATTTTTAAGAGTGATCAAAACTATATTTAATGACAGTTCTCCATTAAAAGGCGATAAGTGAACCTTTAATGCAAACTAGGGCATATACGCCTAAAATTGAATTCTTTCCGTATTTTAAGCCTTTATCTTTTATTGGGTAAATGTAAAAACATTTAAAAACATATATAATCATATTTTAGTTATTTCTATCCATTCCCGCCAGTACAACGGCTACTTGTTAACTACCATTTAAAATAATATTATTTTTTTATTAGAGTGCAATTTAAGATTCCCAAGAAACTCGTTGTTGCGTGTTGGGTACGCCATCGAGCATAGCGTCCCCTTTAAAGTCATATTAATATTTTATTCACAAATATGGATAAATATGAAAATGTCATATTCCTTATTTACCTGGGGTGTTACAGAGTTGGTTTGTGAATACATTATGATCCCCAAGTAGGATATAAATTAAGACCTTGAGGCTACCATATTTAATTTAGAGATGATATTAGGCTTGTTTCAGGTAATCCATAGATTTATAACTCTTATAAAATCACCTCCATGTAGAAGTGAAAGATAAAAACCCATTTCTATTTATGAATATCAATTTTTATTGGCCATGAAAATCGTTATGATTTTTCAACTATTGGTCCTAGAGGAGGGTGTGTTTTTATAATTAGAAGTCATAACAAAATTAAAAGGGTTATAAAAACTCATGGGGATGTTTTCTGAGGATTTTGTGGAATAATAATTTTTTGGTCCTTGTTTTTATTTTTTAGGTTTTAGATTTGTAATTCATCCAATATTAGTTTATTTACTATATCTCCTGATCAATTTCAAGTTAGGAAAAAATGTGAGAAATTCAGTAGAATACAATACTGATAGTTTTATATTTAAAATTCTTGACAGATTATTTTTTAGGGTTTTGAAAATAGTGTGGGTTAAGTATGCACCATGTTTACACACATTATAGTTGGGGCTTCTTGGTTGGAACCCTATTTTCTAAATTTCATAACTAATCATTGTGAGAATTATAGGTTTAAACCATTTAGAATCATGTTTGGAGTGTAGTTCGGTAAATACAGGGATCAGACCATGTAACAAAATATTAAAATATAAATTAGGAAATTAATCTTTTAAAAAAAATTATTTTTTAGTGGGTCTCCCATGTTATAACACTATCACATAAACCAACCATGTATGAATGTCTAGAGAACTCTTCCTCCTTCCTCCTAGATTCCAAGTAATTTTTTTTGTTAGTTATACCAAATATTCTATTCTAATATTTACCCATTATTATTTTATTTTGTTTTCCATGGATTTGGATGTTTATGGAGAGGGTTTTGCCCTGATTCAATTGAATATTGCATGAATCTAGTGAGGTTAATGGTTATTTTCTATGGAATAGCTAGAGGATGTACTGAGAGGATGAATAAATGATATTTCCATTATTTTGGTCAAAATTATCTCAAAATATGTGTTTTACTAGTTTTTTTATATTTCAAAAAATTAGCTAATAAGATGGTTAATTTTTACATGAATTTTATTTAGTGATCTTTCTAGATCATGTTAGAGGAAATTGGAATACCAATTAATTTGGTTTTGGTAGGTGGATAAAATTTCATATATTCTAATATTAGTATTCCATTTGATGTTAAATTGAATAATCATTTAAAATTTGTTATAATTAATTATTTTGGAATTAATGCACTATGATAGGATATAGAGAGACATAATGATCATTTACAAGTCTTGGATGAGCTTGGGTAATGGGGGATAATATTTAATTATAGCTAACAACTCTAATTGTAATAAGTGGTCCCTAAAAATCACTTATGATTTATGAAAAATATTATTTTGAACAAGATATGAACTATAAACATAAATGATTGGATGGAAATTGGAAAAATTAATTATTTTAGTAAACATCATCATAATAGGAAAATGACATAGGGAATGATGGAAAATTGATAACTAGTTTACTGCCTTATCCACCGATGGTCAAGGGCTTCGCTAACATTATGTGCTATATGGGACTAGGATCATGTGGATTATAGTTAATGAAATGAATTAACATTTCAAACCTATGGATATGGTGGATTTGGACCTATTAGGTTTGGAGTGGGATCTCTAGTGTTGTTATGAGAAATAAAGATACATGATTACTATGTATCCAATGGTGTAAAGATACTAAATGAATTTACAAGAGACCTCAGATGGGTCTTCATGTCTTATATAATATCAAAAAAGCCGTGATAAGTTTCACATGTATAGTTTCCTAGTTATGATTGGATTGTTCCAAGTATTGATAGAGAGATGGTGGAACACCTCATGTGTGATGGGATATATCCTCTTGAGGGTGGTTAAATGGTTGAATTGTACCATTTTTAGGTAGTTCCCCAAAGACTGTATAATTGATAATTAGATGTTTTACTCTATTTAATGACCGAACACATATACTATAAATTTTGTCGGATATTATCAATGAGGTTTGAGGGTATTGATAAAAGTATTTTTATGGGAATTCAAGGGTATATTGTGCGAGTTACCATGAAATAGTCCTTCGTTAGTATGACTATGTTAAGATGTGGGAATAAGACGAGGATTAAGAATGACTTGTGTAAGGATATTTTTATGAGTTGATCTTATTTGAGGTGACCAAATTATGGGTTATTGAATATTGATTTTTAATGATGTTTAACAATAAGGATGGGTTTGAAGGATACTAGGATATTGCAACTTGAGAAAGATGATAATATAGATGGTTTAGGAATGTTGTTCTGGTGCAATCAAAATAATCCCGATTGAATCCATCTGAAAGGATAGATAGATGTTGAGATTTTTTTCATGGTGTGGGTCAAGACTCATGTGATGTGTCTAGTTTATATAATTTATAGGGTTTCATAGAGAAAATATGTCGAGTTTGGGTGAGTGAAAAACCAATATAATATATTATTTGAGTTTACAAGGAGAGAGAATGAACCATATATATACATATATATTATATATGAAGTTATATGGTGCGGTGTGATCCCCCCTTGTGCATGTGATATATGTTTCATCAATCACAGTGGTAGTGTACTACCCCCAGTCAATTATTTCCTAGTTACTATTCAAGGGTTGGATGTCACCCCCTAGGTGTAGTCAATTTTAGTTTTCTGGGTGATATATCACACCCCATTGGAATCATTAATTCATATGGATTTAAAAGTTTAACATCTATAATAATAATATTCCTAAATACTATGTTAAAATTTCATCATGTGGTAGTACATGGTTGAACCCACATAGATGATTTTTTTACATTATTTGACGAATAAAGAATAAATAATATAAAAGAATATATGGTTGTAACATCAATAAGAAATACTATTAGAATAATTATTAAATCTAGGTTCATGATCTAGCATAGAGGAAGGGATAATAAATTAATAAATATATCATTGGAATTTTAAATATTAATATACTGAGTCTTTCTTTCGAATAAATATCTTAATAATACTCTTTTTATTAGTTAAAATATATTAAATTAATAAATAAAATATGTGATGAACAACATCATTTAAATACAGAATTAAACTAAGCCAAAGGACATGAAGAATTTCAAAAACATATAATTTTTTAAGAGATAACCCCCTCACTCAAAAGATATAGATCCCCATCATTAATTGACCACTGGGGGGTTAATCATTGGATAATTTTAATGAATTTATTTTCATTATAATTAAACATTTAAAAAATAAAAATGTTTTTGATCCACATGAAATGATCGATCAATCAAACCTGATGTACTATTTTAATAATGGATAGAGAAGTATAAGATTTTAAGAGGGTTTAGAAAAAATCATACCCATTGTTGTAATTAGTTATTTCCCCTTGTTATAGATTAATAACAATCACACAAGTGAATACACGACTTCTAGCACTAACTGAACAAATACATCTCTACTTCCAACACCATATAAAAGTATTCTAATGCTCACAGTTTGAAACAACACATATCATCTCCATTTAAAGATCCAACACAATGAATTCTCTCCATAATTATCACTAACATAAGGATAAACTTCTCTTCCATCTCTAACAGAAAGACATTATACTTTGTTCAATGTTGGTCCACAGTAGGATGATGTCATCATATTCCTCCATGATCATCTATGATCCAACATGATCATGTACACTTAAAGATCCATTTCCCATATATTTTTCTTTAATAAAAAATTCTAATCATAGTATATAATCAAATTACTATAACTAGTAAAACTATTTTGTGTTAATTCATTCATTTTTATTGATGAAGACCCGACCCCACTTCATGTTTGAAATTGATAAAAAAACATCAATTTTACTTCATGCATATATTTAAAGAACTTATAACAAAAATAATAAAAAAAATTATAATAAATTATTAGTATTTTTTGTTCATATATTTCGGTTTAGGGATTTAATTATTTTCATAAACAATTATGAATAATGTGTGAATACATGAACATATCTATTCAGGAGATCTCCTCCCTTCCACATTCCATATCATCCTTCATGAAAACCATTATATTCCTCAAAGATCACTACCTTCATGTAAGGAAACATTAACACCAATGAATTATTCACGAATCATAGGTAAATCCCCTATTCAGGTAACTATATGTCTATGTATTGTCTCAGTTATTTCATTTGAACAAGGTAGAGAATTATTGAACACTATGTGTATTTCCTATAAGGGAATCACGCAATCAAAAATATATCTTCATAAGATAATTGTGGATGTTTTTTTGTTTATATATGATACATAATTTTTTTATATCAAGAAATACTCATTTTATGAAAAAATTATTCATATAACCCTTCGAGTGTTTTTAGAAGAAGTCGAATATTGGCTATATGTAAATTATATCATGTATACGGTGATCATGGAACTTTCTCATGAAAAAAATTTCACGGTTCTTTATTTCTTAAAAAATGAGATCCTTTTAAATGGAAAATGAATATCTTCATCTAAAGAGCCTTCAAATTTTAAAGAGTTATCCACCACCCCTTATCTAATAAATAATCATAATTATTTCTATTTTAATGAACCTTCAAAATATACCGTGTCGAGATTATCTTTACTCACCTATGTCATTAATCATTTATCAAATACATGTTGAAAATAATGGGTCTTCTCAATAAAATAATCACCTTATATGTCATAATGATCATAGTATTCATAATTTTTAGAATATAAAACACATCCATGTTTTTCATATTCTCAAAGACCCTCCTCCAACATTGTTTTTCATTTATTGGTAAGGTTTTCTCTGAATAACATTATTCATGATAGGTGAAGAATGAAGTCATGGAAACACATATTTTTATACTATTGACCTTGAGAATAAGATTATATCAATATAGAAATTTTTATTGGATACATGAAGAATAATTTAATTCAAATATGTAAAAAAATTTAATATTATTTTTGGTAGATGATAATGTTATAAAGTGATCAGATGGATGGAAATAGATATATTATATGTTGGATGTTATCCACATATCATATCTAATGCATGAATAGTAAAATGCATCGCTATTGTCCCATATTATTTGTACCATCAATTGATGTGATCATAATAAACAATCCGATGTCAGAGGTTGATCGAGTCCGTACTACGGTTCACTACCAGGATTACCTTGTGCACAACACATGGTGTAGGATGCCCCACTTTCTGCCATATGCATGCCACGTTGTTCACATTGCAGGAGCTACGGTCCCATGAACTCACTCACTAGTGTGATGCCGATGGGAAATTCGAATCCTATGTTATATAATTTATGATATTGTAGGGTATCTCTACCATATGGTAGAATTATCCTTGAACAATTTGGTTCTTTGAGCGGGCCTATAAAAATTATGTGTTTGACCACATTTTTTGGAAACAGTATTAAAATTAAATATATCTAAATTTCACTAGTTAAAATTCATTTCAACACATAATATCCGTAGTAATTCTTTATATATTTATCATGAAAAAATATATTTCATGGAAGTCTCTATTTAAAAACTCCAAATGAAATAACACTTATATTACATTGTATTCTTTATCTGGTAGTAAACATTGTTCCAATTATAAAAATCCATTGAAACATGTATTTGATCTTATTATTAGTTCAGTCATTAAACCAAATTTACTAATATAATTGATGAATACATGAAATAAACTTCCATTAAATGATTCCATAATAATTTTCCAATCTTAAACACTTCATCTCAATTCAAAAAACACATCATAGACACGTAATTTAACACTTGGGCAGAACAATTTTTTGAACCAAGGCTAGTTGTTTCTAATCGTGATGTTTGGTTTGTGTTTGTTGTCAATCTGCACACGGATGACTATAGTGTTAACAAATAATTGGGTCATACATTTGATGATAAAAATAGTATTGATGGTGATGCAGTAAAGGATTGTAATACATGAAGAAGGTGCATGGTACATGGTGAAGGTGGGAAGTATGAGGAGTAGGTGCACGGTACGTGGTGAAGGCGTGCGTTATGTGGAATGATGCACAGAACAGAAAATAGTTTGTAGTGACAGTAAGCGGTGAAGGCGTTCCATACATCAAATGCAGTCAAAAATGGTTTGCAGCGGTGGTACGTGGTGAAGATATGATGTACACGGACAGAGAGACGTACGGTATGTGGAAGGTTAACGGTACGCAAAAACAGTTCACAATTTAAAGGATTGTAGTATGTGGTGAAGGCTAATAGTACACCAATGGAGTTTAGTTTACAGTGAATATTGTCTCATGCTGAAAAATTTGGTAAATCATATTACCAAAATTTGCGAAGTTATCTGAATTTTTAAGGAGGAATAATCCCCTTTCTCAAGGGATGATATTTGAGATTAAAATTTTGGGAAGAAATTTCGGGAGGTTCAATGTGTTACATGGAATAGAAGACGGTACATTGAGAGAATCATACACAAAAGGAAATTAGTTCATGGTCGTGAGCGCGGTTCAGGTAGAAATCCCTCATAGTACAAGACTGAGCAAGGCCATACATAGAGCAAGATAGTATGCAGAGGAGTCGAGCAGTACGTGGTGTAGTGTAGTAAATGTAGAAGTACAGTTTTTAGAGTAGTGGGATAGTATGCGGAAATGGTTGGATGCTAGGTGGAAACATCCTGACGTTACACTGTAACAACAGTGTTACACGAAAATATTAGCGGTACACGGAAACAGCAACAGTATGCAGAATACCCAAGGAAGCCTGAAATTGGCCAAATAAGTTTGAAAAATTAATTTCCATAACATACCAGTGTATGAGAAAACAAATTACATATGTGGGTGATTATGGGACTTCAACAGAGTATCGATTTATAGATGAGGATGATTGATCTAATGTTAAACCATTTATGTGACCTTCAAGTCATTAAACGGAGTGATGATTCATCAAAAATAATGAGAAAAGGGGAGTAAATGAAAGTGATTTTAGGTAAGTTGTGTGATATCCCTAAAACCATGTAAGGGTAGAGTGCCTTGAATAGAGTGACTGTGCTAAACACTTGTAATCAACCAGTTGTGAATATTTTTGGTTTTTGGTATGACTGACATACTATTTGTGTATGATCCTTGGACATAGCACTTAGTGGTGAACCATGTAATATTTTTCTGTCATTGTTTTTCAAGTGATTTTTCATTTTATGAACTTAATAATAAGACAAGGTTAATAGCATCATACCAAACTGGGAACAAGATCCATTAGTTTAAAAGAAATTTTTTACACCTTTATTCACCCCTCCCCTATCAGTGTATTCTGGGGTCCTTCAACAATTTTCCCCCTTTATATTTGTATTTTGTGAATATAACTTTTACTTTTTTAATTTCAATCTGTGTTCTCATGATTTCCCCCCCTTACTGATAGTCAAATGAAAAATATGTGTGGGGGTTTTTTCATCTCATCGTTCATCTAAATACATGTCTCCTCCCTAATAGGATTTTCATGAAAACTTCTATCATAGGGATGTTATCACATGGTTCTACTAGAAAAGATCCTTTAGATAATGACCTCTATGTATACGTTGGATAATATTGTCATGACCTATCCTTGGGGCCCATGCCGTGACTACCCCAGGCCCGCCATCCATAGGCCAGGGGCTGGCAACTAGCACCAAGGCGTAAATCCCGGAAAAAGGGAAGGCATTGCCTTTGTAAAGTAAACCACAAACACCACAGAGCAAGCATGCGGAAGTAAACACTGATTAAAAACTAGAACAACAGTAGGTGCAGAAAATTAAGTGGGCCAGTATACAAACCCAAACTGAAAGAAGAGTACAACTGGAAAGGAAAAACAACAACTGAAAAGTAAAGCCACAACGTCGATCTGTCCACTGGAAATCCCACCTGAAGGGTGGGTACAGATATCCTCCACTGCTCCTCGGGTCCAGCCGACCGCTCCGAGTACGTCCTGCCCAGTGGTCCTCCTCCAGGTACTGTCCTGCTCCTCAAGCCTCAACCACGATCAGCGCTGTCTGTATTCTACAACCAACACAATGTAGTGTGGGCATAGCCCGTGCAGGGGAGAGTATAAGCTACTCAGTAGGGACCCCGAGACCCCGAAGGTCTCCCAGAATACACAAAGGATAATTCACAAAGGAATGATACAATGACGAAGTAACATCAGACACTCCTTAGGTATATGCCCATACATATACCTAAGTCATCTATTCTCGTTCAGCTCCAACATCTGAGCCCAAGTACAACCCAGTCCACACAGGAAAGAAAAACGTAAATCCACACAGGATAGCACCACACAATCCACATAGGAAATCAAAACAGGATTCGGCTCACACAGGTACACATCATTTGTAAAGTAAGAGAGATGATCAGTTTTAGTCACTGATTCATCTTACTGGGACCCACGTAGGATACAAGCACAATAGTCATCGCCGTCGAACCCATATAGGATTCCAGTACGATAGTTTTCATCGTCGAACCCACATTGGATTCCAGTATGATAGTATTCATCGTCGAACCCACATTGGATTCCAGTAGGATAGTCTTCATCGTCGAACCCACATAGGATTCCAGTAGGATAGTCTTCATCGTCGAAACCACATAGGATTCCAGTACGATAGTCTTCATCGTCGAAACCACATAGGATTCCAGTACGATAGTCGTCATCGTCGAACCCACATAGGATTCCAGTACAATAGTCTTCATCATCGATCCCACATAGGATTCCAGTACGATAGTCTTCATCATCGAAGCCACATAGGATTCCAGTACGATAGTCTTCATCGTCGAACCAACATAGGATTCGAGTAAAATAGTCTTCATCGTCGAACCCACATAAGATTCCAGTACGATAGTCTTCATCGTCGAACCCACATAGGATTCTAGTACGAAAGTCTTCATCGTCGAAGTCGCAGTCACAGTCGTAGTCACAGTCGCAGCCACCACTAGGTTTCCCGCACACCGCAAGCTCGTTCGGGAGGGTCCACTCCACGAGCCGAGAGGCTGATACATCAACTGACACGTAGTCCATAGTTGATGTATCCAAAAGTTCTGTATCATCAACAGGAACTCAACGACGCAGATAGCGCGTCAATCGGACGCCCGGTCTGAGAGTTATTGGCTTTTTCGTCCAAGGGGCCCGATTGGTTTTTATGTCAAAACCAACCCGACCATACTCCACCTGCGTCCAAACCTTGGGCGAGGTAAGCCGAATGATCTTTCTCACTTAGAGGAATCCAAAAAGATGACGGCACATCAATCGGACGTCCGTAGCTCAAGATATGAGTGTTTCCGCTCGGAGGGCCCGATTGGTTTCGTGTACGAACCAACCTGGCCGAACCCAAAGTATTCCAAAACCTTGAGTGTAATATACTGAAACGACCGTCTCGATCCAAGGATCACATCTCCGCTGACGGTTCTTAGATTGGAGGTCTACATCCAAAGATATGGGAAAAAGACCCTGAGGTGTCCGAAAATGGGGGGTCTGGGCCCGGACCGACCTGGCCCAACCCCCCCCCCCCCCCCCCCCCCCACCGGTTCGACCCGACTCGAGTCCGGGTCTGACCCGACTGGGCGCAGCCCAGGCCGGCCAGCGCGGCCTGGCCCGGCCTGGCTTGGGCCGCTCGGCGCTGGCCGAGCGGCCGCACCGAAGGGAGCCGTGCCCCCCCCCCCCAGCACGGGGGCTCCTTCATGTCAACGGACGCGGCTTAACCTGTGTCCCTCCTTTTGTCCCGCGCGGTTGCGGGACCCCAGCTCGCCGACGCAGCTTCAGCCGCGGCGGATTCTTTCAGGCGGCGCGCCTGGCGCCAACGGGGACTTCCGCGGACCACCGGACGCGCTTCGGTGGTTCAATTTACCAGCGGTCTTCGCCAGTGATAGTCTCGGGACCCGACCTTTGCTGCAAAGCCTCCAAAACGCCCGAGCGGCTTGTTTTGTTATCGTCCTCCATCCGCACACCAAGAACGAAAGGGCGGTGGGTTCGGACTTGTTCGTTGGTCCGCACACATTGCGTTAGCGGTTTAAAAAGTCTCACAACAATCATTTAATCACAAACCGCGGATATAAATCACAAAGATTTAAAATAATCAAACCCCTACCTCGTCGTAGTCGTCGGACGAGTTCTTCGCGGAATTGACCATCACCGAAGAAGATGATCGTCGCATCGCGGAAGGGATTCACGTCATCGCGGTATATGAAATCGCGTCGACGATCTCCGAGGGTTAAAGAAAAACAAAAAAATTTAATTTCACGAATTAAATCTGTGTTGAGGATAAAATCCACAAAGGAATTTAAAACGATCCGTAATATCCTACCTCAAGCAGTTGATCGAAGATTTGTCACTGGAGGAGAATCGTCGGCGTCGCTGTACATGGTGTCACGTCGTCGATCTCCGAGGGTTCGGCGTTCTTCATCACCTTTCATCGAAGGCCAGCGTTCTTTACGTTTTTCATGTTCTTCACGTTCTTCGTGAAGGAGGATGAAGATACAATTCTCCAAATCCTCTCAACAAGTAACCCGTCAACAAAAAAAGGGGGTGTTGGATTTATTTTTTTATTATGCCAACAGTTTGAAAAACATGTTAAGAAACGAACCATTAATTTGGTGAAATAATGGTAACGACTTAAAAGTCCAATTAATAGGAGCGTTAAGAGGTTTAGAAAATGTACCAGTTGACTTTCATTAATGTGGAGTTTTCGTGGGTGGGTTACTTAGATGAAAAGAAACGGTGGGGCTCGTGCGGGCCCCACCTCACAAATATCCTTCCAAGAGGGTAGGATATTTTTTGTTCCACCCTATCCACTTCAACTCAGCTTAAGCAGCTTTAAGTGGCTTTAAGTGGATTTAAGTGAAATAAAATAAAGTTGTCGCTCCAATTTATTTTATTTTCTTCACTTAACCCCCAAAAATTAAAAACCACACCCGAGCAAACACAACTCCGAAAGAGGCGTTTCTAAGAAAATTTCGGTGCTGCGAATCTATCAGTGCCCTCAGAATTCGATTCCGAGCACCGGTTCAAAATTAGAAAAACCCGTTCGTTCGTTCACTGAACGTACCCGAGCCAAACATTGGAAAATGATTCCGGGCACACCGGGCCTCAGAATCATGTGCCGTCAGAAACTGCGTTCTTTCAAAATTCGAAAGAAAGTTAAGGAAAAAATATTTCCTTGAAATATACGGGTCTTTACATCACTCCCACCACAGAGCTTTACGTCCCCGTAAAGATACATCATAAACTAGGGAAACAAAAGTCGGTACTGAGCACGCATCTGAGCCTCCCGCTCCCAAGTGCTCTCCTGGAGGTTCTCGTGCTGCCATCTGATGCGCACAAGAGGAATCGACCGTACACGTAGGACCCGCTCCCGTCGATCCTCGATCTCCCCTGGGTCCTCCGTAAAAGTCGCCCCATCACCAACGCTTAGCTCCCCATGGTCAATGATATGCGACGGGTCGTGCACGTATCCCCTCTACTGAGATACGTGGAAGACGTTGTGCACCCAGTGCAACTGAGGTGGTAGAGCCAGGCAATAGGCCACCTTGCCAATCCTCCTGAGGACCTGGCATGGTCCGATGAAGCGTGGAGAAAATTTTCCACCTCAGCCAAATCTCTGCAAACAGCGTCGAGGTGTGAAACGCAAGAAAACATGGTCGCCATCCTCGAACTCTAGTGGCCTCCGCCTCCTGTCAGCAAAAGACATCTGCCAGCTCTGAGCTGTCCTCTTCCGCTCCTGGATGACTTGGACCTCTCTGGTCCGACAAGAGCTACAGTGATTTCTTCATTGCCTAAAATAGAAATCCGGTCTCATCCCTTGGATGAACCACGTTCTTCGCCTAATACAGTCAATCCTAACATGGATGTTACTATTCCATACGAAGGCTGACGTCGTAAGCCCTCGACGCTACTACCAAGAGATCCAACCATTACTATCACCTACAAGGGATGAGTCACACTATTGGCATCAGTGTGTGGTCACTGGGTCTCCTCCAGAAGGTATCTCAAAGTTAGGTTCAAGTGACCAGTTTGTTTTAAACCGGAACCTCTTAGTAACAACACAAAGAGAGGATAGGAAGGTAAATGCCAAAAGAAAGGTGTCTTTCATTACAGCAGCTCAAAGTACAAGACACAAAGAAACATCAAAAAAACATCAACAGAGCTAGAAGCAACATGAACAAAAGTCTCCAGGTCTGGAACTAGTCCCGCTCCTATCCATCTGCTCCATGCGTTCGTGGTGGTATCCCAGGTGGTCGTGGTGGTAAAGCCTCAAAGTGTCGTCCACCACCCGCTGCTCGGCCAGCTCCTCTGCCTCGCCCGCCTACTCCCAGCAGACCGTCATGGTCGATCCTCTTCCTGGGAGGTCCCTATACTGCCTGTTGTTCATCAGCAGGACGATTCAGGCAGTCTCGAGCCATGTGACCTTGCCCGCCGCATGCGTAGCATTGCCTGCTCCTCGAGTTGCTGGATCTCCTTCATGTGCTCCGCACAACCGAATCATCACCATGAGATTGCCCATCTGAAGGTCTAGCCCGCTTGGACCTCTTAGTCACCTATTGATTGCCAGTTGTAGAAGACTCTGCTACGGGTCGTCATGCGGAGGGTCCTTCCGCTGGTGCCTGCTCGACAAGGAAACTCTCCACTAAAAGGGCTCTCTCCAACACCTCTTCCTGCGTCAGAATGTTGAGGGAGATCATCGGGACCCTGATCTCATGGCTCATTCCCTGCTCGATGGTCTGGGCCCGGAAGAACGGATCCCGTACCATATCGGTGGAGTAGCGCGAGAGATCAGTAAATCTCGCCGAGTACTGGGCAACCGTCATGCTGCCCTGCCGCAGCTGTAGTAGCTCCTGGATGCGCACCGCACAGAGGGTAGCTGGGAAGAACTCTGAACGGAAGATGCTCTCAAAGTCCGTCCAGAGGAGAGACGCCTCATCATGCACCTGGAGCATCAAGCTCCACCATCTTCTTGCTGCCGCGTGCAGGAGGCTCGCTGCGAGGATCACCATGAGGTCTTCTAGTGTTCTCACTAACCTGAAAACCCATAAAACTACCTCCATCCAGTCCTCGGCTGCCTGGGGGTCTGTCTCCCCACGGAACCTGGGCAGTCGCTGGTGCTGGAACTCATGCAGTGCACTAAGGCGACGTGCATCGTCAGCGGCTGAGGATGGAAGCATCGGTGGCGCTATGGGTAGAGGTACCGCCGGTGCCTCAGCTGTCAAAGGGCCTTGTACTAAGGCCTCGTCGCTTGGTGGGCTCTCTCCACGCAAAACTCTCGGAACCTTAGCTAGCTGCCGTCGGGGGGCCATCCTGAAAAGAGACAGGTGCACCACGGTCAGTACTAATATACCTAATGAGCTGACACAAAGTAATCACAAAGAAAACTTGAAACACACGTGCAATCATTGTTTTCGGGCATTAAGTCGGAAATCAGAAGTCTGGGTCCTGGTGTACGGATACGTTGTCCGCCGCACCAGCACTGGACTCCCTGGACTGATAACTACACTCAATAGTCTTAACAATATTGCTTACATAGAAAAAGATAAGAGTCCCATGTTCTGCGGTAGAACCAAACTCCTCTGATACCAATTTGTCACGACCCGTCCTCGGGGCCCATTCCTTGACTACCCCAAGCCCACCTTCCATAGGCCAGGGGCTGGTGACTAGCACGAAGGAATAAATCTCGAAAAAAGGGAAGGCATTGCCTTTGTAAAGTAAACCACAAACACCACAGAGAAAGCAGACAGAAGTAAACACTGAGTAAAAACTAGTACAATAGTAAGTGTGGAAAATTTAGTGGGCCAGTATAAAAACCCAAACTGAATGTAGATTACAACTGGAAAGGAAAAAAAGCAACTAAAAAGTAAAGCTGCAACATTGAGCTGTCCACTGAAAATCCCACCTGAAGGGTGGGTACAGATATCCTCCACTGCTCCTCGGGTCCAGCCGACCGCTCCGAGTACATCCCACCCAGTGGTCCACCTCCAGGTACCATTCTGCTCCTCAAGCCTCAACCACGATCAGTGCTGTTCGTCATCTGCAACCAACACAATGTAGTGCGGGCATAGCCCGTGCAGGGGTGAGTATAAGCTACTCATTAGGGACCCTGAGACCCCGAAGGTCTCCCAGAATCCACAAAGGATAATCCACAGAGGAAAGATACAATCACGAAGTAACATCCGACACTGCTTAGGTATATGCCCATACATATACCTAAGTCATTTATTCTCGTTCGGATCCAACATCCAAGCCCAAGTACAACCTAGTCCACACTGGAAAGAAAAACATAAATCCACATAGGATAGCACCACACAATCTACATAGGAATGCAAAACATGATTCATCTCACACAGGTACATATCATTTGTAAAGTAAGAGAGATGATCAGATGTAGTCACTGATTCATCTTACTGGGTCCCACGTAAGATACAAGCATTGTAGTCATCACCGTCGAACCCACAGAGGATTCCGGTACATTTTTCTTCATCGTCGAACCCACATAGGATTCCAATACGATAGTATTCATCGTCGAACCCACATAGGATTCTAGTACGATAGTCTTCATCGTCAAACCCACATAGGATTCCATTACAATAGACTTCATCATCGAACCCACATAGGATTCCAGTATGATAGTCATCATCGTCGAACCCACATAGGATTCCAGTACGTTAGTATTCATCGTCGAACCCACATAGGATTCCATTACGATAGTATTCATCGTCGAACCCACATAGGATTCCAGTACGATATTCTTCATCGTCGAACCCACATAGGATTCCATTACGATAGTCTTCATCGTCGAACCCACATAGGATTCTATTACGATAGTCTTCATCGTCGAACCCCCATATGATTCCAGTACCATAGTCTTCATCGTTTAACCCACATAGGATTCAAGTACAATAGTCTTCATCGTCAAACCCACATAGGATTCCAGTATGATAGTCTTCATCGTCGAAGTCGCAGTCGCAATCGCAGTCGCAGTCACAGCCAGCACTAGGGTTCCCGCACACAACAAGCTTGTTCGAGAGGGTATGCTCCATGAGCCGAGAGGCTGATACATCAACTGACACATAGTCCAGAGTTGATGTATCAAAAAGTTCCCTATCGTCAACAGGAACTCAACGACGCAGACGGTGCGTCAATCAGACGCCCGGTCTGAGAGTTATTGGCTTTTTCGTCCCAGAGTCCCGGTTGGTTTTTATGTCAAAACCAACCCGACCGTACTCCACCTCCATCTGAACCTTGGGCGGGGTAAGACAAAAGATCTTTCTCATTTAGGGGAATCCAAAAAATTTGACGGCATGTCAATCGGACGTCCGTAGCTCAAGATATGAGTGTTTCCGCTCTGAGGGCCCGGTTGGTTTCGTGTACGAACCAACCCGGCTGAACCCAAAATATTCCGAAACCTTGAGTGTATTATACCCAAACGACTGTCTCGATCCAAGGATCGCATCGCCGTAGACGGTGCATCGATCGGAGGTCTACAGCTAAAGATATGGGCCAAAGACCGTGAGGGGTCCGAAAATGGGGGGTCTGGGCCCGAACCGACCCGGCCCAACCCCCCCGGGTCTGAATGGGCTTGGCGCGGCGCGGCCCGACCTGGGCGGCGCAGCGCTGGCTGAGCGACCGCGCTGAAGGGAGCCTCCCCCCCCCCCCCGCGCGGGTGCGACTCTGTGTCAACGGACGCGGCTTAAGCTGCGTCCCTCTTTTGGTCCCGCGTGGCCGCGGGACCCCAGCTCGCCGCTGTGGCTTCAGCCGCGGCAGAATCTTTCAGGCGGTGCGCCTGGTGCCGCCGGATCCTCGCGGCCGGCCAGTTCCGGCCTCCACCTCCGACCGACGGCGCCTCCGTGCCGGCATGGCACACCGGCGGGGACTTCCGTGGACCACCGGACACACTCCAGTGGTCCGATTCGCCTGCGGTCTTCGCCAATGATTGTCTCGGGACCCGACCTTCGCTGCAAAGCCTTAAAAACGCCCAAGAGGCTTGTTTTGTCATCGTCCGCCGACAGCACACCAAGAATGAAAGGGCGGTGGGTTCGGACTTGTTCGTTGGTCCACACCCACCGCGTTAGCGGTTTAAAAAGTCTCACAACAATCATTAAATCACAAGACACAGATATAAATCACAATGTTTTAAAAGAATCAAACCCCTACCTCGTCGTAGTAATCGGACGAGTTCTTCGCGAAATCGACCGTCGCTGAAGAAGATGATCGTCGCATCGCGGAAGGGAGTCATGTCGTCACGGTATACGGCGTCGCGTCGACGATCACCGACGGTTAAAGAAAAACACACAGATTTAATTTCACGAATTAAATCCATTTTGAGGATAAAATCCACAATGGAATTTAAAAATATCCGTAATCTCTTACCTCAAGCAGTTGATCGAAGATTTTTCATGGGAGGAGAATCATCGGCGTCGCAGTACATGGCATCGCGTCGTCGATCTCCGAGGGTTCGGCGTTCTTCGTCGCCTTTCATCGAATGCCAGCGTTCTTCGCGTTCTTCGCGTTCTTCGAGTTCTTCGCATTTTTCGTGAAGGAGAATGAAGATACAGTTCTCCAAATCCTCTCAACAAGTAACCCGTCAACAAAAAAGGGGTGTTGGTCTTATTTTATTATTATGCCAACAGTTTGAAAAATAGGTTAAGAAATGAACCATTAATTTGGTGAATTAATGGTAATGACTTAACAGTCCATTTAATTGGAGAGTAAAGAGTTTTAGAAAATGCACCAGTTGACTTTCATTATTGAGGAGTTTTCGTGGGTGCGTTACTTAGAGGAAAAGAAACGGTGGGGCTCGTGAGGGCCCCACCTCACAAATATCCTACTAAGAGGGTAGAATATTTTGGGTTCCACCCTATCCACTTCAACTCAGCTTAAGCATCTTTAAGTGGCTTTAAGTGAAATAAAATAAAGTTGTCGCACCACATTATTTTATTTTCTCCACTTAACCCCAAAAATTAAAAACCACACCCGAGAAAACGCATCTCCAGAAGAGGCGTTTCTTAGAAAATACCAGAGCTGCGAATCTATCGGTTCCCTCAGAATTTGATTCCAAGTACCGGTTCAAAATTTAGAAAAACCCGCTCGTTCGTTCATTGAACGTACCCGAGCCAAACTTTGAAAAATGATTCCGGGCACACCGGGCCTCAGAATCATGTGCCGTCAGAAACAACGTTCTTGTAAAATTCGAAAGAAAATTAAGGGAAAAAAATTTCCTTGAAATTTATGGGTCCTTACAAATATAGTGTATTAAAAATGGAGAGATAACCGTGTTTAAATATGATGTATATAAATAAATATTCGTATAAAATATTGTTTAAAAAATCTCAATTCTCATTTTAGTTGTTGTCAAGAAATGATAAAAATGATTCTATACACACTATAAAAAACATATTTTAATGGTCATATGCATAAGAATAACAACCCCTTTTATAATATTTTCATCAATCAACCCCCCTTAAAAAGTACATTTAATATAATCATCATAAACTGCTGTAAGTTTTATTTTCATTCCATATTTTTACGGACTGATAACTATCCAAAATTTCAAGATTTATTAGAAATTTGGTGTATTGATTGATACATTGAAAATTTACCCCACTTAAGTGATGCATTATTCTTCATTACATTCATGGTTTTAAATAAACGCAATGATAGAAAACCTAATTATTATTTCATGTGGGGAGAGACTCAAACATATCAATCAATTAACAACATTTTATTGTCCTTACCCTGATAACACATACTGGTGAATTGAGTTGGTTTGACATAATACCTCAAGAGTACCTTGGAAAAATCCAGAGGTTTCAGTCTAGTTTTGAGGGCCCTGGTTTAGTCCATGTTTTAATTATTCCTTCATTGATTACTGTAGATCATGAAAATGGATAAATGAAATAGAAAAAATAGATATATAATAGTTGAAAAAAATACTTCAAAAGCACGATTGATAAAAAATACGAAGAATCAATACAATACAAGGGATGTAGCTGAATATTAAAAATAGTAATAAAAATTGAGGGCATGTGATGTTCAATACAAAAATTAATATGGAGGGGCAAGGTATAAAATAATATTCCACATAATGAGAAAATATTTAAAATATCCAAAAACTTTTAATGCTAGAACCTTAAGCACTGTTTTTTCCTATTCTCCCAAATCCTATATAAATGTTAAATCAGCCATTAGAAGTTGTATTCTTCTATTTATCAGTACCTAAAATCCTAGATTTTACTTTTTTACCAAAGGCACATGATTAAGGTGTGATATACCATCTTATTAGGACAACACATATGATTTACTATCCATTCCATTTCATTATATAATAAATACATAGTGTATTATATTTCATGTAAATGAAATGTGATATAAATATATAAAATAATTAAAATGTGTTCTAGTTGGAGACCCATCCAATCAAACTACTTTTGGCTATATATATGTGCCTTAAATAAGGACCCTTCAATGGTTAAGTGAAATGGTTACGGTTCCAAGTGATGGAATTTCCACAATCTTGCTCTTTAGGTTGGGGGACATATCCCTACATTTCATTAAAAACCGTAGAACATTTTAAATTAAAAATATTTTATTTCCCTTTTTAATTAAAATGAAAACCTATTCATAAAATGTAATGAGATTCCTTGAGCCCGTCCATTGAAATCTATAGAGACTTTCAATGTATCTCTTGATGGGATCAGTTCATGGTCAATGCCAATGAGTCCTTCCATGGTGGCCTAAGAATGAAGACCCATGTGTCACTCAAATGATGGTGTAAAATGATTTGTTCTAGCCACTAATTCTATACCTAGTATTCCACATAGGGGTCTAAGTCTCTCACAATTCATGTTTTAACTAATCATGCCTTTGATCCCATCTAAGGGGTATCCCCTAGGGAATCCATTTCACCCATCTAAAGGTAAAAAATTTACATTTCTCTAAAATCACCACATTGGCATAGTTGATTCCCACCAATGTTTTTACAAGGCTTAAATATATCTAAAATTATGTAATGAGAGTCCATCTAAGGGTTCCTTAACACAAAACCCCTTATATCACCCTGACATTATGGTGATGCATTTAAAGGAGAAATCATTTATAATAAATCAATAAGGAATGTCCAATTTTGTTAATTTTTATAATTATATCGCATGAGTGTCATTATTTGAGGCATGCCATTGGGTTCTTCCATTAATGCCATAAATAATTAGGCATAAGCACATATCCAATTGAATTAGATAAACCATGTAATTCAGAATGGTGTTCATGGTCTTGTTATGTGGTTCACAACCTTACACAATTTAATGGATATTTTAAGGTATCTAAAAAGGGGAAAACACCCTTAGGGTACATTCCATGATATGTAAAAAGTGTAAATGAACATTTCGGGTGAAGTAGACTCAATTGGATGGCATGAATAAGGAATATAAACCAAAGGAGTTGACTCACTGCTCATGTTGGCCACCCATAGAAGGATAAAATTTCCAAATTAATTTACATGATAAATTTGGATTGAAGTTGGGAGGGTTTGACTACTAGAAAAATGGTGTAGGTAATGGAATGCAATGAAATGATATGAAAATACAAGGACCAATGAACTTATCCTCATAGATATTCCCTCTTCCAATATCATCCATTTATTCGAGTTAGAATGAAATAAATTTTAAAAAACATCAAATTCACTGAAAATGATGAAAATGATCTTGCTGAAAAATTGGAAAACGGATGGGTTAATGATCATGAAATATATTGGAGATGATTATAGATCATACCACTATCCTTCGGTATGATCCGATGGTGGATAGATTAAAGATATAATGAACGAGTTTCTATAATTCATATGATCTTTCAAAAATGTATGTTTCTTAATGTATGTGGAGAACCCATCCAATGAAAATGAATGGGGTGGTCAAAAAAAGGAATAAATAATTTATATGGTTAAAAATGGTAATTAAACTCATAATTAACCCTACAAGAGGTTTGGCTGCATAGTTGAAAAAATGTATTTTATGAACCACTACTATGGGGAACATCATAGAGTTAAGTACATGGTTTACCTTTCTATGCATAGAGCCTGAAACTATGATCAGTCCTGAATGTTTATATCACCACATGGTCATGAACCCCAGGTTTCATGGTTGTAGATTAATAGTGAATTCCCTAAGAATCCACCATTTTAAATTGCTCAGTTTAATGAAACCATAGGATATTGGTGGAACAATTAATTTTAATCATGAAGCCCAATATTTTCTAATGATTTTGGTGCTCTGGGTTCTGAATGAGTATCATTCGCACATGTGATCTCATTAGATTGATTAAAATTTTTATTAGATCCATTTAAATGAATTTAAAGAAAAAATTTAATGATATGTTCTTTTGGAAAATCCATGATTTTATAGTTGCCCCTCCTTAATACAATCCATCCCCATGTTTCCCATTCGAGTTAGTATAATGTCTTATGAGAAGGGTTCCATACACATAACATGTACATCTAATTCCCGCTCCCAAGTCTTATCTCGCATGCATCTGTGCTTCCATAACACCAGAACCATACGAAATTACATTACTCAGAGAGAATTCATGCATTGATCAATGAATTTTATCTCATGAACCTCAAAAGACACAACCACTAATAACATGATATTATCTAGTTTGAATAAATGTGATAGTTCTTGATGATACTGTCTAATATAAGATATGTGGCATCCATCATGAAATCCATGGTACCATTGATGTAACAACAACCAATATGCTATAAGACCAAATCTATGCACTATCTAGAAAGGCCCAACAAATTGCGGTAATAAATATCCATATCACCCGATTCATCTCTGAACCATCCCTGATAATACAAAAAGGAAGTCCTGATTTCCCACCTCTAAATCCGATGCTCTAGAATGATGATCGATATATGATTTCATCCTAGAAGGAATATCATCCGTACACTTATGAATCAAATGAACATGCTTTGAAGTCTCCTAACTGAGTCTATGATACTGTAGAGCATCATCACAATCCTCTGACCATAAAAATGGTGAACATCACAATCAATCATAGAGGGCCTCATACAGTGCTATCTAAATCATTTCTTGAAAACTATTTTTGTAGGAAAACTCATCCATAAGAATATTCTTCTCCCAGGAACCTACAAAATAATGAATAAATTCCGGTAGCATTTCCTATAACAACTGAATAGTCCACTCAGACTACCCATTGGTATGATTGTGATATGTAGCACTAAAGAACACTTTTGGACCCAGTTCCGTCTATAACCCTTTTAGAAACCTCTATGTAATGTGGGAATCACATTCCAACATAATATAACTCGTTATACCATGTAGTCACAATATCTCTTGGATTTATAATATTCCTATATCATCCAATGATATGGTTTCCTGGATAGTTTTGAAGTGTGAAACCTTATTCATTCTATATATGACCACCCATACAACACCGCTAACTCGAGGGGATATCGAAAATTCCATCAGGAAATCCTTGGTGAGGATATTACAATTCAATACATTAATTGATAGATGTTGTAGAAGTCCATTAGGTCATTATTTCTCTACCATAACCTATTGAGAGGTGGATCACTAAGTGATGAAACCTGATATCTTCCTATTCATACCAATCCATCAATACTGATGATGAATATTTCTGTACATCATGGTTTTCCCCAGATAAATTTCCCATATAGAGGCAAGATATTCTTGCGTCATCTCTTCTAGTATATCAGCTGATACCTATAGATTCAATGAAATGAGAAAGGTATCATTTCTATCCCTATCCCAACCATGAGGTGGCATCTCTCATGTGACTCTCTCCCCAAAACAAAGACCTTAGAGTTGGGAGTCTACCTAATCTGGACATGCTCTTGAATGGATGATTTCACTGCAAGAGGTAAAAGAAATGGAAACTCATGTTGTTACCAAACCTTTTGATGCATCTCATATGACAACACGGTCAATTTCCTCACATTTCTATCCTCCTTTATTTCTTATTTCTGAGTCTTCTAGAACATGGAAACAACCAAGCATTACCATTTCTGAGTGTGTAATAGAGTTAAAAGTCGAGCTCCTACTGGTATTCAATCAACTTAAACTACCTCATATTCATCTCTCACTGTGTGGAGATGTATTTGAGACTATTATGGTCTGTGTAAACAACAACTATCTCAATGAACAAATAGTCCCTCCAACTGAAAATAGAATGAACCACAGAGGTTGCCTCAAGGTCATGTGTTGGATTGTTCAACTCATGATTCCTTAGTTAGTGGGATACATATTCCAGGAATCGATTTTCTCGAATAAAAACTACACGAATAATGATACATGGAGAATCAAAATAATCAATATAACATTTTCTTGGCATAGGATGAATCAGGATTGGTGTTGACGAGTGTCTTCCCTATAGCTTATAAAAAGATTTCTCACATGAATCAGTCCAGTCAAAATACATACCATTATTGGGAAATATTTTTATTTTTGTTACCATGCATAAAAAATCCTTGTTAAATAACATGTAAGATCTAGCTATCCCAGAGAGTCTTTTAATGTAAAACACATTCTTCAGCTCCTCCCAGGAAACCCTGGTGCTCACATTCTCTGGGTCAAAAGATACAACTACCTCTGATATCATATACCCCAAGAAATGAATATTTTTTATTCAAAAGTGGCTTTTCCTTAGCATCACATACAACAAGTGATCTCTCAGGGTATGCATCAATACCTTATGATTATTTGAATTTTCATTTATTTGGTGAGAATACACTAATATGTCATCTATAAAAATTACAACAATGGAGTAATGATACATGTCAAAAACATGATTCCTCAAATCCATTAACAATGTCGCCATGTTTTTCATGATTAATGGAATAAACAGATACTCATATAAGATGTACCTACTCTAGAACGATGAATGTTCAATTTCGGATGGCCTCACATGAACCTCATTGTTCCCCTATTTCAAATTGATCAAAGAGAAAATAGTTTCTCCTTTAATCATGGTTTATAGGTCATATATAGAAGCATTGAATGTATTTTCATCACTGTATGATTGATCAGATGATGTTCATCCATTACAAGTCAAATTCTACCATCCTCTATCTTGGATATAACAATGGTTAAACCCCATTGTGATGTTCTTGGTCATTTGAAAACCCTATCTTTTAAATATTCCAGCATACTCTTGAGTTCCAAGATCTCTTTGAGCATAATCCTATACAGAGGAATGGAAACTAGTGTTGCACCCAACAATGGATCAATGGTGAATTCAATCACTCTATTAAGAGGTATAAAATATAAATTTTCAGTTATGATGTACCTAAATCAATCTATAAAAGCATGTAATTTCAAAAGAAGTATCCCATACTAGATCATAATTAGACTGGAAAAAATAGCTATCATCCTGCCTAATACTATATGACGGAGTCCATATCTATTGGGCCAAATATCCATTTTCCTTTATAAATATACATTTCTTTCATTGGAGATATGAAGGAAACTCAATAATGATAACAATTCACATGGGCTCGACACAGCACAAACTGGTCCATACTAAGAATGATGTCAAAATGGTAATATTGAGGGAGAAGAAACTCCATCAAAAATCATAATCCTATCTCAATGGGAACTCCTTGTACTCACATATATCATCTGATTGAACTCCAAATGGATTTTTAATGGTCAAAATAGAATTGGTGTAATTCACCTCTGGGCCTAGACTTTTTATATTTGGAGTATATAGAAAATAATGTGATGGACCTATTTCGAATTAGAAAGACACTAGCACATAATCTATTAGAATAGTACCTCATGTTTTCAATAGCACTTGACTCTATTTGTTTACCAAGGGGTGATGATTTTACATATTTCCCAATCAACAGTGTTTAGATACTTCCTATGTAGCATGAGAAGGCCCACTCAATTGATGATGGAAATATGATATCTAGCTCCAGTGGATGTCACCACATGGTCGGCCTGAACGACATGTATAATAAAACCTCCCTTATTGATGATGTTTCACTAATAATGTAGATGGTGGTAGTTCTATCTCAAAACCACACTCACTCAGCACTAAAGGAAAAGGTTAGCATAAATTTTAGTGGTGAACCATACAACCCCAATCTCAGTGTCGATCGGGTATGTCATAAATGTGGTATTTTTGTAGAACATTCTTCCGGTCTGATGACACGCAACAAGTATTTCATTTCATGCCACCATGATGCTAATGGCCCAATATGTACCCTTAAATCAACACTTCCTTATATTGTGTGTCACATTACTCTTCCAAATATGGGAACTAACCTACATCACATATCCCAATTAATTCTTATTTTGCTAAATCATGTGTTCTTTCTTTATGATCTCTGAAATAGTGGTTAGTTGAATATAGTTCCCCATGACGGAAGGGCATACACAATCCAATCTTTGGAGTTCCACATATTAGATTTCTCATCACCGAACATGTTTGGTGAAAATACTATAACTGAGTGAAGAAATATAATTAATCCATCACTAACATGACATAGTTCTCAAGGGGAATGAAGTCTCTAACGTGGTTTGTTATCATGTTCAGAGGTAAGATGTATTCAAATAAGGAAACCATTAACTCATTTCAGATTATTCACATATATCGACTTGCAAGATTCAATACATCTCACCTCCTCTTGGTGAAATAACCTATAATATAGTTTGCGAGATGGACACTCAACATTGTAGGCATCATGATGTGATCAAATATCAACACCATAGTCCTAAACATGATTGACCTTACTATGGTCTACCATACCCAGAGAAGGATAGAAGATACAGTTGTTGAATCTCCCTGGTTATCTCATCAATATAAGGGGCATGTTGATGTGAAAATTTAACTGATTGAAAGAAGTGAAGAAAAATATTATGAAACTAAGAATAAAAACCTAGGGGAATATATATATGAGGTTCATCTGGTGGACCTTCATGAGGTATCATGTGTGGATATGGGGCAACCACCACAGAAGTATGCTCATTTCCAGAATCCAAGAATAGAAAAAAAAGGTTTTATTGGTGACATAGCTGAAAAAATACCAATGGCATGCCTCAAGAAATATATATAATAGATAGAAAATGCAGTAAAAAAGATATGCACAAATCTATCCTAATAAATAGTCACACCACTCTTCTAGATCCATGATCCTCATATGGGTGATTTGGATGAGAAACAAAAGTATCAAAGGAGACATGACCTATGTCCCACTATTATGGTCAGGTAAGGCAAAGGCCTGAAATCACAACATATATGGACACTATTATAATATTATGGTTATATTCATTTTAAAAAAATTTAAATTTCATATATCTTGATGTAATTGATTAAGTAACAAATTCCCATTCCTAAGGGTTTATAAACATTTTAAATTGATGTTGGTATGTCATGTTACTGCTTTCTGATCCTTACACCAAACAACAGGTGTACTAAGCCATGGGTGGGTATTGATCAGATAAGCTGCATTTGTACCCTCAGAACAAACAATATATTTAAGAATTTTTTCCCATTTAAACAATATATTCCATCATTAATAATAAGATCACACCATAAAACATAAATAGAAATTCACATACATAAATCACATGAAATAAAGGCATGCACACATAAATTTAAATATGTCACAGAATAATGGATAAAATTTAAATCTTATGTCCTAGTATGATGCATGATTCCAACACTCCCTGATATCATTAGTTTTGTTATGAACATCCCATTAAAATAATATCAATATTATTAATAACACACATCATGTGAGCCACCCCTTGGTGAAATCCATGAAATTATAACAATAAAATCAACAAATGCATTTTACTATCCTAGGTAATATGGGTTTTCTATAAACATGGTGTAGCTTCTCCCTATCATAGGTTCTTAACCAAATTCTTATATATTATTCTCCAAGGTATACTAAAATATCAATGAAAAATGTAAAAGTCCTTTAACACCAGTTTTTCTCGTCTCACCCTGGATTCCACTCGCCAGTTCTCCATGATTGTTGGACACAAGACCTCTTGAATGCCAACATGAATTTCAAAGGCTGCCTAATGGCAGAAGGTACCTTGGGTATGTCTTTGGGAATACAATTCCCTCATTGGATTATATTGTAGTGAAAAAAATAAATAAAAGAAACATAAAAAATAGATAGATAATAGTAGACACTATATATATAACATACATGCAATATATGAATTAAGAAGACACTATTTAATAAATGTCTGGAAGTTGAATATAAATAATAGGTCCAAAAGATTATTTCATGAAATTTTCTTGAAAAAAATGTATATCCAAAGGCAAGTAAAAAATGCATATTAAGCATGCGAAAAAAATTTAAAAAAACTTCTACGTCTGGAATCCCAAGAATAGGCGTGGTCCTCTTCCACTAACATCATATTAGAAAAAAAACAAGCATTGGAAGCTGGGTTATCCCATTTATCAGTACCTAAAAAGATGATGTCTACTCAAGTACCAAAGGATCTCGAGCAGGGTGTGACATACAATCTCAAAAGGCATGTACCCACCATTTCTAGGCCACCAATTTCTTGCAATAATATATAATAATGTTCGGATATTTGATTAATATTTAGTAATAATTAAATAAATGAATAAATGCAACTTTATTCCAGTTGGAGAATCATTAACTCAACCTTCTTCGACCTATGTTGGTTTTTCATAACTGATGAACTTGTAGTGGAAATGTGGGATGGGTAAGGTGCCTTGTGATTGACTGTACCTAATCTTATTCTTGGTATTTTTGTATGATTTATGAAATTTCATTCAAAAAAATGTACCATTATCCATTTAAAATAATTCACTTACCATCTTAATTTAAATAACAAAACCTTCATAAAATGTAATGAGATGCACTTATTCCATATATAAAAATTCATAGTATCATTTGAAGTATACCTTGGTGGCTCAATTCATGACCAATTCCATTGAGTCCATTTAAGGTGTTCCAGGAATTAATTCCAATGATTCACCTCAAGGATAGTGTAAAAAAGACAAGTTCTAACCTCCAAGTCTATATTTGTTATCACACATTGAGGACCAAGTCTTTCTCGGGGATGGTTTGATCAATTATTACATTGATACCATCCATGGGGTCTACCCTATGGAACAGATGTCACTCATATGGAGGTGAAAATTAGAAAACAATTTCTGATCCCATCTTAAGAATAGATGATATATCCCCTAAAAGGTTCACAATGAATCAACAATTTTTATAGTAATGAATTAGAGTCCATACAAGGGTTCTATAAAAATTAACTCATAGTATCACCCTCGACACAACGATGAATCATTTAAGAAAAAAATCATTTATAATCAATTAACAATGTGTGACCATTTTTTTTAATTTTAGTAATTAGATCACATGAGGCTCATTAGTCAAGGTATATTATTTGGAACATCTATTATAGTCATAAATCATAAAGAAAAATCACCTAGCCAATTAAATTAACTCATCCATTTACTCTAAAACAGTGTTCAAGGGCTTGTCACAAGGTTCACAACGATAAAATATTCAATAAATAGATTAAGGTATTTAAAAAGAGGTACCCCCATGGGATATTTGAAAAGATAATGTAAAAGGGGGAAATAAGTTTTAGGGGTGAAGAACACAAAATTGGATGAAATGACTCATTGAAATAAACCTATTAAATTGATTATTGACCCACCCAGGTTGTCCATGTCATGACAAGACATCCAATTTAATATAATTAACAATTTAAGGAAAAGACAAAATTTTCTATCTCGCATAACAATGGTATATTTTATGGAAAGGAAATAAACAACATGATAATAAATGGACCACCTACCATATCTATAAGGCCCCAGCCTTAAACCATACTTAATCTTGAGTTATTACAAGATTACACATTGAGGATCTTTTCAGGTTTAGAGTTTTAGAGAATTAGATCATGAAACTTTCATTACATTCCACATTTAAACAAAGTGGTTACATAAAAGATAGTATTCATTCTTCCCATCAATAGAAACATATTTAAAATATAACACAGATTCTTTCTTGACACATCCTTGACACTATCATCACATCATGTACCTTTCCCTTGACCTGTGAAAAACATTTCAAAAAAACATGGGATGAGCATAAAAAGCTCAGTAAGAGTTATAAAAATATGGAAAGGAAACATGAGTTCATATATACATTAGAATGAAATCACACTTTACCCATAAAACATAGGCATATCAAATCATGAATAAATCAAAGAAAACATAAGACATAAAGGTAACTTGAGGCATTCATAACATTCTTACGTAGGGAGTAACCCTCTTGGTTACGTTTGGAATACCCATCACAGTATATTCCCTAAATCTCTTCGGAGAAACCTTAACATTTCACTCCTTCGTGTTACCCAATGCATTGGAGAGCTATATCGGGCTCACCCGCCCTTAGTTTATCACAGAACCACCCGTTTTCATAACAATGCCCAAGAACCATAACATAAATGTATCACATAAAACATGCATAAATGAAACATAACATTTCCACATTTCAATCACAATATAACATTTTAGTATATTGAAATAATGAATCCATTCAAAAAGAAACCATTTCCAAAACCATTTAAAACATTTAATAAAGAGATTTTTGAATCAAAGTGTCCCATACCACCTTGAAGCTTAAAATTTTAAACCATTAATATCCATATAAATAAATCCTTAAAACCATTTTGAAAACATGGATATTAATAAGAACAAATAATTAAAACATTTAAAACGATATTTTGGTTAAAGGGGTTTTACCAAAATTAGTGACACTTGAATATAATAATTGAGGAATAACATTTAGTCAGAACTTTATAATATCATGAGAATAAATTGATTCATGATATAATACTCCAAAGGATAGTATATACACCATATAAGAGTGAATTGGTGCATAACAACAATGAACCCTCAATAGAAATGTCAAATGTGATGAAATCCCTTATAAAGAAGGTATCCTTAAATTAAGGACAAATCAATCTCAAAAATATGTGTGACAAATATAAATACACCCAATATAAGTGGATATTAAGTGTAAAACAATAAAAGGTCATTCACACATATACAATGGATAACATATTCAATGACTACATGTTGAACCCAAAGAAATCGAAATTGGGTTAAAAAGTTCCCTTGACAGCCTAACGGCATCACATCAAAATGAGTTGGTGAGAGATAACAAGTGTATCTCATCACATGGACATAAAATTTACATCAATAAGGATATATGAGAACATATCCCAACATAACAATATGTAAATTAAAAGACCCAACAAAAGACGTATTTTAAAAAAGAGGAGGGTGAAAGGATCCCTTACCCACTTGGGTATATTTCAAGACATACACCCCATGAAAGAAGGAAAATAGATCATTGTTGTAAATAATCATAAACGAAATTATATTACACAAAGAGTAGAATAATGGGCAGTACATACACCACTCAATGGAATTTGTGGCAAATGTAGCATAAATCTCACGAGAATAAAAGTTAGATGAAAAATCCCTTACGAAAATTCGGCAGCCTAACGGCGCCACTCAAAACTTCCAAAATGGATTGATGAGAGGAAATAGGGTCTCTAATAATATGAACATAATAAGTAAAGTAGGAGTAATATAAAATAACCTCCCAATAATAATAAATATGAGCTTAAAAGGAATGACATAAAAGAGTGTACTTAAAAAGAAAGAGAGGTGTAGGATCCCTTACCTCGGGTCCGACTTGACTCGATCGTTCTTTAACGTCCTGAATAATAAACTTGAGTTAATTTCCACTTTATTAATAACCTTTTTCTAGTTCATTATTCCTATTAGATCACTTATATCCATGTTATAAACATTATGTAAACATTTAAGTTAATAATGTTTGTTTTGTCGATATTTGGTTCTTAAGTCGAAAGAGGACTTCTTACAATTACATGTTGTTCGTGTGGTCAAATGTTCATTATATACAGAATTATATTCATGATTTGGATATCATATATGTCATATATATCCAGTACATGCATGCATTTATAACATTACATAATCATTTAGAGGTAAGAAATGAAATGCACCGTTCATGGAGACGGTAAGCCGTACGTACGCATGAACGCTACTTTCATTTCTATTTCGTATTTTATAGAATGGAATAATAATGATATAAAGGTATATTATAATTCCAGTATAATATCATATATAATATCATAGTTCCATCCTTTATACGTCCACCATATGGTATTTAACGAATCAATTCACTTTGAGGGGGCGGTAGTCCGCACTTCCTTAAATGAAGATATCGCGTTTACCCATAATGGAAACCTTAATGGTAGGCCCAAAATGAAAAAAAAAGAAGCCTAAGGAAAAAATAAACATATTATATATCATATATAAAAATAGTGACATCATAATGGCCACCTTTGAAGGTGTTAAATGAGTATTGAACAATCATCGTTTCGGGAGGCAGAATTTCACCATCCACGGACACCGTATGTTCTTTAACCATTTGATGTAGTTGTGTGAGAGTTTAGCACGAATAAATCATATAACAAAATACTAGTATATTGAAGATACTGGTGTTGCTACAAAACAAGTAAATAAAAAGAGCTTAGGGGGTTGGAGAAGCAAAATAAAACAAATGAACATGAGAGCATGAATTACCTTTAAAAGTGTAACTCCTTTTGATTTGAGCCTAAAGGCTTCCTTTGAAAAGATTATTCCCAAAGGGAATCCTCTAGGATGAGGAGAGGGATGTGGAGAGAGTAAATGGGCAGGGTTTGGCCGAGCCAAAGGCTTGAGGATTGTGTGAAATGAGGTAGAGGTGGGGGCCTTTTATATGAGGAAAGGAGTGGCACTTTTGGAAAGTAAGAAATATTACTTTATTTGAAAATGTGTTTCGGTTTTAAAGGGTCCCACATTGATGTAATTCGTGGATAAGGTGATAAGGGTTCGAAATCCACCCATCCAATAAGTTTTTGACATGTGTAGTTCATAGATTTTATATTATCTTTCCATTTTATTTAAATCTTCAAATAATGATGTCATTGCTGTATCATTATTATGTCATATATATTTTAATATATTTAATGTCTAAAAATTATAAAAAAATTACTATTATGTAGGAAAGATTTTTATCTTTCCAATGAATATTTATAATCAAATATATGATCATCATAACCCCATGTAAAAATTGTTTTCGTAAAACATATGATGTTTGTGTCATTTTGACTTTTACATTAAATAAAAAGTTATTTATGTCATTTCCCAACCGAAGTGTCTCCATGGGGTCCCCAAGTTGACCCATGGCTTGTCTTGGTCTGACATGACACAACCAATGAGGGTAGGACATGTGTCAAGCTCATCTTATTTTATTAAAGCATTATTTTTACCTTAAACTACACTAATTACCACTAATCGCGATTAAAAACTTAATAAGTTACTATTCACCAAACAATTATTTTTATCCCATTGAACCACATTTTAATTCTTAATGACAACCATGTATGTCGGATTTTTGAAATTCAAAACACAAAGATGGCAAAATTTCATTTAAACGGAAAAATCAGTTTTTATAAGTACCACTTAGTAGTTTCACTATTCATCAAAAATTGATGTTTTTCAGAAAAATCCCAAAAATTCACCCTGAGCTATATTTGATATTCCGAATTCAAAAATGAATCCTATTTTACAAAATTCAAAACATATAAGTCACATTAATTAATTTAATAATTAATTTCAGCTGTCAGAGCAAATAGCGTGTTTTTATGCAGCAATAAGTATCAAAAGATTGACACTAGTTTAAGTCCGATTTCAAAGTGAAATAAATTCCAACAACCACTATTGGATTTAATGGTAAAAATATTTTCTAATTTCACTTTAAAAACAATTCAAATGGTAATCTAATCATATAAATAAATTATATTAAAAAGAGGTTTTGAATTAAAATACGACATTTTACACTATTCATTAAAAAATGAACTCTATCGGAAAATACCAAAAATTTACACAAAGTAAAATTTGTTGTCCCGATTCTAAAGAAGAGTTTTATTTGGTCCAAAAGAATGTATAAGAGTGAACAAAACTATATTTAATGACAGTTCTCCATCAGAAGGCGAAAAGTGAACCTTTAGTGAAAATTAGGTTATAAAAGCCTAAAATTGAATTCTTTCTGTATTTTAAGCCTTTGGATAGATGTAAAAACATTTAAAAAAACATATATATTCATATTTTAGTTATTTATATCCATTCCCACCAATAAAACAGCTACATGTTAACTGCCATTTAAAATAATATTATTTTATTATTAGAGTGCAACGTAAGATTCCCAAGAAACTCGTTGTTGCGTGTTGGGTACGCCATCGGGCATAGAATCCCCTTTAAAGTCATATTAATATTTTATTCACAAATATGGATAAATATGAAAATGTAATATTCTTTATTTACCTGGGGTGTTACATCCTTCCCCCCTTTTGGGAATTGCGCCCACACAATTTTTAAAATTGTGCTTGGAAACATCCTTGAATGTCCCACAGCGGAGAAGAGTCAGTAAAACAATCACTTTAAAATAAAGAAAGATAAGTACAAAGGTCACCCGATTTAACCCATACTAGGATTCCAAGTATGAAAATATGGACATGGAGGAAAAAACAAAGGGTCATGTTCTGATGGAGAGTGATAGAAAACATGTTTAGGAGAAAGTTAACCACGAGAAAATCACAAACTTGTGATGGGTTAAACGGTATTCGATTCCCCAGTAGGAAAAGTTAATAGACACCATTTTTGTTTTAAGTTACTTTTTATTGAGGAATTTATTCATAAGGAAACATAATCACATATCATATTGAATTTCAACTTTTATTAGATTCCTTACACAAACTCATATTTTCTCCAAAAGACGAGTATTTAGGAAGACTTGTTCACATTAAAAGTACTATAATCAACTTCTAGAGAATCACCTAATCCACAAAATAAAACCATATACTTCCCATGTGTTTATACTTTAACGAAAACCAAAAAGGTTATTACAAGAGCAGATAATCCAGAAAAGGATAACCCTTTATAAAAAGAAAATCTATTCTTAACCTCCAAAATTTGTCCAACAAAACCCAAAGTTCAATGTGGACCATTCTATAATCAATTTGTCCATAAAATTATTCAAAGTTAACCAAACTATGATTGAAACCCAAATATTTGAAGGATTTAGTCACATAGTCTTCCATGTTAAATCGTAACATTTATCTCCAAACAACATCAGTTGCTCCTAAAGTCTCGTATTGAAAATTAATTAACCTAATCACATATCCTCCATGATAGGTTAATCATTTTCATAAATAACCCAAAATAAACTTACTCTTAATTCATAAAATCATATAACTAGAAAGAATCGGTCAAACTAACCAGGGACTTCGCGTAGTCCAGTGGTAGGTGATAAATACCAGTCGCACTTTGGTTGTGGGTTCGATTCCCGCAGCATTGTCCGACGCGACGGGTTGTCACACGGTCTGCGTGTTGTCCTTCTTCCAAAACTATATAATTCTCAAATCATTACCCAAAAAGGGATAAAATCATCAAAAATAACCATAACATAATTTATCCTCAATTTTATCTCATGCCTTTCACTTCAATCATAACATATAGTAACCCATAATTACCTCAAAAGTACGAATCATATAAACCCAAATGGTTCTTTATAACTATGTCCACAAAAGAAAAGATAACTATTACTTGAATAAAATTTGCCTATATTAAACATCAGGGTTACACATAATATAAAAAGTCTTCTAATGTAACCCCATCATCAAAAGAGACTTAATACTCTTAAGAATTTCACCCTAACTCTTGAAGCCCTTATATGTTGACATCTTACTCATTCAACATTCTTCATGATCCATTATCCATTCCTTTCCAACTTATTCCGAAATACCTCTTTCCTACAAACAAAATCATGAATCATATCCTATGATTCCAAAATAAGAAAACAATAGTCATGAAATAGTACATACCTTTGATTGGTCATTGTCAGTTTCTTCATCCTCAATCGGAATGGCATTAGATATTGGTAAACGAATATTGGTACGCTCTTGGTGACCCCATTCACGAAACTTCTTCATAAGACATGTGTTTTCATAATGACCATGCACACCACATTTAAAACATTCAATTGATCCCTCAGAAAGAACTTCTTTCCATTTCCTCGAGTCAACTGGATGCTTCCTTTTTCTATGGCAGGTTCTTTCTTTATGACCTTCATTTGCACATCTATAGCATATTTCTGTCCCTTTGAAAGATTTTCCTAGGTGTTTCTTTCCACATCTTTGACACATAGGTTTTTGAACACACTTACCTTTATGATTATTACCTGTACTTCCGTAGGGATTTGTTTCTTGCATATATGATTCCTTAGAGAAATCTCCAAGGTTTAGGTGGTCAATCATGACTCTAGATAGTTGGTTGAGGATAATCAAAAGAGTTCTCATTGCAGTTGCCATATCATTCAGTTGCTTGCTCAAAAAACTGTCATAGTATCCTTCACATCCACTGTTACTTTGGTGCCTGCTAGATCCAGCCATTTACTAAAACCAAAAAGGTCAGTGTGAGTATATCAACAAAACCATCATGTACTAATGAACAAGATAAACACTAAGATATACTTACTCAGTCAATTTATCTAAATCTGGGACTCTTTCTGAAATCTTAACCATTATGGTAATGTCACTTATGCTTAAAGAATACACTAACCTCTAAAGTTATCTAAATCGACCATTGATACCAAATATAAGGCCACAACCTTAAACCTTACTTAATAATGAGTTATTACAAGATTACACATTGAGGATCTTTTCAGGTTTAGAGTTTTAGAGAATTAGATCATGAAACTTGCATTACATTCCACATTTAAACAAATTGGTTACATAAAAGACAGTATTCATTTTTCCCATCAACAGAAACATATTTAAAATATAACACGGATTCTTTCTTGACACATCCTTAACACTATCATCACATCATGTACCTTTCCCTTGACCTGTGAAAAACATTTCAAAAAAACTTGTGATGAGCATAAAAAGCTCAGTAAGAGTTATAAAAATAAGGAATGGAAACATGAGATCATATATACATTAGAATGAAATCACACTTTACCCATAAAACATAGGCATATCAAATCATTAATAAATCATAGAAAACATAAGACATAAAGGTAACTTGAGGCATTCATAACATTATTACGTAGGGAGTAACCCTCTTGGTTACATTTGGAATACCCATCACAGTATATTCCCTAAATCTCTTCGGAGAAACCTTAACGTTTCACTCCTTCGCGTTACACAATGCATTAGAGAGCTATATCGGGCTCACCCGACCTTAGTTTATCACAGAACCACCCGTTTTCATAACAATTCCCAAGAACCAAAACATAAATGTATCACATAAAACATGCATAAAGGAAACATAACATTTCCACATTTCAATCACAATATAACATTTTAGTATATTGAAATAATGAATCCATTCAAAAAGAAACCATTTCCAAAACCATTTAAAACATTTAATAAAGAGATTTTTGAATCAAAGTGTCCCATACCACCTTGAAGCTTAAAATTTTAAACCATTAATATCCATATAAATAAATCCTTAAAACCATTTTGAAAACAAGGATATTAATAAGAACAAATAATTAAAACATTTAAAACGATATTTTGGTTAAAGGGGTTTTACAAAATTAGTGACACTTGAATACAATAATTGAGGAATAAAATTTATTCAGAACATTATAATATCATGAGAATAAATTTATTCATGATATAATACTCCAAAGTATAGTATATACACCATATAAGAGTGAATTGGTGCATAACAACAATGAACCCTCAATAGAAATGTCAAATGTGATGAAATCCCTTATAAAAAAGGTATCCTTAAATTAAGGACAAATCAATCTCAAAAATATTTGTGACAAATATAAATACACCCAATATATGTGGATATTATGTGTAAAACAATAAAAGTACATTCACACATATTCAATGGATAACATATTCAATGACTACATGTTGAACCCAAAGAAATCGAAATTGGGTTAAAAAGTTCCCTTGACAGCCTAACAGCATCACATCAAAATGAGTTGGTGAGAGATAAAAAGTGTATCTAATCACTTGGACATAAAATTTACATCAATAAGGATATATGAGAACATATCCCAACATAATAATATGTAAATTAAAAGACCCAACAAAAGAAGTCTTTTAAAAAAGAGGAGGGTGAAAGGTTCCCTTACCGACTTGGGTATCTTTCAAGACATACATCCCATGAAAGAAGGACAATAGATCATTGTTGTAAATACTCATAAATGAAAGTATATTACACAAAGAGTAGAATAATGGGCAGTTCATACACCACTAAATGGAATTTGTGTCAAGTGTAGCATAAATCTCATGAGAATAAAAGTGAGATGAAAAACCCCTTACAAATATTCGGCAGCCTAACGGTGCCACTCAAAACTTCCAAAATGGATTGATGAGAGGAAATAGGGTATCTCATCATATGAAAATAATAAGTACAGTAGGAGTAATATAAAATAACATCCCAATCATAAGAAATATGATCTTAAAAGGAATGACATAAAAGAGTGTACTTAAAAAGAAAGAGAGGTGTAGGATCCCTTACCTCAGGTCCAACTTGACTCGATCGTTATTTAACGTCCTGAATAATAAACTTGAGTTAATTTCCACTTTATTAAGAACCTTTTTCTAGTTCATTATTCCTATTAGATCACTTATTTCCATGTTATAAACATTATGTAAACATTTAAGTTAATAATGTTTGTTTTGTCGATATTTGGTTCTTAAGTCGAAAGTGGACTTCTTACAATTACATGTTGTTCGTGTGGTCAAATGTTTATTATATCCAGAATTATATTCATGATTTTGATATCATATATGTCATATATATCCAGTACATGCATGCATTTATAACATTACATAATCATTTAGAGGTAAGAAATGAAATGCACCGTTCATTGAGACGGTAAGCCGTACGTATGCATGAACGCTACTTTCATTTCTATTTCGTATTTTATAGAATGGAATAATAATTATATAAAGGTATATTATAATTCCACTATAATATCATATATAATATCATAGTTCCATCCTTTATATGTCCCACATATGGTATTTAACGAATCAAATCACTTTGAGGGGGCGGTAGTCCGCACTTCCTTAAATGAAGATATCGCGTTTACCCATAATGGAAACCATAATGGTATGCCCAAAATGAAAAAAAACAGAAGATTAAGGAACACATAAACATATTATATATCATATATAAAAATAGTGACATCATAATGGCCACCTTTGAAGGTGTTAAATGAGTATTGAACAATCATCGTTTCGGGAGGCAGAATTTCACCATCCACGGAAACCGTATGTTATTTAACCATTTGATGTTGTTGTGTGAGAGTTTAGCTCGAATAAATCTTATAACAACATCCTAGTATATTTAAGATACTGGTGTCGTTACAAAAGAAGTAAATAAAAAGTGTTTAGGGGGTTGGAGAAGAAAAATAAAACAAATGAACATGAGATAATGAATTACCTTTAAAAGTGTAATTCTTTTTGATTTGAGCCTAAAGGATTCCTTTGAAAGGATTCTACCCAAAGGGAATCCTCTAGGATGTGGAGAGGGATGTGGAGAGAGTAAATGGGCAGGGTTTGGTCGAGCCAAAGGCTTGAGGAGTGTGTGAAATGAGGTAGAGGTGGGGGCCTTTTATAAGAGGAAAGGAGAGGCACTTTTGGAAAGTAAGAAATATTACTTTATTTGAAAATGTGTTTCGATTTTAATAGGTCCCACATTGATATAATTCGTGTATAAGGTGATAAGGGTTCGAAATCCACCCATCCAATATGTTTTTGACATCTGTAGTTCATAGATTTTACATTATCTTTCCATTTTATTTAAATCTTCAAATAATGATGTCATCGCTGCATCATTATTATGTCATATATATTTTAATTTATTTAATGTCTAAAAATTATAAAAAAATTACTATGATGTATGAAATCTTTTTAGATTTCCAATGACTATTTATAATCAAAAATCTAATCATTATAAACCCATGTAAAAATTGTTTTCGTAAAACATATGATGTTTGTGTCATTTTGACTTTTACATTAAATAAAAAGTTATTTATGTCATTTCCCAACCAATGTGTCTCCATGGGGTCCCCAAGTTGACCCATGGCTTGTATTGGTCGGCCATGACACAAACAATGAGGGTAGGACATGTGTCAAGCTCATCTTATTTTATTAAAGCATTATTTTTACCTTAAACTACACTAATTACCACTAATCGCGATTAAAAACTTAATAAGTTACTATTCACTAAAAAATTATTTTTATCCCATTGAACCACATTTTACTTCTTAATTACAACCATTTATGTCGGATTTTTGAAATTAAAAACACAAATAAGGAAAAATTTCATTTAAACGGAAAAATCAGTTTTTATAAGTACCACTTAGTGGTTTCACTATTCATCAAAAATTGAAGTTTTTCAGAAAAATCCCAAAAATTCACCCTGAGCTATATTTGATATTCCGAATTCGAAAATGAAGTCTATTTTAAAAAATTCAAAACATATAAGTCACATTAATTAATTTAATAATTAATTCCCGCTGTCAGAGCAAATAGCGTGTTTTTATGAAACAATAAGTATCAACAGATTGACATTAGTATAAGTCCGATTTCAAAGTGAAATAAATTCCAACAACCACTATTAGATTTAATGGTAAAAATATTTTCTAACTTCACTTTAAAAACAATTCAAATGATAATCTAATCATATAAATAAATTAGATTAAAAAGAGGTTTTGAATTAAAATACAACATTTTACACTATTCATTAAAAAATGACTTCACTTTAAAAACAATTCAAATGATAATCTAATCATATAAATAAATTAGATTAAAAGGAGGTTTTGAATTAAAATACAACATTTTACACTATTCATTAAAAAATGAACTTTATCGGAAAAATACCAAAAATTTACACAAAGTAAAATTTGATGTCCCGATTCTAAAGAAGAGTTTTATTTGGTCCAAAAGAATGTATAAGAGTGATCAAAACTATATTTAATGATAGTTCGCCATCAGAAGGCGATAAGTGAACCTTTAGTGAAAATTAGGTTATAAAAGCCTAAAATTGAATTCTTTCCGTATTTTAAGCCTTTGGATAGATGTAAAAACATTTAAAAAAACATATATATTCATATTTTAGTTACTTCTATCCATTCCCTCCAATACAACGGCTACATGTTAACTGCCATTTAAAATGATATTATTTTATTATTAGAGTGCAACGTAAGATTCCCAAGAAACTCGTTGTTGCGTGTTGGGTACGCCATCGAGCATAACATCTCCTTTAAAGTCATATTAATAATTTATTCACAAATAAGGATAAATATGAAAATGTCATATTCTTTATTTACCTGGGGTGTTACAATATCCCCTTATAGATTCTCTCATCCAGTATCGTTCTTTCAATCAATTGAGGTTTAAAAAAATCAATGAAACAATCAAATTCCATCAAAATGGGGAATATGAGATTTCACCCAAATAACATGATGGATGGGGACACAAACTTGAAATAGATTGTATTGTATTATCCATTGTACATCTCTGTTTCTATAGGATCTAAAATCCTATGAATCAAATCGTGAACAAATTTTGTTATTGAATTCCTTGATTCATTTAAGTAGGATGGAATCTTAAAGGAAGTGGTGCATCCAGTTGTTGAAAATTATAGAGGGAGAAAGATCAATGGTTAAACAATTTAAGAGGATCAAATGAGTAATTTCCTTCATAATTTCACGTGTACATGGTTTTTCCACACGGTTTGTATACTGTGTTCCAACAATTCACCATTCACTATTACAAAGGGGTAAATTTCATAGTTAGACGCATTGTTTACCTAACCATGAGACAATTGTGAAAATTCGATCTATCCAGAAAGTCTGAAAAAATGCATGACCATGCACCCTATGAAGCACCCCAAAAACATTATTGTATGATTATCATAAATACACTCTAGTTATAGCTTATGTATCATGAATCACTGATACTATATGAAACAAAACATGGTTACTTATAGGATATATCCATAACTTGTCCATTAAATTTATATTTTCCAACTCTATGATTTGAATTTTAAAAATCCGTCATACACGGTTGTGTTCAATATGATATTTAGAGTATGATCGAATAAAATTAATTTTCAGAGAATAGTAACCTACCCTTATTTATAGTAACATACCTTTATGAATATTATATTACTGTTATGAATTGTAATATGACTCTTATGAATGGTATTCATGCCCTTGAATGTATAGATAAATTTAGGAACCTTAAAAATGAAGATGAATATTTTAAGTGTATATATTTTTTGATTAAATAATTATTTTAATTAAATATTCAATTAATAATATTTATAATTTTTTTTTAAAAAATACATCATTTTTGGATTCTACATGTCGAAAAATAGGTAGGGTGAATTTTTGGGATTTATATGAACTACATGATTTTTTTATGAATAGTAAAATTCGATAATTCACAATAAATGATAAATAAAGAATTTATTGAGTCATTGTTGATAATTTGATTATGTAAGCCCAACTGGTTCGAATTCATATGCATATATTACTGTTCTTGGTCATGGAATACACACTACTGTTTGTCTTGAGATGAAATAATAAATTAATGATTATAATATTAAGAAAATTCCTCTCCCCTCCACAACAAAAACAACCCCTCACCCCCTCTTCCTCCCACACCACTCAATCATAAATCCTTTCATAAATTCGTCCATATAATCATCCCAAGCCCTCTCCCCACGTCCAAGACCTACTGGTCTCACCAAAAGAACAAAAACAATGGCCTCAAGGAGATTCTCAAGGAGGAGTACTGTAGAGGTGAACCTTCCTTCTCTTTTCTTTCAATTTTTTTACAAAGCTCCATACTTTTGTTCTCTCTTCTCACCTCCCAACATCCAAATACCATTATAATTCCTATACCTTACATATACTGGATTTCTATTGTGTTAGTGGAATATTTAATTATAGTCTCTCCTTTTCCCCTCCGTTAATACTATAAATGCAAACACCATCCGAGATATGTAAAATTATCACACTCAAGGAAGATGGGTTTTAAATTTGCATTAATATCAACAATACAAGTCATGAAACCTTTTAAACTATTTAACCAGGTTATAATATATGTATATTATATTTATTAATTTTCTAGAATCTTTACAAGTTCATAATATGGAATAATAGTAGAAAACAAGTTTATTGTTCAAAAAACCCCCAACCCAAATCCAAATGTTTATTTTTAAACTCATCAAATGTTTCATCCTCATTGTATATGGCCAGAATCCTTATAAGATCATTTATATCACTTTAAAATCACTAATAATGTATATTAACAATTCTGTATGTTTAACCACATATCAAATGAACGTCCATTAATGAATTCAAGTAATCAAATCATGAAACCACGTATGAAAATGCTTCCAAAACAATAAAATTGAATATCTTAAACCCATATAAAAGGACATTAATTAACATAATATGGTTATACCATATCAATTAAATTATTATGAGGTTTTGGAATTATTATTTAATGAAGTTGATTTTTTTTATTTAGGTAGTTTAGAACAAAAAAACACCTTCGAGTGTAAGGTAAGGGATCATCTTTCCCACGGTTGTTCAAGAATCTCCCCAATGTTGTTCCCTATTATATTTAATTTTTAATAATGGGGTATGTTTGAGAACCTCCCCCATAATTCCCTTGTGACATATAAATAATGGAATACCCTTTTACCTCTCATTACATCCTCATAATAACACTCGTTACCATGCTGAATGGTTTGTAAGGGGTTTCTCATCTCACTTTTATTTCTGTGAGATTTTCATTTTTTTCCAATTATTTCATGTATGTGGTATATGTGTACAACCATTTGATATATAATAAAATGATTCTATTTATATTCATGTTATTCAATTATTCATTTGAGATTTATTATGTTCTGTTTATATGATTTGACCAATTACATTGTTGTAAGAGACTTTGTCTCAACTACTATTTTGTTGTGACTAACATTGTATTGTGCGCCTAATAATTCTTATGTGGTGTACCTACATCCCATTTGAGATCAATTTTCATTTCAAATTATATTTATATTAAATATCCATAATCTCATATGATGTATATGTTTGTTGTCTCAACCATATACCATTTTACATACGGTTTTTATTTGGAAAGTTATTTTAATTATTGAAATATTGATGAATCTTTATACTCTACTCTATATAGATATTGAAAAGGAATATTGACCTTTTATTGAATAAATTTTTAAAGAATTATTTGGACATGTTGTGGTGGGTGGTCCCTGCTATAGCCCCTCGATGCATCGGTAGGTCTCATGCAACAAATCAGTTTGGCGACAAGCCCTTCGAGTTTGTTTCCAAAAATAAGATGGGTTTATAACATTAGAACTAAACATTTTTAAAGTTGTTATGGTTTCATGTGCCAGATACATGATGTCCAAATTATAAGAATTTTCTTTTTTCATTATCAGTTACTATTATTATCTTTGAGGCTTTCACTATGACAAAATCTATGGATGCAGTTTCATTCTTAGTTTATTAATGGAATTAGTTTTTCATTTATTCACCATGACATATTGATTTTGTTAGATTGATTTTGATTCACTTATTATTGTACTCATTCTTCCACTATTTTTAACCCTTCCTAAACATTTGAGATCACCCCTATCATTTTTTACTTTCAAGAGGTGATAAGAAGTGCATCATTTACTGAGTTCTTATGGATGCAGTTTTTAGTTTTTGTTATGTATTGTATTTTGTAAACATTTCAAATTTTATTTGAGTAACATATATGTTTCTAGTTTATTCAAGACTACTAAACTGATAATTCCTTTGATATTTTTATTCCTTCAAAACATACCAATATCACAAGTAATGCACCATCTCTACCCTAGAGGGTTAGGGGTGTTACAGTTTGTATCAGAGTAAGTTTAATAGAAAACATGGAAACTAGAGTAGGAAATGTATAGTAGGAAACTAAGACCTAAGGTAGTATTTGAGGATAAACATACAAGAACGTCCTGGAATTTTTGTAAGGAATAGATTATGCGGATATTTTAATCAATACATTCATGTCTGGATACAAGCAGGTAAAGGTGACTTTGGCACAGATGTATCTAGGGTTAAAACCTGAAAACACAGCTTTGAGCTAGAATTGAATGGGAACTGGTTCACAAAAATGGTCTTTGCTACACTCTTGGTTACGATACTCCCGTGGGATATGATTAGGATAATTTATATTTTCATTACATTCTCTTATGAATGATTGAAATATAAATTTTTCATCAAAGTCACCATGATTATGAGATTAGTTATGCATACTATATTAAGTTATTTCTATTTTAGATTCATAAATTGATCTTTTGTATGTCATTATTTCTAAATGGAACCTAATGGAAGAAGAGGAATCAATACTGATGGAAAATGTAAAGATTTCCCCACTGAGCAAGTCAACACAGTTAATGTTAGAGAAGATCATATTATGACCATATTGGGACAACATACTGTAGTTGTGATGAATAACCATGATACACCTATGTTGGATCGTTTCATGTGTCAGAAGCCCCCATATTTTAGTGGGACTACTAATCTGACAGTAGTTGAGAAGTGGATCAGGTCACATGAAAAGATATTCATGGCATTAATATGTGATGAAAATGAGAAGTTATTGTTGGCAATATATTGTCTCCAGGGTGACAGAAATCAATGGCAGTCTTTGATACAAAATACCATGGAGGAAGAAGAAATAGAAGATATGGAATGGAGGAATTTTAAGGAAATATTTATTGAAAAATATTTCCCTCATGAGAAACAAACTGAAATGATGAGAAAATTCCATAGCTTAATACAAGGGTAAGAAGATAGTGTTGTAGAGTTTGAGGCTACATTCACAAGGCTAGCTAGGTATGTTGTAGATTACGTATGTGACTTGGCAGAAAAGATTGTTCATTTCATTGATGGTTTTAAGCCATATCATCGAAGGGTGTTGTATTCTCAATCATTATCATTGTATGATGAAATTGTATCATGATCCATAAAAATAGAGAAGGAATTTTCTTGATCAATTTTTTTAAAGGAAACCAAGAAAAGTAGCTATACTCTAATAACCACGGAAAAGGAGAAGCACCAAAGAATAAAAAGGGAAAAAATATATTTCCATTATGTGCGATCTGTGGAAAGAATCATATTATGAAATGGTTAAAAGGCATGCGAGTCTTCTATAATTGTCGAGAAAAGGGTCATCAATATGATGAATTCTAGGGGAAGAAACAATTAAATGATATTCAATGCTACAATTTTAGAGATATGGGAAACTATGAAAATTAGTGTCTTAAGAGCCAAAGAAACTTAACTCAGAAAAGGCCAAGAGTGAAAATGAGTGCTTATACGAGTACAACCACAGAGGTTAATGTATATAATGATGTGGTGGAAGGTACATTAATTGTTTCCACAAAATTATCCAACACATTATTTGATTCTTGATTATCACATTAATTTATATATTCTCAGTTTTCCAAGAAAATTTGATATGTCCAATTTGATTTAATAAAGGAGTTGTCATTCAAAACTCCAAGGGGATGTATTATTGCAACAAAGGAATGACTAATAGTCCCTATTCAGACACCAAGACATGGTTTAGTTTCTAAAAATGTCATCATACCAATTACTTTCTTTGATATAATTATTGGTATGAATAGGTTGTCAAATTAGAATGAGAGGATTTATTGTAGGATGGAGGAAGTTACAATTTTTGAAAATGGTGTGGAATCCCTTGTCTTTAGGGAAGAAACATCACCACCTGATTCTTATCTAAAACCACCCCTAGTAGTTCTACTTAATGAAATATTTGGAGAGGATGATAAACCAATATCTATGGACGAGGAAATAAATCTTCAATTTGAAGATGTGCAGATAGTGCAAGAGTAAATTGTTGCATTTCTAGAGGATTTACCTGAACATCCTCCAAAGCGTGAAGTTGATTTCTCCATTGAATTAATTCTTTGTGCAAGTCAGATATCAAAGAATCCCTATAGAATGACCATTGTGGAATTAGTAGATCTAATGAAACTACTAGACGATGTGATTGAAAAGGATTTATTCGACCTATTATTTCTCCATGGGGTGCCCATTTCCTTTTTTTCAAGAAGAATGATGGATCCATGAGGATTTGAATTGATTATAGAAAAATCATTGATTTTTCAATAAAGAATAAGTATACCCATCCACAGATTTATGATTAATTTGATCAACTTCATGGTGCTCAATAATTTTTGAAGATTTAATATTTATCTGGATATCATCAGTTCTGTGTGAGGAAGAAAGATATTCCTAAGAAATCATTTTAAACTTGGTAGTTGCATTATGATTTTACAGTGATTCCATTTGGACAAACAAATGCACCCTCTGTTTTCATGGAATAAATGAATAGAGTTTTCTAGGAATATCTTGATAACATTGTTGTGGTATTAATTAATGATATCCGTATATACTTAAAAATCTATGAAGACCATGAGAATCACTTCCAGGTCATTCTGAGAACTCTTATAATAAATAAATTATATGGGATGTTTATCAAGTATGAATTATGGCTTCAATAAATTTCTTTTCTAGTCTATATAGCCTCTAAATATGGAATCCTAGTTGATACTACAATGAAAAAGTCAATACAAGAATGGCCCACGCCAAAAAACATAATTGAGGTATACTATTTTATTGCCTTAGCACGTTAATAAAGGCATTTTGTTCAGAATTTTGGTTGACTGGCTAACACGTTATCCAAGATCACATATAAAGGATTTATGTTTTTGGGGACAGATGTATGTACAAAATGCATTGATGAATTGAAAAGAAGATTGGTCAACAATTCATTTTTTACTCTTCCATCTGGATGTGGTGGATTTTCAATATATAGAGATGCATCATTGAATGGTCTGGGATGCATCCTTATGCCAAACATTAATGTTATTGCTTATGAATCAATACAGTTGATGATTCATGAGAAAAATTATCCCACTCATGATATTTAGTTAGAAACTGTATTCTTTTCTATGAAAATATTGAAGAATTATCTCTATGGAGGGAGGTGTGATATTTATATAGACCACAAGAGTTTGAAATAAATTTTCACACACAAAAACGCAACAGGGGGAAAAAGAGATGGCTTGAGATACTCAAAGATTACTATTGTTCAATACACTACCACCCGAGAAAGACGAATAAAGTGAAAGATGAATTAAGCAGTGAAGATCATGGACTTCTCACTCAATTTAGGATTAAGAAAGATCCTATATTTTTGGATCTACTAAAGATTGATATGGGAATTGATAATGTAAGGGAAATATATTTCCCCTTTCAAATGAATGATTAACCATCTTTAGTAAAGAATATACAAAGCTCTCAATTTGATGAAGAGAAACTGCATAAGAAAATTAATATTTTCAAGGATGGGAGACTGGATGACTTCATGTATGGAGATGATGTTCTGAAATTTTGGAAGAGGTTAAGTATTCATCAGTACCTGATCTAAAAAGTGAACTATTAGACGATGTTCATTGCTCAAATTTCTCTATATACATGGGTAGCACCAGGATGTGTAGAGATCAGATGGAAAATTTTTGGTGTGATAATATGAAGTGGGAAATTGCGGACTACATTTCTAGATATCTAGTTCTCCAATAAGTGAAGGCAGAGAGACAACATCCCAAAGTAGTCATTCAACCTCTACCTATTACTATGTGGAAGTGGGATAACATTACGATGGATATTGTCACTGGAATACTGATGAAACGTAGATGAAATGATGTCATATGTAAGAACCAGGTTCTTATTTTTGAGGAAAGAGTTTCTACATTTCTCTTTTCCTTAAGTGTTTAAAAAAAAGGAAAATGGGGGAAAATACTAATTTTTGGTACTACACGCCGTGTACTTTTCCACACACCATGTACTTTGGCCGTGTGGAATGTGTACACAGGGTGTGTAGCCATGCCAACGACGAAGCGTGTAAAAACCGACTACATGCTGTGTAGTGGTCTTTTACATGCCGTGTAGTCAGTTTGCAGGCAAAATAGTGTGACAGTGGAAGTAGATGCTAGCTGGGCGATAGTAGATGCCGTGTAGTCGGGAATACACGTCATGTACTCATGTCGACGGATGAACAGTTTAGCGGTGCTACCAGAGGAACCGTTAAATGATGGAAGTACACGCTATGTAGTCATAAGTACACAATGTGTACATTTTTTTCTCTGAAAATGGGCCAACCCTGTTCATAAGGGAGGCTTAGAACCTGATGGGAGCTCGGGATGGGACAACTGAATCTTTGAGGATCCGTCCATCGCAAACCGGGAATCTAGTTCCACCTCTGTCGATCTCATTGGAACCGCTCGGGTCAGAGATTCCATCTCCTGGAGTTTTTATTGCCAATACATCCTCTAAGGGAAGTTATTTGAGGAAAAAGGGAATTATTTTATATCAGATCTTCAATGTTCTTTGGCGTTTCAAGGAGCATCGTTCACGTATATCGATCTAGGGTGATCAAGGTAGGTGGCTTGGTGTTTATATTCCAACTGTTGTATGTTTTTGTGTACCGTTGTTCCACGAACCCATGTTGTGGTGTTGTGTGGCTGATTCCATGGCTATTTTAAATACATAAAATTGAATAGGTAATTAATTGTGATAATAAAATACTATTTGGGATCGTTTCTTGGATCCAGGACCACCCTGGGGGTGCATTCCTTAGTTTAGCCGTTTGGCCAGGATACCCGTGGGTATACCTTTAAAGTGATGATAATATAATTTCCTTGAGAGGAATTTCTTTTGTACTGCTTGTTTACATGTTGGTCATGGCCCGGTTACCTGTTTAGCCTGAGGGAAGTGTTGTGATTTGACTCTGGGCACTGTACTATTTAGCCTGTGGGAAACTTATTATGTGCATGTGGGCAGTTGATTCTGTTCTTGTGGGTGACACTTCTTATGCCAGTGGGCAATATTTGTATGCATGTGGGTAGATTCTTGTGTTTGGATTCTCTTTACCTTAGGGTAGGGGTTTATGTGTCTGAGGACATTGGATATTTACTTAGAATATTCACAGTGGTGATATGTTAAATTAAATGATGAAATGAATAATAAAATGACAATATAACTGGTAAAGTAAGTTACTTTTGAGTACTTCTTAGTTTATTGAATTTTTACTACTGGACACTGTTGTTGAATATTTTCACACAGTTGGGCATGGTCCTTTGGTGGGGGCCTACTGGGATTTATTTCTCACACCTTGTTTGGGTCATCCTTTTCAACCCAAACAGATTTTGTTTCTAAATGTATAAATAAGGGAAAGGGTCCTTATACAGGAACTTTATTGCTGATGAGGAGTATGGGAGCATGGGACCGGGCTTAGGATCGCGATTCTACCATATGATTTTTTTCACTTTGTTATACTCATTATTGTATTGTACTTCTATGGAACATGTTCTGGATGTTTTCTTAGAACTCGAGACATGTTGCATCATATTTATATATATCTGGTTGGTTATCTTTTACCATAGTTTTTATATTAAATGTGTATGGTTTATTTCTTATGCTGTTTTTGTAAGTTTTATCTTGTATTCTGCTGCACTACACTTTAAAAAATGAGGGCATAGTTCCCCCACTATCAAACCTGGTCCCTCACTACTAGTTGGCAGCCTCTGGCGTTTAGGGAAATGCGCTTAAGTTCAGGTGGCGAACGAGGTACGGGGCACCCGTTGTGTGGCACTCGGAACTAGGACATTACAAAGTGGAATTAGAGGGCGGTTCATTTCATTGAATTATATTTAGAGCCTTAGTCAGGGATAGGACAGGAACGGTAGTTGGTAATAAGTTGTGCCCAGGCGTAGATAACCCATGTACAGGGAAAAGCCAGTCTACCTCGTGTTTTTGCAGTTTTTCTGATTTTGAAAATTTTACAGTTGATATGATTTTCACCATTGTGTGACGCACTTGTATTGTGGTATTTATATTTTATTAATGGGTTCTATGCAGTTGCAACCCGATGAGATGAGGGTATGCCATCTAATGCATCATTTAGAAAAATTCTAGAAATCTCATGCCAGGTAGGTGGATTAGAAATTGCATGTTGTTGTGATAGTTGTTGTACTAGAAAAGAATGATGTTGTGATAGCTGATTGATAAATACCTTCTATGTGATACGGTATTTTTGTATGAGTTATTGAAAGGATGAATTCAAAACATTGGTTTTTGGGGAGTATGGGTCCTCATTGACTGGAATTTGGTGGATCATTAGTTGTTTACTTTTTTTATAACACAGATAAGATGTCAAACATTAATTCGTGGGGATTATGGGCCCTCAAAGATCAGAATTTGACATTTAGGTGTTGCTTATTAGTATTTTCTGTGTTCGAGGGATGTTTCTTGAGGCATACTGTTCGGAGAAACCCAGTATACACGCCGTGTAGTACCTTATACATGTTGTGTATGGCCTTCTGTTTGGGAAGAAAAGAAAACTTATTGAGTACACATAGTGTACCCGGAGTACACACCATGCAATCTCTTCCCGTGTCACAATCCCTATGGGTGGCGACATGGGGAACAGAAGAGCTTAGGGGGGACACGCCGTGTAGCTGCTATACAGGTCGTGTAGTCACTTCCCGTGTCACAAACCATGTGGGCGGTGACACGTGGTATAAAATGACTTGGGAAACACATATCGTGTATAGGATGTACATGCCTTGTGGTTTTGACCCGGAGTCCGGCCGTTTAACTAACAAACACAGATCGGTGGAATCGTTCCTAGTACACGCCGTGTCAATGATGAACATGTCGTGTAGTCTGACCTGGGGACCCTGTCATGTAAATAACAACACGGGTTGGTGTAACCCTCTTGTATATATGCTCTGTATATATAAAACACGTTGTGTAGTGTGAGATGTGTGTATGACTGTGTAACTAACAACTCAGGTCAGTGGAGCTCGTCTAGTACACACCGTGTACTTGTGGGAGACGCCGTGTAGTCATGTCTGAGGATTGACCATGTGGTTTTAGATGTGTGTCAGGGAAACATGGTGGTGTACAAGCCACGTGCGGGATTAACACACCATGTAGTGTCAAGCTGAGTTGTCGTCCGTGTCACAAACGACACGGGAAGATTGTAAATTACACCATACACGCAATTTAGATCATATACAAGCCATGTTGTTTTGTTCAGAAGAGAGTCGTGTGGCTAAGCCATATAGAAGGACCCGAGTAGGGGAAGAGAAGTCAGGTACACACCGTTTCACCAGTATACATGCTGTATAGTCATGTTTTTCAAATCTTGAATGCCTCCTTCTCCATGTTCCCTCTTTGGTACCTTCATTTTCAGTCTTTAATAATCTTGAATCTAAGGTGTGTTTTGACCTTGTAGTGTCATGCCGCCGAGACAACCACACGTTGTTCACCAGGAGAGCGGCAACAACTATACTCTAGAAATGGTGGGCCATGGGCTACCCGTTGATCCTCTACAAAGACAGATGCCACGCCATCAATTATACCAGAAACAGGAGCAGATGTGCAGTTCCGTGAAGGCTTCCTGCGGTTCATGCAGACCTTTCAGGGGGCACTACAGGCTGCCACATCTATGGCCGAGCGGACTCGTATCTTCCTACAGCAGCATCCGCCTACGTTTTGAAGGGATGGTGGACCATAGGCTGTGGATTCTGGGCTAGGATCGATACATACTATTTTCGAGCATCATGAGAAACCTCCAGGGTGTAGGGTCAAGCTCAAGACTTACATGCTGCGTGATTCTGCCATGAGGTGGTGGGATGCTACCACCCAGATAGAGCATCATAGAGACATGGCGTGTGATTGATTTCCAGATATCCTTCTATGAAATATTCTACCCAGAGACGTTAAGGGAAGAATGAGCATGAGAGTTCATGAATCTGTAGTAGGGTGCTATATCGGTGATGGATTATTCTTCTCACTTTAATGAGCTTCATAAAATTTCACCCATTCAGGAGGGTGTTGAGATGTTGAGGGAAAAGCCCTTTGAGGATGGTATCCAATATGACATCTGAGAACTGGTGAATGTTTTTAGGTTGCCTTCAGTACATTCTATTGTGAATCAGGCACTGATTACAGAGAGGAACCTGCTGGAAGTTAGTGGTGTGGGCCAGGGCGGTTCACCACCAGTTTGTGGTACTATTTCTACTAGAAAGAGGAAGAGAAAGATGGACTTCTCCAAGGGTGGCAGTACCATCCATAAGAATGATTCATGTTTCCAGGTCATGTCCTATCACTGTGGTAGAGAGGGGAAAAATAGGCCACAGTGTCCACGAGACCCAGTGGAGTGCTGAGTTTGCGGCAGGATGGGTCATCTACAACGCTTCTGCAAGGCATTCCCACCCGTGACTAGTGAGAGGGGTTCTGTGTGGACTCTGTGTGCGGGAGCAGGACCAGTCACTTCTTACAAGTCAAGGAACTGGAATAAGTCAAGGCATGCAAGCAGAGATGGTGGTCGTGGCCATGGAAGCCAGACACCAGGATCTCAGAGGCAGCAGGGCGGGACTGCTCAGGGTAGACAGGCTATGTCGCAGGGCCACGACACTGGGCATGTATATGTAGTGAAAGAGACCCAGTAGGAGCAGGATCCCAGACCTTATATAGTCAGAGGTAGTATTATATTAGCTTCTATCTTATCTTCAGTAATTTTCTATATGGGTGTGACACATAGTTTCATCTCTGTACCCGTCGTGGATAGCCTCGAGCTATGTGTTTCTTCTTCTTTTGATATTATGACCCCAGAAACTCTATTGGGGACTAGAAAGTCTGGTGTGCATCAGTGTAAGGAGTTCCCCTTTGATGTTGGTGGGTGTCACCTCCTTTGGGACCTCAATGTCTTAGAGATGATAGTTTATAACGTAATTCTCGGGATGGACTGGTTGGTTCCCTTTCAAGCCTTTATTGATTTATATCATCGTAGGGTGAGTTTCACATCACCAGGGGGTAGAGAGTTTCTATACAAGGGTGAATGGGATGTTCAGGAAAGTCGAGATGGACCAGAGCATCATGGGAGAGGTGGAGTCACAACCCAGATTTCTAGCTTATACCTGGATGATCAGGGGACTTGGCAGACGGATTTCCCTCCAGTGGTTGATCGTTTTTTGGATGTCTTCACAGATTACTTTTCAGGTCTATCTCCCGAGCGTGAGGTGGATTTCTCTATTGAGCTTATCCTAGGAGCAGCACCGGTGTCCATTCCTTATAATTGGATGGCTACACCAGAGTTGAAGGAGCTCAAGAGGTAGTTTGAGGAGTTACACGCAAAGGGTTTCTTCCGACTTAGTACTTCTCCTTAGGGTTCTCCGAACCATTTTACATAGAAGGTGGGCGATACCCTCAGACTCTGTGTGGATTATCGGAAGCAGAACTAGTTGACGGTTAAGAAACAATATACCTTACCGAGTATTGATGATCTTTTTTATCATCTTCATGGAGAACGAGTGTTCTTGAAGATTGACTTGAGATCCGGATATCACTAGCTACACATGAGACCATAAAATATACCGCATTCTACTTTTCGGAGCAGATATGGTCTGTACAAGTGCTTGGTTATTCTGTTTAGACTCACGAACATGCCCGAATTTTTCATGGCTATGATGAATCATTTGTTCCATCCTTACCTGGATTCTATTGTGGTATTATTCATGGATGACATCTTGGTTTACTATCAAATTCGATATGACCATTCCACCCATCTTGAGATCGTATTGAGTACACTGAGAGAGAATCAGCTATATGCTAAGCTGTAAACGTGACACTTTTGGATGGACCAAATTCACTTCCTAGGTCATATCATCTCAGAGGCAAGAATTATAGTAGATCAATAGAAGGTGAGAGTAGTGGTTTCATGGGAGCATCCTAAGAACGTTTTTGAGATATTAAGTTTCTTAGGGCTAGCTGGTTACTACATAAGCTTCATACAAGACTTCCCCCGCATAGAAGTGCCATTGAAAGGTTTGAATAAGAAGGTTGTGAAGTTCATTCGGTCGAAATCCTTCGATACAGCCTTTCAGGACCTGAAAGGAAGGTTGACATCAGCACTAGTACTAATACTTCTAAAGCAAGGGAAGAGCGATACAATTTACTGTAATGCATTAGGTATTGGACTGGGAGCAGTGTTGATGCATGGCGATCGAGTAGTTGCGTAGGGTCTCGACAGTTGAGGCCACATGAGTGGAATTACCTGACGCGTGATCTTGAGTTAGCTGCAGTTGATCATGCGTTGCGCTGTTAGAGACATTATCTCTTGGGAGAGCACTAAGTGGTTTTCGCCGACTATAAGAGTCTCAAGTATATCTTTACTCAGCGTGACTTGAATCTAAGGCAGTGAATGTGGGTCGAGTACCTTCAATCCAATGATTTTGAGCTTGCCTCTACACCTGGTAAAGGTTATGTTGTAGCTGATGCACGGAGCAGGAAGACTCAGATATAGGTAGTGCAAGTGGCCAGTGGTGAGTGGAAGCTGGTGGCATTGTTCCTTGAGATGCATTTGGAGGTGCACAAAAGTCTGGGGAAAACATTTCTTTCATCTTTAGCTATGACTTCTACCCTCCTGGAGAGAGTGAGGATGAGACAACTATCTGATCCAGAAGGCCTAGTTCTACGGGAGTCAGTGGAATGTGAGGACCCTCCTCCTGGTTGGATGATAGGCGATGATGAAATTCTACTTTTCCATGGACGATTAGGGGTTCTAGGGGATATACGTGAGGAGATGATGCAGGAGTTTTGTGGTTTAGCTTGGGCAGTTCATCCCGGGGTTACCAACATGTACCGAGACTTGAGACGTCGGTACTAGTGGCCGAGTATGGAGAGTGATATAGCTGGTTTTGTTACAAGGTGTTCCACCGGTCAGTAGGTGATGGCAGAGCATCAGAGGCCAGGTAGACTATTACAGCGGTTACCCATCCCGGAGTGGAAATGGGATGATGTCGCGATGTATTTCGTGACTGGGTTGCTGGGGTCACCTAGAGTCAATGATGCCATGTGGGTTGTTGTGGATAGACTCACGAAGGTAGATCAATTTTTTGCTGATCAAGGAGACCTTTGGTATTGACGAGCATGGGAAGTTGTATATCCAAGAGATCTTATGTCTTCATGGGGTCCCTGGTTCTATCGTTTCAGACAAGGACACCCGTTTTCATCTCGTTTCTGGCAGAATATTTAGAGGGCACTGGGTACACAGGAGCTTCTGAGCACAACCTACCACCCTCAGGCCGATGGCCAGTAAGAGCGTACGATACAGGTGCTTGAGGACATGTTGCGTGCATGCATCCTAGACATTGGTGGATCTTAGGAGAGGCATATACCCCTAGTGTAGTTTGCATAAAATAATAGTTTTCATGAAACTATTGAGATGACACCTTATGAGGCTTTATATGATAGGCCATGCCGATAAACTTTTTGCTTGTTAGAGGTAGGTGAGCCAGCTTTACTAGGACCACGTCTCATGCATGAGACTTCTGAGAAGGTCCAGTTGATTCAGAAGTGGATGGCTACCACATAATCTCATCAGAAATCTTATGCTAATTACTGCAGATGACCTTTGGAGTTCATGGTTCGGTATCAGGTTTTCTTGCGTGTTTCACCGAGCTGGGGACACAGGTGGATCAGGAGACAGGGTAAACATTCACCGAGATATGTGGGGCCATTTGAGATACTGGAGAGAGTCAGGCCGGTTGCCTATCGGTTGCAGTCACCACAAAGGTACCAAGCCATGCACGACGTCGTCCATGTATCTCAGTTGCACGACTATAATTCAGACCTGTATCACGTCTATCATCCCTAAGAGGTTGATCTTGAGGATGATGTGTCCTTGAGGAGCATCTTATTTGTATCATTGATAGGAGCATGAAGATTCTCGGAGGCCGGTCAGTTCCTCTGGTAATGGTGCTATTGCAGCATGGCCGAGTGCAGGATGAAACAAGGGAGCGGGAGACCGATGTACGTGCTCAGTGGCCAGAGTTGTTCTAAGCTATATCTTCTCCTCCCTTGTAAGGGACATTTGGGGATGAATTGCTTTAATGGGGGAAGTTTTTAAGAACCCGGTTCTTAATTTTGAGGTACGGGTTTCTCCTTTTCTCTTTTCCTTATGTGTTATTGAGAAAATAAGGAAAATGGGGGAAAATCCTATATTTTGGGACTGCACACCATGTACTTTTCCACATGTCGTGTACTTTGGGTATGTGGAATGAGTACACTGGGTGTGTAGCCATGTTGGTGACGAAGCATGTAAAAACTGACTACAAAACGTGTAGTGGTCTTTTACACGTCGTATAGTCAGTCGGCAGGTGAAACAGTGCGGCAGTGGAAGTAGCTGCCAGTTGGGCAATAGTAGACGCCATGTAGTCAGGAATACACGTCGTGTACTCATGTCGATGGATGAACAGTTTGGCGGTGCCACCAGATGATCAGTTAAATTATGGAAGTACACGCCGTGTAGTCAGAAGTACACAACATGAACATTGTTTTTTTCAATTAAAATGGGCATGATCCAATCCTATTCACAGGGAAGGCTTAGAACTGGATGGGAGCTCAGGAGGGGATGGTCGAATCTTCAAGGATCAGTCGATCGCGAATCGGGAGTCCGATTCTGCCTCTGTTGATCTCGTTGGAACCGCACAGGTAAGAGATTCCTTTTCATGGTGTCCCTCTTGCCAATTCGTTCCCTTAGAGATGTTATTTGAGGATAAATGAGAATTCTTTTATCTCATATCTTCAATGTTCTTGGGCGTTTCAAGGGGCTTCATTCAAGTATATCGATCTAGGTTGATCGAGGTCAGTGTCTTGGTGTTTATATTCCAACTATTGTGCGTTTTTGTGTACCGTTGTGCCACGAACCCATGTTGGGGTGTCGTGTGGCTGAGGCCATTTCTATTTTAAATACCTAAAATTGAATAGGTTATTAATGGTGATAATAAACAGCTGTTTGGGATCGTTTCTTGGATCCAGGACCACCCCGGGGGTGCGTGCCTCTGTTTGGCCATTTGGTCAGGATACCCGAGAGTATACCTTTAAAGTAATAATTGTAGAATTTCCTCGATAGGAATTGCTTGTGAACTACTTGTTTACATGTTGGTATGGCATGGATACCTATTTAGATTGAGGGATGAGTTGGGATTTTCCTGTGGGCACAATACTATTTAGCATGTGGGTAACTTCATTCGTACGTGTGGGGAGTTGATTCTTTGCGTGTGGGCAACACTTCTTATACCTGCGGGCAATACCCGTATTCCGGTGGGCATATTCTTGTGTTTGGATTCACTTTACCTGAGGGTAGAGGTTTATGTGTCTGAGAACATTGGCTATTTACTTAGATTATTCACTATGGTGATATTTTAAATTAAATGATGAAATGAATAATAAAATGACAATATAACTGGTAAAGTTAGTTACTTTTGAGTACTTTTTAGTTTATTACATTTTTACTACTGCACACTGTTGCTTCATATTTTCACATAGTTGGTCACGGGCCAATGGTGGGTGCCTACTGAGAATTATTTCCCACACCCTATTTGGTTCATGCTTTTAGGCCCAAACAGATTACGTTTCGATAGGTATAGATAACGGAATGTGTCCTTATACAAGTACTTGATTGCTGTTGAGGAGTAGGGTGGCATGGGACCTGGATTAGGCTCGCGATACTATCAGCTAATTTTTTTCGCTTTTTTATACTCTATATTGTGTTGTACTTTTATGTAACATGTTCTGGCTATTTTCTTAGAACTTGAGACACGTTGCATAATATTTATATATATCTGGTTGGTTATCTTTTACTACAAATGTTATATTAAATGTGTTTGGTTTATTACTTCCATTGTTGTTGTATGGTTTATCTTGTATTCCACTATGCTACACTTTAACAAAGAGGGAACATTTTCCCCACTATCAGACCCGATACCTTACATCTAGTCGGCAGCCTATGGAATTTGGGGGAATGTGTTTGAGGTTATGTGGCGAATCGGGTTCGGGGCACCCGTTGAGTGGCACCCGGAACTGGGACGTTTCATAATATGGGTAACTGTTGATCGTCTCAAAAAATCATCATAATTATTTCCTATAAGAGACTATTCTCCACTTGAGTTCTTGGAAAGACATAATATTAATGATATAGTAAGACTTCATGGTGCACCTCTATCGATTTTATCTAGCTGAGATCCCCAGTTTGCATCAAAATTCTGGAAACAAATCCAGAAAGCATTGAATAGTGAGCTTTGTATGAGTAGTACTTATCATCCACAAACTGAAAGATTGTCTGAAAGGGTAATTCGAACTCTTGAATACATGCTGATATCATGCTCTTGGGACATTCATGGTATCTGGGATCAATATTTTACATTGGAGTAATTTGACTACAACAATAGTTTTCATTTAAGAATTCAAATGGCTCTATATGAAGCATTATATGGAAAGATATGTAAAACTCCAACTTGTTGGGATGATGATGGTGAGAGGAAACTAGTAGGACCCGAACATATTGATGAGAACAAGAAAATGTTGAAGACAATACAATCCCCTATTAATGCAGAACAAAGTAGACAAAAGAGTTATGATGACAACCAGAGAAAGGATTTGGAATTCCAAGTTGGAGATAATGTATTTTTGAATGTATCTCCATGCAAGGGGGTCTTAAGGTTTGGTAGGAAAGGGAAATTGAGACCTAGGTACATCATACCATTTGAAATACATGAAAGAATCAGGGTCATAGCTTACCGATTAGAAATACCTCCAAGTCTCTCTAGAGATCATGATATCTTCCACGTGTCATTGTTAAAGAAATACATTCCAAACCCAACGCATGTACAAACATATTAATAAATAGAATTGGAACCTGATTTTTCATACTGTGAAAAGTCTATTCGGATTCTTGACACAAGGGAGAATGTATTTAGAAATCGAAAAACTCATCTAGTAAAGGTTCTTTGGAGAAAGCATAATATAGAGGAAGCGACATGGGAACCTGAGGATGTTATGAAAAAGAATCACCCACATATATTTGGTGAGCTTCATACATAAAATTTTGAGGATGAAATTTCTGGAGGGAATAATGTAGCACCCCAAACACTTCATGGAATGTATCTCTTAAATACATTCTAGTTAAATCCTATGTTTCATGAATCACTGAGCCTATATGGAACAAAACATGGTTACTTATAAGAGATAACCATAACCTTGCCATTAAACATAAATTTTCAAACACTACGATTTGAATTTTAAAAATTTGACAGAAATAGTTGTGTTGAAGATGATACTTAGAGTTAGATTTAATATACTTAATTTATTGTGAATAGTAACCTAGCTTTATTAATAGTAACATACCATCATGAATAGTGACATACAGTTATGAATAGTAATATGACTCATATGCATGGAATCTATGATTTTGACTGTATAAATGAATTTAGGCACCTATAAATTGAAGATGAATATTTTAAGTGTTTGTATTTTTCAATTAAATAATTATTTTAATTAAATATTTAATTAATCATATTGAGAAAATTATTTTTTAAAAATTAACTTCATTTTTTCATTCTACACGTCAAAAAATGGTTACGGACAAATTTTGTGATTTTTATGAAATAATTGAATTTTTGATGAATAGTAAAATCTGATAATTCACAATAAATGCTAAATAAAGAATTTATTGAGTCAATGATGATGATCTACTCTTGTAATACCAATTGGTTCTAAGTCACATGAATATATTACTGTTCTTGTTAATAAAATACTCACTATTGGTTGTCTTGAGAGGAAATAATAAATTAATGATTATAATATTAAGAAAACTCCTTTCCCCTCCACTATGTAAACCACTCCTCACGCCCTCTTCCTCCCACAACATTGAAGCTTCATCCCATGCCAAAATTATACCAATTATTCTTCCCAAGACCTCTCCCCGCATCCTAGATGTACTCGTCTCTTCAAAAGGGGAAAATAGTCCATAAAGAGATTCTCAAGGAGGATTACTCAAGAGGTGAACCTTCCTTCTCTTTTCTTTCAATTTCTTTAACAAAGTCCCACTCTTTTGTTCTCTCTTCACACCTCCCTTCATCAAAATTCCATGAAACTTATATTACAAAACATATACTATATGTTCATTGTGATAATGGATTATTTCATCATAATCTCTTCTTTTCCCATCATTTTATACAATAAATACAAACACCATCCGAGATATGTAAATTTATCACACTCAAGGAAGACGAGTTTTCAATTTGAATTAGTATCTTCAAAACTGGTGATAAAATCATTTAGATGGTTGAACCAGTTCATAATATATGTATTTTATCTTAATTAATGTTCTATAATCTTAAAAAAATAATATGGAATAATAATACCAAACAAGTTTATTTTGCACAAAACCGCCAAGCCAAATTCAAGCGTTTATTTTTAAACTCATCAAATGAGTTATCCTCATGGTATATAACCAGAATAATTACAAGATCATTTATATATCTTTAATTTCACTAATTATTTATATTAACAATTCTGTATGTTTAACCACATTTCAAATGAACTACAATTAATTAATACAAGTAAACAAATCACGAAACCAATTACGAAAATGTTTCTAGAAAAATAAAATTGAATATCAGAAACCCATCAAAAAGGCCTTTAATTAACATTATATGGTTATAACATATTAATTACATGTTTATGATATTATTTAATTATTAATTAATAAGACTAAATTTGATTATTCAGGTCATTAAGAACAAACAAGAACACCTTCAACCGTAAGGTAAGAGATCCTCTCTCTCACTTTGGTTCAAGAATCTCTCCAATGTTGTGCCCTTTTATTTTTAATTCCTAATTATAGTGTATGATTTATAACCTCCCCCATACTTACCTTGTGAAATATAAATAATGTATTACCCATTTACCTCTCATTAATTCCTTTAAATAACCCTCGTTACCATGTCAAAATGTTTGTAAGGGGTTTCTCATCTCACTTTCATTTATGTGAGATTTTCATTGTTCGCCAATTATTTTATGTATGTGGTATATGTGTACTTCCATTTGATATATAATAACATGATTCAATTTAAATTCATGTTATTAAATGATTAAATTGAGTTTTATTATGTTCTGGTCATATGATTCAACCAATTACATTATGGTAAGAGACTTTGTATCAATTACTTTTTTGTTGGGACTAACATTTTATTTTGCACGTAAGAATCCATATGTGGTGTACCTACTTCCCATTTGAAATCACATTACATTTTAAATTATTTTTATATTAAATATCCATAATCTCATATCATGTATATTATTTTTTCTTAATCGTATACCATTTTACATATATTGTTTATTTGGAAAGTTATTTTAATTGTGGAAATTTTGATGAATCTGTGTACTCTAGTCTATATGGATATTGAAAAGGAATATTGTTCTTTTATTGAATCAATGTATAATGAATTATTTGGACATTAAGTGGAGGGTGGGGCCCTCTATAGACTCTCGATGCATCATTAAGTCTCCTGAGACAAATTAGTTTGGCGACAAACCTTTCGAGTTTGTTTTCCAAAAATCTGACAGGTTTCTACCCATAGATCTAAACCGTTTTAATGGTATTATGGTTTAATGTTCTATATACATGACATCCAAATAATAATTATTTTATTTATTCATTATCAGTTATTATTATTATCTATGAGTTTTTCACCATGACAAAATCTATGGATATAGTTTCATTCTTAGTTTATTAGTGGAATAAGTTTTTCATTTATTCACCATGCCATACTGATTATGTCATATTGATTATGATTCACTTATTATTATTCTCATTTATTTGATATTTTTAACCCTTAATTAGAATTTGAGACCACCCATTTCATTTTTTACTTTCAACAGGTGATAAGGTGGAGATCGTTCATTGAGTTCTTATGGATGTTGTTTTTAGTTTTCTTTAGGTATTTTATTTTGTAAACTTTTTCAATTTAATTTGAGAAACATCTATGTATCTTGATTCTGAAAGACTACTAAACTGATCATTCTTTTAGGATATTCATTCCTTCTAACTATTCCAATATCACAAGTAATGCACCAGCTCTAGCCTAGAGGGGTAAGGGGGTTACAGCATAGGTCACACGGTTGTAGATAAAACTTTTGACCCCAAGATTTCGACAATATTTAAATGCATGATTTAGGGAAATCAAGTGGGCTGGGAGACACATTTTATTCTAACCACGCAGCCATGAATTTCCTTACCAATTCAGGGATCCAATATTTAATGATCCGTAGACCTTTCCATGGTCTCTTTGTTTAGTAATCATTATTAGGGATGTATAAAAAAATAAAAAAAATATTTAGTGGCCAATACCTTTGAAAAAATAGAGGCATCCATACATATAAGTTCATAAGATATAAAATTATAGAGAACAATGAATGAATTGTTGGATTCATAGAAATTATAATCCAACTGTGATCCTACTCTCAATTTAGGCCATTCATTTCTATCAATTGAATCATAAGAATATATATACATATAGACTATTATAGTTTATTTTAGACTAATTTATTTGAATATCATCTTTCTTACATAAAACATCCTCATTGTGCGGAATACCCTTTTCAGCCTTAGATTTTGGAATCATTATGATTAAAATTGTGGATAAATATTCACTATTTATCACCATATATTATACGATCACATGGTTTCCAATAGCATTATCATGTTTTTCAATATCCTACAATTTTTTTTATCCAATTTCAATTAGATTTTTCCAAAAATTGGGAACAAATTACCAAAATTCTAACTCCTATTAGTTTTATCACTTGAATTGTAATTGTTTTTTATTTGAAAACTATTATATTTAACATTATACATAACTTATACCTATAATCATGCCATATATAACCCATCCATGTGACCTTCCAAATGACATTTTCTGCAATCTTCATCAACAATATGATTTATTTGTGTGTAGATTGTTGCGATAATGATCTTATAACATTTTTTTCAATGAAATTGTATCCTCACATGTTCATTGAAACCTCCTGGTTTCATTCCTATTTACTATAAATACATTTTAAAGTAGAAAGAATTTGATTTAGAATATTATTATTTAAGAACCAACATAATCCTTGAAACATTATTCTCCTAGATTATTTCTAGAAGAATCCATACATGTATTGTAGTTTTTATGTTTCAAACTAACATCACATTTATTGGGGGTTGTATCCTATAAGAATATTATTCCCTTACCTTGATATAAAATATTTTTTTCCCAATATTCATATCCCTTATATTCATAGTTTTTGTTTTCCCATCTGTTCTGTTAAATTAGACAAGTTAATCTTTATAAATGAATTATTGAAAATTACCCTTTATACATGAAATTTTCATCTAATTGTATTAGAAGACAAATCCCTTATCTATGAAGCCTTAGTGAATCCATATATAGAAATTTTCAATAAATGTTATATATAAGAAAATTTTACTTCATATTAGCTAATCCTATATCTATTTTAGCAAGTTATTTTCCAAGACATGTAAAAATCCATTTCTGTTCAGCTTCGTGATCTCATAATCATAGACTACTTCCTTATTTTTAGCTCAACCTTCATAAAAACCATTATATTATTTTTATAATCAAGATTATTATTTATCTTATTTAATAATTTTATATGTCTCATTAATAATTCTAATTTTTATTTCAACCCCCACTGGTGTATTAAATTTTATTATTCATTATCAGTGCTACTAAAAAATACAAGTCCTTTTATTAAAGGATCATAGAACCAAATTTAAATTCATAATGAGAAACCTGATGATGGATTCTGATTATTTCTTCTAGTATAAGTTTTATTATTACTGTGGAGGATATTCTTATTATTATTACTACATTTATGTTTATTAAGCCTCTCATTTTTTTTTCTGATTCTAATTCCGATTTTCTTTTTGATTCATCAAAATAATTGATAATAAATATAATTGAAAAATAAAAATTTTCATAATAGTTGAATAATTTTACTGGTTTTTTATCTTTCCCTTCAACTTGATATTTTTGAATCCCATTGATATTGGATGAAAATTTTGATTGAAGTATCCAAGATCCTATCATCCAATTAATTAGATACTCTAGCGTATTATTTTTTGAATTTTCTTATCCTCATGGAATAATAATCCAAAAAAAAATTTATTTCTTCATGAAATAAATAAATTTTCCAATCTCATCAATGATAGGAATTTTGTGATATTTATCAAGAGAAAAAACATCACATAATTCTAGGTATGAATTCCTTGAATAAAAATAACCATTATAATTCCACATCAATTTTTTTTCTAATTATAGTGTTTTACAACTTCTCACCAAATCCTCAAATGTCTTGGACTATCTCATTCACTCTGGTGAAGTAATAATTAATATTTTATTCATTATCCATTTTTATATCCCAATAATATACTATTTTAAAATATTAGTTTGTTTTTATTTAACTTAGAAATAGAATTTATAACTTTTTCTCAATATTTCATTGATTTCTATTACTCTCTGAAGATCCATTACATTTGTGTAGACCTTCTCTAAATCAGAAATTTATATGTATTTTTAATTCATTCCATATAACTCTATACTTATCTTATTAGCTTATTTCTTGGAAGATATATCACCAATGGTTGGAAACCCTCTTTTATGGTATCCATGAATTCCAAAAATATTGATAGTATATAGGGTAGTTATCTATTTGTCCAACTATGAATATTATTTCGATATAGTGTGGGAACATCTCAATTCTTTATAGATATATTTTTATCTGTATCTCAAAATACATATAGATAGTAAGGGGGTAAGTCAATAAGATAAAACGTCTAAATACCAATGTAAAATTGAACTATGAGGGGGGGGGGTATAGTATCTCACCTATATTATTACATAACATTACATTACATTTTAAAAATAGAGGATCTTTATGGTCTAGTGTCTTGGAAATCCGGTGCATAAAACTTAAAAACAAAATAAATAATTATTCTAAACAACTCATAAGGAATAATCATAGGCTCATAATTCATACAGTTACAACATATCGTATCCTGGAGACATGCCTCAATGGAACGGGTGATCATAAGGATCAGTATGGAAAAGAAGTGAAACAATTGACATGTGATCTTACGCAATATTAATAGGAACATGATAAAAATCATAAAGACTGAAATAATGGATGAATAAGAATATCATGATTAAATGAACATGAATAAAAACTTGAATATGTGGAAACAACATTTCATTTTGATATTCATGAACATATCACCAGGTTTGTACCTGTGGTCTCAAAAAAATTTCCAAGGTTATTCATCAAGGTATCGTGAAACTTGTCATATCAAGAGATTAATTTATTACCCAAATAATTGGAGTGCTATCAGGGTGCACCCTTAATATGTATTTCCTTTCATGTGATCCAAATATATCATAATAAAACCTTAAATAAATTACCCAAAGAGTGTAAAGTAAATGGCTTTCACTTTAAAATCGTGATGTTTTAAAAGTGCATAAAAATAAGATCGTTATGTCATTTATAACCCATAGAATGTGAGTGAGGGTTACATGTATGTAAATTCCCGAAAAAAATATCATTTTTGAGTATCTATGAACACTTATATAAACGAAATTGGTCTGGTTATAAACATAAATACAACAAGATAATTCCTTGAGAAAAAGAGAGAAATTTTGAGAAGAAATTTCTACAGCAGAACGACTATATAACATACTTTTGGAAAATAATATAAAGAGAGGGGACAAGGGTTTCCCTTCAATAAATGAATCATTTTATAGTATTGGTGAAGAATAAAAATAAATATGTTCATGGTGTGGACAATTGAATGACACGCCAAATGAAAAGGAAACTTGCAAGGAAAGAGAATGCGTGATTTCTTTTACGAAAATTCGGCAACCTAACGGCGTCACATAAAAATTACTCAAATAAATTGATGAGAGTGGAAATGGTTTATCATCATTTGGAAATGTAATGGAGATTATTAAAGATATATAAGAACATTCACCATCATAATAAAATGGATCAATAACACATAACACAAAATAAGTCGCGACATAAAAGAGGAGGGTGAAAGGATCCCATATCTTGAAGAGTATCATTGAAATAATGAAGGTCAGGACCTTGGGAGGCATGAGGGAACCTTGGAAGGACACATTTGGTGGTAAGGAGACCATAATTTTGTTTAGTAGGATTTTGGAATTATATGAATGGGGGATATGGATTGATATTTATAGGAAAAGTGAGAGAATAAATTATTAATTTCCAAGGGACACCTCATCAATGTTATTTGCAAATCCATGGGCATGCCCATGGTATTTTCACATGGTATTGGCCAATTGGGACACCCCATAGCATCTCTAACTATTCATAATTTGGATAGAATGTATACATCATTATCCCCTCATTAATGATGTCATTAAAAACCCGAAACTCAAAACTGTATTTTTACTATTCACTGAAAATTTAACTATTTCAGAAAAATCCAAAAAATTCAACGTAACATATTATTGATGTTCTGAATTCAAAAAAGAACACCATTTTATGAATATATATTTCAAAATATTTTTAATTTAATTGTTATATAAAATCATTATTTATTCCAAAAAATAAAAAACATTAAAACTATAACCCATTTTGTAACACATTATGAAAGTAATAAAGGTCCCATAAAATTATTGTATAACCATAAGACAATAAAGTAACAATATATGATTACATTTTATGAAATTAAATTTCCATTTTAAATTATTTATTTATTGATAAGACTATAAATAAATTATTTATGAAATACAAAACACCAATTTTTTCACTATGAACTTTTTTTCACTTTAAAGATGTTTAAATTGTATATATAAAGTCATGGGTGATGTTTTTATTTATTGGAAAATTTTCTATTCATTACTATTCAATACAATTAATTACTATTCATACGGGTATGTTACTATTCATTCTTTACTATTCACTGAAAATCAAATAGATCTTATTTGACTATAAATTTCTCAGTGATCACAACTGTAGAAGGCCATTTTATAAAAATTATTTCACAATAATAATTATTTAATGAAAAAAAAATATTTTAAACTACCGATTTTTTTTCTAATTTCTTCTATAATACACATTTTATATTTATCTGGATATTTAAAATTCACAATCATTTCCAAAATAAGAAATAAAAATTTTACTTATATAAAAGGATTACACAAAGGAGCTATGGTCTCATTACATAGCCCCTAATAACACCTGCATAGGTCCTAAGTGTAAGGTGTACTATGCTGATAGAATCTTGGGGTGGCTCAGACAACATTGCCAGAGTGGTGATTTCTATCAGCTTGAACTTATTCCTTAGAAAATTCCATTCAAACTTCATATGTTGAAGTTCATCTTGGGTTTGGCCTAGAGCAAAGCCCAGTGATGCTACCTCCTTCCCAAGCTTTGACAGACTGGATTCATATGGCCCTAGTCTACTGGATGAGGCCATTCAATCTTCTTTCTGTATTAATTACCCAAGATAACTACACTTATAAAAAACCAATGTTATGATTATAGTTTCCATCCATCATATTGACCAATGGTCATATAATAGTCGAAACCCAACAGTCTCATTTTAAATATACAAAATTCAATAGATTTGTTGAGTATAAAATAAAATAGTACACTAATTTAGGAAACAAATATAATAAAAAAATTTGGGTCTCTACATTCACCCCCCTTATGAAATTTTGTCCCCAAAATTTTATCTCATCCCTTCTGATGATAAAAGGTGTGGGTACTTCTGTCACATAGACCCCTTTAGTTCCAATGTCGCTTCTTCATATCTGTGGTTCCTTCAAAACACCTTAACAAGGTGGGTAGTCTAGTTTCATACAATGTTGTCTCTATGATCCATGATCTCCACCGGCTACTCTTCAAAAGATAGGTCATGTTCCAGTTGTACCACCTCAGGAATTAGTACCTATGTAGGGTTACATATGTTCTTCCTCAATATGGATACGAGGAAGAAATCATGAAATTATGATAGATTTGGAAGAAGTGAAAGCCGATTGGCCACAGATCCCATGCAATCAAGGAATTTATAGAAGCCAATTTACCTAGCGGTAAGTTTCCCTTTCTTCCCAATCCTCAGGATTCTCTTCCAAGGAGTAATCTGATGAAAGACTTTGTCTCTAACATCAAACTCCAAGTCCCTTCGATGGTTTTCGGCATAGCTCTTTTTCCAATTTTGAGAAATTTTAACGTGTTTCTAGAAGGCATGGGCCTTTTCTGTTAACTCTTGCACCAGACCAGGCCCAAGAAGACTTCTCTCACCAGTTGTATCCATACATGTCAGAGTTATACCTTGCTTCCCATATAGAGCTTCATAGGGTTCCATTTGAATGATCAAGTATAAGCTTTTGTTCTACGAGAACTCATCTAAATGGATATGTTGATCCCATCCACCATTAAATTCCATTGATTATGTTCTCAACTTGTCCTTGAGTATTTTAATAGTCATTTTAGATTGCACATCTGTTTTGCGGGTGATATGACATACTGAAATTCAATTCAGTGCTCCGAGCATGATGATGACTTCTCTAGAATTTTGATGTCAACCTTGGATCAGAATCAGAGACTATAGAATTTGGAACTCCATGATGCCTTACCACTTCCTTCATGTAAATCATGGCAAGTTGATCAAGAGATAAATCTTCCAGAATGGAGATAAAATGTGCAGTCTTAGTGAGATGGTCCACAATAACCCATATCACATTATTTCCTTTGTATGTTCTCGGGAGACTATTGAAAAAGTCCATAGGGATACTGTCTCAATTCCATGTTGGTATGGGTAATGGTTGCAATAACTCCTTAGGAAGTTGTCGCTCCTCCTTCAGTTGATGATATACCAAACACCTTGACGTGTAGTCAACAATCTCCCTTTTCATATTATCCAACAAATAATGATCACCATGGTCCCTATACATTTTTGTGCAACCAGGATGTATAGAGAATGTAGAGACATGAAATTCATCCATCAGATCATTGTTTATTTCCTGAATATATGAAACACATAATCTTGTAAGAAATTTCAGTACACCTTATTGATCAGTATTGAACTCATGAAACAACCCATCCATTACAGTCTCAAACTTGTTCTCTTAGAGTGGATCTTTTTTCTGATCTTTGTTGATCTTCTCTAGTAATGATGGTTGAGAAATCATTTGAGTTAGGGTTGATGATGTTCCTTCCTTTATAATTCCCATGTCCAATTTTACTAGTTCATTGATCAAAGGATCACTTTAAATCCTTATAATGGATAGAAAACGGGGTCTTTCCTACATAATGCATCAACGACTTTGTTTTCACTTCTCAGATGATATTGAGTTGAAAAATCATAATATTTAATAAGTTACAATCTTCATCTTTGTCTCATCTTTAATTCCTTTTGTGTGAAAATATTCATCAAATTTTGAAGGACTGTGTATATATAATATTTCCCCCCATAAAGATAATGCCTCCATATATTCCAAGAAAAATGACTGCAGCCAGCTCTAGATCATGCGTAGGATATTTCTGCTCATGAGTCTTAAACTGTCGAGATGCATAAGCATTCACCTTGTCATTTTACATGTGGATTCGCCTAAGAACTTTTAAAAATGCATTGCAAAAAATAATGAATCCTTCTCCACATGAGGGAAGAGTTAACACGAGTATAGTGACCATTATCTTCTTCAGCTCTTGGAAACATTCCTCACACTCATTTTTCTAGATTAACATGACCCCTTTTGAGTTAACTTTGATAATGGATTAGAAAGTCGTGATTTTTTTTCACAATCCTCCTATAATATCCCCCTAATCTATGGAAACTACCAATCTCTGTTATTGTTGTAGGCTGAGGCCACTCCTCTACAACTTTTGTCTTTGTGGGGTCAACTGTGATTATTTCATCGGAAAAAATGTGCCCCAAGAAAGATACTTATTGTAACCAAAATTCACATTTACGAAACTTTCCAAAAAGCCTCTCCTTCTATAGAGTTTGAAAAATAACCCTTAGATAACCCTCAAGCATCTCATAAATTTTGAAATATATCAAAATCTCATCAATAAAAACTACCAAAAAGTTATAAAGGTAGGCCTTAAATAAAATATTCATCAAATACATAAAACTTTTAGGTGCATTTGTTAGTCCAAAAGGCATAACAACAAACTCATTATTCCCATATCTTGATCGGAATTCAGTTTTTGGAATATCTTCTTCCTTCAACCTCAGTTGATGATTACCAGATCAAAGATCAATATTATAGAAGAATTGATCCCCCAAAAGATGGTCCAATATGTCATCAATTCATCGAAGTGGGAATTTGTTCTTTACTATGCTCCAATTCAGTTCTCCATAATCAATTCATAGTCGCATCGATTCATCCTTCTTCTTTACAAAGTGAAAAGGTGCTCCCCAAGGAGACACACTCGGTCCGAAAAAAGCCTTCCCCAAAATATCTTGGAGTTGTCTCTTTAATTCCTCCAGCTCCACATTTTCTATCCTATACAGGGTCTTTGATATTGGATGAGATCCAGGTATGAGTTCCATAGAGAAATCTCCCTCTTTTTCTTGGGGAGGACAAGGAAACTCCTCAAGAAATACCTCAACTTATTCATGGATGATGAGGAAATTTTCAATCCTCAAAATCTCATTTACTTCTTATTATTCATTGATCATTTATATAATGAAGGATATATGAGTTTCTTATAGAAAAAATCAGGTTGAGATATCTCACCAAGGAATATAACTCTAGGATTTCTATTCAAGACTTCTAAGATTTCCTTACATCTGCATTTTTTCTTAGCATTATACATCGAGAACCAGTCCATTCCTAGTATAATGTCGAATTCCATCATGGGAATGGCTAATAGATTTGAAATAATATTGTGCTCACCAAAGTAAATACTAGAGTTTCTAACAATGACGATGATTAGATAATCCCACAAGGACACTTGACTGATAACTCTACTTCTAGAAAGTCGGGGGGTGATTTTAAAATCATTTTAAACATGGAGGAAATAAAGGAATGTGTGGACCCAAAATCCAAAACAGTATTTATAGCATTGAGATAAAAACATGAGTACCTGCTACAAAATCATTTGGAGCTTCAACATCAACTGTCGTGCATGAAAAAGCACAACCTTGCTCCCTTGGCCTTGTCTGAGGAAGATGGTGGCTCCCCTCCACTACCCTCAGATTTGGATAGTGATTGGAAAAGTGCCCAAGTTGTCCACACATAATGTTTTGGACATCAGATAGGGCCTACACCATCTTACCCTTTTTTTAGTGATTGTATGTTGAGGTTTCAATTTACTACAAAAATTACTCACAATATGGCCATCTCTTCCAAACTTGTAGCATTTCCCGTTCTTGAGCAGGAAAATCCCAGAATGATTCTTCCCACATTTATTAAATGTGGGAAGTTGCACTTGCTTACCTCATCTTCCTTGATCAAAGCTACTCCCTATGCTTGGATCCAATGATCTCTTTTTATCATTGTATTTATGAGACAACTTCATCTCACCAAACATTAGTTCAACTTTCATAGCACTTCTCATGATCTCATCATAGCTATTATAATCTTGGTTCACTTGATTATTCTGGTTATGAGGTGTCAGTCCACTGAAGAATCTATCAAAATTACCCTTTGGATCCATGAAAAAGCTAGAGGTGTAACATGAAATCCTTGTGAACTTCATCTCGTAGCTTCCCACATATTCGTTCTCCTTTTTCTTCTGCCCAAGAAACTCTTTCTCCATTATTGTTATAATAGAACAAGGGAAATACTTACTGAATAAGATCCCTCTGAACTCTTTCAACTCCATAGCTTCATCCTCCACTCTTTGGTACATGTTTTTAATCATCTCCCACCACTGATTTGCTTCTCCTTCTAAGTGATAGACTTCTATGGTGATATTCTCTTCATAATAGAGCTGATCCACTGCTCAGTAATCAATGGGTCAGTATATCCACTGATGTTTGGTGGTTGTTGACGCATAAAGGATTCAACAGAATGTTGTTCCCATCGTGGTGAGATTGGTATCTCATAATGGTTTAAGTAATTTCCCATAACTTCAGTTAGTTGGTTCATCATTCACATGAATGTTTCCATTCCAGATTCCATCAGAGGACCATAAGTGCATGGTCCATTGCGATCACCATTTGCATAGTTCCTCCTATTCCCTGCCATTTTTTAAAATAATAAATCCATAGTGTGAAACTTATTTCATTTACGAATCTTTTAACAATAAAGGATTTTATGTCTTAAAACATCATGCTTATTAAATTACATTTCTCTATAATTCCATCTTAATGATTCATAAAAAACATGCGATTAACCAAAAATATTCCCCAAGAGTGTCGTAAAAAAGAGTACAACAAGTCCCGTTGTCGTGTTCCAGGATACCCCAGGACAAGCCCAAAACTCCTTGTCGGAGTTATCACTCCTAGGTACCTCTTTACTAGAGTCGCCTCTACATACTTGTATATAGACAGGGATGTATTTTCTTGATAATCCACTTACTCAATACTCACCAAATTACCAGCAAGTTTTCCAATATTTGAACTATTCAATAGGATTCATCGTAATTTTTTCATAGACAAATTTCTTTAAATAACTAAACTATCTTTTTATGGAAACTATAGCATCCTGCCTATTTATTACATAAATTTTCAGTACATTTTACTAATAGAGGGTCTTTAAAGTCTAGTGTCTTGGAAATTAGAATCATAATACATGAAAACAACATAAAACATTCTTCTAACCCACTCGTAAGCCTTTATAAAAGGCTCATCCCATGTAAAATTATTGAATCTCATATCCTGTAGATAGACATCTATCGAAAGGGCGGGAAGAAGGTTCATTAAAGGAAACAAGTGAAACAGTTAACATGTGATCTCGAACAATATTAACAAGAACATGAAAAAATAATAAACATATAAGAAATTGAAGAATAATAATATCTTGATAAAAATAACATGAATCATAACATGAATATGTTGCTACAACATTTCTTTTTATAAATTCATGAAAATATCATCAAGGTTTACCCCTATGGTGTCATAAAAATTACCATGGTTATTCACCTAGTTATCTTGAAACTTGTCATCTCAAAAGAATAATTATTTGCCCAATGTGTAGGAGAGATATTAGAGAACACACTTAATATGTCTTTTTTTTTTAATTTGAGCCACATAGATCATAATAAAACATTTCCTAAATAACCTAAATATAGTAAAATAAATGGGTTTTACTTCAAAGTCGTGACGTTTTAAAAGTGATTAAAAATAAGATCGTTATATCATTTATAACTCATAGAAAGGGAGTGAGGGTTACATGTATGACAATTCCAGAATCAATTATATCACTATTTTGTATCAATTAACACCCATATAAACGAAATAGGTTTGGGTATTCACAAAAATAAAACCATATAATTCCTTGAGAAAAAAGGAGAGAAATTTTGGGACAAATTTTTGGAGAATAAATCTATATAACATGGTTTTGGAAAATAATATAATGAGATAGGAAAAGGGACTCCCATAAATAAATGAATCATTTTATAGTAGAGATACAGAATAAAAAGAAATATGATCATGGTGTGGACAATTGAATGACACCACACATGAAAAGGAAACATTCAAGGAAAGAGAAAGCATTATTTATTTTATGGAAATTCGGCATCCTAACGGGGTCACATAAAAATCCAGAAACTCAATTGATAATTGTGGAAAGGGTCTCTAATAATTTGAAAATGAAATGGAAAGTTTTAAAGTCATAGAAGAACAATCCCCCTTATAATAAAATGGAACTATAAGAAATAACATAAAGGAAGTTAATACTTAAAAGATGAGAGTGAAAAGATCTATTACCTTGAAGAGGAAAAATGAATGATTGAAGGTTGGGACCTTCGGTGACTTAAGGGAACCTTGGGAGGACTAATAGGTAGGTAAAGAGACCAGAAATTTGTTTAGAAAAATTTTACAATGAAGTGATTGAGGGAAATGGCTTGGTATTTGTTGGAAAAATGAGAGAATAAATTATTAATTTCCAAGGGACACCTCATCAGTGGTATTTGCCAAACCATGGGATTGACCATGGTATTTTCCCTTGGTATTGGCCACTTGGAACACCTCATAGCATATATAACTATTCAAAATTTGACTAGAAATATTACATCATTATTAAATCATTAATGAAGTCATTAAACAACCAAAACTCAAAATTGTACTTTTACTATTCACTGAAAATTCATCTATTTCAGAAAAATAAAAAAATCCACCCTAACATAATATCGATTCCCTGAAATCCAAAATGAACTCCATTTTATGAAAATAATTTTCTATATATATTTAATTTAATATTTAAATAATATCATTATTTATTCCTAAAATACATCTTTTAAACTCTAACAAATTTTGTAACACCTTAAGAAAGTAATCACGTCCCATAAAATTATCATATAACCTTAAGACAAAAATGTAAAAATATTTGATTACATTTTATGAATATACATTGCCATTTTTATTTTTTAAATTAATTATAAAATTGATAAGAAAATATTTATGACATACCAAAATACAAATCTTATACTATAAATGTTTATTTCACTTTTGAGATGATTAAATTGTCTCTAATCATTCATGGGTGAGGTTTCATTTTTTTTGGAAAATTTACTATTCATTACTATTCTTTACAAGTCATATGGGTATGTTACTATTCATACTTTACTATTCACTAAAAATCATGTTGATCATATTAGTTTCTAAATTTTACACTGATCACAACTATATAAGACCATTTTTTTTGGAAAATCATTTCACATAATTAATTATTTAATCAATACAAAAATATTTTAAAGTACCCATTTTTTTTAAATTCATCAATAATACACATCCTATATTTATCATGATATTTGAAATACAAAAAAAATTCCATAATAATAAATAAAAATTTTATTTATATACAAGTATTACACAAAGAAGCTTTGGTCTCATTACGTATAACCTTATAACACCAACATTGGACATAACTGTAAGGTGTGCTATGGTGATAGAATTTTGGGGTTTCTCGGACAACATTGCCCGAGGGGTGATTTCTATAAGCTTGAACTTATCCATTAGGAGATTCTGTTCAAGATTCATATGTTGATGTCCAATATGGGATTGGTCTAGAGCAAAGCCCATTGTTGCTACCTCTTTCACAAGCTCCGACTGATGGGCTTCATATGGCCCGAGTGTACTGAATGAGGCCATACAATCTTTTTTATGTATTAATTAACCATGAAAACTGTATTTTTAAAAACAAAATGCTAAGATTATAGTTTCGAATGGTCATATTGACAAACAATCATATCACAGTCAAAACCCAACAGTCTCATTTTAATTAAACCCACTTGAATTTTTTGTTGAGTATAAAAAAAACACACAAATTTAGGAAACAAATATAATTAAAAAGTTCAGGTTGTTACAGGGGGGATGACTGCATTCTTTTTATGAATGACGTTTCTTACTAATTCATCCTCTAAAACATGATATGGTTCTAGATCCACTCACTATGAACTATCATTCCCATATAATTTATATTTTCAATAATAGGGATATAATAATTTTTTCCAATGTTAAGAAAATACACCTCATTAATATAAGTAGTTATTCCAAATGGTTATAGATTTTTCACTATTAAACAAGTTATTACATTTCTACGGAACCAATTTAAGGACTTTTTCTTCACTTTTAGCACCAATCGAATGCCATCCACTATTCCCAAATCCAAAAATTATAATTCTTCAACACCTCATAATCAAATAGTATAGCCTCTCCCCACTATCATCACTAACTTAAATACACATTGAACTTCTTGCACCAACTGGAATACATCATTCCTTCTACAAGGTTGATCCACAATAGGATGATTTCATGATCTTCTTCCATGAGATTACATGATTATACATTCTCATGTACAATTCACGATCCCTTCACCGTATATTAGTTTTTAAATACAAATCTGATCATAACATATAATCAAATTTAACATTTATTTAAAATAACCGAGAATGAATTATTTTATTTAATGGATAATGTTCTGGCCTCACCTGATGTATACAAGGCATGCATAGAAATTATATATTCTACTTCATGGATGATCCTCTCATATAATACCTGAGATCATATTATATTATATTGTTGTTTCAATATTCTTATGTTGGGTTCTCTATCATCAGTTTTTCTCCAAAATAATTATGAATTTGTGTGTTCATGCATTCACATGTACATTTTTTCACTCACCTCTATATCTCTTGAAATATCCTCTTATATAATAGATAATTCCTTTCTCTAAGATCACTATATCTGTGTAAGAATCTCTATGCATAATTGAATTCTTTAAAGAACATATACACTTTCTGTCCTTGTGAAACTATATTTCTATATAGTTTCTCAGTTATTTCACATGAACCTAGAATCACCTCATCGAACTTAAATTTCACTCCATGTATGGGATTCACACAAACCAGAAGTATATAATTTTATTCATCAATATAAGTGGGATTATATTACTTGATCACTAGTTTAATGAATTAGTCATTATAAAGACCTTCATTTGTGAAAAACCGAGTTAAAATTTATATAGTGTCACATGTACTTACCCCATAAAATGAGCACTGAACTTATTCATGAATATTGTATCACAATACACATTTTCTCTACAAAAAGTTTTTATATCAAACACAATCCTATTATCCTAATAGATATAACTTCAATATTAATAGGGATGTGCCCAATGATTGTCATCCAATATATATGATACATTAAATCTACTTCAATTTTCTAATAAAATATTCCATGTTAATAAAATTTTAATTCACCTATGGTTTTAGAGTTTCTAAAATTTATATGTAATATATTGGGATCCTAAGGATGAACTCCTCACTATAAATGTGATATCAATCATGTGATTCCTCAATATAGATAATTGAACACATGTATGTATATCATATGCTCATGTAACTCCATTTTTATTTTTATTTTTTAGTAATCCATTCATTGAATAGATGCATGCATGAAAGAATAAAATTTCGTGCATGTAAACTCATAATATTCATCTTGAGTTCTAGATCCAATAGTAATATCAATCATGGCTATAGTTGTTGAAGATGTTGGCACAAAAAAGTGCAATGATGGATAAACCATCAACCTTATTGATATAGAAGCTAAAGGAATAGGGTGATCATATAACTTATGTTAGAGAGATCAGACAATGGAATTTATTTTCATAATTTTTTGAATGTATTAATAATAACCACTTTCACAATTATGCCACATTAGGTCTACCATCAGTCTCTGTACACATAGTAATCAATCTCATGCCATTACATTCATGACCCATCACTCAGGATTGGGACATGAAACACCATACCAACACAAAATGTTGAAGACCTGTAACCTTCCCTCATTAAAACTAAACTATGTAAACCTAGATGATTCTATTCACCTAGAAAGTCACTCAACTATTCATTCCTTATAGGAAAAATGCATCCTATATACCACCATGTACGGTTTTTAGGCTATCTCTCCTTTGTGGTAAAGGTCCCCTCCCACAATGTTATCAATTTAGTCTGACCAAAAAATATATATTTTTTGGAATTAATTATTATGTAACACATAAAAAAATATCCATGTGTAAATTTAATCATAAAAAATAAATTCCACCACATAAACACAATATTTCTTCCAAAAATAGACATAATGGAAAAATAATATTTTCCAAGGAATTTTATAAATAAAAACATGTAATTAAATTATTATTACACTAAATACACATCATCAACATGTTGTACATATAATATCAGTTATTCGACTAAATTGACCCATGTATTTCAACAGAATTATGTTTTAAAAAATATTCACTATTTTTAAGGATACATTATAAAGAATGAAATCCTCTTCCTTTAAATGATTCCAAAAAAATTCTACATGTATCACAAAATCATATCAACTCAACAAAAACATAATAAAAAATCAAATATAGTGAATTTAATACATGGAATCAATAGAATAAAATGGTTAGGAATAAAAGTCAAGGAAGATATACGAAAGAATACAATACATTCATGAAAAAAACATAAATAAATGATAAAAGAGTCATTTATATTATAAAATCACATGTTAATACATTCATGAAACAAAAAAGATTATCCTATTGTATAGTCATGATCGAGTGTCAAATAATAGAGTTTGGATCCTTGAAAAAGAATTAGTAGACTGTTGATTGTTCACTTGATGCTCCCAAATTAAATGATTCTTCCATGATTGAATGATGATTTATTGAAATATATGAAATTCTCAATTAATAGGATGAGAACTGTTGTTTTATATCCCAGAATATATTGATATATCTCCACTAACTATCAAAATCCATGTTGGACTCCTTTTCCATGTAGAAAGACTGCAAAAACCAAGTAGGATAACCGCTTCATCTCTTTGAAAACATATGTAAAAAACTATCACAGTGAGAGGAGATAGTAATTCTATCCATCTATTGGTGATATATAATTCATATAAAAATAGAGTTACTTGTGGCATGAAATTATTACTTTAATGAAAGTTTCAATAATTGTATACATCTCTTAGGTGAATTCATATATCATTATCTATTTATGGATTGGATGAAATTCCAATGAAATTTGAATTTTCCAATTTTTTGGAGGATCCTTTTCATAAAATGATCATCATAATATAATTACACGAGATAGAACACATCAATGTGGTTTTTTATATGTGGTTAATGGATTGAGTGTCCCTCAAATGTTATTTCATGTTTCAGAAGTGGTGATCCCTGAAAACCTAAAAATTGAAGGGAAATTCATGGGGTGCCTAATTTCTCTAAAACCGTACCACCCATAAGGTAATCCTTGCATCCTGAAACATTGTTTTTGGATGTTCCTCATTGTTTTGTCAGACTCCGTGATAATAAAAGCCTGACTGTGTAACCAACTGATTGTTTTTGATACTTGGTTTCTTCATATTTTTCACATGGTTATAGAAACTATGCATGCCAACCATTCAAGGTTCATCCTTTGGAAGTTCCTTAGTGCATAGTTGTATCATGATTTTTCCAATTGTGTGTCCAATCCATGATCCCTATTATTTTTGTGGTAATTGATGATTATACCAATAATTATATTAAATTTCAAAGCCTCATTTACCCCCTATCCACTAATATAGATGAGCTCTCCTCCCCTCTCACGCATGTCTTCGCTGAAGCCTATCATAATCATTTATCTATCCCCTTGTATGAAGTAACAATCAAGAGACATCAGTCTCGATGGATTCCTATTAGAATGATCATTGTTCCTCTAGCATTCATTCGTTGTAAATTATCCCTCTCAGTATTCTTTTTTGGTGTGATTTCATTTTTCTTATTATCAGGGTGAATGTTTATTTCATCGATTTACCTCAAAGAAAAAAAAAATAATGATTCAATATTTGACATATCAATTTTCCTTTGAAAGAGGTAGGTGGTTTATAGCCTTTTCCTCGTGTTTAGTTTAACTATAAAATTATGTGTTTTTATAACATGCTTTACTTACAAAGTGAGGATTTAAAGTAATAAATTTCTTAGAAAATAAATTGTATTTATTTATTTTTGATGTGTTTATACCCTTCTTCTTATGGTTATAGGTTATGAATTCATCCTGATCATCCCATTTAGGGTGGGATCCTTCAATCTTTTATGTATATGTGTTAAATTCCATGGTTATAGAGACCCGTTTGTGTAAAATTTCTAAAATCATTAACTTATTGTTCTTTCCTATTTTAAACCACCATTATAGTGGGATTCTTTTTGACTTGGGATAAACATAATTTATTTAAATGTAATGAAATCAATTTTTTTATAAATATGATTTATTTTTTAATAAAAAACCTCGATGAGATGGGTTTCCTTCAAATTTGAAGTGTGATATAATTTTATATTATGACTTTAATGGCCATATAGAATGGGTTTTATCCATAACATTTATATTTTAGCAATTTAGTATTTTCTTTTAAATTATGATTGATTATTGGGGACTCATTAATTATTTTTTGAGATGTGATGTGGATTTAATATGTGTATTACCTTTATTATTATAAAAAGAAATGTGAAATGTGTGATGCCCTATTAAGGTGTATTATTTTCCTGTTGTGGAATTCTCCCTACTTGGAATTTTATATTTTTCAAGTAAATAGAATAAATGGATTATGAACACTGCGAGTGATTCATGGGTTCCAATATGCAGAATTCCAATGATATTCACATAATTCATAGGATCAATTTACCAGATTGGATTTTTTATTCACTAGGGGGATACTAGAATTCACCGATGGGCTCACCATGCAATCATCATACCTAATTTTGAGTGAAATTGATTCCCTAGGGGAGACAACTTAGATAGAATTTTTGGTCATATGGTTGTACCAAGTAATGTGTGAAACATGGCCCCTACATAATATAACAGGTTCGTTCTCAGAGGTCGAGTCTCACATTTGGACGAGAGTGAAACCAACAAGAGCATTCATAGGTTGCATTGGACAAACTCTGACAACAGTTATCATTTAATGCATTCCAACTAATACACAGGTGTTACTTGTAAATCCTAACATTATATTGGATGAGGATGATAATTTTTAAGTTTAGGTAAATAATTCTATAATAATATTTGAAAATGTGTACAGGTTAACCAAGGGAATGTATCATCCTTGAAAAATCCCATGATTGGCCTTATTCCAAACCCTAACACCACTTTGATATCTATTATTAACATTCCTGTAATGTCTCATTTACAAAGGTTAACATTGAATCAGAAATTTCTCAGTTTGACCGAAGCAGGTATGGTCAGTTGGATGTCTATGGGGAAACATAAATTATTTTGTTATGTATTGTTTCCCATTTATGGTTTACTATGATACCCAACACACTTCTTATTTTATATACATGGACTAGATTATTATGTATACACAATTTGTGGTCTTCAATTGAGTATGTCTCACACCGTATTTGGGGTTTCATTATAATGGGTCTCACATACAAACCTCATTGGTTTCAGGACCAGTATCCTTGTTTATATTCTTGATTTTTCATAAATGTACCTTTGTGTTAAGAGGATAAGACCGAGCTGGAACTCCAGATTCTCATCGAGCTAGCATTTTGGAATTTATAATTTTATTATAATATACCTTCCATTTTTATTTTTGTCTTCTTGTACTTATATCATCAAATGAGCATTCATGCATTAATATATTTATTGACATTTCCCAATTTATTTATTTAATATATGTTTTATTCTTATATTGTTTTTTATTTATTCTCATAATGTTTTCCATTTAAATACACTGAATATACCACTATGATATTGTAATAAAGATAGTTTATTCTCCCTTCTATACAATAATTATAACCACACTACCATTTGGTAGCCTCTCGCATACAAGGTGGACTGATTGAGTTATAGTGGTGACTAGTTTGGCTACTGGATTACTGGCCAGTCGGGCCGATATGTAATAATTTGGTATTAGAGGATTCTTTTTCAATTTTCCTTTCTATTTTGTGTTGGTAGACATGATACTAGGAATTTTATGGCTCTTTGTAAATAGGAATTTATTGTAGTGAGCATCCCACATACAAATAAATTTCTATGTGGAAAGGGATGTGATTTTTTTGTTATTTATTATTACATTTAATTTAGATTTCACCTTTAGTGATATGAGTACTATCCACTACTTACAGATTAATGATATTTATATTATTTACCCTTTTCCTGGTATGACAAGGAAGTAATATTCCATGTATCATTATAAAAATTTAGATATTCAAATTCCATGAATATCTCATGCCATATAGATTGCATTATTAGTATAGTTGAAAATTTTGATGTGTTTTATGTGCTAATTTTCATTCTATTCTATGATATACTAGGAGTTTTATAATGTTGATATCTTTTACCTATGTAGTTATTTCATTTTATTTCTTTGTATAAAAGTTTTAATATGTTTATTAATATCATATCATTGAGTGTTATTATATGTTTCCAGGATTTGTGTGTTATGATTAACATATTGTTGAGTATCCCTTGAAATATATTTCCCTACCAAGGTTAATTTTTATGTGTCTATTCTTTCTTACTATGTTAATACATACGATATTGTTATTTTATTATTTTATAGTTATGATTTTTAAAATAGGAAATTTTTTATTGATGGGTACCCCTCAGAAATCATTTATGATATGTTTAAGCCATGAATCATTGGTTTAATGTGATGAAATGTTTATGGATGCAGTCAATTGGGAGCCAATTTCAAATTTGTAAAGTGTATTGGCACTATATGAAATAGAAAAAGGGTAACCCATATTACCAAACCATTGAAGATGAACTTTAAACTACCTATGGATATTTTATAAAGATAATTTTGTTAAAAATTTCTGTTAATCATCGATAAAATGGATTCTGTAATATGGGATCCACCTCCAATTTTTAATGTGCATTGGATAATTATAAATTGAGAAGTGGTAACACATATAACAAAACCACTTGATATGATACTTATACTAAGAATATATTGTAAATATATATATTTTATCAAAATTTACCTTAAATTATTTTGTTTACCTATTAAGTAATGTACCAATTTTTCATGGGCTTAATGACCCGTGTGAAAAAATTTGAAAATGAACTATTGGACGCGATTAGGTAATTTGGGGCATGTTTCTTATAAAATTAATCGCTATTTATTCCTATAATATTAAATGTGTGAAATGTTTAGGTTCTTTTAATTGAACTTAGAATGAAATAATGGGACCCTAGTAGGTTTCTTCTACTATGATGTGACGTAGTATTAAACACCATGGTGGTATTTTTATGCTATATAAAGATGGTTATTTAAAGTCTTACTCTATTATGGGGACTCTATATCGAATTGTACCTTTATAATTCCAAATATAAAACAAAATCTTCTTTTATTAGATTTTGATTGAGGGGTTGGTTAATTAAGATTTCAAATACATAAGAAATGGTATTTTCCTCTAAAAAGTGAAATTGATATTTTCTTTTGACATACCTAATGTTAATGTATAAAAATAAATTATTATTTTTTAAATGTGGTTATAAAAAAACAAACTAATTATGATGGTATGTATGTGCAATAAATAATGTTGAAAATGGAATATTATTATAACTTTCCAATTTTTCCTTGCGAACGTAGCGAAAATAGTACAAAATTTATTCCCTAAAGAAATTATTAGTTGTTCATTCAAGATATTATTTGAGATGTTTAAATAATTATATGAGTCTAGAAAAATCCATTAAAATGAAACCATAAGTGGTGTTACTATTTTGATCCCACATATAATGGTATTTTAAATCATTCCTACCATACCCCATTAAATGGGTACATTAGCATTTACCATAGGCCTCTTTTTATATAGCATGGACTTTTTAAACTTTTCCCCTTAATTTCAGTGAATTATTTTTTATGTGACCTATCCTTTCAGCTAACTATTTCAATTTTACCAAGTCACTATCCTGAGGCAGGTAGAACTATCATATTTCTATGACCTCAATCAATGATTTTGAATTTTTTTAGGTGAGTGGTATTATTCAGTGAACATATTCTCATGTAGGAATCATAATTTCTAAATTGAAACCTTTTTTTGGACTTGTGGTCATGAAGTGTTTTGAAAATCATATTAGGCGTGACCATTATATAATTCTTAATCTCAATAGTATAGACATGCACAATGAATTATTAACACATGGGTATAAGTATTTTTTTATAAATATGATAATACAATGTATATGGCCATTAAGCCTGTGGATGGTTGTTGGTAAGTGATTACACCTCTTGTAATCATAGGTAGTTTTTTTTAGTTCCTATTGTAACTCTTGAATGTATAAAATGGAACAATAGACCAATTGTTTTATGTGGCACCCATGTATGCCATAGGTTGTTGTGTTACATTAAAACGTCATCTTTGTAGTGGAGTGACATGTGTTTTTAATTAAATTAAACTCATCCAAATGATCATGGTGACATTATAAGAGGATCAGGTGACATACACCAGAGCTATCATTTTAGATTTTTGTGCATATTACTATGGAACATGTGGATATAACTCAGGAGGGTATTGACATGTATTTATAATGTGAATTCATTTTATATATCATAATAGACTAGTTTTTCATCTCTTTAGTTTAATGCATGAGAATACATTATGACCACATATAGATCGTGTGGTTTGTGATTGATGGAGCATGGACCTTTGGATGAGATTCATGTTATAGGAGATCACATAACTAGGGAACTCATAAAGTGGGTATCATCATGTCATGTGTGTCATCGCATGTCCTCCAAGTAGATGGAACTCAATTGTGAAATTACCCATGGAAATAGTTGGATGTTCATTAAATGATTTGTGGATGGAAATAATTCATTTATGCTAGTGCATTCAAGAGAGCATGATGATGTTGTAGTTGTCTGTATTTTCAACAATTGTTGACATCGTTAGTTAGAAATGGGCATATGTGGTTGTGCATGAGCAGTAACGAGATTCCTTGGTACGTAGTGGAATTCTTATCAATCAACGGAAATGTGTCGGCATGTGATTCTATGAATTATAGAAATGGAGACTCTATTTGATGGTTCAAATATACTTCAATTACATAGTTTGTTTATAGATGGTATGAAACAGAACCAATAACATCATCATTGGGTAGTAGGAGTGCCTCAGATCCTTAGAGATCATTTAATTAAATTAGTGTACTCATTATTTAGAGACATGCATGTCCCCTATCATCACATCATCCATGTACATTGGGAGAGTTTTAGATATATTCGACAATAAATTATAAATGTCATTGGTCTTGTTGAGTGATCTCAAATAGGGTGATCTTGAGAAGCATGTTTGTTTATAGATTCAAGTAATTACTATGTTATACTTGGATTCCTAACAAAAATCACATTGGATATACTCATGGACACCTGTTGTTCCGCTTGACCTAATCACCAGGTAGATTCCACATTTGATTCAATCTGTGACCTTGGTGTTTGGTGGTTTGGCTTTGTAATGATGTCTCTGATGTATGTGTTGTCACAAAAAAATATGGGATTATGTCCAACCCGACTTTCAACCTTGTCTAAGACATGTCCTGAAAGGCGATATTGATCACCATGGGCTAGAAACTAGTGTTGAGCAACAAATAAATAACTATGGGATCAATTTTTTCTTAAAGATCCATGGTCAATCAAATAATTTAATAAATCTGATCACACAACAATAACAAACAACATATCACAAATAAATACCCAAACAAATCTAGATACAAATAAAATTATACAAAACCCTAAAAATAGAATACAAAACTAAAAATGGAATGCATCAACATGATCTCAAGGTGACCTATTGGTCACCTTTAACCACAATACCAAACCACTGTAACAATGAGCACACGAACCAGAAATCCTAAACCTATAAAATAGAACATGTATACAAACACCTTCTAAAACAAGTAGGGTGTTAGATTAACATCTCAGTAGTAAATCACAACTTTATACATACATCCTTTCTTCAAAAATTACATTAAAACTATATTTTAATAAAGGTATATAAAAATATGTTTTCCTAATTTTTTACAACTATAGAACATCCCCCTTTTCTAAAAAATTCACACAACGTGTTCATTTTCAAAGTGGGATACCATTTGAAACATAATTAAAAACAAAAAACCTAAAATGGAAATACCAGGCTATGTTGAAATTAAACTAGGAACATAAGATGATAAGTAATTACAATAGGAAATAAACAAGCTTCAGTAGAATGTAACCATAATAATTTATTGAACATCCCTAATGTGATCACAGGACCTACTCGGGTTGTACTCATCGATTTTCATATGATGTAACTCCAAATTTCATAACCAGTATAATGACCTAAACTCAACAATCTAGTGGCACGACCCTCTACTCCCTGTTCATCCATGGGGTATCAACCTGCCTAATCAGGGTCACCAAACATCTATCACTCAACCCTCCAAAATATTCGTCATAAACCCAAGGTAAAAGTATACTATGTATTTATGGTTGTATCATATGCATGACTCGCCTTATATTTCATCACCAAACTTTCCTATCCCATGCACTAGCATAAACCACGTGATAATCCACATGAGGAATCCACCACTGGGGTTCCAATCTTAGAAAAATTCACTAAAAAGTGTTTACTAGGCCATCAAATCATTTGTGTTTTATGAAATTTTGCAAAACATTCTATGATACAAATTAGAAATTTACACATTAAAACCAACACTTTTTCCAAAACATTATGGAGTGCCAACCAGGCTTTACATTGATTCCTATTCTAATCCAATCATATTGAATTTCCATGATAATATAAATATTTACTTCTAAATATTCAATTCCAAATTGGCCTTTACTTTTTATGTTAAATTACACTTTTCATTCCATTAGAAGCCATTATGAAGACACATAATATAATTAAAGATGACATAGAGATTTCAGTCGAGTTAGAAATAAAACATCTTCTGACCTTATTAATAGTCAATAACATAAAATATAATTTGAAAACATTTTCACATCATTTTAAATAAAAGAGGCCCACTATAAGACATCAACAGTTTGAAAAAGGAAGAATGAGGTATAAGATTTTTAAAATACAATTTTTTTTAAATTTTTGAAGATTTATCAAAACCATAATCATTTATGTGCCTATCCATTTGTGCAGTCCGATTACACATGGTTGATTTTACATCCAATGGAATGCCATAATTATCTATGAAGTTACCAAAAACCATTTTCAATGATAAATCAAAATCCTTCCAACCAATCGAAAAAACCACAATATAAATATAAACCTTTATACATGTAAATACCAAATCACAATAAAACCAATTCATTAAATCATATTTATCGGAAAACATCACCAAAACCATCCATTTTTTATTTAAAATCTCTATTTTTAATTTTATCAATCAAATTGGGTGCATATATACATATGAAAATTTGATGAATCGATTCAGAAGGAAACATATGGTGACACCTCTCTAAATAGTGGTAAAATGTGAAAAAATTATTTGGAGATGGAAGAAGACACCCATAAGAACAATCTACACACCCTAAACTTCAAGAAAATTAATCCACACACCAACCCTAACATCAAAAGTTTGGACAAAGAGAAACCCCCTAGTTAATCCCTGAAATTCATAGGGGAAAGAGAGATAGTGAGAAGAAAATAATCAAAATATATAGAATCTTATATTTGAAGTTTTTAGATGGATCCATGGTGGAGGATAATTTAATGGAGAGAGGTTTAGAGACCCTATAATTCTCTAGAAATGGCATAGGAGGGAGGGGTTCTATATAAGGTTACAAAAGGAGAGGGAGGATTAGGGATTTAATTATTTTAAAATTGTGGTTCTCTCACATAGGTTAGACGCATGGTTTTTTAAACTGTGCACAAACCCTGTGGTAGATACTTTCTAAATGGTTTAAACCAATAGAAAGGTTTCTTCATTGTTTCCCAAACCATGTGGAAACCATGAACTGTACAAGTGGAATCTAAAAAATCCTAATGGTTACCTGGGATATGATTCATGGTTTCCCTAAATCATGCTAAAACTAATCTCCCCTTGCTGTCGAGATACAAACATCAATTACTCAACCAAAAAATCAAAAAATTTAAATGGGTCTTAATCCATACCTTTAATAATTATTAAATATTAAATAAAAGAATTAAATAAATGAAATTTAAAGGATTGGTTGTAAGAATTTTTGTTTAAGGATTTCCTTAGATGAGATCATTGAAGTCCTATTGTTGATCCCAAGGATTCCCCAAACCATAGTCAGTCTTTGATGGGATGTTGCAAGGGGTATAAATCCTTGTGAGAAGGATCATCTACGAACCTATGTTCAAGATAAGACATGAAAGATTATTGTGTTGTTTTGGATAGATATATCACATGATGTAGGTTGTGGACTTCTGTGATTATGCACTGCGAAAATTTCTTGTATCCTACATTTAAAGGCTATGAGTTTAAATTTTTATTTAATATAGCCATATATTATTAGAATTTTGATAATGGTCATCCAATTGAGGCCTGATCAGTATTTATATGGGATTTTTAAATGATATCTATTTGGAATCAACCCATCAATCGAGTCATGTCTTGTGTCATGAGTTTCATTGTAATCCAAAGGGAATGTATTGGAATAATGTTCTGATGGTAGAGACACTATTTTTCAAAATTTGATATTAAATTCCTGATATTTCAGTGGATGAACCATAGGATTATTGGTAACATAGAATTTATAGATCATGTACCATGATTGACGGGCTCAGGTGAGGTCTTTCATAATGCTACTATTTTAAAAAACAAACATTGACTTCAATTTCTATGACTTGTGTACCATATGTTTGGGTGATGGTCATAGGTGCATAGGGAGATTATAAATGCACCGTTGAAAGATGAATATGAATTCACAACCTATTTATATTGAGTTATTTTATATTTGTTTCACCAAGGCCTCCCAAGGAGAATATGTTTTAAGGTGGGGAGATTGTAGAATCCTATGTATTTGGACCCAATTAAATTCCAAGGGAATGTGAATATTAAATTTTTTTGGATGGTATGTTTTATAAACAACTCAATTTAATATAACTCTAAAATTATAGAACATTAATTTTCTTAGACATGGTTAAATTACTGAGGAGTCCATTGAAAGTTACATTTTGTTTTAGTAGTGCTTGATCCCAGAAACCTTAAAATTTGAGGGTTCTACGAGGGGAACAATGTTTTTCTAAAATCATGCATCCCTCAAAGAAAACAGTGTGGCCTAATCCCTAGAAGTTGGAAGGTCCTCCTAGTTTGGTCGAACACTATAGAAGGAGACACATGACAATACGAATTTTTTTTTTCAAAAGTGTGGTTTTTTATGGTTTTCACATATGTTGAGAAACCATGAACCTCAACCGAGTTAGGTTCCTTATTCGATGGTGCATTAGTGCAAGGATGGAACATTATTTGGCCAACCATATGGATACATTATTTTCCCAATTACATTGGGGTTCAGTTAATATTCTGAACTTAATGATATTAAATTTCAACCCCTCATTTTCCCCTCTTCATTCAAGCGGACGACCCCAACCACTCTCACACGAGTCTTCTCCGACACCTAACCTAGGATTTGATTTATTTCACTCATTTGACATTAAAATCAATCTTCATTGGTATCTATATATTCCCAAAACAATGATCCATAATACACTTTCTTATGATCATTTTTTATGGACCCTCTCTCTCTGGTATTTATGGTGTGAACTCATTTTCTCATTTTCAAGGTGAATTTCAATTTTGTTGATTTATCTCAAACTAGTGAAACTAAAGATTTAATATTGGAATTATAGGTCATGTTAAGAACGTGATAGGTGGTGTATATAATTTTGTTTTTCAAACTATTCACATTATAAAATTTCTCCATTATGCCACACATTAGGCTTACCCTATGCGACTTAAAAGTAATTAATGCCTTGAAATTGAGTGGTTTTTATTTTATTATCATGTGATTATGACATTCATGGTATGTTTTGAGGTAATGAAACAATCTTGAACAATCTATTTAGGTTTGTTTCATTTAGTATAATATTTATATGTTTTATCTTCCCTTGTTAGAGACACCCCTATGGGTGTGATTTCGTTTGTTTTTAACATGTGGTGCATAAATGTTTTAAACCACTATTGAAGTGGGTTCTATTGGTACCTCCTTATGGGGTGAGCGTTTAGAATTTCCATATTTTTATAATCACAATCAATTTACCTTTACATAGTAGTTATTTTTGTGGTGTATGATAGTATTTTATTTGGTGATATAGTTTTTATAATAATTTAACTAATTGTTGAGGTTAGTCACTGCCCGACATGAATAGTCATTGAGGAGAGTTACCACTAGACAAGACTCACTATTAAGGTTTAGCAAATTCCAACCGCGTCATAGATATAAATGTTATTTAAAAGAGTTTTATAGCCATTGGAGTTATTCTCATGCTTGTTACTGCAAGTGGAGTCACCGCCCTTCTTGTTACTACTAGACAATGAGTCGCTGCTTTAATCTGAGGCACTACTAGCCTGACGTACCACCTATCTAATATATCTACAGATGATGATTCACTACTAGATTCATAGTAACATTTCTACCCATTTATTTTCAAATTTATTATTTAACAACTATTTCTATTCACAGATAAATGATAAACCTTTAGTCATTCGTCTAAGTCATAATGACATAGTTAAAACCAATATAAGGATTGTTGATATACTTCAATTTCTATGACTATATCTCTGAATAAGACTATATCTCTCTCTACTAATGATGATAGTATCTAAAAATTTTATGTAAAATTGTGAAATTAAATCCATGAATATTTAATAGATTACAGATTCATCAACTATTGTTATCATTCACTCAGAAGATTAGTATCCATTACAGTGATTGATTGAGATATCAATAGAGATCAACTGAAAAAATCTTGAAAATTACTATGATCCTCTTTTATTTATGAAAAATTTAAGAAAGAAGCTTGAACAGATCACTAAATAGGATCTCATGATTTAAATTATTATCATAACATAGTGAGAATAACTATTTCCTATATATTCATCTAATTTCTCTTTATGATTATTTATTTTATCTTTTGAGCAGTTTTTGTCACACTTTTCTAAAACACACACAGTATCCTACTCAAAAAATAGAGAATACCAGTTATTACCTCTTTAACATTACATAGGTTTACCATGATGTTTTGTAAAATGTCTTTATGTTTCTTGTACTATTCCACTTCCCATATATAACTGTGGAAGGGATTTTTAGCCTAGATAGCTTATTGTTGTCATCTGTTTACCAGATCTAGTTTGTGGAATAGTTTGATTATCATAATATTGTTCTTAGAAATAGGTGACTTCTTTGTTGATAGGATTATGTATCATAATGAGACTTAACAAAATACTTATTCCACTTCTTTAATTTTTATTCATTTTATTACCAAAAATTTAATTGTTTTTAATACATTCAAAAACTATTACTAGGTTTGATAATCTTAAATATCGATAATATTTTTTTTATATGTCATTTAAATTAAAATGATATGACTATTTTAACATTATTTTAATTTAGAGACAATCTATAATTGATAATTCTTCTAAAAGGACATGTCTTATATCAATATGATATTTCAATTTTTTGGTACATTAATATATTTAGTGGGATGTTATTATTAAAAGAAACGTTTATGGGGAACTCAATTCAACACCTCTTGAGTTACTAACTCTAAATAAAAAATTGTAATCAAAGTATCTGAATTAAATTTTCAACTATGATTTTAGTTACATTATATGGATTTGAAATTTTGGTCAATTATAAATTTCAGTTCTGTATGGATAATAGGAAACATGGATGTGCTGCCAAAATAATTCCTTATATTAATGTTATAAATTGTCCTCAATGTAAAATAACAATGATATTTCATTTAGTCGTATGGGTATTTACAATTCGAATATAATATAAGGCCATTACGAAATACCAAAAACTACTAGAGAAACATAGAGTGATTCTAAAAAACTGCATACAATAATAATTTTTTGCTATGAATTCTTTTTTTTTTGTATTGTTTGATATTTAATTTAAAATAATTACTACTTGAAAATATGATTCTAAGATGTGGGATTCTTTATCTGTTTTAAATAATTGTACATAAAATGGTAATGTAATACGACTAAATACACATTAAATAAAGTATGATACTTTTAGAAAGAAATCAGATAAATCTATTTCTGATATGTTTTTTAAGGTTCAACAAAATAGTAAAAACCATTAACTCACATGAAAAATAAGTGCAGGAAAAAGATCAAGCGAGGAGACTTCTTAGATGGTTACTAGAAAGATTTCTAGGAACGTTTATATTAATTAGAAAATCATGTAATGTAAGTAAACATCATTTCAAGTAATTTATAGTCAATCTAATGATATATAAATAATACTATAATTTAATCAAAGAGATTGATGAAGATGAAAGAGGAAAAAAATAGTATCCTACAATACTACTTACTCAAATCAAATAGAAAACATACAAACTAAAAATATTGTTAGAGAATAATCATTGGATGGCAATGATTAAGAGATGGATCACATGGATAAAAGATTTAACAAATTATATTGGAAAAATATGCTCTTCAATAAATAAAATTTTAAATGAATCTATAAATATAGGGTTTGGTGAAAAATGGTTTTGAAAATGGATGATATACAATATGAAATCACCTACTATGAAACTAATATGAATTGAAACATTAGATAAAACTATCTAAAATTGAAATATAAAAAATAAAAATAGGATAAGGGAAAAAGATTCAATAAATACATGAACGTAACCTCGAGGGACTCTGAAGATATATCTAGTGACTAATATAATAATTAGGAAGAAAATTCAGACATGGAAAATATATTCTTTGTGAAAAAAACATCAATTGTAAAAAAAATTCTTCTTTTTTCTCCAAATTTTATTTCAAATAATTATATAAATCAACGTAATATTTATATTGAGTAAATAATGGATAATTACGGTAAACATTAAAACTATAACATTGTGGATGATACCTTTCATGAACTGAAATATAAGTATAAGTAACCTAAAAAAAGCATGTATTGGTTGTAAATATTTTAACTAACCTTAATATTGAAAAAGATAAAAATGGTCTATTTTTAAAGAAACTAATCAATTAAAACTATATAACAAAAAATTAAAAATGGATTTATAAATGTTTAAAAATGGAAATAAAACTCTAACAGAGATTCATGGAATGAAACATCTCCCAAGAATAAAACATGTATAACTTGTGAACCTAGAAATAAAAAAGTGTAAATATGATATTTATTTATTGTAACAGTTATGAAAATTCATATATTAGTAGTAATAACTCAACTGGACCAAATAATGTAAGTATTTCAAGAAACATTCATTCTATTTATAAGAAACCCATTAGGTAGTTATGGGTTCCAAACAATCTTATTACAAACATAACTAGATCTAAACATAGTTTTCTACCAAAATAATTTTATATATAGACCTGGTATTAAAATAAACCTATTATAAAACCTCCAACAAAAGCATATGGTATCTGTTCAGTTGGTTTTCCAGAACTATGACTAGTTACGATTCAAATATCAAAAATTTCATCAATGTCCATGTTGGCCATTTCACTTTTTGTGATAACTATAAAAGATAATTTAATGGCCTTGGGCACATCTTTAATTCAAATTCATTATTACTTTTTACTATATTATGTTTTTTTGGTTTAATATATAATATTTCTATCATTTTTTAGTTATGTGATGATGCTTCTTATGGAAAATTTGAATATAATGTATATCTTGTTTTTGATCCTAAAAATGTTTTAAATTCTAAAAATTTGAGAAATAATAAAATTTATTCTATTGATTTCAATTATTTATATTCGAAAAATAATTCATGATGATGTGCCATTCAAAAAGTGTCTTAGATGCAGAATAAGAGACTTGGAAATTTTATTATTCAATCAATTTGAAAGCTTACTAGATAAGGGTTAGTTAAATAACTAATGATACTATAATTATTCAATGAGAAGGTTTGTGACCCCTCTCAATAAGGAAAAAATATAATATTTCTTTGAAACCTATGAAGGAAGTACCATCCTCTCATCCTCAAGAGTTAGTTCATATTAACCTCTTTGGATATTCTAGAGTTTCTATTTTAAATAGAAAACAATATGTCTATGTTCTTGTAGATGGCTTCTCTAGGTACACATGGGTATCATCATATATCATAAAAGAGAATATTGTTTATATGTTATTTAGTATTTCAAATCCATAGAAAAAAATAAGAGTACCAACGATTAAGACCTTAATAATTGATAATGGTATAGAATTTGAAAGTAAAGACTTTTAATATTTTTGTTCTCAAAATGGATATTATCAAATATTTTATGCTCCTTGGACACCACATCAAAATAGTGTGTAAAAATAAGAAATAAAAATATTCAATATGCTACCTGAACTATTCTAAATGAGTATGATATACGTATTTAATTTTGGTAATAGGATATTAATAAAACCACTTCAATAATAAATAAACCTTTAATTACACATCTTTTAAAAAAAATAACTTATGTGTTATGGAATAAAATAAATCCAATGGAAAATTACCTTAGTGATTTTTATTGAAAATTATTTATTCTAAAAAAAATTAAAATTTTGAAAATTTTCTTCCAAGAGTGATAAACAAATTTTTATATGTTATTAATATTTCTAGAAAATCATATTGTGTGCTTAAAAAGGATTTAGAAAAATGAAAGCATCTGTTTTCATTATTATTGATGAAACTGGTCCAAATGAACTTAATAATACATTAGAAAACCATGAGTATGATCTATCAACTGTGAAATTTTATTCTAATCTTTCTGAACATTATGTTAAACCAGAATATTATTCATCCAGTGAATATACAGAATCAGAACTAGATGAAAATATCGGGATAACATACCATTGTTTTTAAACATACATTATGCCAGATAGAAAACTATCATTAGAATAAGTAATAGGAAACCAAGATAGAGGTAATAAAACTAGAGAATTACTTATTAATCTAATTGAACACCAAGACATATTGTCTCATCATGAGACTAAATGATTCCCTCAATGATGAATTATGGGTAATATATATGAAATGAAGAAAATTATAAATTTGAATGAAAAAATGTTTGGGAATATGTTGATAGACTTAAAGGCACTGTAATCATTATCATTATATTGGTGTTATGAAATTTTCCGGACGAGTGAGGAACTATAGTAAGATATAAGGATAGATTTTTTTCATAAGGGTATAATCAAGGAAAGGGTATTGATTATGAAGTATCCTTTTCCCCTATAGAAATACCTGAAACCATTAGTATTCTAATTTCATCAACAAAACATTTTGATTTAAAAATATCAAATGTATGTTAAAATTTTCTTTTTAAATGGGATTATTATTGAGGATGTTCTTGTTGATCAACATCATATCTTTCAAATTACACTTTTTCCAAAATAATGTTTTCAAAATAATAAAATCATTTTATGCTTGAAAAACATCTCCAATATATTTTTGTGGCAGTCTTACCTCTTTTATTATATCAATTTTTTTAAAAGGTATATATGATCCAACTCTTTTTATAAAGTTAATTTTAAAAGATGTTTTAAAAGTATCATTAAATCTAGAAGATTATATTTTTGGATATACTAAATATTACCTAGGTACATATTTCTCAAAATAAGTGAATACTAAATTTGAAATGATTTAAAAATTAATACATTATTTATTTTCAGATCATTCAAAATAATGTTTGAATTATTTTGAATCAAGGAGAATATACGAAATATATTTTAGAACATTTCAGTATAGACATAACTAAAATTAGTGATACTCTTATGAGTACCTCATGCAAAATAGATCTTGGTGATTCTATGAAATCTGGAGACTAAAATAGTTACACAGGTATAGTTGGAAGTCTATTTTAGTTGACTTCTAATTATCCTGATATTATGTTTATAGAGTGTATATGTGTTTAGTTTCAATAAATCCCAATGCGTAAAATCTAATAGCTGGTAAAATAATTTTTAAATACCTCAAAAATATATCTAATTTAGGATTGTTCTATCAAATAAGACTATCATTTGATTTTTTATGTCATTCAGATAAAAAGTTTTGGGGTTGTAAGTCAGATTGAAAAAGAACATCCAGAACATATCATATTTTATGTAAATGTATATATCATGTTTAATTGAGAAATAGTTTTTTTGTTATTGTACACTACAAACGCTAGATACATACCTATAGGATGTGGCTATGCCAAAACATTTGGGATGAAATAGATATTTCTACACTATGGATACCAATTTAGACATAGTCCTATAAATTGAGATAACATGAGTGAAGTAAAAATTTCTATGAATATTGCATCTCACTCTCAAAAAAACACATAAATGTATGAAATGAATTTTTAAGAGATCACTATAAAAAATTATAAATATATTTATAATTTATTGGAATTTAACATCATCTTGCAATTTTTTTCACAAAGTCATTGAATTATGAAATATTAAACTACATAAAACATGAATTAGGAATGATAAGTATTGGATGAAAAGTCACAATTGACATTTCACAATTGATGAGTCACCATTGATATGTTACCATTGATGAGTCACTTTTAATGAGTCACCATTGTGGAAAAGAAACCATACAATTTTTTCCATTTATTTATCAAAAATACGATTTTTTAGAAAAATAAATTATTTATTGTTTTGTATTTCTATTATTTTGAATGGAAAAATTACATAACATTTCCCAAGTTTAATCAATTTCCATTATGTTTAATCCTTCGTACTAATAAAATATATTATTTCTCTCAGAACAATTGTCATTACTTTATCTCTTATTACAAAAAATCCTTCAACTAATTAGAATAACCCAAATAAAGAAATGATTAGAAATGAATCTGCAAGAGACACAAAAATCCAGGAAATTCAAAGGATCTTTTACCTCTTCAGTAGTTGCTTCATGAAACCTTTATCATCTGAAATGGGTTTTCAAAGCATAAAATGATATATATGTGCAATGGATTCTTTTAATAAACACACTTATTTTTAATTTAGTTTATGATTATAAATATATTAACTAGTTAACAATGTATAATTGCATGTATTATCTGAGGTTGGTCTATGATTTATATCATAATGATTATTTTGTTTTAGGTGGTAAAAAGGATTTAATACATTGTAAAATAGATAGATAGGGGTTATATTTTATCATAAAATTAAAGTGAAAGGTTCCTAAGTGTATATCTTAAATAAATATATGATGACTCCCAATGAATAATTCTAAGTGATAATGAAATATTCAATTACGAAGAAGCTATCCTAAAATTAATAGGAGATGATACGTTGCTGATACCTAAATTTTTTGAAATCAATGGTGAATATAAACTATTAGTCATATATTTACAACATGTGTTGTGTCTAAGAAATTTAGATTCCAATACTATTCGATGTCGGGATGTTTTCATCTGTTTTAAGATAAAACATGTTCAAAGGATCAATATTTTTAGATTTATGATAATTCATATGTATGAAATGTTAATGAAATGTTCATAGTAAAATTCACTTATATACCATAAGATTTAATCTTCTATATTGGATGCTAAGGGATTAGTCAAAGAAGGTTAAGGATATGAAGATAAACAAGGTGGATTTTTTTCATCAAAAATAACATTCTAAAGAGGTAATGTATGTTGGAATCCCTATAAGATGTGTTGGGTAAAAGATGATGATACACTATATAAAGAAGTCAACCCTATATATCATTCAATAATTCTAAATGTCATAATGGATATTTTTCATTATCCTTATGAGTAGTTTAATATTTTTATGATAATGATAGTGATAAAAATGAGAATGTTGTGGAAGAATAATAATATTTCTCAGTTTTTGTGGGCAGTGACCAAGAATTACTTGACTCTCCAATGTGATTTTTCTATGGACATGGCACTGTACATGGTTCCCTACAAACCATGAAATCACTTTTGGATGAAAATAATGACTTGGAATCAAATGTATCTATTGTGGACCAATTAAATGCATCTACCTCGAAATCAACAATAGGCCAGATTGGAATCTCTAAAAATGATTATGGTAGAAATGATAATGCTTATATGGAAGTAGATAAATACAAAGATCATAGTATAGAAAAATATTAAAGTGATCATACAGATGATCATGATGGTGTAGATGATGATGATAATGGATATGATCATATAGATGGTCATAATGGGGGATATGAATATAGAAATGACCATAATGATCATGATCACACATTTGTTTAGTGACACCCTTCATCACAAGTAGTATTATTCTCTATACGATATGATGTTAGATCAAAATATTATGATATAGATATCCTAACACCTATTTCTACAGATCATAATCAACATTCTAGTGTGGGGGATATGTCTCCCAAATTTACTAATCACTTAGACCTTCCAGATCACATCGAACCACTAGATATCTCACAAACAACTCACATAGATCCTTCCCCTTTTGTAGCTGAATTTGGTGACTATTCTAAAATTACTATAGAAACATCTATTCATACATATACAAGTACATAATTTACTGATTTTTATGAATGGAAAAATTATATTGGTTTTTTTTTACACAGTTTCGATTATATTTATTCAGATTATGATGAACGTGAAAATATTCTAAGAGGAAGAGGATCATTTGTGCATCAGATTGATCAAGCTAGTGAGTTTCATCCTTTGAATAAAATGGAGTCGAATAGGCTAGTTGATGCAGAATTGAAACATGATAATAGAAATCATCCTCCTAATAAAATTGTTTTGACCCATGATGTTATGAAAAATGGAGAGACAAAATGATTCCAAACAAGTGTGATTTCGGATTTGGAATCCTTAAGAGGTAATTTGATTTCAGAATAAAAAAATATTTTGAGGTCTCACCATCACTGATTCCCAGATTAAGTGGAAAATTAACATGATGTATGGTTGATATTTTTATATCTCATTTACAAAAAAAAGGTTCGATTTGATACTAAATTTATAGAATTGGAGAACATAATATTGAAAATATAAGTGGAATGAATGTGATACTTAACATAGAAAATGGAACCATCATTCTTAGAGATATTCAATTCAATTTCAAAGAAGATGGAAAACATGTATACTACTAATTCTAAATCCAGTGCAAATCCTCTTACTTCTATACCTATTGATAGAGATATTCTTAGGTTGATTATCAAGGAGGAACTAAATACTTCATTGGGTGATATGTCAACTCATGAAGAGAAATTAAGGCTGATACATCATTATAGAGAGCATGTCTATAAGATGATAAGAGATTTTTCAATTTATCATAAGACTAATATGGAAATAATTATGAATAAGTTAATATAATATTTTTCAAGAATAAATACAGAGAATGATCTTAATGAAAAATTCAAATTCTTAGAAGAGATCTTCAGAATTCCACGGGTTATAGGGGCTTTCGAAGAACATGTGACAGAACAGAAGGTTCCCACTTCAGTATTGAAAACATTTATAGAACACAAATGGTACATTATTATTGATATAAATAGGGGTTTTGATATTATAATTTTATTTATTAACCTCATGAAACCCTTTCAACAAGTTTATAATAATACTTTAATTGTATGAGAACCAATCCTAGTGAAATTTGTTCAATCCTATATAGCCATAGAACTAGTTCAATATAGACCTATAGTGATTACTCAGTCTTATAGTCTTATTCCACTACCATTTTATCCTATTATTTTATCACTTGTTAATGATATTGGTGTACTTATACATGTTCTTTTTTTTTGGATTAAATTCATCTTTCAACAAAAAATCATTCCATTAAAAAAATGTTCTAACTGTTACAAATTTTGAATTAATCCTTATAGGAAGAGACTATGAAAAGGGAATAGAAAATATTCCACCTACCTATACCTTATACATAAAATATAATTACATTATTTAATTGACATGGATATTAACCATTTAAATTATCTATATTTCTTTGATATGAACACCTGTATCACCTTACAAAAGTGAAATTTCAAATTTTTTAATCCTTATATGTACTTTTCTTTTTCATAAATTTTTGTTAATGAAAAAGGGTGAGAAAATATAAGAATTAATGTTGATATTTTTATAATAATTATTTGATATTAAAGTTTGTTTATATCAATCATATATGTTATGAAATATTTATGAAAATTATTTTAATATAAATACTTCTTTGGTTTTCTATGAATAATTTTTAGTGAAAAACATATAAAATTCCATGTTTTGTAATCATCAAAAAGTGGAAGAATTTTGGAAGCTCAATATAAGGAGAATGTTTAATACCTAATATTTTAATGATAAAAATACATGATACATTTAATAATATTGATTTATTTGTTGCATGGTAGAATGTTATATGGTGAGATAATTTTTATGATAATTCGTCTATCTATTAAGGTGAGTCACTTCCGGCGAGGAACTAATATTTAGGTGAGTTACTGCCAGGACGGATTCATAGCTAAGGATTAGTTACCACTATCCCTCTCACCACCAGTAGATTTATCACTAAGTTTATAACTACAAATAGAGTTACCACAACAATTATTACCACTATCGGAGTCACCTCCAAACACCGAGTCACTGCAACCCTAAGGTTCTGCTAGTTGGAGATACCAAAAAATAATGATTCACCACCATCTTCATGATACTATTTCTATATGTGGATTTTGATGTTAATTAGTAAATGTATATTTACATTCAATGATAAATTGTTATCATTTAATCATTTGACCAATTTTTAATAACACGGATAAAACCTATCCAAGGGCTGTGGGTATTTGTAAACCATTTTTGATATATCTATTCAATGAAACATCTCTCTTTACAGACGATGATACTATCTGACAAGTTAATTGATAATTTGGTACTTGAATATGTGAATATTTAAATAAATTTTTATTCATCTAAGGTAATTATGAAGAAATAATATTCCAAAAATCCATTGTATATATTGATAGAGATATTTAATGTGATCAACTATAAAATTCTTTAAAATTCATACGATCCCCTATTTTTCTATAACCTAAAGATGGAATCTCGATGACCTCACCAATGGTGATCAATGGATTTAGATCATTCTAAACATAACAGACCGAACATCACAATTCTACATATATTATTAATATTTCACATTAATACCATTAATTGTTTCTTTTGATAAGTTTTTTGTTACTGTATATTCAAAAAAAACTATATCCTACACCTAAATAGTAGAATACTTGTTATTCATTTTATTACAGTACATAATTTTACCCACAGTGTTTGTAGAAGATGTCATTGTGTGTTATTCACTATTTTACATTCCACAAATATCAATGGGATAGGTTTTTTAGCCCAAAAACCTTGTTTATATTGCTTTTTACCTAATCCAGGTTGATGATCAAGTATATTATTATTATAATCATATTGGAAGTAAGTGATTTCAAATTGGAGGGGATTAGGTCTCATCTTGAGACCGAACCTATTGTTTATTCTACTTTGTTATTTATTTTTTTATTTTCAAAACCTGAATAGTTTTTAATCTATAAAAAGGTGATTTTTATTAGATAATTTATATATATATATATTCCTAAGTCAACAATTTTTTAAATCTATGATAATTTTTTCATTATTTTAACAGAGATATAATCACCTTCTGAGAAATCACCGAAAATGAACGATATTATTATTTTTATTGATAATATGGTCAACTTATTTCATTAATTTGATTTTATTATTTATGTAAATTTTTCTTGGCAACTCAATTAACTCACCTAAGTTTATCACTCTAACGAAAATGATCATTTAAAACATGTGTGTAACCTAAATATTTCAAATTAAATAAAATGAATTATTTGATTATAATGACCTGTATTATAATAAAATTGATCGATGTTGCATAATTTCTTTAAACTAGAAATGTGATATATAATTATGTTACACTTTGACAGGGCAAATGGTGTGTGTGTTGTACCCTGACCTTTTATGAATAACAATCCAATATATCTTTCACATTATGATTGAGTCTGATATCCTTTTCAATGATTTGCAATGAGTTGAGAGGTTTCCTTCTTTGATTTATTCCCTTTCAACATCCAAAATGAAATAAGATATGGGTGTGTCCCTCTTAAAGTGTATTTTTTGTATGTAGTGTTTGGATCACTACGTGACATATCAGATGGTTTACATAAATTGAACAAATGGGTTACGAATGTCATTAGTGATACATGTGTTCCCTTAAATGGAATTATAAAGAAAGAGTCATCGTTTCTATGATCATCTTTTCTAATTTGATTATGTAAACATTGTTGTTATTAGTATGTTAGGATGGGATCCTCGTGCATTACAAAATCATAATTATGTTTAAAATTGGTTTCCTAGGGTAGATACCGTTGATTTAATCATTGGTGACTTGGTTTCACCCAACCATGAGTTAGAGATGGTCAACTACAAGAGATACCATGTACGCACTCAGAGGTCATTGTCTCAAATTTCATTGGGAGTGATACTTATGATATCATTCATGTATCACATTGGATGGACTCCAATGGGGGTGATTTTTTAAGGTGATCATGGTGTGATAGATAGGATCCATATAAAGGTTCAACTCTCTTGGTCCCGTGATGATTCTTGTTTATATATGGAAATTTTTTCTATAATAGTAGTTGAAAAATCTTACTAGTTATCCAAGGGAATGCATCTACAAATCCAAATCATAGGACTCGGTTTGGTCTATCGTAAGAAACAACTATAATTTCATTTTCTAACATTATTATCATATTTCATATATATAGTTTTTATATGTTTATGAAAATATTGTATCATTGGAATAAGGGGCCATGGATTGATTTGTTTCATTGGGGAACAAGATCCAACAAGGCTATTTATATGTACCACATTTTACTTTACCTTTATACCTAGAACACTGCATATTTTATATGCACAAACTGGACTATGATTTAGACACCATTGGTTGGGGCCTACTGAGTATTTCTCAAACAATTTTTAGGTCACTAGTATACTAGGAAAAACAAACAGACATCCTTCATTAGAGTATCATAATATTTGGTTATTTTCTTATGATTCCATGCTTGAACCTTGGAGATTGGAGAAAATGGACGAGCTAGTACTTGGGTTATGTGTGGGTATATCCTTTTGTGATCTATTCTATTATCATTCTGTACCTTCTAGTTATATTTTATTCTTCCATTATATATAGCGTAATTTGACCATTGATTCATTAATATACGTATTAGAGTTTCCCATTTTTTAGTTAATATATGCATTGTTGCACTATTGTTTCACTTATATATCTACTTCTACTATTCTCCACCGACCCACACATTATGTACAACTATTTCACTGTATCCATGAGGGTATAATCTGCCCATTTTACCTCCATTAGCCCCTCACTTCAATTCATTATAATCTAGCATACAGAGAGGTGTTCCTAGGGCCATGTGGGGACCAATTCACCAATAATATTAGTGGTATTTGAGGTCGGGAAGTTATAATCCCCACGCATACAAAACATGAAATTATACATTATATTATTCTTAATATATGTATCCATTATATTTTCTCAAGGAAAATCTGAAATGAAACCCCATGTAAGGAATCTTCCTTTCACCATGGCCTTACCAACTACTTAAAAACTGTCAAAACCCCCACTGTCAGAACACTTATCCAATGCATGGTAAATGATCCAACACATAATTAAGTGTTATACATTATAGTGTGAACTAATTCTCTCCCAATATTTAAAATTAGCTATGATTTTCAAATTATTCTCTACATGAAGAATCATATAAAACCCCCATTTTCCCTATATGTCTGAAAAAATTCTCGACGAATGACCCTTCACCTCATAGTGAAAAAGTTTTATGTTTTTCAAATGTTGATTTATAATTCCTTATACATAATTATAGAATAATTACAAGAAATGATAAAATATTTCATCCTAATACATTCTGAAGATGTTTTATATTTTTTAAGAGAGTTAGTAAATATAATTAATTATTTAAGTTTGTGTCTTTCTCAAATAAAGTGAGTTTTTAAAACATATATAAACTTATACATTACATGAAAATTATAAAATATTTTCCATATAATATATACATAGTATTCTCCTTATGACATATATTAAATGTTACATTTTTCATAAACTTGGGTAATGGAAACTTTAGAAATATGTGATATAAGAATATTAGTAAGGGTAAACATTTGAATTAATAATAATATATAATTAGTTAGAATAATATGAGTATATAGATATAATCAAGAATCATACCCAACAATGCATTGATCATAAATCATTTTCATGGAATAAGTATTGGAATGACATGATTCATGAATCAAATGTGTGTGGACACTCTAGTGAATAAACATGATCCCTGGGAATTAAAATTGGAATATGAATATTTATAAAAGAGTGACATAAGAATATGAATATTATATGATATATTGGTGAACAGATCTTAATATTAATTTTGTCCACCCATGCTCCTATGAGCAGAAAATAAATATAATTATTCACACACAGAATTTCTTTTGACCATTGATGAAACCAATTATACCAATAAAAAACTTATTTTCATAGATTAAATTTTTTTATCAACACATAAAATAATTATATCATGATATGTAATATATTTTCATGGAAGTTATGGTATTTAATTGACCCAACCTTCTCATTTGGATAAACAACTCATATTTGAAACATAAGACAATGATATAAAATAACACTTAAATAACCAATGGAATAGAGTTGGTCATCATAAAAATGTAATTATAATATTTTATAATCTAACCAAGGAATTAGGGCAGATGATTTAATAAGAACATATCCCCAAAAAAACATAAAAAACATTAAAGGATGTTTAAATATATTCCCATAACTAAATCATATAATAAAGATGAATAATTTAAACATTTCAATTGAACTCCTAGTTTGTGGTGTGTTGTTTTTTAATGCATTTTGGTTTATTCCTAGAGTTACAGTGTAATTTAATTGTAATTGAGAACAATGAGGATTGATGATGCATAAAAAAATAAAAAAATACACATCATATAGATTTTACATGACATGAAAGTATCATGGAAAAATTATATGAATATTTTAAGAACATGAAACCAAATCATGTTGTGAAATATAATCAAGTCATGTAAAATGGTTTTATAGATAATTAAAATCAAGGCAATTAGAATTTCAATTTATGTGGTCCAACCGAAATACATTATGTGAACAATGTTTACAAATTCTGTAAAACCTCACATCCATAATTAATATTTATAGAAACAATTTACTTTCATCACATTCAACCTATTATTCTACCTCATGACTCCAAATGATTTAATAAGAAATTTTAGGAGATTTTTGATAACCAAACTCTAGTGACATATAATCCCTTATTATTTTCATCTAGAATCAATGGTTTGGGTTACATTCCCATTAATCATGTTGGACATCTCTACGTTTGATGTACTGTAATCATATATTGGTGTTATTACACATTGGTATATGGGTTCATATTTTTTTTGTTGAGAAATTATTGGATTATAATAAAGGAATAGGAGGAAAAGGGCTTAATTCATGTAATAATATTTGACCTTTTATATTAATAGTATTGAATAAGTGGGCTTCCCTACCAACCTATAATTCCAGAATTTATTGTGTTTAACTTGTCAAAATCTTTTTTATGTTGCATTGGAAGTATTTGGAGTATTTTATTGGAAAATATATCTTGATTTGATTTCAAGATGGTGGATTTTCAATGATGGTACTTTGTTAATTAAATTTTTATTAGATATTTTGGTATAAATGTGTGGTGTGTTTTCATGTTTATATTAAACAAGTAATGTTCGGATGTACCAACTAATAAATAATAATAGTTTTGGTTGGTTATTTGATTGATGTACCATTATTAAATAATTATAATTTTGGATGGATCATATTTGGAAGTATGACAATCAAGATACTCACTAATTGAAATCATGGTTATAGGATGACTCACCACTATCGAGTACTGGGAGGACCATGGTCATATGACCTATGTGTTTTTATGGGCTTGAAATTGGTTAATTATGTCAATGGAAATGAATTCGTTCAAAAATCATTATCTTTGTGTTTGTTTTATATTAGATATCATTATGGCGTGGATTTTTTTGATTCCTATCTATTATTTTAATAAAATTTGCTAACATATTCTTGTCTTAATGGCATGTGATGGGGAATGGTTATGTAAATCCTATAGAGTAATATAATCTCCCCCAACTTGGGCACATAAATGAATTTTCAAAAGTCGTCTAGAAATATATTAGGAAGGTTCATGTTTCATATGCCTCTAGAGGTTTTTCTTGAATTACAACTTTGTTTACTAATGTTGGATCATGGAATGTACACATCATGGTTTGGGATGGCACCACATGGGTGATTATGTCTTTATATGTGGAGTCCTAGTCTTTCAATTTTATTTATTAGTATTCTATAGACTAATGTTGTTCTGTGTTGGTATTTTATTAGCATATATTTTTTATTATCATGCATCATTTATTCTACCATGGATAATATTTATCTCTTGGAAGGTTTTGTTTTCTTCATGGAATATTACTCCCCAATGGCCATTAATTCCATATCAATTTATTTCCTCTATTTGGTGTCATATGTATGTACCATAAGGCCAATAACACTTCGATCCTTCACAAGCTAATGGGTAGGGGTGAGGTGCTATAAATTGTATTAGTTTTTCTAATCCTAGAGTTAGATATCTTATTAATTTTTTTCTGTCCTTGAATTAGGTTTGTACCAAGGAGATAGGGCTGCTAAAACCTGAAATGTATAATATAAAAACATACAGATAACATTTTTATATTGTATATCGTGCTACTATGGTTGGTTGGGTAACAAAATCTAATAACACAGATATTTTATAGTTTTTATCTCTCTGTTGTGGGTTTAACCAATCCTTGGTGAATCCCTTGCATTTTACTAATACTTCCCAATCTGATTTCACTGTTTATTTAGAGTTCAATTTATTTTTGAAAAATTGAAAAATGGTTTATCATTGGAATGATGGTTGTAATTGTTTTTATTCTAGTATTGGTAATAGTTTATGGTGTTTTGGAATTTATTCAAACCATTATTTCATAGACAAAAATATTATAAATGGTGTATTATTCACTTGATAGCAAATGGAACCAACGCGCCATCATAGAAACTAGAAGGAAGAGGCTATAGATACTGTGGTTTTACCTAAACCACATGTGAACCACATCTTTCATAGTTAATTGTGAGAGTGTTAAAATATTTTTAAAGAGGAAATAAAAATTATTAACCAAGGCTAGTGTAACATTCATTATAGTTTCATAAGAAGAATCCATAACTATTTAGAGGGGATTACGAACATGATATGGTAGTTGTGTGGATAAACTAGTAAATCAAATAATTTTTTTCATGGAACATTCATAAGGTTGATGCTAAAGCTGGAAACCTATGTGTTGGATGGTTTTGAACACTCATGTTGGTATTTTCCTATCCAAGATAAATCAAAAAATGGAATAATATGGCCTGATTTTGGGAAATTTTCAACAAATAACTCTTCCCCCACACCATCATAATAAAAGAACCACATATTTATTCAATTTTTAAAAATAAAACGGCTCTATTATATATTATGAATCTATTTTTTTGAACATGGTTCATTTATCCATGAAGGTAGTTACTATTGAACCCTTGAAGGCACAAATCTATGAGTATAGATTATGACCAATGATTTGATATAAGATAGTTGTTCTCATTGGCGTAGATTATATAGATATTGTTAAAAGTGAAACATTGGGAGAAAAATATCTTTTTTAGAATTTTGTAGAAGCTTGGTCTATTGGTTCCCATGGGGATAGGTTTTAACAATAGTAGTCAAAATAAGAGAGAAGGGTTTCCCATTATCATAGAGGTAGTACATCTTTGAAATAGACTACAAAATCAGTTAATTTTCCTATAAGTTTTGATATTAAACACATCAGTTTCTTGTGATGGTCATTGATGAACAAAAGTAACGAATGCACTATACCACTGAGGAATTTTTTGAAATGTGAAAAATGGATATATTGTATTATTGTCATAAAAATCAAAGATTAGTGGGCGTAATAAGATTGAAATAACCAACACCATCTTATAATTAGATAAAACACTCCCATCAGACTAGTTTGCATCCATAGAAACAGGTATACAAATAAATTTCCAGTACCACATTAGTTGTCTAGTCATCACCTAAGTAGGGGATCCAAATCAATGAAGTGACATCTGAGTGGATGCTTAACTGATATGAACATGTTATTTTCATTGAGAAACTAGGTCCATATATATTCAGGGGTACATTCTTATATACTCAAACTATTATGCATGTTTTTTTTCATAATTTCAAAAACACATCCATTTTTTTTATTGTGGTTAAATAATTGAGATTGCATAGGCAAATGATGTCGCGAGTCATGAATATCAAAACACCCCTTTGATAGAAAGAGTATAGAGGATATAAATTCATGAACTTTTCTATTTATGTTAACATACTATAATTTCATTTCATGTATATATTTCTAGATATGTATATATTTGATTTGATCTTCAGTATAGATTATCTAGCAGGGATTATTTCATATATAATCTTTTATTCTCGACACATGATATTTAAATCAAATTATAGATATTTGATTGTATTCAATAGATATTGGGATTTAAATTTATTAATTGAAGGACCTCATGTAAAAATCATTGGAGAAATATCATGTTGGTTAGAATAAATGTCCTTGGTATCTGATGATAATATAGGAAATGATGTTATTCATGTCATAGTGGATTGATACCCAGATTATTTTCCCCATAATTTAATTATGATACCTCATGAGAAGTATATTAATTTCACCATCAACATACTGCTAGGAATAAGTTATATTTCATTACAATCTTAAATAATTGATCCAGTAGAGTTACAAGAGTTCAAGGCCCAGTTTTAAGATACAAAAAGTAAATGTGTTATCAGTCTTAGTATATATCTATTTGGGATGAACTGATTTTTTTCATAATGAACGAGGATGGTAATATTTCATTGAATGTTGATTATAATAAATTAATTCAATTTATGATTAATAGTTGAGATCATATTCCTTGTATTGATGATTTTTTTACCAAATTAATAGATACAAATGGTTCATTTAAATAGATCTACACTATTGATATCATCGACATATATTTGGAAGAGAAGTTATCCCAAAAAAAATCATAGCTGCTATGGAAATTATGAATATGTCATCATGCCTTTTGGCCTAATGAATGAACAATTATTTTTAAACTATTTAATTAAAAATATCATTCATAGATACGTTGATTATTTATTTCAGTTTTTTGATGATATTCAGGATTATTCTTAAGGAATAAAATATGATAAAATAAATATTAATATTATACAGAGTACATTGAGCGATCATTATTGATATGATATAATTTTGAGGTGGGACATTTGGATACAAGAAGTTCATTTAATCAGGAATTTCATTTCTAAGGAAGGAATATTTGTTGATCTTTGGATGATAATAGTACTAGACTCCCGTCATACACAGAATAATGATTTTGGTGCGTGTAGATTCTAATGATTTTAAGAATACAAATCACTGATTTTTTCAATATATTTCTAGGATTTAATTTTTGATGAAAAATTTTATATGGAATGTTATTCCGTCAATATGGAACGATAAATGTCATTAATTATTTTTTTAACAAATGTCTTCTGTCACTTTTGGAGCTATCCTAGTCTTTCTTAAAATATGGAAAACCTATGTGTTTTAGTGTGATGTATCTATTTTCGGTCTTGGTTGTGTTCCCATGTATGTAGAAAAAGTTGTGGCCCATAATTCAAGAAATTATATATTCCAAGAGAATAATTATCCAACACATAACATGGAATTAGTTTTAGTTGATGACTGATTATTGTAGATGATACTATAGAGAAAATATTATTGATTCCGAAATATATGTTAATGACACAATGAAGAGGGAATCAATATTAAGATAATCATTGTAGAAAATTATCTTTGATGTCATTGATCATATTTTATTGAAATTTTCATTAGGACTTTATCATTGATTCTTGGTAAAATTTGGGATGTCATCACCTTGGTATAATGAACTATTAGATGATGTAGAATAATTATACAATATCACATACCAATTAGTCCCACCACTTCTATTCTGTGCTTTTCATCATGTATTTAATGTATCCCAATTGATGATGTATCACTTAGATACTCAAAATGTGATAAGATGTGATGATGTTACCCTTAAGCCAAGAACTAGTATTGTTTCTAGGTAGGTGGAAAAAGACTCATAGAGGGTAATCAATCTCCATGGTAAGAGTGTTATGGTTTTTTTGTCATGTTTAATTAGAAACATGGGAGAAGTAAATTTTTATGAAAGAGTAATGGAAAAGTTTATTCCAAATTTTTAAGGATACAAAACCCAATTTTTGGTAGAATTTATCATCCATGGTGTTAAGTATTCCATCGTTTTATGTGTTTTTTTATTTTAGGATTCTAGTATTACTTTAATTGGGTATACGATCAATGAAGAAGGTTGCTGGAAAATCCCATAGAACCAATAAATTTCACTTAACTTTTACATGTTATGAAATATTAAATGAAAGTTTCAATGAATATTTCATCACATTTTAATCAATTGAAATAATTTAATATATTATAGTATTGTAAAAATATTTTATAGGAAATAAGAATCAAGGTGACACAAATTTTGGCGTATCTGGTCTCGTAGAAATACACTATGTGAATATGGGTTACATGTCTTGTAAAACACTATATCCACAAAAACTTTGATACATACATGATGTATTTTTTTCAAACATGACCGATTCATGTTCCTCCCAACTCATATAAGTTATATAATTTATTTCTATAAATTTATGATGTCCAAACTCTAGTGACATCGAATCATCAAGTGCTTGTTATTGTAATAAAAGGCTAGGGATCAATTCTCCATTATCTGGTTGGATCTCATTATGTAGGATATATTGAAACCATAAATTAGTTTGGTTATACCGGTGTTTATGGGATCATATTTGTGTTTTTGTGATCTTAATTGAATTTGGTAAAGGAATAGGAGAAAAAATATTTAATTTAAAAAATCATCTTCGTTCTATTGTGCTAATCATATCGAGTTATGGTTCTTCTTTCAAACAATACCATCCTAGAATTTTTTTCCTAATCATTTCTAAATCATATTTATATTGTGTGAATATATTTTTGGAAATAATTAGAAAAACCATGTCAATGTGATTTCAAAATTGATGGTTTTAAATGACGAGATTTTCAATTTAAATGTTGTTTTTTAAATTTTGACATAAAATTGTTGGGTGTGTTCAAGTTTATGTTGGATGGGTAATGGTATGAAGTATCACCATAATATAATAAATCCTTAGTATTAGTAAGGGTTTTAACTAAAATAATAATAACATGATGATTTTGGAAGGGCCATTGTCGGATGTAACACAGTTATGTTGGTAAACAAGTGATGAATTGGTTATATAATGACTCACCCTTCCAATTAATAGGAAGGTCCTGGAAATCATTAATTTTGTGTGTTTCTAGGTTTGAAATGTGTAAATTATTAAATTGGAAATAAAATGTTTTCAAAATAATTGTCCTGATGTTTTATTAATATGATACCTGTTTATGTATTAGTCTATTTTTCTTATCTACTTCTCTTATATTTTCCAAAAAATTCTAATCTATTCTTATCCTAGTGGAATGTGGTGGGATTTTTTTTTAAATTCTATTGATGGTTATACCAACCACTACATGTGATATTTTGTTTTTTAGATTCATTATACCAAAATAAATGGATGGGTTTTGTTTCATACTTCCCCGGTTAGGGTCCTTGGAATCATGTTATTTTGAGTAAAAGTCATAGCATTGGAGTTTATGCATCTTGGTTGCGATGGTTCAAATTTTTTATTGATTAACATATAATTAGAGTATAATTCTTACACTTTTTATTTTCTACCAATATATTCCGATGTCGTTATTTTTTCTATTTTAGGTGGATATGCTGTTTATTCTCATGAATCATTAAATATATCTTTGTTATATTTTATCTATTGGAAGGGTGTGTGTTATTCATTTAAAATATTACCCCAATATCATTTAATTCCAGAGACATTTATTTACCTCCATTGGTTTCATGGATACGTCAAATAAGGCTTAAAATACTCTTCCATTAATCAAAAATAATAGAAGGGTTGCGGTGTTATAATTATTTACATTGATTTTAATTGCATACATAAAAAGCATTTGGGATTTTGGTGGGTAATTAATTGAAGTGATTTATTTTCAATTAAATACAGTGGTGATAAAGATGAAAATAGTTATTAAATCGTAGATATTTTTCTAAAAAAATTACAATTTTCATAAAATATGTCATTATAGGTCATTTTAAGATTATATTCCAAAAATATGTTGAGAAAACCATTCAAAAATTATTTTTAAAAGAAATATGTAATAGTGTATCCTTGAAACGAAATAATGGCTATCCTAAAGAAATACTGATTTAAAGATAATACAATTTATCATGGAATAAGTAATAGTTTTATGTTTTAAAATAAACATGTTAAAACCAAATATTAAATGGCAGAAAATATTCCTTTTTAAGAGAGTAAATTAGAAATTTTAATGTGACTCAAGATATATATAATTGTGTTCATACATGTAAATGAAATCATTAGAAGTGTTGGGACATAAGGAAAAGGTTGGGAAACTACTATTAATTTTTTTTGGAAATATTCAAAAGAGTTGCATGATTTTTTAGAAATTATTTCATCATTGTAAACTCATTTTAGTAAAATTAATTATTCATATAGATGAATTGAGATTACCTTTAAATAAAATATTTGGATGGAAGAGACTATACATAGAATAAAAAAGATCTTGAAGATTATTTTTAATTCAATGAAGGATGTATGTGTTACCCAATTCTATTAGGGATTTAGTCAGACATGAATTAACCCCTTAATAAGAAATATATTGATTAATTTTTAATATCACCTTGATTTCATGACTGATATGAAAATTTTTAAATATAGGATGGTATTACCTACATATAACAAAACTAGTGGTTTTCATGGAGTTAGTCTAAAAGAAAAACAAATGGGATGGGACACAACTAACTGTTTGAGTAACATTTTAACAAAAAATAAGTTAAATAAACAGAATAAAATTGAACATCAATTACTATGAATAAATGAAAATTTTTATTATTATATAGGGAATGGATGTGTATGAACCAAAAAAATACATGGTGCAATTTTTTTTACAAGTCTCAGGTATGTGAAATTAAGAGAACCCCTTAACATAACTACTAATAACACTAAAGCATATGAATTAGCTATTTGTACCTAATGGTTTACGAAAGATTGTATAGGGGTGTGAATAAAACAAATTTTAATTTTCTTTAATAAATAGATTAATTATTTTATATATTTTTTGTTACCTAATAGAGTTTATATGTTTCAGAAATGTAAAATAAATAAAAGTATAGAATATTTTTTATAGAATTATATCCAATATTGTCCCATTCCAACATTATTCCATTATACCCTCGGATAGATATATTATGAACTAATCCACTAAAGGAAGGTGATCATAAACTAAATAAATATTACTTTTCTACAAAGTAGAGTGGTAACCGCAGTTACAAAATAACATCTATATTTTGACTCGTAATAGAAATTAAATTTTTTTAGACAACATCATTCTAGGCATGAAATTTCTTTCTATTATAATTTGTGAGTCGAACCCAATAAAAACTAATATGAGTACTTTTTTTGTAAATTCATAACTAGAAAATTGGGAGTATGTGGGGGATATTAATAAGTGTTACAACTCATGGGACCGGGATGTAGTAGGGGAACAAATGAAGAAATTATAGGTTCAAGTTCATGAGTATCTTATCAGGATGCATTGTAAAAGACGTAGAAGTCAATGTAGATTAGTCACATTTTTTGATAGAAGGCCTATCAAATGAATAATATATTTCACAATACATGGTTTGTATATATCTATAATCTTCAGTATAAAGCTCTTTTGATTCTCAAAATGTGTGTTCTCAAAAGATTCAATTCATTTTCCCCCATTAATTCTCCCTAATTCTTTTGAATACAATCTATAAACTCAAAACCCAATAAATTATAGGGAAAATAAATTTAAATTCACACTATAAATTTTTTTTGTGGGAGAAATGTATCATCGAGAATAATTTTAAAATATTCATTTTAATTTAATACATAAAACCTATTTCAAAAATTTTTTTGTGCACATTAAATAATTCAATGGTATTCTATAATAATATAACAAAACAATTCTATAAATATTCTATGGTAAATTTATGATTTAAATTCAATGTTAAAAATATTTAATGCAATGTGTAATGTAAAATTAAATTATACATCACTATATTACATAATAAAATAATGAAAAAATTCCATGTCATAAGATATTAATTTAAAAACTAATGAAACTATGAAATAAACTAGAAATATTAACATGAAAACATTAAAAAAATACTTTGTATGTGTTCGCATAAATATAGGATAAATTAATACATATTTTAAAATAAGATAAAATAATTGTAAAACATAATTTGAATTTTATATAATTTACAATAATTTTATGAATACAAAATCGCTTAAATATATATTAATATAATCATGAGGTTTATTAAACAATAAAAAGAAAAAGAAAATAGATCTTGTTGAAAATTATATATTTTCGAACAAAATAAATAAAGTGTTAAACAATGGATAAACACAAAATAATATTATTGTTGGTATGATAAATATGTCACATAGTCATTTAATGTTTTTTATGGGAATTATACTAACGATGTGAATATTGTAATGTCCAGTCAGTATACAAACCATGTGAACATGGTGTGGTCACTGAAAAAAAATCGTGTGGTGTGTAAATGTGGAGAAATAAATATATAGCTTGATGAATATACTTAAAATGTGATATTCATAATATGTGGTAGATGTATTTCCTATGAGAATAACCATGTTATGTAGAAACTCTTCTTGTAATATAGGTTATTGGATACTATATATGGTATCACCATGACCATTCATGATTTATGAAGGAGAAGAAAGTGGAAAACTTGTTCATAGTAGGTTTATTTTTATCTTTGGGTAACTAAAAAACACATATTATCACAATCACAATTTATGTTATGAATGAACCATTAGTAATTATTGCTTGACAAGCCTATTCAGGTTTGGTAAATATGATTATCCAAGTATGTTCAAAAAATCCATGGTAGATTGATAAATGCTGTTAAAAAAACTATGGCAACATGATGTCTCAAATTTAGGAAAGAACTTCGATCTAATATAAAGAAGAACTAATGAATGTTCCATTTGACATAAATATATATAATAAAATCATTCCAACATATCAATGAGAAGATCAATATGACATCTATATCGCATGATATTATGAAAATAGTGAATTATGCATTCTAAAAGTAATGTAAAAATACTATAATATTGTAGAGTGTTGATCATTTATTCTAGTAATGAAATAGAATTTTCATAACATCATTTAGTTTAATGGAATTTAAAAAAATAATTATTATCTTTACTACTAAATAAATATATTTATTTCCCAATTTATATTAATATATTTATCAATGTACAACATTTGAAAAATAATTTAGAGAATTTGAGAAATTAAGGACATTTGTATACAAAATCGGAAATTTTCAGATCCCATAAAAATGGTCGCTTACATTTACATATTTAATGAATCATAAATAAACCCAAAAGATATAAAAATGAATAATAACCATGAATATATTACCTTTTTTACTGATGTTAAAAAACAATAACAAATAAAGACCATGAAACAATAAAAACATTATATTATTATAAAATTCAAAATCATACTACATCTTCATTAAAAATTATAAAACTCTAGAGGGTGAATTATATTTATTTTAGTTGAGTAAAATGAAGATATACATCCTATATTTTTTATGATATAAAATTTATATAATTTTTTACAATATAAATCATAACATCAAATAAATATAGTGATCTAGAAAAAATCTGTTTTCCACATAAAATGATGTGGGTATGTAATATTTGAAAACTAAAAATATAAAATGATGACAATAATCTCCAAAAAAACTCATCCTTATAGAAAATTGAAAAAAAGATTTTATATTATTTTCTCCTCTTATATATTTTTTAAAAAATAATTTGTAGGAAATGAAAATAAAATTTGAATATTAAGAAAATCTCACATAACAAATACATATTAAAGAATATTAAAAAAAATATCAAATTTTATAACGAAATTTCTTTTATATAAACATCATATTTATTTTTATCTTATTTTGCAAAATCTAAAAAATATCATTTAAATAATCATTGATATTATTTGGAAAAAATTAGAAAATAATAGTAAAAATGGACTAAAAATTTGAAATTGAATTTTTAGGTTTAATACCCTAATCAATATCACCAAAAACATTTAAACAAGATGATATGCATGAATAGTCAATGATTGTAGATCTGGTCGAGAATTCGTGTTCACCTCCTCAACTGATTTATCCTTATCATGAAGTTTTTCATAACTAAAGTTAATATCACTAATATAACCATATATGATAATATAATTAGAATTTAAATTCAAATTATTTTCCTCAAAAATTTTGTGAATAGAATCTTCAATAACCATAATTGTTTTAATACAAACACTATAATATTTACTATTATATGTTTAACTAAGAAAAATAACATTTTCACTTTTATTATTTAATTAAACTAAAATTTTCATTATATTGAAAATAAGAATTATTACAGCTGGAATCTCTAAAATAACAAATAGTAGGGTTTTTATATTTAAATAATTCCAATGATGTTTTTTTCTAAATGTGTACCAAAAATTTTATGAAATACAACACGAAACAAAAAATTGAATCATCCTAAAAATATCAACGAAAATTATATTCACAGAACATTATGTTGTACATTTCTATAAGAGTAATATTTTTCCTTTTAACAAGAATATTTTAGTGTGTTTCTCTTGGATTAGAAATAACTATGAAAATAAATAGTTATAAATTATTGAATGTACCTCCCTTATCACTTTGAATAGAAACAATCATACAACCTTTTTTATTTTGAAATAATTTAATACAATATACAATTTCCTAAAAATGTGTCATAATTATTTTAATGAAAGTAAAAAAACATAAATATACTATAGTCATCTACAATTACTAATGTATATATCATTCCTCTGATTATATAAATTTGAGAAGGAATACATTGATCAACTTATATTAAATATAATAGTTTATTACTAATTCTCTGATAAACAGATCTGAAAAAAGATTTACATTATTTCATTTTCATAAATGCATAATAAACAAGAATATATTCTTTTGTTATAGTATATAGGTATTTCATATTCTTTTTAATGATATTGTGTAACATGTTGAAATTAACATGACCTAATGGTCGATTCCAAAGATTACTATCACTCTGTTCCACTTTCCAACATATCGTATTTTGAATAATTCGGTCTATAAAATCATTAGTATAAATGTTTTGCTTTTGATTAGTATAAAATAAACCAGCATGGTATCAAATAATAAAAATATATAATTTATAAATACGATTTTTCATAAATCCAAATGAGAATTTCAATCTATGAAAAAAATTATTTTCATAGCGGCCATTACTGTCACTATAAACACATGTAATAGTAGAAGTACAAACATTTTTACATATAAATAATTATGTAGATACATTTGTGTAAATATCATATCATATCCAAACCCATATATAATTTCATTTTTTTTATAGATATAAATCATTTTATTTTATTTTTTATAAGATTGAAAAAGTGTGTAAATAATTTATTAAGACATTCAAAATCAATTTTCAATTTTTAATTCATGTCATTAGGTAATTTAAAATTATCAAAAACAATATAATTCGATAAAGAATAAATATTCCTTAATTTTCCATTCTAATATAAAGAAATTATTTTTGTAAACATCCATTTATTTGTTATCCCTAATGATATTATATTAATCAACATCATTGAAATCATATTTTCTCAATCTATCAATTAATTCATTTTACTCATTATAATTAGTATTTGTAGAATCATAGTCAGAATTGGAACATCTAAAAAATCATGAGTGAACATACTCATTTAGAGAAGACATTAAGCACAAGTTAGTCAATTTATTATAATTTCTAGATAGTCCACAGGAGTCTAATTATTGGGTAAAACTCAAAATATTTTTCCATTCCTTTTCATATATATTTTTTATTTATCATTATAATTTATTTTTGGAGATCCATCAGTGATATAAAATCTCTATCCACACTCAATATTAGTAACATTTCAAAAATGATAATTAGTACTTCTTTTTTAATCTATATTTTGATATTCAGTTTGAGGGATTCATCAAAATTGGTTATTAAATCATTTATTTTTTCATTTTTTGTATAATTAATAATAATTTGATCCATATATTATTTTTCATTATCTTTTACTTTATAATTAATGTTTTTATACAAACATCATTCAGAAATTTAAACTCTATCTCATTTCTTTTTGTTGTATTCTCTTTAGTGAAGTTATTCAATTCCAGTTCATACTGAATCAATGATCCAATCAATTCGAAAAAAATATAATCTTTGATTTTATTTATTTCTTTAATAGATACCTTATTTACATTCCCATTTATTTTTATTTCTCAATGGACAAAATCATTATGTATTGGGTACTTCAATGCTTCACGAGGGAAATCATTCCTTTCACAATGTTTATGAATCAGTGGAATATTTGGCGGATATATTACTATTCACTCCACATAAAGTATGTTTACATAGCTCATGGAATTTAATGTTTGGTTCATAAAAATTTCATAGATCCCACGTGTGTTTCATTTACCATCATCAAAATATCATGTTCTTTCTTAGATGAAGAAACATAAATAAACACACTTCTATTTATAACATAATATAAAATATTTAAAACATTGTAATTGAAAATATATTTTAAAAAATATTTTCTTTTAATTGTGTTCAAGTCAACTTATTATAGTATTTATTTGATGGAATAGTTCTCTATGATTAATAGTTTTAGGTATTTTTACATTCTAGATTACCATTTTCCATAACTATTTTAATAAATATGAGGGGACATATGAGGAATCAAAGATTAATTTATATTTATTATTTCTATATCAAAGATCTTCCCCTTAGGATGTGATTTATCGGAAATATGTTACAAAGTAAATTAAAATAAAAAACCTGATAGAAGGATTGGATAACTTCTAAAAGGAAATAACATTGACAGCAATTGTAGATATCAGTAATAGAAAATAGTACTAAAACAAAAATTTATAAATGTTTTAATGTTTGATACAATATTTTGGAATAAAAAATGAATAATATATCTAATCAATATTTAATAGGGTATGTTTCTAATACATACCATTAGGTACTAATGTATACTGACCGATGGTATGTAGGTAGTGAATAGGTCAGATTAATCATTTTGACGAAATAGATTAATTATTTAATACATATAATGTAAAATAAAAGAGTTAATTTATTGGTGTAAATGGTTAAAAAATAACATCACAAAATGATTTTTTAATAGTTTAGTCAATAATGGTCCTATTCAAATCAGATACCTCACTTTATTGGGAGATATACATTGTACACTAATCTGATTACTGAAGGGGTTTATAACTCGATTACATAATCATTTTATAAAAATGGCAGGGATAACCACACTGACACTTGAATGTTTCGATGGGACCTCACAACCCAATACAACATTAAATTTATACTATGGCTTCCACAACTAAAACCATCCTTAATTTAGGATAATTGTGACTCAACCCGATGAAAGAGAATAAGAATCATTTTTTATGTAAAATCATTAGGAAAAGAATGAGTTTCTATGATCTGTATAATGAATTGTTATATACTAAAATAAAAAATAGATGAATTAGTTGATAAAATGAAGGTATAAATTTCACATATTCATAATAATTTTATCAAGATATCTCATCAAGGTAGTAGATATCAATGAAGATCAAGTTTAATCCATGGGAGATCATCCAATAGAAGAAAAAATCGTTACCCATGACATGTATTTTACAGCTCATCATATTTTAGTTTTAATATATTATTATTATGAAACAAATCTTGTTATCATAAGTGTTATTTTTTTCTTTCCACTTAATTCACATCAAAATCAATAAAAAAAATTTAAAATTCTAATAATTTAATATTTGTCTTCGTAAAACTAATTGAATTTAGACAATAAAATTAGTCATATGGGATAGAATTATTATCGAACATAATCATAAAAATATTTCTTATTAATTATGAACAGAAATAAAAAATAAAAAAAAATTGAATTAAAAATTAAATAATTAAAATATAAACCTCAATAAAAGGTCAATTAAATCCCATCAACGTCATAGAAAAATTTTATTATTTAAAATTAAAATCCAAAAGAATTTTATACATTTTTTAATGAAAAATAAAATAAAACAACATAAAATATTTAAAACCATAATTAAATAATTTATGTATTATAAAATATTATCATACAAACTAATAACTCAATGATAAAAACTCAAACTATAAAAAAATGATTATTTTAATGAATATGTTGTTTGTGATCACATTAATGAAGGATAAATTAATTCATATTTTTAAAACTGATTGAAAATTTTTATTAACATTTTTATTGATTTTATATTTTATATATGAATTTTATAATTAAATATATAACATATAATATTTAACAATATCATGAAATTAATTAAATATAAACAAATAATTAAAACACAAAGCGTGATGAAAATACTCGATTCATGAAAAGAATATATATAGTGTTGAACTGACAATTTGTGCTATATGCACTTTATGTTGGTATACATACCATGTCAGGTAGTTGGTTCAAGTTCTCATGTGGTTTGTATACAGTTCCTACAAAAAAATAATGTTCAACGAGTAAATTTACCAGGAGAGCATCATGCATTCACAAATAATGTATCATGCAGTTGGTATACTGACCATTTGTGAAACAATATATAGTCTGTTAACTATACATGAAATTAAAACATTATAACATGCCATACATATAGTCACCTAGAGAATAACCACGACAATGAGTATCATTGATTCTACTAGAGGATCCACAATGTTTAATAAGGAATAGAATTACATTTGTCAATGAAGATGGAGATGTAGGTGAACATCATGTTCATTATAGTTTTAGTTTTCCCTTTTTGTTACTTCAAAACTAATTGTGGTCATTACCACAATTCAAAGTTGGCATCGAAGATAGATCCTGGTAGGTTGATAAGGGTATTTAGGGATGGATGACTAGGGTTTTCATTTTAGGTTTATAAAACCCAATGTAGGTTGATAAAGGGTGTTTGAAAAACTTGTGGCTGAATGACATCTCAAACATCAACAGATATTTTGTGCCACTAAATAGCATACTAGTAAAAATTCATTGTGACCTAAATATAAATAACATAAATTTCATTCCAACCATTTAGTGAAATACTTATTTCAACATTAAAATTGATATATATCATGGAACAACATTAAATAATATAAATTCAATGTTAATGAAAAATGACTAGAGTGTTTTCAAACGTCATCCATTTTTAAGGTATCAAAATTTAATTTTAATCCTCAATTCAGTATAGTTAAATTTAGATTAATGGTTATGTAAGAACACATTTATTATTCTTGAGGTATGGGTTTCTTATTTTCCTTTTTTACTTAAGTGTTTTTGAGAAAAATAAGGAAAATGGGGGAAAATCCTAAAATTTGTGGGTACACAACTTGTACTTTTCCACACGTTGTGTACTTTGGCGGTGTGGGATTAGTATACAATGTGTGTAGGCCTGTCGGTGTTGAAGGGTAAAAAAACTGACTACACACAGTGTACATAGTATATAAATGACGTGTAATCAATCATCAGGTGTAATGTAAGGTGGTGAGAGTTGCCACTAGCAGAATGTTAGTACTCACTGTGTACTCAGAAATACACACCGTGTAATCATGTCGACAGATGAATAGTGAGGCGGTGAAAAGTGTCCACTAGAGGAATAGTTAAAAAATATGAAAAGTACACACAATGTACTTGAGAGTACATGCTGAGTAGTTGTGTTTTCATGTTATAAACGGGTAGTAGCCTCCTCATTCGGCAGAGGAGGTAGTGGGTTTGTTTGTAGCGTGAGAGAGACGGTCAGATCTTGGGAGAGCTCCCGACCACACACCGGGACTCCTATTCCTTCGCCGATGATCTCGTTTGAACCACACAGGTGATTTGTTCACACTTCTTTAACCTCCCCTTCCAATTATTTCCTAAGGATATGTTATTGGAGTTTAGATTTGTAATAATTTATCACAGATATTTGTTGTTCTTGGTTGTTTTAGGAGGCATGGTTCGCATATATCGATCAGTGGAGATCGAGGTAGGTGGTCTGGTGTTTATTTCCAACATTCGAGTAGATTTTGTGTACCATAGTGCTACGCACCCATGATCAGGGTGTCTCATGGCTAACGCCTTGGCTGATATGATATCTAGAATTTCATAGATAATCAAATGATAAATATAAACAACTATTTGGGATCGTTGCTTGGATCCAGGGCCACCCCATGGGCTTGTTTCCCATGCTTAGTTGTTTGGCCAGGATGTCCATGGGTATTCCGTGATTATGAGCCTTTATTGAGTTTTATTTTTCAGAAACATATTTATTGCTTTCTTATGTTTTGGGCTTAGCCTGATTACTTGCTTAGCCTGAGGGGAGTATTTTTTTAGACTGATGGCTAGGTACAGATTTTCCTGAGGGAAATGTATTTATTCTCCTAAGGGAATGATACTGATTTTACTGATGGAAAGGTATTGATTCCCATGAGGGAAAAGTTTTATATGTCTGAGGGCAGTAGCTTCTACACTGGAGGGCAATATCATGTATGCCTGGGGGAAATATTCTTTATGCCTGAGGGTAGTTACCTGAGGGTTTCATTTTTGTTAGCCCGAGGGTATGATTCGGATTAGGCTGAGGGCAAGATACTGTTTAGATTTGGGGAAATGTTCACTTGAATATTCACCATGTGGTTTTCGCGTGTTATACATTCCAGGATAAAGAACATGCATGGTATTGTTTTACATTCTGCTTGTTATATAACTTGTTGTAGGTTTTTCTGTTGAACTGTATAAGAGATTATCAGTTGAGGATGAGTCTCGAAAACTTATAATTCAATTATCTGGAATTGTTAAATAATATTTTAATGGAAATTGAATTGGTAGGAGTAGCTATTTTTGAGTACTTCCTAGTTACTGCATTTCATTACTGCACACTGTTGTTGCAAATTTTCACGGACAGTTGGGCATAGGCCTTTGGTGGTTGCCTTCTGGGATTCATTTCTCACAACCTGTTTGGGTCAAGTATGGGGCCCAAATAGATTATATTGTTATAGTTTTATATAAGGTCAAGAGTCCCTATAGAGGTACTTGATGTTGTAGAAGAGTAAAAGAGCATGGGACCAAGCTAAGGCTTTCTATGCATCTGAGTTCCCGTTGCACTGTTTTTCTTTGTCTTGATGCACTTGTACATTGTAATGTATTGTTATAGATTGTAGTGTATCCTGTTTTTTCTTATGTCATAGACATAGGGATATATTGAATAATCATATATATATGACTTCTGGTCATCTTTTGATTCAGTACCGTTGTCCTTTCATATTTGTTTTGTTTACTGCTTCTTCTTTTAGTGTGTTTGTACATTCTCCACTGTGCTACACTTTGACAACTGAAGGAATACTTTCCCCACTATCAGACCTAAGCCCTCACTACTATTCTACAGCCTCGGGAATTTCGGGAAATGAACATGTAGTCTTGTGACAAACCGGGTTCAGGGAACCCATTGAGTGGCACCCGGATCTGGGACTTTACAAAATGGTATCAGAAGATTTCTTTTCTTTCACTTACTGTTTGGAACCTATAGTCAGGGATAGGATAGAATTGGTATATGGTAAAAAGTTGTTCCTGGGAGTAGCTATGCAATGTACAAGAAAAAATCAAATTTACCACGTGTTCAAATTTATCTGGTTTTGCAGTGTTACAGTTTATTTGATTATCATCGTTGGGTAATACACTTGTGGTGTGCTATTTATATTTTCATATTGGGTTCTATTTAGTTGAAACATGATGAGATGAAGGAATTCCATCACATGCATCATTTAGGGACATTTTATAATTTCATTCCATGAATAGTTTCAAGGCCATGTAGGTGGGTTACAAATTTCATATTGTTTTGGTAAATTTCCTGGTAGAAAATGAACACTGTTGTGATTGGTATGTTGAGAAAATTAATTCTATTTGATATCGTATTATTATGTATGGTTTTGTGAATGAATTCCAAACATTGGTTTTGAGGAATATGGGCCCTCATCAAAAACAATTGGTGGATCATAGACATTTCTTCCTTGTTATAATATGTGTAAGATTCCATGATTTGATTCGCGGGGACTATGGGCCCTCACGGATCAGTATTTGGAACTTAGGTGATCGTTTTAGTGTTTTATGGGCTTCGGGATAGATTATAAGCCTTACTATCCAGAAAAACCCAGAATACACGCTGTGTAGTTTTGACTACATGCCATGTACTCATCTATTCAAAAATAATGTTAAAATTTTTGAGTACAGGGAATATACCGTATAAACACACCGTGTAGTTCATAACCCTATCATATGCCATATAGGCAGAAAAATTGGATTTGGAAAACACTAGAGGGAACACGTCGTGTATCGGTTCTACATGTCGTGTCATGTTAACCCTGTGTCCACCATGTCACTAACAACTCGGATGGAGAAAACATTTCTTAAACACACCATGTCACCTTCAAACATGCCGTGTGGTGTAACCTAGGAATCCAACCATGTAACTAACAACATGGGTCATTGTTATCATTTCTAGAACATGCCGTGTGCCGGTGGGACACACCGTGTAGTCTTGACCAGTGAGATATTTTTGTCAACTTGGACATGTGCCTGGGCAAACAGAGTGGTGTACACATTGTGTGCGGTTGTAACATGCCATGTAGTGTTAGCTGTGTAGTTTGCTGTGTCACTAAAAACAATGGCAGTTGGAATCTAATATATACATGCTGTGTCTATCGGAAAAACGACGTGTTGTGTGATATTTGTACCTGACCGTGTCTCGAACAACACGGGTCGGTGAAGCTCATCTATTACACACTGTTTAGACCTTATACATGTCGTGTAGTCTCGTTCAAAAGAGAGCTGTGTGGTTAAGCTATATAGAAGAACTTGATAAGGGGAAGAAAATTCAAGTACACGCTGTGTGTGGGGACAACACACCATGTGTTGGGGTGTTACACGACTAGTATGGGAATAATTACATTCCCATGTGAGAGACATAAGGGAACACACCTTTTAGTTATTATTCACACCATTTAGTTTTGTTTCGTAAAACATGAATGTTTTCTTCCTCCTGTTCCCTTCTTACACTCCTTGCTTTCAGCCCTTAATGATCTTAATCTAAGGCATGTGTTTTAATTTGTGGAGTCAATCCACTAAGACGAACATGAGTTGTTCACCAAGAGAGAGGCGATGATTATACTATGAACATGGTAGGGCATGGGCTACCAATGGATTCTTCAGCAGATCCAGATGCATTGCTAGCCGTTATACCGATTGTAGGCGCATATGCACTATTGTGTGAAGGCTTCATGCAGTTTATACAGACCTTCTAGGGAGCACTACCGACTACCACATCTATGGCAGAGATGACATGTATATTTTAGTGTCATCATCCGCCTACATTTTCATGGGATGGAGGACCATAGGATATAGAGTCTTGGCTGGGATCTATGCAGACGATCTTCGAGCATCTGGAGACGCCTCCTGGGAGGAGGGTCAAGCTAACTACTTACATGCTGCATGATTCCTCCAAGAGATTGTGAGATGTAACGACATAGACTAAGAATCCCCGAGATATGGCGTGGGAAGATTTTCAGTCAGTATTATTTTACCTTTTCTTTCCGGAGATGATGAGGGAAGATACATCTCGAGATTTCATGAATATGCAGTAGGGCGCCATGTCAGTGATGGATTATTTTTCCTGCTTCAATGAGCTAAAATGCTTTTCACCTGTTCTAGTGGGTGACAAAATGGTGGGGGATAGATGCTTTCAGTATAGTCTATGATATGAAATCCGAGCACTGATGAAGGTTTTCATGTTTCCTACAGTGCATGTTATTGTGAACCATACACTACTTTGTGAGCGGAACCTGTGAGAATCTAGTTGTGCATGCTAGGGAAGTTCAGCACTAGTTTCTGGTACTATTTTTAATCGTAATAGGAAGAGGTCGATGGATTTCTCTCAAGATGGATGTACTATCCAAAAGAGTACTTCAAGTGGTCCGATGATGTATAATTAGTGTGGTAGAGAGGGGAACAAGAGTCCCTAGTGGTCACGTGAATTAGTGGAGTGCAAACCTTATGGCTAGTAGGGTCATCTTTTAAATTTTTGTAGGGCGCTTCCAAAAATGAAAATTGAGAGGGGTTCTATGTAGACTCTACATGCAGGTGAAGGGACAATAGCTTCTTATCAGTCAGGGAATTGAAATACGTCAGGACATTAAGGCTAAGGTGGTGTTCATGGAAGTGGTATCTAGACACTAGGATCTCAGAGACAGTAGGGCGGGTCAGCTCAGGGTATACAGGTTGTGTCGTAGAGCCGCGACACTGGGCAGACATATGCAGTGCAACAGACCTAACATGAGTAGGACCACAGACCTTACACTTTTAGAGGTACTTTTCTAGTTGCGTCTATTTTGTCTTCAGTACTTTTTTATATTGGTGTTATGAATAGCTTTATATCTGTCTATTTTGGAGATCCTTGGGATATGTGTTTCTCCTTCTTCTAATATCATGACGATAGACACTCCATTGTAAATTATAATGGTTGGTGTGCATAAGTGCAAGGAGAACCCCTAGAGGATGGTGGGTGTCACTTTCTATGGAACCTCTATTTCTTAGAGATGATGGGCTTTGACGTCATTCTCGTGATGTACTGGTTAGTACCCTTTCGAGCCTTTGTAGATTTCTATCATCGTATAGTGTGTTTCAAATCACCAGAGGGCCGAGAGTTTCTATAAAAGGGCGAATGGGATGTCAAGGCAAGCTGAGATGGACTTGAGCATCATGGGAGTGTTGGAGTGAGAGCCATGATTGCGAGTTTATATCTAGATGACCAGGGAACTTTTCAGAAGGATTTCCCTCTAGTGGTTGATCTTTTCAAGTAGTTCATCCCAAATGACTTTTCCAGACTACCTTTGCAGCTCGAGGTGGATTTCTCTATTTAGATTTTTCCAGGAGTGACACTATTGTCCATTACCCCTTATAGGATGGATTCAATAGAATGGAAGGGGTTCAAGTTGTAGTTGGAGGAGTTGTTGGAGAAGGGTTTCATCTGACCGAGTACCTCTCATTGGGTTCTCTTGTCCTGTTTGCGAAGAAGGCGGATGAAACCCTGAGACTTTGTGTGGATTATCTAAAGCTGAACCAATTGACGGTCAAGAACCAATATCCCTTACCGAGGATTAATGATATTTTGTGATCTACATTGAGGAGAATGTGTGTTCTCAATGATTGAATTGAGTTCCAAATATAATTATTTTCTCTTTAGACCATCGCTTGTACCACTTACTACTTTTCAGAGTAGATATGGTCTATACGATTACTTAGTCATGCTATTCGGACTCACAAACGCGCTAGTAGTTTTCATATCTCTAATTAATCATGTGTTCCTCCCATATCTCGATTATTTTGTGGTAGTCTCTGTGGATGATATCTCGGTGTAATCTCAAACTCGACACGACCATTCCTCCCATCTTGAGATTGTTCTGAGTACATTTAGAGAGTATCAATTATACGCTAAGCTCTCAAAGTGCCACATTTTTATCGACTAGATACACTTCCTATGTCATATTATCTCACATGTAGGAGTTGCGTTAGAACCAAAGAAAGTGAGAGTAGTGGTTTCTTGGGAACATCCTTAGAATTTGTTTGAAATATAGAGCTTCATAGGGATGGATGGTTACTACATGCTCTTTATACACGACTTCTCCATCTTAGCAGTGCTGTTGATCGGTTTGACTAAGAAGCGTGTGATGTTCGTTTGGTCAGAAGGTTACGAGACAACCTTTCAGTAGATGAAGGGAAGGTTGAAATCAGCACCATACCTGGTACTTACTGAAAAAGGGAAGAGTTATACAGTTTACTGTGATGCATTAGGTATTGGACTGGGAGTAGTGTAGGTGTAGGGAGATCGAGTAGTTGCGTACGGATGTCGGCAGTTGAGGCCACATGAGATGAATTACCGGACACATGATCTTTTGTTGGCTGCAGTTGTTCATGTGATACGTTGTTTGATACATTATCTCTTGGGAGAAAATTTTGTGGTGTTTACGAACCAAAAAAGTCTTAAATATATAATTAACCAGCGTGAATTGAATCTGAGAAAAAGAAGGTGGGTTGAATAACTTCAGTCCTTCGACATTGATATTGCCTATACACCTAGTAAGGGTTACACAGTTACTGATGCACTGAGTAAGAGGACTCAGATACAGCCAGTGCAGGAGGCCAGTGGTGAGTGGCAGCTTATGGATTTGTTCTCGGAGATGCATTTGGAGTTGCAAGATAGTCAAAGGCGAGCCTATTATTCTTCCATGGATGGGAATTCTACCCTATTTGATAGATTGAGGATGAGACAACTAGAAGATTTGGAAGGCCTAGTTCTATGGGAGTCTGTGGAAAATGAGGACGCTCCTCCTAGTTGGACGATTGGAAATGACGAGTTACTACGTATCCATGGAGAAGGGTGGGTTTGTGGGGAAATACGCAAGGAGTTTATGTGGGAGTTTCATTCTTTAGATTGGGCAGTGCATCCCAATGATACAAAAATGTACCATGGCTTGAGAAGTCAGTATTGGTGGCAAGGTATAAAATGAAAGGTAGGTAGTTTTGATATGAGATGTTCCATCTGTCAGTAGGTGAAGGCAGAGCATCAGAGGTTAGCTAAACTGTTACAACAGTTACCCATTCCAGAGTGGAAATGGGATGATTTCTCAATTGATTTCATGACAGGTTTGCTAAGGTCACATGTAGGAAAATAAGTTGTATGGGTTTTGGGGGACAGACATACAAAGGTATCTCACTTTTTGCCGATCTAGAAGACCTTCAGTTTTGACGAGCACAAGAAGTTTTATATCTGAGAGATAGTACGTCTTCATGGGGTCCCTCATTCTATCTTATCAAATATAGAGGTCCATTTTACATCTTATTTCTGGAAGAGTTTTCAGAGGGAACTGGTTACATAGGTTCTTCTGAGCAAGACCTACCACCCCCAGACCAATGGCCAGTTAGAGCGTACAATATAGCTTTTTTGGGTACATTCTTCATGCATGTGTCTTAGACTTTGGGGGATCTTGGGAGAATCACAAACCTTGGGTCTAGTTTTCCTACTATAATAGTTTTCAAGAAACTATTGAGATGGCACCAAACTGGGCATTATATGGTCGGCCATGCTGATCACCATTGTGCCAGTTGGTGGAAAGTGAGGAAGCTTTACTGGGACCAGAACTCATGCATGATAATTAAGAGTAGTTCCAGTTGATTCTGAAGCAGATGGCTACTGCAAAGTCTCATCATAAATATTATGCTGATTGCCGTATACGATGCTTGGAGATCATTGTTAGGGATCAGTTTTTCAGGCGTGTTTCAACGAGGTTGGGACACAGGAGGTTCAGGAGATGGGTAAACTTTCAGCGAGGTATTTAGGGCCCTTTGTGATTCAAGATATAGTCGGGCCGGTTTCCTATCAGTGGTAGTTGCCACAAAGGTAGAAAGAAATTTACGACATCTTCCACTTATCTCAGCTACGCCGTTATCACTCAGACCCATCTCATGTTTTTCAGCCTGAGGAGGTTGAACTTCAGGTCGATGCATCCTTTAAGGAGAATCTGTATCTTATTGTTGATAGGAGCATGATTTTTCCCCTAGGCTGGTCAGTTCCTCTCGTATGAGTGCTATGCGTTCCTGGCCGAGTGCAGGACGAAACTTGGGAGTGGGAAACCAACATACATGCTATGTGGCTAGAGTTGTTCTTAGATTTATCTTCACCACCCATGGAAGGGAAATTCGGGGAAAATTTTCATTAAGGGGGGAAGTTTGTTAGTACCTATTTCTTATTCTTGCGATATGAGATTCTTCTATTCCTTTTTTCCTTAAGTGATTTTGAGAAAAATAAGGAAGCTGAGGAAAAATAAAAAATTTGTGGGTACACATTGTGTACTTTTCCACACACTGTGTACTTTGGCCATGTGGGATGGGTATACAGGGTTTATAGGCCTATCAGTGTTGAAGGGTGAAGAAAAGTAACTACACGTCGTGTACTTGGTATATACACACCATGTAATCAGTTAGCAGGTGAACAGTAATGTGGTGGGAGTAGCTACCAATGAAACATCAATACATTCCATGTACTCAGAAATACATGTCATGTAATCATGTCGACAGATGAACAATGAGGCGGTGGAATGTGGCCACCAGAGGAACAACTAAAAAAATGAAATCTACACGTCATGTACTTGAGAGTACATGTCGTGTAGTTGTGTTTTTTTGTTATAAATGGGTAGTAGCCTCCTCATTTGGTAGGGGAGGTAGTGGGATCATTTGGAGCACGGGAGAGTCATCCAGATCTTGAAGGAGCTCCCGACCGCACACCGGGACTCTAATTTTTTTGCGGATTATCTCGTTTGAACCGCACAGGTGAGTGGTTCAGTCTTCTTGAACCTCTCCAACAAAATGTTTTCATAGGGGAAGTTATTATCGTTTGAATTTTTTTATCATTTATCCTAGATCTACGACATTCTTGGATGTTTTGGGAGGCATTGTTCATGTATATCGATCTGTGGAGATCGAGGTAGGTGGTATGTAGTTTATTTCTAACTATCTAATTGATTTTGTATACCATAGTTCTACACGCCCATGTTCATGGTGTCGTGTGGCTGGGGCCTTAGATGATAAGATATCTAGAATTTCACTGATAATCTAATGATAAATATAAACTACTATATGAGGTCATTGCTTGGATCCATGGCCATCCCGTGGGTGTATTTCCCTTATTTAGCCATTTGGCCAGAATAACCATGGTTATGCCATGATTATAAGCATGTTTTGAGTTTTCTTAAGAGGAAACATATTTATTTCATTCTTATGTGTTTGGCTCGGCATGATTACTTTCTTAGACCGAGTGCAGTGTTTTCTTTTGAATGAGGGAATGGTACAGATTCGCCTAAGGGAAAGGTATTGATTCGCCTGATGGAAAGGAACTAAATCTCCTCAGAGAAAGGTATTGTTTCGCCTAAGGGAAATATATTGATTCAACTAAGGGAAAGGTATTAATTCTATAGAGGGTAATGTTTCTTATGCCTACGGGCAGTTTATTCTATGCCTGAGGGTAATAACTTGTACGCCTGAGGGAAATATTTGTTATGCCTGAGGTCAATTACCTGAGGGTTTTATTCCTGTTAGCCTGAGGACATGATTCTGATTAGCCTGGGGGTAAGGAACTGGTTAGCCTAAGGTCAATGCTCACTTGAATATTCACTATGGTGTTTTCATGTGTTATAACTACCAATCTAAAACACAGTCTTGTTATTGTTTTACCTTCTAGTTGTTAGATATCCTGCGGTGGGTTTTGTTGCGGCACTTTATATGATACTAATAAATGAGGCTGGGTCTCTGGATCATATAATTAAATTTCGTGGAATTATTAAATATTAATTAAATGGAAGTGGAACTGGAAGGAGTAATTGTTTTTTGAGTACTTCCTATTTACTACATTTCATTACTGCACAATTTTATTGCACATTTTAATGATAGTTGGGAACAGGCCTTTGGTGATGTCCAACTGGGATTTATTTCTCACACCCTGTTTGGCTCACATCTTAGGGCCAAATAGATTATAGTGCTGCAGGTGTAGATAAGGGAAACATTCCCTATACAGGTACTTAATGTTTTAGTGGTGTAGGATAGCATGGGACTGAGCTCAGTTATGCGATGCTGCTGAGATCTTGTTGCACTGTTTTTCTTTGTTTTGCTGAACATGTACCTTGTACTGTATTGTTTTAGATTGAATTGTATCCTGTTTTGGCAACTTTATTAGAATTAGGGACATATTTCATCATCATATATATATATATATATGACTATTGGTTATCTTTTGATTCAGTTCCATTGTCCTTTCAACATTTTTTTGTTTAATGCTTCTACTTTTAGTGTGTTTTTACTTTCTCTACTATGCTAGACATTGAAAAATGAGGGCATAGATTCCCCACTATCAATCCTAGGACATTGCTTCTAGTTGGAAGCCTCTAGAGTTTGGTGAAATGCGCTTGAGGTCATGTGACAAATCGGGTTCGGGGCACCCGTTGACTGGCACACGAATCCGGGATGTTACAATTTAACCTTTGATGAATAAAAATATGTGATTCTAAATTCTATCATAATTTATATCAAGGGGAAATCAAATAAATTTTTTTTTGGATATTCTTTAATTATATAACTATTTCATTAACATTGAGAAATTTTCAGAGCACTAAAAGAAGGGTTTCAGACATCAACATAGTTTAATAAAATATAAATAAATCTAATAAATAAATAAATAAATAAATATATATATATATAAAATAAGCCACATGAAAATTCAATTTGTATAACTCATGTTATAAATGAATAAAAAAAGAAAATGTTGAAACACAGTAAACTGAAAACTAGTATAGAAACCAAAAGCATGCTGAAAGAACAAACAAAAGATAAAAAATTATAATGACTGAATTAGTCATCATCATAATAGAATTAAATGAATTTACAATTCATATATTCCATTTTATATATAAATATAATATTAAAATCTGTATGGCTCTATATATTATAAAAATACAGTGATATAGCAAAAATATTATTTCTATATTTACTAATGAGTGCATTTGGAATATTCCAAAAAAATACAAATAGGAGAACAAAAAACACCCAAAATATTCTATAAAAATATATATATCCTAATTAACTGTATAAAAAAATTATTCATAAATGATTTTTTATAAGGTTCATTTATAATTATTCTCTATATGAATTATAGTTTGTTACTATCTATTTTCATTATCTTATGTGTAATATCATGATCATTTTTCAACTAGATTCATAATAAAATTATTATTCCTCAATATTCTACAAAATATCATAAATATAAGAATTTTTATGGTACTGTAATTTATTATTTATAAATATTGATAATTTTATAATTAAAATCTATGTTATTTTTTCCAAATGTAAATATGAATTCAATGACGAGCATGTTTTGGTGATTTTTGACAAACTACCATTTATATCATATTAATAGATTTTAATTTTAGACTTACTCTTACAAACCGAAATAAAAAATTTATTTATTAATTTATATCCTATATTATCATTAAAAATATTTCTTTTTTCATCCATGTTGGTTTGTTTAATGCATCTTTCTGGTATGTCATTACACCATACCAATCATGAATAAACCATAATTAATGTAAGATTATGAAGTGATTTAGTTATAAGGTCATTAATCAGAAATTATAATGACATCTTTAAGGTATAATTAAATTTATAAATCATAATTTAATATTAATTAAATAACAGTTAATGGATAGTAAACTATCTTATAGTTTTTATGAATTTTTGTTCCTTGTTGTACAGTTGGGTATGATGGTTGAATATAAATGAATAATTTGATTCTAATATTGTTAATAAGTTATAAAATTTATCATACTAGAATTATAGTATTTTTATAAGAGTAATATATATAATCTATTCTCACTATGATGTATTTTAGTCCAAGGGTAATTAATTTAGGGGCATGATTTGATAAAGTTTTCATACAACTACCATTTAGTTGACTTCTTAGTGAAAATGAAGTTGTTTATGAATAGAGTAATGGTAGATTATTGTGCTTGTCACCCCATTGACATGTTTTGAGAAAATATTTACTTTAATAGATTTATATTGTAAACCAGTTCAACCGGTTGATTATGTATATAGTGACACAATTTTTTCACCAGAATGATGATGGAATTAAATTTATTTATAAAAAGTATATTCCAACATTCAATACACAATAACATAAAAATGGACAGTTAGAAACTCTTCTTTACCCTCATCATTCTTCTACACAATGAGTGTTTAAAAAATTATTTTATAACATCATAATAACTAAATAGTTGGTTCAAATTAAAGATTTAAATTAATATATGAGGATGAAACAAATATTAAATAAGGTTTTCAAAAAAGCTATGTCAGTTTTCATTTCTTAGGAAAATACCTATATTTTCTATTAATATTGTTTTGGGTAAACATTTACCTTTACAATTTTGAATAAATCACAATATGTAAGAAAAAATCCTTTTATTCCTCGAAATTATTATATGTTTAATGTTAATGGAATCTCAGGGATTATATTTGTTTTATTTGGTTAGAACATAATGTTTTAGAGATGAAATGTAAGTAGAATAAATTTCCCAGTATCCACCCAAAAAATAAAATTCATTTTGGTTAATTTTTATCTTCGAAACTATATTTTTAAAATAATTAGATTGATTTCAGTGAACTCATAAAAAATTATGACCAGACTGGACTACCAATTCAACCACATAATAAACTATAACCCTTAAATATATGTGTTTTATGATTCATTACATTTAGCATTGATTAATATCATTGGGTTTTTTAAATGAATGAAAATCAATATGGATTAATATACTCTTTTTGAATACCAAAATTCAATGGATTCCAATTATATATGGTTCATATAATATTTTGTTGTACCCTATCATCCAAAAATTATTATTATTTATGTTTAGAATTAACACTGATCAACAATTTCTTGAAAAAGAAATGAAATTAAATATTTTAAAAGAGACAATATGGATCACAAAATTAAATATATATTCTAATGTGTTCATTATTTTTCATTACATGGATAATGAATTAAAATAATCTGGTATACAACTCAAATTATTTGAAGTACGATAGATAAAACCAATCTACACCAAATTCCATCAGTGAACATTGATATAGATAAATGAATATTTTTTAATACATTTAACTGTTTTGAATAACACATTGTTATCAATGATGTCTGACTATTAGGGGATTTAATCCTAATATTTTAGAATTTCTTCTGAAAAGTAAAACACATTTTTATTTGAGAAATGGGATCTACAAAAAAAATTCAATATTATTTATAGTAACACTAATTATCAAAGACCATGTATCTTATATAGATCATACATAGACTTCCACAAGATCATCAACAATGATTAATACACCTTTTTTAAAGGAAGTATGAGTATCTTCAAGCTCCACTTGTTCATAATTAGGAGTAATGGATGATTGATCAGCTACCTAAAATATAAATTCCAATATATGAATTTCATCATGTATATTAGGATTCAAACCATTATAAATGGATATAAAATCAATAATACTTACCTAATTTTTTTTTGAAATGTTGGTTCCCAAATATTATTACCCAAACTTTTGAAATACAATAATTTCTTTTAAATTCCAAGGATTTATTTAATATATGGTAGTAAAACTTATATTATGATATATAATATAAAGGAGATTAAATAAATACATGTCCCAATATTATAATTTACATTTAATTTAATAATGGGGTTAATTTAAAATATATATGTGTTTATTTATCTGTTTATCATTATCAATAGATGGATGGAAAAGGAAACGTCCTGTGTTTAATAGTTTCACCACAATGAGAGGGATAAGTAGTAGTAATGTCATCTTTACATAATTTTATGTGATAATGATGGTAGATTCCATCACATTTGAGGTTTTGGAGAAATGTTTCAATATCAATATTATGTTTTCTGTCCACCCTATTATAGTATCTTATGTGAATGTTTTATGATTATGAGGGGTTAAAAGAGAATTAATCAATTTTGAGTGCTCCTAATTATCTGCATGAAAAACACAATACACCTTGACGGTATGAAGGGGGTATTATTTGATATTTATTAAACCTTTTCCATAATAAAATATCCTTGAGCATAATTTCTTTTTATTCCGGAGTTAATTCATTTTAAAAAATTGATACTAATATATGGTTTTAATCCTAACATTCTCCAAGGTCTTTTGTTCACTATTTTCATAACTGTAAATTATTAAACTAAATGAATATTATTATCATTATTATATCATAAGAAGAATATTATTTTGTATAAAATGAGGTTTAAACTCCTATAATTATCAACAAGGCTCTATGGATGTTAACATCATTGATCATGATTAATGCATATATGAGTATGATGTCACCTTCTATTCCATTTTCTTTGTATTGGTCCATAAAAAATTAATATCAAAATTTATGTGAATCTTATTTCAAAATGGGATGACTATATAGTTGATAACATTGTCGTGAACATGTTTTGAATTTAAAAGAGAATTATTGAGGTATTCCTTATTTTTTTGGATATATGAAGTGATTCCCTAAACTAAAGTTTTCTAGAATAGTTATGATGTACTTAATCATGCTATAATTTTGAGGAAAGGTCTTGGTTCTCAATTTATATTTCTGAACCAAGGATTAAATCATAAATGGTTTTGATGTCTACAATGACGATTCTCTAAAATTTAGTAATATTGATCTCCTAATTCATGTAGCATTGAAAAAAATTCTCCATAATCCTTTATATTGAAATTGTAATAGTAGATCAACTAGTGGTTCAACCATTAGTGTCTGTGGACAGTGAGCATTATAGGAACATGGGATGGAATTTCTGTTTTACCCCATTGAATATCCTTTCTCCAAGAATTTACAGCAATAATTTAATAGTCTATATATTATGAATTATTCTTGGTTATTCATGTGGTCTACTTTTTCCACCCAGATAAATTTATAATATTTTATAAGAGAATCAATGTCAAAAAAACATACCAACATTGATACTTGTCTATTATTTTGATGATGTTGAATGCATAATGTTGTGGTTCTTTTTCATAGGCAGGGGTGAATTTATTAGTGTGGTTTATGAACACTTAATATAGTAACGTAATTTCAATGAGTGTTTGGAATTATTCATGGGATATTTATAGCTCAAATATTTTTTTCTTCCTCGTTTAAATCCATGTAATGACCACTTAATGGCTAATTATTATAGGATTTTGTCTTATAAACCGTTAAAATGTTTGATTTTATCATACTTATTAAGTCAAATCATTTCGATTAAATATCTATGGGTTAATAAATTTATATAAATCTTATTTTCAATTTTAAAAAACATTATTCATTTGGAAATATTTTCATTCACCTTTGTCCTTATGAAAGTGGATGACATGAATATCACCTAGGTTTATGTATCCCATGACTAATCATTCCTTCTATAAAAGTTTTTTTTTGAGTAAATCCTTAATTTTAAAATAATCATTGATTATATGGAATGATAGATTGTATAAGAATAAATAATTTATAATATTTACAAAGACCCACTTCCTTTGGTTTATTGATATCAGTTAATGTTATCGTGTAATTTTATAGGGTATAAATTTAATATCTCTAAAACATGGTCAACTAATAAATAATATGGGTTTTTACTATGAAAATATTCATAAATATAATAATAATTACATAGTTTACATGTAATTATATTTTGGAGTTTATATTTTTACAATTGAGGTGTTGGGTTGTTGGCTAACCAGGAACATGATTGTTTTTTTAAAGATAGATGATTTCACATTATTTTTGCGAGTGGTGATAGTTTCTCTAACACCATATGTTTTTATGGACCTGTTTTTTCTTCTTTTTTTACATAACATAAACATTCCATGATTCAATGTACTATGTTAAATATTCCTTTTAAATGAAACCAAAATTTCATTGGTTATACTCAACACATAATTTTGGTACGTTACACGCATCACAGAGTTGTCGCACGATACACACAACACTATGTTGGAATACGATACACACATCATTGAATTTCTATGAAACATAATTGTATTTTCTAAAAAATATAATCACAACCTATATATGAAACATAGTTATATGAATAGTAATAATCACTTTTCATCGGTTGCCTACAATTTTTTTTAAATAAATGAAACTTGTTGAAAATGAAAGATATGATTTTTGGTCATGTCCTTATATTTTTCTAAAATTATATTTTTAATTTACATATAATAAAGATTATTTTAAACAAAATTAGAAATGTAATTTTATTAGATAAACTTCATTTTTGAATTAGGAATATAAAAATTAGTTTAGTGTTAAATTTTGGGATTATTCTGAAAAACATCATTTTTAAATGAATAGTGAAAAATACAGGGTTATAATTCAAAACTACTTTTTAATTAAATTTTTTGGTTAGAATAAAATATATTTTTAGTTTATTTCATTGTTTAATTATATAATATTTTAATAATGTAATCCAATTTTAGTATTTGTAAAAATTTATCTTTTTAAATTAGTCCAAAAGACTTAACAATCTTTCGATCATTTTTTAAAAAAACTGCATTTTCGTCCCGACATCATGGTTATTTTTTAAATAATTTTTTAACTCCTATGATATTAGAATTTTAAAAAATGGATTCCATATTTGTATTAATAACTATTTATAATTTATTATATGTTCAAGTTTGTATTCCTGAAAAATTATTAGAGAAGGTGATTAAAAGTTTTTACAACGGTTAAGAGAAAAATTAGGTTATTAAATTACTAAACCAAAAATATAAGACCCAAAAGACCTATAAACATGTCCAAAAAACATTTTCTGTCTATTGATCATAAATATCACATAAAATATTTATTTTTATTAGAATATTAAATTTTTTAGATAAGAAAACATGGACAACTAATATGCTTATAAAAGTCCTTGTGAGTGCTTTTCCTTCCTTATAAAAGGCCCCCACATCTACCCATTACTCACACCTATAAAACCTTTTAATTTAAAACAATATCTCTGAAACTAGCCTCCAAAATATCCTTCATTTTACCATGAATCCTTTTTTTGAAGAAATCTTCTCAACAAATCTGTTTGGCATAATCCAAAAGGAGTTTCCCGATTAAGAGGTAACACATTCTCTCAATCTCCGTTCCTTTTATTTACTTCTTCACCCATCCACTATATTTATTATATTATTCTGTGAAAATACCAGTATAGTAAACATGCTATAATTTTTTCAGAAATTGTTTCTACATAATGATACACAAACCACCATGTAATGGCTGTTGAGTAGATTATTTTTATATATAGAGAAATACATCATCACGAAACGATGATAGTTCATTTCTTATTTATGACCAATCATGGTGGATATAATGATGGAAACTAGACTTCTATTTGTAATATATTATATTTTTTATTTATTTAATTTTTTTATTCCATTTACAACACATATAAATTTAATTTCAATTTGGTTTTAATATGATAATCTTTTTTGAGGAAGTGTGGACTACCACCTCCACAAAGCGATGTGATTCGTTCACACACAACATATAATGTATAAATGAAGGGAATAGTGAAATTATATGATATACGAGATATAATAATTATATTTTAATTATTATAAAAATACATACATACATATATATACATATTTAATTTACTTTAGTTCTTTCAATTTGATAATAATGGTGAAAGAAACTTTTTTTCATTAAATATGACAATAAGGTCTTGAACTATGTTCATGCATTCATAAAAGTTACCATCTCCAAGAATGGTTTATACAATTTTTTACATATTAATGATGTACATTATAATAATATAAAAATAATTACATAACGTCTATTTAAATGATTTTATTCATTCTATAATTATGATATATGAATAATGACCAATGATGTAAAAAATTAAAACCAATGTGAAGAACAAAATAAATATTACCTGAAATAAATCCTTATCATATGATTATTAAAAATTGGGAAAAATAATGTCATAACAAAAAAATATAGTAATATATTCATTAATATTCATCAATAAAATATGTATAATAAAATTATATTTATTATATAGGATTCCTGTATGATTATGGAGAGAGCCAAGATCATGTCACTTTTCATTACCATAAGATTAGTGTTATTATCACGACTATTTCTTTTTTTTGTGGTGAAAGATGACACATTATTTAATTATATATATCATTAAATTTAAATTATTGGTATTCTCATGTCCATTTTATAATCCCACATTCAAAGGGTTTACCCATTAAATGCTACCAAATCTGTAAAACACTTGTGTCTCTAATTGACATTTTTTAGACTCATTTCTTATTATGCACTTAAAAACTTTTTTTAATGGTGTATATATTTCAATAATTAATTTATTTATTTTCAGGATATCATAAGCTTCATTTAATTTACATTTCTTACATGGAGATTATGATCCTATGTCACCAAGTAGCAAGAGTTTATTGAGGCAATCTCATCATTTTTTGAGATTATTTAGGATTATGCCTCCGTTGATGAAATATTTTGATTAAATTATAAATAATATTCATGAGATTAATTATACATAATTTATATATTATATCCTCATTTGATATAACCATTTTTTACTCTTGTGTGCTTAAGATAATATATTTAAGTAAATTATGACCATGTCTCTCTATGATAAAAATCTATTGTATTAAAAATTGTATATTTTAAAAATGATTTCAAGTGATCATTGATTATAATTTTCAATGAAAAAGGATTATAATTTTTTTTATTATTATCAAATGCCCCTTTATCAGTTTTCAATGCTAATTTTAAAAAATAGTTTTTAAAAGGATTTATGTTATAATAGATTTTTTTCAAAGAAGTAAGGATACTGTCCTCAAGGAGATTTTTAAAATAACTTTCAAAATTATATCCCAACTATTATTACAAACATTTTTGTTACTTAGAATATATTGTGAAATTATTCATTGTTTCCATTCATATTATTTCTCTAAATGGATAATTTATTGATGGTATGGTGTTGTGGAAGCTTTTTCTCTTTAACTTGTTATATCCTTTTGAAACATGCTTCTTTTCAATGGTTATATGGTTTTGAAACACACTTATTTTTCACAGGTTATGTTTATGATAAAATTATTATGATACCGATCTTTTTCCATAGATTATTATATGCCTAAATTTTTATGATATCAATTTAATATATTGGGTTATGATTTTTTTATATATATTATTGTGGGACATGTATATATGATTTCATTCTATGATTAGTGGGACATATATATACCTTTAATTCATTGGGTAATGTTTTATATCTCTGTAGATAAAATGAGATGTGATTGGGAGTGATCCTTGACTAATATGATGGCCTTGGGAGTGAACCATGACTTCTAAGATGTTATGAGGATTGAACTAAAACTTTTATGATGTCCATTAGAGTGAACCATGACTACTATAATGTAATGGGAAGTGAAACCGTACAACTAAGATCGTTGTAGCAATAATGACTTCGATACTGTGGAAATATTTATATGATTATTTGTTTTCCACAATTCCATGACTTACTCTAATTTTATTTTTTCATGGCTTATATACATAAGTTCTTTTTTATTCAATTCTTATGAAAATAAATTCTTTATGACTTGATTCATCTTTATGATCTTTGATATGAAGGGTATGATCACCTGTTTTCATGATCACATTATCATACCCTTATTCTCATGTTTAATATTACGTGTCTCGCTTTTTACCCTTACTGAGAATTTATGCTCACCCCTTTTTTATATTTTGTTCACCATGATATGAACATAGGTATTAGGGTTGACGTGTTTAAGAAGGTTAATAGTCAAGAATAAACTACTATGAGATATTGAATCCCACCTATGTATTAGTGTTTATTGTTACAATTTTCAAATTCACTATACCAACTACAACCTTTGGGCACCTATTTGTGTAATGTTTAAGTGCTCCACCTAAGTTGTACCATCCACATAAAAAAAGATTTTGAAATTTTCATTTTTGTTAATAATTATGAATTAAATATTAATTTAACTTTAAATAGGATGCTATGTTAGATGGCGTACCCGACACAAAAATATGGTTTTCTCTATAATATTATGTTGAACACAATACTGAGTCATAATGAAAAATAATAATAATATAATATAATTTTTTTGAATGGAAGTTAAGCCCTAGATGATTTCATAGAGAGAATGAATAAAATTAAAAAAAATATGACTATACATGTCTGTTAAATTTCATTACAATTTCCTATAAATGATACCGTCTTAACATATGAAATCAAATATAATTTTATGCATAAAATACTCTTATATTCTTTAAAGGTTGTTTTACAGCCATCTAATGGTGAACCCATTTCAGGTCAAGTTATTGACACTTGAATATGTCCTATTTTAATAAATAAAAGTACTATTTATAATTGGAACATTTAAATTTACTTTGGATGAAATTTTGGAATTATTTGGATAATGTTCATTTTTAATAAATTGTGAAAATACTGCATTTTAATTCAAAAATACAATTTAATCAAATTAATTTATATAGGAATTTAGTTATTTATATTGGTTTTAAATTTTATGTAGATTAAATTTTTACCATTGAATCCAATGATGGTTATTAGAAGTAATTTATCAAAAAATAAGTCATAAACACATGTCAATCTTTTGGTAGTTTATATTTCATAAAATCATGCGTTTTGGTTTTGACAAGGATAATTAATTTTTAATTAATCTATGAAAATTATTTGTTTTGATATTGTAAAAATGCATTGAATATTTGGAATCTTGAGCTCCAGATTTAAAAAATTTGTATCTTTTATTTTTATACATTATGAATTGTAACTTCAGTAAATATTTTATTTACCATTGTTAAAAGGTAAATCTGGATAATAAGGATAAAAAATCACATTATCATAATATTAAATTTCACTAACATGGTTTATAATTATATTTTATTAGATATTTCTAACCATGGGAATCCTTGAGTAAATTTTAGGACCCCGTGGAGACACTTGTGTTTGAAAATGACATTTAATTACATTTAATTTATTGTTAAGGAAAATATAACAAAAACATATATATTTTACTAAAACTTTTTTTATATGTGGTTATATAAGAGATATATATGACAATAAATAGTCAATATAAAGATTATAATATTTCCCGAACAATGTTTTTTTGTTTATAATCTTTAGAGATTAACTAAACAGATCTAATTATGACACAATGGTGATGCAATGATTGCTTCATTAGTAAAAGATTCAAATACATGATATTAAAATTGATAAAATAATTGTAATATGGTTCTTTTGATTTCATACATGAATTTTATTGATAATATTTACATTTTAAATTTTAATTAATGATGTTATATCAAATCAATCATGTTTATATGGATTTTTAAAAAATACATGTTATAAATAGTGTCAAAATTTACATTATTCAATTTTTAAAAGATAAAATATTTTATTAAAATTATAAAATTTAAAAAAAAATATACAATTCAGAAAAATGGTGATCATAAGTCTTAAATATTATTATTGATCCTTTAATTGGATATTTTTCATGTTTCATTAAATATTTCGATTCCCAGAGTGTTAAATACATGATAAAATGGTAAGAGTAAATTAGATAAATAAAAAAATAATAAATAAAAAATATCTAAAACCTATTCAATTCTTATTGGATGACTTTTTTCCGATATATATTCATTTTATCATAGAATTTAATGAGAATTTAGCATTTTGACATCAAAATATAATTAAAATAATATTTTTAAACAATCCTAAAGATCCCCTCCTTTATATTATTAAAGGCTACAACCTCTAACACATTACACACAACTATAAACCCTATTGGATAATAAACAAACTACTAAAAGAGGCTCCCATAATCATTATATTCCTCTTAGATGTTCTCTCCATGGAAAAAGGCAATTAATGAAAGCATTTTGGCTCAAAATCAAAGAGAGTTACACATTATAAGAGGTAGTGTCTTCTCTAAAATTACATTCCATTATTATACTTATTAACTCTCAATTATATTAATTTTAATGTATTACATAACAACACCAGTATAATAAATATACTAGATTGTTGTTATTATACGTATTCAAACTACGCTTACAGACACCTATGTCTAATTGTTTTAGAACATATTGTTTCTGTGGATGGTGCAATAATGCCTCACAATATGATGATTGTTTGACTTTTCCATACCACCTCTTATAGTGGCCATTAATATAAAAATATATTTATATGTGATATATATTATTTTAATATTGTCTCTATGTTTCAATATATTTCATTTATATCATACCTTTATGGTTACCATAATGGTCAAATACGATAATTTCATTAGAGGATGTGCGGACTACAGCCCCCTCAAAGTGATATGACACATTCATACCATACATGGAATGTATAAAAGGTGGTGTTAATGAACTTATGTGAATCATATAAAATATTATGTTATATAGAAATTATAATATACCTTTGTATCATTTGGTTTTAATTCATTTAAAATGATAAAATGAAATGATTATAGAGTTCATGCGTACGTGTGGCATACCATTTCCATGAAAGGTGCATTTCATTTTCTTATATCCAAATGATATACGAAATTATTAGTACCTATGTACTGGATATATATTATATATATATATGATATATAAATCATTAATATCATTATGTGGATGATGAACTTTTGTTGACAAGGAAAATTTGTAATTACAACAAGTTAGTTTTGACTCAAGTAACAAACATCGACTAAAAAGACTGATATGAACATGGATAATTACATGATTGTTATAGAAAGGTAATAAGTTATATAAAAGGACTAATAAACCTGAAAAATGATCTGAATAAAGTAGAATTATCATTATTTTATTATTAAGAGAGATAAATAGTGAAAAAGACAAGTCGAACACATGGTGAGGGACTTCATCTCAATATCATTTCAATGAGGCATATTTTTATTTTATAAATTTATTTACATTATACGGTGTATAACCACCATTTAATTTTTATTTCATTCCAAGAGAATATTTTATCTATTAATTGTTTTACAGAAAAAAATAATTGCTCTTTTTAACTTACACAGTGACAATGACCTTTCCATCGCCGCGAGCATTATTTGATATTTGGCTTCCATAACGTATTTTAATGTATTTAAATTGAAAATAAATACCATATAAATTTTTTATATATTTTGGTATTGAAAATGGTTTTGAGAATATATTGATTATATCAATACTATGAATTTCTTTATTATGATTGAAATGCTGAAATGTTATCTTTTATTTATGTTTGTTCTTATGTTATGATTATGTTATGGTTCCTTGGCTTTTTTTACATATACGGGTGGTTTCATGATAAAACTATGGTGGATGAGCCCGGGATATCTCTACAATGAATTAGTTAATGTGAAGGAGGTAAACGTTAATGTTTATCTTTTGAGATATAGGGAATATTCTATGATGAGTATTCCAAACGCAACTCCAAATATAATTGGGAAAATTAAAATGTATGTATGATATGGATTCCATAAGTTACCTTTATGATTTTTGATTTCTATTTTCTATTCCTAAATCTAATTATTTCAGGGGGTATGTTAAATAGATTATGTTTTGTATGTATTGATGGACTGATGTTATCGTTCATTATTTTAAAAACCATACTTAGATTTTTATGCTCATCCCATGTTTTTTGAAATGTATTATATAGGTTATATAGATGGGTAAGAGAAAATAAGAACTCAAATAGATTTACATCAAGAAAAAAATTCATTATATCTTTTAAGATTTTTTATTTTTAAAAAAATGTAGATTGAGTAAAAGTTTATAATTTGTAATATTTGTGTTGTAATGTAATAGTTATGGACTAATTCTATAAAACTCTAAAACAGAATAGACACTCAATTTTTCATCGTGATTTAACTATAGATTAATTATTTTTTAGGTTGGGGCCTTATAGTTGGTATCCGAGGATAGTTTAGAAAACATTATGAGTTAGGATTTTGTAATATTAATATCCATAAATTAATTTATGGTATGAATGAAATGATATTAATTTAATGATAACCAAGATTCTTCCCCTAATATATTTATGTGTTCATAATTGTTTTCTATAGAGGAAATACGAATGCTATGATGGGATGCCATCATAAGGAAGAACAACCCTCTAAATCAGCAACCTAAGATGGTCAGAATTAGAACTGAATAGTTCTTTGTAGTGATGCAATAGTTAAATAGGCTATAAATGGTGATGGTATACATGCATAAGATCAGGATGATCAACCCTATAGAAACATAATTATATTGGATCATTTCATGAGGCTACATCCCCCATCATTTAGAGTATCATCTAACCCTGTGCGAGCGGAAGTGTGTATTAAAGAACTGGAAATGGTATTTTTGTCATGGGGTGTTTAGATCCTAAAAAGGATTTTCTTGATGTTTACCATTTTGGAGGTGAATCTGATCAGTGGTGTTCAATAGTTAAAAATATCAGGGATAGTGAGGAGATTGATGATCATGATTGGGATTAATTCAAAGGAATGTTTCATGAGGAATATCTTCCAATAGATGTTCGAATTTGGATAGAATAAAAATTCATACAATTTAGAAAAGAGGATGAATCTATGGTTGCTTATGAAGATAAATTCACTCGAATATCAAGGTAAGGTCAAAATTTGATATGGGATCTTGATAATAAAATCAATCATCTTAACTCAGGATTATACCCAATGTATCGAAGGGCATTATCTTCTCGTGAGTTCAAAAGTTACTAAAAACATGTTTGATGTGAGGAGAAGGTGGAAATGTATTTTTCCGATGATCATGTGTTCTTTGAAAAAAGAACAGAATAGGAGGTTGAGGTGGCAGACATAAGGGAAGAACTCTTCAAAAAAATTTGTAGGTAGGAAACTTATGTTTACAATTTGTTAAAAATTGGGTAAAAAACATAGGGGGGAATGCCTTTTGAATTCCAGTAATTGCTTCGGAAGTGCTAAAATGAAACATAAGGTTATTAATTGCACTAAAAAATATCAGGGTAATAGTAAGACAAAATTCTATATATAGTTTATAAAATCTTTTAATTACAGTGAAATGGGTAGTTATGAAAATGAGTGTTCAACATAAAAATAAACTGATGAAAATCAGCTGGACTACAAGAATAAAGGAGTGCTGAAAGCCTTTTAATATACATCGAAAGTTGTTGGTCCATCAATTAAATTATTATCATGTACTTTTTTATCTTATTCAGATTATTCCAATGTGTTTTTTGACTCAGGGTCTACAAATTCATTCAATTGTGAGAAATGTTTGAGGGAATATGGAATTCCATCTCAAGATGTAAATCCATAACATGTGGTAAAAAACTGGGAGGAAATGTTGAGACCAAAATAAATTATAAGAACCTTCTTGTCCTTGAATGTGGATAGAATTTACAATATAACCTTATTGTTTGGCCTCTAGTATAGATTGATGTTATTTTGGGAATGGATTGGCATTCTGTTTACAATGATAAGATTGATAATACGGCTAAAGATGTTTCTTTTCAGAAAGAATTTTATTTTGTGTTCAATAATGAACTTAAATATATGATAACATATCAGGAAGCCGAGAGAAAAGTGAATGATAGAAATGAATTTTACCTTGCACATATTGTTGAAAATAAAGGAACTATTCATATTAATGATGTTCTAGTGGTAAATGATTATCTTGTTGAATTTCTTTATGAGTTTCTAGGTATAATACCCTATTGGGATGCTTAATTTACTATTGACATAGTTATTGATGCTAATCCAATTTCAAAACCACATTTCACAATAGATAAAATTGAACTTTTATTGTTAAAGAAACAATATTAGGAGCTGTTAGATAAAGGCTTCATTTGACTTAGCACATCATAGTGGGGTGCACCAATCTTTTTTGTTATAATGAAAGATCGTTAAATGAGAATTTGCATTGATTATAGAGCCTTGAATAATATCACTATTAAGAATAAGTAGCCTCTACCCCATATTGATGATTTGTTTGATCAACTCAATGTAGATCAGTATTTTTCAAAGATTGACATGAGGATGGGGTACCATTTGTTGAATTTAAAGGTATAAGACATTAAGATGACAACATTTTATAATAGATATGGCCATTATAAATTTTTAGTTATGAATTTTTGTTTATCCAATGGAAAAAGTTTTATTCATGGATCTTATTAATATAATTTTCCATGAGTTCTTGGATTAGATTGTTGTTTTTTTTATTGAGGAAATTTTTATTTATTCTAAAAGTAAACTGGAGAATGAATTATATTTGAGGGCTGTATTTCAAAAATTAAATGAAAAGAAACTATATGGGAAATTCATAATGTGTCTGTTTTTATACAAAAAATTCCATTCCTTCATCACACTATTTTGAAAATTTTCAAAACTATTGATACCGCTAAAAGAAATGTTTTTAAAGAATGGGGAAGACTTACAAATATAACTTATATTCATATTTTTCTTGGTTTGAAAAGCTATTACAAATGGGTTTTTAATTTTTGTCATGGTTATCTAGCCCACTTACTATGTTAACTCGAAAAGGTGTTATGATTATCCCGACAAAAGAATGTGATGACTGTTTTCACGAATTAAAAAGAAGATTGGTGAAATTTTTATTTTTGGAATTAACTTCCAAAAATGGTTAGATTGATATATACAGTGAATCTTCGTTGAAATGAATTATTTGTGTCCTAATGCAGAATAATTGGGCAATTTCTTATTCTTCACATTAGTTGAAACCTCGTGAGTTAATTTACCCTACACATGATTTGGATGTGCCTATTGTTATTCTTTCAATAAAAATATGCAGGCATTATTTATAAAGAGTATAGTGTGAAATATATAGTGATCACATAACATTGAAGTATATATTCTCTCAGAAATAATTTAACATGATTCAAAAGAGATGGAAAGAATTAATCAATGATTGTAATTTCACAATTAATTACCATCCTAGAAGAGAAAATAATGTGGCTGATGCTTGGAGTCAAAAATGTAATCCGAAATTATATTTTTTATGTTTGGAATATGATCCTTTGATTAATGATTTGAGGAAATTTTTCATTGAAGTTGATGGTGCAAGAAATTTCTATTTTTTGTTTCATGTTTTAGTACAATCTTCTACAGTAGAAAGAATAAAGAAGGCATATAAAGATGATGATGAGTTGCAGAAAATGGTAGAATTGGTTCTTAAGGGTAAGTTACCTGAGTTTAATATAGATAGAAACATTTCTTTTAGCATTATAAATAGATTATATATAAGGCCCTAGCCTTAAACCTTACATAATATTGAATTAAATGAATAATTCATATTGAGGATATTTTCAGGTTTAGAGTTTTAGAGAATTAGATCATAAATCATGAATTACATTCCATATTTAAACAAAGTGGTTACATAAAAGATATTATTCATTTTTCCCCATAAAAGGATACATATTTAAAATAAAACATGGATTCTTTCTTGACACTTCCTCGACACTATCATCATATATTGTACCTTTCCCTTGACCTGTGAAAAACATTTCAAAAACATTGGATGAGCATAAAAAGCATAGTAAGGGATATAAAAATATGGAAAGGAAACATGAGTACATGTATACATAAAAATGAAATCATACTATACCCATAAAATATAAGAACTTTAACATACCTCATAAAATCATGAATAAATCATAGAAATCATAATACATTAATGCAACTTGAGGCATTCATAACGTTCTTACATAGGGAGTAACCCTCTTGGTTACATTTGGAATACCCATCACAGTATATTCCCTAATTCTCTTCGAAGAAATCTTAACGTTTAACTCCTTCACGTTACCCAATGCATTGAAGAGATATATCGGGCTCACCCGCCCTTAGTTTATCAAGAAACCACCCGTCTTCATAAAAATGCCCAAGAACCACAACATAATCGTATCACATAAAACATGCATAAAAGAAAAAAAACTTCTCCACCTTTCAATCACAAGATATCAATACAACACATTGATATTAAAACATTATGAAAACCATATTCAATACCAAAATAAAAGAAAAGTAAAACATGGTATTTCTTTTTCTTTTAAAAATAAGTTATGGCTTGTAGTGGAAGGTGAAACTCAAATAATTGTCACGGTGGCGAAGAAGTCGTTGTCGCCGCATACGTATGAAAAAAACAATCCCTTTTGTCGTTTAGTAAAACGCTTCATATAAAAAAAGATTCATTTTGGATAAGCATAAAAGTCAAAGGGGTATATACACCGTATAAAAGAAAGTTGTGTGTAAAACAAAATATGCCTCAATGAATGGAGATTCAAACAAAGTCCCTTACAAAGACGGTATCCTTGGATTCAGGATAAATAAATTACATAATTATGTGTGACAAACGAATAGAACAAATAAAAGTGGATATTAAGTGTAAAACAATCAAAGGTTATTCAAAAATATTCATAGAATGAAATATTCAAGGAGTACAAGTTTATACCAAAGAATCAAAATTGGGTTAAGAATTTCCCTTGCAAAAATTTGAAAGCCTAACAGTGTCACAACAAAATTCAGAAAATGAGTAGATGAGAGATAAAAAGGGTATCTCATCACATGGATATAAAATTTAAATCAATAAGGATATATAATAACGTATCCCAACATAATAGTATGTGAATTAAAAGACATAACAAAATAAGTCTTTTAAAAAGAGAAGGGTGAAAGGTTCCCTTACCGACATGGGTATCTTTCGAAACATACACCCCGTGAAAGAATGACAATACAACATTGATGTAAATACTCATAAATCAATGTATATTACACAACGAGTAAAATAATGGGTAGTACATACACCACTCAAAGGGAATTGTGGAAAATGTAGCAAAAATCTCATGGGAATAAAATTGAGGTGAAAAATCCCTTATGAAAACTCGGCAGCCTAAAGGTGCCACTTAAAACATACGAAAATGGATTAATGAGATCAAATAGGGTCTCTCATAATATTAACATAATGATTAAATCAAGAGGAATATAAACGAACATCCCCCAACATAACAAGGAGGAGATTAAAAGAAGTGACATAAAGGAGAGTACTTAAAAAGAAAGATAGAGGTTAGATCTCTTACAAAAATTCAGCAGCCTAATGGCGCCACTCAAAACATCCAAAATGGATTTATGAGAGAGAATAGGGTATCTCATCATATGAAAATAAAAATTACTGTAAGAGTAATATAAAATAACATCCCAATCACAAGAAATATGAGCTTAAAAGGAAGGACATAAATGAGTGTACTTAAAAAGAAAGAGAGGAGTAGAATCCCTTACCTTAAGTCCGACTTGTCCTGTTCGTTTCTTTATATTCCTGAATAATAAACTTTGGTCAATTTATAATTTCTTAAGGAAATCTTTTAAATATTATTATTCATTTCATATCACATATTATAATGTTATAATAATTGTTTTATAATGTTAGTTCATATCAGATGTTTTTACCGATGTTTGGTACATGAGTCAAAAATGAACTTGTTTGAAAAATGATTGCCCATGTAGTTATAAGTAAATAATAGAAAGAATAGTATTAATGATTAAAATATCATATATATCCAGTAAATATTCATTTTATACTATTCCATATCATTTGGAGATAAAAAATGAAAAGCACCGTTCATGAAGACTGTAGGCCGTACGTACGCATGAACGCTACTTTCATTTTTTTTCATATTAATGGAATTAAAAATAAATGATATATATATGTATATTATAATTCCAGTATAATATATATGTTATATTGGTCACAAATTTTCATTAGTTTTATTCTTTATACATTCCATGTATTGCATGTACGAGTCACATCACTTGAGGGGGCGGTAGTCCACACTTCCTCATATGAAATTATCGCATTTGCACATCATAAAAAGAATAAAGGTATGTTTTAATTATAAAATACAGAAGCATGTAGTAAACATAAATACCATATATATCATATATAAAATACAGTGACATCATAATGGCCACCATTAAAGGTGTTAAAAAGATATTGAACAATCATCGTTTCGTGAGGAAGAAAATCGCCAACCACAGAAATAGTATATTCTTTAACCATTAGACAAAGGTGTGTGTAATTTTAGCTCGAATCCTTCACATAACAACATTCTAGTATACTGAAAATACTGGTGTAGTTACAATAGAAAAGAATAAAAAGTTTTTTGGGGTTGTAGAAGCAAAAATAAAACATATGAACACAAGAGAAAACACTACCTTTAAAACGGGTAACTCTCTTTGATTTATGCTCAAAGGCATCCTTGGAAAGGATTCTTCCCAATGTGAGGATTCAATAATGAATAGAGGAATGTGGATAGATGAAATGGGCAGGGGTTGGCCGAGACCAAGGCTTGAGAGGTGTGTGAATGGTGGTATAGGTGGGGACTTTTTTTAAGAGGAGGGGGGGCACTCTTGGAAAGTAATGAAATATTACTTTATTTAAAACTGATTTTCGGATTTAAAAGGTCCAAAATTAATATAAATAGATGATAAGGTGATAAGGTTTCTAAATATACCCATACAATTGGTTTTTGAAAAGTTTATGTATTATATTTTACATTATCTTTTCATTTTATTTATATCATTAAATAATGAGGTAATCGCTGCATCATCATGATGTCATAAATAATTTAATTTATGTAATGTCTAAAATTTATAAAAAACTAATATGATTTAGGAAATAGTTTTATCTTTCCAATTACTATTTATAGTCAATCATTTTACTTTTATAACCCCATTTAAAAAATTTTATAGTAAAACAACTCATGTTTGTGTCATTTTTACTTTTACATTAAATAAAAAGAAATTAATGTCATTTTTCATTCAATGTGGCTCCATGGGGTCCCCAAGTTGACACATGGATTTTATTGGTTGTCCCTGACACATCAAATGTAACCCCCCGAGCTTCCATGATACGCTTCTCATTCAATAATGCAATAGCTTGCATTGTACGCAACTTCGAGTTCTAACACACCGCAACTAATCAAAGTAGCCGTTATGAATAGTAATAACCACTTTTTAAATTTATAGAAATTATATATTTCAAAATGGACTTCATTTTTGTATTCCTAATATTGAAATTATCCTATGTTGATTTTTTTGTAATTTTCTAAGAACTTCCAAATTTTTATGAATAGTGAAAAATACTTAAAACAACTTTTTTAATCAAAATAATTTATAGTGATAAGTTATACTATTTAGTGGGTTTAAAGTATAATTAGAATATATTTTTACCATTTTATCCAATGATGTTCATTAGAATTAATTTCACTTTGAAATTGGACATAAACAATTGTCAATCTTTTGATATAAATTGTTTCTTAAACACACGCTATTTGTTGTGACAGCGAGAATTAATTATAAAATTAATTAATGAAAATTATATGTTTGTAATTTCATAAAATAGACATCATTTTTTAATTCGGAATATCAATTATAACTTAGGGTGAAATTTTGTCATTGTTCTGAAAAACATCAATTTTTGATGAATAGTGAAACCACAAAGTGGTAGATAAAAAACTGATTTTTCGTTTTAATGAAATATTACCACTTCTGTAGTTTTATTTTCAAAAATCCGAAATACATGGCTGTCATTAAGAAGTAAAATGTGGTTCAATGAGATTAAAATAATTTTTTGGTGAATAGTAATTTTTATGTTCTTAATCACAATTAGAGGTAATTAGTGTAGTTTAAGGTAAAAATAATGTTTTAATAATATGAGATGAGCTTGACACATGTCCTACCCTCATTGGATGTGCCATGGCCGACCAAGAAAATCCATGGGTCAACTTGGGGACCCCCTGGAGCCACTTTATTTAGAAAATGACATAAATACCTTTTATTTGATGTTGAAGTAAAAAAATGACACAAACATGAAATGTTTTACTAAAACAATTTTTACATGGGGTTATCCAAGTCATATTTTTGACTATAAATATTCATTGGAAAGATAAAAAGATTTCCTACATCATAGTATTTTTTTTATAATTTTTAGACATTAAATAAATTAAATTAGTTATGACATCATTATGATGCAGCGATGACCTCATTATTTAACGATTTTAATAAAATGAAAAGATAATGTACAATCCAAGGCTTAAAATTGTCCAAAGACTATTGGATGTTTAGATTTCGAACCCTTATCACCTTATCCACGAATTATATAAGTGGGGGACCTTTAGAATCCGAAAATAATTGTAAAATAATGTAAAATTTCCTTACATTCCAATAGTACCCCTCCACTCCTCTTATAAAAGGCCCCCACCTCTACCACCTCATTCACACATTAAAGCCATTTGGCTCGGCCAACCTCTGCCCAAATACTCTCCCAACTTCCCCCTATTACTCCTAGAAGCCTCACTTTGGGAAGAACGCCTCCCAAGGAAGCCTTTGGCTCAAATCAAAAAGAGTTACCCGATTTGAAGGTAATGTCTTCTCTAATGTTGTTTTGGTTTATTTTTCTTCTCCATCCCCTTAAAATCTTTTTATTCCTTTATTTTGTTACAAAACCAGTGTCTACAATATACTAGGATGTTTTTATGATAAGGATTTTGTTTACACTTACACACACCTTCATCTAAGGGTTAAAGAACATACTGTTTCTCTGGGTGGCGAAATACTGCCTCACGAAACGATGATTGTTCAATATTTTTTTAACACCTCTAATGTTGGACATTTTGATGAAACTATTTTTATATATGATATATATATTATGTTTATGTTTTCCTTATTCTTATGTATATCTCATTTATGGCATACCTTTATGGTTTGCATTATGGGTAAACACGATATTTTCATTTTAGGAAGTGCGGACTACCGCACCCTCAAAGTGATTTGAATCGTTAACACCATATATGGGATGTATAAAGGATGGATTAAATGGTATTATATGCTATATTATACTAAAATTATATTATACATTTATATCATTATGATTTCATTACATTAAATACGAAATAGAAATGAAAGTAGCGTTCATGCGTACGTACGGCTTACCGTCTCCATGAACGGTGCATTTCATTTCTTACCTCTAAATGTTACGTAATATTATGAATGAATGTATATACTGGATATATATGATATATATGATATCTACATTATGAATATAATTCTGGATATAATGGATATTTTACCCCATGAACAACTTGTAATTATGAGAAGTTTATTGCTGACACAAGTACCAAAGAACGACAAAATGACCGTTATTAACTTAAATAATTACATAACGTTCACAACATTGTAATAAGTGATATAAAAAGGATAATGAAATTGAAAATGGTTCTTAATAAGGTAGATATTAACTCTAGTTTATTATTTAGGAGGTTAAATAACGGTTGAGTCAAGTCGGACTAGAGGTAAGGGAATTTCATAACCCAACTTCCATTCTTTGGGTTAATCTCCTACTTTCAAATTATGTCATGATATTATTATGTCCTATTTTGTATTTTTTACATTCTTTATGTGTACCTATAGTGAACACACATAATAGATCTATTTTATTTTAAAAATTATCTTTTTAAGGACTTCGTCTCAATCTCCTTTCATTGAGGCATATTTGGTTTTATACACAATTTTCTTTTATACAGTGTATAAACCCCTTTGACTTTTACGTTTATTCAAAAGGAATCATTTTATACGAAGCATTTACTAAACGAAAAAAGGGAATGTTTTTGTCATACGTATGCGGCGACAACAACTTCTCCGCCGCCATGACCATTATTTGAGTTTCGTCTTCCTTTACAAGCCATACCTTTTTTAAGAAAAATAAATACCATGTTTTACCTTTCTTTTATTTTGGTATTGAAAATGGTTTTGAAAGTGTTTTTATTATATCAATGTGTTGTATTGATATCTTGTGATTGAAATATAGAAATTTTATGTTTCCTTTATGCATGTTTTATGTGATACGATTATGTTATGGTTTATGATATGTTTAAACCTATTCATATGAGGAATCCATTGGACTTAATAAGTGACGGGTGGAGCCTGCTATAGCTCCTCGATGCATCGGCAGGTCTCATGAGACAGACCAGTGTCTTGGCACGAGGCCTTGACAAAATCTTATTTGTGGTCTTGGCACGAGGCCTTGGCTACGTGGTTATTATAGTCCGGCATGATGCATTCCATCATTATGAAAGTGGTTATTGATATTTCATGTGATTATTCGACCAGTAGAATATCCATGTGAAGAAGTAAATGGAATTATCTCATTTTACATTTTCCATATTATTTTGATGTTCAAGTATAAAAGGCTTTTGTTTTAGTTATACATTGCCTTAAATGTTTATGTTTATTTATGAAAGCTTCCGCAATATTTTTATCCTTACTGAGCATCTGAGCTCACCCGTTTCAATGTTTTAATATTTTTCAGGATGTGAAGAAGTATTTTATGAATGACCTGCAGGGATAGTCAGAAGAGGTTATGAGTGTGAACTATGAAGACTTTGTTATTCGTTTTTCACTTTATGATGTAATGTAACATTTATGAATGTATCTAGTGTTTCCAAGGATACTAAACTAATCGGTCTTTCGAGACTTGATCTTTTGTAATCATGTCAATGTTACGAAGTAATGCACTGACTCTAGGTAGCTGGGGTCGGGGCGTTACAATTGGTATCAGAGGCAGTTTAGTACTATCCTTGGAAGCTAGATTTAGATAAATTCAGATTAGAGAACATAGCCCAAAGATAGACCTTAAGGATTAGTATAGAAGAACTTCCTAGAATTTTAGTATTATAGAGATTTTGTGAGTTTTCCGAGCAATACATCCCTATCTGGATACGAGCAGGTAGAGGCGGCTCTGGCATAGATGTACCTAGGGGTAAAACACGAAAACACCACTTTGAGCTAGACTCGAACAGGAACCGGTGCACGACAACGGGCCTTGATGCACTCTTGGTTACGACACTCCCGGGGGATATGCTTAGGATAATTCTCGTTTTCTTTACAAACCACTATGAACGGTTATGAGTATATACTTCCTCAAAGAAAACCTTTTAATGATTATGGATTATATCCATAAATAGTTCAATTTATGTTAAGTATTTTCTAAGTATGGAATTATGTATTTTGATTCATAAACTATTCTAGTTTATGGCATTGTATAGAAATGGCACCCAGTAGAAGGAATGCGAACTCCATCAATATGTATGATCCAAAGAGTAAGAAGGATCATATCTTTCATGGTATTAAGCAACAATTTAGAAGGGAAATATTCTCCCATGTGTTATCAACATATGAAGAAATAGTATCATGTGTTAATAAGATAAGTAGTGAATTCTCTGAGTCTTATGGATTTGAAGGGATGAAAGAGAAGAAAAGGATGGAAGAGAGAATGATGGATAAAGGGACGAGGGAAAAGAAGAATTTTCCAATATGTGATAACTTTGGGAAGAAACACCTTTGAATTTGCCTGAAGGGAATGTGAGTTTTTTATAAGTGTGCAGAAAAAGGACACCAAGTGCGTGACTGCAAGGGTAAGAAAAAGGTTTCAAATGTACAATACTTCATCTGCAAGGAGTTGGGATGCTACGCAAACCAATGTTCAAATCATCAGAGTATGCCCCAAATGATGTTATTGGATAATAATCAAGTTATGATACTACCACAGATGAGGAGGAATGATTAGAGTTCTTATGTTGTTATTAAAGAATTTTGTAATTTGAGTGTTGCATCAATGATGTTCTGGTTATAATAATTATGGAGTATATATGGATTATACAGCAGTACTATTTCATCTAGGACTTGAGATTGTGTGGAACCAAGAAAAGTGACTCCACAGTAGGTTAAATTTTTGGAAAATATATGGTTGAGAGAAAGATAAACCATAATATGGTTCTGATACCGAGATAGTGATTTTGGAATAAGACATGATTGATTCGGATAAATTATGTTGGATATTATTAACATCCTTGAAACTGATTAATGATTTGTATACATTTTTGGATAGAAGGAGTATATCTAGTTTTCTATAAGGAATAAGGGATCATTAATGTAATCAATAAGGATTTATGGTAATATAGTATGTTGCAGTGTTTTAAAAGAATACATGATGAAGGTGTTCACATGTTGTTACGCAGAAAAAAGGAGCTTCATTATGTTTACCTTCCTCATAAAATCTGGACTGTAAGTTGGAAAGAAGTATTTTGGATAACTATAAAGGTTGTAATGGATTATATTTTACAATGGATACTATTTTTAAGGTTATTTTTGGATATTTATTAAAAGGACAACACGCAGACCGAGTGACAACCCATCGCGTCAGACAAAGCTGTGGGAATCGAACCCACAACCATAGTGCGATAGGGATTAATCGCCTACCACTGGACTACGTGAAGTCCCTGGTTTTTACAAAATAGTTTTTCTAATCTAAATGGTATGTGTTAAAATTTGGAACCTTATACATTAGGATATGTATAATATTTTTGAGTTCTATTATCTTTTTGAGTGAAAGATGAGTTGAAGGTTGAAACTCTAATTGTCAAGCATAAATATATATATACCTATCTCTTATTCAATGAATAAATTATTTCTTAAACTTTAGTAAAGGGATATTAAAACAAAAAAATGTGTTATCCTAATACCTTATGTCTTGTTGAACTGATGATATTTTAAATCAACAGAGATTGAAGTCTTTGAGGCCCTCAATTTGACAGTTGATTGTGATTGATGACCTCAATCACTCCCTACAAATATTTACGTTTTTCTTCCAATTATATGTCTCTAATTTCCACCAATGTTCTCCTAATCGAGATCATAATTGGGTGGTGACTTTTTCATTTCCCTTTCCCTCTTATTAAGGCTAAATTTTATTAATCATATTTCCAATATGGGTTTTCCATAAAGGTATTTTCTATTTTCAACCTTTTATTTTCCAAGAAAAATTTCAAATTGTGAGGACTCAATTTATTGAAGTAGGGGAGAATGTAACATCCCGAGCATCCATGATACACTTCTCATTCAATAATGCAATAGCTTGCATTGTACGCAACTTCGAGTTCTAACACACCACAACTAATCAAAGTAGCCGTTATGAATAGTAATAACCACTTTTTAAATTTATAAAAAATTAATATTTCAAAATGGACTTCATTTTTGTATTCCTAATATTGAAATTAGCCTATGTTGAATTTTTTGTAATTTTCTGAGAACTTCCAAATTTTTATGAATAGTGAAAAATTCTTAAAACGACTTTTTTAATCAAAATAATTTATATTGATAAGTTATAATATTGAGTGGTTTTAAAGTATAATTAGAATATATTTTTACCATTTTATCCAATGGTGTTCATTATAATTAATTTCACTTTGAAATTGGACATAAACAATTGCCAATCTTTTGATATAAATTGTTTCTTAAAAACACGCTATTTGTTGTGACAGCGGGAATTAATTATAAAATTAATTAATGCAACTTATATGTTTGGAATTTCATAAAATAGGCATCATTTTTGAATTCAGAATATCAATTATAGCTTAGGGTGAAATTTTGGCATTGTTCTGAAAAACTTCAATTTTTGATGAATAGGGAAACCACTAAGTGGTAGTTAAAAACTGATTTGTCGTTTAAATGAAATATTACCACTTCTATGGTTTGATTTTCAAAAATCCTACATACATGGTTGTCATTAAAAATTATAATGTGGTTCAATGAGATTAAAATAATTTTTTGGTGAATAGTAATTTTTAAGTTCTTGATCACAATTAGAGGTAATTAGTGTAGTTTAAGGTAAAAATAATGTTTTAATAATATGAGATGAGCTTGACACACATCTTACCATCATTGGATGTTCCATGGCCGACCAAGAAAATCCATGGGTCAACTTGGGGACCCCATGGAGCCAATTTAGTTAGAAAATGACATAAATACCATTTATTTGATGTTATAGTAAAGAAATGACACAAACATGAAATGTTTTACTAAAACAATTTTTACATTGGGTTATACGAGTCATATTTTTGACTATAAATAGTCATTGGAGAGATAAAAAGATTTCCTACATCATAGTATTTTTTTATAATTTTTAGACATTAAATAAATTAAATATATATGACATCATTATGATGTAGCGATGACCTCATTATTTAACGATTTTAATAAAATGAAATGATAATGTACAATCCAAGGCATACACTTGTCCAAAGACTATTGGATGGGTAGATTTCAAACCCTTATCACCTTAGCCACGAATTATATAAGTTTGGGACCTTTATAATCCGAAAATCATTGTATAATAATGTAAAATTTCCTTACATTCCAAGAGTGCCCCTCCTCTCCTCTTATCAAAGGCCCCCACCTCTACCACCTCATTCACACTTTCAAGCCATTTGGCTCGGCCAACCTCTGCTCAAATACTCTCCCAAATTCCCCATATTACTCCTAGAAGCCTCACTTTGGGCAGAACGCTTCCCAATGAATCCTTTGGCTCAAATCAAAAAGAGTTACCCGATTTGAAGGTAATGTCTTCTCTAATGTTGTTTTTTTATTTTTCTTCTCCATCCCATTAAACACTTTTTATTCCTTTATTTTGTAACAAAAACAGTATATAAAACATACTAGGATGTTGTTATGATAAGTATTTGGTTTACACTTACACACACCTTCGTCTAATGGTTAAAGAACATACGGTTTCTGTGGGTGGAGAAATACTGCCTCAGGAAACGTTGATTGTTCAATATTCTTTTAACACCTCTAATGGTGGCCATTTTGATGACAATATTTTCATATATGATATATATATTATGTTTATGTTTTCCTTATGCTTCTGTATTTCTCATTTATGTCATACCATTATGGTTTCCATTATGGGTAAACGCGATATTTTCATTTTAGGAAGTGCGGACTACCGCCCCCTCAAAGTGATTTGAATCGTTAATACCATATGTGGGATGTATAAAGGATGGAGTAAATGTTATTATGTGCTATATTATATGGGAATTATATTATACTTTTATATCATTATGATTTCATTACATTAAATACAAAATAGAAATGAAAGTAGCGTTCATGCGTACGTATGGCTTACCGTCTCAATGAACGGTGCATTTCATTTCATACCTCTAAATGTTACGTAATATTATGAATCAATGTATATAATGGATATATATGATATATATGATATCTACATAATGAATATAATTCTGGATATAATGGATATTTCACCACATGAACAACTTGTAATTATAAGAAGTCTATTGTTGACACAAGTACCAAAGATCGACAAAACGACCGTTATTAACTTAAATAATTACATAACGTTCATAACATTGTAATAAGTGATATAAAAAGGGTAATGAAATTGAAAATTGTTCTTAATAAGGTAGATATTAACTCTAGTTTATTATTCAAGAGGTTAAAGAATGGTTGAGTCAAGTCGGACACGAGGTAAGGGAATTTCTTAACCCAACTTCCATTCTTTGGGTTAATCTCCAACTTTCCAATTATGTCATGATATTATTATGTCCTATTTTGTATTTTCTACGTTATTTATGTGTACCTATAGTGAATACACATAATAGATCTATTTTATTTTAAAAATGATCTTTTTAAGGACTTTGTCTCAATCTCCTTTCATTGAGGCATATTTGGTTTTATAAACAATTTTCTTTTATACGGTGTATAAACCCCTTTGACTTTTACGTTTATTAAAAAGGAATATTTTTATACGAAGCAATTACTAAACGAATAAAGGGAATGTTTTTGTCGTACGTATCTGGAGACAATGACTTCTCCACCGCCATGACCATTATTTGAGTTTTGGCTTCCTTTACAAGCCATACCTTTTTTTAAGAAAAATAAATACCAAGTTTTACCTTTCTTTTATTTTGGTATTGAAAATGGTTTTGAAAGTGTTTTTATTATATCAAAGTGTTTTATTGATATCTTGTGATTGAAATAGGAAAATTTTATGTTTCCTTTATGCATGTTTTATGTGATATGATTATGTTATGGTTTATGATATGTTTAAACCTATTCATATGAGGAATGCATTGGACTTAATAAGTGACGGGTGGAGACCTCTATAGCTCCTCGATGCATCGGCATGTCTCATGAGACAAACTAGTGTCTTGGCACGAGGCCTTGAATAAATCTTATTTGTGGTCTTTGCTGAGGCCTTGGCTACGTGGTTATGATAGTCTGGCATTATGCATTCCATCATTATGAAAGTGGTTATTGATATTACATGTGATTATTCGACTAGTAGAATATCTATGTGAAGAAGTAAATGGCATTATCTCATTTTACTTTTTCCATATTATATTGATGTTCATGTTTAAAAGGCTTTTTTTAGTTATACATTGCCTTAAATGTTTATGTTTATTTATGAAAGCTTCCGCAATATTGTTTTCCTTACTGAGCATCTGAGCTCACCCCTTTCAATGTTTTAATATTTTCCTGGATGTAAAGAAGTATTTTATGAATGACCTACAGGGATAGTCAGAAGAGGTTATGAGTGTGGACTATGAAGACTTTGTTATTAGTTTTTCACTTTATGATGTAATGTAACATTTATGAATTTATCTAGTGTTTTCAAGGCTACTAAACTAATCGGTCTTTCGAGACTTGATCTTTTGTGATCATGCCAATGTTACGAAGTAATGCACCGACTCTGGGTAGATGGGGTCGGGGCGTTACATCAAATAAGGGTAAAACATATTTCAAGATCATCTAATATTATTAAAACATTATTTTTACCATAAACAACACTAATTACCTCAATTCGAGATTAAAAACATAAAAGTTTCTAGTCACCAAAAAAATATTTTATTCAATTGAACCACATTTTACTTCTTAATGACAACCATGTATGTCGGATTTTTGAAATTCAAAACACAGTGATGGTAAAATTTCATTTAAACAAAAAATCAGTTTTTTAAGTACCACTTAGTGGTTTCACTATTCATCAAAAATTGAATTTTTTCAGAACAATACCAAAACATCACCCTAAGCTATATTTGATATTCCGAATTTAAAAATTATGTTTATTTTAAAAAATTCAAAACATATAAGTTACATTAATTAATTTAATAATTAATTCTTACTGTCAGAGAAAATATCATGTTTTTATGAAACAATAAGTATCAAAAGTTTGACACTAGTTTAAGTCCAATTTCAAAATGAAATTAATTCCAACGACCACTATCAGATTAAATGGTAAAAATATATTATAATTTTACTTGAAAATCAATTCAAAAGATAATCTAATCATGTAAATAAATTAGATTAAAAAGTGGTTTTGAATTAAAATACATGATTTTTCACTATTCATTATAAAATGAACTTTATCGGAAAGATACCTAAAATTTACACAAAGTAAATTTTGATGTCCCGATTCTAAATAAGAATTTTATTTTGTCAAATATAACACATAAAATTTCCAAAAAGTGGATTTAAAATAGGTTCACCATCAAAAGGTGGTTAATCGACCTTTTAAAGAATATTAGAATGTTTACGCTTAAAATTGGATTCATTCGCATTTTTAATCCTCTAACATTTATTGTAAAGAGTGAAAATATTTGACAAACATATAAAATCATTTTTTTGTTATTTCTGTTCATTCCCACCAATACAACCGCTAGGTGCTAACTACCATTTAAAATAATATTATTTTATTATTGGAGTGCAACATAAGATTTCAAAGAAACTCATTGTTGCGTATTGGGTACGCCATCGAGCATAGCATTCCCATTAAAGTAATATTAACATTTTAGTCACAAATAGGGATAAATATAAAAATGAAATATTCTTTATTTCCCTGGGGTGTTACATCCTTCCCCCGTTTTGGAATTGCGTCCTCGCAATTTTAAAATTGGGCTTAGAAGCATCCTGGAATGTCCCACATCGGAACAAGAGTCGTTAAAACAATCACTTTAAAATAACGAAAGAGATTTACATAGGTCACCCGAGTTAGCCCATAATAGGATTCAATGTAGGAAAACATGTATATGGAAGAAAATACAAAGGGTCATGTTCTGATGGAGGGTGATAGAAAACATGTTTAGGAGAATGTTAACCACAAGAAAATCACAAACCTGTGATGGGTTAAACGGTATTCGATTCCCCAGTAGGAAAAGATAATAGACAAATTTTTTGTTTTATGTTACTTTTTATTGAGGAATTTATTCATAAGGAATCATAATTACTTATCATGTTGACTTTCAACTTTTTTTAGATTTCTTACACAAACTCATATTTTCTCCAAAAGACGAGTATTTATGAAGACTTGTTCACATTGAGAGTACTATAATCAACTTCTAGAGAATCACCTAATCCAAAAAAAAGTAACTATATACTTCCCATGTCTTTATACTTTACCCAAAACCAAAACCAAAAAGGTTAGTACAATATCAGATAATCCAGAAAATAATAACCCTTTGTAAAAAGAAAATCTATTCTTAATCTCCCAAATTTGTCCAAAAAAACCCAAAGTTCAGCGAGGACCATTTGATAAACAATTTTTCCGTAAAATTCTTCAAAGTAAACCAATATAAGATTTAAACCCAAATATTTGAAGGATTTAGTCACATAGTCTTCCGAGTTAAATCGTAACATTTATCTCCAAACAACATCAGTTGCTCTTAAAGTCTCGTATTGAAAAGTAATTAACCTAACCACATATCCTCCATGGTAGTCTAATAAATTTCCATAGATAACCCAAAATAAACTTACTCTTAATTCATAAAATAATCTAACTAAAAAGAATCAATCAAACTAACTAGGGACTTCACGTAGTCAAGTGGTAGGCGATAAATACTAGTTGCACTTTGGTTGTGGGTTCGATTCCTGTAGCTTTGTCCGACGCGACAGGCTGTCACATGGTATGCGTGTTGTCCTTTTTATAAAACTCCAAAAATAACCCTATCATGTTTTAATCTCAATAGTTTTTTATACCTCTCAGTTTCATCCAAATTCGTTACGATCTCAACATCTTAATTCTTGAAGTCTTATTTCACCACCATAAGATAAAATAAAATGATTCCCAAAATGTATAACATCATACCTTTATCATGGCGTCCACTTGGTTTCATCGTCATCTTTCTCACTTAGGTAGATGTCCCATGCATTACAACAATTATTTTGAGATCCTTCAAGATAATTTGCTTCCTCCATACAAATACACATTGAACAACATGGGTCATATGGGTGTTCATAGTAAAATAGTTTTGGAAAATAATCATGTATGACATATAATTCCAAAACAACTGATAAAACATGATTTCTATAAAATAGTCAGACAGAATTTGACTTGAAACTCTATATTATTGGTCCTTTTAAAATACCATAAGTATGTGCTGAGAGACTATATTTTAAAAGAAAATATAAATAGGTTGTGCAAGGGTCTCCTTCCTCAGCACCATTTTTAAAATCATAATATGCTTCAAATTTTGTGATAATGTAAAACATTTGAAAATACCTTGATAATATTTACATTTCTTGAAAATATGAGAATATTGTGAAAATAGTATTTGTCTAAATACAACACATGATCCACGATGATAACGAGGTATAGTGGAGGTGTTTGATATCTCATGAAACTGCTTTCAAGTGTGTTTTATGCTAGAAAAAGTTTCACAATCATCCGAACATGACTTTGCAATAATTATTGCAAACATTTCATCAGGAAGAGATATGAATGTCATTTGAGATCCTTCTCCGCCAATTCGTAACCGACTTTACTTGACCTGAAAAAACATATAAATCAAGGATTTAACTTAAATTATAGATATAGGGACTAATCATATGTCTAACAACAACTCCTAATCCCTAAAGTTGTCTAAACCGACCTCTGATACCAACTATAAGGCCCCAACCTTAAACCTTACTTAAAATTGAATTAAATGAATAATTCACATTGAGGATCTTTTTAGGTTTAGAGTTTTAGATAATTAGATAATAAATCATGAATTACATTCCACATTTAAACAATGTGGTTACATAAAAGATAGTATTCGTTTTTCCCATCAACGTAAACATATTTAAAATAAAACATGGATTCGTTCTTGAAACTTCCTTGACACTATCATCATATCATGTACCTTTCCCTTGAACTGTGAATAAATTTCAAAAACATGGGATTAGCATAAAAAGATTAGTAAGGTATATAAAAATATGGGAAGGAAATATGAGTACATGTATACATAAGAATGAAATCATACTTTACCCATAAAACATAAGAACATTAACATACCTCATATAATCATGAATAAATCATAGAAATCATAATACATAAAGGTAACATGAGGCATTCATAACATTCTTACATAGGGAGTAACCCTCTTGGTTACGTTTGGAATGCCCATCACAGTATATTACCTACATATAATCGGAGAAACCTTAACGTTTAACTACTTTGCGTTACCCGATGCATTGGAGAGTTATATCGGGCTCACCCACCCTTAGTTTATCATGAAACCACCCGTCTTCATAACAATGCCCAAGAACCACAACATAATCGTATCACATAAAATATGCATAAAGGAAACATAACATTTCCACCTTTCAATCACAAGATATCAATACAACACATTGATATGAAAACATTATGAAAACCATATTCAATACCAAAATAAAAGAAAAGTAAAAATGGTATTTATTTTTCTTTTAAAAAGAATGTATGGCTTGTAGAGGAATCTGAAACTCAAATAATGGTCATGGCGGCGGAGAAGTCATTGTCGCCGCGTACGTACGAAAAAAACATTCCCTTTTGTAATTTATTAAAATGCTTCATATAAAAAAAGATTCCTTTTGGATAAGCGTAAAAGTCAAAGGGGTTTATACACCGTATAAAAAAAGGTTGTGTGTAAAACAAAATATTCCTCAATGAATGGAGAATGAGACGAAGTCCCTTACAAAGACGATATCCTTGGATTAAGGATAAATCAATTACATAATTATGTGTGACAAACGAAGACACCAAATATAAGTGGATATTAAGTGTAAAACAATTATAGTTTATTCACACATATTCAAAGAATGACATATTCAAGGAGTACAAGTTTATCCCAAAGAATCAAAATTCGGTTAATAATTTCCCTTGCAAAAATTTGACAGCCTAACAGCGTCACTACAAAATTCAGAAAATGAGTTGATGAGAGATAAAAAGGGTATATCATCACTTGGACATAAAATTTAAATCAATAAGGATATATAAGAACATATCCCAACATAATAGTATGTGAATTAAAATACATAACAGACGAAGTCTTTTAAAAAGAGGAGGTGAAAGGTTCCCTTACCGATATGGGTATCTTTCGAAACATACACCCCATGAAAGAAGGAAAATACAACATTGATGTAAATACTCATAAATGAAAGTATATTACACAATGAGTAAAATAATGGGCAGTACATACACCACTCAAAGGAAATTGTGGCAAATGTAGCATAAATATCACGAGAATAAAAGTGAGATGAAAAATCCCTTATGAAAACTCGTCAACCTAACGGCGCCACTTAAAACTTAAAAAAATGGATTAATGTGATAAAATAGGGTCTCTCAACAAATTAACATAATATTTAAATCAAGAGGAATATAAAATAACATCCCCCATCATAATAAAGAGGAGCTTAAAAGATGTGACATAAAGGAGAGTACTTAAAAAGAAAGAGAGAGGTTAGATCTCTTACGAAAATTCAGCACCCGAACGGCGCCACTCAAAACTTCCAAAATGGATTGATGAGAGAGAATAGGGTATCTCATCATATGAACATAAAATTTTTTGAAAGATTAATATAAAATAGCATCCAAATAACAAGAAAGCTGAGTTTAAAAGGAATGACATAAAAGAGTGTATTTAAAAAGAAAGAGAGGAGTAGGATCTCTTACCTCAAGTCCGACTTGTCTTGTTCGTTTCATTATATTCCTGAATAATAAACTTCGATCAATTTAAAATTTCCTAAGGACCGCCTTTAATTATTATTATTCATTTCATATCACATATTATAATTTTTAAATAATTGTTCAATAATGTTAGTTCTTATCAGACGTTTTTACCGATGTTTGGTATATTAGTCAAAAATGAACTTCTTTTAAAAATGATTCCCCATGTAGTTATAAGTAAATAATTTCCAGAATATTATTAATTATTAAAATATCATATATATCTAGTAAATATTCATTTAATACTATTCCATATCATTTGGAGATAAAAAATGAAAAGCACCGTTCATGGAGACAGTAGGTCTTACGTACGCATGAACGCTATATTCATTTTTTTGTCATATTAATGGAATTAAAAATAAATGATATATATATGTATATTATAATTCCAGTATAATATATATGTTATATAGGTCAAAAATATTTATTAATTTCATTCTTTATACATTCCATGTATTGCATGTACGAGTCACATCACTTGAGGGGCGGTAGTCTACACTTACGCATATGAAATTATCGCATTTGCACAACATGAAAAGAATAAAGGTATGTTTTAAATATAAAATAAAGAAGCATATAGTAAACATAAATACCATATATATCATATATAAAATATAGTGACATCATAATGGCCACCTTTAAAGGTGTTAAAAGGATATTGAACAATCATCGTTTCGTGAGACAGAAAATCGCCAACCACAGAAACAATATGTTCTTTAACCATTAGACGAAGGTGTGTGTAAGTGTAGCTCGAATTCTTCACATAACAACATCCTAGTATATATAAGATACTGGTGTTGTTACAAAAGATAAGAATAAAAAGTTTTTAGGGGGTTGGAGAGGCAAAATAAAACATAAGAACACAAGAGAAAACACTACCTTTAAAATGGGTAACTCTTTTGGATTTAAGCTCAAAGGATTCCTTGAAAAGAATTATGCCCGGTGCGAGGATTCAACGATGAAGAGAGGGATTTGGAGATATGAAATGGTCAGGGTTTGTCTGAGCCAAAGGCTTGAGAGGTATGTGTATGTAGGTATAGGTGGGGGTCTTTTTTAAGAGGAGAGGAGGGGCACTCTTGGAAAGTAAAGAAATGTTACTTTATTTTTAAATTATTTTAGGATTTAAAATGCCCCACATTGATATAATTCGAGTATAAGGTGATAAGGTTTCTAAATATACCCATCAAATAGGTTTTTTACAAGTGTAGGTCTTAGATTTTACATTATCTTTTCATTTTATTTATATCGTTAAATAATGAGGTAATCGCTGCATCATCATGATGTCATAAATAATTTAATTTATTTAATGTCTAAAAATTATAAAAAAAACTATTATGATTTAGGAAATATTTTTATCTTTCCAATTACTGTTTATAGTCAAACATCTGACTTGTATTACCCAATTTCAAAAATTTTACATTAAAACTACTCATGTCTGTGTCATTTTTACTTTTACATTATATCAAAAGATATTAATGTCATTTTTCTTCCAAAGTGGCTCCATGGGGTCCACAAGTTGACCCATGGATTTTATTGGTCGGAAATGACACATCCAATAAGGTCAGAACATATTTCAATCTAATCTAATATTATTAAAACATTATTTTTACCTTAAACTACACTAATTACCTCTAATCACGATTAAGAACATAAATGTTACTATTCACCAAAAAAATATTTTAATCCCATTGAACCACATTATACTTCTTAATGAAAACCACGTATGTTGGATTTTAGAAATTCAAAACACAGAGGTGGTAAAATTTCATTTAAATGAAAAATCAGTTTTTTAAGTAACACTTAGTGGTTTCACTATTCATCAAAAATTGAAGTTTTTCAGAAAAATACCAAAACTTCACCCTAAAAAATATTTGATATTCCGAATTCAAAAATTATGACTATTTTAAAAAATTCAAAACATATAAGTTAAATTAATTAATTTAATAATTAATTCCCACTGTCAGAGCAAATAACGTCTTTTTATGAAACAATAAGTATTAAAAGATTGAAACTAGTTTAAGTCAAATTTCAAAATGAAATTAATTCTAACAACCACTATCAAATTAAATGGTAAAAATATATTCTAATTTTACTTTAAAAACAATTCAAAAGATAATATAATCATATAAATAAATTAGATTAAAAAGATGTTTTGAATTAAAATACAACAATTTTCACTATTCATTTAAAAATGATCTTTATCGGAAAGATACCAAAAAATTTACAGAAAGTAAATATTCATGTCCCTAATCTAAATAAGAATTATATTTTGTCATATATAACACATAAAATTGTCAAAAAGTCGATTTAAAAGAGGTTCGCCATCAAAAGGCGGTTAATCAAACTTTTAAAGAATATTAGAATGTTTACGCTTAAAATTGGATTCAATCGGATTTTTAATCCTCTAACATTTATTGTAAAGAGTAAAAGTATTTGGAAAAAATATATAATAATTTTGTAGTTAGTTCTGTTCATTCCCACCATTACAACGGCTAGGTGTAACTACCATTTAAAATAATCTTATTTTATTGTTATAGTGCAATGTAAGATTTCAAAGAAACTCATTGTTGCGTATTGGGTACGCCATCAAGCATAGCGTTCCCTTTAAAGTAATATTTACATTTTATTCACAAATAGGGATAAATATAAAAATGTCATATTATTTTTTTACCCGGGGGTGTTACATCCTTCCCCCCGTTTGGGAATTGCGTCCTCGCAATTTTAAAATTGGTCTTGGAAACATCCTTGAAAGTCCCACATCTGAACAAGAGTCGGTAAAACAATCACTTTAAAATAAAGAATGAGAAGTATAGAGGACACCCGAGTTAACCCAAAATAGGATTCCATGTAGGAAAACATGGATATCGAAGAAAATGCAAAGGGACATGTTCTGAGGGAGGGTGATAGAAAACATGTTTAGGAGAAACTTAACCACAAGAAAATCACAAACTTGTGATGGGTTAAACGGCATTCGATTCCTTAGTAGGAAATGTTAATAGACAAAATTTTTGTTTTTAGTTACTTTTTATTGAGGAATTTATTCATAAGGTATCATAATTACTTATCATGTTGAATTATAACTTTTTTTAAATTTCTTACACGAACTCATATTTTCTCCAAAAGACGAGTATTTAGGAAGACTTGTTCACATTAATAGTATTATAATCAACTTCTAGAGAATCACCTAATGCAAAAAAGATAACTATATACCTCCCATGTCTTTATACTTTAACGAAAACCAAAACCAAAAAGGTTAATACAAGATCAGATAATCTAGAAAAGGATAACCCTTTATAAAAATAAAATCTATTCTTAATCTGCAAAATTTGTCCAACAAAACCCAAAGTTCAACGAGGACCATTTGATAAACAATTTGTCCATAAAATTCATCAAATTAAACCAATATATGATTTAAACCCAAATATTTGAAAGATTTAGTCACACGGTCTTCCAAGTTAAATAGTAACATTTTTCTCCAAACAACATCAGTTGCTCTTAAAGTCTCGTATTGAAACGTAATTAACCTAATCACATATCCTCCATGATAGGTTAATAAATTTCCCTGGATAACCCAAAATCAACTTACTCTTAATTCATAAAATCATCGAACTATAAAGAATCAGTCAAACTAATCAGGGACTTCACGTAGTCCAGTGGTAGGCGATAAATACCAGTTACACTTAGGTTTGTGGGTTCGATTCCCGCAGCTTTGTCCGATGCGACGGGTTGTCCCACGGTATGCGTGTTTTCCTTTTTATAAAACTCCAAAAATAACCATATCATGTTTTAATCTCAATAGTGTCCTTATACCTCTCAGTGTCATCCAAATTCGTTACGATCTCAACATCTTAATTCTTGAAGCCTTATTTCACCACCATAAGATAAATTAAAATGATTCCCAAAATGAATAACATCATACCTTGATCATGGTGTCCACTTGGTTTCATCGTCTCCTTGATCACTTAGGTAGAATTATTATGCATTACAACAATTATTTAGAGATCCTTAAAAATCATTTGCTTCCTCTATCCAAATACACATTGTACAACATGGGTCATATGGGTGTTCACAGAAAAACAGTTTTGGAAAATAATCATGTATGACATATAATTCTAAAACATCTGATAATACATGATTTCTATAAAATAGTCGAACAGAATTTGAGTTGAAACTCTCTAATATTGGTCCTTTTAAAATACCATTAGTATGTGCCGAGAGTCTATTTTTTAAAAGCAAATATTCATAGGTTCTGCAAGGGTCTCCTTCCTCAGCACCATTTTTAAAATCATAATATGCTTCAAATTCTTGTGATAAGGTAAAATATTAGAAAATACCTTGATAATATTTTCCTTTCTTGAAAATATGAGAATATTGTGAATATTGTATTTGTCTAAGTACAACCCATGATCCATGATGATAACGAGGTATAGTGGAGGTGTTTGATATCTCAAGCAACTGATTTCAAGTGAGTTGTATGCTAGAAAATGTTTCACAATCATCCGAAAATGACTTTTCAATAATTATTGCAAGCATTTCATCAGGAAGAGATAGGAATGTGGTTTGAGATCCTTCTCCTTCCATTCGTAACCGACTTTACATGACCTTAAAAAAGATATAAAATAAGTATTTAACTAAAATAATAGATATAGGGACTAATCATGTGTCTAACAAAAACTCCTAATCCCTAAAGTTGTCTAAACCGACCTCTGATACCAAATATAAGGCCCTAGCCTTAAACCTTACTTAATATTGAATTAAAGGAATAATTCACATTGAGGATCTTTTCAGGTTTAGAGTTTTAGTGAATTAGATCATAAATCACGAATTACATTCCACATTTAAACAATGTGGTTACATAAAAGATAGTATTCATTTTTCCCCATCAACGGAATCATATTTAAAATAAAACATGGATTCTTTCTTAACACTTCTTTGACACTATCATCATATCATGTAACTTTCCCTTGACCTGTGAAAAACATTTCAAAAACATGGGATGAGCATAAAAATCTCAGTAAGGGAAATAAAAATGTGGAAAGGAAACATGAGTACATGTATACATAAGAATGAAATCATATTTTACCCATAAAACATAAGCACTTTAACATAACTCATAAAATCATGAATAAATCATAGAAATCATAATACAAAAAGGTAACTTGAGGCATTCATAACATTCTTACATAGGGAGTAACCATCTTGGTTACGTTTGGAATACCCATCACAGTATATTCCCTAAATCTCTTAGGAGAAACCTTAATGTTTAACTACTTCATGTTGCACGTTGCATTGGAGAGCTATATCGGGCTCACCCGCCCTTAGTTTATCACGAAACCATTCGTCTTCATAACAATTCCCAAGAACCACAACATAATAGTATCACATAAAACATGCATAAAGTAAACATAACATTTCCACCTTTCAATCACAAGATATCAATACGACACATTGATATAAAAACATTATGAAAACCATATTCAATACCAAAATATAAGAAAAGTAAATCATGGTATTTATTTTTCTTTTAAAAAGAAGGAATGGCTTGTAGAGGAAGCTGAAACTCAAATAATGGTCACGGTGGAGGAGAAGTTGTTGTCTCCATATACGTACGACAAAAACATTCCCTTTTTTCATTTAGTAAAATGCTTAATATAAAAAAAGATTCCTTTTGGATAAGTGTAAAATTCGAAGTGTTTTATAATCCGTATAAAAGAAGGTTATGTGTAAGACAAAATACACCTCAATAAATGGATTTTGATACGAAGTCCCTTACAAAGACGGTATCCTTGGATTAAGGATAAATCAATTACATAATTATGTGTGAAAAACAAATACACAAAATATTAGTGGATATTATGTGTAAAAAAATTTAGGTTATTGACACATATTCATAGAACAACATATTCAAGGAGTACAAGTTTATCCCAAAGAATCAAAATTGGGTTAAGAAGTTCCCCTGCAAAAATTTGACAGCCTAACGGCGTCACTACAAAATTCTAAAAATGAGATCATGAGAGATAAAAACGGTATCTCATCACATGTACATAAATTTAAATCAATAAGGATATAGAAGAACATATCCCAACATAATAGTTTGTGAATTAAAAGAAATATCAAAAGAAGTATTTTAAAAAGAGGAGGGTGAAAGGTTCCCTTACCGACATGGGTATCATTCGAAACATACACCCCGTGAAAGAAGGATAATACAACATTGATGTAAATACTCATAAATTAATGTATATTACACAATGATTAAAATAATGGGTATTACATACACCACTCAAAGGAAATTGTGGCAAATGTTGCATAAATCTCATGGGAATAAAAGTGAGATGAAAAATCCCTTATGAAAACTCGGCAGCCTAACGATGCCACTTAAAACTTAAAAAAATGGATTAATGAGATAAAATAGGGTCTCTCATCATATTAAAAAAATGTTTAAATCAAGATTAATATAAAATAACATCCCTCATCATAACAAATATGAGCTTAAAAGAAGTGACATAAAGGATAGTACTTAAAAATAAAAAGGGAGGTTAGATCTCTTACGGAAATTCTGCAGCCGAACGGCGCCACTAAAAACTTCCAAAATGGATTGATGGGAGAGAATAGGGTATCTCATCATATGAACATAAAAATTACAGTAAGAGTAATATAAAATAACAACCCAATCACAAGAAATATGAGCTTAAATGGAATGACATAATAGAGTGTACTTAAAAAGAAAGAGAGGAGTAGGATCCCTTACCTCAAGTCCGACTTGTCTTGTTCGTTTCTTTATATTCCTGAATAATAAAAATTGGTCGATTTATAATTTCCTAATGACCACATTTAAATATTATTATTCATTTCATATTAAATATTATAATTTTATAATAATTGTTTAATAATATTAGTTCATATCAGACGTTTTTGCCGATGTTTGGTACATTAGTCAAAAATGAACTTGTTGAAAAATGATTGCCCATGTAGTTATAAGTAAATAATTTCCAGAATAGTATTAATGATTAATATATCATATATATCCAGTAAATATTTATTTTATACTATTCCATATCATTTTGAGATAAAAAATGAAAATCATCGTTCATGGAGACGGTAGGCCGTACGTACGCATGAACGCTAGTTTCGTTTTTTTGTCGTATTAATGGAATTAAAAATAAATGATATATATATATATATGTATATTATAATCCAGTATAACATATATGTTATATAGGTCAAAAATTTTCATTAATTTCATTCTTTATACATTCCATGTATTTCATGTACGAGTCACATCACTTGTGGGGCGGTAGTCCACACTTCCTCATATGAAATTATCGCATTTGCACAACATGAAAAGAATTAATTTATGTTTTAAATATAAAATACAGAAGCATATAGTAAGCATAAATACCATATATATCATATATAAAATATAGTTACATAATAATGGCCACCTTTAAATGTGTTAAAAGGATATTGAACAATAATTGTTTCTTGAGGCAGAAAATCTCCAACCACAGAAACAGTATGTTCTTTAACCATTTGACGAAGGTGTGTGTAAGTGTAGCTCCAATACTTCACATAACAACATACTATTATATTGAAGATACTTGTGTTGTTACAAAAGAAAAGAATAAAAAGTTTTTAGGGGGTTTTAGAGGCAAAATAAAACATAAGAACACAAGAGAAAACACTACCTTTAAAATGGGTAACTCTCTTTGATTTAAGCTCAAAGGCTTCCTTGGAAAGAATTATGCCCAAAGTGAGGCTTCAATGATTAATATAGGGATGTGGAGAGATGAAATGGGCAGTGTTTGGCCGAGCCAAAGTCTTGAGAGGTATGTGTATGGAGGTATATGTGGGGCCTTTTTTAAGAGGAGAGGAGGGGCACTCTTGGAAAGTAAAGAAATGTTACATTGTTTTAAAATTATTTTTGGATTTAAAAGGTCCCACATTGATATAATTCAAGGATAAGTTGATAAGTTTTCTAAATATACCCATCCAATAGTTTTTTTACATGTTTAGGTCTTACATTATACATTATCGTTTCATTTTATTTATATCGTTAAATAATGAGGTAATCACTGCATCATCATGATGTCGTAAATAATTTAATTTATTTAATGTTTAAAAATTATAAAAAAATATTATTATGTAGGAAATATTTTTATCTTTTCAATTAATATTTTTAGTTAAACATCTGACTTGTATAACACCATTAATAATTTTTTATAGTAAAACAACTCATGTTTGTGTCGTTTTTACTTTTACATTAAATAAAAAGATATTAATGTCATTTTTCTTCCAAAGTGGCTACATGGGGTCCCCAAGTTGACCCATGGATTGTTGTGGTCGGCCATGACACATCCAATAATGTTAGGACATATTTCAATCTCATCTCATATTATTAAACATTATTTTTACCTTAAACTACACTAATTACCTCTAATCGCGATTAAAAACGTAACTGTTACTATTCACAAAAAAAAATATTTTTAATCCGATTGAACCACATTTTAAAACATAATGACAACCATGTATGTTGAATTTTTGAAATTCAAAACACATAGGTGGTAAAATTTCATTTAAACAAAAAATCAGTATTTTAAATACCACTTAGTGGTTTCACTATTCATCAAAAATTGAAGTTTTTCAGAAAAATACCAAATCTTCACCCGAAGCTATATTTGATATTCCGAATTCAAAAATTATATCTATTTTACAAAATTAAAAACATATAAGTTACATTAATTAATTTAATAATTAATTCACGCTGTCATAGAAAATAGCATGTTTTTATGAAACAATAAGTATCAAAAGATTAACACTAGTTTAAGTCCAATTTCAAAATGAAATTAATTCCAAAGACAACTATCGGATTAAATGGTAAAAATATATTCTAATTTTACTTTAAAAACAATTAAAAAGATAATGTAATCATATAAATAAATTAGATTAAAAAGAGGTTTTGAATTAAAATACAACATTTTTCACTATTCATTAAAAAATGAACTTTATTGGAAAGATACCAAAAATTTACACAGAGTAAATTTTGATGTCACTATTATATATAAGAATTTTATTTTGTCAAATACAACACATAAAATTGTCAAAAAGTGGATTTAAAAGTGGTTCGCCATCAAAAGGTGGTTAATCGACTTTGTAAATAATATTAGAATGTTTACGCTTAAAATTGGATTCATTCACATTTTTATCCTCTAAAATCTATTGTAAAGAGTAAAAATATTTGAAAGACATATATAATCATTTTTTAGTTAGTACGTTTCATTCTCTCCATTACAATGGCTAGGTGCTAACTACCATTTAAAATAATATTATTTTATTATTAGAGTGCAACGTAAGATTTCAAAAAATTCATTGTTGCGTATTGGGTATGCCATCGAGAAAAGAGTTCCATTTAAAGTAATATTATCATTTTATTCACAAAAAGGGATAAATATAAAAATTTCATATTCTTTATTTACCTGGGGTGTTACATCCTTCCCCCTTTTGGAAATTGCATCCTCGCAATTGTAAAATTGGGCTTGGAAACATCCTTGAATGTCCCACATCGGAACAAGAGTCGGTAAAACAATCACTTTTAAATAAAGAAAGAGAATTACAGTGGTCACCCAAGTTAACCCATACTACAATTCCATGTAAGAAAACATGGATATGGAAGAAAAAGAAAAGGTTCATGTTCTGAAGGAGGGTGATAGAAAACATGTTTAGGAGATAGTTAACCACAAGAAAATCACAAACTTGTGATGGGTTAAACGGTATTCGATTCCCTAGTAGGAAAAGATAATAGAAATTTTTTTTTTCTTTAAGTTACTTTTTATTGAAGAATTTATTCATAAGGAATCATAATTACTTATCAGGTTGACTTTCAACTTTTTTTAGATTTCTTACACAAACTCATATTTTCTCCAAAAGACGAGTATTTAGGAAGACTTGTTCACATTAAGAGTACTATAATCAACTTCTAGAGAATCACCTAATCCACACAATAGAACTATATAATTCCTATTTCTTTTGAATTTAACCAAAACCAAAACCAAAAAGTTTAGTACAAGATCAAATAATCTAGAAAAGGATAACCCTATATAAAAAGAAAATCTATTCTTAATCTCTAGAATTTGTCCAACAAAACCCAAAGTTCAACGAGGACCATTTGATAAACAATTTTTCCATAAAATTCTTCGAAGTAAACCAATCTAAGATTTAAACCCAAATATTTGAAGGATTTAGTCACAGAGTCTTCCAAGTTAAATAGTAACATTTATCTCCAAACAACATCAGTTGCTCTTAAAGTCTCGTATTGAAATGTAATTAAATTAATCAAATATCCTCCATGATAGGTTAATAAATTTCCATAGATAACCCATAATAATCTTACTCTTAATTCATAAAATAATCTAACTAAAAATAATCATTCAAACTAACCAGGGACTTCACGTAGTCCAGTGGTAGACGATAAATACTAGTTGCACTTTGGTTGTGGGTTCGATTCACACAGCTTTGTCCGACGCGACGGGTTGTCACACGATATGCGTGTTGTCATTTTTATAAAACTCCAAAAATAACCCTAACATGTTTTAATCTCAATATTTTCCTTATACCTCTCAGTTTCATCCAAATTCTTTATGATCTCAACATCTTAATTCTTGAAGTCCTATTTCACCACCATAAGATAAAATAAAATGATTCCCAAAATGAATAATGGCATACCTTGATCATGGCGTCCACTTGGTTTCATCGTCAACTTGCTCACGTAGGTAGAAGTCCCATGCATTACAACAATGATTTAGAGATCCTTAAAAATCATTTGGTTCCTCCATCCAAATACACATTGTACAACATGGGTCATATGGGTGTTCAAAGAAAAACAGTTTTGGAAAATAATCATGTATGACATATAATTCCAAAACATCTGATAAAACATGATTTTTATAAAATAGTTGGACAGAATTTTAGTTGACACATTATATTATTGGTCCTTTTAAAATACCATAAGTATGTGCTGAGCGACTATATTTTAAAAGCAAATATAAATAGGTTGCGCAAGGGTATCCTTCCTCAGCACCACTTTTAAAATCATAATATGCATCAAATTCCTGTGATAAGTTAAAATATTTGTAAATACCTTTATAATATTTACCTTTCTTGAAAATATGAGAATATTGTGAAAATAGTATTTGTCTAAATACAACCCATGATCCACGATGATAACGAGGTATAGAAGAGGTGTTTGATATCTCTAGAAACTACTTGCAAGTGAGTTTTATGCTTGAAAAACGTTTCACAATCATCCGAACATGACTTTGCAATAATTATTGAAAGCATGTCATCAGGAAGACATAAGAATTTAGTTTGAGATCCTTATCCTTCCATCTGTAACCGACTTTACTTGACCTGAAAAAAGTTATAATGCAAGGATTTAACTGAAGTAATAGATATATGGACTAATCATGTGTCTATCAAAAAATCTTAATCCCTAAAGTTGTCTAAACCGACCTCTGATACCATTTATAAGGCCTCGGCCTTAAAACTTACTTAATATTGAATTAAATGAATAATTCACATTGGGGATCATTTCAGTTTTAGAGTTTTAGAGAATTAGATCATAAATCATGAATTACATTCCACATTTAAACAATGTGGTTACATAAAAGATAGTATTCATTTTTCCCCATCAACGGAAGCATATTTAAAATAAAATAGGTATTCTTTCTTGATACTTCCTTGACATTATCATCATATCATGTACCTTTCCATTGACCTGTGAAAAACATTTCAAAAACTTGGGATAGGCATAAAAAGCTCAGTAAGGGATATAAAAATATGGAAAGGAAACATGAGTACATGTATAAATAAGAATGAAATCATACTTTACCCATAAAACATAATAATTTTAACATACCTCATAAAATAATGAATAAATAATAGAAATCATAATACATAAAGGTAACTTGAGGCATTCATAACATTATTACGTAGGGAGTAACCCTCTTGGTTACGTTTGGAATACCCATCACTGTATATTCCATAAATCTCTTCGGAGAAACCTTAACGTTTAATTCCTTTATGTTACCCGATGCATTGGATAGCTATATCGGGCACACCCTCTCTTAGTTTATCACGAAACCACCTATATTCATAACAATTCCCAAGGACCACAATATAATCGTATCACATAAAACATGCATAAAGGAAACATAACATTTCCACCTTTCAATCACAAGATATAAATACAACACATTGATATAAAAACATTATGAAAACCATATTCAATACCAAAATAAATGAAAAGTAAAACATGGTATTTATTTTTCTTTTAAAAAGTAGGTATGGCTTGTATAGGAAGCTAAAACTCAAATAATGGTCACGGCGGCGGAGAAGTCGTTGTCGCCTCATATGTACGACAAAAACATTCCTTTTTGTCGTTTAGTAAAATGCTTCATATAAAAAAATATTCATTTTGGACAAGTGTAAAATTCAAAGGGTTTTATACACCGTATAAAAGAAGGTTGTGTGTAAAACAAAATATGCCTCAATGAATGGAGATTGAGATGAAGTCCCTTACAAAGACGGTATCCTTGGATTAAGGATAAATCAATTACATAATTATGTGTGACAAACGAATACACCAAATATAAGTGGAGATTAAGTGTAAAACAATAAGAGGTTATTCACACATCTTCATAAATTGACATATTCAAGGAGTACAAGTTTATCCCAAAGAATCAAAATTGGGTTAAGAAGTTCCCTTGCGAAAATTTGACAGCCTAACAGTGTCACTACAAAATTCAGAAAATGAGTAGATGAGAGATAAAAAGGGTATCTAATCACATGGATATAAAATTTAAATCAATAAGGATATATAATAACATATCCCAACATAATAGTATGTGAATTAAAAGACATAACAAAATAAGTCTTTTAAAAAGAGAAGGGTGAAAGGTTCCCTTACCGACATGGGTATCTTTCGAAACATACACCCCGTGAAAGAATGACAATACAACATTGATGTAAATACTCATAAATCAATGTATATTACACAATGAGTAAAATAATGGGTAGTACATACACCACTCAAAGGAAATTGTGGCAAATTTAGTATAAATATCACGGGAATAAAAGTGAGATGAAAAATCCCTTATGAAAACTCGGTAGCCTAACGACGCCACTTAAAACTTACAAATATGGATTGATGAGATAAAATAGGGTCTCTCATCATATTGAAAAAATGTTTAAATCAATAGGAATATAAAATAACATCCCCCAACATAACAAATAGGAGATTAAAAGAAGTGACATAAAGGAGAGTACTTAAAAAGAAAGAGATAGGTTAGATCTCTTACGAAAATTCGGCAGCCTAACGATGCCACTCAAAACGTCCAAAATGGATTGATGGGAGAGAATAGGGTATCTAATCATATGAAAATAAAAATTACAGTAATATTAATATAAAATAACATCCCAATCTCAAGAAATATGAGCTTAAAAGGAATGACATAAAAGAGTATACTTAAAAAGAAAGAGAGGTGTAGGAACCCTTACCTCAAATCCGACTTGTCTTGTTCGTTTCTTTATATTCCTGAATAATAAACTTTGGTCAATTTATAATTTCCTAAGGAACTCATTTAAATATTATTATTCATTTAATATCACATATTATATTGTTATAATAATTGTTTAATAATGTTAGTTCGTATCAGACGTATTTGTCGATGTTTGGTACATGAGTCCAAAATGAACTTGTTCGAAAAATGATTTCCCATGTAGTTATAAGTAAATAATTTCAAGAATAGTATTAATGATTATGAAATCATATATATCCAGTAAATATTTATTTTATACAATTCCATATCATTTGGAGATAAAAAACGAAAAGCACCGTTCATGGAGACAGTAGGCCGTACGTACGCATGAACGCTACTTTCATTTTTTTGTCATATTAATGGAATTAAAAATAAATGATATATATATGTATATTATTATTAAAATATAATATATATGTTATATAGGTCCCAAATTTTCATCAATTTCATTCTTTATACATTCCATGTATTGCATGTACGAGTCACATCACATGAGGGGGCGGTAGTCCACACTTCCTCATATGAAATTATCACATTTGCACAACATTAAAAGAATAAAGGTATGTTTTAAATATAAAATAAAAAAAGAATATAGTAAACATAAATGCCATATATATCAAATATAAAATACAGTGACATCATAATGGCAACCTTTTAAGGTGTTAAAAGGATATTGAACAATCATTGTATTGTGAGGCAGAAAATCACCAACTACAGAAACAGTAGGTTCTTTAACCATTAGACGAAGGTGTGTGTAAGTGTAGCTCGAATCCTTCACATAAAAACATCCTAGTATATTGAATATACTGTTTTTGTTACAAAAGAAAATAATAAACAGTGTTTAGGGGGTGGGAGTAGAAAAATAAAACATAAGAACACATGAGAAAACACTACCTTTAAAACGGGTAACTCCCTTTGATTTAAGCTCAAAGGCATACTTGAAAAGGATTATGCCAAAATTGAGGCTACAATGATGAAGAGAGGGATGTGGATAGATGAAATGGGCTGGTTTTGGCTGAGCGAAAGGCTTGAGAGGTGTGTGTATGGTGGTATAGGTGGGGGTTTTTTTAGGAGAGGAGGGGTACTCTTGGAAAGTAAAGAAATGCTACTTTATTTTAAAATGATTTACAGATTTAAAAGGTCCCAAATCGATATTATTCAAGTAAAAGGTGATACGGTTTCTAAATATACCCATCCAACAGGTTTTTGACAATTTTAGGTCTTAGATTTTACATTATCTTTTCATTTTATTTATATCGTTAAATAATGATGTAATCGCTGCATCATCATGATGTCATATATAATTTAATTTATTTAATGTTTAAAAATTATAAAAAAAATACTATGATGTAGGAAATATTTTTATCTTTCCAATTACTATTTATGTTCAAACATCTGACTTGTATAACCCCTTTTAAATTGTTTTAGTAAAACAACTCATGTTTGTGTCATTTTTACTTTTACATTAAATAAAAATATATTAATGTCATTTTTTTCCAAAGTGGTTCCATGGGGTCCCCAAGTTGACCAATGGATTTTGTTGGTCGTCCATGACACATAAAATAAGGGTATGACAAATTTCAAGCTCATCTCATATTATTAACACATTATTTTTACCTTAAACTACACTAATTACCTCTAATCACGATTAAAAACCTAAAAGTTACTATTCACCAAAAAAATATTTTAATGCCATTGAACAACATTTTAATTCTTAATGACAACCATGTATGTCATATTTTTTAATTTAAAAACACAGAGGAGGTAAAATTTCATTTAAACGAAAAATCAGTTTTTTATGTACCACTTAGTGGTTTCACTATTCATAAAAAATTGAAGTTTTTCAGAAAAATACCAAAACATCACCCTAAGATATATTTGATATTATGAATTCAAAAATTATGTCTATTTTACAAAATTCAAAACATATAAGTTAGATTAATTAATTTAATAATTAATTCCCGCTGTCAGAGCAAATAGCATGTTTTTATGAAACAATAAATATCAAAAGATTGATACTAGTTTAAGTCCAATTTCAAAATGAAATTAATTCCAATTACCACAATCAGATTAATTGATAAAAATATATTCTAATTTTAATTTAAAAAAATTTCAAAAGATAATAAAATCATATAAAAAATTATATTAAAAAGAGGTTTTGAATTAAAATACAACATTTTTCACTATTCATTAAAAAATGAACTTTATCGGAAAGATACCAGAAATTTACACAAAGTAAATTTTGATGTCCCAATTCTAAATAAGGATTTTATTTTGTCAAATATAACACATAAAATTTTCAAAAAGTTGATTTAAAAGAGTTTCTCTATCAAAAGGCGGTTAATCGACCTTTAAAAAAATATTAGAATGTTTACGCTTAAAATTGGATTCATTCACATTTTTAATCCCTTAACATTTATTGTAAAGAATAAAAATATTTGAGAAACATATATAATCATATTGTAGTTAGTCTTGTTCATTCCCGCCATTACAACAGCTAGGTGCTAACTACGATTTAATATAATATTATTTTATTATTAGAGTGCAACGTAAGATTTCAAAGAAACTCATTGTGTCGTACTGGGTACGCCATCGAGCATAGAGTTCCATTTAAAGTAATATTAACATTTTATTCACAAATAGGGATAAATATAAAAATGTAATATTCTTTATTTACCTGGGGTGTTACATTATGTTTTCCTTGTGATTCTTAGTTTAGGAAAGATTTTTTATTTGAAGCTCATAGTTCATTATTTTCAGTTCATTCTGGAAATACTAAAATGTATAGGGATATTCATTAGTATTACTGGTGGGATGGATTTAAAAGATGTATTGCTGACCTTACCTTGAGATGTTTGGTTTTTCAATAGGTTAAGGCAGAATTGAAATTACAGAAAGGGATTCTTTTCCCTTTTCTAGTGATATAGTGGAAATGGAAAAATTTGTCCCTGGATTTTATCATGGTATTACCGAAGACATCTCGAGGAAACAATGAAATCTGCGTTATGGTGGATCTATTAACAAAATATTCACATTTTATTCCAATTTGAGATACTCTGTCTCTAGATCAACTTTCTCAATTTAATATTAAATAGATAGTGAGGTTATATGGATTTAACCTCTCCATAGTTTCTCACCTTGATCATAGGTTCACTGCTAACTTTTAGAAGGGCCTTTTTAAGTCAGTAGATGCTGAATTATATTTTAGTACAACTTTTCATCCAAAATCAGATGGGCAGTCAGATTGAACAATTCAGACATTGGAAGATATAGGGAATGCTTTCTCAATGGATAACTTGGGACATTGAGACCAACATCTTTCATTGGTTTAATTTTCTTATAATAAAGGTATTCATTCCAGTATAAAGCTGGCACCGTTACAGGCATTATAAGGAATGTGATGTCGAACTCCATATTTTTGGGATTGATTAGGTAAAAGGAAATAGATGAAAGAAAAATTGTTAGAAGGGATGGTAAGGAAAGGTTAGTTGTTACAAAATCACATGAGCATATCTCATAGAAGGAAAAAAACTTTTGAGGATAACCAGAGGATGGATCTTTTTATCAAGGCAGTTGATAACGTCTTTCTCAATGTTTCTCCATGGAAAAGCGTGATTCATTTTGGAAAAATGAAAAAGTTGATTCTGATGTTCATTATACCGTATGAAATCCTAAATAAAGTTAGATAATTTTCATATTTAGTGGATTGACCACCATGTTTATCCTAGGTAAGAACTGTTTTTCATGTTATAATTTTAAGAATTTATATGCCAGATCTATATGAAGTTTTGATTCCAATGATAGTTTATTTTGAAAAGAATCATTCTTATGAGGAACAACCAGTCCATATTATTTTCCAAAGAGAGCAGGGGTTGTGAAATAAGTAAATTCTTCATGTTACGATTTTATAAAAAATCATATATTTGTAGAGGAAACATGGGAATTTGAAAATTATATGAAGGAAAATACCCCCATTTATTTGATAAGTTAATTAAATTAAGAGTGCACAATATCAAAAAGGGGGGAATGATGTAACATCCCAGGTAAATACAGAATATTAATTTTTCATATTTCTTAGTTTTTTTGAATTATATATTAATTTTAATTTAAAGGGGATTCTATGTTTGATGGGCTACCCAATACACAACAATGTGTTTCCCCAAAATCATATGTTTTTCACAATGCCGAGTCATAATGAAAAAATAATATTATAAAACTATTATTTTAAATGGCATTTAAGGCCTAGCCATTTGATTATAATGAATATAAAAAATAACTAAAATATGAGTATACATGTTTTTAAAATGTCGTAACATTTATCCAACAAATTTTAGAGTCTTAAAATAAAAAAAATCCTATTTTAAGTATGAAATACTCTAATATTCTTTAAAGGTTATTTTACAGCCTTCTATTGGAAAAAATATTTTAAATCTTGTTTTTCATTCACTTTTATGCCATATTTGACAAAATAAAATTCTTCTTTATAAGAGGAACATCCAAAAAAATTAGGATGAAATTACAGAGTTTTAATGAAAACATTGATTTTTAATAAATATTGAATAATACTGAAATTTAATTCAAAAACTACTGTTCAATATAATTTATTTTTATAGTTAGGTTATTTTATATCTATTTTGAAGTATAATTGTATTATATTTTTACCATTTAATCCAATATAATTCATTGGATTAAATTTTAATTTAAAATTGACCATAATGACATTCAATGTTTTGGTACTTTTTAATTTTAAAAACATTATTTTTGGTTTTGACAACATGAATTAATTTTAAATTAGTTTCTACATATTCATTGTATTGAATTTCGAAAAATTCATTCTATATTTGGAATCAATAGGTCAAAATTTTGAAAATAGGTAACTTTTATTTTTAGACATAATGAATAGTAAATTCAGTTCTTATTTTATTTAGTATTGTTAAAGGGTAGATCTGGTAAATAAGTATAAAAATATTATAATAATAATAAATTACCCAAACACATATACTAATCATATTAGATGTGGTATTTCCAATAATGGGAATCCTTTGGTAGATTTTAGGACCCCATGGAGCCACTTGTGATTGAAATTGACATTTAATTACTTTTAATTTGTTGTTTTAGAAAATATAACATTAACCTATATATATTACAAATTTTTTATATGGGGTAATATAAGTGATATATTTGACAATAATTAGTCACAATAAAGATAAAAATATTTCCTAAATAATTTAATTTTATTTATCTTTTTTAGATAATATAGAAATGAAATTAATTATGACACAATGAAGATGTACTGATTGCTTCATTAAGAATTGATTCAAATAAATGATATTAAAAAAAATAAAAATAAATGTAATTTGGTTATTTATATGTAATCCATTAATTTTATGGATTTTTGATAGATTTATTTGTATTTATTATTTTTTTAGAATAAATCACGTTTTTATGGATTTCTAAAAAAATCATGATAAGAATAGTGTCAAAATTGACATAATTAATATTTTAAATTATAAAATATTTTATAAAAATTTTAAAACTCTAAAAAATATATGATTTGTAAAAATTGTGTTGAAAATTCTAAAATGTCATTATGGACTCATTAATTGGATATTTCTCATGTTTTGGTAACTATTTTGTTTCTCTAAATGTTAAATGCTTAATAAATCAGTAAGAGTAAAAAAGGGTTAAATAAAAAAGATAAGGTTTACAAAATAACCAAAACCAATCCAATTATTTTTGGATTACTTTATTCCAACTTATAATCATCATTTATTATAATTTAATGATTTCATGAAATTTTTCAACTGATGAAAAATGTATATTAAAATAATACATTCAAGCATTCCTAAAGAGCCCCTCTAGCCTCTTATAAAAGGCCACCACCTCTATCCCACTAAACACACCTCTCATGTCCATTGGCTCATCCCTAGTGTTGATCCCTCTGGATGATTGTTGATTTCAGGTCTATTATTGATGTTTTAATAATCAAAAATCATCACATACCATTAATGCTTAATCTGGTTTGACTTATCATAAACTTAATTACAATCTGTGAATGAATCTGTTATCCTGTTTTTGTCTATGCTTATTGACTTACAAAGTATTTTGGAAGTCTTCTGGAATCAACACACATCGGAAGCACCGATCCAATTTCAACAAACATCGGAAGCACCGATCCAATATCAAAAGACATCGGAAGCACCGATCCAATTTCAACAGACATCGGAAGCACCGATCCAATTTCAACAAACATCGGAAGCACCGATCCAATTTCAACAAACATCGGAAGCACCGATTCAATTTCAACAGACATCGGAAGCACCGATCCAATATCAAAGGACAATGGTCGCACCGATCCGATATCAATCTGACTCACCGATCAGATGACAGACCGATGCTGATCAAATTGACTCACCGATCAGATGACAGACCGATGCTGATCAAAATGACTCACCGAACAGATGACAGACCGATGCTGATCAAAATGACTCACCGATCAGATGACAGACCGATGCTGATCAAACTGACTCACCGATGCAAAATGACTCACCGATCAGATGACAGACCGATGCTGATCAAAATGACTCACCGATGCAAATGACTCACCGATGCTGATCTATCTGAGTCACTGATCATTACTCACTAATGCTGATGACCTACCGTTCACTTGATTCTTCAATAGTCATAAACAACTGTTTGAATTTCTTTATCTTTATCTTTATTTAATCTAACCAACGGTCATATTATGTATATTTTAATGCTCTGTCAATTAATTAATAAAGGTTGTTGGATGTCAGGAAACCGTACCTCGTACCTGCAGAAAGGAAACTTTTTTTGTCTTCCGAAGCACGTGAAATAAGTACAAGAAGACTCTGCTGAAGAAGCAAGTGTCTGGACGGAAGAACACAAGAAGAATATAGAGGAAAGAAAGAAGAGGAAGAACCAAGCAAGACAAAACCTCATACACAATCAAGCCTACTCAAGAAGAGTTCTGTGCATACAAAAGAACATTGAAGAACTTCATCGACTACATCTCACTTCCTTTGAACCTTAAGCATACGACACTCTTCTTCTCAAACAAAAACGAGAAGAGGACTCAGAATAAATTCTGACCAAATACAAAAGAGTCCAGAGCTACACTGAAATCACTAGATCCATTTCTAAACTCTACATCTCTGCTCTGTGATACATTTTTTTTACATCTTGAGCAGTGTGTGTTATCTGCTGTATTAAACACACACACTGACTCCTGTACTTTCACTGGAGGATCTGTAAATCCTCAACAAAACTTTTTACACTTCATTTCCCACTGTGGATAGTGGTAGAGGTCGTGTGAGACCTGGACAGCTCTAAGCTGTTTTTTGTTTCCCCACGCAAAACTGTGGTAGAGGTCTTGTGACCTGGACAGTGTGTTCACTGTTGTTAACCCCAATCCAGGGTGTGGATCATTTTTATATAAACTTTTGAGAGGACTAAGTCTCGGCTTGAGACTGAACCTCTTGGTTAATTCTATGTGTTTGTAGTTACATACTATATCCATACTACATATTTATTTCATATTCCGCTGCTATTACTTTGAAATATAATTTGTCTTCAAAGATACTTTGATAGTTAAACTCGCAAGTGTTTATGTTTATTATAAACCAGTAAGTTAGTTTCAAAAGTTAATTTAATCATATGATTAAGTTAACTGAGAACTAATCAATCTTTGAGAAACTAGTTGAACCTTTATAATCTATATAAATTCACTACAGTTTAATATATTTTTGAAATAGGGGGATTTTAATAAACATTGTTTTTAACAAAAAATTTTAAATGGAACTAAATTCACCCCCCTCTTGAGTATCCACTCCGACCAACATTTGGTATCAGAGGTTGGAAAATATTTTCTAAAAGTACTCTATTTTTCAACTGTGATTTTAGTTGTATTTTAAAGTTCTTAAAATTTCTGTTATTTCTAAATTTTTATCTCTTTAAAATTCTTTTTGTGATATCATGGATAATAGACTTGAGGGTGCTGCTACTAACCGACCACCTTTCGTTAATGGAAACTACTATGCTCAGTGGAAACTTAAAATGAAAATTCATCTAGAAAGCATGAGTTTTGATATTTGGACTGCTATTGAATCTGAATACAAAATTCCCACTACTGATAGATCTACTTGGGATGAACCTACAAAGACTGCTTACAATAATAATTGTAAAGCTATGAATTCCTTGTACTGTGCTCTAGGAGATGAGGAGTTTAATATAATTTCTACATGTAAAACTGCATATGAAATTTTGGATACCTTAGCTGTTTCTCATGAAGGAACAACTAATGTTAAGGAGATGAGATTGAATACCTATAGTATTAAGTATGTTAATTTTATGATGAAGCCTGATGAACCCATTTCTGATATTTATCTCATGTTCAATGAAATTATCAACACAATGACTTCTTTGGGAAAGTATGTTCCAGCAAAGGAACAAATCATGAGAATTTTGAGATGTGTACCTGAAAGATGGAGAGGAACCTCTGTCTCCATTAGAGAATCGTGTGACATTGGAGAACTGCCTGTCAAAGAACTAATTGGTATGTTGATTATGTATGAAGAAGAACTCAAGGTAAACAAAGAAGAAGATGATGAACCTAAAAGGAAGTCTATTGCCTTCAAGACTACAACCTCAAAGAATAAGGATAAGGAAAATCCTCAAGCTATCAATGAAAGTTCAAGCAGTGAGGAAAGTGAGAATGATTCTGACAGTGATGCTGAGATGGCTCACATTGCTAGAAGATTTAATAAATTCTATAGGAAGAAGAAGTTTTTTCAGAAAGTCAAACTACAAAGGCAAGTATGATAACAAAGGAAACTGGAAAAAGGATTGGAAGAAGTCTGATAAATCATATGAAGTTGTCTGTTATGAATGCAAAAGAAAAGGACACATAAAAGCAGACTGTCCAAAGCTGAAATACAGAAAGAGGTATGAATACAAGGATAACAAGTACAAGAAAGTCATGAAGGCTACTTGGAGTGCTTCAAAAGACAGCACAAGTGAAGCTGAATCTTCAGACTCTGAAAGGAATCGAGCCAACATGTGATTCATGACAAACACTTCTGAGGTAACATCATAAACTCCTACTTTAAATTCATATTATTCTGGGGATGATTCTGAATGTGATAACATGTCTAAATCTGAACTGTTTGAATATTGTGATATGCTTGAAGAAACCTGTAATGAGATTAAAGATAAATATAAAGGTTTAAATAAATAGTATGCTTTAAGTGTTAAGCATAAATCTGATCTGGATATAGAAGTAGAAAAGAATGCTCAGCTGCTTAAAGAGAATACTGAACTAAAATTGTCTAATGAGCAACTCAGAAAAGACTTAGAGAAGTTCACAAATGAAAAGAATACTCTAACACAAATGCTAGGAAAGCAAGTTTCACCTAGATATACTACTGGTATAGGATACCAACCTGGACAAAGAAAAGTTGCCAAAACTAGATTCATTACTAAATCTGGACAGAAGATAGTTAATTCTGGAACTTTATATGCCTCAACCAGATATATTCATAGTTATGGATCTAATAAGGTTTATCGTTCAAAGAATGTTAATTCTACAAATTATATGAGACCCATTAGACAAATATGGATACCTAAAGTATCATTGGCTAACATGTCTGGACCCAAGAAGATCTGGGTACCAAAATCATCTTCCATCTAAATCTATTTTGTAGGAGACCTGCTTGAAGAGCAGTCACAAGAAGATATGGTACTTAGACAGTGGATGTTCAAGACATATGTCAGGATAATTTTCATGTTTCAAGAGCTTAGTAAAAGTTTATGGAGGCTTTGTCACTTTTGGTGATAATTGAAAAGGAAAAATCATCGGCTTAGGCCAGATTGGTAACACTGATTCAATCTTGGTTTCTGAAGTTTTATTTTTCGATGGACTTAAATATAACTTGTTAAGCATTTCTCAGTTGTGTGATGATGGTTTTTATGTGAAATTTAAAAATGATTATTGCAATGTTTTTAACTAAAAAAATGTTTTAGTATTTTCTGCTTTTAGAAATGAAAATGTTTATGCTGTTGATTTAGATTCTTTAGCTAAGCAGAATATTTCTTGTTTAAATGATTTTCATAAAGAGTCTTGGCTTTGGCGCAGAAGACTAGGACACTGCAATGTACACTCACTTAGAAAACTTTCTAGGAAGAACTTAGTTAGAGACTTACCCAAACTTGAATTTCCAGCAGACAAAGTTTGTAATCCCTGTCAAAAAGGAAAGCAACATAAAGATTCTTTTAAATCAAAGAAATAAGTGTCAACTTCTCAACCTCTCGAGTTGGTTCACATGGATTTATTTGGACCTTCTAGAGTTTCTAGTTTGAATGGGAAGCACTATGTCTATGTTCTTGTAGATGACTTTTCTAGATATACTTGGGTATATTTTCTAGCTCACAAAAGTGAAGATTGTTCTTACTTTGTTAAATACTCCAAGTCTGTAGAAATCTTAGTGGACTCAAGATTAAGACCCTGAGAAGTGATCATGGTCGTGAGTTTGAAAATCATGAGTTTGATTCCTACTACTCACACAATGGCTATAGTCACAATTTCTCTGCCCCTAGGACACCCCAACAAAATTGTGTAGTAGAGAGAAGGAATAGAACCCTTAAGAAATAGCTAGAACTATGCTCAATGAATATGAACTGCCTATTTACTTTTGGGCTGAAGCTGTAAATACAGCTTGTTATGTCATTAATAGAGTCTTGATCAGACCAGTCCTTAAGAGGACCCCTTATGAGTTGTGGAACCATAGGAAACCTAAGGTTAACTACTTCAAAGTTTTTGGCTGAAAAGTCTTCATTCTTAATACTAAAGACCATCTTGAAAAATTTGCATCCAAGAGTGATGAGGGAATTTTCCTAGGTTACTCTATCTCTAGTAAAGCCTATAGAGTTTTCAATAAAAGAACCAAATGTGTGGATGAATCTGTTCACATCAAATTTTATGAAACAGATCCACACGAACCAAAAATCTCTCTTGAAGATGATCTCTCTGGTTTGAATCTCAATGATAAAGACAATAGACCTATAGTTAAAACATCCAGCTCTGAAAATTCTCCAGAACCTGCTTCTGTTGAACCTCAATCTGTAGATGAATCTGAAATCTCTAGCCCTATCTTTTCAAGACCATCTAGGACTCTAAAGAACCATCCTTTAGATGCTGTTGTAGGAAATCTAGATAGAGGAACACAGACTAGATCTTATCTAAGAAATCAGGTTGAACATCAAGCATTTCTTTCACAGTTAGAACCTAAAAATATCAATGATTCTATCAATGATGAATTTTGGGTAATGGTTATGCAAGAAGAACTAAATCAATTTGAAAGAAACAAAGTCTGGTAATTGGTAGAAAGATCTAAGGACTTTTTGACCATAGGCACAAAATGGGTGTTTAGAAACAAAGTTTATGAATCTGGATACAACATTAGAAATAAAGCTAGGCTAGTTGCACAAGGTTACAATCAAGAATAAGGAATTGACTATGAGGAAACCTTTGCACCTGTAGCTAGATTAGAGGCTATTAGGATCTTACTTGCCTATGCATCACATCTGAATTTCAAGTTATATCAAATGGATGTCAAAAGTTCATTTCTAAATTGTTTTATTATTGAAAATGTTTTTGTAGAGCAACCACCTGGTTTTTTAAATCCTCATTTTCCAAATCATGTTTTTAAACATTCTAAAGCTTTATATGGTCTAAAACAAGCTCCAAGAGCTTGGTATGAAAGGCTTTCAAACTTTCTTATCTCAAAAGGATTTACAAAAGGATTAGTTGATCCCACTCTTTTTATAAAAAGGATTTCAAAAGATGTATTAATATTACAAATCTATGTTGATGATATTATTTTTGGATCTTCTAAAAATTCCTTATGTACAGATTTTTCAAAGATTATGCAAAATGAATTTGAAATGAGCTTAATTGGAGAGCTTAAGTATTTTTTTGGTTTTCAAATTTTTCAAACTAAAGATGGAATTATTTTAAATCAAAGTAAATATACAAAGGATATTTTAAAACGTTTTGGATTGGATAGTATTAAGGAAAGTGATACACCTATGAGTACTACCTATAAATTGGATACAGATGAAGCTGGGAAACCAGTGGATCAAACCAATTACAGAGGTATGATTGGGAGCCTACTTTATCTTACTGCTAGTCGACCAGACATTATGTTCAGTGTATGTATGTGTGCTATATTTCAAGCTAATCATAAAGAATCACACTTACTGGATGTTAAAAAGATTTTTAAGTATCTTAAGTATACTGTAAATTTAGGCTTGTTTTATCCAAAAGGACAATCATTTAACCTAACTAGTTATTCAGATGCTGACTTTTCTAGATGTAAGTTAGATAGGAAGAGCACATCTGGAACATGTCATTTTCTTGGAAAATCCCTAGTATCATGGTGTAGTAAGAAACAGAACTCATTTGCATTGTCTACTGCCGAGGCAGAATACATAGCTGCTGGTAGTTGCTGTGCACAAATTCTGTGGATGAAACACACTTTATTGGATTATGGATTTTATCTTAAACATTTTTCAATTAACTATTACAATACTAGTGAAATCAATATATCTAAGAACCCTGTGTCTCACTCTAGAACTAAGCACATTGATGTCAGACATCACTTTCTAAGAGATCATTATCAAAAAGGTGATATTTCTTTAAAATTTATTAGTTCTGAACACCATTTAGCTGATATCTTCACAAAGCCTTTATGCTCTGAAAGAATGAAATTTATTAAACAAGAGTTGTGTATGATCAATCTGAGAAACTGATCTGTGAAACTGATCTGTGAAACTGATCAGTGCAACCGATCTGTCATACATATTTTTTATTATATTGTAATTAATTAGTAAATTTCTTTTATACTTTTTATGGGAACCCTAAATGATAAAATAAATGATACACGGATATTTATCTTCCCTAAACCTTTGACCTTTCATTTCCCGCTGATCCTTTCAACCTCTCTTCCCCTCTACTTCGAACCTTCGAACTCCTGCCTTCCCAAAATCCTCGGATGGATAAGAAAAAGAGACCAAGCAAAGGACCGGATAGCCCTGTACCTTCAAAGCGTGCTCGAGGCGAGTCGAGTAGTACCTCTCAACGATCAGTAAATACGAACCTGGAAACTCGGATTGTTGCTATAGAAAGAGAAGTCAGCTCTGCGTGGCTCTTGTCAAGTAAGTCACTGTTGCTGCAAGTTCATGAATCGCAAGGATGGATAGACTGGTTTTCTGACAACTCTCGAATAGACTACCCGAAGCTAGTACATGAGTTCTATATGAATCTGGAAATCACTTTAGATGGTGTGGAGGCTGCCAGGATGTCGTCTGTGGTAAAAGGAAAGAAAATATCCTTCTCATCTAAGCAGTGGGCTGAGTGCTTGAATGTACCTCATGAAGGTCGGTATGAGGATTATGCTGGGAATATTCCTCCAACATCTGATTACTTCTCTTATGAATTAGCTCTAGAGCTTCTGACTGGAAACAGAGAGTCACGAAGAATCACAACTTCAGAATTAGATGGTGAATGTAGACTTCTTTTCAAGTTTATTCAGCACCAACTTTTCCTAGGAGAGGAGATTTTGCTGCTGTAAAGTATGAGGATGTTTTCCTGTTGTTTCTTCTCTAAACACATGAGAAGATCAATTTTTGTAGATATGTGATGGTGCACATAGCTGGCATGGTAAAACCGTCCAAGAAAGCCACTTCCTTATTTTATTCAAAGATTATATCTACCATGCTCAAGAATCTAGAATGTATTGATGAAGATGGTGTAGTTGATGAAACAGATCATACCTTCTATCTCAACAAAGAGATCTGAAAGAGGATGAAAATCAATTGGAATCCATTGAAGAAGTGCTGGGTTGCAGATGAAGTTAAATTGTATGAATCCTACAATCCCATAGATCATGGCAAGAGGCCAAAGGATTTGAGAGACCCTGGCTTGAAACCAGATGAGGAACCGGTTTATTTTTATGATGATGAGCAAGAAGAAGAAAAGGATGAGGCCACCAAAGCCCAAGAGCAAGAAGAAGCTGCAACTGAAGAAGGAAGTATGTCATCTCCGGATGATAGGAGTGATCCTGACACTGCTAGTCCCAAGAGAACAATAGAATTTGGACCTGCAAGTCCACCCTTAGCCCTACCAGAATCAGAACCTATTCTTGGTGATGAAGAAGATTCTGATACTGAAGAATATCACAGTGAAGCTTCTGAGAAGAGTGACGATGGACGTGCTGATGATGCTGAGGCCGTTGTTGATGGTGATAACAGACCAATGGATGGTCTTTATAAAGATAAAATAGAATCACCTCAGTCAGAAAAAGAAATACATATCAGTGGCACGGTTGATTCACCAAAAATCAGTGGAACAACAAGCTATGAGAAACCAAAATACACCCTGTGTGCTGCTGTTTGGGATGACTACCCTGGTTATGCTGTGTTGGGCTTAGAATATTCTGAAGAAGAAGAAGCAATGCCAGAATCTGCTACAGCTGTGAAGAGGAACCTCCCAAGAGAAGAAAGGTCTGTTCCTGCTGTTGATCCTACAAATGTTAATTTTCCTGGTTCTGGAATCTCTCAAGCTGATCATAATAAGTTTAAGATTGAATTACTTACTGCTGTGAGAGACACAGTTAGAGAAGAAATTTCTAATGCTCTTACTCAAGTGTCTCTACAAGTTTCTGAAAATTCATTGGATGCCTTCTCACAAAGAGTATCTAATGCTGTGAAGCCAGACCTGGCCAATACTGGTGAACTTATTGGAAGGCACATAGCCTTTTTGAATCAGACTATGAAGGATCTTCACACCGGCTTGGTATCTCTATCAAGCGAATTCCGATCAACCATCTCTGGTATGATGGAAGTTTTGAGAAATTTGATTGAACATCTCAACAAGTCTGACCTGAGGAAGTTGAAAGCTGAGTTAACTCACATAGTTGGCCAAGCCAGTACAGGCAAGGTAACAAAGATCACTACCCGTGATCTAGAAGCTCTAAGAGAAGTTGTGCATGATGAGTTAGATGTTGTTAGACAAATTCTTGATTTAGAATCTTTGAGGAAGATGAAAGAGCTCTGTGATAACAGTCATAAGATGGCATTGGTTTATTCAGAAGATGCTAAGAAAGCTCTTCAAGAGATCAAACAGAAAGTTGATAATTACTTTTCCAAGATTTATACAAAGCATGAAATGGCTGCAAACTTCAAGGTGTTGGCAGAGAATCTGAAATTACCTCCAGTCACTCAGGCCTTCAAAACTCAAGTCCGTCAGTTGCAAGATTTTACCCCTTCCTTGGCACAGTTCATGGAGAATAAAGATGATTTTGACAAAGCTATGAAGTATAGAGCAGAATTCATTCAGGACTTCATTGATCTTTTGAAGCCCTATTTGGATGGACAGGCCACTGTAATAGTAGTTCCTACTTATGAACCTCTCAGTGACTCTGATGTAGCTCCAAATCAGCTATCTGTTGCTCAAGCTCTATCTCAGTTAAGACCAGTCCCTCAGCAAGCTTCTCAACCAGCTCCTGTTTCTCAACAACAACTCTCTGTGGCACCTGCTCCTACACCTGCTCGAGTTGTCCTACCACCACTTCAGATTCGCCAAGTCCAGCCTACCTCCAAGCCTTCAAACTTACCCTCTATTTATCCCAAAAAAAGGCAAATCCCCTTTGTATCCCAACAAATAGTTGTGTATTGTTTTTGATGGGGTGAACAATGTGATGCTTGTAATATTTTGTACTTTGTCCATTTTTTTCTCTTTCCTCTCTACTCTATGTTGACTGCTTTTACTGTCACTTTCACTTATATGTTTCCCTCCTTTTTGATTATCCCAAAGGGGGAGAAGAAAAATAATGAAGAAAAAGAATGATATATGGGAGAAGAAAGATGTATGGGAGAGATATATGGGAGAGAAAAGATGTCTCTCTTAGGGGGAGAAATCTGTATAATATATATGGGAAATTTAAATTAAGGGGGAGATTTATATATCTCTTTATATTTATTCTCTTTATGGTTTAATTCTCAGTATGTTTTTATTATGATATATCATATTATTTATATTTTATGATAAAGATTTGTGATTATCAAAAAGGGGGAGATTGTTGATCCCTCTAGAAGATTGTTGATTTCATGTCTATGATTGATGTTTTAATAATCACAAATCATCACATACCATTAATGCTTAATCTGGTTTGACTTATCATAAACTTAATTACAATCTGTGAATGAATCTGTTATCCTGTTTTTGTCTATGCTTATTGACTTACAAAGTATTTTGGAAGTCTTCTGGAATCAAAAGACATCGGAAGCACCGATCCAATTTCAACAAACATCGGAAGCACCGATCCTATATCAACAGACATCGGAAGCACCGATCCAATTTCAACAGACATCGGAAGCACCGATCCAATTTCAACATACATCAGAAGCACCGATCCAATTTCAACAAACATCAGAAGCACCGATACAATTTCAACAGACATCGGAAGCACCAATCCAATATCAAAGGACAACGGTCACACCGATCCGATATCAATCTTACTCACCGATCAGATGACAGACCGATGCTGATCAAAATGACTCACCGATCAGATGACAGACCGATGCTTATCAAATTGACTCACTGATCAGATGACAGACCGATGCTGATCAAAATGACTCACCGATTAGATGACAGACCGATGCTGATCAAACTGACTCACCGATGCAAAATGACTCACCGATCAGATGAAAGACCGATGCTGATCAAAATGACTCACCGATGCAAATGACTCACCGATGCTGATCTATCTGAGTCACCGATCATTACTCACTAATGCTGATGACCTACTGAACACTTGATTCTTCAATAGTCATAAACAACTGTTTGAATTTCATTATCTTTATCTTTATTTAATCTAACCAATGGTCATATTAGGTATATTTTAATGCTCTATCAATTAATTAATAAAGGTTGTAGGATGTCAGGAAACCGTACCTTGTACCTGCGGAAAGGAAACTTTTTCTGTCTTCCGAAGCATGTGACATAAGTACAAGAAGACTCTGCTAAAGAAGCAAGTGTGTGGACGGAAGAACAGAAGAAGGATATAGAGGAAAGAAAGAAGAGGAATAACCAAGCAAGATAGAACCTCATACACAATCAAGCCTACTCAAGAAGAGTTCTGTGCATACAAAAGAACATTGAAGAACTTCATCGACTACATCTCACTACCTTTGAACCTGAAGCATACGACACTCTTCTTCTCAAATAAAAACGAGAAGAGGACTCAGAATAAATTCTGACCAAATACAAAAGAGTCCAGAGCTACACTGAAATCACTAGAGCCATTTATAAACTCTACATCTCTGCTCTGTGATACATTTGTTTTACATCTTGAGCAGTGTGTGTTATCTGTTGTGTTAAACACACACACTGACTCCTGTACTTTCACTGGAGGATCTGTAAATCCTCAGAAAACCTTTTTACACTTCATTTCCCACTATGGATAGTGGTAGAGGTCGTGTGAGACCTGGACAGCTCTAAGCTATTGTTTGTTTCCCCACGCAGAACTGTGGTAGAGTTCTTGTGACCTGGACAGTGTGTTCACTGTTGTTAACCCCAATCCAGGGTGTGGATCATTTTTATATAAAATTTTGAGAAGACTAAGTCTCGGCTTGAGACTGAACCTCTTGGTTAATTCGCTGTGTTTGTAGCTACATACTATCTCCATACTACATATTTATTTCATATTCCGCTACTATTACTTTGAAATATAATTTGTCTTCAAAGATACTTTGATAGTTAAACACGCAAGTGTTTATATTTATTATAAACCAGTATGTTAGTTTCAAAAGTTAATTTAATCATATGATTAAGTTAACTGAGAACTAATCAATCTTTGAGAAAGTAATTGAACCTTTATAATCTGTATAAATTCACTACAGTTTAATCTGTTTTTGAAATAGGGGGATTTTAATAAACATTGTTTTTAACAGAAAATTTTAATTGGAACTCAATTCACCCCCCTCTTGAGTATCCACTCTGACCAACACCTAGTCAACTCCAAGAAGCTTCTAAAAATCCCTAATCCTTCTAGAAACTCTCCCCTTGGATGAAGGAAATTCAAGAATGAAATTTGGCTCAAAAACAATGAGAGATACATGTTTTAAGAGGTGGCGTGTTCTCTAAAATTCCATTCCATTATTCTACTTCTTCACTCAGAATTATATAATTTCTCTTTGATTAAATAACTACAATAGAATCCTCAATATACTAAGTTTATTTTATGATAAGTATTAAAACTAAGCTTGTAGAAACCTTTATCTAATATATTTAGAACATAATGTTTATATGGACGATGAAATTCTTTCTCACGAAATGATGATTGTTAAATTTTTCCATACCACCACTCTTGGTGGATTCTGATGGAACTTTATTAATATTTTATATACGTAATATACATATATTGTCTCTATGATCTTTTATTTTTCATTTATTTCATACCTATATTGTTTCCATAATGTAAAAATTCGATAATACCATTTGACGAAGTGCGAACTATGACCCCCTGAAAGTGATATGACTTGTTCATACCATACATGGAATGTATAAAGGCTGGTTCTAAATAACTTATTTAATGTATATATAATATGATATTATTATGTAATTATAATATACATATTTATCATTTGGTTTTCAATCCATTTAAAATGAACATAATTAATGAAAGTAGTGCTCTTGGTACGTACTGCTTACCATCTCCATGAAGCAGCATTCCATTTTCATATATACAAATGATATGGACTATTCTAAATACATGTATATAGGATATATATGATATATATGATATCTAAATCATGAATAAATTTTTTTAGATAATGTAAATTTGACGACATGGGAAATTTGTATTTAAAACAATTCATTTTGACTAATGTACCGAACATCGAAAAAAATACCAATATGAACATGAATAATTACACGATTGTTATTGCAAGGTGGTAAGTGATATAAAAGGAATAATAAAATTTAAAAAGGATCTGATGAGATTGTAATTATCTTATTTTTATTATTCATGGAGATAAAGAACTACCAAGACAAGTCGAAGACAAGGTAAGGGAATTCATCTAAATATCCCTTCATTAAGGCATACATTGATTTATAAACAAATTTCCTTTATACAATGTATAACTGCCTTTGAATTTTAATTTAATTCAAATAGAATATTTTATCGACTATTCTTTTTAATGAATGAAAAAATGATTTATTGTTTTTAATATATGTGGTGACAATGACCTTTCCTCCACCACGAGCACTATTTGATATTTGGCTTCCATAACAAGATGTAATGTTTTTAAAAGGAAAATAAATAGAATATACTCTTTTTACGTATTTTTTTTATTGAAAATAGTTTTGAAAATTGATTGATTATGTAAATACATTTAAATTTATTATTGTGATTGAAATGGGTAAATGTTATCTTTCCTTTATTCATGTTCATGTTTTATTATTATGTTATCATTCTTGGGCATTGTTTACTTATAAGGTTAGTTCTGTGATAAACCTAGGTCAATTGAGCCTGATATAGCTCTCCAATGCATTGGACAATGTGATGGAGGTAAATTCTAATGTTTCTCCTAATAGATTTAGGAAATATTCTATGATGGGTATTGAAAACATAACTCCTGATGTATTTATTAATGATACAATGTATGTATGTTATGGATTCCACAAGTTACAATTATTATTTATGATTTCGATCTGTTACTCAAAAATCATTTGATTTCATGAGGTATGTTACAGTGCTTATTTTGTTGTATGTATTTATGGACAATGTTTTCTTTCATTATTTTATAACCCTTACTGAGCTTTATATTCTCATCCCAATTTTTTGAAATGTTTTCACAGGGTATAAGGAAGGTTAAGAGAAAGGAATAGCTCAAAAATATTTATATCAAGAATACAATTCTTATTTTCTTTTAAGGTTTTTTATTTTTTTAAAAATGGATACTGAGTAGAATTTTCTAAATTGTAATATTTTAGATGTCATATAATAGATATGGCATAATTCTCATAAAATCTAGTCCTGAAAATATACTCAATGTTATATCATTATTTAACATAATATTAAGTATTTTTTAAGGCTAGGGCCTTATAATTGTTATGTAAAGTTAAGGTTTTGAAATGTTAGGGTCACTAATGTTGGTATCATAGAAAAGGAATAGATAACATTTGGAATCAAGAATAAGAAACAAAATAATGAGATCCCAATGTATATATGTCAGTATATGTCTAGGGATGTCTCTGTCGATAATTATACTGATGAATTAACGTTTAAGAAAATGTCATGGAATTTTGTCAAATGGAAGAGTCAGTGGGTTTTATGGAATACATAACTATCTTGAATGTAAAAGTAGATGTAGTTCTAGAAAAGAGGTGCCTAGTAGTAACAAATCATGCACAATGTTATATGTATGACTTAGGGTAATCTAGTACACAACAACGGACCTACATCTCACCATGTATAACACTCCCATAGGATATTCTTTGGGAATTCACACACTCTACAAAAACCATCATGAAGGACATAGATTTATGTTAGTTTTGAAAAACCTAGGATAAACCAAAGGTGTTATAGATTATATAAGTATTCATGGATTGGATGTACTATAAGTAAATATCCTCATAGCAATTTGGTTTTTTCTATGATAATTAATTCTCATACTATGATTTAGGTTTTATTCAATTGTGGGAACCAGAATGAATTGGATTAATTTTTAATGTGATGGAATTTTAATTATTATTATTATAGTTTCATGATCACTTTAGTGAACTATGTAATAATTAGGCCTCATCAGTTTTTACAAAACCAAATTAATAATTTTTACTAAAACAAACACTTGGACTCACCAAGGAACAGAAAGAAGGATCTCGCTGAGAGTTTGAGTAATGTATTCCATGATTGGAAAGAAGATTCGTCTTCCATTGTGAAAATAATGTGGAAAGAATAAAATAATGGGATTTCTTAGAGTAGCAAGAATGTTTTTGAATTTCAAAAATAAAGAAACAAAGAAAGTGACTAAATGAGAAAAATTAAGAGTTCTGTTGACGAAATGGATGGGAAATTTGGTCTCCCTAAGTCATCATCGAAGGAAAAGATTTTTATGTACGGATAAAATGGTTATTATTGGACCGATGTCCCAATATGAAATTTATTAAGATAAACATCATGGTGGTGTGAGTAATGGTTACATTGGAGATGATAATGAGTCTCAAGATGTAATGTTAAAGGAAAGAGGAATTATTGGTAAATTAAGGATGAAGTGATCAAAGTATTTATTTATTTGGATTCATAATTTATGAATTATTAAATATACAAGTAATTTTCTACTAAAATTTTTTCCTTAGTATTTACATGTTTATTTTAGACAAGTGATGTGATTTAATGACAAGATGATATTTTTCATAAAGGCAGGTAATGTTTAATTTGTTCGATATGATAAGATAATGTGGCATGGATAATGATACATTAGTTATAAATATGTAAATAGTATATATTTTCTTATCTTAGAAACATGTAAGGTATTGTTTATAGCTGGTTTATTTTTTTAGTGATGAAGTTTAAATAAAATTTGTATTAAATGAGTAAACCCAATATACATTGGAATGATGAAGCATGCATGTTTTCCAAATGGATTTAAGGTAATTCAGGATGTTATCAAGTTTTAAGAGAATACATGATGAAGGTATTAAAATAAAGAAACTGTGACCACCAAGTGATACTTTTTTATACATGGAATAAATGGTATGATGATTTCATGCCTCACATTATAATGTTTTGGATTGTTCATCATTGAGTAGGGTTATAAGGTTAACCACTCAAGAAAAAATTAAGTTAAAATTCGGAGGAAATATTGGTGTGATGGATTTGGGTTGCAAACCAAGGTTAAAATTATAAAAAAAATATTTACATTATTTCAAGGATTTCTATCTTATATATTATATTTGTGTGGTTTTAAAAAAGGACAAAATGTATTTTAGTTAATAACCAATCACATCTGAAAAGGAAACATGTCTTGAACCCTTGACTGAAAGACGATAAGGGATTTATAACTACCACTAGAATACACGATGTCCGGGTTAATGTATAATTATTTTTTTGTATTAAATATTTATGATGAATTAGATTTGTTAATTTTTGATATTAATGCATTTTGATTTTTTAAGAGACAAGTAGAGGGACATTTTAATTTTTACGTGCCTTAAGATCTGTTAAAAGATTATTTTATTGTATGAGTCCTCAATGTTAATTTTAGGACACTCATTCAATTAGTTAATGGATGTATTAGAAAATATTCAATGCACAAAAAAAGAATTAGATTTTGTTAATACAAATTTTTATTGAATTAATAAACAATCAAAAAGTGATCGAAAAACTGTTTTCATAATACATTAATTTTTGTTGAGCTGATGTCCTTTCAAATTATCAAGAATTTATGACATTGAGGGCATCAACATTATATTGATATTTCAATTTTTTTGGAATTTATGACCACAATAACTCCTTATAAATATTTACAGTTTCCTCAATGTACAATCTTAACCCCAAAATATGTTCTCATCTGCCGAAACATAGTTATATGTTACATTAGGAAACCCTTATGCTTCCAAATTTCATTTTTAAGGTAAGTTTTAGTATCCAATTTTACAATGTTATTTTCTAGGAATGAGAAAGTAATGTTTTAAAACATAGACAACCATGTTGAAGTTCAAGGGTGAAATACATATTAAGGGGGGTAGAATGTAACACGCCAAATTTTTATGGATATCTTTTTTTATTTTTTTTCAAATAAATTAAAACTTCATCATGAAATGCACTATGAAAAATGTTACTATTAACTAATACAACATTTAGTTTGATACATTCAACACTAACTTGTCTTATGTTTCATATAACACTGAGTTGGCATACGATACATGCAAAACTGAGTTGGTGTATGATACACATAACACAGAGATGGCATATGATACACGCAACACAGAGTTTCTATGAAGAATCATTTGATTTTTAAAAAAATATATAATTATAATATAGACATTAAAATTTTTGATATTAATATTCACAACATCATTTCATATATTTTTCTATAAATATTTTATAGAAATAAAATGATCTGATAATTAAATATAAGATTTTTTTGCGAAGTCCATATATGTATAAAAATATTGTATTTAATGTCCTCATAAAATTTATTTTAATCAAATTTATAAATTTTATTTTATATAATTAATCAGGTTTTTTAATTTTTAAGGTGGGAATTCTCTAATATTGAATTTTTTTAATTTTTCTGAGAAACATCATTTTTGGGATTAATAGTGAAAAATACCAGTTTATAATTGAAAGTATATTTTAACTATATTAATTTATAAGGATAAAATGTATATTATTATTATTTAAAAGCATATTTAGATTATAATTTTATCAATTAATATAAATTTAGTCATTGGAACCATTTCGACATCGAAATTGGACATAATCACATGAAAAAATGTTGATCTTTTTTAAAATAAAAACCCCACGTGTCATTCCAACAGTGGGAATATTTTTATATTTATTTATGCCACATATGTTATTATAATTTTGAAATAATAATTCCCTATTTTTAGTAATAATAATTTAAAATTTCTAAAAATGTCAAATTTGTTTTTTACAGTAAATATTAATAAAGGTGATTAAAATTAATTAAGTCATCTAAGAGAAAAAATAGGTTAATAAAGTATTAAACCTTAAATATAAGAATAAAACGACCTAAAATCATGTACAACACCCATTGGATTAATATATTTCGGCCATTAACCTGAAATAATGGATTTTTTTGGTTTTTAATACTTTTTTTGGTGATAACATTTTCACACCTAACTCGTTTATAAAAATTCAATGCAAGTACTTTTCTGTCTCTATAAAAGTCCACCAGCAATACCCATTCCTCGCGCATCTTAAACATTTTATTTTCAGTGAAGATATACCAACTTATCCACCCATATATTCTTTAATTGTCCTATAATCCTCCATTTGGGATGAATGCCTCTTAAAGACTTGTTTTTTCTTAAACCGGAAGGATTTACCTATTTAAGAGGTAACATCTTCTCACAAACTCTTTCCTTTTATATTCCATTATCACCACCAACAACATATTTATTACATAATTATGTGAAAACAACATAATAATACATACACTATTATTTTTCTATGAAATTATTTCTTCCTATACAAACACACACCTCTATCTAATAGATTTTGAATATTCTAATTCTGTATACAATGAACTATTGCCTCACAAAATGATGATTGTTCATTTCTCCTTTACCAACAATCATGGTAGACATTATGATGGAAAATATATTTATATATGTCATATATTTTATTCATTATGTCTTTAGGATTCTTTATTAATTTTATAACACTCATCTCTTTAATTTCCATTGGGAATTTATATGAAAATATTGTTTGAGAATGTGTGGACAACCACACCCTCAAAGAAATGTGATTTGCTCCCAGACTGCCCAAAATGTTTTATGGATGGTTATAATGAACTTTTATGAAATATATTATATATTAATAATAATTTTATAATGATACATATATATATGAATATATATATAGATCTATTTCATTGACTTTATTTATTTCAATATGACAATAAATACTAAAACATTATTCATGAAATTATACGCCTTACCATCTCAATAAACTATGTATTCAATTTCATACTTATTTTGAATAATATTAATATAATATAAATATAAATAGAAATTATATAATTAAAATTTATATCATGTTATAAATTCTGGAATCATGATATATTTATAATTACTAATAATATGACAAATTAAAACATAAGGAATGAAGAAAGATAATATTACACGATTTAAAATATTAACATAGGATCATCACCAAGATGGTAATATAAGGTCATAATTAAAAAATATATTTTAAAATATATAATATTATTCTACTAAAAAATATTTACAATAAACATATATTTTTGTTACATGAATCTTGTTTGAGTACTGAGATAATCCAGACACAGGGTAAGGGGATTTTATCTTACTTTGAATTTCTGTGTGATTCATGTTATGATCACCACTAAATCCTTATGTATGGAGTATATACTGAAAATTATTAATATATATGTATATTTTTTTTATAATTATGATTATTAATATGTCAATTTTATAACCCTTCTTTAATGGGGTTTATCTTTTTAAAGTTACCAAATTGGTAAAACAATTTTTTATAATTTTTCCTTATTTGAGACTCATTTTTTTGGCACCTAAACTACTTTTTCTCAAGGTATATATAAATCCATAATACATTTTATAAATTGAATATAATTATTATCATGATATATTAATATTCATGTAATTTCCATTTCATACATGGAGAGTATAATCCCACTTCACCAAGTTATAAGAGTTTATATCGGCAATCCCATTTTTTGAGATTGATTATGATTATGCTTACATTTGGAAAATCTCACGATTAATATCTAAAGATTAATAATGTCATTACTTATCATATTATTGTAAAATATATCCTTATTTGATATTACCAGTTCGTAAACACTTTCTTACTTAAGATAAAATTTTTATATAAAATATTTTCCTCTCTCACTTTAGTTGGAAATCAATTGTATAAAAAAATGATTTCAATAATGTTTTAGAATATTATTTAAAAATATTGTTGAGTATTATTTTCAAGGAAAAGGATTTTAAAAAATATTTATTGTTTTTAAGCTTCCTTTGTATGTTTTCAAATCTATTTTCATTGTAAAACGTCTTCAAATGTTTTTAGGGCATAAAAGAATTTTTTAAAGAAGAAATGATATTTTCTTCCATAAATGTTTTAAATGATCATTCATAATTATTTCCTATCTATGATAAAATTGATTTTTGTTAATCATGAATTTATGAAGAAATTATTCTATGATTCAAATCACATTATTTCTCTGAATTGATTATTTTTTATGTTATGATATTATTAAACCCTGTTTATATTTCATGGGTTTTATTCTTTTGTTACCCACTACTTTTCATGAGTTATATGCATTTAAAACTCACTACTTTACATGGGTTAGGATTATGATGAAATGTTGATGAAAGTTTTCACTTGCTATAGGTTATGATATGTTTACATGTTTATGCTACCCATTTCATTTCATGGGTTATTATATATTTATTTATGATCATTTGTAATATGTATCAATGATTTAATTATGTGAAGGGTGGGACTTATATCTCCCAATAATGCATTGATTAATTTTTTATATATCATGATATAAACTAATATGGTCTTCGGAATAATCCTTGAACACAATGATGGCCATGGAGTGAACCATGACTACTAAGATGGTATGAGGTGTGAACTCACTCTACAATGATGGTCATGGGTGTAAACCATGACTACTATGATAGTATAGGGTGTGAACACATACAACTAAGATTTTCTTGGAAGAAATTCCTTAGAAACTATGGAAATGATTATATTCTAACGTGTTTTCTATAATTGCATGACTTACTCCTATGTTATTATTTCTTGGATTATGTCCATTTATTCTTTTTATTCATGTAATATAAACTACTTATCGTTATGCCATGATTCATGTATGTGACCTTCGATATGCATGGTATGATCTTATGTTTTCAGGAAAATATTCTAATACTATTATTCTCATGTTTAAAATTACATGTCTTCCTTGTTTACCCTTACTGCGAATTTGATCACACCCATTTTTATCTTTCCTTCCCCAGGTTGTGATGATATCTATTATTTTTTATGTATCTAATAAGGGTTAATGTTAGGGTGAACCCAATATAAGATAATTTTCCTCACATATGTATCTGTTTTCTGTGTTCATGTTTCCAAAGTTATTATACCAACTAAACTCATTAGGCCTCTTTTTATATAATGTTTATGTATTCTATAAAAGTTATATAATTTTAATGTTTTGAAAATCATGTTTCACTATAGTTTATTCTTCTTTTCCAATTACTATTTACTGTATAAATGGTTCATATAAATAAATCAAGTCACCTTGAATGAAATCCTCAATAAATTTTATTGTTTTAGTGAATTGTTGAAATATAATGTGGGTACTACTATGGTATTTCCCTGGAAAATGGATCATATTGAATTTTTTTATAGTTATATCTAATAACTAATCTTGTGGTAGTTATATCTATAACAAGTTAATGATATACATATATATGGAAATAAAATAATGGACCCACACATTATTTCATTACATAGTGTTAGATATGTCTTATATTCTTTTTTCCTATATGTCAAGATGAACTGGAAATGGAAATGTCATAAAATATCTACCAAATAATTGATAGAAAGGGATGAATAATTGATATAAGAATAAAATTTAAATGGGTATAATGTTAGAAGATATCATAGATGTTTATATTCCTTTTATTATTCATGGAGGTTTAGAATTGAGATACAAATAAAGTAAAAATATGACAATGAATACTCAAGATATAATATTTTATCGAAGGATGTAATTTTGGATTACTAAAATTTAGTGTCAGAGGAGTTAAAATAACCCACTAAATTTATGGATAAATTTATATATATAACGTTATACATTAATCATCAAGGGATTGTATTATATAAATTATGGCATTGAATAATTAATCTCTCAAGGGAATTCCTTGTGCTAGAATCTATCATGGATGACATTGATTTGATTGAAAATTATGGTTGTTAAAAAAGAGGTTTTCCAAGTAATAAAATAGAACATTGTTCAACAATATAGAATTATGTGGTCCTAGATCATTTAGGTTACATAATTTATATTTATTATTGAAATATAGATATGTTTGTTTGGGTGTATATACTGATGATTTTATTTTCATGTATTTTTTAGCACACAAAAATTCTTTATAGACCTTTATGAGAAGAAGATTTTTATTTTATACACTACTATATATTGTCTCATTCTAGATATCACATATTTATGTTTTGGTAGGGTTAAAAATATAATTTCTCATTCATGATAACCCTACTAAGACAAACAAATAATCTCTTTCTAGGAAATATAATGATTTATCCATTTCGTACGTACATTAAAGGGAAACATCATAATATTCACCATTTCCAAAAATATTGAATGGAATTATTTCCATTTAGTCCTTTTGAAACTTTTCTTTATCATATTTACACACTTGTGGACTCAACATATGGAGTTCCTTATGGAACGTAATTAGGGGGAACATCATATAAATTACATTGTGTGTGTAATGGGTGTGAGAGCTAGATTAGGAATAATATATTGAGTGACACCAATGATACTAAATATTGATTTTAACAAAGGTGTTATGGAAAAATATTACATAATATTGTATGGATGAGCGTATAAGAGTTGATATTGGTGATAAATATGAATGATTATTTGTGATCTAGGGTTATACCTAGGAAATAGATGTTATAGATGAAATTATTTTCACTTCATAGGCTCATATTATGATTAATGTTAGATTAGGACTATATTTTACAAATCAGAGTCCTCCTAGATTCATTGACATGGACAAAGAACTAGCTTCCACATTAATTTTCATTATTTTAAAAAGATGTATCATTTTTAGACTCAATGCCTCCTTTAAAAAAATGGGTAGGTAATTAAATTGTATAAAATATATTATATTTTTTACATTAGTAATTTGTGGAATCTCATATATCTCTATATATAAATTTTTTAAAAATTAATATTTCACCACAAGGATGACCTCCTAGTGAAATCTCAAGGAAGAATCCTGTCACTATGTTATCCCATGTTGAAATTTAATTTCTTTTTCAATTTTCATGATAATGATATGATCTTGCGGGTTTTGTATTTAATGAAATAAATTAAAAATAAATGGAAAAATCTTAAATTATTGATAGAAAAAACTTATATCCCTATCATTAGTGTATTACTGGTTCATGTCCTCACAGTTCTTATCAAATATTCAAATTCTATTTCTTCTAAATGTAATATTATCATAATAAAACATCCATACATATTAAATAATAATCACTGTATTTATTTAATAGACTCACTGATCGCATACCCAATGCGAAATATTTATGTCACTGTAAGAGTGAATAGTAGAACCCTAAGCATAGTTTCAAAAAACACAATCTATCTAGTTGTGTACACTTTAGGAAAACCATCCCTAGTAGTATACCATAACAGACATATAAATAATCATGGACTAAACATTCCCTAAACAATAAATTCATGAATCAAATACAAAATAATTATGGAAAGGGAATCTAGAATTTGTTGGTAGTTTAGAGAATCATAATTATAATGAGAAATAAAGATCTACAGTCACTCACTCCTCACCACGCCTCATAGTAATGAGAAATTTAAGATAATTTAATTATAAAACCACATAAATACATTCAAATAAATTTAGGCATTAAACTATTATTCTCCATGATACTATCATAATTATGTTCTCCAACCATAATAATGGATTATAAAAAATAGATAATAAAGTAGATAGATTAAAATTAATATCAAATTTTGAAAGTTATATTAATCCCAATTTATATATTAGGATTCATCCTCATGTAATGTTTATTATCCTAACACTTTCATTCTATGAATAATCTAAAAAATATAAAGTGTCTAATGAGATTATCATTATGTGAACAAGATTATTCATTTTATTTATCTATGTTCCAATGGAAACATCATAATAATATTTCTTACCAACTATGTTTTGGTCATGAATTTGATTTAGTGGTCTCATCTCCTTTTACACCTACACTATCATGATATAAAATATCATCTTGTCCAATCCATTCAGTATATAGTGAAAAAATGGATATGTGTTAATATCATTTCCCAAAAATCCTTTCATAATCCCTATAAGGATTTCCATATTCCTCTACAACAAATGAATTTACCCGTACCCAGATTCTTCATGAATCTTCTATAATGACCTTCAATAAGTATATGTGTTTCTATAGTCTATTTTTTATCATAAAAAATGATTGGATGAGAGTATTATAATAAAATTTTAGTTGATACCAATATGAGTATGACATTTTTATGATATTCTATAAATTTGTTGAAACACATATCCATCCTTTATAATTGAGCTTAATAATATGATCTTATTAATTTCCCATATGCCAATATAAATAAGATTCAATTTTTAATACCTCTTCTACATTAATTTTCCAAGTCCCACCATATGGTTATATAATTGATTTAAAATAAATATACCTAATATTATATGATCCAATTATTAGTATATCTGATATAGTTTTATCAAATGATATGATTCTAGATATGGTTGTCTTTATTCATACTCTATAATAAAATCTAATGGTTTGTACAAAATGTCATGAATTTTTTGGGTGTGAGATTGTTATCTATGCTAAAATGTTACAGTCAGAGGTTTATCCAAGTCTACCCTTGTTTATCTCTTCTAGATCCATTGATATGTCAAAATCATAAAAGGAAAACTCCACCAAAGCTTTTAGTACAAAAATATATATTTTTTTATTTTTTGACATCAAGACAAATTTAATTCCCACTATCATGGGATATTTTTTTCCTTAAAATATAGTGGTTATATTTTAATCTATGGTATGTTTATATTATCAAATTTTATGCCGCTTCCCACAATATGATCATTAATTTTTATTCTTTCCATGGCTTCATTTGGATTGATTAAACATTTAAAATAACTAATTAATCCTAAAACATGTATACCATCACATATTAAATGAAAATGTTTAATAGACTAATAAATACAATAAATGTGCTTTAGTTAAATACTTAATTAAAATATAGAAAAATTATTGAGAAAAATCCTATTTCACATCAATATAATAAATTTGATTCGTATATTATTAAAAAAATTCAAGACATAAGTGTTAAATTTAATCTCAATAACTCCCCCACACTTAAATAACTATTAAATGATCAATTAATTAGATTAAAAAAAATATACCATCCACATTAATAATTTTATCATAAAAGTGTTGAATACCATTACTGATCTAACAATAGACACACATATATTTCCTCTTCTACAATATATAGTAACTTATTTCATTTTCCTCACACAATTTCAAAAAATATATTAATTTCATCTAATTCCCACATATACATATCTTCCTATAAATTATATCACTCATCAATAATAAATTCATTTGAAAAATGTATCCTTATTCAAAAAATCATGAAAAATCCCAATATGAATTCAATCCCTATAATTTATCACCTATGAATTCAACAATCTATGATTATCTTGAGGGATTATCATGTTTTATAATTACATTAAGGCAGTTATGTACATTATTCAAATCAAATTAAATATAAAAATATTTTTATCTTAAAATTTACTACATGATTTAAATGTGTGTAACTCAATAAAAATTCCACATTTATTTTTATTTTCATATGATTCACCCCTTTCAATGATTCTATAAATTAATGCAGTCTCACACAATAATAAAAAATTGATGTTATTTCTTATTTCATCTATTTTTTCTGATATTTTAATAAAAATATATGTATGTTTTTTATTAGGTAAATTTATGAAAAATATATATTTTTTGAATATTATAAAATATATTACCCTATAAACTGTAACAGACATTAGAATCGTAATAAAAAGGATACTATAATCCCTTGCTAACTACGGTAAAACTCTCCCACATATCTTTTTTCAATGATAATATTGATAAATTCATATTAATTTGAATTGTGGGGATATAAACATGTAATGTGGAGACCAACCAATATAGTCATGTAATATGACCTAAGAATTATATATATATAAATTACATAATTAAATATGAATAATCCATACATCTCATAATAAAAAATTCTTGAGGATCCTAATTTCATAGTTAATTTAGAGACAAGATAGATATAAAACATATTTATGGATAATGTTTAAAACATCACAAAAAAATTCTTTGTAAACTATACTCATCTAGAATTTTAGACATAATAGTAATCTTCATAACCTATGGAAATGGAAACATAATAATTATAAAATATTATAGATAAATAATGTTGAACATGGTAGATACCATCTAAAACCATATGTGAGCATAATATGAGAATAAGGGTATAATAAATTAATGATCATGCCCCATGAATTATATCACAAATAATTATTCATATCATGTACCTTGACATAACATATTTCATGAGTCATAAAAATATAAAACATCAAATAGTTAGGATTTGTTAGAAAACAACATATCCATAAGTATATTTTAAAAGATTATATCATAAAAAGGTTTCCACCATATTAGTATAAATAACATATCTAATGACCTCCCATAAACAAATTCAATAAACTGTATTCTTGGGAAAACTAATTATGATGGGTTCTTCAGATTGGGGCCACCATTAGAACACCATCATAAGACTAGGATGACCTCCCTTGTTCCATTTTGAACTCATCATATATAAAAAGATATTCAATACAATTCTGCGATATAACATAAATTCCAATCATATAAATAAAATCCACTCATATGAATGAAACATGAAAATGGATGCATTCAATATTCTTACAATAAGTTATTAACCATCATGAAATAATCAAATATTAATAAAATATACATAAAACACAACATAATACATTATAAGAACGTAGGTGGATGTTATCTGTAATATAATATCCCAGACAATGTTTAATTATCGTTAAATGATGTTTACATTGATCAAATAAAACATTCCTAAAAAATTATAATATTCAATAAAAACAAAAAGAAATATACTTTTAATTTTGTAATTAAAAAAACTGAAAATTATGGGTTAAATGGGAATATGATTTTATTTGAGAATCTATGTTTACATGGAATGGATTCTTTATAATTAGTAATTATCATGATGGTGAAAAAAACTCCTTTTTTTATTTGTTAAAAATAAATTCTATTAATCTATTAATAATATTGTAAAAATTGTTTCATATAAGTTATTAAAAAATTATTTTTTAACCATTTAAAAATTGACATTTAATTGAAAATTAATTTAAAAATCATTTGAGCATTGATAATAATATTTATAAAACAATATAAAAAATATGTATATGGAAAAAAATTATATCTAAAAAAAGAGTAGAAATATTGTTGGAATTTATTATAAAATTTATTTCTTTGAATTTTCAACCAAAGGGGAATGAAATGATAAAAAACATTTAAATCCTAAGAACTGAAAAAGGATAATTAAATGTATTGGGATTAATAGATAGAAATGGAAGAGGATTTCATAAACAGAAAGGTAAACATGAAAATTCGTAATTAAAATTGGGATTGCATCAAAAAACCCACGTCTTGTATTCCACCTAGCTGAACATGCATGAATCTACTATATAAAAAATATATTATTATTACATATATATATAGATATGATCTGGGTTAAATATAATTATATTAATTAATATTCAATTATAATTTTATATTTCCATTTTATTAAAACTACAATGTGGTAGTTAGTATTTAGGTGGTCATTGTTCTATATTAAATGCATTTTTCAATTCAACGGTTCCAGTCCATGTACATTGGTCATGGATCTAGAATATTAATCATATCATTAATATATGTATGTTGTTCATGAATAATGGAGTCTAATTAAACACATGAGCAATGTTTCCATTTTCCAACCAATGGGAGAGAAGGATTTTATATTATAAATTATCTTTAACAAATAATATTTTTAATATATATATCATATTTACTTATTACGTTCATGTATATAAAAATCCATGTGTGGCAGTGATGAAATATGAAACATGTTTCTTCATAGTTGAGGTAGTTCTCACATACACATGAATGAGAAATATAATTTATATTAGATGAAATTCGGAAGATAATGATTTTTCCGTCAACCTAATTACATTTTAGTGTACTAATCATATAGTTTACATTTTGTTTAGGTGCATATAAAACACCTAAGTTATAAAAAATAATATTGAAAAAAATAACGACTATATCTATCGACAATTCCTTCGGAATCCTCTATTCAATCTCTCTATAAGCATTATTAGGTTTACATTTTTGTGAGAGCATATAATCTAATACATTGGAATTACATTTCAGATTTTTTTTAATATGAGTTTTTTAATCTTGTATTCTAAAGTTGGGTTGATAAATTAGGATAATAGATTTTCATTTATAATTTTAAGGAATTTCATCCTTGTAAATTATAATACCTTTTAAATATTATAAATTTCATTCTACATGTAATGTTGCACAAAATTTAATTTTTTGTGAATATAAGTTATTTTATATTTAAAATCCACTCATCATTCCAAATTTAGGCATATTTTAGAGATATTTACTACCATACATGTTATTTTAACCATTTACCACATTTAAACTTATCCATCATCACCATATATTTACTTTGGAAACATATTTTTTTAAACAATAAGAATGAAATTATGAATTTTTTTGGAAAGGATGATTCTAAAAAAGAAAATAAATATTATCAAAATTAATTTCTAAAGGTGGTTGAAACCAATTTTAATATTCGTCCATTAATAAATTTAAAACCATTTAAAAAAAATACTTGTCGTTCTGTATAAAAATTGCTTTATTCCCATTAATTTCCTAGTGAAAAAAAGTAGATAAATTTAAAATAATATTAATGAATACATTATCTACCAATTTCATTAAAATTATTAATAAATCATTGTTAACATCACTAATTGAGGTAGAAATATATTAATTTGATAAAAATAGTTTTTTAAATAATTATTTTTATTTTTAAAATTATTTAATCTTAATTTATAAAGAATTTATAATCAATGTATCAATGATCAATAATATTTCCACTCATGTAAATAATAAGATTACATGTATTTAATATAAAAAATGTGGTTTATTTTCATTTAAATGAAAACAAACATAAATAATAACATCTGTGCAAACAAAACATTTACATTTAAGAAATAATTACTAGACTGGTTCCTCTTGTCATTACACAACCATATCAAATATTTAATTAGATATTTTAGTGTTTCCAAAATAAAATTTATTTATATCATTACATAAATGTATTCAGTTTTAAAATAATGAATAATTCAAAAAAAAATTTAAATAATAATCTATAAAAAATTGTACATCTATAAATTGATTTAGCCCCATTTTAATTTTATAAAATTATATATTTTTTTATTTTCAAAAACTGATTTCATTATTCCATTTAGATCGATATTCCATGAATCACAAGTAATCAAACTCATAAAAATATTTTATGAGGAAAATATAATCAGAAATCATAAGTTGTAACATTTTACACCTGAAAATAGTATAACCCTTGTAATTTTGTTTCTAATATTAAAAACATGAGGATACATAGGCCTCAATAAGTTGTTTGGATCATATCTTTCTTCCTCAAACTCATGATTCAACACAAGATTTCGACTAATATAATGGAAATTGTTCCCTAATAATTATCTATTTGACCCATAATTTCTATTAGGTTTTATCGCTTATAATATTTAAACTTCTAACTATACAACCATTTTACATGATATATGTGAATGGTAATATATGTAATTCCACAAAAAATATACATGAAACAAATCATACACGTGATAGAGGTTCAGAGGTATTTTCATGAAAAATGATACCACCCTAATATAATAAGAATGCTCAATGGGAAAAATGTGTATGGTGACCGACATTATATTAATTCAAAATATCATAACCTTCATCCAAGGAGATATTTTAATGACTAAACTACCACATACATATAACTCTAGATATCATTGATTATTCTCAATATTTGTTTTATATTAAATGTGAGTTTCACAGAGGTATTAATAAATAAAAATAACATTCTCTATCATTTTATCACATATCTAAGACCCCAAAAGATTATATTTTATAGCTTCATCCCTTAAATATAGATATTTACACATTATGCCAATGCGGTTTTCATAAGGATCTATCTATATTTTCAAGTGAATGAAATTTTTGTTTTAAAATTAGACTAGAGTAATGTTTAGATCCCAACATCTTTTGAAATTCATATATTTGTCTCTCGTTATGTTCTATATGTTTTAAATTCTCCTCTCATACTAACCATCCTTCAAGGGATGATATGTAGTTCAAAATCTCAACATTACATTCAGTGCTTACTAAAGACATCCATAGGACATCAAAGTGGACTTAAAATCCTGATTATATACAATCGAAAGTATTCATGCAGGAAAAAATAAAAAATTCATAATGTTTATTTGAAAAAGTTTCCCAAGAAAGAAATCATATCTTACACAAATAAAATATCTTGATTTCACATGGCGTTCAAATAAATTCAAAATTGTGTTTTGGTCTTCAAATATCTTGGTATGTTTAATTGAAAAATCCATGGTGATGTTTTCTCATTTCCATATATATATGGGAAATGGTTTTATAATCCTATTAGGCATATGAAGTTCTACCTTATCATATTTATTTACTTCCCATTATGTTATATACTCAACTATACCCATTTTTGATGTTGTCCCACAAAAAAAATTCACATTGAGTTCTCTGTACATAATTATTCTTTGAAGATGGAAAGATAATGATGTGTGTTTTGAATCATATAATATATATATATATATATATATATTCAATTTTGGAATTTATAAATAACATATATAGTTCCAGAATTTTATCATTCCATCATGGTAAATGTTAATCTGTAAAATAATCGATACCTTATTATTAAATTCCATCACCACATTATAAGGAAATTTATTATTCATATAGATAGATATTTTCCCCATTATATGATAAAGATAAAATTTCTCCCATCACATCCCAAATTCAAAGAATATTTTAAATAAATCAATGAGTATTTAATCATTTTCAATCCTCATTAAAGATATTTTAATGTAATCCTTAATTATCAATGAATCATCCATATTATTTTCCATCCCATGGTGGTAATGTATTAATAAGTCAAAATATTTAATCGAATCCAATATTCGAATATAAACGATATTCAACACCATCCTTGTGATTATATAATTTATTATTATATGTAATGTATAAATATCTCACATTTCAGCATTATGATAATTAATTTTCCTTTTCAATGAAAATATTTGTACCTATACCTCCAAAATATAGATTTATGTAACATTTTTTTGGAAACATTAATTGAAGTGGGGAATACAGTACCAATAATAGTGTATATGGAATGTTTTCTAGATTATTAGGTTTTTGAGTTTCCAATTATCAATGTAATGAAAAAATTATTTATATTTAGTATTTAAAATATATATTTGTGACCCCATTGTGAAGTGATGGAGAATATGAATACCTTTTATAGATTCTAATGGATTTTATTTAATTTATAAAACTCAAGGGGGACTCTTCATCAATCTGCCCATAAAAATGTGTAATTCCAGGTTTGAGTTCTATTGAAATATCAATATCATGATAACAGGGAGGAATACAAAACTTCTTATAAAATATAATGGCATATTCTAAAAAAAAGTGTGTATCATCAAGGTTGAGTCTGTTCCAAAATATATGAGCTGGATAAACCTCATGAGAATCTTTTAAGAACAATATAATAGATTTAATTTCCAATGTATATGAATATTCACCATTGAACAGATAAATTTTTTTAGTTTCTATTAGGATATCCAATAAAAATTCTCTTATATGGTAATTTATATAGGTTATCTCTAGAGAAAGACAATATATTTCCAAAAAATCATAAAAAATTACTATATTCTTAATAATAAAAAATTCATGTAACAAATTACCAGAAAGGTCTACTATATAAGAGTTTAATACATGAGATTAAATCATACTATAATTAATATTATTCACTAGTACACAAATTAAAAATCATTTAGGAGGTAATGTAAAACACTCAGAAAATAATAATAATATAAAATAGTTGGTAATTCATGGATTAAAAACATTTTATATTCTACAGTTGAAAATATGTGTAACTTTCAGAACATTTTTATTATGAAACACTTCAGATATTTTTTTCACAATGGAATTTTCATGTTATTTAGGATAATTAGGCTTCTAACAAAAATTTGTCTCAATCACCCTAATATTGAATTAGTTATTAGAATAATTCATGTACTCCTTATAATTTCATCATTTGTGTATAGAAATGGTTTTTATTATTATCAATGTCTCTTATATGGAATTATTTTTAGATACATGATCTTAAGATAATAATATATTATCCAATTTTCCTATCATTTCAATAATCATTCATTTATAGTCTTTTCTAATTTTTCTAATAGGGACAATTGGATTCATTAATATTCAAATATATTTCAAAGATTTACCTCTGCATTTTAGTTGAATGATTTCTTGGAACATTCTTACTGAAAAATAATATCTTAAACTCTTTCTACACCTTGGAGGAAATTTATTCCTCTTACCTAATATTCCTATTATGATTATTCCTCTCATCAACATCACATACCAAATGATAGAAAACAAAAAAAATTGTTTCATGGATTTTTCACTCGAAATCAGAAAATATCATTTTTATTTCATTGACATATCGTTTGACCAATAGTGGTTCATAGGACCCACTACAAGAATATACATGTGTAACATCACAAGAAGGTAATGAATAATAGATATTTTTATCTATGTCTATTTATGAATTAGATAGTGTTTTGAGGCTTAAATGAGAATAAATCCAACCTAAAGCATGGAATACTCGTGTATTTTTAAAAGATTTTTTTACTGCCTTTTGATGGAGAACAATTTTTAAATCTATATTTTGACAATTTTATAATCCCTATTTGTTGAAATAATCTTATTCTTTTTTATTGGGACATTGATATTTACTTTTGGTAAATTTTTGGTATTTTTCCGATAAAGATCATTTTTTAATGAACAGTGAAAAATGTTGTATTTTAATTCAAAACCTCTTTTTAATCAAATTTATTTATATAGTTAGATTATCTTTTTAATTGGTCTTAAAGTGTAAATAGACTATATTTTTACAATATAATACAATGGTGGACAATGGAATTAATTTCACTTTGAAATTGGACTTAAACTAGTGTCAATCTTTTGATATATATTGTTTCATAAAAACACGCTATTTGTCAGGAGAGCGGGAATTAATTATTAAATTAATTAATGTAACTAATTTGTTTTGAATTTTGTAAAATATATTTCATTTTTTAATTCGGAATATCAAATATAGAGTAGGGTGACGTTTTGGTATTTTTCTGAAGAACTTCAATTTTTGATGAATAGTGAAACCACTAAGTGGTACTTAAAAAAACTGATTTTTCATTTAAATGAAAATTTACCACCTCTTTGTTTTTAATATCAAAAATCTAAAATACATGGTTTTCATTAAGAAGTAAAATTTGGTTTAATGAGATTAAAATATTTTTTTTGTGAATAGTAACTTATTATGTTTTTAATAGTGATTAGAGGTAATTAGTGCAATTTAAGGAATAATGATATTATAATAAAATGAAGAAACCTAGACACATTTCTTACCCTTATTGGATGTGTCATGGCTGAACAAGACAAGCCATAGGTCAACTTGGGGACCCCATGGAGCCACTTTGGTAGGAAAACGACATTAATATCTTTTTATTTAATGTTAAAATTAAAATGACACAAACATGAGTTGTTTTAACAAAACAATTTTTAAATAGGGTAATACAAGTCATATTTTTGACTATAAATATTAATTGGAAAGATACAAATATTTCCCACATCATAGTATTTTTTATGGTTTTTAGTCATTAAATAAATTAAATTATTTATGACATCATGATGATGCAACGATTACCTCATTATTTAACGATTTAAATAAAATGAAAAGATAATGTAAAATCTAAGAACTACACTTTTCAAAAGTCTATTTTATGGGTATATTTCGAACCCTTATCACCTTATCCTCGAATTATATCAATTTTGGATATTTTAAATACGAAACTCATTTTAAAATAAAGTAACATTTCTTTACTTTCCAAGAGTTCCCCCTCTCCTTTTATAAAAGGCCCCCACCTCTACCACCTTACCCACACATAAAAATCCTTTGGCTCAGCGAACCCCTACACATATTGTGTCTCCACATCCCTATCTAACTCTTAGAAGCCTCACTTTGGGATGAAGTATTTACAAGGAATCCTTTGAGCTGAAATCAAAAAGGGTTACCCGTTTTTAAGGTAATGTCTTCACTTGTGTTCTTTTGTTTTATTTTTCTACTCCAACCCCCTAACCCTTATTATTCATTTCTTTTGTAAAAACACCAGTATCTTCCATATAATAGTATTTTTTTATAAAAAAGATTCGAGCTACACTTACACACACCTACATCTAACGGTTAAAGAACATACTATTTCTCTGGATGGTGAATTTCTGCCTCCCGAAACGATGATTGTTCAACATTCTTTTAACACCATCAAAGGTGGACATTAAAATGACAATATATTTATATATGATATATAATATGTTTATGTTTTCATTAAGCTTCTGTATTTTTCATTTTGGGAATACCTTTATGGTTTCCATTATGGGTAAACGCGATATCTTCTTTTAAGGAAGTGCAGACTACCGCCCCCTCAAAGTGATTTTATTCGTTAATATCATATGTGGGACGTATAAAGGATGGAGTTATGATATAATATATGATATTATACTGGAATTATAATATACCTTTATATCATTATGATTCTATTCCATAAAATACAAAATAGAAATGAAAGTAGCGTTCATGTGTATGTACGGCTTACCGTCTCCATGAACGGTGCATTTCGTTTCTTACCTCTAAATGATTATGTAATATTATAAATTCATGTATATACTATATATATATGAAATATATGGCATCTACATCATGAATATCATTATTGAGATAATGGATATTTGACTACGTGAACAACTTGTAAATATAAGAACTTCACTTTTGACTCTAGTACCAATGATCAACAAAATGACCATTATTAACTTAAATAATTACATAATGTTTATAACATGGTAATAAGTGATATAGAAGGAATAATGAACGTGAAAAATGTTCTTAAGAAAGTTGAAATTAACTCAAGTTTATTATTTAGGACATTAACGAATGATCGAGTCAAGTCAGACCCGAGTTATGGGACTTCGTCTCAATCTCCTTTCCTTGAGGTGTATTTTGTTTTATACACAACTTTCTTTTATATAGTGTATAAACCCCTTTGACTTTTATGATTATTCAAAGGAATCTTTTTTATACGAAGCGTTTACTAAACGACAAAAGGGAATGTTTTTTTGTCGTACGTATGTGGCGACAACGACTTCTCCCCCGCCATCACCATTATTTGAGTTTCGACTTCCTCTATAAGCCATACCTTTTTAAAAAAAATGAAAAAATAAATACCATGTTTTACTTTTCTTTTATTTTGGTATTGAAAATGGTTTTCATAATGTTTTTTTATATCAATGTGTTGTATTGATATCTTGTGATTGAAATATGGAAATGTTATGTTTCCTTTATGCATGTTTTATATGATACGATTATGATATGGTTCTTGGGCATTGTTATGAAGACGGGTGGTTCCGTGATAAACTAAGGGTGTGTGATCCCGATATAGCTCTCCAATGCATTGGGTAATGCGAAGGAGTGAAATGTTATGGTTTTTCCGAAGAGATTTAGGGAATATACTATGATGGGTATTCCAAACGTAACTAAGAGGGTTAATCCCTACGTAAGAATGTTATGAATGCCTCAAGTTACCTCTATGTCTTTTGATTTCTATGATTTATTCATAATTTGGATGAGGTATGTTAAAGTGCTTATGTTTTATGGGTAATGTATGATTTCATTGTTATGTATATATGTACTCATATTTCCTTTCAATATTTTTATATCCCTTACTGAGCTTTTTTATGCTAATCCTAAGTTTTTTTGAAATGTTTTTCACAGGTCAAGGGAAAGCTACATGATATGATGATAGTGTCAAGAAAGTTTCAAGAAATAATCCATGTTTTATTTTAAATATGTTTTCATTGATCGAAAAAATGAATACTATCTGTATGTAACCATTTTGTTTAAATGTGGAATGTACTTCATGTTTTATGATCTAATTCTCTAAAACTCTAAACCTGAAAAGATCATCAAGGTGTATTCTTGGATTATCTCAAGATTACGTAATTGTTTAAGGCTGGGGCCCTATAGTTGGTATCAGAGGTCATTTTAGATAACATTAGAAGTTTGAATTTAAATAAATGATTATCCAAAAAAAATTTATCATCAAATTGAAATGATAAAGCATTTGAATATTACCATTTTGCTTCATCTAAGACATGTTTGTTCAGAATGGTTTTCCATAGAGGAAACAGGGAAGTAGTGCTAGGAAGGCATACCAAAGGGAATAACCTTCTGAATCATCATCCTAAGATTATTGGAATTGGAACGGAATAGTTTGTTACAGTAATGGAATATCTGACTCATGCGATAAATGGTGGTGGTGTCCATGCATGAGATCAACCAGAACAACCTCAGAGGAACATGTTAGTGGTGGAACATTTAATGAGGAAACATCCCCCATCATTCAGAGGATCATCTGACCATGTGCTAGCTAAAGGGTGGATTAAAGCACCATAGAATATTTTTTATGTCATGGGGTGTTCAGAAAATCAAAAGGTTAGTCTTGCTAGTTACCATTTGGAGGGTGAAAAGATTAGTTGTGGTCGATGGTTAAAAATATAAGGATGCTGATGATATTGATGCTATCAACTGGGATGAATTCAAAGGTATGTTTCATGAAAAGTATTTTCCTAATGTTGTCCAACTTAGGATGAAAAAACAATTCATGGAATTGAGGCAAGAAGAAGACTCAGTGGCTGCCTATGAAGAATGGTTCACTCAATTGTCAAGGTATGCTCTAAATTTTATCTGAGACCTTGATAGTAAAATCAATCGTTTTTACTCAGGATTAAAGCCAAAATATCAAAGGTCTCTAGCTTCTCGTGCGTTTAAAAGTTATGAAAAGTTTGTTCGATGTGCTGAGAAGCTTGAAATGGAGTTTTCCGATGATCAAGTGTTCTATAACAACTAGTAGCAGAAGAGACCGAGGTGGCAGGAGAATGGAAAGAATTATTCAAAAAGGTCTAACGGTAAGAAAACTAAGTTTCTAGTTTGTGATAAATGTGGTAAAAAGGCATGTTGGGGAATGTCTTCTGAATTCTGGAAAGTGCTACCGATGTGGTAAGATGGGACATAAGGCTCATGATTGCACTAAAAAAGATCAAGGTGATTGTAAGACCAAATTTTATTTACATTTACTAAAATGTTTTAAGTGCAATGATATGGGTATCTATCCAAACAAGTGTCCGACAAAAAGCTTAAGTGATGGGAAGCAGTTAGACTACAAGCAGAAAGGGGTGGTGAAATTATTTTCAACTACTTCAGCAGATGTCGGGCCATCAAATGAAGTTGTATCAGGTACTTTGTTTTTTTAGATTATGCTAGTGTGTTGTTTTATTTGGGGTCTACACATTCTTTCATCTCTGAAAACATTTCTAGTAAAATGGGAATACCATCTCAAGAAATGACTCCTGAACATGTGGTAAAAACACCTAGGGGAAACATTGAGGAAAAAAGAAGTTATAAGAATCTTCTTATCCTTATCCATGGAAAGAACCTACTAGAAAACCTTATTGTTTTACCTCTAGTAGAATTTGATTTTATCTTGGGTATGGATTGGCTCTCTATTTACCATGCTAAGATTGACTGTAGAGATAATGAAGTTTCTTTTCAGAAAGTCTTTCAGTTTGTGTACAAGAATGAACCCTTACTATTGATAACATATCAAGAGGCCGAGAAACTTGTAAAAGATTGAAATTAATGTTACCTTGCAAATATTGTTGAAAACAAGGGAACTTTTCAGATTAATGATGTGCTAGTGGTAAATGAGTATCCTGATGTTTTTCTTAATGAGATTCCTGGAATAATACCAGATCGGAAAGTTGAATTTACCATTCACTTAGTCCCTAATGCTAATCCAATTTCAAAACCCCCTTATCCAATGGCTGAAATTGAACTTTTAGAGTTGAAGGGGAAATTGCAAGATTTATTAGAGAAAGGTTTCATTCGACATAGCACATCACCATGGGGTGATTCTATTTTATTTGTTAAAAAGAAAGATGGTCCTATGAGACTTTTCATTGATTATAGAACCTTTAATAACATCACTTTTAAGAACAAATATCCTTTGCCTCATATCGATGATTTGTTTGATCTACTCCAGGGAGCTCAGTTTTTTTCAAATATTGACCTGAGATCGGGGTACCATCAGTTAAATGTATATGAAGTAGATATTCCGAAGACCGAATTCCATACAATATATGGCCATTATGAATTTGTAGTAATGCCTTTTGGGCTAACCAATGCACCTTCTGTATTCATGGACTTAATGAATATAATTTTCCATGAGTTATTTGATAAGTTTGTGGTTGTTTTCATTGATGATATTTTGGTGTTTTATAAAAGTAAAGAGTAGCATGAAATACATTTAATGGTTATCTAGAAAACATTAAAAGAAAAGAAACTATATGGAAAATTCATCAAGTGTGAGTTTTGGTTGCAACTAATTTCATTCCTTGGTCACATTATTTCTAAAGATGGGATAATTGTTGATCCTGCTAAAACAAAAGCTCTTGAAGAATGGCCAAGACCCACAAATGTAACCGAGATCCGTAGTTTTCTTGGTTTGGCAGGTAACTACCGATGGTTTGTTGATAATTTTTCACAGTTATCTAGTTTAATGACTAAGCTAACTCGGAAGGGTGTTATTTTTATCTGGAAAAAATAATGTGATAACTATTTTTAGGAGTTGAAAAGAAGATTGGTGAATGCTCCAGTTTTGGAACTTCCTTCCAGGAATGGTGAGTTTGTTATCTACAGAGATGCTTCATTGAAAGGACTTTGTTGTGTCCTAATGCAGAATGATCAGGTAATTGCTTATGCTTCACGACTGTTGAAAACTCAGGAGGTAAATTATCCTACACATGAATTGGAATTAGTTGCTGTTGTTTTTGCTTTAAATATTTGGAGGCATTATTTGTATGGAGTAAACTGTGAAATATATACCGATCACAAAAGTTTAAAGTATATATTCACTCAGAAAGAATCAAACATGAGATAGAGGAGTTGGCTAGAATTAATAAAGGATTATGATTGTACAATTCATTACCATTCAGGAAAAGAAAATAAAGTGGCTGATGCTTTGAGTCGAAAAAGTAATGTTTCATTAACCATGTTGCATTTGGAACGTGATCCCTTGGTTAAAGATTTGATGAACTTTGACATAGAATTTGTTGGTGTCAGATGTCCTTATGTTTTGTTTCAGGTATCAGTGAAATCATCTCTATCAGACAGAATTAAGCAAGCACAGAACCAAGACAGTGAGTTGCAAAAAAGGTAGAGCTGGTTAAGAGGTGTAAGTTTCCTGAATTTTACCTTGATAATGATTTTGTTTTGAGATTTGGGAAGAGATTATGTGTGCCTTGTGATTCAAAGTTGAAGAGAGAGTTGTTATGTGAAGCTCATAGTTCTCTGTTTTTAGTTCATCCTGGTAGTACTAAGATTTATAGTGATCTTCGGGAGTATTACTGGTGGGATGGAATGAAAAGAGATATTGCTGATTTTACTGTGAAGTGTTTGACTTGTCAGCAGGTTAAAGCAAGGCGGAAGTTACCGAAAGGGATGCTTCAGCCTTTACCAATGCCTGAGTGGAAATGGGATAATATATCCATGGACTTTTTTGTGGGATTACCGAACACATCTCGAGGTAATGATGTAATCTGGGTTGTTGTTGATCACTTGAATAAATCTTCTCATTTTCTTGCTATATGAGATACTTTTTCCCTAGATCAACATTCATGTTTGTATCTTAAAGATATATTCAGGTTACATGGAGTTTATCTCTCCATTGTATCTGACTGTGATCCCATGTTCACTTCTAACTTTTGGAAAGGCCTTCAGAAGTCATTGGGTACTGAATTAAATTTTAGTACAGATTTTCATCCTCAATCAGATGGGCAGTCAGAATGAACAATTTAGAATTTGGAAGATATGCTACGTGCTTGTTCGATGGATTATCAGGGATGTTTGGAACAACATATTTTTTTCGGCTAAATTTTCATATATTAACAGTTTTCAATCCAGTATACAAATGGAACAATTTGAGGAGTTATATGGGAAGCGGTGTTAAACTCCAGATTTCTGGGATGAAGTGGGTGAAAGGAAGCTGATGGGACCAGAATTGGTAGAAGAGTTGGCAGAAAAAGTTCAGCTGATACAAACACATGAGAACTGCTTAGAGCAGGCAAAAGAGTTATGCGGACAACAAGAGTAAGGATCTCTCGTTTGAGTTAGGTGATCATGTTTTTTCTCAAAGTTTCACAATGGAAGAGTGTGATGCGATTTGGTAAAAAGGAATGCTGAGTCCATAGTTCATTAGACCATATGAAATTCTGGAGAGAGTTGGATCAGTTGCTTACCGAATGTCTTCACCTCCGAGTTTATCTCATGTACGCAATGTTTTTCATGTTTCAATGTTAAGGAAGTACATGCCAGATCCATCTCATGTTTTGAGTCCAGAGGTAGTTCAATTGGAAGAGAACCTATCTTTTGAGGAATAACCGGTCTAGATTCTAGACCACAGTGAGCAAGTGTTACGAAATAAGGTGATTCATCAGGTAAAGGTTTTTTTTGGAAAAACCACATGATTGAAGAGGCAACATGGGAATATGAAAATGCAATGAGGGATAAATACCCCCACTTATTCGATAAGTAAATAAATTACGGGGACACAATTTTCTAAAGGGGGAAGGATGTAACATCCCAAGTAAGTAATTAATAATAGATATTTTTATATATGTCTATTTATAAACTTGATAGTGTTTTTTAGGCTTAAAATGAGAATAAATCCAACCTAAAGCATGGAATACTCTAGTATTTTTAAAAGATTGTTTTATCGCCTTTTGATGGCGAACCATTTTTAAATCTATCTTTTGAAAATTTTATATTCCCTATTTTTCGAAATAAACATATTCTTTTTTATTGGGACATTGAAATTTACTTTCTGTAAATTTTTGGTATTTTTCCGATAAAGTTCATTTTTTAATGAATAGTGAAAATGTTGTATTTTAATTCAAAACCTCTTTTTAATCTAATTTATTTATATAGTTAGATTACCCTATTAATTGGTTTTAAAGTGTAAATATAATATATTTTTACCATGTAATCCAAATGTGGACATTGGAATTAATTTAACATTGAAATTGGACTTAAACTAGTGTCAATGTTTAGATATATATTGTTTCATAAAAACTCGCTATTTTTCATGACAGTAGGAATTAATTATTAAATTAATTAATGTAACTAATATGTTTTTAATTTTGTAAAATAGACATCATTTTTGAATTCAGAATATAAAATATAGCTTAGGGTGATGTTTTAGTATTTTTCTGAAGAACTTCAATTTTTTATGAATAGTGAAACCACTAAGTGGTACTTAAAGAAACTGATTTTTTGTTTAAATGAAATTTTACCACCTCTGTGTTTTGAATTTCAAAAATCATACATACATGGTTGTCATTTAAAAGTAAAATTTGGTTTAAGGGGATTAAAATTTTTTTTTTGGTGAATAGTAACTTATTATGTTTTTAATCGCGATTAGAGGTAATTAGTGCAATTTAAGGAAAAAATGATATTATAATAAAATAAAGAAACCTAGAAACATGTCCTACCCTTATTTGATGTGTCATGGCCGACCAAGAAAAGCCATGGGTCAACTTGGGGGACCCCATGGAGCCACTTTTGTAGGAAAATTACATTAATATCTTTTTATTTAATGTTAAAATTAAAAAGACACAAACATGAGTTGTTTTACTAAAACAATTTTTAAATGGGGTTATACAAGTCATAATTTTGACTATAAATAGTCATTGGAAATATAAAATGATTTACTACATCATAGTATTTTTTTATAATTATTAGACCTTAAATATATTAAATTATTTATGACATCATGATGATGCAGTTATTACCTCATTATTTAATGATTTAAATAAAATTAAAAGATAATGTAAAATCTAAGACATAAACTTGTCAAAAACCTATTATATTGGTATTTATCAAACCCGTGTCACCTTATCCTCAAATTATTTCAATGTGGGACCTTTTTAATCTGAAACTCATTTTAAAATAAAGTAACATTTCTTTACTTTCCTAGAGTGCCCTTCCTCTCCTCTTATAAAAGGCCCCCACCTCTACCACCTTACCCACACATCCAAAGCCTTTTGTTCGTCCAACCCCTGCACATTTTGTCTCTCCACATCCCTCTATAACTCTTAGAAGCTTCACTTGGGCAGAATTCTTCCCAAGGAAGCCTTTGAGCTAAAATCAAAAAGGGTTACCCGTTTTTAAATTAATGTCTTCGCTTGTGTTCTTTTGTTTTATTTTGCTTCTCCAACCCCCTAAACTCTTTTTATTAATTTCTTTTGTAACAAAACCAGTATCTTCTATTTACTAGGATATTGTTATAAGAATTATTCGAGCTACACTTACACACACCTACATCTAATGGTTAAATAACACATTGTTTCTGTGGATGGCGAATTTCTGCCTCCCGAAACGATGATTGTTCAAAATTCTTTTAACACCTTAAAAGGTGGCCATTAAGATGTCACTATAGTTATATATTATATATAATATCTTTATGTTTTCCTTATGCTTTTGTATTTTTCATTTTGGGCATACCTTTATGGTTTCCATTATGGGTAAATGCAATATCTTCATTTAAGGAAGTGCGGACTACCGCCCCCTCAAAGTGATTTGATTCGTTAATACCATATGTGGGACAAATAAAAGATGGAGTTATGATATTATATATGATATTATACTGGAATTATAATATTCCTTTATATCATTATGATTACATTCCATAAAATACGAAATATAAATGAATGTAGTGTTCATGCGTACGTTCGGCTTACCGTCTCCATGAACGGTGCATTTCATTTCTTACCTCTAAATGATTATGTAATATTATAAATGCATGTATATACAGGATATATATGAAATATATGGCATCTAAATCATGAATATCATTATTGAGATAATGGATATTTGACTACATGAACAACTTGTAAATATAAGAAGTTCACTTTTGACTCAAGTACCAATGATCAACAAAATGACAATTATTAACTTAAATAATTACATAATGTTTATAACATGGTAATAAGTTATATAGAAGGAATAATTAAAATGAAAAAGGTTCTTAAGCAAGTAGATATTAACTCATGTTTATTATTCATGACATTAAATAATGATCGAGTCATGTCGGACCCGAGGTATAGGACTTCATCTCAATCTTCTTTCATTGTGGCATATTTTGTTTTATACACAAATTTCTTTTATACGGTGTATAAACCCCTTTGAATTTTATGACTATTTAAAGGAATATTTATTTATATGATGCATTTACTAAACGACAAAAGGGAATGTTTTTTTGTCATACGTATGCGGTGATAATGAATTCTCTGCCGCTGTGACCATTATTTGAGTTTTTGCTTCCTCTACAAGCAATACCTTTTTAAAAAAATGAAAAATAAATACCATGTTTTACTTTTTTATTATTTTGGTATTTAAAATGGGTTTCATAATGTTTTTATTATATCAATGTGTTGTATTTATATCTTGTGATTGAAATGTGGAAATGTTATTTGTTTTATGCATGTTTTATGTGATACGATTATGTTATGGTTCTTGGTAATTGTTATCAAGACGGGTGGTTCCGTGATAAACTAAAGGCGGGTGAGCCCAATATAGCTCTCCAATGCTTTGGGTAACGCGAATGAATGAAACTGTAAGGTTTCTCTGAAGAGGTTTAGGGAATATACTATGATGGGTATTCCAAACGTTTCCAAGATGGTTAATCCTTACGTATGAATGTTTTGAATGCCTCAAGTTACCTTTATGTCTTATGATTTCTATGATTTATTCATAATTTGGATGAGGTATGTTAAAGTGATTATGTTTTATGGGTAAAGTATGATTTCATTATTATGTATATATTTACTCATGTTTCCTTTCCATATTTTTATATCCCTTACTGAGCACTTTTATGCTCATCTTATGTTTTTTTAAATGTTTTTCACAGGTCAAGGGAATGGTACATGATATGATGATAGTGTCAAGGAAGTGTCAAGAAAGAATCCATGTTTTATTTTAAATATGTTTCCGTTGATGGGAAAAATGAATATTATGTTTATGTAACCACTTTGTTTAAATGTGGAATGTACTTCACGTTTTATGATCTAATTCTCTAAAACTCTAAACCTGAATAGATCGTCAAGGTGTATTCTTGGAATATCTCAAGATTACATAATTTTTTAAGGCTGGGGCCTTATAACATGTTTCCATAAAATATACTTAAAGTGAGTTATTAACATTATTTTCAGTTCATTAGATTTAATTTTTTGTTATTATTAATATATAGTGAGTTTTGGATGAGAATAACCACCATATTTGACATCACTACTCTTATTTAATTTAGTTTTTCCACCGGCTAATCATTGGACTATAATTCACACTGATTTTGGACAATATCCTTCCCCATTTCAACTATTATTTATAACAAATACAATCACTATGAATATCGATCCAATTTATAAAGAGTAATTAATTATATCATAATGATTATTACTCCAATGAGGTCTTAAATTATGACACCACCTTGGAACCCAAGATATTTTAGGTACATCCAATATATCATTGAATATATGTTGATGTAGATTCTACTGCAATTTTCTTTGTAACAAATTTACAATAACAAATAATCCTTCAATTTATTCAAAAAGGGGTGATTTGAAAAAATGTATAAATATAACATAATTGCTTAGTATTATTTAATGAATCACAAAATAATACAAGACCGAAGTCCATAATGTATTAGTGCCTTTTGAGAAAAACATTGAAAAATATTTTTCATAGAAAATATTCAATATTTAGATCAACATTATGATCAAATTGTACCCTTATAGACAGATCAATTTTAATTTCCTAATTCATAACAGGGTTTAATTAAAACAAAATACGAGGTGTAAGTAGGGCTGATATGAGATGCTCATTAAGGGTAAACATGGGAGATACCCTTCGAAGATCATAAGTTAGAATATGAAATACATAATGGTATGTGTACATTAATATTAAACCCAAAGACATAAATCCGAAATAAATAATCATGATATATGACATCATCATAACATAATGAATGGATCATATGGGTGTGGAACATCCATTAATCTTGATACATGGGAGAATTACAATGACATAAGAATAAATTATAAAAGTGTGTGCAATGAAACAACCTTTTCGGTCCCGAAATGTCACCTGATCCATCTCACCACAAGGTCTCGAGATTGTCTCCCCATATAATAGAGGATACTAGCTATCTATGAGGGTTTAAAGAGATACAATGGAGAGGATAAACCCTCATGTAAGGGTGAAATATAAATAGATATTGACCAAAAAAACTAATTCCTTAAACACTATAGTAGTCATAATCAATAAAGAAGCTAACAAATTGTATATTTAATGTAGGTTGGAAAATAATTCTATACATACTCATAAAAATTATATATGATAAAATAAATGATTTTCCATAGGTCTAACCACATATATAGAATAAATAAATCAATGCAAAATACACAAGTCTCCACCACCAACATTAATATATATATTAAACTTGATCGGGATAAATCCATTGATGTGATCCACCATTATCCTAATAATCCACCCAAGAGACCAATCTCAATAATGAAACACTAGGACTAAACCCCATATTCTATGCATCATATACATGACCTGATTGATGACATAAGGTTCAACATAGTTAGTAATGTTCCCATACAGCCGGAGAGATATCAATTTCATTTGACCAACCATAATGGTGGTACCAAATATATACTATCATAAAAAATAATTCATATGATATATTACTACCACAATAGAATAATTACATCTTTTATAAGAAATAAATTACAAAATATATACAGTTTCTATTCCTATGGTTTCATAGAACTACTTGATATTGAGAAAATACTCTTTAGAAAATATCAGATGACTCTTAACACATGGGTCCCCATTAGAAAAGACATGTGGTAGTTAAATAGATCTTAACAATACTCCAAGAAATCTAATAATGTCTATAATTAATTTCAAACACTATTGTATCACCCATGGTTTGTTTGAAAATAACACACCACTAATATATTTTATGTCTTAAATAGCAAAATCTAAAATTTCGATAGGATCACATATAATACATAGGGGAAATTACTATATCCTTGTAGTATTATAGAACTAACCATTCTCCATAATGATCATGGGAATTGACCACGACACTTATTCCTTATCTAATAATAAAGACCATGGGAAAAATTACACTAGTTAAAGAGTACTCATTCTAGTGGGGATGTGTACTAATCTAGATAACCTAATTGCTATCTTGGACAACAAAAAACATGATAATAGTGGATAAAATCATATCAAACATAGTCCCAAAGAAAAATAAAATTATATAACCATGATCACCTCTAAAATAAAATACATAAACAAGAATAACCTCAATCAAGTCATGAATATATCATTAAATTTTGGAGGGAAAACACATGCACCTGACATAAGAAACACAACCACAATAGGTTCACCGCTGATCTCTATGTTGTAATGTAAAATATATGCTCACCAACACTAAAAATAGTAGTAACCCCATTAGGTTGGAAAAAGGAGAATCACATTCCCTTGTGGTCACATTACTTATACCAATGGATAAAACTGACATAAGAACCTCATATCCAGACACTAACCGCAACCCATCCATGAAAACCACATCACTAGCAAGGTAATACTCCAGAAAAACACACACTGAATTGGTCACCATAAATAGTCCTCATGACTTCATCATAAATTGGAAACCTCATAGGGTTCACCTTTAAATAAATCTATCAAAATCAAGGCTATTATAAACCTAGATGAACTAATACGCAATAGCACAAATCCATAACTGACATGAAACATCGCTAAACATACTAAAAGGTCCAACCAAATGTTCCCTCAGGAAAGTGGATAAAAGAATAAAATTTTAAAAACCACATAAACATGTCCTAAAAACATTGTACTATCCAATTAAACTAGAAAAACTGTTTGGATCCATATTATAATTTTTTTACTCGATAATTCTTTCAATGAAATACCTAAAGGAACCCCGGTTCAATCCCCTTAAAATGACACATGATAAGAAAATTAAAAAGCTCATGAAAATAACCTAGGCCACACAACCCACTTCCATCATAGAAAAAAAAATTATTCTACAAAATCATGGAAAAAGCTTTAACAAACCTTATCTAACCCAAAATATCCATCATGTGGACTCTAAACAAAATGATTTACTCAATATCATTTCTTATATAGAAAATAAACATATAATGAAAAAATAAATTTATTAATTCGAACTCCAAAGGGAAAAAATATTAAAAATATCTCCATGTACGGATTATATGGAATATACCTCATGTAAAAATCATGTACCTAGAATAGTCTATTTGTCCTATGTAATGATAAAAAACATTGAATGTACTTTTGAATTACATGGAGTTTACAATCCCTATTTGTAATATTCCAAACATTGGGATCATATTCTTATGCATATCCATGTACCCCACATAGTGCATACCTAAATATGACACAAAAACTTTTGTTATGTACTTTACATGTGTTCAAGATATGATCTTTTCATAAACATTTTCCTTTAGTATGTTGTGTCTAGCAGAGTACTATGACCACATTCCAAGCTACCCAATATGTAATGCCCTAAACAGACACATCATGAATCACTTATCTTCATAATCATTCTTAAATGAAGAACACTTTACATGTGTTTTAATTACTAAACACAATTTATATTTGTCTCCAAAATAGAAATCCCATGAAAATCACTTTTATCCCATGTTTCTAACTAAAACACATTTTAATTGCTCGCATGGAACACCTAATGAACCATATAAGGAATTAAAACTAAAAAACTGAGTATTAATATGAAAAATAAATAATGGAATACTCAAATACAACCTACCATGTGGTTTAATACACTACAAAATTGAGCTCGGATTTTTTCCACACACCACAAACATCCCAATCTACCTCCCCTATAAATTCCCAGTGTGACCCTCTATCCCTTACCCTCTCCACTAGTAATCATTTTGAGATAAATGGGAGTGACACTGCCATTTTCAATGCTACAGTACATAAGAGGGAAAATTAAAAGAAAATAAAGAAAATATAAATTTGAAAGCAAAGAAAAATTCTCACATAAATGGCCCAACCCAAGCCCAGGAAAATTCCCTTATCCTAGACTAAATTATAATGTCAAAATCTCAATAGGAGACTCCGTTAAATTGAATTATTTTTTCAAAGACTTGAAATTAAAAAATGTTAATTTTATAAAATATTTAACATCCCAATGGAATTGAAATATATTAAATATATATATACCCATATCATAAATTAGACACCATAATCTAGTACCTATATAGATACAAAAAAATTATTCTGTTATACTCTAATATGAAAAAATACAATTTGTCCACTAAAACTACTATGATAATTTTTTTTCAAATTTCTTATATTTTATTCAAAATGATATGAAATTTTTAATAAAAATATCTCCACCATAAAGCTTCTCACCCGGAAGAAGCCTTAGTTTCCAATACACAACCACGATCTCAGCCAAAACATATGTGCATCTCTGATCCAACCCACCCATATATCTCATCATGATCATCTCACATTCAATAAAAACACCCTGAATCTGCAGCACCATTGAATCCAAACCCAAAATTTATTAATTTTCATTGAACTATATACTCCATTATTATACACATGAAATATTATTTGATTCTACATAAACCATAAATTGATTAGATACACTTCTCTTAGTAATATCTCTAAGTATGATGGTAAAACAACAAAAATAAGTAAGGAAATCCCTCCTGTAATAGTATCAGGATCATCACTTCTCTAAAAAAATAATAAAGTCCATGAACCATAAATTTTACACTATATAAAATAATTTTAGTATAAGACCATATTCTTCACACTTGAATGATTGAATGAAATAAACATCACTAAAAATTATCATCCTAAATAAAACATAAAACAAGGATCACATCAAGGCCTATGATACATTAACATTGATACAGATTCCGAAAAACCCCTCATAGATTGTAAAATTTTATAAGTCTAGTATATATTCACCACCTCCATATTTTGAAATTTCTAAAAAACCTCAAAAGAACAACCAAAGGACCACACCATGAAATCATAAAATGAGCAGAAACATCACTTAAAAACACACCCATTCCGTTATGAACCACGTATTTTACTTATAAATTATAAATAACCACTACTATACTCTTAAAGGTAGAATTATTTTCTAATAACCTCTCATGGAGTCTCAAGATCTAACAGAATCATACTCACCCGAACAAAATGTTATCATGCTCTAACCCCACCTGATAACAAATCCAAAATAATACCCATAAGAGTCATGTCCCAATGTTCCTTGGATAATGACCATATAATACTTACTGTATTCTTCTCAAATGTATGTTTCAATTAGCTGAGTACCATAGGTGATCTTTAAAAACTAGGATCCTTAGAAAATCAATGTTTACCATATGATATCTCACAACTCGAGCATCATTCAAAAACCCAAAGTTCATAACCACACTCCAAAAGCACCAATAATAGGAAAATTTGAAAAAATATGTCCTTGAATACAATGAAACCATACATATCAATCCATCCTTGAATCCTAGGGAACTATTAGTGCTACACATATAAATTGTATTGTAAATTCATGAATAACCAAAAAGATTTTTTTTCATTTAGTGACCCCAATAGAGTTAGAAAATCCATATACTCCATTCCAATTGTAATATTATCCATTCCAACTATAGGACCAGGTTGATAGTAGGCCCTTGGGCCCCCCATCATTATAATTTATAGATATCACTAGGAAAGAACTACCCGGTCCCTTATGAGTTTTTTAAAATGTATCCCATGTAACATGAACATGGGATACTTGGATATATTATTTTTAGGACAACAAAATATTTATCTTAACACCCCTCTAAAATATCTTCCCTTAGCAATACACCCCTAGGGTATCCAATAAAGGCACTAAACCACTAGGGTCCCCACACATCCCTAGATATAGGGGACTATTTTTATATCCCTAAAATAATCACTTTCTATTATCAACATTACATATCATAAGAATAAGACACCCATGATTCACTGGATTAGTGTATCCCCTAGAAACGATATGGTAAAAAACTATATATATTATCATTAACAAATTAACATACTAAATACTCTTCCATGAGGAATTCACATATAGAAAGAAATTATTTTTTTCGGAATTCTACCTATATTGAATGATGCATAAACACATGAATCATTTCAAAGAGTCAAGATAAAATAACCCATAAGCTATAAATAAAAAAACTCAAGTACAAAATCAAAGGGGAAAACAATAAATCTTACTAATAGTAACCAGGAAAACAATCCATTTATTTTTATAGTCTATACTTATATTATAAAATATGTTTGATAAGCACTACATTGCGGGCCTCAAAAAGATCAGACAAATTCCTAAAACACCTATATACTATATACCAAATAATAGTAAATAAATTAAAATAAATGGATCTAATACCATTTAATAAAAAATAGAACTACGTTAATATCGAATGTCACCCAATTTAGCCATCCACATAGCTTGAATCATGCCTCCATATATTTCATAGCATGTCAAAAATTGGACAGGGTATAAAAATATATAGTGGTGAAAATATATTTAACACCCCATGACAGTAGAATTTTTTTTTATCAAATAATTTTAGTCTTTTGGATATTTTTCATTTCACACAACACTGAATATATATTATTATAGGAATACAAAAATTACGACTTACATTAATCAAAAAAAGTTTTTATATTACAATAGACAGAACACATAAATTATATTGAGTTATAAGAAACATAATAAATATCTTGTGTTATACACAATAATGAGTCCCTTTAATATCTATTTCTATATACAATTCCATGATTTACAAAACTACAATATACTACTAACATTATTTTGAAAATATTATAACAGTTAACACATTGTAGTCGAAATAGAAGTTACAAAAATGTTTAAATAAATTATGAAAATATGATTTACACATGTATATAAAATGAATCCTTCTATTATCAATTAGTTATAAATGAATATAAGTTGTATTTTAATATAAATAAATCACTTCTCTAGAAAAAAATACTTCCCTATAAACGAAAAAAATTCAAAATAAATTAAATATACAACTTTCGATTATTTCATCCAAGAAAATTTATATATTATAAATTCAATATATATTTTCGATACAAATACAATTGATTTAGTATGAATGAGATAATTATAAATCCAATTTTAGGAATAAAAAATATTTATTTTTCAAAATGGTAATTTTATGGATTTTTAATGAAGAAATCATTTAAAATAATTTTTTTAATATTTTTTAATTTATATTTTACATAGTAAACGTCTTTTTGGAAGAATAATATCAATAAATTATTTGGTGGATTTTGTCTTGTTTTTTGAGCAGATTCATTTGACAATGAATTGTCAAATAACTGAATTTTCATTAAAAACATCCAACTCATCATTTTTTATGTAGTAAAATAATGTTTTCAAATGTTTTTAAGTATAATTAAATAAATGATAAAAAATTATAAAAAATTAATTTCAATCAAAAAAAATTACATTAAATATATATAAAAAACATAGTAATCTTTTGAGCAGTTTTTACTTAAAACCCGCTACATCGTCTCTTCTAAAAGATTAGCATTAAATTAATTTATGCATATTTTATTTTTAGAATTTGGAAAAACTAATTTTATAGATGGAATCAAAATATTTTATAAATTAAAATAATTTAAAAAGAATGTTTTAAATATTAGTGGAATTAATTACATTTAATTACAATGATTATTGACAAAAAATATTCTTAGTGGATGAACATTAATATTAAGGGGCCGAATGGCTTAGAAATATGTAAAAAATGCATTATCTCAAAATATTTCAACCATGTACACTCATTAATCTAATTTTATCATTTATTAGAGTCACATTATGTAGGAGAGACCTCTCAATAATGTATTTTTTTATTTACACTAATTCCACTCCTTGTCCTCTATAAATGGTCACTCAACCTCTCACATCCTTACATATCTCAGGACACTTTGAATCCGAAAAATCCTATCTAAATATTATCAAAGCATCCATCTCATAATCTTAGTTAACTAACATTATCCATAAATCCAACCAAGTAAGCGCTTTAGTGCAAACCAAATGTTTGTTCCTCCCAGAAGAGGATGTTTGTACATTTACAGGAAAAGTGATGACATATATTAAGGCTTTCCTCATGTCACTTTTTATATAAATTAGATATGGCCAAGTTCACCAATAAATTATTTAGAGTGATTTATACACTTCCCATGAATTTATTCTACAATAATTATATATAAATTTTTTGTTATTTAGAAATCCATTTGATGTTCTCTTTTTTGAGGGATTTATGTTCAAAATTTATGAAATAGGTAATGTAATTTTTTCTTAGTTTTACATTATTGAGAAAAATTATATGTTATGAACCTATATTCTTATATATAATGTATATTATTCCCCTTTAAATTTTATAATAATTATCTCCTACTGTCATTATATTTTAGGCTCCATGTAATGTAATTTTATCAACCTGAGTAATGATAAATGTTTAGAATGTCGTAATAGTTTATTCCTAAAATATCATCATTTTCAGGATAGATTAAAATATATCTTACACTAGTTAAATATTAAAATCCAACCCTCAAGAACACTCGAAAAGTTTCTTCCACTCCAGTTTTCTATGATATCATCATGTATTACTGCCATTATTAAACTATTTGGAAGCTGTGATAATTAAGAAACTATTTTAATGAAAATTCGTCCTTATTCCACATTTTGGTCGTAAATATTTTTTCATTCATAATTTATTTTTTTAAACATGTTTTCAAAAATATTTTACTATAAAAAATTGTTGTTTTATAGAGATTTTACCCTTAGAAAATACAATGTCAAAATGAATCGTCAAATCATTTACTGGTCATGGGACATTCTATGTATTTTAGGATAAAAAATGAATATTTGGTAACTACAAACTTACATGTTGTCATGACTGTAATTTCCATGATGATTACTTCTTCATTGTATGATTTTTCATTTAAGGAAATTTTATTTCCTAATATTTTGTAAATATTTTAATGTTTTTTTCAATAAAAAGGGTTTTATAAAAGATATATATTTAAAAATGATTTATTTAATTTTTCAAGGATTATTTTTGAAGTTTTCAAGAGGTTTTTTAAAATAATGTTTTTTTAATGATTTCATGTTTTATTTATAATTTATCAAGACAATTTTCAAGAAAATGTTTTCTAACATGATTTCAGGACTTCATTTTATATTCTAAAAGAATTTTCAAAGAAAAATTCAAAAATAAATATGTTCAAATGATTTTTTCAATAAGTAAAATCTATTCTCCAAAGGAAATGTTTTAAATGAAATTGAATAGACTACATTATAAGAAAATATTTTTAAATAGATTTCTAAAAAATAATTTTCAATGAAAAAATCTGATCCTTTTTAAATGTTCTATGTGATCATTAAAAATCCTTCTGTTACTAAGATATAATACTTTAATATTTTTTATTATTTATAAGTTTCAATAAAAAATAATTCCAATTATATTCATTAGTATATTATTTAAGTTTTTATGTAATGATTTTTACGACACCCATTTCTCTTACATAGGAAATATTCTTTTGGAACGTGATTATTTTCATGGGATATATTTTAATAAAATGATTAGAAAACCTATATTATTTTTTTGGTTTTGATGTGACAAAAATTTTAAGATACCCATTTCATTTATGGGATATGATATGATGTTTATGAAAACAATCTATTTTAACTAGTTTTGATCTGAGGAATTTTTTATAATCTTGTGAAATGTGTATGTATAATTATATTATGTGATGGGTGGGACCCAAATATACATCAAGTAAATTGGTTTATTATTCATATATCATGACATAGTAATAGTAAACAAGTTGATGGTATCGATCTATAATGTGAAAGATGAGTGTCATGATCCAAAATTGGAAACAAATGTGTCCTTATAACAAATGGGAAATAGCTATGTCTGGATCCAAAATAGGGAACATCCATGTTCGGATCCAAAAATAGAAATATGTGTTCCTCATCAAAAATGGGAAATAACAATTTCCAAATGCCAACTAGGAAAGAGGTGTCCCCTAATCCTAAATGCGAAACTACTGTTTCCTGATCCAAAATTTGAAGTAGGTGTGTCTTGATCCAAAATGGGAAAGAGGTGTGTCTAGTTCCAGATTAGGAAATAGGTGTTTACTAATACAATATTAGAAATAGGTGTGTCCTAATCCAAAATGGGAAATTGATTTTCCCTAATCCGTAATGTGGAAAAGGTGTTTTCTAATCCATGATGGGATACATGTGTGTCTTGATCGTCTATGGGAAATATGTTTTTCCTAATCAAAAAATTAAAAACACATCTATCCAAATCCACCATGTTATTGATCTTGGTAGTTAAAATTGACACATGACATGGTTTTCTATAGTTATAATGATTCAAAATATACATGACACGATCTTACGATTAATGGTAGATTTATTATTATTAATCACCCTTATGATTCCTGCATTATGAAAATCTATTATTTATTATATGACTCATTTATATAATATTTGATAAGTTAGGTATGATCTTGAAATGTTATTATAATGTATTAATATGTTCATTCTAATTTTGTACTTATTTATCGTCTTTTTTATACCCATTATCCTCATCTGGTCACACCGTTTCTTGTATTTCCTTATCCCAAATTATGGAAATGTGTTTTATGTTATAGTACTAATGGGGAATATATTTTTGGGAAATGTTGAATATATTTCAAAATTTTAGAAGTATTTTGTTCCATTTTTTCAAATACTGTAAACTATTACGATCCTCTGGCATACATTTTTATAATGTGATGATTATTCATCTAAAATGATGCAATATCAATGTATATTATGACTGGGTTTATATAGTTGGAATCAAAAAGAGGTTTAGTTAGCCATTAATAACTATAATGAGAATGAATTTTTGAGACACATCACAATATTTCTACGGTTATGCCTATGCATGTCTCTAAGGATAAGTTTAAGGATATGTTAATGTATAGGAAAATATAATAGTATTCTAGAAAATAATTTCATGAGGAGTTTCTTAGAAATATATCCATATCAAGGTAATACATTTGGATTTGGATCTAAAATAGAATTAAATTGGAGAAACAACACCAAAAAAACTATATTGATCTTTACTTGATATGGAAATGGTGCATTAATTTTGGCCTTGCTTCTCACATAGATTGACAATCCTGGAGTTTATTCATAGGGAATTCACACACACTTTATGAACCATCATGAATTATTTAAATAAATTATTTCTATGAACAGCCTAGGATAATACTAAATGGAGATAAAATGATGAGAATCAAGAAGCTTGAACCAGTATTAATTATACTTCTCAAGATAAATATAATTCAATCAACATGTAAATGGTATTAGATATTTTAATAGTTTTTTACATTAAATATAAGAATCATTTCGGGGTAAGGGTTGAGGAGACTTATGAAATGATTCACATTTCATATTATGTGGTAATGGTTATTAAGGAATAATGATTGAGAAGTTGTTTTGGAATAAACAAGGATGATGGATGTTTATATGTTTTGGAATTCAAAGATTACGAATCATGAAATATTTATGTTTTTTCATTATACGTTTTTCATTAAGGAATGAAAAGGATTCAGGGAATGGTTATTAATAATTAGAATTTTGATTTAATGTAAATGTTATATTCATAATTAAGGGAAGGTAACCCATAATGTGTCCAATATTATGAGGCAATTGTGTTTAGCATGGGTAAAGTGTTGATATATTTTGGATAAATAAAATTTCATAAATTCAAGAACCTTAGAGTTGATAAATGATTTTTCAAAAACTTTTTTTACACTTTTATTAGGATATATTGGGGTATTTAATGAATATATCCAATAATATTTTGAAATTATGACGATGAATTCATTTAATATGGATGTTTGGTAATTTAAGTTGTTACAATATTTCAATAGAATACAGGATAATGGAATTCATGTGTTAAGAATGTGACAACCAAGAGCTACTATATAATATATGGGAGATCAATGGTTGGCTATATTTGAGAAATTTAGTGACCTAATTTATAATGTTTTGGATGATTTATTTTGGAAGGATTTCAAGGATAACCATTAATTTCATGGGGTTAGGTCCACTTGTATAAACACCCTGAGAGGGGGTGAATCATGGTATGACAGATTGAAACAACTTCACCTTATGATCTTGTTTTACTATTAGAAAAAACCATATTCTATCTCCTTCTTTATGGAGAGTATCAAAAAACTCAAAGCATGCAAAATACATAGTGATTTATACATGGTTCACCCTCACTAGGATACGTCCATGGAGCATACACCGGTAGTGTGCCAATTTACCAAATCCACTATAAGTGCACTGCTGATTACATGTACGAAGTGGATCATTGTCCCTCCTGGTTTACAACCACTCAAAACATCATAACTCACCACTCTCTCAACTGAAGTGAGCTCACTACTTCTTCAGAAGATCCACTCACAGTTTATAGACCTGTAGGTCTCTTTATTTTCAGAAAAGAATGAGTCCCAAAATATTGATAGATTCTCTATTGAAGTTCAATGTCCATACCCTAATGAATACCCCTTTTCCCTTGAACATTTAACAATTCCTTTGGAAATACCTTGACAAAGCACCATACTTTTCGAGGCTACCAATTTCACGAAGCTCAAACAAGCATTCGCAGAGCCCCTGCCTTTTTGCGAAGTTCAAGCCTTTGAAAAGCTAAGGCCATCACGAATCTCCTGCCTCTTCATGATGCACACTCCTTTGAGACCGTGGCCTCGTGTAGCACACATCCTTTTCAGAGCTAGATTATCCACTGCGAATCACCTTTCTTTTGCGATGAACACTACATTCATGAACAACCTTCACGAACCGATAAAAAATTATTTTCTTCGAAAATTGTCTACTTCTCTAAAAGGTATCGACCTCTATTTATATGTGATTCCATTGACCCTCGATCCTTACATGTGAAGTCAATTCCATGTCATCATAAATAACAAAGGTCTGAAGTTTCTATAGAAATTCTATCAATCTTGCGAAGCACCATGGAAATTTTCCAATCGCAGAGCTTGAAGTAATCGCAGAGAATCACCATCAATCCCTTCTAGCCTTTTCCGAGAATCTCCCTTGCAATGCCCTTTACTACTACGAGGCACTTCAACCTCTTCCATTCGTGAAGCCTGACGTAATCGCGAAAAACACTGTCAACATTCTTCTTGTCTTTGTGAAATTCAATCCATGAATCATATCTTTGTGAAAATTATTCCTTTGCTCCAAATTGTAAATTCTTTTGTCATGGTTCATTGTCAACATATATTGTCAAATAAATCTCTAGAGGTCGACAATTCTCTATGGAAACATGCCTTTTCAACTAACACAATCAACCTAAAAATGATCCAATGTTACCTTGAGGGATTTTGTCCCAACAATCTACCCCTTTGGGTTTGTTGAAAACTCTTCTCAGAATGATTCTCTTCAAATAGATATATCTCTAAAGATCATTCTAGCTGCAACCACCATTCACCTCTTGTGATTCTAATAGTGTTCATGGATTCAATTAACACATACTCTAATCCCACATGATCAATGCTCAACATGAGAAACAATAGTAGTATGAATTTTTCATCAATGAATCACTTCATGTCAGACACCAATTGTCGATTCCAAACTGATATCAATTTCTAAAATGATACCAATTGTTGAATCACACTGATACCAATTAGTGATAGATGGAAGCCTTCTCTCACCATTCCAAAATCACTCTTCAACTTTTACCATGATACTCAACTGTCATGATATCTATTATTTGATTGATAAATTATAGCGTCGTCAGATTTGAAAATGCTCCCACTATCTCAATGCTCTCCCCTATCTCACTGCTCCACCTGTCAGCTTCTCCACATATCATTCATGATTTCTCAAATAGACACACTATCGCCCCCTTAAACAATTACTGTTTTCTAACATTTGTCAACGAACCCAAAGGTCACTCCTCTACGACCTGTGGTAGGGTAAAAACAAAAATTAGAACATTAGGGAAAACACATCATACCTCAGGGAGAGGGGGTCATTCCACATCCACACTCTTTTATGTGCGGGGAGTCGATTGAACTCACAGAGCCGGTCGATGACATTCAAACGCTTCTTTATGTAAGGCCTTTTTCATAATGACTGCAGCTTGTAGTTCTTTAGGCACACATTCCAACATTACAATTAATTTCTCATCCTTCTCCTTAATAAAATGATACTTTATCTCAATTTTCATTGTCCTTGAGTGATGGAAGATATTTTTTCTGAGATTTATATCACTTGAGTTATCAAACTGGATTCCGATCATATACTTCCCTTCAACTCCCATATCATCAAGTTGCCGCTTCATCCACAATAATTGTGTGCATGCTTGAGTGGGAGAAATATACTCAGCTTCTGCAGTTCTCACTGAAATTCAATCATGATTCTTTCTCAGCCAAGAAACACAAAATCCACCAAGATAGAATGCACCTCCTGACATTGACATCATATCATCAGCTGAACCTTTCCAATGTTCTTCAGCATATTCCAATAATTCGGACTGAGATTTTTCACTATACATCAAGATGAAATCCAATGTGCCCTTGATATACCGAAGCATTCTTTTCACTACAAGCATGTGGCTTTCCTTGAGATTACTCTAATATCATGCTATTTGAAATGTGGCGAATACTATGTCAGGCATTGTCGTAGTCATGTATAAAAAAATTCCAATGATTTGCCAGTATTCTGTGATATTAACTGACTTGCCATCCTCATCTTTGGAAAATTTCATTCGAGTAGCTACTAGAGTCTTCATATCCCTGTAATTTTCCATTATAAATCTTTTCAACACATCCTTGGCATATTTGTTTTGTGAAATGAATATTCCATTCCTTCCACGTGTCACCTATAGACCAAGGAAAAATGTTAGCTCTCCAATCATTGACATTTCAAAATCACATTTCATGAATTTGGAAAAATGCCTGCACTGAGATTCATATGATCCACCAAATATTATGTAATCAACATAAATCAAGATCATCATCCTTTGATTACTGTTTTTGTTGAAATAGATATTTTATTCAACTCCCCCACACTGGAATCCATGCTTCTTCAAGTACTGATCAAACCTTGAGTTCCATTCTCATGGTGCTTGTTTCAGCCCATACAACTCCCACTTCAGTCTACCAACCTTGTTCTCATCTTCATTATCTGAGAATTCCATATGGATGCTCAATATACACCTCTTCCTCAAGAAAACCATTCATAAATACAGACATGACGTCCATCTAGAACACATTGAACTTCTGTTGCACTGTGATGGGTAGGAATAATCAGATTGTCTTCTGCCTTGCAACCGGTGAAAATTCCTCATCAACATATATTCAATCGATTTGGGAGTAACACTTTCACACTAGTCTTGCTTTGTTCCGAATCATTGTGAAATCATCATTCATCTTGTTGCGATAGACTCATTTAGTCCAGATGAAATTTTTATCTGTTGGCCTCAAAATGATCTCCCATGTCTGATTCTTCTCAATATGGTCTATCTCTTCATTCATTGCCTGAATCTAATTTTCATCTTTAGCTGCATCGATAAAGCATTTCTGCTCAACCTGAAATAGGAAAGATGTCTGCTGTAGTGACTTCATTCTTCTTGTTTGAACATGAGCTGACTGATCACCAATGATATTCTGCCTGTCAATTTCAGCTCGACTCCTTGGCTTTTGTTCATATAAGGATTTTACATTCTCATGCTCATCATCAATATCTTCTTCTGAATCAAAATCATCCACGTATTCTTCCCCAACATTGCCTTCATCATCATCACTCTCACCAAGAAATTGTTCACTATGTTTTTGAATGATCTCCTCGTTCTCCACTATAGTGACATCATTGCTCTCAACTACTTTTCCCATCCTTTTGTTAAATCATTTATATGCATTTCTTTTTCCTAAGTATCCAAGGAATATCCCCTCATATCCACGTGATTCATATTTCCTATGATTTTACTTGTTGAGGATAAAACACTTACTTCCAAATATTTGAATGTATTTCACTATTGGATTCTTTCCATACCACATATCATACGGAGTCTTTCCTTTAGACACAACAGAGCCATGTTATAAATGTAGACTGATGTCAAAACTACTTCCTTCCAATATTTCCCTTGTAGGTCTTTTTCAATGAGCATCGTTCTAGACATGTTGTTGATGATCTGATTTCTCCGTTCAACCACTCAATTTTGTTGCGGAGTTCTTAATAAAGAAACTTGATGCCTTATCCTGTGTTTCTTGATATAGTATTACACCTAACTGTTTGTGAATTCGGTACCATTGTAAGTACGAAACATTAGAATTTTCTGTGCAAGAATCCTTTCACACTCCCATCAGTACTGTTCTAAGCAGATAAGCACATCAGAATAATACGTAATAACAAATACCAATTCCATTATTCAATAGTCATCAATGAAAAGAACTTAGTACCTATATCTGTCAATTTATCTTGGTGTGATAGGCACACAGACATCATCATGAACCAATTCGAGTACTCTTGTTGACTTATTTTATTTTTCCTTATACGTATTTCTGATGAGTTTCCTTTATTGGCATGCATCACACATGTGAGTATGATCACATGATAGCTTATGGAGTTCTCTTGCTACATCACACTTTACCAGATCTTCCAGGGATGGTTGGCATAGATAACCATGTCATTTATGCCACAACTTGTTTTCTTCTTCTCTGGACCGGAAACAAATATATTCTTCTCCACATACCAGGTAGATATTTCCCTTTGTTCATTTTCCCGGTAGTGCCATTGTCCCATATCTTCCTTTAAAGATACACACCTTCTTAGGAATCCTTATAGAATTCCCTATGTCAAATAGTTGACTAAAACTAAGAAAATTGTGACTGATGACTTCTATTACTTAAGATATCTGAATGTCTCATCTCTTTGCCCCCAAACATGGCCTTTCCTGAGCCAAAAATCTTCAGTCCTTCATCGCTTCTAAATTTTACAACTCCATCATTGTCATATTTTATGCCTATAACAAGATCCTTATTACCTGTCATGTGAGATGTGCAAACACTGTCAAGGATCCACACACCAGAGGGATCTGATACCTTAAAGTCAATTTGTGCCTCCACAACCTTCTCATTCTTCTTCTTCGTGGTCCATATTTCTTCCTTCACACTCGACATGGATTGATACTTATTTTCATTCTCAGAGTATGATGGACCAACATCATCTTGAAAAGCCACAAATCTATTATTCATTTTTAACTCACCTGTTGGTTTTTTGATTTGGTGCTTGCGAAAATTTTGATACTCCTTTGGAAAATTCCACTGTATGGTCGAAGTGCAGTACATAGTAATGTGCCCAAATCCTCCTCACCAAAAAAAATGTCCTTCGAAATATGTTCTGGGAAACTGTTCTCTGTTTGGCTACCACCTCTGTTCTTGTTCCCTATGATTTCTCTTTGCTATGGAACACACATACTGTGAATGTCCCATTTTCCACAATAATAACACCCGATATAAGGTGCATTCATTCGTGTTACATATGTACCATGAGTTTCCCATTGCGATATCCAAATATTTTAATTTTTCTTTGGGCCCAAATCATCATTTAATTTGAGGATGGGTTCTTTCCATCTGACATCAATTTTCACAGATTTTTGTTTATGATCAAGGCATGAATCAACCTTAACATCTGAGCTCAATTTTGGATTCTTTCTTGCTGAACTACTATCCTCCTCTTTCATCTTTTCTATCTTCTAAATGAAATTATTTTCTAACATCATACTGAGGGTTAAGAGTTTTTCTGGATCCTTTAATTTTCTTCGCAGACTGAACACATATTATTCAAGTTCTTCGATACAATTGAATTGATCTTTATCTAGTCTATTAATACCATTGATCTCCCATTTTTATTCTTTAATATTTACCTAATACACACTAACTGATTCTGAGTTCATTGATGTCGATAACTTGAGATTCTCAATTTCTTCGATCAACTCAGACTTCTCTTCTTCCTACTACTTCATATAGAGTTTGGTATCATGAACAACTTTGTTAGCATTATTTGTTTTGGATCTTCAATCATCTATCTCTTTAAGACCAGCCTCTAATTGAGCTTGCATATCTATTCTTCCTTCAACTTCTTCTTCTTCACCATGACCTTCAGTTTCGTTCTTCTCTTGAGAACTATCGATGACTGCCACAAAAGAAGTTTCTCTACAATCTTTATAATTTTCCATCTCCTAAACCTCTTCAACCTCAGACGCATCTGAAATGTCTATTTCTTGTGATAGAAGATTCTTCTTCTGGACGAAATTTCTCTTGAACTGCTTCTTCCCTTTAACATATGCTGATTCTTTCTTCTTGGGGATTTCAACTTCATCTTCATAATTTTCTTCTTTAAACATTTTGGTGCACCTTGCAGCAAGATGCCCAACTTTTCCACATCTAAAGCAAGAATGTGGAAGTTATCCTTTGAACATTCCTTTTCCTCTTTGAAGATTAGAGGAGAGGAATGAAATTACATTATCTGTCTCTTCTTCTTCCTAAAAATATTCAACGGTGAGCTTCTTCATGGCCTTAAATGCCACCTTTTTGGATTTACCCTTTTCCACAGCCTTATTATCATCGTTCCTCATTTCATAAGCTACCCAAGAATTGTACAAATTTTCCTGTCTCAGCCCTTTTGGATCTTTATCTTCTAGTACTGAAACTTTTGGATTGAACTGAGGTGGAAATTTCCTCAAGAAGCACTTTATGATCTTTATTTCTTCAATGACTTCTCCAAGACCTTGCATATCTTCCTAAACAATATTTACCCTATCAAAGAATGCATCAAATGACTCATTGGGGTTCATTTTCAGATCTTCATACATATTCCCTAGAACAGGAAGCTTTTCCTCACTAACCTTTGTATCTCCTTTATATATATTCAGAATATCTTTCCACATGGAATGTGACGTTTTTCATGACATCACCTTTATATAGATAGCATCAGATAGGGCTCCCCCAAAAGCATTTATGCCCTTGCTGTCAGAACCCAATTCTCTATTCTCGGATTCTGATAATGCCCCACTGTTGATGATAGCTGTAATACCATGCATTACTATTGTGAGCACATCCATTCTCAATCATCAAATGTAGTGTTGCATCTGATTCATTCATAGATGAAAATTGTTTCCTGTCAAATATCATAATCCCATTATGATTAGTGACCTCCATTTGAGAGAGTATTATAGATATAAACATTTCCCTCTAATAACAATTTTTAGGTCCTCTAGGCTAGATATGCTGAGGGGGGGGGGGTGAATCCAGCTATGAATGATTAAAATAACTACCCCTTATGATCTTGTTTTGCTGTTAGACAAAACCCTCTTCTCTCACCTTCCCGATGCAGTGTATGAATAAAACTAAAAGAATACATAGGACAAAATTATTTTCACTTGGTTCACCCTCACTAGGCTACGTCCAAGGAGCATACACCGGCAATGTGCCGATGTATCAAATCCACTATATACACACTGTTGATTACATGTTCAAAGTAGAGTCATTGTCTCTCCTAGTTTACAACCACACACAACTTGAGAACTCACTGCTCTGTCAAATGAAGTGAGCTCACTACTTCTTTAGAAGATCCACTCATAGCTTATAGACCTGTATGTCTCTTCATTTTCATGAAAGAATGCATCATCAACTATTGATAGATTATCTATTAAAGTTCAAAGTTCATCCACTAATGAATACCCCATTATGCTTGAACACTGAGCAATTCCTTTGGAAATACCTTCACAAAGAACCCTACTTTGCAAGGCTCCCAAATTCACAAAGCTCAAACAAGCCTTCACAAAGCTACTGCCTTTTCGTGAAGCTCAAGACTTTGCAAAGCTTAGGCCGTTGCGAAGCTCTTTCCTCTTCGCGAAGCACACTCCATAGAGCACGTGGCCTCGTGAAGTGCACATCCTTCGCAAAGCTAGATTAGCCGCCATGAAGCACCTCTCTTTCGTGATGAGCACTACCTTTGTGAAAAACCTTCGCGAACCGAGAGAAAAATATATTTTTCGATAACTCTCTACTTCTCTCGAAGTCGTCGACCTCTATATATAGGATATTCCACCGACCCTCAATCCTTCCACGCAAATTTAACACCACATCATCACAGATCATGAAGCTCTAATGTTTCTGCAGAAATTCTCTAAATCTCACGAAGCACTACATAAATTTTCCGATTGCAGAGATTGACGTAATTGTGGAGCAATGCCGTCAATCCCTTCACGCCTTCGCTGTAAAGGTCCATCGAAAGGCCCTCCAACGCTGTTATGCGATTAAAGCACTACCATTCACGAAGCATGACATAATCTTGAAAAACACCATCAAAATTCTTCTTTTCTATGGAAAATTTAATACATGAAGCCTATATTCGCAAAACGGCGCCACTTTTTACTGTTCTCTTGAAACGCCTCTAAATTTTCCATTCCATTGTCATGGTTCCATGAGAAAAACATCTCTGGAACTCGACAATTCTCCATGGATACCTTCTTTTTAAACAAACACAATCAACCCAAAAATGCTCCAATGTTACATTAAGGGATTTTTTCCCAACAAATGGTTTTAGCTAAACATAAAACAAATTTTTTAAGATTAATGTACTATTTCACCATATGAGTATTTGTGAGTATTGGGTAACATGTGGTAACCTTTTTTATGTGAGGACAAATAAAGTCATATGGAATTACTTATCATTTAAAATATGTATATTTTGATCTACCAATGCTTAATGGATTGAAATTCCACCTTCATTTTTGGTGGATGAAAAGATGTAGTAAAAATTGGTCAAGACACAACTAATGAGTATGGTTGTGCATATGAAATGGAATGAAATAATTTATGAATATTTCTTTATGTCCGTAGAAAATAAAATAATTCCAAATATTACATAATAGGATATTGAAAAAAATTTACCCTAAAACCAGTGTTTTTGTTGAACTGATGGACTTGTAAATAATCATAGACATATGGTTTTGAGGCCCTTAACATTCCATTGATCATTAAATTTCTAGTGATCAATGATTTTTATCACTCTCTATAATTATTTACTATTTTCCTTCTTGTACAATATTTATTACCAACCTATGTAATCTTATCTGGAAACCCAGTTATGGGATACCTTCGATAACTCTTATAGTTCCAACATTCCTTTTTAAAAGAAGATTTATTATTCATTTTTACAATTTGGGTTACTTTGAATAAAATAGTCAATTATTAATGAAATATTATCCCATAACAATTTTTAAGGAAAAATTATTTTTATGTGTTTTATTCTGCGACAACCAGGAATTGTGTAAAATAATTGTATTTAATAGTAATTTAATCATTTTGATATTTTCCATTTCAGACAACAATAAATAGAGATTTTCTAATATGAAAGCACTCTCTTAGGCTTGCATTATATAAAATAAAATAAGAATTCACTATATGAAACACATATATTAGTATGTGGTACACACAACACTATGTTTGTCTTGTGATATACACAATATTGAGCCCCTTTGATAGGATGTTCTACACATAAGTCTGATATTTACCAAACTAAAATATACTCTTAATTTTATAATCAAATTATTATTATAGAAACCACCAATCAGTTTGAATGGATAATCTGAATAATAGTAACTATATTATGATAATATTATTTACACATGTATATAAAATGAATACTTTGGTTATACATAAGATATAAATGAATGTAAGAAGTATTTTATGATTAAGAAATTACTTTTCTAAAGAAAAATTTTTCTACAAACAAAAAAAATTTTGTTACAATAAATTATATGAAAAACTTTTGATTAATGTTTTAAATAAAAAATTTATATTATATGTAAAATTTATATTTTTTATACTCATGTAATAGACATTATTTTCATAAGATAACAATAAATAAACTTTTATGAAGAAAAATGTATATTTCTTAAAAAAATTATCACCTTTTATTAGAGAACCCACTTTAAATATAACATTGAATCATTTATAAATTATATCAAAAATGTATTCTTCATTTATGGAATTCACATATCAAAATTTACTTTGGGTGATTTTTTGGTATTTTTCAAAGAAATTTTTTTTTGATGAATTTAGAAAAATGATGAATTTAAATTCAAATACTCCATCCCAAATAATTTACTTATATACTAAAATAAGGTTTTTTTTTGGATTTTAAGAATATTAAGAACAATTGTATATTAGTTAAACCAAATTCTTCCAATGGAAACAACTTAATATTAAATTTAGATATAAAAATATAGAAAATATTAAGTCATTTAAACTTTTAAAACACATATTGTTATCCAATCTATGGGATTATCATTATATTAATTGCAAAAAATATGTAAATTAGAATTTGTAAAAATGGATACAATAGACGGAATCATAATAATTTAGGGTTTCTATGAATTTTAACATATATTTTGACCAAAATTAGTACTGAATTTAATTAAAATAAATAAAAATGATTAAGGTTGAAACAAGACTAATTAATGCTCAAACATTAATTTAAGAGGCCAAATAACAAAGAGATATGTCCAAAATTCATTGGATGGATACATTTTGACCTGGTCCCCTCCTAGATTAAAGATGAATAGTAATTTGAGGAACATGATGAATAAGATATCTATGAATTGTCATTACCTTTTTATATTTACATGAATACCACTCCCTTTCCCCTATAAAAGGAAAATATCTCCCTCACTTCCATACAACTCTCATGCCACTTATTCTTAGCCATCCCCTTACCGTTTATCATAAAAAATCTATCCTTCATAATAGATTTCACAATTGGGAAAAAATTCAACCTTGGAATCCTTTTTAATAAAAATAAAAACAAGTTAAAAAACGAATTGAAGGATTGAACATGTGCAAATAAATTCTAATTTTAATGTATTTAATTTATAAAATCCCTTTCTTATTCCAGATATAGATTCCATGTTCACCACTCTTTTATTTTGTGTGTTGTATACACATTCCAAAAATTTGTTCTATAATACATATAACAGAATTTATGTGTATTTAAATATCAATTTGATAATATCTCTTTCATATGGTCTACGTTAAAATGATGTCATATTGGTAATTTAATTTCATTGATCCTTCCTTCTTTGATATATATGACATGTGTTTTACCAATATTTTTCTATAATATTTGTAAAATACAATTTGGATTTTTAAATCATCAATATAAATTTTTCATATTAATGTAAACCACTTTTAATTTTAATCTCTCTTATTATGTATGGGTGAATGTTACCAAAGTAGTAATAGTTTTCACCTATATTCTCATAATTTATTGGGATTATTTTTTATTATGATTAAATTGATAAAATATTGTGATCCATATCTCAGGAACAATGATGAATTTTTTCCTCCCCTGGTTATCCATGATATCATCAGGAATTAATACCAATCTCCACTATTCAGAAAATATGATAATTAAGAAAATCTGTTTAAGAAAACATGACATTACTTATCCTTATGGTCGGAAATATAGGTTTGTTAAAAATGGTTTTTTCTAATAAGTTTTTCAAAATGGTTTTTCTATAGTCCCATTATTTTTTTACCACTGTTTTATCTTTTTAGAAAAAATATTAAAAAGGATTCTTCTTCAAATTTTACAATCGTGATACTTTATAAACCATTTACCATGCTAGTGGAAGATTTTTCATGTACGGACACAACTGTCATCATGAACATCATCTCCTTGATGATTCATTTGTATGTTTACATGTTTCCTTTTAATGATTTTCCCTAATATTTTTTAAATTGGTTGATTTAAAATTGTATTTTTCATAATAATGGAAAATTATTAGTTTTTATTTAAAAATATTTTCAAATTATATTTTTAAGACTTATGTTATTTTCATTATAAATTTTGTTTTAAATTAAACTGATTTCTATTAATCTGGGTCTTATTTATAATTATAAAAAAACATTTTCTATAAATTTCTTTCGAAAATGATTTTAAGGCTTCTATTTGATTTTTAAAAGTTTATTAATAAGAAATGGATTTAAAAAATAATTATCGTTTTAAAAATATTTTATCATATTAGAAAAGATATTTTCATCACGAAATATTTTAAAAGAAATTTTGAAGCCTCTATTATAAAATAAGGGCTTTTGAAATTCTTTTATGAAAATTATATTCAAATAAAGGATATTTTTCTTACAAAATGATCCATGTGAACTTTCAGAATCGATCTCCATATGATATAGAAACTTTTTATATTGTTTAAGATTCATTGGGAACATAAATATTGATTATTATTCATAGACTTTATGGAATGGTGTATGTTTTTATGGAATGATGGTTGTGTCACCCGTTTCGCTTCAATGGGTTATATTATTTTGTAACAATCATATTTTCATGAGTTTTTCATTGATGAAATGATTTGGAAGCCATTATTTTTTCAATAGGTTGTGATGTGATGAAATATTTATGATACTCATTTCATTTCATGTATTATGAAATGATGTTGATAATACACAACACTTTTAATAAGTTTTGATATGATTAAAGTTTTATTACCATGTGGAACATATATGTATGAATTTATTATGTGATATGTTGAGACATATATATCCCTCCAATGCACTTGTCACTGAATTTTATCTAATGAGATAATGATTGGAAATAAGGAAATGAGCTTGATCCAAAATGGGAAGTATGTGTGTCCAAATCCAAAATGTGAAACATGTGTTTTTTGATCAAAAATGAGAAACAAGCGTGTCCCCATCCAAAATGGTAAAAAATTGCATCATGACCTAAAATGGGAAATAGGTTTGTCTTGATCCAAAATGGGAAACATGGGTTTCTATATTTATAATGGGGAACATGCATGCCCCCATCCAAATTGGGAAACAGGTGTGTCCTAATCCAAAATGGGAAACAAGATTGTCTTGATCCAAAATGGGGAAAAAGTGTCTTCAGATCCAAAATAAAAAAAGTGTATCCAAATTTAGAATGGGAAATATGTGTTTCTAGATTCGAAATGGGAAAAATGTGTTTCCCAGTCCATAATGGAAAATTGGTGTGTCCTTATCCGAAATAGAAACATGTATATTCTAATCAAAATTGGTAGACTGGTGTGTCCTCGTCTAAAATGGGAAAAAAGTGTGTCCCGATCCACTCTAGGAAATCCGTTTTTCTCGATCCACCATGTGAAATAGTTCTTCCCTCATCCAAAAAGTGTAAGAAGGTGTGTTATGATCAACTTTTATGACGGTCTTGGTAGTTAACCTCGACAGATTAAATGGTTTCTATAGTTATAATGATGCCATAGTGAAATGACATAAGCTCATGGTTCATGATTTATTTTTGATGATTAAAAAACATTATTATTGATGTCATATGAACTACCAATATTTATTCCATGAATCATTTATATGAACTTTGATATATAGGTTATGATCTTTACATGTAATTCTAATGACCTCCTACATTTATATTAATGTTTTTTTTGTATCTATTAAATATACACTTATTCAGAATCTGAGATCACCCTTTATAATGTTTCATATCCCAAGGTCATGAAAAAATTTATGTATAAGTACTAAGGGGGAAGATTATTGTGGGAAAAATTATTGATATCTTACAATATAATGTATTCTTTATGGTTTCCAAATACAATAATCATTTTTGGTCCATTAGAATGTTTTTTTGTATTTTGCAGAATATTCATCCAAAATGATGTAATATCCATGTATGTTAATCATGGAGTGATATATTATAATGCATATATGATTTCAAGAATAGAATAACACTACCATTCAAACCCAGATCAGTAATCCTGAGAGTGAAAATAATACATTAAATAAAGAAGTGACATTAATTATAAAAAAACTGTGAAAAAACTCCATCACATAGACTCATATGAAAACTATAACATAAAATACGTGATATGACTGATCCTGGACTTTGTGGAGGTATGTTATTACCGAAATTTCCTTTCTAATCCCTTTACATTGAATAATTAAATGTTTATTGTGATTATGAGGTATATGAGGAATTTTCATATGGGTATGGGATATGAATGATGGGGAAATCATACCATCCAACACATGATTTATGGTTGGTTCATAGTTAGTGAAAATCTTGAAATGGAGAATGTCAAATTTTTCAACCTTAGACAGAGGAATTTCACACTTTTAGTTCACTATTTTCCATATCATGTGAGATCATTAGGATACCATGTGACATAAATCACTCTTGAAATGAGACATGCATATGAATGGGACATTGTTTGGTAAACCATTTTTAAAAACCATGTACCCCCATTATAATGTGAGAAATTACCCATATCCCCATTTCCATTTTCTATTTTTTTCAGCTGATTTTCTTCATCATTCTTCATCATCCTACAGTAGTAGAAAACCTCAGCACCCAAATATTCCCAATGGTCAATATCATTTTTTAATGATTGTTTTTAATGTTGTTTGGGTGTAGATCGAAACTCTGGGTATGTCTGACACTCATCATTCTAATTTTTTTTGATTAGGGATTGTGGTTTTGTTATTATTCTGCAAAATTCCCAAAAAAAATATTTTTCAAGATTATGATATATTGGTGTTTAAAGGGTGGTTTAATATAGATACAAGGATGCGGTTAAACAATTGTTTATCCATGCAATCATGGTTGGTGGTCCACATGTTATATCCCATTGTCTGGATGTTTTGTTGTGCATGTGTGGTTGTGACATTTAATCTCGTTAGTTTTCAATTTGATTCCCTTTTTATTATATTTTATACTTTTTGGATAAATGAAAAAATGAAAACATCATGACCCCTATAGGATTCATTTAAGTTGATTAGACTGATTTAGGGCAACCCATGGGTTGCGACAAAATTACTAAACATTGAAAATTGTAATTTTAAGTTGGGAAATTGAATTTTGATAAAGTAGATCACATTATTAGAAGGTATATATGTTAGTTGATCTAAAATAAGAACATTGATCGATGTTCCTAATATTTGATAATATAATATGGTATTATTTGGATTATTATGAAATGGGTTTAATGTATTAATGTTATCCGGCTATGTGTCCAATGGATTTTTCATGAAATGAATATGTTGGATAAGTAATGTGAAATGATAAACATGGAAAATTGGTAAAAGCTATTTAATTGATAAACATGTTAAATAAGTTAATGTGTGGGAATAGGGTAATATGTTAAATGGTCTAAGATAAGTGAATTATTAATTATTATAACAAGCTAAGGCATGTGAATTGTAAATGTCTTAAAAAGGATATGAAATGTTATTGGTTATTATAATAAATAGTGTAGGTTAGATGTTCATATTCATGTTAAATAATATTGAGATATGAATGTTATGCTTATCATTTTTGTATGTTATGTAATATTTTATATATGGTAAATGAATAAATAAATATGTGAATATGGATTGCTATATTTGTGTTATTGAACATGAGGATCTACTCCCACAGGTCTGGTTAAAATAAATCCCTTCACCCCACCATGATATTGAACTAGTTATGTAAGGGGATTGAGTCTTTATACACCTAATTGTTGAATTTAATGAGACTACCTAATCTTAGACTCTAAGGTAGGTGTGATGTGTTTGTTTATGAAATATTTACCCCTATTGAGATAGGGAGGTTAAACTAATCACATATTCATGATTATTGAACAACTTACAACATTTTGTAAATTATGTAAATGCCTATCCCATTAAACATTAAATCAAAATGAATTTATTAATGAACATGGTGTAAATGAATAAAATTGAATTAATTTTGGAAATGGTTAATTTGGATATTTTTAACTAATGGAAGTGAACTTGTATTTGTTTAATCTATTCAATTATTTAGTACATGAACTCAATATCTATTTGGAATGGTTATCTTATTTACACCTTTAGTGGTGGACTATTGAGTTGTACTCACAACCTACCCAGGCTGGAAAATGGTTCCCAAGTATATTTAATGGTTTTAGATCAGTAAAAGGTAAATGGACCTATGTAAGATAGTTCAGTTGGAATGAGATTCATTTTCAATGAAGATCCTTAAATGGAGTCATGGACCAATTTGGGGATCCATCCATTGGTCTTTTTTTCATCAATTTTCATATTGTTACCATGAAATGGCATTGTTATTATTTGGATTTGGTTATACCCTATTGGGAAATTGGTTGGTACTGCCTGTTGGTAGATTATTTGTTAGTGTTTTTTAATTTTTAATGATATATGATGTGTATTGCTCTTGTAAAGAGGTAATAGTATCAAATATAAATCAATTAGTCCATTTCTAGTAGTTAGAAACCTCTACGATATACGGAAGTGTACTTGAGGTCATGTGTAGTCTCGTATCAGGGCACTAGTTTAGTGGCATCCTAGTCAAGGATGTTAAAAAGTGTTATTAGAGTGTTCATTTTGTATGAAATTCTAATTGAAAATGGAATATAAGATATCAGATAGTACCAGGACATGTAAATGAGGTCATTCATTGGATTATATAACTCATGTACGAGGGATAACCTAATTACAAAACATGGGAATCTTGTTTTCAAAGTCTTTTTAATAGTTGAATGATATTTTTCTATTGGATGATACAATTTTTGTGTGAAGTGTGTGTTCTAAATTGTTTTTATTATGGTTCAAATGGATCTATTTTGTTTATTAATTCATTATTAATGCAATGTAGATATATATGTTGAATTTATCTTGATAATAATGCACATGATGGGTGTGTTGTACATGAAGTGTTTGATGAAAATTTTATTCTCGAAAGAGTTTAAGAAAATTGTATCTAATAATTTTAATGAAAATGGGTAAAAGGTTTGAATGTTAATGAATGGTTAGTGAATTTTTTTAATGAATTGTTGAGGGTGGAGTTCTAGGTATTCCAATATCCATATGGTTAGTGTATGAAAAATAGTTTTTTATGGGTAGTGGAGATAATTCCTTTATGTATATTGTGGATGCTTTGTCTTTTGGGTTTTGATTCCCTTGTTTTGTATTGTAGAGGAATGTCACCATGGTAGTGTACACTAGTTTGTTGGTAATTAATTATTACTAATAGTTCTACACTATTAGTAGAGAATGAAAACCCATTGAATCAATATAACAAAGGAAATGAATAGTTGTGTGAGAACATAGCTAGTTTTATTCATATTAGAGAATGTGACCCAGGGCGAGTGATGATGAATATTTTTGTTCTGAATATATAGTTATGTTGGTAACACCCTCAGAATATATTTGGAGATGGTGGACTTGAATCGTTATCATGCGATATATTGGATCATTAAAGGACACATGAGGTGAGAATACCTGGGATTGTGAACAGATTCTGTGCGTGAATGGTTTTCACAATGAGAGTTCCTTAGTTAGAGAACTGAACATGTTTTATGTATGTGGTAGAGTGGTGAACCTAGGTGTAACATCGGTCTAGTTGTTTCCTTTAGATTGAGAGGAATAATCTGATATCATGCATGAGGTAACACTTGTGTGTTTTGATTTTTAATATTTTTCTTTTTTTGAAATAGATATATGATATTGTGGTGTTGTTGATGGTGTTTGAGATACTTTTGGTTTGGAAACTAGAGTAAATTTTTTCTCGGTGTGTTGGATGTTGTGTTCCAAATATGGTCAGAGAGCAACTTGTGAGTGGGGACATCATATATGTATGATGAATATAGCATATAGATTGTTCTTGGTGACTTTTTATTGGAATAAATTCACAATGAGTACCATCCTGATTTGGTAAATGTAATGTGTTTTACTTGGTTTTATCATTAGGGAACCTAAGTGCTTGTAGTTTGATGTAAGATATTATTTGAAGGGTTGTTTTATTTCGATGTATGACCCGTATTTTTGCGAAATGATTAAAAGATGACTCGATATTTTTTAAATATGGAAGAGACAAGCGTGACTAATGAATTGATAGTGGATTTTGTTATGGAGGAGACACCAAAGCTTAGAATGGTCATGTATCTAGGTGTTTTAAAGAATGGATTGGTTTTTTGGTGGGATGTTGAGAATGTGTTGATGTCAATGTGGCTAACAAACCAAGAGGTAGGGTAAGGTGATTTAGTAGGCATTGGGATGGTGATTTTTACCTTATGTAATACAAGGGTTGTTTTAATGTGTGGTTATAGGAATGTTCAAAACTGTTAGGTATCTGATAATGTCTACATGTGGGTTTGTGTTGTTAAGGAGCAATCCGTTTTGGGATTGGAAAAGGGGTGGATTGGGATAAGTGCATGTAATTATACATGTATCCAAAATTACATGCATGGATGTCAAGAATATCATGGTTTTTGATTGTTTTGATTGATCATTGAGTCTCAGTTGAAAACTACATGGGTCATGTTGGAAGTTATCGACTGGCCTGGTGGTAGTAGATCTAAGCAACTGTTGGTTCATTAATACAAGGTAAATGGTCATGGAGAAGTGATGAGTCATGGTTGATAATCATGGATGAGAAGTGTTGGTTAAGTGATTATTAGATGAGTATGGGTTGGAAAGCCTTAGAGTACGACAGATCAAGGTTTCCAATAATGGTAGGTGACAACAATGATGGATAATTCTTTTTGGCGTTCATCTACGACATCTTGACATACTTTTGGAGAGTGACAATCCTGCCCATAATCTACACATCGTCCCAAATATGCTAATAAATATCGATCATTATGCTTTGGTATAAGAATGTGTTTGGTTGGATATGGTAGATCATGGACGTTATTCTCAATATGAAGTATGAGGACCTTGATGGAAGGTCATATAGCACTGATCATCCATGATTGAGTACCTCATGATGGATTAGGTGTCGATTAGTGTCATGGAAACTGTTATCAGATGTCGAGAATTAGTGTTAGGTGAAATTATTTTGTTGTTCAAGGAAAAGATAGATGGACACATACATATTTTGGGGTAAAGATTATGATTTATCTTTAGTCATGGATGATATAAATCCTTGAGAAAAGAGACATTAACAACAATCATAATGTGGGGAGTGATGAGTCAGACCTGGGAGGGTTGATATAAAGGTGGAGTTGATGTGGCAGCATCCAAGATACAAATGAAAAACATGTGAGGTGCATGTGGGGTTCTTTATAAAATTCGAGGTGGGTCCCTAGATGTGGTGGTTGAACGATTCAAGCATTGTATTGGGGATCAATGGTGGTTCAAAATGGAATTCAAGATACCAATTTTAAAACCATTGATTGAAGCATTAAGATATGACACCATTTCATGGAAGGAGAGGATGGCTTCTATAACCTCATCAAATATCATGTGTGGACTCTGGTAGGATTGATTGGGAGACCATGAAGTGTACTTAGGTATAAATTTATATTATTTATGTAAGGTAGTGGCTTGCCAATTGTAAAGTTGAGGATTTCAAGGATGTTCTATCTTGAGGATAGCTTGACTCGATGAGTAGAAAGGGATGAATATAATGAGTTTAAAACCACATTAGTTGATTGTAATGGGAGTGAAATGTATAATTAAAAGATGAAAATGGATTTTCAAGAACATAGTCATCCATAGTCAATGTATAGATAGAAGAAGTTTTTTTATCGGAATTTTGATGTGTGGGTTAAAACATGATGATGTTTTGGAAGGTAGTGGATTCCTTGATAAGAGAGTTTGTCGGATTATCGGATATGATATCGGTAGGTGAGTCTGATGATAGTGATAGACCATAAGAGAGAAGGAAACCATTCAAGATAATGGGAGAGGATATAAACCATGGAATATGGGTGTTTTGGGACAAGGTAGTCAATGGAGGTCTGACATGATATGTTGGAAGGAACAAACATTTTATATTGTGACCCACATTGGGATGATATTCATGGTGACATGTTAATTTTGAAAACAAAGTCATGATAGATAGATGTAATGTTTATCATATTCGGAAAATGGATGGTGTGGTTATGTCCCTCTGGGTGGTCTCAAAAGAAATGTTGTATGCCAATAATGGGTGAAGTCACTATGGATGTTCAAGTGCATTGAGTTTGGAAACACATCAGGTATGTTGTGAATACTGATATGAGGTTCTCATGATAATTTTTTGGTAGTGGATGTTCCAAAAAATATATGGTGTTAGTGGTAAGATAAAGTGAATTGTGGAATTTCAAATAGTGTGAGAGTGGTCAGTTGATAATGTGACTGGTGTATCAGTTTGAAGGGAATTGTTTAAGTAGCAATTTGGTGATTTGGCCTTGATAAAAAAACATTTACTCAGGTTTGACTAGATGAGTTCCCTAAGTGCTTTTAATATCTTTTATATTTTATATTTTAGAATGGGATTGATGGGCCTTATGTTATGGATTGATGTTGGTTGGGTATTTTTATTCGAAAACTAATATGTTTCATCGGCAATCACCAATGATGGGCTCCCATTGGATTTGGAAATAGTGTAAGATGGTACTAGGTATGTGGTGTAATTTTATATTTGGATGAAGATGAGACTGGTGGAATAATAATTTTATCTTCCATAGTTATAAGTTAGTAAGAATGTTGTTCTCCATGTGTCACGTCTTTGGATGTGTGACCCAGGCCCATCTCATGTGATTGATTTCAAGGATGTTGAGCTAGAGACTGAAGAGACTTTTGAGTTGCATATGGTTTCTGTTGTGTGTCAAAGTATGAAAGCCTTATGAGGTAATATTTTGCCTCTGGGTCAAGTTTGGTGGAAGTATGGAAATTTTCAAGACGAATATAGGGAGATTGAGTGGGATATGTGTGATCAGTTGTCAAATATCATTACCTTGGAAGCTAAGTGATGTTTTAGAGTAAAGCTCAAGGACAAGCTATTATAATTCTTGGGATCTTGTAAGATCTAAAAATTCATAGAGGTACATTATTTTTTTACATTTCGGTTATAATCCCTTAGAGTTGTATAATTTAATGCTTACCAGATCTATGAGGAATTATGAGGTGGTTCAGGGGTTAAGGAAACAGATGAAGGGGGAAATATGCCATACAATACAAGTTTCGGTGTTGGCGGATGGTTGGAGTGAATTGTGAAAGGGGGAAAGACAAACCATATGACATTAGATAGAGGCATTTAGCACGATTAGTGAACGATTTTTCATACCGTTTGTGATACATCATTAATTTTGTGACTTGGACCCATATTGGATATAGGTCAGCACATGGTTGGAACACTGTTTATAGAATCTTGTAGCCAAGACATGTGTCTTATTAAAATGTGACAAATTATAGTTCCTAATTATGAATTTAAATACATTCACTCAGTCTTCATCCACATTATTATTTCATGATCCCTACAAAAGAACCTATGAACAAAAATTTTCTTAAGGGTGGATATATTTCAATTCAATGCCATTTAGAATATTGTTGGGCATGGATCGAATACCATGGTAAGTCCAATGGTACTCTTTCATATATATTTTTTGGATTATGGATGGTTCTTTCATTATAATTCATCCTAATGAAACCCTATTTTTCTAATGGATTGTACATTGGGGATTGAAATGGTGTATGTATATGTATCTATGGTTGTGGATAAGTGATCTTTCATCTAAATATTCGATGTAGCGGGTCTTCAAGTTATATACCATAATGTTGAAGGTGGTTTGTTCATGTGGGGTGGTAGTTTTTCTTCCCTTTTGTTCTTCTTTTGGTAATATTATTAATATTTGGTAAAATGGTTGGATAAATGATGAAATAAACCACTCATGATCCCCACAGGATGAATTGAGATTTATTAGACAAGATTAGGTCCATCCACATGGTTTTCCAAAATTCCAAAACATGAAACATCTTAATGTGAAATATCATATAGATGATTGAGAAAGTCAATCCCATGATGAACATGTTGATATATTTTTTCAGTAGAAGAAATGAAGACTTATTAATGTTCTAATACTATGATAATGGAATAAGGGATTGATTATCTTATTATAAAATGGGATTAATATAATAATTAGATTGTGTTAAGTAACATAAGGATTGTATAAGAAATTTATATGTGGGTTTATAGATGTGAAATGATGAACGTGATTATTTGGTAAATTATTTTGAAGTGATAAACATATTATATGGGTTAATGTATTATAATAGGTGAATATTTTAAATGGGATATGATCATGGAAATGTTAATTATACTAATGAGAAAAGGCATGAGAAGAGGAAATGGGTAAAATGGGATATGAAATTTCATTGGAAAGTATTAAAAAAGGTGGAGAAATGATGTTAAATGACATGTTGAATAAAAATGGGTTGTGAATGTTATGTTTATCATTTGTGTATAGTTTGTGATATGGTTATGTGGAATATGTATATATAAGCATGTGCAGATGTCTTAATAGTTGTGGGGTATTAGACATGAGGATATATGACCCCGGTTATGGTAATACTATGTCTCTTATCCCCACCCTTATAATGTCGAGTTTAGGGAATTAGAATGAAGCTCTATGCCCCTAATTGTTTCATTTGATTATAATTCTTGGACCAAGGCTCCAATGTATGTGTGATGTGTTTTTATGAAATGATTCCCCATAGATAGATATGGATCTAGACTATTTCCCTTATGAATATTAATTGATGGTATTAGGACATTTGTAAATTATGTAATGGAATATCCTATATAACATGTGATTGAAATGAATTTAGTGAATAACATAGTATAAATGGTGATAATTGAAATAATGATTGAAATAGTTAAAGTGAATATTGTTAACTAATTAAACATGCATTTTATTTTTTTATCTTTTAGTTTATTTAGTGCTTTCATGGATGTTCTATTTACACTTGGAAATCATGTAGAAAAAAGTGGAGGTGGCAAACATAGTTTTACTCACACCATGCACATGCATCCATTGGGTACATGAGAAGATTTTGTGGTTGTTTGTTAGAAAATGGGAATATTTCCTATGCTAGAGAGTTGAATAGGGTTGGGGATGATTGTGGATGGAGATTTAGAGTAGGAGTTGAGATCCATTTTCAAGATTCTTATTTTAGGGTTTATTTTGGATTGTCCATCACCGTTGGACTGTTATAATGATATGAACTATTTATTATTTGGTTTTTTTGTATCATGTTTGGGAATTGGTCAGTAATTCATTAATATAGATTATTTACTATAGGTCCTTTATTTAATATATTATATATTGTGGATTACTCTAGTAATAGGGAATAGTCTCTCTACATGCTATATTATTCCCTGACTACTAGTTAGCAAACTCTAGAGTATGGCGAGGAATGTTTGAGGTGATGTGGTGACCCCACTCGGGGCACCAGTTTAGCGGCATCCTGGTTAGGGATGTTAATTGATATCCAACCAAGACGATCACATATATAGAATATATTAATGATAAAATAATATTATAGGATATACTTCCATCACTATGTCATACATTCATCTCTATCTCAATGAAATGTCCATTTTCTCAAAATTGATCTGTATAATAAACAAAAGACACCCCTCCCAACAATATCTCACTATTATAAAATCCATATATAATTAATCATATGACAACCCTTAATGGAATAGTAATAATTTTCATTTACCTTAAGTTATTTATTAATTAGATAATAAAATATTCTCTGTAGGCCACCCATAATGTTATATCCAATTATCTTCCATCATGAATGTTCTTTCACACATGGTATACTCATCCAAGTTGTTTAATGATAAATTGATTGAAAATAATGAATTTATAAAAAACAAATAGGAACCATTGTTCATGACCTAATTAACAACCAAAGATAAACCAAACATGATTTTTTTATTGTCGATAGTCTCTAAACATAAGGCCACCAATTCCACAACACATGCAAAATACCTACAAGAATAAAAGGAATCTCTAAGTCTTCTAACAATAACCTAAATTAATTTCATAATCTAATGTATCCCCCAAGGATTTTGACATAATAGAGCCCCGATACCAAGGTCTATGACTCAAATATAATGATATAGACTATAAATTAGAACTCTAAACACACCTAGAGAACATACAAAACTATCTGGGGTTCATTATGTTGTGGGGGATCAGAAACAACCCCATTCCCTTATTGAATCCCTCATTCCATGGAAACGAAATATTTTTTTAGATAATAAACATAACTAGATGAGGGTAACATATATAAATATTAAATTATCAACATAGACCCACCTAACAAAAGATGGTAGAGGTGTGTATTAGATCATACATAATGAAAATAGTTAATATTATTATTTCTCAATGTTCCCCCATGACATACCATACAATATTAAATACAAAACTAAATCATAGCTCTCATATTAAATAAAAACACATGTTAAGAATAAAATGAACTTAAAAAAAACAACATAAATTGGATCATCAATGAATTTTAGTTTCTATGTTGACCCCCGATGTCTCCAAAATTGAAACCAGAACTAACCCTTTATAGGCTAACTAAACATGGGGCATTGATCGTCCCCTGGATTACATATATAAAAACATGTTCCATGACCAACATAGGAACCTCATAAATGGAATCTAACCTGAAATCCATCCATGAAAACCACCATGACCACAAAAGAATCCCTTTGAAACATCACAGTAACAACAAATTCCTTATCCATTCTCATGACCTCATCTTAAATAGTATACCATAGTGATTTTTAGTTGGAATCTATTAAAATATAATGGATTCATAAAAAATGTGTCAAAAAATACTCAATAGAACCTATGTATACAAAAAAAAACCCATAAATTCAACAACCACAAAATCTCCAACTTATCTACACTCCACAAAAGCAGTCTAAACATTCATTTCCTCAAACACCCTGAAATTAGTTTTATCATCCATTTAACAAATAAGTAACACAAAATAAAATCCCTTTTCATAAATAGAAAATTTTCTAATAAATATGTAAATTTAGAAGATGTATATAGTGACACAATCATGTATACATAGTACTACATTTTTATATATATTTCTATTAAAAATCAAAAAGAATTGATAGGACTAGTCTCTATTGATGTCAAGGTAAATTAAACTACTACATGAAACTAAAATAATATTTCTTTATTTTAATTTATATAATGATTTCTGAAATTCCTTTTGGAATATAAAATTTTATAGGGTATTATAGGGAATACATATATGATATGGATGAGATAGAAATTCAAATAAGGGAATAACCTTGACAACGAACCATCCCATATGATTCAAATATAATTTAATGATATCAATAAGGAGAAGGATCATGAAAAATAAAATGAGAGAAAAAAATATAGATTATGTAATCATAACATTGTGGAAACATATGAAGATTATGGAAACATAAAACATGAATTAAGCATACCATCATGCGTTACATTCAATACCAAATAAAATAAATACTATCTCATGATGTATAAAATATTAACTAACATAATGGATCTCAAATAGGGTGAACCCATATTATCATATGTGTTATTATTTGTTCCATTAAATGAAATACATCATAAGGCATAATCATGATATTTACCAATGGAATTAAATGGCTTTCACAATCTTGACTAATATCATAATTGAAGTATATTTTACAAATATTCGAAGGAGTGCAATTAATTGAATATTTTAAATGTTCATATATTTTATGAAAACTATAGGTCTCAAAAAAATTTGTTCAATTGCAAAAGAAACATCATGATAAGGGTTATAAAAGATCCCCTTAATCAGTGTTTATTTAAATGAATACATTTTGATAAATGAACTTAAGTCATTTATTTCCCCATAAATGTAAGAGAGATTAATACCAGTATATATGTGAGTGATATATATACATAATTTATAAAAATTAAATTACATTAAAGAGGGAGGAAAAATATAAAATAAACTGAGAATGGTTATAACCCTTTGAAAGAAGGTGGTTTAAGGAGATCCCTTACTTTATATTCATGAATCATTATATTGTTACAATTAAATTACTAAAAACCAAAAAAAATATTATTTACATAAATAATAATCCGTTTAATATATATTGTATTTATTATATTTTTATTATTATCATTTATGACTATTTCATCGATACATAAACACCCATTTTGTTTTTCTGAGAGTGTTCTTTTAATGGTTACAAGGTCATATCACCTACAGATAATTATTATGGTTCTTGTAAAATGAGACTAAAAATATATTTATGAAATGAAACGGTAATAATTTTCATACATAAATATAAACAATCCCCATTCAGTAATTTTTTGTGACATAAATATGATTCTTTTAGTAAAAGAATAATATATTATAAGTTAAGCTCCTTATGGCCATTTTACCAACTGATCCCAACAATATTAATTTTAGTTAATATTTTATTATTAAAAGAATATGTGACTTGAAAAAATTTATATTATTTTAATCATATTTTACCAGAATGTTTATTCTAAAACCAACATTGAATTTAGTGTAGAAAAAAGAAGTAACTTTTCCCTGTAGGCGTTAAACTGACCATAATGTAGACAATATTTTAAATTTAGAATATAAATAAGCGAGGTTATAATATGGAGGTTATATTAAATAAATATTATTATTCTGTATTTTTTATACTGGAGTCATTATGTCCTGTTGGATGAGGGGGTCATGTAGAAGGTAGAGGGAGAATTGAATATCAAAGGGGTAAGTAGTTAATAATACCTCTTAAATGTCGTCAACATGATATACACTTTATGAACCTTGAAATTATATTAATATGAATCTAATAAAAATATTATTTTTTGGAGAGCATTGATAAGGTTTTTTGAGCAGAACATTGGAAATTTCTAATTCATAGATGTTGTGAGGAGACGAGGTGGTATTTATAAGGCGATGTGAGAGGATTTTTTAATATTATATTCTTTATGTAATTAATTTAGATCAATAATATCAACAATGTTTTTTTTGAATATATATATATATATAATGGTACATTTGTAATCTAACTAATGGTTTCTCACATCATCTATGGATCAATGATTCAAGTATTTATATTGTAATGTTAAATAACATATTTTATTATTCACAAAAATTGAACAATAATTCAAAAATTAAAAAAAAATAAATGAATAAAAATTTCAATTGGTATATTTAACTAATTAATTCGTTTTGTTAATATAATTTTAAATTTATGGGAAAAATTTTTTTATTTAAAACATCATTTATTTTAAAAGTACCCATTTTATTATTATGATTAAATTTTTGGCCCATAGACAAAGAAATTAATGTTTTATGAAATTATATTATCATTATAATGAACCAATATATTATATTAAATAAAAATATTTTCAAAATATACATTATTTCAAATGATTATATTCATTAATGATGTTTAATTATGATAAATTTTATTTAAAAGATATAAAAACACATAATTTATCATTTTAAAATCATTTATTATATTTTTAAATTGTATGAATATGTAATATATTTATTTTATAAGATTACAAAATATTATTTTACACTTCCATTATCGGGGATTCTATTTTAATGATAAGCTTACTATTCCAAATTATTAGCTTAATTTTCCAATTATGAAAATACTATTTTAGTAGCCAGATTTACTATTTTAATGTTCTAAATTTGTGAAGATCGTAAGGGATAATTACATACTAAAAAACACCTAATTTTATAAATTGACCTATAAACACTATTTGTTTCATGTTCATTTATATTTTCCTTTTCCAAGATAAATTTTTTTTTACTTATATTATGTCACATTTCATTAATGTTGATCAAGAGTGTAGTTATTATTATTTATTGAAAATATCCAAATATTTATATTTTAATTATCTTATTCTACCATTTTTTATCTCTTTATAATATTTTTAATTATTATTAAATTTATTATTCTGTAAATATATTATAAAAAATATTAAATTTTGTTTTTTGTTTTCATCATGTGGTCCGTGTTTATTATAGTACATTATAAAATTTAACATAGTTAGAAGAAGGAAAATGTCACTAATAAATTTTTGGATCATTACATTCTTCCCACTTAATAAATTCCACCTTTGAAAGTTATTTTTTCCAAATAATGAAGAAAAATTTGATTGTACTAATGCATTATCACTTCCTCTAGTTTCCATGTCACCTCCTCATATATATTGTTATTCTATAGTACATTGTATAGTTGAGTGATCTTTTTTTATAGACAATTATCTATATAATCCAAGAAAATCATTGAATATTTCTCATAAGAGAGATAATATTCCAATAATATTATCTGAAAATTTAGTACTTGTGGAGGATTTGGTATTTACATTATTAAGAGTGGTACTTTGAAGACATCATGTGCATGAGATAGGTTTATTGGGAGTGCTAGTTTATATTCCACATCTCTGGTGAAATTTGTAATCTATATGGGGTCAATGTACATGGTACATAGCATTCCCTTTATCCATGAAATCATTAATATCATCCATAGAGATATGTGGAGGAACACATTATATCTAACAATGATCTCTATGTATCATCAACAATATTCTTTATATATACTATGTCAACATTGACCAACTATGATGTACGACCTAATTACCTTCATCAACTACCCCATTTCCTCAACCATTCCATGTCTAAATATTTTTTTCAGCAAATTTATTCCAAAACACTAGATCTCAACATTTAGTAAAATAATAATATTCATATGGATCCATTTGGATTAATTTGGATCCAAATGGATACATGAGTGGAAACTGTTATTATATAAGAACATAAAATGACGAATGTGTTGATCATATCCTCCATTATATTCCATTATGAATGAAATCAATATCTTCGAAGTTTTCTAGATAGTTTTCTCAGATTTGATATCATTTTTGGTCATATAATCCATACTCATGTCCAATTTTGTTTTATATAAATTTTTTTACACATTTCCTCAAATTATAGATAAATATCACTTCTCTTTAGATATAGTCAATAGTGGTGTTCCATATAATCTCATCACTTCAGTTTTGTATATCCTTCAATGTTATCCATGTTACAAGTCCGCTAGAATTGTAATAATTGATGAGTCCTTATATAAATATTGACCATAAACAATTTTCAATTATTTTATCCAGATGTATTTACAAGACCAATGACAAAGTCGATGAGGATGTTTTCACATTTCCTTATAGGTTTGGGTAGGCGTTACATCACCCACTCTAAAATTTTCCATTCATCCATAACTTTATAACATAAAAGAACATTTTTATCTATTCCACCATCTCTATATTCATATTTTAGAGCCAATATTGTAAAAAAGAGATCTAATAACATCTTTGTGCTCCATAATTGGTTAAAAGTTTGAGCTATGTGTATAATTAAATATTATATTATTTATCTGTGTTTTTCAATGGTATTGATATTCTTGACCCAAATAATATATCTTCATCTATTATAATTTTGAAATATGATTATTTTTCGTTTTTATAGCTTCCACCATCTTCTGAATTTCCACATCATCTCATTGATTATATATTATCTTCTTAAGAATTGATGTTAAATAATTAATATTATAAATTAATGATAATATTATATCATTTCATATTCCCATTTCAATATTATTATGTTATATGAAAATTAGATACTTCCCAATTCCCATCATTGATTAGGCTACTGTATCCTTTTCTAGAGAGAATCAAAAACATTATATTATATTGTAGGATAGAAGTGGAGTTAATAGTCATAGTCCTTGATCATATCTGTCCACATTTTTTACTAAATAGAAACATGCATCAATTTAAATATATTGTTGAGGCTCATATTATCTATATATATATCAAAATTCTATTCAAAGATATAATGATTCCATATTTTAATTGAAAATGTCAGGGTATCCTACTCAAGATCATTAGTTGGATACTAATTCTATGGAACATAAAACTACCTTGAGGTGTGGTATATCACATTAACTATCTCCATTAGTATATATACCAAAAAATTATTTTAATAATCACTATATATCATTGATGTTTCCCCACATGTGGGTTGTGTAAGGATAGCTGTAGTGATTGGCCTTATTTTCAATTCTATAATTCTTTCTTCACATTCATTATTTCCAAAAATCAATACTCCGTTTTGAGTCATATTTTTTAGAAGGATTGAAAATAATGATATTTTCCCCAAAAATTACATATTATACCTAGTTAATCCAAGGTAACTAGGGATATTCATAAAAAATTATTGTCATAACCACTCCTAAATTACCATTTTTTAGAACATTTTATAGAAATCTCTTTAAGGGCAGAAAAAATTCCCCATTAATGATACTTCCTCCCTCTATAACTAAAATTTATTTTAATCTCCAGATAAATTCTCCTTTATTAGAGTCTTCTTAATTATATTCAAATTCCCCTCATGTTTCCCATTTCTTTTAGAGTATATCAGAATATCATGTACAATGATAACAAAAAAAAATTCAAGGACATATATAACTTCACTATTTATTATTTCCATTAATATTTCAAGAGAATTATTTAATTTTAAAGCAATAACTATGAATTCATATGGTATATACCTTATTCTAATGCCTGTTTCGTGAATAAATTCCTTGATGACATTTAATTAGTGATATCCTAAATGAAGGTCCAATATAGAGAACTAATGGCCCACACATATTTAATCCAAAAACTTATCAATAAATGTTAGAGGATAATTTATTATTATTAATTTTTATTTATTTGATGATATTAAATTATGATTTACATTTAACCATCCTTCTTCATGATGATGTACTCCAGTGCATCCCATATTGAATAACTCTGACATATAAATCACCTTTACAAATTTTATTGTAAATGTTTCTTCAAATATTCAAACTCAATGGTGGCCACAATATATGATATATATAGTAGGGTTAGATATGAATATTCAATTTTAATTGAGAACATAACCTCTTAGTCATGATGATTATTATGAAATTACATAGGGAATACAGCAGTATTATCCCTCACAGTGGGCATGTCATCATGATTGATTAATTCCATTGTCTTAATCATTTGAAATAGGTTTTCATACTCGAAAATAAATAAAATCCCTACGTAATATAAATATTTTAAAGTAGATTCGTCATCCTACTAACAAATATAAATTATCATAGAATTACTCAGGATGTGTATATTGACCTCAATCTCCCTAAAGTTGTTCTTGGGATTATATAAAGACAAATAATAAATTAAAATAAATAGTGAATCTCATATATAGGAAGAATAAAAATATTTCAATGTTATTTCAGTAAAAAAAATAGTGAATTGAGAGGAGTTACCGATTTTAGATGAAAAAGTTTCCCCATTTTTTGTTCTCATTGAAAGAAGCACCCTAATGTTTGGAGTTGGTGTTTGAATAGTCTGCTAAAATTACATGATATCAAAGAATAATTTGAACTATAAAAATATTGTCCATTTAAATCTCATGAGTGGATAATGAAAACCTATTTCAATATTGGATTTTCATTATAGTCAATTATTGTATCCAAATCAAACATATAGATGAGAGTACATTAAATAATAAAACTAATATAAAGGGAACTACATTGAAAAAAAATAAAAAAGGAAACTATTATCATAGAAGGAATGGTTTACATGGGGAATGTGGATCCAATTTTATATTTATCTAGGTATAAATATTAGTTATCCTAGTTAATGTTTCATATTACTTTTTCTAAAATAATATATTATTCATGTCCTTCATAACGGTTTATAATGAGTATCTGAATTTTGGAATGAATGCCCCTCGTGAGTGTAAATCTGAATACCCAAAAAGAAATTTTGTTCTCCATGAGGATATTATCATATTAATATGCAATTAAACCTTATGAGGGTAATTACCAATAGGAAAAACATTTCCCGAGATATTTACACTTAAAATATAAAGACTTTTATGTAATTTCAATGAAACCAGTCACTATATAATTTATTGAAATTTGAGGATATTTTCCAATAAATAGTCTTAGACGTTGGGTTCTCACTAAATTATTATTCTCCCAATCCCAAAAGTAACTATAAATTCATATAGTCCTATCTAAAATGGCTCATATATTTTATACATATTCTTAAATTATTTTAATCCTAAATATTTCATTAATCAGAAAAAATTATTGCATGACTAGTGTCTTTAGAAGGCAATATACATAAAATCTAAATAAAAATCTAAAATAAAATTTATTTATTTTAATCTCCATACTATTATTCTAAATACCATATAGATCCTAAAACTATAGAGGATATCATGTGGAATATATATATTAATGGTTTGAGAAATATATACCAGAATGAGAGTAAACATGATAATTACGTATAACATTTGATTCGAATGACATAACATGATATAATAAAAGGGAAAGACCATGAATGATCCCAAGAGATCAAAACATATAGAGAAATTTACCATAATATCCTATAAAAATAGGATGTTGACATCAAAAAAACATTAAAACATCATAAGTCTTCACTAACTGCCAAGACAACATCTCAAGGAAGTCATAGTACCATCATTGATTACATTCAATTTCTACTCCCATGAATATTGTCTCCTGAGAAAAATACATAAATAATATGTTAGTTATCTAGTTTCACCCAAAATAACATACTCAATCTTATGTGTGTCAAAAAAAATGTTAAAATTCAAAATTCTTTGACATGAGAACTACCATAGAATTAAATCGGTCACAAAATCCTTCCTCATATAAAAAATGATGAAGATTTCATAAATATTATATTTAGAAAAAATAATTCCAAATTTTTTTTTATATCTAACTACATAAAAATAGGTATCATGTTATGGTATTCATATGAAAATACATTATAATTAATGGATGGAAAATCTCCCCTTAATCGGGTTTGATTTTTGAGAAATCTTCATGAGAAATAAATTTAATTGATTTATTACATCATCAATGTATGAGAGAATGAACTAAGAATTTATGCGATAGAAATATATACATAATTTAAAAGTATTCCATATCATTAAAGAGATAATTAAATTGAATTATTGATATAATTATGATTGTCTAAAAAATGTAATGGATCATAGAGATTCCTTACCTTATGTCCCAGAATTATAATGAACTTACCCATAATGTACTTAATAATCAAATAAAATTCATTATTTATCTAGTAAAAAACATTTCCATCTATATTTTATGTATTTTAATTTTATTATGTTCATTTAAATCAATTTTATTAAGATATGAGGAAAATTTGTATTGTTTTATGATTGTTCTTTTCATGGAACCAAGGTCGAATCACTTGTGGAGAATTGTTGATGTTATTTTCAAATGAAACTACAAAACCAAAATTGAAATGAAATTATATTAATTTAATTATATAAATTTAGATGGTCCCAAATACCCAAATAATTTCCAACAAATTGATGATTCCTTTAGTTAAATTATGGTAAATTTATATGGTTAGTTCATTTAGTCCGTTTAACCATCCACAAAAATTGAATTCATTTAATTTAATTAAATTATTTCTAAAATATTAAAGAACATTAAAAATGTTATAATATATATATGATAGTAATTTATTTATAATATTTTTTCTATCACCATCCTTTTTTATAAAAAAATGATCAATTTATGTGGGTAGTACACCAACCATATAATTATAAATTCAATTTATAATCTAAATAAGTGATGATAGAAGATGTATATTCCACTATCGTAATAAAATTATAGTATATTATTGATAATAGTGTAATCATGTCTTTCCAAGTGATGAAGGAGGGGAGAAGATATAAGAATAAATGATTTTAAAATAATTAAATAATTAATATTACTTCTTAAAATTAATCACATTGATAAAAATTTACAGACCCATGAAATGTTGTATTGGTTAGACTAGATGTTGTAAGATATGGCGAGGAACTCATTTTTTATGATTTAAATTTTAAATTCTATAAGGGATTTCAATGTGTTTAATTAATTTCCTTTTCTATTTATTGATTATTTATATTTTTGAAAATTATATTTCATGAATGAATTAGGATTGAAATGACTAAAAATTTTATATTTAGAAAGTTTAATTTTACAATGATTTTTTTGAAAACTATAATGTATTTGAAAAAAATTATAGAAACAAATGAGAGATATAAAACCAATACCTCATCCATGGGACAAAGGATATATATTAATCTCATGAAAGATGTATGGCCATGAAATATCATTGAAAGTATCTCTTTAAAAGTAGGGATGAGCGTATTCTGCACATGATAGAGTGAGGAAAGCATGTCCACCAAGGCTTGTAGTCTCGGGCATGTATGAATGAGACATTTTCTAATGTCTGAGTATATATTAGCTTCAAATGCCAAAAATAATAGAATTATGAGCTGAAAATATAATGTGTTGAAATATTGATAATAATCGTATTACCATTATTTCAAATATGGGACACTTTTTCATGGATATTTTTAATCACTTACTCAAATGAAATTATACCAGATCACCTATCCACCCCTATATTAGAATACAATATCAATGCCTTAGAATCTACCAATCACCATCTATAACTTAGTATGGAGATAATGGATTCCATAGTGAGAGCTCAGGCTCAATCCTAATTATGCATGGAAAATAATGTTATCTTCATCGGTAATCTCAATTTCCTCTTATAAACACTAGGAATCTTGAAATAATATTAACAAGGACCTTTAGGATGGTAAAGTTGTCCATCTATCTACTACAAAGGCAATAGGTATTTAGGAGGAACCCTACAACACTTCTACACACACTTTTCTATATGGTCACCATGGAATTCCTTGTTGTAGATTTGATGGAATCTTGCACAGTGGATATGTAGTTTGTGGTTCTGTCAAAATTCTCTAGTGACATGGGGGATGTACCATTGTCTACTAGGTACACCATATCAAAATTGATGATATAATCAAGTAACAAATGGATTGACCTTAGGGGGAATCACTATCCCATGGGAGACATGGAACTGGAAGTGAAAATTTCTTATGAGAAAATAGACTAATAAGAGCTAAGTTGTAGGAATTAACATGGTTCTATAGAGGGTTTTATGGAGTCAATGGAATGGTTCTGAAGATATCGGCTTCAACAATGATTTTTCACAGTGACAATGTGTTTTGATATAGGATGTAGAACTTTTTTAAATAAGAATAATGTAGTACCATGAATACCACATTTCACAGCAACAATACATCCCATACGAAAAATAAAGAAGATACACTCTTTTTTACCAGGAATTGATAAAATGCACCCGCATAGACAAATTTTAGACGTTTGTGTCCAATTTTATGTTGAGATACACACTGATGTATTAGAGAGAATAATGAAAAAAATAGAAAATTGGGGTCTCATCTTGGTTTGAGGAGATCTATGAAGTCCTTATATCAAGGTAAAATCACGTCCCTTGTCATAAATTAAAGATATTTTAATAGATGATTTATAAAGAAAAAATAAATTGGATGGAAAATGATTATAGAGATATAAGTATGAGTTAAATTTAATTTAGTAATAAAATTAAGAGGATGGAGATGATAATGCATTTGAAACTTTAGAGACTAATAAATTGAAGGATGTAGGATCCAACAGTTTCAATCCATGAATTTTCTACTACTTTATTTTTTTCATCATGATTAATTAACCACATATTCCCATTATTAATTTTTTAATAAAGGTGTATAATCATAGATTGTTTGGTTGAAGGGGATTTCACCTACTTCCAATGCTTGTGTATAAGTGATTTATTTAAATTTATGGATATATTTGACCTACATAATGTGATTTTGTTATTAATTGATGATTTTATTTTCAATATAAATATGATTCCTAATAATTATGATTTTAAATGTTTTATTTTTTACGTAATACATTCTCCCCCAATTGATTTTAAATAATATATATCGATCGGTTTATAGTCCATCATAGATTTTTTATAGATTAATATACTTTTGTGGACGAAAAGTTATCTATTTTTGGATTCAATGAAATTTCAATACCTTATTAGGTACATTATAGGATAATCAAATAAGTATACTGTTGCTTTGACACATTTTTAGGAGAAATATACAAAACAATTAAATTTTTAGAATAGTTATAAAACATGGGAAATGATGAAACTCAGGAACAAATTTTGGAATATTTCACATAATAAATTATCAATTTTTGAATATTTATATTAATGGGACATTGATAGCATTGTAATAGGATAGATAAACCTATAACATGATCACTTATCTCTCATACTAAATCTTTTTTATATATCCTTATTAATTGTTTCATATCATTATTAATAATATTATACATAATACTAGTTCACCTATGACCACTATATTTAACAAAGAAATAAAAGTGAACAGGTAATTCCTATGGATTGGAGTGAAACAGGAAGTGTAAACTATGAGAAAATAAATTTAATAATAATCCCACGACAAACTCTTAGGGACTATTTTCATTACAATTTTCAAACACAATAAGCATGTTAGTTATTATTAATAAGAAAAATGATTTTCAATTGAATGTTAATATGATTATTAAGCTACCTAAATTAATTGTTTTATTATGAGAATATCAAAACTGACATATAAAGATTTCATCATTGCATGCTCATGCATTAAAATAAGAGGCGAAGCTGAGGACCAACTCATGTGGAGGGTATACTCTTTTTCAACTTAGGTTTCCAATTAGTTGTTGAATAGTATAATTACTGGAGATCTCCATAAAAGGGAATATATCTAAGGAATTATCATGTAATAATTCTTCGCAAAGACCTAGATAAAATTAAAAAGAACAAGATCAATGTTCTCTAAAATCTAACGTCAGAAATCCCTGATGAGTATTGTGAAATATTCAAGATTCTGTTTTCAATACACCATCATCATGTTGTGTAACACCCTGACTTTCTAGTCATATTCTAATAAGGAATATTATTAAAAATAGTGGAATCTGTAGGATTCACCATCCAGTGGAGAATTGGTTGAAATATCACCCATAGATCTTAGGTTCCATATTAGGAAGATATCATATAATTCCAAATATTTTAGAACATGAGTAATGAGTACAAGTGGTTTTAATAATGTAAATAATATTGGTTCATATACATTAATTGAAATAATACTTTTATAATGAACATATATAGTCATAAGAATATTTCTAAACAAAATTAATGAACAACATTCCCACTGGAGTATGTTGTTCGTGTAGATCACCACAAAACCATTTTTATCAATGTGTCAAGGTATGTTGTATGGGGAGGAGTGAAATAAAATTTCACCAATAGTGATTTCCACGTAATCATCCACATATAAAATATTATTAGGAATAAAATGATTTTATAAATAACAGAACCAAGATGAATGCCATTTTCAATAAAATTATCAAATTATCCCTTTACAAACAACAATTCCATAACACAACCCCTCTACAAAATTCCTAGAAAAAACAATTCCCAAAACTATCTTCTCAGCAAACCATATTTTATAAAAATCCCTATGGGAAGCACTCGACTAGTGGATCCATTTTCAGGTTGGAAGCACAAAGTAGATATAGATAATTAAAAACTTATATTGAGGTATTTTTTAAGTATGTTTGGAAATCTAATGAAAATTATGTCCACAGACCAAGAACAATTATAGATCAAAAAAATCCCAAAATGTCAAGAGACTATAAAAATGATCATCAAAAGGAGTTTTTAGAAGATTCATCTTCTTAAAATCAAGGCAGTTAAAGATAATGTTTAAAATATAATGTTTGAAAATTCTAAATAGAATCGTAAGGAACCGACCACTCAACAAAGAGAATAAAAGTACATATAAGATGTGAATGGAATTTTTTGATATGGAATACTTGAAAATCTATTTCAAAGTTAAGCTAGATATTATAATGGTTTTCCACCATTTTCTGCTAAATATTATTGATTCTATGATGATAGAATATTTGAAACATCAATGTAATATCCAAGAGACCATTCAAAAGGAAAAAATTAACATCCCTTTCTTATAATCCATCCGATAAATTCATAATTATTCCATATTCCACAAGATATTTAGAAAAAAAGAATGATAATTACTAGGAATGTTAAAATAATACTATGGACGATTGTGTCAATCATAATCATTGTAATAACTCATATTTTCAGGAGATGGTTTTTTGAAATAATTTGGGAAAAGTCAAAGACCTGGCGCTAATACGACATGTGATTCTGAGGCCCGGCATACTTAGAATGAGTTATTAAATTTGAAATTATTATCATAGAATGATAACATGAAATATATTAAAAAGTGGAATAACATTCAAATTGTAACACATATTTGAAATGTAATGGAACGTTTGAACTCAGAATAATATCTTTATTTCAGGTGTGACCAACCCTTGGTTGGCGCAGGTCATCTATAAAAAAAAGATAAGTAACCATAAATAAAATATTTAAATAATATTAGATTATTTTAAAATCCTAATAATTCATAAATGTTAACGCATAGTTAAAATCTTAGACCATCGATGGGTTTGTAAATGGGTTTTGGCTTAGTTGAGTCATAACATCAGTATATGCGGCGTGCAATGAATTATAGTTTTTGAATGTAAAAATCATTAAAATATTAGAATAAAACTATTTTACTAGTGATGTAATGAAATGTTTCCATTCACTACCAGTTTATCATAGAAATTAGGGTTTTCAAAATAAACACGGAATTATTATGTGAAAGAGACTGATCTCTCTCGATGAACGATGATATATCGTGGATTAATGATCAATGTTGAACATTGGGTTCAAATGATTATCACCCATGACAATGACACAATGAAAATTCCTCATTATTGATCAATCTGAATCAATTTTTCTTGATTGTGATTTAATTTCTTTTCCACTTTCATATATTCCATGATGAACGAAAACTAATCAATGAAAATATCAGTTTGTGGATCTATCATTATTGAAGGAAAGGATTTAAATTTTTGGTGTTTTGATGGGAGACTAGTCTTGTGATTATTTTTTGGATTTATTTTATTTGTCTAAATGATACAGACCATGATAAAAAAGATCATTAATCTTTTTCCCTTCTTCATTGATGATTTATGATTTTCACCCCCCTTATTTTGTAATCATGACCATTCTTTATTTATCCCACGACTTATCATCTTGGGATTGATCAATCGTTGGGAACTCAATCCTTATACAAATGATCTGATATCACATATTTAAGGATTATAATGGCATGATAGAAGTGTGATGATGATCATTATGTATGGATTAATGTGGTCTGGTAGATATTTCCGTTCAAGTGGATTATAGTCAATATGAATCGTAACGTTGATTAGAGCATAGGTTGATGAATAAAGTGACCGAAAGATCGCAGACATACTTCTGTTTTGATAAATGGAGCATTAGAGGGAACTGGTGGCCTGAAAAAAGGGACACCATTGCGTCAACAGTTGTCAGTGGAGGAGGAATGTGGCCAGGTGGGGCCACATGGGAACCAGCAGACGGAGTCATGCCGCTGATATAAACTAGGGATGCTATGATGTTATCCATCCATGGTGATGGGGTATGTGTGGAGACCATAGAGGTAGTAGTCTATGGGGGATCTGGGATATGGTGTTAAACTATGTTGGACATGGTGGTGATGCATTTACTAGGTGAAAGAACATGGTCTGAAGAATGGAGTGTGGTTCATACAAACCTGTCAGTAGCATGGGACTGAGAAGTTGAGCTAGGCCACTACTGTAAGCTAGCATGGCCAATGTGCCAAGCTCAGTAGGCCAGGCCAGTTCATGTTGGAATCGTCCCAGTCAAGGTGACCAGGTCGGGATGGGTCGACTAGGCTGGGTCAGGTCCAATAGATTGGTACAGACTCAGACAGGTCCCAGATCAAGCCTTTTCACTAAAATAGTCATATTATTCAAAAAAACATATGATTTATGAGTCATCTAGGGAATTGTAACCCTTGTTAAGGGGAGTTTATATTGAGGTGGTTTGGTGGGATTTTAATTGGATCAGAAGCGGTTGATAGTGTACCATATTCTATTCATATGAGGGTTCAATGTAGGATCTCATTCTCATCATAGATGATGACCCATATACTTAAGGGAGATGTCTCGACCCAGGTTCAATAGTTTACTCTTCATTTTTGTGCTTGTGCCACACCGAGGGGACCTATTAGTCCTCAGTTCACTTACTGTTACCATAGATAGTGATTGTGGACAAGGTGTGACTATTATTTACATTGGAACCTATTCCTTATCTAGGATGATGATTCCAGTATGTCGAGGAGTCCCCTAGTGAGACTTGGGAATTAAACCCCTATCTGTTAATCGATATTATATTATTTCCATTCTTCAAAAATAATCTAGATAAGTGTGCTTTATATAGTATTTAGTGGTTGATGTTTGGCTGTGATGTATTGAAACTCTGTGTCTTAGTGATACTGAATGTCTCTTGGAAACTACTAGAATTATCGAGAACATGAACCTATATGGTTAATTTTGGTAGATCTATTCTATGTGTTTCTATAAAATGGATCAAATAGTAAGAAATCTCTAAAAGAGAATGCAATGGAGAAAATCCAAGTAGCTGGGAGTTGATGTGACCTTGAGTCTTGGAATCCATTATGATTATACATGTATCCTCTAGTTATATGTGTTTTATACATATAATTATGTTGAGAAGACTGTATCATTAGAGTGATGTTCATCGGAAGTCTTTTACATTGTGTTTTAGAGTGTCTTTCTATGTATTGTTTGACTCTACAATACAAGTTCATTGCCCTCACATTTATTATATTGTGTAGAGAATATATGCTTTGATAGAGTCGTAGGTAGACCATGACCCATGGGTTCTCAGAGAGAGACCAGATAGAGGAGGTGTTCTCCTAAGTCTACAGACTGTTGTTCTTGTACGCACCCTTCAGGTAGGATTTTTTGTGGTCAAGATTCCTGACCTTGTTCTACAGACTCTTCCTTTTTGGTGGGATTCTATTTTTTCCTGGTTTTATTTTAATATAATTTCACTTCCTATCGTACTTTATTAATTGGTATATAGTAGTATGAATTTATTTTTTTACATTGTGTTTTTACATTCAAGTATCTCTCGCTTGGAGTTGTTTTTGTGTGTGTATAAGTACTTTGGAAAAATCCCAACATTTGTGGGTTATGCCTACTAATTTATAGTTATTATCCCATAGAATATTGGTAGCTGTCTTGAGATAGTCATGGAATGGGCCCCACTGGGATGGGTTTTGATAGTGTGGTATTAGAGGACGTTTGGTTTTACTTTAGTACAAATATCTTGTGTGAATGGTTTTTGGAAACATTGTTAAGTGTTTTCAATTGTACGTCAGGAGAGGGGATCTAGTGTTGATGCAGTGGCTAACATATAAATACACTAAGAAATTTGACACCTTCTCTTCAGCTCGATAAATGAAAACACCAGTTTCAGAAAATACTATAATGATACATGGTTCATATATGAATTGGTTGTGTTTTCCATGTCCTTCCTGAGTCATCTCACTGGGTAGACACTTTTTACCATGATACATATTATTTTTTATTGGATGTATTCAAGATGCCAACTAGTGAGGTTTCTGATAAATGATCTATAGTTTGACCCATTGACAGATGATCCCACCCTAGGGGGATCACTTCACAAAGTTATTTTTCACTACGATGGTATGTAGGTGGAACATACTCATGTATATTAGTTCATACACCATCCTCTAGTGGTTTATGCAGATTCATCTTGCTATAATAAGTTTTGGATGGCTTTTTTGGCATAAAATGATGATACCTAGGGTCCAAACGCTTATCATAGGCTTCCAAGGCAGTGAACGTCTGGGATGTAGTTTTAGAAGGACCTACCTGTAGTAGTTGGATGACGTAATCCACAAAACAAGAGGTTTCATCAGAACATCCATGGGCATTCTAGTTCCCCAAAGAAGAGGAATTATTATGATTTTCATGAGAAGGGAAATTCCATGTAATATATTCCCAATGACTAGGATACATTCAGTGAGGCATTTGTCTAACCTCCATGGAAGAGGTAGTGGAATAAACATACAAATCTGTTATATTTCATGCATGGAAAAGGAGTTGGGGAAGTAGTTGGTGGTGGCCAACGTTTTGAACTGTTAAAAATAGTATCCCCAAGGTTTCCATACCAAACATAGTGAGCCACATGATAGGAGAATAGAGAGCTACAGGAGGTCAATTCTTATGACACATGGACATTAATAAAGGTTCATGTTATTATTTTTGACTTTCTACTTCTTATTTTGTAATAATAGACACTTGTTCGTGTGATTTCCTTTCCTGCCACATTTCATAACTGATACATAGAGATTACAGTTAATTCATTTACTTGACCCACGCATTTAGATACTCATACTGAAGGAACCCCAATTTTTATACACTTGTTCCAAAATTGTGACCTAACTCCTAATGGGAAGAGTTTTGGTTGGGATCTCTTGGTCATAAAATTGAGGCCTTACAATGTCATTCTTAGTATAGACTAGTAGACATAGTCAATGCATAGATTGAATGTTTTAGGAAAAAGGTGTGATTCATCTGGGGTAATTGATCCATATTTACCTATTTATCAGGTAAAGATAATTCAATACATAAAAATATCGAATCACTCTTATTAGGGTGTGGCCGATTCCTCTTTAGTTGGCTAGCCTAACCCATTGTGTATTGTATATTATTAGCCCTTAGTTTCCAGTAGTGGTGGTAGACTATAATGAAATCATACATGATGATTTTTCATGTTTACTTTCCCATTGAGAGATAGTCTTTGTCATTGACCAAATACCCAGAATGACACTGATATGTACACCAGCATATCAGATGGTTCTTTTAGATATTTTGGACTTAAGGGTCAAATTAGAAGAAATATAAAGGAAGGTCATTGTGAGAAATAATGTTTAACCTTTGGAATCGAAATGTGGTCTTCATAGATAAATTCCTAGTGTACTCAATAACTAATAAGGAGAACATGTTCCACTTTGGGTGGATTTGGACACATATCAAGAGGAGCTACTTTATGGCAAGATCTTCTAGTGTTAGTCATGGATTCACGAGGTCCTTTTGAGGACACTTCATCTCATGGACTTTTACATAAATATATACAGTGAAAGTTGAGGTAGTGTTTGATTAGTGATCTTCTATTGTGGTTTCTATAGTAGGATGTTGATTATATAGTGCTTTAGGATACATCAGGAACCATACATGATTTTTCCCTAATTTAGAGGAAAGTAGTGATTGCCGATATTTCACTCTTATAAAAATAACTTGATTATAACTACATGAAGCATTTTATTTAGTTAGAGAAAGTTGTCATTCCCTTGAATATGTGGTGACAATAATTGATGGGTGAGTGGTTTATTGTCAACTTCGACCAAAAGAGTCTCAAATGTATCATCTCTTAGAAGGATTGGAATTTGGGATAGAGGAGATGAATATAGTTCCTCCATGACTATGACTTTATTATTTGTATACTCATGGGAAGGGAGAAATGGTAGTAGGTTATCTCATTAGGAGACCTAGCTTATAGTTTTTGAATGAGGTATTAGGGTTGTTAGCCTTGATGAATATATCCATTGTGGATTGAATTATACAATATTATATATAGTCAAGGGTATTCACCCTCCACTATTACAGTGATTTAGGGGGTAACAACATATGTAGACCATCCATGAGGTTTTACATGCTCTACTTTCTATAGAGAATCCCCTTTATGAATATTAGAATAGTGGAGAGCACTCTTTTAATTTTAGGGGATGCATGATGATACCTAGGGATTTGCGAGAGGAAGTTTTGAGGGAGTTTAATACATCACCTTTAGACATAGATATTGGTAAAAAATGATGTACAAGGACCTTCGACGCCAGTTTTTTGGCTTTGGAGGAAGATTAAAGCTACATAGTTTGTGTATTGATTCATTAGATATCGACAAATGAAGGTTGGGTATCATGCTCTAGTGGGTTTGACTCAAAAACTAGAGTTGTCTAAGTGGATGTGTGATAGGATAACAATGGACTTAGTAAAGGGTCTACCATGTACATATAGGGGTAATGATATCATTTGGGTTATCATTGACCGACTCACCATGTTGGCCCACTTCCATGTTGTCTAGGAGCACAGTTTAGTAGAGTGCTTGGTATGCCTCTATGTGCAATAGATAGTTCAGATTCTTGGAGTTCCATAGATGGTCATTTCAAATCCTATTCCATTGTTCAAATCCTGGTCAGGGATGGGATTTTAAGAGGAATTTTGGACTCATCTATTTATAAAAAAATCATTTCATCCACAGACGAAGGGCTAGATGGGGAGGACCATTCTGGATCGAGAGTAAATGCGTCAGGCGGGCTTGTTATGTTTTGGCAGTAGTTGGGAGGATCGCCTAACACTGGTAGAGTTTTCATACAACAACAGGTACCCCTCCCATATTGGGATGACACTATTCGAGGCTCTACACGGGCTACCCAATAGGTCACCACCTTATTGGAATGAACTAGGACAATCATCACTCATGGGAATAGAGTTGGTGCATGTGACTATAAAGAAGGTGCGAGTCTTCCAGTAAAGGATGAAGACAACACAGAGATGTCAGAAATTATATGGTGAAGGCAACATAGGCCTTTGGAGTTTGAAAATGGAGACCATGGATTCCTTTCGGTCTCTCCTCCATGCGGAATATAGATATTTGGTAGGGATAATAAGAAATATACAAGGATAATATTCACTTTTCTAATACAATGTAGAGATAGTGAGGTGGAATATTTCTTGGCTCTACCCCGGTAGTAAGATCGGGTACATGATGTCTTCCATGTGTCTCATCTTATGAGATATGTGCATGCCTCATATTAAAACATTGTTATGGGAGACTTTTGTAACACCCGAGACTTTTATGAGAAATATTATGTTTTTATGTTATATAAATCATCAAAGGAATTTTTCACTACACACAACACTAGCTTGGCTTGCTTTACACACAACCACGTCCTTCCGTGATAGCTTGCGTCGTACGCAATACCAAGTTTCACTAAATAATGATATTCTATTAAAATATTATTAAAACTAGCCGTTATGAATAGTACTAATGAAATTTATAATTTTATAACATTTTAATTCAACTTTTACATTTTCTAGAATGAGGTATAAATGAAAAATCATTTTTTTTATAAAAGAAATATTTTTCAAAAAATACAGTTTTACCGCCTTTTGATGGTGCACCCACATTAAATCTAGTTTTTTACATGTTTATAAGTTAAATTTGACAAAATAAAATTCTTCTTTTTAATCAGGGTATTAAAATTTACTTTGGATAAATTTTTGATATTTTTATGATAGCTTTCATATATTGATGAATAGTAAAAATATGCTAATTTTTATTTAAAAACAACTCTTTTCATTGAGATAATTTATATGGATAAATTATAATATTGAATGATTTTAAAATATAAATAGAATATATTTTTACCATTTAATATAATTTATGTAATTAGAATTAATTTCACATTGAATTCATAGATAAAAACATTTCAATCTTTGGCAATGTTTTAACTTCTAAAACCCATTTTCTTAACAACGAGATTTATATTAAATTAATTACTGCAACTTATATGTTTTGAATTTTGAAAAATGGATTTCATATTCAGAATCATTGGGTCCAAATTATGTTAATATGATACTTTTTATTTTTGGGCATTATGAATAGTTACTACGGTAAACTTTATTTACCATAGTTAAAGGTAAATCAGGTAATTAAGGGTAAATATAAGATTATAAAATTGCCCTAACACCTGCCAAAATCCTATTGGATGACTATAAGTAGATCCATATCACCTAAGGGTCTTATTAGATTCATTTAATGGACTTTTGTCCATGAAAATAATTTAATTATTATTAAAACCAAAGAATGTGACAACATGTCACTTTCTTAAATATTATAAGTATAATAATTTTAATTTGGTGGTAAACTTAATAAAACTTTGAACGTAAATAGTCTCCAGAAATATAATACAATTATATACATTATAGGAATTTATTTAGAATTTTTAGGGATTAAATAAGTATCATTAATTACGACACAATAGTCATGTTGAAATTATTTTATTAATTAAAATATCAAATAAATTGTTTTAAAAATATTAAAAAAATATTATATGAACTATTTAATGTGCTACACTAATTTTATAGATACATATGACATTTTTTAAATCTATTAAAGCTTTTAGTTCGAACATATCTTCTGTATATATTTTATTTAAATTCAAATAAATGAATAGTGTCAAAAATGACACTATTGTTATTTTATAAAAATAACATATTATAAAATTGTTTAAAAATCGCAAAAATATTTAAAAATTATAAATTAAAATTTTTATGGTCTAAAATGTCATAAAGTGTCAAATTATGGAAAATTCAAAACACATATGTAATTATTTATAATAATTTAAAATTTATAATATTATTAAAACAACTAAAATTAAATTGATAAATAAGGATAAATCAAGTTGAAAATGTTTAAAATAAATTACTAACATGTCTAAATTTTATTGGTTGATTTTATTACAACCCTATCTCATCTAAGCTTTAGATATGAGTCATTTTGGAAATTTTTATGTGGGGTTGATATTTAATATAAACTAAATATTTCTTATATTTCCAAAGGTGCCCCTCTCCTCCCTTATAAAAGGGAACCTCCTCCCTCTCTTCCTCACACCAATTTGAGCCTTAAATCTCGGACAAACCCTGCCCATTTTACTTCCCCACTTCCTTAGAAACCTACTAGAGGTACTGGTATTATCAAAAGACCAACTCTTGTGCCTTAAGAGAAATTTTAAAAGAGGCACTTCGAGAAAGAGGTAATACCTTCTACCATTTTCTTCAAGTTCCGTTCTTCTTCTACTCCCTCTTCATTAGTTGTTTCATTATGAGATAATAACATCAGTATCACTCATATACTGATATATTATTATAAATATGAAAAAAAACCTATTTCACCTCTTATCCATCCCACAGAAAATGAAATCACCGCTCTTGCGTACGTACTGAATATCGTCTCCACATCGTGGTGTAATCTATTTTCTACCACCACCTTACTTGGATGGGTATAAGGGTGAAAGTAATGAATACATATATGATTATTTTAAAGTGTTATTGATTCATAAATAGTATACATACACTCCAATACAATTTCACGATCATGGGAATGATATCATTGCTCGTGCGTACGTACGGAATACTGTCTCCACGATGTGATGCGATTTGTTCTACATGATCTCCATTGAATAATGATTATATAAATTAATTTAATGAATGAATATGATATATATTACACTAATACCATTATGTAAATGAGGTATCTATAACCTAAAGAGAAGAATAATAATTTATTCGACAAAAACGCATAAGAACAAAAAGTAATAAACACCCAAATAACAAGTAGTAATGAAATATTACTAATAAGAAGATAAGAATATGACCATATATGATATCATAACAATAATTATGATTCTGGAATAAGTCAATAACATTATTTAAATCATTATATAGGAGGTTCGGAAACATACGATGCAAATCGTACCTAAGGTACGAGAGAATATCACAATCTCATTTTTATCCGAGATTGTTTATACTTTGGTATTTACTGGGGTGTATTTTATAATCCACATCCATGTTTCCTCAATATGTAATATTATTTCCATCCACCTAAAATTGTTTTAATCCAATTTTACCCTTTGGTGAGTTTTTAGTAAATGATATGAAAGGAATTATTTGTCATTTTTCGTACGAGGTACTTTTTGACTTTTCCGACATAAGTACAAGAAGAAAGTTTTTTTAACTTATACAACATGAATGGATTTTTAAAATATTATTTCCAAGAAGCTTCCTTTACAAGTTTTCATGTTTGTTTTTAATCAACTTCTTTTAGTTTATAATTGTATGACATGTTAAGAAAGGAAAATTTTTTTTGAAGTAGAAAGGATATTTTCCTAAAGAATGGAGTTCAAGAGTTTTATCAAAATTATTTTCCATCTAAGATAATATAGGGTTCTATTTCTATCCCTATTATTACATGGATTTTATTATGTTGTGATGGAAATATTTTTATGAACTCCTTTATCTTATATGAATTGTTTTATGATGTCATGATGTTTAAGATTCCCATTTTTTGTTACATGGGTTATGCTATGATGTCTGGTTTATGATTTTGTGGCACACATATGAATGGTATCATTAAGAGATGGGTGGGACCTATATCTCCCTCCTATGCATTGGGTAAAAATTTTATATCTCATGAGATAGACACGGCTGGAATGGCAGGTTAAACCGTTTTAGTGAAACAGGACTGAAACGAGGAGTGAACTCAGTTCAGAAATGGACTTTGTCCACTAAGATAGTCTTGGCAATGAGTCTTGACTAATAAGAAATGATTCTCTATGATTGTGTGTGTATTAGACAAAGTTTCATGATTTATTTTATGATTATTCTGATTTCATTTCACTGCTATGATTTATCCCATGTTATGAAATTATGCTCTCTTTTGCTGGTTAAGATTTCCAAAATGTTATGTTCTTATGAATATTATGTTATTGATATTTCTTTTGTTTGCACTTACTGAGCATTTCAGCTCACCCTTTTGTATGTTTTCTTTCCCAAAGTCAGGAAGAAGCTTATTATGTAAGATATGCCAAAAGAGACTATAAATATGATGAAATAAATGGGAGACAGTGTAGGTGCTTTATGAACTAGTTGTTTTTGTTTCCCAGTTTCTAAAGACACTATACCTATACGGTCCTTTCATGGTTTTTTTATATGCTGTAATAAGTATGATTCAATTTTGAAGTAATAACAATGTATGTAAAGTATGGGTCGTTATAGTGGGTATCAGAGAAAAGGTATAGTCAACCTTTGGAAACTAGGATGTGAAATACTTAGTAAGAACCCTAAGGAAAATTCTAAGCATAGAACACAATCATAGTGTTTTAGAAATGGCCATGAATAACCTAGGATAAGACATTAAGTGTGAAATTTTATTCTTGATTATGTGGTTTTCCTATTATAATTAGTGTTGCTCACACTATTCTTCTTGATTTTAGTCAATGGATGGAACCCGAAGGTACCGTGTTAATGTGGAATGCGACGGGCAATGTAATGATTGTCCCCCTAAGCAACCAAACGTTATGGGAGCTAGAATGAAAAATCTTGTAGCCATGCTCACACAACTTTCTCAAGATATGAATCACGCAGGACTTCCAAACGAGCAAAGGAAGGAGCAACATTCTGTTGAATCCTTCATGAGGTAGCGTCCACCTTCATTTAGCAGGTCTACTGATCCATTAGTTGCTGAACAATGGATTAGTACTACTGAAAAAATATTTTTAGTTATTCAATGTTCTGAACATGATAAAGTCATCCTAACAGTGTATCGTTTGGAAGGAGATGCTGATCAATGGTGGAATCTTATTAAGAATACGAGGCAAAGGGATGAAATTGAATCCATGTAATGGGACGAGTTCAAGAACTTATTTTTCAATAAGTACTTCACTCGTATTCTCCAAACAAAGATGGTGAAAAAGTATCTTGAACTGAAGAAAAAGTATGATGAATCTGTTGGTACCTATGAAGAATATTTTACAAGACTTGCAAGGTACGCTTCTGGTATTATTGTCCAACCCGAGAGTAAGATCGATCGATTCTTTTGTGGCTTAAAACCAAGTCTTCGAAGGGCATTAGCCATAAGGGACTTCAATAGTTACGAGAAAATCGTTCGATGTGCTCTCAAAGTCGAGATGGAGATTGGAGTAACCCATCAGTCATATGGGTTTGATAAGAAGAGGAAAATGGAATTCAAAGAAATATATAAAGGGTACATTGAAAAGAAGATGAGCTTTCCCTTATGCTCAAAATGTGGAAAGAAACATAGAAGGAGTTGCCTTAAAGGGATAAGTAAATGTTTCAAATATGGAATGGAAGGTCATCGGGCACTTGAATGCCGCAATGATGGGAAGAACATGTCTAATGATGCAAACAAAACAAGGGACACACAGAATTAACCTACTATACTTCAATGTTTCAAGTGCAAGGAGATGGGGCATTATGCCAATAAATGCCCTAATCCAAGGGTTGTTGATGATGATCAACATCAATAAAATCTTAAGGCTAAAGACAAAGTAAAGTCACATGCAATTTCTATCATCAATGTGGAGAATGATAACGATGTGGTGAAAGGTACACTTACCATCCACTCTAATGTACCAAATGTTTTATTTGATTCTGGTTCCACCCACTATTTTATTTCTAAATACTTTTCTAAGGGTATCACCATATTACCTCAACAATTAGATGTTGAGTTAGCTGTGACAACACCTAATGGCACAACAGTCGCATCAAGAAGTTTATAATTCTTCCCCTATTGAAGTTTGTGGGAATGTGCTTCCTTCAAATCTTGTGATCCTTCCTATAGTGTAATTTGATGTGATACGTGGCATGGATTGGCTTTCTATATATGGAGCTCATATCAATTTCAATGAAGGGAAGTTACATTTCATATTCCAGATCAATATATGATCGTCTATCGATGCAAGGAGGAACGTAACCTTCTAGTGGAAATTTCTTCTATCTTATGGGTCTTGATTCCACTTAATGAAGGTTATTTATCTCAAATGGTTGGTGAGAAACTCAAAATTAAGAATATTCCCATTGTACGGGAGTTTGATAATGTCTTTCCAGAGGAATTTTCGGGTCTTCCACCAAATCGTGAAGTTGAGTTTTCAATAGAACTCGTACTGGGTGCATTGCATATTTTAAACACACCTTATAGAATGGCCCCAATCGAGTTACAGGAATTGAAGAAGAAAATCCAATAGAATCTTGATACGAGACTCATACGCCCTAGTGCATCACCTTGGGGAGCACCTGTTCTGTTTGTTATGAAGAAAGGTGGATCAATGAGGCTCTGCATTGATTATCGAGAACTTAACAAGATAACTATCAAGAACAAATATCATCTCCCACGCATTGATGACCTATGAATTTATAGTGATTCCATTTGGTCTTACTAATTCCCATGCTATCTTCATGGATATGATGAATAGAGTCTTTAGATACTACCTTGATCAATTTGTGGTAGTCTTTATAGAATATATTCTTGTCTATTCAAAGAGAAAGGAAGAACATGAAGATCACTTGAGAATTATATTGAAGACCCTGATAAAGGAGAAGCTTTATGCCAAATTTACCAAGTGTGAATTTTGGCTTCAAAAAGTTTCATTTTTGGGTCACATAATCTCAAAAGAGGGGATATCTATGGATCCAGCAAAAACAGAGGTTATCGAATGATGGTTGAGACCAACAACAGTAACTGAGATCCGAAGTTTTCTTGGTTTCGCTGGATATTATCGACGTTTTGTGAATTATTTTTCACGATTATCTTATCCACTCACCAGGTTGACTCGAAAAGGAGATAAGTTTGTATGGACGGATGAATGTGAAGAAAATTTCAAGGAGATGAAAAGAAGGTTATACAGTGCACCTGTACTCACACTTCCTTGTAGTGGAGAAAGGTTTTTGATCTACAGTGATGCATCCATGAAGGAACTGGGATGTGTTCTCATGAAAAATGATATGGTGATAGCTTATGCCTCACGACAGTTGAAAATCCATGAGCAATATTACCCAACACATGATTTGGAGTTAGCTGCGGTAATCATTGCATTAAAGATTTGGAGGCATTACCTTTATGGTGAAAGGTATGATATTTATACTGATCATAAAAGTTTAAAGTATATTTTCACACAAAAGGAGCTGAATATGCGTCAAAGAAGATGGTTGGAGCTGATTAAGGATTACGACTACTCAATTCATTACCACCCTGGGAAGGAAAACATGGTGGCAGATGCATTAAGTCGACAAAACCATGCCAGTTTATCCATGATGAGGATCACAAAAGATCCAATATTTATGGATTTACAAAGGATGTATCATAGAATTGTAATGCAAAGAGGAAAATTGTATCTTTCTCAAATGAATGTTCAACCATATATACATTTGAAGATTAAAGAGGCACAAAAAGAAGATGTAGAGTTACAAAAGAAGGTGAGAATTTTTCTGGAATTCAACCTTGATTGTGATGGGATAATAAAGTTCACGAATGGGGTTTGTGTTCCTCCCATCCCCGAATTAAAGAAGGAGCTGCTGGATGAGGCCCATAGTTCTTCATTCTCTATTCATCCTGGAAGCACGATGATGTATAGGGACCTGGAAGTGTACTTTTGGGGTGATGGCATGATAAGAGATGTTGCTAATATGTCTCTAGATGCTTGGTTTTTTAGTAAGTTAAAACTGAGAGACATAAGTCTAAGGGGATGTTACAACCATTACCCATACCCGAATTGAAATGGGAAAACATCACTATGGACTTTGTCACATGACTTCCTAAAACATCCAAAGACAATAATTCTATCTGGGTCATAGTTGATCGTCTTACAAAGTCTTCACACTTCATTCCTATTAGAGAGGATTTCTCTCTGGATCATCTTGCTATGATATATGTAAAGGAAGTGGTAAGATTGCATGGAGTACCACTTTCTATTATATCTGATCGGGATCCGAGATTTACCTCGATGTTCTGGCGAAGTCTTCAACATACTCTGGATAAAGAGTTGAGTTTCAGCACTGCTTATCATCCTCAGACAGAAGGTCAGTCTGAGATAACAATTCAAACTCTATAAGATATGTTGAGAGCTTGCTCTATGGATTTCAAAGGTGGTTGGGATCAACACCTACCTTTGGTGGGATTTTCTTATAATAATAGCTTTCACTCTAGTATTCAGATGGCTCCTTATGAAGCTCTCTATGGAAAGAAATGTAGGACTCCAACATGCTGGGATGGTGTAGGGGAAAGAAAGCTATTAAGACCTGATCTCGTTTATGAAATGGAAGAAAAGGTCAGATCTATTCAAAAACACATAAGAGTAGTTCAGAGTCGACAGAAAAGTTATTCCGACAACCGAAGAAAAGACCTAGAGTTTTAAGTGGGTGATAAAGTGTTCTTACGAATATCTCCCTGGAAGAGGGTCATGAAATTTGGAATGAAGGGGAAGTTGAGCCCTAGATATATCAGTTCATTCGAAATACTAGATCGTGTTGGGAAGGTAGCTTACTGATTGGCGCTTCCACCGAATCTCTCTCAAGTACATGATGTGTTCCATGTATCTCTCCTGAGAAAGTACACACCTGATCCTTCACATGTACTCAGCTCAGATGTTGTACCACTGGAGCAAGATCTTTCTTATGAAGAATAGCCGATAGAGGTTTTGGATCATAGCAACAAATTCCTACGAAACAATACCACTCGCTTGGTGAAAGTTTTATAGAGGAACCACCAATTAGAAGAAGCTACATGGGATCTTGAGGATATGATGAGGGAGAGGTATCAACATTTGTTTGTTACAAAGTGATGAATTTCGAGGGCGAAATTCATTTTAAGGGGGGTAGAATGTAACACCAGAGACTTTTATGAGAAATATTCTATTTTTATGTTATATAAATCATCAATGGAATCATTCACTGCACACAACACTATCTTGGTTTGCTTTACACGCAACCGCGACCTTCCTCAATAGATTGCGTCGTACGCAATACCGAGTTTCACTAAACAACGATATTCTATTAAAATATTATTAAAACTAGACGTTATGAATAGTACTAACTAAATTTTGAATTTTATAACATTTTAATTCAACTTTTACATTTTCTAGAATGAGGTATAAAACAAAAATCAGTATTTTCGATAAAAGTAATATTTTTCAAAAAATAAAGTTTTACCGCCTTTTGATGGCGCACCAACATTAAATCTAGTTTTTGACATGTTTATAAGTTCAATTTGACAAAAAAAAATTCTTCTTTTTAATCAGGGTATAAAAATTTACTTTGGATAATTTATTGATATTTTTCTGATAACTTTCATATTTTGATGAATAGTAAAAATACGCTAATTTTTATTTAAAAACAAATTTTTTCATTGAGATAATTTATATAGATAAATTATAATACTGAATGGTTTTAAAGTATAAATAGAATATATTTTTACCATTTAATATAATTTATGTCATTAGAATTATTTTTACATTGAATTCATAGGTAAAAACATTTCAATCTTTGGCAATGTTTTAACTTCTAAAACCCATTTTTTATCAATGAGATTTATTTTAAATTAATTACTGAAACTTATATGTTTTGAATTTTGAAAAATGGATTCCATATTTAGAATCAGTGGGTCCAAATTATGTTAATAGGATACTTTTTATTTTTGGGCATTATGAATATTTACTACGGTAATTTTTATTTAGCATAGTTAAAGGTAAATCGGGTAATTAAGGGTAAATATAAGATTATAAAATTACCCTAACACATGAAAAAAATAATATTTGATGACTAAAAGTAGATCCATATCACCTAAGGGTCGGATTAGATTAATTTAATGGACTTTTTCCCATGAAAATAATTTAATTATTATTAAAACCAAAGAATGTGACAACATGTCACTTTCTTAAATATTATAAGTATAATAATTTTAATTTGGTGATAAACTTAATGAAACTTCGAACATTAATTGTATCAAGAAAGCTAATACGATTATCTACATCATAAGAATTTATTTTTAATTTCTAGGGATTAAATAATTATCATTAATTATGACACAATAGTGATGTTGAAATTATTTTATTAATTAAAATATCAAATAAATTGTTTTAAAAATATTAAAATAAATATTATATGAACTATTTAATGTTCTACACTAATTTTCTAGATACAAATTACATTTTTTGAATCTATTAATGATTATATTTCGAACATATCTTCTGTATATATTTTATTTAAATTCAAATAAATGAATAGTGTCTAAATTGACACTATTGTTATTTTATAAAAATACCATATTATAAATTTTTTTAAAAATCACAAAAATATTTAAAAATTATAAATTAAAATTTATATGGTCTAAAATGTCAGAAATTGTCAAATTATGGAAAATTCAAAACATATATGAGATTATTTATAATAATTTAAAATTTAGAATATTATTAACACAAATAAAATTAAATTGATAAATAAGGATAAATCATGTTGATAATGTTTAAAATAAATTCCTAACATGTCTAAATTTTATTGGTTGATGGTATTACAACCCTATCTCTTCTAAGCTTAATAAGAGAGTCATTTTGGAAGTTTTTATGTGTGGTTGAGATTTAATATAAACTAATATTTCTTATATTTCCAAAGGTGCCCCTCTCCTCCCTTATAAAAGGGAACCTCCTCCCTCTCTTCCTCACACCAATTTTAGCCTTCAAGCTCTGCCAAACCCTGCCTATTTAACTTATCCACTTCCTTAGAAACCTACTAGAGTTACGGGTCTTATCAAAAGACCAACTCTAGTGCCTTAAGAGAATGTTTGAAGGAGGCACTTCGAGAAAGAGGTAATACCTTCTACCATTTTCTTCAAGTTCCATTCTTCTTATACTCCCTCTTCATTAGTTGTTTCATTATGAGCTAATAACATCAGTATCACTCATATACTGATATGTTACTATAAATATGAAACAACCCCATTTCACCTCTTATCCATCCTACGGAAAACGAAATCACCGTGCGTGCGTACGTACGGAATACCGTCTCCACGCCGTGGTGTAATCCATTTTCCACCACCACCTTACTTGGATGTGTATAAGGGTGAAAGTAATGAATATATATATGATTAATGTAAAGTGTTATTGATTCTGAAATAGTATACATACACTCCAATACAATTCCACGATCATGGAAATGATATCATCGCTCGTGCGTACATACAGAATACCGTCTCCACGATGTGATGCGATTCATTCTACATGATCTTCATTGCATAATGATTATATAAATGAATTGAATGAATGAATATGATATATATTACACTAATACCATTCTGGAAATGAGGTATCTATAACTTAAAGAGATGAATAAGAATTTATTCGACAAACACATATAAGAACAAAAAGTAATAAACACCCAAATAACAAGTAGTAATGAATTATTACTAATAAAAAGCTAATACTATGACCATATATGATATCATAACAATATATATTCTTCTGGAATAAGTCAATAACATTATTTAAATCATTATACAGGAGTTTCGGACACTTACAAAGCAAATCGGACCTATGGTATTGGAAAATATCACAATCTCATTTTTATCCGAGATTGTTTATACATTGGTATTTTCTGGGGTGTATTTTATCATCCACATCCATGTTTCCTCAATATGTAATATTATTTCCATCCACATAAAATTTTTTAAATCCAATTTTACTCTTCGGTGAGTTTTTAGTAAAAGGTATGAAAGGAATCTTTTGTCATTTTTCGTACAAGGTACTTTTTGACTTTTCCGACAAAAGTACGAGAAGAATTCTTTTTTAACTTATACGGCATGAATGGATTATTAAAATATTATTTCCAAGAAGCTTCCTTTACATGTTTTCATGTTTATTTTTAATCAACTTCTTTTAGTTTAAAATTGTATGACATGTTAAGAAAGGAAAAATGTTTTTGAATTAGAAAGGATATTTTCCTCAAGAGTGGAGTTCAAGAGTTTTATCAAAATTATTTTCCATCTAAGATAATATAGGGTTCTATTTCTATCCCTATTATTACATGGATTTTATTATGTTGTGAAGGAAATGTTTTTATGAATTCCTTTATCTTCTATGAATTGTTTTATGATGTCATGATGTTTAAGATTCCCATTTTTATTACATGGGTTATGCTATGATGTATGGTTTAAGATTTTGTGGCACACATTAGAATGGTATCATTAAGAGATGGGTGGGACCTATATCTACCTCCAATCCATTGGGTAATGATTTTATATCTCATGAGATAGACATGGCTGGAACGGCAGGTTAAACCGGTTCAGTGAAACAGGACTGAAACGAGGAGTGAACTCGGTTCCGAAATTGACTTTGTCCACTATGATAGTCTTGGCAATGAGTCTTGACTAATAAGAAATGATTCTCTATGATTATGTGTGTATGCCAAAAAGTTTCATGTTTTATGTTATGATTTTTGGGATTTCATTTCACTATTATGATTTATCCCATGTTATGAAATTATGCTCTCTTTTGCAGGTTAAGATTTCCAAAATGTTATATTCTTATGAATATGATGTGATTGATATTTCTTTTTTTTACCCTTACTGAGCATTTGAGCTCACCATTTTGTATGTTTTCTTTCCCCAGGTCAGTAAGAATCTTATTAAGTAAGATATTCCAAAAGAGAATATAAATATGATGAAAAAATGGGAGACAGTGTAGGCGCTTTATGAACTAGTTGTTTATGTTTCCCAGTTTCTAAAGACACTATACCTATATGGTACTTTAATGGTTTTGTTATGTGTTGTAATACGTATGCTTCAATTTTGAAGTAATAACAGTGTATGTAAAGTATGGGTCGTTATAGATTTTTCTCATAACCTAATGGAGGTCACAGATTGATGAAGTGGATCTTTTTGGGTTGTTGATTCTTTTTGTGTGTGTTCAGTGGAAGCATAGGAATTACTAGAATATCACTTAAGAGTAAGAGGATAATATTCATGCCCAGTACCCTTAATTTCATGAGAAACTTCTTTTTGAAATTTATTTCTGTAAATCCCTATGATAGGGAGAATGTCATGACTTTCTTTTGAAATTTATTTTAGAAAATTATTTGGGAATATTCTAAGACCAGGCGTTGAGAAGACATATGATTTCGAGGCCCAGTGTCCCCATAACAATATTCTAAAAGATGTTATGATTTTAAAAGCACGTGAATGTGGCTTCACAAAAAAGTGAAATAAATTTTAAACTATAGATCTGATTAGAAATCTAAGAACACCCTTTAACTCTGAAAAGCATCTTGACCCTAGGCATAACCTCACCTTGGTTGGAGTGGGTCATTCATAGAAAAATCCATAATGGACGTAACTGTAAATAATATTTTTAAATAACATTATTTTATTTTAAATACCTAATAACACATAAATGGTATGTCAGATGTTAAATATAGGACATGAATTATGTTTTTAGGGGGTGTTTTCCTTAGGCGAGGCATGACAACAACCTGCACTATTTCATTGTGAATAATAGTTTTTGGATGTAAATGTCATTAAAATATTTTAATAAAAATATATTATTCATGACATAACATCACATTATATTTTAATATGTGTCTATTAAATAATTCTATGTTATCATAGTAATCCTTAAATTCCTCTTAAATAAGGAGATATAGCTCTCTCAATGAACGATGATGGATCATGGAATGATGATCAATTATGAACGTAGGATTTAATAAATCTTCACCCACAATAAGGACCCAATGAGTATTCTACATCAGCTATTGTACCGAATTAGTGTACGGAATTTGTAAATTGATTTTTTTTCACTATTCTGGAATTTCATCACAGACCAATCAAAAAACATATTATCCCACATATTGATCATTCTTGTAGTATGGGATTTACATTTTAGAGGTTTCTGGAGGAGAATGGTGTTGTCATTATTAATTGGATATCAAATATCATTCAAATATAAATGAACCATGATTGAAATTAATGTAGATAAAGGTCCATTCCACTTGGTTGATTTATGATTTTCCTCGTAAATTCTTCTTCCATCGCATAAATTCTTCTTTTGGACCACAATTCCACATGGTGTGATTGATCGATCATATCACTCACAACAATTAGGAAACAATATGATATCATAGATGTCATGTCCCATCCTCGCGGCCCATGCCGTGAATACCCCAAGCCCGCCTTCCATAGGCCGGGGGCTGGTGACTAGCACCAAGGCATAATTCCCGATAAAAAGGGAAGGCATTGCCTTTGTAAAGAAAACAAACACCACAGAGCAAGAAAGCAGTAGAAGTAAACACTAAGTAAAACTGGGTACAACAGTAAGTGCGGAAAAGTAAGTGGGCAAAAATACAAAACCAAACTAAATGTAAAGTACAACTGAAAAAGGGAGTACAACAACTGAAAAGTAAATCCACAGCCTCGAGCTGTCCTCTGAATGTCCCACCTGAATGGTGGGTACATATATCCTCCACAGCTCCTCAGGTCTAGTCGTCCGCTCTGATTACGCCCCACCCAGTGGTCCTCCTCTGGGTACTGACCTGCTCCTCGTGCCTCTACCATGATCAGAGTTGTCCATCGTCTGCAACCAACACAATGTAGTGCAGGCATAGCCCGTGCAGGGGTGAGTATAATCTATTCAGTAGGGACCCCATGACCCTGAAGGTCTCCCAGAATCCACAAAGGATAATCCACAATGGAAATATACAATCACGAAGTAACATCAGACACTACTTAGGTATATGCCCATACATATACCTAAGTCATCAATTCTCGATCAGATCAAACATCTGAGCTCAAGTACAACTCAGTCCACCCAGGAAATCATAACCCGATCTACACAGGAAAGCATAACTTAATCAACACAGGATATCAAGTCAATCTTATCGAGGATTAGGATTGAAAGCCAAGAATCATGTCACACAGGTTTACTTCTTCGTAAGACGATAAAGATGATCAGATGTAGTCACTGATTCATCTAAACCGTCGGACCCACACAGGATCGATAGGTACTAACCCCTGCAATGACCCACAAAGGATTGATAGGTAACTAACCCCAGCAATGACCCACACAGGATTAATCCCACATAGGATCTCTAGGCACTGGCCCACACAGGACCACTGAGCGCTGACCCACACAGGATCGGTAGCAATAATCCACATAGGATCGTTGAGTCCTATAGTAGTCACCGTCGAATCGACGGAGGATTTTTTTACAGTCGTCATTGTCGTCGCAGTCGCAGCCATTTCAAGGGTACCCGCACACAGCAAGCTCGTTCGGGAGGGTCCGCTCCATGAATTGAAGGTCTCATACATCAACTGAAACATAGTCCGAAATTGATGTATCCAAAAGTTTTGTATCGTGAGCAAGAACTCAACGTCCTAGACGACACGTCAATCGGACGCCCGGTCTGAGAGTTATTGGATTTTTCGTCCTAGGGGCCCGGTTGGTTTTTAAGTCAAAATCAACCCGACTGTACTCCAACTGTGTCCAAACCTCGAGCGAAATGAGAAAAAATGTCCATCTCACTTAGAGGAATCCATCAATGTTGACGGCATGTCAATCGGACGTCCGGAGCTCAAGTTATAAGTGTTTCCGCTCCAAGGGCCTTGTTGGTTTCGTGTACGAACCAACCCGTCTGAACACAAAGTTCTCTGAAATCTTGAGTATAGTATAATGAAAGGACATTCTCGATCCAAGGATCACATCGCAGCTGACGGTGCATCGATCGGAGGTCTGCAGCCCACATTATGGGCAAAAGACTGTGAGAAGTTCGATATTAGGGGGTTTGGGTGCAGTCCGACCCAGCCCGGTACACCCTGGGTCGGCCAGAACCGGGTAAACCTGACCTGTGTATGAGTCCGGCCCACTTGGGTGTGGCCTGGCCCGGCTGGCATGGCGCGGCCTGACCTAGGCGCGGCCCGACCCGGCCTGGGCGTGGCCCGGTCGCAAGGTGGCTCGGCCGTTTCAGCCGAGCGGATGGGGGGGGGGTGCCTGCCCCCCTGTTTCGTAACTACGACCCCCCATGATGGGGGGCCACTCATGCTGGCCAGATGGGGGGTCGTAACCCCTGGCTGTTCCTCTGACCTTTCGGCCCGCTCCGACCTGACGGCTGTTGCCGACACAGGACCGGCGCTGGCCGGTCCCCTTGCTCCGACGCTGGCGGCCCGGAACTGGCCACCAGTCCCTGCTCTGCCGCGACCTTAGTCCGCCCGGCACGGCGTGCTGGCGCCGCGCCCCTCGGTCGCGGCCCCGCTCTGGCCACGGTGCCTTTGGGGTTCTCCGGCGTGGCGTGACAACGCCATGATCTTGTTCGATTCAATGGCGCGGCGTGATGGCGCCACACATTCCTTGACACATGACACCACATGGTGCGACGACATCATGCCATCCCCGTTCCATTCCACCACAAGGTAGGCAAAAAAGGGGAAGATGGTCGGCCATGTTTGTGTGGTCCGACCCCTTCCTGTTAACTGATAACAAGCGGTCTAATTGTACGAGGAAAGATGACGAAAGAATTCACGAATAGAAACACATAAATCCCCTACCTCATCGAATTCGATAAGTGAGTGTTCGTTCCGGAAACAACCATTGTGGAAGAAGGCGTCGCAGAAGGAGAATCGTCACGACGCCGAGAAAAGTTTTTTCGGCCTCGCGTCGTGGATCTCCGAGGATCTGGCGTTCTTGCCGACTTTCGTCGGAGGTCGGCATTCTTCGCATTCTTCTTCGATGAAGAAGAAGATCCTCAAGCCCCTTAGATTTTCTCCAAATCCTCCCAATGCAACAAGTTCCATCCAAAATAATATAATTACCTCACTTAAATATTAACATGACTTAAGTTTGAAATTCAAAAGATGAATTAATCCACTCAATCAATTAACTCAAGTAGTCTTAATAAATGGAGGGTTATGGGAGGTTAGGTAAGATGAAGGGGTGGGGTTCGTATGGTCCCCACCACCCTCATAACCTCCCATGGGAAGTTGGGTGGTTTCCCCAAACTTTCACTCAAAGGTTTTAACCACTTAGAGAAAAATAAAAATTGATGCTAAATTTTATTTTACCTTCCACATTTTTTAACAACTTCTCCCATGTAAACACAACTCCAGAAAAGGTGTTCTTAAGCAATTATCGGCGCTGCGAATCCATCCGTTCCCTCATAATTCTATTTCGGGCACTGGTTCAAAAGTTAGGAAACCCGCTTGTTCGTTCACTGAATGTACCCGAGCTAATCTTCAGATAGAAATTCCGGGCACACCAGGACTCAGAATCATGTGCCGTTAAAAACCGCGTTCTTGTAAAATCCCAAAGAAAACTAAGAAAAAATATCTCTTGAATTTTATGGGTCTTTACATTACTCCAACCTCATGGCTTTACATTCCCATGAAGATACATCAAAAACTAGGGGAACAAATGTGGGTATTGTGCATGCATCTGAGCCTCTCGCTCCCAAGTGCTCTCCTGGAGGTTCCCGTGCTACCATTTGTTGCACACTAGAGGAATCGACCGTCCACATAGGACCCGCTCATATCGATCCTCAATCTCCAATGGGACCTCTGCAAAAGTCTCCCCATCATCTATGTCCAGCTCCCCATGGTCAATGATATGTTCAGGGTCGTGCACGTATCTCCTCAGTTGAGATATGTGGAAGACGTCGTGCACGCGGTGAAACCGAGTTGTTAGAGGCATGCGATAAGCCACCTCACCAATCCTTCTGAGGACCTGGAATGGTCCGATGAAGTGTGGAGACAACTTGTGGCCTCTGCCATATCTCCGTAATCCACGTCGTGGTGAGACCCACAGGAAGACATGGTCGCCATCCTCGAACTCTAGTGGCCTCCACCTCCTGTCAACATAAGACTTCTGTCGGATCTGAGCTATCCTCATCTTCTCCTGGATGACCTGGACCTCCTATGTCGTGGCATGGACCATCTCTGGTCCCACAAGTGCTGACCCCCAGGTTCCGTCTAGCACAAAGGTGATCTGCAAGGTTGGCCGTACAACACCTCGTATGGTGCCATACTGATGGTAGAGTGGTAGCTGTTGTTGTACGTGAACTCCACCAAGGGTAGGTGGTACTCCCAGCTGCGACCAAATTCAAGGACACTAGCGCAGAGCATATCCTCGAGAGCCTGAACGGTCCTCTCCATCTGACCATCTATCTAAGGGTGAATGGCGGTGCTCAGAAGTAGCTGTGTATCAAATGTCTCCTGCAACCCCTTCCAAATCTGGGAAGTAAATAGAGCATCTCGATCGGAGACAATAGATGATGGAACACAATTAAGCCATAAAATCTCTTGAACGTAGAGGCGTCCCACGCTCTCGACTGTGCCCTTCTCTCTGATGGGTAAGAAGTGAGCCGACTAGGTGAGTCGGTCGACAATCACTCAAATGGAGTTGTGACCTCTGGAGGTGTGTGGAAGTCCATAGATATGTCGTCCCACATCCACTCCGGGACCTCCAAGGGCTGTACAAAGCCTGTAGTATCTGGTGCTCTGCCTTCACCTGCTAGAAGGTGAGGCATCGAGAAACGAACTCTGCCACAGCCTTCTTCATGCCTAGCCACCAGTGATGTCGTCTGAGATCCTGGTACATATTCACCAATCCAAGATGTACTGCCAAAGGATAAGTTTGAAACTCTCTCAGAATCTCCTCCTGTAAAGTAATTAGTACCAAGGTACGTCCTTTGAAAAGGATGTCATGCTATCCTCCTAAAGAGAAACCATCAGGTGCCTGTCCCGAGGATATCTGCGCACGTCGCTTCTCACGGTCAGCATCCCCATGATGTTCCTCTCTGACCTGTTGAAGCAGGGGATGAGTGATTGAAGAAAGGCTACTCCATCTCTTTCCACAAAGGATATATGCAAAGCGTCTAGCTGCTCTGTCGCCTCCCGAAGTAGTTGAATGCCCATCCTCCTGCTGAGAGCATCGACTACCACGTTCCCCTTTCCAGGAGTATAGACTATCTCAAAGTCATAGTTCAGGAGGAACTCGATCCATCACTGCTGTCTTAGGTTCAGGTCCTTCTGCGAGAAGATTTACCTAAGACTCTGGTGGTCAGAATAGACTGTAAAGCGCTCGCCCATCAGATAGTGTCGCCACATTTTCATAGCGAAGACCACTGTTGTTAACTCCAGGTCATGGGTAGAGTAGTTCTTCTCATTCTTCCTCAACTAACATGATTGAAAGGCGATCACAACCCTCTCCTGCACCAGGAAACATCCAAGTCCGGTCCCCAATGTGTCTCATTAAACAACGTATCCATCTCCCTCCTCCGGTAGCCTCAAGATAGGTGCGCTGGACAATCTCTATCTCAGCTTCTGGAAGTACTGCTGACATCTGTCTGACCACACAAAGGGATTCTCCTTCTTCTTCAAGGTTGAGAGTGGTGCCTCAACTCTGGAGATGTCTAGCACAAATCTCTGGTAGTATCCAGCTAGTCCCAGAAAACTCCGCACCTCCATCACGCTCCTGGGTGGCTCCCAAGCTAGCGCTGCCTAGATCTTCACAGGGTCCACCACAACTCTTGCCTCAGAGATGGCGTGTCCCAAGAAGTGGACCTCACATATCCAGAACTGACACTTCGAGATCTTTCCATAAATCTGGTGTTCTTGGAGTGTGATTACTACAACCCGCAAGTGGTAGGCGTTCTCCTCCTCAGTGGTCGAGTATATCAAAATGTCGTCGATGAAGATCATGACAAATCAGTCAAGGTATGGCTGAAAGATCATGTTCATAAGGGCCATGAACACTACTGGAGCATTTTTTATGACGAATGGCATATCCAAGAACTCATAGTGGCCATACCGACCCCTGAAGGCTGTCTTTATCACGTCCTCGTCCTGAACTCTGAGCTGGAGATAGCCTGACCTGAGGTCTATCTTCGAGAACCACCGTGATCCCTTGAGCTGATCGTAGTGGTCATCAATCCTCGGTAGTGGATACTTGTTCCTCACTGTCACCTGGTTCCGGAAACGATAGTCGACACAAATTCGCAATCTCTTGTCCGCTTTCTTGGACAACAAAATCGGGGAAGTGCAGTGTGAAACAATGGGTTGGATGAATCCCCTGCCCTGCAAGTCCTCCAACTGTACCTGTAGCTCTCGAAGCACAGCGGGGACCATCCGATATGCTGGAGTGGATATCGGGGCTGTCCCGGGGTACAGATCAATATAAAATTATATCTCTCTACGAGGAGGTATTCATGGAATGTCGTCGGGGAATACTTCTGCATACTGATCCACCACTGTTGGAAAACCAAGACTCTGCACATCAATTGCTCCTAGGATAAGGCTATTAAACTGATGAGTGATGGGTTGTCCTCTCCTCTGTGAGAGTCCATCCTGTGATGCAAAGGATCCCTTTTCGCCAGTGAAGGTGAACCTGCTCCCATCGGTGGGTACACATCAAACCTTGCGCCAAATACAGTCAATATGATCATGGACATTAGTTAACCAATCAATGACCAATATGATGTTGTATGGCCTCGACGCTGCTACAAGAAGATCCTAGCTGAATCTCTCGCCTCATAGAATAAGCTCACACTGGCGACACCAGTGCGTAATCGTCGAGTCTGCTACCGTAGGAGTCTCTAGCAGCAAGGATCGAGCCAACGAATCTGTCGGAATCTCCGAGCTCTGAACAAGGGTAGCAGCTATGAAATAATGTCTCTCACCTGTGTCTATAATAACTGAACTAAGTGTGGAATATACACATATAGTACCTCGAATCATCTCGGGCGCACTGTGGTCGTCGGCCTCCCCTTCTTGAAGTTGTGCATGTCTCCGCCCGCCAGCTCCCTGTGGTCGGGGTGGACCTCCTGGTGGTTGTCGTGGTAGAGCCTCAAAGTGTCTCCCACCAACTGCTGCTCGAGCATCTCCTATGCCTTGTCCGCCTACTCCCTGTGGACCACCACGGTAGACCCTCTGCCTCTGCATGGGTGGTCCCTCAACTGACTGCTGCTCCCTTGAATGGTGGGTCAGGCAGTCACAAGCCATGTAGCCCTGCCAGCCGCATGCGTAGCACTATCTTCCTATAGAAAGACTGGCTCCACACTGTGTGCCCCGCACCACTGAGCCAGTGTCCTGAGGTCATCTGCCTGGGGGTCTGGTCTACTTGGACCCATGAGTCATTCGTCGATGCCTATTGCAGAACACTCTGTTACGTGCCGCCCTGCGGTAGGTCTCGCTGCTGATGTAGGCTCAGCAAGGAAGCTCTCGATCAGAAGAGTTCGCTCCAGTACCCATGCCTGTGTCAGAATGCTGAGGGAGATCAGCGATGCCCTGATCTCCTACCTCAATCCATGCTCGAAGGTCCGGGCCCAGAAGAATGGGTCACATACCATGTCCGTCGAATAGCGCGAGAGATGGGTAAATCTCGCCAAGTATTGGGTGACCGTCAATCTGCCCTACCGCAGCTGAAGAAGCTCCAAGATGTGTACCGCACGGAGGGTGGCTCGGACGAACTCTGAGCAGGAGAGTCTCTCAAAGTCCGTCCCGAGGAGAGATTCCTCGTCATTCACCTAGAGCATCAAGCTCCATCATCTTCCTACTACCGCGTGTAGTAGGCTCGCTGCGAGGATCACCATGAGGTCTGCTGGTGTCCTCACTAACCTGAAAACCTGAACAACTGCCTCTAGCCAATCCTCGGCTGCCTGAGGGTCCGTATCCCCGCAGAACCTGGGCAGTCACTGATGCTGAAACTTGTGCAGTGCACTAAGGTGACGTACATCGTCAGCGGTTGGGGCTGGTAGCATTGGTGGCTCAGCGAGTAGAGGTACCGTAGGTTCCTCTACTGTCAAAGGGCCCTGTACCGAGGCCTCATCGATCGGTGGGTTGTCGTCACGTACAACTCTCGGAACCCTAGCTGGCTGCCGTCGTGGGGCCATCATGAAAAGAAACATGTGCGCCACGGTCAAACAGTATACCTGGTGAGCTGACATAATGTAATCATAAAGAAAACATGAAACACACATGCAATCAATGTTTTCGTGTATTAAGTTGGAAATCAGTAGTCAGGGTCCTGGTGTACGGACACATCGGCCACCACACCAACACTGGACTCCTGGGACTAATAACCACACTTAATACTCTTAACAATATTTCTTCATATAGAAAAAGATCAGAGTCCTGAGTTCTACGGTAGAACAAAACTTCTTTGATACCAATTTGTCACGACCCGTCCTCAGGGCCCGTGCTGTGACTACCCCAAGCCTGCCTTCCATAGGCCAGGGGTTGGCAACTAGCACCAAGGTGTAATTCCTGATAAAAAGGGAAGGCATTTCCTTTGTAAAGTAATCATACACCACAGAGAAAGCAAGTAGTATAAGAAAACACTAAGTAAAACTGGGTACAACAGTATGTGTAGAAAAGTAAGTGGACCAGAATACAAACCCAAACTGAAAGTAAAGTACAACTGAAAAAGGGAGGACAACAACTGAAAAGTAAAGCCGCGGCCTCGAGCTGTCCACTGGAAGTCCCACCTGAAGGGTGGCTATAGATAGCCTCCACCACTCCTCGGGTCCAGCTGTCCGCTCCGAGTACGCCCCGCCCAGTGGTCCACCTCCGGGTACCGACTTGATCCTCGTTCCTCTACCACGATCAGTGTTGTCCGTAGTCTACAACCAACACAACGTAGTGCGGGAATAGCTCGTGCATGGTTGAGTATAAGCTACTCAGTAGGGACCCCGTGACTTTGAAGGTCTCCCAGAATCCACAAAGGATAATCCACAAAGGAAAGATAAAATCACGAAGTAACATCTGACACTACTTAGGAATATGCCCATACATATAGCTAAGTCATCAATTCTCGATCAGCTCCAACATCTAAGATCACGTACAACACAGTCCACATAAGAAATCTCAACCTGATCCACACAAGAAAGCATAACGTAGTCCACACAGGATATAAAGAAAATCTTATCGAAGATAAGGATTGAAAGTCAAGATTCATCTCACACTGGTATACTTCTTCGTAAGACGATAGAGTTGATCAGATGTAGTCACTGATTCATCTATGCCGTCGGACCCACACAAGATCGATAGGTACTAACCCCCACAATGGCCCACAAAGGATCGATAGGTAACTAACCCCCGCAATGACCGACACAGGATCAGACCCACATAGGATCTGTAGGCGCTGGCCCACACAGGAACGCTGAGCGCTGACCCACAGAGCATCTGACCCACATAGGATCGGTAGCACTGATCCAAGTAGGATCATTGAGTGATGTAGTTGTCACCGTCGAATCCACAGAGGATTTTTGTACAGTCGTCCTCATCGTTGCAGTCGCAGCCAGTTCTAGGGTTCCCGCACACAGCAAGCTCATTCAGGAGGGTCCACTCCACGAGCCGAAGGTATAGTACATCAACTTACACATAGTACGGAGTTGATGTATCCAAAAGTTCGGTATCGTCAACAGGAACTCAACGTCACAGACGGTGCGTCAATCGGACGCCCGATCTGGGAGTTATTGGCTTTTTCTTCCCAAGGGCCCGGTTTGTTTTTATGTCAAAATCAACCCGATCGTACTCCAACTACATCCAAATCTCGAGTGGAGTAAGCCAAAAGGTCCGTATCACTTAGAAGAATCCATCAAAGTCGACGACACGTCAATCGGAAGTCCGGAGCTCAAGTTATAAGTGTCTCTGCTCTGAGGGCCCTGTTGGTTTCGTGTACGAACCAACCCAGCCGAACCCAAATTTCACTGAAACCATGAGTGTAGTATACCGAAACGACCGTCTCGATCCAAGAATGGCATCGCAGCTGACGATGCATCGATCGGAGGTCCGCAGCCTATGTTGTGGGAAAAAGATCGTGAGAGGTCCGGTATTAGGGGGTTTGGGGCCGGTCCGACCCGGCCCGGTACCCCATGGGTCGGCCCGAACTGGGTCGACCCGACCCGGGTCCGAGTCTAGCCCACTTGGGCGTGGCCCGGCCCATTCGCAGGGTGGCTCGGCCATTTTGGCCGAGCGAATGGGGGGGGGTGGGGGCGCCTTCCCGCCTATTTCGTAACAGTGGCCCCCATGATGGGGGGGTGCCCATGCTGGCCAACCGGGGGGTCGTAACCCCTGGCTCTTCCTCTGGCCGGTCGGCCAGCTCCGGCCGGCCAGGTGCTGCCGACACGGGACCAGCATTGGGCGGCCCCCCTGGTCTGACGTCGGCGGCCCAGAACCAGCCGACGGTCCCTGCTCCGCCGCGGCCTTGGTCCCCTCGGCGCGGCGTGATGGGGCCGCGCCCCTCCGCCACGACCCCACTCCGGTCGCGGTGCCTTTGGGGTTCTCCGGCGGGGCGCAACGACACCACTATCTTGTTCGATTCAATGGCATGGCACGACGGCACCACGCATTCCTTACTGCATGACCCCGCACAGTGCGACAGCATCGCGCCATCCCCGTTCCATTCCACCACAAGGTAGACAAAAAAAGGGGAAGAGGTTCGGCCGTGTTTGTGCGGTCCGGCCCCCTCCCATTAACTGATAATAAGCGGTCTAATTTTATGAGGAAATATGACTGAAGAATTCATGAATAGAAACACATAAATCCCTTACCTCGTCAAATTTTTTGAGAGAGAGCTCATCGCGGAAATAACTGTCGTAGAAGAAGGCGTCACAGAAGGAGAATCGTCGCGACATGGATAAAAGATTCGTCGGCGTCACGTCGTCGATATCCAAGGATCCGACGTTCTTGTCGACCTTCATCGAAGGTCGTAATTCTTCGCGTTCTTCGTCGATAAAGAAGAAGATCATCATGCCCCTTAGCTTTTCTCCAAATCCTCCCAATGCAACAGGTTCCAACCAAAATAAAATAAGTACTTCCCTTATTTTATTAACATGACTTAAGTTTGAAATTAAAAAGATTAATTAATCCACTCAATTAATTAACTCAAGTTGTCTTAATAAATAGAGGGTTATGGAAGGTTAGGGAAGATGAAGGGGTGGGGTTCGTGTGGGCCCCACCACCCTCATAACCTCCCATGGGATGTGGGGTGGTTTCCCCCAACTTCCACTCAACGGTTTTAACCACTTAGAGAAAAATAAAAATAGATGCACAATTTTATTTTACCTTCTACAATTTTTAACAACTTCTCCCATGTAAACACAACTTCGGAAAAGGTGTTCTTAAGCAATTACCAGCACTGCGAATCTGTCAGTGCCCTTAGTATTCGATTTCGAGCACCGGTTCAAATGTTAGGAAAACCCGTTCATTCGTTCACTGAATGTACCTGAGCTAAACATCGGATAGAAATTCTGGGCACACCGGGCCTCGGAATCAAGTGCTGTAAAAAACCGTGTTGTTGTAAAATCCCAAAAAAAATTAAGAAAAAATTTCCCTTAAATTTTACGGGTCTTTACAATAGATATGGGATTGACATAGAGTGATGGCGATACGATGACAACAAAGGAAGACATAATAATGAATTTGGGGATATATTTTCATTAATGTGGTTTATCATTGCGTTTAATCATTACGTTGATCCGAGCACAGGGTGATGAAGAAAATGACCCATGTTTTTTAGGTATTCTTCTATTTTAAAAAACTGAGATCTAGATTCGAACTAGTGGCCCAAAAGGGGATGTGATGATGGTCTTGTATGGATGTGGTAGACAATGGGGAGAACCAGCAGTGGGTCATGAAGGAGGAACATGGAATGGTGGGGCGACATGCGAACCCGCATCCGGATCGGTACTATGGGAATTTATCTGGTATGTGGTGGAGGGAGAACCATAAAAATTTGACATTTATGTGGAACCCATAGAGGAATCATTCCGCAAGGGGCCTCGGATGTGGTGTCCATCCTCGTTGAATGCAGCAGTACTGCATGGACCTGGTGGATGCCCTCGGTCTAATGGATTATGTTTGATGAAACGAATTTGGGCGGTAGCATGGGCTAGACCTAATGAGTCGGGCCTCTCCAGCTGCATAGTGGGCTGGAACCAGTAGTCTAGGCCGGATATAGGTTGGCTAGGTTGTGTCGGATTGATCGGTGGGCCTGATTGGGCCCGTCGGGTTAGGGCAGTTCCAGACTGGACACGAAATGGGTGTTTCACTAAAATGGACTTATCCTTCAATGAAATCATGAAATTGACAATCCTTTTATGGATTATGGACCCTTGTGATAGAGAGGTCGTTTTGAGATGGATCTTGGGGGTTTTTTAGATTACAAGAGGTAGATGGAAAAAAACATGGTCTTTTCCTATGAGGATTTGATTTTGGATATTGTATTCATCAAAGATGTTGGCCCGTATTATGAAGTGTGTTGTTTCATTCTAGCATCATTGTTGAATCAATGTGCTAGATCATGTATCTCACCATGAGGCCCGGTCGGTCCTCAATTCTCTTTATCTTACCTTAGATAGGGTTTTTGGAGATGGAGTGACCAATATTTAAATGGGAATTTATCCCCTATATAAGATGATGTTTACAGTAAGAAAACTTGTCCCCTTAGTGGGCCCTTGTATCTGACCCTCAATATGTGTATTGAGATCATATTCATTCAGTTCTATGAACTGATACCTGATGAGTGTGCATCGGGAAGTTTTCATTGGTTGACACTTGTTTTTGATGTATCAAGACCCGATGCCTAAGTGACACTCAAAGACTCATGGAAACTATGTGACTTATTGAGACCATGTCTATTTTTTGTTACATTTTGTAGATATTTTTTACGTGCTTATATAAAATTTCCCAAGGAGTGAGATCTCCCGAAAAGAGCATGCTACATAGCAGAACCACCTAGCTAGCAGTGGACGAGACGTTGAATGATGGAATCCATTATAAGTATACATGGATGTTCATATTATATGTTTTGTATACATATACAAGGTTTGATCTGTCTATATATTCTTTGTGACTTTTCCTCTGTGGTTTCTACATTTCATTTCATTGTGTGATAATGTGTATTGTTTTACTCTCTCCGATAGGGGCTTTACCACATGTGTGATGTCTTGTGAAAACCCTCAATGATTTAATATAGGCTTAGGTGGACCACAACTAGGTGGAGATTTGAGAGACCCCCGAAAGTTGAGTTTTTCTCACATGTCATCATGTAGTTGTTATTCTAACAACCCTTCTAGTATGGTGGTCCACTAACGAGCTTCAAGACCATATACTATAGACTCTTCCTTTTTGGTTGGATTTCATTCTAGAACATTTTTAATTTAATTCACTTTAATTTACGGTCCTTGTAAATTGTATGGGATATATTTTTATGCATTAAATTTTTTAATTAGTGTTTTTACTTTCTAGCATATGTGGCTTGGAGTTGTATGTCAGTGTGTATAGGTACTTAGTAGAATTCCTCTCATTTGAGAGATATTCCAACTACGATATAGTCAATATCCCCTAGCCTACAGGAAGGGGGATTGGGGTATTCACAGAAAGGACCCCTCTAAGAATGGTTTTGAAAAACAAAACACTTTTTGCCAATATTTTTCAACACTCTTAAATATTTTATATTTCTTTCACAAATGGTTCATTAGAATTTTCTGATAATGTTTTTTGAGATTGGTTCTATCATTAATGTGATGTCTAAATATTTTTTATATCATTTAAAATAGATCAATTGAATCCAATAATATATGTTTTCTAATTTAGAAATGGTCCCATCATGTTTCTAGTAGAACTGTTGGAGCATGTAGTAATTGGAGTTGATGGGAGAATTTTTTAATAGGCGCTTATGTGAATACCATAGATGAAGACAATGGAAGGGACCAATAAAATATTATTTTGGGAAAAAAATTCTTAAATATGAACATGATGATAATAAATTTTTATAAAGGGCCCATACCCTAGTTAAAAAGAGATATCAAGGTATTATTCAATAATCGTGACTACAAGAGGTACCTCATAAGAAAACACTCCCTCGTTATAATCCCCCATTAAGAAGGTATTGAGACCTTTTAAGATCAAGGTACAATCTATGAATTAATTTCCTTAGGAGATCAATATTAAAACATCATGGAATAGGTAAGAACCTTAAAGTATATAAATTCTATTTTTATGTTTGTAGAAGATATTACATATGATGTGTTTTCTAGTTTATTAGAGGAGGATGATGTTTTATAAGTGTCATATTATGGGGAAGATTGGAAATTAAATCAACCATTGAATATATTATAATTAAAATAAAATTTTTTATGTTCATAAGGAACTATTCAATATGTATGAGATAAAAAATAACAAGTTCCAAGAGGCTGAACATGAGAGGATTATCAAGGACATCCAAATGGAAATGATGTAATGGAAGCAAGACAGGTAGGACATTATCCATATGTCTCATAGTAAAGAATGAGTATAACAAGGATAAAGAGGCTAAAATAAGTCTATAGAGAAAACTTGATAGTCTTACATGAATAATTAAATGAAAGGATCACATGAGCAATATAAATCATCACCCAATTAATTTTTAAATATACATGTTTCATTTATTTACATAGATGATAAATTCCAATATAATGATATGTGGTCCATGAAATGTTTGGTCAAATATTCTACATTAAGGAAATAATAGAACATTATAAGGAGGAAATAACCCTTTTAGAAACCCTATTTTTTGGTTTAAAATAGGAAAAAACTGCAACACAAATATAAATATCTCATGAAAAAATCTGTAGAAACAATACTAAAATTGTTTTTCTTGTGTTTTGGTAAGAATAGACATAAATAATTTTATATCTAGTTAAAACATCTTTATAATGAATGATAAAAAGAGTATTTTGTATTTTTAGAGATAATAAAAGGATAGTATCTCTCGGAAAGAACATGTTAACAGATAATGAACACATTTTCACACACAAAAAATATCATATTCAAGAATAAGATATTTTGTATATTCATAATGGGAATATTATTGAATAGAAACCAAGTGGTGATGATTCTAAGAGGACCAACAACGAAAAAAATATATTCATGTGATTTTTCCAAAACATCCAAAATTGGGTAAATAATTGGAGGAATATGGAAAGATACCAAATCCAAAGGTTGGATGGTGTCTTATTAATTAAAAGGAAACCAAATCACTATAAATGGTTATTGAAAAAATTTCGTGTGATTACAAATCATGAATTGGTGGAGGAGATGTAAAATATCCAACCCATATACTAATTAAATCCCATGTGTTTAGGGGTACCTAATGATGTTAAAGAAAGGAAAATCTGGGGAAAAACATTATTTTTAATCTCTCCCATAGGATTTATTATCATAGGACACAATCACGCCCCCTTTACACCATTTTTTTTATACATTTCACTTATACATCCATGGTTTTTCTTTTTCATATAGTACTATTAAATTAAGATGTCACTGATTAGCCTTAAAAGAGAGGGAAGTTAACAAAAATCTTTGCATTGAATGGGGATTTCATTCATATATTCATTATTATATAAAACAATACATTTTTTTGGAAAACTGAATTTCAAACTAGAAATAACAACAATATTTTTAAACTTTATTTTTCATTCCCCACTTGTATTATTTACTAACATGACAAATCTAAGAGAAATGATTTAATTTGGAACCCTATTATTCAATTTTTTAGATTTCAATGATAATGAGATGAAATTAGTTATGTGGTTAATTTAATAATTAAATTACTGATTTTTATTTGATGAATAATAATTTTATTGAATTAGTTGATTCATGTATAATATTTTTCAAAACCATTCTTCATACATTGAATTTTTTAATTTCACAAAAATTTAATTTTTATTGCTGAATTCCACGTGTGATGGATGAAATATATATGATTAATTACATGAGAGGACTTCTATTCCCAATAAATTATATTTTATGTTGGTCATATTTCTTCAGCGATCTGGGATAATTTCAACTTATTGAACTTGAATTTGATCTTAAAAAACGATTATTGTGAAAAAAACAATTATCATTATTCTAGGATTTTCTAATAAGGATCATATCCATGAGACTGCATTTTATATTAATAATTATTTTATTTATAGAAACCATGATTGAAAATTTTATGAATAATGCATATTTGAATCCATTTATATCCATTACAACATTTCTATTACTATTTTCATGATATTTTAATGGTGAAGTGTGGGTGAGATGTGTGTATTGGTGAAAGGGGTGTACTAAATTTTATGGGGAACAAGTGTGGGGGTTCTATAATGGTAATTGAGAATGGATCATGAGTTATCCAACATTCTCCATGTTTTTACCTCATTTACAAAAATATAAGAATGAAAAAAAATTAAAAATTAAAATAATAGTTTTTGATGTAGGAAAATAAAAAAACACCAATTCTAAACCTATGATATTATCATATGTTTTTAGGTGGTGTATGTGTGGTTTATAAAAAATATTAATTTTCAAAAAAATTAATGCATTAAAATATTATTTTGAAAATGAGTAAATTTTTTGAAAACTAATGAAGCTACATATTATTAAATTTTCTTACATTGAACAAGACCATAATTGAGTCTTCGTAAGTGGGAATCATTAAATTGATGAGGATATTTTCATTAAATTTTGGTTTTAATATATTGAATAATTCATTAGGGATAAACCATATCTTCCGAGGATTAATGTTTTAACATCATTACCTACCAAAATGAATACTCATAGTCATTGGAACCATAATTACTAAGCTAGTATGGATTTATGTGACATTCTTCTTTACAAAGAGAAGAATCTGGCTACTTTTGCTTCTTATGCAATGGTGCATGTAATCATGGTAAGATCATAACTCATCTTTTATTGGTTCATTGGGGGATGTGTCAAATGTTTATTCCAATTGATGTATATCATGAATTGACATGATTGATAACAATGAATTAATTTGTTTGGAATAATTAAGGGTTAATTTTCACCATTTTTATTGGTGGATTAAAAATTCATATATTTTTAATGAATTTAAATATGAATTGACGTTTTATGTGAAAAATTACAATTTTGGATTAAAATTGTTAATTTTTAATTCAATTTTTTTTGAAATAATAATTTTTGAAACATGTGGGTTGTCTTGAATTAAATTCTGAAATTCAATTATTGTGGAAAATAAAAGTTCATGTGTGCTGGTATTTAATCACTCATTTGAGGTAAAAATTTTAAAATTTTAATAATAGGGTGAATTATTATAATTTGTTTGTCATATATAGTTAATTAAATAACTTGATTTCTAGATATTATAATTAAAGTATCACTTTTGATTAAAATGAAGAAAAAAATTCAATTTCAATGTTTATTTTAACTGTAAAATTTTTGTTGAAAAACTGAAAATTGATTGAAATAAATTATTGTAAAAAAATTGGCGAGCCACAAGATAGGACTCATTTAATGGTTGTAAGCTATATAGAGAGAAAAATATTGATAAAAAACCATGAAAATTGATTGAATATAATTCTTGGTTATTAGGGAGTAGAGAATTCCATGAATGAAGTAGAGGAAAAAATGTGTGGTCTAAGGCCAATGCCCAAGCATGTTAGAACGAGCCTTGTTCATTTATGTGAGTGTTTCCAGGCATCGACCCCCACCAAAATATAGTTCTGAACCATGAATATAATGGGTTAGCTTATAAAAAGTCAGATAAAACCCAAAATTTCCAATATGGGATAATGAGTACACAAATAATATTCATTACTTTCTCAGATGACATTGTCCCTCATATAATCTTCTATATAGATATTGGACATAACATCTAGACTCTCGAAGCCATCAATTTCTATCTACAACTATTCAGAAACATCTTTGATTCCACCAAGATATCATGGGATCTAGTTTAATTAACAATATCATTTATTTATTTTCAGGGATTATCACATTTTCCATGGAAGACAACAATGTAGCCAAACATAAGATGAATAAGGCCCAACGTGATAAAAATGAGCTCAATTCATCCCAAAAAATTGTTTTATGGTTTTAAGAGGAACCATATGCTATTGCATCACTTGATGTGTTGTAGGGTGACCAAATTTGTTAATTCTACAACATCAATGAATATTTTAACCATTTAGAGGCCAAAATTGACAGTTAAATGATTTTATAGAAAGATGAAGGTTACAACACACTCAACTGGATACACCATTTCAATGTAGAGGAAATACTCATGAGAAAAATGGATTCAATTAAGGAAGAATGATAACCTCACAGGAAACACAAAATTGGTAGTGTGGAGTTTTTTAAAGAAAATGTACTTTAGGGAGCTACAACATAGGTATTTCAATTGAACAATTGTAACATGGGTTGATTTTTAAAAAATGTTTCACAATAATGAATTTTTTTATTTGATAGCTGGGATTTTATAAAACCATTATTTCATAAGAACCGCGTATCAATATTAAAATATATTTTGTCTATTAATTACAAGTCATTAGATATGCATGTATGAATAGTAATATTTCTTTTTTTAACTAATTATTTCTTAAAAGAAGTTATTTCTTAATTTTGATCAGATACATTGTAATGAATTTTATAGATTTTATATACAAATTTAGATAAAAGTAGTAACATATTTGGAATTAGGATTATCATATTTGGAAAACCTTCTTTTATTCTTGGTCAATATGAAGAGTAACTATTGAATAATTTGTCACCTAGATTGGAGATACATCAGGTTAATGTAGATGAAAAAAATTTATAAGGCCTTAATTATTAATATAAATTATTATTGGATAAATTTAGTTAAAACATTAACACCTTAGGATCTAAATTTTGTTGTTTAATGGAATATTTACAATGAAAATGATTTATATTTTATTTAATTAAAAGAGTGATACAAAGTATAACTCTTTGTTTTAAATAACAATTATAAGTTCATATACGATAAAATAATTTTTGAACTAATAATAATTTTTAATTTTTATAATTAAAATTTACTCATAGTGAATCTTTATTTCAAATTTCTCGGATTTATGTAATTTCCATAAATACATACAGAACACAAAAAGAATATTTAATTAGTTAATGAAAAAATAAAATAAATTGTTTTAAAAATAATAAAGGTGGCATAATTTGAGTAAGCTAATGTGCTCATTGAATTCTATAGGTGTAAATTACATATTAATATTTTTTTAAAAGAATATATTTTAATTTAAAAAATTTTATTTCATTTAACTGAAATTAAATGAATAATGTCAAAATTGAAATAAATGTGGTCTAATAAAAATAATATTTTAACAAATTATTAAAAAAAATCATATAATATAAATAATTGGATCTGAATTGTCCTAAAATTTAACTTCATGGAAATTTGTTTTCCATTTGTTACATACTATGTATAAATTACAAAATATAATATTAAAGATGTTTTTACCATAAATAAAATTAAATGTTGCTAATTATGGTTTAATAAAAATGATAAGGATTAAAAAGACATGAGATTTTATAATTTCTAATGTCTTATGGTATTATAAATCTAATAAATATTTAATCAGAATAACTATAAATTTTTTGTCATTGGTATTGAATATTAATTTTTTATAATTTAATCTTTTGTGAAATTTGAAATGTTACAGTCACCTAAATTATAAAAGGGAGCATAGTCCCTAAATTATTTACAAAAAATTTATCCTTAAAACATAAAAATACTCAAAAAAATTATATTATATAAGGCCTTATAAACAATATAGTTGTTATGATCTTCCAAAAAGACTTACTTTTAATCAATTTAGAGGATATCTAAAGGATCAATTTCAAGGAAGTGGTAATCACGTTATCTAATTTCATTCTTTTATACTCTGTTTTACCTTCACTAAATCTATGGTATTTTTTCATAAAATAATAAATTTAATATATTAAATAGGATTTAATGTTCTTATGATTAAAAAACCCAAATATACACCATACATCCCATCAAATGAGAATCGAAATTATCACTCATGCATATGTATAGATTATAGTCTCCATATTACAATACAATTCATTTTTCATCATCATATTTTATATATATGTATATTGATGGGATTAATATTTATATATTTTATTTATGAAATAATTATTCATATATAACTATAATATAACATCTTCCTACTTATCATCCCATAATTTGGTAAAAAAAATCTTCGTTCATGAGTACGTGCAGACTACTACCTCTATGAAGTGATGCGATTAATTTTCCATTTAAATTTTAATTAGATGATAATAATTAATATTTTTATGAATATATATTATATATATTATATTATGATTATCCTATAATATTTATAAAATATTTTCCTTTTTTCAACTTTTACTTGATAAAAATGAAAACACAAATGATGCGAACGTTCAGCCTACCATCTCCACTAATAGTGTAATTCATTTTTATGTCCCAAATATTTATGAATATATATAAATATGAATATAGTGAATATATATTATATTTATATAGTTATTAACAATATTAAGATATTGGAACGAATGAAAAAAATTTGGACAAGAATATCCAAATTGGAATACCCATGAAAAATGAAATAGTTAAAACCCAAAAATGACAATTTCAATAAAATAATGTTGATAAAATGGGGTGCTAAAATATTATAAATGGATAATATATGATATAAGAAGTATTAAATCAAAAATTTTAAATAATTTTAATAAATTAAAGATTCTAATTAATGTTTTTTAGTACATTGAATGAAAGGTAAATTAGAGTTAAAGGATTTTGGTTCCATTTTTTTTTCTTCTGGGACACATTCCATATAAAAAAATTATTATTATTATTTTGTTTTTATATATACCAAGATTGTATTTTTTATTATCCATATTATATATTTTGGTATTTACATTTCCTTATATTATTCATTCATTCATTGAAAAAATGATTCAAATTTTACTAATGAGGTAAGGGGGTTTATACAGAAACTTATTTTTTATACAATGTGTCTTGGAATATGTTATGATGATTTAAAAATATGTTAAACCTCTTAATATTATCATGAATTTATGTATTCTGTAATTTCTAGAAAATAATGTGTTTCCTTTGATTTTTCAAATCTTATCTACTAAATATATGGTAAATATATTTTTATTGAGAATATATTTCCTTTATCTCTTCGATAAGAATTCATTTTTCTTCCATATCCATGTTTTATAAGACAATTTAAATATGGTTTTTATTAATCTTCTATAAATGATAAAATTCAATTTTAAACATGATCAACTAATTAATAAAAGTTTTTAAATGAATATTCTCTTAATTTTCCAAATGATTTATTTTTAACATTCCCCAATAAGTATGAAAGGATTGTTTTTCAAATTATAAGGCTTGAATAAATTTTCACAATATCATGGATAATTTTTTCAATGAATATAAATCTATATGTTTATAATATAATTTTAAAATAAAAGTCCATCCCTTATATTTTTGTATTTTTTTTGTATACGTGATATGAAAATGAATATGGTATTTTCAAAAAAGTTGTATTATTGATCATTAAAATGTATTTCTATTCAACATAGACAAAACCCTTGATTTATGTTATAGATTAATGGGAATATGATCCAATTGTAGCCATTGTATTTATTAATTTAATGGTTTATGAGTACTATTATATAGTGTTTATGAAACACATTTCATATATACGGGTTATGCAGTTATAAAATGAAGAAATGTTTATGAAATCCATTTTGTTCCCATGAATTATGTTGTAAGGAAATATTTATGAAACCCATATATTATAATTTGTTTTGATATGATGAATTCAATATATTCATGTGGCACACATATGTATTAATTTCATTATGTGATTGGTTTGAACTATACCTCCCACAAATACATTGGGTAAATATTGATATATAATGAGATAAATAGAAATGTAATACAGAGTGAATTTATATTTTTAAGGGACATTATATAATATAATAATCATTGGAGTGATCCTTGATTATTGTGATGGTTTATGGAGTGAACCCACTACACTATGTTTTCCATTTCATTGAGAATTGGAAAATATAGAAATGATTTTTAATTCTGATGTGTATACCAAAAATCATTATCATATGCCTATATTATGATTTCATTATTCATTTTATATTATTCCCTAATAATTTATTTCTTATTAACTACCTTAATTTATTCCATGAGATAATATTGTAGTCATTGATAAAAATGGTATGATTTTAAAATGTTAATATCATGTTCTAATACCCTTACATTCATTTTATGGGTATATGATAATTGATATATCCCTTTTCTACCAATTATAATCTTATGAAATCTCAATTTTCTTACCATTCTTTTCCTTACATTGGAATGAGTTTTATTATGTTTTATATTTCCAATAATGTTTATAGTTATGAAGAAATAAGTGGGATATGATGTTGGTATTTTATGAAACAAATGTTCTATCATTCCATGTTTCCAAAGACAGCAGACCTAAATGATTCTAGTGAGGATAAAAATGTGGTATAATTACTATTAATTTACTAACATATAATATCTATATATAAATATTTTTGGTCACAACAGTTGGTATCATAGCAAGTATTAATTAATATTTGTAAAATGTGATGAAAATAATATAATAGGAACCATTGGTACAGGTTTTCATTTTAGTGAATGGATGAGCATGTATTATGTTTTATTCTACCATCATGATTTCTGTCGCTCACACAATAAGTTTTTATTTTAGTGAATGGATGAAACCCCATGTTATCATGTTAACACTTGAAGTGATGGAAAATTCATTGATTTTACACTTACTCAAAAACAATATTCTTGGAGATAAAATTGAAATTCTTGTCGGTACCCTCACAAAAAAATATCATGTTATGAATCATGTTGACCTTTATAATGATAAATGGATGGAATTATTTTTCCATTATATCCTTAATGAAGTAGATACCACCTTTTTAGTGGTTCAAATGATCCACTTGTCTCTGTGAAATATATAAGTATTATATTTTCAATTCATTGTTATTTAAAACATTATAATGTTATTATTGATGTTTATCATTTTGAAGGATAACCAAATAATTTGTGGAATCTAATTGAAAAAAATATAGAATAAGATGTAATTGAATCTATGGTGTGAGGAAAACATTGGATCATATTTTTGATAATTAAAATCATTTTATAATTCATATAGAAATGTAGAATAAATTAAATGAGTTAATGTATATAAAAATGAGTATTTTTGTGCATATGAAGAAAATTTCACTATGAATTCTACTTATGAATCTCATATTACCATCTAACATGAATGTATGATTGATAAATTCTTCATTGGCTTAATACAAAGTCACAATAGGGAATTGGGAATAAGGGAATTTAATAGCTATGAGGAAATAGTTTGGTGTGCTCTGAAGGTGGAAAAAAAATTGATGTCAGCCATAAATATCATAGCATTGATATGAAAATAAAAATATAATATGAAATAAATTATAAAAACTATTTAATACAGAATATTATCATTAAATTATACTAGAAATATAGAATGAGAAAAGGGAAAAATTTATGAAGGGAACTATTAAATGTATCCTGTGTGGAAATTAAGGCCATTAGGTAATCAAATGGTGACATTATGGGGAAAATTGCTAATAATGCGAATAAAGAGAATGATTTATGGAATGCATCACCCATACTCCAGAGTTTTAACTAAAATTAGTATATGTATTATTCTACTCAATGAAAAAAATACAATTTTTAATAATTATTATAGATGTCAACATCTTATAAATCTTAGAGGCAATCGAAAATGGCATGTGATAAAAATTTTTACGAGTGGTGTGATAACAATGTTGGTAATGGTAAACTTAATATCAACCAAAAAAAGATAATGTATTGTTGGATTCTAGATTTACCTATGCATTTATATCTATATTTTTTTATAAAAGTATCATTGTAGAAAATCATCAATTACATGTTGAGTTAGAAGTGAAAATCCGTAAGGTTATAATGATTGCTTCCCTAGTCTATTATACCACTTTAATTTAATTCTGTTAGAAATTATCTCATTATAATTGACTAATTATTAATCTATTTGATTTTTATGTAATTATGATATTGGAATTTATTTATTATATAAATCCCACCTTTATTACAAAAAAATGTTAGAAACACTTGATTTTTTGAACCAACCAATGATCTCTAATAACTTTAATGAAAAAATTAATGTTTGAAAAAAATAAAATACATCATATGGGTATAGATTCATATTTAATGGGGGGTGTTTTATCTTGAATATTTTTGGAGAAAATAAAAAATAAAGATAAAAATTTTCTTATGGAGTTTAGTGATGTTTTTTAGGAATAGTTTTATTTTCTTCCACCTAATCGTGAAGTTGAGTTTCAATAGAATTCATACCTTGTGGAACACATATTTCCAAAACCCAATATATAATTGACCAGTCATATTTGAAGGAATATAAGAAGACACTCTAGGATAGTGATGAAAAGGGAATAATTCATCCACATGTGACACCATGGGGTGCACCGGTTCTATAAATTAATAAGATAAATCAACCATTATTAATCAGTATCGATTATCATGAAAGTAACAAGATAAATATCAAAAAAAAGTGTCATCAACACAGTATATATGAAATGTTTTATCAAATAAAATGATAATAATAATTTTCCATGATTAAACATAATTCTAGATATTATCAATTTAGGGTCAGGAAGGAGGATATTCCCAAACACAACATTCCTCACAAGGTATGGACACAATGAATTGTTAGTGATTTCGTTTGGACATACAACTACCAATAAAATCTTTTGAGATTTAAGGAATATAATATGTATATATTTCATTGATAATTTTTTGGTAATATATATATACTTTATTATTATTTATTCAAAGTTAAGTGATAATAATTATGATCACTTAAGAATTATGCTGAAGAGCCTAGTAAAGGAGAAGTCTTATGAAAAACATATGATGTTTGAATTTTTTTCATCAAAAAAATTCATTATTGTTTAATGTAATATATAGTGAAGGTATATTTATAGATAGTTCAAGGATAAATGTTATTTAGCAGTGCATAAACATACCATTGTTACCAAGATCCATTTTTTTGGATTTTTTTGATATTATTGACTATTTTTGGATAGTTTTTCATGTTTATCAAATCCAACCACCATGATGACCCAAAAGTGATCAATGTTCCATTAGGCATTTGAATGTGAGGAATGGTTTAATTAATTGAAGAGAAGGATTTTTTGTGAAACTATTCATACCCAAACTTGTAGTGGATAGTGAATTTTAATCTATAATGATTCAACATGGACGTACTATGATGATTCCACATTTCAAATTATATATTTATAGATTATGATTCTTGAAAATTGAAGATCAATGGGAAAATTTTCACAACGCAATATTTTTATTTAGATATGCAGTTATTATCATTTATATTATGGATCAGTTATATCTATTAAGAATGGTGTGATGTATATATTCATGAAAAACATATTAAATTAATTTTTAAATCCAAAATTGGTGTACATGCTATATGTAATATTGATGGGGACGATTAATATTTTTTCTAATCAATACATTAACACCCTGTTAGAGAAACCAAGGTGGTAGATTCTAATTTTCAAAGAGATAATTCATACATTCATATGATGAGGATAAAAAGATCAAATAATTTTGGACCTAAAAAGTATATATATAGAAATCCTAGTGGATGGGAATAAATATTATCTTTCTCAAATGAGTGTTAAACCATATATTCTTGTTTGATTTAAATGGTGTATAATGACAATGTAGAGTGGAAAAAGACGGTTAGAAATGTTAACATGTCAAACCCTGATTGCGATGGAATGATAATATTTAGTAACTGGGTTTTTTTTTCATTCCTAATATATTTAATGTAGTAGATTTTAATGGAGGCTCAGAGTTTGTCATACATTCTTCATCAGGGTAGTATAAATAATTATATAAATTGGAAAGAGTATTTATTTTAGGATGAAATCATCAGATATATTGGTGTGTTTTTATCTCAACGATTAGTATTTTGGGGAGTTAAGGATAAGATAAAGATTTATAAGGGGATGTTTCAACAAATAGTCATTCCATAATGTAAATGGGAAACAATTTCTTTGAATTTTTTCTATGACACAGAAAATCATCTAAAGTAAATAATGATATAATGGATGTAGTTGATCACCTTTTGAAGATAGTAAACTTTCTCAATCTCAGATAATGTTTATCCATTGATCATAATACATAGTTTTTAATTAAGGAAGAGTTAATATTTCCAGGTGTACCATTATATATTGAATCGGATCTAGATTCATGTATTACCTCATTATTTTTTAGATGAATTTTATTTGTTCTAGATACATTGTAATGTTTAAACACTCTTACTCATCCTATGAAAGATAGTAAATTTTATAAAACCATTTGAAATATAAAAGATATGTTAAGCTTCATTTATATGTATTTCACAGGAGGTTGGGATCAACACCTTCCTTTTGTGATATTTTTATACAATAATATCATTCACTCAAACAAAAAAAGGAATCCATATGAACCCCTCAACTGTAAGAAGTGAATAAATACAATGAGTTGGAATGGAGTTTGATAAATTAATCTGCTGATATATGTTTTAGCTTAGTAAATGGTTGATATGACTATATTTATTCAACAAAACTATAGATCATCTCATAGTAAAAAATATTTATGTTTGAAATAATTTTAATGATCTAGAGTCTAATGTTGGAAATAATGTAATCCAAAAAAATATTTAATTTAAGGTATTTGAAGATATATGGAATGAAGGGATTGATAATCCATATATATCTACCATTTCTATATTCATTAATTTTTTTGGATAGTATATTATAAAATGTATCTTATAGTGAATATCCCAGAAGATAATGATATATTCCATGTATCTATTTTTATGTGGTACATACCTAATACATCACATGTATTGATCAAGGAGATGAAACTATAGGAACAAGATAAATCATATGAAGAATAACTAGTAAATATTACGGACCATAGAGAGAATGTTCGACTAAACAAGACAAATCACCTGGTAAATATTTTTTTGGAGAATCTCCCAATTTAAGGAAGCTGAATTGGAGCTTGAGGATGGATAAGGTAGATGAATCCTCATTTGTCTTTTAGGTAGTGATGAATTTTGAGGTTGAAATTCATTTTATGAGGGTAGAATATAATACGAATTTTGTATATGAAATTGGTCTCTTTAAATCAATTGATTTCAATGATATCTTGTGATACATGCAACAACGATTTCTGATGAACAAGATAACATTTCAAACATATTATGTGTCTTTTATCACTTATCCATTGGAAAGGCGATTATGAATATTAACAAATAAATTATGGAAAACTTATTTCCTAATTTTTTAAAAAAATAACGTATTTTTTTCAAATGATTAGAATTAAGAATAAATGTAATTTGTAAATTAAAATGAAATTTTTAAAAAATGTTTTTATGCACACAATATATTTTGGTATTAATAAATTAAATTAATTTCTATTGTTCAATGATTTTAATAAAATTTAAATATTATTTAGTAGATCAACTGGTTTAAAAATTAAATAAAAAATTATTAAGGCACAATATAAAAATAAACCCAATTTTATGTTTAAAAATATATTCTTTTTGACAAGCTGTTTTTGCAGATTTTTCACACATACAATAAAATTAATTTTTTCCATATATTGGTGCTGAATAAAATAAAATGGATTAAATATTAAGAACTAAGAGTTTAATATTTATAAAATATTACCCATTTATTTTTTGGATAATAATAATAGAATCTGTGGAAAAATCATCATGTTGATAAATGGTAAATCAAATTAATTTATATTAAAAACATGTAGTAAAGCTGTGATCCTTGTTTTTCATATCCCTTATGTTTTCACATAGGAACAAAACTAGTTATGAATAAATATAAATAGTTATTAAGTTTATAATGAATATATATTCATGATGGATTATTTTATCTACTCTATAAGAATTATGTAATCACCCTAAATGTCTTCAGAACACCAGAATAGTATTTATTCAATTAATTAAAAATTTAGAATTGTTTTTTAAAATATTAAAAGAAATATTATATGACTAATTTATTGTGTTACATGAATTTTATAGGTTATTTTAACAATATAATGTCATAATAAAATATTATATTGGAAATCAATTTTCTTGTTCATGTATTTTAATTAAAATTACATGAATAGTGTCAAAATTTACAATAATATTATATTATCAAAATAATATTTTATTAAATTAATTAATAATAATTAACATCATTAATTATGTAAAATAAGATACTAAATTCTCAAAAAGATGATAAATTTTAAATGTCAAATAGAATTGTCTTATTATATATAAAAATTAAAAAATTAATATTAAAAAGGTTGTTTATAGAGACCCATCTTTTCTCTAAATAGTTTTACATCCTTTCAAGGTTAAACATCATATTAAAAAATGAGTATCCAAAGGATTAATGACTAGGTATATTGAGGACGGTACAAAATGATTACATCATAAAACATTGAAATTTATCTAATTCCTTGTTTTGTCGCTTCAAATTGGCCATTGAATTCTCCTTAGTTCCAGTATTCACCTGAGGATATACATCAAAAAGGGGAGAAGTAAACCCCTAGTAAGAGGAAATATTAGAACATGATACAATATAAAATTCAGTGATCATAAAAATTTACATAATAACATTTTCATAGTATCAAAATCATGAGAGGAAGCAGAAAAATAAGGCATGGAATGTGGTAATGCATAAAAATGAAACATCAACCCTGAGTGGGAAGTAATGGTGTGTTTTTGAGGGAACAGTTCTTTTAAAAATAATTGTTCTTGAAATAATAATAATTGGATAACATGTATATCCATTAAATTTAAAATAATTATTAGGAAATTATTTCTAAGGAGTGAACATACTGAAAGAGGAGTGAAAGAGGAAAATCTTGATGAATGTATGTTGCCATTGAGAATTATTCTTACATTGTATGCGAATGATTTATTCACAATAAAATCTAATATAGTCACATAATATTAATTAAATAACATTTCTAAAAACTTTTATACATGAATATTTTTAATTTTAATTTTATAATGTTCTTTTATGCTCCACTGGATGAGTTTTAGAGTATAAATTTATTTTTCGAGAGTGTTATTTTTCTTAGTTTTCAAGAACGATTCACCTGTACACATGAGTCGATGTTCATGTGAAACATGAAAAAAATCCAGAATGGTTATTACATTTTATTAATGACATTACTATAGTTGAAAAAATCTTATAATTATGTTCATTATATTCCATGAGGATAAGTCATTACATAAATTTTAATGATGGTCATTAAAAGATAATTTAGGCAGTTTCTGAATGACAACGAACATGTTTTTTTCATTTATTATTATATATATGGGTTTTTTATAGAACATAAAAGAGATTAAATAATATATATAAAAACATTTTTAAAACTATTTAACGTTTTTGTTGATATCCTTGAAGACATTGATGGTAAATGACAATGCATCAACCACGATGATGTTAATATGACACGTCTTGAGAAATGATTTCATTTTTAGAAATAAAACAGAGGGAGAGGGAGTAATTAATTAATAATAATCCATTAATATTATATAATACCATTATATCCATTATAGTTTATTTATCAAAAATATTTGATAACAAAATTTGAAGATAAGAGAAGAAATGAAATGAAATTTTAAAGGAAACTGAAAGAAGAGAGAGATAACACAATTACCTCTTGAATTATCCACTTGAGATCATATTCTAGGAATATAATATTTCTCATTTGATGAGACAAAGAGATCTTGGAGATGTTGTAGGGTGTAAGGAAGTGGATTGGGTGTAATTTGGACATGAATTGAAGCTTGAGTGCTGTGAGGAAATGATGTTGTGATGGGTAGTATTTATAGTGGAGGGGAGGGGTAATTTCAGAAAATTTAACACTTATCGTTAATTTCCATCTAGAAAAGATATAATTAAAATTATTGTGAATAAATACTTTAATTATTTTGTGTGAGTTCAAACCAAGGGACATATACATCATTAATGACTCCAGAATGATGCCAAAAATAATTTATTTTGCATGTTTCATAAATTACGAAATTTCCCTATTCACCAAAATTTATAGTATTTCATATATTTCACAAAAATTATGCCCGACTATTTCTTGAAACGTATAATTCACTAAATAACATCATTTTGTGAAATTAAATTTCAATATATCAATATTTTAATGTATAAAAAATATAATCATTTACTTGGTAAATACATATTTTAAAATTAAAACTAATTTTCTAACACTTCGAAAAAATACTTTAGGTCTCATAAAATAATCTTATAATCAGAAGAAATAAAAATATTATTTTATGAATACATTTAAAAAAAATCCTTTTAAATTATTAGATTAATCATATATTATTATTGACATACAAAAATAGCAACACTATAATATAATATTATTATAATATATCATATAGGATTGATAAATTTTATTTGTAATATCATTGGTAAGGTTCATATTCACTTTGGTTGATTTACTATTAATAAGGCTCGTACATCTATTCATAAGGGTAACATTACTATTCATAAGTGTATGTTACTATTCAAAAAAATTATGTTTTTCCAATCAGACTCCAAACTTCGTACAAATTCCAATTGAGTATGCCAATTTTTTGAAATTCAAATCAAAGAAGTCGAAATTATGTTAAAAGGTCACATTGGATTTAGTGGTTCATTTAAGAATCATGTGGAATTGTACATCACCTTCATCTCCTCCTATGGTTCCAAAGATGCTTTATCATATTTATGGTTTCTCCACAACCCTGGGATAAGTTGGGTTGACTTTTTGTGTAGAACCTTATCTCTCCGATAAGAATCATTACCTGTTTCACCTCATAAGAGAGATCATCTTCAATTTGTACCACATTAGAGTTTATTATATTCTAAGGATCTAGTGCGTACATCCTCTAGAGTGATATGAGGAAAACATCATGAACGTGAGCCATATTTAGTCAAAGTGAAAGAAGATAGACCATGTCTCCTGCACAATAAAATACTTCAAATGGGCCAATGTAACTTGGGATTAGATTCCATTTATTTATAAATGGCATGACTCTCTTCCATGGTGATATTCAAAAGAAGACTTTATCCCCACTGTTGAACTTCAAGTCCCTTAATTTTTTTCATCATAGATATTTTTATTACTATTAGTATATTTTATATGTTTCAGGATGTCTAGACCATCCAGGTCATCTCCTAAACAAAATCAGGTCCATGTGACTTTATTTCACAATCTTCATCCCAATAGGGTAGAGTTATATATTTATTTCAATACATATCATCATATGGATCCATCTAAATAATTGAGTGGAAGCTGTGGTTTTATGATAACTCATCCAATGGGATATGTTTATCCCATACACCGTTGAATTTTAGTGAGAATTATTTTTTACATATCTTCCTGTTTTTGAATATTTCTTTCAGATTGGCCATTAGTTTGGGGTGATAGGTTTTGATGAATTTTAATTCATGACTCAAAGCATGTAAAATATTACTTCTGAATTTATATGTGTACCTCAGATCAAGATCAGCGAAAATAAATATTGGATCCATATGTAGTCTCACCACATCGATTAAATATATCGTAGCATGATTCTAAAATGAGATACCATCCTGAATAGTGATTATTAGTTAAGTATTGGAGAGTCAGAACACCAAAAATCATATCACATTTTTTTCCATTGAATGTATTTAGGATACATGTGACAATGTCTGTGGTGACATTCCCCCATTGAAATATTGGTATAAGAAATGGTTTCATAATCACATTGGAAGTCTGTAGAGCTACATTATCATTCTGACATATCAAAAACCCATGAGATATATCTCATCGTCTCCATCTTAATGTTATACCAAAAGAATTGTTCTCAATGATGATGGTATATCACAGTGCTACCAGGATGGATAGATAATGTTGAGCTATATGAATTGTAAAATATCTCTTTCATTATTTGGGTGGTGAAGGCACATAGAGAATCATTCCAAACAAGATTACAGTATCATCATTGATATAGAACTCTTGTACCTTCCATTCCATTACTACATTCACATTCTTTTTCAACTCTAGATCATCCCTTTACACCTCCTAAATCACCTCTTGGATATATGGTAGGGAAATCATTTGGGAAATGTAGGATATATTCATTGCCTTTATGGCTTCATAATCCATCCTTTTCATATCTATGAAAATATTTTCTTTATCAATCAACAACATGCATACGAAGTAGGTTCATTTATTCAAAGAGCATCTACTTCTTTGATTAAAATTATAGGATGATAGTGAATAGAGTAAAAAAAAAGTTGTTAATTTTTTCTAACCATCTACATTTACATATGTAGATATCATTTTTTTGAATATATTCTTTAGGCTATTGAGATTAGTATATATGTCAAAATTATCACTATACAGGTTGTGTGAGTATATTTTTATTGAAAAATCACATCTTCCAGCTCCATAGCATGCGTCAGTTAGTTCTTATCATGGATCATCATCATCCATGAGATGGAGGCTAACATATTATCATCTTTATTGACCACACAACACATGAAATTATTGGAAGCATAACTGTATATCAAAAAATGTTCTCCATAGTATATTAATTTTAGTATAGGTGTTATGACTATCCTTCTCTTTAGCTATTTGAAACATTCCTTAAATTCTTCTATCGACACATATTTTGACCATTTCCTTGTTATTTTATTTCATGGGCTGGAAAATCATGAGAAATTTCTCATGAAACAATTGTAGAACCCATATAATCAATGAAAACTATGAATATCTATGAAACTAGAGGGTATGGTTTATTCCTCAATATCCATGGTTTGTGATGGGTCCACATAAATTCCCTCACTTGTGATCACATGTCCAAAAAATGTGATGTACTACATCCAACATGTTCACTTTCTAGTGTTTTCATATAACTTCTCCTTCCTCGGTGTCACCAATAAAAGTCTTAGATGCTCTTCATGTTCATCTGTTCTATTAGAGTGGATGAGACTGTCATAAATAAAAAATACCAAAAAATTGTTGGGGTAATATATAAATATTGTAGTTATCAAATCCATGAATATTATAATAGAATTAGTATGTACAAAGGGAATCACCAAAAACATATAGTTTCCATTCCTAATACGGAAGTTATACATTTTAATACCTTCATTATTCACCTTTATCTAATGATATCTAGAATAAAGATCCACCTTTGATAAGTATTCAACTCCATGTAACTGATCGAACAATTTATCAATCCTTGGATGTGGGTACTTCTTCTTTTTGGAGATATTATCCAGTTCTGTATAATCGATAAACATCACCATTGACCCATCCTTCATCTTGAAAAATAGAACTTTTTTACCCCCTAGTGATTCACTAGGGTGGATGAACCCTTGGTAAAAATTCTCACGAAGCTACTTCATTAACTCTCCTAGTTCGAAATGATCCATCCTATAGGAACACATTTATATGGGAGTTTCTCCAAGTATGAGTTATATCGAGAACACTACCTCACGATCAATGGGATTTCTGGGTAACTCTCTGAGAAATACATCATTGTATTCCCTCAGAAAGGGAATTTACCCTCCATGGATAAATTCCTTTGAATCAAACATTTGAGATAAGTTGTTCCCTTCTTAGGGAATCAGAACCTACACATTTGAAGGATTTAAAAAAAGAGATTCCTAATCATCCATGAATTTGTAGAGAATAATGGTTTGTTTTGTAATATGATAGGATATTTCTTTTTCATAAAAATTTATTTGTGCTTTATATGAATTGAGGAAATACAACCCCATTATAGCATTGAATTGCACCAAGGGAAGTATAATGAGATTTTCTAGAAGATTCTTTTCCATATATGCCAATAGGAAAAAATACCAACACATGGGATGTGGTGATTTCACCACATGGTGTTTTTATAAATATATCTACTTAAATGTTTTGAGGAATTGATTTTATGGTTCTAGAAAAAATTCTGGATATAAAGGAATGCGTAGAACCAGAATAAAATAATACTTTTACATTCATGAAATAATAGGATATTTAACTTGCACAAATACATTTTATTTCTACACTTATTCAGTAGTGATAGGAGAGGCCTTTATATGATTCGTTAGATTTGGTGGCTCCTAATGTTGATTACCCTTGAGGACTTGAGGGTTAGTGCACTGAATTGCATAGTGACCTTCCTCCCCATAATGGTAGAATTAGACCATGAGTTGTGTAATCAATTCCTATATAATATTATCATGGCTTATCATTTCTTTTAAAAATAATTATCTTGGTGTCCTTCTCTACAATAGAGGAATCATTTTCCCATCCCTTTGACACAATTCCCATGATCCTTCATCCTAAAATTTTGACATGTGGGTGGTTGAGTTTTCATTCCACCATTATTATTGGATCCTCTAACATGAAACTCCATCATTCTTTTTTTATAACCATATCCATTGGAACATTATCTAAACTCAATATCCTATTTTATATCACATAGAACAACTTCTTTTAACTCCAAATGTCTCGCATTTAATGAGAATTCAGATGGTGTGGTTTTAATCCCCTAAAAAATCTATCAATTTTTCAACCTTTGTTGATTAAAAATCCTAAAGCATACCTAGAATACATTGGAAAATTCACATTGTAGGCCATGAAAAATTTCTAAATATTTTTCATTAGATCTATGAATTCTATCTCCATCTTTATATGAAGAGTTTGTGGGAAATAATTTTTAAGAAACATTAGCATAATGTATTCCCACTCCATATCAATAGTTTCATCCCTAATATTTTTTTTTCGTAATCAAAACCCACCATTGGTCGGCCTATCCATTGAGACAAAAAATAGCCAGAGTCATCTGCTCTATCTCATATTATTGAAGAATAAATAATATCTTCTCTATCATGTTGACCCACTGCGCTACAATCAATGGATCGGAAGATCCACTAAACATTCGTGGACATTGCCACATAAAATACTTGATATCTAGTTTCTCCCACTCTGGTGAAGGAGGATGTTTCACAATAGTCATGTTACTATTCATACCAAGAGAAAACTGTGTAAGGATCTCAATTTTTTTGAACTTAATATTCCAATGCATTGGGGATGTCGTTCAGGCATTAGCTATATTTTTCCTCACACAAGTTGTTGTCTTGGTTTCTCAAAGTTCCCACCATTTTGTAAATAGAAAATTTTAGAAAAAATAATTAATCAAGTCATGAATAATAAATGACTTTTTACAAAGAGAATATATTACGGGTCTCAATGTTTAGAAAATATTATTATGTAATTATATACAATTAATCTCATACTAGGGTATTCACTAAGGTTCTCTCATCTTAAATCAAAAATTAACAAAAACATCCTCTGATACCAACTACAGAGACTATGCTTTTCTTATATTACATTTACGTGATATTAATATTAAAAAACATTATACACAATGAGGATCAAAAGGATTAGTGTTTTGAAAAATCAACGACCATATATAACTTTTACAACACAATACATAGGAATTTGTTTTATTCCTCCTCTAGATTCATATTGTCCCTTCGAATGTCATTTGTACATGACGTCACATGAGTATGTATGTCAAAAGGGGGTTAGATAAAATACCAATAAGAGGGTATATAAGAATATGAAATAATTTAATATTAGTTGTGCATAATCATTTTCATTATAACATTGGCATAGGCTCATAATCATGTGAGGAATTATTAAGAGAAGAATTTGAATACATGAAAGCATTAAAATCAAACAACATGTCTTCTTTGTAAACAAAAACACATAGATTTGAAAGAAGGCAACATAATTTTCAGACATATTTTATTATACTCATGATGTTTTTAACATTACCCAATTAATTGGAGCACTATATAATTCATGGTTCACTGGTCACATCATAACATTTTCATTGTGCAATATAATTTGAGGAACACCCATACCATCATATCAGTTACATTATCATACATGCCACCTGGAAAATATATTGACATTGATCATAAATAAACCCATGTAATGGAAATTTTATTATTTCATAAATCATAAATTTATAAACATTGGGTCCCCAAATGAAATAGTGAATAACATACAAGTTCCAAGCACCATAAACCTTGAGTGGGATGTAAAAGTTGTGTTTGTGAGATAAAAGTTCATTTAGAAGACATTACGTTTTACATAACCATTACTGTAAAAAATTTATATCAAGAAAAGGTAAGATAATGATGAATAATTTATTTTCAATGAATAACTATACTGAAAATGAAGTGAAAGTGGGAAATCCTTGAGAATGAATGTAGTGTTCAAGATTTCACCTAACGTATCCGAACACGTTTTTTCACTTTGATGTCCTATATAATTACATTAGATTCACTAATTAACAATTCTAGTAAATTTTATACATGAATATGGTTCATTATGTTTTCATTATGATATTTGATGGGCCTTTGGATGAGTTATAGATTTTAAATACATTGTTCAAGAGTGTTCATTTTCTTAAATTTCAAGAACAGTTCACTTGTACACATGAATAGAAGATCGTGTAAAACAGGTACTAACATCCATAATTGTTATTACATGTTATTTTTTATCTTAAAGAATTATAATTGATCTTTTAATGATTGTTTTTATATACAATGAGGATGACTCATTAGATAATATTTAATGATAATCGTATTAGATTAATTTGGGAGGTTTTGGACCAGAACAATCATGTTTGGTTTCTAATTTAGTATTATGTATAACATATGTTTCTAGAAAAGAAAATGAAATACATAATACATAATAAAATATTTTTTTATCCATTTAATGTATTTATTTACATCCTTTAATTAAATGAAGTAAAATGAATGTGTACCACCCACGATGATAGTAAATTGACACACAATGGAAATGGTATCATTTTTAAAAATAGAGGAGACAGATAGGGAGAAGTATAATGAATAATAATACATTAACAATATTTAATACAATCATATCAATAATAATGGATTTATAATGAAATTTTTATACGTGAATTTGATGATTAGAGAATAAATAAAATTAAATTTGAAAGGAAATTTAATGAAAAAAGAGAGGGGAATTACCTCTTGAATTCTACGCTTGAGATATTCCTTAAAGAACCCAGGAAAGGGATTTATATGATACCAAGATCCCCAAAATGACGGGACGGATCTATGGAATTGGTATGGGAGTGATTTGGAGAATAATATGGGCTTGAGAAGTGTGAGGAAATGAGGTTGTGAGGGGGGGGGGGTTATAGTGGAGGGGAGGGGTGTTTTCTAAATATTTAATTCATTAGTTTTATAATTCCTTAATGATAAGATATATTAATGATTATCATGACTAAATATAGTAATTAGTGCATGTGATTTCAAACAAGTAGGCATTTACATATTACAATACTCATGCATGATGCATAAATTTATTTATTTAGCATATTTCATAATTTATATAAAATTACTATTCAGAAAAATTAAATTATTTCATAAAAATACCATAAAATCACCCAAAACATTTTTCAATGTTGATAATTAATATTTGAACTCCATTTTATGAAATTGAATTTCAATATATGAGTAATTTAATTTTTAAATGAAATCATCATTTACTTGGAAAATACATATTTCAATATTTAAACTTATTTTGCAACACATTGCAAAATTACATAAGAACTCATAATATTATCATTTTATCATAAGAAATAAAATAACTAATTTATGAATACATTTTATGAAACAATATTTTCTTTTAAATTATTAAATTAACTATTAAATATTAATTACTTACAAAAATACAAACCATTTAATATAATTATATCATATTGTGACTTATTGGATGGATAAATGTTATTTATACTATCATTGGTAAGGCTCTTATTCACCTTTATAGATTTAATATTCATAATGGAAATATTACTATTAATAAGGGTAACATTAATATTCATAATGGGGTGTTACTATTCACCAAAAATTATGTTTGTCCTATCAGACTCCAAACATCTCACAGATTGCAATTGTGTATATCAGATTTTGAAAATTCTAATCCCATAAGTGGACATATTATGTTTAATGGTCACAATAAATTTAATGGTTAATTTATTAATGATGTGGCATTTTGATTCGAAATGTTATTTTTACATGATTATATTAATCTAAAAATTATAAAAGGGAATTCCATTAAAAAATCATGCGGTCGTTATATTGTAACCATTATTAAAATTAATTTTGTAAACTAAGGGTTAATCTAAATGATAATATTCAAAATCAAACCAAATATAATGAACCAACATGGTTCTATCCTAAATCAGTCTCCTAAGCTAGACCTCAATAATTCCCAACGGCATTCTCAAAACTCTCAACTAGTCCAATTAAAAGCTAAATCATATATTACTCAATTTGGAATGGTTTATCTAATAAATGGATAATAAATAAACCTAAAATAAAAATAAAATAATCACTATAACTAGAATGAAAAAACAAGACCTACCTCTATGTGACCACTTGGCCCACAACATGTAGTGGTCTGACCCATACAATGGAAAGTATATAAAAAAACCTTGGCCAAAACCTAACCCTTCAAAATAGTTTGGGTGATTAGACACCAAGTGGAACTGATGGGTTGTGAGGAGAAAACAATATAGTAAGTAAGCACTACTAAATCAATACATACCCTTTCCCTAAATAGTCAATAAACACTATCTTCAAATACAAATAGAATATCAGGTTTTATAATCTTAATAGACATAATCATATTTCTAGAAGTACACTTTAGAATATAAAAAATCATTTCATTTGAAACCATAATCCAAATTTTAATCCTTGTTTGAAAGAAAAATACTAGAAGAACATACCACTCATATAAATTAACATCACATGGGATTAAAAAAAATCGCGTGTAATAGTGCATATAAATCGTACCAATCTAAAGAAATAGAACTCACACAAGTTTAAGAAGGTATATATATATAAATTAGGAAAATAAAATACCCCAAAATAATATAGTTATGGAATCATGAGAATCTCTTAAAAATATTGACATGCAATCCTGAATGTAATTAGTTCAATCGAATGTTTAATCATATCGATGAAATCCGTGGTTAATAACTAACATGAATTATCCATATTAACTTAGTAGGGTAATATCCCTCATGGACAATAATTGGGGAATGTAATATATCTAATTATGAAAATATAGAAATTGTAACATGACTATCATGATGACTTCAATGAATCCCATGAAAGTAGTATAAGGTGAATTTGAGGATTTTATAATGCGAGTTCTAATAAATATAACTCAAAGATGTCATGTTTCATGACTTTACCACTCTCTATAATTTTATATAATATGAAACCCTGAACATGATGGTATTAAAAGGGGTTCCAATCAGACAGAAATCTCTTTTGAATGTTCCAACCAGGACGACATGTGACAGTTTCCAAACCCATTTTCATGAAACATATCCAGGTACCAAACGGGCCAAAACATTTTATATTCAAAACCATATCCAAATAAACAACATTTATTTCTAAAAATAATTCCCAAACTAAAGAGACTATACATATATGACATACATGGTACCGAAATTGGATATATGTAGGACAATTATCAAATCATAATTTTAAAGTGAAAAACATGACATGGTATAAAAATAAATATGATGAATATAAATGAAATTATTTAAAATTGAAAGTGGAATTTTGAAAAAATGTGTAGTTTTATAATAAAATTTTAGGAAACAAGGATTTGTGGAAGAATGAATACACTACTTCCAATGATACCATTAATATCACTTGAATAAACCTTTTATCAGTGCTGAAAAAATCTCTGAGAATTAGTTTGTTGTTAAAATATTAAATCTTTTATCATTGCTTAAAAAGATATATTAAAAGGGACCTATAATAGTAATTATTTAGTGATGTTAATGGGCCCTTTTTAGATTACTATTTTCAGCATAGTTAAATGGGGATTTTGATAGTGCATTATTTTCCATGATAAATGATGTGACGTTAAGAGGGTAAAATTATATGCATTTCAATGTCCAAGAGATTGACCCCATTATCACTACTTCCATGAATTCTTTAATAGTTCCTCCCTAACCATATTCTGTTATTTTCACCCCACCACCCATTTTATCAGTGGTTTTTGAATTTATAGACTCATGTGTGTCATCTTGGATTTGAACCCGACTCTTCTCCTTAGAAGAAAGAATGCCTTTACCACAACAACATGTTGTTTTGTTGTCTGATTATTTCTATTTATGTTTATTTATATATAATTATTTACATATATGTTTATATATATATATTTTTGTTCATATATTTGTATAATTATTCTTAAATTAAATAAATAAATATATGTGTATGTGATATATATATACACTTATATTTATTTAAATATATTATATATTATATTTATTTACATATCATAGAATATAATATAAATATATATGTATTTATTAATACAATAGTATATGTATTTTTAAAAATTATAAATATATTTTAATAATGTAAACAATGTCTTGATATTATTTTAAATACATTTTTAGAATATTTAATAATTTAAATATCATAGAATATATTACTTATGATACCCTTTTCTAAAATGTATTTATATGTGTGATTTATTATTAGTAAATATAATACACCAAACATATATTTAGTTATAAATAAAATCATGTTTTTAAAATGATTAAATTTTAATACCGTAATATATCAATATAAATGTAAGCCTAAAAAATATATCCACTATCCAGCACAAAAATGCAATAATACCACCTTAAATGGTGATGAAAATCCATCAAATTTAAAAAAAATGGAGGTAACCAAATTAAAAACTATGTTTTGGTTGAATTATAAGCCTCTTTTGTACCAGGAAATTGTGAAAGTGGTTTATTTATATCACTAAGGGTGTAGAAATCGTTATAGTCTTTGATTTGATATGTTATAGAACCCAAATGGACACCCTAATTAGATGTTTTGGAAGATTGAGGTTCGCGTTACTTTTTTCAGTATATTTTAGATATTTTTGTTATGTTTTTTTATTATAGATATCTTTTAATTGACATTAAATGACATTTACTTGGTAACAATAATATATTTATTTATTAATTTTTTTTCTTATTTTATTTTCTATTTTAACTTATTATCTTATATTTTAAGTGTGAATTCCTTGTTACCTTTTCAGAAAAATATTTTAACAAATATATATTATATTAAGATAAATATAAATATGTATATAAAAAATATATTGTTTTGAAATAAATATAATATTTTTTCAAGTAAACCCTTATCAACGCTACTAATAATGAACTGATAATGGGGGTCTTTATCACCGATTCAAAAAAATTACCGATACGCCCCCTATCAATTATTTTTTAAATGCTCTTATAAAATGACCCAATTATTAGTGTTTTTTGGAATCATTGATAAATGGAGGTAATTTTTCATCACCATTAAGAAAGTGCTGATAATGGCTCCCTTAATAGTGATTTTTTAGTATAGTTAATGACCCCCTTTTATAGTTCAAATAACATGTTGTTACAGACTCATTTTTAGTGTTCATTTTTTGCGATAAAAAGGGGGTCTTTAACAGTTATTTTATCTAGCACTAATAAATCCCTTGGGTTGATAATCCCAGTTTTCTAGTAGTGTTTAATGTAATCTACAATTTATATCCATTTTGACCTCTATAAGCACACGTAGTGTGTTAAAGAAAATAATAAAATCCCACCTTAATATATATGGAAATTCCTGTGAATGAATAATGTACATTTTTATGGAACAAAAGTAACATGATAATAAATCCCAATGACTATCACAACATAAAACAATGGTGCATATCTAGACACCCAACTATAATGATCCACTAAAATCTATTTAACAACAATTACACAGACACTAATTAATTACACAAAAAATCAACAATGTGAAACACCATTTCAATATACCCAAATAAAAAATTAAACCTACTTATAAAATTATTTAAAACATTTCATACATATATATTAATAAATAAATGAATAAAAATGAAATTCCACTGGAACACCAATTTCTCTCAATTAACCAGTGTTGAACAACTATAAAAAATCCTAATAAAAATCTACACTCATAATTAACTAATTTGAAATCAATTTAAGAGATCATATGAATTTTAATTGATTCTTAGGAAAATAAATAGATTAAAACCAATATATCAAGGATTATGGAATATAATAAAACTACAAAAATGACATGAGTAAAACGTAAATAGTAAACTACAGGCCCTATAAATATATTAACATTAACATATATATATATATGTATATATATCTCTTTTATTATGTATGTATTCACATCACCATATAGGATGTTTTATATAATTGATATATATATATATATACACACATACATACATACCTATATATGTATGTGAGTGTATGTCACATCCAAGGGGCCACAAGTAATTGCCTTCACCAACGGTGGTAAAAAAACAACCTGATGGAGGGCTAAGGTACAATAGAAAAAAAGAATTCAAGTTGTTAGAAAAGATATAATAAACGTTTTACCAAAGAATACAATTAGTATAAATCCAACCCGGAACCGATGTTGAGATCAATGCCTTCAGTGTGTGATGACCAATCTCATAGAAACTAGGTAGAATATCCCAAAAAAAGAAAAGTGACCCAAGAAAATAAAAATTACACATAACATGGATTATATGGAAAACAATGGTTTCATCCCAATACATTAAATATAGTGTGGAAGAATAGAAAAAAATAAGGTGATAATAGAGATTTATAAATTCTTACTCAAGGAGATCACACAATGAATTTAGAGAAAAATTAGATGTAAGATGGATAAGAGATGTGGTTCACATGAAAATATCCTTCCAAGGTGGTGTCTAATTATGATGTATTGGTTGAGTTGTGCATAGAAAGGAGGAGGAAGAACCCTTAATGTGTTTAAATTTAAATTATTTTATTTTTTTAATATTTTTTTAAAGGTCATGACACTACAAACATTTTTAACACATGCCTAACCAAACCATGTGCTAACCATAAAACCCACACAAGGATTATTGAGAACCTCTCCATTTTATCAAACACAGTTAAGGAAATCACATTTCCATCATGAAATTTTCTCTTCCATGACTTGTATAACCTTTCATAGTCTACACATAGTTTTTTTATCACGCTATAGCTATGCACAAGTACATTCATTTTGATGAAAATTCCAAAAAAATATTATATGTTTTTAGTCCAAAACTAAAAAATAGATATGAATATAATTAAATAATTAAAAATTATTAATATTTTCTTTTTGTGGTTTGAAATTTCTACCCGTAATTAAAAAATTATCCCCCAGAATGATAACATGGTAAACGAGTAACAAAACCAGATCCTAAAACAAAATACAAATAAACGAGACTAGAAAAACCAACACGATATTTCAACACAACAAATCACACCAATCCTGATAAAAGAAAATAACAGGAAAACCATGGGGAAAATTAGAGGGTTATGTTGTGGATGGGGGGGGGGTCTCACCACCATTTAAGAAAATATGAAAACAAAGTCATCAACCCATGACCTACCTCAGGATCCCAAATTATTCAATCATTTTACAACATGACACCCCTAATAAAAGGGGATTCTATTATGTAATTTTTTCATTAACTGACCTAATCCAACCACAAACATGTCTCTTGATCCAACATTTTTTGACGGCTTTTGATACATTGAAATGGTGTTTCATTTTTTGTGGTGTTAAGAATGCATAGTGTCTCCATTGGCTACATCGATTTGATTAGCATCATTCTTAAGAGTTCTATGTTATCTGTTCTTGTTAATGGATCTCCTAGAAGTTTACTTAAATTCTCCAGGGGTGTGAGGCAAGCTTATCCCTTTTCTTTCCTTTTTTTTTCTATTGATGAGTATTATTTGTATACATGTCTTTCTGATCTTGTGCATGCTAGTTTGTATCAGTAAATGACTATTGGAAGAGGTCTCTTTTATCCTTCATTTCTGTTCTATGTGGTTGACATTATGTTGTTTGGTAATTCTTATAGAGTTACTAACCATTATTTTAAGGTATAGTTTGTGCATTATGAGGCTATTTCTAGTCAGGTAATTAGTTGGGATAAATCCCTTATTTTTTTGGGAAGGGGAAATTGTTTCTTATCAAAATAGTGTTTCCCGAAAGATTGGGGTTAAAATAGGGGATTTACCTTTTAAATATCTTGGGGTTCCCCTTTTATTGGATTTTATTAAAAAGTTTCATTTGGAAAATATTTATCTCAAGATTCTCAATCATATGGCTACTTGGAAAGGTAAATATAAGTCCCAGGAAGGGTGTGCCTATTTTATAAAGTGTGTGATAACTTACATGGGTGTCTATGTTTTTTCCTTATAAATATGTCCAAGAAATGTTCATAAATATTTAAAAAATCTGAATGGAATTTTATTTGGATTGGCTCAATCTATGAGGGAATGCTTATTACAGTTTCATGGTGTGATTATATTCAGCCTATTGATATGGGTTCCATGGGGATTAAAGATCTTAATCCCTTTCATGAATCTCTCATTAAAAAGCTTACATGGTCCCTCTTGACATCCAATGATTTCTCCCTGTAGTTTAGTTGTAATAGATTTGGATCCATGTTTCTAAATGGGTACTCTCATTATGTCCCTCCCAAGATATGGACATCAATTAATCATTCTTCTTTCAGTCTCTCGCAATCTTCTAAATGGGTGGTTTTGTCGAAACTCATCTTTCAATTGCTAGGGGACTATCTCGTAATCATGTGCCATTGCTGAGCATGTTGAGATTACGTATTCTTTGAAGGATCATTCAATTGAATATTTTTACAACAATATAATAGCTCAGGAGTTGCTTCCTAATTATTTGAAATTGCAACTGGGACATTATCAATATTCTACGATGAATACTTTGATCTGGTTTCCTAGTCTTTCTGGAACCTTCACCACTAAGGAGGATTATAGACTCATGTGTGTTGAGATTTTATTGGTTCTTTCTTGGATAATTATGTTTCAATCTTCTATTATTCTGCCGGCTCAATATTTTCTCATGTGGAGGATTTGTATTTGTATATTACCTTTGCAACGGTTATTACAGTGATTTGGGTTCTCTCTTGCACCTGTTCGATTCTGCTGTCTTGCTACAGATGAAACGATTGATAATTTATTTATATCTTGTTTCCCTTCATCTGGTTTATGGGTGAATTTGAATGAGGTATTTGGATTCCATATGAATTTTGGGAGTTTTGGTCTACATATGGATTCTATCTAAAGAGCTTATTGTAGCTCTTAGGTGAAACCACTTATTCTATCTGCAGTTTCAGCATTGGTTTCCTTTATCTAGAGAGTCCAAAATGCTCTTTTCATTGAAAATAGATTTATAGAATTTTCGGTTGGTATTCAAGAGATTCATATTTGTGTTCTTGCTGCTTCACGTGCTCGAAATGGTTTCATGAGGAATGATGTTTCAGATCTTGTCATATTGCAATCTTTGGGTGTTTCTGCTAGAATCAAAAAAGCCGATTATGATGAAATATATCTTGTGGATCCCTCCAATCTCGCGATGTCTCAAATTGAATGTGGATGTGGGGGAATCAAGTGAATTGGGGCCTTCGGGATGTGGTGCTGTTTTTCGCACATATAGGGTCTTTGTTAATGATTGTCTCTATCACTTTTTAGGAAATGGATTGTCGATTGAGGTGGAATTGTAGGCTATGATTATGGTTGTTCGGTATGCTTATTTTCATGGTTGGATGGACTTATGGATTGAGTTTTATTCATCCTTTGAAGTTGATATTCTTATAAATATTTCACGGAATGTCCCTTGAAATATGATTTCTTCTTGGGATGATTGTCTCTAACATGAAGAGAGGATTTGCTTGGTTGTCTCCCATGATTATAGAGAGGCAAATAAGGCTGCAGATGCTTTGTCCTAGCATGCGATTGAGGAGGTCTGTTCATTATGGTCATTTGTGGCACCAACATTCTGTTATGATTTGGTTGATGCTGATGCACATGGTGATGTGTACACAGGCCTTTTTTGAATCCATGTTTCCCCTCATTGATGTTTTTAATTTTTTATTAATATAATTCTTCTGGTAGTAGGCTTTGCCTGCTTTTGAGTGTTCTGATTATTTCTAGAAGTCATCATTTGAAATTAAAATATGACATATAATTTAAAGATGATTTCCAATTTGAGTTAATGTTTGAAAACCAATCTCCATAAATTAATTATATGAGGGATCAAATAAATCATGACAAGAAGGGTATATCAATATAACCAATTCAATGGAAATGAATAAACGTAATGACATGAAGGTATATATATTAAATGAAAAGGAAATTAAAATATCAAAAAATAATATATATATATATATATATATGTAAAAATTGGAAATTCCTAAACATATTGATATGTTACCCTATATATATATCATTTAGACCAATCTATTGGCCGATCGATTAAATATATATTCAACAAACAACATTATTTCCTACAAATCCTCACAAGTGGAATATCCCACATTTCAACTCCATGGGGATTTATTACATCTATTCACAGATGTATAAAAACCATCACTCAACCCTCTAGATGACATCTGGTAATCCATGTATAATATTATAAAGGGAATGTGAGGAGGTCGTCAGACTTTTTCAATTAAATATAACTTGGAAATTCAATCATCCATTCCTTTCACACTCTCCAACAATGTTAATGAGAAAAAAATCCATTTTAAGAGGTAATCCATTGGTGTGACAATCACACATAAAATCCACTCATAACATCTAACCAAGCCTACATGTCACTATGTTCAAAACCAATTTAAAAAAACATATCGAAATACAAAATGGTCATTAAAAATTCAAATTAAATACCATTTTCACAAAATCCAATTTTCCTTCAAAAATAAAAGTGATTATAAAAATATTTCTTCCATGGATACAAATGGTCCTACATGATGGATTATTATGAAATCATACAGTTATAGTGGAAAATATTCTAATATATAAAAATCAACATAATAATAAAATATAAAATTATTTTAAAAATAAAGTGGCATTCGTGAAAAAATTAGATTTTTTGAAGAACACTAAAGGTAACAAGGTTTTATAAAACACAAATTCAATAAAATCTACCATATATATTAATTTGTACCTCTATATGTAGTGTGTGATGTTATTAAGGATACAATAAATTAACAGAGATTCATGGGAATCATGTATTACCGTTATGAAATTATTAATTATCCATTCTATATTTTGAGTTCTATAATCTAATCAGACCACCCCAACCCACACGTTTTATGTTGAGAGCCAAATCCATAACATTTGGGGTCACATAATATTAGACAAAAATTGGTGTTCTCTATTCAATTTAATTAATCCATGTAACATGGAGCAGCACTATAGGAAACTATATTATGATAATACTTTGGTACCATAGGTCTTCAATTCATTATCCATTACCGTGAATTATTTTTGATAATAGAGCCTCAATTTGACATCCAAAACAAGTAAAAACATTAGTGGGCCACAAATCATTAGTATAGGCTAACATAAAAATCAGGATCCTCAGTCATATAACCTAGTCAGATGGTAAATTGGTGGGGCCTTTAGCATATGTCTTACCCAATCCATGGGATAAGGACCTCAGTCCAAGACCCAAATCCAATAATTTACCCGCAAACAAATTATTCATTATGTACATATCATATTTACATGCTTTTTTCATCTCCCAATATCTTGGAAAATAGTTTAAATAAAATTATTTAATAGAAAACCCAAAAATAATTTTAAATGAATATATAATCCACCCATTAATACATGGGTTATCTTCTTTGAAAAAAATACACCATTCTCCAAGGCAATGATTGCCATTTCCAATCATTAAAATAGCCTTTATGTGATTTTTTTTAAAAGTGGATTGAGACCCTCATTTGATGTCTTCATTTGAAATTTATTAAGAATAATCATTTCAAATCAATTTATGTTAAAAACATCTATTTAATGTATCAACCACTATAAAAACATCATTTATCATTATTTAAAAAAATGATTGGATCAAAATCTAACAGACATTGTTTACATGAGTTTCAAAAATTCCTATGAATTAAAATAAATCTTTATTATGAACCTTTCAATTATCCCCTTAACCATAAAAATTTTCTAAGTAAAAAACTATGCCCATTTACATTCATCATTTCCCTAAAACGTTATTTAAAAATTCATATAACAATTTTCTAGGGTGTTCCACACCCCTTAGGTAGCCTTAGGATTTGTCTCACATCATCAACAAGCCTAATTATGTCCATAAGGGGTATCACACCACAAACTATAGACAAATATACTTTTCGTAGCCAAGGACATAATAATGTAGTATGAATGTAAACCAAAACAAGTACATAATTATGTATCACATAAAGTCTATGGAAAAATATAACAGATCACATGCATCTTGCTCGGTGAAAACTTTGCCTCCAAAGGAAACCATATATTTGAACTAAACCAGCCACAAAAATTAATATAATGATATATATACATAAAAAATTATTTCGAGAATCAGAAGGAGTGGGGAAAACAAACCAAGAAAACTCTATAAAATTTGGGGAAATATATATGAAGGGTTCATAGGTTCATCCATAATCACAAAACAACACTCCAAAAGGCCCATTATTAAGGGAGATTCACCCATATAGCTAGTAGGAACTCCTGATTCTTCATCAATGCTTATGGTGGTATAATGTTTGTGTACATCGTGGATAAATATTATTTTAATGAGGGAAAATGGAAATGTCCTATTTTTTAAGAGGGGGAGAGTTTGTTTGCATGGTTTTCCATTTCATGTACTGACTATGCCTCTCCCTATATATGAGTGTGAAACTGGCTCCATAGTATAGTTATCCACCCAAACAGTTCGAAACATTTTGTGGCAGACATTATCTAAAAAATTTAGAATGGAAACACAATCTACAATGTCTCTTAGGCCACCCATCATAGTTTCTCCAATAACTCCCAACCCTTCTACCAAATGAATGTATATGGCCAACTGTTACTACAAATAATGCACAAATTTTTCTCTAAAAATTGATTGGTATTTTGTATTATTTTGAATTTATCTAGAACCACAAAACACTCCCAATACCATCCATACTCCCTGCAAACTACCAATAACAAAAAATTAAAAATGTGATGTTCTATAAATCAGTGATGAGATTATACATTCTCCCCACCATAGAACATATCATCCTAGAGATGAATTCCCAAGTATATACATACCAAAAATCCAATGGTAGGGCCACATGGTCATCCCATCAATATATCATTAGCATATTTCCTCTTAAACATATCTTTGATTTCACATAATCTATATCAAATTCATTGTCTTACATCCCAACCATCCTACACCAATTTGCATATTAGATCATCTTCTCCTCAATAAAAATAATTGTCTAAATCCTAGTATTACCAAAATCAACAAATTTATTAAAATTTGTGGGTGGGGTAATATAACAAAAATTACCACAAATGATGGGAATCAAAAAAATTTGTAACTCCTTGGGAAACCCAATCAATACATACTTGGTCCGATTCTCCCCACAACTCAAACAACCCATCATATATGGAATTAAAAAAAGATGAAAAGAAATTATCTATCCACATTCCCCAACATATCCCAGTCCATCACTCAATTCCCAATGTTCTCATTCCATACCCGCACATATAAAACAAATCCATGGAATAACACTCATCTTAAAAATTTAAGATTGAAAAACTAATCTAGTTATCTTTATCAAAACTAAAATACTAAGAATGTATGTACCCATTCCCATCCATCATGTAACACCGATCACGTCAACACCCAACTACTTGGATACTATGGTGATCCCCACTAATTTCATCAGCTCACAACCACTATCGTATTCTATTCAACACCCCCACAATAAAAAACCATTATATTTTCAACTCAAACTCAAATAATATACAAGGAGTTATCCTCAAATCACCATGTAAAACAATTCTTGAGAAAAAAATCAATATGTTTTTCCATCATTTACATAGAAACCACAAATAATGGATAGATATATGCAATCCATACATGACTCATGAAAAACATTACCTTTTTCTCAAAGATGATTTTAATTTTCGGAACATATTTATCATTCCAAACATTAAGTAATAGTGGATTATAACTCACCACATAAATTAAATTAATCCAAGACATATCATAACATTAACAACTAACTCACCCTATAAATGTATAACTCCCTCTATTGGAATTTTACCACTTCCCTTTGTCAAGACACATTCTAACTTAAGGCATACCACTCCACCCGAATACAACTACTAGAGTTCATTGAGGACATCTCATTGATGTTCTAGTTCAAAATATCAATTTACAACAAAACCTTATCATGCCTCTATAAACATATCAATTTTACTCTCCAAATAACCTATAATTACTCACAAAAACACCCCATACACAAATTCAATTAACGTATTGATTAAAAACCACTTCTTTATCAATATGAAATTTCTAATGATTCCAATCACATACATCCTAGGTTGCATGTTGGAATCATCATTCCTCCACACCCAATAAATTGTATTATCCCCAAATATATATTACATCCTTCATGAGGGTCACACTCAATCAAATAAAAATTCACTCCCCACCATTTAATTATCATTTTCACTGTATACACTATGAAATTCAAATCACCACAGCTCCTTTACAGATCACTGTAGATCCCAAAATGTTTTCACTTACAAATTTACCCCACATGAGTGGAAAATAACATTTACCCTTTCCCGTTCATATATTAAATGAACATATCCTTTATAATTTACCTATATGAAACCACCCCATGAAGATCACTTCTGGACGACCAGTGGTGCACCACCCACCACATGGCATCACTCATAACATGAAAACAGTAGAAGAAATATTTATATTTCTTGGTGTATATATAATTCCATCTAAATATACATTTGAATGACATTAAGATGTTGGGAATGATTTTATTTAATTGGAGAGTGCAGTAAGATATAATTTATGAACACCACCATAACAGATCAATCAAAAAATTGACCTCCCAAAGCTAGGTCTCTTTAACCAATCAGAATTATAGGGATTCTCTACCCATAATTCCTTAAAAACACTAGAACCTCACAATTTTATAGGTATTTTCCAAAAATAAATTACTAATCTATCACAAAAAATTGTCACGAAGTATTGAATAACATTCCCTTTTTAACTACTTCCTCCACACCACTCGTGTTCCTCCATCATAACACAAGTGTCCTAGAATAGAAACATAATGATATGTCATACCAATAAAAAAACTGAACATTCTCCCAAAAAACCATTGATTACCCCCTTATTTTCATAGAAAATTAGAGGAACCAATCCCGAACCACCCATTAACCCATACTAAAAGGTATTTCACATCTCCAATAATTATCTACCTTTCCGACCTCATGAGAAACCTTGTGTTGGGTGCATTCCCCGTAACATTTTTCTAAACCTGGCCTCATGTTCTACAAGTCAAACATCACCATGGACAAATTAACACTTGATAAAATTTTCATTACCCTAAGGGCTTTCAACTATATTGGACTTGAGGAATCATCGATGTTCTAATCCAACATGTTAACCATTACACAAAATTTGTCCAATAATCTAACCACCCATCCTTCTGGATATAATTCATAACCCAAAAGTATCTACCTACACTCCATCAATTCCCATATATTCAATCAAATATCTACATCGATTCCCCTATCAATCACCATCAATACCACATTGGTAGGTTTCGATAGGACCATTCCCATCATAACTACCCTCAAAACCAACCATAAGCTCTCAATTGATACACTTTGAAAAAACCATGGCATAAGAAAGATATTTTTACCAAAAAAACAATAGAACATACCATTAATTGATTCCAACATTGAATCATCCACAAATGATACAAATTCCATAGTACCCTCTACACTAGGTCAACCTCAGTCATGGATACCCTAGATTACTCAAGAAACCATGTCATGGGCACTACCAGACTCATATTCTTGAACACCAATAGAGCTCCCATCTATCCCACTAGGAAATACCCACACATGGCAGTAATTTTCATGTTCCACATTAAAGGACCAAACATACAAATATTAATTGTACACCTACAACCTCTAACAACATCGAAAATCCCTCTCATGGGTATCCCATGAAGGAAAAATTACACAATCAATAAAAACATGTGTCATTGTAACAAATACCTATAGACCTCTCAATAGCCCATACACATAAATACCAAAACAATTTATTTTTCATTGGTGAAAAAGTTACCTCTATTATTAAACACATTGTGTCTCACTCTCCATATTACCAATTACTCTTCATCCCACTTCAAAGATACATGCATAGATACATCATCTATATGAGCCATGTACACACTAGAGGGTTAAAAATACAACTCAAAAGGTCTTATCAAACATAGGTCACAACAATAAAATTTACAGATGAATTTTCAAAATATCACATTGATTTCATAACTATAGGTACAAAAAGATATATTACAATATCTAGTAAATGCAAACCGATTATGGCATCATAGCATGAACCCATTATATCAGAACTATGGGACATCCACTACCTGAAAAACCCATACATAGGGCTCAAATTCTATCCTAATGATACTTGAACTATTATCACTAGAGGTACTATCATTACACATTTTTTCTTCTTATTAATCAATACCATTTTTTAAACTGGGGAGAGAAATTACAAAATCATTTGTATTGGCCAAAATTATAAAAAAATAGATTAACTCAAATTAATTTTTTTTCAATACACTTAAATTAATGATCATTTCATAACGATTATTACATGCATAAGACACATTTATAAAAATACACTACTGGAATATTAATCCTTGAGGTCTATATGTCTTGTGAAATATAAAAAAACTAAAAGTATTATATTTCTAGCATGAAACAAGAATACACACAAGCTAACCTACAATACCTGAAAATATATGAAACCTTGTAAATCAATACCATCATATCCAAGTGAAATACTCAATGTGGGATTACGAATAATTTAGAAAAATAGAAATCAAAACATTAATTACCACCCCCATGAACATGGATTCTCCATTATACATGGGGGTGTAGGATCACAGTAATGAGATCATTTCCATGACCCATATATGATCATTGTATCCTATGTACCATTACCCAAATAGAAATTTCAATGAAAATACCTTTGATACCTCTTTTTAATTCACTGATATAGGAGCCACTGTGACCGCTGCTTCATGATGGGTGGTCGTATGACCATATTAATGCTTTCCCCTATGTGAAATGTTGTGGATGAGCACCATGAGTATATGAAAATATAATGTGAAGAATATTCCTACAAATTATATTAAAAAAATAACATCAATCAATGAAACATACATATGATCCAGTACACTGAAAAATCAGAGATGTTGGTCAAAAAATATCCAAGAGAATCTTCTTATAAACAAGGATTGTATACAAAACACATTAGGTGGCCATGAAGTAAAGTCCCCAAGATGACATAAATATGAAAAATCCATAACTCTATCCTAGATCCAATCCCAGTCCATACATCCCCTGCTCCAACTACTCATCCCATACACAAATTAAACACTACGTCCATGTCATGAACATATACCAAAATAATGTAATATTTTCTCGAGTACCCATGTTCCATGGAAACCCAATAATTGTGTGAGTAAAACTCAGTAGGTCACCAAAAATAGATTCAAAATCAGTAACCATTATACAAAACAGTTTATTATGATAATCAATATTCAATAAATAAATAAAAAACTATCATGTTTTAGCTTTAAACAATCACTAATTAACCATTTAATCAATTATTTTATATCAATAAATCCTACCAACCTAACCAATTATAGATTTTTCAAAATCCAAATCCATAGAATAAGGGGGTCACATACATTTACTCATAATGGGGTCTTCCCTAATCAATTCGATATGACCATGTACCTTAGAGAATTGGTATATGAAACCATATCATGTCGATACTTTTGGAGAAAATAGACTTAGTTCAAAATCCCAAAAAAAAATAATTTTTAAGAGCATAAGGACTCAGTCTAACTTTCGAAATGAGGAAATACATCTATGGGGCCTTGAGAATTGGCATAGCCTCCAGAAAATATGAGAAGCATCATATCCATACTCTAGTCATATAGTACATTAGTGAGGACCTATATTATCATTATAGACTCACCCATGGTAGTATTGCCTCATTCAAAAAACCCACTCATATTATTTTTCCATATGTTTAGGCCTTATTATGTATTTATAACATTTAAACATGTTATAAATTTTTTTCCAAGGTCTCTACAGACCCTTAAAATAAAATCATGGCCTAAAAATCTAAAATTGAAAACTAATTTTAAAATCAACTGGAAATCAACATTTATAAAATGACACAACATCCCCATGGATTTCAACACCATTTTCAACTATTAAGATGTTCTATTTGTTTAAATTTTTAAAAAAGAGTAACCATGACCTCATTAACAATCTTTATGTAATATCAATTATAATAACCCATTAAAAATTAATTTGACGTAGTCACCACCTTTTAAAATGTTACAAACAATCAAAAAGTCCATTCAAACCATTTAATACCATAACCAGATCAAAATACAACATACATCATTTAGAAAATTTTCAAAATCATCCTATGAAATTCCAAAATGCTAGCATATGAACATTGATATCATCACCATATTGATTCCCATTACCTAAGTAACAACCCTTTCCCATTTAGTCTTATAATTTCTCAAACTCAGTTTTTACCAATTCATTTAACTGTTTCATGTTTTTAAATACCCCATGGGTGTCCATAGGTTTAGACTAAAGACAATAATGGGACCTCTATTGTATTTAAAGAGTCTCACACATTAAAATAATTCCAAAAATACAATCCAATAAAATCAATATAAAACTACTGAATAGAATAATATTGGAATGAAAAATTAAACATATATGACATCTATACTATGTGAAATGTATATAGACCACTTACCTTATGATCAAAGACAATAAGTCCCCAAATGGGAACTCAATATTGAAAAAAACTATCATAATTCAATAACATAATGAAAAACATTGAAAAAAAAGAGTTAATAGGTTCATAAGGGGAGATAGAGAAACATTAAGAATACACTAGAAAATTGTGGAAAACAATTTCTATGACGTTCTCATATAATGAATTAGAAATAAAAAACACTTAAAACAACATTAGAATGATGAAGAATCTGCCACGGAGGAGGATAGAGCTCCTTAATTCTCACCAAAGCATTAGGGTGTCAAATGGGTGAGAACATTAGGTGAGAAAAATTTTATCTCAGGGGGGAAATGGGAATATCCCCACTTTTAAGTGGTGTATGTTTAGCCAAACCATATTCCAAAAATGTTTGTCCCTATTTATTTGAAGGAACCAGCCTATACAATCTATCATCAAAATTGAATGGTTTCAAAAAAATGTCTTGTGGCCTTATACTCACTACTGTATAAGGGGATCGTGAGCCACATTATATATTTATTCACCAATTTATTATGTCCCCAACCATGAAGACATCTTATGGAGGACACACAGTTATAGAGAACAGTTACTACTAACTATGTTACAACTATTCTGTAAGAAGATGTTATCCTTTTTCCCATCTTTTCCACAACCCAAATAGTGAGAGAACCACTGAGGCCCTCCCTACTACCCAATAAAATTCCATAAAACAAATATTCAAACCAGGATGTTCTTTTACTCGTTTTAGGTATTTTAATATATATATATATATAGGCACAATAGTGAAATTTATTCAGTAACCCCATTTATCTCATTTCACCATCATGGAAAATAATTTAACTATAATTAATACAATCTACAAGAAGAAAAAAGGTAGTTGATGTCAATTTATTGATGAAAAAAATTAAATACATCCATCGAAAAGGAAGTGCATGGAAACACCTACCGTAAGGATGACTGAGTGCAATAAAACTCAAGAACATCATGAGGAGAAGTCAAATACCAGTATTCACTCAAGATTAATTTATACACTTGGACATATTTATATCCCTTTTCTGAATTATATTTTTTTATTTTTAATTGGGAATATGTATATAGTTTGAGTATATATATATACTTTGATATATAATTATATATCTATGTGTGTCTATATGATTATCTATGTTAGTAACATCTTAGGGAAAAATTTCATCTGATTCCATAAATATGGTACAAAAATCCCTCAAGGAGGTCCATGTTGTAGTAGAAAAAAATACATAAAACCCCTATGTCACAATATCAATAATTAAAGTTGAGTAAAAAAATAAAAATAGAAGAAACCGAACTTGAAAATGATGGACAAGTATATGAATTTGATACATGATCCCTAATAACATCGCCAATACCTCCATGGAACTAGACAAAACTGAAGGAGACCCAAAATAAGATGAAAAAATATCATACCCTTATGAAACCCAAGGTTTCAACTAATATTTGTCCACTGAGATTGGAAGGAGATAAATTATGATTGTAATTTACAGAACTGGGTGCCACTAATCTGGTTACCCAATCTTGTTCTTCAAATGACCTCAGAAATGTATCCACATATTATAGAGGCTTCGAAATTGATGATAGGATCTAATGTATATAATGGGGAGACTAACCTCTCCATCAGAGTATTCTCAAGAAGATAAAATATGAAACAAACAAAAAAAATGACCTATTAGAATGCATTAAAATTCATTTTCCAAAATAGCGTACAAGACCATTACAAAATATAGAATATTGTATGTCATTTTGTATAGTTCAAAGTTAAAGGAAATACCAAAAAAATACATGATGAATTATTTTCAAAACAATCCCCAATACATTGTCCATATCGCTCAACCATGAAAATCCCATGTTGAAGTCAACAATCTAGCATATGTCCCTTTCCCTTGTCTGGAGATACAACTATGAAGTCTACTCAGGTACCCAATCGCAGTATGAGGAAGGAGTGAGTAAAACAAACTAGTCCATCACTAATAGTTTTTAAAAAATCTCTAATCTAAAAATATAGTACTTTAAGGTACATAATGAATGAAATTATTAATAGACTCTAAACTAGGTTCCAATAATTAATAATGTTCACATTTAGCACATTCACAATGTGTTCAATGAGTAATCCATTTTCCTCAATTTCACATTCCTCTATACCATTCATATAAACATTTCATATGGGAAATGAATAATTTTCCATATATCACATGGGAATACATCATGAAAAATAATAAATAACAATTACCTTAGAGCTGTATTCTAGGTATTCATATCCCATGCATTCTTCCGGGGCATAAAGCATTAGTAAATCTAAAAAAACCATTCCATAGAGGGGTGGGGTTTATAGTCTCATTCAAATATAACCCATTAAAACATATCCTCATGTCCGAAACCCCACTCATACAACTTATCAATGTGCACATTCATCTTTAACAACATTATACATATACTAATATCAACCTGAACTCATGAACACATTCCCCATTAACATCCATGATTCATCCAAAACATATTATACCTTCATGTATATCCGATTGAAAATTTTCACATTTAAATTACATAAACTAGTTGACATATTTACATTATACATTCCATGACCTAATTTCTAATTTACCATGCATATACCATAATTCATTCAACACATTCACATTATACAAAACAACCCCATATTCCCTGTCTACCACTAGAATGAATTATGAAAAGTTATACATCATAACTAATGATTACATAACAAAAAAATTACCATGGAATATATCTCCTAACAATTTATCTATACAATTTAAATTTCAATTCCTTGATCACAAAACCAGCTCCATCTATGGTTTGCCATTTACCTTGTCTAAAAACCTCAATTCATCTCATAGAGATCATTAGGTTTTCATCCTTATCCTTTAATTAGATCTCAGAACACCTTTAAGGAGACATCAAAGAATCTACTTGAAAAAGAGTTATTTAATTACTTGTATTAAAATAAATGATTATGTAACTTCCTAATTTTTTAATATGAAACACTTTGTTTGATAGGGTATATGATACACTAGAAGGAGATTAAGAGAAAAAATGTTATAATTAAATGTCACAACCTAAATGATAATATTGTTAGAATGAATAGTATTATAGTTATGAAAATATTATTTAAAAATATTTATAAATAATTATTTTTCTAACAATTAATTATAAATTAATTAAGTCTCTTTCTTAAATAAATGTTTATTTTTTTGCTGAAAAAATTATTGAAATTTGTACAAGTGTGTTTTATAATTAATAAAATAAAAATTTTCGAATTATATTAATGAAATATATATTTTATATATTGAATATAATTTTTAAATGTCATCTTATAAGTTTTATACAATTGATTTACGAAAAAAATTCAATTTTATAGATAATATGGATGTTTTTTCAAAAATATACTTTTTCACCTTTTGATGGAGATCTAATTTTAAATATAGTTGTTGTCAGTATTATAAATTCCATTTTACATAATAAAATTATTATTTGGAATAGTTTCTTTAAAAGTTACTTTGGTTGGATTTTTGGATATTTTCTAATAAATTTCATATTTTAATAAATATTGAAAAATATTGTATTTAAATTAAAAAAAATGATTTTTTGTAATTTATTAATATATTTTGTTTTAGAGAACAATTAGACTATTTTTTTTATCATTTAATTCATTTTATGTGATCATACTAAATTTTATATAAAAATTGGATATAAAACTAAGTGATATTTTGAATGTTTTACATTATGATCTCATTTTCTTTTCCGTTAACAAGTTTTATTTTTAATTAATTTATTCTTATTAGATATTTTGAATTATGAATAATGTATTCCATATTTTGAATAATAGGGTCCATGGTATGTAAATTTTTCCCTTTTATTTTTAGACATTATTAATACTAACTTTACTAATAATTTTATTTACAATGGTCAACAGTAAATTGGGTAATTATAGGTAAAAAAGTATATTATAGAAAAATAAAATTACACTAAAACTTGTACTAAAGTAATTTAATGAATATTTTCATACTAATTCCATCATTGGGTTGATTTTAGGAAACTTTATCCCAGTTGAATAACTTTAATTCATTTATAATTTTATATTCAAAGAAAACTAATTTTCGTTAAAATTTTGTTTTCAAAATATAACATACATTTTATATGGGGATATATAAGGATTGGATTTGGATTAGAATATTATTTAAAAATAATAAAATGTTAACTATATCTCAACAATTTATTTATTATTTTTTTGAAATAAATAAGAATATTAAATGGTGACACAATGATGATGAAGTAATTTTTTAATTTATGAACAAATAAAATAAATTATATAAAAAATATTATATAAATATTATATAAAATAATTGATGGAATTCACGAATTTTTTTCTGATTGGGAATATTGTTGATGTATGAGAATAGTTTCCTCGACTATATCCTGTTGTTGTGATATTTTTTAAAATTCAAGAAATGAATTGAATCAAAATTGACAGCAATGGTATATTAAAATATAAAATATTTTATTTAATGATATAAAATTTATAAATATTTATGATTCATAAAAATAGTTTTGATAAGTCTTAAAATTTCATAATTACACATTTATTTTTTATTGGGAATTTTATGGTAACTAATTTGTCCCACAAAGTATAAAATACAAAATAAAACGGAAAAAAATAAAACAGATAAAACAAAATGATATTGATATGAAAAATATTAAAAAGAAATATAATTCTCCATGGATGAATACATGTTGACCCAGAATAATCTTATATTATAATTAAACCAATTTTTACCCATTTGAAAAAGAAAATTTATATATATTTATTTAATATTTGGAAGAATTACAAGAGTGGTCCACCGCTCTCTTATAAAATGTCAGTACTTCATACCATTTTTCTCACTACAAAATCATTTTTAGACAATATCTAAATAATTCCATTCATAATGCATTCCCTCTATATGATCCATTATTGTAGGATTAATGCTCACCATTTAGGTTTTCAGTTGTTAATTAAAGGATGTGGTCTGAAAAAGGATTATTATTTTTAATTAACTGTTTCTATTTTATTTCATCCTCTACCTCCTTCAACTTTTCTTCATACATGTTGAAAAAATATCTAAATAATCCTAAATATAATTATATTTTATAATGTAAAAATAATCCCACAAATCCATCTACATTTCAAAGAAATTGTGATATAATTAATCATTCATGGGTACATGTGAACTCTCACCTCCACAAACCGATAAAATTTGTTTTCCATAAATGTCTCTCAAGACTAGTTATAATGGAGAAAATAATGTTAATATGTGATATTGATGTAATAATTATCTTAATAAGATAATTATTTATCAATAACGTTCTTTCAATATATGCACATAAAAATGATCAAGTCGTTCAACCGTTCTTATGAACTATCACTTCCACGAAGCGATGTAATTCATTTTTACTAACAAAATGATGTTTATAATATATATATATAAGTATATATAAAATGATCAATATGATTAAAATGTGATTGTGAAATTTTTTTAAATATAAAATTACTATTAACTTCTTTCCATAATTATCAATGAAAACTAGAAACGTTACTAATGGGTATGTATGGCATACTATGTCTATGATTATAATGATGTTCATAATTAATAACCATGCATATGCTGGTCGATTTAAATGTATAATTAATAATTAAATGTGATTATTATGTCATGAATATTAATCTAGAGTTGATGTAATCATGACCATATTGACTATTGAGGTCATATCATAGTCAATTATCTAGGAAGATAAATAACACATGTGACTAAATAGACATGAGGTAAGGTACTTCATCTCAATCTCCAATAAGTTGTGGCATATTTGGATATTATACACCAATTTCTTATAATATGTTTATAAAAATTACTTTGACTTCATAATTCTCATATATTTTTTTAAAAAATAAATATTTTAAGGATTTACATATGGATTGTTTAAATTTATTTAAAAAAACAAAAGGAACGTTGTTTTTCTTATACAATGGAAATGAATTCTACACCACCATGATAGTTATTTGATATTTTACGTCCTCTACATTAATTAATGTTTTTAAAATAAAAATCAATCCATTATTCCATTTTTGTGTATTTTTTATGGAAATTTGTTTTTAAAATAGATTTATTATTTAAGTACCATGATATGATTTTAGTGATTAGAAATAAGATTTTATGAGTGAAACACGGAAAATTTCTATCTTTTTTTGTGTTATTGTAACATAAAGGTAATTGGAAAGTTTACTTGTGGATATGTGATAAACAAAGGAGGGGTGGTTTTTTCGACAAACCAAAGATGGTTGGTTACATTATAACCTATAGTGCATTAGGTTTGGAAGTTGGCTGTATAGCTATTGCATTTTGTAAGAGGGACATGCACAAAAATTTTCCATATTGTTATTCCATTGGAGTACGATTATTCCCCATGTAAATATTTTATGTTATATATTCTTTCTATGGGTATTGTGGTAATGTAATGATTAAAAATTCCATGAAATGTGATTATTTTCAAATGAAATTATTTAATACTTATTAAGGGTTGAAGTATTTCAATTTGATAAAGTGACCATGGGTTTTCATATTTTCATAGGAATAATAATTTTTTGTTCTTTGTGTATCCCTTACAATTATTTTTATTCACATACCAAGTTATAATATGTTTAAAACTATATTTAATGGATAATAGGGATATGTATGAGATCAAGGGAAAATATTTGATGACTCAACATGAGGAGAAAACATGTTTATGTTTTTAGAAATTTTTGTTTTATGAAAAAATTTATATTGTTGGGATGTGTCAACATTATGTTTAATAGTTTTTTTATGGGTTATTTAATAATTCATTAAATATATAAAATTTAAAATACCCTCAATTTAAAATAATGGAAAATTTATTGACAAAACTTAGGATTATGTAATTTTTATTGTAATGTTATTATAGTTGGTATAAGAGAAATAGTTTAGATGAATTTAGATGTTAGGATCTTATACTGGTGTCGGTTAAAGAACATTTTCAAACAAGATGGTTATTATCATATGGAAGAATTTTTATGATTATAGTAAATTAGGTATATTTCTAGATAGCCTAAACAAACTGAGAAATAATATGGTTGATTGATTAGAGTATTATTGAAAATTATCATTACCCTATTGAGAATTATTTTGTTTAATAATTCATTAAATATTTTTGTAATGTTCATTTGAATAGATTAAGGATAGTTTTTTACCGTGTTAAAAAATATATCCTTCCAAACAATATTCAATATCTCTAATGAATCCATAATCACTATTATAAAAAACAATTTGAATAAAATTAATGCTTCTCGAGTATTGAAATCACCGACACGAAATTTTATGTGTTATCACACACATATTCCTTTCTAAAAGAATTATATGAGTCATTGTATCATTTTCATATGATTTCAATATATCAAAAAATCCAAATCCTTCAAAAGGTGAAATGTATGTAGTGGAGTGAGTGTTTTCATTTTTATTATAGGAAAACATGCTGAAATAGAAAAGGAACATTAAGAAGATCCAAAAAATTCGGATTCAAGGCATGGACTATATTATTATCCATAAGGTATGAAACATGATCTTATTGATATTTGTAAATGATAATGAAATAATTCAAATCTTATTTTTATTAGATTGAAATATTAATTGATAAGGTGGATGTTCATAGTTATTTATTTTATTATGAATGTGGAAATATTATGATGTCTAAATATAAAGGATTTAATTATGATGGTTTAATTAAATATGTGGAAATTGTTAAAAGTATTAATACTATTTTGATGATGGGTCTACTTTTGATGAATAATTTTTAGTTGTGCAATATGTAACCTTTATTTATTATGATTAAATTTTTATTGAGGAAGAATCATATTTTTTTGGAAATAATCATAATACTATGGATAATCGTTAGGTTTCAAATGATCTATTGATTTTTAGGTAATTATGTTTTATTACATTTTGGGATTCAAAATGAAATTTATATATAAAATTATGGATAAAACATGTCATGGATATTTTTTGAGTATTTTTCCATATTTTAGGAAAATTATATTAATTAAATATCTTTAAAAAATTACAACCCATAGGATGGGTGACCACTCGTCACCTCAATCAAGGGCATGGGAATCAAACCCCTATCTTAAGGGAGACATGGGTGCATTGCCTACCACTATCTGATGTGGTATCCTGATTAGTATATCTCATTATTTTTAGTACAATGATATGATTATTAAGATATTAGTGTTATTTTTTAATAAATTATATAATTTTTTAATCTAATATGTTCATGGAAAATAGAATTCTATGAAATGTTGACTATGGAATAAAATTTGATTTATATTTTATAAGAATATGTGATGGACTTATAGGGATTAAGTATTTTTATGGTAATGGTTAGCATATCTCAATTATTAATATTACTATAACTTTTTTGTGTGAGTGGTCTAGATTAATTGATTTCCTTTGGAGATAACCATTTATATTTTATCATGAAATATTATGTGATTAAATCATTTTGGTTATTTAGTTTCAGTCTTAGTTTTGATTATTTTTGCGGAATTTTAAGGATAATTATTTATTGAGTGGTCTATGTTTAACATTGGGTATCAATGATTATTTTTTTGATTAAACTATTCTTTCATAATATAAGTTTTAATTTCTTTTGAAATTGACTTCTATGGTATAAACCATTTCAGTGTTGGTTAATGTCTAAAGCTATGAGAAAGCTATAGTTTCCCAGTATTGTATTATGTGATTATCTAAAAGTAAATTATAGTTCTTGGAAATTCATCTTGAATACTCATCATATGGATAAAAAAAGAAGATATTTTGGTGGATATTGATTAAATAATGAAACATTGTTTGTCGGGTATGTATATTTTCTTTCGATCTTAGTCCAGGTAGTAATAGAATTCTGGAACACTATGTACTGAATCATATAACAAATTTGTTTACATTTACTTTTAATACTACGAAAACAATTACCATTTAACCAACCACATATTTATAGTTTGGTGGTTGTAAAATATCTCTTGATAATGTTTTCTTTAAATCTCTTTCTGAAATTGGTGGTTTGTTTTCTATTCCATAGATACATTTTTCTACATGTTACCATTGTGTTTGTACTCTCATTGGATCTTTGTACATAACTTTCATATTATTATAGTTGGTGTTTTATTATTACTTTTATGATATGGGATTCTAATAAAATTAATTTAAAAATTATTACCTTAGATTATGAACCAGATTTAAATATTTTAGGATGTAATTTTTAATGGGAGGTATGGGGAATTTATCTTTAGGAGGTTTGACAAATAAACACATCATTTGATAAGGTACATGATACGCCACATGTATTTTAAGAATGAAAATAAATAGTATTATTTAAATTCTACAACATAGAAGATAAAATGGTAGAAATAAATAGTATTTGAATTTTGAAAATATGGTTTACAAATGTTTATAATTACTTCATTAGTGAACAATTAATTATATCTTAATGTAAAACCTATTTAAAAATTAAAGAAAATATTTTTCTAAAGATATTATTTTAATGTGGACATGTGTGTTTTATAAATAATAATATCAATCTTGTTGGATTATATTGATGAAATATATATATTTAAAATATTAAATTTATTGTTTAAAATTAATCATATATGTTATCTATATATTATTAAAGAAAAAATCATTTTAACAAATAAATTGAGTATTTTTAACAAAAAACATGGAAGCCTTTCGATGGTGAACCCACATTAAATCTATTTTTGACACTTTTATAAATTACATTAAAAAAATTAAATTAATATTTAGAATATTGATAAAAAAATTACATTTTCAGAATTTTAGGTATTTTTTCTAATAAATATCATATTAAAGTTAATATGGAATAATACTGTATTTCAATTCCATACATCTTTTTCGTCTAGATTATTTATATATTTAGATTATAAATTTAAATGTGTGTAAAATATAATTGTATTATGTTTTTATTAGTCAATGCAATTTAGGTCATTTTTATAAATTTAATATTGAAATTCGATGTAAAAAGTATTTGAACTTTTCAATGTTTTACATTAAAATCATTTTTAGTCCTTCCACAGATTAAAAATATTTTTTTAAAAAATATACCTATTAGTTATTTGGAATTTTGAAAAATGGATTAAATATTTCGAATCATAAAACCCAAATTATTTAAATATTTCTCTTTTTTTAGAAATTATGAATAGTAAGCGTAGTAATTATTTTTATTACAAAAATTAATGGAAAATTGGGTAATTCAAGGTAAATAATTGTATTATGATATAAAAATGTTACCCCAAAAATTATCATAAATTAATTTTGGGAGTGTGTTAAAACCAATAGAATCTATTGGTTGATTTTTGGACCTCTTGAAGGGAGTTAGATGATTTTAATTTATTTATAATATTTTATTTTTTGAAATTTCATTTTTGTTACTCCTTTTTAACTAGAAAATTATTTTCAATATTGGGTTATACATGTTATATATAATACTATATATAGTATTTATAAATATATAAATATTACCTAAATCATGGATATTTATTTATAATTTGTTATAAATAAATAATTAAATTAAATACCGACAAAATGATGATGTTGTAATTCATTAATAAATGACTAAATCAAATAAATGATATTATAAATATTAAAATATATATAACTTTACATAATTGTCTCCATATAGTTTTTTTGATTAATTTAATCTATAGTGATGTTGGGCTATTTTTTAAATGTCATGAAATGAATAGTGTCAAAATTGACATTAATTTTATTTTGAAATATTAAATACTTTGTCAAATCTCATAATTTTTTTAAAATCCATGACTCATACAAATAATATTTATAAGTCAAAAAATTAAATAAAATACGCTTTTATTAGTTTTTTTTCTTTTATGGAAATTATTTGTACTCGCTAAGTGTTAATTTTTTAAACATATTGTAAGAGTTAAAATGGATAAAATAAAACGATAAGGATTAAAAATAAATTAAAAAAAATTAAATTTTCATTGTATGACTATATTTAGAACCATAATCATCATATATTCTATTTTAATATATTTCTACTCACTTGTACTAGAATATTTATTTAGTATTTAGAAAATTTCCTAGTGTTCCCCACTCCTCTCTTATAAAAGTGAACTATTCTTATAATTTCAAAACACATCAAAACAATTTGGGTTTATAAATTATATTACTAAATAACATTATATAATCAATCACCTAATTCTACAGCACTTGTTTTTTGTATAACATTCACCTTGGAGGGGTTAATGTGTTAATCCAAGGAGGTCGTCTGAAAAAGATGTATCATCATTAATTAACTGTTTCAATTTTATTTCATCCTCCATATCCTTAAAATTTTCATCAAACAGGTTGAAAAAATAACTATAGTATCATGAATATAATGATAATTTATTATGTTAATATAATAACCTAAATCCATTTCCACATCTATATAATGGAAAATTAATTAATCATCTGTGCGTACGTTTGAACAATCCCCTCCACAATCCAATATTAATGATTTTACGTAAATGTATCTGAAGACTAGTTTTAATTAAGGAATTAACGATCATATATGATATTCATGTCATATTTATAATTATAGTATAGTAATATATCAATTATTTTCTTTCTTTCAATGCACATTAAAATGATAACATAATTCTTACGTACATGTCTAGTATCACCTCCAAAAAGCAATGTCATTCGTTTTTGTTCATAAAATCATTTTTATGTTGTATATAATTTTATGTAATTGATTATTACTATTTAAATAATATCCTAAAAATTGGGGTAGTTTAAAATTATAATTACCTTATTTCCATAATGATCAATTAAAAGAAGTAATGTTACTCATGCGTACATATAGCCTACCGTCCCCATGATTAAAACATTTTTAATTTTTAGTAACCATAGATAAATGGTTTTATTTAGAATAATAATTAATCAAAAAACTGATTAATATTCCTTGAATATATTACATAAATGATGGACTCATGACCATATCCACTATTGATGTCATATCAATTTCATTTTTGACACAAGTACCGAATTACATCAAACCATCTAATGTTGAGCTAAATAAATATGAAAATATTATATCATTTCCATTAATGATAAAAAACTGAATAATAAACATGAAAATTATATTTATCACGTTTATATTTACATATACTTATTATTTAGGAAGATAATGAACATACATGGCAAATTGGACTTGAGGTAAGGGATTTCATCTCAATCACTTCTCATTGATGCATATTTTATTTTAAATCACCTCTTATTAGGAGGTGTATAATAAATACTTTTAATTTATAATTCAATTCTGTGGTTTTAAGAAAAGAATATTTTTATTCAATTTATACGTATTTTTATACTTTCTTTACAAATAAAAAAATTATTTTGGTATCATATACAACGATAATGAATTTTCCACCACTGTGACCATTAGTTGATATTTGGCTCAATCTACTGGCCTTAATATTTATTAAAATAAATAGAAATATTTTATTCCATTTTTTAGTATTTTGGTATTGGAGATTATTTTGTAAATGAATTAATTATTTTAATACCATAAAAGAATTCCAGGTGATTGCAAAGGAATTTTTGTGAGTGAAATATTTAAAATTACACCCTTTTTTTTATTATGATTATATACTGGAACGTGATCATTTGATGGGATATTATGAGATAAAGAATATGGTGGGTTGTTCGAAGGTAAACCATGTATGGGTGGTTACATTAAAAGATCCATGTCTTTGGATTTGGAAGATGGTCAAATGGTTATTCGATATTGTATGAGTGATATGTATAGAAGTAAACCACTTTGTTATTCAATTGAAGTATGTTTATTTCCAAAGATACTATTATTTAATTCATGTTCATTATATTAATTGTATGGTAATATATGGATTAAAAAAGGGTAATCAATTGGATTCTTTTAAATGAAATGATTTATAACTTCTTAAGGATTGAAGTATTACTGTTTGATAATGTAATGATGTGTTTTCATGTTTTCATTGAAATAAATGTTTATCTTTTAATTTTTATCCCTTAAAAAAAATTAATACTCATCCCGTGTTTTAAAATATTTTACAAAGGATATAAAGGAGAATATATTCCACAATAAAATCAAATGTAAAATTTTAACGATTGAACATGATGAGAAACATTGAGTCATTTTTTTTAAATTTTTTTGTTTTAAGAAAAAAATGTTACCATTTTAAATAGTCCACTTTGTCATATATTGGTTTTTTATGTGTGTAATATGGACTAATTATCTAAATATATATACCTAAAATGATCAAGAAGGTTAAAAAATGTGACATTCATGAATTAGCTCAGTATTATGTAATGTTTAAGGTCAGATCCTTATTGATTCCACAAGGCCCAGTCCAAAAAAGTAATGAAGAGGACTATTAGACTCACCAGAGAATATTTATTCCCCCAATAGTTCTTTGAATGACCATAAAATGATAGAGATAAAACCATGGATTGTTTGGGAGGAAGGATTCACCACCCTTGGTTGTTGTAGGAGGATAGTGGAATAAAATTAGGTGAGTAAACATAATGAATGATGGGGGAGATGGTAAATATCCCCTCCCTTAAAAACAACTATAGTTTAGACATGTGGTTTCCAAAACCAATAACCAATTTTCACCACAATATTCCCATAGGGGTCTAGGTTACATGACTTCATGGGAAGCCCAATCACATTAAAAATCCCTACAATTACCATTTGGGATAGTTATATCTATGGCTGCCTGGTTTAACCTCTCCCTTTCTATAGTTTCACCAACTGTGCCCCACCTTCTTAGTCAATAATAGTTGGGGCACATTATTACTACCAATCATGAAACAAACATGAAAAATAAAATGTATGGAATATTTTTCATATATTCCATGTCCTAATGCCCTTGGAAACCCCTAATCCTCCTCATACAAATGTAAATATTTCCATTAACTAAAATAAATTTATTTAAACCAAAACATAAAAAAAAACTTTTCCTCATTTGTTTTCCAGGATCATACAACCTCCCAACCATGTAATGGATCATCCTAAAGAAGTACTTAAAAACATCAATGATATTTCATGGTAAAATGTTTTGACCACTGAGCCTAGAAATATTCCTATATATCCCAAGTATCATCCTGAATGTTTCTATGCTTTTACAATACATGATACAGAAACATGGTCTTACCTGAAAAATCATTATCGAAATATTCAATAATTAAAAATGACGGCTCGTAAAATGATTCATAAACCTCAAAATGAACATTATCACCATCTATTACATGTAATGGTTTTTGATGAAACTATTCATTTGGTGACACATTAAAAACATCACTTAAAAAAATATAACATTATGGAAAAGAAAATTGGTACACCTATTGTTTGATCATCTCAACAATCTCAAATGGACACACATTCTTTGTTGATAATCTACCCTATTTTGAGATCTAGAAATGGTTTAACTATGTCTACTCAGGAAGGTACAAATGATCACCCACAATAAACTTCATAGGTCGAAAACATCAATTAAAATATGCTTTATACCCACTCGAATCCATAGCCATACATTTCTGAATCACAATACTCATTTAGAGTTATCCTACATGATACATGGTGCTGTCAACTCTAATTATCTTGCCTACATCCAATATAATGGATACTAACAAGGCCTAATATATAGAACTATATACGGTTCCATTTGAATAGTCACTAAGAAAATTTTTGTTTAAAAAATCAAAAAGTGCAATGTTCTTATTCAATGATCCACCATGCAAGGAAGCATGCCCTCGACATGTCCTCAAACATCTTCATATTATTCTCTATGTGCATATTTTTCTATGGGAGAAAATATGTACTCAAAAGGACATGCGTACTAGGTGACTTATGTAACCCTTATAAGAAGTGTGATGTAAAACACATATTATGATCTAATACTATAGTTCCATCAAATCTATGAAACTAGACAATCTATTGAACATATATATCACACTACTGGTCTGTGATGACGGAATCTTGAATTGTTATGAAATGTGTTGTATTCTTCAACAGATCCACAACTACCCATATCACATCATAATTATGAGTATTACATGAGATAAATAATGAATAATCTATCACTAAATTCATTAAATTCCATTAAAAAGTGGGAAAATAGTATAAAAACTATCAAGTCTCTGATACATGGCCTTCATCTACTAACAGGTGTAGTGAGCCTCACAAAAACATCAACATTTTTCTTGATATCCTGCCCCAAATTCAATCTATGAATATCAAAATACATTTTGGTTAATCCAAGATGTACCACCAACTTTTAATAATTTATCTCATTCATCAATACTCCTCGCATACTTGTAGGCCCTAAAACAAGTCCATGAAAATTATTGACATCAACATCATCAATAGTTCAATCAGAATGTGACACACCGACCATTATAACACTCCTCAATTCTAAACACTATAGATCCTCATACTAAATCTCAATGATCTAGGTCATGAGAGAGAAATAAACATTCAAATATGTTAGTGTCATATTACCTTAACCATCATGAACCTCTAGTTGCATCTTGATGAACAATTCCATCACCCCCCACTCATAACTAGAATCCAGAACTGCCTAATTTTGAGTCTTCTAACTCTAACCATCTTCAAAACTGTATCCAATTCCGGGATTGTATAACATATCAAAATTAATATACTACATATACTCAACCACTAACCAACTAATAATATTCAAATAATGCTAGTAAAAGATATAGTTATGGATTTTATGGTTAGTATGCACAGTAAACATTTCTTCAGTCAAGTTGTTCCACCAACAATTTGAAACATAAAACACCATGGCCAACCCTAGTTCATGTGTATAGTAATTTAATTCATGTGTTTAAAACTATAGTTACCCATACAAAACAACCTATCCATTCAGCATTATCGACACCCAAATCCCAACCCCAAACTTATCAAAAAACATTATATACTCCATACCCAAATTGGGTAGGATAAAAATCATTTATGTAGTGAACCACTTCTATGACTACTAGAAATAATTCTCACAATACTCAAACAAATCAAACATTATTCCCTTCAGGGTAGATACTTATATTTTTTCTTAAAAATTGAAAAATTATTTGATAAACCTTATATAATATTCCACTATATGAAAAATACTCTTGATAAAAAAATTTGGGGATGCACCCATGATACAACTACATGTACATTCTATGGGTCCAATAACACACCTTCTTATAGAATATGTGACGCAATAAATATACCCGTTTATCCATATATGACCCTGAGATTGATTAATGTATATCATATACTCTCTCAGTGTACTAAGGATGGTGTCAAATGGTTTAGAATGATCATCATGAGTATATTTGTATAATAATATTTCATCCAAAAATATGGATACAAAATTCTATAGGTATTGGAGAATTATTCATTTCATTATCACCATAAACATTTTTACTACATTGTTCTACCCAAGTGGTATCACAGAAAAATCATACAAACCATAAATTATCATAAAATAATTCCACATTATATCAAAATGTCTCACCCATTGATAACGATACAAGAATCTACAATATATTTTAGTGAAAACAAAAGAAACTACAAATTGGTAAAAAAAAATAATGGACTAATTAAAGAGGGTATTGACACATAACATTCATTCAACCCCACTTATGATAATTGAATCACACCAACCTTGTTCAATCAACCTTCATAGAAAAAAAATAGAGACCCCTAAGGTGACATACTTGGATGAATAAACACTTTATTATCCATTTACAATAACTAAATATAAATTTTTAAATTTTTGGTCTATTGTATTCTATTTTCCATAATATAAATAGTTATTCTCTTGGTAGAAACCCAATCATGAAAAAAAAATCTTTATCAAGATGCAACCATGAAAAGATCTCAAGAGACACGCCTGGAAGCTGATCCATCATTGTAAGATGGTCAGCCTTCTCTAATTCCAAATGATCATGTACAATACATTCCATTATGGTTGTGAGCTCACCCAATTGCTAATGAATGGGACAAACATGGACTTCCTTGATATCCCCTTACACAAGGTGGAAATAAGTATCCCATTGGACATGAATTTTTACCTATTTTTTTGACAGTATATATTCTCAATATTCAACACTAGAAAATAAATCCCCAAAATCTAATCAAAACCTAATATCTCAAGAAAAAACAATATCCAAAGGTATTGGTACCCTCTAACATATACGTTAAACTCCTTACATTCCCATATATCTTCTTGTCATGCACCTAATTATGTATCAATCAACATAACCCCATAGATATGTTCCACCTCTCAAACCAAATCACCCAAAACAAGATAAGATACACTATGTGTGACGCAATAGTATTAAATAAATCACTTTCAATCCTAGATGCTACATGAATCATAACTCATAATGTTGATGGTATAGACATGCTACCTCTATGTGAAGGCTTAACTTCATGAAGCTTCCTACCCCAATAAACTAGGCTTGGGTCTGAGATCTTGTTGTTGCAATACCCTACTAATAAGGATTCCCTTTTCTTGGAGTACCATGTATTCCACCCTAACTGGTATGTCCATTTCGGCACCAATTTCTAGCCGAGTATAAGTTAATCGACCCCTTCCTTCACTCCGCATTTGGTATGTTCCCCTATCACTGCCCATCTAAAGAGGGTTCATACAATACCTCTTCACATTCCCCATCATGCCCCATGAATGAAACTCAACTAGTGGTTTGGAACACTGACCACACATGTGTCCTGACATACATTTAAAATAAAAAACCTAGTCACCACACTTAGAGATCAATCCTATTCCCTAAATACTCTATCTACCACCTTCATAGTAAAATCTCATATAATAAATTTTCAACCCTTATAAGATGAACCACAAGATTTAACACACATGAATAGAATGTCTACAACTCTAAACGTCATTTATGTTTTATTCTAAAATAATAGTGCAATCCAATACATAAGAAAACCTATTTATAAAGAATATATTCCCCATGGACCAAATCTCTAGTATATGTCAATCCTGAAAACACATCATCATAGGTACCTCATACCCTACCAACATTGACGAAATCATTACAAGTCGGCGTTGTAGCCATCATAATCGACCATTGTCATAGTCCCCTAGTTAAACCAAATAAACACTAAATAATTCTCTTATCTCAATTTATCTGGATAGAAATTTTATAGAAATGTTTCCTAAAAATACTTCAATAAATTTACCCATGCCTACTCAGTCTAAATTGGAATATATCCCCAGTGCTACCCCTTTCCTTAAAATATAAAATCTTCTAAATTGTATCTCTTATCATGTAGAGTCTCTATGAGATCTAGACTTTTGTAAATATAATATATCATAAATTGGATTCCTCTGGTCACCCTCTCTAAAAAAATGATGATGGGTGAGTCAAAAGAAACTCTATTGTTTGGTCAAACATAATCATCACAAACCACACTTGGTCCCATCCCATAATTCTAATAAAATGATAAATGTTCTCATATAGTTTAACCTCTCCCTATTACTCTAGATCAATGGGGTTTCATAATCTTCTATAGGAGGATAATATTCAATGATATCCCCATTTCCTCCAAATGATAGATTCTTCCATGGGGGAATATCTCTTCAATACCAAATAGAAATCTCAAAACACATAGCATAAAGCTCCATAGTGTACAAAAAATAATTATATATACTTCCCATAAAAATCCTCATATATAAAATATCCCAATAGATAAAGTCATATCTATATCACTATCCTCATCCATACTAACTATAGCCCCAGTTCAACATGGATTAATCCAACACACATAAAAATAATTCTTTCTTTAATCAGAATATTTAAAAATTTTACATTAATAATATAATTTATTATCATTTTGGTTACATATTGTCATTACAAATTGTAACTATATGTTTTTAAACCATTTACGACTCTTCGTTAGGTATAATTCTTCAGCCATTTATTTAAATTTATTTTATACTCTCATTTTCATAATTTTTATTAGATTCAACTTCATTTAATTTTTACGAAAAATGGAAACAATGACCCTCACATCTAAGATGTCTTCCCTAAGTGTGGATAAAATGAAGCAGACCTCATATATCCCTAGGTACCTAAAGTGATTAATTTATGAACAAACACGACCCACTTCTTATAAAAGAAAAATATAATAAAACATTCACATAACAATAAAAGTGCATCCCCCAAAGTTTAATATCACCAGACCATAATAAAAAACATGAATAACATCAGTCCCACCTAGGGAAGATGGGTTGTCCATCGAACATAGATTTTCTATCACTATAAAGTAAATCATTTTGATGGATGGATAAATCCTAGCCACAAACCTACCAATTCCAAATACTAATACAATAGAATAAAATCATTTGATACATCATTGTAATATCCTAAACTGGATTCCTCAAATATGGTTCCCCAAGTTGGTTCACCACATGCTATAAGGCATGCCTCCCCATACACCATATTTCTCTTAGTAGATTTGAGGGACTAATATAAAATTGGGGGAGAATATAAAAACTTTAATTTATTAATTTATAATAAATAAAATTTTAAATAATGGAAAAACAATAATTCAGGAAAAAATCATTTCCAAAAAATTGGGTAAAATCCTAGAAGGAAAAAATAAATATGATATGTAATTTAATACATTTTCAAGTTTTAAGAAAATAAAAAAATAAATACAAGATGGAGAATATAAAAAAATGTTCCATAATCCATGTATGGATCCCTCATCTATGTATATCCCTTGAACAAATGAAAAATATAACGTAGGTACGTTTTCTTTTTCCTGACCAACAATAATGAATTCTACTCGGTTACACAGTGGTGGTTCAAGAAGGGTGTTAGTACAACATAGTAGGAGCCCACCAATAGTCTCTACAAAATATGATTTCCAAAAAAATATAGAATGAAGGTACATAATGAATTACAATATAATAAGAAGATAAACCATGTTAGATTAAAAAACAAAATTTAAATTTACAACTTTAACAATTTGTTCCATGAGTTAACAGTTTTCATCAAATATACATTTTCATATTATTCTCATATAAACAATGTATACAGGGAATGAATAATATAAGGCCCCAGCCTTAAACCTTACTTAATCTTGAGTTATTACAAGATTACACATTGAGGATCTTTTCAGGTTTAGAGTTTTAGAGAATTAGATCATGAAACTTGAATTACATTCCACATTTAAACAAAGTGGTTACATAAAAGACAGTATTCATTCTTCCCATCAACGGAAACATAATGAAAATAAAACATGGATTCTTTCTTGACACATCCTTGACACTATCATCACATCATGTACCTTTCCCTTGACCTGTGAAAAACATTTCAAAAACATGGGATGAGCATAAAAAGCTCAGTAAGGGTTATAAAAAATATGGAAAGGAAACATGAGTTCATATATACATAAGAATGAAATCATACTTTACCCATAAAACAAAGGCACTTTAACATACCTCATCAAACCATGAATAAATCATAGAAGTCATAAGACATAAAGGTAACTTTAGGCATTCATAACATTATTACATAGGGAGTAACATTCTTGGTTACATTTGGAATACCCATCACAGTATATTCCCTAAATCTCTTCGGAGAAACCTTAACATTTCACTCCTTCGCGTTACCCAATGAATTGGAGAGCTATATCGGGCTCACCCGCCCTTAGTTTATCACGGAACCACCCGTCTTCATAACAATGCCCAAGAACCATAACATAAACGTATCACATAAAACATGCATGAAGGAAACAAAACATTTCCACATTTCAATCACAATATTACATTTTAGTATTTTGAAATAATGAATCCATATAAAAAGAAACCATTTCCAAAACCATTTAAAACATTTAATAAGGAGAATTTTGAATCAAAGTGTCCCATACCACCTTGAAGCTTTTAACATTTTAAACCATTAATATACATATAAATAAATCCTTAAAACCATTTTTAAAACATGGATATTAATAAGAAGAAGTCATTAAAACATTTAAATTGATATTTTGGTCAAAGGGTTTTTACCAAAATTAGAGACACTTGAATACAATAATTAAGGAATAACATTTAATTAGAACTTTATAATATCATGAGAATAAATGGATTAATGATATAATATTCCAAAGGACAGTATATACACCATATAAGAGTGAATTGGTGCATAACAACAATGATGTCTCAATATGGATGTAAAATGTGATGAAATCCCTTATAAAGAAGGTATCCTTAAATTAAGGATAAATCAATCTCAAAATTATGTGTGAAAAATAAAAATACACACAATATAACTGGATATTAAGTGTAAAACAATAAAAGGTCATTCACACATATTCAAAGTATGACATATTCAATAACTACACTTTGAACCCAAAGAAATCGAAATTGGGTTAAAATGTTCCCTTGGTAAAATTCGACAGCCTGACGGCATCACATCAATAATTCAGAAAATGAGTTGATGAGAGATAAAAAGGGAATCTCATCACTTGGACATAAAATTTACATCAATCAGGATATAGAAGAACATATCCCAACATAATAGTATGTGAATTAAAAGACATAACAAACCATGTCTTTTAAAATGAGGAGGGTGAAAGGTTCCATTACCGACTTGGGTAACTTTCGAAAAGTACACCCCATTGAAGAAGTGTCATAAAATGAATATTTAAATACCCATAAATGGAATTATATTAAAAAAGGAGTGTAATAATGGGCATTACATAAACCACTCAAATGAAATTTTGGAAAATGTAGCATAAATCTCACAGGAATAAAAGTGAGATGAAAAATCCCGTATAAAAACTTGGCAGCCTAACGGCGCCACTTAAAACATCCAAAATGGATTGATGAGAGTAAATAGGGTCTATTATCATATGAAAATAATAATTAAAGTGGGAGTAATATAAAATAACATCCCAATCACAAGAAAGATGAGCTTAAATGGAATGACATAAATTAGTGTACTTAAAAAGAAATAGAGGTGTAGGATCCCTTACCTCGTATCTGACTTGACCTGACCGTTCTTTAATCTCCTGAATAATAAACTTGAGTTAATTTCTACATTATTATGAACCTTCTTAAAGTTCATTATTCATTTTATATCACTTATTTCAATGTTATAAACATTATGTAATCATTTAAGTTAATAATGATTGTTCTTTCAATATTTGGTTCTTTAGTCGAAAATGGACTTCTTACAATTACATGTTGTTTGTGTGGTCAAAGGTTCATTATATCCAGAATGATATTCATTATTTGGATATCATATATATCATATATATCCATCATATACATGTATTTATAATATTACATAATCATTTAGAGGTAAGAAATGAAATGCACCGTTCATGGAGACGGTAAGCCGTACGTACGCATGAACGCTACTTTTATTTATATCTCATACTTTAATGGAAAGAAACAATAATGATATAGAGGTATATTATAATTCCATTATAACATCTTATATAATAACTTTAAATCAATCCTTTATATGTCCCACATATGGCATTAACGAATCAAATCACTTTGAGGGGGCGGTAGTCAGCACTTCCTAAAATGAAATTATAGTGTTTACCCATAATGGAAACAATAATGGTATGCCATAAATGAAAATTACAGAAGCTTAAGGAACGAATATACATATTATATATCATATATAAAAATAGTGATATCATAATGGCCACCTTTGAAGGTGTTAAATGTGTATTGAACAATCATCGTTTCGGGAGGTAGAAATTCGTCATCCACGAAAACCGTATGTTCTTTAACCATTTGATGTAGTTTTGTGAGAGTGTAGCTCGAATAAATCTTATAAAAACATCATAGTATATTGAAGATACTGGTGTTGTTACAAAATAAGTAAATAAAAAGAGTTTAGGGGGTTGGAGAGGCAAAATAAAACAAATGAACATGAGAGAATGAGTTACCTTTAAAAGTGTAACTCCTTTTGATTTGAGCCTAAAGGCTTCCATTGAAAGGATTATGCCCATAGGGAATCCTCTAGGATGTAGATAGGGATGTGGAGAGAGTAAATGGGAAGTGTATGGCCGAGCCAAAGGCTTGAGGAGTGTGTGAAATGAGGTAGAGGTGGGGGCCTTTTATAAGAGGAGAGGAGGGGCACTTTTGGAAATCATGAAACTATTATTTTATTTTCACAAGTGTATCAAATTTCTAAGGTCCCACATTGATATATTTCTAATATAAGATGATAAGGCTTCGAAATATTCCCATCCAATAGTTTTTGGAAAAGTGTAGGTTTTAGATTTTATATTATCGTTACATTTTATTTAAACTGTTCATTAATGAGGTCATCGTTGCATCATCATGATGTCGTAATTAAATTAAATTATTTAATATCTAAAAATTATAAAAAAATACTATGATGTGGAAAATCTTTTTAGATTTATAATGAATATTTATAGTCAAATTTGTACTTTTTTAACCCCACTTAAAAACTGTTTTAGTAAAACCACTCATGTTTGTGTCAATTTAATTTTAACATTAAATAAATATATATTAATGTCATTTTGCAACCAAAGTGGCTCCATTGGGTCCCCAAGTTGACCCATGGGTTCTCTTGGTCGGCCATGACTCATCCAATAGGAGTAGGACAAGTGTCATGGTGTTTTCATATTTTTATAATTTCATTTTTACCTTAAATTACACTAATTACCTCTAATCGCGATTAATGAAAAAAATTTACTATTCACCAAAAAATTATTTTCATCCCATTGAACCACATTTTACATACTAATGACAACCATGTATGTCGGATTTTCAAAATTCAATACACATTAGTTGTAAAATTTTATTTAACTGAAAAATCAGTTTGCTTGATTACCACTTAGTGGTTTCACTATTTATCAAAAATTGGAGTTTTTCAGAAAATTACCAAAAATTCACCCTAAGCTATATTTGATATTCCGAATTCAAAAATGATGTTTATATTACCTAATTAAAATAATATAAGTATAATTAATTAATTTAATAATTAACTCCCACTGTCAAAACAAATAGCATGTTTTTAAGAAACAATAAGTATCAAAAGATTGATACTGGTTTAAGTCCGATTTAAAAGTGAAATTAATTCCAACGACCACTATTGGATTTAATGGTAAATATATTTTCTAATTTAACTTTAAAACCAATTCAAAAGATTATCTATTCATATAAATAAATTAGATTAAAAAGAGGTTTTGAATTAAAACACAACATTTTACACTATTCATTAAAAAATGAACTTTATCGGAAAAATACCAAAAAATTACACAAAGTAAAAAATTTGATGTCCCAATTCTAAAGAAGAGTTTTATTTGGTCTAAAAGAATGTATAAGAGTTATCAGAACTATATTTAATGACATTTCTCCATCAAAAGGCGATAAGTGAACCTTTAGTGAAAACTAGGGCATATACGACTAAAATTGAATTCTTTCCGTATTTTAAGCCTCTATCCTTTATTGGATAAATGTAAAAACATTTAAGAACATATATAATCATATTTTAGTTATTTCTATCCATTCCTGCCATTACAATGGCTACATGTTAACTACCATTTAAAATAATATTATTTTATTATTAGAGTGCGACGTAAGATTCCCAAGAAACTCATTGTTGCGTGTTGGGTACTCCATCGAGCATAGAGTCCCCTTTAAAGTCATATTAATATTTTATGCACAAATATGGATAAATATGAAAATCTAATATTCTTTATTTACCTAGGGTGTTACATCCTTCCCCCCTTTTGGGAATTGCGTCCTTGCAATTTTAAAATTGGGCTTGGAAACATCTTTGAAAGTCCCACATCAGAACAAGAGTCGGTAAAACAATCACTTTAAAATAAAGAAAGATAAGTACAGAGGTCACCCGAGTTAACCTATACTATGATTCCATGTAGGAAAACATGGACATGGAGGAGGAAACATAGGGTCATGTTCTGATGGAGAGTGATAGAAAACATGTTTAGGAGAAAGTTAACAATAAGAAAATCACAAACTTGTGATGGGTTAAATGGTATTCGATTCCCCAGTAGGAAAAGTTAATACACAAAATTTTTGTTTTAAGTTACTTTTTGTTGAGGAATTTATTCATAATGAAACATAATCACTTATCATGTTGACTTTCAACTTTTACTAGATTCCTTAGTCAAACTCGTATTTTTTTCCAAAAGGTGAGTATTTAGGGAGACTTGTTCGCATTAAGAGTACTATAATCAACTTCTAGAGAATCACCTAATCCACAAAAGAGAACTATATACTTCCCATATATTTAGACCTTAACCATAACCCAAACCAAAAAGGTTAGTACAAGGTCAGATAATCCAGAAAAGGATAACCCTTTATAAAAAGAAAATCTATTCTTAATCTCCAAAATTTGTCAAACAAAACCTAAAGTTCAACAAGGATCATCCGATAAACAATTTTTCCATAAAATTATTCAAAGTAAACCAATATAAGATTGAAACCCAAATATTTGAAGGATTTAGTCACATAGTCTCACAAGTTAAATCGTAACATTTATCTCCAAACAACATCAGTTTCTTCTAAAGTCTCGTATTGAAAATTAATTAACCTAATCACATATCCTCCATGATAGGTTAATCATTTTCATAAATAACCCAAAATCAAATTACTATTTATTCATAAAATCATATAACTAGAAATAATCAGTCAAACTAACCAGGGACTTCACGTAGTCCAGTGGTAGGTGATAAATACCAGTCGCACTTTGGTTTTGGGTTCGATTCCCGCAACTTTCTCTGACGTGACGGGTAGTCACATGGTCTGCGTGTTGTCCTTTTTACAAAACTATATAATTATAAAATCATTCCCCAAAAAGGGATAAAATCATCAAAAATGATCATTACATATTTTAACCTCATGTTTATCTCATTCCTTTCATTTTCCAGCATATCATATAATATCCCATAATTACCTCAAAAGTAAGGATCATATAAACTCTAATGGTTACCTTTATAATTATTACCTTAACTTCCACATTGATTGGTCATCTCGTACATGATGAATTACTTAACATACCAAGGTTCAAGTGGTTGATCATGACTCCTTGATATTTGGTTGAGGACAACCACGAGTTTCCTCATTGAATCCTCCATTTTATCTAGTATCATAATCAGAGAACCACCACAGTTTCCTTCAAACCTGTTGTCTCTTTGGTGCCTGCTAGATCCATCCATTCACGTAAAATAGAAATGACAGTGTGAGTATATCAACAAAACCATCATGTACTAATGAGGAAGGTAAACACTAATATACACTTACTCATTCACATTATCTAAAACCAGGACTCTTTATGAAATCCTAACCATTATGGTAATGTCACTTGTGCTTAGAGAATACCCTAACCTCTAAAGTTATCTAAACCGACCTTTGATACCAACTATAAGGCGCAGCCTTAATCCTTACTTAATCTTGAGTTATTACAAGATTACACTTTGAGGATCTTTTCAGGTTTAGAGTTTTAGAGAATTAGATCATGAAACGTTCATTACATTCCACATTTAAAGAAAGTGGTTACATAAAAGACAGTATTCATTCTTCCCATCAACAGAATCATATTGAAAATAAAACATGTATTCTTTCTTGACACATCCTTGACACTATCATCACATCATGTACCTTTCCCTTGACCTGTGAAAAACATTTCAAAAACTTTGGATGATCATAAAAAGCTCAGTAAGGGTTATAAAAAATATGGAAAGGAAACATGAGTTCATATATACATAAGAATGAAATCATACTTTACCCATAAAACAAAGGCACTTTAACATACCTCATCAAACCATGAATAAATCATAGAAATCATAAGACATAAAGGTAACTTGAGGCATTCATAACATTCTTGCGTAGGGAGTAACCCTCTTGGTTACATTTATAATACCCATCACAGTATATTCCCTAAATCTCTTTGGAGAAACCTTAACGTTTCACTCCTTCGCGTTACCCAATGCATTGGAGAGCTGTATCGGGCTCACCCGCCCTTACTTTATCACTAAACCACCCGTCTTCATAAAAATTCCCAAGAAACATAACATAAACGTATCACATAAAACATGCATAATGGAAACAAAAAATTTCCACATTTCAATCACAATATTACATTTTAGTATTTTGAAATAATGAATCCATACAAAAAGAAACCATTTCCAAAACCATTTAAAACACTTAATAAAGAGAATTTTGAATCAAAGTTTCCCATACCACCTTGAATATTTTAACATTTTAAACCATTAATATCCATATATATAAATCCTTAAAACCATTTTGAAAACATGGATATTAATAAGAACAAGTCATTAAAACATTTAAAGCGATATTCTGGTCAAAGGGTTTTTACCAAAATTAGAGACACTTGAATACAATAATTGAGGAATAACATTTAATCAGAACTTTATAATATCATGAGAATAAATGGATTCATGATATAATATTCCAAAGGAAATTATATACACCATATAAGAGTGAATTGGTGCATAAAAACAATGAAGTCTCAATAGGGATGTAAAATGTGATGAAATCCCTTATAAAGAAGGTATCCTTAAATTAAGGATAAATAAATCTCAAAATTATGTGTGAAAAATATAAATACACCCAATATAACTGGATATTAAGTGTAAAACAATAAAAGGTCATTCAAACATATTCAAAGGATGACAGATTCAATAACTACATGTTGAACCCAAAGAAATCGAAATTGGGTTAAAACGTTCCCTTGGTAAAATTCGACAGCCTAACGACGTCACTTCAATAATTCAGAAAATTAGTTGATGAGAGATAAAAAGGGAATCTCATCACTTGGACATAAAATTTACATCAATAAGGATATAGAAGAACATATCCCAGCATAATAGTATGTGAATTAAAATACATAACAAACGAAGTCTTTTAAAATGAGGAGGGTGAAAGGTTCCATTACCGACTTGGGTAACTTTAGAAAAGTACACCCCATTGAAGAAGTGTCATAAAATGAATATGTAAATACCCATAAAATGAATTATATTACAAAATGAGTGTAATAATGGGCAGTAAATAAACCACCAAAATGAAATTGTGGCAAATGTAGCATAAATCTCACAGGAATAAAAGTGAGATGAAAAATCCCCTACGAAAACTCGGCAGCCTAACGGCGCCACTTAAAACTTCCAAAATGGATTGATGAGAGGAAATAGGGTCTCTCATCATATGAACATAATATGTACAGTGGTAGTAATATAAAATAACATCCCAATCACAAGAACTATGAGCTTAAAAGGAATGACATAAAAGAGTGTACTTAAAAAGAACGAGAGGTGTTGGATCCCTTACCTCGTATCCGAATTGACCCGACCGTTCTCTAATCTCCTGAATAATAAACATGAGTTAATTTATACTTTCTTATGAACCTTATTAAAGTTCATTATTCATTTTATATCACTTATTTCAATGTTATAAACATTATGTAATCATTTAAGTTAATAATGATTGTTCTTTCAATATTTGGTTCTTTAGTCGAAAATGGACTTCTTACAATTACATTTTGTTTGTGTGGTCAAAGGTTCATTATATCCAGAATGATATTAATGATTTTGATATCATATATATCATATATATCCGTCATATACATGTATTTAAAATATTACATAATCATTTAGAGGTAAGAAATGAAATGCACCGTTCATGGAGACGGTAAGCCGTACGTACGCATGAACGCTACTTTCATTTCTATCTCATACTTTAATGGAAAGAAAAAATAATGATATAGTGGTATATTATAATTCCAGTATAACATCATATATAATAACTTTAAATCCATCCTTTATACGTCCCATGTATGGCATTAACGAATCAAATCACTTTGAGGGGGCGGTAGTCCACACTTCCTAAAATGAAATTATCGTGTTTACCCATAATGGAAAAAATAATGGTATGCAATAAAGGAAAATTACAGAAGCTTAAGGAAAGAATAAAAATATTTTATATCATATATAAAAATAGTGACATCATAATGGCCACCTTTGAAGGTGTTAAATGAGTATTGAACAATCATCGTTTCGGGAGGTAGAATTTCTCCATCCACGAAAACCATATGTTCTTTAACCATTTGATGTAGTTGTGTGAGAGTGTAGCTCTAATAAATCATATAACAACATACTAGTATATTTAAGATACTGGTGTTGTTACAAAAGAATTAAATAAAAAGAGTTTATGGGGTTGGAGAAGCAAAATAAAACAAATGAACATGAGAGAATGAATTACCTTTAAATGTGTAACTCCATTTGATTTGAGCCTAAAGGATTCCTTTGAAAGGATTATGCCCAAAGGTAATCCCATAGGATGAGAAGAGGGATGTGGAGAGATTAAATGGGCAGGGTATGGCCGAGACAAAGGCTTGAGGAGTGTGTTAAATGAGGTAGAGGTGGGGGCCTTTTATAAAAGGAGAGGAGGGGCAGTTTTGGAAATCATGAAACTTTTATTTTATTTTCAAAATTGTATCAAATTTATAAGGTCTAACATTGATATATATAGAATATAAGATGATAAGGCTTCTAAATATTCCCATACAATAGTTTTTGGACAAGTGTAGGTTTTAGATTTTATATTATCGTTTCATTTTATTTAAACTGTTCATTAATGAGGTCATTGTTGCATCATAATGATGTCGTAATTAAATTAATTTATTTAATATCTAAAATTATAAAAAAAATACTATGATGTATTAAATCGTTTTATCTTTCTAATGAATACTTATAGTCCAAATTTGGACTTGTGTAACCCCACTTAAAAACTGTTTTAGTAAAACAACTCATGTTTGTGTCAATTTAATTTTAACATTAAATAAATATATACTAATGTAATTTTCCATCCAAAGTGGCTCCATGGGGTATCCAAGTTGATCCATGGGTTGTCTGGGTCGGACATGACGCAACCAATAGGAGTAGGACAAGTTTCATGGTGTTTTCATATTTTTATAATATCATTTTTACCTTAAATTACACTAATTACCTATAATCGCGATTAATGAAAAAAAGTTACTATTCACCAAAAAATTATTTTCATCCCATTGAACTAAATTTTACATACTAATGATAACCATGTATGTCGGATTTTTAAAATTCAATACACATTAGTGGTAAACTTTCATTTAACTGGAAAATCAGTTTGCTTGATTACCACTTAGTGGTTTCACTATTCATCAAAAATTGGAGTTTTTCAGAAAATTACCAAAAATTCACCCTAAGCTATATTTGATATTCCGAATTCAAAAATTATTTTTATATTAACTAATTCAACGAATATAAGTAGAATTAATTAATTTAACAATTAACTCCCACTGTCAAAACCAATAGCGTGTTTTTAAGAAACAATAAGTATCAAAAGATTGATACTGGTTTAAGTCCGATTTAAAAGTTAAATTAATTCCAATGACCACTATTGGATTAAATGGTAAAAATATTTTCTAATTTTACTTTAAAACCAATTCAAAAGATTATCTAATCATATAAATAAATTAGATTAAAAAGAGGTTTTGAATTAAAACACAACATTTTACACTATTCATTAAAAATGAACTTTATCGTAAAAATACCAAAAAATTAAACAAAGTAAAAATTTGATGTCCCAATTCTAAAGAAGAGTTTTATTTGGTCCAAAAGAATTTATAAGAGTGATCAAAACTATATTTAAGGATATTTCTCCATCAAAAGGCGATAAGTGAACCTTTAGTGAAAACTAGGGCATATACGCCTAAAATTGAATTCTTTACGTATTTCAAGCCTCTACCCTTTACTGGATAAATGTAGAAACTTATAAGAACATATATAATCATATTTTAGTTATTTATATCCATTCCCACCAATACAACGGCTACATGTTAACTACCATTTCAAATAATATTATTTTATTATTAGAGTGCAATGTAAGATTCCCAAGAAACTCGTTGTTGCGTGTTGGGTACGCCATCGAGCATAGCGTCCCCTTTAAAGTCATACTAATATTTTATTCACAAATATGGATAAATATGAAAATTTCATATTCTTTATTTACCTGGGGTGTTACAAATAAGGCTTTATTCATCACTAGGGAAATCAATATTCAATACAATACATAATACCTACCTTGAAGACCCATTCAATGAATTCACATCCAATGAATTCAATAGAAGAATAGATCTTCGGACTTACTCCCAAACCCATTTAATTTTGGGGAGGGGTTTAGTGCCTCAGTTTAACCAATCCCATGGGTGTATACCCTCATATTCGATACTCCACACATCGAGTAAGTGATATGGACATGATTCAATGAAAACGTAAAACATATAACATTATCAATCATAACATATTAATGCATTAACCATTAAAATATATGGTTAAATAAACACACATTCCATATTTATGATTTAACCAATTAAAATATATTAATTATACATTCCTTAACCCATTTGATACATATACCATTTACATTGTTTAAAAATTTTAACTAATTTCCCATTAACATCCCATAAATCATTTAATAGATTAACATTATCCCAAAAACCCTCTTATGCCATGTCAAACACAAGACATAATTATTATTTATTCTACTTTATAACTAATGATAACATATCAATATAAATATTAGGGGATCTATATCATAACCAATTAAATGTACAATTATGATTTCAATTCTATGTTCCAGAAAGTGGATCACCCCATATGTGGCCCTTAACACTATCTAATCAACCTCAATGCATCCAATGAAAATCATTGGTGGTTCAATTAATAAATTAACCTATAAATTATTCATTTCTAACCTGGGAAACAAATAATATAGCACAATGGAATAATCACATAACTATATATAAATTAATTAAAACATTATATTATGTGATTTAAATTATGGAGAATCAACCTCAATTCCATTGATGAATGATCACAAAAACATTTCCTATGATTTGATATCAAAACACTTTAAAATCCCCAACATTGAATCCTATGTAAAAAAAAAGGTTTTAAGTATTTTTAAGTATAAAAATGATTTAAAATTACATAATACATAAAAATTAAGGAATAGTAGTGTTTGACTCACCCAATGCTTCAATCAATAGATTAAAAAACTCTTAATGGTTTAGAAATGTGTGGGATTGATCATTGGGGATTTTTAAGAAGGTTTCAGCACCCATGATTATTGTATAAATAAAGGAGAATAAAATAGGGTGTGGAAACTTAAAAACCTAGGGAAAATGGTATTTTTCACCATTTTTAGTGATGAACGCATTTCACAGTGCAACTTCATGGGAATCTGTCATGGTTTGAAAAACTAAAACCAGAAATATTGGGGGTGGATCTTTCCAAGCCAGAATGGTTTCACCTCTCCCATTGTATGGTTTCATCAACCATGAACCACATTATCTGGAATTGATTTAACACCATTGTAAAAAACTATTTATAGAACAAGGGACGTTAAATGGATCACCACATTACACCCTTCCATGATTCAAACCCCCAAGACACCCCTGTGCCTCCCGATACTCTCGACAGACATTGAACAAAAATATTTTTTTGGATTTAAGAAAAATAAAAAATTGAATACCTCATTGAAATTCATATATATTATAAATATGGAGATAAATGAGTGGGAGATAATATTTCTTGAGTAGTTCACACCATAAATCAGGGGGAAAATCAAATGCTAGAGTGATATGGGAGGAGGTGTGCATAAGGAGGACACACTTTCCCATCATCGAACAAGGAAGGGAGTGGGGTGGTTTTGTTCATACAGGGGAGGAGGGATACCCATGAATGGGATTTAATTTTTATTAATAAGTTTATTTATTTAATGTTATGTAAAACAATCATCACTTAGCCACAATACTATCGAAACCATTCACAAATCATTCACCCTACAATAAAAGGCCATGGCACCTCACAATGTCAGCATACACAGTAAGGGAAAACATGCTTCAACCTTCATTTAAAATCTACCAAGACACATCAAAACAAAATTACTATATATATGGTTTTTACTATCCTTTCACCCACTTTGTGGAAATATATGAAAAACTAAATTTATAATTGGGGTGACCTGATACTAAAAAATGAAGTTCAATCTAACAAAATAATTAAAAACAATTAATACCTCATGGTCATGTTATGATAATGAATGTTTTATAAATTATAATAGTTTATGGTATTGAAACCTTATCCTACCATATATTCAAATTCATATTAATTTTGATTCATTTTTTTAGAATTAATTGATTATAATTTAATCTGTTTTGAAATTACAAATGTTTCTTCAACTCATTTATTAAATGAAACCACCTTCCTCAATTATTTACACCACATTGATTATTCTAGTTCGTAAAAAATGTCAAATTTAACTTCTCATTTTCTTATATAACATTATGTTTTTTTTGTGCTTCCCAAATTTCCATCCCCAGATCATTTAGAGTACATCTGATGGTGTAATTTTAAAGAAGTGATAATCTCCTTAACCAATAACATTATTTTCAACTATTATTTATCAAATATAAATATTTTTTATTTATCAAAAAAAATAATTATGGTATTATAAATATTATTATATTTTACTATGTTTATTAAAACACCATTATATTCCCTCATTTATATCAAAATTTGTGTGAAAGTATCGCTCATACATCTGTTCAGCTTACTATTAACAAATATATATTCAATTAATTTTTTGATCATCATATTTTATGGATTTTTATTATGATGGGTTTCTTTTTATTATCTCATATTTATGACCTAATTTTAATTTTTTATAGTATAAATATCAATTCTAGCTTAATACCAACAAATCCATTAAGAAATGATAAAACAATTCATGCATATATGTGGACAACAACTTCCATGAAGTGATGTACTTTTTATTCATTCACATTTTACATGTTTGGCAATCAGGATTAATTTGATGAATATATATAATATATTTGTTATGGTAATTATATAAAATATTTTAGTTATTTATTGTCTTCATTCATTCCATCCATTAAAAAATGACAACAACATTGATGCATGCATATGGCTTACCATCTCCATGAATGGTATAATTAAAATATCAATCTCAAAATTTGTTGATTGACTTTAAATATGATTTTAAATATTATATATCATCATTATATCATTATTATCATAATGTAGAATCATTTCCCATGTTTAATATATAATAATGAAAAAACTGAACTAAAATACACCTAATAAAGAAAACAATTAACACCCAAATATGATGATTCTAATATAGAAATTTGGATAAAAGGGTTTTTAAATTTTATAAATTGATAAAATATAATATTATTATAATAAAAATGACTCTTTTTACTGATTTATAATAATTTTAAATTCATTAAACATTAATTTATTATTCTTTTGAATCAAATAAAACTCGAGGTATGGGATTTTTATCTCACTTTATGTTTGCTGGGACACATGCCTTATACACCACTTGGTTTTTATGTGGGGACTATAATAAACATGAGTATATTTTATAATTATTCCTATGGTTTAATTGGAATTTATGAAACCATATAAGGTTATTTAATTAATGTTAATTATAATTCAAATTTTACATAAGTGTTATGGGGTTTATATCATGGTCAATTTTTTTGGGATATTGTTTATAGTTATGTTATCGTGATGAAATATTAGGATAATCCACTCATGAAACATTTGAATTTTAATCGACCCTATTTATTTTTATAATTTATCTTATTTCAATTTAGTTTCATCAACTAATATTCTTAATTAGAAGTAAAAAATTTTTTATAGTATGTTGAAATCATTTCTATCTTTGGTCTAAAAAACATTAAATTTCATATACATGTTATATAATTATATTATAAATATTATTTTTTCTATTATCTTGTAATTATTGTTTTTAATTTTTAAAACTATTTGAATTTTTAAAGAATGGTTTGAAATGAATCTTCTTATCATATTACACAAAATTACTTTGTAATTATTCCAAATCAAAAATGGAAGGAATGTTATTAAACTTAAAAGAATGACTTACTTTTACCTCATTCATGTCTAATTTTTTAATTGAAGTTTTAATAAGTAGTTTAAAAAGGTTTTTCAATGAATTGTTTTTACTTTATATGTATTCAGTTTTAAAATAAATGTTTTTTCAAAATTGAATGAATATTTTCACCAATAATGTTTTAATAATCCTTTTAATGGAATATCAATTCTCAAAAGACAAAAACTCTTGATTTCACTTATAATTTACTAGGAATGTTATCCAATGATATAATCCATATTCATTCTCTAGATTATTTATGAATATTATTGAATAATATTTATGTAACCAATTTCATCTACTTGAGTTATAATATGATAAAAAAATGTAATTATTTTGATTCCCATTTCATATCAATCAGTTCTGATATGGTGAAATATTTAGGAAATAGAATTATTTTCATACGTTATGATATGTTGTATGGATTATGATCCTATGAAATACATATTTATGTCTTCAAATATATTATGGGTAGTAAGAATATATTCCTCTAAAGTATTGGGTGAATATTGATATATAGTTTGAGAAAAAAAATTCTATAATGAGGAGTGGTAGAATTAAAATGAAAGACTATATCTACTGTGATGGTATTTGGAGTAATTTTGAGTACTACCATTGTTTGTGGATGTAACCCGTTTGAAAATAATGGCTATAGAAGTGGAAATTTTAAACAAAAAATGAATTTTATGCTTATTTGAATGAATAAAATCTACTTATAATGTATATGCTAAGATTTCAGGGTTGACATTATTTAATTCATGTATGATCCATCTATTATTATCCCATATGATTTATTCAATGAATTATGATTATGATATATGATATTCTTGTTCTGGTTTTAAAACAATAATATCATTTACTTATACACTTATGCCAAAGTTATACTTATGTGATCGTTACTGTATCCCTTTTTTATCACTAATGATCATCTTTAATAATAATTTTTGTATTTTCCCTAGGTTATGAACAATGGAATTAAGTTTGGAATATCTATGATGGGTGATAGATAGGATGAAATAAGTCTGAGATGATGTAGATATTTTCGGAATCATTTGATTATGTATCCATGTTTCCAAAGATAATTGTACTAAAAGATTACATAATTAATTGAAATATTATGTAATGAATACAGATCAGGTAAGATGTGATAAGTATGTACAACAATTAGGGGTCACTAAATCTATGGAGGGTTTTATGGGGGTAATGGATTATTTTTGAAGAAAATAGATATAATTATGAATTTTTACACTATAATATGAGTATTTATATTGGTATTAGAACATTGTTAGATAATGAATAAGGATATGACATGAATACCACATATCATTACTTCCTTACTCACATTTCACAAAAAAATAACAGTACACCATTTTTTTCCTAGTCATGTAGCATTGCATCTACAATGATAAAATTTAAAATATTGTTTCATAGATTAATTTAGAGATTAATACCTATGTATTTGGGAAAATTTAATTAAAGTAAAAATTGGGACTCATCTAATTATATTGAACACTAAGAATTCTTTATAATAATGGAAAATAACTCCTCTCTTATAAAAATAATAAATTTGAAAAGTCATCTTCAAGAGGTAAATTATTTTGGACGGAAAATGATACTAGGGAGAGATGTCTGGGTGAAATTTTACTAACTAATAAAAATAATATGATACATTTATTGAAATAATAACCACTTTGGATAGTAGATAACTTATTGGAGGGGGAGGATCCACTCGCTTGAATTCTTGTATTTTCTATAACATTATTTTTCTCTTTCTTTTATATTATATTGACTTATACCACTCATATCCTGAATATTTTTTTGTTTAATGGTGGGGGCTGAATAAATTAGTTATTGTATGATTTGATGGTGGGAATATTATAATTTAATATTAAAAGAGATTTAATTGAATTATTGTAACTCTTTTTATTTTTAAATGGTTTTTAGTTTTTTTGCAGAAATAGATTTTATATATTTTTTGTTATTTTTACTTTTAAACATTATGTATTTCATTGTTATGAAATATTTTATACCTAAAATATATTTTAAATAATATTAATTTTTTTCAGAATCATGGAGTGTTTTTTTAGGTATTTTTAAACATGTGGAGAATAAACGGTGAACTGTTTTGGACTCTTTTTAATTTAATTATCCATATTTATATTACCAAGGTCTTTAGAATAATTAACATTCCAAATTTCTAACATTTTAAAGATATTATTTATAATAAATATATTTTTATGAAATATTTAATCATCATAAAAGATTAACATGTGTGAAAATATGGAAATTATTATGGAAACATTCATTTAGTGAATTGATATTATTTCAAGATTTATTTTTAAAATATTATGATATCATTAACAAGGCAAGATTAAATTTTACCCCAATCACATATCTCTAAAATTTATAATTTTTCTAAATTATTTTTTAGACCCTTTATTCTTGTATTACTTAATATGTTTTCAACCTTAATTACAATATCATTTCACTTCTCTTCGCTGATGGATATTGCTACAACTTTTACTACACCACTAGAGTAAATGATATATATTTTTTCACCTCATAAGATAGGTTTTCATTATGTGTAGGTGTGGATTTATTGGGAAGGAATATGGTAATAAATATTCCATGAATCAAGGAATATATGTTTTTAGGGGAATGACTGGTGAGGTTGGTATTTATAAGAATTTGAGAGCGGTGTTTTTGAATATTACATACTATGGTTTGTTATTTTGACTCAAGACTATAAATAGTATAGATTTTCATGACTATATAAATAAAATAGTGTATTTTATTTTTATCTAATGGGTTTTTACATCATCCTTGAATAAAAAATTCTTGTATTTTTCCTAAAATGTTAAATACCAAATATTACTTTATTTCGATGTACACCATAATTTCAACTATTTTAGAAAAATTCAAAAAATCACCAAATCCATATTTTTCTATCAAGAATTTACAAATTAGGTAGATATAATGGAAATAATATGCTAAATATGATAAAAGTAATTTTTAAAAATCATCTATTTTTAATTTAAAAATACCAATTTTAATATTATGCTTAATATTTTAATCCTTTGAAAATTTACATATTTTATCATAAAATTATTTTATCATTATAATAATAAATTATATCAATCTATCAACAATATTTTGGAAAATAATTTTTTAGGTAATTATATTTATTAATGGAGTAAATTATGTAAAAATAAATTTTATAAAAAATTAACTACATTAATGTTATCATTTTTTTATAAAAAATTATTACCTATACCATGGAATGATAATACCACTTTTTTATTTTATAAGATACTTAATTATTTGTTTACAATAAAATAATTTATTACACTCTTCTAAAAATCATCTTATTATTCTGAACAGTCGTATTAATAATACAATGTTCAGAATACTATGCCAATGGTCATATTGAAAAATCAATTGATTATATTTGGAATAGTTATATAGGATCACTAAATCCAATAAATACAACATATATTATTATTACTTAATTATATTATAATTTCACTCAATGATATATATATATATATATATATATATTCATTTCCAAGTTGAATACATAATTATTAATTTTTTATCTCATTTCAACAGTATTGTTCATGGGTTGAATTCTTATAGTGGATAAAGAATATCAAAATTTTCAAAAAAAATTAATTTATTTTTCATTTTTTAACTCATTATAATAATTTAAATTTTTAGTAAAATATTTATTCATTAAAGTTAATTATTCAATTAATATAATAATAAAAAGTTACTTTAATATATAGTGCATGTTATTTATAAGAAATTATAACATTTTACATAATAATAATAAAGGAAAATCATTTATTAAAATTTTATCCCATAGATTTTCTTCTTAAAAAATTTCACCCCTATTTTTTTACATACAATGGTAAAAATAGGTGAGGGTTGTTATACTATTTCACTTCCTCGAGTTCCCAGGTCACCTGATCATATATTTTGTTTTTTAATGTCTTTTTAGTACGTTATTAGTCTTGTTGCATATAAATTTATCTCTAAATTCAAAAATCATCTCTATATATGGGAGACTATTTCCATGCTATAATAAATCAAATTTAATTAAATTTGAGGGATCATGAATTTACATCCTCAAGAGGCTTGTGTAGAAAATTTAATGTTTATCTGAAATGGTTAGTGGGATTTCAATCCAATTTCCATGAAACTAATGCGGTTACAAGTCTTAATGTGAATGATGTAAAAATGACATGGATCTCTTTTCATCAACATTCCCATGACACACTTCCATGAAGATATTTGGAGTATAAAATTATTCCTAACCTCAAACTACGAGCCTAATTAATAATTTATCGAAAGTATCTTTTCTCATCCTTGGGTGGCTCTCATGTTCTACTGAATAATATATTTTTTCCACTATTTTTAGACCATCTCATGTCAGATTATCTTAAATTTGCATATTTTATCCCAACACAAATTTGTTTTAAATTTTTTACCATAAATGGAATCATGTTACTCTATTTAGATTCTTGAGTGGAACCAAATATTGTAAAAGAAATTTACTTGATAAATATATATATACCATTATCCTTATTGTCCATCAATCATTATCTCAACAATTATTCAAGGGTATTCTATAGTGATCTCAAATTTTCCACCAATTTTAATGTGAAAACACATTCAAAAATTTAATTTAGTGTTTAGATAAAATTGATGTGTTTTCCATAATATATAGGTAAATAATAGATTTTTGTAAAATATAATTGATGTTGTTTTTATATAAATTCCCACCAATTCTGTTGTGTATATCCATACATGTTTGTTATGTATTATGTTCCATCAAATTATAATGATATTCAAAATAATTTTACGATAATCCACTACATTCCATATATAATTCATTCCTCTGCATGTATTGGAAGAGGAATTAAAATGTATATAGTTTGTGTTCCTATTTCACTGTACATATGGTAAATGGTTACATAATACCCATATAAGTTTTCCTTTTATTCTTTAATTTCTAACAAACCATAAAATCTGATGTATATTCTATAATTTCATTATTTATATTTTACATTATATAGTGATCTCACAATATTTGATATTTCATTGTGATCCCTTGGTGGATGGAGCAGATTGAGCTATATGCATCATTAAATTAACCATCATGTTATTTTCATTTTATTATATACATAGTTGTGACCCAAATCATAAAACGAATTCATCGTTAATTTTTTACTATTAGTATTTCCCTTTTAATATAGCTTACATCATCATACTAATTTCTACATCATCTTGTTGAGAATCCATTATCTTCATTACAAGGGGCGGTTGAGAACTTATTTGACAAAGGAATGATGATATTTCTTCTTTTAGGATTCACATATCCATAATTTACAAGTCTATGAATTTTTATCCCTTCATAATTCTCACAATTGATATGGTTGATGTATATTGCCTTCATATAGAATATACCCCTTTATTTTTGTTCTACAGATGGTAGTTGGTTGGGTAGTCGTAGTATATGACCATATCTAACCATCTTCATTGGTTTACATTATTAAACCTATATAGGGATATATACATTATCATTTTACAATCCATATATATTTCACAATCCTCCTTAGAGAGTTAATTCTACACAATTACAAACATAAATATCAATGCATCCAACATCAGATCATTTGTTCGATTGTATGTTAAAGAACATTCATTGGATTCTGTTTTAGGATATCACTTTATAAGTATTCATTTGTACACATCCCAAATACATTTGTGAAGCATAAATTTTTACAATGAAAATTTCCCCACCATTGGGTCATGTATGGATTGGTGGAATGATAAGACTTATTTAGGATTATGTAATTATCTCTATAGAACCATCCATCCATAAAATAATTAAACCCTTCAGATTTATATTGATTAGATGGTTTAAATATAGTGGAATTTTTCTCACTAATTATTTGAAATACTAGCATGTCCAAGGAAAATATAGGTCTCTATTACTAATGATGGTTTCATCCACCCCATAATTACACTTATTGTAGAATGGTGTGCATGTATCCATTTTTCGGTGATAAAAGATCCTATGAATGATAATTCCACCATTCAATAACTCATAATTAACATACTTTTAATAAAACCTCTACCTTCATAGATTCTTTAGTCCAATATTGAAATTAGCCTAATGACCATCTTTAATTTTACAGCTTATTAATATATAAAATGTAGAGACTACCAAAAATTTGTTTTGGAATTCACTAAATAGTCAATTAATTAATTCGATAAGGTTTAAAATAAAGTTGGGGATATATATTATAATTAGTATGAACACATATTTTCCATACCATGTTCTAAAGTATATTTTGGAAACACATTCCTTTTTCACATTTAATTAGTTATATCATGAACTACGTTCTACCATATTGATGTACTACTGACAACATGGTTGATTATGAAATTCATCAATTCGTGGAATGGGATGAATGATATTTAAATAGATTTGATTGAGTTCATGATAACCAATGCACATAATTATTGATGAGTTCTTTTTCCTGATGATGAGGATTGATGAACCCCATAGTGAGGTACTCATGCATATAAAACCAATTTCCTAATTCTCTTGTAACTACTTATTCAATTATTATTACACAATAATGTCTATTATATGAATTATATTATATATTGGTAGGGATTTGGTTATAAGTTCAATGAAAAAATAGTAACATGGTATGGTCAAAGACTATGAAATTTTTCAAGGAATAAACCTTTATAATCCTTCACAATGGCAATGTCGTCATGAATTATTGTCTCTTTAGTGTCAATAAATAGATATAGATATTAAAATAAAATTTAATTATATATACCCAAGATAAAATTATTCCAATGGATATTAATCCTTCTCCTTACATATATAAATGTCATATGGTGACTTGGGATGGGAATATTGATCTGCCTCTCTTGATAGTTGATATTGTAATTATATAAGGACATATAATATATAGAAAAGATTTCATCAGAATCCACTAATAGATGTATGAATTGATTTTTTGGGCGATAAAATCCACAAGTATATCAAAATGAAAAGTTATATACATGAGAATAAATAATTTACAAATTTGATGTTCTAACACATAAATCAATGCATATTCTTTTAGGTGGTGTATGAAATGTTGTGCCAAACATTAATGATATAGAATAATGCATATAGCAAATGCAATATAGAAAATTTAATGAACATGGAAGGATAATGAGATACAATTTTTCTATTAGATCTTTGTTGTAGTAATTTACTATATCTAAAAAACATAAGGATGAGAATACATTGAACTAAAAATAATATGATAAGGGAATATATGATGTTTAAAGGAATGTATTATAAATGAATCATAAATCCTATATATTTTCTCTATATTTATAAATCTCGGTTATCCATAGTAATGATTTTTATATGTTTTTCTAACATAACAATATATTTAAGTCCTTCATAGTGTGGTTTTTTCAATGTTTAAAATCATATACCATGGGAGTGCCAAACTATGTGTATAGAAGGGCCTCTTTTTCCTGTACATTGTCAAAATCGAATTATTAATCAATGAACCATTTTTATATCATTTCCGAGTTATAAATATATTCTATAAATACATCCACTTGTAGTAAACAAAAGGGGATTAATTAAATTGGAACCATTGAATCAATTCATCAACCAAATTAAAAGTCATTTTACTATACAAAGATTTATCCCCCGGGTTTTTAATAATGTATTCATGTCATAATATCCAAAAATAACAAGTATTTAAAATTATAATAAGTAATGATCCCAAATCTATTTAAAAAAATTATTACATTATTTTTATAAAAAATATTCCCTTAAAAAAATAACTTTATGTCCTAGTGTCTTCAGAAGACTCAATACAAAAAACAAAAAAATTATAGTAAAATAAAAATTATTTCTTTTAATATTTATTATAATATCTGAAATCCCTTTGAGCACAAAAAAGGCATAGGATAACCTATGGAGATTATAAAACAATGTGGTGAGGTATAAATCCCAAAAAGTTATAAACTTGATAACAAACCATAAAATGTGAGTGATCAAGAATAAAATGTTATTGTAAAAAAGAATCATAATTAAAAATCATTTCAGATAATAAAATATGGATATTGGTTTCATAAGATCATGGAATCAATGAAAGTTAAAATATATATACCATTATATCATCATAAGTCAAGTATTACCACCAAGACTACATCACAAAGTGGATATATTAGCATGTTCAAATTGGTTAACTCCTTTCTCCCATCCATACCATATTATTTGATACAAATAATTACCCAATTAATTGTAGAACATTATCTAAAAACCTATATTAACATATTTATGATTATGTGAGAAACAAAAAAAATAAATCTTCAGGCATAATCATAAGAAATATCCTTGGAATGAAATGGGTTACGTTTCATTGACTCATATCAAAATAGATGGATATATCTTAAATATTTAATGGAGAAGAAGGAATTAAATATTTTTGGATTTAAAATCCAATTATATTATAATAGGTCAGAAAATACTATGTTCATTTTATAATTCCATCAAGATTAATGGTTGTAAATGTTACCCATCATGGGGTTGGAATTTGAAGCAATCATTTTTGGAAATAAACATGAGGAATGTATTAACACATAAATAGAAGGTATAATAATCTAGGTATATTTATGGGAGATAGATATAAATAATTTAGTAACATTATATATCATTAAATAGATAGAATATGTGATTTGTAGAGAGAATATCCATATGAAGAATACATTCGCAGTTCAGAGAGACCCCTTATTTTATGTTCCTAAATCATTTCTTTAAATTAACATAATATCAATAATAATAAAAAATTAATTTTTTTACTAAATAATACATAACAATTAAGATATATATTTTATTTATTATAATTTTATTGTGTTTAACTATAAATATTTCACCGATAAAAAATTAATAATTTCTTTGTTCTGAAAGAAGTTGTTTCATAGTTCCATGGTCGGGTATCTAATGGATTATTATTGAATATCATTTCAAACTATACTAGAAATCAAGATGTGAAATGATAAATTATTCATCTAAATATATAAATATAAATGTTCCTAATCTCCCAGATTTGTTCTGACATGGGTATGATAAAATTTGTATGCTAATACTAACATTATATAGTTTTTTTAATTAGCTCGTCTTACTGAGTGTCCTAATCATGGTTAGTTATATTCAAAAAAATGTTAATTGAAACATTAAATAGCCTAAAATATTTCTTAATATGAATATATTAATCATATTTAATGACAATTTTTTCACAACCATCCTATAATATGGTGGATAAAAATGGGGTACGTTGTTTTGGGAGAGGGTAAACCAACCATAATTTATCCACATTTTCTATTTAATAATCTAAATAAGGGACAATATCAGATGGATATTCAGTTGAAATAAAAAATTTATAATATATTTATGATGATTTATTCCTCACTTAATATTTGAAGACGGTGGTTGTGATAAGGTAGATAATGATATGAGTTTAAAAAATGATAAATTGTGAAAATCACATTTTATATTTCCCCCCCTTGAAATACTCTTTAAGGAACCTTGATATTTTTTGGGATGATAAAGTAAGAACTAGGAGTTGTGGGATTTTATTCCGAAGGTATTTATATATAATTATTTAAATCTAAAAGTTTTATAAGTTTTGAGGAGAAGTAGTTTTTAGGGATGGAACTTATAAGTGTTGAAGCGTGGGGATTATGCAGAATATATATATTTGTTAATAATTTGGGATAGAGAATATATATATTATTTAATATTTTTAATATATATATATATATTTGTTAATATTAGTTTGATAAAATTGGGTTTATCATTATCCATGACTCAAAAAAAAATTTATTTAGGCTATAATGTTTAATATTCCTTTTTACAATATTCTTCTACTCACAAAAATTAATTATATTTTAAAAAAATAACAGAAATCCAAGATAAATGTTTTTTTATATTCTTTAAAATTTTTTATTTTTTTGAAAATATATTTTTTAATATGATATAATTAATTAAAAAATTAAAAAATAATTTTTTTAAATACAAATATTTATATTATTATATATTCTTTAACCCCTCAAAAATATTAATAATTTCTCCAGAAAATTAATTATCATCAAAATAAAACATAATATAAATTTATAAACATACTTTTTGAAATTTATAATCCTTTTAAATTATTATATTTGTAAATAAAGTTGAATTTAATTAATAATGTGTAAAAATAATAATAAAATGATAAATATTTCATTTCTAAAACTTTTACATAATCGTACAATGGTATATACATATCATATTTTCTATTTTTAATATACCGATATATTATTTTATATATATATGTTTAGATATTTTTTTGATGGCCTCGTTACAATTAATAATGGTTATATTGCAACTCCATGGGCATATTACTATTCATGTGGTCAGATTTAGTATTCCTACATTCAAATTTTAAACCGTAATGTGGAATCTTAATAGCCTATAAATACTTCATGTTAAATTAATTATTAATTAATTTTAATTTTATCTCAGGGATATATTTATTTCCATTTTCAAGATGAATATTGTATTACTAATATTTTTTCACATTTCTACATTGTTTTTCATGACTAGTTATTTTGAATGATCAAGCATATAAATATGTTCATATTACAATTATATAATTATCCATTGTCTATCCAATTGTATTATTTTTTATTTTTTTCCTATATTATTTTTTAAATTTTATATTTAGAAAAACATAATAATATTTCATTGGATTATTCATGTTCTTCAAGTGCGTTATACTACATTTAAAAATATTACACAACTATAAGATTCAATATTTTTTTTGTTAAAATTCAATGTCGTCCCATTATATAAATAACATAGAATATAACCACTTTTCATCGACCATTCCAATCATTCCAAAAATATCATGACCCTAACATTTGTATCAAAATATACTTCCCACCCTAGGTTACTATATCAAAAAAAACATGTCGATAAACCTCTCCCCAAACCTCATACCCACCAAAAATCACCTACAAAAAGATTACAGACACTAAGAGGTCTTTAAAATCAAGTTATATTTGGAAAAATCAGATAATGGACTACCCAAAAGTTCAACTCTATCACCAGGGTGGTTAATTAAAAGAACAACCTCTATAGTGGGTGTACACAACATGTACCTTGTGCACACAACATATTTATCTAATGGATTTACATAACCATATACCACAATCCAACATATTGGGTACTTACCATGTATATATTATTAACTAGTTCTACACATTGTATCACCCATATAGGGTACATGGCCCTATACGCTACAGGGGGTTTGTCTAAATATTCTCTACAACCTATAGATGTGTACAATTCATGATGCCTTCATCGGTAAATTACATGAAATTTTTATATAGCAAGAGGTCTTTTTCAACGTACGCAACCACACCCCATGCCACTCTATATGAGGATTGTCAAACTCTATCTCTCTCTCATTCACTCACACACACACAAACACAACAGTTAACCATTATCTTATAACCTCCTCCAAAAATGAAGGTCACATGACACCCATTCTTGGGATGACATGTTATGAATATGGGTTTTTTTTAATATAAATAGATTATGTGGACTCTAAATTCCCTTTTTATCGCAAAAACCCCAATAAAGGCTCTCATGGAACAATAATGACACATATAAGGAATTAATGCATAAGAATAAAATAATATATGGTAAAATATTGGAAAAACTCAATTATTGGATTCCTAGTGTGTAAAAATCTATTGATTCGAGATTAGATCCACACCACTCAGACAATTCGTCCTTATCTACATGATTTGTTAAAGCCCAACCTGACCCCGTATTCTACCTCCTAATATTTTCTTATATGAGCATGATAAAAGAGATAAATTCCACTCATGGTGTGCATAGTTAGTGGAAAGGGGTGGAAGATGTTAAGATAATAATAAAAATGAAAAAATGGAAAAAATCCTACTTAAATAATTCAAACAAATAATTAAAACCAAAAGTGAGTTTACACACCCATTAATGAAAAAATCCCATATTCTAGAATATAATTCGAAGTTTGAATTTAATTTTAGACCACTAAAATGAAAACAAAATTCTCCCAAAAATCAAGTAATATTTAATTTATAAAATTATAAATATCCACTATGAAAATGAATGACACAATGTTACCCCAATATAGTTTATTAAGGTAAAAATCATATTTTTGGACTACCAGAGTAGATATGAAATTATTTCATGATACTATAATAGAAAAAATTAGTATTTCCCTCCTAAAAACCAATTGGATTTCTATTTCAAAATTCCTAAATAGTTGAAAACACATGGGGATGCAAGTAATCAGAGAGGGACATAATTATTTTGAATAATCATAATCATAAAAATCGTATTCCATAGATACCCACCAACACATTCAATACATAATAGGATTCAAAAAATACCTTTTCACATTTGTGGGATTAGATGATCAACTGTTTCACCATACAGGGATTTGGCATTCTCGGTACGTAGATTTCTGAGATGATGAGATATAAAACATTAATGACTGTATTAGAGGGTTATAAAAAACCCAAAAATCACCAAAATATTATCTATTGATATGCATTCCAAAATAACATAAAATCATAATTACATAATTTAAATATTAATTAATAAATCAAAAAAATTTGTTAGATAAATAAATAGTTAAAACATAGTTACAATAAATCTATATCAATAAGGATGATGGTATAATTTGATAATAACACGAGTGAATCATAGTGAAAAAAAATGATGTTGACATTGATGAAAAGTAAATTAATTAAAACTATATAAATATGATTATTAGAAGGTAATAAATCTCATTTTATTCTCATAGTTTTTGTGGAAAACATAAAATTCTATAGAATAATTGTATTAAGATTTATTTTTAAAACTCCTTGGATACAAGTTAAATAATCTTTTTAATAAATATTGGTCTTTATGGTTCCAAAATAATGTCCAACAGTAAATATAAATAAATAACACCCTTGAAAGGAAAGTGATAATTAACCCAGATAATAAAACCTTAATATTATTCATTTAAAAATTCATTAAAAATAATATTATATTTAAAAATAATTTTAAAAATCATTTTGGAGAATATAATAACATTATAGAAATAATATAAAATAATGGGATTTGAAAAGAAGGATATATTAAAAAATATAAAAATGGAGGGCATTCTATATAATCATTACTTCAAATTATTTTCGGAATAAATTGGAATAATGTGATAAAAATATGGGAAAATATAAATAATAAATAAATGATAATAAAATTGATATGGTTTAAGATAAAGACCTATTTATTTCAATAATAAAAATTTAATCACGAATAATCCCGATAAAATGCAAGATTGCATTTTAAACCATAATTTTAGACATATAATTAGTTACCAATTTCATAAAAAAAATTCATTAATTTATAATTTTTACAAATATAAATAATGACTATATTTATATTTATATTTATAGATAAAATTCCCTTCCATTTCACTATTTAACATTTATTAATAATAAATTGTTAAAGTCAAAATCTTGGTGTTAACTATTCTCTTGCGAATGATTGTTTTGGTTCAACGGTTCTAGTATATTTGACTAGAACATGGTTAAAAACCATAATATTTTCATAAATATGATAATAATTTATTATGTAATATTTTATGACTTTCAATTAACGCTATTGATGAAATGTGGGATGGGTCATTCCTGGATGGTGTTGTTAGCATGGTAACATTTAACATATATCCATTTTCTAATGGATAGGAGGGGTGGAAATTAAATAATATTCTGTCTTTAAATAAGTATATATATATAAGGTATATTATATTTTCATTTGATACATAAATATTTAACTATTTATGAATGTAAGTGATGAAAAGTAAATTATATAACTTCATGAAGAGAGTAATATAGACATATACATGAGTGATATTTTCATTTTCCACAAGATGGGATGAGGTAGATAATTATTTTAGAATGGTAATTATATAATAAAATTTAAATCATTATACTTATTACAGTATTTTTATGTGGTTATGGAAGATATGGAGGAGATGAGAGAAGAACAAATCATAAATGGACTTGTTTTTGTCGATTACTTCTTCAATAGGATCCCTTCATTGTTATAACCAATAAAACATCTAGAGTTAGAGTTTTTGAGAGGAATGATCAAGTTGGATGACTGGAGAGGAGTATGGAATTGACCTATGTAGATCATGGTCATGCTAAAGTGATGATGTTTTGTGAGGATATGAAAATTAGAGGTCAACTTTTATAAGTCAGAGGAGTGACACCCATGAAAATATTATGTACCATTACATATATTCTATTTAATTCTTGATGGAAATTTGTAAAATGGAAAATGATTTAATAAATGTAAAATTATTGTATAAATAAACTCTTTTAATAATATAAAATCATTTTTAAACATATTTTTGACTTTATATCATGGTTAACCCTTTTACCTTATTTAACATTAAGAATAATGACTATATAATTTCCACGGTAAATTTTTTTAAAAAAAATTATTGAATATATAAATTTTTTTGAATTATTACTTCAAACATGGAATCCATTTTATATGAATACATTTATAATAGTTGAAGAAATTAACTCCAATATTTTATCACAAAACATATAAAACCCATTTTATAAAAACAAATGTATATCAAAGTATAAAAAATTTTTTATTCTCATTATATTAATTGTGAAAATGATTAGAAGAAATCTAATTTATTACATTTATTATTTTTTACTGTGATCATTAAAATCAATCATCATTAGTTTTTAATGTAACTTATTATGGTAAACACACATTTATCACAAAAATACTATTTTTAAAAAAATTATATCTTTCTACATTCAAATGAATTAATATTTATTTATAAAAATTTTATAATCAATTATTGAATTGTGATAAATATTTAATCATGTTTAAAATATCCCTATTTTTAATACCCAAAATACGAACATTTTCTTTTTAATAAATTAATATATATATATATATATATATATATATAATAATTTATTATATTAAAACATTTTCATTTATCCAAGACATATTATACTAGATTTCCATACCATTACATAACCATTTTACATGTTACATTAAGTGATTTTATTATTTCATCAATATATGTTAAACCTTTCATTTCTTAAAAGTAATAAATTTTACATAAAATGAATAATTAATAAATAGCTAAAACTAGTTTCTATAGATTCATGTGTAGTTTTCTTAACTGATTTATACATATTTTTTTATAAAATAATTTATATGATCTATATTATAATTTTTTTCAATATTCATTGACTTTATTGTATTAATGTAATCAAAATTTATCAAACATGTTTCATTTATTTTATATAAAAAATATTATAAAATCACGGGGTTTTAAATCATGTGTCTTAGGGACCTAAATAATGGTCAGTTTTAAATGATGGCTGTAAAAGTGTTTTTCTGAAGAGGATTAAAAGTGGTGGGTCAATAATTTTTATATTAAATAATAATTATTCAATTTTATTTGAAATTTAATAAAATTATTTTTTAGGTTAGAATCCATAGACGAAGATCCCATAAGTGATAAATATGTTTAAGAATGTTTAAATTTGTATACAAACCTCTCACGACTATAGAATTTTGATTTTGAGAGTAATTTTGATATGTGTGGCCACCCACCCTAGTCTAATCCTGTGGTCTAGGTAATAGTTCCTACTAATGTTCGTTGACATTCCCAATAAAACATAGGTATGAAATAAATTCCATGAACTTAGAAAAAATAAGGGGATAAATTTCATTGAAATAAAACATAACAAGATTATATAAAAAATATTAACAAAAAAACTATATGATTCATGGAAAAAAATAAAACAATAAAATGTAAACCAAATAAATTTAATATATTTATAAATAGTGAAAATAATGTAAGACAAATTAGTTAAACCAAAGGACATACAACATAGTAAAATTCATGTGGTTTTACTCCATAGAGTGCATAAAAGAACACATAGAAAAAAACAGCAACCGGTAGAAGTATCATAATGATGAATCATTAAGGAACTATGATACCAATGATATCCCAATATCCAAGTAAATATCATTAATTTAACCAAATTTCACCAAATGGGTGTGATTTTTAAATATAGTAGGTAATCCAAAAGTACATCCCAACACATGCCATTAGTGAAATAACATGATAGAACACATCATAAAAAACAAGAGAATATGATGTACAATACTTTTTTAATCCACAAATATGTTTTGTTTCTAGAAACATTCTACAAGTTTATGACTATTTCATACCACATAGGATAATTATCTAATTATTACACTAACAACCACACAAATGAATTTGTACCATAGGTATCCTAACACTTGCATGTGGTGATTCATCCTATCACCACATCATCCCTTGATGACCCACATTGATATTGGATCTTTCAACCATTAACAATCCATTATTCTCTTTTTGATGGCATCACATCCGACTATGATCTAAAACTTTATACATGAATGCACTCCATCCACACATTCCATGTTCAAGTAAAAACAACAATTTTCTTTGGAAACTATTGTATTCAAATCATTACATCATCCACCTTATGTATATTATTCAATCATTAATGATATAGGTACTAATTTGAATACAGTTCTCTAAAAAAACCATGTGTAATGGAATTTAAAATTGAACCACCATGTTACAAAATTAGTAAAAGTGGATAAAATCTACCTACCTCTCAGTGGTTGATGAAAATGGATAACAACCTAAAGAATATTCACGATTGGGATTGACTGAACTATTCCTTAAACAGATCCAACAAGATCTCATCAATATACAAATCATATATTTTGATTCATCCATATCTGAATAGATGTAATTTTCATGGTAACATAGTATGCAAAGATCTAATTAGGATGGGAAAAAATGGGGTCAAATTTTTTTATAGAGGTATGACAATATATGATTCATCACTATCAAAATCAGGACCAAATAGAATAACAATAGCATTTTAGATGATAGGATATGAGTTTTATAAATTGGATGAATTTTTTAAATATGAGTGTTTTAGGGAATATATATAGGTTAACAATTAATTTTGATAGAATTAACCACACAACACATGGTTTGACCACATTGTTTTTCAAAACATGTACCAACCACACACATGTCGTAGAACAACAACTAGATTGCAACAGAATTAGGAAATATTGGAGTGGATATAATCTCAAGTTCATCCTATCACATAGTTTGATCACATAGTTTTAAAACTATTATACCCACCATGATCCTCCACTTTCTATATAAACATGTTTTGACCTACAATTTCTATATTTTATCCAACTGTAAACCAACAATACAACTTACAAGTGGAACCCAATGAAAAATTTTAGGGATTCCTAGAGATAGTTCCTGGTCTCCCCTACATGTACGAAAATAATTCACGTCTAGAAATACATCCACATTACTCTAAAACACAACAAAATATTCCGTAACTCATCCAATGTTTTATATAACCTAAATATATATAATAAAATGGAAATGTGTCTTGTTCTATGGTTGTAATATTATTACCATCATATAGAGACTCATGTATTTTATAAATTATAATACATTATTATTAGTATAAAAATCTGTTAATTAAACACCAAATATTGCATGTAGTACTATCATTATAGGACTTTCAAGATAATTCTAAATTTGATTCTAATGTAAAAAATCTTTACTATACATTTTTAATATGATCGCAAACTATTTCAATCTTTAAAAACATTATATAATATATTATAGAATATATAGAAAAAAATGGATGATCTAAAAATCCTAGTAAGTTGATAAATATGGAATGGAAAAATAAAATGTAATTTATAGGTATAACATGATATAAAAAATGTAAATGTTTATCTTTAACCACTTTTGAGCATATCATATTCAAAATAATATCATCATAAAAGAAAATCATAGGAAAATATGGCACCAACATAATACATGACATAAATATAGGATAAGGCCGACCACCAAGAAAACATCACATACTGGGAAGTGTAATATATTCGATTTGGTTCACTCCCTAACCGCATACATGATGTCTAATAAAAAAATAAACTACCAAATGAATTAAAGAGATATATAATTCTATGCTCCACAGTCACAATCATATAATTTAAATGAATATGGTTTTCACAATATTTAAATCAATCCCAAAGCACAAAAATAGGAATTTCCCATGGAAATCATATGGGTTTCATATTCTTATCTAAAATCATAATCAAGGTAATGGACACACTTATGGAATATAAGAGATTTCCATGGACCACATATTACACAACAAAATTTATAAAAATAATATTGGTATATATTTAAGATACACACAGATATATATATATATAATTTAAATGAAATATGTAACATCAGGGGGTTTTATTTTAATAAAAATTCAATTAAATTATTATATATAATATTTATTGATAAAAATACCAATTTTAATTTAGGAAAACTCTTTAAAAATACAAAATTTAATAAATAATAAAAATTATTTTCATTTATAAACAACGTAACTTATATAGGGAAAATAAAATAATTAAGTGGTCAGGATGTTGGAAGTACCATATAAGACACATAAGTAATAAACCAACATTCAAAATTTTGTAATAATGTTAAAATGTACATCATTAAATATTATTTCATGAGATTCATTTAAAAAAATTATGTGAAGTGAAAGGTTTGTAATATTGTTTTTAAAAATAATTTGGAAACTGTGAAAAATATTTTTTGAAAATATTTTTTATGACACACCATGACATTATACTTTATATTTTCGAGTAAAATTAATTTTTTGGATAACTTTCTTTACACACAACACCATGTTAAGAGTACCATACATAAAAAATGGGATTATCTTGTATGCAAGATTTATTTTTACATCTTTTTAATGGTGAAACTATTATCAACTAAATTTTCACATATTTATCAATATTAATTTTAAAAATAAAAATACATTTTTAAATTAATAATGTGAAAAATATCTAAGGGTTATTGTTTGGGATTTTTCTGAGAAACTACATTTTTTTATGAATATGGTAAAATTCAATAATTTAATTAAAAAAAATATTTTCGTTTAAATAATGAGTAGTGTTTAATTGTCTATTAATTTTTTATGCAAGCCTTATTAAAATTTTAATATATTAATCAAATTTGGGTCATTGTAATCATTTTTATATTTAAATTAGATATAAAAAATTATTCAAATTTTAAACATTTTTTTAAAACTAATTTTCTCACCACATCTACAGGACTAGAATTAATATTTATTATCCCACTTTAGTAATATGAATATCCAAAAATGGATATACATAGTTTTAATCATAATAATATTAGTCGTATAATATGTTCAACTAGAATTTTTGACCAAAAATATTAGTAAATGTGACAACAATTATTAACTATGATTATGGTTAAATTAATCTCAATAAGGGACTAAACATTAATATTAAGAACATAAATGACATAAAATTTTACCCAAAATACATTGGATACCAACGTATTAGAAAATATAACATCATTGTTGGAATTTTATAGGATATTGGTATATTTTTAAATGGATGTTCTTGATATAAATGTTTAAATAAGGAAAAATACTAAAATGTAACATTCCTTACCATTAAAATTTATAATACATTAATAAATGTAAAAAATCATATTTTCAGTCATACATATCCATTTTAAATATAAATGTGCTATTATGATGATAATAATTTATAAATAATTTTTATAGATTATTTATTTACATTATTTATTTTGAAATTTCAACGTAGTTATTATTTAGTTAATAATTAACATAAATAAATGATAATATAAATATTATTGGTGAATTATATTGATTGAATTGTTATGATTAATCTTTATAGATGAATATATCATGTTATATAGTTATAAAATAAATATATTGGAATTCAAATATTGCGTTGATATTTTAAAATTATAATTAAATTAATAATGTCAAAATTGACATTTTCATATTCTAGAATAAATGCTATATTATTAAATGAATTAAAATTAATAAAATTCATATATTCATCAAAATAGTTTTTAGATTATAATATATATAAATTATATTCTATTAATTTAAGAATTTATATTTTATGGTTTACAAATTGACCCATAAACATTACAGACAGAGTTAAAACAATATTGGTTTAAGTATTGCTTTTACGCGCCATATGTTCTTGTTTTAAAATTAATTTCCATTAAACATAAATTTAATTTTATAAATTATATTTCATATTTATAATATTATATATATATATATATATTATAATAACTCTCATTTTTGTTTATATTAAATGGCTAAATTAATTAGATTATAAAACAAGATGCTTCAAATAAAAACAAAATGAGTAAATTGGAGAATTTTCGAAGTTATAGAACCAAATTATTAAAATGCACTTATTTTTATATGGTGGAGGTTTTTGTTGATCATTTTTCTACATTAAACTATTTTTCCCAATTTTTAGTAAATTTAGTTACTTTATACCTCCCATTTCCGAATATGTTTTTGCATTTAAAAGAGTCAGGCTCCCCATACAATATAAAAATTCAAGAACTCTACCCCTTTCTCAATCCTCTCAAGAAACATTGGATTGTTCAAGATCAACCCAAAAAAATCCTAAATATACCACTTATCATAATAGAAGCCTCCACATTGGTATAATGAAATCTAAATTAGAATTACAATACAAACCAAGAGTTGTTACCCGATTAATAGGTATCAAAGTTCTGCAGGTTCTTTATATTCATTCCATTTTCCCATAATTATAATGTATTTATTATATGATTATGTAAAAACACCAGTATCCTAATTGTAATAGGATGTTTTATTTTAATATATTAACCAAATATTACACAAAAGTCCATCAAATGTTTAAATAAAATATATATTTTTTTCAACGGCGTACAACAACCTCACGAAACGACGATTCTTCATTTTTTACTTTATCCCCTATCTGAGTGGGAATTATAAAGGAAAATATATTTATATACTTTAAATATTTTATATTAAATTTTTAATTTCTTAAATTTTGCCTAATTATTTTAAAAAAAATATCCTAATACGTTCCATTTTTTTAAATATGATAATATCAATTGTGGTAATGTTGACTACCGCCCATAAAAGCAATGTGACTCAATTACACTATAAAAGGAACATATAAAGGATGGTTTTAATAATATAATCTAACATAAATAACATATATATGATACTTAAATTATGATATTCTTATCTATCATCTAAAATCCATTCATTTAATAAAATAATCAAATAAAAATAGAGTTCATGCATACGTACGTCCTACAGTATCCATGAATGGGGAACGTCATTTCTAATCTCTAAATATTATGGAAACACTAAATACATACATACCACACATATATGATAGTTAATTATTTGTATAAATTATTAATGTTATTAAATCATTATCTATTTAGTGTTAATACAATTATATTGTCAAAACACACAAGAGATAATAATGAAATTAATACCCTAAATAGATAGAATAATGAAAGGGTGTTAACAAACTGGTAATAAAATAATTTTAAAATATAATATATGATATTATAAACCTTGATATTATTATGAAGTAATTTAGAAATATTTTTTTAAACCACACTACATGAGGACAAATATAACCAAACAAAAAATATGGTTACATTATGGTGTATAATCTCAATTTACATTCAAGTGATACATTTATTATGAGGCACCAATTCGCGTTTATTTAGTGTATTTACTAACCTTTAACATGTTATATCATGAAAATTATAACTCTAATAATAATATATATATTTTTTAATATTAATCCTTCATGGGGTTTATTATTTAAATATTTCATGGTCGTATTTTTGACATCAAATGGTTTAGAATGTCATTTCCTTAAGTTTAATTTTATGATATTTCAAGGGTATTTCTATAAATTTATGTCAAATGAAATTGTAGTTAAATCACAAATACAATAGAACTATTTATAAATATATATCCTTTTTGAAATATAGATATTCTGATAAGGGACATTTTTCATTAATATAAGGAATTCATTGAACAGGTATGACACCAGTGTGGCCCGACTATAGATAACACTTTAATGAATCTGAAGTCTCATGGGATGAGTAATTTGGAAGGCCACCATAGAAGGGTTTTTAAATTATATGTTATAAAACATATTGTGAATTGAATTACTGGTAAAGACACCCTATAACCATGGAATCCAAAAATTATCCATTTCCGTCATTTAGTTTAGTTAGTTTTCGTCAATGGGATTTTTTGTCGACATATATATGGATACATTTAATTTTTTATTCTTTGATTAAATGAAATGTGTTTCAGTTTCATACATTTCCATATTTATTTTTTCTTTTTTAGTTATTTAAATGTAATGTTTTATTATTATTTTACCTTAAAAACATAATGTATTCCTACTGATTTAATATTGGTTCCATTTTAATTACCCTTACCGAACATTTGAGACCACCCTTATTTTATTTCATTTACCCAGGTTATGAAGATGAAATATTTTAATAAGAATTAATAGATGATTTTATTACATTTTTCTGTATCATGTTCTATATTTTTCAATCCCAATATATTATGGATATCATGTATGTAATATTTATCTCAATAAATACAGAAATGACATGTCCATCAGGATTTGGTTCCTTGTAATTATGAATATTAAAAAAGTTATTCACTACATCCATGCTTCTCAGGTTGGTTTGATTCATTTTTTATCAAAGGTTTTTTTATCATGAACCAGAGAAATAGGTTTTAGAAAACAAGGATTAATGAACATTACCCAAAGATAAAATTTTAGGATATGTATAGAAAAAAAACCAAAATATTGGTAATATAGAGATTATGTTGGTGTTACTCGTATTACATCACTTTATGGATACTACTAGTAGAGGTGGTTGGGAACTGATGTAACTGGGAGTGAAAACCACAATGAGGATTATTGGTCCTAACTTATCATAACATGCTAAATGACAATGATCCTTACCGTGAACCAACTTTGACACACTAGGGGATATGCTAATTATAGTTTACATTGTCATTACCTACCACTAATAAGGATTTTAATGTAATGATTTCCCCAATTTAAAAAATAATATTGAAGGATTTATGATCAATAAATATATGTTAATTTATTTAATATATATGGTATTATGAATTTTGATTTTATGAGTTAATCTATTATTTTACATTATTTATAAATGGATCCATGGACATGGAATGTGAGCTTCACTGATGCACATAATCTAAATAGTAAGAATAGTCATATATTTCACTGTCATAAGAAATCATTTTGATGTGAAATAATCTCCAATATACTATAATTATATGAGGAATTAATATCATGGGGAAACTGGATAATTAAATGGTTCTCCAAGTCTAATGTCACTAAAGGGAACTAAAATTATGATAGGATATAAGTAATCCAAAATGGATAAAGGTAAATAACGATTGAATGATTTTCCCTCCTGATATATCTATATAAATAATCCCCTTGGAAAATTGTTTATGGAATTGGGACTTTTCTATTAGTGTGTAGATTATAGTCAAAATTCTAATGAATGCAAATGGTAAAAATAAAAAGACTAATATTCAATGTTATAATTGTATGGACAAGACATAAAGTGAAATTAAAGGCCTTAAGAATCAATGCTAATTACCCAAAATGATGTTATTGGATAATGAAAATTTTAAGATGATTCCACAAATGATGATGAATGATTAATATTCCTATTCAAGAATTACACGGTTTGAATATTTTATCAACAATGAAAAAGTTATAAAGATTATGGAATATAAATGTAATGTATTGTATTAATTTTCCATTATGTAGTTTAGATCATAAAATCAGTGGTACTAATTAAATTTATTAAATAAAAATTTAATATTTTAATAAAAAAACAAACTTGATAGAAATAAAACCCTTAACATGTTTGTGATGTTTGGATAATGATGAAGAAATGATTTATTTGGAAAAGTACTCACTAACCTAGAATTGATTAATGTCTTGCCAACAACTGTTCTATTTTATCATTGATTTAGTTTACATTACTATGGTATATAATAAATATATCTAGTAACATGTGTCTTACTTATGGAATAAGGAAGAATGTAGGTTTCCAATAATTTCTTGTGGTAATTCAAGTAAGTAAAATGTTTTAATTTAATACATGTTTACGATATTAACATGTTTGTTATGTTATTATTATAGAAAATAAAATGTTTAAATTTTAAAATAAAAATCATTTTGTTCCTATCATTCTTTTTACATAACACCATGTTAAGATTATGCTATATAAAATAAGGATTATCTTCCATAAAAGACATTGTTTTTCCACATTTTAATAGGGGAACTAATTTAAAAAAAATCAAAACTTTTATGATGTTTATTTTTAAAAATATACAACATTTTTGAATTCATAATATTGAAATTATATTACTGTTATTTTGTCATTTGTTCTGACATATTTCATTTTTTGATTAATGGTGAAAATTATAACATTTTAGTTAAAAGACATTTTCATTTAAAAAATTATTTGTCTTAAATTATATTTTAAATTATATTTTAAAGTAACAATAAATTATTTATAATTATACAAATCCAATTTCTATCATTGGAATCATTTTTATATTAATTACTTGTACTAATGTAGGCTTTCTCCATTCTTACATATCACCTTCCAAATAAACCATGCCACTTACAAAACTAAATTCCAACCTACCCCTTCCCCTTGACCCACGACTCACATCACATATCCCCCGCGAGACCTAAATCTTTCCCTCCATTTTAGGGTTTCCTCTCAGAATCAGATGTCTTCGACGATCTACTAAAATTCCTCTCATCTCCTCCCTCCGTTGTCGTCCATCACTCGATGATCTCTCTATTTCCACCGCATGGACACACTAACTCCATGAACTTTCCAGTATCAATCGTCCATCGGTAGGGTTTTCGATCCACTACTATTACAAACAAGTTTCTTTCATTATCTTATCCATCTTGCATCTCCCATTCTATCTCACTAACCGATCTTCCTCACATAGGGATCCTACTATCTACTTCATTTTCCACAAACGACTAACCGATCATCCTCTCTGACGGTTCCCACTGTTTTCTTCTCCTCTAGAAAAGTGCCTCCCAAATTTTTGTTTCCTTTTCAATCCCCCACCTATGCCTACTCCACCGCTTCCTGTTCCTCCTTGGTCACCCGCAGTCTCTACATATACATCAAGTAGGGTTACATTGATTTTATTAATATTATATGGCATTTCATTCATTTGTTCATCCCCATAGCTTTTCACCTCTGTTCATCCTTTATTCCCTTGCAACAGAACACGTCTATTACAATTTGGTCTTTCTTCATCATCATCTACAAAACCATTGGCTAAATGTATGTTCTTATTGGCTACATGTACATTCCAATTCCCTCACGCCTCTCATCAAAGGTTCCATTGTTTAATTTTTTAATATTTTCTAATGTCCCTATACCTAAATATTCTTATGTCGACTGGAAGAAGGTTTATAGCATGAATATTTTGAATGTAAAATCTCATCTATTGAAGATATCATGCGTTGCAGTTGGAAATTGGGTAACTATATCTCATCCTTAAATTTCCATCCCAAAGAAATTAAATGTGTCCTGTTACCCTCTTTTTAGTACTTGAAATTTCATAATTCTGTACAACTTATATCTCATAAGACGGAGGTGAGTACATGGTGTTTTCATGAAGAGGTTAGTATTCCAAATGAAGTGTTTTTATTCACAGTTTTATCATATATTATGTTTTATGTAGAATATGAGAGTTTATCAAGGAGCCAAATTATATTGCAAATGTTTCCCAACTGAAATCCCTATTATATTGAGGTGCCGACATAATTTTCCATTTATTATGGTGTAAAATTATATGTTTTCATGATTTAGTACGACATTGTTCAATGTATTTAGTGTTAAACCCCTATGTAATTTGTTATTTTTACATGTTTCTTGTACTTATATTTTGTTGTTATAGTGAAATATGTTATGTGATGGCTTTACCTCATCTTTCTTGCTGGATCCTCAGATCTACTACTGAGTTTCTTTGTCTTGATAAATCCAGGAAAATGTTCCCCTCACTTTCCAATGCAGATTTCATGTCAACCTGTTGGACGATGTGTAACTATATATCATCCTTATATTTTCATCCCAATGAAATTAACTGTGTTCTGTCTCCCTCTTTTTAGTACATGAAATTTTATATTTTGTTATATCTTATTTATCTTAATCAGGAGGTGTAAGTACATGGTGATTCCATAAAAAGGTTAGTGATCCAAATGAAGAATTTTAATTCACAATTATATATTATTTTACATTTCATGAAGGATATGAGATTATATTGGGTTTCCCAATTTTATTGTAAATGTTTCCCAATATAATTTATGTGATGGCTTCCCCTCATTTTTCTTACCGGATCCTCGGATATGCTACTGAGTTTCTTTGTCATGATGAATCCAGGAAAATGTTCTCCTCGCTTTCCACTGCAACTTTCATGTGAACCAATTGGACGATGGGTAACTATATCTCATCCTTAAATTCTCATCCCAATGAAATTAACGGTGTTCTGTTTCCCTCTTTTTATTACTTGAAATTTTATATTTTGATATAGATTATTTATCATAATCAAGAGTTGTGAGTACTTGGAGTTTCCATGAAAAGGTCAGTACTCCAAATTAAGAATTTTAATTCACAATTTTATCATATTTTACATTTTAGGAAGGATATGAGAATATATTGGGTTGCAAAATTTTATTGTAAATGATGCCCAAAAGAAATTCTAATTATCATTTCACATCCGATATTTATTTCATTTTTTATAGTGTAGAATTTGAACTTTTCTTGATTTAGTACAAAGTTGTTCAATGTTTTGAGTGTTGCGTCCATGCATAAATAGCTATTTTTGAATGCTGATTGTACTTATTTGGAATTGGTACAGTGTAATCATTTATTTTTTACTATTTTGATATTAGTTTTGGTAAATATATACTCTTTATTGGAATTGAATTCGTGTTTAGTTTTCAATTAGATCAGATTTTCACTCTCGCTCGACCGAATCATATCTAAATAATGGCTTTGATAGAAATTATTTTCGTTAATTATCATCAGTTTCCTACAGTGGTGGATCAGTTTGCAGACGTTTTTCCCGACGACGTTCCAGGGCTACCTCCTCGCAGAGAGGTAGACTTTTATATTGACTTTTACCCCAGGACAACCCCGATATCCACTCCAGCATATAGGATGGCCCCCGCTGAGCTTCGAGAGCTACGAGTACAATTGGAGGACTTGCAGGGCAAGGGGTTCATCCGACCCAGTGTTTCACCCTGGGCTTTCCCGATATTGTTCACCAAGAAGGCGGACAGGAGCCTGCAACTTTGTTTTTACTATCGTCGCCTGAACCAGGTGACAGTGAGGAACAAGTATCCGCTACCGAGGATTGATGACCTCTTGGATCAGCTCAAGGGAGCACGGTGGTTCTCGAAGATAGACCTCAGGTCAGGCTATCATCAGCTTAGAGTCAGAGACGAGGATGTGCAGAAGACGACCTTCAGATGTCGGTATGGCCACTATGAGTTCTTGGTTATGCCTTTCGGCGTAACCAATTCTCTAACAGTGTTCATGGCCCTCATGAACAGGATCTTTCAGCCATACATTGATCGGTTTGTCGTGGTATTCATTGACGACATATTGATTTACTCTACGACTGAGGCGGAGCACGCCTATCACTTGCGAGTTGTATTAGACACACTTCGAGAGCACCAGCTTTATGGTAAGTTCTCGAAGTGCCAGTTCTGGATATGTGAGGTCCACTTCTAGGGACACGTTATCTCTGAGGCGGGAGTTGCAGTGGATCCTGCGAAGATCGAGGCTGTGTTAGCATGGGAGACACCCAGGAGCGTGACTGAGGTTCAGAGTTTCTTGGGACTAGCTGGATACTATCGGAGATTCGTGCCACAATTCTCTAGAGTTGCGGCACCACTCACAGCTTTGACGAAGAAGGGGAAACCCTTTTTGTGGTCAGACAGATGTCAGCAGAGCTTCCAGGAGCTGAGACAGAGATTGACCAGCGCACTTATCTTGAGGTTTCCTGAGGAGGGAATAGGGTACGTAGTCAACTGCGATGCATCAGGGACCGGACTCGGATGTGTTCTGATGTAGGAGCGGGCAGTGATCGCCTATGGATCACGTCAGTTGAGGCCGCATGAGCAGAACTACGCTACCCATGACCTGGAGTTAGCAGCAGTGGTCTTCGCTCTGAAGACATGGCGACACTATCTGATTGGCGAGCGCTTTATAGTCTTTTCCGATCATCAGAGTATCAGGTATATCTTCTCGCAGAAGGACCTGAACCTGAGACAGCGGTGATGGCTCGAGTTCCTCCAGGACTATGACTTTGAGATAGTCTATACTCCTGGGAAGGGGAACGTAGTCGCCGATGCCCTCAGCAGGAGGACGGGCATTCAGCTACTTGAGGAGGAGACGGAGCAGCTAGCCTCTTTACAGATATCCTTTGTGGATAGAGATGGAGCAGCCTTCCTCCAGTCTCTCACAGTCACCCCTCCACTACTGCAGCGGGTCAGAGAGGCACAGCGTGAGGACGCTGACTGTGAGACACGGCGTGCACAAATATCCTCGGGACATGCACCTGATTGTTTCTCCCTTGGAGCAGAGCACGACATCCTTTTCAGAGGACGTACCATGGTATCAGTCGCTTTGCGAGAGGAAGTGCTGAGAGAGTTTCACACTTCTCCTTTGGCGGTACATCCTGGAGTGGAGAAGATGTACCAAGACCTCAGACGACAGCACTGGTGGCCGGGCATGAAGAAGGCAGTAGCAGAGTTCGTTTCTCGATGCCTCACCTGCCAGTAGGTGAAGGCAGAGCATCAGGTACCAGCAGGCTTGGTACAACCCTTGGAGGTCCCGGAGTGGATGTGGGATGGCATATCTATGGACTTCGTGACTGGACTTCCACGCACTTCCAGAGGTCACGACTCCATCTGGGTGATTGTTGACCGAGTCACCAAGTCGGCACACTTCTTACCCATCAGAGAGCAGGGCTCAGTGGAGAGCTTGGGACGTCTCTACGTTCAGGAGATTGTGCAGCTCCACGGTGTGCCATCATCTATCGTCTCCGATCGAGATACTCTCTTTACTTCCCGGCTTTGGAAGGGGTTAGAGGAGGCGTTCGGGACGCAGCTACGTCTGAGCACAGCCTTTCACCCTCAGACGGATGGTTAGACGGAGAGGACTATTCAGACTCTCGAGGACATGCTCCGCGCATGTGTCCTCTACTTTGGTCGTAGATGGGAGGACCACATACCCTTCGTGGAGTTTGCGTACAACAACAGCTACCACTCCACCATCGGGATGGCACCGTATGAGGCGTTGTACGACTGACCTTGTAGATCTCCTTTGTGCTGGAAAGACCCTGGGGAGTCAGCAATGGTGGGACCGGAGATGGTCCAGGCCACGACAGAGATGGTCCAGGTCATCCAGGAGCGGATGAGGATAGCTTAGAGCCGGCAGAAGTCATACGCTGACAGGAGGCGGAGGCCACTGGAGTTCGAGGATGGTGACCACGTCTTCTTGCGGGTCTCACCTAGATGTGGTATTCGGAGATTTGGCCGAGGAGGCAAGTTATCTCCGCGATTCATCGGACCCTTCCAGGTCCTCAGCAGGATTGGTGAGGTGTCTTATCGCCTGGCTCTACCACCTCAGTTGCACCGGGTGCACGACGTCTTCCACGTGTCTCAGCTGAGGAGATACGTGCACGACCCGACGCACATCATTGACCATGGGGAGCTTGACGTTGACAATGGGGCGACTTTTACAGAGGTCCCGGTGGAGATAGAGGATCGACATGAGTGGGTCCTACGTGGGCGATCTATTCCTCTTGTGCGCATCAGATGGCAGCACGGGAATCTCCAGGAGAGCACATGGGAGCGGGAGGCTCAGATGCGTGCTCAGTACCCTCATTTGTTTCCCTAGTTTTTTATGTATCTTTACGGGGACGTAAAGCCCTGAGGTGGGACTAATGTAAAGACCCGTAAAATTCAAGGGAAATTTTTTCTTAATTTTCTTTCAAATTTTACAGGAGCGCGGTTTTTGACGGCACCTGATTCTGAGGCCTGGAGTGCCCGGAATCAATTTCCGAAGTTTGGCTTGGGTACGTTCAGTGAACGAATGAGCGGGAATTTCTAACTTTTGATCCGGTTCTCAGAAATTAAATCTGAGGACACCGATGAACTCGCAGCGCTGATATTCGCTTAAGGTGACCTTTTCTGAAGTTGCGTTTATTGTGGGACGAAAGTTAGTTTTTGGGAGAATTATAAAAAGTTGAATAAAAAATGTGGAACACTTTTTATTTTTCTTACTTGTTGGTTAACTCCTCTCAAGGGAAGTTAAAGGTGGAACCCACATCCACATAACCTCCCTTGGGAGGATTAAGTGTGGTGGGGCCCACACGAAACCCAACCTTCCATCTCCTCTCAAAACTCCTTAAACCCCTCTTTAAATGACATGACAACTTGTTTTTAATTTGGAGTTATTTTTATTTGAATTTCAAACCTTTGAAATTCAATTTGTTAAGTTTGTGAATAAAATAAGACTCTATATTATTTTGTTGGGTTAGAACTCTCTAGACTTCTTGAGAGGATTTTGGGAGCTCCTTCTTCTTCTCCATCCTTGACGAAGAACGCGAAGAACCTTCGAGCTCCGACGAAGAATGCCGCTCCTCTCATCTTCGTAGCCCGTTGTTTCCGAAGATTGACGGCGTCTTCCTTGTCAATGAAAGGGAACGCCGCTTCCTCCTCGGACTTCCTTCGTCGACTTACGAAGAATCGCCATCGACGTACCTCTTCGTCATCGGATTTGACGAAAGTTTATTGCGACGCCCGACCTCCGCGACGTTGTCTTCCGCGGGTCATTGACGATCTTCGATCTTATACCCAAGGTAGGGGTTGATGTTGATTATTTATTTATTTATTTATTCTCGTTCGTGGTTCTAGCATGACAAACGTGAGGATATTTAAATATGTGTTATCGTTTAACGTGAGGGGGCCGGACCGCGTGAACACAGCCGAACCCCCTCCTTTGTTCTTGTTGATTTATCTTGCGGATGAAACAAGATGGCGTGGTGCCGTCGCACCACACGGAAATTCGCACCGTGGAAGAATCATCACGAACGCGACGCTGTCGCGCCGCGTTGAAGGGGATCGAAGGTGCCGCGGTGCCGTCGCACCGCGTCAGACGACGAACACCGCGGCCGGTTCCGGGCCGCGGCGAGACAGGAAGACCGGCGGCTCGCCGGGCCACCAGTGTCGGAAGTCGGAAGGGGACCGGCTTTTCCGGTCCCGTTGGAGAAAAACCGGTCGGCCAGGTGGCCAGCCGGAAGGTCAAAGACCGGGGGAATTTAATTCCCCCGATCAGCTCTAAAGCCCCCCCCCATTTATGAGGGGGGGGGGGTTTCATTGAGGGGGGCCAGGCGGCCCCCCGGTTCTCTTCAAAGCAGGCCCCCACGAGGGGGGGGGGGGTTCCCAAAGGCGAGGCTAAAAGCTGCGCCGCCAGTTTGATAAAGCGGGGGCTTTGCCCCCCGCGCGTGGCGGCAAGTGGCGCCAGGCCACGCCGGTCCGCGCCACTGCGCCGGACCGATGACGGCCGGGCCGGGTCGGGTCGACCCGGGGGGGGGGGGGGGGGGGGTCGGGCCGGGTCGGCCCGGACCCCGACCCCCCGTTTTGGAGACGGTTTCGGTCTTTTGGCCATAACATGATCCACGGACCTCCGATTGACGAACCGTCTGCGGCAACGCGATACTTGGATTGAGACGGTCGTTTCGGTATATCGCACTCAAAGTTTTGGAATACTTTGAGTACGGCCGTGTTGGTTTGTTCACGAAACCAACCTGGCCTTCGGAGCGGAAACGCTCTTATCATGAGCTACGGACGTCCGATTGACGTGCCGTCAGCTTTGTTGTGTTCCTCTTAGTGAGACGGATCTTTCGGTATACTTCGCCCGAGGTTTGGATGCAAGTGGAGTACGGTCGGGTTGGTTTTTCCTTAGAAACCAACCGGGCCCCTGGGACGAAAAAGCCAATAACTCTCAGACCGGGCGTCCGATCGACCCACCGTCTGTTACGTTGAGTTCCTGTTGACGATACGGAACTTTTGGATACATCAACTCTGGACTTTGTGACAGTTGATGTATCAGCCTCTCTGCTCGTGGACCGGACCCTCCGAACGAGCTTGCTGTGTGCGGGAACCCTAGTGCTGGCTGCGACTGTTACTGTGACTACTACTGCTACTGCTAGTGCTACTGTGACTGCGACGACGACAGTACAGAGATCCTGTGTGGATTCGACGATGACTACAGCACTCAGCGATCCTACGTGGATCAGTGCTACAGGTCCTGTGTGGGCCCGATCCTGTGTGGGTCTGATCCTGTGTGGGTCTTTGTGCTCAGTGGTCCTGTGTGAACCAGCGCCTACAGGTCCTATGTGGGCCTGATCCTGTGTCGGTCTTTTGCGGGGGTTAGTTACTTATCGATCCTTCGTGGGTCCGACGACTTAGATGGATCAGAGATCATCTTTATCATCTTTCGAAGAAGTATACCTGTGTGAGCTGAATCATGTTGCTTTCCTGTGTGGATTGTGTTGTGCTATCCTGTGTGGATTTCGTTTTGCTTCCCTGTGTGGAATACGTTTACTTTCATGTGTGGACTGAGTTGTACTTGGGCTTGGAGGATGGAGCGTGTTGGAATTGATGACTTAGGTATATGTATGGGCATATACCTAGGCAGTGTCGGTTGTTACTTCGTGATTGTACCTTTCTTCGTGAATTATCCTTTTTGGATATTGAGAGACCTTCAGGGGTCTCGGGGTCCCTACTGAGTAGCTTATACTCACCCCTGCATGGGCTATGCCCGCACTACGTTGTGTTGGTTGCAGACGACGGACAACGTTGATCTTGGTTGAGGCTTGCAGAGCAGGACGGTGCCTGGAGGTGGACCACAGGGCGGGACGTGTTCGGAGCGGACGACGAGACCCGTGGAGCAGTGGAGCTATCTGTACCCACCCTTCAGGTGGGATCTCCAGTGGACAGCTCGGTGTAGCGGCTTTTACTTACAGTTGCTGTTTTCCCTTTCGAGTTGATGGGCTTTGATGCTTCTTTAAATTTTTCTATTCACAATCTCACAAAAAATCCAGCCTCACTACCTCAAAAACCAACCACTTCAAGGTAGTTATTTATTTAAAATTTATCATCACAACTTTTTGTTTTCTCAATTGTTCATCATAAAAAATTTTATTCAACATTTTATTTAAAAATAAAGGATATAGTATACATAATTTTGATAAAGGTATTCCCTATGAGACACTATATTAAAATATTCTCAGCATTTACTTATTAACTCAAGCATTATTCCTTTTCATTTTGGTGTTTTTTTGCTATGTAAATCTGCATTCATGGAAATGTTTTGAGCTTATATATGTATAGATATTTGATTGTGTTTTTTGTCCTGACTGAATGACATTCTTTTCATTTGGGTTTCAGTTATGGACTCCCAGAGATCTATTCTTTCCTGTTGGTATGTTTCACTAGCTATGTATTTATTTTCCAACATTCACATACATTATTTGTAGGGTGTATTCAATTGTTCTTAGGTGGATACAAAATTTATATAATTTTCAAGTTCCTATTTGACCTTTATCTACTCAAATAATCTCTATAATTTTTTATTAGGTTTCTATTTAGTTATCTTTTTTCAGTATATCCGGTAATTTTATCATTGTCATCAATTTTTTATAAGCATGCAACATGTTTTAATTTTTTCTTAATTCTCCTAAAATCATACTGTATTTCTTCTAATCTAAATTTCTATCACTTCTACTACTTACTCAGGCATGTTACATGAAATAACTCATCTATAGTGATAATGTTTTAGTGTAAGTTGTTTTTTATGTCCCTGCTACAATAGAACACTCAAAGACTGATTTACATAATGAAAACCCATATATATTATCACATACACAACATGATACAATATGAGTTTTCATTTTGAAGATGGATATAATGGTAAGGTAATATGAAACATTTGGGAATCACCATTTTACATCTTTGAGAACATTTACCTCTGTAATCTATTATATACTATTCAATTATATATTCTAAAGCTGCGTACCTCATCTTTGATGTGTCACCTCTACCATGTTCCATGTCACCAAAAAATCACCCCCCCTTTCATCCCTTCCATTCTCGCATCTCAATAACATTAATATGAGCTATATCAACATGATGTTTTAGAGTAATCACACCACAAGGTATAGGTGGCCTACTACAAACTAATGGTTCCAACTTATGGGACAATATGATGATGCATATCAAAAAATGAAATAATCAGGTAATGTTGTAGATATTTTGAGGTATGATATGCATATTAATTATGTTATCAACTGTACAGATACTCCTCTTACTATACTAATCTTGAGTAACCTTTCTTGAAATGTGTCACATTTTTTACTATCTCTCCAATAAACTTCACAAATCAACTTTTATTGATTTTCATTTTACTTCATTTCTTTTTTTAATGATTTTATTCTCTTTCTAATAGTCATTCATCATCTACATCGCCAATGTTCATTGAATTTGTTTTGTTTGGATGTGAGTTATTAGTTTGTCCCTATTTTTTCATCTTGATGACAACATAGTGCTCCTTAATTATTTACAGGATTAATGACAATGGATTTTTCCTTCAGGAAATAAGAAATGACAGGGGTCTACTATTTCAGCCTGATCACTGACCGTTATTTCTTTGGCTCTTAAAACATTGTATTAAATTTTATATTGTGGAAAAATATAATTTTTGATTCATTATATATAAATGTTTACATGTTATGTTCGAAACGAGCCTAATTGAAATTATAGTAACATTAAAATGGATGAATGGTTTTTTTTAATTTTTAGGAACATTTGGGTTGTCCTTATTTGAATGGTGGTGAGAATTTTGATGAATATAAGAGGATGAAATTGGTTCTATTGTGTATGTATTGTATCTAAAAATGATGTTTGTACTTCTAACCTTCTTTATATTAATTCTTTAACTTTAATTTCAATATAATGAATATGATTTTGCAGGATATGAAGTCTCATTCACCTAAATATATTAAAAACTATTCCATTCTTGACACACCCACATGATGTTACCAAAAAAGTATTCGAGTTGGTGGAGAGACAAGGTATGTATCTTTATATCCTTTATGAAACTGTAGTCATTTTTAATATTTATTAAAAAAATAATTCTAAAATTTTATTTCTTTAAAACTGATTTGCATTTCTTGTTTCTATTTCCAATATTTCTTCAAGGGAATAGTTCGGGTTATATTGTTCATAAAAGCATGAAATGAAATTAAGGTAACATTAAAATGGATGAATGGTTTGGTTTTATTATTTTTCAGAATGATTTTGGTTGTCTCTATTTGCATGGTGGTGTGATTTTTCAAGAATAGCATATGATGATATTGGTTCTATTGTGTATGTTTTATATCTAAATATGTTGTCTATATTTTTAACCTACATTATATTCCTTCTTTAACATGATTTTAATTATGATGGATACTCTGTTGCAGAATATGAAGTCTCATTCACCTGGATATCTTCAAAACTATTCTATACTTGACACACCCACATGATGTTATTGAAAGGGTATTCAAGTTGTTAGAGGGACAAGGTATGTATCTTTATTAATTTTATGAAATTATAGTCATTTTTTAAATTAATTAAAAAATTAATTCTAATATTTTTTTAATTCTGTTTTCATTTCCTTTTTTGATTTCCAAACTTTCTTCAGGGGAACACTTTAATTTATATTGTTCTTCAAAGTATCAGTTGAGCATGAGGAACTAAAGGATTAACTACCCAGCTTATGCATATAATTTCTACTAACCATCTAAACTATTTCTAATTAGGGCTGAAATACCATTTAATGCTTTCATTGCTTCTTAAATAGAACTGTAATTGACCATTTTTATAGGATGAACCAGTTGCATCTTCAAATACATAATTTTTTAAACATTAAGAAACATTTAGTTTCTATTTTGAATCTAATTTCAAAATTTTATAGAAGATGAATGATTCAATCTACTTATGAATATAATATATATATATATATATGTTTCTACAAGACATTATTAAAATTTAATTCTTCCTGAAATTAATATCTTTAATTATTATTTTGGGGATACTGCATATAATAATGTTATTGAGTTATATTTCTTCCCAGATTGGTCTTTCATCTTTTGAATTTAAACTAGTTTCCATGCATATTTCATAATATGCTGAAACCAGTAGGTCATATCAGAATAAAAAGGCATTGTTGGATTCTTATAGCCACCTATGGTTTCTCAATTTTCACCAAGGTTCAAAGATGTTTGGCTAGAGTTCAAGCAACCAGTCATGTCAGCCAATTCAATTACCACTAAAATAAATAAAAGGGGTGATTCAATCCCAGATTCACTCACTATGTTCCTTTCCCATATATGAATGTTAATGTTCTGTGGAATAGAGTATAAATATAGGCACTGGTATTCAAGGCACATCAGAATGTTTCATTACATATTATTCCATTCAATTCTATTAATGTCATCACTTCTTATCTTCTATGGACTGGACTTAATAGTGTTTCATTTATTATCATCTTCTGATATTTCTTCTCATTAATTTTTTCTACAATGAAACAAACTCTATAATCAATAAGATAAGTATAATTTCTATAAAATGATGTGAGACATCTCATTTTCATACTGTCCTTATCTTAAAATAACAAGAATAATGGGTTTGTATCCTTGAAGCTGGTTTGGGGGGTGGGGAGGGGAGGGGCTGGGCTGGGGGGAGGCGATGATAGGGGATGAACAGGGCATTGGGGTGGGGGCCGGTGGGGGATGGGGCTGGGTAGGGGGGAGGGGCTTGTGGGGGAAGTGGCTGGGCAATGGGGAGAAGGAGGTGATAGGTGAAGGTGCTTGGAAAGGGTGGGAGGACAAGCTAGGTAGGGGGATGTGAGAGGAATAGGTGGGTATGGGGGAGTAGGGGGGGAGGTGCTGAGAAATGGGTGAGGAGAAGCTGGGTAGGGGGGGAGGGGAGGGGCTGGGTAGGGGGAGGGGAGGGGTATAGGGGAGGGCCTACTAAACTGTGTTGATGTTTGAAATCCATGTTTAAGTGGTCTAATGTTTCTATGATTTCTATTCAATTGTTTAGGTTTCATAGAGAATCTTGAGTACCCATGGCTGATTATTTACCTAACAAACAGTATCACATATCATTTTCATAATATATTCACTATAATTCAGCTTATTTCACCAATATCTACTTCCGTTCATTATTTGCATATCATCTACACTCTTAGTCTATTTTAATCACTGTGAGTGTATCCTATTTCAACGATTTTAGTTCTAACAATAATCATTGTTTTATAGTGTTTTGTTGTATTAATCATTTATTCCATTATAATGCTACTTATTGTGATCAAATTAACATTAAATGTTTTTGGTTAGTTCGATAATAGATTTGATTATATTTCATTAAACTATGATGATGTTTGAAATCCCTGTTTATGTTGTCTAATGATCCACTAATTTATCTTCAACTATTCATGATTTGTAGAATTCTAGAAATATATATTTTTTCCTAATAATTCCTGATATAACTCAAAATTTTAGCCAGTTTTTTGCATTGGAAATGTATGTCTGTTATGTAAATATCATTATACTACATGAAATGATGAAATTTATGTTTACATAACTTAGAAAATGGATGGTGTTCTTAAACATTCCAGTTATTTTATATTTAATATTTTTTTCTATTTCATGTTTTTTTAGGCTGCTATTTGAATTGAATAGAGGCCTTCACTAAACATGATATTTTCTACACCTTCAACCATTTATATATCATCAGTTCTCATAAATGTATGTGTTCAATTATAATTATAATCTTACTCCATTTTATGTAAACTGAAGTTGGAGAAGATAGAACAACTCCATTTTTCAATACCGGTAATGCATCAAGATTAATCTACCATTAATTTTATGTTCATAATAACTGCATATTGTATATTTCATATTAGACATTCAAAATATTATTTATCTTCAATTTTGTACCCAACTGTTGATAGTGTTTTGATTTTTTTGCTACAATTTATTAATGGATCTTTTTTAGAATGTTTCTAAACATGCTTTATATTGTACATTCGCCCTATTTTTGTAAGTGGGTCGATTGCAGGAGTCCACTGGATTTCAACTGAATAGATTTAATGGATGGATGGGTACTTTTGGTTAGGTTGGTTTGTCATTGACTTCATTTTTACTCATTGCGAGAGTTGTGTATTATGTATTTTTTCTTGGTGTTTTACTGTTCCTAAAATTAGAACTAATTTAGTTAGATTTTAGATTTTGTAGGATATGTTTGAAACGAGGCTAATTGAAATAATGGAAAGATTCAAATGGCTGAATCGTTTGGTTTGATTAATTTTCAGGATCATTTTCCCTATCTTGGTTTGCATGGTCGTGTTATTTTTCAAGAATAGTAGAGGCAGAACGTGGTGCTATTGTGTATGTATGATATTTTAAATTTTTTACATTTCTAAGCTGTTTCTATAAACATGTGCAGGTACCAGATTACTACCAACCAGCAACCAATAGTACTTGTCTTCTGCAGCACCACAAGAACCCAATTTTGGAAGGTTTCTACTACCAGAATTTTTTTAATTTAGTTTCAATCCATAGGGGACACCATATACTATTACAGTATTTTGTTACTGTAATATTTTTCACCCAACTCTTTGCTTAAAAATAAATGTTTCCAAACTATCAGATTTTGATTCCATGTGTTCCATTGAAAATTAACTTTGAAATAATTGTTGTTTCAGTTTGAATGTTTCAGTGTTTATATTACTTCCTCATAACTGATCTAAATAATACATCATTTATCTTATTTAACATTTTTGACAATATATTACTATTCATTTTCATATGAACTTTCTTCTATTGAATAAAATACTAATTTCTACTTTTTAATACAATATTGAATTTTCAGTAAGATGAAAAACATTGTTTCAGTGCATTGAGTACAATGACATTAATTTTTTTTTAAAATAAGTAGAACTATACTATTTCATTGAATGAAGATTTCAAAATAAAATTGAATAATCCCGTGAAAATTAGAATTTCATTCTTTGTTTCTATGAATAAATTTACAATTTCAATATATTATTTATTTATTTTCATTCTGTTTCACAGTTGGTTCCCTCATTGTAAATTTTATACAGAAGGCTACCCAATATCTACATTTTCTTCCTCAATTTACATTACTTGTATTCTTCATTATGTATGTCATTTTCTTTTCAAAAATATTCAATATTAATATAAACAATTAGGTTTTTTAAAAAGTAATATATAGTTAATAATAATAATTAGTTTATAGTTCCGTGCATCGCACGGGCTGAGTACTAGTTTAAATTAAACCTAACAATTTATGGAAATTTTTAATGATTTTATATTTTAGAAACCCGCATTCTCACCACATCATTGAGATTAGAGTATATCAGAATTTTCCCACTTCGTTGATTTGAATATTAAAATAAATTAATTACACAGTTCTAATCAGTATAATATTTTTTCACTAATATGGTCATCATAATTTATGACAAAAAAAAATATTAGTGAATGTGATTAAATTTAATTGTGGTGATTTTGGTAAAATTAAGGTTTAAAAGGGACTAAACCATATTCTAAAGGACCAAAATTAGATGGAAAATTTTCTAACTAAAATTAGATGCCAATAATTCAACAATATACCCTCTTTTTTCTAATTTATTCTTTTATTGGTATATTTCTAAAAATTTAATCCCTATATAAAAGGTTATGTAGGTAAAAAGAAAAAAGGGAAATTTCCATACCTTTAACATTTATAAAACATAGAGATATGTAAAAAATATCATACATTTGGTAATATATATCCTTTTGAAATATAAAATTGTAATTATGATCATAATTATTTATTAAAAAATATAGATGAATTAGTCACACAACAAGCTTAATAATTTAGAACATAGTTGTTATTTAGTTAGTATGTAACTAAAATAATTGATACTATAAATAATAAATGTGAAATATATTGATTTAATTGTTTACAATAATTATTTTTATATATGATTAAATCATGTTAATCATAGGTAAACTTAATATATTAGAATTCCAATACTTTTTTGGTATTCTAAAATTAAAATTATATAAATAATGTCAAAATTGACATTATTGTTATTCTACAATAAATGATATTTTATTAAACGATTTATAATATATTAAAATTTATATTATTCCAAGTGAATTATATGTGTTATTATATGTAAAAAATTTCTTTTTAATGGTTCCATTGATCTTTTATAATTACCATATTGAACAATATATAGTAAAAACATTGTTAATATGGTCCTGTTTTAAGGAGTATTTTACCGCATCACATGATCTTGTTTTGAAATTAACTTCGAAAAAATGGTATTTTTGTTTTATTAGTTATGTGTAATATTAATAATTCTATGAAAATTAAATTTAAAATAAAAAACACTTTTTTAGACTGAATTGTTAAATTAATTCGATTAGAAAACTAGATTTCTTAATAAAAACCAAAATGAAAATGTTGGGGAATCTTATATGGTATGGAACCAAATATATAAAACGCTTACATTTTTGAGTGGATGATGTTTTCATTTACCAATATCACCATTTAATTCATTATTTATCTATTTTTAGGATCTTTTGGTATGGTTTAAATCACATTAATTAATACCTTTTGGTATTTAAAAGAGTGACGCTCCCCCTCCACTATAAAAACAGAATCACTCTACCCCTTGCTCACAAATATCAAAAAACATTGTATAAACCATGATATTCCCACATAGATCTGAATCATAACTACCTTTATCATATAATACTCCCCTTAGGATGTGAGAAATCCAAGTAATCCTTTTTGTACTAACAAAATATATTTACCCGATTAAGAGGTAACAAACTTCATTAAAGCTCTGTAGTTTCACATCAATTATCCACCATATAAAATTTATTTATTATATGATTATGTGACTAAAAAAGAATACTCAATAAACTAGGATAGTTTTAGGTTATGTTTTATTCTTAAACATATACATACTTTTATCTAATGTGTAATGAACATAATGTGTACATGTACGGCGAACTACAGCCTCACGATACGATGATTGTTAGTTTTTTCATTACCACCTCTAATTTAGGGAATTATTATAAATAGTTTAGTTTTACATGTTATATATAATATAGTTTATTTATTTATAGTTATTTAATTATTTCATAATACATACCCTTATACATTTCATTATGTGGTAATATGATAACATGGTTTGTGGAAATGTGGACTACAACCCCCTTACTGTGATGTGACTCGTTCACAACGTAGATGGATCATATAAAGGAAGGTCTTAAAATAACAATCTCACACATACACCATATATATATGATAATTGAATTATAATATAAATAATTATAATTTATTTTTCATTATTTAAAAAAACAATTAAATCAATGTAGCGTTAATGCACACGTTCGGTCTACCCTCTTCATGAATGGTGCACTTCATTCCTAATCGCCATATATTATAGAACACTCTATATAAATATACACAAAATATAATTCATATTTGAGTCAGGTTTTAAATTATATAAATTATTTAATCATGATTTAATTAATGGGATGAACAAATCACAAGTAACAAAATACGTTATTAAACATAGCAATTTACATCGTAATTTGTTAAAAATAATGAAAGAGTTTTAAAACAAGGTAATAAAATATAATAAGAAGTTAATATATGATAGTATAAAAATGATGACAGTTTTTTTAAAAAGTTATTAACATATTTTAAAACACTATATAGTAGTAAAAAGACCACAACACCAAAACTAAGGTTAAGGCAAGGGATTTCTTCTCTATTTAAATTTCATTGCGAATTATTTGTTATTATGCACCAATTCACTTTTTTGGTGTATTTACTTACCTTTGACATATTATATCCTGAATATATTTACACACATGATATTATATATTTTATTTAATATTAATAATTCATGAGGATTGTGATTTAAATGTTTTCAGATTGTATGGGGGGCATTGAAATTTTTAAAATGTCATTTCCCTCAAGATTGTTTTTATGATATTTCAATGATATTTCCATCCATTAATGTAAAAAACTAATGTTTTTAGATATAATCCATTGAGAAAATAATGATAAATTTAATTTCAGTTTTGAATACAGATATTTTGATGAGGGACAGTTTTCATGAATATGAGGTATTCTTTAGATTCGTATGAAATGAGTGGGGCCCAGTTATAGTTATCCACTCAATGCATTGGTAGTCTAATGGGAGGAGTGATTTGGCTAGCCTCATTTACCCAATATATTGTAAAAATTATTGGAAATGGTCTTGACAGTAATGATAAATTGTACTTATGAAACATAGAATACAGTAATTGATAATTTCCCTCATTTAGTTTCACTTATAATTGATCTGTGATATTTTTAATAGACATATCTATTGATGAATTTAATTTTTAGTTCGTTGATAATATGGAATGTGTTTCAGTTGATTAACATTCCTTATTAATTTTTCCTTATATAATTACTTTAATGGAATGGGTTATTAGTTATTTACCTTTAGATGTTAATTAATTCATATTTATTCATTATTGCTTCCATTTCACTCAACCTTACTTATCATTTGAGCTCACCCTTATTACGTTTCCTTTATCAATGTTTAGAAGAAGAAATATTTGAATAAACATTCAAGCATGATGTTTATTTCATTTTTTTATTTATCATGTTTTTTTTATTTCTTAATGTATAATGGTTATCATGTATATAATCTTTCTTACTAAGACTACAAAATTGTTCGGTCATTTGGTATTTGATTCCATGAAACTATTTCGATGTAATAATGTAACCCACCAACTTTTGGATTCTTGGGTTGACGTGCTAAATATTTAGAAATCAATGATATGGAAGAAAAAGTATTTTATAAAGAATATGGGAATGAATATAGATTTTATTTTAAATAATTTCTATATCATTGAAGTAAAAAATAAGGGAAAATGAAACTATTACATGAAATTTTTATAGAAAACTAGAGTAAAATATTATTTAATGATTTTATTAGTAAATGGTCTAATAACTTCCAACCACATAAATTTAGAAATAATTAATTAAAATTAAAATGATATTGAATCATAATTGCTTACCACTTCGATAACATTTAAATCATAACTCCAGTGAAAATTAGTGATTGAATTGTAACATAAAATATAATGAATTAGAAAGTATAAATGATATAATATTTAATGTGTGTGTATATACATGATTTAAATTAATTTTTTTTATAAAAGAACATTTTTTATAGAGAAAACATTTTGAGATGAAACCCTTACCCTGAGTCAAGAATTATTCATGTCTGTATTCTATATTCAATATAATTTATATATTTTAATGATTTATTTCTTAAAATCCTATTACATGTTTATGTCCATATACATAGATATATTTAATTGATTTATTCTAATAAAAAGTTTAATTAAATAAATAGTTATGACTATATATTGTGTTTTGATGATGCTAAATTCATAATATAAAAATGGCATTAGTTTTTTAACCGCTGATAAATAGGTTATTTTCAGAACTACCACAAAATAATAATAATGAAAAAATTATATTTTTTTTTAAATTATTCATTAATAAATAACCATGAATTATAGTTAAGAAGAATATAATATATTCTAATCAAGGGAATGGTAGGTAGTACTAACACATATATAACAATTTTATTTTTCAATGACCAAGATGGAAACATGGTATGTGTAGTTTTATTAGAAATAATTACAATAATATCATGAATATCATAATATTTGTAAATAAAATAAAATACACCATCCATTTTATGTATTAATTTAAAATGAATCACATCACTTCATAAGGGGGTTGTATTGAAAACACATGAATAGCGTTAGCATATTATAATTGATCTTATGGAAAGAAATTACATGACATATTAATTTTACATAATGGATAAAATTTCATGAATATAAAAATAAATGTAAAATAAATCATTATGAAAAATACTGATAGGTGAGGACAGAAAAAAATATTAATATCTGTTTGTTTGGTGGTAGTATTACGTACACATGAAAAATGGGGGTTTTCCCATTTTACGAAATTGTGGTTGGATTTATGATATTCCATTAAAATAATTAAATTTTAGTATAGATTAAATATAGGAATTGTTATATTGAAATACTTTTGATATAATTGATGGTGTGAAAAAATAATTAAAAAAGAAGAATCTTTGGGAAGACATTTACTTTCACTTAGAGGAAACTCTTTTAGATCTATAAATAATAACCCTAATATTGTTTTCATTGGTGTAAAGGAATCTATATAAAGTATATGATGATAGTTTTATTTATTTTGGATGGTTTTAGTGAGGAAAAATTTATTTATTGGTTTGAATATGTGAAGGGAGATGTGCCATTTCATAATTTAGGATAGGTGGAATTTTCATAAATATCATGAAATATTTAATAATGATAAGTCCCTATAAATGAAGGTGTCTCATAAATTGAAATATAAATTTTATTAGTTGTAATAATGTTTAAAAACATAATATAGAATAAAGATAAACATTCTTTAAAAATGTTATCAGTTTTTACTTTTAGTTTACTCACATTTAACAATTTAAATTTTGTTACCACAATAACTAGTTCATTACTATTGTTATAAAAAAATTTAAAAGATAATTAAGTTGAATTTTTTAAATATTATAATTTATGTTGATTAAAAATATGGTATCCATTTTTTGTAACAATAAGAAAAGTTTAATTTAAAATAATTCCATCACGCGTGATGAATATTAGTTTTCAAAAAAATGTATTTTTCATTGAAAATATTATTTTACATTAATATATATCAATTTATATTAATTATATAAATTTTATTTTATAATTGTAAATGTATCATATATAAAATTCAATTCAATAATTCCGAGATAGTTTTAATTTTATTTTATTTAAATTGAAAAAACCCATGCACATTAAAACACTTTTAAAGAAAATTATTTTATAAGTCAAAGAATAAACTTACTTTTAAATCTCGCATAAAGATGAATCAAATGTAAATAATTATATTTAATATAAAAAATAAATTATTACGCTACATAAAATCAGATTAAAATAATAATGGGTCTTTTATATTTCATCACATTTTAACAAATATATTAATTTTTCAAAAAGTGATATTTTTACCGATTCACTAAAAAATCATTATTTTTAAAAAAAACCTAAATTTCCACAGAATTAAACTAGTATAGGATAATATAAAAAAAATTAGTTTTATAAAACCAAATATTGACATATTATATAAATTACTTTTAATATTTTCCCCCAATAATAAAATAAATTAATTTTTGAAGGAATCTTAAATGTTATAGAAAATATACAATTATTTATAGGTGAGTTATTATTGTAAATTATGAAAAAAAATATATAGGAAATTTTATTTGTATTTAAAAAAAATTTTAAAACTACTCATTACCAAAATTTAATGACTAGGTTAATTCGATAATATTTATATAATAATATCATAATATTATATCATGGTTTTTTTAAACGTACTGTTTTATGATGAATACACTATTGAACATAGGGTTCATTTCAAATCATTTAGAGTTACAATCTACCACATATATAAATATTGACTCCCCAATTTGAGCATTTTTACGATTTCAAATTTGAAAATTTCATTTTTGTAATTCCTATATTGTAAAGTGGTTAATAAAATAGCCTCTTAAAAGAGAGAATGAGGAATATAGAGGAATTATTGAATAATACATAAATAGTTTTCCAATTTAGTGATAATTTATGTACTATGAAAACATTGACATCATTGAAAAATTGAAATCAGAATGGATAGTTATATCGATCTTTTATCACATGAATGTTAATGATTATGGGGAAATTAACAACAACAAAAATGATAAAAATGTGATGGATTGAAAACCAATTGATTCGTATGACCTGAAGGTAATTGGATATAATTTGGTTTCGAATATTATTTTAAAAGATATGATTGATTTTTTACTATCAATACAGTGAAAACATGAAATATACTAATTCGATATAATTTTATTTCAAAAAGTCAATTTCAACCATTATTTTTTAGTTAAATATATTTAAACTTCACCTCTTACTCTGAGTAAATATCCAATATAAATTATTTATGTCCCATGCACTAAAATTAACATTTTATAAATCATAAAACCCATTAATGTGTAATAAGAAATTACTCTAATAATTATTAAAATAAATATTTTATTCTCATTGAATGCAAATTATAAAAAATTTATTGGAATTATATTAATCTATAAACATCAACAATAAAACAAATGGTTTTACATTGATCATCCCTTATATATATAGCCATATATATCAAATAACCTAAATAAACTCAACATGAAAGGGGTTTAACATAAATTGTTTTTTATACCCTTAAAATCAGTTCTCCAAAAACAAAATATAATTATACCTAAATTATCATATATGTTAATCCTATAGGTTATATATATCCCAACCCAATAAAATAATTCCAAAAATATCACAATTCATATAAAAATCGTAAAAATTAAAAAATAATTGATCCTATAATATATTTCCCTAAATACAAATAATATTTATTGATCATGTCTTTTGTGTACAATCAATTTCTTATTGACTAGTACATCATGTTTGGAAGAGGTAGGTGTTTCACCCATATCGCCCTTCTGTTTTTGGTTTATGCCCCACAACCTGTTAGTATATGACGGAATATCGCTTGGCAATATGGATGTCATTTTTCTAAAACCCTTTCTATATAATATCTATGAAATTTTAAAAAAAAATATAATGAATATCCTCAACAAAAAAATAATCATTAAATCCATTTAACCCCTATGGTTTTAAATATATATTATTTTTCCCACATGATCAAATAATAATAAAATACTAATGTTATAAAAACCCAATGTAAATATCTATGATAATATTTTCATAAATTTAGTGATTTTCCTAAAAAATGTCATGTTGCTATTAAATAACATTTTTATGTCATCAATACCATTAAAAAGTTACTTCAAAAAAAATTAAAAAAATAATTATCCAAACAACTTTTATTATTTTTATAAACATGATACGAATCATAAAACATTAAAAAAAATATTATCAAATAAAAAATTGAAACACTTCAATAACTCCACTCCAAAGTTTATAATAACATATTACCTTAGTAATTAATACACGTAGTGGGGCATTGAATAAAATAATTAACTTGGTCTACACATCTATGAAATTGAACTATTAGTGGTTCCTTATATTTAACTTGATATCCTTGGATCTTGTTAACTAGACTCTTAATTTTTCTCTATAAATATACTACATTATGCCATAATTTACAACACATTAAGGATATTCTAGTTCCCTGGCTGAATTTTACATGGAGTGTCTTCCTACATTTTTAATATCTATAAAATTAAATATTCTTTTACTTAACCTCATTAACACTTGAACTACTACAAGGGTATATCCTTATCCTCCATGATGTGAATAGAAATTAAACTGTATTCCATTTATTAATTATAACTCAATATATATCATTTTACATGACCATATGATGTCCAAATAAAATCCCCATTAGTCTAGGATTGTCATTATTAATATTGTTATATTTTTCATCTAATTGGTTATTTGAATTATTTCTCTTATTTACCACTATTAACTAAAATAAATAAATTAAACAAGATGAGAATGAATTATCATAATAATGAAAAACGTATAATCCTAGAAGTAATAACTTTTAAATGATATTTATATCTGGATTTATGAATCTCTTGGTTTAAATGAATAGTATCCATGGAAAAATTTATTATTTGGTTTTCAAATAATAGAGTTTGTTAAAGTCCTTTAAAAAATTTGTAAATATTTTTTGAATTTCTAATATACATCCCACAAGAGTGTCAAAATAAGAGTGAATAATAGCCCATTATCATACACCATGTGATGATCTATTCAATTTCAAAGTTCCATTTTTGAAGTTATTACCCCATGTAAAACTGTACTAGATCCACATACACATGTTGTATCCATTCATGTATATAATTTCCTAGAAAATACATTCTCAATCCTTCATTAAAATTAAAAGATATTTTCAGATACTTAGACTTATCCTCATACTAATCCCTATAGATATCAATACATTTTACTCATCCTTCTTTTCAAAGTTTGACTATACATTTTATATATTACAATCTTTGGTGATCATATCCTTTTTCAAATATTATTGAAATACTTTTAGCATTAACATATATTAATTAAAATCAATATATTATGATTTGTAGTGAATTTGGAAAACAATATTCATAAAACGTTGATGTGAAGATAAAAAACATCATTAGTTCAATCTCCAAGACAATATACTAAAAAAAATTATCACTTAATAATTCATCGGATATCCAATGGAATACATATACAACAATGTAGATCTCAAATGCCTAGAAAGGGGGAAAATATGATCATGAAAGGTAACATATGTGTTTGAGGTTTAAAAAAATATCATAAAAGAAAATGACCATGAGTAATCACATTTGGTAATTACAAAAGGAACATGGTATTATAATATCATGTAATTATTGTAATAATTGATGAAACATATATCATGAAATTAACATAAGCCAATGTTGGCCACCTCGACAACATCACATAGAAGACATAGTCCCATTACTAATTAGGTTCACTCCATGGACCCATTCATGACGTCTCAAGAAACTAAAACAATACCAACTGAATTAGAGGGATACATAATTAGGGTAACACCCATCACATTCTTATCTTGTCCACAAATATATGTTCCATATAAAATATATAGCATAAGTCATGAAATCATTTTTTTCACATGAATATAAAATGGGATGCATAATCTTGTCCCATGCCATAATCCATAAAAAATTTATAATAATGAAATTTTATAGATGATAATATGTCACATATTTCACCATCTAGGTAATGTAATATTATCTGGGTATGTATTCTATATACATTAATACAATATTCAAAATCAATTCAAAACTTAAAATGTTATCATCTTTGTTGAAAATTCATTTAGAAGATTAAATTGATTAGTACATGGTAAAATACCCATTTCACATTGAAGATAATTATAAAAATATTTAAATCTTCAAAATAAAAAGAAAATAGAAATAACCACATTATCGTATAATAGAAAAATCAAATAATTGACTATTAGTGACTGTGGGCAATTCTGTACATTTTTTATAAGTATAAAAAATATATTCTTTTCACATTTTACAAAAAAGTAGAAAAATATCTCATTTAGATAATTACATGAATATTAATTACAATAAATTGTGTAAAAAGTAATACATGGGTTAACATACATTTAATAATTTTTTTGAGAATGATACAAGAAAATGTTGAAAATAAATTTAGAAAACATTAATATATATCAAAAAATATTTTATGCTAAAGATACAAATATAGCCATGAGTCATTAAAGACATTTTATCAATGTTTTTTTGTTCTATAGATGATAAAATTTTAATATAAATATAAAATTACATGAATTAAAAACTGAGAAAAAATGGAATGGTTTTATTACTCATTGATTAAATAATTTCGTATAACACAAATTCTGGAATATACAATTAAAATTTGGATGAGGTAGAAACTTAAACCCTTACCACCTTGATATATATTTAATAATATTACCATGAAGTGGAAAAACTATATCTTATAATTTTATTATCTATTAAGGGCTCAGGATATAATATGTAATGGTTTTGTAAGTATGTAACACCCCGATGCCAGTTACCCAGTGTCAGTGCATTATTTTAATACATTTTAATGATTACAAGGAATCATCTCCCGAAATTCCGATCAGTTTAGCAGTATTAGAAAATATATTACAACCATTAAAGTAACATTACACATTATAAAATAATACACAACATAAATGATCCTTTGAGAATGCCATTAATCCCCTAACTTAACATTTTTTATCAATCTTAATACACTTCGTCGAATCCTGGGATAAATAATACATAGAAAGGGGTGAGCTTAGATGCTCAGTAAGGATAAAAATATAGTGGAGTCTTTCATAAATAAGCTTAAACATTTATGGAAATGTATAAGACTAAAACAAAATCATTTTGAACATAAAAATCAGAATAATATTTCAAATATACAATAAAATAATTTCATTTACTTATTCACATGGATATTATTATAGTAGAATTATCACATTAAATATCAATAGCTACATTCATAATGATGAAATGCATAATTCCCAACATCATAACCAAATGGTCAAGGCCTTTTTCCAAGAATAGAAATATGATTTTGTCAAGGCCTTGTTCCAAGACACTAGTTTGTCTTATGAGACATACCAATGCCCCGAGGAGCTGTAGAAGGCTCCACCCATCCCTTAATAAGTCCAATGAAGTTCTCATATGAAAAGGATTAAGCATAACAGAAACATTCACATAAAATATAGAATACAAAATTTGAATACATTATCCATAAACCATGAATGGTATAAAAATAATACATAAACAGTCAAACATTTCACAAAACCTACAATACAATAGGGAGGATTTGTATCATAATAAATAAAAATCAATCAAGTTTAAAATCAATCAATTGATGTTGACATAGATGAAATTAATTTGTAATACTCTTTGAGAGGGATATCTCTTTTTCATGAAATAATTTAAAAGTCACACAATTTAAAAAGGAATACATTTAAAGTAATTTTTTAATCAAAGTTTCTCATACCACTTTGAAATGTTTCATAAAAATTAACATTTTAAAAACATTTCGAAAACATAGACATTAATGATAAAGATTTAGAAGAATACATATTTAAAATATTTAAAATGATGTTTTAGTAAAAATTACCTTAAGAAGAATCCCTTTGAAAATATTTTATGAAACATGGACATGGATAATAAATATGTCCCAGTAGATACTTACATAAAAACAACCTCGGATAATAAAGAGATTGTGAAATCACCCCTTACCTTGTACATTCCTTTAGTCAATGGTACGTTTAACCTCCTGTATAAAGACTATAGTATGTTATTAAATTATACCAGATCCACATTAATATTTATGATATTATACATGATTCATTTCTGACTTTATAATACACATTTAATAATAATTTCCATGTCAAATTAACATTTTGGGTAATTATCGCTTTCTTTATCGTACGTGTTTTAACTTTTACTCTTGATTTTATCACATAGATTATGATTTAAATACTTCCAGAATATAAAAAATTATTTCTATATCATATATATTTATACTATAAATATGTACAATAGACATATATATGAAATGGAAAACACAGTTTATGGAGATGGTAGGCCGTACGTATGCATAAATGTTGTTTCAATTTTCATATCGTGTTGAACCGAACTAAGTGAATAAGAAATTTGTATGTAGCTATATATATATATATATCTCCAGTATAATTATTATTCCATATATTACAAACTTATTAATGATATATATTTTATAATCATCATTTAATGGTGAACGTGGAAATGAATCTCATTGCGTTCGTCGAGGCGGTAATCCGTACGTACGCACGAGCGACAATATCATTATTTTGATATTAAAATCCTAATTAATTGGATGTTATATCATATATACTGAATAATTATCTTAATATATTTATTATTTACATCAATTACACATCATTATTATACTCATCCAAATAATAATGTATTGAATAAATATTACACCATGACGTGAAGACAGTATGTTGTACGAACTTACGTATGGTGACATGTTGTAATGCCCCGACCCCAGTTACCCAGAGTCGGTGCATTATTTTAATACATTTCCATGATTACAAGGAATCAAGTCTCGAGGGAGCAATTATTTTAGCATTCTTGGAAAGTAGATTACATACATGAATGTCACATTGCACATTAAGACATACAAAACAACATAAATAATCATTACGAACGCTATTAATCCCTTGGATTAACCTTGCATATCAATCACAATACACTTCATGGAATCCTGGGAAAAATAAAACATAGAAAGGGTGAGCTCAAATACTCAGTAAGGGTAAGAAATAAAGCAGAAACTTTCATAAATAAGCATAAACATTTAAGGCAATGTATAACTAAAACAAAAGCCTTTTAAACGTGAACTTCAGAATAATATGGAAAAAATAAAATGAAATAGTTCCATTTAATTATTCACATGGATATTCTGCCAGTTGAATAATCACATGCAATATCACTAACCACATTCATAATGATGGAATACATAATGCCAGACTATCATAACCACGTAGCGAAGGCCTCATTCCAAGAATACAAATAATATATTGTCAAGACCTCGTTCCCAGACACTAGTTTGTCTCATGAGACCTACCGATGCATCGAGGAGAAATAGCGGGATCCACCCATCACTTACTAAGTCCAATGTATTCCACATATGAAAATATTTAAAATAACATAAATATTCGTATTAAAAATTGCATTCGAAATGTCAATAATTTCTCCATAAACCATGAATTGTATAAAAATAACACATCTACAGTCAAACATATCATAACTCCATAAATACAATAAGGAATATTGTATTATAATAAATCAACCTCAATCAAAAATAATATCCAGTAGAGTATGCTGACATAGTTGAAAATGATGAGTAAAATTTTTTGAGATAAATATTATTTTTGTAAAATCATTTAAAAGTCACACATTTATAAAGGATATAATTTAAAAGATATTTTTGAATCAAAGTGTCCCATACCACTTTGAATCTTTTTAAAATAATTATCATTTCAAAACATTCATGTCCATATAAATAAATCCTTAAAATCATTTTCAAAACATGGACATTAATTAAAAATATTTAGAAAGATAAATCTTTAGAACATTTGAAATTATGATCTTGATAAAGAGTACCTTTGAAAATCCTAAAAATAATCAATTTTTATTCATTTTTATTAATAATATACATGGATGATAAAAAATTTCCAGCAAATACTTACACATAAACAATCTCAGATAATAATGAGATTGCGGAATTAACCCTTACATTGCATTTTCCTTTTGTCAAGGGTAAGTTTAACCTCATGTACGAATATCATAGTATGTTATATAATTATTCCAGAACCATATTAATATCTCTGATATCATACATGATTAATTTATGACTTTATACTACCCATTTAATAATAATTTTCATGTTAAATTAATATTTCGTGTACTAATCGCTTTCTTTATCATACGTGTTTTAACTTGTTACTCTTTATTGTATCACATATATCAGGATTTTAATACTTCCAGAATATAAAACATGAAAAATATATCATATATATTTAGAATATAAATATGTATAGTAGACAGATATATGAAATGAAAAACACAATTTATGGAGACGGTAGTCCGTACGTATGCATAAACGATGATTCTGTTTTCATATATTATTGAACGAAAGTAAGTGAATAAGATATATGTAAGTACATAAATACTTATATATATATATATATATAGTAGAATTATTATTTCATATATTACATATTTATTTTTAGTGTATATTTTTATAATCATCGATGAATACTGAACTTGGAAATAAATATCATCGCGTCGTGGAGACGGTAATCCGTACGTACGAACGAGCGAAAATATCATTTTTTTGATATTAATATAATATATAATTGGATGGTATATCATATATAAATAATCCTTATAATGGTATATTTATTATTTATATCAAATACACATCATTATAATTCCTATCCAAATAAAAATGTATCGAACAACAATTACACCACGACGTGGAGACGGTAAGCCGTACGTAAGCACGTATGGTGACTTGTCATTCAACGGATGGATAGAATACTGAATACGGTTGTACAATATTTATTATAACATCACAGTATATAAGAGATACTTTATATATTATTTTATAATATAAATAAGAATGAAAGAAGATGTTGAAGGAGAAAGGAACTTGAAAGACAGTGGTGAAAACCTTACCTCTTCTTCGGATTCTTCCTTTTAATTTGATCAAAATGAATCCTAAGGTTGGATTTATGATCAAAAGAAGGCATGTTGGTTTAATTGGGGGAATTTGAGAGAGTATTTGGGCAGATTTTGGCCAAACCAAAATGCTTTGAAGGTGTGAAGAATTTATTAGAAGTTGGGTCCTTTTATAAGAGGGAGGAGGTGATCTTTAGGAAAAACTTATAGTATTAATTTATAATAAAGTCATATTCAGTTTCTAAAGGCTCCAATGTGTATTATTCAAAGTATAAGGTGTGTATGGGTCTAAATCTTTTCAACCAATATATTTTAGATACGTTTGGGTAATTATATTGACCTTATCTTTTAGTTTTAACTCTTAGTTAATTATATTGACATTTACCATATAACTTTTTCTTTTATATTATATAGTTAATAAACAAACTATATACATACAAGCGACCCCAAAGTGGTCCATTAATGATAAACCAATATTTATATAAGTCTTTTGGCCGAAACTTTGTTTTTTAGAAATAGAATAAAAATAAATAATATAATATTTGTTTTAAAAACTCATTTTTCTCAATTTTGACACTACTCAATAATTGATTTTTTTTAATGTCAAAAAAACTATATTAATTAGAAAACAATTCATTTAAGAAATAATAAAATTCAATATTAACTAATAAAATTCGTGTATGTCATAAAAACTTTCAAATTATATTTATTTTAACATTTATAACAACAATTATTTGATTATTTCATTAAAAAGGAAAATACAACGTCATTATTGTGTCATATATATTTTTACTTTTTCAATGTCTAAAAATTATAAATAAAATACAATTATGTAGGAAATAGTTTTATATTTCTAATTAATATTTATAATTTAAAATATAACATATATAACTCTAATTAAAAATGGTTTTTCTAAAAGATATAAGCTTATGTCATTTTTGTATTTACTTTAAATTAAATTATATAAAGTGCCCCTATCACCTAGAAGTGGCTCCATGGGGTTACAAAATAGACCCAATGATTCCCAAGGTCGGAAATGTATCCACCAATAAGGTTAGGACACGTTTTATGTTAATTTATTATTATTATAATATTATTTTTTACCCTTATTTATCGGATTTACCCTTTAACCATGGTAAAGAAAATATTTACTAAAGTAATTATTCAAAATTTCTAAAAATAATAGTTACATATTTACACAATTTGTACATACTGATTCCAAATATGGAATCCATTTTTCCATATTCAAAACACCGAAGGGGGAGAAATTAATTTAAAATTAATTCCCGCTGTAAAAAAAGAGTTTTTTTAAGATATAATAAATATCAAAATTTTGACACTTGTTTATGTCTGGTATAATTGAGAAATTATGTCCAATGACCAAAATTGTATTAAATGGTAAAAATAAAATCTAATTATTCTTTAAAAACACTCAAATTCATAATTTATCACTATTAATTATTTTGGTTAAAAAAGTTGTTTTTAATTAAAATTTAGTAATATTCACTGTTAATAAAAATATAAAAGTTATCAGAAAAGTACAAAAATTTCACCCTAGGCTAAATTAGATATCATGAATCCAAAAATGAAGTCCATTTTGAGAGATAAAATTTATTAAATTTCATAATGTGGGTATTACTATTCATAACGGCTAGTTTTATTTGTTGTACTCTGTGTTAGAACTCGAAGTGGCGTACAACACACACTACTGTATTATTCAAAGAAAAGTGTATCGTGGGTGAATGGGGTGTTATATTGTAAATTTTTTATTTCTCCATTCTAAAGAATAAATTTATTTAGTCAAATTGAATATATAAAAGATTAAAATATTGAATTTAAAAAGGGTTTACTATTAAAAGTGGGTAAAAGTGCATTTTTTAAAAAATACTTCTTTTATCTGAAAAAAAATGAATATGTTCTTATATTATGTCTAAGAAACTCATAATATATATTCTAAAATTATAAAGATTATATAATGTTTAAAATTTAGTTAATATTAATCATAACCTCTTTTGAACGGCTTGTTTGGTAAGTCATGGTGCGCTTGAACTCGGTGTTTTGTGTAGTTCAAGTTATTGAATTATTTTGAAGAAGTAACACACTGTGAAATCTTGGTGTGTAACATTCATACCTCCTTCAAAAAATTGTGTCCTCGCAATTTGATATTTTTTTCGAAAATAAAGGTTGAAAATAGAAAATATATTTTGGGGAAAACCCACATCGGAAATTTGTTTAATAAAATTTAGTCTTAATAAGAGGAAAAGAGAAATGAAAGGGTCACCACCAAATTATGATCTCGATTATGAGAACATTGGTGTAAATTAGATACATATAATTGGAGGAAAAACATAAATATTTATAGGTAGTGAATGAGGTCATCAATCACAAAGACGATTAAAATTGAGGACCTTAAATTCTTCAATCTATGATGATTTAAAATAACATCGGTTCAATAAAACATATGGTATTAAGATAACACATTTTTGGTATTAATATAACTTCAATAAATTATATGAATTAATTTCATCATCGAATAAGTGGAGAAGAAAAATATATACATGACAAGTAGAGTTCCATCTTTTAACTAATTTCTACCAAAAACTCATCTTTCACTCTAAAAGATAATAAAACTTAAAAAAACTATTCTATTTATCTTATTAGTTTGGGGTAAAAAATGATTTTATAATTCATCTACTATAACTTCTTAATTAAACTACATTATTTAATCTAGGAAATCTCGTGGGTCAGTGGTAGGTGATACACCCTTGCCGTCCTTCAGTTACAGGTTCAAGCCGCGTGGCCTTGCCGGTCGTGAGAGTTTGTTGCCCAACCTCCGGGTTGTCCTTTTATGGAAATACAAAATTAATCTCAAAATAGAATTATACAAAATACTTCTGTCCAAAATCACAGTCCAAAATTTATAAGGTAAACACAATGAAGATCCGTTTTTCCTCATAATAACGTGGGAACACCTTCACCATGTATTATTTTAAAACACCATCATATCCTGAATTACCATAAACCCTTATTGATTTCATTCATGATATCATATTCCTTATAGAATAATGGATATACTCCTTCTATCCAAAAATATTGTAAACTACAACAATGATGGGAATAGAAATCATTAATAAATTTCAAGGTAGTCAAGAATATCCAATATAATTTATTCAAATCAATAATATCTTCTTCTAAAATAACTACCTCCTTATCAGAACCATATTATGTTTTATATTTATGTCAAGCATATATTTTCCAAAAACATAACCTGCTATTGAGCAGCCTTTTTTGGTTCCACAACATCTTCAGTCCTTAATGAAAGAGTATTGCAGTACAATACTTATATACTCCATAATTATTATAACTAGTACATTGTTGAAACAACAATCAAATGAAATAATTCTCTAATAAAAACATAATAACTCTAGTCATCCCTCCTCGTCTATGGTAGTATCATTAATTTATTACTATCCAATAGCATCATTTGGGGCATACTCTGATGATTTGGACATTGGTTCACGTAGTGTCCCAACTACTTATAGATAAAGCATTGTATATTTGAAACCTTTTTCTTACCCTTGCAGTCATGTACATGGTGTCCTTTTTCTCCACAATTATAACAAATTCCCATTTCTTTCAGTAAAGTTCCAGGGTGTTTCTTCCAACAGTTATCACATATGGTAAAATTCTTCTTTTCCCTATTCCCTTTATCTATATTTCTCTCTTACATCATTTTATTCTCTTTCATCCCTTCAAAGACATAGGACTCTGTAAATCATTCCTTATCTTATCAACACATGATACTATTTATTCATGTGATGATAATATGTGGGAGACTGTCTGACTTCTAAAAGATGTCTCAATACCATGAAAGATATGATCCTTCTTATTCTTTGGATCATACATATTACTGGTGTTCACATTCCTTCTATTGGGATCCATTTCTATACAATAGCATAAACTAGGTCAGTTTATGAATTGCAATGATTAATTCCAAACTTGTAAAATACCTAATGCAAATTGAACCGTTTATGGATATAAACCATAATCATAAAAAAAATTTCATAGAGTAAGTATATACTCATGAGCCCTTCATAATGGTTTGTAAAGAAAATGAGAATTATCCTAAGCATACCCCCGGGAGTGTCGTAACTAAGAGTGCAGCAAGGCCCGTTGTCATGCATGAGTTCACGTTCGAGTCTAGCTCAAAGCGGTGTTTTGGGTTTTACCCCTAGGTACATCTATGCCAGAGATGCCTCTACCTACTCGTATCCAGACAAGGATTTATTTCTCAGAAAAGTTACAAAATATCTACAATAACAAAATTCTAGGAAGTTATTTTATACTATTCCTCAATGTCTATCTTAGGGCTATGTTCTCTAATCAGAGTTTATCTAAATCTAGTATCCAAGGTTATTGCTAAACTTTCTCTGATACCAACTGTAATGACCCAACCATAGTTACCCAGATTCGGTGTATTATTTTAATACATTGGCATGACTTCAAGGAATCATGTCCCGAAGAAGTGATTAGTTTTGCAGTCTTGGAAAATAGATTACATACATGAATGTTACATTTCACACTATGACATACAAAAAAACATGAATAATCTTTTTGAACACTATTATTCCATTGGAATAACCATGCATAATAATCACAATACACTTCTTCGAATCCTGGGAAAAATAAACCATTGAAAGGGGTGAGCTCAAATTCTCAGTAAGGGTAAGCAATACAGCGGAAACATTCATAAATAAGCATAAACATTTATGGAAATGTATAACTAAAAAAAGACCTTTAAAACGTGAACTTCATCATAATATGGCAAAAAAAAATGAAATAATTCCATTAACATATTCACATGGATATTTTGCCAGTCGAATAATCATATTCAATATCACTAACAACTTTCATAATGAAGGAATTCATAATGCCAGACTATCATAACAATGTAGCCAAGGCCTCATTCCAAGACTACAAATAAGATTTTGTCAAGGCCTCGTGCCAAGACAATAGTTTGTCCCATGAGGCCTAAAGATACATCGAGGATCTATAGTGATCTCCACCCATCACTTACTAAGTCCAATACATTCCTCATATGAAAAGGATTAAACATAACATAAACATTAGTATTAAAACTTGCATACGAAATGTCAATACTTTCTCCATAAACCATGAATGGTATAAATATAACACATCCATAGTCAAACATATCAGAACTCATTTAATATAATAAATAATATTGTATTATATTAAATCTTTTTCAATCCAAAATAATATCTAGTAGAGGATGCTGACATAGTTCAAAATGATGATTAAAACTTTTTGAGAGAAATAACTTTTTTGTAAAATCATTTAAAGTCACACATTTATAAAGAAAGTAATTTAAAAGAGAATTTTTAAGAAAAGTGTCCCATACAACTTTGAAAATTTTGAAAATAATTATCATTTCAAAACATTCATGTCCATATAAATAAATCCCAGTAAATACATACACATAAACATTCTCAGATAATAATGAGATTAAGGAATTTACCAGTACCTTGCACTTTCGTTTAGTCGAGGGTATGTTTAACCTCCTGTATGAAGATCGTAGTATGTTATTAAATTATACCATAACCATATTAATATTTATGATATCATAAATGATTCTTTTATGAATTTAGAATACCCATTTAATAATAATTTCCATTTTAAATTAACATTTTGGGTAACAATCGCTTTTTTTATCGTACGTGTTTTAACTTGTTACTCTTGATTGTATCACATAGATCATGATTTAAATACATCAATAATATAATACATGATAAATATATCATATATATTTAGAATATAAATATGTATAATATACATATATATGAAATGGAAAACACCATTTATGGAGACGGTAGTCCATACGTACGCATAAACGTTGTTTCTGTTTTCATATAGTATTGAACGAAAGATAGAGAATAAGATATATGTAAGTACATAAATACTTATATATATTAATAGATATATCTACATTAGCATTATTATGTCATATATTACATACTTATTAATAATATATATTTTTATAATCGTCAATGAATGGTGAACATGGATATGAATTTCATCGCGTCGTGGAGACGGTAATTCGTACGTACGCACAAAAGAAAATTTCATTCTTTTGATATTAAAATAATATGTAATTGGATGGTATATCATATATAAGGAATAATTATAATGTTATATTTATTATATAGATCAAATATACATCATTATTATACCCATCCAAATAATAATGTATTGAATAACAATTACACCACGACGTGGAGACGGTAAGCCTTATGTACGCACGTATGGTGACATGTAATTCAAAGGATGGATAGAATATTGAATATGGTTGTACAATATTTATAATAACCTCAAAGTAAATAGGAGATACAAAAGTTATTATTTTAGAATAGAAATAACAAAAAAAGATGAAGTTGATGGAGAAAGGAACTTGAAAGAGGGTGGTGAAAAAATTACCTATTCTTCGGGTTCTTCCTTTTGATTAGATCAAAAGGGCTCTTTAGGATGGATTTCTGACCAATCTAAGGCATCTAGGATGAAGTGAGGGAAGTTGAGAGAGTATTTGGGCAAAGGATCACTGAAAAAAAAGTCTTTGAAGGTGTGAATAATTGGATTGAAGTTGGGACCGTTTATAAGGGGGAGGAGGCGCTCTTTAGAAAAAACTTAACGTATTAATTTATAACAATTTAATATTCAGTTTATAATGGCTCCAAAGATGATTATTAAAGGTATAATTTGGGGATCATTCGAAATATTTTCAACCAATAAATGTTAGACAGGTTTGGGTCATTATATTAACCTTATCTTTTATTTTTAACTCTTAGTTAATAAGATTGACATTTACCATGTCACATGGTAATTTAATATTATATAGTTAATAAAATAACTATATACATCCAAGAGACCCAAGAGTAGTCCATTAATGATAAGAAAATAATGATATAATCCCTTTGACTGATCATTAGATTTTTAGTAATAGAATATAAATTAATAATATAATATTTGTTTTAAAATCTAATTTATGTCAATTTTGACACTACTCAATCATTTATTTTTGATAAAGTATTAAAAACCTTATTAATTCGAACCAAATTCATTTAAGCAATAATAACATGTCATATTAACCAATTAAATTCTTTTATGTCTTCAAAACTATCACATTTTATTTATTTTAACATTAATATTACCAATTATTTTATTCATTCATTAATAAGGAAAATATTGCATCATTATTGTGTCATATATATTTTTACTTTTTCAATGTCTAAAAATTATAAATAAAATACTATTATGTAGGAAATATTTTTAACTAATATGGAATATTTATAATTAAAATTATAACATATATAATCCTATGTAAAAATTGTTTTTCTAAAAGATATAAGCTTATGCCATTTTTGTATTTACTTTAACCTAATTAAAATAAAGTGTCCCTATCACCTACAAGTGGCTCCATGGGGTCCCAAAATCGACACAAAGATTACCATGGTCGGAAATGTATCCACCAATAAGGTTTGGACATGTTTTAGGGTAATTTATTATTATTATAATAATATTTTGTACCCTTATTTATCGAATTTACCCTTTAACCATGGTAAATAAAATATTTACCGAAATAATTATTCAAAATGAGTACAAATAAAAGTTACCTATTTACAAAATCTGGACATCCTGATTCTAAATATGGTATCCATTGTTCCAAATTAAAAACACAAAAGTGGTAGAAATTAATTTAAAATTAATTCCCTCTGTCAAAACAAAAAGCATGTTTTTTAGATATAATAACTATCAAAAGATTGACATTTTTTATGTATGGTTTAATTGTGAAATTATTTCCAATGACCAACATTGTATTAAATGGTAAAAATATATTCTATGTATACATTAAAATCACTCAAAGCCATAATTTATCACTATTAATTATTTTGATTAAAAAAGTGGGTTTTAATAAAAATTTAGTAATTTTCACTATTCATAAAAATATAAATTAATCTGAAAAGCACAAAAATTTCATCCTAGTCTAAATTAGATATTCAAAATCCAAAAATGATGTCCATTTTGAGAGATAAAATATATAATATTTCAAAAAGTAGATATTACTATTCAAAACGGCTAGTTTGATTAGTTGTAGTGTTTGTTAGAACTCAAAGTTGCGTACAACACACGCTACTATATTATTCAAATAGAAGCGTACTGTGGAATCTTGGGGTGTTACATTGTAAATTTTTTATGTCCCCATTCTAAAGAATAAATTTTTTTAGTCAAATTAAATATATAAATTTTTAAAATATTGGATTTAAAACGGGTTCACTATTAAAATTTGGTAAAAGTGCATTTTATGAAAGATACTTCTTTTATCTGAAAAAAATAATTTGTTATTACATTACGTCTATGAAACTAATAATATGGATTATAAAATTATAAGGATTATATAAAGTTAAAAATTTAGTTAATATTATTCATAACCTCGATTGAACGGCTTATTTGGTACGTCATGGTGCGCTTGAACTCTGCGTTGCGTATAGTGCAAGTTATTGAATTATTTTGAAGAAGTAACACACTATGAAATCTTGGGGTATTACACATGTCATTCAAAGGGTGGATAGAATAATGAATATGGTTGTCACATATTTATAATAAAATCACAGTATATAGAAGATACTGTTGTTATTATTTTATAATGGAAACAACAAATAAATAGGAAGTGGAAGAAGAAAGGAATTTGAAAGAGGTGATGAAATATTTACCTCTTCTTCTGGTTCTTCTTTTTGATTTGATCAAAAGGGCTCCATTAGTTGGATTTCTGACAAAATTAAGGCCCCTAGGAAGAACGTAGGTCAGTTGGGAGGATATTTTGGAAGTTTTTGGCTGATCCAAATGGATTTGAGGTGTGAAATTAAGAGACAGGGAATTTCCCTTTATAAGATACGTGGGGTTCAGTTTAGGAATTTCCTGATATATTATTTTATAAAAAAATTTTTTGGTTTTTGAGGGCTCCAAAATGATTTATTTAGAGGATAAGGTGAGGATGGGTCTGAAACCTCTCAAAGAATAGGTTCTAGAGAGGTTTAGGTGATCATATTAACCTTAACTTTTAGATTTAACTCTTAGTTAAATTGTTTGACATTTACCATGTCTCCATGTATTTTTATATTACGTTGTTAATAAAATTTCAATAAAATGCCAATAGAACCCCAATTGTTTCATTAATATCTTATATATTTTTATATAAATCTTTTGGTTGACCCTTATATTTTTGGACTGTTATATCAATTAATAATATAATATTAATTTTGGAAACTATTTTATGTCAATTATTACACTATTTGGTATTTGTTTTTTGTTAAAATCATAAAAGCATGATTAATTCGAAAAAATTGATTTAATCAACATTAATATTTAATTTTAACCTATAAAAATAGTTTAATTTATCACAAGTCTCAAATTACATTTATTTGGGTATTTATAATATCAATTATTTTAATCATTTATTAATAAGATAATTACTGCATCATCATTGTGTCATAAATAAATTTAATTATTTAATGTTAAAAAATTATAAATTAAATACATTTATAGGGGAAATATTTTTATCTTTCCAATTTATATTTATAGTTGAATTTATCTTATTTATTACATTATATTAAATTTGTTTTAGTTATTATAACTATAATTTAACCCTTTTAACTCTTCTTTAAATTAAATAATAATAAATGTCCTAATCAAATCCAAGTGGGTCTAAAGGAGATTATTTTATTCTTAAGGTTGATTTTCGTCGAATTACATGTATCCAATAGAATTGGGACATGTGTTATAATAATAATAATATCATTTTTACCTTTAATTACCCTATTTACTTTTAACCATGGTAAATAAAAGTCAACTGCTACTATTCACAAAAAAATTATTTTTAACATATTGAACCACATTTTAGATACTGAAACCAACTATGTCTTTTGTATTTTTAGATTTCAATTTACAGATGTGGTAAAATTAGTTTTAATGCCAAATTTTTTATGCTCATAGGAGGTGGGTAATAGACAATAAAAAGTTCAATAAAATTTTTATATATCTAAAATTTTTATAAAATGACTCCAATGAATTTCATTAAAAATATATAGGTATTATTTCTCTATTTTGACATAAAAAAATTAAATTAAATAAATAATAATGTAAATAAAAAGTCAGTTTTAAACAATAACTCAGTGTTTTAAACTATTAATCAAAAATTGAATGTTTCCAAAAAAATACCAAAAAATCACCAGAAGTTAATTTTGATATTGAAAATTCTATAAAAAAAGTCTATTTTACCTAATTCAAAACATATAAATTGCATTTATTAATTTGAAATTAATTCCCGTTGTCCTAACCAAAAGGAGTATTTTTATGAAATAATTATTATCAAAAGATTGACACTGTTTTATGTCCAATTTCAAAGTGAAATTACATAAAATGATCAGGATTGGATTAAATGGTAAAAATATGATCTATTTACAATTCCAGACCATTTAAATGTATAATTAAACATAATAAATTATTTTGATTAAAAAAGTTGTTTTTTTAATATAGTAATTTTCACTATTCTCCCAAATATGAAAGTTTTTCAAAAAACCACTAAAAATTTATTGAAACTAAATTATTATGTACCGATTATAAATAAGAAGTCCTTTTCTAAAATTGAAAATATAAAAGTTTCAAATATTGGATTTAACAAGGGTTCACCATTAAAAGGTTGTAAAAGTGATTTTTTTTTAAAATACTTCTTTTATCTGAAAAAAATTACTTAGTTTATAAATAATGACTAAGAAACTCATAATATGGATTATAAAATTATAAGGATTATATAATGTTCAAAATTCAGTTAAGACTATACAAAACCTCTTTTTAACGGCAAGTTAGGTAAGTCATGGTGCGCTTGAACTCGGTGTTGCGTGTAGTGAAAGTTATTGACTTTATTTGAAGAAATAAAGTTCTATGAAATCTTGGGGAGTTGAATTCATACCTCCTTCAATAAATTTCGTCTTTATAATTTGAAATTGTTCTTTGAATATTATAGGTTGAAAATAGAAAATACCATTGTGGGAAAACCCGCATCGTAAATTGGGTTAATAAAATTTAGTCTTAATGAGTGGAAAATGGAAATGAAACGGTCACCACCAAATTATGATCTCGATTAGAAGAACATTGGTTGAAATTAGAGACACATAGTTTAAGAAAAACGTATATATTTATAGGGAGTGATTGCGGTAATCAATCAAAAACAAGAATAAAATTGAGGGCCTCAAATCCATCAATCTACAATGATTTAAAATAACATTGATTCAACAAAACATATGGTATTAGGATAACACATTTTTGGTTTTAAGATCCATTCACTAATGTTTAAGAATTAATTTACCCATATAATAAGAGGAAATATATATTTCTGTATATATATATACTTGATTGGTAGAGTTTCATCCTTCAACTAATTCCTACCACAAACTCATCATTCACTCCATAATATTTCAAAAAATATATTCTATTTATCATAATAGTATAGGGTTCCAAAAATAATGAATTTATAATTCACCTATCAGAAGCTTAAAAAATATATTATAGAATCCAGGGACATTACGTAGTCCTATGGTAGGCGATAGATCCTAATCTCACTATGGTTGTCGGTTTGATTCTCACTGCTTTGTCCAACAGAACAGATTGTCACACGGTCTATGTGTTGTCGTTTTTATAACAATGGAAAAATAACCTTAACAATATTATCCAATTTCAAACTTAATTCATTCCATCCTTTATACTTATCCAAAATACTTCTATCCAAACTCACAGTTAAAAATTTATAAGGAAGTTAAACACCATGAAGATCCTTTTTTCCACATAATAAGATGTTAACACCTTCATCATTTATTTTTTTTAAACATGGTAACACCCTGAATTACCATGAAATATTATTGAATACATTCATGCTCCATTATTATTATAGAATACTGGATATACATTTTCTATCCAAAAATGTCTTAAACTCCAACAATGATAGAAAATACAAATAATTAATCAGTTTCAAGGTAGTCAAGAATATCCAATCTAATTTATCCAAATCAATCATGTATTATTACAAAATCACTACCTTAGTATCAGAACCATCTTATGGTTTATATTTCCCTCAACCATGTATTTTCCAAAATATTAACCTCCAATCGAGTCGCTTTTCTTGGATCCACACAACCTCAAGTACTTAATTAAAATATTACTACAGCACAATCCTTATATACTCCATAATTTTTATAACACGTACTTCATTAATAAAAAACTCAAAGGACAGAATACTTTTATAACAACATATGAAATCTAATTGTTCCACTTCATCTTCGGTAGTATCGTAACTTTATTATTATCTAATGGAAGCATTTGGGTTATACTCTGATGATTTGGACATTGATTCACGTAGTGTCCCAACACATTGCTTATGAAGCTTTTTACATTTGAATTTTTTTCCTACCCATGCAACCACGCATTTGGTGTCCTTTTCACCACACTAATAACAAACTCACATTTCATTCAAGAATTTAACAAGGTGATTCTTTCCATAGTTATCACATATGTAAAAATACTTATTTTCCATCTTCCCTTTATCCATATTTATCTCTTCCATTATTTTTTTCTCTTACTTCAATTCAAATCTACAAGACTCAGTGAATTCTTTAATTATCTTATTACCCCTTGATATTATTTCTTCATATGTTGAAAATTCATGGGAGACCATTTCCCTTCTAAATGTTGTCCTTATAACTCTGAAAGATATAATCCTTCTTACTCATTGGATCTTACGTACTGCTAGAGTTCGCATTCCTTCTACTAGGTTCCATTTCTATACAATGGCATACACTAGGTCAGTTTCATAATTGCAATGAATAATCCCAGACATGTAAAATACCTAACGTAAATTGAACAGTTTATGGATATAATCCATAATCATAAAATTATTTTTTAGGAGGTATATACACGTAAATTTTTCATAATGATTTGTAAAGAAAAGGAGAATTATCCTAAGCATATTCCCTAGGAGTGTTGTAATGAAGAGTAAAGCAAGGCCCATTGTCGTGCACTAGTTCTCATTCGAGTCTATCTCAAAGAAGTGTTTTTGAGTTTTACCCCTAAGTACATCTATTCTAGAGCCCCCTCTACCTGCTCTTATCCAGACATGGATGTATTTTCTTGGAAAACACAAAAAATATCTAGATTAGAAATATTCTAAAAGTTCTTCTATACTAATCTTCAAAGTCAATCTTAGGGTAATGTTCTATAATAAGAGTTTATCTAAATCTAGTTTCCAAGGTTATTACTAAACTTCCTCTAATACCAACTGTAACGCCCCGACCCGAGTTACCCAGAGTCAGTGAATTATTTTAATACATTATCATGATTACAATGAATCACGTCTCGAAAGACCGATCATTTTAGGAGTCTTGGAAAATAGATTATATAACAGAAAGTTATAGTACACATTAGAAAATAAAACACTTCATAAATGATCCATTGAAAATTTCATTGATCCCCTAGCTTATCCTTTCTTATCCATCATAATACACTTTTTGGAATCCTTGGAAAAATAAAACATAGAAAGGGGTGTGCTCAAATGATCAATAAGGATTACAATATAGCAGAATCTTTTATAAATATTGATAATCATTTGAGAAAATATATAATACTAAAACAAAATCCTGTTAAACATAAACATCATAATAATTTTGAAAATATAAAATCAAATAATTCCATTTCCTTATACACATGAATATTTTACTAGTTGAAAAATCACAAGCAATATCAACAACCACATTCAAAATGATAGAGTGCATAATGTCAGACATCATAACCACATAGTCAAGGCCATGTGCCAAGCCTAAAAATAATATTTTGTCAAGGACCTATGCTAAGACATTAGTTTGTCTCATGATACCTATCGATTCATCGAGGAGCTATAGAGGGATCCACCTATCAGATACTAAGTCCAATGAAATCCTCATATGAAAAGGTTTAAACATATAATAAACATTTTTATTAAAAATAGAATATGAAATGTCAATTCATTATCCATAAACCATGAACGGTATAAAACTAACACATCTATATTCAAACATATCACAAAACCTTTAATTTAAAATGGAATATTTGAATCATAACAAATAAATTTCAAAGAAGTTTAAAATTCATCAATGGATGTTGACATAGATGAAAATTATTTGAAAATATTTTTGAGAAAAATAACTATTTTCCATGAAAACATTTAAAAGTCACACAATTAAGAATGGAATAAATTTAATGAAATTTTTGAATCAACATGTCATATACCACTTTGAAACTTTTCAATGGAATTCCCATTTTTAAAACATCATGTCTATATAAATAAATCCATAAAACCATTTTGAAAACATAGAGATTTAAGAGAACAATTTAGAAAATTTAAAATTATTTTATAGAAATAAGTCCCATAAAAATAATCCCTTTGAAAAATCTTTTATGAAACATGGATATGGATAATAAATATGTCCATGTTGATACTTATGTAAAAACAACCACGGATAATAAATAGATTGTGAAATTAACCCTTACCTTGTACATTCCTTTTCTCGAGGGTATGTTTAACCTCCTATATAAAGACTGTAGTATGTTATTAAATTATAAAAGAACCATATTAATATTTAAAATATCATACATGATTCATTTATGACATTATTCTATCCATTTAATAATAATTTCAATGTTAAATTAACATTTCAGGTAATAATCACTTTCTTTATCGTACATGTTTTAACTTGTTTCTCTTCATTGTATCACTTAGATCATGATTTAAATAATTCAGAATACAAAACACAATTTATATATCATATATATTTATAATATATATAGGTAAAATAGACATATATATGAAATGTAAAACACCCTTTATGGAGACGGTAGACCGTACGTACGCATAAACCCAGTTTCCGTTTTCGTATCGTATTGAATGAAACAAAGTGAATAAGACATATGTATGTACCTATATATATATATGTATATATACCTATAGTATCATTATTATTTCATATATTACATACTTATTAATGATATATATTTTATAATCATCATTGAATGGTGAACATGTAAATGAATATTACTGCGTTCGTGGCGATTGTAATCCGTACGTACGCACGAGCGACAATATCATTATTTGGATATTAAAATCATATATAATTGTACGTTATATAAAATATACAGAATGATAACCATATTATATTTATTATTTACATCAATTACATAACATTATTATACCCATCCAACTAATAATGTATTGAATAACAATTACACCACGATGTGGAGACGGTAAGTCGTACGTACGCACAAATGGTGACTTGTCATTCAAAGGCTTGATAGAATAATGATATGGTTGTACCATATTTATAATGAAATTATAGTATATAGAAGATACTGGAGTTATTATTTTAGAATGGAAACAACAAATAAATAGGTAGTAGATGAATAAAGGAACTTGAAAGAGTTGATGAAATATTTACCTCATCTTCGGATTCATCCTTTTTATTTGGTCAAAAGGGCTCCTTATGTTGGATTTATAACTAATGTAAGGCCTCTAGGATAATTGGAGGTCAATGGAGTGGATATTTGTGCCAGATTCACTACTAGGAAAACAATTATTTGCGACGGGATCCCGTCACAAATGGCTTTTTGCGACGGGGGCCCGTCGCAAATGGCCCGTTGCTGAAAACGATGTTGCAACAACATTTATTTGCGACGGGCCAGTCGCTAAAGCCTTTTTTTGTGACGGCTATTCTTCCCGTCGCAAATAGTACTCCGTATATTTGTAAAAAACTTTTAAAATAGTATTTGCGATGGGACCCGTCGCAAAAACTATTTTAAAAAAAAATCAAAACTATTAATAAATTATTTTAATGCATATAATAATACTAGTATTTCCGACGGGCATAGTATCCCGTCGCAAATACTATAAAAAAAATTAAAAAAATTTATTAATAAATTATTTTAATTAATATAATAATAGAATTATAATTCACAAATAAAAATAATAAATTATTTTAATTAATATAATAATAATAGAATTATAATTCAAAAATAAAAAATAATAGAATATTAATAAATGATTTAATTAATATAATAATATTAGAATTATAATTCATAAATAAAAAAATATTAATAAGTTATTTTAATTAATATATAAATAATAGAATTATTTTACATTCAAATATTAAAATAATTCAAGTATTACAAAAAATATAATTAAATTATAATATTATAAAATTTTAATATATATATAAAATTTAATATTATAAAATATAAATAATATTATTATTCATATTAATATTGTTATTTAAAAATATAATCTTATTAATATTTTATAATGAGACCAAAACTAAGAATAGAAAAAAAAAATTTTGATTTCCCAAATTTTATAACATAATTACAAACTCTAATCTGAAGGAGGGGGGGAGGTGGGGGATCTGCAGATGGTGGTGGAGGAAACTCCATCCCTAAAGCATGAGTGAGTCGGCGCATGTACCCCATCTTCTCCTGATGCTGCTGCTGCCACCGACTCATCTGCTACTCGTACAACTGCTGCTGGCATCGACGCTACTCCTCATGTTGCTGACGCATCTGCTCCTGCTCCTGTCGGAGACTCTCTATCTGTGCAGTCTGAGATCGCAACTGATCCTCATACTGTGTAGTAGAATAAGATGCACGAGCTCCTCTCGAGCTGGACGCCGACATCGCAACACTTCCATAATAATCTCCGGGAGTCAGTCTAGAGCCGATACCAACTACCCGACCCTTCTCGAAGGCATACTGGGTGGCCTGCATCCATGCCGCCTCATCAATCTAACTGGCAGTGGTCTGATCTGATAACTCGGCCTGACACTCAGGTCGGGCCTGTGACTCTGCGGCCTCATATGACTCCTATAGTTGCAATTTAAAATGAAAATTGTGAATATATTATATGCAGTTAATTTTTAAACTTGAAAAAAAATAATACTGACCACGATGTGATGCTGACGATCACCTCTGAGCTCCCCAGTAGCAGGATCACTACACATCCTCCGATATACGTCGTACTCTGTAATATCAGGGTGCTCGACAGCCTATAATAATAAAAAATAAACTGTTAATATTTATAGTTATATAAAATATTTATAAATAATGTATGTACCAGATGCTGTCTATGAGTACTGAAAGAACGACTCCCAGCTCGATGAGTCACCTCCTGTCTCCCCCGATTCTGCCTCCCCACCGATGATCTCCTCTGAAAGGCACCACTCAACCAGTGCGCACATAATCCATCCCATACATGGGATGAAATATACTATGGTCAGTGTGCTCTACATGACTCCTCAAAATCTTACACTCCTGCTTTCTTCATCGCAGCTTTTCTTAAATTGTTCAAAAACTGACGAAGGCGATCACGCATGGCCACCTCCCATGCCTCGTGGATGGCGTCACGCATGGTATCCTCGATCGGATACCATAAACCCTACAAATAAATCAAAATATCAAGTTAGAAATGAAATAATTTTCGAAATAAAAATTATTTATTTACGTACGTACCAACCAATGGCCGAACATGGCTTGCTGCACATCAATGGGAATCTGCTTTCATGTGGTCCACAGCTGAGAGAAATAGTTGCGCAAAATAGCGCTGCCCTGTCCGACTGCTATATGCGGAAAATTGAAAAAATAATAAACATTTATTATGTGAATAGAATAATGAAATCTTAGTCAAATCCACAGGTTATCACACAGGTTATCACACCTCCGTGTGCGTGGATGAAACCCAAGACGTGGACGTCGCTCGGGGACGGGGTCAGGAATCATCAATCGTGCAAGACCGCGCCCCCTCCGCGTACTCCCTGGAGCGCCTGCAGGCTGAGGGTCATCTGTCAGCAACTCATCCGCATCGAAAGTCAGGTCAGCATCCGCCAACTCACGAAATGTGGCGTCGTCCATCTGAAACAGAAAATGTTAATGTTAGCAAATAATTGATAATTACTATTATATATACATATATACATATTACGATTGTATATAAATACCATGAAATGCTATCAGTGTTCATCTTCATCATCATCTTCATATATGTCAATGTCATCTTCATATTCCTCCTCAACATCATCGATATCCATTCGAGTTACAGTTGCATCATCTCTTACCATTTCAAATTCATATGTGACATCATTAACATCATCGTCATCACCGACTCTTAAATGTGGGGTGTCGTCATCGATACTCATGTCTCTTTGTAAAAAAGATTGATTTTGAGTACTCTTTTGAAAAACGTCAATTATTTGTACATCAGTGAAAGCACATTCACTTTGACTAAACTGATTGTCTCGAATTTTTATTTTTATTACACTCCACCAATCAGTCATGTCTCTTGATGTTTCATAGTACTTTGCATAATAAACTTGATATGCCTGTTGAGCCAATAAGAATGGTTCATTTACTGCGAGAACACTTTTACATTTAATATCGATGATTCAATGAGTCGGATGAAGACGCACGCCTCTCTCTGTATCCAACCACCGACATTTGAACATGGTTATGTAATGTTGTCCAAGATAACAGAGTTCAATGATTTCATCAAGTATGCCATAAAAGTCAACATCATTTTCTCGATGATGAGATCCTCTCAAGCTAACTCCACTGTTCATTGTTTTTTTTCGATTCCCCATATGCATGTGTGTGGAATCGAAATCCATTCACCACATATGCATTATAAGTTTTAACAAGTTTGGAAAGTGGGTTACTAAATACACACAACCGTTTTTCAATCTTATCAACATGTCGAGACACCTGAAAATTTGTGAAATAATTATCAATATAGTAAACTATACATTGAATGAGTTGCTTAAAGATAAAGAATTTATGTTACCAGTTTTTGAAACCACTGAGAGAAATTTTTCAGTCGACGTTCTTCGAGAGCAGCTGCTGTAATTTGTGGAATTTGTTTCTTGATATGATTATCATACAACCTATAAAAACCAAAGTTATTTACTGTAACATAAATGATAGAATAAGTGATACAAACACTTATAGTACAACTGATGTCATCTCTTCACAGTTGAGCAGAACATACGTATGAGCTCTCTGATGTTCATCATCTGAAAGCCAGGGTTCATAAAGTCCACCAAAACCAAGCTCTAACTGGTTGAAAATATATAATTGATTGTCGATTTCATCAATATTCCTTTCGTTCCGTCCCATTCGATTTTGTTTTGAAGGATACTCAGATTCAAAATAATGGGAGCAGAAAAAAGATATTTCCTCTTGCAAATAAGCTTCTGCAATAGATCCTTCAACAGATGCTTTGTTACGTAATTTTCTTTTCAATTTTTGCATGCATCTTTCAAATGGGTACATCATTCGAAACTGTACCGGACCTCCACATTTGGCTTCATATGGAAAATGTAACATCAAATGTTCCATTGAGTCGAAGAAAGACGACGGAAATATTTTTTCCAGTTTACATATAATTACAACAAAATCTTTTTCAAGTTTGCCTAGAGCATCATAATCTGCTGTAGCCGCAAAAATTTCCCGAAAAAAATGAGACATGTCTGTTATGGAATCCCAAATCACATAATTCAACAGTCCTCTTAATCCAATGGGTAGAAGTCTCTCCATTATAACGTGAAAATCATGACTTTTAATCCAATAATATGACCATTATTTACACATCTACCCAAATTGGAAGCACAACCATCTGGAAGTCTCAAATCTGCAATCCACTGACAAAATAATAAACGGTTTTCTTTAGACAGTGTATAAGCTACTTTTGGTTTCAATAACCTTTCTGTTCTGACATTCTCAAATAGTTCCAATTCTGGATGCCTGCAAATTTGGGCAAGATCTAAACGTGCATTTACATTGTCTTCACTCATTCCTGGCATATCCAAAACTGTATGAAACAAATTATCAAAACAGTTCTTCTCAATATGCATGACATCTAACATGTGTCGGACCAACAGATCAGACCAATATGGAAAATCCCAAAATATGCTACGTTTAATCCAATTTTGTTCTTTCCCAAAACCAGAAATTTTCTGTTGGTTTATTGTGGGACCAAAAGTGATGGGAGGTAATGAAAATACAACTGATTTTAACTCTGAACCTGATAGAATTTTTGGAGGTTCGCCCCTTTCAACTATTCCTTTTCTGAAATGAGATCTGTTTCTGCGAAAAGGATGATCAGATGGAAGAAATCTACGATGACAGTCAAAATAACAAGGTTTCTTTCCATGAATGAGCATCAATGCTTTGTTCTCTCCCATACAGTAAGGACATGATTTCTGACCATGTGTACTCCAGCCAGATAACATCCCATAAGTCGGGAATTCACTTATTGTCCCCATCAATGCTGCTCTCAGTATGAAATTCTGTTTCATTGCAACATCATATGTACTGACACCAGTACTCCACAATAAATTTAATTCATCAATCAATGGCTTCAAATAAACATCATTATTTTTCTTCGGATGTCCTGGAATTAGTAAAGTCAAAAAGATATATGGATCCTTCATCAACATCCATGGAGGTAAATTGTACGGAGTTAAAAAAAGGCCAACATGAATATTGACAATCATAAGATCCAAATGGACAGAAACAATCAGTGGAAAGGCCCAGTCAAACCTTTCTAGCTTTTAAAGCAAAGGATGGATGCACTCTATCAAAATGTTTCCATGAATCACCATCGGCTGGATGATTCAAGCTTTTATCAGTTGAAATATTCTCTTTATGCCATGAAATCGTTGTCGCTGTATTCTTAGACATGAATAAACGCTGAAGTCTGGATGTAAGCATAAAATATCTCAACTGTTTTACAGGAATCAAACCAGACTTCCCGTGTTGTCCTTCTTTATATCTCAGTTGCCCACATGTAGGACAACTATCCAACGGCTAATTTTCCCCAGAATATAAAATGCAGTCATTTGAACATGCATGAATCTTCTGACAAGTAAGTCGCAAATTTCGAACCAGCCTCTTACTCTCATAGTAATTTGTAGGTAAAACATTTCCTTCGGGTAATAGTGTTTTCAGCAAAGAAAATATCTGGTCAAAACAGGTGTTTGAAATTCCGTTATCTGATTTGATAGCCATAAATTTTTCAACTGCTTCTAATTTTCTCATCTTGCAGCCAGGATATAATGCATCCTCAGCAGACTTCAACAACTCATAAAATTCAGACGGTGCCAACTCAGGATTTGAAGCTATATCGGCCGAAGTTTCTGTATGTTGAACAGATGAACCAGCAACATCATGTACTAAATCTTGAAACCGGGATGGATCCCGAATCAAGTTGGTATCACCTGCTCTGGAACTGCGTTCACCGTGTTGATACCAAAAAACATAATCTGTTTGAAAACCAAAACGCAAGAGATGTTCTCCCACTTTGTCATACATGTCAAACGTTCTCAATGCACATTTTCTGCAAGGGCATTTTATTTTGCCTTCTGAAACAAATTCTGGATTTGATGCTGCAAATGATTAAACAGTCTCCACACCCTCAACATATACTGGATTTAAACCAGAACCGTTTGGATTTCTACGTTGATTTATCCATATTCGGTCACCTAATAATGATTGTTGACGACCTCGTTGTTCCATATTTATCTATAAAATATAAAAGCATTACTGGTTTTGAATAATTTGTTAGAAAAAACACTCAAGCTAGGATAATTATTGGTAAGTATTGTTAATTATTACAAATTATTGGTAATTATTACTAATTATTACTAAATATTTCTAATTATTGGTAATTAATACTAATTATTTGTAATTAATACTAATTATTGGTAATTATTACTAATTATTGTTAATTATTACTAATTATTGTTAATTATTACTAATTATTGGTAATTATTACTAATTATTGGTAATTATTACTAATTATTGGTAATTATTGGTAATTATTGGTAATTGTTACTAAGTATTGTTAATTATTACTAATTATTGTTAATTATTATGAATTATTGGTAATTATTACTAATTATTGGTAATTATTACTAATTATTACTAATTATTACTAATTATTACTAATTATTACTAATTATTGGTAATTATTACTAATTATTGGTAATTATTCCTAATTATTGTTAATTATTACTAATTATTGGTAATTAATACTAATTAATACTAATTATTACTAATTATTACTAATTATTGGTAATTATTGTTAATTATTACTAATTATTGGTAATTATTAATAATTAATACTCATTATTGATAATTATTACTAATTATTGGTAATTATTATTAATTATTACTAATTATTAATAATTGTTACTAATTATTGGTAATTATTACTAATTATTACTAATTATTACTAATTATTGGTAATTATTAGTAATTATTACCAATTATTGGTAATAATTGGTAATTATTACGAATTATTGGTAATTATTACTAATTATTGGTAATTATTGGTAATTATTGGTAAGTATTCTTAATTATTACTAATTATTGGTAATTATTACTAATTATTACTAATTATTGGTAATTATTATTAATTATTACTAATTATTATAATTATTACTAATTATTGTTAATTATTACTAATTATTACTAATTATTGGTAATTATTACTAATTATTGATAATTAATACTAATTATTGGTAATTATTACTAATTATTGGTAATTATTACTAATTATTGGTAATAAATACTAATTATTACTAATTATTACTAATTATTGGTAATTATTCCTAATTTTTACTAATTATTACTAATTATTACTAATTATTACTAATTATTGGTAATTATTACTAATTATTACTAATTATTACTAATTATTGGTAATTGTTGGTATTTATTCCTAATTATTCCTAATTATTACTAATTATTGGTAATTATTGGTAATTATTACTAATTATTACTAATTATTCCTAATTATTCCTAATTATTCCTAATTATTCCAATTTATTACTAATTATTGGCAATTATTGGTAATTATTGGTAATTATTGGTAATTATTGGTAATTATTGGTAATTATTGGTATTTATTGGTAATTGTTACTAATTAGTGGTAATTATTAGTAATTATTAGTAATTATTACTAATTATTGTTAATTATTGGTAATTATTACAAATTATTGGTAATTATTACTACTTATTGGTAATTATTACTAATTATTGGTAATGATTACTAATTATTGGTAATTATTACTAATTATTGGTAATTATTTCTAATTATTGGTAATTATTACTAATTATTCCTAATTATTGATAATTATTGGTAATTGTTCCTAATGATTAGTAATTAAATGAATAATTACCAATAATTAGGAATAATTACCAATAATTACAAATAATAACATTATTAGTATATTTTATTATTAATATTAAAATAATATAATTTTCTAATTTATATACAATTCTCCTTTCATCTGTGCGTTTTCTATCTCCACATACAAATAATACATGTGAAGATAGCAAACACACAGATGAAAAGAGAATTGTATATATATAAAAAATTATATTATTTTAATATTAATAATAAAATATACTAATAATGTAATACTGTTATTATTCCTAATTATTGGTATTTATTACTAATTATTAATATTTATTCTTAATTATTAAAAATTATTACTAATTATTCCTAATTACCATTAACTATGAACAATACTAATAATTTAAATTTTTTAAGTAACAAAACAATGTAAACATAATTAAATTTCAACTAATTAAGAATAATTGAAACTAATAAACAATTAAAAATAAATATTAAATTAAAATGAACATAAATACATTGAAAATTGATCTGCTCTGATCGTTCTTCAAAACTTTAATATCAACTCCGGAGAAAAAAATTAAACTGTAGAAAAACTGAACTTTAGAAATACAACTTTGGGAGAAGAAGAAGAAGAAGTTTGAGAATGATTTGAAAAAAACGGATGGGGGTATTTATAGATTATATTATTTGCGGCGGGTCCATTTGCGACGGGATTCCTGTCGCAAATAGTGTTATTTGCGACGGTACCCGTCGCAAAAACCTTAGCCAACATTTATTACGGTCAACGGTTAAATAGTTATTTGCGACGGGTCCCGTCGCAAATAACAACCTGCCGACATACTATTTGCGAGGGGGGAATATTCCCGTCGCAAATACCTTTTACCGCCGCCGGTTATTTGCGACGGAAATATTCCCCCGTCGCAAATAGTTTTCCCGCGATTTGGCGCGCAACGCGCGCCAGTTCTTTTGCGATGGGGAAAGCAATCCCGTCGCAAAAGCCTACTTATTTGCGATGGGTAAATACTCCCGTCGCAAATAACCCGTCGCAAATACCCATTTTTCCCGTAGTGATTTGGCCGAACCAAATGGCTTTTGAGGTGTGAAATTAGGAGAAGGGGAAGTTCCCTTTTATAAGAGAGTTGGGGGTCTCTTTAAGAAACACTTGAAATATTATTTTATAATAAACTCATTTTCAGTTTTTAAGGGATCAATAATGATTTATTTAGAGGATACGGTGGGGATGGGTTGATAACCCTTCAACCCATAGGTTTTATGCAGATTTAGGTTACCGTATTAACCTTAACTTTTAGATTTAACTCATAGTTAAATAGTTTGACATTCACCATGTCTCTTTGTATTTTTATATTATATGGTTAATAATCATACTATAAGATGCCAATATAACCCCAAATGGTAAATTAATGTCATATATATTATGATATATGTTTTTTGGATAGACCTCAGATTTTTAGAACTATTATATCAATTAATAATATCGTATTTGTTTTAAAAACTAATTTATGTCAATTTTGACAATATTTTGTATTTGTTTTTTTTAAATCATAAAAACATCATTACATAGAATCAAATTGATTTCATAAACTATAACATGTAATATTAATATATAAAAATAGTTTAATTCATTATAGGTCTCAAATTACATTTATTTGGGTTTTTAAAATATCAATTATTTTAATCTTTTATTAATAAGGTAATTATTTCATCATCAGATTGTCAAAAATTAATTTATTCATTTAATTATTTAATTTATAAAAATTATAAATAAAATACTATTATGTAGGAATGTTTTTATATTTTTAATGAATATTTATATTAAAATTTATCTTATGTATATAACTGTATATTAAAAATGTTTTAGTTTTGAAAACTTGAATTTAACACTTTTAATCTCTTTTAAATTAAATAATAATAATTGACCTAATCTAATCCAATTGATCTAAAGGATCTAATTTTATTCCTAAGTTTGTTTTTGGTCAAATTAAAGTTATCCAATAGAACTAATACATGTGTTAGTGTAATAATATTATCATTTTTACCTTTCATTACCCAATTTAGTTTTAACCGTGGTAAATATGTCAAAATTTACAAATCACCAAAAATTATTTTTATCTTATTGAACCATATTTTACTTACATATATCAACTGTGTCTCTTAGATTTTTGAAATTCAATTCATAAAAGTGTTATAATTATGTTTTATGCAAATTTTCAAATGCTCCTAGGAGGTGTGTAAAAGACAGTATAAAGTGAAATAAAATTTATGTATATATAACCATATAATAAAATTGACTCCAATTAATTACATTGAAATTATATTGGTATTATAAGGCCCCAGCCTTAAACCATACTTAATCATGAGTTTTTACAAGATTACACATTGGGGATCTTTTCAGTTTTAGAGTCTTAGAGAATTAGATCATAAAACTTGCATTACATTCCACATTTAAACAAAGTGGTTACGTAAAGATAGTATTAATTTTTCCCATCAATGGAAACATATTTAAAATAAAACATGGATTCTTTCTTGACACTTCCTTGACATTATCGTCACATCATGTACCTTTTCCTTGACCTATGAAAAATATTTCAAACAACTTGGGATGAGCATAAAAATATCAGTAAGGGATATAAAAATATGGAAAGGAAACATGAGTACATATATACATAAGAATGAAATCATACTTTACCCATAAAACATAAGCACTTTAACATACCTCATACAAATTATGAATAAATCATAGAAATTATAAGACATAAAGGTAACTTGAGGGATTCATAACATTCTTACGTAGGGAGTAACCCTCTTGGTTACGTTTGGAATACCCATAACAGTATATTCCCTAAATATCTTTGGATAAACCTTAATGTTTAACTCCTTCGCATTACCCAATGCATTGGATAGCTATATCGGGATCAGCTTCCCTTAGTTTATCACGGAACCACCCGTCTTCATAACAATGTCCAAGAACCGTAACATAATCGCATCACATAAAACACGCATAAAGGAAACATAACATTTATACTTTTCAATCACAATATATCAATACAACACATTGATATAAAAACATTATGAAAACCATTTCCAATACCAAAATAATGTAAAAGTAAAACATGGTATTTATTTTTCATTTTAAAAAAGGTATGGATTGTAGAGGAAGCCGAAACTCATATAATGGTCACAACGGCGGAGAAGTCGTTGTCGACGCATACGTACGACAAATACATTCCCTTTTTTCGTTTAGTAAAAACTCTTCGTATAAAAAAGATTCTTTTTGGATAAATGAAAAAGTCAAAGGGGTTTATACACCGTAAAAAAAGAAGGTTTTGTATAAAAGAAAATATGCCTCAATGAAAGGAGATTGAGACGAAGTCCCATACAAAGATCATTTTTTAAATAAAATAGATCTATTATGTGTATTCACTATAAGTACGCATAAATAAAGTAAAAATACAAGATAGGACATAAAAATATAATGACGTAATTTGAATGTAGGAGATTAACCCAAAGAACGGAAATTGGGTTAAGAAGTTCCCTTACCTCAGGGCCAACTTGACTCAATCGTTCTTTAAACTCCTGAATAATAAAGGTGAGTTAATTTATACTTTCTTAAGAACCTTTTTCAAGTTCATTATTCCTTTTATATCACTTATTACCTTTTCATGAACACTATTTTATTATTTATGTTAATAACGGTTGTTTTAAATATCATTGGTACTTGAGTCAAAAATAAACTCTTTATAATTACAAGATGTTCATGTGGTAAAATATACATTATATCCATCATTTTATTCATGATTTAAATATCATATATATCAAATATATCCATTATATGCATGAATTTATAATATTACATAACATTTAGAGGTGAGAAATGAAATGCACTGTTCATGGAGACGGTAAGCTGTACGTACGCATGAACGCTACTTTCATTTCTATTTCGTATTTTATGGAATGGAATCATAATGATATAAAGGTACATTATAATTCAAGTATAATATCATATATAATACCATTAATTAAATCCTCTATACTTCCCACATATGGCATTAACGAAATCAAATCACTTTGAGGGGGTGGTAGTCTGCACTTCCTAAAATGAAGATATCGCGTTTACCAATTATGGTAACCATAATGGTATGCCATAAATGAAAAATACAGAAGCATAAGTAAAATATAAACATATTATATATCATATATAAAAATAGTGTCATCTTAATGGCCACCTTTAATGGTGTTAAAGGAATATTGAACAATCATCGTTTCGTGAGGTAGAAATTCGCCATCCACGGAAACAGTATGTTCTTTAACCATTTGATGTATGTGTGTGTAAGTGTAGCTCGAATAATTCTTATAAAAACATCCTAGTATATGTAAGATACTGGTTTTGTTACAAAAGAAATGAATAAAAAGAGTTTAGGCGGTTGGAGAAGAAAAATACAACATAAGAATACAAGAGAAGACACTACCTTTTAATCGGGTAACTCTTTTTGATTTGAGCTCAAAGGCATCCATGGGAAGACTTCTGCCCAAAGTGAGGCTTCTAAGAGCTATAGGGTAATTTTGAGAGACAAAATGGGCTGGGGTTGGCCTAGCCAAAGGCTTGAGAGATGTGGGTAAGGTGGTAGAGTTGAGGTCCTTTTATAAAGGAGAGGAGGGGTACTCTTGGAAAGTAAAGAAATGTTACTTTATTTCAAAATGAGTTTCAAATTTAAAAGGTCCAAAATTGATATAATTCTAGTATAAGGTGGTAAGGGTCCGAAATATACCCATAAAATAGGTTTTTGACAACTGTAGGTCTTATATTTTACATTATCTTTTCATTTTATTAAAATTGTTATATAATGAGGTAATCAATGCATCATCATGATGTCATAAATAATTTAATATATTTAATGTCTAAAAATTATAAAAAAAATACTATGATGTAGGAAATATTTATAGATTTCCAATAAATATTTATAGAAAAAATCTGACTTCTATAACCCCATGTAATAATTGTTTTAGTAAAACAAAACATTTTTGTGACATTTTTATTTTACCATTAAATAAAAAGATATTAATGTCATTTTCCTTCCAAATTGGCTACATGGGGTCCCCAAGTTGATCCATGGATTTTCTTGGTCGGCCATGACACATCCAATAAGGGTAGGACATGTGTCTAGGTCATTTCATTTATTCAAAACATTATTTTTACCTTAAATTACACTAATTACATCTAATCGCGATTAAAAACATAAAAGTTACTATTCACCAAAAATTATTTTAATCCCATTTAACAACATTTTACATATTAATTAATACCATGTATGTTGGATTTTTGAAATTCAAAACACAGAACTGGTAATGATTCATTTAAACGAAAAAGCAGTTTTTTAAGTACCACTTAGTGGATTCACTATTCATCAAAAGTTGATGTTTTTCAGAAAAATACCAAAACGTCACCCTAAGATATATTTGATATTAAGAATTCAAAAATTATGCCTATTTTACAAAATTCAAAACATATAAGTTGCATTAATTAATTTAATAACTAATTCCCGCTGTCAGAGCAAATAGCGTGTTTTTATGAAACAATAAGTATCAAAAGATTAACACTAGTTTAAGTGAAATTTCAAAGTGAAATTAATTCCAAAAACCACTATTGGAATAAATGGTAAAAATATATTCTAATTTCTCTTTAAAAACAAATCAAAAGATAAAATAATCATATAAATAAATTAGATTAAAAATAGGTTTTGAATTAAACTATAACATTTTTCAATATTAATTAAAAAAATGAACTTTATCGGAAAATTACCAAAAATTTACCCAAAGTAAATTTCAATGTCCCAATCATAAAAAATAAGTTTATTTTGAAAAATAGGGCTTATAAAATTGTCAAAAGTTTGATTTAAAAATGATTTGCAATCAAAAGGCAGTAAAACAATCTTTTAAAAATATTAGTGTATTTCATGCTTAAGATTGGATTTATTCTCACTTTAAGCCTCTAAAACACTATCTAATTCATAAATAGACATAGATAAGAATATATATTATTCATTACTTACTTGGGATGTTACATCCTTCCCCCTTTAGAAAATTTAATCCCCGTAATTTATTTACTTAACGAATAAGTGCGGGAATTTATCCCTCATAGAATTTTCAGATTCCCATGTTGACTCTTCAACCATATGGTTTTCCCCAAAACCTTTACCTGGTGAATCTCCTTATTATGAAACACTTGCTCCAAGTGGTCAAGAATCTGGACCGGTTATTCCTCATAAGATAGGTTCTTTTCCAGCTAAACTACCACTCGACTCAAAACATGAGATGAATCTAGCATGTACTTCCTTATCATTGAAAAATGAAAAACATTGTGTACCTGAGATAAACTCGGAGGTAAAGCCACTCGGTAAGCAACTGATCCAACTCTCTCTAGAATTTCATATGGTCCATTGAACTTTAGACTCACCTTTCCTTTCTTACCAAATCGCATTACACTTTTCGATGGTGATACTTTGAGAAAAATCTGATCACCTACCTCAAAAAAGAGATCCTTCCTCCTATTGTCCGCATAACTCTTCTGCCTGCTCTGAGCTGTTCTCATGTGTTTCTGTATCAACTGAAACTTTTTTTCCAACTCTTCCACCAATTCTTGTCCCATCAACTTCCTTTCACCCACTTCATCCCAAAAAGCTGGAGTTCGACGCCGCTTCCCATATAATGCTTCAAACAGAGCCATCTGTATACTGGAGAAAAAACTGTTTTTATATAAAAATTAAACCAAAGAAAGATGTTGGTCCAAACATCCTTGAAAATCAATCGAAAAATCACGTAGCTAATCTTCCAAATCCTGAATTGTTCGTTCTTACTGCCCATCTGATTGAGGATGAAAAGATGTACTAAAATTTAATTCAGTACCCAACTACTTCTGAAGGCCTTTCCAAAAGTTAGATGTAAACCTGGGATCACGGTCAGATACAATGCAGAGGGGAACTACATGTATCCTAACTATCTCTTTAAGATACAAATGGGAAAGTTGATCTTGGGAAAAAGTATCTCGTATAGTAAGGAAATGAGCAGATTTAGTCAAGCGATCAATAATAACCCAGATTGCATTATTACCTCAAGGTGTCTTCGGCAATACCACAACAAAGTCCATAGATATATTTTCCCATTTCCACTCAGGCACTGGTAGAGGCTGAAGCATCCCTTTCGATAACTGCCGGTCAGCTTTAACCTATTGAGAAGTCAAACACTTCACTGTAAAATCAGCAATATCCCTTTTCATTCTGTCCCACCAGTAATACTCTTTAAGATCTCTATACATCTTAGTACTGCCTGGATGAACTGAAAACGGAGAACTATGAGTTTTACATAACAACTCTCTCTTCAACTGTGAGTCACAAGGCACACCCAATCTCTTCCCAAATATCAAAACACAATCATTATCAATGTTGAATTCAGGAAACTTATCCTTCTGAACCAGATCTACCTTTTTCAACAACTCAGTGTCTTGATTCTGTGCTTGCTTGATTCTATCTGATAGAGAAGATTTCACTGATACCAGAAACAAAACAAGAGAACATCCCGCACTAAAAACTTCTATGCCAAATTTCATCAATTCCTTAACCCCATGATCACGTTCCAAGAACAACATTGTTAATGAAGTATTACTTTTTTGACTCAAAGCATCAACCACTTTATTTGCTTTTCCCGGATGGTAATGAATTGTACAATCATAATCCTTGATTAATTCTAGCCATCTCCTTTGTCTCATGTTCAATTCATTCTGAGTGAATATATACTTTAAAATTTTGTGATCGGTATATATTCCACACTTTACTCCATACAAATGATGCCTCCAAATTTTTAAATAGAAAACTACAACATCTAATTCTAAATCATGTGTAGGGTAATTTACCTCATGAGTTTTCAACTATTGGGAAGTATAAGCAATTACCTGATCATTCTACATTAGGACGCAACCAATTCCTTTCAATGAAGCATCACTGTATATAACAAACTCACCATTCCTAGAAGGTAGTGACAAAACATGAGTATTCACCAATTTTTTTTTCAGTTCCTGAAAACAATAATCACATTCTTTTGTCTAGATAAACTTAACACTATTCTGAGTTAGCTTAGTCATTGGACTAGATAACCGTGAAAAATTTCTATCAAACCTATGTTAATAGCCTGCCAAACCAAGGAAGCTATGAATCTCAGTTACATTTGTGGGTCTTGGTTATTCTTCAACAACCTTTGTTTTTGAAGGATCAACATGTATCCCATCTTTAGAAACAATATGACCAAGGAAAGAAAATTGTTGCAACCAAAACTCACACTTTCTGAATTTCCCATACAATTTATTTTCATTTATGGTTTGAAATATAACCCTTAAATGTATTTCATGCTCCTCTTTACTTTTAGAAAACAACAAAATATCATCAATAAAAACAACCAAAATTTTTCACCTGAGTCAACTGAGTCATCCCTGCAACAAACTGTTTAGTTCTGATTCTGACCATCTCAGGATACTGATTTGAAAGGTCGTTTCCCTCAGTATGCCTTCCTTGAAAATTTGTTCTATTTCCTCTATGAAAAACCATTCTTAACACAAAAATATCTTAGGATAAGAAACATGGTAGTCTTCAAATTCTATATCATTTCAATTTGACCATATAAAAAAATATTTTTTGATAATCATTTAATAGAATTCTAACTCCTAAAGTTATCTAAACCGACCTCTGATACCAACTATAATGCCCCATCCTTAAACCTTACTTAATCTTGAGTTATTAGAGGATTACACATTGGGGATCTTTTCAGGTTTAGAATTTTAGACAATTAGACCATAAAACATGCATTACATTCCACATTTAAAAAAAGTTGTTACATAAAGATAGTATTCATTTTTCCCATTAATGGAAACATATTTAAAATAAAACATGGATTCTTTCTTAACACTTCCCTAACACTATCATCACATCATGTACCTTTCCCTTGACCTGTGAAAAACATTTCAAAAAACTTTGTATGAGCATAAAAAGCTCAGCAAGGGATATAAAAATATGCAAAGGAAACATGAGTACATATATACATAAGAATGAAATCATACTTTACCCATAAAACATAATCACATTAACATACCTCATGCAAATTATGATGAAAGCATAGAAATCATAAGACATAAAGGTAACTTGAGGCATTCATAACATTCTTACGTAGGGAGTAACCCTCTTGGTTATGTTTGGAATACCCATCATAGTATATTCCCTAAATCTCTTCAGAGAAACCATAACGTTTAACTCTTTCGCGTTACCCAATTAATTGGAGAGCTATATCGGGCTCACCCACCATTAGTTTATCACGGAACCACCCGTCTTCATAACAATGACCAAGAACCATAACATAATCACATCACATAAAACATGCATAAAGGAATCATAACATTTCCACTTTTCAATCACAAGATATCAATACAACACATTGATATAAAAACATTATGAAAACTATTTCTAATACCAAAATAAAGTAAAAGTAAAACATGGTATTTATTTTTCATTTAAAAAAAGGTATGGCTTGTATAGGAAGCCGAAACTCAAATAATGGTCATGGTGGTGGAGAATTCATTGTCGCCGCATACGTACGAAAAAAACATTCCTTTTTGTCGTTTAGATAAAACTCTTTGTATAAAAAATATTCCTTTCGGATAAACATAAAATACAAAGGGGTTTATACACCATAAAAAAGAAGGTTGTGTATAAAATAAAAAATGCCTCAATGAAAGGAGATTGAGACAAATTCCCTTACAAATATCATTTTTTTAATAAAATAGATCTATTATGTGTATTCACAATAAGTACACATAAATAAAGTAAAAATACAAGATAGGACATAAAAATATCATGACTTAATTTGAAAGTAGAAGATTAACCCAAAGAACAGAAATTCAGTTAAGAAGTTCCCTTAACTCGGGTCCGACTTGAATCGATCATTATTTAACCTCATGAATAATAAACAAGAGTATTTAGATATCATATATATCATATATGACCAGTATATTTATTAATTTATAATATTACATAACATTTAGAGGTATGAAAAGAAATGCACCATTCATGGAGACGGTAAGTCGTACGTACGCATGAATTCTACTTTCATTTCTATTTCCTATTTTATGGAATGGAATCATAATGATATAAAGGTACATTATAATTCCAGTGTAATATCATATATAATACCATTAATTAAATCCTTTATACATCCCAAATATGGCATTAATGAACTCGAATCACTTTGAGGGGGCGGTAGTCCGCACTTCCTAAAATGAAGATACCGCATTTACCCATAATGGTAACCACAAAGGTATGACATAAATGAAAAATACATAAGTTTAAGTAAACAATAAACATATTATATATCATATATAAATATAGTTTAATCTTAATGGCCACCTTAGAGGGTGTTAAAAGAATATTGAACAATCATCATTTTGTGAGGCAGAAATTCTCCATCCACAGAAATAGTATGTACTTTTACCATTATATGTAGGTGTGTCTAATTGTAGCTCGAATCCTTTTTATACCAACATCCTAGTATTTGTACAATACTTGTTTTTTTTAAAAAAAATAAATGAATAAAAAGAGTTTATGGGGTTGGATAATCAAAATAAAACATAAGAACACAAGAGAAGAGACTACCTTTAAATTGGGTAACTCTTTTTGATTTGAGCCCAAATGATTCCTTGGGAAGACTTCTTCCCAATGTAAGTATACTAAGAGTTAGAGAGGGAGGTGGAGATACAAAATGGGCAAGGGTTGGCCAAGACAACGGCTTGGGAGGTGTGGGTAAGGTGGTAGAGGTGGGGGCCTTTTATAAGAGGAGAGGAGGGGCACTCTTGGAAAGTATTGAAATGTTACATTATTTTAAAATAATTTTCGGATTAAAAAGGTCCCACATTGATATAATTCGAGTATAAGGTGATAAGGGTCCAAAATATATCCATCCAATAGGTTTTTTACAAGTTTAGGTCTTAGATATTACATTATCTTTTCATTTTATTTAAATCGTTAAATAATGAGTTAATCGATGCATCATCATGATGTCATAAATAATTTAATTTATTTCATGTCTAAATATTATAAAAAACTACTATGATGTAGGAATTCGTTTTAGCTTTCCAATTACTATTTATAGTTAAAAATATGACTTGTATAACCCCATGTAAAAATTGTTTTAGTAAAACAATACATGTTTGTGACATTTTTATTTTAACATTAAATAAAAAGATATTAATGTCATTTTCTTATCAAAGTGGCTCCATGGGGTCGCCAAGTTGACCCATGGATTGTCTTGGTCGGCCATGACACATCCAATAAGGGTAGGACATGTGTCTAGCTCATTTCATATTATTAAAACATTATTTTTCCTTAAATTACACTAATTACCTATAATCGCGATTAAAAAACATAAAAGTTACTATTCACTAAAAAAAATTAATCCCATTGAACCACATTTTACTTCATAATGACAACCATGTATGTTGGATTTTTGAAATTCAAAACACATAAGTGGTAAAGTTTCATTTAAACGAAAAATCGGTTTTTTAAGTACCACTTAGTGGTTTCACAATTCATCAAAAATTGAAGTTTTTCAGAAAAATACCAAAACATCACCCTAAGATATATTTGATATTCCAAATTAAAAAATTATGTCTATTTTAAAAAATTCAAAACATATAAGTTTCATTAATTAATTTAATAATTAATTCCCTCTGTCAGAGAAAATAGCATGTTTTATGGAACAATAAGTATCAAAAGATTGACACTAGTTTATGTCCAATTTCAAAGTGAAATTAATTCCAACAACCACTATTGGATTAAATGGTAAAAATATATTCTAATTTAACTTTAAAACCAAATCAAAAGATAAAAAAATCATATAAATAAATTATATTAAAAAAATGTTTTGAATTAAAATACAACATTTTTCACTATTCATTAAAAAATGAACATTATTGGAAAAATACCAAAAATTTACACAAAGTTTATTTCAATGTCCGAATCATAAAGAATAAGTTTATTTTGACAAATAGGGCTCATAAAATTGTCAAAATTTTGATTTAATAATGGTTTTCCATCAAAAGGCAGTAAAACAATCTTTTAAAAATATAAGTGTATTCCATGCTTAAGATTGGATTTATTCTCATTTTAGGCCTCTAAAACACTATATAATTCATGAATAGACATAAAAAAGAATATCTATTATTCATTACTTACTTGGGATGTTACATACTTACCCCATTTAGAAAATTGTGTCCCCGCAATTTATTTACTTAATGAATAAGTGTGGGTATTTATCCCTAATAGCATTTTCATATTCCCATATTGCCTCTTCAACCATATGGTTTCTCCACAAAACCTTTACCTCGTGAATCACATTATTCCGAAAAACATTCTCTCTGTGGTCAAGAATCTGGACCAATTTTTCCTCAAAAGATAGGTTCTCTTCCAACTGAACTACCTCTGGACTCAAAACAATAGATGGATCTGGAATGTAATTCCTTAACATTGAAACATGAAAAACATTGGGTACCTGAGATAAACTTGAAGGTAAAGCCACTCGGTAAGCAACTTATCCAACTCACTCCAGAATTTCATATGGTCCAATGAACTTTGGACTCATCTTTCCTTTCTTACCAAACCGCATCACACTTTTCCATGGTGATACTTTGAGAAAAACATGATCACCTACCTCAAAAGAGAGATCCTTCCTCCTATTGTCCGTATAACTCTTCTACCAGCTCTGAGCTATTCTCATGTGTTTCTGTATCAACATAACTTTTTCTGCCAACTCTTCCACCAATTCTGGTCCCATCAACTTCCTTTCACCCACTTCATCCCAAAAAGATGAATTTCGACACTGCTTCCCATATAATGCTTCAAATGGAGCCATCTGTATACTGGAATGAAAACTGTTATTATATAAAAATTCAACCAAATAAAGATTTTGGTCCCAAATTCCTTGAGAATCCCTCAATAAAGCACGTAGCATATCTTCCAAAGTCTGAGTTTTTCGTTCTAACTGCCCATCTGATTGAGGATGAAAAGCTATACTAAAATTTAATTCAGTACCAAATGACTTTTGAAGGCCTTTCCAATAGTTAGAAATAAACCTGGGATCACGGTCAGATTCAATGGAGTGGGAACTCCATGTAACCTAACTATCTCTTTAAGATACAAATGGGATTATTGATCTAGGGAAAAAGTATTTCGTATAACAAGGAAATGTGCATATTTAGTCAAGCGATCAAGAATAACCCAGATTGCATTATTACCTCGAGGTGTCTTCGGCAATCCCACAACGAAGTCCATGGATATATTTTCCCATTTCCACTCTGGCACCTTTAAAGGCTGAAGCATCCCTTTCGGTAACTGCCACTCTGCTTTAACCTGTTGACATGATAAACACTTCACTATAAAATCAGCAATATCCCTTTTCATTCTGTCCCACCAATAATACTCCCAAACATCTCTAGACATCTTAGTACTGCCTGGATGAACTGAAAACAGTAAACTATGAGTTTCACATAACAACTCTCTCATCAACTGTGAGTCACAAGGAAAACACAATATCTTCCCAAATCTCAAAACACAATCATTATCAATGTTGAATTCAGTAAAATTACCCTTCTGAACCAGCTCTACCTTTTTCTACAACTCACTGTCTTGCTTCTATGCTTGCTTGATTCTGTCTGATAGAGATGATTTCACTGATACCTAAAACAAAACATAAAAATCCTGCACCAAAAACTTCTATGCCAACGTTCATCAAATACATAACCAGAGGATCATGTTCCGAACGCATCATTGTTAATGAAGCATTTCTTTTCGACTCAAAGCATCAACCACTTTATTTTCTTTTCCCGGATAATGAATTGTACAATCATAATCCTTGATTAATTCTAGCCATCTCCTTTGTCTCATGTTCAATTCTTTCAGAGTGCATATATACTTTAAACTTTTGTGATTGGTATATATTTCACACTTTACTCCATACAAATGATGCCTCCAATTTTTTAAAGTGAAAACTACAGCAGCTAATTCCAAATCATTTGTAGGGTGATTTACCTCATGAGTTTTCAACTGTCGTGAAGCATAAGCAAATAACTTATCATTGTGAATTAGGACGCAACCAAGTACTTTCAATAAAGCATCACTGTATATAACAAACTCACCATTCCTGGAAGGTAGTGCCAAAACTAGAGCATTCACCAATCTTCTATTCAATTCCTGAAAACAATCATCACACTATTTTGTCCAGATAAAATTAATACCCTTCCGAGTTAGCTTAGTCATTGGACTTGATAACCGTGAAAAATTTCTAAAAAACCTACGTTAAAATCCTGCCAAACAAGGAAGCTAAGAATCTCAGTTACATTTGTGGGTCTTGGCCATTCTTCAACAACCTTTGTTTTTACAGGATCAACAGTTATCCCATCATTAGAAACAATATGACCAAGGAAATAAATTTGTTGAAACCAAAACTCACTCTTTCTGAATTTCCCATACAATTTCATTTCTTTTATGGTTTCCAAAATAACCCTTAAATGTCTTTCATTCTCTTCTTTATTTTTAGAAAACACGAAAATATCATCAATAAAAACAAAAAACATTTTTCACCTGAGTCAACTAAGCCATCACTACAACAAACTGTTTAGTTCTGATTCTGACCATCACATGATACTGATTTGAATGGTCATTTCCCTCAGTATGCCTTCCCTGAAAATCTGTTCTGTTTCTTCTATGAAAAACCATTCTTAACACAAAAATATATTAGGCGAAGCAACATGGTCATCTTTAAATGCTATATCATTTCAATTTGACAATAAAAAAAATATTTTTGGATAATCATTTAATATAATTATAACTCCTAAAGTTATCTAAACCCACCTCTGATACCAAGTATATGGCCCCAGCCTTAAACCTTACTTAATCTTATGTTATAACAAGATTAAACATTGGGGATCTTTTCAGGTTTAGAGTTTTAGAGAATTAGATCATAAAACATGCATTACATTCCACATTTAAACAAAGTGGTTACATAAAGATTGTATTCATTTTTACCATCAATAGAAACATATTTAAAATAAAACATGGATTCTTTCTTGACAATTCCTTGACACTGTCATCACATCATGTACCTTTCCCTTGACATGTGAAAAACATTTCAAAAAACCTGGGATGAGCATAAAAAGCTCAGTAAGGGATATAAAAAAATGGAAAGGAAACATGAGTACATATATACTTAAGAATGAAATCATTCGTTACCCATAAAACATAAGCACTTTAACATACCTCATACAAATTATTAATAAATCATATAAATCATAAGACATAAAGGTAACTTGAGGCATTCATAACATTCTTACGTATGGAGTAACCCTCTTGGTTACGTTTGGAATACCCATCGTAGTATATTCCCTAAATCTCTTCGGATAGACCTTAACGTCTAACTCCATCGCGTTACCCAATGCATTGGAGAGCTATATCAGGCTCACCCACCCTTAGTTTATCACGGAACCACCCGTCTTCATAACAATTCCCAAGAACTGTAACATAATCACATCACATAAAACATGCATAAAGGAAACATAACATTTCTACTTTTAAATCACAAGATATCAATACAACACATTGATATAAAAACATTATGAAAACCATTTCCAATACCAAAATAATGTAAAAGTAATACATGGTATTTATTTTTTATTTAAAAAAAGGTATGGCTTATAGAGGAAGCTGAAACTCATATAATGGTCACGGTGGCGGAGATGTTTGTGTCGCCGCATATGTACAAAAAAAACATTCCCTATTGTTGTTTAGTAAGAATGCTTCGTATAAAATATATTCCTTTGGGATAAACGTAAAATTCAAATGGCATTATACACCATAAAAAAAGAAGGTTGTGTATAAAACAAAATAGGCCTCAATGAAAGGAGATTGAGATGAAGTCCCATACAAATATAATTTTTTAAATAAAATAGATCTATTATGTTTATTCAATATAATTACACATAAATAAAGTAAAAATACAAGATAAGACATAAAAATATCATGATTTAATTTAAATGTACGAGATTAACCCAATGAACGGAAATTGGGTTAAGAAGTTCCCTTACCTCGGGTCCGACTTGACTCAATCATTATTTAACCTCCTAAATAATAAACTTGAGTTATTTTATACTTTCTTAAGAACCTTTTTTAAGTTTATTATTCCTTTTATATCACTTATTACCATGTCATGAACACTATGTTATTATTTAAGTTAACAACGGTCGTTTTAACGATCATTGGTACTTGAGTAAAAAAAACTCTTTATAATTACAAGTTGGTCATATGGTAAAATATTCATTATATCCAGAATTTTATTCATGATTTATATATCATATATATCATATATATCCAGTATATTCATGCATTTATAATATTACATAACATTTAGAGGTAAGAAATGAAATGCACCTTTCATGGGGACGATAAGCCGTACGTACGCATGAACGCTACTTTCATTTCTATTTCGAATTTTATGGAATGGAATCATAATTATATAAAGGTAAATTATAATTACATTATAATATAATATATAATACCATTAATTAAATCCTTTATACGTCCCACATATGGCATTAACGAAATCAAATCACTTTGAGGGGGCGGTAGTATACTCTTCCTAAAATAAAGATATCGCGTTTACCCATAATGGTAACCATAATGGTATGCCATAAATGAAAAATACAGAAGAATAAGTAAAACATAAAATTATTATATATCATATATAAATATAATTTCATCTTAATGGCCACCTTTGAAGGTGTTAAAAGAATATTGAACAATCATCGTTTCGTGAGGCAGAAATTCACCCTCCACGGAAACAATATGTTCTTTAACCATTAGATGTAGGTGTGTGTAAGTGTCGCTCAAATCCATCTTATAAAAACATCCAAGTATATGTAATATACTGTTTTTGTTACAAAATAAATGAATAAAAATAGTTTAGGGGGTTCGAGAAGAAAAATAAAACATAAGAACACTTGAGAAGACACTACCTTTAAATCGGGTAAGTCTTTTTGATTTGAGATCAAATGCTTCCTTGGGAAGAATTCTGCCCAAATTGAGGCTTCTAAAAGTTATAGAGGGATGTGGAGAGACAAAATGGGAAGGGGTTGGCTGAGCCAAAGGCTTGAGAGGTGTGGGTAATGTGGTAGAGGTGGGGGCCTTTTATAAGAGGAGAGGAGGGGAACTCTTGGAAAGTAAAGAAATGTTACTTTATTTTAAAATGAGTTTCGGATTTCAAAGGTCCCACATTAACATAATTCGAGGATAAGGTGATAAGGATACTAAATATACCCATCCAATAGGTTTTTGACAAGTTTAGGTCTTAGATTTTACATTATCTTTTCATTTTATTTAAATCGTTAAATAATGAGGTAATCAATGCATCATCATGATCTCATAAATAATTTAATTTATTTAATGTCTAAAAATTATAAAAAAAATACTATGATGTAGGAAAGATATTTATATTTCAAATGATTATTTATAGTCAAAAATCTGACTTTTATAACCCGATGTAAAAATTGTTTTAGTAAAACAATACATGTTTGTGACATTTTTATTTTAACATTAAATAAAAAGATATTAATGTCATTTTCCTACCAAAGTGGCTCCATGGGGTCCCCAAGTTGACCCATGGATTGTCTTGGTCGGCCATGACATATCCAATAAGGGTAGGACATGTGTCTAGGTCATTTAATATTATTAAAACATTATTTTTATCTTAAATTACACTAATTACCTCTAATCGCAATTAAAAACATAAAAGTTAATATTCACCAAAAAAATTAATTTAATCCCATTGAACAACATTTTACCTCTTAATGAAAACCATGTATGTCTGAATTTTGAAATCCAGAACACAGAAGTGGTAATGGTTCATTTAAACGAAAAATCAGTTTTTTAAGTACCAATTAGTGGTTTCACTATTTATCAAAAATTGATGTTTTTCATAAAATACCAAAACATCACCCTAAGATATATTTGATATTCCGAAATAAAAAATGATGTCTATTTTACAAAATTCAAAACATATAAGTTTCATTAATTAATTTAATAATTAATTCCTGCTGTCAGAGAAAATAACATGTTTTTATGAAACAATAAGTATCAAAAAATTGACACTAGTTTAAGTCCAATTTCAAAGTAAAATTAATTCCAACAACCACAATTGGATTAAATTGTAAAAACTTATTCTAATTTAACTTTAAAACCAAATCAAAAGATAAATTATTCATATAAATTAATTAGATTAAAAAGAGGTTTTGAATTAAAATACAACATTTTCACTATTCATTAAAAAATGAACTTTATCTTAAAAATACCAAAAATTTACCCAAAGTAAATTTCATTGTCCCAATCATATAGAATAAGTTTAATTCGACAAATAGGGCTTATAAAATTGCAAAAAGTTTTATTTAAAAATTTTATTCCATCAAAAGGCAGTAAAACAATCTTTTAAAAATTATAGTGTATTCCATGATTAAGATTGGATTTATTCTCATTTTAAGCCTCTAAAACACCATCTAATTCATAAATAGACATAGATATGAATATCAATTATTTAATACTTTCTTGGGATGTTACAGGTATTATGTATCTATTTTGAAATAAAATAAATTTAAATAAAATAAATAAATATTTAAATAAAATGACAGTTTTAAACAATAACTCAGTGTTTTTAACTATTCATCAAAAATTGAAAGTTTTCTCAAAAATAAAAAAATTCACCGTAGATAATTTTGATATTATGAATTCAATAATGATGTCTATTTTACCAAATTCAATACATCGATGATTCATTAATTAATATAAAAATTATTCTCATTGTCAAAACCAAAAGGCATATTTAAAAAAAAAAATAACTATCAAAAGATTGAAATTTTATTATATCAAATTTCTATGTGAAATTACTTAAAATGACCAGAATTGGATTACATTTTTAAAATATAATATATTTATACTTCAAAACCATTAAAATTTATAATTTATCACTATCAATTATTTTTAATTAAAAATTTGTTTTCAGTTAAAATATAGTATTTTTTTATATTCAACAAAATCTGAAAGTTATCTGAAAAATACTAAAAATTTATTGTAACTAAATTATTATGTCTCGATTCTAATGAAAAGTTTATTTTGTCAAATTTAATATATAAATGTTTAAAATATTGGATTTAACAAGGGTTCACCATTAAAAGGCGGTAAAACTGCATTATTTAAAAAATATTTCTTTTATCTGAAAAAATGATTTAGTTCTTACATTATGACTAAGAAACTCATAATATGGATTTTAAAATTATAACGGTGATATAAAGTTAAAAATTTAATTAATACTATTCATAACCGCTTTTGAACAACTAGTTTTCTAAGTCATGGTGCGCTTAAACCCAGTGTTGGGTGTAGTTCTAGTTATTGAATTACATTGAAGAAATAATGTATTATGAAATATTGGGGTGTTACAATGTAGCCCATTTAAAATAAATTATCTTTATAAAAGATCATGTGTATCAAAGAAATAATTTTGAGGTAAAATCCCAACATCCAGTAATGGATTTATCATATAAAATCTTTACACATGTATAATGAAATTATATTATTTTCTTCTAAATAAAATTTTCTAGGATGAGTAACATATGTAAAATCCATTAACATCATTTATTTTAATGACTTCTAAATTACATAAATAGATATGTCGACACTGTGTGTTTTGAGAATACCTCATTCATAAGTTCAATATGACATCAGTAAGTTGAAAATGGTAACAGGGTTTATTGTTACATAATCTATAGAATTATCAGATGTAATTAATTATAATTTTTATAAATAAATTATAATTTTATAAATTATCATATATTAACGTTATAAAAGATAAAGTATCTTACAATCATAGAGATGGTATGTTGTATGTAGACATGTGTAATGATTCCATTTTTCCATGATCATGATGAAAAGGAGGTATGTAATATTTTACCTTTAAATAATGATAATAGTATCATTATTAACATATGATATCATTAAATAAAAATACATTTACCAACTATGTAAAGCTGAATAAAATGAATTAAATCATTCCACTAGATTTTAGTCCAACAAACATATGAATTGCGTTATAATTTTTCAGTGGATGATTAGGTAAGAATGTGAATGATTTAAAAATTCCCAAAAATGGGTAATATTTCACTAATAACATATATACAATTTAAATCCATCATCATTAATTGATATGTGAGGTGATGATGGAAAATTAATTACATTTCTTCTGGAGGTGATAATCTATCATAAACACCAACAATTGTTTCTTTTCCCATATAATAGAAGTGGGGATTGATATAAGTTATTTCATTAAAATAATACAGTATAATTATATAGGAGATAATATGTAAATTATATTTTGTTTTTTACAAATTAAATGATGTTGGAAAAAGAGTAGCTAAAAATTTTATAATATTTATGAACATGATTACCTTCTCCTAGAGGAACCATATATAGATACGTAATGACATGGACTTGCCAAGATTTTTCCATTGGGAAAATCAAGTATTTCGGTGTTCTTGGGGGTTGTAGTTTTTTTGTTTTGGTGGTTTTCCCATAAATATCGTTCACCAAATGATTTCACCGAAATAGTAGTACACTGAAATGGTGGCACTATAATGGTCTCACTATCACTATGCTACACTGAAACAACAGTACCATAATGTTGGAGCCATGATGTTCACGTACCTAAATAGTTCCAAACTGAGATGGTGTCATAGCAATTATGGCATAGTGATGGTGCCACACCAAAATGGTGACACACCAAATAGTGTCTCACCCTTTTTTTCCTAGTTTCCTAGGTTTTCCCTGTTTCACCCCTCTTATTGAATTTTTTTTCATAAAATGAGTTTCAAGACATCCTTGGGAATTAATAAGGCTTTTGTTGAAGTTTATTAATAATATATTTAATATCATAACAACTCATAAGATATGAGATACTCAAACAATGTGGTCTTGACCTTGAGCCCACGATAAAGACATTTTGAAAATGTTCTTCCTCTAAAATAGAATTCAACTATTCAAATCTATGATCTTCCCAACCTAGTGTGTTTTCCCCCTTGGTTCTCTTAGAGGATTCCTCCCTCAATGAGTCATGTTCTTGTTCTAAAGCCGAAATCTATGTTTTTATAGTGTTTATTACATGTCGGGTGATATATTGTTCTTGGTGAAAAGAGGAACATCCGTCCATTGATCATCCAAGTAGGGATTTATTCTATCTCTAATTAATTAGGCATAATGTTTGGTGGGTGAGATAATGATTCATTTTGAAGAATGGTTAATACTCCTTCATAAAACATGACATAAATAAGAATATGATCAATAAATAATGAGGTAATGAAATAACATGTCGGGAGTAGATTGAAGTTTGATAATCTATTTTATTTGGTTATCCCTATTTCCTTACGGTTTGTTGTTGTTGTATGCCTTCAGAAAATCAAGGATTTTGGTGGTGTTTTGATGAGAATTATTGGTGTTCTTTTGGTTTTCGTCATGTTGTTTTCTAATTTAGTGTAACATGAAATATACATAATCACATATACTATGTTAAATGAAATGAATTCTTAATGTTGAAAACCAGTGTGTGATCACCCCTATATATCCTGTGGACATAAAGAAAAGTTATTTTCAAATATGAATTTGTCTTTTTTGATAGGAGTAGTGGAGTGAAATGTTATTTTAGGTTTGGTGACCTTGGGTGAGTTGTGTGGTGCTATTATTTGGATCACAGTTAGGGGTAATGGGGTGGGCAAGGGAGTTGGGTCTGTGATAAGGGTCTTGTATGTGGAAGAGCGGGGATGTCGTTTAATGGTAGTTGTTATAGGGATTTTTTGTTGCGGCTCCATAAAGGAATCCTTGGACTATGGGGATGTAGAGCGAGGTTGTGAGAGAAGTATTGTGTAGTATAACATTGATGAATGATTGCTAGAAGTTGTTGAATGATGGCAGGCAGTGGGGCTACAAATTTAGTTTTCCTTATTTTCTTGCTATGGATATATTTTTTAGTTTCCCGATTGTGTTGGGGTAAATTAAAGTGTATCCCTTAATTATTAAATGGAATGTGGATAAATGAAAAAGGGGTTGGGTAATTCATTGGCAGTGGCGGTTGTGTGTTTGTGCATATTGGTGTACTAGCAACTATGGTTCTATATGATTTAGTTGTCAGATGTGGGGACCCGTAGTTTGGATGGCTATTTTATTAGTTATATAAATACAAATTGTATTTACTCGTGATTTCTATAGGCACCCCATCCTTGTTGAGAACCATGTTCCAAACAACCCCATTTCATTGGGGACGGTGTCTTTCCCCACATCCTGGTGGGAAGATAGATGACTGGTTACTGACATTCTTCTATACACCCGCTTCTAATTATTTTTGCTCGAGTGTATTTGTGTAGGTTGTAATGGTATGATGCCTACCATAGTCCCAAACACATTGTGTTGGTTTGATGTGGATGAGAGTCTTGGGAGTTTCTGATCCCGAATTGTTTTCCCAAGTGTCTTTTGGATAATCCTAATCGTCTTCGAGAGAGATGCATGGTTTTTGTGACACTGGTGTTTGTAGGTGGGATTGTGTGTGGCATGAGTCCCATCTATGTTTAGTTATCATGTGGCAGTGGGATTTCATATAAGAAGAGTGGCATCGTCATGAAGATAGATTTGGGAGTTTAGCCTTTTACCAGTGGGAAAGTGGTTTGGGGTACCCAAATGTCGATGTTCTTATACTACTAATTACATGACTAGAATTATTTGGTGAATGTACCCAGGCATGGATGAGATGGTTAGTATTCAATGGTAGGTTCTTTGAGGTTCCATTATTTTACTATAATGTATTTAGAATGTTCACCAACATGTGCATAGGAAGCTTTAGTTTACATACTAGGTATACTCGTATGTTCACCCAACATATATAAAAATTATTTCAGGTTTCCAGTACTACTTTGGGGATGGTGTTTGACTTTACATGCTAATGTATGAAGATTAGTTCACTTTACAACATATTCTATTTCTACTGGTACTTGTATTTTTTTACCTTGTATTAGCATTACATTTGAACAATAATGTGGGAATGTATTTTTGGATTTTATTTTCCTTTTATTGTTTGGAGTTTCCTAGGGTTTTACATCATATCCCCATATCATGTTCTATAAAATGGTTAATTCCATAAGAATTATATAATATTCTATACCCTTGTTGTTGGTCGCTACTATGGGTCCTATTGAAGGTGGTACTCGTGGTTTATTATCTCTCTTTCATCTCGAGGAATGAAGAGTGAGGAAAATTGCCATCTGTTCCATCATCTTGAAGAAGGAGGCTCATGATAATATGGAATCAAATGGAGGTTATTTTGGAAGTTGAATTATAAGATGTAGTATGTAGTTAGGCATATTGAGAATTCCTTGGATGGTAGTGCAACATTGTTATGTAATCAAGGTATGTCAAACGGGATAGGGAAGACTAGGTTGGACATGGGATTATAGGACCCTTCTTGATCAGAAGCAAGGACTATAGACCTACTAAATGGACAAGTGAGGCTACATCAGTGGTAGGGTAGATACCCTAGGAAAGGTACATGAATCATAATGAATTGTGTTCCTGTGTGCCCTAGGTGTTTAGATAATTTAATACAAATGAAGAGATAAAACAAATTTAAATGAAAATTTCAAAATTATATGGGATTAGGAGTTACTTGTTTACTTTTTCATATAGGGAACACAGACTCCCTCCACATGTAGAATGAGAATTTTAGTACCACTACTAAAACATGTCTAATCGAATGAGGGATGACCGAGAGGATGTAGATGACTTGTGGGAGAAGACGCTTTGTGCCTTCTAACTATAGACTCTGGTGATATACGAGGGCAACATCTCAGAAAGGATTCTCGAGAGTTGGGTTGAGGAAATGGTGATTGGTTATAGATTCATCCAGCCTCTACAAAAGCACTAGGATATTCTAGATGTAAGATATATATGAGGATAATCACCTTAGTGGTGGACTCTTTACCTCTCATAGGGGAATGAAAAAGGGGTTTTGTTGACTGACTATGAAAAACTATTTTGTGTGGAATTACATTCTTCCATGACAAAGGCTGAGAAGAGGCAGGAGCTACTCTCCCTTCAGCAGGGGAGTGTTTCCTTAAGGGGATTTGGGATTAAGTTCAATGATCTACTAAAAATCTCATATGATCAATTTCCATATGAGGAGACTCGAGTGAGAGGCTTATATAAGGAACACCAAGATTCTCTTTAGTATGTTGGCACTCCCATTACTATACTGACATACATGGAGGTTCAAAATATGGAATAGATAGTGGAATGGATTCACTTGTTGGGTGGTGTTCCATGAGAAGGGATCCGGTCGAGTTCCTAAAAGGGGAAGGCCATCTGTGATAAGTCTCTGCCATCAGGGCCTTCTAGGTTTTTACCAGTGGGAAGTATGCCATAGTAGTTTCTGTTCCATAGTCCTGGTCGAAACCCTTTTCCCATTGGCTAGGGACTAAGGTACATTGTTTGTGGACGCCATGGAAATATTCAAATTTAGTGGCCAGTTCGATTGATGTGTTGTTGGGTTTGGTAGGTTTACCACCCACCTCAATAGTTTCTATTTCAATTATGGCCTTTCCACTAGTAGGGGATGTGATCTCCCACTCAACTGAATGTAAACAGTGCTAGAGGAGTCCAAACATATAGGGATCCTCTGGGACCTCGACCATGGGATGGTCGGGGAGGTAGCCAGCAGAAGAGAGGCAGAGGATCTGGTCCTGGAATATTTGACTCCACATAGGTAGTAGTTCCAGTAGGGAAAGTAGTTACTCAAGGTATGATCAGTCTATTTAGTACACTTGTGTGTGTTGTGTTTGATTCATGAGCTTCAGACACTTTTGTTGCACCCAGTCTATCTCATTCACTTAAGTCATGACATATAGTGACTTTCTATGCCCCTTGTCTTGAGAACACACATAAGAGGTCATACCAATGAGTTTGATGTGTTCCAGTGATGTAGACTGATGAAAAGACATCATCAATCCATTGGGGATCTTTTCATTCTACAATTGCTGCAATAATATGTAATCCTTGGAGTTGAATGGTTGTTTTCGCAGAATGATGTTGTTGAATTCTTATGGAGAATATTCATGTTATCATATTTGGATATCAAGAGCATAAAAAATGTTGGGGAATGGAGTTCTTAGGTGGAATACTAAGGTATAGAGCCTCTTCATACAATATTAGTTGATTTGTCAGTGGGATCAGTAGACATAATGATGTTGGATGTTATGAAGATATTTTGTGAGTTTCTAGATGTCTTCCTAGAGGATTTTTTGACTACCCCTCCTAGATGATACATTGAATTTGGGATAGAATTACATCCTGATGCCTATTCGATTTCGATGGCTCCCTATTGAATGGTGCCAACTGAGTTGAGGGAGTAGTGGATTCAAGATGACAACCTGATAAATAATGGTTTTGTAAATCCCAATGTGTAATCAATTGGTTCCCCTATATTGTTCAAGAAGAAGGAAGATCGTGGTCTAATACTATTCATAGACTATTAGAGACTGCATTAGGAGAAGATCAATAACTGTTACCACATTCAGAAGATCAATCATCCCTTCGACTAGTTAAATGGCGAATGTTGTTTATCTAAGATCGACTTGTGGTCTAGAATCCACTAGTTGAGGGTGATGTATTTTGACATCCTGGAGACCTATTTTAGATGCTGTTATGGGAACATTTAGTTATTGGTCAAGCCCTTGGGAGTTACAAATACTCAAACTATTTTCATGGGACTCATGATCACTATTTTTCGTGAGTTCCTCAAACGGTCTTTGTCGTGTTCGTCGATGACATACTGATCTATTCAACGGTAGAGGAGGAGAATACCAAGCATCTGAGGACTACCTTGTATGTTATATAACACCAACATCTCTACCAATACATGTCCAAGGGCATGTTCTTGAAATGATAAGTGCACTTACTTCGACACATTGTGTCCCAGAAGGGGATTGCAGTGGTCCTTTTAATGGTCAAGAAAGTTGTTTTGGTAACAACACCCAAGAATTTGGAGGAGTTTTGCAACATTATTGTTCAGGTAGACTATTATCGGAGTTTCGTACCCATATTCTCTTGCGTTTCAACTCTATTGAATATTTTGACCATAAATGACCACTCCTTTATATAGAATGAGCAAAGTCAGGTATCATGCATCTATTTGAAGAGGAAGTTGGTCAGTGCCTCAGTGCATAGTTTTCTAGAGGAAGGGGTGATTTTTGAGGGGTTACATGATTCTTTTAACCTAGTCTTGGGATGTGGGTTGATGCAATAGTGAGAAGTAATATCTTATGTATATAGGATGTTACATCCTCACGAATGTAACTATGCCACCAGCTATCTTGAGATTTTAATGGTCATGCACTCACTGAAGTCTTGGTAGCATTTCCTCATTAGGGAGAAGTTTGTGGTCTTCATATATCACAAGATATTAAGGTATTTTTTCCCAATTAGACCTAGACTTTTAGTAGTGAGTGTGGATGTAGTTTCTCTAGGAATACAAAATCGAGATCTCTTAAACCCCAAGAAATGAGAATGTGGTATCCGATGTGTTGATCAGGAAGTCATAGAATGATGTAGTTTGTAAATCCACAGATGCATAGAATAAAATTTAAGAGTTGTCTACTTTGCGTCTACATGCGGGAGTGGATGGAAGAAGTGGTTTTATATTTAAGAAGTGGTGTGGTCTTCCGTAACACATCTAGTGGATGAGTCTAAGTTGTAAAACTCAGAGCCTAATGAGATCCGTGATCGCACTATCTAGGTTGATGCACCATATAGATGGTAAGAGGATAGTCCAATCATATGTAGTTACCTGGGATTCAATTTTTTATAGTAGAAATACACGATGGAGTTATCTGTGAATTATATAACCCACCCTTGGCAGTTCATATAGGAGATTCTAAAATGTACTAAATCCTGAAGTAATTATTTTTGTGGCCGAAGCTCAAGTGGGAAGTGGTGGAGTTTTTGGCAAGGTGCACATTATTTCAGTATGTGAAGGTAAAGGACAGTGTTCCTAGTTGTCTATTGTAGCCCATAGATGTTCCTTTGTAGATGTGGGAGGACATCTCGATGAATTTAATCAGAGGATTACACAATACATAGGTTGGATGTAATTATCTTTGGCTAGTAGTGGAATGGTTGATGAAATTATCTCATTTCCTAGAAATCTAGGATTGAAACCCAATATATGACTTGGCCAAGAGGTATGTGTGCGAGGTTGCATGACTGCAAGGAGTTATAATATCTAGCATCTTAGATCGAGATACACAATTTACCTCAAGAAGTTTTGAGGTTATTACAACATGATTTTGGAACCTAGATATTCCCCAATACTGCTTTCCACCCTCAGAAATATGGGCAGATAGATAGGACCATACAAATGATGGAGGATATGGTACGATCATGTCTTCTAGATTTAGGAGGATCATTAGTAATTAACTTTCCTCCCTTATTTTTTTACAACAATAATACCGCTCACACTACTATTGTCATGACACCATATGAGGATCTATACAGATGGTTCTGTTGTTCACTAGTATAATGGATAGAGGTTTGGGAAGAAACACTTCTTGGACTAGAGGTAGTGCAAATATTAATAGGGAATGTTCCTCTTGTTAATGAGAGAATGAAGGTGGATCATGTGTAAAGAAACATCCTTAAACATTGTATAATCTTGAATTAAGTTAATAATTCACATTGAGTATCCTTTTAGGTTTATAGAATTAGAGAATTAGGTCATACCTTATTCATAAGAATTTGAAAATTACAAGTAGACCCTTATACTGATTATCCATTTTTTTCATAAAATAAAAACCCTTAAAAGAAGAAACATGTATATCTCCATGTTTTAGACAACACAACTTTCCCTCGATCCCATCATTGAACCTTTTCATCTTTATGTCCTATGAGATACTTTTCCAAAACATGTTATTTGAATAAAAATCTTAGTAAGGGATATATAAAGAAGGAAAAATGGTTTTTTTTCAAAACAACATGTAAACCATGAATACATTATTATAAGTAATACATTTCACCATTATGGAGTTGTAAATACTATTCACTAAATAAATTCCCATTTATTACACTTTTTAACCAAAATATTACCCTAAATTCCATATATATCACACATAACAGATAAAAGGTAAACTTGGGACATAATCATTCATAAATGGAATAACCCTATGGTCGTCATCCACATATCATTATTACAAATAGAATAGCCATACAACTGATTTCAAATCCTAATGAATTGGAGGTCATAACATAACCACCCATCCATGGTTTATCAATGAACCACCCTTAATTTTTTTCATCACATAACCACCCGTCAAATGTCCATGTTCTATTATGTAGTAATCAGACATAAAAGATTGCAAATATCATCATTTCCATCATGAAAATTTAATTTGTAATTAAAAATAAAAATTTTAAGATATTGAAATAGTAAATCCACATTCAGCAACATTTTCAATAACAAAATAAGAAAAAATGGTATATGTTCATTATTTTCCATTTAAAAACATAATGTCTTGTTTTGGAAGACATATATCAAACATTGCTTATAGTGGCGGAAATTTCGTTGTCACCGCGTTCGTTAAAAAAATAATTACCTTTGAAATTTAGTAAAACACTTCATAAAAAAGGATTCACATTGAATGAAATTAAAATTAAATGGGGTTATATACACCCTATAAAATCAAATCAAGTATAAATCAAAATATGATTCAAAGAAAGGAGATTGAGACGAAACCCCTTACCTCGATTCTAACATGACTCGTTCATTCATTAATTTAATGAATAATAAACATAAGTTAATTTATACTTTCTTCAGAACCCTTTTTCTTTTTATTATTCCTTTTATATCACTTATTACTTTGATATAATAATTAATTAACTATTTGAGTTCATATCGGACATTTTGTTGATGTCCGGAAGTTGTGTCAAGAATGAACTTATTATAATTATGAATTGTACTTGTTGTCAAAATTACATTATCTATATAATGATATTCATAATATAGATATCATATATATCATTTATATATAATAGATATATATAATAGCCGATATAATTTTTATATAAGAAATGAAATGCATCGTTCATGGAGACAGTAAGATGTACATACGGATGAACACTACTTTCATTTCATTTTTCATATTCAATGGATTCAAAACTAAATTATAACTAGGTATATTATAATTATATTATAATATGTATGTTATATATGTTACATATGATCATCAATTCCATCCGTTATTTGTTCAACATATAGCATGAACTAGTCATATCACTTTGAGGGGCGTAGTCCACATTTCCTCAAATTATATTATAGTATTTATACAACATGAAAAAATAAATATATGTTATAAATAAAAATTAAAGTATAATATAGATAAAATAAATATCATAAATATCATATATAATTACAGTTCTATCATAATGTCCATTATAAGATGGGGTAGGAGACGATTGAAGAATCATCGCTTTGTGTGGAAGTAGTTCATCGTCCATAGAAACAGTACGTTCTATACCCATTAAACAGAGGTTCATAAAAGTGTATTTTAAAAAAATATCATAGAAACATCCTAGTATATTGAAGATACCAATTTTTTTATAAAATAATTTAATAAATATAGTTTGGGGAGTTTTAGAAGGAAAATAAATGAAAGAATCTTGAGAGAAGACATTACCTTAAATCGGGTAACTCCTTTTGATTTTAGCTAAAACACCTTATTTAATTGACTTCTTCCATATGTATGGATTATAAAATAGAGAAATAATTGTTGGGAGATTATTTGGGATGAGTTTGGACGATAAAATTGGGATTTAGAGGTGTGAGTAAGGTTTAGAGGTGGTGTCTATTTTTAAGAGGGAGGGGGACACTTTTAGAATGTTTGAAAGTACTTTTTTATTATTAATTGATTTTATAGTTCTATTAAAAAAATGCGATGAATTATGAAGAACGGACGAGGATGGATCGAAATTCCCTCATCGAATGGGTTTTATAAATGTTCTTGTTTCAAATGTAACTGTATCATTTAGCTTTAACCATTACTTAATTAACTTAACTCTTACCATGTCTTTTGGCATATTCCTACTATATGGTTAATATAGTTTCTATAAAATGTAAATTGATTATAATGTCATTAATTAATGACATGTATAACATTATATAAGTCTTATTCAATAATTTTATATTTCTAGTTCTATTATATCATTCAATAAAATAGTAATTGTTTTAAAAACATATTTATGTCAATTTTTATATTATTCATATTATGACTTTTTAAAAATCCATAAAAAATTTCTTAATTCAAAAAAAAACGACATTAATTAAAATAAAACAAGGCATAATCATCAATAAAATTCATGGATGTCATAAAAAGGTTCAAAATTAATTTATTTAAATATTTATAATTCCATTTATTTAAATCATTCATTAATAAGGTAATCACTACATCATCATTGTGTCTTACATTAATATATTTAGTTTATGTCTAAAAATTATAAATAATATACCATGATGTATGAAATTTATTTATATTTATAATGACTATTTATAGTCAAAGTGATAAAATTTATAACCCCATATAATTGTTTTACTAAATGTTTCATTTTTAGGTTATATATTCCGTTACATAAAATTAAAAGTAATTAAAATTCATTTTAACACACAAGTGGCTCCATGGGGTCCCGAAATATATCAAATGATTCACATGGTGAAAAATATCTCATCCAATAATGTTATAATGTGTGTTAGTGTAATTTAATATTACTATAATATTAAATTTCACCCTTATTTTTAATATTTATCTTTTAACCATGGTAAATAAAATATTTACTAAAGTTACAATAAATTGGGTAAAAAATTATAAGTTACCTATTTACACCATTTGGACCTCCGGATTCCATATATGGAATCCATTTTTCAAAATTCAAAACACATAATTTTGTTAAACTATTTTAATATTAATTCATGTTGTCCGTAAAATGTGTAGTTTTAAAATGTAAAAACTACCAAAAGATTGACATGAGTTTATGTCCAATTTCAATGTGAAATTACATTCAATAAAAAAATTGGATTAATGGATAAAAATACAATCCAATTAAACTTTAAAACCTACTATATAGAGAATATAATCATATTAATAAAATATATTAAATGATACTTTTGACTTAAAATGAAGTATTTTTTATTATTCATTTAAAAAATAATCTTTAATGGAAAAATACCAAAAATATACACAATGTATATCTGATGCCCATATTCTAAATAAAAATTTTACGTTGTCAAATACTACATTTAAAAATCATAAAAATTATATTTAAAAAGGATTCTCCATAAAAAGGTGGTAAATGAACCTTTTAAATAATATTAGATTATTTCATTATTAAAATCATATTAATTTTTATTTTAATCCTCTAAAAATTATTGGATAAAATTTAAAGAAATTTAACATAAATGTGTAATCATAATTTAATAAGTTTTTTTCATTCCCAATAATAAATTGGTTATGTGTTAACTACCATTTAAATTAATAATATTATTATATTATATTTTCGGTATAACTCAAAGTTTTGTGCAACATAAGATTTCAAAGTAACCCATTGTTTCTTGTTGAGTAGACCATTAAACATATAGTACTCTTAAACACAAAAACAATATCATATTCATAAATATTAATATATATGGATATGTATTATTCTATAATTACATGTTTTATTACATCCTCCTGCCTTTTGGAAATAACATCCTCGTAATTTTTAAATTGGGCATGGAATGTTCATTGAAATTCCATAATTATAAAATAAATTCAATAAAAATATCACTTTAGCTGAATGAAAGGGAATTACCAAGGTCACCCCAGATAAAAAATACTAGGATTCCACATATGAAAACATGGATATGGATGAGAAACTATGTGTCATGTTTTGATGTAGAGTGATAAAAACATGATTAGGAGAATGTTAACAACCTGAAAACAACAATATTGTTATGGGTAAAAATGTATTGATTTTGTAGTAGGAAAGGTAAACAAAAACGGGTTTTTAATATAATTTTCTTAATGTGGAGGAATTTATTTATGAGTTTGACTGTGAACATAAAGAAATATTCTTACATTTAAAATAGAGTATCATCCTTTTATAAATATTTACAACAAAATCATATTTTCTCCAAATGATGAGTATTAAAGATGTCTTGGTCACATCTGAAGCACTAGATTCACCTTCTACAGAATATAATAATCGTAAAAGGTGAAATATATATTTTAGTTTCGTTAGACATTATCCAAAACCAAAATTGTTAGTATAAGATCATATAATCACACAAAATGATAATCCTTTAGAAAATGAAATACAACTCTTTATCTATAAAATTAAACATAATATAACCAAAGATCCACAAAGAACATTCAATAAACAATTGTTCTTAAATTTAATCAAAATAATCCAAAAAAATATTGAAACACAAAACTCAAAAGGATTTAATCTCATAGTCTTCCATAGAAATTCTTAACATTTATCTACAAAAAAAACATCGACAACTCATAGAGTTTCGTAATGAAGTTTAATTAACATTATCATATATTCTATATGATTGGTTAATAATTTCAATAAATAACCCAAATCACTATATGTACACAATAAAAAACATAGACTCATAAATAATAAAATTCCACTATTACTCATCAATTGAAATCTCAATGTAATCATAATTACTTAGGCATATAGTATTTGCAAAAGAGAAAACTCATCAAATATAACCTTTATCAATTAATCACCAAATCATTTTACTATACTAAGGATATCTATATGATAAAAAATAATATCTAAAATCAACATATTATAGATATATAAAATCATTTATCTAAAAAGAATAACTCATACTGACCAGGGACATCCCATAGTCTAGTGGTAGGTAATAAATCATAGTCGCACTTTGGTTGTGGGTTTGATTCTCACAGCTTCGTCCGAAGTGATGGGTTATCACACTGTCTCTGTGTTGTCCTTTTTCAAAAAATGTATAATTCTTATAAAATAAAAATTTTTATAAAATCCTATAAAATATTCATATGTGGTTTTAAACTCAATTTTTATTTCGTACATCATATTTTTCATCGAAAAAATTAATACCCCACAATTGCTTCAAAATATCACATAAACCCCTTAGATTATCAATTATGTCCATTTAATAAAAGATAATTATATCTTGCATAAAAATCACGCATATCAAAATTTAGAGTTACATAAACTAGAATACGTATTTGAAAGTGGTCATATCATTAATACATTTTAACATATCATCATACATAGATTGAACATATCTCTTCAATTCCTAGACATCTTAATCATCGATCATTCATCATGACCCTTATCCATGTTTTTACATCATATTCAATTATAGTTGATTCATTAAAAATCATTCATAATGTCTAAATATTTAAGTATTTTCAAAACATGAGCTAGGAAATATTCCATACCTTTCATAGGTAATTTTTGGATTCCTTGTCGTCAATTGGAATGACATTAGAATTTTATAAACATATATTTGAATGATCCTGTTGATACCATTCCAAAGCCTTCTTTTTTAGGACATATATTTGTATAATTTCCATGAAAAACACATTTAAAAAATTCAATTGATCGTATGAAAAGAACTTATTTCCTTTTCCTATATTCAACTTGATGCTTCCTTTTTCCATAGAAAGTTATTGCTTTGCGATCTTCATTACAACATCTTAAACATCTTCATATACCTTTAAAGCATTTTTCTATCAATTTTTTACACATCCTTGACACATAGTTTTTTGAATATATTACCATTATGATTATTACCTAAATATCCATTGGGATTCATTTCTCACATATATTATGCCTTATGAAAATCACCAAGGTTTAGGTGGTCAATCATGACTTCAGATAGTATGTTGAGATTAACTACAGGTGTTCTAATTGCATTACCCATTTCATTTGGTTGTTTATTTAGAAAACCACCATAGTTTCCTTCACATCCACTATAACATTGCTGCCTACATGATCGATTCCTTTATTTAAAACAAACAGGTTAGTGTGAGTATATCTGTAAAATGATCATATACTATGTTATGAGGAGGGTGAACACTAAGATATAATTATTCATGTTATCATAAACTCATTCAATTTATCTATAACAACCATGTCTATTACTAATATTCTAACCATTATGGGAATTCCACAAATGGATAAATAACTCCCTAACATGTTAATTTATCAAAACCTCCTTCTAATACAAACTGTATGGACCCAACCTTAAACATTACATAATCCTGAACTATTTTAATATTTCACATTGATTATACATTCTGGTTTAGTTATTTAGAGAATTAGGTCATAACATATACATAAATATTTTAATATTACAAGTAGACACTTTTTCTCAAAATCTATGTTTTATCATAAAATAGAAACTCATAAAAATGAAACATGTCTAGTTCCATGTTTTAGACTACAAGACATATCTTTGATCCCATCCTCGAAACAATTCATCTTTATGTCATGTGAAAAAAATTAAAAAACATGGGATGAGCATAAAAAACTCAGTATGAGATACATAAAAAAGGTAAAATAATAGTTTTTCAAAACAACATGTATTCCATGAATACATTCTCATAAGAAAAAATTCTCACCATTATGATGTAGTAAACAATTTTCACTAAATAAAAGCTTATTAATCACCCTATTTCAAGCAAAACAATACCATAAAACCCATATAATGTAGACATAACATATAAAAGGTAAACATGGGACATAATAATACATAAATGGAATAACCATACGGTCAATTTCCACTAATCATTCATCCAAACAGAATATCTGTACAAATGACTTTCATAAACAATGAATTTGTTGCTATAATTTTACTATCCACCCTTGGTTTATCATGGAACCAATGGTAATTTTGTATTTCACATATCAACCTGTCAAATTTCCAAGTACCATTATATAATCATCACATATAAATGATTACAAATATCACATTTGAATCATAAAAATTTCATTAGCAGTCATAAGAAATAATTTAATGTTATTGAAATAGTAAATCAATATTCAACACTATTTTCAATACCAAAACACGTAAAATTTTTATATGGTACTTATATGCCATTTAAAAACACTACAACTTGTTATGGGATACAAATATAAAATAATGCTCGTGGCGGTGGAAAGGTGATTGTCAATGCGTATGTTAAAGTGAAGTATTCCATTTGTCATTTCATGAAATGGCACATAGAAGTAGATTCTATTTGAATGAAATTAAAATTAAAAGGGATTTATACACCATATAAAATCAGGTTGTTTATAAATCAAAATATTCCTCAATGAAATGATATTAAAATAAAGTCACTTAACACTTGTTTGAATTGACTCATTCGTTCATTAATTTACTAAATAATAAACATAAGTTAATTTCTACATTCGTAAGAAAATTTTTCAATGTTACTATTTATTTTTATATAACTTATTACATTGATATGACAATTAGTTAATTATTTGAGTTCATATTGGACATTTTGTCGATGTTCGAATGTTTGGTCAAAAAATGAAGTTGTTATGATTATTAATTTTCCATGTGGCAAAAATTACATTATCTCCAAAATTATTATCATTATTTTGATATAATATATATAATATATATCTACTATATATTTATTTATAATATTCCATGTCATTTGGATATATGAAATGAAATTCACTGTTCAAGGAGATGGTAAGCAGTACATACGCATGGAGGCTACTTTAATTTCTTTTTTCATATTTGAAGGATTGAAAAATAAATGCTACATAGGAATATTATAATTACAACCTAATATATATTTTATATTTGTAATATAAGATAATTAATTAAATTATTTATATGTTCCATGTATAGCATGAACGATTCATATAACTTTATGGGGCGGTAGTCCGCACTTCTTCCAATGAAATTAACATACTTATATAACATGAAAGTAATAAAGTTATTTTAAATAAGAATTACTATAGAATATAGATACAATAAATAACATTTTGGTAATATATAATTATAGTTCCATCATAATGTCCACCAATAGATGTGGTATGTAAAGTTTGAACAATCATCGTTTTGTGAGGCAGTAGTTCGACGTCCACAGAATCAATATGTTCTATATACATTAGACTAAGGTGTCTGTAAGTGTAGTTTGAATAAATCTCATAAAACAACCTATTATATTTAAGATATTGTTGTTGTTATAATATAATTTAAAAATATTGTTTATGGGTTTGGAGAAGGAAAATAAATGAAAGTATCTTGAGAGAAGACAATACTTCAGATCGGGTAAATCCTTTTGATTTAAGCTAAAAGGGTTTCTATAATTTCCTTATGAACAATTTAAGGTTTCTGAAAGGAATATAGAGTTGTTTGGGGGATATTTTTGTATTTTTATGACATTCTAAGGGAGCTTGTGATGTGTTAGAAAGGGTTAGAGGTGGTATCCATTTATAAGATTGATGAAGGGCACTTTAGAAAATTTTGAATGTATTATTTTATTAATAATTTATTTTCTAATTCTAATAACAACAAAGTGATTTATTTCAATGATCATATGATGATGGGTCAAAATAATCTAATATAATGCGGTTTAAACATGTTTTTTTTCAAATTTAACCTTATCATTTATCTTTATCCCTTAGTTACCTAATTTAGCTATTACCATGACTTCTTTTATATTGGAACAATATGGTTAGTATAGTTACCATAAAATTCTTATATAAACTCAATTAGTTCAGTAATCAAATTTAAATGATTATATAAGACATTTGGTCGAATATTATCTTTTTAGGACTAATACATCAATTAATAGAATATTATTTTTTTTAAAATCCCATTTATGTAAATTATTTTACTATTCATGTCATGACTTTTTAATAATACATAACAACATGATTAATTCAATAAACCTCATTAATTCAAATATATAAAGTCATAAACATATTTAAATTTTTTATGGAAAAAATTTTTAGAATGAAATTTATTTTTAAAATTATATTCTCATTTATTTAAATCATTCATTAATAAGGTAATGACAACACCATAATTGTGTCATTTATAAATTAATTTATTTGATGTCTAAAAATTATAGATAAAATACCATTATGTATGAAATATTTTTATCATTCTAATTATTATTTATATCAAAAAGGACACTTATATAACCTCATATAAATAATGTTTTACTAAAAGATACATGTTTAGTTATATTTTCCTTAACATAAAATTAAATGTAATTAATTTTCATTTTCAAACACCAGTGCCTCCAGGGAATTCTAAAATTGACCCAAGGATGCCCCTAGTCAGACATGTCTCATCAAATATAATTAGGACATGTGTTAGGGTAATTTAATATTTTTATATTATTATTTTGAACCCTTATTTATGAGATTTACCCGTTATCCATGGTAAATAAAATATTTACTGATGTTAATATTCATAATATTTAAAAATAAAATTTAATTATTTACGAAATTTTGACCTCCTGATTCGGCAAATGGAATTATTTTTTTCCAAATTCATAAAAAAGAAGTGGAATAAATTAATTTAAAATTATATCATGTTATCAAATCAAAAAAAGTGTGTTTTATGTAGTAAAAAACTATCAAATGATTGACAGGTGTTTATGTCCAATTTCAAAGTGAAATTACTTACAATGACCAAAATTGTATTAAATGATAAATATATAATCCAATTAAACGTTAAAATCATTAAAAAGGAAAATAAAATAAGTTAAATAAATTATGTGAAAACCCAGTTTTGAACTATAATGTAGTATTTATCAATATTGATTAAGAAATAATCTTTATCAGAATAATACCAAAATGTACACAAAGTATATTTTTATGTCCCTATTAAAAATTATAAGTTCATTTTTCTCAAATGTAACATATCATAGTTATAGAAACTAGATTTAAAAGGGGTTCTCCATCAAAAGGCATTAAATAGTCCTTTTAAAGAATACTAGAGTATTTCATGCATAAAATCATATTCATCTTATTTTAATCCTCTAAACATGATTGGATAAAATGTGAAGATATTTAACAAACAAGAGTAATCATAATTTTTCTAGTTATGTTCATTTCCATCTGTACAATGTCTTCACGTTATCTATTATTTAATATAATATTATTATATTATTTTTCTGTATAAGTCAATTTTGTGTACATCATAAAATTTGAAAGAAACATATTAATGCATGTTGAAAATGAAATCTAGCAATGTGTACTCATTAAAATACAGTTAATATCTTATTCAAAAAAATCAATAGAAAAGAAATATAATTCTTTTATAATTACATGGGTCGTTACATCTTGACTGATAGATGTTGTATGTAGATCATAGGAGGATGCCTTTAGAGTTCATGTTTGGGAACCATGTTTTTCTGATGGTATCCCCTCATCATTGGATGTGGTGGTCTGATAAGGGATGACAGTAGTATCCTAGGTTCATGGTAACTTTTTAGGTTTTGGGATGAGTTTGAGAGGTGGCATATCAGCTGAAATTTTCACCGTGGTTTGAGAGAGTCCACAAGGTCTACCATGTCTCTTAGCTCCATTAGTATCTACATGATGAATCCAAAATCATTAACCTGGGAGAGTTAGATATCAAGGGTGTCATGATGTTCCTTGAGCTACTAGTATGAACCAAGGATCGTGAGGAGAAGGTTCTTCTGGTACATAACATTCCCTTGGATCATGTTCTTTGGAGGCATGGTGGCATCAATGAGTGAACATAAGAGTCAGAGACATAGATGTGTGCCCAGTAACAAGAATTTTTTTGAGTTTTGATATTGCATTTTTTCTTTTTTCTTTTCTTGTGATGTAATATATGACCTTATATGCTGCAAGATGAGTTGTTTCCCAATTCACTGAATGTTTGTTATGAGTCTTAATGTGTGGGGAGGGGAGGACCTGATCCTTAATCAAGATTCATTAATATTTATGCAATTAAACACATGTGGGAGAGTCAGTGCCACCCAAAGTGTATAGTATCTTGATATGGAAGAAGGAGGTCCCTAGTCCATGTGTATGGATGGTGTGAACATATTGATTGTGTGGTTGTTTGGTGGCAGTTTGGGCCTTAGTGAATATATATTTCATCAAAAGATATATGAAAAGGTGGTGTTCTTGGAAGTTGAGGTTTCCACTCCATCTTTAGAATAACACAATGTGGTATTCTCATGAGAGGTATCGTAAGGGGTGGTTTTAAAACCCCTATCATTTATGATAGTTTTGTATTGTCAAGGATGTGAATATATTGAGAGGTATGTGATGTAATGAACTGGATTTCCTTGGGAATTTCATTGTGAAAACCCAGTGCTTGTGGTGTTCTATGGGATCATAGTGGGTTTCTTTCAAGGGTTTTCCAAAAATCCCATTCACCAAACGGTTTCACCAAAATGGTGACACAGAGACATCAACACACCTAAATGGTGGAACCATAACGGTGGCACCAAAATGGTTGAACACCACAACTATGGCACCATGATGGTTCCACATCGAAACAGTGGCACCATCACCATGCTACACCAAGATGATGGCTCCACGATGGTGCTAGACTATAATGGTGGCATGGTAACAGTGTCACCTTAAATGTGGAACAACATGGTGATAGCACTATAATGGGGAAAAATGAGATTTTTTCATCATGACAGTCCAACATCGATATGGTAGGACACCAAATGGGTTCTCACCCATTGTTTTTTTATATTTCCAATTTTTTCCCCTCTAAACGTCTTATTTGTCATAAACTGGGTTTTAAGCCTTCTTAAAAAATTTAGCGTGTTTGAAATAATATTAATTATATCATTAATATCCTAAAATCTTGGGAGATTTGAGAAACTCAAACCACATGGTCTTGACCAGGAGGTCGTGATAATGACTTTTGGAAACTATTCTTCCTTTAAAATAGAGTCTGGCTCTTCAAAGCTGGTATCTTCCCTTCTTACCCTTTTTTCTCCCTTGGTGCATCAATATCATTCCTCCATACATGAGTCATCTGCATATGTTAGATCCCTCTGGCATAATATTAATAGAGTTTACTAGAGCTTTTAAGATCCCCTATTCTTGGAGTAAGGTGGAACTTCGATTTGTTGATCATCCAGGTAGGGATTTATTCAGTCTCCCTTAAATCGTGCATCATGCAGGGTGGGTGTACTAATTATTCTTTGTGAATAAAGGCGAATACCACTTCATAAAACAATACATAAATAAGAATATGATCAATAGATAATGAAGTAACGTAATAATGGGTCGATAATGGTTTCATTCAAGATCACGTATTTTATTTTTTATCCTTGTTTCCGTATGGATTATTATGGATTTATGATTTATGTAAACCATATACATTGGTGTTATTTTCATGCTCACTAGTGGGTTTCTATTTATATTCCACCATTTTGTCTGATAATTGGTCATGACATGAAATCTTCTTAATCACATATACCAAGTTAAATGAAAATAATTAATAGGTTGAAAACCCTTATGTGCTCACCTCTATTTATCATTTTGATAAAAAATAACAGTGCCTACAAAAATTGTATATTTCATAATGGATAGGTGTGGCTGAGTTTTGTGTTTTATTCTGATTTGGGAACATCAGTTAGTTGTGTGGTGTTACTGTTGGGAGCACCGTTATGGTTACTAGGGTGGGAAAGGGAGTTAGTTATGTGATAAGTGTGTGTTATGTGTCCTCAATGAGGCTGTAGATTAACGGTAGGCCATGTGGGTCATTGTGAGTGGGATTGAATTATGGAATCGTTGGGAAGTAGGATTACGAATCTGGGTTGTGAGATAATTATTGTGCTTAATAACTCTGAAGAATGATTGATGGAAGTGGTTGAATGGGGGCATGTATTGGGACTGGAAATCTTATTTTTTGTGGTTTTGATATTGTTGTGGTTGGTAAATGACCAAAACAATGGAAATAAATTAGTGTAAATAACATAATTATTAAATGGAAATTGATTAAATGAAAAAGTAGTTGGGTTCTGCTTTGGTAGTGGTTGTCCAATGGTTGTGCATATAATAGTGGAAAAAGTGTGTTCTTGTATAAGATTGTTTTCTTTTATGGGGACTAGGAGGCTGGGTTGAGTTCTTTCATACCTATATATATATATACTAATTTTAGTTCCCAGTGATTTCTATAAGAACCACAACATTGTTGAGAACCATGTTCTAAACACTCCCATTTCATGGGAGAGGGTGTCTTTCAAAGCATCTTGGTGGTAGGAAGGATTGACGGTTACTGACTTTCATCCTCGAACCCTCTTCTAGTTCTTATCTTTCAACCATATTTGGGTTGGCAGTAATGGATGGAGGCTTACCATAGTCCCTGACCCTTCAGGTAGGTCTGTTTTAGAAGATTGGACTAGGTTTTTTTGGTCTAGGATTGTTTTTCCAAGTGTCTTTAGGAAGTGGCATAGGTGTCTTCAAGAGAGATGCGTGGTTGTTGTGGACCTGTGTCTGCGGGTGGGATTGTGTGTGGTTTGAGGCCCAAGTGTGTGTGAGAAGGATGGTTCAGTGGGACTATGAATGGGAATAGTGGTTTTATCAAAATATTATCCATCAGGGAAGAACCTTTAACTTCTAGGAAAGTGTTGTGGGGTACCCAAAAGTCAATGTGATTATAAAACTTCTTATATGACTTATATTATTTCGTGAGTGTTCCCTAGTGAATATTGACTTGTTAGTATTCCATGGTTGGTTCTTTGAGGTTCTATTGTTATCAAATAGGGACATTATTATTTCCCCACAATTGTTCATGGTTAGATTTTGTTTCCATATAGAGTGTACTTGTATGCTAACCCAACATATATAATATTATTTTCACGTTTTGAGGAGGAAATCGAGGACTATACTGAACTTTACAAGCTAGGGCATTGGGATTAGTTGTTGTTGACACTTAGTCTATTTATTTGGTTCCTTCACATTGTATTTTTTTTACCTTGTATTAGATTTAATGTTGAACATTCATGTGGGAATGGTTTATTGGATTTTTTTTACATTTGGTATTTAGAGTTGTTAAAGGTTTACCATATTTTCTCTTGATGATGAAATATAAAAAGAGTTATGAATTCCATATTATGTGAGATTATATACACATGGTTCTAGACTTCTCTCTGACGATTATTGATGTAAGGACTCGTGATTCATTATCTCTCCATCATCTTGATGAATGAATGGTGTTGCACTTTTCCATCCCCTCCCACTTCAATGAGATGGTGGTCCATGACATGATCTCTTATTGGAGGCCCTATTCTTAGTATTCTGGGAATACTGAAGAACATGAATGTGTAAAATGATGTTGGGGATATATTATTTTAGGGGTTTTTGAGATAAAGTGTTTGAGACGTGTGAATATGTGAGGGGAGGGGTGCCCTTTTATAATTGTGAAGGACTGTAATTTTTTTCAATACCCATGACTATTAAATAATTGGAAGTCACTCTCAAGGTTAGTTCCTGAACGATCAAAAAACAATGTATTGTGTAATTTTTATATATCTAATAAACACCTTCAACATTAATTTTATACATGTTTTAAATTGTTGTCTCCTTTTCCTCTAAGTTTATTCACATATTATTTTTCATTTTTCAACACAGTAACTTGTTTTTATAACTATTATTAATATTCATTCTAACATAATTTATTTTGACCATAATATATAAAATATATTATTGATTTTAAATATGGAATAAATTTTATTAAATTAAATTCATTGGATTTTAGAATATTAATTTAAAATAAATCCCAAAAGAATGATGAAAAAGCAGTTTTTAGAAAATAAAAAATTTCATGGAAAAAATGATTTCAAATTAGATATTTCAATAATAATATTAAATATATAAAATAATATTATGAATTTTATATGCATAATATATTAATTAAATATAAAAAAATAATTAAGGTTTATTTTAATTTATTATAATAGATAAACATTATCCACTTTAAAATCATTTTCTAAAAATTAAAATTTTAAGAAAAAAATATTTACATACAAATATTTTATTAATATTATTAAAATTTATATAATTTGATAAAATATTATTAATGAATAATTATATTACATTGAAATTAAATTAAAATAATAATGGGTCTTTTAAATAAATTATTTTATAAAATATATATTATATTAAAAAAAATTATTTTAACTATTCACTTAAAAAGGAATATCATCCATAAATCAAAATAATCTAAAAAATTAACCACATGAAATTTTCTATTTTATATTTCCAAAATTATGTTAATTTTATAATATATTTTTTAAAATACTTTGATTAACTAATTATAATATTTTCACCCATAAAGAAATATGAATTATTTTCAAACGAAACATATTCCTTATAAAATAAAATATATCTATTTAAAGATCTATGCTTACTAATAATTTTTATATAAGAATATATATGAAATTTTTTATATTTTACAGAGAAGTTACTTTTATTCATACATTTTAATTTAATGGATATGTTTAATGAGACACATTTATTTAATAATATTTTAAAATTATATCACGGTTCGTTTAATCTCAGTGTTGTGTGTTAGATACACAATCGAACATATGGTTATTTTAAATTATTTTGGTATTACAAACCACTGAAAATTATATAATTATAATATGGGGTTTTCCTCATGATTTGTAAATTTTACAACCACTTCTCTTGTATTTCATCTCTTATCCAATGTACATTCATGATTTTCATCAAGAATCCATTAGACCCATACTAAACTGATGTTTTCCCCCATAAAATCATCACATGTATGTCAATAATATTTATTGTAACATTAATCCCCATTTAATTGGTCATAATAATGAAATGTTACAATCATATAAAATAACCATCATCATGCTAATAATTCCTCAATTTGGACGCATGAAATGAATTATGCACAACATTTAATGATGAGATAGTGTATTAAGGACACAACATGACTTGATTTCAAAAACATGTATTCCCTACCCTGGGAAAGATACACAATAAAGCTTGATCCCCCACACCAATGGATTACAAATTATGAAGATGATCCACACAAATTTTCTTATGTATATGAGCGATCGACATTTTTTTTGATAATATGTATATATTTCGTAACTTCATGAAAAATACAAGGTCCCTTAAGTGACGTCTGCCCCACATATATCAATAAAGGTAGATAATGATATGGGTAAACATAGAACGACCCATAATTCACATACATTGTTATTACTTCAGAATTTAACCATACTTATTACAACATATAACAAAACCATGAGAGTATCGTATAGGTATATTGTGTTTAGAAATTGGGAAACAAAAATAACTAGATCATAAATCATCTACATCATCTCCCATTTATTTCATTATATCTAGAGTCCCTTTTGGCATATCCTACTTAATAACCTTCTTCCTGACCTGGGGAAAAGAAAACATACAAAACGGTGAGCTCAAATGCTCAGTAAAGGTAAATAAAGTAAATATCAATCATATCATATTCATAAGAAAACAACACTTTGAAAATATTAACCTCCAAAAGAGATCATAATATCATGAAATGGGATAAATCATAGTAGTGACATGTAATCCTAAAAATCATAACATAAAACATGAAACATTATGTTATACACACATAATCATAGAAAATCATTTCATATTTGTCAAGACTCATTACCAAGGCCATCATAGCGTACAAAGTCCATTACTGAACCGAGATCTCTCCTCATTCCAGTCCTGTATCACTGAACCAGATTAACTTGTCGTTCTAGCCGTGTCTATATCATGATATATAAATAATTACCCAATTCATTGGAGGGAGATTTTGTTCCCACCCGTCTTATAATGAAACCATTCTTATGTGTGCCAAAAATCATAAATAATATATCATAGCATAACCCATGTAATAAAAATGGGATTCTTAAACATATTGTCATCATAATATAATCCATATAAGATAAAAGGAATTCATAAAAATAATTTCATCATAAAATATTAAAATAAATTTAATAATAGGGATAGATTTTGTGACAACCCTGCTTTTTATTACAACTTAAACATGCTTTATTACATAAAACTTCACTTGATACAACAAAGAAGATCGAGAGGTTTAGTGTCTTTGGGGCTTAGGATCATTACATAAAAACTTTAAACTTGAAATACAACATCCTTATTGAAAACTTCCTTTACATGACCACTACATTCATTCGTACTTAGCATTGCATGGGATAACCTGAGGACATGCATAAGAAAAGGGTGAGCTATAAAGCCCAGTAAGGGAGTACACAATGAATAACATGAGGAGTAAAATACATGTTAGGAAATAGGCATATCAATAGAGCATAAGAGAGACATGAACATAAAGGCATGATAAAGCATGATAATCATAACATGGAAATGTGGCATCAACACTTAACATTGAATTAGCATGAGCCAAGGCTCATTGCACATGGAGCATGAGTAAACCCTCATTGCACTTGAAGCACGAGTAAACCCTCGTTGCACTTGAATTAGCATGAGTCAACACTCATTGCACATGACGTATCATGATACTATACTTTACCCAATGCATTGGAGCGCTATCAGGGCGCACCCTTCTTAAACATTTCATTTCATGCATAAGTGTGCCACATGGATCATAAAACATGGATTCATAAAACATTATCATTTATTCCACGATAAAGGAATGTGGAATTAATACATGAAACATTACGATAAATATGTATATGTGCATAAAGGTGAATACCCTTGATGGAAAAATGGGCATGGTATTCACTACACAAAGACATTGGCTTAGAAAATCGGTGCGATTTCGGCAGCGTAACGGCGTGACATAAGAATTCATAAAAAGGTTGATGAGAGAGAAAGGGGTTACTCATCATATTTACATGTAATGGATAGTAAGGAGATCATATATATACATGTCCCAACAATAGAAATGGAATTTAGATTCATGATACAAAAGTATTGCTTGAATGTAAAAGAAGAGAGAGAAGTTCCTTTCGGAATTTCGGCATAGTAACGGGTGTACATGGGAGGAATTTAATGAGAGAGAAAGGGTTATCCCATCATTCAAACAATACGAGGTCAGTTTGGGGGAGGTGCGAAACCATACCCCAACATTCATAATTGAAATAAAAAGTGAAATACAACTTAAAGAAAATTGACAAAAAAAGAGAAAGGAAGAAAAACCCTTACTTGGAAGTGTGCTTCCAAAGGCTAGAGAGAGGCTTGTGAGAGGCTTCTTGGGAGCTTGGGGCACCTTGAGAGTATTCTATAGAGAGTAGGGCAGAGGTTCGACGAACTTCAAGGGCTTTGGGTGAGGAGGAAGTGGGAGCTTGGGTGGGTTTATATAGGAAAGGTGAGAGAATTCTTTATTATTTAGGTTTGGGACCCCTTATATTAAAATAATCCAAACCACAAACCATCCCATGGTATTTGCCCATGGTTTCTGGAAAAGGAAAGAGGAAAACAATATTTTACAAGGCCAAGGTCCGAACTTATTAAAAAATTAGGGTTGCTTATGTGGAGGTGAGTCACACTCCCATGGAAATTAATTTAAAAAGGCAAAGTGTTGAATAAGTCTTGAGGGCTCCATTAATGCTTTGAAAAGTGAGTCAAACAAACCCAAAACCTCATTATTTTAATGATAAAACATATTTTGGCCGAACATAACGATTATGGTATTTTATTACATCACCATTGGGTCATTATGATGTCATAAAACACATTATATATTTAAATGGTATTTAATTTTTACCCAAAAATTTGACTGTCTCAGAAAATTATGAAAAATTCACCGTTGGATAATTTCGACGTCCTGATTCCAAAAATAAAATTTATTTTATCTAAATAAATTTCTAAATATGTTAATTTTCACTTTTAAAATAAAAACCGACATTTATAAAAAATTCACGGGTTTTGACAGAAATGGCCTTCAAACCTTAATAAAAAATTTTAATTGCATTCATAAAATTATAAGATCATTTATATTTAATAAAAATAAATTTAATATTAATAATAATATTTTACTAAAATATTATTTAATTAAAAAATCCTTTAATTCAATAAAATATAATTCTTAATTAAATAATAACTAAAAACACCATTTGTACTTTAAAAACTAATTACAGTGTATCAAAAATTATATTCATTATTATATACAAAAAAATAATGTACATGAACATGGTGCTACTTATTTGTTACATAACCCCTTAAAATAGCCGCATAAGACCTACGTGTAAGGTGTGCGATGGTGACAGACTCTTGGGGTTGCTCGGATAACATCGCTCGAGTGGTAATCTCTATCCACTTCCATTTTTCCCGTAGACGATCACGTTCGAGCTTGACTTGATGAAGCTCAGCTTGGGCTTGGTCAAGGGCAAAGCCCAAAGACGCCACCTCCTTTCCGAGCTCTGACAAATGGGCTTCATAAGGGGCAATTATACTGGATGAGGCCATCGCTTCCTTTGTCTGAGTAGAAAATTGGTTCGTTAAAGCCTTATATTTAAACTACCCAGATGATCACTGTTCAACGGCTATAAAAGTAACGGTCACAAATCTTAACATAAAACTAAAGAAGGTGACATCTTATAAAAACATTTTTATTTCATAAAGAAACATTTAACTGGATCAAGAGGGATTTTCCATTAATGAAATTTTGGGTCGTTACAGAAATAGAACCCTATATTATCATATATGGAAAATAATTTATTTAAAACACTTGAACTCCAATCCTGAGGAAAAAGCCTATATTCTTCAAAATAATTTTTCTTTTCTCAATGATTCATATCATTTTAAACTAAAATATGTTAATTAAAAATAAACTTGAAAACATGTAATAGAAGATTAATTGAATTAATGTTCTATGAAATCATAAAAATCCATTCACTACATATAAGTTAAATAAACATTCTTCTCATACTTTCGCCAGAAATATCAAAAAGTATCTCATACTGAAAACAAAAAATATTCCTTTCATATATTTTAATAAAATATTCACCAATAGGTAAAATTGGATTAAATAATTGTATTATGATAGGAATAATATTACATATTGGGGAATCATTTATGTGGATGATAAATATTCCCTAGTAAATACAAAAGTATAAACAATCTCAGATAAAATTGAGATAGTGAGATTTTCCATTACCTTAGGTATGATATGCTTCGTATGTATCTGAACCTCTAGTATAATGATTTAAATAATTTTATGGATCTATTAAAGAATAAAATTTGTTTTTATGATATCATTTATGATAATATTTTCATCCGTTTGATAGTAACATTTTATTGTTACTCATTGTTTGGGTATTAACTACTTTATTTTCATACATATGTTTTGTCGGATAAGTTCATATTAAAATTTTTAGGTTATAGTTATATCATTTACATAATAGTATTAGTATAATATATATCATATTTATTCATACAATTTGTTTATATAATCATGTTTTAATTAATATCATGTATAATGAATCACATCGCACCATGGAGACGGTAAGTCATACGTACGCACGAGCAACGAAATCGTTTGCATAATTGTTGAATGGTATTGGAGTTGATGATAGAATATCTCAGAGTTAGTATCATGTTATAATAATCATATATAGCTATTATTTACACCATTATAACCATCCATGTAAGGTGGTGGTGGAAAACAGTTTACACCACGACGTGGAGGCGGAATTCCGTACGTACGCACGCGCGGTGATTTCATTTTCCGTAGGATGGATAGAAGGTTAAATATGGTTGTTCCATATTTATAATAACATATCAATATATGAGTTATTCTGATGTTATTACTTTATAGAGAAACAAATAAATAAGAGGAAGTATAAGAAGAAATAAATTTGAAAGAATCGTTAAAGGATATTACCTCTTCATCGACGCGCCACTTCTAAACCCCCTCTTAGGGAACTAAAGTTGGTATTTTAAGAAGACCAGGAGCTATAGAATGTTTATAGGGAAGAGGAAAAGAGAAATGGACAGGTTTCGGCTGAGCACGATGGCTCAAAATGTTTTGAAGAGGAGAGGGAGGAGGTTCCCTTTTATAACGGAAGAGAAGGGCACCTTTGGAATCATAAAAAATATTAATTTATAATAAATTCAATCCCCACATAAACCCCCCCCCCAAAAAAAAATTACTCAATTAAAATATTAGATGATATAGGGTTGTAATATAATCATCCAATAACATTTATACATTCTGGGAGTTTATTTTAAACATCATCAACTTGATTTATCCTTATTTAATCTATTTAATTTTATTTATGGTAATTATATTTTTTATTTTAAATTGTACTAAATAATAAATTATGTGTTTTGAATTGTCTCTAATTGGATAATTTATGAAATGTTCGACCATATAAATTTCAATTTATAATTTTTAAAAAAAAATTTGATTTTAAAAGAATTTTTTAATATGATATTTTTACAAAATAACAATATTGTCAATTTTCACACTTTTATTTAGTTAGCATTTAAATAAAATCCAAGAAGAGAATATATTCAAAAATAATGTTAAATAGATTAATAATATTTCATATTCATGTAGAAAATTTTTCTAGAACATTAATTAGTTCATATAATATTTATTTTAATATTTTTAAAACCATTTATTTGATATTTCAATCAATAAAATAATTTATACAAGACTATTGTGTCAACATTAATGATAATTATTTAATCCCTAAAAAATCAAAATAAATTTTCATGAAGTAGATAATTTTAATAGATTTAATTTTCATATTTATAGTTGATGTTTTAGGATGTTTATCACTAAATTAAAATTATTACACTTATAAGATATAAGAGAGTGACATGTTGTCACTTTATTTGGTTTTAATAATATTTATATCATTTTCATGGTCAATAGTCCATGAAACAGATTATTCCAACCCTTAGGAGTTATGGGTCAACTTATATTCTTACAATACAAGTTTTTTAGGTGGTAGGGTAATTTTATAATCATATTTTTTATCCTTAATTACCCAATTTACATTTAACTATAGTAAATAAAAATTACCGTAGTTACTATTTTTAATGTCAAAAAAATAAAAGTAACCTATTAAAATAATTTGGACCTACTGAATCCAAATATGGAATCCATATTTCAAAATTTAAATCAGAGAAGTTGTAGTAAGAAATTTAAAATTAATCCCATTGTTAAGAAAAATGGTTTTAAAAGTTAAAAATTGTCAAATATTGAAATGTTTTTACCTATGAATTCAATCTAGAATTAAATGCAATGACATAAATTATATTTAATGGTAAAAATATATTATTTTTATAATTTAGAACAAATAAATTTTATCATTTAACTATATAAATTATCTTGATGAAAAAAAATTTGTTTTTATGAAAACTTTTGAGTCTTTTTGCAATTCATCAAAATATGAAAGTTATCAGATAAGTATCAAAAATTTATCCAATGAAAATTTCTATATCATAATTCAAAAGATGAAGTTTATTTTAAAATGTTGAACATATAAACTTTTCAAAAATTATATTTAAAATGTGTGTCCCATCAAAAGGTGATAAAACTGCATTTTTTTAAAAATACTTCATTTATCCGAAAAAATAATTTTGTTTTCATACCTCATATTAGAAAATGCGTATGATGAATTATAATTTTATCAAATTTAAAATTCAGTTAATACTATTCCTAATGACTAGTTAATATTATTATAATAATATATAATTTTTTTTGTGAAACTCGGTATTGCGTACAACGCAAGCCATTGAGGAAGATTACTCTTGGGTGCAAAGAAAGACAAGCCAGGGTTGTGTGTTGTGAAAGATTTTATTGGTTTTGTGTATAACATAGAACATAAAAAACATATATTTCTCATAAAATCTAAGGGTGTCACATTCTACCCCAATGAAAATGAATTTCACCCTCGAAATTCATCACTTCATATCATAAAGATGAGGATACATCTCCCTCATCATATCCTCAACTTTCCATGTATAATCTTCTAATTGGTGGTTCCTCCACAAAACATTATCCAAGAGAGTGGTCTTGTTTCATAGAAAATTTTCTCTATGATCAAGAATATCTATTGACTGTTCTTCATAAGAAAGATCTTGCTCCAGCGTTACCACTTCTTAGCTTTGTACCTGTGAAGGATCAGTTATGTACATTCTCAGGGGAGATACATGGAACACATCATAAACTTGAGAGTGATTTGGTGAAAGTTCCAATTGGTAACCTACCTTCCCAACATGATCCAGTATTTCAAAAGTACCGATATACCCGGGGCTCATCTTTCCCTTCTTCCCAAATCTCATTACACTCTACCAGGGAGATATTCATAAGAACACTTTATCACCAACTTCAAACTATAGGTATTTTCTTTAGTTGTTGGCATTACATTTTTGTTGAATATGAGCTCATATTATGTGTTTCTGAATAGATCTATCCTTTTCAATCATCCCATCAAGAAGATCAGGTCATAATAGCTTTATTTCCCCAACTTCATCCCATCTTGTTGGAGTCCTTCATATTTTTCCATATAGAACTTCATAAGGAGAAATCTGAATACTGGAGTGAAAGATATTTTTTTCTGAAAATTCCACCAATGGTAGGTGTTGATCCCAAACAACTTTGAAATCCGTAGAGAAATCTCTAAACAAGTATTTAAATGTTTTAATTTTCCTATCAGACTGACCGTCTGTATGAGGATGATAGAGTGTAGAAACATAACTCTGTATCTAGAGCATGCTGAAGACTTCGCCTGAATGTCGATGTAAACCTCGGATCATGATCAGATCTAATGGAAATTGGTACTTCATGTAATCTTACCACTTCCATTACAAATATCCTGGAATGCTGATCAAGAGATAAATTTTCTCTAATTTCATTGATGTGTATCGACTTTGTTAGACGATCAACTATATCCCAAATAACATTATTTCATTTGGATGATTGATGATGTCCGATGACAAAGTCCATAGTGATATTTCCCATTTCTATTCTACTAAGGGTAATAGTTGTAACATCCCCTTAGACGTCAGTCTCTTGGCTTTAACTTTCTTACAAACCAAGCATCGAGAGACATATTCGGTGATATCACTTTTCATGCCATCCACCCAAAATTACTCTTTTAGGTCCATGCACATCTTTGTACCTCCAGGATGAGTAGAGAATGAAGAACTATGAGCCTCATCCAGAAGCTCCTGCATTAATTTTTGCATGTGATGAATACAGACACGGTTCCTAAACCATATTATCCCATCAAAATCAAGGTTGAGTTCTGGAACATTTCTCGCCTTCTTTTATAGCCCAACAACCTTATTTTGTGCCTCTTTAATCTTCACTTGTATATATTGTTGAATATTTATTTGAGAAAGATAAGATATCTTCCCTTTCATTAAAATTACAAGATCTATCCATTATAAATCAATATATATTGGATATTTTGTTACCCTCATCAGGGATAAGAAATCATGGTCTTGTAAAATTAACATGTCTGCCACCTTGTTTTCTTTACCAGGTTGGTAATTTATGGACCAGTCATAATCCTTAATCAGCTCCAACCATCTTCTTTGGAGGATATTCATGTTCTTTTTGTGTGAAAATGCATTTTAAATTTTTAGGATCAGTATAAATATCACACATTTTACCATAAAGATAATGCCTCAAATTCATTAATGCAATGATTACCACGGATAACTCCAAATCCCGAGTTGGGTAATTTTTGTCATGGATTTTCAACTATCGTGAGGCATAAGCTATCACAAAATAATTTTCCATGAGAACACACCCCAGACCTTTTTTGGATGCATCATTGTAGACCACAAACCTTTCTCCACTCCATGGTAGTGTGAGAACAGGTGCACGAGCTAACCATCTTTTTAGCTCTTTGAAATTATCATCATATTCCTCCATCCAGAAAAATATATCTCCTTTCTGAGTCAATTTGGTGAGAGGGTAAGATAATCATGAAAAATCATTAATAAAATGTTTAAAATACCCACCTAAACCAAGAAAACTTCGGATTTCAGTTACTGTTGTTGGTTCGACCCTCTTTAAATAACCTCTATTTTTTCTAGATCCACAAATATCCCTTCTCTTGAGATTATCTGACCCAAAAATGAAAATTTTTTAAGCCAAAATTCACACATGGTAAATTTGGCATAAAGCTTCTCCTTTTTCAGAGTCTTTAATACAATTATCATGTGATATTCATGTTCTCCCTTTCTCTTTGAATATACAAGAATATCATCTATAAAGACTACCAAAAACTAACTGAGATAGTATCCAATGACTCTATTCATTATATCCCTAAAGATTGCAGGGGCATTGGTATGACCAAAAGGCATCACTATAAATTCATAGTGCCCATACCTTGTACAAAAAGTCGTCTTTGGTATATCCTCATTTTTAACCCTTAATTGACGATACCCTAAACGAAGATCAATCTTGGAAAAGTATTGAACTCTGTGTTGTTGGTCAAATAAGTCATCAATGCAGCAGAGAAGATATTTGTTCTTGATAGTGAACTTTTTATGTTCTCGATAATCAATTCAGAGTTTCATTGATCCCTCATTTTTCTAAACTAACAGAACATGTGTTTCCTAAGGTGATGCACTAGGGTATATGTACCCCTTATCAATATTCTCTTGTAGTTTCTTCTTTAAAACCTTCATCTCAATTGGGACCATTCTATAAGGTGTCTTTGAAATGGTCATAGTTCCCAGTATGAGTAATACTGAAAACTCAACTTCACGATTTGATGGAATACATGGAAATTACATTAGAAAGACATCATCAAACACCCTTACAATGGGCATATTTTTAATTATGAATTTCTCTCCAACTCATTGAGATAAATAACCTTCATTTATTGGAATCAAGACCCATAATATTGATGAAATTTCCACTGGAAGGTTATATTAATCCTTGTATCGATATATGATCATAAATTGATCAGGAATATGAAATGTGACTTCACTTATTTGGAAATTTATATTATATCCATATAAATAATTCTAATCCATGACAATAATCACATCAAATTACACTATAGGAAGGATCAGAAGTTATGCAGGAAGCAGTTTCCCATAAAATTCAATCAGAATTTTTTTTAACTTTTTAGGAGAATGTTGTGCCATTAGAAGTTATCACGAATAACTCAATATCTAATTATTGAGGTACTATGAAAATACCATTAGAAAATTCTTCAAAAATAAAAGAGTGGGTGGATCCAGAATAAAATAAATCATTTTCTACTTTAGAGTTGATGGTATGTGTACCTTTCACAACATTGTTATCGTACTCCACATTGCAGATAGAAAATGCATGAGATATTATTTTTTATCTGGCCTTAATAATTTTTTTGACATCAATCATCATCAACAACTCTTGGATTATGGATGTTATTAGCATAATTCCCCATTTCCTTGCACTTGTAACATTGAAGTGTAGGAGGTTCATTCTGTGTATCCCTTTCTTTGTTCGCATAAGTAGACATCTTCTTCCCATTAATTCAAAATTCAATTGCATGATGACCTTATTTTAAACATTTACATCATTTACATGTACCATTAAGACAATTCCCTCCATTTTTATTTCCACACATTGAGAATACTGGAAAACTCATCTTCTTTTCAGTGTTGTCTTTTGATTTTCCATTGAATTCAATTTTCCTCTTCTTATCAAACCCATATGGCTGATGGGTCACAAAAATTTCCATCTCAGACATGAGAGAACATCGAAAAATTTCTTCATAGATATCAATGTCCCTTATGGATAACACCCTTCAGAGACTTCGTTTTATGCCACTAAAGAATCGATCGATCTTAATCTCAAGTTGGATAATAATTCATGAAGCATACCTTGAATGTCTTGTGAAATTTGATTCGTACGTACCTAAAAATTCATCATCCTTTTACTTTAGTTCAAGAAACTCATTCCCCATATTTGATCGATGAATACAAAGGATGTATTAATTGAAAAATAATTTCTGGAAGTCGTCGCATTCCATGGCCTCATTTTCGTATCGTTTCCTCGTATTCATGATAAGATTGTACCATTGATCAGCTTAACCATCCAAATGATATACTGCTAAGATGACATTATCATGTTCATAACATTATAGAACTGAAAATATATTTTCAATGGTACTGATCCATTATTCAACCACTAATAGATCAGAAGACCCGATGAATGAAGGTGGACGATGCCTCATAAAGGATTCAACAAAAATGTTGCTCCTTCCTTTGCTAGTTTGGAATTCATACATGATTCATAGCTTGATAATGTTGTGTGAGAATGTCTACAAGATTTTTTATTCGAGCTAACATAATGTTTGGTTGCTCAGGGAGACAGTCATTTCATTGCCCGTCGCATTCATCATTAACACGGTTCCTTTGTGTTCCATCCATTGACTAAAACCAAAAACCCTTGTGTGAGCAACCAAAATTACAACATGAAAAATACATAATAAGTAATAAAATTTAACACTTTAGTTATTATCATAGGTTATTCATGGCCATTTATATAACACAAAAATTGTTTTCTACACTTAGAAATATCCGTTGGGTTCTTACTAAGCTGTTCACATCCTAGTTTCCCAAGGTTCACTAAACCGTTACTCTGATACCAATTATAACTACAAATACTTTACAAACATTTTTATTACTTCAGAATTGAAGCATACTTATTACAACATATAACAAAACCCTGATATGACGGTATATGTATAGTGTCTTTAGAAACTAAGAAACATAAACCACTGGTTCATAAATCATCAACATCATATCCCATTTATTTCATTATATCTAGAGTCCCTTTTGGAATATCCTACATAATAACCTTCTTCTTGACCCAGGGAAAAGAAAACATACAAAAGGGTGAGCTCAAATTCTCAGTAATAGAAAACAATGGAAATTTGAATCATATCATATTCATAAGAACATAACATTTTGAAAATATTAACCTGGAAAAAAGGTCATAATAACATGACTTGGGATAAATAATAGTACTGAAATGTAATCCCAATAATCATAAAATAAAACATTAAACTTTGTGGAAAATATAAATAATCATAGAAAATCATTTCATATTAGTCAATACTCATTGTGAAGACCATCAATGTGGATAAATTGCATTACTAAATCGAGTTCACTCCTCGATCCAGTCCTATATCACTGAACCGGATTAACTTTTAGCTGCATCCATATCTTTCTAATAAGATATAAATCTTCACCCAGTTCATTGTAGGGAGATATAGGTCCCACCCATCCCATAATGTAACCATTCTAATGTGTTCCACAAAATCATAAATCATACATCGTAGCATAACCCATTTAATAAAAATGGGATTATTAAAAATCATGCCATCATAACATAATCCATATAATATAAAAGGACTTCATAAAAATAATTACCTCATAACATAATCAAATCAATGTAACAATAGGTATAGAAACATGAACCCTATATTATCTTAGATTGAAAATAATTTTGATAAAACACATGAACTCCATTCCTGAGGAAAATATCCACTATTCTTCAAAAACATTTTTCCTTTATCTATGTGTCATGCCATTTTAAACTAAAAACTATTAATTGAAAATAAACATGAAAACATTTAAAGTAAGATTCATGTAAATAATGTTCTATGAAATCAAAAAAATCCATTCATGTCATATCAGTTAAAAAAATCTTCTCATACCTTGGACGGAAAAGTCAAAAAGTATCTCCAACTAAAAATGACAAAAGATTCCTATCATATATTTTTATAAAATTTTCTCAAATAGGTAAATCTGGATTTAAAAAAATTTAGGAGGATTGAAATAATATTAAATATTCTGGAAACCTGGTTGAGGATGAAAAATATTCCCCAGTAAACACTGAAGTATAATCAATCTCGGATAAAAATTGAGATTGCGATATTTCTACTTAACTTAGGTCTGATATGCTTCATATTTATTTGAAACTCTTTTATAATGATTTAAATAATTTTAAAGATATATTAAAGAATCATAATTATTTTTATTTTAACATTTATTATCATGTTTTCTTTCGTTTGTTAGTAACATTTTATTATATCTCGTTGTTTGGGTATTAGCTGCTTTATTTTCATACCTATGTTTTGTCGGATTAGGTCATATTACTATTTTTGGGTTATAGTTATATAATTTAAATAATGGTATTAGTATAATATATATCATATTTATTCATTCAATTCATTTATAAAATCATGGTTTAATTAAAATCATGTAGATTTAATCACATCACACCGTGGAGACGGTAAGCCGTACGTACGCATGAGCGACGATATTGTTCCTGAAATTATTGAAAGGAATTTGATTGGATGATAGAACATCTCAGAATTAGTATCATGTTATAATAATCATATATAGTTATTCTTTACATGATTATACCCATCCAAGTAAGGTGGTGGTGGAAAACTGATTACACCACGGTGTGGAAACAGTATTCCGTATATATTCATGCGCGATGATTTTGTTTCTGTAGGATGGATAGAAGGTGAAATAGGGTTGATTAATATTTATAATAACATATCAGTATATGAGTGATAATTATTTCATTACTTTGTAATGAAACAAATTAAAATGAGGACATAGAAGAAGAAATAAATTTGAATGAATCGGTAAATGATATTACCTCTTCTTCGACGCTCCTCTTCTAAACCTTCTCTTAGGGAACTAAAGATGGACTTTGTAGAAGACCAGGGCCTATAGTATTTTTTTGGGAAGTGTAGAAGAGAAATTTATAGGTTTGTTTATAGATTGAAGGCACAAAAATTTCTGAAGAGGAGATAGAGGAGGGAACCCTTTCATAAGGGAGTAGAGGGGCACCTTTGGAAACATAAAAAATATTAATTTATAATAAATTCAATCCCCATATAAAAACATCAAAAAATGAATAAATTATAATATGAGATGAGATAGAGTTGTAATCTTATCAACCAATAAATTTAGACATGTTGGGAATTTAATTTAAACCTTATCAACTTGATTTATCCTTATTTAATCTATTTATGTTTATTTGTGTTAATAATATTCTAAATTTTAAATTGTTATAAATAATTACTATATGATGTGAATTGTCCATAATGGGATATTTTATGATATATTAGACCATATAAATATCTATTTATAAATTTTAAATATTTTTCTAATTTTAAACGATTTTGTAATATGTTATTTTTAAAAAATAACGATAGTGTCAATTTTGACACTATTCATTTATTTTCATTTTAATAAAATCCACACAGAGAATATATTCGAAGAAAAATGTTTTATAGATTCCTAATATGTCATATTCAAATAAAAAATATGTGAAGCACATTAATTAGTTAATATAATATTTATTTTAATTTTTTTAAACCATTAATTTTATTTTTCAATCAAAAAATAATATCTACATCACAATTGTGTCATCATTAAAGATAATTATTTAATCCCTAAAAATTCTAAATAAATTCTCATGATGTATATAAATTTATTAGATTTTTGTATAGTATTTATATTCGATGTTTTATGATGTTTATTACTAAATTAAAATTATTAAACTTATAATATATAATAGAGTAACATGTTGTCACTTTCTTTGGTTTTAATAATAATTATTTCATTTTCATAATCCCAAGTCGATGAAACTAATCAATTATGAACCATATGTGATATGGGTTGACTTTTATTTATCAAATAGAATTTTAGCAGGTGCTAGGGTAATGTTATAATCTTATTTTTACCATTAATTATTCGATTTACCATTAACAGTAGAAAATAAAAATTATCGTAGTTACTATTCATAATGAAAAAAAACTAAAAGTAACCTATTAAAATAATTTGTAGCCACTGAATCCAAATATGGAATCCTTTTTTCAGAAATCAAAACACATAAGTTTCCATAAATAATTTAAAATTAATCTCGTTATTAAGAAAATGAGTTTTAAAAGATAAAGGTTTGTCAATGATAGAAATGTTTTTACCTATGAATTAAATTTAGAATTAATGGTAATGACATAAATTATATTAAATGGTAAAAAAATATTCTATTTATAATTTAAAACAATTAAATTTTATCATTTAACCATATAATTTTTCTTGAAGAAAAACGTTGTTTTTAAGAAAAATTTAGCGTCCTTTTAATATTGATCAAAATATGAAAGTTATCAGAAAAGAATCAAAAATATATGCAATGTAAATTTTTATATACTGATTGAAAAAAAAGTTTATATTGTAAAATTGATCTTATAATCATTTCAAAAATTAGGTTTAAAATGCGTGTGCCAACAAAAGGTGGTAAAACTGCATTTTTAAAAAAATAATTCTTTTATCCGAAAAATTGAATTTGTTTTCATACATCATTATAGTAAATATGTAAGAAGAATTATAATTTTATAAAAATTAAAATTCAGTTAATACTATTCATAACGGCTCATTCATAATTTTATAATAATATATCATTTTTTAGTGAATCTCTGTATTGCGTACAATGCAAACTATCGAGAAAGGTTGCTCTTGTGTGTACCGCAAGACAAGCCAGTGTTGTCTGTAGTGAAATATTCCTTCAGTGTTGCGTATAACATAATAAATAAAATAAAATATATTTTTCATAAAATCTATGGGTGTTACAAACCACATAACTCCTTGAATTGGTCGATAAGTATCTTATCCTAGTAACTATTTTTGTATGGGAACTCTGGTGACATTATATGATCCTCTATATATCCTAGAAAACCTGTAACACACTATATTAGAATGTATTCAAATTTTAGGATCATAAATTTATATTTTCAAGGCATTTATGTATGATAAGCAGTGATCATGGTCAATTGGTTTCTAAGTAATTTCTATAATAACCTTGAAAACAGATATGTAAACCTACAGTTTATGATTGAATCATTTCAGAGTGACATACCATGTAACATTTCCACGAAGTATATATAGAGTTTAAACATGTCATCCACCGTATTATATTCACAAATATGGATTAATTGATCTAACATTTTTAACTGGCCTATATTCACCTATATGCTATCGTATTCCATAACCATCTGTGTCAGAACATTTAAAAAATCCATAGTTTTTTAATTTTATTTTTACACTTGTTTATGAATTTAATTGAACATATGAGCTTGAAATTAGTTCACTAAGACGGCCTATTGATATTTGGATTTTTTAGACAGATAGTGTACTATTCTTATTCATTCCATCAAGCCAAAACATTGACCTCAACATCTTATAAATCATCTAAATACCACAATGAATTTATAATTTTGAGTTCTTATATGAAACATTATTTTGTTTCTAATAAGTCGATGGAATCAAAATGTATTCAAAAAAACACATCCTATATATATTAAATAACGTTCATCCCTCAATGGACACCCTACCTTTGAGTTTTGTCATCATAGATATATATTCTGGATCAGATGCTTGTGCATCTTTAGCATACAAAAGTAAAAAAAACAGCAAAGAAAAACAAAAAAATCCATTTTCACATCAAAATACATATGCATATAATCTATGATTTGCATCAACTACCACTGATCGGAGGCCAGATTATCCAATAGATTCTATTACATTCCACTTAATGAATTAACCAAAAAATGTTCATAACCTAGTGGATAAACCAAACCAAAATCAATAAAATGAAGGTACCCCATCAATTTTCATTTCATTAAATTAAAATATATATGTGGTAAAATATATTCCATGGTTTTATGACTACTGATCAGCAAGAAATTCATACCAAAAAGATTATGACACCATTTTTTCAATGCATGGACTACATCCACTAATTATAAATCATTTTGGGGAATTCATTTCATCAACTTAAAACTTTTCTGACCCATAAGACACAAAATTCTTTCAATTTCATTGAAAACATAAAAACCCTAATCCAAATACATCACACCAAACAACATAGGCACTTCTCAACTCTATAAAGACAAGGATGGGTTCTGATGTTGAGTGTAAATTATGATATTATAATGATTTATAACACACATCACTCTACTGGAATGAAGTACCTTTAATTTTCAAATCATTTATTTGTGAGGTATGTAATAAAAAATCAAGAATAGTATATCATTCATATGTGGTATAGCGGAATAAAATATGAGGTACAAAAACATTATTTGGCGGCATTCATTATTTTTTACTTATTTTTTTAAATGGTTGAGGCGCTGACCTCTTTATTGAAAAGAAAAAAGAAATGTCAAATGTCAGGGATACAAAACAGAACCGTAAAGGAACATCAAAAAACAGAAAAAGAGTTCACCCGGGTCTCGAGCGGGTACTCATGCTGTGATAAGGCAATCTCTGACCCTTGCCACGAGGATGCCCGACTCTCTTCCCAGTCCATGCATGCATCCACACACCACCTTCAATACCCTCTACAGCAATGGGTGTATATTCTGAGGGATAATCATTCTTTGATCCACCTTTTTCACATTTTTCTGTGATCACTTCAAAAGTTTTAGAAATGTTAACATTACAATAATCCTTCTCACATGGGGATGCAATGTTCTACATTGCCATTAGTCCTTTTTCATCGGTCTTATACAGCTTCTGCATGGCAGTGGACTGAGCCACATTTTCCTTGCTAATGGAGTCATTCCTAGTTTCTACTTCCGGGCCGGTGCCCTTATCATGTTGTATAACATCACTATCTAGTTTCCCCCCAATGTGGGTGGGAAGTATGCTATCAATCTGAATGGTAGAGTAGATTTCATAACAATGCAAGGTTTCGGGTGAAAAATCAGTGTGTGCAATAAAAACCTATAGTAATGAAGTATCTTCAGTAATATTTTTCAAATCATAACAAACTAAGGCTTGTCCATGTGCTGGACAAACATGGTATTTAGCTGTTATTTGATAATTGGGATGACAAGATGGCATACGAACTTCAATATTAGTAGTGGGACTTATTTTTACCCTTTTCTGATTGATATTAACTTTCTCTGAGGTTGCAGCATCCAGAAGAATCTTACCCTTTACCCATTTTAGAGCATACATCTCTTGCCATACTCTGTCATCAACCATTGTTTGAGCCATGAGTTCCTTCTCTATTTGACTGTCTTCTGATTCTGAATTATGTTCAACTTCTTCCATACCTTTGACCAATGTATCTTTAAATGAGATACCTCCTTAATATTTTCTAGTTCCTTCTACAATATCAGCCCAACTGGCATTCGTCACTCCATCCAGATGAGGGGAAACAGGATGCCCAGTCTAGAAATTTTCAGAGGTAGAGATTTGACCAGCCGGAATTGGAGGTGCACCTAGGTGTTGATTAGGAAGATAAGAACTCTCTTGGGAGGTCATGAGATCCTACTTAACTTTTCATTGAGATTCATCATGTCCTCTCATCATGTATTTGTTACATTTAGTACCTGATCGATAGTTGGATTTGGAGTGTCCTATCATGCAACAGATTTCACAAACCATAGGTAATTTTTCATAAACAATTCTCAGACTCATTTCTTCCTTAGGGGTGGAGACAAAAACTTTGTCAATCAAGGAAGATCTTAAATCATCCTCAACTATAAATATGGAAAAATGGCCTGAGTAATCTTTCTTAGTGGAATGATCCATACGGATTAGGATTCCTATTGAAGAGGCAATGTCAAATAGAATTTCAGAATGCCATAAAACCCAATTTAAACCATATATCTTGATCCAGAATTGTGCAAAAGTTTCCATAATGTCATAAAGACTAAAGTTCAGTTTCCATTCGTAGATCCTAAGTGTTCCTGGTTTGAGGTTTACTTAACCAAATCCCCAAGCACGACCTTTCAATTCATATGAAGGAAACAATACATGGAAGTAACCCTCCCCCATCGAGATACATTTAAAGTCACTAAAGCCCCAAATCATAGAAAGACGGACCACAAGGTCAGAAATTTTCTAAGGGGTCATTCCCTTGGTAAGTGAAATGCGGGAGATGAAGGAATTCTTACAGAGTTATCTCCTTTGGAAATGAAACGTCCAAGGAAAAATAGATCCCAAATACAAATAACACCCATTCAAAACCTAGAATAAAGGTTATCCTCTCATAAGATACTCAACCTTATGCCTTGCTATTATTCTTGATTGGCCAAATTATTCCAAAAATTGAACGGACTATATTAATTGAACACCACTAAAAATGATTCCATATAACCCTAGAAGATCCAAACATTCAATTTTTGTAATTATATCTGGTGAACTTATTGAATCCTAAGGTATAAAAATATTATCATAATTGATATAATGAATCTTGAAAGATAACTTCAAAATTTCCTCCATCTGAACAGAATACTGAAGGTACCCTAATCATAAATCTACCTTAGAGATCTAAATGGACTCCATTAAATTTTACAAATAGGTCAACAATTCATGGTAAAAAATATAATTTCTTTATCGTAATGTTTTTTATCTTAAGATTATAAATTCAAATCTAATGAGGTCCATCTGCATTATTTTGTGAAAAGCACCAGTGTTTCACATGGAGACATACTAGGTTTAATTGATTGACTTCAATATAATTATTCCAATGTATATTTTAATTAAAAAATTCCTTTTTTTATATTATATATGATATAAGTAAAATAATATGGCTCCCAGATATGATATATATTTGGAATAATGGATCTATTTTAAGTTTAAAAATAGATTAATTTTCAGGAAATACATAGGTTAATTTATTAATGTATTTTGAATAATCTCAATGTGTTATTGCATTAGTAGATTGCAAATTAAATACTTCCATTTTCAAAGAGATAGTCTTAACAAACTATAGAGGTGTTCTTTATCTATATATTTTAACAAATTAATATCATTTAAATTTTTTCAGTACACCATATGTGGATGTGAAACTATCCTTCCATGAATAAAACTATACGTGGGAAACAAAATATGTCAAATAATCCTTTCCTAAAATCAGTTCATAGATATCTATTTCATGAATTCTGAAATCCCAAAAAACTCAATATACTATTTAATTATATATCTTCTTGAAAATATAGTTTCTTGATACTCCAATTATATAAGAGGAGATTGATGTTTCAAAAAAATAGTAATCATCTCAGTGTGTAAGACTGTATGATCAATGAAATTAAAACAAAAAAAATATTTCTAGGAACACATATCATTAAAAAATCGTTCATAATAATAGAATTCAAGAAAATCATTCCTCACATTATTGAAGGTCCAAACTGATCCTACTTGGTCATTTTCTAATAAACATAAATTTAATTACTCACACCACTTTGATCATTTCTTACTTGTTGATATCGTGTTTCTTATGGAGACTTCGTGTTAATAGAATAACCTTGTTTCAATCAATTCTAAAGACAATAATTAATCTGGAACAGTCATCCAGTTAAAGCCTTACCTTTCTAAGATAGATGAGAAGTATCCACAATAAAAAACATTATATCACTATAACATATATGTTGAATATTCCGCATTGGAGTGATGTTTTTGACCTTCTTATGGTGATTCCATATAATCTCACATCACTATTGAAAAATTTCCACAATAGGAATAATGATGTTTAATATTTTCACATGGATAGAAGATGTATGATTTCATGTTCTAAGTCTAAGGAGAAATATATACTTCAAAATACGTGATAATATTCTAATTATTCCAAGCATTTTTATTTCTTCATCTTCCTATAGATACAAATTACATCTTCCACCAATATTCGACCTAATAACCCTTTCCACCACACTTTCCCATTTAATCATACCAGTATAAACATTAATACATATGAAGAATAATGTATAATGTATTTTTGGTAAATTTATTTATTAAAATATTGATTACATTAAGGATTCATTTATAGGAACTTCATGTTAAAAAATAAATTGAATAATTTGGATGTGTACCCCATCACTGAAAAATTATCTTACATTAATATAAATAAATCTATTATTGGTTTATCATGAATTTTTTATGATATAATTTTATATCGAAAAATTATTCAAAATCCCATGAGATAATAACTTTTGAAAATTTATCTTCTAAAACTCAATCCCACCATTTTACATGCACTAAAAACTAACATATAGTTTTTTACTCAAACATTAGCTCGATCGGTGTATCAACGAAAAGGAAATTTTAATTCATTCTATTGAGAAATGATTCTACTATTTTAGGTTTAAAATCCTTCTAAATTATGGTTGTATTATATTTCCAAAAATGTATGTAATGATAAAATTACCTTGGTTCATAATTTATATTATCCTTTTTAGTGTATTGTAAATCATTCATAATACTCTAAACAATATCATAGTTCACCTCTAACTCAGGTGCAAACAATATTCCTTGCTGCCACTTTTAGCTGATTCTTATAATGTGTACCTGATAAAATTTTGAATATAAAAACATGATTTAAAAATCAATATCTAGAAACATAATTCTGGAAATATCTTAAATAATTATAAGAAACAACATTTTCCTATGTTATTTTAAAAAATAAGGATTTTTAACCATTTAACCATTTTTTAGAAATTAAAAAACATATTTTAAACAATAAAATTACATAAGAAGGAATAATTACTAATATATGAGTTTCTACTAACCTTAGGTGACTTCTTAAATGATTAATGGATGATATAAAATGAAAATGGTTTATCAAGACATCGGGTGGCTATTTTCCCCTAAAAATAAACAAAACCTATAATGATAAAATACTAGAAAAAACTGTATGATGCATGGTTAAAAAAATAAATATAAAACATAATATAAAAATTGAATAGAAAAATTATCTTAATAGCTAAAATTAATATTAAACAACCAAAAGATACCAAAGTAAAACCAATGTAGTAACACTTTTGTGGTGTCACTCATAAGACACTGAGAATAAACTCTCAGAACAAATCACCACCCTATAGAAGTATCATAATGTAGACACAATAGGTCCTTAATTTACCTTTATCCTTTAAATATATGGGTAAACATATAAAATTAATTACAGTCACCAATCTGGTGGTGACATTGAAACTCTATAGAAAATCCCCATAGACTTCCTAGCACATGCCACCAGGATAAGGGAATGATAATTTTTTTTATTAAAAATAGATGAAAAGAAGATAAATAGGTTATTATAGACATAAATAAGTTATATATATATATATATAATTTAAACAATTTTATCACAATTTCGTACATCATGGAATAATCGTCCAATGTTCACACCCATACTGACACACAAGACTGTATACCATAGATCTCATTATTGTCGCTAGTGGTGGGTCATCCATCACCAATTCATTCCAGGATGACCCCCATTGAAGGTGAAAATTAAGATCCCAAAGCATAAAATATCTAATTTTATATGGTGGTGCCTATGGAAAATATCCATCCCAATACACATGAATACCCAACATACACATATTAAATTATTTTCATCAAAAAACAATCCTTTTTGAAACCATATTTGTAATATCCCAAGTATGTAATGAATAATATATGTTCTTATATATGTATATTTATGAATAATATAGTGTTTTAGAGGCTTAAAATGAGAATATATCCAATCTTAAGCATGGAATACACTAATTTTGTTTTACTACCTTTTGATGGAAAACGATTTTTAAATGAAACTTTTGGAAATTTTATAAGATCTATATTTCAAAAAAAACTTATTCTTTATGATTGGTACATTGAAATTTACTTTGGGTAAATTTTTGGTATTTTTCTGACAATGATCATTTTTAATGAATAGTGAAAAATACTACATTTTACATCAAAACTGCTTTTTAATCTAATTTAATTATATTGTTAGATTGTCTTTTTAAATGGCCTTAAAGTGTAATTTTAATATATTTTTACCACTTAATCCAATTATGGTCATTATGATTAATTTCACTTTGGAATTGGGCATAAACTAATGCCAAACGTTTCATAGATATTGTTTCAAAAAAATCCGCTATTTGTTTTGACAACGGGAATTATTTTCAAATAAATTATTGCAATTTATGTGTTTGGAATTTGGTAAAATGGATTACATATTTGGAATCAGAAGGTCCAAATTATGTAATAATGACTCTTTTGTTTTTGGACATTATGAATAGTAATGACGGTAATTATCGTTAATTATCTTGATTAATGAGTAATCGGGTAGTTAAGGATAATAAAATAATATCATAATGATAAAAAATGACACCAAAATGTGTCCTAATGGTACTGTTTGTCTCATGGCTGACCATGGGATGCCTTGTTCCAAACATGGGGACCCCATGGAATTACTTTTGTGGGAAAGTGACTTGTTATCTTTTTATTTTTTTAATGAAAATAAATATAACAAAGAATGTATCACCTGAATAAAATATTTTTAATTTTGTCAACATAGATCATATTTTAGACTTTAAATATTAATTGGAAATCCAAAAATATTTCCTACATCATTGTATTTTTTTATAATATTTAGACATTAATAAAATTAAATTATTTATGACACCATGATGATGTAGTGATTACCTCATTAATAAAGGATTTAAATAAAATGAGAAGATAATGTAAAATCTATGACCTACACATTTCCAAAACATGTTGTATGGGTATATGTAGAACCCTTATCAACATAGCCTCGAATTATATCAATGTGGGACCTTTTAAATCTGAAACCCATTTTAAAATAAAGGAACATTTCCTTACCTTCCAAGAGTGCCCCTCCTCTCCTCTTATAAAAGGCCCCCACCTCTACCTCCTTACCCACACCTCTCAAGCCTTTGGCTTGGCCAACCCTGGCCCATTTTGCCTCTCCACATCCCTATATTACTTCTAGAAGCCTCACTTTGGGTAGAATTCATCCCAAGGAAGCCTTTGAGCTCAAATCTAAAAGAGTTACCCAATTTAAAGGTAGTGTCATCCCTTGCGTTCTTATGTTTTATTTTGCTTCTCCAACCCCATAAACTCTTTCTATTCCATTCTATTGTAACAACTCTAGTATATTCAAAATACTATGATGTTTTTATAACAAGGATTCGAGCTACACATACACACACCTTCCTCTAATGGTTAAAGAACATATTGTTTCTGTGGATGGAGAATTTCTGCCTCACGAAACGATGATTGTTCAAAACTCATAAAACACTTTCAAAGGTGGCCATTAAGATGTCACTATATTTATATAGGATATATAATATTTTTTTGTTTTCCTTAAGCTTCTGTATTTTTCATTTATGGCATACCTTTATGGTTTCCATTATGGGTAAACACGATATCTTCATTTTAGGAAGTGCGGACTACCGCCCCCTCAAAGTGATTTGATTCGTTAATACCATATGTGGTACGTATAAAGTATAAATTTAATGATATTATATATGATACCATAATGGAATTAAAAAACTATTATGTATCACTATATTTTAATTCCATTAAATATGAAATAGAAATGTAAGTAGGGTTCATGTGTACGTACGGCTTACCGTCTTCATGAACGGTGCATTTCATTTCCTACCTCTAAATGATTATGTAATATTTTAAATTCATGTATATTCTGGATCTATATGATATATATGGCATCTAAATCATGAATATCATCCTTGAGAAAATGGATATTTGACTACGTGAACAACTTGTAAATATAAGAAGTTCACTTTCGACTCAAGTACCAAATATCGACAAAACGGCCATTATGATCCTAAATTATTACATAGTGTTCATGACAAGATAATAGGTCATATAAAAGGAATAATGAACATGAAAAAGGTTCTTAATCAAGTTGAAATTAACACAAGTTTTTTATCCAGGATGTTAAAGAACGATCGAGTCAAGTCGGACCCAAGGTAAGGGACTTCGTCTCAATCTCCTTTCATTGAGGAATATTTCGTTTTATACACAACTTTATTTTATACGGTGTATAAACCCCTTTGAATTTTACATTTATTCAAAAGGAATATTTTTATACAAATCCTTTTACTAAACTTCAAACGTGAATGTTTTTGTCGTACGTATGCGGCGACAAAGACTTCTCCGCCACCATGACCATAATTTGAGCTTCGGCTTCCTATATAAGCCATAAATTGTTTAATGTAAAATAAATACCATGTCTTTCTTTTCTTTTATTTTGGTATTGAAAATGGTTTTCATAATGTCTTTGTTATGTCAATATATTTAAGTGATATATTGTGATAAAAGTATGGAAATGTTTTCTTTCCATTATATTTTTTTAAGTATTATGATTTTATAATGGTACTTAGACATTTGACGTGTGGTTACGTGATAAACCATATGACGAGTGGTGTGTGAATACCAGGACGGGTGTTTAAGTTATAACCTCCAATTCATTGGGTATGGAAGTTGGCCGTATGGATATTCCATTATGTATGTGTGGAAGTCGGCCGTATGGCTATTCCATTAAGTGATATGTGTGGAAGTCGACCTTATGGTTATTCCACTTAAGTATGTTTATGTCCCCAGTTACCTTTATATCTTATGTGTTCTTTATATGGGTTTTATGGTAATATTTGGTTACAAAAGGGTAAGTAATGATATTTTATTCAGTGAAGAGTTTTTACTACTTCATGAAGGTGAAGGTATAACTGTGATAAAGTATACATGGTTTACTTGATGTTTGGAAAACTAACAGTTTTTATTCTTTGTGTTCCCTTACTGAGCTTTTATGCTCACCCCATGTTTTTTTTGAAATGTTTTTCACAGGACTTAATGTGTATTAAGTTCAAGGATGGGATCAAGGGAATGTCAGGCTATCTAAAACATGGAACTAGACATGTTTCTTTTTAAGAGTTTTTATTTATGGAAACTTATTAGAAGTGTCTACATTGTAATCTTTTGAGATGTAATAGTAATGATATAATTATCTAAAACTCTAATCCTAAAAAGATCCTCTAGGTGAATTATTCATTTAATTCAATATTAAGTAAGTTTTAAGGTCGGGGCCTTATAGTTGGTATCAGTGGTCGGTTTAGATGACTTTCGGAGTTATAATTCTATTAAATGATTATCCAAAAATATTTTTTTTATGGTCAAATTGAAATGATATAGAATTTAAATATTATCATGTTGCTTCACCTAATGTATTTTAGTGTTATGAATGGTTTTTCGTAGAGGAAACAGAGAAGATTTTTCAGGAACGCATGCTGAGGGAAATGACCTTCCAAATCAGTATTCTGAGATGGTCAGAATCAGAATTGAGCAGTTTAATATAGTGATGGCTCAGTTGACTCAGGTGATAAATCATGGTTGTTTTTACTGATGATATTTTTTTGTTTTATAAAATTAAAGAGGACCATGAAGGTAATTTAAAGGTTATCATGAAGACCATAAAGGAAAAGAAATTGTCTGGAATATTCAGCAAGTGTGAGTTTTGGTTACAACAAATTTCGTTCTATTGTCACACTGTTTCAAAAAATGGAATAACTGTTGATCCTGCTAATGAAAAAGTTGTTGAAGAATGTCCTAGACCCAGAAATGTTACCGAGATCAATAGTTTTCTTGTTTTTCCAGGTTACTACCAATGGTTTGTTAGAAATGTTTCACGGTTATCTAGTCCAATGACTAAGATAACTCAGAAGGGTGTTATGTTTATCTGGACAAAAGAATGTGATGATTCTTTTTAGGAACTGAAATAAAGATTGGTGAATACTCTAGTTTTGGAAGTTACTTCCAGAAATGGCGAGTTTCTAATATACAGTGATGCTTCATTTAAGGGACTCAGCTCTTTCCTTATGCAAAATGATCAGGTAATTGCATATGCTTCACGTTAGTTGAAAAGTCATGAGGTAAATTAGCATACACATGATTTGGAATTAGCTGCTATTGTTTTTGCTCTAAAAATTTGGAAGCATCCTTTGTATGGAGTAAAGTGTGAAATATATACTGATCACAAAAGATTAATGTATATATTCACTCAGAAAGAATTGAACATGAGACATAGGAGATGGCTTGAATTAGTCAAGGATTATTATTGTACAATTCATTACCATCCGGGAAAAGAAAATAAAGTGGCCGATGCTTTGAGTCGAAAAAGTACTGATTAATTAACCATGCTACGTTTGTAATGAGATCATTTGGATTTTGATTTGATGAAATTTGTCATGGAAGTTGTTTGTGTAGGATGTCATTCTATTTTATTTCAGGTATTACTGAAATCTTCTCTATCAGACAGAATCCAGCAAGCATAGAAGCAAGACAGTGAGTTACAGAAAAAGGTTGAGCTGGTTCATAATGGTAAGTTGCCTGAATTCAACATTGATAGTGATTTTGTTTTGAGATTTGGGAAGAGACTATGTGTGCCTTGTGATTCACAGTTGAAGAGAGAGTCGTTATGTGATGCTCATAGTTCTCTGTTTTTAGTTCATCCTGGCAGTACTAAGATGTATAGAGATCTTTGAGAGTATTACTGGTGGGATGGAATGAAAAGAGATATTACTGATTTTACTGTGAAGTGTTTGAATTTAAGCAGGTTAAAGTAGAGAAGCAGTTACCGAAAGTGATGCTTCAGCCTTTACCAGTGCCAGAGTGGAAATGGGAAAATATATCCATGGACTTCATTCTGGGATTGCCAAAGACACCCCGAGGTAATAATGCAATCTGGGTTGTTGTTGATCGCTTGACTAAATCTGCTCATTTCCTTGCTATATGAGATACTTTTTCCCTAGATCAACTTTCCCGTTTGTATCTTAAAGAGATAGTCAGGTTACATGGTGTTCCCCACTCCATTGTCTCTGACCATGATCCCAGGTTCACTTTTAACTTTTGGAAAGGCCTTCAAAAGTCATGGTGTACTGAATTAAATCTTAGTACAACTTTTCATCCGCAATCAGATGGGCAGTCAGAAAGAACAATTCAGACTTTAGAGGATATGCTATGGGCTTGTTCGATGGATTATCAGGGAAGTTGGGACCAACATCTTTTTTTGGTTGAATTTTCATATAATAATAGTTTTCACGCCAGTATACAGATGGCTCTGTTTGAGGAGTTATATGGGAAGCGGTGTCGAACTCCAGCTTTCTGGGATGATGTGGGTGAATGGATGTTGATGGGACCCGAATTGGTAGAAGTGTTGGCAGAAAAAGTTCAGCTGATATAGAAACACATGAGAACACCTCAGAGTAGGCAGAAGAGTTATGCAGACAACAGGAGGAATGACCTCTCTTTTGAGGTAGGTGATCATGTTTTTTTCAAAGTTTCACCATGGAAGACTGTGATGCGATTTGGTAGGAAAGGAATGGTGAGTCCAAGGTTAATTGGACCATATGTAATTATAGATAGAGTTGGAGAAGTTGCTTACCATGTGGCTTCACCTCCGAGTTTATCTTAGGTACACAATGTTTTTCATGTTTCAATGTTATGGAAGTACATGCCAGATCAATCTCATGTTTTGAGTCTAGATGTAGTTCAGCTGGAAGAGGACCTATCTTATGAGGAACAACAAGTCCAGATTCTTGACCACATGGATCAAGTGTTACTGAATAAGGTGATTCATCAGGTAAAGTTTTTGTGGAAAAACTACATGATTGAAGAGGCAACATGGGAATCTGAAAATGCAATGAGGGATAAATACCCCCAATTATTCGATAAGTAAATAAATTGCAGGGTCGCAATTTTCTAAAGGGGGGAAGGATGTAACATCCCAAGTAAGTAATGAATAATATATGTTCTTATCTATGTCTATTTATGAATAATATTGTGTTTTAAAGGCTTAAAATGAGAATAAATCTAATCTTAAGCATGTAATACACTAATTTTGTTTTACTTCCTTTTGATGGAAAACCATTTTTAAATCAAACTTTTGGAAATATTATAATATCTATTTGTAAAAATAAACTTATTCTTTATTATTGGTACATTGATATTTACTTTGGGTAATTTTTTGGTAATTTTCTGACAATGTTAATTTTTTAATGAATAGTGAAAAATACTGCATTTTACATCAAAACTGCTTTTTCATCTAATTTAATTTTATGGTTAGATTATATTTTTAATTGGTAATAAAGTGTAATTTGAATATATTTTATTTCCATTTAATCCAATGGTGGTCATTACGATTAATTTCACTTTGGAATTGGGCATAAACTAATGCCAAACTATTCATAGACATTGTTTCAAAAAAACCCGCTATTTTTTTGACAATATGAATTATTTTTAAATAAATTATTGCAATTTCTGTGTTTGGATTTTGTTAAAATGTATTACATATTTGGAATCATAAGGTTCAAATTATGTAATTAAGACTCTTTTGTTTTTTGGAAATTATGAATAGTAACGACGATAATTATCTTTAATTATCTTGATTAATGAGTAATCAGGTAGTTAAGGATAATAAAATAATATCATAATAATAAAAAATGACACAAACATGTGTCCTAATTCCACTTTGTGTTTCATGGACGACCATGGTATGTCTTGTGCCAAACTTGGGGACCCCATGGAATCACTTTTGTGGGAAACTGACTTGTTATCTTTTTATTTTTTTAAAGAAAGTAAATATAATAAAGAATGTATCACCTGAGTAAAATATTTTTAATTTTGTCTAAATAGATGATATTTTAGACTTTAAATATTCATTGGAAAGCTAAAAATATTTCATAAATCATAGTATTTTTTTATAATTTTTAAAAATTAATAAAATTAAATTATTTATGACACCATGATGATGCAGTGATTACATCATTAATAAAGGATTTAAATATAATGAAAAGATAATGTAAAATCTATGACCTACACATGTAAAAAACCTATTTTATGGGTATATTTCGATCTCATATCACATTAGCCTCTCATTATATCAATGTGGTACCTTTTAAATCCGAAACCCATTTTTAAATAAAGGAACATTTCTTTACCTTCCAAGAGTGCCCCTCCTCTCCTCTTATAAAAGGCCCCCATCTCTACCTCCTTACCCATACCTATGAAGCCTTTTTCTCGTCCAACCACTGCCCATTTTGTATCTCCACATCTCTATATTACTCCTAGAAGCATCACTTTGGGTAAATGTCTTCCCAAGGAAGCCTTTGAGCTCAAATCAAAAGGAGTTACTCGATTTAAAGGCAGTGTCATCTCTTGTGTTCTTATGTTTTATTTTGCTTTTATAACCCCCTAAACTTTTTTTATTGCTTTCTTTTGTAACAACTATAGTATCTTCAATATACTAGGATGTTGTTATAATAATGATTAGAGCTACACATACACACACCTTCATCTAATGGTTAAAGAACACATTGTTTCTGTGGATGGAGAATTTCTACCTCACGAAACGATGATTGTTCAATAGTAATATAACACCTTCAAAGGTGGCCATTAAGATGTCACTATATTTATATATGATATATAATAAGTTTATGTTTTCCTTATTCTTCTGTATTTTTCATTTATGACATACCTTTATGGTTTCCATTATGGGTAAACCCGATATCATCATTTTAGGAAGTACGGACTACCGCCCCCTCAAAGTGATTTGATTCGTTAATACCATATGTTGTACGTATAAAGGATAAATTTAATGATATTATATATGATAACATAATGAAATTATAAAACTATAATGTATCATTATGTTTTAATTCCATTAAATATGAAATAGAAATGGAAGTAGCGTTCATGCCTACGTATGGCTTACCGTCTCCAAGAACGGTGAATTTCATTTCTTACCTCTAAATGATTATGTAATATTATTAATACATGTATATTCTGGATATATATGATATATATGGCATCTAAATCATGAATATAATCCTTGAGAAAATGGATATTTGACTATGTGAACAACTTGTAAATATAAGAAGTTCACTTTTGACTCAAGTACCAAATATCGACAAAATAACCATTATTATCCTAAATAATTAAATAGCGTTCTTGAAAAGATAATAGGTCATATAAAAGGAATAATGAACTTGAAAAAGGTTCTTATGAAATTATAAATTAACTCAAGTTTATTATTCAGGAGGTTAAAGAATGATCGAGTCATGACGGACCCAAGGTAAGGGACTTCGTCTCAATCTCTTTTCATTGAGGCATATTTCGTTTTATACACAACTTTCTTTTATATGGTGTATAATCCCCTTTAAATTTTACTTTTATTCAAAAGGAATATTTTTATATGAAGGGTTTTTATAAACTACAAAAGGGAATGTTTTTGTCATACGTATGTGGCGATAACAACTTCTCCGCCGTCGTGACCATTATTTGAGATTCAGCTTCCTCTACAAGCCATAAATGTTTTAATGAAAAACAAATACCATGTTATTATTTTCTTTTATTTTGGTATTGAAAATGGTTTTTATAATGGATTTTTTAGGTCAATATATTTAAGTGATATATTGTGATCAAAGTATGGAAATGTTTTCTTTCCATTATATTTGTTTTATGTATTATGATTTTATAATGATACTTGAACATTTGATGTGTGGTTACGTGATAAACCATATGACGGGTGGTGCCGTGAATTCCAGGACGGGTGGTTACATTATAACCTCTAATGCATTGGGTATGGAAGTCGGTCGTATGGCTATTCCATTAAGTATGTGTGGAAGTCAGCCGTATGTCTATTCCATTAAGTGATATGTGTGGAAGTCGACCATATAGTTATTCCACTTAAGTATGTTTATGTCCCAAGTTACCTTTATATGTTATGTGTTCTTTATATGGGTTTTACGGTAATATTTGTTTACAAAAGGGTAAGTAATGATATTTTATTCAGTGAAGAGTTTTTACTACTTCATGAAGGTGAAGTTATTACTTTGATAAAGTATACATGGTTTACTTGATGTTTGAAAAAACTAACAGTTTTCATTCTTTGTGTATCCCTTACTGAGCTTTTATTCTCACTCCAAGTTTTTTTTGGAATGTTTTTCACAAGACTTAATGTGGATTAAAGTCAAGGATGGGATCAAGGGAATGTCAGGCTATATAAAACATGGAACTAGACATGTTTCTTTTTAAGAGTTTTTATTTTATGGAAACTTAGTGGAAGTGTCTACTTTGAAATCTTTTGAGATGAAATAGTTATGATCTAATTCTCTAAAACTCTAAATGTACAAATTTCCTCTAGGTGAATTATTCATTTAATTAAATATTAAGTAAGGTTTAAATCCAGGGCCTTATAATATTATTTCATGAATTTCCCCCCAAACATTATCTAAATCATTTCATAATCTTATATTTATTTATAAAAACAATGATAGTTTTTAAGAAAAATGATGTAGAGGTATTTGTGGAAAATTCCTTCGTGTTTTAGAATGAACAAAGTGCATGGGAAGCCATGTTCCTCAGAATGGATGATGATATTGGGGAATTTATCATGTAAATTTCTATATACATGCTCAAAATACCGTTCCATCAATTGATCATAAAATATCTCACAATAATACACATCGTAAAATAAAGATCCATTCATTAGATCTTATATCCATCAATACAGGTGGGAGCAGATGAGAATATCTAAAAATAATGAGTAAAAATAGGGGATTACATTTGACTCAAGTGATCTAACACACTTTAATTTGTCTAAATCTCCTTAAAAACTAAATATAATTTATAAAGAATACAAGATGAATAGATGATATTAAGGTAATGAAATAATGAGATAAATATATGTTTCATGATCCTTAATCTGAGTTAATGATATGTTTTTAGATCATTAACTACAAGTTATATGTTTTTTTCCATAGAGTTTATCAATCCATTCACATACAGTTAACCTGATACATGACATCATGCGGGTAGCTAAATAGTTTTTCCACACTATTTGGAAAAATGTACATCTTCTCTATGATGCTATGATCTTAAGACCATCCCCTCACAAATTTGGATTAAATAGTTTGAAAATATGTTCACTAACAATGAATCTACTACTACCTACATTCACATTATTTGGAAAATAATCCATCAAGGTGTTCTCTCTATATGTTTTGGGCGTGGTTGTGTTTTTTTGACAATTTTAGATGACTACAAATGAGTATCTTTGGTGTTTTTCAAAAACATGTTTTTATGGTGGCATGGTTTCCTAGTGTGATCACAATTTTAGGGCCTTAATATAATGATTTTGATGTTGGAAAAAAGAAGGATTTATTGATTAGAGTGAATGGTATAAATAACATTAAATTAATCTGGAAATGGGTGAGAATCGGGTACCACAATACATGGGTTGCGTACCATGTTCTGGGAGCGACACACAGAGAGGCATCAACAGTACACCAGAGCAGTCCTTGAAACCTAAGACTGTTCATGGAGAAAAGGTAATGAGGTCTGTGGATGGCATGTCGAGGTCTAACACATAAGATCAAAGGAAGTACGCAGATCACATATAAAAAATGGTTTTCTGGTGGCTTTTGGTTCGCAGGTGGCTTGATGTTCATGAAAAAAAAAGGATCGGTATGCGGTAGATCGAAGATGTGATAAATACTAGATTTGAGGATTTTGGGGATATCTTTTCCTATAGAATAATTATTAATCCTGCTGATTACTATATAGATTTAATATCATTAGAGAACACATTTTTTCACTGAGAATTTAGAAATGTAATAATGAAGTTCGTGAGGGATAATCTCACAAAGTCTAAAGTGGTTCGTTTGGGTGATGTTCCGCCAAAATATTTACGCGGATAATTGTAACCTATATAGGACTCAGTATGCGGTGGAGGAAAATATGGTATGTGAGAAGAAGAGTTCTGCAAGTGGTACAAAGACATGCATCTCTAATATGTGTAGGAAATGGTTATCTTCGAATAGAGAAGAGTTTGCAGAAAGGGTGATGTTTACAATGGCAGAACGAAGGCAGTGGTAAGTGGAGGTGGTAACGGTTCACAGAAAAGGAAGAAGTATGCGAAGGAGGTGATCCACGTACCAGACCTGCTAGTCATTATGTGGTGGGAATGGTGGTTCATGATTTGCACAAGAAATCATTATAAGAATTCAAATCAGTTTGGGAATATATTTTTCGGTACCTACCTGTACATCACCAAGTGTAATTCATCTGTGGTTTAAAAAGGAACATCAACATTGAATTTACCTACTATCATGGATTCATGAATTCATTAATATGAAGGGACATACATGTCTATAAACTGTGTTTGTCCAACACATCCATAAACTGTGATTGGATCTCTTTCCATGAGTTGTGAGTGAAGGAATAGGATGGCGGTGACCCTTTTAATCGGCACCAAGTCAGAGAATGATTCATAGGGAGTGACCCTTGGGAATGCAGTGAGAAGACCATAAACCATGTAAAGGAATGGAGCCTAGGCATAGAAGATATAGCCCAATCATTGTACTCATTATTAGATGTGACCCTTAATGAATTTGGTACAATGACACATTGTCTTTGTATTCACCTTAGACGTAGCCCGGTGAGAGTGATCAAAGTAAAAATCATTGTGTCCTGTTCGTGATTTCATTTATTTCATTTATATTACTATGTTGGGAAGAGAGAATTGAATTTTTTATAACAACAAAACAATACCCGAACATGAAATGATTTTAAAATGTCATACCCTGATTCACCCCCCCCCCCCCTCTCTAGGTATTTGACTTTGTGGATCTAACAAACATGGTTTCTCTAAGCATGCATGTTGTTTTTTCAAACATTGTTCCTACCCAGTCACTACTACAATCACGTATTATGGATTTCTAGATATAACTTCATGGTCACCTCTCAATGATTCTAAAAGTAACAATATATTCATTATTTTTTTTGTTATATTATTATTGATTTCATGCATATGATAAAACAATAATATAAGCGGGTTGTATTTGAAATAAACAGTGAAAAAATAGTTTAAAATAAAATATAGATGAAGGTTAGAAAGTAAATAAGACCTTTTATATATGATATTAATAATGTATTCACTTATAGATCATAATAAATATTAGGATTAAACATCTTCTACAAGGAATCTTGTTATAAAACCATTTCAAATATTCCAACGTGATGTTATGTGAATTAATTTGAAGAACAATTTGACAATATATTTCCATATTGTTTGGTCTATACACATTAAAAGATCATTATAGTAATATAGGATTTTCAACTCAAAATATCTCCTAGAAATTCTTGATTATTGTAGGTAACTAATCCCTTGTTTTTTACAAGATCTTATATGTTTACTTTCATAAAGTACTCTATATATAACAACTGAATTCACCAATAGTATAACTAATTTTTATGGAATGGGATGATTCATTGAGTATATTATTTAGAGAAGTACCACTATAATTAAATTTGAAGAGATACTATTACCACTACTCCTGAGAAGTCAAAATAAAAATTAGTGTAAGGAATTAAATTTAAGAAGGTGGAAATATATTAAGATAAAAACATATATAATTTTGGACCTCCATCCTAGGAGATCCAGTTATAGTAATAAATGAATAAAAATGTTGTATAAATAAATGTAGAAGAAAAATATAATTTATAAAGGCATATAAATTCAGTAAAAATGAATAACCTAAACTATGTTTGGGGTGAAAACATCCTATAATTCTTATTCCCCCAACACTTATCTTCATTAAATGATAAAAAACATTGGAAATGGGTACTAGGATGAAAACCAGGTTAAAATGACCTCTTCATTATTATTTAACCAAAATAAGTGGATGATTTGGGGTACCCCACCATACCCATTATGTTTGAGGTGTGAATATAATTAAGCTCCTTGATTTTATTCTCCAAATACTCCTTAAAATATCACATGGTAATTTTCTTTTATCATAAAATGATTTTGTCATGAAATTTGAATTATGAAATAATTTCTCATCTTCAGCCAAGAAATGCCTCTTTATGGATCATCAAAATAATATATATCCATTGATATACCCATTACCATTCTAATTTATGAATTTTATATAATGATTATCAATAGGTATTTGGAATTCCATTGGTAAATATTTCAAATAAATAATAATTTGTGGATGGTATTATAATATAAATATGTTAGTTCAAGATATTTTATTATCATTTTTATGATATGTTTAATTGTAGTTTAACCCATTAACATAATTTATGATTAATAATAATTATATGACATGACTCATTTCATCAATATAATTATATATGTTCCCCAACTATAACTAGTTCTTCCCCATTAATTTTATAGGCCATGAGAATCAAATCAAATTTCTAATATTCTATTTTATTCCCTAATATTTTATAATATATATATTAATAAAGATAATATAACCTTATCATATAATTTGATTCTTTGTATGGTGACTATTCAACACAACCAAAATAGTTTAATGGTTTGGTAATTTCATCCCAGGGTTACAGGGTTTCATTTAGTCCCCATTGCTAATAGGGAGTAGTGTAATGTAGTACTAGACTCCCACTATTAAATTATATATCATGGGCCACTGATATGACAAAAATAATAATATATGAAGTCTAATAAAAATACTAATATTGAAATATAATATTGATTTAATGAAACTCATCTAGTGGCATACCATTTATACATGACCTTTTTTCATCATTATTGAAAGAAAGGGTTATGTTGTCTATTGTGGTATATTTTAATCCTTGAATATGGTGACACATTCCTTTCATAGAATATTAATTTTTATTTTCTATATTCCATATATCATATATATTCAACCATAATTAATTCATCCATATAAATATCACCCTTCAGAGTATACCAAAAATGATGAATATACCACTAAATTATATTAATTGGGTAGTGTGAAAAAAGTATGTATAAAATTTATAATATTCAAAAATAAAAAATATTTTCATACAATAGTATAATATTGTATTTTTATCATTAAAAATTAATATAAAAATGTTTTTATTTTTTCCTCAATCATTTTAAAAGTTCTTTCATCCTCATATATTAGATGAACATTTTATGAAGAATGTTTATCATCACAACAATTTAGATATGTCACATTACCAATGGTCATCTTAGTAATGGTTTGTTACTATTAAGAAAAAAATACCTCAAGGTGTCCACTTTATGGTTTTAGGTGTGATTATGTTTTTTAACATAATCATCTGAACATAAAAAAATTTGGATGGTTTTTCCACATAGCAACATTATGCATACAGTGAAGGATGATATATGTACTATAAGGAATGTTTCACGGACCGCGTAGGAGGATTGATCCACGAAGTGAAAATGGTTCATGGGAAGGGATGTAGTTCATGGGAGGCCAAAAAATAGGAAAGTACTTCATTTTGTGGGATGTCTTAATTTTGTGGAAATGATATAGTTATCAGTTTGTAGAAGATATCAGACACTATGGAGAAAATAGAGACATAGTATAAAGATCACATAGATAAAATGGTTCATGGGATGATTTCGATTCATGGGGGGATCACATTAACCAGTGAAGTGTATGATCGAAATAATTATGAAGATTCTCAATATAAAAGTGGTGTGAATTGTATCCTTAAAAATTCCTTTGGAACATTTAATGTCGATATAAATCATTCTAATGTTTAACAAAGTTAAACATGGTAAATTCACAAGACCTCATATATATACAAACCTGCAAGATTACAGGAATATGGTTCCAGAAATGAAACATAAGAAAAGAATACAAGGAAAAAGATTCTACCTTAAATGGTATATAATATTACTAATCAGAGTATACAAGTACAAGAATGTATAAGATAATTATACATTCTTTATTTATCAAAATGCTGCGGAAAACAAACTTGAAACAATACATGTAAAAAGTATGAAATATTTTAACTCAAAGAGTAGGGTATCCAATAACCTTTGATAAAGGTCCCTTGATTTATAAATTCATGAATGTCTGTCTTACCCACACCAGGGTAATCCCTAGATAGGAATATCAGATTCTGCCTTTCTATCCTGGAAAGCCCTCAAACATAAAGGTAATCAGAAAATCTATCTTTCATACCAAGGAAATCCTCAAACATTAAGGTAGATGGCACCTATGTCTTCTTATACCCAGAAGCCCTCGAGTGTACATAGCATCAATCAGAGTCACATGACGCAATCTGAACAAGCTTTTTTATACACATAAAGCATGAGAGTCTCTCTCTAGATATCACATCAACAACATGTAATCTCTTGAGGTGTAGAACTGTCAGTAAGTGTATTGAAATCGTTCAAATGAGATCTTTTTTATAGGAATTTCTCCAATGGTCAGCTCCCTCCTCTAATAGTCATATATTTCCTTGAATTTTGGAGGGACTTGTACATGTATCACTTAATCAACGGTTAGTTATAAAAATAATGATTGACATTTTTTATAACTATAAAAGTGGTATTTAAATATGGTTTCTCAACCAAATCTATTTTTAGGAGTCTAAAGAAAAATAAAGACCGGGTTATTTTTTCATGGAATTTAGAATCAGAATTTTATTAACTTCAGAGTCGGAATCCTAAGAAATTTGGAGTCCAAATTCTAAGGAATTCCGAGTCTGAAATCTACAAAATTTTGGAGTCCATATTATGTGAAATTCAGAGTCCATATTATGAGGAATTCGGTGTCCAACATATAAGGAATTCATAATCTGCTTTTTGAGGAATTTATAGTCCGAATAATGAGGAATTGTGAGTCTGAATTATAAGTCATTCAGACTCACATTTTTAGAGAATTAGGAATCTGAAATTTAGAGAATTCAGAATCTAAATTAAAGTGAATTAAACGTCTGAATTTTATGGAATTTAGAGTCTGAATTTTGAATAATTAAGAGTCTTAATTTCAGATAATTTGAAGTCTTAATTTCAGAGAATTCAATGTCTTATTTTCAGAAAATTTAGATTCCAAATTTAAAAAATATTTGATGTATGAATTTCATATAATTCGGAGTATGAATTCATAACCTAAAAATAGAATACTCCATTTCTTAGTATTTATAAGATTTCGAGTTTTTAGATATGAAACTGATTTCCACACATTAGAAATAAAAAGTGTTAGAAACTAAATCATGAACAATGAAAACAAAGGTAAGGAAAAAATTTCCTTGGGGATGGAATAAATTTATTTATTAATAAGAAACATTAGGGATAAAATTTCCATGAGATAGAGTGTTTGTGATTACAAAAGAATAAATTAATTAAAAAGTCTTAAGTAAACCTTATTGACTCCACAATAACCCCATTCTTGGAAAGCACAAACATCATTACTAAAAATAACTTAAGGAATTTAAAATAATATGGACTTGAAAATAAAAACTTATTTACATTTATTTTTAGATCATAGTGAATACTCCCAACTTCCTCATAGGAATTGGAATCACTAAGGATCATATTCTTGATTTATTTTGAATGTGATTATTCATTTTAATTCATTTGAAAAATATCATTGATAAGAACATTCCACTAGATAAACTCCCCCTTACATAGAGAAATCACTTCATTACGTTGAATTCATTTTAACATTCCTTTCTGCACCTTTGTGATTTTCAAAAATAAATAGATGGAATGGAAAAATTAGTACCTGAAACATTAGTACTAAACAACCATATATATGGAGAAAAAAAAATTTCAATTAGAATGGAATTATTTGTACAGTGAGGAAAATAAAACAAAATATCAGAATGGAAGGAATTTATCCTTATTTTTTCGGCATCAGTTTCTTCACAATGGTTTTTATCTTCTTGAGCTCCTTATTATCCTATTCTTCTAACATAAGATACTGATCACAGTCGCTACTTTTTCTCTCTAAGGCTTAAATTTTCCCTTCCTAATCCTTAATAATGTTTTCATGATTATTCAACCGTTCTTCATTCTTAACAAGATTCTATTCAATATCAATTCTAATATCACTTTCCCTCTTCTAATTCTAGGCCACCAAGTTAATCTTTCCCTTCAGATCCATAACTTCTCTCTTTAGAGTGTTATCTTAAATACTTAACATTTCCTCCTATGTATTTGTAATATCATTTATTTTACCATATTCTGTATCAAATGCATTCTTGATATTATCATGGAAATAATAAAAAATCATCATTTCTTCACTAGTCTTATTTTACTAGCTTTTCGTCTTCATGAACGATCTTTTAAAAGCCCCATAACCATTGAGGAATGTTTAGAAATCTGCCTCCTGTTAAACAAATTTTTCTATCACCATATAAATAGAAGATGACTTCTATATTATCATTTTTTGAAGCATCTGGAATCTTGAATCTATGATTGGAAATAAAGGAATAGTACTAACCAGCTTCTTCAATGACTGGACAACAAAAACGTGTCCAAGGGAAGATTATTTGGAATCCGATTGTTTTGTTGGTTAGGATTATTTTTCTGTATCCTCAAATTTCTTCTTTGATGAAGCACAATCAACCTTTTTCTTTACCACAGATTTACTATGTGTATCTACTACCACCTTCTTTATCTACTCATTTTTCATAATGATGTTGTGATCATTGAGAGATTCATGCTAACTATCTAATAGCTGAATGATCTTATCTTCCTCAAATTTTTCATTCTCTGCATTACCCACTAGATCTTCCAGATTAATTAAATCATGATTACTATTTTCACCATCTATTAACCTTTTCACTTCCTTTTCACCATTATATTCTTTTCCTGGTGTAGTAATTTTTATTATTCTCTTGGGATGTTTGGATTGATAATTTTATATATAGACTTTCCTTCTCATGATAATCTTCTACTTGCTTTATGATATCAACAGTTTCAGTTCGTTTTTCTTCTTCCTCCTCCTCTTCCTCTATTTCCATTTCATGTTCTTGAGAAATTTATATTTCTTGAGGAAGATCCCAAATCACCACTTTGATCCCTATAGTTTCTTGGTAATGGTCCTATAAAAAAGTATTATGATACTGGAATTTTATAATAGGATTTCTCAGCATCTTTGAGGAGTGATTATAAAATATCAGCTTTAGATATCTTCTTCATTTTCTTCTTCTCTTTATGTTGCTTCTGAAACACTTCACCAACCTTTCTGGATAGGGATTTTTCCTCAGTATGGTCCAATACAAACTTAGTCTACCATTCCTTCCAGTTATTATAATCTTCACTCCACTTAGCCACTACTTAATCAGGAAAATATTTTTTCATCTTGGGCTTCTGTTGTGCTGACTGATTTTGCTTGGCCCCGTGAATTTTTTATTTATCTTCTCGCTCTATAGCCTTTCTCTTCCTTCCACCTTTTATAGAGGTTTCAGCCACTTCTAGATTCTTTTAAAAAGAATCTATTTCATATTCTGAATGATCATAGTTATGTCTAGATTCCTTGGAATATACAATTTTCATTCTCATTATGGTGTCATCACTTAGGTGCATCACTTTTTAATTTCTCATCATGGAACATCATGTGATTTTGAAATATTCGAAACAAAGTACTGTAATCTTTGAGAGAATAGTCAAATACTTAATGATTTGAGATTTCAGATTCCCATTCCTGTTATTCTCAATTTTTACGAACATATACTTAATGATGTTTATCTATATGAGGTTCTGCAAAATGTCCAATATATAGATATCACACTTCTTTAGAGTATCCTTGTCATCTTTCATTGGATTATTAAAAATTTGTTAACCCACAAATCATGAATAGGAAAATTCTTTGAGAGATGAATGATCTTTGTAATCTTCACTCCTTTCCATACAAGACATTTTATGGCCTTCTCTTTATTAAAAGATCCTAATTCATCAGGTAATTTTTGAATACAGAACTCTGCTTCCCCTTAGTATGGAATACAAATTAGACTCGCTGCATTGTTGTATATAAGAGATTAGGTAATTCTATAACACATGAAATAAAATTTATCTTTCCCGCCATCATTGAAAAAACTAACTGTTTCATAAAATTCTACCATCAACTTTGGATACACCAAATCCAATGCTCTTGGTTTTGATACACAAACACTTTCTCAACCATTCAACTGGAAATTATTAGATATAATAGAGTAATACTTATTATAAAACTTCAGATCAACCATCCTTTCCTTGTATATCTACCACATAAATATTTCCTTAACAGTTGAAATTTCCCTTTGAGGAGAGGCTTCAGGGACATCCATAAGTGAGTAAAATTTGAAGATTCAGAACGACCATAAAATATAGAGGTTGAGCTTCATCACAAAAAACCATGATAAACTGGTGTGGTAAAACCAAGGGGGAGGCTTTAGATAGGATATTTATGCAATGGTTTAACATCAATGGTAGATTCAATAGTTGTAATAATTATGATCAAGTCTAATGATTGAGATGATAACCGAAGAAAGAATTTGATAGGTTCCGATCATTTGAGGTTTTTTAAGAAAAACATTCAGATTGAGGAAATAAAAAAAATGAAGTTGAATTTTTTTAAAAGAAAATAAAAACAAGTAAATGATTATCAAAAAAAATTAGAAAACAAAATACAAATTTTGGAATTCATGGAAGTTATATGCAATGATTAAAAATTATTCTTGAATAACATTAGATTCTGAAAATTCTGAATATAAATATTTCAGAGTACAAAAATTTTGACCACTATAAAATTTAGACTATGTAAAAAATTTGACTTTGACATTTTTTTTAACGCAAATTTATTATTATATAAAAAAAATTGATTATGAAAAATATTGATTACGAAAAAAACATGATTACGAGAAAAAAAATTTGACTAAAAAGCAAATGTAATCCCACTATGAAAAGAAGTTTCTTACAGTAAGTTGATAGGTTTCAACAAGAAGTTCATATTGAGGTTTACCTTACATTTATCATTATTAACTTATATTTTATATATTCAAATCTATCAGAGGGTAATGATTTTGTGAAAATGTTAGCAGGTTGATCTTGTGTTCCGATAAATTGAAGATTGATATTTCATTTTTGTGTGTGATCCCAAATAATGTGATGCATAATATCTATGTGTTTTTCACAAGGGTGAGGTGATGGGTTTTTACCTATGTCAATGGCACTAGTATTATCAAACAATATTTTTGTTTTGGTAAAACACATACCATAGTCTATGAGTGTGCGTTGTATCCACAATACATGAGCACAACAACTTCCAACTGCTACATATTGAGCTTCAGCCATGGAAAGTGCTACTGAGTGTTGCTTTTTTTCACTACCAAGAAACTAATGATTCTCCTTGAAAATGACATGTTTCAGATGTACTTTTCGTATCCATTCTATATCCACCATAGTCAGTATGTTGAAAAATTTTGGGAACAAAATTCTTCCAAGAAGAATAATAGAGTCTTAAATCGATGTTTCTTATTAATTAGGGAAACATCCTTTTCACTTCCTTTAAATGATATTCCATAGAATTCGATTTATATATTGCACTCAAGCATACTGAAAACATTAATTCTAGATGACTAAGTGTTAGGTAATGTAGAATTCCTATCATACCTCTAAATGTTGTTTGATTTACTGGTTTCCTAGCTTCATCAAGATCTAGTGAATTTGAGGTAAAAATGGGAGTAATAATACTGTTAGTATTTTGATACCCATAGTTTTTATGAATATCATTAACATACTTATGTTTGGATATATTGATTATTTCAGGTTTTTGAGAAATTTGAACACTATGGAAAAAATTTAACTCACCCATCATACTTATTTCAAACTCTGATGTCATTAGATCCGCAATGGAATCAGTTAGAGATTGTGGAGTAGAACAAAATATATTTTCATCACATAAATATGAACAATGAAAAAAAATCTTCTTTTATTTTAAAATGGGTAGGATCAACATGTCACTTAATGAAATTTTCATGTAACAAAAACCTTGTAAGCCTATCATACATATCTACGATGGCCTATTTATGTCCATATAAAGCATTAGTATGTTTGAAAACTCGTTCTGGATTCTTTCTTTCTTCATAACCTAGTGGTTGATAAACAAAAACATCATCTTGAACATAACCATTTAGGAAAACACATTTAACATCCATGTAAATATTTCTTATTTTAAAGAAACATAAAAAGGCAAGTAGAATACAAATAGATTAATGTCTTGCTACATGAGTATGGGATTCATCATAGTCTATTCCTTCTGGTTTATTAAAGCCTTTAGAAACATATATAGCTTTATTTCTTACTATGATTACATTTTCGTCACACTTATTTTTGAAGACCCATTTTACTGCAATAACAGCTGCTTCCTTAGGTCTTTCAACCAAGGTCCATACTTTATTCCTTTTGAATTTATCTAGATCATCTTGCATATATTTTATCCAACCATCATTATTTAAAACTTCATCATTGCTTTTTGGTTATAATTAGTAAAATAATGTTAGATGTTCTACTTCATTTCATATATAACTTATATTCCTTAGATGTTGTTTTAAATCACCAATGATAATATCACTGGGCTGATTCTTAAGAAACAACTGATTTGGGTTTTGTAATACCTGTTCATCAACATATGGTAGTAAATCTTCTGGAGTAAATCCCTTAGAAATATCTTCTTTAAAATTTTCATTATCTGAATGATCTTCTATGAAGGTTTGATAAACAATTTTTTAAAACACAACCAAAGATGATGGTTGGGGATGTTTAAAAACAAAGAGATTAGTTTCATCAAATTTTACTGTAATATTTCTTCAATGGTATAAGTTTTTTTAATAAAAACTCTATATTCCTTAGAAGTTATGGAGTATCCTAAGAATATTAGTTCATCATATATTGGGTTTGAATTAATATAAATTATCGTTAGTTTTCAGAATGGATACATAATAACCGAGAACCATGAAGTAGGAATGTCTAGCTTTTCTACCATTCCAAAACTCATAAGGTGTTTTTTAAGAAATGGTCTAATAAAATAATGTTTTATTGTATAACAATAAGTACATACAAATTCAACCAAAAAAATTTTGTCTACAGAGTTTTCACTCAACATGGATCTTGTTATCTCTTGAAAATTCTGTTTCTTCATTCAACAATACCTTTTTGCTGAGGAATTCTTGGTGCTGAGAAGTTTTCAGTAAATCATTTTATACTAAAAAAAGTTTAAAAATTAGAATTTTTAAATTCTCCTCTATGATTACTATGAATAGTCATGAAAGTATAATTTTTCTCATTTTTAACTTGGGCTCTAAAACTTTTGAAATAAGAAAAGGCTTCATATTTACTTACTAGAAAACAGATCCATGTAAATATAGTGTAATCATCATCTAAGACAAATTCAAAATATATTCCTCCAATGCTTCCAATTTGTTTTGGACAAAAAAGAAAAATATGAACCAACTGTAATGCGTCAGTGGCTGAGACTTCACCGACAAATTTAAAACTTTATTTATGTTGCTTTCCATATGACCAAGATAAAAACGTTTGAAGAATAAAATCTATGCTCTGGTAGATCCATTACTAGTCTTTTCTTAGAGATTTTACATAGGTTCCTCAGGTTACAGTTTAGTAATCTTCTATGACATAACCATGAATGATCTTCCACTACACTAAGAAAAGCTAGATCTTGGATCCCAAGGTCTTCTATGTTTAATGTGTTTACATTTTCATTCCAATAGGAAAAAAGAATAAAATATTCCTTGGAATTGTGCACTAAAAACTTTTCATTTCTAAAATTATCAAGGTAACCTCCATAATATAATTTACTTATGCTAATAAGGTTGTTTTTATGAACCATATCAAATAAAACATTTGAAATCAATGTTTTTTAGGAAAAAAAATATTACCTATACCAATAAATTCTCCATTAGCATTATCTCGGAATTCTACTTTTCCTCCATTCGTTTTGATAATCTATTCGTAGACTTTTTTGTTACCAGTCATGTTTTGGGAACATCCACTATCCATGTACCATGTATTGTTGTTGGTACTATCACTATTTTTCTGAAAATAATAGTGTTATACTTTCAGAACCCAAAACATTTTCGGATCCAGAAACATCAGTAAGAAATATCTAAGAATCCATTTTTTAATTGAAGGATAATCATTATGAAAACCTGAAGATTGATTTTTTTATGGAATAAATTTTTGGCCAATGTCCACCAAACTGACATTTAGTACAGAATGGAGCACTTTGAGTAGCCAAATAATTATTATTGAAAACTGGTTTTGAATGATTATACCCAAATCCTGATTTATTACTTATATGTCGCATTTGATAATACATCTTGTCAAATATTAACATACCCATGGTAATGTTTGAAAAACACTTCCTCAAGGAAAAATTTCGACGTAATTCTAAAAAATATGTTTTAATCCTAAAAACAGTTGTTTCAACACTAGAGTTACTCTCTAAAACATTTTTCTTAGAAAGTACATTTTCTAGATCCTTAGAAAGTTTATCCTTCTTAGAATTAACTTCCTAAAGGGTTATTGAGATAATTTCAAAATCATAAATTTTCATATCCATATCTTAAGAAAGATCTAATACTTATTTAGTAAGTGTAGAAATTTTAGAATATTATTTATCATGCTTTTTCTTAACATTAGAATTTTCATTCTCAAGAATCTTAACAAACCTAGATACATTTTCATATGTAGGTAATGTATTATCTTTATTATAAGAAGATTATTGATCTGAAAATTCATAATATTTACTATCGATATTTTTAGAATTCAGGTATTCATTTTTTATGGATTCAACATTGTGTACCTTGGCCATTAAGCAATGATTTTCAATAGGTAACATGGAAAGTAAAACCAGATTCTTATGAAAAATTATTCATTCTCTAAGGATTCATTAGAAGAGTCTCCCCCACTGGAACTCCAGGTTTCATTATCTTTCCAAACATTCATAGTTTTATCTTTGTAGTACTTCTTTCTATTTCTCTTAGAATGCTTTTACTTTCTATCAATTCTCTTAAACATACGACAATCTAGCCTTATATGCTATGTTCTATTATATTCATAATAAGTGATTTTTGAGTCTTTCATTTCCTTTCTCTCTTTCTTTTTCAATCTTTATATAAAGTATATCTTCCAATCTATCTTGTTCATCCTTTGAGGAAGATTAGCTAGTTTATTTTTAGAAAGTTCACTTGCGCTTGACTCATAGAAAAAAGAAATCTTCTTAGTCTCGGATCTAATTACCCTTTCAGGATTCTTGGATTTTGTAGATGCAAAAGCTACACATTCATTTCCATTGTTATTTTTATTCAAATAAGTATCTATTTTCATTCTTATCTCATGGTGAAGAAGAGTTCCAAAAATCTCATCAAAAGTAATCTGAGATACTTTTATATTCTAATCAATACTAGTTCTCTATGATTCCCACCCATTAAGCATGATGTCTATAATCTTATGCACAAGTTCCTCACCATCTAAACCTTTTTCACCCTAGGATTTTAAACTATTAACAATACTCATAAACCTGTGTTGTACCTTGAAAATTTGTTCTCTAAAAGGAATTAGAAATCCAAGATATTATACACTTAGCATAGATCTTCTATTTTCGATAATCTTGGATGTAACAAATTGTGTAACCTCCAATTTATTCCAAATTATATTTTCATTTTCACTAGAAGAAATATGGCTATATATATTTCTGGTCACGAAAAACAACATAGAATTTTCATACATTGTAGTTTTGTTGATATTATGACTTTTCTTGATTAATAAAAGTTATGAGTTTTTTATTAGGAATCTTGTAATCACCAGTAAGTATATCAAAGTTGTCCACTCTAGTGTTAATAACAAAATTATTCATATGACCTCTCCAATATTCATAATCATTCCCATTAAACATAGATGTTATAGTAGGATTATGATTGTAAATCAAACCAAAAAACATTCTTGAAATCTAAAAGAAAATATATTTCCACTGAAACATGTTAGTAATAAATGTTTCTAAACATGGATAAAAATATCCTAATCAAAGAAAAATATATAATAATGAAATATTAATCAAGAAAAATATATGTGAAAATAAGTATTTCCATAATCTCATATGATACTAATTTTATGATCGAACTAATGATGTAGAAGCTCAATATACAAGAGGGGGTGAATTGTATCCTTTAAAAATTCCATTGGAACATTTAAAGTTGATATAAAAAGTTCTATTGTTATAAAAAATTTAACAAGGTAAATTCACAAGAACTCTTAATTCTACAATATTTCTAGATTCTAGAAATACGGTTCGAGAAATGAAAATTATGAAATGTTTAGAAGGAAAAATATTCTACCTTAAAACGTACATTATCATACTAATTAGAGTATTCAAGTACAAGAAAGTATAAGATAACTGTACTTTCTTTATTAGTAAAAATGAAGACGAAATCAAACATTAAACAATACAAGTAACAAGTATAAAATTCATTAACATAAAGTGTTGGTAATTCATCAACCATGGATAAAGGTGCCTTGATTTATACTTTCAAAAATGTATATCTTACCCATACTCGGGTAAGTCCTCGATTGAATATCAGATTCTGTAGTGTTGTCCCCACAAGTCCTCAAACTTCAAGGTAGTCAGAACCTCTGTCTTACTTATCAAAAATGTCCTCAAACATTAATGTATTCAGGACCTCTATCATTCTATCCCTGTAAGACCATGATTGTACACAACAACAATCAGTGTCACATGATGAGATTTGAACATGTTGTTCAGTATGAACAAAGAATCAGAGTCTCTCACTATAGAAATCACTTCAACAACATGTAATTTCTAGAGTTGTAGAAAAATCAGGAAGTGTATTGAGCTCATTCAAATGAGATACTATTTATAGTCATTTCTCCAATGGTCATCTCCTCCTCCAATAGTCATATTTTTCCTTGAATTTTGGAGGGACCTGTATACATGTCAGTCAAACAATGGTTAGTTAGAAGGAGAATGACTGAAATTATTTTAAAACTATAACAAGGGTAAATAAATATTGTTTCTCAATGAAATCTATTTTTCGGAGTCTATGGAAAAATAATGTTCAGATTTTATTTTTCAAGGAATTCAGAATCATAATTCTATACAAATTGGAGTCCAAATTGTAAACAATTCAAAGTATAAATTCTGAGGAATTAAAGTCTTAATTCTTGGGAATTCGGAGTCCGAATTCTGAGTAATTGAAAGTCTGAATACTCATGAATTTTGGATTCTAAATTCTATGGAATTCGATGTATGGATTTTGAGGAATTCAGATTCTGAATTCTGAGGAAATGGGAGTCTAAATTCTATGCAATTTGGAGTCTGAATTCTGAGGAATTTAGTGTCCAAATTCTGAGGAAATCAGATTCTGAATTATGAAGAATTTAAAATCCAAATTTTAGATAATTCAGAATCCGAATTTCATTAAATTTAGAATCAGAATTTCAGAGAATTCAATGTCCGAATTTTATAGAATTCAGAGTCTAACTTTCATAGAATTCAAAGTCTTAATTTTATAGAATTTAGAGTCTAAATTTCCGGGAATTCAGAGTCTGAATTTCATGGAACATGGAGTATTAATTTCAAATAATTTGGATTCAAAAATCAGAACCTAGAAACAGAATACTCTATATATAAGTATTAATAGGATTTTGAGTTTTTTTATATTAAATTTATTTTTAGCCATTATAAATAAATTGAGATATAAAATAAGTCATTAATAATGAAAACAAATGTATGGAGATGATTTCCTTGGGGAAGGAATAAATTTCCTTATTAAGAAAAATCAGCAGGGAGAAAATTTCCTTGAGATAGAGTGTTTGTAAATTTCAAAACATAAAGGAATGGAAAAGTCATAAATAATCCTTATTGAATCAACATGAAGGTTGGAACACATGAAAGGATTAGCTTAATCTAGGATTTTTTTATTTTTCAAATCTATTTTCTTATATATGGACCGTTAATCCCATATCTATGTTCGGAGTGAATCTAATTAAATAATATCATTAGATTTTGAATAAATACCGCTTTATCCATATAATTTCTGTGAGGAGGAATCAAAGAAGTGTGAAGACATTTTTAGAATCAAATCCACATAAGGGTTTTATGGGGCACAATATCCCACAAAGGAAGAAAGATCTGATAATGAAGGAATTCCTTAGAAGAAATGTTGGTACACAGATACAGTACACAGTAGGGGTATGCAGAGGTGGTTTGAAGAGGTGGTATGTAATGACAGCTCATGGAAGAATCTACAGAAGTGGTGGTTCATGAAGCATATGTGCTACATGGTACAACACTATTTGCAGAGGAAAAAGGTGGATTATGAACGGTCTTAAATAGTTCACGAAATAAATATCCGCTAATTATCAGTATGTAAAAAATTTGATTTAATATATTTGTGAAATAAGGAATTAAAAATATAATCTACCTATAATTGAGAATGTATTCATTCATTAAAATGAAGGGACATATATGACCATAAATTATGAGTGGGTGACTTCGAAGATTAAAGATCAAAGGAAGAGGAAGGCCGATATTCTTTGCACTGGCCGTGGGATAGAGAAATAAACATAGGGAGATTCCCTTAGGAATGCAATGATAGGTCACTAAATATTTTAAAGGCCGTGTGCTTGGGAATATATGTGATCTTTCCCAAACCATGTAATTGGAAGTGAGATTTTTCGGACTTGGTATATCGACGCATCTCTATTTGATGCCCCTTGGATGTTGCCTAGTGAGGGTGAACCAAGAAAAATCATGTTGTACTATGAATGATTTCATTCATGTTCATATATTTCTAAAGGTATAAGGAGTTAAGTGTGTGTTTTTAAACTAGAAATAAGACCCTAATGGGTATTAGTTTTAATAATTCACACCATGATCCACCCCCTCTTAGGTTATTTGACATAGTGGACCTAACATGTACTAATGTTAATGATATGGGATACTATTTTACATGATATACTTTAGTAGGGGATCATTTATAAACTCTTAGATTCTCTAGGATAATAAAATATAGTGACAATTTATATCCTCACATACATCATAAAAAATGTGAATCATATATTAGGGATCTATTTATCACTGATTAAGTGAATCTCATTATGTCTGACCATTATAGAAAGTTGAAATAATTCTTATTACATTCAAAATTTATGATTCAAGGCTATGTGAAGGAAATATTGGTATTCCATCCAACAAAATCTAGTTGTTATTTCATTGTGTCCCATATACTAATAATTTGAAATATATTATAAACTGAGGTAAATAAATGATGAATACAAGTTGTGAGATCAGATTTATATGTTACATCATCAATAAGTATGAACATTTTGATTAAAATGTAGAAAAATTTCAGGTTTTTTATTTTAATTTTACAAAACAAAACTCTTCCTACATTTTATAATAATTATTGAAAACATTATCTCTTGGATACCTATTTTCTACCATAATGTGTTTCTTTTATCCAGTTATTAATCGTGGATTTAATTTATCCAATATCTTCATCTCTGATGACCCTAAAATTACATATCTGTATTATCGATAGTGAATGTAATTTAAAAATATTTAACAACTATAAACGTTTTTCTTGTTGATAAGTATCCCATTGGTAAAAAATCAATTCCTAAAAATATCTTAATTTAATGTTATTCTCCATAAAATAATTATTTATTCTATCTATGATGTAAATTTTTACATTTATGTGTAACTGAGAGAAGTGGAAATTCACTAAATTTCATATATATATATATTATTTATGATGACCCATGGTGATACCATGAATTATTATTATAGTATAATCAACTATTAGAATTGGAGAACCAAACCAATAATATAAGTATCTTAGACAGGAGGGGCTGAAACTCTATACCATTATCATCTGGAAGTCGGTAGTAGTCAATAAAATATTTGTCTTAGGGATAACCTTCAATCCAACTTACTATTTTTATTGGGGATGAACTCTATGGAGTTTACATTATAGGAGACCTCCAAGGGGACTAAATTAATCAACAGAGGGATCAAATTCATGTTATTATTAGTATCTTTAGGTTGATGGACCTTATATGGGTTAATATTTAAATTATCAAAGGAATGGAATCTATGGTTTATATATCCATTATTATTAGGGTGAAATTTACAAATTTTTATTACAAAATCAATCATAGGGCCACCATGGTGGTTAATATTTACATTATGATGTGGAGGGACTCATTATTTTTCATCTTTATTTATAGAATGAGAACCTTCTTTTCCAGTTTTCTACATTATCATTAGGATGAAATCAGTGAAATTTGTTTAATATATTATTTGGAGGACTTATTAAGTAGATGTTCTTAGTGAGTATATGTGGATGAACTATATGAATGTTTTCATCATTACCCAAAGGAGTTCTTCCATGATGGTTACCATGTGGATGGAATCTATACATTATGATGTTGAAATGAGTATATTTATAACATATATATTATTAAATTGAGCTAGCAATGGAAGGAAACCAAATAATGGTTATTTATTTTTTATGATGAAGTGATTTTTAGTAGTTTAAATCCCTATAAAGGTAGTTATAAGAACATTATAACACTATAGCGCATCTAGTGGATTACATATGAAAATTATATAGGGTAATATTGTATTCTCCCCGTGCTACCATCATAATATGTTGGTAATTATTGGGATTCTCAATAATAGTTAGAATATTATCATACACCTTATTTATAGTATTGGTATATACATAGTGGTGAATCCTTCTATGTTTATGTAACTACAAGTTCGAGGTATGAATATCCTCATTATTTTATATGGAACATTGTGTTTCATGCTGGTTGTAATAGAGACTACTATTAGTTGAACTCATGGGTATGTCTTGGTAAGAATCCTTGGTGAATGATGTTTCGTGGTGATTTACTCTATGTTAGGAATGATGTTATTCACTAACTACCAAATAATTATTAATTATTTATTTGGGTACATTCCATTTAAATATATAAGTATGTGGTTCCTAAAATGTTGCATTTATCCCCAAAAAATATTCAAGGTGTGATGTTCTGATAGGGATCAATCCATAATAAAAGGTCACTTGTTCCAAAAAATTCACTATCATATAGATGAGGTTATTTATCAAATACAATAAAATGAATTTCTTTTATGTTAATATGGTTTCACTAATAATAATAACATGTTCACAATAATGAGGTAATATTATTGGGCAACAAAAAACGTGATTCCTATCCAATTACAACCATAATTTATTGGGATTCGGAAACCATGTTGAACCTTAGTGGAAGCATCCATTTAAAATCTGTAATGGTGAAAAATAGGGGACATAACAACACAACATTCCAAATAATGACCCATGGCGAATCAATCAATTTTAATATTTTATGATTGAATTTTGGAACTCCATATTTTTTCTTTATTTGGCACCCATCATATCATGATACTCTATTTATATATGGTGATAATTTATGTGTTGGGATGTATGAGGCCTAATATATAATATGAGATTTTGACTAATCCAATAAAGGACATTGTTTCCTATATTTGGAATCCCTTATATGTTTTTTCAGATTCATGAAATACTTGTCATTAAAAATTCAAGTTACCCTTGATAAAATAGAAAATATGTGAAAATATGTCCAACCTTCCTTATAAGGAGAGGGGTGATATATTAATGTCAGTATTAAAAATATATAAGGTTCATGATATATCCATGTTGAGCCAATATATAACAATTTATTTATTTTCACTGTTTAAATTCATGTGATAATGTTTGAAAATTTCCATTAGTAAATGAATCAAGAAATTTTATGTATGAAAAAAATCCACATCATAAACATTAATTTCATGTATGTAACGACATGACACCAATTACATAGAGTTAGTGCTTTATTTTAATACATTAGCATGATTAAAAGTAATCATGTCCCAAAGGACCGATCAGTTTAGCAGGCTTGGGAAATAGATTACGTACATGAACTTTAAATTACAATTTTTGACATAAAACACATCATAAATAATCCTTTTACAATACCACTATCCCCTTAGCATAAACCTACATATAAATCACAATATATTTCTTCACATCCCCAGAAAATGAAAACAGAAGACATGGGTGTTATCAGATGCTTATTAAAGATAAAATTATAGTAGATACAATAATTAATAACCATAAAAATTTAAATCAATGTATAATAATAAACAGAAGCCTTTTAAAATTAAACATTAGTATAATATGGAAAGGATAAATCAAATAATTCCATTTACTAATTCACATGGGCATTGTACTAGCTGAATAATAAAATGTAATATCAATAGAAAATCTCATAACGATGGAATACATAATGCCAGCCATCATAACCACATAGTCAAGGCCTAATCCAAGACTAAAAATAATATTTTGTTAGGGCCATGTGCCAGGACACTATTTTGACTCATGAGATCAACTGATGCATCTAGAAGATATAATGGGCTCCACCTATCACCTAATACGTATAATTTATTCCTCATATGAAAAGGATGAAACATATCATTAACATTCGTGTGAGAAATAGCATACGAAATCTTAATACATTAACCATAAAAAATTATTGGTATACAAATAAAACATCCATAATCAAACATATCACAAAACCTTTAATACTATATGGATGATTGTATCATAATAAATTAAATTCTGACAACATTAAAATCAATCAATGGATGTTGACATAGATAAAATCAAAACCATTTGATAGAAATATCTATTTACATTTTTAAATCCCCTAAAATTAACAGATTTATAAAAGAAAACATTTATTTTTAAAGTATTTTCATAATCATGTAATGGGTGCTTAGAATGTGTTATAATGGTAGAAAATAGTTGCACCCTCTGTATAATATAAAAAAAGTTCCTACCATAATTCATTGAATAGGTCAAAATATACCTTGTTTAGAAAACGACAGAAAGATTCCTTTCATAAAATATTATATAAAGACAATGAAGGATATAAATGACATTAACCCATATTATTGAAAACAGAAAAAATATGGAAGTACATTTTTCAGATACATGGATGTGGATGATATAGATGTCCCTGTAGATACTTACATATAAAAAACTGCAAATAAATAAAGAGACTGTAAAATTAACTGTTAACTTGTATTATTCATTGGTCGAGGTTATATTAACCACTTGTGTAATAGTAAAATCATTGTTATAAAATTATACATTAACCATATACATAAACATGATATTATGTATAAACTTCTAATATTGTTTTGTTAATAATATTTCAGTAGTATCATTGTTTCAGGTGTTAACAGATTCGTTTTCCTTTATATGTTTGGTTACTTATGTCATGGTCATTATGGATATGATGTATTTTATTAAAATCAAAAATAATAAGAAGTTTTTAAACATCATTTTTAATCATATAATCAAAATTATTGATGAATGGTTACGATGGGGAACAAATCTCATCGTGTTCATGGAGACTGTAGTCCATACGTACGGACGAGCGATAATACTATTCTATTAATGGTGAAATCATATGTAATTTGATAGTATATCATATATAAATAATTTATAACATGTTATATTTATTATTTAAATCAATTACACTCATTATTATATCCCTCCAAATAATTAACTGTGGAATAACATACTACACCATGATGTGGAGACGTTAAGCTGTACGTACGCACGTTTGGGGACATTGTCATTCATCGGATGGATATAATAGAGAATATAGTTGATCCATATTTATAATTACATCACAGTATATAGAAGATACTAGAGTAATTATTTTGTTGTGGAAACAAAGATGAAGTTGAAGTGGGATAAGAAAATAACATTGAAAGAGGTGATGAAATTATTACCTATCCTTCGGGTGTTTCCTTTGGATTATATCAAAAGGGGTCTTTAGGCCATCTTTCTGATCAATGTAAGGAATCTAAGATGATGTGAGGGTAGTTTGAAATACATCTGAGTAGGTTGTTTGCTAGGGAATGGGTTTGGAGTTTTGATTTTGAGAGAATTATAAGTACCCTTTTATAAGAGTGGTTAGGGTCACATTTGGAAAAGCTTGAAATATTAATTTATTATACAATAAAATTTGGTGTATAATGGCTCCAAAAGGATTTATGTCGAGGATAAGGTGGGAATGTAAAAAAACTCTCAAAAAATATGATGTAGACATGTTTTGGTCTCCATATTAACAATATCTTTTAGATTTAACTCTATGTTAAATAGTTTAACTTTTAACATGTATTTTTTTATTATTATAATAAATGGATGATAAACATACTATAGAAACCAAAGATAAACCAAATTGGTTCATTAATGACATATATATCATTATTTAAATCATTGGGCTGAACTATATATTTTTTGGAATATTATATCAATTACTAATATAATGTTTTTTTGAAAAATTATGTATGTCAATTTTGTCACTATTTAATATTATGTATTTTTTAACGTTAAAAATACTTTATTACATTGAATAAAATAAATTAAATCAATACCAAATTGTCATATTATGCTAATAAATTAGGTGAATACATCCAATGTCTAAATTTAAATTTATTTGGATATTTATAATATAAATTGTTTTAATCATTCATTAATAAGTTTTTACTGCATCATCACTGTGGCATAAAATTATTTATTATTTAATGTCTAAGAATTATAAATAAAATACCTTTACATTGGAAATATTTTTAGATATCTTATTAATATTTATAGTTTAATTTATCTTTTGAATAACCTGATATTAATAATTGTTTATTTATGAAAATTTTCATTTAACACTTTTAACTCTTCTTTAAATAAAATAATAATAACTGTGCTGATCTAATACAGAGGGATCAATGAGGATACTATTTAATTTTTAAGGGTACTTTTGGTCGATAAAAAATTATCCAAAAGAATTAGGCTATCTGTTAGGATAATTATAATATTATGTTTAGCTTTAATTACAAATTTTACTTTAAATTGTGGTAATAAAATTATAATGTTACTCTTCACCGAACATGTTTTTATCCAACTGAAACAAATTTTACTTACTGATTTCAATTGTGTCACTCGGATTTTTGAAATACAATTCACAAAATTGGTAGAATTATTTTTTATACAAATTTTGCAAATTTCCCAAGAAGGTGGGTAAAAGACGTTAAAAAGTTCACTTAAATTTTATATGTCTAATCTTATAAAACTATTTCTCAAATGATTTAAATTAGACTAATATATTTATTATGTATCTATTTTTACTTTATGATAAATTTATATTTTAAAATATTTATTCGAATGAAAAAGACAGATTTCATCTTCAACGTAGTGTTTTTTTACTGTTTTTCAGAAATTGAATGTTTCCAGAAAAATACATAAAATTCACCCAAATATAAATTTGATATTCAAAATTTGAATATTATGTCTATTTTAAAAAATTAAAAACAATTGAGTTTCATTAATTAAATTAAAATTAATTCTACCTGTCAAAACAAAAAAGTAGGTTTTTTGAAGTAAAAACTATCCAAAGATTATTATGTGTTTATGTCCAATTCCAATATGAAATTACATACAATGACCAATATTGTATTAAATGCTAAAAACATAATCTAATTAGACATAAAAATAGTTAAAATGTATAATATAACACTATATATTATTATTATCAAATAAATTCAATTAAAATTTACTATCATTCACAATTTTTCAAAATGTGAAAGTTATCAGGAAAACACCAAAAAATTATCCAAACTAAATTTTATTTCCTAAATCTAAAGAAGTTATTTATTTAGTCCAATTGAAAATATAAAATTGTAAAATAATGGATTTAAATGGGTTCTCAAATAAAAGGTGGTAAATTTTATTTTGTTTAAAAATACATATTTTATTAGAAAAATTGAATTTTTTCGTATATTTTGTCTAAGAATCACATAATATGGTTGTTAAATTTATATGTTGTATGTAAAACTCAAAATTCAGTTAATACTATTCCTAATTGCTTTTTTAAGGACATGTTTGGTAAGTCATGGTGCGTTCGAACTTAGTGTTTTGTGTAGCATAAACTATTGAATTAATTTAAAGAGATAACGTACTATGAAGTGTTGGGGTGTTACATTCTCCCCACCTTCAATAAATTGCATTATCTCAATTTGAAATTTTTCTTCAAAAATAATTTGTTTAAAATTGAAAATACCTTTGTGGAAAACCCACATTATAAATCGGGTTAACAAAATTTAGTCCAAACAGGAGGGAAATGAATATGAAAAAGTCACCACACTAGGATTTTGAATATAAGAACATTGGTTCCATTTTTAGACACATGATTGGATGAAAAATGTAAATATTTATAGGGAGTGATTCAGGACATAAACCAGAAACAGGAGATCAATAAAATGTAAAATTGAGGGCCTCAAAGCAGTCAATCTATGATTATTTAATGTATCACCAGTTCAACAAAACATATGGTATTCAGATAATAGATTTATTTAGATATGTTATTTTTTGAAGAGGAGGGATTAATTTACTATCAATATAATAACTCAAGAAAACATACTTGATTTCATCACCTATCATAATCATATTCTCATCATTTGGTAGTGCTCAGATCTATTTTCACTTCATCCATTACACTAGGAAATGAATGTTCAAAAATGATTCTTTTACACCTAATGCACATTTGAAAAATTGTATGGTGAAATTTTTTCTCTTTATCCTCTAAATGATTTTTGAATATGAAATTGTTTTGTCAAAGTGTTCAATAAATAATACATTAACCTCAAACAAAATATAAACATTTTAAATTACACAAATCTAACTGTTAGAGTTTTCCAAAATACATTTGTCCAAACTCATAGTCCAAAAATTTAAAAGTAAGGTCAACATATCATAATGAATATCTCTTTTTTCCACATAATAACCTGTGAGAACCTTTATATTGTATTCCCCTAAAATATGCTAACAAACTAAATTATTGTAAAACATTGTTGTTTTCATTAATTCTACCTTAATCCTTATAGAATACTAGATATATTCCTTATATCATAATTTTTTGAATATTACAACAATAATAGAATAAAAAACCATTAATTTGATCCATGGTAGTCCTAAATATCCAATATAATTTATCTGAATAAACCATATCTTATTCCAAAATCACTACCTTAGTATCCGGACCATATTAAGGTTTATCATTCCTTCAACCATGTATTGTACAAAAAAATATTAACTTACTATTGAGTCACATTTCATAGTATCATAAAATCGAAAATTCGTTAAATAAATAGAATTTGAGTATAGTCCTTATATATTTTTTTATTTAATATAACTAGTAAATCATTGATACAACACTAAAATGACATAATTCATTAATAAAAATATAAGAACACTAACAATTCCTCTCCATCTGTGGTAGTATCATAACATTAATATTATCTAATAGAATCATTAGGGGCATACTATGATGATTGGGACACTCATTTTCATAGTGTGAAACTCCTTGAAGATGAATCATGGTACATTTGAAAAAAAAAATTCATACCCTTCCAATCACGAACATGGTGTCCTTTTTATCAACACATATATTAAAATCACATTCCTTTAAAGTATGTAATTGTGTGATTCTTTCCAAAGTTATCAGTAATGGTAAAATACATCATTTATTTCTTCCCTTTATCCATATTTCTCTCTTCAATTATCTTATTCTATGGCTTCCCTTCAATGCCTTACGACTCAATGAATTCATTACTTCCATTATTAACACATGATACTTTTTCTTAATATGATGATAATATGTGGGAGACTATTTTACTTTTAAATTTTGGCTTAATACGATGAGTGTTATACTCTTTCATACTCTCTAGATCATGAGTATTTCTAGAGTTCACTATCCTTATACTTGGAAGCATTTCTATATCATGAAATACACTAGGTTAGATCATATCATAATGTATAGTGAAAAATCAGAGAAAATATCAACATTAATTTAAGATTTTTATACATTCTTTCTCAAAATCAAAAAAATGGTTTCTTTTCTAACATATTTAATCATAAATCCTTTATAATTGTTAGTAATGAAATTTTGAATTATCTAAAGAATATCCCCTAGGAGGGTCATAACCAATAGTGCAGAAAGCCTGTTGTCATGTACCAAGATACCATGGGTCATGCTCAAAACTCATTGTGAGAGTGTTCACTCCTTGGTACATCTGTCCCATAATTGCCTCTACCTAATCGTATCTAGACATGGATGAATATATATGAAAAGTCACAATATCTATACATTACCAAAATTCTAGGAAGTTCATCTATACTAATCCCTTGTGTATATCTTAATGAAATGTTTTCTAAACATGGTTTTTTAAAATCTAGTTTCCAAGGATTTTACTAAACATCCTTTGATACCAATGGTTACGCCCTGACCCTAGTTACCCAGAGTCAGTGATTTATCTAAATGCATTGGCATGATTACAAGGAATCATGTTATAAAGGACATATCAGTTTTCCAGTCCTAGAATATAGATTACACACATGAAATTTTCATTAAAATTTATTTCATAAAACATAACATAAATAATACTTTGAGAATGCCATTATTCCCTTAGCATAAAACTGCATATAAATCATTATATACATTTCACATCCTGCGAAAAATAAAACAAAATAAAGGGTGAGCTTATATGCTCAGTAAGGATAACAGTATAGAAGAAACTATTATAAATAGGAATAAACATTTAAGGAAATACATATTACCAAAATAAAAGCCTTTTAAACATAAAATTTATCATAATATGGAAGATATAAATCATATAACTCCATTTATATATTAACATGGATATTTTAATAGATAAATAATCACATGTGGTATCAATATATTATTTCATAATGATGGATTACATAATGTTAGACATCATTACCACATAGTCATGGCCACATTCCAATACTACAAACAAGATTTTTTCAAGGCCTTGTGCTAAGAAACTATTTTGTCTAATGATACCTTACGATGCATCAAGGAGCTATAGCGGGGTACACCCGTCACTTACTAAGACCATTTTGTTCCTCATATGAAGAGATTGAAACATAACATAAGCATTCATATTTAAAATAGCATACAGAATGTTAATAAATTAATGATAATCCATTAATTGTATAAAAATAACACATCCATAGTAAAAAAAAATCACAAAACCATCAATAAAATATAGAAGATATGATGATAATAAATCAACTTCAAATATGTGTGAATTCTATCAAAGGATGTTGAAATAGATGAAATCAAAACTATTTGAGTGAAATATCACATTATATTTTGAAATCACCTATTATAACATAATTATTAAAGAAAACATTTATTTTCAAAATGTTCTTATAATCATCTTAGGGAAGCTTCGAAAGTGTTATAATGGCTGAAATTAGCCGCACCCGTCATATAAGATAAAAAAACATTCTTACCTGATTTTTTCTAAAAGGTCATAATGTAACATGTTTAGAAAATGAAAAAAAGATTCCTTTAAAAAAAATATAAAATTATAAACAAGGGAATAAATGACTTTAACACATATTATAAGAAATAGTAAAAATGTTTGGAATTTTTTGTTAGTAACACTAATTTGGATGGTTAAGAGGTCCCAGTAGATACATAGGTCTAAACAACCTCAGATAAATAAAGAGATTGTAAAATCTACCCTTACATTGTACTTTTACATGGTTGAGTGTACGTTAACCTCTTTTATAGAAGTTAAATCACTGAAACTAAATTATAAAAGAACTGTATATATAAATATAAAATTATATATGATCTTCTAATTTTGTTTCTTTATATTATTTCATTAGTAAAATTTTTTCAGGTATTAACTAATTTGTTTTCGATATTATGGTTAGATACGTAAGTCATGTTTGTTATGGATTGGATATATTTTATTCATATCAAAAATTATATTACGTTTTTTAACATTATTTTTAATCATAAAATGTAAATTTTTCGTGAATGGTTATGATAGGGAATGAATATCATCGCGTTCGTGGAGATGGAAATCCATATGTAAGAACGAGCGACAATGACAATCTACTGATGCTGAAATCGTATGTAATTGGATAGTATATCTTAAATAAAAATCATTACTATGTTATATTTATTATTTATATCAATTATACTCATTATTATTCCCATCCTAATAATGAAGTCTTGTATAACAAACTACACCATTACATGGAGACGGTACGCCTTACGTAGGCACGTATGGTGACATTGTCATTACTAAAATGGTTTGAATAACAAATATGGTTGTACCATAATTATAATAACATCAAGGTATGTTGAACTTACTATATTTATTATTTTTTAAGGAAATAACAAAGAAATAGGAAGTGAGAGATGAAAAGAACGTTGAAAGATGTGATGAAATTATTACCTCTTCTTTGAGTGCTTCATTTTGATTTAATCAAAAGGGATCATTAGGTCATCTTTTTTATCAATGTAAGGAGTCTAGGTTGAAGTGGGGGAATTTGGGAAGATAATTGAGCACTGGTTTTCTGAGCCAAATGAATTTGGAGGTGGGATTTTGAGATAAAGGGAAGTAACCTTTTATAAAAGAGGTGAGAGTCAGTTATGAAAATCCTGAAATATTAATTTATTATACAGTAGTATTTAATTAATAATGGCCCCAACATTATTTATTTCTTGGCTAAGGTAGTTCTGGATTAGACAGACCTCAAATAATAGGTTCTAGACTAGTTTAGTTCACTATATTAACTTTATCTTTTAGATTTAACTCTTACATAAATAATTTATTTTTTACCATGTATTCTTTTATTATAAAAATAAATGGTTAAAAACATTATATATGAATCCAAAATAACCCAATGTGATTCGTTAAATACATATATATCAATATTTATGTCCTTTGGATGAACCTAAAATTTTTAGGAATATTATATCAATTAATAATATATTATTTTTAAAAAACTTATTTATGTTAATTTTGACACTATTTAGTATTTGGTTATTGTGAATGTCAAAAGAAATCATTATTACTCTGAAAAAAATAAATTAAATCAATCTTAACTTTTAATATTAACCATGAAAAATTATTGTAATGCATCAATTATCTCAATTTTCATTAATTTGGAAATTTATAGTAACAATTATTTTAATCATTCATCAATAAGCTAATTACTGCATCATCATTGTGTCCTAAATAAATTAAATTATTTAATGTAAAAAATTTATAAATAAACTACCATTATGTAGGAAATATTTTTATCTTTATAATGATTATTTATAGTTGAATTTATCCTATGTATAACCAAATATTAAAAATGGTTTATTTATAAAAATTTGATTTTAGCACTTTTAACTATTCTTTAAATAAAATAATATTAAAGGTTTTAATCTAATCTATTTGGATAGAAATGGATCACATTTTATTCCTTTGGTAGATCCATGTCGAATTACACTTATCCAATATAATTAGAAAAATGGGTTAGGGTTCTTATTATATAATTTTTACATTTAATTACACTATTTGCATTTAACCGTGGTAAATAAAATTAAGAAGTTACTATTCACCAAAAATATTTTCACTCATTGAATGACATTTTACTTAATTATTTAAACATTTTCTCTCAAAATTTTTAAATTTAATTCACAGAAGTGGTAAAATTTTCTTTAATGCGAATTTACAATTGTGCCTAGAAGGTGTGTAAAAGACCATAAAAATTTCAAAAAAATATTATATGTCTAATCTTATAATAAAATGTCTATAATGAATGACATTTGAATAATATATGTATTATGAATCTATTTTTTACCATAACATAAATTTTTATATAAGAACTATTATTTAAGTGAAAAATTCAGTTTTTATCTACAACACACTGTTTTCAATATTAATCAAAAATTGAATATTTTCAAAAATATACCAAAAATTATCAAAAATCAAATTTTGATATTCCAAATTCAAATATAATTTATATTTAAAAAAATTAAAAACATATTATTTGCATTAATTAATATCAAAATAATTCTTAATGTCAAAACCAGAAAGAAGGTTTTGGAGAAGTAATTACTATCAAAATATTGATATGTGTTTATGTTGAATTTAAATATGAAATTACATACAATGAAAAATATTGGATTAAATGATAAAAATATATTATAATTGTAATTAGAAACCATTCAAATGTAATTTTTAATACTATAAATTATTTTTATTAAAAAGGGTCTTTTAAATTAAAATTTAGTATCCTAAACTATTCATCAAAATGTCAATGTTATTAGAAAACAACAAAAAATTTATCAAAATAAATTTTTGGTCCTGCTTCTAAACAATAATTTTTATTTTTATTTTGAAAAATAAATGTTTATAATATTGTGTTTTAAATTATTCTCCATTAAAAGGTGGTAAAATTTCATTTTTTAAAAACACTTATTTTTTCTAAAATATTGAATTTGATCATAGAGTATGTCTAGAAAACCGATAATATGGATTTTAAAGTTATACAAATTATATAAAACTCAATATATAGATAATAATATTTATAACTTCTTTTTGAACGACTACTTTTGTAAGACATGGTGCGTTCAAACTCGGTGTTGCGTGTAGTGAAAGCTATTGAATTACATTAAAGAGATTATGTACGTAGAAATCATTATGTGTTATAATGTGAGAATGGAAGGAAAATCATACTTGAAAGTGAGTATCCAAATTTAATTCCTTTTATATTGAAATAAAATAAAACTTTATAAGAAATGATATGGACTATATAATTTATGGTTTATATTAATTTTTTATGGAAACATGTCATATTATTTTAGACCATACATTTATAAAGAAAGAAAATATATGAAGATGGTTATTTTTCCGGTGGTCTTCAAGAAAAATATTAAATTAGTATTTATTATATTTTATATTTTTTCTAAATTATGAGTTATAAAATTCAATATAATTAAAATAACAAAAAATTTTGTTTTAGATTTGTTTTAAAGAAATCAACCATAAATACTATATATCATAGAAAATATTAGTACATCGCTACCAAAGGCATAAAAACCCCCAAGAATGAGTGACATATTTCTCTTGAGGTCTCACTCATTTAGGTGACCTAATCAAAACATACATAAATACTACATATTATATGAATATTCAAAACATCCCACAGTAATACATGCTTGAGATATATAAATGTTTGGTGTCATTAGATAGTAGAAACATAATAATCTTTTTATTAGAAATATTAAATATCTCCAATAATAGTTTTGTCACATTATACAACTATAAAATTATAATAATAATTTAATATTTCATTTTCTAGGGAAATGGAAACATAATAAGTTGTGTTATTATATGCATTTTATGTTTTATCATACGATATAACAGTCAATGATCATTTTAGAGAATAAAATGAGTATTATAGTATGAAAACTAAAATTTCATTCCCAAATACATGAATATAAAATTTTGTATCATGAGAGTATAATATAGAGATAATAATATTCCCTATGTTTGTGTCATAACAGTTTTGTACAAATATAATCGACAATGTCACATTTATGGTCTACCCACCAAGACAATAATTACATAGTTGGATTGGGATAACCATCTATGTGACTTATTGGGATTGGAATAACTTCATGAGAACCCTTCGGAGATTCAGATTACTTCTCTTGTTCTATTTTTTTCTTATGAGTTATAAATCATTAAATAATAAAATCAAGGGATATAATGGATCCACTTATTAGTTAATGAAATATATAAACATATATATATTCCATAGGGACTCGAAATCATTCATTCATCATTCAGATCTTAATTTTTTCCATGTAAAATAAATGGATTCCATAGATATTTCCATAAATCATCATAATAAACAGTCCATAGAAATAAGTTGTATTCAAATATTATAGCACATTTATACTAAGGAAATATTATAATTAAATAATTCTCAAATAGTCAAAAATTACATTATAAAGGGATTATAAATATGATTTGGAAATAATAAGCGATATAGATTTCTTTTATTTATTAAAAATATAACAAATATTAGAAAAATAATAATAGAATATTCATTGATAATAAATGAAAATATTTTTTAAAGATTCATTATGAATTATTTTCTTGATAGTGAGGAGAAAAATTCACAATAAATGTAAAAAAACCTTATTTTAAATCCATCATAATAAAATTGATAATTTACCTATATATAATATTATAAAAATATTACATTAATATTATGTGTAAAAATAAATACAATTTGAAAGTTATATGAATTTTTTTTTTATAAAAGATAATAACATTCCTGAAAAAATATAAATAATATATATATAGTAGAGAAGGAATTTAGACCAAGGATTGTAAATAATGTTGACCTATCTAGTAAACAATATTTTGGTAAAATTTGAACAATGGGGGAATGAAATAACAACAAAAAAATATGAAATAATAACATGATGATAACAAAATGATGGGGTTAATGATATATAGAGACTACAATTTCCCCAATAAAAATTTAAACGTGTAATATCAAAATTAGTATTGATATTACAACATAAACCCTTACATAGATCTTTATATGAGTTAAAAAATTCTTTAACTCATACATAATAAATTTGGTAATGTTATAAAAATATATCAATAAATTATTCATATTTATCTTGCTATATAAAATTCACTTATGGTTTCCTATTTGACTTTTATTAGTAATTCATTATTTAGGATAGTATTTTGAAGTTAACTATACTATATTCATTCATATTTCGATTCAATGGTTCTAGTATATTATTATTTTAAATGTTTATAAAATAATATTCATTTCATAAATATCATAATTATTTATTATAAGAACTTTTAAAACCATACATGTATGGCGCCGATGAAAATTTGAATACATCAATCCTAGAGGAGGAAGTCCATATATACTACAGACCTTTCCATTTTAAAATGGAATGGAGGGAAGGAAATTAAAAAACATTTTATCTTTCCATAATAATTATTAGATAATATTTATTCATTATATACATTAATATGACCATCCAATATAGGTAGTAATGAAAAATAAAATGAATGGCCTTATTGAGGTGGTATTGGGGATATCTGTTTGAATGAAACATTCATTTCCCATTATATTTAAATTAAGTAGGTAATGATTATTCTATAAAAATAGAATAATTTTATTTTAATAATAATAATTATTTTATTATGTTTAGGAGTTTATATAATATTTGAACTATGTGGAATATTAAAGAAACTTAAACGAACACAGTAATATTGATTACATATACCTTCTGAATCCTCTTTTGGAAGTCCTCTTAAACAATATTGGGTTGGTATTTGTTCATACAAGGTCTTATTGGATATTAGGGGAAGATTTGGGAGGAAATTGGTTGATAAGTGGTTCTAAAAGATTGGTAATTGTAGAGACCTGATTTTTTTTCTTGTAAGACGTATAAATATTTATAAATATTATTCTAGAGCTAGACGCTGAGACGACATGCACTTATGAGGCCTGATGTTCCTAGAATTAATTGTATAAAAATAATGAATATATTTTATATTATTACCAAATAGTTAATTAATGAAAATGGTATATCTCTTAAATGGTAGCTCTGAAAAATATTGAGGCTATGTCCGAAATGCGGTTTTTACCCTAGGTGCATCATAAAAATAGATGGTGTAGGACTTTGGGACCCCTCGGTCGTTTGATTTGGGTTAAATTGATGAATTAAATTATTAATTTACCCATTTAATATCTCAAAACAGAATAATGGGGTCCCAAATGAGAAATATGTGATCATCGATGATCTCATAACGTAGGTTTTACCCTACAAAGGGTATAAAAAATTACAGCGTTGGGTGGATGGACTATGTTCCATCGTGAACGATTAATTAAAAAATTAAATAGTTTTTTATTTAATAATTTTATTAATTTCATTTATCCTAATGAGAGGTTATAATTTCATTATTTAGAGGTATTGGACTCATAATTCATTTTTTTACAATGATAAAACTTGTTCTTCTTCTCTCCTCTCCAATAAAGAACCACAAAGAACTAATGACGCGACTTTTGATCCAGGAAAATCGAATAATGGTAAATGCAACAGTGCTCGATGAATGCCTTCTTCACAGACAATTGATCCAATATCTAGGCAGGACTCGTATTTTTTGTTTGTACGACTATGACTTAATTTTGAGCATGGTAATCATTGAATATTCAATTTGTGCCTCACTTCCCAATACTAAAAATTGCAATAAAATTATTTTATCTATTTAAAAAATTTTGTTATTTTTCTTCATTCATCCTTCTAATAGAGATGAGTAATAGATAATATAAAAATTTACCAAGTTATTTTTTTCAAATTCGTTAATCAATCATTTCTCTTCGTTCTCGATCCATTTAGTTCCATATTTTATTGTTGTCGATAGTTCGATAATCAACCCACTGTAAATCGATGTCAAAGAAATCATTGAAACTTCATATAATTAATGCGAAAATAGATTCCTAATCAATATAGGTGAAATTCACATATCACATTTCTCGAACAGATTAGATGGTTGGGATCCAAACATCGGTGAAAAACTAGGTAGCTACTAGGCCTAGGGTATTAGCTTGTGCCAGAGGGGATGTTGGTAGGGGTGGTGGTCTTGTGTGGCTTTAGGGCATGGCTCTGGGGAGGTAGGCTGTTAGGCAGGCTATGGGAAGTTAGCAAGGTTGCATGAGGCAAGCGGTGTGGCTGTATAGGTTATAGTGACAGACAACAGAAGCATTCAGAGGTAGCTTTGGATGGTTATTCGGGTGCGCGGTAGGTGTCCAGGCTGGGTTCGAAGCTGGAAAGGGCTGGAAGATGGAGGATGTCGTCTGGGCGTGTTGAGTCCATAGGAGGCCTGAGGCGACATGGCAATGGCGCATAGAGGCACCAGTGGCAACAATCATGTGAAACCAGTGGGTTAAGGGGGAAACCCTACATGGAGATTGAAAAAATGGGAAATAAATATTTAAAAACAAAAGGATAATAATATTAATATTACAATTATTATTATTATTATTATTTATTTATTTAAAAATTCATGACTCCCTCAAGATACATCCAATCGACAGGCTGTCATCGGTAGAATGAACGTTTTTATAGGGTGGTTGTTTTAAGACCATTCTTATTGTTTCTCCTCAACCCATGGTTTGGACCCAGGAAATGCCCAAGAAATATTTCATTTACTATTATTATTAATTCCTTGACATGCTATAACTTGTGAACATGATGTCCATTTTAAATGTCATTAACAGCGATGTTAGCCTATATTTTAGATAGTTGATTCAATTGCAACATTTGATATTAAAATCGGATTCATCACATGGGTCCACAAAAAAACCCCAGTAATATTTTGTTAATATTGTTACAGAGTCTTACATCGATCGTAACTCTCCTATAACACATCAATATTGGGTGTCATTAGCATTGTCATGACAATGACACTGTTACGAAAGATTCGGGACTAATTGAAAGTGTTTAAACCAAGGTTTATGTTCAGACATGACAAATCCTGATTCACGTGCATTTTTGTGGAATGCGACCTTTCATCGGGTATCTGTTATGGGAGAAGAAGTGGTCGATCATGTTGGTTTTTCATAGAATATCACAATGAACCGATCCATATAATTTGATTCGAGACAAGGGAATGGGTACTATGGGAAATCATTTATGTGTAGTGTGGTGACATGATACGTTTCTATCGGGGTCTGATTTGGGCGTGTGAATAGTCTACCTCACCTGTTTTTCCACAAGAATTACAATGGTGGGATATTTTAGGATTTGTAGATCCTCATTAATAGTCTCATTAAATGTTGATTTTTCATGATGGTATGTACTGAGATGAATTCTAATTACTATAGTTTTGTTCCATTATTAATTTCCAATATCCAACAAGGATGATGATAGTTACTCGATGATTTTCAATGAGGCACCTTCCAACAAAAATGGGGAGAGGAGATTTGGGATTGTTGTCCAGCAAGTCTGGGCAATGGTGTTCCCCATTGAAAGTATCTGGTTTATCCTATAGATATGCTAGTAAGTGGTGTTCACCAATGATAGTACCAGGAATACCCTCTATTAATTCTAGGAAGTGGCTTTCCCTAATGATAGTTCTAGGCTTACCCTATAGCCAATTTGGGTAGTGGCGTTCCCTAAAGATAGTATTGGGCATACCCATTAGCTCGGATAGAAAGTGGTGTTCCCGGACAATCATGTTGAGTTTACACTCTAATGGGACTTGGTAGAGGTTTTCCTCAATGACTAATATTGAAGGACACTCGTCTATTTAGAACAGTAATGAGGAGCGGTTTTCCATACAAAAGGACTCATGAGAAAGAAGGACTCTTTCCATACTGAGACACATCGTTGTGATGTGACTCAAAATAATGAGGGAAAGTTAGTGATGCCTATAGCAGACAATATAAAGTTGTGGTGACATGAGACCCCTTTACTATTGCCTCCTAGATACTTTAGATGAGATTTGGGACATCTTAGATGGTTATTATCTTATATCATATGGCTACTCACATTCATGGGATGATCTATTCAATGTAGATCCCCTCACTCCCCCATTTGGGATTCTGTTAATGAGCATATCTAATTTTGGGTGGAGATACAATCTTCTATCCACTTTTCCTATACCTTGTTCTAATAATGGTCATCTTATATTATATATAATACTTCTCCCCTCATTAATACCCCTCTTACTAATCCCTCAAGCATTCGGGGAATCTTTCTAAGTATATTTATACTCACCCATGCTTGGTCTTTTCCCACACTTGGTGTGACCTTCCAGACCACAAACATGAGTATTGTGACTTGAATGGATCTGGGGATATAGGGTGCATGGTATGCATGTGGTGGTCATTACTTGGGATTCAGGATCAGGGATCTCACATGTGTTCTACATTTCTAAATATTGATGGGGTGTGAACCCATTCTGGTTTGGAATGAATTTTTTCACTATTGGAAATAAATTCATGTTACAGAACCTGTTCATGTACATTTATATAGATCGATACATAAATGTTTGGACTCATTTTAGAGTAGTGTTAAACTTTTCATTCTCTTCCCTCTCCACATTTGCGTTGATTTTCCCACGTGTTTTGGTACTATTTTGAATGAAATGGAATCCCATAGTGTTTTATGCCTTCGGCGCTAGTCTCTAGCCCCAGGCCTATGGAGGAAAGATTGAGGAATTTGAAGATATAACCTTAGTATGGGTTGGATCAAGACAAAGTGGTATCAGAGTTGGTTCAACCCTCTGTATGTTGTTCTATAATTTCTTTAAAAATGGTCTTGGTTGGGTTTAGTATAATAATTTCGAAGTGTCTTGAGAGATGATCTCAAGATAGAGTGTCTAGTGATGGTACGGGTGACCGATGTATTCATTCACCCAGATCCTAATTACCCGCATATTGACATTGAACCCCGAGATATATATTGATGGGAAAAATGGTACATGAATTATATAGGATTGCCTCTTTGATTGTCCCACCCGAGTCATCTCCCCAATGTTGTTTGTATATAGATCTGCTCATCAGATTGTGGTACTATGTAAAAACATTGAAGATGTATTCATGACAATAGTCATCATGGATACTAGATACTATTCGAGACGACAATCTTTTCAGTGATGAGGCGTTAGATCAGGTCCCATCATGCAAGCCCATTTCTCTATGTGGGTAGCTAGCAGCACTCCTACCTGTGGAGAAGAAGACAACCCCAGAAGAGGTGGTTGAGTATGTGCCCAAGCTGATAACATTTCGTGAGTTGTAGTAGAGGAGACCTCAGAGGTTCTTCTATGATCTAGTCTCTCAGATAGTGGATCTTTTGATATATTATGTGGTCCACCTATATAGGATTTTACATACACCATTAGATTAGATGGTGGCTTGGGAAGCATAACATTTCCCTGGAGCGGCTGGACATTTTTGGATCTTCGTTACTCAGATAAATGATGAGTTGGAATTTTCATTGGATAACTTCAATGAAATACATAATAATGAGTTTAACCCCTCCTTCATGCACTCTATTATACTTCAAGATCTACTACATTTACTGAAGGGAGGGATGATGGTGATTGAGTATGCGAATAGGTTCCCAAACCTCAAATGCTACTCCATTGACATTCTCCATAACAACTACTATTGTGAGTGGATGTTTTCTAAAGTAAAACACTGAGAGATCCATACTATAATATAACCATTGTGCATCCCCGCCTATGTGGGGGTGTTGGAGTAGGAGATGGTGACAGAAAGAATCATGTCACACCATGTGGTTGATTCTAGTATAGATTGAAACAGGGCTAAGATTTCAGTCATAGATTGAAGACATTAGTCGACAAGATCGTGGTTTAGATGATCTTCAATGATCAGTCACAAGAACATGGCCATATGGGGCCCAGACCACGTAGCAGAAGAATGGTTTAAGAGTCCCTCTTAATTGTGCACTCATGGATCATTTGTTTAGAATATTCCCTTAGTAGGATTGGTAGGATGTCTTAGGTTCATATAGTGAAATATTTTTCTGACAGGTTAACTTCACTATATCTAACCCTTAAAGAGAATTAAGGTACAACTTTTCATCAGTCAATTGTGATCATTCCTTCACTTCTCGAGCACATAAGACTGTTTTGGTTTTGATGCATCGACTGTGTAATCCCATGTGACCAAATATCATTTGTTGTTTTACCAAAATGAATTTCTGAATGAGGGAATCTCATGAATCTTTTCTAGGAGAAAAACATATAATTACATACCATCCCATTGGTTGACATGCTGTGACAAGTATAGAAATGTCGAGGTGTTTTTCTGGGAGTGAGATAGCTATGTGTTGGATCCTTTTCCCTAGTGGTTTATCTAGTTATACTTTTCTAGGAATACAATTTTTAATGATTGAATAATATATAGACGCAGTATTTTCCAAATTAGACTTTGGAATATTTGTAAATATTACTCTAGAGTTGGATGCTGAGACGGTGTGAAATTCTGAGACATGATGAGCCAGAAATTAATTCCATAAATATATTGAATATATTTTATATCACACACAAAGAGTTAATAAATAAAATGTGATATCTCTTAAATGATACATTAGATTAGAAATATGAGGCTATGGTTTAGTCCATAATGTATTTTTTCCCTTGACACGATATAAAATTAATCAGTGTGGGAAATTAGGACCCCTCTTTTGTTGGATGTGTGTTAAAAGGATTAATTAAACTATTAATATATTCATTTAATTGATCAAACCCGAATAACTCATATATGGGGGCTTAATGAGAAATATGAGACCACCGATAATCTCAAAACATAGGATTTACATCTGCCAGCATATAACCTTTGTTGGCATCATGATGTTGGCATGAGTTTCAACGTGAACGATTAACTAAATAATTAAATTAATGTTTATTTAAATATTTGATTTTTTTAACCTAATGAGATTTAAAAAATTTATTTTTTAGAGGGGTTGGCCTCATAATTTTTTCTTCTAATGATGAAAAACCATCTTCCTCTCCTCTCCTCCCCGTTGATGAATAATGAAGAACGAACGATGAGTCTTTTGTTCCAGGCGGATCGAAGAAAAGACAACACAATGGATCTCAAAGAACACGTTCTTCACAAATGACTGATCCAATATCTAGGTTTCACTAATCTATGGTTTCATTATTCCTATGATTAATATATGAGAATATTTATAATATATTCATCAATATGTACTTTCTTATATCATCCCATAAATTAAAATAATTTTTTTTTCAGTTTATAAATTATATTTATTGTTATTTTTTCATCCTTCTAATGGGGAAGAGTCAAGGAAAATCCAAACAGCAACCAAGGTCATTTGTGGAATTAGTTATTCATTCCTTTCTCTTCTTTCTCCCACAATTCATTGTGATATTATATTTTGGTCAGTGGTTTGATTGAAAAATAACTATGAATCGATGTAAAATATATAATTGATATATATTATCATTAATGAGTATATAGATTCATTATTAATCGAGGGGAAACTATCGAATGGAATTTCATGAGCATATCGGATGGTTGGGATCTGACCGTCGGGGAAAAACTGGGAATCCATGAAGCCTAGGGGTTTGGCTAGTGGGAGAGGGGCTGTTGGATGTGGTAGTGGTCTGGTGTGGCTTCAGGGCAGGGTTATGGTGAGTTAAGCGGCCCTGAAGGCCATGTAGAGGCAATATAGTGGCATGAGGATGGCAGTGTGGTGGTCCAGGTGGTAGCATCTCAATATGGTAGTGTTCCAAGGTGATTTCAACTAGTGGTTTGAGTTCACAGAAGTTGTCTAATAGGGGGTTTGAGCCAGTGGATGGAGGAGGCTGCCATGGCATGTGGAGCCAGTTAGAGTCCAGAAGGGGCAGGGCTGTGGTGAAATGAAGCACTAGGGGCTATGGTCACCTAAAACAATGGTTCATATGGGAAACCCTAAGGGTTTATTGAAAAATTGGGAAATAAATAATTAAAAGAATAATAATAATAATAATAATAATTTATTGAAGCATTCATGACTCTATCAGGGTGTGTCTGATCGTTGAACTATTAGTGGCAGAGTGACACCATGTATAGGGAGGCCCTATTGAAATATTCTAGATGTTCCTACTCAACCCTCAAATGGGACACATGGAACACCAAAGAAATAATCTTTTTAGTATTATTATTATTAAATCATTTACCTTCCATAAGTCATGTGCATAATGTTTTTTTAATTGATGTTATAAGCAATGTTAACCTATCTTTAAGACGGTCGATTCAATTCCAATGTTGGATAATAAATTTGGATTCATGACTTATATCCTCAAAAACCCCTGATAATATTATTGTTATTATGGTAGTACATTCTTCAATCGGTCATAACTCTCCCATATGATATCTGATTGGTGAAATGTCAGGGGAATTGTGACAATGGTATCGAGGTAATCATTTTAGGACTAATTGAAGATGTTTAATCTAATGTTGAGGTGCTGACCCAATGAAGCATGATTCACACGCATTATGGTGGAATGTGACTTCTCACTGGGTATATTTTTTGTGTGAATGAGTAGTATGTCACCTGAGATTCTCTAATAATACCACAATGACATGGTAGATATAATCTTTTTTAGGACTGAGGCAGGGGTCCCATGGAACATCATTGAATAAAAACTTGATGACATGAAATATTTCCATCAGGGGTCCTATTAGGTGAGTTGTTAGTCTACCACGCATGTTTTTCCTCATGGATCACAACAGTGCTAGCCATTTGGATGTGAAGATACTTATTTGTGATCTCATTAAATGTGGATGTTTCAGGATGGTACATGTAGAGACGACCTCCGATGACTATGATGTTCTTCCTCGATGCTTTTCTGAGAGTTACCATCTAGCTGGGATGATCAGAGTTCCATGATGCTTTTTCAAGCGGCACCTTCCAGTAGGGATGTCCAGAGTAGATTTGGGATTACCCTCTAGCTGTCTTGGGTAGTGGATTTCCCTGACAACAATACTGATCTTACCCTCCACCTGTTGTGGGAAGTGGTGTTATCTGATGATAGTATCTGTCTTAGTGTCCAGCTTGGATGGGCAGTAGCATTCCTCAACGACAGTACAACACATACACTCTAGATGGGTCGGGTAGTGGTATTCCCCAACGATCGTGCTGCGTTTACCCTCCAGCTGGGCTACAAAGTAGTGTTCCTCAAATACAACTTACGTCGGACCCTTGTCTATTCAGAGTAGTGATGTGGAGTAGTTTACTTTCCCTATAACTCATGTGAAATACGAGCGCCTTCACTATTAAGACACATCCTTGTGACGCGGCCCAAAACCATTCGGGTGAGTATGTACCACCCAAAGAAGACAATTTTTAGGTGTGGTGACATGATCCCACTTGACTTGTGCATTATAAGTTGTTGAAATTATTTTTGGGACATCGTAGATGATTTTTATCTAGGATGTGACAGCTATAGACACTTTTGGGATGAGGTGAAGAATTTAGAACCCTTCACTCCCTCGTATGATATTCCTTGAATGTGAATATCTATTATGGGGGGGATCATTACTCTTCTACCCACTTTTATTGTACCGTATTCTCATATAGTACTTCTACTATTATATCTATTATTTTTACCCTCTTGAGTATCTCTCGTACAGCTCCCTTGAGTCATCATGGAATCCTATTGTGTATCTTTATAATCACCCATGCTTGGGATTTTCTCGCACATGGTGTGCCTTTAAAGATGAAAAAATGGTTGATTGTGACTTCAAAAGGGATAGGTATATAGGGTCCCTAGACTTGGTGCAGTGGTCATGAATTGGGATTTAGAATATGGTCTCTCTCAGTTGTTTTACATTTGTACATGTTGTTGGGATGTGGAACCTTTCTAGTTGGGCATGTATTTATTCACTTTTTTCTTTGATTTCACTTAAAATTATCTATTCTTTTACCATTTTAGATGATAAGTAATATATTTTTGGTTTCCTTTTATAGTATTGTTGTATATTTATTTATTTTCCATATTCAGTTTTTTATTTAGTTGGATATGTGTGTGTGTTCTATTTCTTATGAATATTTCTCCCCTAGCATGTTGTGCCTTCATTTCTAGTCGTCATCCTCTTCTTTATGAAGGCAGGTCTGGGGATGTTTCCACTTGAGCCCCAATATAGGTTGGGTCAGGACATTAATATTATAGGAGAGGTGGCCACCTCATATATTTGAGGGTAGTGGCACTATTGTAAATATTAATAAATTTTTTATATAGTAAATATCATTCTCAATTGAAAGTACAACCAAATTAAAAAAATATACAAATATATTATTATTTTGGGTCAAAATAACCTCATAAAATAAATCTTGTACCACTTTTAGTGACATGGTTGGACTTATCTATTACACTAACTATTTTACATGTCTGACCTTAAACATTGGGATACTATTTTTACACTGGAAACTAATTTGTTTGTAAGAAATAAAACAAAACATACAAAAAATTTATATATTATAGTTCCAAATATGGGATCAATTTTACTAGGTTCAATATTAATTGGTTTCATATTTATTTGTTATATCCATGTAGAATATTTTTTTAAATTATTTTTTGAAAAAAATTATCTTTAATTATTAAAAATAATTTATTCTTTGTAATTTATAACTGAAAACCTTATATGAATATTAATTTATGTTTTGGAATATTTTATCAAAACATTTCATTAATTTTTTTTATCAGTAGTGATTAATGTAATTTACTAATGTAAAAATAAATGACACATAATAATAGCTTAAAAACCCCATTATTAAATATAATTATTTTACCATTATTTCAAATCAAATGATAATATATGTGTGAATTATAATAAATTTTTTAAAATATGTGAGTAATAATCTTCAATAAGTTTAACACCCAATATGAGGTAAATTATATTTTAAATTAAGGAACATATAAATAAGAGAACGATTTGTAAATAAAGAATATTTATTCATAAAAAATTTTGTAACTAGTATTTCATATCCTTACTAAATAAGATAATAGATTTTGTTTGTTTAATTTATTAATTAAAAATTAAATTTTATTTATTTCCTTCTCAAAATTTTTTTTGAATAAAAATATATTACAGATAAAAGTTTATAAATTATTTTATATTGAATAATTACAATTATTATTATGTAAGTTAGAACAATTTAGTTTTATCGAACAATTTATTTTATCATTTTAATAATATAATTAATTTTTCATCAATGTTAACTGTTGTGTTCATCATAATCTAATAAACTCAAAAAATTTATGTTAAACTAATATATATTTTTGAATACATGGTGTGTTTCATTCTATAATCATTAAATAATATCTCTCTAATAATTATATTTCTATAATATAAGAAAATGATGAAACTTTAGACTTAATATGTCCTCATGTTCCAATGCAGTTTCTACAAATGCATAAATTTACAACAACAAATTTAGTTATTGGGATTTTCTATTTTCTAGAACACATTATATTCAAACAAAATTCTCCACCAATTGTTTCTAATGTCATATATCATCATCAAGTATTAGGTCCTCTAATCTCAGTATATGTGAATATTCATGTGCATACAACTGAAACAAGTGATACATGGAACACATCATGTCATCAATATATATTTAATTGAAGTCCGAATTGATAAAATACCATTCGGATATGATAAATTACCACAAAGAGACAATGGTATTATGTGATCAAAATTCCCTTGGTGATTTGTGTCAAAAAGATCTTCAATTAAGGTATTCGATGGAAAACATTATCACAATATATAAACTCTTCATGCAATTGAATATTTATAGAATTACATTATGGTTGAATTCGAGTAACCATAATGTTATGTTAAATAAATCTATCATTCACAACTAATTCATTACCTATATTATATCCTAATATAGTTCACTATCCTACTCTGTTCAAACACGTAAGAGTTCTTTATTTAATTCCATAGAGATATTCATATGGAGATATATGAATGAATGAATAAAAACTACTATTATATATAAATTAAAAAAAGGTGTTATTATCCTTATTCTTTTTAATCAAAATATAATGCCCTCAGTATAACTTTTAGGTTTTTAATGAAAACATAGCATAACAATATGTTTGGGGATTATATATGTAGATAATATTCAAATCAATATTCAATGATTATTTAATAATTCTCTTAAACATCGAGGTAATGAATAGATATCAACCTTATAAAATTGATAATGGTACTCCATTAAAATTTAAAAGTTCATCAATTTATATCCTATCAAGTTATTCAATTGTGAAGTCTCATCTGATGGAAATAAAATGAAATAAATTTATAAGGAAGTCGATTTAAAATTAAATTAAGTTATGGCATTCATATGTCCTGGATTTTCCTATGATAAAATCCATGGATATGGTTTTCCATATCCATAAACATATGGGGATTGGTTATGTAAACCCCTTTTTATTCTACAATTTATATTTATCTTACTGTCATATAATACATTGACATATATACTCTAAAATATTCCAATTTGATGATTTCACAATAGAAAAGCTATTTTAGGTATCTATACATCAATTTTATTCTAAGATGGATTATGGATGATTAGTTATATGTTACATAAAATAGTTCAATCATCCATTATATTTTTTAATCGAGACATTTGTAATTACTTAATCATATCATTAAACCATGGTAAATGTTAATATTTGAAACAATCCTTTTTTTCTGATTTTTATTCATACATATCGACTAATTTAATATTCAAATAGATATATGGTGGATCATTAATTTGTGTAAGATACTATTTCACACACACCTTCATGACTTCAGGGTTGGTCCTCTTAAAATCCGTATGAAAAGGTTCTCTATCCATATCATTCATATATATGGCAACCTGGTCCTTAAAACTCATAGTATCAACCCCTAGATCAACTTCCTAGGATTAAAATACAAATATAAGTCCTGATATTTTATCAACTCCAGAAGTATACTTTGTAACATATTTAACTTATTCTATGCATATATATACATTAATATTTTATGGTTTCTATGTATATCACACGCATCACCAAAAAGATAATTCATCTATATTTTAAATACCAAAAATAACAATGCAGGTGGTAAATATTTATTTGGGTAATCTTCATTATAAAATTTTAATTTGTGTAAGGATTATGCTACCATCATGTCATTTTTTATAAGGAAAAATCTCAAATACATCATTGATGCTTCATTGTATATCATAATCACATTTCCACTATTGGTTAATGTAGTTTTATTGTCACAAACCAACCTTCTCTTTATCTATTTGATATTTTCATCACATTCACAGTTCTAATGTATATTCAATACCTTATTTGTCAAAATGGAAAGTCATTTTGATATCCCGGAGAAATTTATCTCCCAAAGTTGATGATATTCATCAAATCTGAGAGGAATACTGATCTCAATCATAGTGTATGGTATCAGTATTTTTTTATAACAGTCTTCACATATGTTTCCATTAATATACCCTCATATTTAATTAAATTAACTATGTATGATAATATTTATTGATAGAATTTTCATTTTCTTAATTTAGAAATTGATTATTTTTCATGATGGTTTTGAGCATAATCCACAAATTATCTATGTGGTTGTGGTTTCACACGTAATATTTGATAACATAATCAATAAATACTACCTCAAACTAAAGAAGATAATATCTAAAGACTTCATTCATTATATCTTAGAGATATTGTGGGAATTGGTTTTTCTGAATAGAATTATTATAAATTAATATTTTTCATATTGTGCATAGAGTAATATCTTTGGTATATCTTCTCTTTTTTTATCAATGTTTAATGATATATAGAATGTAGTTCAATTATTAAAATGTACCATGGTTATATTAGTTGGAAAAACAAGTCATTGATATTGGTTAGAGGATAATTTTCCTTTATGGTGATATGGATTAGTACACGATAGTTAATGTAATTTTTAATGTCCCCATATTAATTATTAGAAAAAATAACACGTGAACCCCATTTTTACCCCCTCGTTTTCATGAATACCTTTTCTATATTCTTTAAGATGTTCTTCTTAAATTATTGTATCTCAATTTTAGTAATTATATATGGGTTATTTCGAATAGTTGTATCATTTGGTATGACTGCTATTGAAAACTAAACTTCACGATTTATGGGAATACTAGGAAACACTTCAAGGAACATATTAGTCTATAATTTTAAACTAAGTCTACCATACATAGTTAGTTTCTCCCCAACAATTAGATCTAGATACCTCTTATGAGTAAGTACTATGAACTATATAATGGATTTAACTTCCAATATTGGTTCAAATTCATCCTTCAAATGAGAGATTACCACACGGTGATTTGTGAGATCTAATTTGGCTTCTCTTACTTTGAAATTGATATGGGATCTATATAGAGGGATCCAGTCCATTAAATAAAATGTATCAAACCTTACTGAATGGTGAATGATAATAATATTATGTTGAAAATTTGGATAAAAATATATCATTGATGTGTTATATATTTGATATAAAATCACCACAACATTAGGGGTTTTCATTAATTATTCAATATCAAATCATTTTGTTGGTGCTGTGACAAACCTTGAAAATTTTGTTCTTTTAAAAGAGATTTAAGAATATGAATCAAAAAATAAATTTTTTAGAATTTAAGTTGATGATAAGTGTTAATTTCACCAGGTTTTTCTTGTGATCTAAGATATTAGTTGACCATTCATAGGCCGTCCATTTTTTCATTTTATTGAGTAAGATTCTAATGTCGATAATATTTATTTCCACTTGGTTTGTATCAGTTTTCTTGGGAATAATGACTATACTCCTCATAAGAAATCATTAATGTTTTGGTGTTAAATTTTTATTAAATTTTATTTGATATAAATCTCATAAAAAATATGGTGTTCTAGGAAATTTTCTTCAACGGTGAAATAATCTATCAATCCCATTGACAAAATTTTCCCATTACATCATTCAGAATTTTCATTAGAAAATGCTATTTATTTTCATTCCCCATGGGTAATATAATTTGATTTTCCTAAAAACTAAATTCATGATATTCTTATCTAAAAATATATAAAAATAATGAGATTCTATACTGACCATTTTTACAATAGAAGGGTATCTTTCAATTTCATCATCGATATCAATGTCTCATATAGATAATGCCTTTTAAAGACTTGGTATTTAGTAAGTATGAAATTCTTAATAGTTATTATTGGTTTGATGTGAAATATTGAATCTTAATATTCATTTCAACTGATGTTTTCCCCATATGTTATAATTTATTAATCATCCTCAATATTCAAAGCTAGTAATTCACTATTTATTTAAGTTTACGGAGTTTGGGGAAAAGACAAAATGATTAATATATTGATAAAACTATCCCATGCCATGTGGTCAATTTTTTCCTCTTACATCTTATTCATGATATGATTCAAAAATAGATCATATTCACAATCCAAATTATAAACCACTAAAAAACCATTTAATATTTTGATCATTAGATAATAGGAAATAGGTTTTTTATATCATTATTCCACCACCATGATTTATTAGATGACTATGTAATGGGTGTTAGACATTGTTACAATGGTGAAGTTGTTTTATCCTTTTCACATTTCAATGTTATGAATTTTTCAAAATATTATTCAGACATTAATATATTATAGTGATAAATGAGAAAAATTTTGGAATCCAATATCTCATTTCAATTGGTTTATGATGGGGGTGGTCATTGAATTTTCCATAACATTCACTATTTATATAACTCGTTTTAGTTCTAGTCATGGGATAAAAAATGGTTAGTGTGACTATCAATCAACATTGATTAATGAAATTAATCATATTATAATGAATATAATTCATAATAAGTACCACATTATGGCACTTTCCACCAACCCATTACATTCTAGGTTAATCATGTATCACAGTCAGTAATTTATTTTAGGTTCTACTCCCTTATAAATATTAAACCTATTAATAAACAATATCTAAACCATGATTTGATACTAACTATTCTGACACAGTCATTATAATGAAATATATTACATCATTTGTGATGAATATTCCAACTGTATCTGAATTCAAATGAATATGACATGTTTAGTTTCCATGGAGACATGATATATAACCAACCAATTTATGGAAAATATCTAACATTTACTAAATAATTATACTGACATGGATCCCATATAGACATATGACACATAAAATAATTCTATATAACAGTTGGAATTGGCAATATCTGAAGGGGAAACATTGGATTCATAGTACGTGTACACATTGGAGATATCATTAAAAGATCATAAGTGAGCCTAAGTGGACCCAAAGGCTATGAGCACCTAAATTTCATTCCCAATGACATAAATCTAAAATCACCTATCATGGGAGAAAAACATATTAATGGGAATATTTTATATAATTTTTCATAATTTGTTTGCCTAAATGTAAGAATGAAATTCTAATCTCAAGGATAAAAACTAAGAAATTCATTACAAAGTAGGATTAGGATTACAATTTGGGATTCAGAAAATGACCCATATGACCTCTTATGCTTGGGTTAAGCAACCATTTTCCAAATTATTCTAATGAAAGAAGAAATGTTACCGAATTTTAGAAGGTTATTTAATAGACCCACCCAACATATAAAGATAAACCACTCATATATATATTCTATAAAAATATGATGAAATTTATTATTCCTTTAATGTATAATTAACCCTTTTAATTTTTTATGAATATACTCATAAAAAATATTCATAAAATTTCATAATAATGTTTGTGGGTGGTATAATTATATAATATCCCTAGTAATGAATAACTATTATAAATATCCCTGACATAGATGACCAAATATTTTTATTAAATATAGTGAAATATTCATTTCAAATAAAGAGATATATTATTTTACTTTTATTAATTTTTTTAAAAACTTGAATATACTCGATCCTTGGTATTATGATTTTTTAAAACAATGCAATTATTGTATAAATGATTAGTAATGAATAATTTTGGGGATAGAAGGATAATTTTTTCAGGTAGTAAATATAAAATATTATTTTTGTCCTTTATTCATAAGGAATGAAAATATATATCCATATATAAAAATTTAAAGAAGTTAATTTCACATACATTATAAAAATTCAAAGATAGCTAAAAATAACACAATAAATCATTGTATTAAGGATAAAAATATTCTTGAATAAATTTAAATAATACTGTTATTGAATAAGACTACTTCCTACTAAAGAGGATAAAGAAGGTAATATTTTACAATAAACATTTTTTGAATTTAATTTTTAATTAAATTTGAATTAAAATATACCCATATATCTATACATCCAAATTTTATATATTTTAGAAATGGATTTTTTATGATATATGCAGGTTATATAATATCACCTATATAAATTTAATAAGGAACAATCGATATTAAATTTAAAATTGTGACATAACACTTACCTCAATATTCTAATTAGATAAAAATTATCATAATTTCCATATAATTAATTTAGAATTATTATTAATGTATATCCAAATTATATTTATAATTATAATAATAGATTCCATTTTCATATAAAAAATTATATTTCTTTTACTTATAACTCACTTTTAGTATTATTTATGGGTATTAACTATTTCATTTACCATGCATGCTTCGATTCAATTATATATTTCCTTACCATTTGGATTGGGTTTTGGAGGATTAATAATTTTATAAATAATATATTTATTTAATATATAAAAATTTTATGAATCCTGGTTTTTGAGGGTATGACAAATGTGATACAACATTCCATGAGGCGATAGTGTACACACTCACATGAGAAACATTTCAATTTTAAAATATATGTTATCGAATTAAAATGGATAATAGATTATCTTTTAAAAATAATAAGTATGTCATATATATTATATATATTTATTCAACCAACCTTTATAATCATCCATGATATTTGGTGATGAAAAATGATATTCATCGCTTCGTGGAGGACGTTGTCTACACTAACTCGTGGGAGAGACATTCATTTTAAAATAAATATAAATGAGGTAGATAAAGATTATTCCAAAAAACAATTAATTACACTATTGATATAGATTCCATTTTATGGGGTTTTTATATATGATTTAGATGAGGATGATGATGAAATAATCCCAATAGATCTCTATCATGTTAATTAATACTTATTTAGGTATCCACATTAGATCTCACTTTAAGTCCTATTAGTTGTGTATTTTTGAGAAAAAAAAATATTTTATTGGGGGGGGAGATTTCACTAGTGATTTTGTTATATATTGTTTTAGATATAGTGTTAAATATTTACAAATATGCTAGGAGAGTGTGTGCCCTTTTTTATTTGAGAGGAGTAGAAATCATAAAAATATATTATGAATAACTAAAAATAACAAATTTCATTATCATTAGAATATAGAACCAAATTGATAAATATAAAAATATATAATAATTTAGTTTCTATGTAAACTCCTAAAGTAAAATTTATTCATATTTTCATAATATTTGTTAATTTACATCTGTGTTTAACTATTTATCATATTTAACATTCACCAATGTAACTATATTTCTACATAGGTAACATTATTTTAAGACCATAACTGAAATAGAACATACATAAACAATGTAAAACAATATATAAAATATAAAAAAAATATTATTATATTCAATTTCAAAATGTGGTGAAAATAAAGTAGGTTTTTCTCATAAAAAATATAGAAGATCATTTTTTTTGATAAAAATGTATTCTCATGTATTCAAATGGTTTTATTCTCACTCCATTCATAGTGAAAAAGAATTAGTTTACTATTAAATTATTTATTGAATATATTATATAAAAATCTGATTTAAATTATTCATCAAAAGTTATTTAGGTAACTTATTATGGTTAAAATACAATAGAAAAATAAAACAGTTTCTAAGAGAACATTTCCTCTAAAATTCAAATGATTTTATTATTGTTTCTAACCAATTAAAATTAAATATATTAACGTTATTTAATATTTATACATATATTAAAAATAATTTTACATATTATTGATACGAATAATAATATTAATTATAATTATAATATAACATTTTAGAAATAAGATATATTTATATTTTTTTAGATAAGATAAATTAGGGTAGTAATTAAATTCATTGTGTAACCATTTATTGTATAAATGCAGATGATTTAATTATTTCATTAATAATATTTCCCAATATCATTCATCAAATGAATTAAATTTATCAAGAAAAATAATTCAAAAAAACTGAGAAAATTTATATACATTCAATGCCACTTTTTATAATTGAATAACAAACCATTTATTATTTAGGATAATATATTTTTACCTGCATGTATTGTATTTTTTTATTTATGGATGTTCAATATTGTATACAAAAAAATATATCAAACACATTAAATTTTTTTAAGAGTATAATATAATTTGAAATTACATGGTGTTACATAATCTCCCTAACTCAACATATTCCTAACACCAACACCCTTTTTGTTTAGTTTGATAGCCACTTACCCCTTCACATATCAATTATTATGACCCCCTCTCACCTTAAAAAAATCTAAACAACTAATTCTCTATCCAAAAAAACATATATAATGGAATGGGTGTTTAGGTAAGGTTATATAGGCCTTTCTCCGACCTAACATGGGGTATTTATTTGTACTGTTGTATTGAGGTAGTGGAAGGAAGTGTAGAGTAGTTTTATTTTTTGAAAGAATGTGTTGAGAGATAGAATAGTATGTAACCAAGAAAATTCCCAATTAAACTATATTGGGTGGCCATTAGAGTTCTCGTTAATGTGGCAGTGCCATTGGCCCAACCACTGGTAATCCGCTGTAGGGGCATTAGGACCCTAGCAGTTTCAACCCATGTATAAGTGAGGACCACCGGAGTCTATATGGTCTTTATATGTTTTTTAAAATATATTTTTAATTAAATAATTAAATCTATTTTATATGTTTGTGGTGGGTGTATTTTAACATGAATGACATATTACCCATTTTCAAATATGTTAATATCATCAAATTGCATATTTATATCATTTAAGATCTATTCTTAAACTTTTCTATCACAGGGGGTCGCTATAGCTAAAGACCAATTTCTGTTATAAAATACCTCTGTTATGATTTTTTTTGTTAAAATATTGGTTTTTGAAATTTCTATATGGGTTTTTAGATTCTTCTTCTACATGTCAAATGTATCTATCAAATTGGGTGAGCTAGAACAACTATTTATAATTTAGGTGGCTCCTGGATGTTCCATTTGTTAATATGAGTTTATGATTCGTCTGATTTGTGAGCAATTTTTTGGGAGAGTGGGTGATAGTAAATGAAACAACATGATTTTTTGGTTCAAAGGGGATATCCTGAGATATTCTCATTCATTAAATAGAATGTAAATATATATTTATGGGCCATTCATGTATTATGGATTTTTTAATTTCAAGCAATTTTTTGATTTTTCGATAAGTCATGTAGCATGGAATGTGTTTGTTGATATAGTCATTTAGGGATGTTTCATTTGTGACCCACATTACTATTTAGTAATGTGGTTTGTATATATAGTTTGTGGTAAAGATGATGACAATAATTGGTTTTGGTTGAGGTTAGTCCTGAATGTCTTTTTGTATAATGATTGTTATGTACCTCACAATAGGTATATAGAAATCAAGACCCTATACCATGAGAGGGAACCATTTGGGGTTGTCGACTATTGGATGATTTGTGGTTTCTTTGAATAATGAGAAGTATATGGTAATAATATTGATCATTGAACGATTGAACGAGGGATAAACCATAAATAAGATTATGAGAATTGATGGGAAATCATGATTACTAGTTCGATGTTCTTCACTCACCATATGCCTTGTTTTTATTTGGGTTGAAGAACTGAAAATGTTAAAAATAGAGGGATATATTGGTTATTAATGTGTTCATTATTTGTTATTATGTTGTGTTAAAGTAGTTAAATGGGATTTATGTGATGAAATTAGCTTCCTGTAAGAGTATTCAAATGATGAGGGTATCATACCACTTTGAAACACGATGAGGTAGGTATTCCTCTCTATCAAGGATAGTCATTCATAAATTAAAGAGGTATTTGATTAATATTTTAGCTTCATATTTTTCATATTATATATAACCATATATTTATGTATATTATAAATGATCACTGTTAGTTTTTTATTCTATTTTGATACTCTGACTATCCATAGTCCATATAGTATAAATATAGACATTATGTCTTATAAAACAAGAAATGGAATGGTCCCTCTAATAGGTGAGCAATAGGCTGGAGGTGCTGTGGACAACCAACTGGAAAACTAATAGAATTTAGTGATAGAAAATGATATTTTAACCTAAATCATTGGAGTTATTATTTTATAAATGTATTATATATCTATATAGGTATATAATCATACAACAATATGTCCTTATTACTTTTGAGGAGAATTCTATATATTCATGGTTTTTATACTATAAAATATTATAAACTATATACTTAGTGTTCTATAATGTTGTTACATTTCTTCATATTAGATATTATGGTCTATTTAAAATCCCTCACAAGACGCTCATCTCTAATTTTTATCCTCCATCATACAAGTAGGCACATATGAGGTATTTGAGACTCCAATTCAGTCACAATGGCGATGAGCTCTGCTGAAAAAACTATAAATATATATCATAGTAGGTTATTGTTTTTTTATTGATTGGATTGTTGGATCTTTTATTATATTTGGGGACTTAAAATGGATGGAATATTATGGTCTAGTGCAGAATAACCATAGGATGATGAATGAGTTTATAGGGAACCAGTAATTTTTTGTTTATTTTTTCTAATATTTTGTTATTTGAATAGGATAATTGCTATTTTTATGTTATTGATATTATATAATCTTATTCTATAAAGTAATATGGTGAGTGATGAATAATCTTTATAGGAATATAAGAATCACTGAACATTCATGATAATTCTTGGGATTTATTTCTAAATTTTGGTAAGATGGTTTTGTTGTTTAATATTTCAATAATGAGATTAATTTAGATTACCTTCATAACATCATTATATAATTATTTTATGATATATTTGGTTCTATATTATTTTTATGATTTGTATATATAGATCTTATATGTTTTTGTCGTGTATATTTTATACATGAATCCAGAATGAGTGTAATGGTTATAAGGAATGTTAGTATGGGCTTAAAGTGTGTATAATAAATTTTTTAGGAAAGTGGGAGGTACTAAAAAATAAATAAATACATATTGGAGATATATTATTATTTATGTATGTGTTGAGAAATGTATTCTGTGTTCAATGATATGTTCTATTGATGTTCACAGTAAGAGAATTTGGAGGGAACAGATGATCATGCATTGAGGCATGTGAGTGTTAGACCCTTTGGGGGTGGAGTTGTGGTTCCACCAAGAAATGATTCAGTTTGGGTAATATAATACAGGAGAAGATTTTTATCACATATATAGCTTTCTATATATCCAGAGCATCCGACGAATACAATTTTTCTGTTATTACACTTTTATGATCACATTAGGTAGTCTTTTATATGATTCATATATTGTATGTACTAGTGGACTCAAGGAGATGAGAAATATATTTAAAATATAATTAGCAAATTATAGTATTTTCATAATTCCATGTTTTTGGGGGAGGATGGTTCATAGACATACAAGTTATTGAATAATTCATTACAAAGTTTCATTGATCAGATTGATATTCCACTATGAAAATATGTAAAGATACCAAATTACATAAATAGAGGACTACCAAAACACTTGCTGGATGTAAATGTGATATATGGTAGATATGATGGGTTGACATTAAAATATATTGGTGACAGTGTCATGGAAAATATTTTTAAAAATATACTAAGGGTGGGTTGAGAATGTGATTTATTTCACTTGTTTTAGGGGGAAACATTAGTAAGTTAGTATACATATTTCTTGAAATCATTTTAAAAGTATCAATTAAATTAACAAAAGATGATATCTCATATGTGTAATGATTTTAAATATTGTTCAACAATCTATCAAGGTATATAATTATATTTTTTTCTTGATCTAAATTCCCCAGTCAATGAACTATGAATTGATAGTGTACGAGATACTAAATGATTGATATTTAACTATCTAGATAATTTGTCTAGGGGAGGATTGAAGTGGGGTTCTATATGACATAATTATAAGGAATAAGGATACCCAATAAGTTATCTAGATTATGGGATCATGTTTTACTCCTTAGTCTGGGTTATTGATGAAATATTAGAAGTGTCAGAAAATGTAGAATATTTGGATCCACTATGATTAACCACCTAATGTTTGTTGGTATTATTTTCATATTTTACATTTATAGAGGTTATTATAAAAAATAAAAGAGTCATATTGATGTCAGTGATCTGGTAATATTTAAGCATCTGAAGTATGACTACGATCTGTATAGACTGTTTATAGATGGTGATCATAAATCTTCTTAGTTCATGGTATCGGTATGGGTGAATAGTTATTAGGGAAGAAGTGTATATTGAGTGTGGATGTAATATGAGATTATGAAAATTGATGTTTCTTTATTAGCATAGTTCAACATAACTAACCCTATATAATATTTTATGGATTCAGTGTTATTGAAAGTTTGATGTATTCCATGATTGAATTAACTTTATCATTGAATAATGGGTAACAGTGAAAGATCATTACTATGTGTAATTCAATCAACAAGTATATGGGTGAGGTATGGGAATTCAATGTAATAAAAGGTGACAGTGTATTGAGAACGAGGACAAGTGGATTTTGTGGAGAAGGTCAGGTAGGATACCATAATTATATCATGTACTATGGTTGTTATGTAATAGGTTATGTGATTTCTATGATGGGGATAAATGGTGGTTGGAATTGGTATTCTTGATAATTTTTTTTATGAATTATTAAAAAAGAAAAATCATTTGGAATCACCTTTATCCATTAGGGATGAAATGAGTTGGATTGTCTTGTTTTACGGATTTGAAGAGTTTATAGATGAAAAAATCTCAGAGAAGGGTTTTCATGTTGTAAGGAGGTTGTAATATTTTGACTGTTTATATAAGTTGTATTAAATATCACAATATCCTAACAAGGTGTATTTTGATGATTTTTGGGGACATTTGTTGGAGGCCCAGATTTGTTTCATGTAAAAATTGTTTGAGTGAATGAAGAACATAAAATAATGAATATTCCTAGACGAGATCTACAATGGGGCTATTTTAGATTCCATATCTAAGGTAATTTAAATATGATCTACCACCGAAACTCTAAGGGAGATGAACATGAACTATATTGGGTTCCACAAGAGTTATAGTGTTATAATATAGGTTTTTAATATTATTTTTTTCACTAATTAACTAAACTAAATTTATAAATTAATATGGGAAGTCAATTTGACACAAAAATTAGTTAACCCCAATCCCTTGGGTTCTTAAATACACTAAGTGGGAATTTCCCTTATTTTAGATATATTCATAATGTTTTATATAATATGGGATCTTTTGGGGTGAGAATCAATGTAATCTAGTACATTATCATAGATTAATCATTGTTGTGAAGGGTTTTGACTCTAATATTTATATTCATTTTTTCAATTATTTCCAAATTTAATTCTTCTTAAGTAAAATAAATATACTAAATGTTGTGAGAAGCAATATTATTGATTTTTGTCTGTCATTCCATAATATTTAGGTTATTTATAGTAATTTATATATCGTGGGAATTTTGAGAATGGATAAGGGTGCATGATTAACTGAAAAAAATATTTAATTCTATTTTAACAAGTTTGAGGGTGATATCCCGGGTTAGTCATAGGTAATAAATAAATTGGGATATTCTATTTATGATTCATTATTTGTTTGTGGATTTAGATATTTCTTATAATGTTTCTATGTGTTGATTAGTGATGGTACATGTGTATTATTGGATGGTGTAGCTCTATGAAGAAAGTACGAGTTTGACTAACATGGATATGTAGATATTATTTTCCACGTAATGTGAATGGGTGGTCATTACCACATACACTGGTGTATATTGAGGTAAGTCATGGGCATGTGTTCAAAGGATATTAATGACACTACACATAATGGTGATGAGTTTTTTGTTGACCTAAAAACACATAGTGTCCAAAAGGGTGGTGACCGAAACTCTATAACTTGTGGTATCCTTCATCAAGGAGTGACGTTGGGTGATGATATAGATCATCGGATGATGTGAGATAAGATATATGGTAGATGTTTTTTAAAGAAAGCATGTTTTTTGAAAAGGAATAGTCAATTCATGTATAGACTTTAGGTAGATATGATATGCCTTGTGGGTGGCTCTAATTGGTGTATAGGTAGAGTACAATTAGTTGAAATACCATTCATAACAAACTATGTGTAATTAATATGGTATAATAATCCAATATTTTCACTATTCAAAGCATTTAGATAGCTCAAACATTGGTAATCGATAATTTTTTTAATCCTGATTTTTTATTATTTAAATTACTATAAATTTCATACATCCATTAATTGGTTGATATAATCTTGGGACAACATTAGTGTTAGGGTTGATACTAAAACCTTGAATGGGAAATTTTGTGAAATTATTATACATTATTTATTGTAATAGAGTTATGGGATATGGACTTATGACTAGTGAATAACTGGATGGAGGTGTGGGGGATTCATTGGTAGGATTTCGATGAATTTTAGTGATATACTAGGTTGTTCCATAGTGCCATATTGGAGTTTTTTTATAAATCAGGACAATGTTTATATTTATAAGATAAACCTATGGGTGATCTAGGTTTCTTCGAAATAAAATTATAGATATTCAACATATATATTATGTCATGTGTTATTATCCATACTCATGGTGTTTATGTGAATACTATATCATATTTAAAAAACATTTATTATGGTTACCCATAATTGATAGTATATTATCCCCATTATCACCTACTAGAACCTCTCCTCATATCTTCATCGTCTAAAATACATGGATGTATGAATTAGGTAACTGGAACATGTGTTCAATCACAAAGGACATGAACTACGATAGAAATGATATGTTGGACTGATGGTATCTTTTCTCAATACAATCCCTCATCCTTATTATTTCCCACATGGATCGAACCATGCCTCTAGTATCATTGAATCATCTTCCATATAATCATGAAATACACTAACTATGTCAATTGTAAATTTTCTATTTGTTATAGAATATTTTCTGATGAGTTTAGTTATGATATAATTTTTTGGTAAAAAATTTATTTAATTTCTTATATTCCTCAATAGATTTTGTTTACATTTATCAATATATTTTGTTATATTTGATATTTTCTATCAAACAATAGTTTTATATATGAGAAATTTTATTCTAATTCTATGTTTTCTGAGTTGACTTAAATTTTTTATTACATTGTAATTGATATTTAAATATTTATTATGAGTTATAATGTGACACTTTGATTCGGAATGACTTCATTTGAATTTATTTCATTATTTTAGTTTTCATTTTGTAGTTTTTTATAAATTTTGAATATTTATTTTTTATATTTATTTTTATTGATACTGTTTTTCCTATATTGCATGTATAGAATTTATTTCAATTCCATTATAGAAAAATTCATTTTATTTTAATTAGGTATATAGGTGAACATATTTTCATCATTAAAATTTTAAATGCCCACATATTTTCCCACTTTTAAATTCATTATGTAATTTTAAAATACATTTTATCTAATGAATGGTTGTGTTATTGTCTATATATTTTATATTCATAGTTGTGTTAGAATAATAATGGTTAACAACTACGATTAATATATATTTTTGTATAGGATTTCATATATGACTGTGATTGAGATGAATAAAATATTGACGACCCAACTTGATATTTTAATTATGATATTTCTCACCATGTGTTTGTTTGATTAACATAAATATATATTGATATTATTAAAAATTAAATATTATTGTCATTTTTATCATGCATTTTTTGTTATAATTATTCAATTTTTTTCTTTTTATATGATATTTTTGTTTTATCAAGGTGGTGTCTTCGAAAAAAATACAGATTTTTTAGGAATTAAATAATACCACTTTTAAATTAAATTTTATTTCCCCTAACAAAATTTTAGTATTATAACTGAATTTGGGTTGGACATACTAATTTTTGTGTGATTAAATAGTGATAATTATTTAATCATGCATGCGATAGAATATATATTGAAAATTTTCAACTTTATGTTATTTGGGATATTTGGATGAAGGTGGTATTTTTATTGTGTATGAGGTTATTGTATTTACCTCCAAATTATTAGAAAAATTTAGGCGTACTAGATATACAATGGGCTACATGACCACTGGGCCTTTGGGCTATGTACTGGGACCTCTACCCAGTTAAAAAGAGGACTTTTCTTTTTTTTTTTAATAATAAAATGAGGCTTCGACCCCAACCATTAAAAAAATGAATGGGTGTTTTCAATTATAATTTCATAATAGATAATGACATTATTTATCAAATTTAAATTAAATATATGAATATTTTAATGGAAATAGTTATCGATTTTATTTTTATGAATAATAAATTATAGATGTTAAAAAATATGATAAAGATATTATTCACAAAAAATTTCAACAAGTAAAATCTATTAAAAATATTAATATATTTGTAAAAAAAAATTAATTCATATTAAAATCATAAATGAAAAACCACTGTAATATATTTTCATTGATAATTAAATCTATCTTTACACACACACACACACACACACATATATATATATATATATATTTGAATATTTTTATCAAATAAATTAGTCAAATGATAGAATAGGGATATGTATCCAAAAAAATACACTAACCACCAACTATGTAAGAGTTCATTTATTCTAATCAGTAATGATTTCAGATCAATATCATTGAATTTAAAATTTTGGAACAACTAAAATACTATTCAGACTTCCTAACATAATATTTAGTGATAAATGATTTAAAATTGTAAGATATATATTTATATTTCAAAAATTTATTGCCAAAAATATTTCATGTATATTATTTTCAATGTATTTAAAAAATTTTAACCCAGACAATAAGATATTTCACAAAATACTTTTGGATATAGATATATTCTAAATTATAAACTTGTTTGATACAATGAAATATTCTTATGTAATGGGTATATTTGATATGATGGTGTAGTAATGGAATGAGACAGGTATTGTGGAATTGATTTAAAACATGATGATGAATGCCGGTGATATTTATGGTTAAATGGTTGGGTTCTGTGAAATTTGGATAGGACAAGGGAGGTAAGAATCATTGAATTTTTTTGATGAATATCCATTGAAGAATGATTTAAACAATTAAATTAAGACTATATATTTGTAAGTATAATGTTATATTTACATGTAGAAATTCATGGAATTCATACCCATCCCTCATTATTATAATTTGTATGATAAAAAATATTTTAATGGTTTCCCTATAGGAATTTCCTAGTGGTTTCTCTAATGTGGGATCTCAAGAGGATCTCAAGTATAAAACTCTCATAGTACATTTTATGTGTATAGGGATTTTATTTTTCCTTTTTAAAACCCCTCCATAGTGTTTTTAAATATTATAAATATTGTATATCATAATACCAACATACACATAGATATTTTCTTCTATATATAATTTTTAGTATCACATATATATATATATATATATATATTATTTGTTATTTTTTTGTACATATGTTAAAATTAGTGTCAGGTTTTAAATAAATATGAAAATATTAATATTGTAATTGATAATAACTATAATATCATCTTCTAAATAGTAAATATATATATATATATATATATTAAATTCTTATGTTTTTATTTATTTTTTCAAATATATATATATATACTCTATTTTAGAATATGAATAGTTAATAGTATATGCCACATATTTTTACTGACTTATCGAACCATGTAAATTTCACATACCCCTTGAATATTTTATATGAGAAGATCATAATGGTTCAATTCAGTAGTGATTTGAAGAATCCAGAATGATTTTATTTCTAAAAGAAGTGTTATATGTTGGTTGACAGATATGAAAACTTAGAGGGTCATGTAACCACCATGATGCATGATGTATACTATTATAAGACCATATATCATCAATATATATGTTATATCTTATATTATTTAGTTATTTGTATGGATATGATGATTAAAATATGTTTCCCTCAATGATAATTAGTGAAAACCCCTGGGTGAGTATTTTAGCTAAAGAGTTTCTATAGAATAATTTTGATGATAATGTTGGATTATCTGGATGATTGATTATGAGTTATCTTACTTTTTTAAAATTTTAAAATTTTTTAATTCATGATTATATCAGTTGAATATGATAAACGGAGGATTAAAACCATAATTTGATGATGATGAATTATTTTGTTAACATTTAATGTTTTTAAGAATGTTTCTTGAATCTTATAAAATGAATTGTCAACACAAATGGGGACATTCATTATCATTGTCATTTTTTACAATAGGAGTTTCATGTACATAATGTGTGATTAATTATGAGGATTAATACCTATCCAATGATTCAGTATATAAAAGTGAGAGGATAACCAAATTCTATTGTAATTAGTTTGATATGACATTGAATTTCATTTTTCACCATAGTGTATTGTCATGAATTATGTAATACTTAATTTTTCATTTTTATGATGAGGTGGATAATATGTGATGATAATTTTCTTATAGATCTCCCAAGATGTATCTTTCCAGGTGATGGTAAGTTTCATAGTTGTTAGTGTGATTATCATTACAATTAAAATACCATATTGTGGTTGAGGATTATGAATAAACAATATGATGATGATATAAACAGTATAGATGTTATTATTATGCATAATGTTCTAGGAATGACTTAGTGATATCATATGTTAGATTCTTAAGTATGACTATAAGATGGTGTATGTTATTTCAAATTTTATTTTGATTTTATTTCATGGATTACATTACCATTCCCTATATAACAAAACCATTATCATATTTTTTTTATTTTCATAGTCCGATGCACATTGAATGGGAATCCATTATGGTAGTCAAATACTTGTCAAAATACCCTTTCAATATATATATATATATTGTTTAGATGTTCGTGATGAAGTAATATTGTTTATCACCATTAAGATGTGTTAGAGAGGTTGATTTAGTCATTGGGAGGATGATATTTGGTTGATGTTCGTCATGAAGTGAGGTTTTGGGACTATCACTGACTAGCATTATATTTGTTTTTATGGGGTCATATATAGTTTTATAATATGTATTATATTATACATACAATATTTTTTTTAATTATTTTGGGGTTAATATAGAAATGTAATGTTCTGACAAGTTAGAACTTTAAAATGTACTAAATAAAATTATAATAGTCGAGAGATTCATTTATATTATCTAACAGGAGTGGAGGATACAAATATTCACTAGATGATGTCTGATCAAGATTAACAATTGTAGATTTTTTTAGTAAGTCAATAAACACATATTATGATTTTATTAATATAATTAATATTAATGAATGTGATCTATTTTGGAGATTTTCATTTGAAGATATCCTTCTATGTGTATGGATACACAAAACTCTATTTTTAAATATCGTTCTATTATGTAATGTTGGGGTCTTTGTCTTTTTATGTAAGCCTGGTTACTGAGGTTGATCGAATGCGATTGGTATTTTGGTGTTTTTCATATAACAGAAATTCGTACAGGTTCCTAGTTATTTATTTCATTATTTGGTTTATTTCAATGTTAAATATCATATCTTTATTTTATTTTTTCAATATAAAATTTATAAAATCTGTATTAGTTCGATATTAGTGTATTTTTAATTCAATTTTATATATTATGTGGGGTTTACATTATTTATAGTCCCCTATTTTATTATTTATAGGATAAGACATCAATTTTGTGAGATTAAAAAAATTTATATATTTTTTCCAATCTTGTGCCCAGTGTGTGTGGTTTTCATGGGTGATGATCTTTTTAATCCTAAAACCAAATATGGTCTTGATTAATTAGTACATGACTGTGTTTTATTAGGGAAATTTTCAAATATATAGGTTAAAACATATAGTTTGGAACATTAGAGGTTTTGTTTTTTATAAATATATGATAGTTTTTTTGGGGAGTATTAGTTCTTAGTTTGAAAAACCAGGAAACCCAAACATGGTGTAATAGAAAAAACATTCCAAATAAAGGAAATTAATTTTCAATTGATTAAATTTAGTTTACTGATTATTTATTTCATGGAACAATCTGGTTACTAAAATCAATATATATTGTCAAAGACAACATATATGTGCATATATTATTGTGATTTTGGAATTTTTCTAAGATTGAAATTGGGAAATTCAAATGATATATTGAAAAACTATATTCACATTATTTATGATCCTATTTAGGATTTGATTTTCATTAGAATGTATTATCATGATGGGTCATAATTTAAATATATAATCAATATTTTATAATTAGGAGGACCTCACCCAAGGTATATAGTATTATGTGTGTGACTCTATTTTTGTAATAGTAGATGATTTTTGTATATTCTAGGACTTCTCATGTGGATTAAATTATTTGAGATATGTTTTATGGCTACTATGATTGTATGTGTGACCTTATGTTATTTAAATTGATAGTTGATCAAATTTTGACTTCATGATTGGTTTCATTTTATGGGATAATGATTATATTATTATTTGAGGTTTACGACCCCTTTTCATTCCTAATTTTATTTCAATTTTTGTGTTAGTCGTTTAATTATTATTTATATTTCATCTTAAATTTCTGTTTTTAAAATTTTTATTATGATTATTATTTCATCTTATAATTAAATTTTGGATTTTGGTGGTAATTGTGTTGGTGGATAATATGTGTCAAACTATAATGATTTTTAAGTATTATTTTTTTTTATAACATTCATGTTTCACTACTTGTAGAAAGGTGGGGGAGATGATTATGTATAACTTTGGAATGAGTAACATGACTATGAAATATATTTTATAATATATGAATTGTTTTTTTATTAAATAATTCATAATTATTTTTCTCCATTTAATTATATATATATATATATATTTACAAATATTTTCCGTCTATTTAATGTTTTTTCACACAATTAAGTATTATAGAGGGTGATGTTTTTTTATGAAACTATGTGTTCTAAATGATGATTCTTTGGAACCCAACTACATATTCCATTGAGTAATGTGTTATAAACTAATTACATTTTTCAGTTGGTAATGTGTTGTGACACTTATACCTCTTATAAGGGATGGTGAGTTATCACCTATCTAAATAACACAATCAATCATTTGGGTGATAAAAAGTTTAAGATGATATTAGATAGTAATATGACTTACTTATTTTCGTTTAGGTGTCCAAAAATATGATATATATATATATATATTTATGTTTTTTTTGTTGTAAAAGAATTGTGTTTGCATTCCACTTATCATATCATGATAAAGATTTATTTCATAATAAAAATCTCGTATGAATGTCATAGATCAATAAATATGAGAAAAACTATTATTAATCATGACATTTCCTTGAGTAGGTTGAAATAAATTTGATTTTACAATATTTTACTGGTGGTTCACTAATCGTTTGAACATTATGTGTCACGACCCGACCCTACCCGGGCTCGAGCCGCAACTACCCCAAGCCCGCCTCCATAGGGCAGGGTCTGGCGACCAGCGCTGAAGGCACAAAAACTCGGGGAGGCCTTTGCATAAGCACCTGTACACACACACGCAGCAACCTCAATGCAACAGTGCAGAGTAAAATAAAAGACAAGCAGAGTAAAAAAGAACAACTGCTATAAATAAACCACAGAGTGAATCGACCTCTAAGAGTACAAAGTACAAGCTGAAAAAAAAGGAAAAAAACACGCGCCCAATCAAAAGTGCCACAACCTGGGAACATGTAAACAAAAAGAAACAGCTGACGGTTCTTCCACCTGGAACCCGGCCACGACCACCGCGTGCGGTCCAAGCTCCCAAGCTCCTACGCTCCACCAAAGTCACGACCAACCTGTCCGTCGTCTGCAAGGGCACACCAAGTGCGGGCAAAGACCAAGAAGGGGTGAGTATAAAAATACTCAGTAGGATACCCCGAAGGCTCGAGGGAGAAACAAAGGAGGTACCGAAGGGTGAGCGGTAGAGCAAACAAGGGAAAGGTAAGGGAGTACAACTGAAAGTGAAGTTGAGAGTCCAGCTCAACCCAACAAGAGAAACGAAGAAGACTCGTCCTAACACAAGGAGCTAGGAACAGTGAGAAGATGCACTTCTCGTCGAGCTTTCGCTGCCTATAGCAGGAGAGTAGACTCGTCCAACCATGAGAAGCTAGACACGGAAAGCACATGGCATACCCCGCGCGTCTTCGCCTCTCCTGGAAGGAGAGTAACCAAACCCAAGAAGTGGGTACTAGAACAAGGTATATATACATATCCTTATGCTCTACCAGGAAGCCCGAACAAATTCGTAAGGGGATCTCTATCTCATATCTCAGCTCAAGAAAATGAGTCGCCAACAGTCCTAGAGGTAACACCATCATCGATGCCCAGCATCCCGCACGTCTGCCCCGAACCGCAAGCCAAGGGGCTCAGTCACCGCACCTTGATACTATCCGCTTTTGGCGGCACTGACTCGCCCGCACAGTTTTAGATCATGTCACAAGAACGCGTCTCGGTGGGGAAAGTGCCCCTCATACTTGAGAGTTCTAGGGGAAATTCAAACCACACCTTGTCACTGCCCTACAGTCGAGAGGTCTCCTCAAAGTCAAGCCGTCACAACACTGACCCGTACAACCAAGGGTCCCGCTCCGGTAATCACGGAGGTAAGCCACAGACTAGCCTAGTCGAGAGGACTGAGTCTGGAATGCCAAACGGTGTCCCCACTACCAAGCCCTGCTGGAGGGTAATTCATAACCAAATATCGGGTGACCCACTGCCCAGCCCTGCTGGAGGGTAAACCATAATACATCGTCAGGCAACCCACTGCCCAGCCCCGCTGGAGGGTAAACCATAATCAGATTTCAGGTGACCCACTGCCCAGCCCTCCTGGAGGGTAAACCAAATTACATCATCAGGCGACCCACTGCCCACCCCGCTGGAGGGTAGACCTGGAATAATTCGACAGGCGACCCACTTCCCAGCCTTGCTGGAGGGTAGACCTGGAACTAGACGACAGGCGACCCACTGCCCAGCCCCGCTGGAGGGTAGACCCTGAGAGGTCGTCGGGTGACCCACTGCCCAGTCTCTGCTGGAGGGTATACCCTAATAGCATCGGGTGACCCACTTCCCAGTCTCTGTTGGAGGGTAAACCCTAATAGTCGATGAGTAACCCACTGCCCAGCCCCGCTGGAGGGTAAAACTCAGACCTGCTCTGGCCATCTCTACAGAATAGTGCAACACTGGCCAATCGAACACGGGGTGGGTATCGCGCAGCCACCCAACTCCAGAACAACTCTCCCAAAAGAGTATCAGCGCCTGCTACTTCACGGGGTTCCACTAGCACCGCTACTGGCCGATTCAATGAGAACGAAAACCAGGGGAGACCACTCAACCCTGCTGGTCAACAAATGAGCACCGAGCTAGGGGAAAACTCCACCCTGCTGGTCAAACAAACACACAGAGGGACCCTCTACGCCACGAGAGGTCCATGTACACAAAGCAGCACCCGACACACATGTGGGGCCCACACAACGTTTGGCCCTATCTCAACCCCAATTGAACGCACCAACGTTCTTAGGTACGAACAACCACACGTACCTCCAACCGCTCTCATATACTCCCAGAGTATACCTCGTCTCCAACCCAAGGCTATCATGCACCCGGCACCCAACGTCAGCGCGAAGGTGTGACGTAACAACTCCACCTCAAAGGCCCAGGCACGACCAACCACGTCACCTCAAGCATTTACATCACTCACACGGGAGTGCACGCGATTACTCGCCAAAGGTCCGCTACAAGCAAAGTTGGGCGAACCACCACTAGAGCACCTTCCGTGATTCCATATTCAACAAGATCGTGCAAGAGGCTCTGCACAACCAAACGGATCACACCGTTGTAATACTTGCAGAAAAACACGCGAGTTAGACTACTCAATCGCCCGAAACAGTCAACAGGTGGAAAAAGTACTATTCACTATGACCAACCAGCGTGGGGCCAACCCCAGAATCCCGAAACTGAACCAACGGATCACGCCACTGGGATCCCCTCGGAGAAACACACGGGATTGACTACTCAATCACCCAAAACGACCACCCAGTGAAAAAGGTACTATTCACCGTAGCCCAGTCGGGTGGGACCCACACCACATCTCCGAAAGAGGTCGGGCGGACTGCGCCATCGCAGTGCTCTCGGAAAAACACGTCGAAAGAACTACTCTCTTGAGTAGAACGGGTATCTGGAGAAAAAGATGTGTTCCGGCACACCGCACATGAGCGGCTCCACGTGGGACCCGTAACCCGGTTCCGAAACTCCACGAACGGATTGCACCGTTGCGATCCTCTCGAAAAAGCACACGAGATGGACTACTCATTCGTCCAAAACGGTCGCCCGGTGATAAAACTGGAAATCACCGTCATCTCCCGAAACGGACCTCGTGGGCCCCGCACCATCGTGCCGAACTAGGGCGGGCGGATTGCACCATTGCAATCCCCTCGAAAAAACACCCAACATCGACTACTCGGACGCCCCGAACGGTCGTCCGAGGAAAAAGTCGCTAAAAGCTGCTCGCAGCTCAAAAGACGGGCCGTGGGGCCCGCGCCTCAACTCCAGCCTCAATGCCTGGAACCGCACTGGAAACCTCTGCCTCAGTGCCAGGGTCACAATGCCGCTGACGGCGCTCAAAACGGATGTCGGACGCGTCCGCGCCGTCCAAAACAAGAAATTCGGGAGAAACGCTCTTCAAATTAAGGATGCGTCGCGCCTCAGAGACCCCTCGTTTCGGGAATTAAAAATTCCCGAAACCATCTCAAAAGCTTCGCCTCGGTTCAAGCTCTGTGCTGCCGCAGACGGCGCGCAAAACGGACGCCTGTAGCCCGAAATACAGGCATCCGAAAATTTAAAAGGAAGAGAGGGGGGGGGGGGGGAACCCCCTCGGCCGGACCGGCCCGGTCCGGCCGGTCCACTCCGCTCGAGCCGGCCCGCTACGGCCCGCCCGCCGGGACGGCAGACCCGCCACCTCCCGCGGATCACACCGCCCGCGCCGCACGGGCGGTTCCTCCACCAACCAACAGACAGGCCGGTCGGCCTTTCCCCGCGGAGACCCGCGTCGTGCGGGTCTCTGCCCTGCCGCGGGGTCGCGCAGCGCGACCCCGACCTTCTCTCGCCGGCTCCCGCAGCCGGCGCCCACGGCTGGCGCCGCTGCCGGCTTTCGACAGCCGCCGCCGAACACTGCCACCGCCTCCCGGAAGCCCGGCCGACCGCCCTGCTGCGCCGCGCTCCGCCCCGCGCCGCCGCCGCCGCCTTCGGCACTCGCCCGAAACCGGCCTCATGGCCGGAGAACTTCCAAGGACCACCGGAAACGATCCGGTGGTCGAATTTTCGATCCGGATAGCTTTCCGGAAACCTCGGGACAGGATCTACGCATCTAAGGGATTTTTTCGACGATCCATTGGTGGGATTGAACATAAATAAGGATTTAAAATGGGGAAGGGGAGGAAAACTCAAATCCGCCTACCTCGTTGGGCTTCGCCCGGCGCTTCCCGCGCGATCCGCCGCGCGCCACCATCTCGCCGGAGCAACCTCACCGGAGCTCGCCTCGCCGGAGCTCGCCAGAATGGAGGAGGGAAGGGGGGGAGGTTGTGAAGAAGAAGAAGGGGAAGAAGGGGGAGGGGTGCGTTTAAGTAATAACACTTAAACACCCCCGCCCGGCACGCCCCCGGCCCCGCTCTCTTAGCAGACAAAAAGGAGGGCATCCCTGGGGTAAACACGACACTCAGAGCACAACGGCGGTCTCAGAATTTTATTCCGAGACCCCGTTCAAAAGTTATTAAATTTAGCGCCCGAGGCCGCCAAATTACGAAAACGCCCCTGGGACCATTTTTCACAAACTGTCCGCGCCCGCGAAACTTATACCCCTCCTAGGGTAAACGGAACGCTACGAACTCAACGGTGCCCTCGATTTTCCAATCCGAGCCACCGTTTAACAGATACTAGCGTTTCGCCATTAAACGAATTAATTAATTAATTAAATAAATCCGTTTAACGTTCCAGAAGCGGGCGAGGGGTCCAAACATCACGCGCTGACAAGTTTTATGTCCTCCCTAGGGTGAACACCCCATTCCGGACCCATCCGTACACTCGGATCCCTGGTCCGGAACTCCATTTAGGAGTTATCTCATTATTTAGCGTTTCCAGTGTGAACGCACTGAAAATTTTAATTCCGGCCACTCCGGGGCTCGGAATCGCACGCCGTCTGAAGGAACAACTCTGGAATATTATCAAGAATATTCCGATGTCTTTCTCAGAAAAAACAAGGTTCTTTCATCATTCCCTCCTTCAAGCTTTACTTCCTCGAAAAGCAAAACTAGGGAGCAACACAGGGTACTAATCCCACACCAGGCTTTCCCGTACCCAAAAAACCCACGCACAGCTCTGCGCCACCGCACACAGACCAAAGGATTGATCTGTTCATGCAGGGTCGGCCCTTGCCGATGTCGTGCACCCACTCCAAACTTTGGGGCTAGGGCAAGGCGGTAGACAACCTCTCCATCCCTTTACATGGTCTCAACCGGCCCGAAGGCCCTCAGGGGTAGCTCACCTCCCCGAACGAACCTCTACGCTGCACGCCGCGACTGGAATCACCGCCCGCACCTAGAACAAGGCCTGGTGATTCCCTCCTTCAGAATACCCATATGGTGAAACACCCAAGGATATCTGGTCACGCTAGAGGCTCCACAGTCTATGCTCTCTTACACGCTCAAAAGGAGAAAGAGTCAACACCATCAACTAAAGGAAAAGGTCTCGCGCTTTTCATCTTACCACCACAGGGTTACACCGACGCCCTGCGTCACCCTGGTAACACCTCAAGCAATGAGCCGGGAGAGAAGCATTTCACACGCACAGCCTAACAATTCTACTGCAAGCAGTAGAAGGGTCGCAAGGGGTACCTCTCATCATCCCGTGCTCTGCAGGATCGTAGACATCCAAGGCTCGTGGCTACCTGTGGTGCCAACCGTCAGCTCCTGGAGCCTGACGTGGATCGCCTAGTGGTGATGGGGAGATCTCGTAACGTCGTCCCCCACCTCCCGCTCCTCCCGCTCCTCTGTTAGCACCACCTCTCTGGCCACTACTCCGATCACGGCGCTGCCTCAGCCGTGGGGGTGCGCCTGCTGCCTGCCCGAAGCTCTCAACAACTCGGGTCAGGCAGTCTCGTGCCATCTGACCTCGCCCGTCACAAGCATATCTCCGACCCTCTCGGGGATGCCCTGGTGCCCTCTGGCGCCACTGTAGTGTACGACCATTACCCGGGATCTACTCACGGAAGAGCATCCTCGGCTGAGGCCCTGCGCCTTTTCGCCACAGTGGTATACGACCACTTCTCCGAAACCGGCAGTGGGAAGGCCACCTGTATCGAGTCCCTGTCCTCCGGCGCCTGCTAGATACGGCAAACGTCCCGGCTCCATCGTGCCCACTGCCACTACCAACCGCAAAACATGATATGAATCCCTCTTTCACCAGCGCCTGCTCTAGCACCCCAGCATATGTGGAAATTCCCAAGGGTACTCTGACAGCACGAATCTTTCACCAGAGACCTTGCTCAAACTTCCGTGCTCGGAAGTTGCCGTCATGGACCAAGTCTGGATATAAGCATGCACGGTCTGCAAAACTAGCCGCGTACTCAGCCACTGTCATCCCTCCCTGCTGAAACTGCACGAGCACTCGAATTCGAACGGAGCGCAAGCAGGAGGCGAAAAAATCCTCACGAAACAAAAACTGAAGTCGTCCAACGAAAGCGATGACTCCTCAAGAAACTGAGTCACCAGACTCCACCAATGCCGAGCTAATCCACAGAAAAGGCTGACTGCCAAATCCACTCTCTGATCCGTCGGCATCTGCACAAGCCTGAAAAGTCTAACCATTGCCTCTAGCCAACCCTCTGCTACCTGATGGTCTGGCTCACCACTGAACCTCAGCGGTCTCTGCCGCTGGAACTCACGGAGTGCGCCCAACCCGCGCTCAAGCTCAGCCTGCTCTGCTGAAACTGTCTGCTGCTCAACAGGTGGGGGTGCTGCTACCGGCCCACCCGGAGAAAGGGGCTCACATGATGGGTTCTGGACTGAGGCCTCATAGCTCACAGGGTCGTCGTCACATACCCAAAGCTGATATCCTAGCTGGTTGTCCTCGCGGAGACATCCTGAGTATTATCAAGGAGTGTCGCGGTCAGATGAGCATATATGTATATACCAAAAACAACAACGAAGGGGTGATGACTCAAGAAGGACATTCAAAGACTTAGTCCTATGTGATGCACAAAAAAATTTCCATGCAACAAGTGTCTCAACATGCCGAGTCGACAAGCGGGTTATCAAGGTCATGGTGAATGGATACGTCGGCCGCCGCACCATCACTAGACTCCCTGGCCTGAGAGCTTCTCTCAAGACACGTTAACACTGTTGCCCTGAATCCCAACCAATTCCTCTTTTAGGGACGTCCGCACAAAGTCCCAAGGAACGAACCACCTCTGATACCACTTTGTCACGACCCGACCCTACCCGGGCTCGAGCCGCAACTACCCCAAGCCCGCCTCCATAGGCCAGGGGCTGGCGACCAGCGCCGAAGGCACAAAAACTCGGGGAGGCCATTTCATAAGCACCTATACACACACACGCAGCAACCTCAATGAAACAGTACAGAGAAAAATAAAAGACAAGCAGAGTTAAAAAGAACAACTGCTATAAATAAACCACAGAGTGCATCGACCTCTAACAGTACAAAGTACAAGATGAAAAGAAAAAGGGGCAAAAAACGCACCCAATCAAAAGTGCCATAACCCGGAAATAGGTAAACAAAAAGAAACAACTGACGGGTCTTCCACCTGGAACCCGGCCACGACCACCGCGCACGGTCCAAGCTCCCAAGCTCCTAAGCTCCACCGAAGTCACGACCAACCTGTCTGTCGTCTTCAAGGGCACACCAAGTGCGGGTAAAGCCCATGAAGGGGTGAGTATAAAAATACTCAGTAGGATACCCCGAAGGCTCGAGGGTGAAACAAAGGAGATACCGAAGGGTGTGTGGTAGAGCGAACAAGGGAAAGGTACGAGAGTACAACTGAAAGTGAAGTAGAAAGTCCAGCTCAACCCAACAAGAGAAACGAAGAAGACTCGTCCTAACACAAGGAGCTAGGAACGGTGAGAAGATGCACTTCTCTTCAAGCTTTCGCTGCCTATAGCAGGAGAGTAGACTCGTCCAACCATGAGAAGCTGGACACGGAAAGCACATGGCATACCCCGCGCGTCTTCGCCTCTCCTGGAAGGAGAGTAACCAAACCCAAGAAGTGGGTACTAGAACAAGGTATATACATATCCTTATGCTCTTCCAGGAAGCCCGAAAAAATTCGTAAGGGGGTCTCTATCTCGTAGCTCAGCCCAAGAAAATGAGTCACCAACAGTCCCAGAGGTTACACCATCATCGATGCCCAGCATCCCGCACGTCTACCCCGAATCGCAAGCCAAGGGGCTCAGTCACCGCACCTTGATATTATCCGCTTTGGGCGGCACTGACTCGTCCACACAGTTTTAGATCGCGTCACAAGAACGCGTCTCGGTGGGGAAAGCACCCCTCATACTTGAGAGTTCTTGGGGAAAGTCAAACCACACCTCGTTACTGCCCTGCAGTCGAGAGGTCTCCTCAAAGTCATGCCGTCACAACACTGACCCGTACAACCAAGGGTCCCGCTCCGGTAGTCACGGAGGTAAGCCACAGACTAGCCTAGTCGAGAGGACTGAGTTTGGAATGCCAACCGGTGTCCCCACTGCCCAGCCCTACTGGAGGGTAATTCATAACCAAATATCAGGTGACCCACTGCCCAGCCCTGCTGGAGGGTAAACCATAATACATTGTCAGGCAACCCACTGCCCAGCCCCGCTGTAGGGTAAACCATAATCAAATATCGGCTGACCCACTTCCCAGCCCTGCTGGAGGGTAAACCAAATTACATCATCAGGCGACCCACTACCCAGCCCCGCTGGAGGGTAGACCTGGAATAAGTCGACAGGTGACCCACTGCCAAGCCTTGCTGGAGGGTAGACCTGGAACTAGACGACAGGCGACCCACTGCCCAGCCCCGCCGGATGGTAGAACCTGAGAGGTCGTCGGGTGACCCACTGCCCAGTTTCTGCTGGAGGGTAGACCCTAATAGCATCGGGTGACCCACTGCCCAGTCTCTACTGGAGGGTAAACCCTAGAAGTCGATGAGTAACCCACTGCCCAGCCCTGGTGGAGGGTAAAACTCAGAACTGCTCTGGCCATCTCTACAGAAGTGTGCAACACTGGCCAATCGAACACGGGGTGGGTATTGCGCAGCCACCCAACTCCAGAACAACTCTCCCAAAGAGTTTCAGCGCCTGCTCCTTCACGGGGTGCCACTAGCACCGCTACTGGACGATTCAACGAGAACGAAACCCAGGGGAGACCACTCAACCCTACTGGTCAACAAATGAGCACCGAGCTAGGGGAAAACTCCACCCTGCTGGTCAAACAAACACACGGAGGGACCCTCTATGTCGCGAGAGGTCCAAGTACGCAAAGCAGCACCCGAAACGCATGTGGGGCCCACACAACGTGTGGCCCCATCTCAACCCCAACTGAACGCACCAACGTTCTCAGGTACGAACAACCACACATACCTCCAAGCGCTCTCGTATACTCCCAGAGTATACCTCGTCTCCAGCCCAAGGCTATCGTGCACCCGACACCCAACGTCTGCACGAAGGCGTGACGTAACAAGTCCACCTCAAAGGCCCAGGCACAGCCAACCACGTCACCTCAAGCATTTACATCACTCACACGGGAGTGCACGCGATCACTCGCCAAAGGTCCGCTACAAGAAATGAAGGGCGAACCACCACTAGAGCACCTTCTGTGCTTCCACATTCAACAAGATCGTGCAAGAGGCTCCACAAAACCAAACAGATCACACCGTTGTAATCCTTGCGAAAAAACACACGAGTTAGACTACTCACTCGCCCGAAACAGTCAACAGGTGGAAAAGGTACTATTCACCATGACCAACCCGTGTGGGGCCCACCCCAGAATCCCGAAACTGAACTAACGGATCAAGCCACTGTGATCCCCTCGGAGAAACACACGGGATTGACTACTCAATCACCCAAAACGGCCACCCAGTGAAAAAGGTACTATTCACCGCAGCCCGGTCGGGTGGGGCCCACACCACATCTCCGAAAGAGGTCGGGCGGACTGCGCCATCGCAGTGCTCTTGGAAAAACACGTCGAAAGCACTACCCTCTTGAGTAGAACAGGTATCTGGAGAAAAAGATGCGTTCCGGCACACCGCACACGAGCGGCTCCACATGGGCCATGCACCATCGTGACGAATTAGGGCGGGTGGATTGCACCATTGCAATCCCCTCGGAAAAACACCCAACATCGACTGCTCGCACGCTCCGAACGGACGTCCGAGGAAAAAGTCGCTAAAAGCTGCTCGCAGCTCAAAAGACGGGCCATTGGGCCCGCGACTCAACTCCAGCCTCAACGCCTGGAATCACACTGGAAACCTCCGCCTCAGTGCCAGGGTCACAACGCCGCTGACGGCGCTCAAAACGGATGTCGGACGCGTCCGCGCCGTCCAAAACAAGAAATTCGGGAGAAACGCTCGTCCAATTAAGGACGCGTCGCGCCTCAGCAACCCCTCGTTTCGGGAATTAAAAATTCCTAAAAACATCTCAAATGCTTTGCCTCAGTGCAAGCTCCGTGCTGCCGCAGACGGCGCACAAAACGGACGCCCGTAGCCCGAAATACGGGCGTCCGAAAATTTAAAAGGAAGAGAGGGGGGGGGGGAAACCCCCTCGGCCGGACCGGCCCGCTCCGGCCGGTCCACTCCGCTCGAGCCGGCCCGCTCCGGCCGGCCCGCCGGGATGGCGGCCCCGCCGCCTCCAGCGGATCACACCGCCCGCGCCGCGCGGGCGGTTCCTCCACCGACCGGCCGACAGGCCGGTAGGCCTTTCCACGCGGAGACCCACGTCGCGCGGGTCTCTACCCAGCCGCGGGGTCGCGCAGCGCGACCCCGGCCTCCTCTCGCCGGCTCCCGCAGCCGGCGCCCACGGCCGGCGCCACGGCCGGCTTCCGACAGCCGCCTCCGAACGCCGCCGCCGCCTCCCGGAAGCCCGGCCGACCGCTCTGCTGCGCCGCGCTCTGCCCCGCGCCGCCGCCGCCGCCTTCAGCACTCGCCGGAAACCAGCCTTATGGCCGGAGAACTTCCAAGGACCACCGGAAACAATCCGGTGGTCGAATTTTCGATCCGGATAGCTTTCCGAAAACCTCGGGACAGGATCTACGCAGCTACGGTATTTTTTTGACGATCCATTGGTGGGATTGAGCGTAAATAAGGATTTAAAACGGGGATGGGGCGGAAACCTCAAATCCGCCTACCTCGTTGGGCTTCGCCCGGCGCTTGCCGCGCGATCCTCCGCGCGCCATCGTCTCGCCGGAGCCACCTCGCCGGAGATCGCCTCACCGGAGCTCGCCTGAATGGAGGAGGGAAGGGAGGGGGGAGGTTGTGAGGAAGAAGAAGGGGAAGAAGGGGGAGGGGTGCGTTTAAGTAATAACACTTAAACACCCCCGCTCGGCACGCCCCCGGCCCCGCTCTCGAAGCAGACAAAAAGGAGGGCGTCCCTGGGGTAAAAACGACGCTCCGAGCACAATGGCGGTCTCAGAATTTTATTCCGAGACCCCGTTCAAAAGTTATTAAATTTAGCGCCCGAGGCCGCCAAATTACGAAAACGCCCTTGGGACCATTTTTCTCAAACGGCCCGCGCCCGCGAAACTTATACCCCTCCTAGGGTAAATGGTATGCTCCGAACTCAATGGTTCCCTTGGTTTTCCAATCCGATCCACCGTTTAAGAGATACTAGCATTTTGCCATTAAACGAATTAATTAATTAATTAATTAAATCTGTTTAACGTTCCAGAAGCGGGCGAGGGGTCCAACATCCCGCGCCGACAAGTTTTATGTCCTACCTAGGGTAAACACCCCATTCTGGACCCATACATACACTCGGATCCCTGGTCCGGAACTCCTTTTAGGAGTTATCTCATTATTTAGCGTTTCCAGTGTGAACGCACTGAAAATTTTATTTCCGGCCACTCCGGGGCTCAGAATCGCACGCCGTCTAAAGGCACAGCTCTAGAATATTATCAAGAATATTCCGAAGTCTTTCTCAGCAAAAACCGGGTTCTTACATTATGGGTTCAAACCATTACGATTCATTTATGAATGATCTAAAGAACTATGAAATTAAGAATAATTATCATTTATTCATTTGAGATGATATTATAAAAATGAAACATATGATTTTATTCACTCAAGATGGATTAAAATGTATTTTGATTAGTTTTAGACTCTTTTTGAGTAACTACAATAAATTTTATAATATGATATATGGAATTTGAGTTTTGAGAGGAAACCATGCACATGATTAAATTATAATGGTATGGGTTTCAAAATGGTTATATTTTTAGGGGTTGAAGAAAATGTTTTTAGTGAACTAATGAATGTTCTTATTTTTAGTTTTAAAGGATAATATGAAATAAAATCTATTGTAGTAACAAATGTCATTATATTTCTTCTCATTTTAGGGTTTCTATATTATAAGAGACTAATAATATTTTAGGCGATATGTTTTTCACCCATTAGGATAATATGATTGCTGTTAAATTAATAAAACATGATAATGTGACCTGGATGAAAAAAATTTAATCAATATCTATAATGGATTAATAATGATTGCCTAGTGATATTTGAAATTAAATTAACATTAAATTATTACACTTCTTGGTGTATCATATGAATATATGCCTGTTATGGGGTTCATAGTTTAAGACTGAATTAACAAATGATTATTCATTTTATATGCATACATTTGTTCTATGATTTTATACTATGAGTTTCTTTTATGAAATTGTTGGTGAGCATAAGAAAATAGATTCTTATATATATCAGTATTGAATATAATAATACAAGACTGGGTGGCATTCCTTATAATAAATAGTTCATAATATTTTTGTTATGGATCTGTGATGATTTAATGAGTTATAAATTAATTTATTTCCATTTAAAAATATATTTTAAATTATTAACATGTAGTTAGATTAATTAATTTGGAGAAAGAGTAATCCTATGAATCTATATTATGAGTTTTGGCTTCATGAATTCTCTTTTGTCTTAGCTGATTACCTATATAACGATCTATTTATACTTATGTTGAATCATGAGGTTATTCATCTAAAAATATAACATATTTTTTATATGAAATGTTTTTTATTAATTTTTATGAGTATCATTAAAATATATGATCTGGTTTGAGAATAATGGATTGGATTTGTGTCAGATCATAACCTATAAGTAATGTGGATGTAGAATATTCCACTAATTCATCTTTTATATATGTTTAGTGATGAATTAGAAGGGGAGGGAATTCAAATTTGTGATGCAGTGACCTATGATTTATTCCTTTAGATTTTTGTTGTTTTGAAATTTATGGAGGATGCAATTATGTAAAAATTTAAATTACTTATAAAACATTTCATAGTTTTTAGTTATAACCATATGGAATTATAGATGTTTGGTTTCCAAGGGGTATCATTTATGGGATATCTTTTAGGGAAATATGATATTACACATTTTCAAGGTCAATACTCTAAGTAATATTGTGTGATAATGTATTACCCTGACATTATGGTACATAATCCAGTAATTTTATTTTATTGATATAAAGTATAAAATGGGAATTTGGGAGAGTTTGGTGATCTTTCACTATGTTTTAGTGACAAAAGGGGAGGCGCACGGGCTGCACACTATTTATCCAAACAGTGAAGAAAACTGAGTAGAATCCATGCGCAAGATCATATATAAGGAAGATAGATTAGGAATTGTGTGAGAATAGATAGATAGATCATGTGAGGAGGTTGTGTGAGGGTCTCCCTATATAGTAGCTAACCCATGGTCATCACACGATTTGTCTAACTATGCAAACTAATCGTGCACTTGTTTTATATGGGATGCTAAAAAGGTGGATCTCAATTACATTGGTTTCTTTTTTTCTTATTTATGTTCCATATTAGTTATAATGTAGTATTTATATTTCTTGTATCTAGAAGAACATATCCCAAGAGATTTGGAGTCAATTTTATGGATTCCATTTGCGTTTCGAAACTCAATTCTTGAGGTCAATGATCATTCTTCATCATTATTGATTGGTTTCTAAGATCAATTTAGATCTAATTCTCCCCTATTCTTGGATTCCCAGTTCTACATATTGTATGGGTAGATCTAGTACTGTGTATCACAAAAAAATTGATATTTGTTCTTGATCATTCCACGAAAAGTTATCTAAGGTGGTTCCGTGAAGAATCGTCCTGGGTTTCTTAAGCATTGATTGCCTGTGTCATGTATCATCAAAGCCTTCAAGGAATGTGACTTAGATCTTGACTCCACATAGTATAACTAATTTGAATTCATTAAAATTAAATATATTTTGTTTAATTGATTGTTATATTTCTGTTTATCAATTACTAGATAACCTTCTTTGTGGTGGTTTAGAAAATATGTGAAATTTTAAAAATTGGGTATTTTAATAAAATGCTTGTGTTCTAAATTTTAAATAGTGATTTTAAATATGATATTTTATTGAAAGTTTTCATATGTGTTGAATTATATTTGTTTCAATAAAATGGAATATTTTATTAAAATGAAATAGATTTTATGAAATTTAATTAATCTTTGTTTTTCTTTTAAAATGAAGTTTTTTTGAAACAGTTTTTTAGTGATTTGAAATGGTTTTCCATTAATGTGGATGTGTGAGTTCATGTTAAAAATTCCCATGAATTTGATAATTGTACCATTGGTGTAGAAGGTGCATCACCCTTGATCGGGGGCATGTGTCATTGGGAAAACAGTTAATTAGATGAGAGATAGCTCATGATTATGGAAATGTCAAACGATGCGTACTTATATGGGGGTGTTGTGAACTATTTAATGGGTATAGATAAACAATATTAAGAGTTATTTAAAAGACGTGATTAGTTATTTTTTGGGAAAATATCTTTTTGAAAATTCCATTCATTTTTTTGCACTTGGTTATAATTGGTTTTTGACAACTTATATTTGGTTAAAAACAGTTTTGGGGAAATATTTAATATAACCAATTTTATATAATGTTCTAATTGTTCTATCTAATTGGTGTGACAGGGGAATTCATTGGATGAACCTACTTAGTTATAAACTCACCCGTTCTTTGAAACATTGTTAGTTTTTCAAATGCTACCATATGGGATGTCGAAAAAGGTAAAGTATCACACTTCTTCAGAACCATGTCGTGATACATTGGACTACCAGTTGATATTGGATCATGCATCTTGTAAATCAAGGATTCTTGTTGTGGTATTGGAGTTCACTCATTTTATTTTACCAATTTAAATTGAAATTTTTTTGTCTTCTCATGTAGCATACATTGGTTGGTTTTTTAAAGAGAATGATTTTAAATTTCTTAGTTATTTAATGCATCATATAGTTTGATATTTTTGGATGTTAAGTCAGGTGGTTGTTTTTATACATTAAAGGGAAAATATTCCCCCGCCTACTTTAAAACCCATTGGCATTTATTGAATGCTTTGGTGTCATTGGGATATCTCTTAAGGCCTAGTAATGGCTCGGTGTACTCTAACTCCAGTAGGAATTATCATGTCATTACAGTTAACCATTGTAATACATAATAAATTGGATGTATTTAGGTTGTAAGGATAAATTTTTTATTTTTAGTGAAATAAGTTTTGATATTGTTTTTATTATAAATGTAATAAAATTTTCATTTATTAATTTTTTGATTTTTAAAATGAATTTCAATAGTATGGAGATCGAGTAGTAAAATTGTAATGGAACAAAGGAAATGATAGTAATTTTTTGATGGTTTCATTTATGTTAAAACTATTTGTTTAACAAATAGTTGAATTTTTGTGGGAATAATATGAGCTTTGAAATATTGAGCATTGAATAATTAAATAATATTTCATCTAAATGGTTTTGCAAGAATTATATAACTTCTTGGTGAATATCGATAAATTATATTGAAAGATTATTCTAAACCATATTTCATAACCATATTTCTGATCTTTAAATGTGATTTTCAAAAATATGGATGTTTGGTGAGATATGTAGTGTCCTTAATACCCATGATCATCCTTAAGTTCAAATGAATCAATTACTAGTGATGAAAATTTGATTTAGCATTCGGGATTGATCTATGACAGTTATTTGTATTCTTAAATAAATTGATGATTTCTTTTACTTTCACAACATTTTTATAGACGAATCAATGTGACGGGAGGTAGTAAAAAGGGGGGATGAGTTTGACAGTCACAGAAGATATGATTTAATAATCATATTTATATTTTTATTGTGTATTCAATAATTTTAGATAATTTTTTTATCTTATAATCTTCCTATAAATTATATATGTGGTAAAAATTGTCGTTATTTTCATTTTATAAGAATAATATTTTTTTCAATGGGGTTTTGGCCAATTCCCACTATTCTTGTACTATTTTTAATGTAATTCCAAAAAAAATATTTAATAAAAAATTATGATAATTTGGTTGGGGTTAAAGTATTCTGAATTATTTGTTTTATAAAACATGATCTCCAATCGTGCATTCTCTATAGATGTGAAACATCAACAAGGATAATACTAATGAAGAATCCTAGACATGAGTGATAAACCTCATTCATTATTTATTGATTTTCATAATAATTTTTCAAATTTTTCATTTATTATTCTTAAGAATGATATATAAAATTATAGATAATTGAATAACTAATATTATAATTATTCAATAAAATAAATAGTAACTATTCATAATTAACTAATTAAAACAAAAATTATCTGAAATTATAAATTTAATAAATAATTAAATGATTTAAATATGTAGTAGAAAATAAGTGATAATATGAATAATAATTTTAATGTTATTAAAATAATCAGAAAATATTAATAAAAATGGAATAAAAGGTAATTATTCATAATAGAGTTATAAAATTTTTTATATGAATAAGATAATTAAAAAAATTTCGCATTATTAATATTGATTATCTAAATTTTTATAATAATTTACAATAAAAATATTTCATAATAATTTTGTAAAATGTAAATATTTTAAAAATATATATTTAATATTTATATAATTAAATTTTAGACTTATTATCTCTTGGATTTCTAAAATTTATTATTTTCAGTGGTGTAATTCATGTGATATAAAGGTAGGGGTAGATATTGATGATTTTGGATTTCAATGTTGTTTTCATTCACAACGAACATATGAATCACTACATGAAATCACTTTGAGAGGCTACCCATGTGAAACTATTGGAAACAATAATACTGGTTTTCAAGGGTGGACCTGTGTGATGGATGAAAACAAAAGTTGGAGACATGGATTATTTTTTATCATTTGAGTAGATGAATGATGTACAATCTATTCATGGACAGTTACTGGAGCTCTACGTCAATAGTGGAAGCTACTTATAGGTGATGGACAATCATTGTTTACGATTAGTATATAGAACACTACCTCGATGGTGGGGTTTTAAATAGATGATGTCCAACACATTTTTTTTGGTAGTGAAAAATGTTGTGACTGCTGACACAGAGTGTGTGGATCTGCCAAATGGAAGAGTACATAAGAATGTGAAACTCCTTGTTAAACATAATTAAGGTGTACCATATGGTTGTAGTGCTAAAAATACGGGAGACAGACCATGGATGTGGATTGTCTTCTAATAGGAAACATCATAAATTGTTGTGGGATGTTGTTGTTGTGCCACACAATGACCAGTGAAGTCACGGTGATATAGGTTCTTCAAGATGTATCTTTTGAACTTACTTTCTATACCACTTTAGGCTTTTGGACCTAGATAATGGGGTCCTATGAGAGATGGAAAAATTGTTTTCCTTTAGGTCATTTGATTAGTATTGTATGGTTTGGGTGAATTATTTTTCCATGGGGGTATGTTTTTTCCTTCTAACATATGGGTGTGGGTTTGTGTGTGTTTTCATATAATGTATTAAAAAAATAAATGCAATAATATTAATTATTGATGATTATTATTAATTATAAAAATTAAATACAAATTATATTCAGTTTTAAAATTTTTCAATTCTAATATATTAAATTTATTTAATTGTGTTAAATAATGTCCTATTCAATTATGAATTATATTAAAAATTAGTAATTATATTAATTTTGTATTTAATAATTAATAATAATATTTTAGATTCATATTTATATTAATTAATTGTTGTATATTTTTCTAAATAACAGAATATTAAAAATGAAATTACTATATATTATAGATTTCATATTGAAATTTATAAATAGTGGTAAATGTATCCTATATATTTTTATCATTGTCCTATAAGATCATCTAAAACATAACTTGGTGTGTTGATATTCCTTCTTCACATTTTCTATGGATTTCTATAGTCTTATATATTCTCCTCCTACATAGATGTTTTTTAAATTTAACTTATATAGACATGTATGATAGCATGTATATCTGATGCCTTCACATTGACACCCTATTCAAGTTTAAGGAAAATTGACTTTAGCTAGAAATATCTCCAACATTGGATGACGTAGAGTTTTTTCCTAAATGTTTTCCATAATAGTCAAAAAGATAACTATTTAGTTATCAGTATCTCATAACTGGGGAAACATTTAATCCCAAAGAGGATGTGGATAAAGCTACCACTATGGTATAAGATGATAATGTAATGTATTATAAGAAAATCACTAGAAAATTCATCATTCTATAATGTAGGTATATATTTGGTTATATATCATTCAAATTTGGAAATAAATAATCAACATAATGATCATGCTAAAAATCATCCTTGAGTGCCACATCATCTTGATGAAAGCCTAAATAAGGATTTTCCAACATTATCACATTGATATAAATCTCAATATCTTATGTTACAACAAATAAAATACCGTGATAAATCCAGTACATGACAAATTTTTTCCATTTACTAATAAATGGAAATATCCATGGTAAAAAGGAAATTTCTATACGGGATTCGAGAAGTCATAGAGACACATTGTCTGATAATATAATAAAACAATTTAGTTAATTGTTGCTAATAAATGAGCTACCCAAATGGAAAAGGATGTAATGAAAATTCTTGATATCAATGTCTATGTTGTTGAAACCTAGTCATTTCATTCATGTATCTTACATTTTTTTTATATTAATATTTAACCATTATCATAATAATACACACTCTAGAATTTTAAAGGTTGTGATCCTTTACAGAATTGATACATAACCATATTATTTCATTAATGATATTATTAATATATAAAAATCATCTTTTAACTTTGTACCCTTATTAGACATACCTAGATCAAAACCCTTCTTCATAACTTGGGTAAATAGAAACATAATAAATGATTATCTATGAAACTCTGTAAGGGTAAACAAAGTGGATATCAATCAACTATCATATTTGAGCTTAATATCATAATATGGCTGTGATAAAAGGATTATATTCTACAAAATTATTACCAAATCATTGAAAATATCATTAATGATGAGTCATGTACTATTATTTTTTCGTCGAAAAGAGATAATTTATAAGTGTGTGTCATCATTATTAATCCATCTTGAATCATTAGAATATTTCCTAAGCATGAGACATAAATTTATGGAATACACCTAATAAGAGAAAATAATTTACTTAATAAAGGATCATTTTCAACACTATTATAGTTCATGAAGTCCCATAGTGGGATGGACATTGTTTTTATTCCATCATATCCATAATTATGGTTCACTATCATGATTATCATAGTGAAAAAATTACCAAAGTGTAATGGGTTGACTACCTATAAAATCATTTCCTTAGTTAATGTTAACACCCAAGAAAATCACCGTGGATAGAGTTTTTAAGAAATATGGGTTCACAAAAAAATTTCAACACCCCATCATTTTTGTTTATGGTTATTATAATTCATGATTCGCACAACACTGATCATAAACATACTTCTATATACATTATAAATATAATATTTAATTATTACATATGTGGATTGGATATTTTATTGGAGGGTTTGAATAAGTGTAATCAAAATATGAAATATAAATTCCAATGTTTCCAAAAAATATTTAATAATTCCATGAAAATAATTATTATATTTTGGGTGATAAAAAATAAATCATACAAGGTTATTAATAACTAAATTTTTAATGGGTCAATTTTCATTAAAATATGGTTTAATTATATTATATATGTTTTATTTAAAAGATAGATTTCTTGTCACGACCTGTCCTCGGGGCCCGTGCCGTGACTACCCCAATCCTGCCTTCCATAGGCCAGGGGCTTTCGACTAGCACCAAGGCGTAAATCTCGGTAAAAAGGGATTGCTTTTCCTTTGTAAAGAAAACAAGAACTACAGAGTAAGAAAGTGGAAAAAGTAAACACTAAGTAAAACCTAGTACAACAGTAAGTGCGGAAAGTAAGTGGGCCAGAATACAAACCCACACTGAAAGTAAAGTACAACTCGAAAGGGAAAACAACAACTGAAAAGTAAATCCGCAACGTCAAACCGTCCTCTGGAAGTCCGACCTGAAGGGTGGGTATAGACAGCCTCTAAAGCTCCTCGGTCCAGCCGTCTGCTCTGAGTACACCCCGCCCAGTGGTCCACCTCCAGGTACCATCCTGCTCCACCAACCTCGACCACGATCAGCGTCGTCCGTTGTCTGCATCAAACACAACGTAGTGCGGGCATAGCCCGTGCAAGGGTGAGTATAAGCTCCTCAGTAGGGACCCCGAGACCCCCAAAGGTCTCTGAAAATCCAAAAAGGATAAACCAAAAAGGAATGATACAATCACGAAGTAACATCCGACACTGCTTAGGTAAATGCCCATACATATACCTAAGTCATCAATTCCCGTTTGGCTCCAACATCCAAGCCCAAGCACAACCCAGTCCACACAGGAAAGAAAAACATAAATCCACACAGGATAGCACAACACAATCCACAAAGGAAAGAAAAACGTAATCCACATAGGATAGAACAACACAATCCACAAAGTAGAGAAAAACATAATCCATATTGGATAGCACAACACAATCCACAACGGAAAGTAAACAGGATTCAACTCACACAGGTACTTATTCGTATGACGTTAGAGATGACCAGATGTAGCCATTGATTCATCTAATCTGTGGGACCCACATAGGTTCTGTAGGTAATAACCCCCACAATGACCCACACAGGATCGATCATGAAGTTGAACCCAAAGCTATTGGGAAACTCCTTCTCCATCAAGTACAGTGGTTATGCCACTACAACCAAGAGCTTCCCTCTCACCTTGGACTGATGTAGTACTCCACCTATCGATAATTGTGGGCCTGCTGCTACAACCATGCGCTTCCCACCATGGGTCTTCCGCTACAACTAAGCACTCCCCCTCATAGCCTCTAGAGGCACCCATTCTGTTGAGTACCACGGGTCAGCCGCTACAACCAAGCGCTCCTCCATCGTGGGTCTGCCACTACAACCAAGCGCTCTCCAGTGCTGCTACAACCAAGCGCTCCTCCGTCGTGGGTCAGCCGCTACAACCAAGTGCTCCCCCTCATAGCCTCCAGAGGTACTCCTTCTGTTGAGTACCGCGGGTCTGCCGCTACAACCAAGTGATCCTCCGCCATGGGTCTGCCACTACAACCAAGCGCTCCCCACTGGGCTATCCGTAAGACACTGAGTTGTTCAATCAGCAGTCATCAAGTCTCTACCGGCTCTAGGGTTTCCGCCCATGGCATGCTCGTTCCGGGAGGGTCCACTCCACGTGAAAAGAGGTTGATGCATCAACTGACATGTAGTCTGGAGTTGACGTATCCCAAGATGTACCGTAGTAGTCACTACCAAAAACACGGAGGATTCCCATACTGTTTTCATCATCGTCGCAGTCGAATCCACTGAGGATCTCTGTACAGTTGTCGTCGTCACAGCAGCAGTTGCAGCCAGCTCTAAGTTTCCCGCACACAGCAAGCTCGTTCGGGAGGGTCCGCTCCACGAGCCGAGTGGCTGATACATCAACTGACACATAGTCCAGAGTTGATGTATCCAAAAGTTCCGTATTGTCAACAGAAACTCAACGTCGCAGACGACGAGTCAATCAGATGCCCGGTCTGAGAGTTATTGGCTTTTTTCGTCCTAGGGGCCTGGTTGGTTTTTAAGGAAAAACCAATCCGACCGTACTCCACCTACGTCCAAACCTCGGGCGGAGTATGCCAAATGATTCGTCTCACTTAGAGGAATCCAACAAAATGGACAGCACGTCAATCGGGCGTCTGATACTCAAGATATGAGCGTTTCCGCTCTGAGGGCCCGGTTGGTTTCATGGACGATCCAACCCGGCCGAACCCAAAGTATTCCGAAACCATGAGTGTAATATACCGAAACGACCTTCTCGATCCAAGGATCGCATCGCCACTGATGGCGCGGCGTTTGGAGGCCCGTAGCTCAAGTTATGATCAAAAGACAAAAAAGGTCCGAAAATGGGGGGCCTGGGCCCGGACTGACCCGACCCGACCCCCCTGGGGCGGCCCGATCCGGGTCGACCCAACCCGGGTCCGGGTGCGACCCGGTTCGGCGCGACCCGGCCTGGGCGCGACCCGCCAGACGGGTTGGCTTGGCTCGGCTCGGCCGAGCGGCCGAGGAAGGGGGTGTCGTGGGGCGTGCAACCCCCGCGGGAAGAGGAGCCGCGACCCCGCGTGGGGCCGCGCTTGGTCAGGGAACGTGGCTCTGTTGTGTCCCATGTCTTGCCGGACCCGCGCGGTCGCTGGTCTGGTCGGCCGCCGCCTCCGCGGCTGAAGCCGCGATGGCTCCATCCGGCGGCACGCCGGGGCGACGTCGGCACCGCCGCCTCCGCCCACAAGCACCGGCGACCCGTGCCGCCAGTGGATTTCGCGGGCCATCGGAGTTGCTTCGGTGGTCCGATTCCATTTCCGTCTTTCCCGTAGCTCCTCTCGGGTCCCGTTCTTCACTACGAAATCAACAAATCGACTCGGCGGCCCTCTTTGTCGTTGTCCTCCGTTCTTCACATCAACGAAGAACTGCAAAGGGTTGCCAGGCCGTGTTTGTTTGGCCCGCACCCTCGGCGTTAGGTGATAACAATCGGGAAAATAATGATCAACACATGAAAACATAACAAGATACAATTTTAATAAAATAAAATTTCACTTTGAACCCGGGATCTCTGTTTTAGAAGGAAACAAATACGAGAATAAAATATTATTTTCAAATAAAATACCTACTTCGCTGTAGTCGTCGAGCGTGCGTTCTTCGCGGAATTTATCGTCGCCGAAGAATAGGAACATCGCTTCGCGGAAGGGCGTCGCGTCGTCACGTTATACGGCACCGCGTCGATGTTCTCCGAGGGGTAGAGAAAACACACGGATTTAATTTACACGAATTAAATCCATGTCAAGTATAAAATCCACAAAGTAATTTAAAAGATTCTCAAACTCTTACCTCAAACGGATGATCGAAGATTTGTCGCGGAAGAAGGATCGTCATAGAAGAATGTCGCAGGAAGTGAATCGTTGGCATCGCGGAACACGGCGTCGCACCGTCGATCTCCGAGGGTATGGAGTTTTTCGTCTCATTTCGTCGAAGGCCGGCGTTCTTCGCGTTCTTCACGTCCTTCGTGTTCTTCACGAAGGAGGAAGAAGGACATATGGTTTCTGTCAAATCCTCTCAACGAACAACACTCAAGAAGAATAGTGTTGGTCTTATTTTATTACATGCCAACAAATGAAAACGTGTTAAGAAACGAAAAAAATTAATTCATTGAATTAGTTTCAATGAATAAACCGCCCAATTAATAAGAGCGTTTAATAGTTTACGAAACTCCCTAGTTGACATTCATTAAAAAGGGTTTTCGCGGGTGCGTTACTTAGCGGAAAAGAAACGGTGGGGCTCGTGTGGGCCCCACCTCACAAATATCCTACCAAGAGGGTGGGATATTTTTAATTCCACCCTATCCACTTCAACTCATATTAAGAAGCTTTAAGTGGCTTTAAGCATCTTTAAGTGAAATAAAATAAAGTTTGACCTACCACGTTATTTTATTTCTTAACTTAACCCCAAAAATTAAAAACCACACCCGAGCTAAAAGAACTCCGGAAGAGGCATTTCTAAGAAAATACTGGTGCTGCGATTCCATCGGTGCCCTCGGAATTCGATTCCGAGCACCGGTTCAAAAGTTAGAAAAACCCGCTCGTTCGTTCACTGAATGAACCCAAGCCGAACATCAGAAAATGAATCCGGGCACACCGGGCCTCGGAATCAGGTGCCATCAGAAACTGCATTCTTGTAAAATTCCAAGGAAAATTAAGTAAAACATTTCCTTGAAATTTACGGGTCTATACATCACTCCCACCTCAGGTCTTCACGTCCTCGTAATGTTTTAACACAAACTAGGGTTACAAAAGCGGTAATGAGCACGCATCTGAGCCTTCCACTCCCATGTGCTCACCTGGAGGTTCCAGTGCTGCCAAAGAATGTGCAAAAGAGGAATCGACCGTCCTCCTAGGATCCATTTCTGTCGATCCTCGATCCCTACTAGAACCTCCGTGAAAGTCACCCCATGGACATCATCCAGCTCCTCATGGTCGATGTTGTGTGAAGGATCGTGCACGTGTCTCCTCAGCTGAGATACGTGGAAGACATCGTGCACTCGGTGCAACTGAGGTGGTAGAGCCAAACGATAATCCACCTTGCCAACCCTACCGAGGACCTGGAAGGGTCCGATGAAGCGTGGAGAAAACTTTCCGCCTCTGCCAAATCTCCGTAACTCACATCGAGGTGAGACCCGTAAGAAGACATGGTCGCCATCCACAAACTCCAGTGGCCTCCGCCTCCTGTTAGCATAAGACTTCTGCCGGCTCCGAGCTCTCTTATCCACTCCTGGATGAACTGGACCTTCTCTGTCGTGGCCTGGAACATCTCCGGTCCCACAAGAGCTGCTAATATTTCTTCTTTGCCGATAATAGAAATCTGGTCTCATCCCATGGAAGAACCACTTTCTTTGCCTAATAATGTCAATCCCGACATGGATGTTACTAACCCATACCAAGGATGACATCTTAAGGCCTCGATGCTACTACCAAGAGATCCAACCGTTACTCTCGCCTCCAAGGGTTGAGTCACACTATCGGTATCAGTGTGTGGTAACTGGGTCTCCTCCAGTAGGTATCTCTCAAGTGAGGGTCAAGTCAACAGTCTAAACCGGAACCTATTAGTATTAACAAAAGAGAGGGTAGGAAAGTAAATGCCACATGAAAAGGTGTCTTTTATTACTGCATCTCAAGTACAAAGACACAAAGCATCTATAAACATACATCAACAAAACTAGAAGCAACATGAACAAAAGTCTACAGGTCTGGAGCTAGTCCTAATCATGTCCATCTGCTCCCGGAGCTCCATAATCATAGGCCTAAACTGCCTGAAGCTGAGCTCTCCCATGTCCTCCTGTCCCCTGCGGTCGGGGTGGACCTCTTGGTGGTGGTGGTGGAAACACCCCGAAGCGTCGTCCACCTCTAGCTGCACAGCCAGCTCCCCTTCCATGGCCGCCTGCTCCTTGCAACCCGCCCTGATAGAACCTCGGCCTCTGCCTGGGGGGTCCTTCGGTCACCTGCTGGTCATCCGTATGGCGGGTCGGACAGTCACGAGCCATGTTACCAATCCCGCCGCAGGAGTAACACTGCCCGCTCATGGTAAGTCGTTGTCCACCCCGAGTGCCTCGTACAAACGATCATGAGTCATGCTGTCGACCACCTGTAGGTCTAGTCCTCTTGTACTCATGTGTCATCTGTCTACTGCCCGCAGTAGAAGACTTTTCCACATGCCGGCTAGTGGTGGGTCCTGCTGCTGGAGACTACTCAGCAAGGAAACTCTCCACTAAGAGGGCTCGCTCCAACACCCCTATCTGTGTCGAAATGCTATGAGAAACAACTGAAGCACTGATCTCTCGCCTGATCCCCGGCTCGAAGGTTCGGGCCCTGAAGAATGGGTCTCGTACCATGTTTATGGAATAACGCGAGAGATCGGTAAACCTCGCTGCGTACTGGGCTACTGTCATACTGCCCTACTGCAACTGTAGTTGCTCCTGGATGCGCACCACTCGGAGGGTGGCTGGGACGAACTCTGAGCAAAAAAGGCTCTCAAAGTCCGTCCAAAGGAGTGATGCCTCGTTGTGCACCTGGAGCATCAAGATCCACCATCTTCCTGATTCCACTTGTAGGGGGCTCGCTGCAAGGACCACCATAAGGTCTGCTCGTGTCCTCACTAACTGGAAAACTCGTACAACCGCCTCCATCTAGTCCTCGGATGCCTGGGGGTCCGTCTCCCCGCGGAACCTGGGCGGTCGCTGGCGCTGGAACTCATGCAGTGCACTAAGGGGACGTGCATTGTCAGCGGCTGGGGCTAGAAGCATCGGTGGCTCGGCGGGTAGAGGTACCGTCGGTGCCTCTGCTGTTAAAGGGCCCTACACCGAGGCCTCGTCGCTCGGTGGGCTGTCGTCATGCTCAACTCTCAGAACCCTAGTAGGATACCATCGTGGGGCCATCCTGAAATGGAAACAGGTGTGCCAGGGTCAGAACAGTATACCTGGTGAGCTGATACAGAGTAATCACAAAGAAAAGATGAAACAAACATGCAATCAATGTTTTCGTGCATTAAGTTGGAAATCAGAAGTCAGGGTCCTGGTGTACCGATACGTCGGCCGCCGCACCAACACTGGACTCCCTGGACTAATAACCACACCCAATACGCTAAACACTATTGCTTCACATAGGAAAAGATCAGAGTCCCAAGTTCTACGGTAGAACCGAACTCCTCTAATACCAATTTGTCACGACCTGTCCTCGGGGCCCGTGCCGTGACTTCCCCAAGCCCGCCTTCCATAGGCCAGGGGCTGGCGACTAGCACATAAGCATAAATCCTGGTAAAAAGGGAAGTCTTTGCCTTTGTAAAGAAAACAAGCACCACATAGTAAGCATGCAGAAAAAGTAAACACTAAGTAAAAACTGGTACAACAGTAAGTGCGGAAAGTAAGTGGGCAGCCCAAACTGAATGTAAAGTACAACTCGAAAGGGAAAACAACAACTGGAATGTAAAGCCGCAACGTCGATCCGTCCTTGGAAGTCCCACCTGAAGGGAGGGTACAGACAACCTCCACAGCTCCTCGGTCCAGCCGTCTGCTCCGAGTACACCCCGCCCATTGGTCCACCTCCAGGTACCATCCTGCACCACCAACCTCGAACATGATCAGTTCCATCCATTGTCTGCAACCAACACAACGTAATGCATGCATAGCCCGTGCAGGGGTGAGTATAAGCTACTCAGTAGGGACCCCGAGTCCCCTAAAGGTCTCTGAAAATCCACAAAGGATAAACCACAAAGGAACGATACAATCAAGAAGTAACATCCGACACTGCTTAGGTATATGCCCATACATATACCTAAGTCTTCAAACTTTAATAAATTTCCATATTATATACCTAAGTCTTCAATTCTCGTTTGGCTCCGACATCCGAGCCCAAGCACAACCCAGTCCACATAGGAAAGCAAAACGTAAATCCACATAGGATAGCACAAAACAATCCACAAAGGAAAGCAAAACGTAATCCACATAGGATAGCACAACACAATCCACAAATGAGAGAAAAACGTAATCCATATAGGATAGCACAACACAATCCACAAAGGAATGTAAACAGGATTCAGCTCACACTGGTACTTCATCATATGACGTTAGATATGACCAGATGTAGCCACTAATTCATCTAAGCCGTCGGTCCCACAATGGATTTGTAGGTACTAACCCCCGCAATGACCCACACATGATCGATCATGAAGTTGAACCCAAATCTATTGGGAAAATCCTTCTCCATCAAGTACAATGGTTATGCCGCTACAACCAAGCGCTTCCCTCTCACCTTGGACTGCTGTAGTACTCCACCTATCGAGTACTGTGGTCCTGCTGCTACAACCAAGCGCTTCCCACCATGGTTCTGCCGCTACAACCAAGCGCTCCCTCTCATAGCCTCTAGAGGTACCACTTCTGTTGAGTACCACAGGTCAGCCGCTACAACTAAGCGCTCCTTCGTCGTGGGTCTGCAGCTACAACCAAGCGCTCCCCCGTGCTGCTACAACCAAGCGCTCCTCCGTCATGGTTCTGCCATTATGACCAAGAACTCCCCCTCATAGCCTCCAGAGGTACTCCTTCTGTTGAGTATCGCGAGTCTGCCGCTACAACCAAGTGCTCCTCCGTCATGGGTCTGCTGCTATAGCCAAGCGCTCCCCACTTGGCTATCCGTAACACACCGAGTTGTTCGATCACCAGTCATCAAGTCTCGACCGGCTCTAGGGTTTCCACCCGTGGGATGCTCGTTCCGGGAGGGTCCACTCTACGAGCTAAGAGGTCGATGCATCAACTGAAATGTAGTCCGGAGTTGACGTATCCCAAGATATACCGTAGTAGTCACTGTCGACTACACGGAGGATTCCCGTATTGTTTTCATCATCGTCGCAGTCGAATCCACTGAGGATCTCTGTACAGTCGTCGTCGTCACAACAGCAGTTGTACCCAGCTCTAAGGTTCCCGCACAAAGCAAGCTCGTTCGGGAGGGTCTGCTCCACGAGCCGAGAGGCTGATACATCAACTGACACATAGTCCAAAGTTGATGTATCCAAAAGTTCCGTATCGTCAACAGGAACTCAACGTCGCAGACGGAGAGTCAATCAGACGCCCAGTCTGAGAGTTATTGTCTTTTCCGTCCCAGGGGCCCGGTTGGTTTTTAAGGAAAAAACAATCCGACCGTACTCTTCCTGCGTCCAAATCTTGGGCGGAGTAAGCCAAAAGATTCGTCTCACTTCTAGGAATCCAAAAAAATCGACGGCACGTAAATCAGACGTCTGATGCTCAAGATATGAGTGTTCCTGCTCCGAGGGCCCGGTTGGTTTCGTGTACGAACCAACCTAGCCGAACCCAAAGTATTCCGAAACCTTGAGTGTGATATACCGAAACGACCGTCTCGATCCAAGGATCGGATCGCCACTGAAAGCGCGTCGTTCGGAGGCCCGTAGCTCATGTTATGATCAAATGATCAAAACGGTCCGAAAATGGGGGGTCTGGGCCCGGACTGACCCGACCCGACCCCCCAGGTTCGGCCCGAACCGAGTCGACCCGACCTGAGTCCGGGTCCGAACCGTTTTGGCGCGACCCAGCCCAGCCGGCGGGTCGGCTCGGCTTGGCTCGGCCGAGCGGCCAAGCAATGGGGTGTCGCGGGGCGTGCAGCCCCCGCGGGAAGAGGAGCTGCGACCCCACGTGGGGCCGCGCTTGTTAAGCGGACGCGGCTCTGCCGCGTCCCGTGTTTTGCCGGACCCGCGCGGTCGCGGGTCTGGTCGGCCATCGTCGTTGGTTTCTGCGGGCCACCGGAGTTTCTCCGGTGGTCCGATTCCATTTCCGTCTACGCCGTAGCTCCTCCCGGGTACCGTTCTTCACTGTGGAATCAACAAATCATCTCTGCGGCCCGCTTTGTCGTTGTCCGCCATTCTGTACATCAACGAAGAACTGCGAAGGGTTTTCGGGCCGTGTTTGTTTGGCCCGCACCCTCCGCGTTAGGTGATAACAATTGGGAAAATAATGATCAACACATGAAAACATAACAAGATACAATTTTAATAAATTAAAATTGCACTTTGATCTCGGGCTCTTTTTTTGATGGAAACAACTATGGGAATAAAATATTATTTTCAAATAAAATCGCTACTTTGCCGTAGTCATCGAGCGTGCATTCTTCGCAGAATTGATCGTCGCGGAAGAAGAGGGTCGTCGCGTCACGGAAGGGCGTCCCGTCATCGCGGTATATGACATCGCGTCGACGATCTCCGAGGGGTAAAGAAAACACACGCATTTGATTTACACGAATTAAATCCATTTCAAGTATAAAATCCACAAAGGAATTTAAAAGATTCGCAAACTCCTACCTCAAACGGATGTTCGAAGATTTATCGCGGAAGAAGAAACATCGCAGAAGAACGTCTCTGGAGGAGAATCGTTGGCGTCGCGGAACACGGCGTCGCGTCGTCAATCTCCGAGCGTTCGGCGTTCTTCGTCGCCTTTCGTCGAAGGCCAGCGTTCTTCGTGTTCTTCGCGTTCTTCACGTTCTTTGTGTTTTTCGCGAAGGAGGATAAAGGACTTAAGGTTTCTTTCAAATCCTCTCAACGAACAACACTCAAGAAGAATAGTGTTGGTCTTATTTTATTAAATTCCAACAAACAAAAACGTGTTAAGAAACGAACAAAATTAATTCATAGAATTAATTTCAACAAATAAACCGCCCAATTAATAAAAGCGTTTAATAGTTTAAGAAACGCCCCAGTTGACTTTATTTAAAAAGGGTTTTCGCGAGTGCGTTACTTAGCGGAAAAGAAACGGTGGGGCTCGTGTGGGCCCCACCTCACAAACATCCTACCAAGAGGGTAGGATATTTTGAATTCCACCCTATCTGCTTCAACTCTGCTTAAGCAGCTTTAAGTGGCTTTATGCGGCTTTAAGTGAAATAAAATAAAGTTTTTCGTACCACATTATTTTATTTTTTAACTTAAACCCAAAAATTAAAAACCACACCCGAGCAAATGCAACTTCGAAAGAGGCATTTTAAAAAAATATCGGCGCTGTGATTCCATCGGTGCCCTCGAAATTCGATTCCGAGCACTGGTTCAAAAGATAGAAAAACCCGCTCATTCATTCACTGAACGTTCCCGAGCCAAACATCGGAAAATGATTCCGGGCACACTGGGCCTCGGAATCAGGTTCCGTCAGAAACTACGTTCTTGTAAAATTTCAAGGAAAATTAAGAAAAAAATTTCCTTGAAATTTACGGGTCTTTAAATTTCTCTTTTTTTGTAAATTAAATATTCTTAAAAATTATATTTACTATTTGTAATCTAATATAATGTAGTTATTACATATATTATAAATTTGTTACAAATGATGATACAATAATTAGATGGAATAAAGATATACTTTTTAGTAAATATTTTTAACTGCATAATGTATTTTTTTTCTTAATAAATTATGTTATAAACTGTTGATTAATTATTTTGATGAAATATATTGATAATATATTTGATAAAATAATTTACTAAAAATAACAGTTTTTTACTTTTAAATTAATGATAATAAATTGTTTTAATGCTTTGAAAATATAATTTTTTTAAAAGTGTTTTTATTCATTTATGCACGTATACTAGAATTAAATTATATAAAATATATAAATTTTTCTATAAAATTGGTATAATTTATTATTTTATCATAAAAAATACACTTATGGTTTATTTTTCTTATTTTTTTTATGTATTTTATGTTTTGATGAATTGTGAAAACGATCAATTTAACAAATATTACAACTTTTTTGACAACATGAAGATATAAAAATACATTGAATGTTTAAGAAAAGATTTTTATAGAAAAATATGATTATTTATCAATAAATATAGTTTATTTTAAAATCCAAATTTAAAATTATAAATTTAATATTGATATTTTTTAAATCTATGTAATGTTTTTGTTAAAATGTAAAATAAGTTTTTTTATATTTTAATCAAGTGTTCAAAAGGTTATATTGAGTTTATTTATTTTATTGTAAAATATGACTGATTTATATTAATATCTGATAAATTACATTAGAGTAGACATTATAAATAATTTTGTGAAAATAAATTATAATCATAAAAACGAAATTCTTCTAAAAATGGGATTTCATTGTATTTTGTGATCATATAATAAAATTAATTTTAAATACCATAATACATGAATAATTTAAAATGTATTAAATATATTTAATATAAATAATATATATCAGTTAATATTAAAACATGTGTTTTTTTTCATAATTAACTATAACCATGGAAAAAACCTATCACTATAAGTAAGTGTTTATATTGATTAATGATGTGGTTAAGGTAAAGATTTATAGGTTATTATAAATTAAAAAATTACCTAAATCATATTGGATGAATTTATTTAAATATTTAATCATCCCATATTCAATATTTATCAATTTCAGAGACACTTTAGAGGAGAGTGAATTTTTTATATTCCAAATTTTGTTAATAGTTAGAAGTGTTCCACACACCTCCCTTATAAAACGTAACCTCATCTCCACTATTTTCCCAATTCGTAATGCACACATATCATTCAATAATTACATAAATATTTTCTTAAATTTATTTTCATTTACCCAAATTTTTTATTCCACACATAACTCCACATCTAGAGTATTTCAGGTTTAAAATAATTGCGTTTTCAAAATCTATATGTATATGCTATTAATGTGGTTTTCAATGTAATAATTTTATTTAAAAAATTTCAAATAAGTAATAAAAATATTTACATAATTTGATCGATATATTTTCCATAATGATATATTTTTTATTAATGGTCCACCTATTATCTATATCTATACAATCATATGGAAATATGAAAACATCAGGCATTCTTCTCAATGAACTAATGTGTCTACGAAGTGATGTATATCATTTTTCATAAATGAATAATTTATATCATTTTAAAATGAAATTAATGAATATATAAGCTATTTATTACACTATTATAGATATTAAATATAAGATATTATACACCACTTTACCATCACATCTGTGAGAAAATGGTATCATTGTTCATGTGTATGTGTGGACAATCACAACCATGAAGTGATGTGATTATATTTTCATTTGAATTTTACATTAATGATTAAAATTTTATATATAATTATTTACAACGGTATTCATAAATTTAATAACATTGTTTAGATAATTTGAACATTTCATAATTTCATTAAACATGAACAATATAACAATGTAATTTTCATAAATTGACTAAAATCATTATATGATTAACACATGCATGGACTATTTAGTGAATGGATATAATATATTTATAAAAATAAATAAATATAAAATTTATTATAAATAATTTATTAAGAAATGTAATTTTTTTTTTCAGGATTATAAAATGCCTATAACCAAGGAAGAATAAAAGGTAATCGGTTTTCATCTAAATTCCACTTCCTTGGGACATATTTTATATTATATAAAAAATTTCATTTTAATAGTGTATACATCCAATTTGACATATTATTTCATGAAATACAATTTATTAATGATATTTATTGTTTATATCATATTAACTCTTTTATATGTGGTTATATTCTGAAGTTATAACACTACTACTGGAGTTTTTTTTTAAATATCATTTTATGTTTGGATTTTTAATGTTCAATTTTAATTTGTGAAAATTATATACATAAAATACATTAAACCAAATCCCTTTTCTTTTCCAATTTTTTACTTGGGTATTACATATCTATTTTCCATTAAATCTATTATTTCGATCATTATCGACAAATTTGTTTCATATATGGGATACTCTCTGTATCACTTCTTTTTGGGATGAGAATGTTTTCCCACTATAATTGTATTCCTAAAATAATTTAATGTATGTTTTAATATTATTTTTTTTATTTGTAAATGTGTTTTCATAATTACATTTAATTTATTTAAAATGGTTTAAATGGAATATTAATAATTATTTTTGGAACTAGACATTTTGTCATCTAAAAAAAGTGGGAATAGGTTTTTATTTTTATATATAAGACATAAAGGAATTTTTTTACATCCAATAAAGTATTATCTCATTAGAATCCTCAAAATTTATTGAGGGGATTTAAAATATTAAACTTCCATTATTTTATGAAATTTGTTATTTTTTTATTTAAATAATAATAATTATTTCAAAAAAAAATTTAAATGTATTTTTAAAATGAATTATAACATAATTTATCTAAAAAATGTTATAAAATATTAAACGTTAATTTATTATTAATACATCAGTTCAATACATATCTAATTCACAATGTGTTTACTTATTTTACTAACCATCATTTTTATGAATCAATGATCTTATATCACCTTTATTGATTTATATATAATACCTTATTTTACAATCCTTAAATCTTTTTTGAGTCATGTTCTATATAACTCTTAAATAATCATTATCTTTCATGTATATATTTTAGTAAAATGGTTGTATTTAATGTATTATAAAATATTTTTATATTTTATTTAACTTATACTATTTTAATATACGATTTTAGTTTTGGGAAGGATATTTACAATGTTAATTAATTTACTAGGGAAATATTTTAGTTCCACGTCTTATATTAATATAGATATTTATGCATCAATAGGGAGTATATAATATTTATTATTCAATATGTAAGCAATGTATTTGATATATGAAAGGGATATGTTAGTCCAATTATAGAAATCCCCTTTATTCATCAACTAATATCATGAGACAAAATATGTTTTTAAGTGGTATCATAATAGGATGTATTATCACATAATAATTGGGAGGTGATTGGAGTATATATACACATAAAATAAAATGGTATTAGCCAAGTCCATGAATTTACGATTCATAATGTTATGGTCAAGGACTGGATGATATGACCATGAATGTATTAAAATCTATATTTACCTATTTTAAAATTTAATATTTATTATCTATATGATATTGTTTATTTTATATGCATGTATTTTTCATCATGTGTAATTTATTGAATGGTATTTGCAATTATTATTTACACTGGTTTATTTATTATTCCTTATGTTTTCATGATAGAATAAATAATATTCTTTTCCTTATTTTGTATTTTTTCACACATGTTATTACGATTTAATTTCTCTAGGATTCGAAGAATGAATAATTGAATGATATTCAAGGATCAATTTTTTTTCATTTTTTCATTGAAATTTTAAAATCATGTAAGAATCTAGTATCCAATGATTAATAAACTGACTTATCTTTCATGGTGAAATCCAATATATCTTGTACTTCTGTAGTAATGTAATAAATGACTATGGATTGTAGGATTTTAGTTTTATAAACTTTTTTTCAATAGAATATTAGTAGAAGCCTAGTAAATTTGTTTTAAAGGAATATCGATATCACAAGAATTATGATAATATATATGAATGTACGTGAATTCATGGTGGATTCAAATTACATATATTAATATTCATGATGTTATATGATAACTATTTTTGTGTCATTATTCCCATATTAAACCTAATATAATGAAGGGAATTAATTTCAACACTTGTAGTGAATGTATGTATCTCCCTTTTGAGAATTTCAATATATTGAACATTAGAGCTAAGTAGATAATGTCCATATTACATTTTATATCACAGGATATGACTTATAACCATAGATATATGGAGAAAACTCTTATTCCGTAATGTGATGCACCTCTATTGGATTTAATTATATAAAAGGAGCCTCCATGATTTAATGGAACAACTATTTTAATAGTAGTTGAGAAATGGATCATTCCCCTTGAAATTGTATTTATATTTTTTTGGAGGAAATGAAAAGGAAAATTTTATTTCTAAGGTATAATGTGTAGAATGAGATATAAACAATTTATGTTCATTGATTTTAAATATAAAGTATTTGGATGATACAAAATAAATAAAATGTAAAACATTTATGGTTATTTTTGTGAAATATTTTACACGAAAATAGAAAACTAATGTGGATCCTATACTCATTTTGAGACATAAAGAAGATGAATTTTTTGATGAGTATGATGTAATATTTAAATTACAATCACGGTATTATATACACTATATCTATAATATGAATATGAATATTTTATATTTCTTTTAGGGAATTATGATAATTTTATGAATTTAATAGTCTATCAATTATTTATTAAATGACTATTTGGAATATAGTAACTTTATTACATAAAATTAATTTTCGTGTTCTATATCATTAATAGAAATTAATAGAAGAAAATGACTAGTAAGAAAAAAGGGAAAAAGAGGATATGATGAATAGTGAATGATTATATCTTCAAAAATATAGTATTTGGTGAATGAATCATCATAGTGAATGCTAAAAGGGAGATATATTTTATTAAAGGATCATATATAAGGGTTATATATATGATTAATGTAATTAAAATAATTAAATCATGTCGATTCCGTGTTTTAACTCAAATCTAATGGGAAAGTATTCGAGCCAATGCAGCAAACGTGTAATATTTCCTTGATTATTTTGATATTTAATTTATCGATGTCATATTTGTATATAACGCTTGGTATATATATAATGAAAATAACGTTTGGATTGATAGTGGAATTCTCCAGGGAATATATTTAATTATGAAATTTTTCATTCATGAATCCTAGAATCTAAATGATAATTATCCCAAAAATAATGAATATGGTGAAAAATATTTTTTAACATTTCAATGATAAGGTGGACTCTAATATATTACCTTTAGGATTAGTGTGTTTTTAATGATTTTTTATTTATAAAAAATTTATGAAAATAAATTATTATGATGTATTAACATTTGGTCTTTCATATACAGAATAATTTTAGATTTTAATTAACAATTTATAACATTTAGTGTTATTATTGAGCATTTAATGAAAAATAAATCATTTTATTGAATAATTAATTGAATATTACTTTTAATTATGGTAACAAATTTAGTATTTTATAAATGGAATGAAATGGGAGGAATCAATAGTCGAAAAATTCTTCAAATAATTGTTAATACTATCGCTTAATGTATATCATGATCAGAAAAATTAAGATTTTAGTGTTTAATGCATGAATAATTCATGCTATTAGATCATTATTTTTATTATGAGATGAATCATTGGTAAAAAACTGATCAAATAACAGTAATGGAATTAAATAATGTATATATATTTTCTTATAAGTAGTGAAGAATTTGAAGATAAATTTGTCATGTTTTTGTTAAAGAATTTATAAATGAAATATAATTGGTTTATTTTATGATATAATTAACAACTAGATTTATTATATAAGTAAACATCTTGTTGAATTAATTTATATTTAAGAAAAATATGTTTCCTATTAATGGCCTTGAAATTAACAATTAGGAAAAAATATATAATAATTTCACTATATGCTTAAACTGAATTATAATTGTGAGGAAGTAATTTCATTAACTGTAAGAGAATTTAACTTACAAAGATAATAGTTATTTAATAATATTGATTTTAATACATGAAACATTGTTTTTAAACATTCCATGATATACAATATTTATATAAACATCTAGTTATGAATAATATATCCTAATTGTTTGATTGGTGCACATTAATAAGAAAAATTTAGAAATAAAATATATGTAAAATAGTTTTCCAAATATTTTTATTAATAACTGGGAAAAAATATAATGTTTTTAATTATATTAAATAAATAATATAAGGGTAGAAATAGTTAATTATTAAATAAGAAACTTTTATATAAAAGATGGGTTTCCTTACATTATATATAATTCATTTAAACTATTAATTTCTATTATTATGATTACTTAATTTCTTTAAAATGATATTTTTATATATTTAATCTATTTAACGATATTTTATATATTTATCTTCTATTTTTTATTAATTGTGTTTAAAAAAATGTGATGTTAAAATGTGAAAAAATTTAGGAAACAAATTTTAAATGAATATTGTATTTTTTAAAATTAAATTAATATAATAATTACGTCAGAACTATTTTGATCTTTTTTAAAATATAATGATAAAATATATTTAAAATCAAATATATCATCTTATACTTGGAATGGAACTTGAATAAATGGTTTTTATTAAATAAAAATACATTAGTCCCAAAATAATTTTAATGTGTTCATATGTAGATATAAGGATAATATTGTGACTAAATCAAAATTTTATTTGATTTAATTATCTTTATTTAGATTTTATAATAGTAAAATTTTATTATGCTGAGTTTTTGGTATTTTTTATAAGTAGTCTGTTATTGTGTGAATAGCTAAGAAATAACAATTTTTTAAATAATGCCTCTTTTGTCATTAACATGATATAATTACTACATGAATTATAATGAAATCTTATTTAAATTTAAAAATTATATTTTAAATTTAATATAATTAATAAAAAAATAAAATATTGAACTTTTATATTTGACCACATAAGATTTTTTGAATTATTTTTAGGAATAAAAAAACATTTCTGATAATTTTCTGTTCCTCAAACACTAAAAATACTTTTTCTAATATATAAAATCTTGAATTATGGTTTATGTTTTTATGAAACCACATTTATTCTTACACAATAATCAACGCCAACTTGGTTTGGGCTACACGTAACACTATGATTCTCTGAAACAACACTTTTCTATTATAAATATTTAAATGATGTAGTTATAACCTAATGATTAAAAATATTAAACATATCATTTTGAAATGTCTATACAAAACTAAATTATATTTATATAGAAATTTATAATTTTTTGTATTGTATTTATATGTTTCAAAATAATATTTTATTAAATGGATTTCTTTTGTAGGTCTTTCTGTGAATAATAATAAAAATAATTATAGACACTCATGGAAATAAATATTTATAAAATTAACATTATTAATGAAGTTGGAAGGTAAAAAATAACTTATCTTGAATTTTTAATTTTTTTAGAAGCTTCAATTTCTAATGAATAGTGAAAAATATTTCATTCTATTTGAGAACTGTTTTTGTAGGTTATTAATTATTATAATTATTTAAATTTATTTATAATGGAATACTAGATAAATTATACATGTATTTATTTAATGTAGGCCACTGAAATAATTTTAACAGTAAGATTAGATATAAAACTTATTGATGTTTAATTTTTTTTTACCCGTTATCTCTCCATGTCTCTAAGATTACCTTTAAACAACATTTCTTGAACTTTTGTGTATTGAATTTTCCAAAAAAAAATCATTGATTTAATTAGTATGATTTTTTATGTAATATGATCAAATATATTTTTTATATTATTAATATTAACATTAGTTAATTCTTATATTTAATACAGATTAATGTAAATTAAGGAATTGAAGATAAAAATAATAGTTTAATATTATAAAATTTACATACCACATGTTCTAATTTCATTGCATAAGTTGTATTTGACATAAATAAACTTTATCCCTAAATTTAATCCTTTTAGAACCACATGGGTAAGAATTTCACATTTATAATATTGTATACTAAGAAATATTAAAAACTTATTTTCATATTTTTAATAACTAAATATATTTAAAAAAAGTGTAATTAAAAATGTAAATTCCTATATAAATATTAAGTTTAAATCTAAAATGTACATCTATATCAGGATTATTTATTTATAATGTTTAATGAAAATATAAATATCTTCAATGGAAACATAATGATGATGTATTAATTTTATAATTAATAAAAAGTTCAAAAAAAATTTATCCAAAATATTAAAATAAATATAATTTTAATTATTTAATGTTCTGAATAAATTGTACAACAGAATAAGATATTATAGGTGGGTCTTATATGGTTTTTTAAATTATGAGGATTTTTAGATTTTATTTAGAGACAATGTTGTGAATACTGTCAAAATGGATTTAATGATATTTAATAGTGATACAATTTTTTTAAATTAATTAAAAGTCATAAATATATTTAATTTTTTATGTTTTTCTGATAAGGTATAAAATTTCATAAAGACCTCATTTATTGTGTATTCACCTCATATAAGTAATAATTTATAACCTATTATTATTTGAAATTTTGTTTCTATAATTTAAAATATAATTGATTAATTAATTGAATATTGTTATGATAAGGTTAAAATAAATAAATATTATGTAAAAATGATTATTTCATGAATATAATTTTACTCTCATCATCTTAATAATTAATTTATGTTTTCAAAGGAAAATATTCCATGAATATAACTTATATTTTACATAAAGTCAAGGATATTAGAAATATATCACCCTCTTGTAAGTAATATCTTTTCTGTTTCCACATAAGGAAAAAATCAAAATATGAACGAATCTAAATGTATATTTTTGTAATACTATAATTAAATTCATTATATAATTTTTTTTGATAATTTTAAATTTTTTATTTCATTAAATTATATGTTTTTTTCAATGTCAAAATAATATTTATTTAATTAACTAAAAAACTAATTGATTTTACAATATTAATGTTGTTTGATTTTGGATGAATTAATGTTTCTAACAAATTTTCTATAACTTCAAGATATATTTTTGATTTTTTAAAATATTATATTATAATTATCAATTTGACTTGATGTATTTAGTTCCAAATAAAAATTATAGTTTTGTATTTTAAAATAACGATATTTTATTAAATTAATATACTATTTAATTTTTTCAAAATCACAAAAAAATGAATAATAAAAAATGGCATACGATATGATCTAATAGATCACAAAAATAATAAATTATATCTAATTTGGTTTTTTTTTGTTCTAGAAAATCTTTTTTCAATTTTATTATTTTGGAAAATTCCAAAAAATGCCCCTTATGTAAATTATAAAAGGGAACCTCCTCACTCACATCCTCACACAACATTGAGTCTTCAATATCAACCATACAAAAAAATTTATTTTTTAAAAATTCTTAGTAACATTTTAGAGGTCCTTCTGTTTTCCAGAGAACAACTCTAGTGTCCCTAAAAGGAGATCTAGAGTGACATCTCTAAAGAATATGTAATCTCCTAAATGACACTTTTAAAATTTTTTCTTCTTCTACTCATTCATTATATATTGATTCAATTGTAATGTAATAAATATAGAATCACCTATATTATTAGATTTTATTATGATTATGTAATAACCATATTACACTATTTACTCAATATAAGAAAAATAAATGTACCACAGGTTCATACATAAGGCTTACCGTCTCAACACCATTGAGTAATCTATTTTCATCACTACATAAATTGTATGGGAATAGTTATGTATATAATGGATTTAAATACTAAATATTTTATGATATTGAATATTTATAATTAATATACCAACGGAATCCTAACCCTTTACCATTAAGAGGCTGATATCATCGCTCTTCGATACAAACGACTAACCATTTCCACGAACTGATGAGATTCATATTCCGAATTAATAATTTCAAGATTTATTATAAAAAGATATTTAATTAATAAATAAGAAATATATGAAATACTAATGATAAAGGAATAATATATATATATATACATATATGTCATTTACCTTGTTCTATTCAGTACGATAATAAAACAAAAATAATGTTCATTCGTGTGTATGGCTTACCGTATCCATGAACTGTGTATTCCATTTCATATATATCTAAATTTTACTTATATTTATATACCAAATATATATTATATATAAATAATTTTTAAAATTATAGATGTTTGTAAATCATGATCTAAGTAATAATATCAATAATAAGAAGTCAAAACAAAAATGATATATATAGCGATTATTACGCAAAACGTTTCATTTACAGGGAATTGTTTATAAAAGTATAATATAAATGAATAAATCAAACATATATGATAACATTAAAATTATTATGATTATGGTATATGTTAATAAAATGTTTAAAAAAACTATATATAAGTTTTGAAAATGTACGGAGGGAATCATACCTAGTGTAAGTGTCAACATCGCAATCTTATTATTATTAGGGATTATTTATACGTATGTATGGACATGGACATATTTATCAACCATATCCATGTTTCTTAAACATTTATTTAATAATTTTTTTATAATTATTCAAAAAAACATTACGTCAATTTTTGGCCATGTATAAATTTTTATTAGATGGTCTGATATGTTTTGTGGTTTTCTATATTATGTTATTTTTTAATTTTTCATGAAAAAGGATGAAAATAATATTTTTAACATATATATAATGAAATGATTTATACTCGTTAATTATTTGTTAATTCTTTGTACCATCCCTTATAATCTTAAAAATATATTTAAAAATAACTTTTTCAAATATTCCATCCATTTTAAGAAAAGTAAATCATTCCAATGAACAAAAGAAAATTTTCAAGAGGAATTGTTTTCATCTGAGCAATAAAAAATATTTTCCATGAAGGATAAAATGATATTACGTTACAAATGTTTTAATTGGATATTCTTAAATTATACTATTCTTATTCATTCTATGAATTTATTATGTTAATTATAGAATGATATTTATGAAACACATCACTTTGTTGCGAGTTATGTTATGATTGAATGATTTTTATGAAACTCATTTCATTCCATGGGTTATGATATGAAAAATTATTTATGTTTTTTGGGCACAAATATATATGATTTTCATTATGTAATGGCAGGGACCTATATATTCCACAAATGGATTGGGTAATAATTTATTTTTATTGAGATATACTATCATGGTCTTGGAGTGAACCTTGAATACTAAGATGGTCATGGCAGTGAACAACGACATCATTGAATTTATGGAGAGTAAACTCAAATAACTAAGATCACTTTTGGAGTGAATAGTGACTAAAAATATGTTTTGGAGAGTGAACAGATACAACTTAGATTTTCTTTAACGCGATCCCTTGAATACTATAAAAATCATTTCATATATTTATTTTTCAACACAATTTTCATGTCTTATTATTATTTTATGATCAATAGGTTTGTGTTATTTATTTCTGTATTCTTCATGTATAAAAAACATCCAATAAATATTCCATGATTCATATTTATGATCATAGAATCTAAGATTTTAATATTTTATATTTGTGATCAAGTTATTATACCCTTATGCAAATGATTTTTTTACTAATCTCCCTTGTCTACCCTTACTAAGATTCTGGTCAACACTTTTTTGATGTTCTCCATTCCATATGATATGGTTTATTATATTATGATTGATATTTTAAAATGTTTATTGTTATGAATATATATGTGTTTGTATATATTGATATTATATTAACTTATTTTTCTATGTTTCCTAGATTCCGAAGGAAGTAATCCATTATAGTCTTTGGGTGTGTGTTTATATAATGTATTATATATTAAACAAAATTGATGTAATATTTATGTTTGAAAAGAAAATTTTTATTCATCCTTTTCAATCTATGATGAGAAGACTTAGTGAGATCCCATGTAATAATTATAAGGATATTTCTAGGGATGTCCCTAAAGGGAAGCCTATGTATAATGTACAATCATTGATTTTTGGTAACAAACAAGGATAAATGTTGATTAAACCTAATATAAAATATATTGAATATACTTCCCCTTTATTATGAGGTTTTCCATTATGATAAAGGATTCTCAGAATATAGTTGCTAGTCTATGTTAATAGCGTGAACTAGAAATAACATGGTTAACAATGAATGATTTAGATGGGGAAAGAATGGGAATTATGAAAATTAATTTCCTATGTGGAAATATCATGAGGAGAACCAGGAAGGTGGTATATGTTTTGGTTATATTGTTGAATGTAAATATTATTTGAATAATATGTGAATGTTATCGGATGATCAAACCATTTTTTACATTAGAAACACGAAAAATGATTAGATTGAGGTTCACGAACATTAATACAAGATTCATGTTTCATATTCTTGGAATAAATGAAATAATAAATAATAGGTAATGGTTTAATAATAATATTGGATGATTTAAGTGTATTTTTTTGGAATTCAAGGATTATATAATATGAATCATCAAATGTGTAAGTATTTTTTTATATATTTTGATTAAATATTAAAAAAGAAATGTAGAATGGTTATAAAGACTTAGCAAAGTGATTTAAGGGAAAGTTGATATTTTGATTCCATGAATGATAATATCATTTACATTACTTATGATAATATTATGAGGTTTGGATAAATATATATTGGATATGACTTATTTGACTATATTGGTTACCTAGGAACTGATTAAGGATTTCTTTGACAAGTATGTTATTCAATATTGGATGATGTTTATAACTTTTTGGAATATATATATATATATATCCTATAATCTATGGATTAAGGAAACATATATATTTTCAATAAGGACGTATTGAAATTAAGGTTATTATAATGTTTCAATAGAATACATGATTAAAGTATTCACATGTTTAGAATGTGACAACTAAGAGATACCATATGACACATGTGAGATAAATGTTAAGTGGATTTAGTGAAATTATTTCTATTGTTTTCTATCTTCTTCCATTGAATAACCTATATGGTTTTCCATTTATGGAAAGTATACATTCAACATTGGATGATGTTTGTGAGATTAAAGTGTTATCTCACTATAGGTGGAATAATTAGTATTTGATATGTTATGTTAACCATTTTCCTAATGATAAAGATAGATAAAATGAATTATCATTATATTTATGGATTTGATGATCTTTTAAAACCTCATGAGTGAAAAATTCAGCTTCATTTCATGAAATAAGAGATGATGTGAAAATTGATCAAACAATGACGAAGGGAGAGATAATGATGAAATAAATTATTTTTTTATTAATATAAAAATTATTCAATATTAGTAAAAAGATCATCAAATAAAAATGGTTTCCTATTATCATCATTATTGATGATACCAATGACCAGTTTCTGTTTTATTTATTTTTTGGTTTTATAATTCAAATTTTTTTCTAGAAACCCTACATTCATATGATCAATGATCACTATCTATTTCTATAATTATCTATTATTTTCCCCTATAACAAAATATTAACCTATGTAATCCAAAATAGATTTATAGTTATGATTTACTTTGGGAAACTGTTATTTTCAAACTTTTCCTTCTAAAAAGGATGTTTTAGAATTAATTTTCACAATGTAGGTTAATAAGAAAGAAACATTCTAGTATTCAACATTTTATAACCTAGTATATTCCCAAATGTGAAATTATCTTTTTGTAGTATAATGTAACACCCAAATAATTTTTTAATTATTTATTTTATAATTAATTTATACATTTTGAAACTTTTCACATCACACAATTGTGAATGAATATTTTATATTAGTATAAAAATGTCAAATTTTTTGATTACATTTTACACTACCCCATGTTATGATTGCACAACACGAAAGCCTAACTTGTGTTGTGTAACATATGGAACTATGTTCATGTGAAACAACAGTTTACTATTATAATTATTTAAATTTTATACTTATATTATAAGCATAAAACATATTAATATGAATTATATTAACAAATTATTAAATGATTTCACACAAATTAAATATATTTATAATTAAATGTATAATTTTTAATATATAAATATATATAAAATACTATTTTTAAAGGAAGTACTCTTAATGTCATTCTACTAATCAAAAAATTACATTTATACACACTTTTATATTGAATTTGATAAAATAAACACCATCTTTGAACATGGAATGTCAAAATAATATTTAGGCCAAATTTTTATTTTTTATAAGTTGTTTTATTTATTTATTAACAGTGAATATTACTTTATTTTAGTTAAATACATCCTTTTCTCATTTAGAAAATTATTATACATTAAATTAAAAAAATTGTGTACAACATCAAATGTGGCACTAGATGCAATAAGGAAATGGAAAAATAAACTGGTGGCTCATAGACTTAACCCTATTACCACATCCTAGTAGATCAAGTATATATATATTTATCCAATTTAGGTAAATGGAATCATTTTTATATTTAAATTATATAACATATATTTTTGAAGATTTGAATGTCCTTTTTCTAACATTGTCACCATATCTAAGGGATTCTTGTTAAAATTATTTTTCGGCTTCTATGAATTTTATTTCTAAAAAATGTACATACATGTATGAAGTAAGTATTATATTTAGATTCTAATAGGTAAAATTTAATGTCTTGAATATTATAGATATAAGCATTAGTAAAAAATTATTTCCCACATTTAAGTTTAAATCACGTAATTAATAGTAAAAATAATATTATAAATTTATAAAATTCAAAAAACACGTGTTCTAATATTATTGGATAAGTGGGATTCGACTAAAATAAACCTTAGGCTGAAATTCAAAATTTTATTTTGATTTTGGTTATGAATATGAAAATATGATATATTTTATGTAAATATAATTTTAAAAATTCATACTCATAGTTGTAATAGCAATAATATATTTAATATATGTTTATAAAGAAGTTAACATTGAAAATATATAATCTTTTGAAACATAATATTCTTATATACACTATGATAATTTAATTATAAATTATATTGATAATATAATTACCTTAAATGGTGAAAGAATTATGTTTCAGTAATTGAGTAATTAATAAAAGGATCAAATAAATGATAATAAAAATAATAAAAATATATATTTATAACTAATAAAGGTTATTAATGAAATTTATATGTGGATATGAATTGATAAGTGTTTATTAAATGGTTTGGTTTGGAATTATATTTATGTTTGGATTTTATTTGAAGATAATGTTTAGAATACTTCCGAAATTGACTCGAATAATATATAATAGAAATAATATATTAATAAAATAATTTGTCACGACTCGCCTCCCCGTGACCTGAACCTTGTCATCTGACCCCATGGGTCTCCAGTAATACCTTGGTTTCATTCCCATCACACCATAGGATATTACTCACTAGGGTCGATTATTAGACTAATGATTGTCCCCACAGGCCTACAGAAGTTCATTTAGTGGGTTTTGTCCTCACTCAAACACACCCTATGAAACATCCCAAAAGGTCACCCATCTTGATTACTACTCCTGGCCAAGCATGCTTAACTATGAAGTTCTAATTGGACATGCTCCCGAAAAGAAATGTGTGCCTTGTTGACATAGGTAGTAACATTTAGCCATTTAATTCTCACATTTCTAGGGGTGTTACATTATCCACCCCTTTAGTGCATAATACCCTCCTTGTGGAGGTGAAGCCTCAAACCCATGTAGTGCCTAAGCACTTCCGGCTGGGTATTGGCTCTGATACCATTTTGTCATGACCCACCTCCCCAGGCCATGAACCTTGTCATATGACCCCATGGGTCTGCTATAATACCTTGGTTTCCTTCCCAACCCAGCATAGGCTATTACTCACAAGGGTCTCTTATCAGACTAATGATTCTCCCCAAAGGTCAACACATGTACTTTCAGTGGGTTTTTTCCTCACTCACACACACCTTGGGAAACTCCCGAGAAGGTCAACCATCCTGATAACAACTCCTGGACAAGAATTCTTAACTATGGAGTTCTAATCGGATAGGCTCCCAAGAAGAAAGGTGCAAGTTGTTGACATGGGTAGTAAAATTTAGCCATTTATGTATCAGTTTTCCAAGGGTGTTACATAATTAAAAATAAAAAAATTAACTATAGAAATACATTATTATAATGTGTAAAATAGAATAAGTTTCCCATTTATAGACAATTTCGCACGTACAATTAATAATGCATAACCTCTTAATATTTAAAATGTAGTTACAACAATTAAAAACACAGATGTTAAATTATGGGGAACTCATAATTAAAAGTTTTAAAATAAAACATATACATGAACAAAAATTATATAACTATGAGAATTAAACAATTATCACCTTAAGATATAATTTTAGTTTCTTAATTGACATTAGTCTGGGGTAATAACTTATATATTTTTTAATGTCACGAATGGTAAAAAAATGTCACTCTCAATTTATTTAATAACTTATCTGTGTCTACATAGGGAAAAAATCATGATATTAACAAATCTAAATTCCTATTTTCATCATAAGAAAATCAATATCATTATAAAATTTATTTAATTTTTTTTAAATTATATAATTACTTTATATGCTTCTTCAATGTTAAATAATTATAAATCAAAACAGTAGAAAACATACTTGGTTTTAATAATATTCATTTCGATATATTGTGTACGATTTTAAGAGTATAATGTATTTTATAGGTCTCGAAGATATATTAGATATAGGTGAATCAATTATATTTTAATTCACACTATGTCTTAAGGTATTTAAATCCAAATTAAATGAATTGTTTCAAATTTAAAAATAAAGTATATTTTATTGAATTAATATTTTTATAATATATATAAAAATATAAAAATGATAAATACTAAAAAAGGTAGTAGTATATATTAATAAATGTCACACCACATTCATTTATATATCATTTCTTGCGTTTTTTCTATAGTAGCCTTAGAATATTTTAAAAAATTGAGGATTTTCAAAAGCACCCCCACCTCAATTATAAAAGGCACATCCTCCCTTAATTCTTCACTATATATTTAGATTTCCTGTTCAACAATACCATAACCATTTACATTTTTATATTCCAATGTAAGTTTATATTGGTTCTGGTCCTCTCAAAAGACAATCTCAATTTCTCATAAGAGGAGATCTGGAGGGAGATCGTCGAAGAATATGTTATATCCATACAGAATATTTCACAAATGTTTCATCTTTTCATTCATCTTAATATTTTTATTCCATTATAATATAAAAATTAATATATCAACCATGTTTTTATATTTTAATATTATTTTTGACTATGCATTTTAACCATTTATTTATCATATAAAATATTTAATTACAACTCATGCTTATGTACGACTAACCATCTCCACATCATGGCATAATATGTATTTATCACTACCTTATTTTTATGGGTATATTTATTAATATAATGAATATAAAAAAATATGATGTGGAATTCATTCTGTGTAAATAATATTTCATAATATTATTCAACCAATTATAATTAAGATAATGAAATGATCTCATATGGGTATTTACAGCCTATCGTCTTGACGACATGGTGAGATTGATTTACCACATTAACCTTCTCAAGAATGTTTTTAAAAATATATAAAATGAAATAATTTAAAAAATTTAGAAAATTAAAATAATAATTTAATAATATTTATATACATATATTTCATTTACAATCTTTTATTACATATGATAAGAAATCAGAAACATAATTCATGCAAATGTATGAATAACTATCTCCATGATCAGTGTATTATAGTTCATATATCTATCATTTATATATATTTATATATTAAATATATATTATATTTAAAAAATATTTTATATTCATGAAGTATGTAAATTATGATCTCAGTAATTGGATCATGAATAACAAGTGAGAAGAAATATGATAAACAATCAATTTTTACCAGAAACATTTCTTTTACGATGAATTTTAAATCAACGGGTAATATAATGCCAAAAATGAATCGTATAAGGTATCATAAATAATATTATTATTATAGTATAATATTTTAAAATTTTTCAAACCACTATAAAGGATTCTTGGACATGTATGGAGGGAAAGAAACCAATGGTAAAGGATAACTTCACAGTAACATTATTATTTATGATTTTCTATTTGTAAGTACTTACATGGATGTATCTATCATAATTGTACATATTTCAAAAAAAATGTTTTTTGAAATATTCTTAACATTCTTATAAAATTATTTAATTTAATTTTTATCCATGTATGAATTTTTATGAAATAGTTTGAAATGAATCTTTTTTCCATTCCCAAATGAGGAATTTTTTGACTTTTTAGAAAAAATAAATGATGAATTTTTATAAAAAATATGGAATGAAATAGTTTTTATTCTTCCTTTAATTATTAATCCCATAAAGGATCATTTAAAAGCGTATAAGTATGTTTTTAAAGAGATTTGTGTTTTTTGGGCATTTTATTAAATGAAAATTATTTAAAAGAAGAAAGGATATTTTCCTCAAGAAATGTTTTCTTATTATCTATAAATTTTATTTTCCATCTATGATTTCATTATTATATGTTACTAAAGTTTTAATGGGGATATGATTCAATGTTTCCATTAATATTATTTATATGAATATTTAATGAATGTGAGGGAATGATATTTTTGAAACCCAACTCATTTTTATGGGTTGTGTTTTGATTGAATGGTGACATTGAAACACATTTCACTGCAGTGTTCTAATATGTTAAATGATTTATGTTTTTATGGAACACATATCTATGGTTTTAATTTTGTGATTTTTAGGACCAATATCTCCTTCAAATGGATTGCTTATAGATTAATATCTCATGAGATAGAATAATATGGCCTTGTGGGTGAAACTCAACTACTTTGATGAAAATGGTAGTGAACTATAACTTCTATGATGTTATGGAGAGTAAAATAACACTACAAATATATAAAAGGGATTTAACCATGACTCCAATGATGGAATGGGGAGTGAACACATACTAATCACATGTCCTTGGAAGTGATTCCTTGACTATATGGATTTAATATTATATGATTATGTGTTAGCCACAAATTACATATCGTATTACTATACTATGATTTCATAGAGTATGATCTATATTTCTTTATATTTCAAGTATTATGTACTAAAAATATTAAATCCATGATTCAAATTTATGATCATTCATTCCCATGGTATGATCATAAGTTTTCATGATCATGTTCTCTTACCTTTATTCTCATTATTATGTGTACATATATAAATTTTTTACCCTTAGAGATCATTTGAACTCACAAAATTCCTTTTATTTCCATTTATCCTTGATATAATGAATTTTATTAATGGTGATATGAAAAAAATGTTATAGTTATGAAAAAATATGTAGTAGAAGATGTGGATATGTTATGAACCAGTTATTTATGTTTCCATTTTTTCAAAGGAACTAAATGAATATAGTAATTAGGTGTGTGTTTTTGTAATGTATTATCTATTAAAAAAAATTATGTAATATTAATCTATGAAAATCGAAGGGCGTTATCCGAAATACAATTTTAAAAGTTTTTCATATCTAATGATTGTTTTTATTCTAATATAAATTTTTATTTGTTATTATTTTTTTATCATTATTTCAAAATGCTGATTTGGGTATTTTTTATCTATAGAGAAACTTGAATCAGTTTATTATAAACTATAACATTAATTACGCATGTACCACTGTTATATGGAATTTGGCATGAAATTATTTTTATTCTTAGAACATACATTTTTCCAAAAATTAGAAGTCACTATGTTTTTTAAGATTATAATAAACGCTAATTCATCCAATTTTTTAAATTTAATACTGTAAAATGGATTCCAAATTAGGAGTCAATATAATGAATATTAAATATTGTGCTCTACTTAATTATTTTTCATAATTTATAGTAAATTAGTAAAAAATTATCATTATGGTAATGGATAAAATTGATTAAATTAGGCATCAAACTTAAGAGATATGGATTAAAATAAAACAAATACATCTTAAAACCCTAATTTGTAATTATATTTTTACTATATCAAATACCACAATTGAAAATGAACCCCTTTCATCCCACTTTCTCAAGAGAGGGATTTTTTATTTTTAATATGTTTAATTTTTAATTTTTTTCCACTCACCACAATTTTAAATGGTACCTCTAACCTTCTCATATCCACACATATTGAGACACTATCATGACCTATACCAACCCAAATGCATTCCACAACATTATAATAACCATATTTAAATTATGTTATTTTTATAGTACATCAATTTAATTTCTCATTTTTTTCTTATGGAAAATTAAAACACCACACTTGCGTATATACATGCCACCATCTCCTTTCAGTGATGTGTATAATTTTTCATAACTAGAAAACATAGATAGTAAATAACATTTAATTAATTAAAATAAATGATATTTTTAAATAATTATAATATTTGTTATATAATATTTAATCTTCTTTCATATCGTACTATCCTATGGAAAATTATAGTGTCCCTCGTGTGTATATGTGGGCTACCACCTCTATAAGGTGATAAAATTCAGTTTTAATTTCCAATTATCAAGGATTATTATGATATTGTATATAATGAATTAAAAATAATGATATTTTAAAAATTTGTTATATGAAGGAACTATTTCATAACTTCTTTATCCATAATCAATATACCAATGTAATTTTAGTAAAAATAGACAAAAAACCATATTTGTTCGATGTAAAAAATGACTATACAATTAATTGATGTAATATGATTATAAAATGAACATTAAAATTTAAATATAGTTTTTAATTTATCAATCCCATGTTTAAAAAATTTATAAGGATTATTATAGAGGATATGACACAACCAACCAATCTCGAATATAAGGTAAATATTTATTACATTTTAACATTATTAAAGAAAATTTTGTATTATCCTACTAATAATATGTATATAGTTTATATAATGATCCGTTTAAATAATTTTATATTAATTACACCATAGACATAAAATATATATTAAATTTTATTGATTATTATTTAAATTAGTATTGATTAAAAATTTATTAATGTTGAAAATTATTTTTGGTAGATATAATTTTATTTTGTAAAGAGATATTATTTTTAATAGATGAAATTATTATATAAAAATCTTTTGAACTCCATATAATTTATTTTACTATGTCTATGTCTGTGGTTTTCTAGTATATTTTCCATTTTTCCGATTTTTAGTTCAAGAATTAATAAGTAAGTATCACGTGAGGGATACATTCCTTGTCTATTATTTTTTGTAGATAATTATATTCCACCATATCTATATTCCAAAAAAAATTATTGATATTTTTATTTATTTTTAAATGAATATTTGATTTATTTTTATAGTTTGCTGGATTCTATTTACAAAGCATTAAAGGTAACGTTTTTAGAAAATTTGAAAAAAAAATTATTTCTAGATTCTTTCTGAAGATTGATGTGAATATTATATTTATTGTATATGGAATGAAATGAATATTTTTTTCTCTAGGATCTTTATTGACATTTTATATTCCTATAATAGATTTAATGCTTCTTCCAAAAATATACATTTTCCATTATTTAATGTTTTTTATTTTTTTGATTATTATATTGGAACCATTTTATAAAATGTTGAAATTAATTATATAATTTATAATGGAGTACATTTATATTTAAATGATACAAAATAAATAATTAAAATTCTATCATTTTATTTTACTTCAATTTTCATCATTATTTTACAAAATAATTTCATTTATTAGAAATCAAATTTCATAATAATGGTTCTCTTTTTATCATACCTCCTAGATTGATGGATTATACCTCAATTTGAAAACAATAACATTCATGTGATCATGTGCTCCTTCCCGAGTTATTATTCAATGGACATTATTTTCCCACTTCATTTCATTATTTTCCATAATATGGGTGTATTCAATTTCATTTCAATAACATAACTATTTTAATTACCACATACCATTTTAATATATAGAAATGGTTAATGGAAGATTATTAAGAGTGTTATTTCCTTTAATAGGTAAATGTCAATATTCAGTATTCTTGTTTCAGTAATGATTTTTATTTTCTAGTAAAGAAGATTTATTATCTTCTATATTTTTTATTTCATATATGTAAAATTAATTTGATATTTTTATTTTATGGGTGGGTTTTTATCGTTTTCTTCTTGTTCTATCAAAAAATAACATTAGAAAAAACATGATGGCATAATGAATTTTTCAAGTCAATAATATCGTGTAATAATAGTTATATAAAGGGTGTATAACAACCCATCGAATGAGAGTGTCTTGGAAAATTACATGACAAAAATATTCATTATTTATTAGGTGAGGCCTCTATTTTAAGATCACGAATGGATTCGAAAATGAATTTCATTAATTTAGTTTACAGTTTTCATTATCCAGGGGATTGATTTTTATTTCAGGGTTATATTTTTAAGATGCGGTTTTTAATTAAATGTAATATGTATTTATTATTAATTATTCCATATTTTTTAATTACACATGTTTTCATTATAGATTATTTTTTACGATTTCCCATTATGCGTTATGATCCCCCCATTATTATGTTTTCATTTCTATTAGATATAAATAATGAATATTAGAATGATCATAAAAGATTTAAGAAAATTTTTAATGGTATTTTGAATCATTTGTTTTTAATTTAGATATTATATACTTATCTAGTAACCAAATAATTCTAAATTAATCAATACTTCCTAGTGTAGTCCCTTTTATTTGGTACTAATGTAATAATGTAAACACTAAGTCAAGGTTATTAGAGTCGGGGTCATTAATCTATTCCCATTCATATTGTCCCAATAAATGTATCTATTTCCCCAATGAATTGGAGTGATTTAAAATTCCCAAATCACCCAAATCATAATGAACACAACACACTAGTGCTTCTAACAATAAAACATATTCATCATTTCTCCGTAACATTGTCCATGAAAAAATATGGATTTCAAAATGATTTCATCATCACATAACTAAATGTGGAAGAGTAATTGGTTTCATATAATCATCCATAAAACATCATAATAATAAGACAAACACAGAAATAGAATGTATGGAAATATGTGATCATATCCCCCATAAATAACAAAAATATATTAAGGATGTTGATATTAATGAATAATATATTAGAAATATTCTTTTCATTCAGAATAATTGAAAAATAGAAACATCCCATCATATAAATACAAATCTTCTTTTTGAATACTAAAATTGAAACATATAATGGAATTTTAAAAAAAAAGAATAGTTAGGATTATGGAAATATCTATTAATGTTATATATGAAATATGGGGACTTATTTTTCACAATTTTTTAAAATTTAAAATGAATGTCATGTATTAAATATTTAAAAATAATAATTTTAGTCATTTTTAATGAATATAATTTTTATTTTAAAAACAATGCACAAAAAATAATTTATATATAAAAACATCAGTAAATTATTTTGAATAACATAGGAATTAAATGATATTTTTGCAGTCTAAATTAAAAGTAATGTTGAATTTTATTAAAAAAAATTTCGCAATCATTTTAATTATCAAAAATAATAAAATATTAATAATAATTTAAAAATAAATGAATGTTCAAAGTAATTTTTTTGATTAATTTTATAAATATAATATAAATCCACTAAATGGAATTTTAACATCGACTATACTAAAAATAAATTATATTATAGTGTGAGGTATTACCTCAGGTCCATCCTACTTCATATCTATTTTTTCCTTCTTAATAAATATATAAATATATTAAAAATCTATTCCAGAACCATTTTAGTTTATATATTTCTATATATCATTCCCTCATAACATCTAATTAATATTTTATTGATAAATAATCATTAAATTATATATCATGGTGAAAATAGTTTAGTTTTCCAAACATGATTTAGTTTGATAGTTATGGTCTTTATACATTAGGCCATGATTCATCAACTATATAATGTTAATAATTTCATAAGTATAATATTTATTCATTATATACTATTTTTTGACAATTCATACAAAGTGATGATGAAAATTGAATGTCATCACTTCATAGAGATTGTATTTCATACTTATGCACGAGTGATAGTTTCACATTTCTATAGATGGAATGAAAGAATATTAACATAATTATTCATTAATAGAATAATGATTATATCGAAAATATTATATATATTTAATAAATATATTCTAATTAACTTATATATAAATGTGAAATTAAAAAGGAATCACTTTTCTCTATGGCGGTGGTAGTCCACGCATACACAAGATTGATGTTATCATCATCCAACAGAATATAATTAGATAGAAAATGGTTATAACATTAACATAATTAATTATTTTATTGTGATTTTATAGAGTAGAAAATTTTATAATGGTTATAGAAAAATTGGATGATGGTTAAAATGTAGGACAAAAGAAAAAGATCAGTCAGAACATATTTGACTTCTTCTGGTATCCACCATTGAAAATAATATTAGGGATTCTTGGATGGGTCTTTTAGGATGGAAAAATGTCATTGTTGTTTCAAATGATTATGGGAGATTATTTTGACATATTTTGTAATCCGTAAATGTAACATCAATGTCCATAATTTTATGAATTCCTTGACCCTTAGTATTATCTTCTTTAGGTTGGGTCTTATTTTGGGGTTATTCTGGGAGAATATTGAAATTATATTAATCCAGATGGGTTCTTTCATATGGTTCATGGATGAGAAAAACATTATGTTTTTACAGGAAACCCATACACCATATTAGGATCCACTATATGGGTAGACCGTTTCCCAATACTATTCGACTATCCCCTCTCTACGTGACAACGTTGATAGTGTGTGTTGTCATAGTAGATGCACAAATTGGAAAGGCCCCAAAGAGATTCTTCCATACATGTGATAATTCCTTTGAAAATACGTTTCAAAATCTAGAAACCATGTATAAGACATAATATCTCCATATTTGATAATAATAATAATTAATTTCTTGTAAAGGCCCCTAAGAGGATATTTTGACTCCAAAACCCCATTTCATTGAATATCTATACACTTTAGTTTTTATTCGACCTCCTCAATGAAATTGGATCTCCTCCCATTCAAATTATTCTGATCTCTCCTTCTCCCCATCATATAGTATAATACATCATCTTGTAATAGAAGGATATAAATTTTTTTTTTGTTATATCGTGATTGTAGTTTCTATTTCATGATTAATAATAAAGTTTTATTGTTTATGATCCTATTATAGTTATTTTATTTGGCTCTATGTTAAAAGTAAGATGGTTATATATTTTAGTTCCCCAATACTGAAAAATAAATTTACATTATTTAAACTAATATAATTTTAAATTGAAAAAATACACTAATTTTAATGGAATTTATGTTTTATTTAAAATTTCATTGAATTTGAGAAGAACCCCAATTTTAATGGAATAGAAATGTACAGAGAAATTAGTAAAAATATTGAGAATTTTTTGGAATTTATTTTTTGATGAATTTTGATAAAAAATGAATTAATGTGAAATATGATTTTACATTTCATAAATTTAAGAAAACCTCTTTATTGCATTATAAAAGGGAAAGGAATGATGATTAATGAAAAATGGGAAATTATAATTTTAATTGATTGAAAATTATATATTTTAAATATTTTATTGATTTATTTTTTGAACCAAATGATACCCTACGTATTTAGTGGAAACAGATACGCGATTTTTAACAGCATCTCTAATTTCAAATGGGGTGACAAAGAAAACTGTTAACTAAACAACTTTGTCATGGATATCTATGTTGGGTTTCATTTATTGGGGGTGAAGACTACCTAGGAGGTTCCAATATTAGGGATTATTTATGGGTGCACACATATCTATAGTTGAGATCATTAACATTATTTTTTAGGATCATATTACTTTAGAATCAGACATAATAAGGGGATTATTACATGGATATTATATATGATTTGTTGAGTTGATTTTTCATGACACTAATTATTGAAATAATCTATTCATGTAAAATATGTAATTTTTGTGTTATAAATAATTTTTATATTTATGCTTGTTTTTATATATTTTCTATCTCATTTGAATGTGAAATTATTTTTTGGGTTAACATTTGTTAATGATGTACCATTCATGGTTGAATTTCAAAAAGTATTAAAATAATGTAAATTTTATAGTAATTATTATAGATAACTTATTGAGACCCCACTGGGATTTATATGTCATAAGATACAATTTCATTAAATAATTATTATACTTTCTTATTCAGGCCCAGGGAAATGAGAAAACTACAATTTGAGGTGGTGGATTTTCTTAATCATTAGGACCATGAGGTGATGATGGAAAACAGTTGATTTGTTTTCCAATTATTAAATAGGGTATATTTTTTTTACTTTTTCTCTAGTTTAATTCTTAGTATTCATTAAGATGTTTATCATTATATTAAGGTAATTGTTTAGCATGTTATTTCTAATATTTATCTTTTATCACTGTTTATCTAGCATACTTATATCATTTATCATAAGTATCTTTTTTGGAAAATTATGCTTTTTTTTATTTTTTTTATTTTACTTCTAGTTCCAACCCATGGTAATTGAGAAATCCTTTATGTTCAATTAATGTGTTGGATATGATATTAGTGTTCTAGGGTATCAATTATTAATCATGAAATGGTGCTATCAGAATAGGAACCAACCAAGAACTGCAGGTTCACTTCTTGTGTAGACCTATATGGTCCACAATGATTATGTTGTGAAATAAATTATTGGTGAATGTAATACCCCAAGAATTTAAAAGGCTTAAAAGAATATATGTTACTGCTATTTTAAATATGGTACACCACTCTTTTCAGGATCCTACTTGATCAAAAATCCATAGTTAAGCATTTGTGGCCAAGATTAGTGATCAACATGAGTGACCGATTGGATGGTTTCACAGTGAGTGTGTGTGTGTGTGAGGAAACTATACACTATATAGAACATGTATAATCCTATAATAGAATTCATCAGTCTGATAGAAAAATTTGGAATTTGGATGGGTCTCAGGTCGGGGGCTATGTGTCTACAATTAAACCGGTGGCTATTGGCGGGCCAAGACTTGAGAACCATTTTAATGAATGTTGTATGTGAATTAAGATGGGACCTATTTCTATATTTGTATTATATGAATAGTTTAAAATTATTTACATGATGTCATTATATTATTTAAGATTTCATATGGTGAGTTATGAGGCAATTGCGATCGAGTGTTTGGAAAACTATAACTGTATTGAGCCTTAATTCACCATGGGTGTTTGGAAAAATTGTTATTCCTGAATTTTGATATAATTATTGTATTTTCCCTACATTAATTCTGATTTTTTTTAAATCATATTTTAAAATAATTTATTTAATTAATTAGTATTCCTAAAACACTTCTTCTTGTATATATTCTAATGTCTTTAGTGTTGACTTTTGAGTTCGGGTAGCATCATGCCTCTAAAAAGATCAATGATTTTTTACCATTAGTAACCTTGTGGTGAACCATAGTGAGAACATACTCTTTTGGACCTAATCCTTGTTGATATGGAAGTGCATGTTGTCCAATCCCCTGGATAAATACATTCACTGATTCTCATTCAGGCTCCAGGAGTGGAACCACTATGGGATTAATATTATAATTATTTTCAAGATTTTCTAAACCTGAATGCTCATCCTCTCAAAGATCATATTATCCACAAAATCATTAGGAGTAGTTTTTAATGATTGATAATAATTTTATTTCCATGAAATGTTTAAGGATGTGATGTTAAATTGTAAAAACTTTAAGATGGTATAGATTATCATGAGATAGTGAGGTTTTATGGTTACGATAATGAAGCATGAAGTATCATAATGGATGTAATTTTGAGTTCTTTACACTGATTATTTGTATACATAATTAATTTTATTAGGGATGTCCCACGATTTTCTAAAAATCTATCCTAAATTAATGAATGTTAGACAGTATGAAAACCAATTCACTTGGATTTTTTATTTTTCTACAATGTTGGTCACTATTGTGAATCGTAAGGCATAATTATTTGATATGGGATTTCGATTTGACATATAATCTTACTTTTTTCTACTAAAGCAAGATTCTCATAATAATTTGTTAGATACAGTGTTGATGGCTGATCTTGATCTGGATGGTATGTCAGGTATGATGGGTGTTTATTATTCTCCCAATGGTAGTTTTATGAATTCTATTAAATGAAATAGGAATAGTGTTGAGTCTAATTTTTTTTCAAGGGTGATGAAATCTTGTATACCTCACATAGTTCCTCGAAGAGAACCAATTAATTCCTTTTACTATAAAAGGTCATGGAATCCATGAAATATTTAAATAGAATTTCCAATGAACTGAATTTAATGTCATCATTCATGAATCCTAATAAATTTCTACAACTTATTTTATACCCTTCATAGAATCCTAGGAACGTAATCAATGTTTTTTTACTATGGTGAAATTAGATGATTCATGATTTATGTCGTCTCATCCATAGACATCCAAAATAAGTCTTTACCAATTAGTGGAAGCATCTCGAGAGGAAGCTAAATAAGTCTATCAATTTTTAGAGGTGCCATCAAATTAGCTTCATCATTAGTGATTTCATTACTCAATAATGTTTTATCTCACTCAATTAATCAAAATTATATTATGAAAATTCATAATATTTTTATGGGTATTTTCTCTTATGTGATGGATATTTATACACCCCTTTGAATAAAGAGGGATAATTATCTATATTATCATGCATGTGTTTTCTCTTTATTATAGATTTACATTAAATGTAATTTTAATAATCTAAAAAGAATCCTCTCAAAAACATCCTATAGATGGATTAGATGATTTCTAACGAAGATTAAATTTTTTTATCATTTAAAGGCCTCATTATAGTAATAAATGAGGGTTTATGCAGATTTTAGAGAGGGTGGGTTTAGAGGATAAGAAGAGAAAGATTCCATTTTCATGATTTTTAAGATTAAAATATTTGTTTGCTTTTTATATGAATAATGAATCTTTGATCCATGATATAACTTCAGTCATCATTGGCTTTGTTGATTTATTTCACTCGGATTACATTATTATTACACTAGTATCATAAATAGAGTTATTGATTGATTTACGTCATGGTACTCAGTTGGAATCAATTAATTATTCCCAATGGGAAACAATAGAGTTGAACAAGTTAACATATCAGTCATGGGGCCTGTTAGAGGAATGATTTATATTCTTGAGTTTTTCACCTTGGGAAACGCTATTCTCTTTGATAAGAATTTTTATAAAAAGGTATCTTACAACGGTAATAATAAGTTTTTACTATATTTTTTGATAACCATTTACTATTAAATAAATCAAATATTTTATATCATTTAATGGAAATAATTTCTCAAATGCTGAATCGTTAAATAATATCTAAAAGGCAATATATTAATTTTCATGGGTAACTAAATAAGGGATCAAAAGGAAAAATCCAATCACATTCTATTTTGTTTTTAGATATTATTGAATTCTTAGGGATTATAACAATTTGTTTCCATGAAATGATATAAAAGAATTAGATTATAAAATAGATAATGTTTATCAAACAAATCCATTAACAATTTTATTATTACTATCGTATGATACCTTTTTATTTTTCAGCTCTTGATGAGGTTTTTTAGGGGTTTCCACATTTTTATCAATAATTTCTTGGGAAAAAGGGGAATATTACACCATCGTTTGTGGGAACATTTCGAGTTGTTGAGGGGGTTGGGAATGTGGCTTACCATTTATCACAATCACCACATTCTACATCAGTACATAATTTTTTCAATGTATTTTTGATTCAATGGTATATTTTCTTCTTATATCTTCTCTTGAGATGGGAGTATCCTTTTGTTGAGATAGTTTTATCTATGATTTATAATTTAGTTAGGATTATTGATTCTATGACAAACCCACATCATGGTAGGATGATACAAATGGTCTATTTTCTATGGTAGCATGGTTTTGGTTCTCATCAAACGTGGGTGCATGAGGAATTAATGAGAGAGATGTGGCCTCATCTATTTACTGTTAATTATTATTGAATGTTATACTATTAATGTAAAGTGATTGTGGTGGGTAGCCTATAACATAATATCACCTTCATTCGAGTATTTTGTGACCCTTATTTTGATATTCTTTACGTTGTGTATTATTTTTGTGGTAATTCAAAAAGAATTTTGAAATATTTTGGAAGCCCAATTAGATGTGAATGGTTGGAAATGGTTAGAGAAAACCATTATATTTTGGCCAAAGTAATTTTTTAGGGTTAGTACCCACTATAAGGGGTGCACCATAAATCTAGAATGTGTGGCATGCCCATGAAAATCGTGAAGCCATAGACAGTGGGGGTTTTTCAAGTTGGTTCATGTTTCTAAAATCAGTGTGACTTTCTAGAAGAATATACAGTCCCTAATAATAGGGGACCAATGATATGGTGAAGGGTTCATCTAAAATTATGGACTCTCCAAAAAATCCATTTGAAAGGGTCTAATTCGTCTTTAAATGTATTTAAAAATAATGAACCCTACTTTATATTGAATAATCACCACATTAAATCCTAACATGATTTCTTGGGGTGTGAGTTCCATGAAGAGGTGATTTTGGATCTTCAAACCCATATTTTAAGTGGATTAAAACATCATCAATCTCATTCATTCAATTATAAGTTACATGATCTCATATACTATGATTTATTTTTTATATTATATTCTCTCATCTTTGTAGTTTTCTAAGTCATCGTGTAACTGATTGATCTAAACATTGATATGTTATATCATGATTCTAGGTTGTGTTTCATGATCATTTACACCTCATACTTTCTTACTGATCGTATTGGGGGTGTTATCACTGACTATGGTATAAAATGCAGCTTGATACATATTTCTAATCCCTATGATTGAAATATAAATATTATTCATTAAAATTTGATTTTAATAATTGAGTGATAACCCATAATTTGATTATTTTTTGATGTGTTCTTTAAAATGGGATAGAATTTGTGGGAAACAACAATTTAATGTAATAGAAATATGCAGAGGATTTTAGGAAAATTGTTGGTCAATTATTTAAATAATTTTACCCATTACATTATGTTAATTTTTAAAAATGGATTAATGTGAATGGTGATTTGAAGGGGAATGAATAGATGAAAACCATTAATATGGTTATGAAATAAAGAATTAATGTTGATATATGAAAACTAAGAAATTAATGTTTGAAATGATTTGAAATGGTTTATATTCCCATGATTGATGTAATTATTTCATGATGGAAATGTTATCCATGGATGTTAGTGATAAATAGTAGTATCATGATAGAAAAATGACACCCTATCAATGTAGTTCTAATAATTACTATCACAAAAAAACATCATCATGATGTCGCGTAATGGGATACCCAATTTGGGTGTAGACTATCCATAATGGGTTTCCCTATTGGGTTGTAATTATGTGTGCACACTTGTCTAAGTCAGAGATCATTATTGAGAAGTGTGAGGATCCTATTACCTAAAAAATTACTTACAATGTGGAATCTGTACATGTTTCTATAATGTGGTTTGTTAGATTGATTATACATGAAAATAATATTTTAAATATTTTAATCATTACAATTGTTTATAAAAGTTTTTTTTATATAATATTTATTTAATAATTGGGATATATCTACCTGATATTTTAAATTTTAAATCATGTTTTGGTTTAAAATATGTTAATGTTTTATTATTCTTATATTATTTATAAATTTAAGCATAATTTGATTAATTTTTATCCCATTGATTATAGATATCATGGTGAGATACGATTGTTATTTATAGCTTTCAACCTAGATTTTCCATTGCGAATATATTTAATTCCATAGGCTAGTTCATTGAAAAGGTAAGGTTCCCCTTAGAGGTGGTGGATGGTTTTGATCTATAAGGCCATACAATTTTGATGGTGAGTGAAAAAGTTGTTTTCAACATGTTTCTCAAGAACTGTTTTTTTACATTTTTTTCTTGTTTCTATTTTTTTCATTTGGGATATTATATATAATTAACTAGTTATTTATACCTGATATTTTATGGTACATCTATTTTATGAGTTTTGAGAATGCTGATTGGTATATTTTATCCGGTAATGATTTGTAGAAATATCATTCCCTCTATGATCTTTTATGATACATGGTGGTAGTCACCAACTTTTGGGGATTGGAAATTTATTTTATAGTCCGCCATGGAAATATGTTGTATCACAGTGCTAGGGTATCGAGGTTAATTCTTGAAAATAATTGTTTAATATGGTATTGAAAATAGATTATATGTGATTCCCTATCTGAAGTGAGAACATTTTCAATTTCAAAAATAATTAAAACATTAAAATATAAAAATGTCATATACATGTAAAAGAGGAACAATGGAAACTAAAACTCATTGATAAAAGATGTGTGGTCTTCAATACACTTAACCCATTTTATATATACAAGTATCTAGGTAATTTTAACACAAATATATTTAGTTTTACCTTTCATTCACCTTTTTAAGATTTACCATGCAAATAAGATTTTTATGATGGTCACAATTCTATATGACCAAAAATTAAGATTAACATATTAACATATATGAATATTTACAATTAAAAATTAGGAATTTCTTTTTTATATTGAAATTTTTATATCTAATGGATAACAGTTTTAATATCCTCGCATTAAATTCATAAAACCCATTTTTAGAGAATATATATTTTAAGAATAAAACTGAATTTCATCAATTTCCTAGCCACAAAAAAAACAAATATAAAATTGTTAACATATTTAACATAACATATTATTTAATATATTCAATAAAATATTTGACCAATAATGAAATATTGAATTTCTTTGGAAAAAAAATTCATTTCTTATATAAAAAATTGAAAAAAATATCAATTTTACCTTCAAACTTTTATTATCTTCATTTGTAACAAATAAATAATTTTTATAAAATTTATTTTTAAATTTTTTATATGTTATAATAATATTTTATATAAAAATTACACTTCATTTGTCTTCAAGAAATTAATAATTAATATTTTAAAAAGAAATTAAATTATTTTAATGATTTAAAATTTTCTACTTATTTTCCATGAATTAATAAATAACATTTCATTTTTTAGAACATTTATATATTATTTTTATCGATTAGATAGTATTATTACCTCAAAATAATACAATGATGAAGCTATAATAATCATTTTATTATTATATTTTTGTAATATATCATGGTCCATTCCATATTTTTGTTTCATGTTATAAAAGTAAAAAAAAAATTTGAAGAGAAATATATCATAAAATCATACGTTGTTCCATTCACCCTCCATATAATAAATTTTACATTTAAATTTCATCACTCTATACAAACAACATATGATACATTTACCTCATCACATCCGCATGTAACCATGTAGTTTCCTCAAATTTATGGTTTCATCACAATACTTTTACATTGTTAGTGGTATTGTTCCACAAAACTATACCACTTTAATCTAGAATCTCCACATGCTATTATTATTAAGATATATCAACCTTTAAAGGATTGACCTATATGTTTAGTACAAGTCATGGATTTTCTATGAACAAATTGATAAGAGATACATTGTGTATATCAAGAATTTTAGCGAGATTTGATTTCGGATCTAAGAGATACGAAACCATCATGATACTATAAATAATATTATGAAGGATTACTTGTCTATTGATTATCTTTCACCTATTTTTAACACTCATGATATTTTTCCAATGATATATTTATAGAAATACTTTATCAAATTTATTGAACTACATGTTTCAATAAAGGTTGTTAGCATAATTTTTCTATCAATTCTATCTTTCCCACACATGTTAATGAGTAACCCTAATATTAATTTTAAAATTTTAAGGCATCTCTGTTCTTAATAACATTCTTTCAATAACTTCAACACCACAAATTGTTGTTGTGCTGCACACAGTATAGAGGGATTTATAAGGAGGCCTCATTATTCTATATTGAATTATATTATCATTGTATGACTCTAATAGATAAAGGATTGAATAAAAACCACATTTATTATCTATATAATAATACTTCAATATATATTATAGGTTTTAATAAAAATATCATAATGACCAAATTTTATAGGATTGTATGAAATGATAAATTTCAACAATGTATTCAATGTTTGTTGAGGAATTCTGTAGTACATCAAGGTAAAGATCAGATCTAAAAAAAATATAATAACAAGTTTTAATAAAATGAATCTGTCTCAAACCCATTATTTATTGATATTCCATGCATCGAGATACATACTCTTCAATATCCAATTTCATGTTTTATCCCCATAAAAACTCATTAAGATCTCCACACATCTTTTTGTAATTATATGATGAATAGAAAATTATGAATTGTGAGTTTCATTTAATGGTTCAATGAATTTTGGTATTGAAATGTTACAGATTCGATTACTTAATAATATCATTAAATCATGGTTATAATTAATCATTGGAACCACACTTACCTTCTGTTGTTTCTTTAGATCATATTTTTTCAAACCAATTATTCCCAAATGGATAAATGGTTGAATTTTTCATCATGGAATTTTAATATATTCCACATTTCATAGTGATTTTATTATGTATATTATTCAAAACCCAATGTTTTGGATCTATTTCAATCTATATCTTGGATAAACTAGAATTGTACTTATGGATTGGAGCCCCACAACATTGTTTTCCTTTATAAGATTTTAATTATTTGATTATTCATAATAATTAATCTAATCCAATTATATCCCTCTTTACATATTTAGCTATTTATAAGTGAATTCATACCTATAGGAATTATGTTAAACATGTATATATAATCATTTATCATAAATAAAATGATGATATTTTTTAAATAAAAAATCAACTTTTTCCAACTCTAAATCGTGATTCATGAATTTTTTGTCCTAAATATTACATTCATATTAGGCATAAGGAATCACAATTTCTTTATTATGGATAATATATTCTAATACCTTCATTTATTTATCATTACAGAGAATAAATCATTCTCTACTATAAGTTTGAGAGAGCATAAGTGCACTAACCAACCATATTTCCATCTCAGTGAATTTTTTATCACATTAAAATGTCTAAATTAACTTAAAACCGTCCATGTCATCTGTGTTATTGGGTTATATTTCCTTGGGAAATCAATCATCAAGAATCTATAGTTTCATTTCTACTTATGAAAACTACCATTATCCATTACTTTTTTAGTCTGATAAATATTTCAATAAATTTCATAATTGGGTGATCACATAATATACCTTAACATGAGGGGTTATAACCAAATATTTATACATCATATATATATATATATATAAATAATGATTTTTTAATTTCAAATAAATGTTATCCTTCTTTACATTCTTTAAAAAAATATTTAACTGATCGTAATTGTCGTCCTTTCTACTTGTATGTATAATAACATCATTTGTAAAGACCAAAATAAATATATCAATGTAATGTAAAGAAAATATATTCATTAGATATTTGAAAATAGTAAGAACATTATTAATTACAATTTTAATCACTATAAATTCAAAATGACCATAACTAAAAATGATTTCTATCATTGGTATATACACCATATTTCGATCAATTTACGATATCTATAATAAAGCTCAATAAATCGAAATTAATTTGATCTTAATTGTAAATCAGATAGATCACTGATATGGGGTAGAGGAACCAAATTCATATTAATGATCTTAATAAGTTCTTGTAAAACAATTAAAATAATCATTTACCCATGTTTAGTCTTAATGAAACGAATAGATGAACCCCATGGTGATAAACTAGGGTATACGAATACACTATCAATATTATATTGGATTTCTTCTTTAGTTATTATAACTCAATAAGTTCTATTGTATATTGATTCAGTAAAATAGGTTTAGAACCAATTATCAGTTTTATTTTAAAACAAACATCAATATATAGGGGAATAATAGGAATGTATTTAATAAATACATCAGAATATTCTGTAATAATAAAAATATCATCAACGTTGAGTTTATTCATAACCATTTGAGATACATAACCCTCAAGAAGAGGGTAAAATAACTATAAAAATAAATTCATATCTATTTAAGGATCATTATCATCATCATAATGAACGATAATTACATCTTGGTTAGTAATATAAAATATTAACTCCATTCCATGGAAATTGATATGTTTTATTCTTAAATAATATAAATAGACAACCAAAATCACCAATAATTATACTAGATGGAAAATAATGATATTTGTAGGAATAAAATTCCAAAAAAACTAATAGAGGGGAGATATATATAAGATATTTGATCAAGGTTCCGTTAAGATTTTTACATCAATAATTTAAAATCTTATCATTACGGTGGTGATAGGATGCCCTAATAAACTTCATTATATATAAAACAGTGCCCTGGGTCATATTCAAATAAAGGTATTGTAATTATAGAATGGATAGTTAGTGTAGGTTCCAACACTTGATTTTTATTTCCTACATCAGAAGTTATGATCACATGATATATTAAATTATTTACTTCATTATGATGTTGTTACAGATGATAGTAATGATTAATTCTTTGATTCACGCACAGATTTACTTAATTACCCTAGTCCTTATATTTATACCATTGGAGTGTGGGTGGTATAATTGGGTGATATTTCTCACCAAATATTCATTTACTATCATGTTCTCTTCAATTTATTATTTATTAAATCGATATCCTTCTTTTAAATACATAAAATTTTTACTAGAACCCATAAGGAAATTTTCCTTATACTTCCTTACACCCTTTCCAATTGAAGGACCATTGATTTCAATTCCTCCAAGGGTTTTAAAATTATTATTTCCTCTAAATTTCACCACATTAATCTTCTCCATTATCTTTTAGAACGGTAGTCTTATCTTATCTCAATTTCTGTCATAATAGAACGTTGAATGATATCTTCATAGCTATCAGATTATATTACATTGAATTACTTTTGAAAATAATGTCTCGAACCACTAATGAATTATTCCAAAATTCATTGAGGATCATTTAAATAACCAAACTTTTATTGTTCAGGATTGGTGAAATTTTACATTTAGCTACAAATTCTATAGTGACCACTTTTCATCAGTTTAAGAAACTATATCCTTATTTATGTATAATGTGATTGTGGAAAATAAAAATTAAAAGATAAGTTCAATAAATATTTACTTTCAATAGAGAAAATTAAATCACATTTCTCTATATAAATTATATGTATCCACCATTGGTGAATAAAAACATAGAATATCTATATATCCAAAATAATATTATAATGGTCTGTGCACTATAGAATCGAGAATATATTTTCTTTTTCATTTACCTATTTGTAAAAAATAACCGTGTTTGAAGAAGCACTGAAGGATGTTTGATGTTAATACATAAAATTATCTATGGTTATTTGTAATTTCATAGGATATATTTATATTTATTAGTATTATTGTTAACACTAATATCTTGAGAAATATGGGTGAGCATAGGTGAATGATTTAAAATTCCATATCTAATTTTTTTTTTTTGAGCATGAGGGTAGTCATGTCATTTTACATCAATCCTCTATTCACATGATTATTAATAGTTCCATATATTGACTAAAATAGAAAATATTTTTTTCAGTATAAAAAATCATAAATTAGATTAATCAATTATATTTTAATGAAAATTCCCTTTATAATATCCTATATTATCGAACCACCATTCAATCCCTGAGACAATACGTTTACTTTTATATAACTATATATTTTCAAAGGATTTATGTTATATAAACTATTTATTAATAATGTTTCATAATATAAATATTAATTCACCCAAACATATGCCCTTGGGGTGTCAAAATTTATTTTTAGATATTCCTCATTATTATTCATCAAATAATTATATATTTACAACCCAACCGTCCTTTTCAAGGTTATTACCCCTAACTGAATCTACAATATACCATATATCTACTAGTTATTATCCATATATGGGTTTATTTATTTGGATTAGACATAATATGAATAGTACATATTCATTAGTATTTACTCATTTACATAAAAATTTTATGGTTTTCCCCAATGTATTCAAATTCAAATATCTAGAAAATCTAACTTTCTTAGATACCAACTAAAGAATATGATAATTTCATATATATATATATAAATATAATAGATATTTTTATATGAAAACTTATTAGATATCATAATAATATATGTCCAATAAAAATAGTTTTTTGGGTTCTTGGATATATGATATATAATCAACATACTTCATGAATGATCTTTATAATCTTCTATCATGTTTTTCAAACATAGAATACATCTTGGTAATACCCCTAAAAAACATTTATTCCAATCCTAGGGATATTTAATCATAATAAAGGGATATATCATTTCTCAAGAAGGTTGATTATAGATGATATCATGTAATGATTATAATTAAGAATAATACAATCAAAAGGCTATAAGAACAATACTAGAACATATTGATGTTATGAATAATTAGTCTAACATCATTAATCTTGACTGATGGAATAAGGATTTATCATAATAAAATACATACAAACATAGGTATTTGAACCATAGATAATAAATTATGAGTCATGGGAATATACCATAATCAAATGATATTTTTTGGCATGCACATAAGCCCAAAAAATAATTTCCTTAGAGAATAATGAATTTGTAGATTATAATACTAGAAAATATCCAATAGTGTAATGTGTTCCCTCAATATTCAAACATTTTCAAATTAATGGTTCACTCCTAAGACAATAATAGTGGTAAATTAACCCTAATAGATTGGTTTCACACCATATTCCATTATTTACTTAGTCATGGATCATGTACAAATCAATAATATTTGTCAAAGTCCCTTACTATATTGGGTTCACTTCCTATTAAAGATTATATTATATAATGAGATATATAAATATATAATCAATTAATTATAGGACTATATAATATCTGTCCCACTCACCACATACATATACCAAGAAAATTCCATAATATTATAAAAACATTCATCATTTCATCATATCAAAACTCATTAAAATAAACAGGTTTCTTATTAATTTCATCACCACATAAATAAATAATTGTTATGAAATAGTTTTAATAGAATAATATAAAAATAATCATTATCATATTATTTGATGGGGAGAAAATGGATGGTTTTATATTATCAAATCCAAAAATGAAGAATAATAACCCTTCGAGGATATTTTTATATATTAAAATACTATTAATAGTTCTTTGAGAAATTTTTTTAATTCATGAAAAATATCATTTTCATATTGTATCATTGAAATTTATATTTTAAACAAATATTGAGAAAATAATTTTATTTAAACATAAAAATTCAAAATTTTAAAGGAAACATCAATACAATGATTGGACATTATGTTGTGTGGAGCTGTGCAGGTCCTATAAGTGAAATTAGAACATTTGTTTCACATATTAGATAAAATATAAAAGTGAGTTTTACATAAAATACATGAAAATATTCCATATAATCATTAATAAAATAAGTAAAATCACATAAATATAATATCTAAAAAATTACATATATATAGAAACATCTATACATAATTTTATGGGATGAGGACATGGAATAAATAAATCATCGATCAAAAGTGAAAAAATGTTAGATTTTTGTAATTACTTTTTCTTAATCATTTTCATGTACCAAATATAATAAAATGGTACTTGTTAATTAAAATAATATAATTTAACAGAGTAAAATAAAATATATGGGGTGTAAATTTTATGTTTCCTATAATTTTAGTCAATGAAAACATAGTATAAACAATGATTAAAAGATATGTGATTGAGCCATAAAACCCTACCTAAGGCAACATATTACTATTAATAAAGTAAAAACTAATATATAATAAAAAATTATTATTTATAAATTTATTTTATAACCATATTAATTTATATATATCACTAAATATCATTCAATTATAATTTTAGATTTCAAATTTATTAAATATTTTTTATTAAAATTAATTTTCTGGAGAAAATTGAATAGTTTTCCAATTTGTTTTGACTATACTAGTACATAAAACATGTTGATGGATTTTTCATCTATAAAATATTAATAATTTCATATCTATAAAATTTATTCATTATATAAAATTATAAAACCATTTATATGATGATGTGGTATAAAATAAATTATATTACATCATGGTGAATATAGTATGTACTTACAAACATGTTTTGTTTTTTCTTTTCCAAGGATAGGATGAATTAAAGGAAAAGAATAATCATTTTTAATATAATTAATAAATTATATATCATATATATTTTTTAATTCTATACATAACATCATCAATGTAATGAGAATAGTAGAAATGAACCATGTCTCTTTATGGAGGTGGTAGTCAACATATATGCCCAAGAAAAATTTACATTTTCTAATGGATGTGAAGGAGATTGTATTGTAAATTTATTGATTACAATTGGTTATGATGGTTATAGATAAGTTTTATTATTTTTATGAATAATGAAACATGAAAAATATTGGTAATTACATATGGCTATTCTTTTAGTATCCTCTTATGAAAATGACCTTGAGGATTATATGATGGGATTTTTTATTGAAAAAATTGCTTCATGGACAAGAAAACCGAAATATTCAGAGTACATTGGACAAAATTATTTAATATAATGGGCACAAGTAGAGTGGATAATAAAGGATAAGAGGATAAATTTTATATTTGAGGTGAGTAATAGTCATGTAAATAATAAAAGATTAAATATTTTAATCGCATTCAAGTAAAAGTGGAAAGAAAGAAAGTAGAATTGATATATAATATGTTGTTGTGTCTAAATATGAATACCAAAAAGGAATTATAAATGTTATATTTGTCAATTTTAACCCTTATATTGTTATTTTAACCTTTTTAGCCCTTTTAACTATTACCATGGTAAAAACATTATAAAAATTTTACGAATAATTATGGAAAAAAATTAAAACAAAATATAACATAATATTAATTATTATGATAAATAATATGAAATCTATTTTATAAAAATAAATTCTATATGGTGGTGTAAATTAATTCAATTTCCACAAAACCCAAAATATACATACCATTTTTAGAGAAATGTATTTTTTGGCATAAAAAGTAAAATAATCATGTTCTATACATAGTAAAAAGCACTAGTATAATGTTAAAATATTATATTTAATATATTATGTATAGATGTTTTAAAAATAAATTTGAAATATTAAATTATACATATTTTCAATATTATATTCATTTCAAAAAATAATAAAATTATTAATATATATATATATATATATAATTTCCTTCACATAACTATAAATTCATTTCAAAGCCCTTCATGATCAATTTAATTATGATTATTAGTTTTTTTCAAATTAAATAAAAAAAAATTTAGCAGAATTGTATTTCATTAGTGATATTGACAGTTAATATATTTAATTTTATAGTACTTTGAGTTTTTTTTATTAAAACAATGTTATATTTAATATTACAATCATAGTACATATTCAATATACATTAATAAATAATTTTAAATTGAGGATAAATTTTAATCATAATTTTCATAATTTAGTTATTGTTATTCATACCCACTAAAACAGAAGTTGTGTGATAACGACCAGATTTAATAAAAATATTTTTTTAGTATAAAAAGTTTCATTTAAACATGATGTTTTTTGCAATGAAATAAATCATATAGATTAATATAATTTATAGATAAATTTGTAACAAAATTTGGAGTTGTTACATGTATCATGGAAGTTGCAATAATGAGATCATACAATACCATGTATCATAATCTAATTGTTGTAACATATATTCACACCCAATCAGTGCCCTATATCCAGGACTGGTGAAATCTTCTAAACATCCTAATATATTTCACATAATATTTCCTCTATTTAATTTTTTTAATCCAAAAAATAATTTCAGAATATATTTAATTTAAATATCTGGGTTCTATTGGATGAATAGTAACCCAAGCTCATAAAACATACATGTTTCATTTTTTTAGATGAATATGAACTACCTTACACGAACACACACCTAGGGACCATAATAGTATACTAGCATTGGAAAACTAGAACGGAATATCGTTATTTTGATAGATTATATCCATTGAGTTTAAATAATAACATTTCCTTTAGTAATCTTACATAAAAATTGTTCTTCATTTCTGAAGGATTGGAAACATACAAAAGGGAGATATTAGATTCAATATAAGGATAATAAATGAGATACATAATCATAACATGAGAAAAATTGTATGAGAATATAAGAATATGAATTGAAAACCATAACCTCAATATCAAATATCATAATCTTAAATCATGAAATAAATCATGGATGTTCATAAGACATGGACCATAAAATAATTAATGAATATAATCCATAACATTGAATTTTGGAAAAAATGTATGCATAGATATTCTATATGTATCTGCACCACATTGGAGGGACACACCTTGATCCCAAGCCGAATCCCTTTACTCAGAGTAGAATGGGTTCACTCCCCCAAACAATCATACAAGTAAAGGCGGAATTCTATGTCAATCATAACATTAAATGACTTTTACTAAATGGATTTCTCTCACTATTCCAGTCATGTATTAATAAACCAAGTGGAATCCCAATTCCATTAATGTCTATCTCAATAGATTTAAATAAATTGAAATGCATTGGGGGATGATATAAGTCCAACACAAATCATAGGTAAAACAATACATGTATGTACCACATGAAAATAAAAAATATTAGAAGCCATGAAATGAAATGGGTTTTAAAATCATTTCATCAAAGAATAACCCATTTAAATGAAATATGTGTCACAAATTTCATTCCTTAATAAGTATAAAACATCCAGTGGAATAATATAAATGGTATCCTTATATTATATCTACAATAAACCATATATAATATCATATAATGTTTTCAAACTTGAAAAATTATTTTTAAAGATCACTAGAAATAATTATTGAGGAAATCATTGTTTGTATTTGTAAATAAATTTTTATGTCAACCAACTATTAAGGAATATATTTTCTTTTAATAGAAACATACAAGTTTATAAAGGAAGCATCATAATATTATTGCATCTTTATAGTGTGAAAATATGATCATGAGATATAATTTTTTAAAAAATTATTTTGAATTATGTGAAAGGAAAATTTTTAGCGGATTTTTTTTAAATAAATTCTACTACAAAAATCATCTCAATGATGAGGGCATTACTAAAATGAATAGATAATGGGTTTTCAATATAAATGCACATAAAACAAGTGTAAATAAAAATAATAATGTTAAAATCATATTCACTCATAATATTATAATGACATAATAATTAAATTTTATTTTTAGGCTAATTAGTTTATATTTAATTGACAAATCTCTTACCTCTAGTCTCGACATTCATTGTTCATGATGAAACATCATTTTCTTTAAAATGACTCTTTTATATCTCCTCTAATGGGCTCCAGGGTTAGGATTTTTAGAAGACTCTCACCTCTAGAATGTGTCTTCCAATTAATATAAGTGAAATTATTAGGGAAAATTTTATCTATAATGCTCAAAGACCTATAATGAAATCTAGGATGAGATTCCATAAAATAGTTCTGGTGAGGGAACTTTTTAAATTTTACAAAATAAAAAAAATATAATAACACTATTCAGGGTATAAATTCTTACAAATAGATTGTAAATACATATATAAATAATTTTTCTCCCATATATATTCATATTTGTTTTAATATTATATTTTTATAATTTTTTAATAATTTAATAAAATTTTATAAACATGAATTATCATTATTGTCTATTCATATAACTATTCATTACATTGAGATTAATAAATATAATACAAAAATATATGTTACATAAAAATATTTCAAATCCACAATAATATATTTTATTAATATATAAAATTCATGGATGAAATTAATTATATAAAATTATATTTATATTATAAATTTTTATGTCATTTTTTTTAATTAATGGAAATATTATTGAATCATCGTTCTGTAAATTGTTTAGGTAACTGTTTATTCCCTAAAAAAGATGTACAAAATACCATGATATAGATAAATATTTTACCTTTTGAAAAAATATTTATAGTTTGAAAAATATTTTGAATACAAATATATTAAAAGTGTTATAATTTTTAAAAATTTTATTGTGAAATATCTAATTTTAAATTACGTAATATATTATAAAAATATTTAAATCATTTAATTGGTAAATTTTTTTCATATAATTTAACATTAATTGATTTATAATGAACATTACTTGGAAAATTAATTTTTTCAAAGTTTTAGGGAAATATTATTTTAGGTAGCATTTTATTTTTAACAAATATTATAAAAATTACCATTTACCATGGTAAAAACACTACCAAGGTTATTATGTTTAATGGAAAAAGGGAACTATTTACCAAATTTTTAAATTATTAATCAAAATATTAATGAAAATTTAAAATTAAAAGGAAATTATTTAAATAATATAATTTTAAATTATTCTGACATTAAATAATATAAAACAGTTTTCCCAAAAAAAACCCCCTTTAAGATCTAATATTCTAATACTAAAATCATGTATGAAATTCATTTAAAAAAGTATATTAAAATGAACTATTTTTTTTAACTAGTAAAAATATCTTATTTATTTTTAAATTCAATAAAATAAAATACAGTTTCTAATGAGAATTTGAATTTTTATCACTTATTAAAAATTCTATATTTTAAAACAAATTCATGAAAATTAATCTATAGAAAATATTAAAATAATGAACCTAAAAATGAATTTTAATATAGTATAAAATTTATACTATATGATTCAAACATAAATTATGTTTCTTTTCTCCAATAAAGTAAAAAAATCTTGTTTTGATGAAAACACTTTTTTTTATGAATGAATATAACTCTTTTGAAAATTATGTGTTTAATTTCTAAGAATTAATAAATAAATTTTCAATGAATATAATATTCCCATACAAGAAATATGTTTACTCCTAGTGATACCTTCTAATTCAACGACTAGTTTATAATTGTCTTGTTCAAATATTTCTTTTTTAATAGTATATTGTATTTCATTTAAACTCATTGAGGTGTTCAATGAAATATATTAACTAAATAAAATTTATTTAAAGATAATTATTTCATATAAATTTTATGGTGTTACATTATTCCCCCCAAAATATGAATTTCTCCCTCTAAATTCATATTTGTCATCAAATGTTTATCATTTGAAAATTCCATCATAAAACTCCACATTGTTAAAATGAATATTAAAAAACTAAAAAAAAGAACAAAAATTTACATTAAGGCTACCTAAAGTAACTCATATCAAGTTTTCCGCATAGAAGAACATAGGTGGGATGTGAAAGAGAGGAAATTTTAGTGAATTCAAAAACCAAAATACTAATAGAGAGTGATATAGAACATTGATCACAAAAAAAGGGAATGATCATTTAAAATCTAAGGGCCTAAAAAATTAAAATTTCGATGATTTAAAATACAATAGGATTATAAAAAATTATTATATTTGGATTAATTTTTGTTTTCACTATCCATTTTGTAGCATATATGAATTATTTTACTGAATAATATGCTATGTAAATATACTTTCTTGATTTGTTTCTATTTTAGTAGAAAAAAACATTCTTTGGTTGTGACTTGATAAATTGCAACATTATCTCTTACTCTATTAAACAATTGTGATTTTATAAGAATGATACAACAACAGATTCATTATATCCATAAATGGAATTATAATTTATTTCATATCACTATAGTTATAATCACAAGAACAAAAGGATAACATGGGTTTCAAGAATAATCATATCATGAAGTAATAAATAAATATCTAAAACCTAATCGAAAGATAATATTAAAAATTCTATAAATGGTTATAATTATAACAAATAAAAAATAAAAATTCATATCTAAGGCCACTACATTTCTCATAATAAATATAACATAAATCCTTTCAATTGTCACAATGTAGCTCAAGATTTCCACATACCAAATATGTGAACAATTTCATCCTATATTATATTGAACCATGGAAATAACTTGAATTATTATAAAACCGTATTGAAAACATATATTATTCATTATTCATTTCACAAATAAATAGTAGTTTATATATTCCCTAAATAATAAATTTCAACAAACTCCATCATTGAAATCATAAATCAATTTTTCTAATTTAATTATTCATATCTTATATCTACTTATCACAAAAAAATATTAGCTTAACCATATGAAAATATTATGGGTTAATTTTCCTTAATAAAAATATCTACATTCTATTAATAAACTTTTTAATTCCTTCATTACCATTTATCATATTCATGAAAATCCTTAATGAAAAACATATACAAACAATCATTATATAAATAATCAGATAACATAATTATATAATCCCCATATAGAAATACATTGATTATCCCACATAATAATTACTCCATTAACTTGGATTCCGTATCTTATTACCTATAACCTCATTGTTATCATATATCATTAATAGTATATCCATCATCAGTACTGTAAACATTACTTGTACTTCCTCTCCAAATCTATTATTGATATTTTTCTTTTAGAAGATCAATTATTATAACTCACACATATTAAATATTTTAAAGTTCAACAAACGATGATACCTTATAGAGACCAATAATTCATTATGTGGCAATATTTAAAATATTAATTTTCTATTTTTTGGTTACCTAGTATGTATCCATATTTTACATAGTCAAAAAATCTTCTCATTCCTCTAAAAAATTCACATGGGTCCTTATATCAAAATTCCCATGAAAAAGGAAACATAACCTTCATTCGTATATTTTTTCCATTACTTGAATTATCTATGAACACATTATTTCTCTTATTTTATGATTATTATAGTTGGTTAAGTTACACATTTTTTTTCATTTTATATAAAAAAGGATATCGAAAAATTAGAACACCCCTTTCCCCAATCATCATCCAATCAGGATTCTTATTAGTAAATTTTCAGCCACATTAAATAATAACATTGTTTTGTATTGTTCCCACAATTGACTAAAATCATAAAGCCTAGTGTGATCAATTCTAATAAAAAATCATATAGTATCAAAAATCACATACGGTGTGTAAATCATGATACCATATTTTTAATCTATAACACCTCAGGTTTAACCATTTACATCCATAGTTAAAATCAATTAAAATACTTCATAATTGTTTTTAAATAGTTTTGAAATGTACGATACATATCACATGGAATTTTTATATGTGGTGCTCATAAAAGCTCATTTTCAGGCACCATGTGATGATAGAGTCAAGATCAAAGCATCCATTTCTAGGTTAAAACCAATAGGTACATCTTTCCCTAATCCACATCATATGTCATAATATATAAAGGGAGGAAATTTTACTGATACCACCCACACTAATATTTTCAAAAATTTCAGGAAGTTCATATATTTATTAACTCATCCATAGACTTATCCTTAGTGACCTCCGTAGGAATATCCTTCGAAATGCCGTTATGGATCTTAGTAATAATTTATCATCCAAATTTATGATGGATTAAAAAAACATTCCTTTAATGAAAAATATTGTGATCCAAAATTCTTATAAATAAATACTATATATTTTTAGATCAATATTTTTCACATTGCAGAAACAAACGCAAGAGTACCATAATCAATTACTGACTTATGAAAATTGAAACACAATATTCTTATTTAATGTAAGTTACTCAATGTATTCCATAAATAATTTTGTTGTTGGTACTCTAAATTGAAGTATTTTTTCAAAACATCACAAAAGGTAACACTAGAATAGGTGATATCAGATTCTTAATAAGGGTAAATGATGGTGTTGTAACAAAATAACATGTGGAAAAGGGTGTGAGAAAATGTGGTTAACAATTGTAAAAAATTCCTTGTATACCATAGATCATAATTTTTATCCATGTAATAAATCATCGATTTTTATAACACATTAATCATATATTAATTAGGTAACATGATCCATAAGTTGAAATTATGGAAAACACATTAGTATATAAAATCCATAGATGTCTACAACTCCAATGGGGGGAACACCTCTTTCCCTAGTGGAAGCTGGTTCCTTATATAGGAATAGAATTATTCTTAAAAGCATCATAGTATGCATGGATAACTCTAAATACAATCATAGTAAACCAATTCCATTAAGGGAAAAAGATCACCCACATTCCAATCCTCTATTACTGATCTTAGTTCACACCCCCATTCGATTCATATTATTCACTTGAGATATAAATCATTATCCTATGAATTAAGGTGAGGTATAGGTCCCACCATTTACATAATGATAACCAAATATTTCAATTACAGAATAACATAAATCATATCCTAACAAAAAAGGGGTTCCATAAAAATTTCATTATAGAATAATGAGTGGAAAAGAATTTTTTTTCATAATATTCAAGACATCATGAACATAAATAATACAAATAAATAATTATGATGGAATATTTTAATTATATCCATAGTAAAAAAATTAAAGAATATAGAAAATGTTATTTTTGATTGAAAATGATTTTCAATTATCCCTCGAAATAAATATTGAGTAAAATATTTATTCTATTTGTAAATCATTTTTTAAAGGAATGAAACTACGAAGGAAAAAATTATTCTTTAAAAAGATCCTTATAATAGTATAATTAATTATTAAAATCATTTTGAAATCATGAATGTTGGAAAATATTCTCACGCAATATAAATTAAAAAATTATTTTTCCTTTTTTAATGGAAAAAATCAAGGGGATTTTTAAAAGATAGTCCCTTTCATAGAGTATATCACTAAAGTATGAATTAATTAGATGAGTAGAATACATGTATCCACTATAAATCCAAAAAAACAAATAGTAGAAATACAACATAATATAATAATAATTAATTTCTCATATAATCACAGAATTACATAATCCATGAATTATATGTTTTACCCATTGAATGGAAATTGGATTAATAATCCCCACACATAAAGTCTTCACATTCATTGTTCATTTTAGAACATACTCTTCTATAAAACGGCTATTCCAGATCTCCTCTAATGAGCTATTGGGAAGGTCTTATGAGAATTCCAGCACAACAATAATTTTTCTAGGTTTGGAGAAAAAATATGTTGGTTGAGGATGATCGATATAGAAAGCTCAAGGTTATATATAGAAGTGAACAAAGGGTTTCTATTTTGTAATTATGGTGAGCAGAAAATTTTAAAGTTATCAAAATATTAAAATATGGTAAGACTATCATAGTTAAAGATTCATCCAAATATCTAATAAATTCCTATGGGATGAATTTATAATCTATAATAGAACCTTGTTGTGATTATTTTTATATTTTCCAACTTTTGAATAAATATATTAAAATATTATGTTCTTGAATTATCATTATTGAAAATTTTGTCGTTATTCATTACATTGACTCTAATAAAATTAGTACTAAACGAAATGTATTAACCAAATATTTTAGTTCTTTAAAAATATGTTATATTCATGGCCTCCTAAGTACCTCCAGTTTCCTTATAGACAAGTGGTCCCATACCTGGTCCCCACCCACATGGCCAAACAGGTCATCATAATGAATAATTTCTCCAATGTATAACACATGATATTTATAGTGTTCTTTATCCTCACTCACACACAATTTGTGAACTATACTAGAAGGTCACACCTCCTAATTACAAATCCAGGCCACGAACAATAAATTTTGGAGTTATAATCTAGTAAGAACCAAAACCATAAGGTTTATATTGTTGACATGAGACTCATCATTTATCCATTAAAACCATTAATATCTTGAGGTTTGACATTCACACCCACACACCCCCAGAGTACAACATATTCATTAAGGACCATAAAACGCAACCCATGAAATGTCAACACTTTAATTGAAGGGTTCCTCTTTTAATACTAATGAAATATATGGGAGCCACTAAGTGTATAGAAACCCTTCCATATAATGGACGACATTTCCTAGGAACCATATACCATTGGTTTCACCATAGTAGCATGGTCCACTACTTGGGGACCACGTATGTGCCTCAATAGGATATCAAATTATTGAATGTCTAAATAAGAAAAAAAAATTTCTTTCCATTGTGCTTTCTCCTTACTCATACACTCCCCATTAAAAATTGTAGATTGTCACCCATACTATTCACCACTACAAGACAATAATCCTAGTAACTAATTGAGGAAAATAATGGTTAAATATGGAGTTATAATCTACTATCCTCAAAAAATTTAATGTTATCCTTGTTTATATGAGATAGATCATTTATAATTTTATCCCTTTAAAAATATTTGTTGTCACATTCACCCCCACCTTTAGAGTAAAATGGAACCATTATGATCCTTGAAACATAACTCAGGCAGTTCCACCACACATAATTTATGGTTCATTCTCTTATAAAATATTGTAACATCCAAACCCAAACAACAAGGCATGATCTGGGAGGTCACATGACCATATTCAGGCCTCCTTTTTTGAAATATGTAGCCAACTAACATTAAGGTTCTGATTCTATCAGTAGGGAAATTATAGCCTAAATATCATGTCATGTATCACCAATAATAAAAAAACATAATGAATAATCAAACTAAAATATTCAGATATACAAAGATATAATATATGTTATAAAAACAAATTATCTTCCGATGTTTAAAAAATAGTTTAACTAGATGTAGGAAATTAAAATAAATAAATTATGGGACGTCGATTGTCTATCCCGGTCATATACTATCTCCACACTCCTCCACTCATATGATCATCATAGATCACATTTCATTTGTAGTATCCATCATGGAATATAAAACTCAACAAATTTCTTAATTATTGTGTGATTACAAAACTCTGTAGGCCCCCACCAATACATCCTTAACCTGATGTGAACTAGTATACCAATATATTCCACAATAATGAAAATATTTAAAATTTATAAAAAAATCCAAAATAGAGAGGTCATGTGCTAAATATGACACCAAAAACCATTATTTGTACACATTTTAACCCAATTATTGAATGATAATCTTGGATTTAGAAGACTCAAGGATTTTCTATGAGGCTAACGAGTCATGATACTTGACATCTTGTGATCATAAAACCCTACATAACTGTGTATCAATGGAGACATGTTCTCAGTATTCTCTAGGCATTGTGGGTGGATCATGATCTACAGGAATCAATAATATACTCCTTGGTATCAGTTATTTATATAGTTCCTCATAAGACATCATCAAGGAATAATTGTATACCTAATATGTTCATAGTTCCCTGTCATCTTTGGGGAAAATTATGAGCACCCCATTTAGGGGATACAAATTTCATGACTATCTACCTACCATGGTTCCAAGAACAATACCCCAAAATAAAACATATCATGGTAGAATATAATAGAATATATAATGCATTGTCATAATAAAGTTATCAGAACAATACAAGTGATAAATATTGAACATTGAATAATATTTTAAAAAAGTACTCATGGAAAAAATTTCAAAAGGTGATCAGGGCTACACACTCCTGCAAGTTATCATACTCATACATTGTTTTAAAATATGACAACACATAAATCATGTATGAAAACTTGAGTAAAAGTGCACCAAAATTTTATGGAAGTTCCAACATCATAATATATCAATGTCAATGAAAGGGATAAACCACTATGTGTGTTTTGAATGATAGAGTGAAAACCTCAACATTAAATAATACCTTATCATATCATTATTACCCTAAACATCGATATGTCATTTCTTAATTTTCATCATGGTTTTTAAGAACCCATATAGTTATTTTATTTAAAAAAATAACAAAATATCATATGTGATGATTCTTTTCCTCTCCTAGAAAATTTTTGAATTATCCTTACAGGAAAACACCTGACTGTAAAATTTTCCACTTAATAATTATTTTCTTTTTATAATTCCTAGTACATTTTCCCTTTATAATTATCCATCAGTAATTTTTTATAAATTGCAATTTCATAGTAATATCATGATAATTTATTATAAATTACCTTTTTACAATTACATTTTGATAATTTATCTGAAATTATCCATTAAAAATATCTTTTGAGAAGATATAAAAAGGTAATTATAAAATTATAATTTATGAGAATTTATCCAAATAAAATTATAAAAGGTTTATTTATAATAAATTTTCAATTGAAGATTTTTAAATGATTATATTAGAGAAATTATAAAAAAAAATTATAAAATGATAATTTATAATCAATAATCAAAAATTAATTATATCAGGTTAATTTAAATTAAAATTTATATAGATAATTTTAAAGGTATAATTTATAAGAAATCATAAAAAAATAATTATTCAATAATGGAAAATTATTACTTCATCTGTTTGTTTAAGATGATAATTCAAGAAATTATCCTGGATAGAGAAAGTATACTCACATGTGATATTATTTTTCTTATTGAAATAAAATAACTGATTTTGGTTCTATGAAACCTTGATAAATATTGAAGAATGTTTTTTCTACATTAACATTTATAAGGACATTGAGTGGTGTTCTTGAATATTGACCATTCCTCTCCATCAAGAAAACCATACTATGTGGTCTATCCTTTTCTTTTTGGACATTAAATTTTGATTTAGGAAGTACCTTAATTTTTTAGGCTCTTGATCACACAGGTTTCCATAACTGATTTATGTGTTGACATATTTGATGATAGGGATATAATATGATCACTTGTTGGTGTGTTTGTAGCCATTATAAAAATATTTGACACATGTTTCCATGAATACTTTTCTACCTTATTATTCATGTTTGATTTTGATAATATGTATTTAAATGCTACCATACTTAAGATAATGTGTCATACATTCTCATGTATCAAACCATATTGTGTGTGATTTTTTGGAATTATTCATAGAGATGAGGGAGGTGGACTTTTGTGAAATGTTTATCCCCTTGAGGGGGAGTGCACATGACATAATGCGCTGACAATGAGGGATCTATACATAAGGAACAATTATGATTATGCCTCAGAGAATATGTGTGATTCAAATAATGACTAGAGGATTACAAGGTTATGTTTTGGAATCCTATATATGATTATTTGTTTTCTACAAAAATATAATACTTTTAAAGTTACATATTCAATAGGAAGTGATACTGATATTCATAACAACATGATGTAGAGTAGCATGTTTCATTATCCTAGAGTATAATCATTGATTCTTTTGAAACATTGATTAAATTTTTGGCATTTATCAGAAGATATTGTGGTTGGGTGATTGAGGCAGCTAAGTTAACACATGACCACTTCATTTTTGATTTTATGTTTATTTTTCCAACAAATTTATATTTATTATGAAATACTCTTGTATACTTAAGAACATTAGGTTAATTGAAAATTGGAGGAATCATATTGATCCTTATTATGACACCATACTTATGAATTTATATGTGATTCTAGATTTCATGACTGATTGAGTGAAGGGAAGGAGCCTCATGGTGGATAGCTGAGTAGAGAATAATAGGTTAAATAGCATATTGATACGGACTTCAGATAACCCACTATTTATTTATTTACCGTTTCTAAATATTATTAAACAATTTTTATTTCCATTTTAAGATCATCATTATTTTTATACATATATCCATTATTTTTTATTCGATATATTTTACACAGGTTAGTTATTAGGTTTTATTTATTGTTTATTAATGATCATATGACAAGATTTATAGGCTATAGTATCCGAACAGACACACTCAGACCCTCGCGGGTAGTTGACAACCTCATACAAAAGTGGATGAACACATGAGGTAATGTAAAAATTGGTCTCAAACCAAGAGGTTCTGTTTGGTATGCAATAATATATTCTATATGAAACGATACTAAACATGTTATAGTTAATAAAAGTAATATATGTGTCATATTTTACATTTAAATAAATAAAATATTATAATATTCATAATTCAATAAAAATATCCATCAATGGCCATATAAGAGTTCCAAAATTTTTTATGGAAGAAAATTAATCACAAAATAATTTTTTTAATGGTTCTAGTTCCATTTTATATAACTTATCAATTTATTTTTTAAAAAAATTCACAATTTAACCTTAATAGAGGTAAGAACTATTACCAAGGATACTCTTCATATTGGAAAATATGAAAAAGGGGAATATTTAAATAATTTTGGGCTTATTAGTATATATTTGGAATCATAATTTTATGATTCAAAACATAGAATATAAATAATATAATTTAAATTTAATACCAAAATAGACAATAAAAATTTTGTTTTTTCTGAAAAATTCTATTATATGTATAAAATGTTATTTTACAAGATTAATTAAAAAAATCATTTTGAAGACAAAAGTTTTATTAAAGGTAAATAATTATATTTTGTTAATATTATAGAAATATAATTTTTTATTTTTAATTCAATAAAATAAATTATATTTTTAAATGAAAATATGTAATATTTACTATTAGTTAAAAATTAAAACATTCTAGAAGAATATCAAAAATTCATTCGAAGTTAATATTGACATGATAAATCCAAAAATTATGTTTATTTTGTCAAATAAATATCATAATAGTTTCAAAAAGTAATTATTATTACCTTCTCATAGTATTTAGTAAGAATATATTTTTATGAAAACATATTTTTGGAAGAGTAAAAATAACTTTTCTAAAAATTAAACGTATATGGTCTAACAATTAATAAAATAAATTATTGAATATAAAATTAAAATATGTCATAAAATGATTATTAATATTCATATTGACAATATAAATGGCTATTTTATAGAGGTTTTGTTAAAATAATAATATCCTTATAGTATATCATAGTTTTTTATACTCAGTGAGGCATCAAATGCATTATATAAAATAATTAAATTTCATTGAAAGATAAATTCAACATAAAAAATCATGGTGTTTTAAATAATATTTTGATGGAAGATAAAATTTAATGTATCTTGATTATTATGGTTCCACATAACAATGTGAAAATAAATAAGAGGTGAAACACGTGTGATAGAAGTGGGCATCACCATGTAGTTATATTGGACACTGTGGAAAAATTTCTCTATGTTTGGGTTCCATGAAACCAATACAAACTAAAAATTAATATATGATTTATGAATGAATTTTTTGACATATAATAATAATTTTTGTATATAATAAAAAAATACATCATCCATCTTATGTATTTATAACATAATCCTATATGAGATAACATTATGTCTCGAAGCATATAATTGTATCTGGGTCTGGGGCCACATAAAAATAACATGAAGGTGGTAGCTGAATAATATTATATTCATATATATTGGGATCACATCTAAGAAGGCTTTATAATTATATTTTCTTCTACAGATGTATTTATTTATTATATCCATTGATAATGGTGCCTGAACAAGTTGATTGAAGAAAGGAATTCACTCATATATCCACATCATGATAAGAATAAAACATCCTATAATATTCATGATTTAAATGTCACATCTAAAACATAGAAATATTTTTATATAATAAATACACATTTTCCATAAATGATATATATTTATCTTGGATTAGTATTCAGGTAAATTTAAATACATTTTATGGAATAATATTCTAGTGCTATAAAAATATATCATACATGAAATCTGTCTAGGGATATATGAACATGAAAATATCATGATAATTATCTCATTAACATCATTATATATCGGGTAAATGTATTCATCTATCCCACAGATGAATAGATGGCTGGAAAAAACAAACCTATAATCATTTTAAACTTCAATTCCTTGTTACAACTATACCAAATGAATATAATCCGAAAAACATGAACCTCTCGTAGTCATGATGTCAATTTTGCAAAAAATTTAAATGGAGGAATCCTGCAATGTAATGGTAATCTCTCCATATAATAAATAAAAAATTTCTATCTTCATCATTCATATCGCAACTAGTGATATAAGGAGATAGTGATGGAAAAAATGTGAGGTCTCTAATTGAAAAATATATAATATCTCATTTACTAGATTAGGGCTTATATCTAGTGGGGTTGAGATTTTATAGAAGTGGGGTGACCTCCATACCCTTATTTATGGTACCTAATGACCCTTCATGTGTACACTATAGTCATGACTTTACAAGATGTTGATAAAATTAACATCCACCATATCATCATATTATTTGATCATTAATATTTATTATTAAGATAATTCATTTCTGAAAACATTTTTCTGAAATATAATTCAAAAATTGAGGTATAAAATCAATATTTATAATCAAGGATGAAAAAATCCAGAATATTCAAAAACAAATTACACAAAAATGACATCATGATAACACTCCCTATTCAAAGGGAGTGTTTATATAATTTTTAATATGAGTATAATTTTTACATACCCCAAGGAACAACATAGTAATTTCAGGGACTAATACTAGATAATCATCATGTAAGGTAAAATGATTATAATAACAACTCGACATCAATGGTGAACTATTATTGTCCACAATTATTTTAAAGACATATACTGGATTGAAATATTTTTTTAAATTTAATTAAATTGATAAATTATTTTCATAGAACTTTTCACATTCATAAATCACTATGTATAAATAATAGCAATTATTGTACTACTAGGCTACTTAAATAGTGTGGAAACCCATATTTTTTATAATATATTTATTCCAAAAAAGGATTTAAGATGATGGATTTACTTATATAAAAATCCTTATTTATTGAAATTGAAACAAATAATTCTGCAAGACTATAATACCAACATACTGACTAAACTATCAACTGTGGATAATGACTGTAAAACAGTAAAACTATACATGATAGTGGACGTGCGTGAATGAAAAGGAATCATAAAATCAATAAAATTAAACCCTAATAATATTGAGGGAAATTTGATGTTGTGGAGATACAATACAACATTAAAGATCCCTCATGAATAATAGATGTGATTTAATTCATGCCATAGAAGTTTGATGGATATTTCAATTGAAAAAAATATTTGGTAAGTACTACTTTGTAAGGGTTGATCACTTCTAAAAAAAATTTATAAATGAATTTTAATTCCCATGAATATTTTCTAAATAAAAGTAATGTGTTATTTCCCTATGAATTATTTCTCAATAAAAAACATCATAATACATTATTTTCTTTGGAATATTCACCATTGTATAATTATTTTAATTGGTATTAATTACATTGTCTAAAAAAGTTTGTGATACTATATGGAATATTAGAAGTGTACAATATTTTAATTTTATGATATTTGTGTGAATTTCCAAATTGAAGAGAAATAAAATCAGTTCAGTTTAATGGTTGTTAGGAAACTTTTTATGAAATGGATTAAGGATTTTGAATGATGAAGATAGAGGATAATATTTTGAAAAATAATATCGACATTTCATTAATGAGAGATAATCTAAATGTGGTGATAAATGAATAAATGGTGTGTATAGATAATAAAAAAATGTGTTGATTTTAATTTGACTTTCTTATACTACAGATTTATTATTTCGTAGATTTAAAATAGCATCAAAACATATAAATAGCTTCGAGGACTTTTATGTTAATCCCACAATAGTGAACAATCTGTTTTTTCTAAAGAGATATTTTTCGTATCAATATTAAAGTTAATTTATACATATAATCATATTAATTAATTCATTATGATTTGTAGAATCTTATAGTTATTTAAGGTATTTATTAGGTACATAGTATGTGTTCTATTTTTTTCCATTTCATTTGGAATCATGGAATTGAATTGTGACCATTTTGAATCATTCCAATGTATTTTATTATTTGAAGTTCTCATATGCTTTTCACTTGAAATTTAAGGAATATATTCATCAATATGAGATATATTAGTCTTCTATAAATGAGGTAAATATGAATGTATGAGGAAGATCTTCAACATGGAAATCTAATTAGGAGGAAAATGTAAAAAGGGATATATTTGAAATATGATGGAAGGTGGTGCTCCCTTGTAATAGCACTCTAAGATGAAATGACACCTTAAAATGAGGATCAATTAATGAAGGGATAACACAAGAATCTATAGCTCCAAAGAAAGTAATGGGAATACCATGACATAATTTATGTGACAAATTCTTCAACATTGAACTATTTCATTTTGTTTATGGGAAATAGAACAAAAAGATTCATTCTACTCAAAATATGAGATTGGAGATGGTAGTTTGGGAATTTATACATCCATAAGGCGAGTAAAGGATTATGTTTTGGATTGAATGGCTCATTAAATTATTGCAAATTGTGATGTTTAATCTATACGAGGAATGAAATCATGTTGGAGTTGAAATATGTGAAAAACATTACATGCTTCATATTTCCATTATGTATCCACATGTTGGAAGTTCATTTACAGTGTTTGTAGATGGAACATGAATTATTTTAAAGGGATCCATGGATAGTTTTAATGGAGTGAAGAATAAAACATCATACATCACTGATGAATTAAAAGTTTAAAATTTTGTGTGAGAAATAAAATTTTCTTAATTGTGGTAAAATCATATAAGAAATATTATTGAGAAACATATTAAGTTACTTATTCCTTGATTATTATTTAATTATAATGGAATTGATTTCAAAATGATTGAGTATTTTCTCATTTGGAGAAAAAATAATGGTTCATTCAAAATAGATGTGAAAAATCTAAACCACTAAAAGTTGTATTTTTTCATATAGATTTTTGAGGACTAGATGTAGTTATTCTTAATAGTGGTTAACTATTTTGTGTGATCTTTATTTATGATTATAATTTTTTTATTCTTGTGTAACTTATATCAAACTAGTATATTGTGATAAAAACATTGTTTCAGGGGAGGGACTTTACAGAAATAAAGACATGAGGCAGTTTTAAGTGATTATGGGTTGGATATAATGGTGAGTATGAATGATGGGAGTCAAAAAAAATTTAGACGCTTGGGATTAAGTTTTAGAAGAACATGCATGGGACACTGAAAAGAAATTTAATAATAGAAATAATGAATCTATCGTTGATGATCGACATGATCTAAGAGAATGCATATTCACATGGGTTGAATTTAAATCATTTGGATAGAAGGGGTGATCTATGTCTCTAATGTAATCAACATGACTCATTCATTACTATTTCATGAAAAATAATGAGAAACCAACTATTTCAAAATAAAGGGTTTTCCACCACCTCATTGTCTTCAGAATGATATATAATTAAATGTTAATCCAAAGGAATGAGAACTGATTGAGTCTATGTATTGATAATTTTACTTTTTTGGATACAATTATGACTGGTTTGATTTTGGTAAATAAGATATCAACCTTTTGATGACCATAATAAGTCTAAATTTTATGTTGAAAATGATATTATGTTAATGGATCAGACCAAAGAATGAAATATTCATGAGATAATGGTATCATCAAATGTTTTGGTTCATCCTGATGGGTGAGCGAAAGGTATTATTGTTTCAAAAAAAATCCAAGTTTTTTTATAATTATAGAAACAAGATACTAATTATATATGATTATATATTGATGTTATATTCAAATAGAATTTCCATATATTAATGTACCCGAGTGTTCAATAATTTCATAATGTTTAGCACCATAATTTCACACATATACTTTTACAATAACATAAGTAGCTCATCCATGGGTACAATTAGGTGGCCTACTAAGTAATGGTGTAATGTAAAAATTAAAATAGATGTTTTCATTATTTTCTCTAAATAAATTATAGATAACATAAAATCTATTGTAAGGAAAATATTTAGGTTGAATAGAAGAATTGTGAGTAATCATTTAGGATTAACATGATTCACTCCATATATCTAATGCATGGAAGCTAACTAAAATTCAATTTAAAATGAAACTACTGATAATTGAGATTCATTTTCCAAATTAAGAAATAAGTAGATAAAATCTTGAAGTATACATAATGAATAGTTTTTAAGAGATATTAACAAATGGAATATGTTTATTTCTAACTATTTATTAAATTTTAGTTAGGAACATTAATATTTGAACTATTTCGGGCTTGAAATCAACCCTAAATATTTATCTATAGTAGAAAAACATAATTATAAAATATCTAAATTTTTTCCCTTAGGAATAAATCCATATATTATAACAAATGGGTTTTCAGAAGTATCATAAATGGATCATTTTTTGAATGCATAAAAGTAGATTCTATGTCATAAATAATGTGATGATGGATTCATCAAACATGTATAATGACTTCATGATGGAATGGATGTTTATATAAAGAAAAGATGATTTTGGATATTAATGAAATATTTTTTTGATGATTTCAGTTTTAATGAAATTTTATTTTATTTTGGTTACATACTTATTGATGGTTCATTGAAGAAATGGATCGATGAGATAATGGATGAGTTTCCCTAAAAAATTTATGTAAAAGTGAATGTTCTGAGGAAATAAATTTTTGAAATGTGGATTGTGAGATACCTATTGTAACACACATTCATGACTCCCTCCATCTGGCCCAGAGTGTTACACAACATCTTGGAAAAAACATTTATATAATAGGCATCTAATATGTATAAAGTGTTCAAATAATGGTGTGGGTGACTATACCCTTGGGAATTGTAGTCATACAATATAATCCCAACTGACAATATATAAAAATACATGGATGAACTAATTAAAATAAAGAATACCATCATGTGTTGTTAAAATATATCAATTGTATATAATATAAATCAATATATTCATAATTTGGTAATTTATAAAAATCATGATATGAAAGGAAAATGAACTAAAAAAAATATATAAATATTTATGTCTCCCTCCCATTATTTCCTACATACTTTAAAAACTACATTATATGCTCTATGATGTATATATCTTCCCCATAACAGGATCCTTTCCCTAGAAATGATTATCTTCATTTATATTTCTATGTAGTTTTTGAGTATAAATCTAGTAGAAATAAACCAATGTGTTGAAAATATAAAGTGCACATGTAAGAAATTGTGAATGGATTGATGTTATGTTAATGTAAATATTGTGTACTAACCATATATCAAGTGATCATGTGCCAAAGAAACCTCTATATTCCCTGTCCAAGCCTCATTTAGCTACATAAAAGAATGAGTTTATGACATGTCATCACATAAAAGATTAGGACACAATGCAGACACGTGTCTGAGATTAATTCCTATAACGGATCATTACCTGGGCTAGGCCACAATGCTATCACACCCCTGGAATAGAATTGGGTTAGGCTACATGGTGGTCATTACCCATCCATAACTAGGATATTCCCCATGTCTGTCACTCCTATATCCACATCATGATAGGAATAACACATCCTATAATATTCATGTTATAAATGTCACATCTAATACATAGAAATATTTTTATATAATAAATACACATTTTCCATAAACGATATATCTTTATCTTGGATTAGTATTCAGGTAAATGTAAATACATTTTATGGAATAGTATCCTAGTGTGATAAAAATATATCATACATGAAATCTGTCTAGTGATATATGAACATGAAAATTTATTGATAATGATCTCATTAACATCATTATTTATCAGGTAAATGTATTCATCTATCCCACAGATGAATAGATGGCTGGAAAAAACAAACCTATAATCATTTTAATCTTCAATTCCTTGTTACAACTATTCCAAATGAATATAATCAGAAAAACATGAACCTCTCGTAGTCATAATGTCAATATAGATAAAAATTTAAATGGAGGAATCCTTCAATGTAATGGTAATCTCTCCATATAATAAATAAAAAATTAATATCTTCATCATTCATATCACAACTAGTGATATAAGGAGATAGTGATGGAAAAAATGTGAAGTCTCTAATTTAAAAAAATATATAATATCTCATGTACTAGATTAGGGATTATAACTAGTGAGGTTGAGATTTGATAGAAGTGGGGTGACCTCCATACCCTTAGTTATGGAACCTAATGACCCTTCATGTGTAAACTAGAGTCATGACTTTACAAGATGTTGATAAAATGAACATCCACCATATCATCATATTATTTGATCATTAATATTTATTATTAAGATAATTCATTTTTGAAAACATTTTTCTGAAATATAATTCAACAATTGAGGTATAAAATCAATATTTATAATCAAGGATGAAATAATCCAGAATATTCAAAAAAAATTTACACAAAAATGACATCATGTTAACACTCCCTATTCAAAGGGTGTGTTTATATCATTTTTAATATGATTATAATTTTTACATACCCCAAGGAACAACATAGTAATTTCATGGACTAATACTAGATAATCATCATGTATGTTAAAATGATTATAATAACAACTCGACATCAATGGTGAACAATTATTGTCCACAGTTATTTTAATGATATATACTGGATTGAAATATTTTTTTATATATAATTAAATTGATAAATTATTTTCATAGATCTTTTAACATTCATAAATCACTATGTACAAATAATAACAATTATAGTACTACTAGGCTACTTAAATAGTGTGGAAACCCATATTTTTTATAATATATTTATTCCAAAAAAGGATTTAATATGATGGATTTACTTATACAAAACTGTTTATTTATTGAAAATGAAACAAATAATTCTGCAAGACTATAATACCATCATACTGACTAAACTATCATCTGTGGATAATGAAAGTAAAACATTAAAACGATACATGATAGTGGACGTGCATAAATGAAAAGGAATCATAAAATCAATAAAATAAAACCCTATTAATATGGAGGGAAATTTGAGGTTGTGGAGATAGAATACAACATTAAAGATCCCTCATGAATAATAGATGTGATTGAATTCATTCCATAAAAGTTAGATGGATATTTCAATTGAAAAAAATAGTTGGGAAGTAATACTTTATAAGGGTTGATCACTTCTGAAAAAAATTTATAGATGTATTGTAATTCCCCTGAATATTTTCTAAATAAATGTAATGTGTTATTTCCCTATGAATTAGTTCTAAATAAAAAACAACATAATCCATTATTTTTATTGGATTATTCACCATTGTACAATTATGTTAATTGGTATTAATTACATTGTCTAAAAAGTTTTTGATACTATATGGAATATTAGAAGTGTACAATATTTTAATATTATGATATTATTGTGAATTTCCAAATTGAAGAGAAATAAAATCAGTTCAGTTTAATGGTTGTTAGGAAACGTTTTATAAAATGGATTAAGGATTTTGAATGATGAAGATAGAAGATAATATCTTGAAAAATAATATTGACATTTCATTAACGAGAGATAATCTAAATGTGTTGATAAATGAATAAATGGTGTGTATAGATAATTAAACAAATGTGATGATTTTAATTTGACTTTCTTATACTACAAATTTAATTTTCCTTAGATTTAAAATAACATCAATACAAATAAATAGCTTTGATGACTTGTATGTTAATCCCACAATAGTGAACAATGTGTTTTTTCTAAAGAGATATTTTTCGTATCAATATTAAAGTTAATTTATACATTTAAACATATTAATTAATTCATTATGATTTATAGAATCTTATTGTTATTTAAGGTATTTATTAGGTACATAGTATGTGTTCTATTTTTTTCCATTTATTTTGGAATTATGGAATTCAATTGTGCCTATTTTGAGTCATTCCAATGTATTTTATTATTTGAAGTTCTCATATTCTTTTCACTTGAAATTTAAGGAATATATTCATCAATATGAGATATATTAGTCTTCTAGAAATGAGGTAAATATGAATGTATGAGGAATATCTTCAACATGGAAATCTAATTAGGAGGAAAATGGAAAAAGGGATATATTTGAAATATTATTGAAGGTGTTTCTCCCTTGTGATAGAACTCTGGGATGAAATGACACCTCAAAATGAGGATCAATGAATGAAGGGATAACACAATAATCTATAGCTCCAAAGAAAGTCATGGGAATACCATGAAATATTTTATGTGTCAAACTCTTCTGTATTGAACTATTTCATTCTATTCATGGGAAATAGATCAAAAAGATTCATTCTACTCAAAATATGAGATTGGAGAGGGTAGTTTGGGAATTTATACATCCATAAGGTGTGTAAGGGATTATTTTTTGGATGCAATGTCTCTTTAAATTATTGCAAATTGTGATGTTTAATCTAGATAAGGAATGAAATCATGTTGGAGTTGAAATATCTGAAAAACATTACATGCTTCATATTTCCATTATGTATCCACATGTTGCAAGTTCTTTAACAATGTTTGTAGATGGAGCATGAATTATTTCACAAGGATACATGGATAGTTTTAATGGAGTGAAGAATAAAACATCATACCTCACTAATGAATTAAAAGTTTAAAATTTTTTATGAGAAATAAAATTTTCTTAATTGTGGTATAATCATATAAGAAATCTTATTGAGAAACATATTAAGTTACTTATTTCTTGATTTTTATTTAATTATAATGGAGTGTATTTCAAAATGATTGAGGATTTTCTCATTTGGAGAAAAAATAATGGTTCATTCAAAATAGATGTGAAAAATCTAAACCACTAAAAGTTGTATTTTGTTCATATAGATTTTTAAGGACTAGATGTAATTATTTTTAATAGTGGTTAACTATTCTTTGTGATCTTTATTTATGATTATAATTGTTTTATTCTTATTTAACTTATATCAAACAATTATATTGTGATAAAAACATTGTTTCATGGGAGGGACTTGACAGAAATAATGATATGAGGCAGTTTTAAGTGATTATGGGTTGGATATAATGGTGAGTATGAATGATGGGACTAAAAAAATTAGACGGTTGGGATTAAGTTTTAGAAGAACATGCATGGGACTCTGAAAAGAAATTTAATTATAGAAATAAAGAATCTATCGTTGATGATCGTCATGATCTAGGAGCATGCATATGCACATGGGTTGACTTTAAAACATTTGGATAGAAGGGGTGATCTGTGTCTCTATTGTAATCCACATGACTCATTCATTACTATATCATGAGAAATAATAAGAAACCAACTATTTCAAAATAAAGGGTTTTCCACCACCTAATTGTCTTCAGAATGATATATAATTAAATGTTAATCCAAAGGAATGAGAACTGTTTGAGTATATGTTTTGATAATGTTACTTTTTTGGATACAATTATGAATGGTTTGATTTTGGTAAATAAGATATCAACCTTTTGATGACCATAATAAGTTTAAATTTTATCTTGAAAATGATATTATGTTAATGTATCAGAACAAAGAATGAAATATTCATGAGATAATGGTATCATCAAAAGTTTTGGTTCATCCTAATGGGTGAGCAAAAGGTATTATTGTTTCAAAAAAAATCCAGATTTTTTGATAATTATAGAAACACGATACTAATTATATATGATTATATATGGATGTTATATTCCTATAGAATTTCCATATATTGATGTACCCGAGTGTTCAATAATTTCATAATGTTTAGCACCATAATTTCACACATATACTTTTACAATACCATAAGTAGCTCATCCATGGGTACGATTAGGTGGCCTACTAAGTAATGGTGTAATGTGAAAATTATAATAGATGTTTTCATTATTTTTCTCTAAATAAATTATAGATAACATAAAATCCATTGTATGGAAAATATTTAGGTTGAATAGAAGAATTGTGAGTAATCATTTGGGATGAACATGATTCACTCCACATATCTAATGCATGGAAGCTAACTGAAATTCAATTTAATATGAAACTATTGATAATTAAGACTCATTTTCCAAATTAAGAAATATGTAGATGAAATGTTTAAGTATACATAATGAATAGTTTTTAAGAGATATTAACAAATGGAATATTTTTATTTATAAACATTTATTAAATTTAAGTTAGGAACATTAATATTTGAACAATTTCGTGCTTGAAATCAACCCAAAATATTTATCTAGAGTTGAAAAACATAATTATAAAATATCTACATTTTTCCATTAAGAATAAATCCTTATATTATAACAAATGGGGTTTCAAAAGTATCATAAATGGATCATTTTTGGAATGCTAAAAAGAAGATTCTATGTTATAAATAATGTGATGATGGATTCATCAAACATGTATAATGAATTCATGATAGAATGGATGTTTATATAAAGAAAAGAAGATTTTGGATATTAATGAAATATTGTTTTTGATGATTTTAGTTTTAATGAAATTTTGTTTTATTTGGGTTACATAGTAATTGATGGTTCGTTGAAAAAATGGATCGATGAGATAATGGATGAGTTTCCCTAAAAAATTTATGTAAAAGAGAATGTTCTGATGAAATAAATTTTTGAAATGTGGATTGTGAGATACCTATTGTAACACACATTCCTGACTCACTCTATCTGGCCTAGAGTGTTACACAACATCTTGTAACAAACATTTATATAATAGGCATCTGATATGTAGAGAGTGTCTAAATAATGGTGTGGGTTAATTTACCCTTGGGAATTGTTGTCATAAAATATAATCCCAACTATCAATATATAAAAATACATGGATGAACTGATGAAAATAAAGAATACCATCATGTGTTGATAAACTATATCAAAGGTATATAATATAAATCAATATATTCATAATTTGTTAATTCATAAAATTCATGATATGAAAGGAAAATGAACTACAAAAAATATATAAATATTTATTTCTCCCACCCATTATTTCCTCCATACTTTAAAAACTATATTATATACTCTATGATGTAGATATCTTCCCCATAACAGGTTCCATGCCCTATAAATGATTATCTTCATTTATATTTCTATGTAGTTTTTGAGTATAAATCCAGTAGAAATAAACTAATGTGTCGATAATATAAAGTGAACATGTAAGAAAATGTGAATGGATTGATGTTATGTTAATGTAAATATTGTGTACTAACCATATATCAAGTGATCATGTGCCAAAAAACCACTATATTCCCTGTCCAAGCCTCATTTAGCTACATAAAATAACGCATTTATGACATGTCATCACATAAAAGATTAGGACACAAGGCAAGCATGTGTCTGAGATTAATTCCTATAAAGGATCAGTACCTGGGTTAGGCCACAATGCTATCACACCCCTGGAATAGAATTGGGTTAGTCTACATGGTGGTCATTACCCATCCATAACTAGGATAGTCCCCATGTCCGTCACAAACCCAGCTCAGCCTCCAGTTGTGCCACAATGTCTTTATTCACTATCAATTGTCTCATGTCAAACCATGAGTATCTTATTCCCCTTACTAATTCTAAGGTCAGGCCACAGGGCTATTGAACCACAACCCTATCTATGAGTCGCCTCATCATACACATTAGATGTTTCACCAGCACATGATCCCCCTCTTGGGGAAAACTAATCAATGATAATCCATATATATCATTGATACAATATACAATCGTTTTTAGCCCTAGAATCCACACCCAATATGGAATAACATATTTGCGAACAATAAAAACACCTAATGAATTGGTCTCATATAGAACACTCACCAACTATATGAAAATAGGAATCATACCACACTATAAAATTATTCTTAGTAATTTTTAGTTCTATTTAAATTATTAAAACTATGCAAAAATTTATTCAAAAGCGTTATTTTTAAGGACTCACTACCATGGATGACAAGGTGTTAGTTTTCATGTGCAGTACCAAATCAGGACTACACTCCAATGAACCTTTGAACAAATCCTGATTTATCCAAAAATTTATTTTATAATCATGAATTAGTTTGAGAATCATAAATAATGATTATAGTTTGATCGACTTACGAAATTAGATATATTGACAACTGTAGAATGATATCTATTTGAAAAAATGATAAAAAACTAACTAGATCTGTTTTATATGTATATTTCAACAAGTAATTATATATTAATAACTATATAATATATAGATATATATATAACCTAGCCTTTTTTTGGGATGAACATCAATAGATGGATTTTATTTAGCCTATAATGGATGAAACATACATTTTTTATGAAATAAAATGATACAATAATGAAAGGATAATGATAGATGAATGATAAAGACAATTTCATTAAAAGGGTTCCCATAAGATTCATTTATGAAAATGGGGGCCAAATCAAGGAAAATGGGATGAAAAAAGTCACCATATAAAGTAATTGTAATGTTATCCTTAATAATAAGGTTATATCTACATCACCAGCAAGATGACACCAATTAGAAGAACTCTATGCTATTGCCTTTTCCACTGAATAATAGTTTATTTATATATTCTTACTTCTAGAACCTAGTTTTTTCTTGGGAATCTTCCATGACTAGCATTTATCCAGTGTAACCTAATAATTTCCTAGCTACTAGTTGTTCCCATTGATTTATTACTTCTAATTCCTGACATAAAAAGGCCTCCAAAAAAACTCAATATTCATAAAAGAAAACCATGATATATAAAAACATAAAAAAATTACATTTTAATTTTCTAGAGATCAGAACTCCCACCACCATAATGACTTCTCCTCCTCAATAAATGTCTCTAGTGGCCATTTTCAAACTACTCAAGGCATTGAATTTGGAAATATGATTCATTCTATAAATTTTCCACCTAGAATCAAAAATTATACTGTAGTAGTTTAGCATGTTGTTTCATCCTCACAGAAACACTTCTCACTCTACTATATAATATGTACTGAAAACTCTATAAATAATGATTTTGTTTATATTTCAACATCTTAATTCTCAATCACACTTCCATGATTGGATCATACTTCAATATATGATATGAATATAACATTTTAGTCATAATTGAATATTGTGGAGGGTGCTCAATTCAGTTAGGAATTGTTATGGTAACCTCTATGATCTCAAATGATCATATGTACTATGATTCTAACATTCCCTACCTCCATAATCATTGATTCCCCATTCATGTTGACATTCAAGGGAAAACATGATCACTCATTGATAACATCAAATGGTGTATGCTCTTTTATAAATATTTTCACTTCCCACTCTATGTGGTAACCAACCCCTTGCCAATAAATAGACTATGTTCAAAGGTCTCCTCCAAATGATCAGCTTTATAATATTTATCTCACCTACCTCATGTCAACTCTTTTGTGAATGTCAGGAGGGGAAATAAAGTTCCTTCACTAGATCCATTGAAATAAAATAATGGTTTCCTTTATTCGATGAAAAGATTATTAATTATTAATTAACATCCCTTGATCCAATGAATTTCTGGATGCATGCCATAAAAATATACTATAGTATGGATATTTTAATCATTTAATTCCCACAAGACTATAAATTATAGGTCATAAATAGCTTCTTCTATTTCCAAATAAATTTTTTATATCTCATTCAAAATCATGTTGGGAAATTTGTTTCCAAGCCAGATATATTATCCATAGGCACTCTATACAGTTTAACTATATTTCAAACAAATTGTTTTCAATTATCCTATAGAGAATGTTTCTCTATGAACGGTATGAAATGTGACATCTCCATCATCCGATCAACCAGATCCAAAACAATATCACTATAATTAAATTTCTTGGATTAGACCATATCAAATACAATAATATGATAATAGCACTAACACAGGGGAATGCTATGATATTAATTGAAATACCTAATTTATAATGCTTGGTTTTAATCCTATGACACATTAGAATACAATAACAAAAATTGATGTCCTTATTTGTACATTTACCCCATCACTGTCATCTCAGATCCTAATGTCACCTCATCCATCCAAGATTCATATCCCACTACAATGTAAGAGATTACCTAATAATCTTTTCCATCATGGAATATGGATCCTCAACTCTCTCATGAACATAGATAACATAATCTGCTTGTAAATACCATAATAGAAAGAGCTTGTTTTCCACCAACCATTCCATTGACATTAAGCACTTTGAATACGAAACATATCCATCCTCGACCCAGTCTACAAGGTAGATATGATCACTAAGGGGATACAATTCCCTCCCCTTAATCATTAGATGCACACACCAACCGTTCTTTCACCAAGGTCGCCAATCTCCATTTAACCTATGTTGGGACCATTCCACACTCATTTTATTTTATACGAAGAGAATATAAAAGATAATTTAACCCCATGAAAGATAATTCATCACAAATTAAATCATATACAGATACTCAACTAAACAAATCCATTAGAGATTCATGTCCTACTGATGGAATATATAAAATAACCCTATATAGTACATGTAGAAAATAATTCTCTCACTAAATATATAAGAGTATAAACACTTTAGGGAATTAACCATAAGAACTAACTCTAGGTCATGTGTATTTTAGATTCACTCATGATGTCACTAATCACAAGGTCCATAAGTATATATACGATCAATCCCCATTAAAATATATATCAAACCAATACCCAGAGAATTAATTTAAACCAAATATATTAAAACATCCTCAGGCCTATTCAAAGGCCAAGCTGATATCAATATCCTCTCAACAATAAGAAGTAATCATCATATTGATCTGTCAATTCAAACATCAGCCACATATTTGTAAGACAATGTATAATTGAAAAAATGAAGAAATCATAAATTAAAATTTTTTAGTACATTACTATATCAATGAATATATTAGTCTTGATAATGTAGTTATGGAATGACTAAGACATGACTTCATATACCTTCTCTAGATCAACTGATATGCTCGTATCAGAAACTATATGCCCATGGATTTTTACCACATGATTCAAAAATATACACTTCTATTTTTAAGAACAAAAAATGTTCTTGAGTTTTTCTGAACACAATATCATGGTTTATAGTATTCATATCACGTTTTTGTTTATATATTAGGATACAATAAATTAATTATATGAAAACATTGACATTATATAGATAAAAACTATTTTTGGTGAGAGATATGGACTTTGATAGAGCTTAAATCTACTTCAAATTCAAGGGAATATATACATAGAGTCATTATCTAATATTAAATGCAATATTATGAATATTATCTTCTCTAACCTGTAGCTGGAGGTAATATTTTCCCATGTCAGTAATAGAGAGAAACTAAGCTATCATTAACTAATAATAAAAATCATTTTCTATTAGAAAGTGTTAACTATTATTTACTACGAGATTGTTTATCTGCTTATATTCAATTCAAAAACGAATGCTTGCATCCTCCTACTTAAGGAAAAAAACTCATAATCCCCAAGAAAATGTTCTTGGTATGACAATTATAATCCCCTATAAATCATTAAGCTACACATTGAGTCCTTTTAACTCATCCGAAGGCATGTGATATCGATGTGTTGATATAAAATTTTTTGTGTGTGTGAGTTTGGTCTTAAATACAATTCCTCAATATAAATGATGTATTTAGAAACAACAACAAAATAAGTCATGATAAATGTACACCAATGATGGAAAAGAGGAGGGAATTATTTCTTGATGTAGAGAATGAACCATACATGGATTCTATGTTATAAAACTATAAATGATCATATTTATAGTCCTATTATTCCTTCTCCATCATCACATTCACTAATGAAAACTACCTTCTCCCATAAGACTTAATTGAGGACACCCATCTACTACAAAAGTAAATGTGTGTATTATAATTGTTCAACCAATCCATGGTGAAAATTAAATCATTGATAGTCATTATATTTTTAACAAAATAATACATATTTCCAGAATAAAAAAGTATAGGACACATTGTAAAACCATGATTACGGACTACAATCTTTTATAATGGTGTATCAAGATATTTAAATTCAATAGTTAACATAATTGATAAGTCAAACCCATCATATATTTAAGTACACATAATAGAATGTGAACCTCATCTGTCAAAAAAATATTCAAGGTAGAGGTAATATGAAATATAGTTATAACTATTGAATGTCCCACATTACAATTACTCTGAATGTGGTTTATGATATAAGATCATCCTATGTCAATTCTGCAACTCATTCCCCAAGACACATAGTTGGAACGATTCCATGAACCATATAGAAACTAGACCTATTATCGATATCCCTATAAATCCCATGACTCATATCATATCTAGGAATTATTATTCAATGGAATCTCAAAAACAAATCCATTGAAATGGAAAAAAATATCCCCCATACTCGATGATAATTTTACCAATATTCATGGAAAATTTTGATAGAGTATTTTCAATATTTTATTAAAGCACATTAGAAAATGGGAAACCCCAATGGGTGTTAAAGAAAATATGTTCTTTACAATGTTAATATTCCATTATTTCCATACATTGTTTATATAAATATTTATAGTACTATAAATAGCACTCTTTGCATCACTAGGATTCATTCTCATCATTATAGCAAGGCCTATAAGAATTAAAGCTTCCCCATCCTCCTCCACACAACTATTAATTTTAGGGGCCTTCCATTATACCTCAAAATATAATGTTTTGTCAAAAATAATTACATAGTTCATTATATATTCCATAAGGGTGATTTTGAAATTTCCAACCCTCTAATACTCATTTACATCTAAACGGCGACAACTGAAAAGAAAATAAATGAAATGAATAATGTTGGAAGATGTATAAATTATCCCATACTAAATCTCATTAAAAATATTATAAATATAATTGTTTTTTTTATCCAAGATGAAATCCCTAGAGAATATTTCATTTAAGGCCTCCCAAGTTAGACACTCACATCCCTTTTCCTTGTTCACGATGACCCCATCTCATTATGGGTTCTTATAACATTAAAATATCTGACACATACCACTGTTTTATTAAATTAACCACTTGATAAAATATTTCCATGAATATATCAATCCAATCCTTAGCATCCTGGGGTCCTCTAGTGCCCAAGACTAATGTGGTATAATGAATATAGATATATTGAGCATTATCAATCATCGTCCTAGTACCTCATTCACCTAAAACATGAAAATTTTTAATAAGTATATGAAAAATAATTTTCATAGATAATAATAATAGAGTGGATATTGGAACATTCTTAGTAGTTCCCTCTATATTATTTCATGGCATCTTAGGAGATACCACACTGGAAATGATATTTGAACCCACATCCCATTGTGGTTCTTTAAAATTTCATTGAGTTTATATTATCTGAAATGTCAACTAATTATTAGAAACTCCATTAATACCTTATAATACTATACCACATATCGAATTATATGCAAAATATATATATTTAATAGTACTCAAATGAAGAGTCATCCCATCTCTATAACGGCCAACCCCTAGCACTAACTAGGATCAAACCCTAGTGACATGTACCTTCATGTTAGTCAAAATGATATACATTTATATACAATAATACCATTTTTTGTTCAAATAAATCAATTGTTATCATATATATAAATATATCAATATATATTGATTTATAATAGGATCAAAATACCATATTATTGATTTTATTTAATTAAATAATATACTATTTATGATAAGGAAATAGACATATGGAACGTGATCCTATGTTCATACTCATGATGCATGACCCCACCACAAATACCCTAAATTACTATATCACAAAGTAGATGATATATAAATAAAATATTAATACCAAAATAAGTTCAATTATAATTTCTCATCTAGTTACATATTTTCTTTTCAAGAACTTATGTGACTCCCATACCTATGATCCACATTGTCTATCATCTTTCTCACATTCCCCATATATAATCTAGAAGAATGAAATAAGAACAACCCCAAATACCATTTCTATGTCCATGAATAAAATCACATTTCCCGATCTTGGTTGTTCCATGACCTAATAAATACCCCCCTTAATCAAGAGGTGGACGATTTGTTGTGAGTGTATGAAGAGTTAGACTGTGAGATTATACATTGATTAATAATATCAGAAATTGAAAATTGCAACATTGAATAAATAAATATGCCAAAATAATGAAACTAAAACTAATGAATTTAATTAGGAAATAATAATTGGAATTAACGGCCCACAATTTGAATAAAAACACCAATGTGGTCTGTCAACCATTGTATGATAAATAAGAAAATAAACAAAAAACATTGTGTTTTTAGACATGATTCTTTCCCACAATTTCATCTATCCTATAAAATCCACCTACATAGATCCTTGATGAGGTTATTTTACAATTACATGGAACCCTGACCATGAAATATACACATGTATTAGGATTCCTATTTACTACGTGACTATTAACACAGTAGCACACCTCCAAAAAGTCTTTAACATAAAGTGAACATGTATATAATTTATTACGTCCTTATGTAATGTTAATTTATATATAAGAAACAATTAATTTTCTAGGAGATCACATGCTAACCGTGGTACCATTAGGCTCATCAATATTTTATTATGCTCCATACCAAAAGTGGTGTCTTATAGGTCATTATATATAAGAGTGGTATATGATAAACCACATGGTTTAAATAATGTTCAATAACTGCTCAAGTCCCAGGTCAGGCTATAAGTCTATCACAACCATGGATCATCCTCAAGTCAGGAAATAATGAAATCATGCCCTTACATATACTAAGACGAGTTAGAAGGCCGTGACCACCCTATTTCAACCTATGGTAGGGCCAATGTGTCAATATTACCCGTATTATATTTCATTATAATCCCATAGCCATCATAACCATTCCTGGTCTTCTTGTCCCAATAGTATCATTATAAAATTCCATCCTAGATAATGATTCTATTATTTAGTAAAACTATTCCACAAAGACTCACCAATAACATTGGGACTAGATACAGACCTTTGTATACAATGATGTCAAAGTAAACCTATTATAACAATGATGGGTTAATTCATAGAACATAATTGTTAGGTCTTATTGGAATAGATAAATATGATATGAAAATAATTGAAATACCATATAACGCAGAGGTTCCCATTTCTACACATGTAGTTATACAATCAAACATGCCAATATATTTTATGCAGAGGCCAAGTGTGGTAATAAATTCCAACCTTTGGTGTGATGATGTCAATTGTTAATATCCACCATCTAATCAGACCTACACTTTAATGAACTCTGAAAAAATCATGATTTGTAATAAAATTCATTTTAAAAATAAACAATCTATAAGATAAATTTAACATGGATATAGTGGTTCTTTAACATGCCCATTATGATCCACCACCGATTGTAGATCTAGATATATTTTAGAAAAATAAAGGAAAATCACTATATTTGGAATATATTATTAAATAAACCATCAATTATCAAATACATAATGTTAGTATCTGTGGATCATATCATAGCTTAGATAGGTGATAAATCTCCATGGATTGATCGTAATTAGGATAGAATTAGTAAAATCTATAGTTTTATATCTAACAGATATATTAAATATTGAAACACTAAAAGACTATAAACATAAGAAGGAATAATTTTAAATACAATGTAAGAGAAACATTTAACGGATGTAATAGAGGAATAAATATTTCAAAAATATTTTGGAAAAAACATATCAACAACCTAAATGCATTATCAATTTGAAACTCAAAGAATGATATATCCATAAAATTAAATGAAATTGTTAATATCTTTAATAATGATCCATTGATGATGGAATAAATATATTTTTTAAATCGAACCCTTATATCATGTCCTTATTCTATGAATCATTACTTTTATTTAAGACCATAATAAACACATATTGCTTAATTTTATTTAAAAAGTCCAAATACCCAAAACATTTTTGTTTTGTTAAACCCTTTGATGTATTAATGGTCTTTTATTTATATTCTACACCCATCACCTGATTATGTCCCATTCATTCACCATATGATTCATCAAGAAATTTCATTCCATTCCTTAACTCAATTTTTAGGATAAAAAATTTATATAGGTAAAATAATAATACCATATATAAATACATGATAAACCTATATTAGAAGTCAATAATCATAATGAATACCAATAATTTTCATCATTTAAATAAACTAGAAAATAATATTATAAATTATCTAGAGGAGGAAGGATGATGGTTATCCATTATGTATTCTACAATCCAATAATCATATTTATTATGTTAATAACACATGTATTACTTATACATTCACCTATTTCAATAAAAGAAAAATTCTTTATGGGAACATAATATATTATAAATTATATAAAATGTTGTTTTTTAGTTTAATTAAATACATAAATGATTAATCCAATACCTAAATAAAATTATCTTAAAACATAAATTGGAAGAAGGTGGATGGTTTTAGAATAACATATCCCTATTTAGATAAATAAATCATTAAAGGGTGTGTCGATATATGAAATACATATTATCAAAATAGTACTTGAATTATACCACCAAAGTAATGATAATGAATTTGGTTTTTTGGTATCTCTAGATTATTTACATGAAATGATAATATCCATATAGTGGTGAATAAATAAGGAAACATAAATAGTATTATGACAATTGTTTTTAATAATAAATATTTAACTGGAACTAAAAACATAATGTTTTTAGTAAACTTTTTTTACTTTAAATTAAATGTGGAAGCTATTGGAAACTTGGAAAAATAGTTTTTAAAAATACATGTTAAAACCTTTTAAAATCATTTAAATTTAAATTAATCTAAAAAAATTTATCCTTCATAAAGTGAAAAAAATTTCTTCTAGAAATGTGAATCCAAAACATGCTATTTTGAAATAGAGATTTTTATTACTTGAAATTAGATTTTTCAATATGAAAATTTGGAAAAATAATAATAATAAATTATTTTAATAAAAATTCACTTTTCCAAAATTATTATAAAAAAACCCATAAAATTAAATAAATTGGTGAGAGAATCAAATCACTGAATATCAATGTTCAAGAGAAAACATTTTATCTCAAAGAAGGTGATATGAGTATCCAAAATCCTATCTTGTAGAGAAAAAAATATATCAATAAGAACTTGAATAATGGAACATTATTTGAATAGTAAATATCATGAAATATATAATTTATGATAAAAAATATCCGTGTAAATTAAATACACCAATCAAATGATTCATGGTTCTTGATAATTAAAATGTTTGAAAAAATCAGAATCGAGACAAAGGAGTATATTTTGTCTCGAGTAACAATTTAATCAAATCCTATAGAAAGATTGGGGTTGTAATTTTACATCAAATTACATTATTAAAATATAATGGATGATAATATAATTCAAATATTATTTATTTAAGCACCAAATTATTTAAATTTTGTTCATAATACTAAACATGTCTAAAAGAAAGAAATTTGTGCCAAAAAACACCTAATGTTATAATAACTTTTAGATCAAACCCCATTAAGAGTTATACAATTAAATGTTTATTGATTTACCAATTAATAGAAGTGATTCGAATTAAAATATCTCATATTATTATTAAACTTAAATTGATAATGAATATAGTTTCACAGATACCTTAATTTTCTCAATAAAGAGAAATTGATAGGAAAACCCCTACAAGTTCGATAAAAAAATTCATGAGAAAACCTTGAGGGTTAAAGAATTAAATGTATATTTATAAATAATTAAATTAAATGGATTCATATTAAAATATCAAGAATTGGTAGTATGAAAATATTTGAAATTTAATAAACAACAAAAAACTATACATGTCTCAATGAAGGGAAATTTAAATGAAAACTCACACCATGATCCATATATGTTCTCCGTGTGTACCTAAATTCAGGAATAATCATGTTAAATATTTTATATAACTTCTTATTAATCATTTTATTATTTATTTAACATAATATGCACTATTTATTATCATACTATATATATTTATTTTATTTTAATCTTTCCATTGATGGATTCTTGAGTTTATCTGGTTGAATTGTTTAGAGATAGACTATACAAGTAGAAAATATATAAAATAATCATATAATTATTTTAAAATATCAAAAATAATAATATATTTAAATAACAATTTTATATATTAAAAATATATTTTAAAATATAACTATGCTTGGCTGTGATGATAAATTTAACTCATTACTTTTCTGGGGATAATTTGTACATACGAATGATTAATGATTACATTTATCAATTAATGAGAGGTAAATACTATAAATAAAAACTTAAACATTAAGTATCATATTTATATTATAGAAATAAAATTTTCAACCATTAAATCATTTTTATCATCTACGAATTCAAGTGTTTTGAAAAATGGATGACTTCTCTCGATGGATGTGGTAGACTATGCATCAAACTATCAATCCTTTTGATTTTCGTAGTGGATAAAGATGAATAAATAATGGTTATTAAAATAATATAATAACATATCATAATAATAATGATATTTATTTAATTTAATTTATTTTGGTAAAATATATTTATAAGTTTTTTATTGAGGAGAAAAATATAGGAAGGATATAATACTTATATCAAATACTTAATCATTCCAATGAAAACTAATTATAATTGAAGGGATTAGGATAAATTATAATTACCATGGGATTTAGATAGTATTATGGGAATCAATGAGAAGATATCTGGTCAATTTATAATGGAAATAGAAATTATAATGCTTATATTTGAAATGGTGAAACTGATCCCCTTTTATAACAGTGGCAAAGGCCACTTTTGGGGAAAACCCTTTATATTTAAATAATTACATGACACTATTCCAATGTAAATGGCTCCCATGTTTATATAAAATTGTGTTTTGGGTTACTTTTTGTGGATTAATATTCAACTAAGGCTTTCCAACCATGTTTTCAACAAATTATAGGTTATTAACCTATAATATATTTATATTTTACACTTCCAATTTTAATTAATGTGACTAGTTTTCAAAGAAGTTGTAATATTTTTTATTAAATATATATCATATCCCATATGAATTTTTTTGGGTTATATGGAAAAAAAAAATAATATATTTAATCAAATTAAATTTAAATATATTATTTAATTATGTTTAAAATTAAAATAGTTAATGTTTAGAAAAAAAAATTTAGCAGAAAAAAGTCATTTTAAGAAATATTGATTCTTAATCATGAATTTTACTTGTTACCTTAATAAATCGGTTTTAATATGTTTATTTTTTTATAAGTCATCTTATATTTATTATATAATGTATTTTAATATAATTTATTTGATATATGTTCCTCAACGTGAAAAAAAATTATATAATAATTGTTTCACCAATACTTTGCTAAATATCATAAAACTTATCTATATACATTTTATACCATAAATTGAATTTGGAAATTTCATATAAACATTAAATTTTTATCTCAATAATTGGTATCATTTTTTTATATCTACATTCCATGAATGGGAAAATTAATATTAACATTAGTGTCTGCAATACATATATATCATTTTTAAAAAATATCTTATTTTTATGATAAATATAATATATAGAAAAAATATCAATGTTATAAATTCTAATGATATTGAGAAGAATATAATTGATTAAATAAGTGTTATCTTATATTAAAATAAATTTCAAATATATTTTCATGGTATGAATATTTATTTAACGTAAAAAATGAATAATTGTTTCCATAAAATATCTCTTGATATTAAAAAATCATAATAATTTGTTTTATAAATAGTTAATAGTAATTTTTAATTTTTTAACATTAAAAATTTATATATTCCAAAGAAAAATTGTTTCAAAAACATATATGTTATATAAGTGGTTTTATTTGAAATTTTTTTTTACTCTCCACAAATTAATTGATTAATTTTTAAAAACCATAAAAAATACATCCAAAGATAATTTTGCTGTGTTAAATTTAATTTTTTTTTCAATTTTTCAATTTTATATTATATCATTAGTATGATTATCATTATTTTACAATCATTTTGTAATATAGTAAAATATTTATTTAATTAAAATAAAAACTTTTCAATATTAACTTATATTAAATATTTATCATATAATGTTAATAAATGTTAACAATTTTGAGACATTGTGTTTTTTACAAATTTATTAATAATTTATTAACAATATGTTGTTGTATTATTACGTTTGTTATAGTGTTTAACATTGGTTATAAAACACAGTTAATTATTTAATGGTAGTCACTTGTTGAGATCTGAATATGTTAAATTCCCCTTTAAATAAGTCACAACCTCCCAATTTAAGTTATATAAATTTGTATAGGGAAATCATAATTAACTATACACTTAATGATGATTGTAGGATTTTTTTATAATTTTGTGTGGGGTTTATCTATTTTAAAATTCATTATAGGTTAATCATAACCATAGTTAATGAATTAATTTTTTGATATAATTATTATATGTGATGTAGTTATAGTTACATAATTTATAACAACTGAAAAAACCTAAAAATGATTTATATGATAATCATAAAACTAGGGTATTTTATTTATAAATCATTATCTAGTAGATTGTGAAAAAATCATTATATTGAACACATGAAAATAGAAAGTGAATGTAGCGCCCCAAGGTTTAAAATGTAATTTGAAATTCATGAAACATAGATTCTATAAAAAATGAAACTTTTTATTTAAGTGATAGTTGTTAAATTTCGGTTAAATATAATTCTTTCACTTTTGTGATTTGAATTTTGAAAAACAGACATACATGGTTACGATGAGTAAGATATCTATAGTCTAATAGGATAAATGTAATTTTTAGTAAATAGTAACCTACAATTATGAATATTAATGATACCCTTGTGAATAATAATATGACTAATTAATAGTATCACAACAAATGATTGACTTTCTAATATTTTTTATACACAAAATTAAATTTTCATGGTCTTATTAAATCAGTATATTTTTAAATTTTTTTTGGAATAAAATTATGTTTTAATTAAAAATTAAATTTCTAATATTAAGAAACATATTTTGATAAAATGGAGTTAATTTTTTAATTATACATGTCTACAAATAGTTAGGGTGAGTTTTATTCATTTTTATGAAATAGATGAATTTTCGGTGATTAGTTAAATACGATAATTTATAGAAAATGATATATAAATGAAATAATGAATCATGCTTGAATCATTGATAATGTAAATGGTCATTACATTAAAATCTCATGGAAAATTTAATAATATTGGTTATAATAATTGTTATTATTCATAGTCATTAGAAAAAATATTAAACTAATGATTAAAATAATTGGAAACCCCTCGTCTCCTCCATTATTAATACCACCATCACCCACATCTTTCTTCACACCTCTCAAGATTTGAGAATATTCCCAATTCTGCCAAATCTCATTCCCAAGTATCTTACAGACGTCAAAGAGCTTCTGATCTCACCTAAAGGCAAAAAATAAGGACCTTATGGAGGATCTCAAGAAGAAGAGATCAAGACGTAAATATCCACTTTCATTTTCTAGAGTTTTCTTTTGAACTCATTTCTTTTATTATACAGTCGTCACACATATTTTTCCAAGAGACATGAAAAAAAAGAAATATTATATATTCTTTAATTTATCATATTTATGGATAATTCATCTACTTTCTTCTTTCCCTTTTCCCCCTCTAATTCTAAAAATATATAAAAAAAGTTAGTGAAGTGTCGATTTACAGACATCTTGGATGATGTGTCGTCACATACATTGCATCCTCCAATGGAGGTTTTTAATCCATTTTAATGGTCTATTTTTTTAATTTTTATCATATATCCCCAATTTGTTCTTAACATTCTTATAATATTAAATCTATACGATGAAACATGTTCTTGATTATCGAAGATCCACCAAAATGTTCTAAATGAATATCAAAAATGGTTAATCTATTGATTCTTCCTCATAACATATAAACGAATGATTTATGGAATCATATAATACTTTGGATAATAATTGATACCATATCATTCCACATTTGTCATGTATCTTCCATACTAAATCAAAATTCAATATGAACCAACCATGGAAATAAAGTGAACCATACACCTAAATCAATGTAAATAATAAAATGTTATTAACAAATGGGAAGAGTATTGTTATAAAATGATCATATATGGTGTTATAAACAATAATATGTTTCTCTAAAATATTGATAACTCTCTTTTTAACAATATAAAATAGGATTAAAAATGTTTCAAGTAAGAATAACCTGAGGTAATGGAATTCTTAACTCAATTTCCATTCATTGGGTTAAATTTCTACTTCATTAATTTTGTGCTACTTGGATTTTTTTTACATAATTTCATTTATATAATTATTTATTTTCTAGATTTATAGTTTATAGAAAAATTATTTCCATTCTATTAATTCTCACATCAATTATATGATTTTGTAATGGACATTCCATTAAAACTCTAATTTTGATTTTCTATTTTTCAAAATTGAAAAGAAATATTGTTATGAAAAAATATCAGTTTTATGATTATGTTCCCGATCTTGTGAATTTATTATGACGAATGATGGAAAATATATCTCTATCCATTTCATTGGTTATATGTAAGTTGGATTTTGTCCATATGGTTTCTACATTTTAACTATGACTGTTGCACAATAAGGTATTCATGAGGGTTACATTGTGAGGTAGGCATGAGGGATAAAAAACATAAGGTAATTGTAAGGGATACAATATAATTATGTTTTCCACAAGATACCCATATGGTTTTATATATGTTCTTTAAATTTTTATGTAAATATCATGTTTCACTAAGTAAGTATATTTGGGCGTGGGTTATGTCTTTGTGAAAATAATTTCATATGTTTATAATTATTCATGAAATTATGGTTTGTTTCCTACTTTTTATATCTCTTAATGAGCTATTAATTCTAATCCCATGTTTGTAAATGGTTTTATAGTTTATAATTATGTGTAAGAAAAATAAGGAAGTTAGGATTAATGTTGTGACTATTTTTCAATGAATTCATATTGTTGTTTTTTATTAAAAACTTTTATGTTTTTGAATAAATAGAAGTTGTTTTAATAGTACCCACAATGTACGCCTGTGGGTTCTTATGTATGAGTTATATCTAAACATTATAAAACTGTAAATTGAAAATATATTCGGTAATGTAAATAAGTGAAATCCAATTTAAATAAGAAGATCATAAAAATTTTATGCTCGTTTCCTTGTAGTCGATATCAAATTACATTTTAGATAATATTAAGGGTTACAATGATGTTAACAAAATAAAATAAAATATTATTTACTTTATGATAATGTTGAAATGGTATAGAATTTAAAGATTAAGAGTTTTATTCATCTAAGAGATGTCTGTTAAGAATGTTTTTCTGTAGAAAAATTTGGGAAGCCAATGTTGGAATTAACCGAGAGGATGATATCATTCCAAATCCACAACAGAGAATTGTAAGAATTGGAACTGAGTCATTTTTGATGGCAATGGCTCATCTATAGATATAAATATATAGTGGCAGTATCCATTCAAGATAACAAACATTTCTATCCTAAATTAATGTCATGATAGACAAAAAATTTATAAGGAAATACCCTCCTACATTTAGTGGATCTTCTAACCCAGTAGAAGCGAAGGAATCAATAAACCCTTGAAAATATATTCTATGTTATGGGATGTTCATATAATAAAAATTTATGACTTTTAATTTATCATTTTGAAGGTTAAGCTGATTACTGGTGTTCAATGGTCAATAATATTATGGATTTAGGGATGTTTGAAGCCTTAGAGTGGGAAAGATTTGAAAGACTTTTCTTTGAAAAATATTTCCATAACGTGTTTCGACATAGCTTATAGAATAAATTCCTTAAATTGTAGAAAAATAAAAAATACATTATGGAATTTTTGAAGAAAACATCACATGACTGGAAATGAATGTCCCAAATGTTATGTAGGATCTTGATAGAAAAAAATTCAGTTTTACTTGGGAATAAAAACAACACACCGAAGGAAATTTTCCTCTTGATATTTCACATGTTATGAAAAACATGTCTGTTGTGATATGAGTATAGAAATTTTTTTATTTATGAGAATATATACATTGAATAAAAATAGAATATGAGGTCCAGATTTAAATTGTGGGAAATAATCAATTAATGAAATCTGATTGTAATAATATTCAATTTTCAGTTTGTGAATAGTTTGATAAAAGGAACACTAGGGAATGCCTTAGAAAAATTGAGAAGTTTTTCAAATTCTATAAATTTTTATATTATAATAATATTGTAATGATAATTATTCTATGATTTATCTAGATAAGAAAACAATATAGTGTTTCAAATGTGGTAATATGGGTAATAATTTAAATTCCATCCCAATGAATGATCTGAGTGATGGAAGGCAACCCGACTATATATAGAAAAGTGTATTGGGATCTTTGGATACTATGTTAGTTTATTTTGGGCTATCCAATGAAGTTGAATGAGGTAATTTGTTTACTTATTCTTATTTTTCTACAGTCTTGATTGATAGGGGATCAATATATCCTTTTCTTCATAGAATTTTTCTAGTTTATTTGAAATTTCTCCCCAAGAAATGAGATTAGATCATATAATTAAAACACTTGGGGAATGTGATATAAGAATTATAGAATATTACTATTGTAATATTTGGAAATACATTACATACAAAACATGTTTTTTCATATAATAGATTTTCATGTCATTCTGGATATGGATCATCTTAATGTATACCATCATATGATATATTTTATAGAAAATTAAGATTTTTATTTCCAATAGAGTGTCAATTTTTCTAAAAGAATGAACTCTTACAATTGAAAACATATTAGGAAGTTGAGAAACTATTAGAAAATGGAAATGAAATATATCTTGCTTATACACTTGAAAACCAAAAAAAATCTAATTAATTATATTCTAGTTTTAAATTAATATCTTGAGGTTTTCTCTAAGGAGTTACCAGGTTTCATACCTGATTGTTGGGTTGAATTCAAAATAAATTTAGTTCCTGATGTTAATCCATGTTCAAATTCCCCTTATCAAATTTCTCCACTAGAACTTTCAGAATTTAAAAATCATGTATAGGTGTTTCATGATAAAGGCTTCATTCGTCCTAACACTTCTCCATGGTGATATAATATTTTTTTCCATAAAAAAAGATTTATCTATTAGAATTTTCATTAATATTAAGAATAAATATCATATTCTTAACATTGATGACTTATTTGATCATCTCTGAGGAGCTCAATATTTTCCCAAGATAGAGTTGATATTCAGATACTATCTGCTGATGGTGAAGGAGGATTACATCCAAAAAACAACTTTTTGAACAATACAAGGTCATTATGATTTTTTTACGATGTTTGTGTTAACTAATTCACCTACTATATTCAGGGCTCCTATTAATAGAATATTTTCGTTGTATTTGTTGATGACATTCTAGTATATTCATGAAGTTAAGAGTAGCATGAAAAACATTTGAGGATTATTTTTAAAACCATAATGTAAAAGAAACTAATGGTAATATTAGAAAGTGTTAATTTTGATTATAAAAAAATTCTTTCCTTTGTCACATTATTTATATAGATAGCATAATGGTTGATACTAATAAAATGAAATTTTTTTGATTAATGTAAAAATCCCCAAATATAAATGAGATGTAGATTTTTCATATTTTTGCAGGCTATTACTAGAGGGTTGTTGAAAACATTGCATGGTTATCTAGTCCACTGAGTATGTTATCTCATAAAAGAGATAAATTCATCATGAAAAAAGAATGTGAGGAATGTTCTCAAGAATCGAAAACAATATCGGTGAATGATCTAGTTCTTACCCTACCATCCTAAAATGACAAGTTTAACCTCTATAGGGAGGCTTCATTAAATAGACATGGTTAGGTTTTAATGAAGAATTATAAGTTAATCACTTATTCCTCAACACATTTAAATCCTCATGAGTTAAATTATCCTACACCTAATTTGGAATTACATTATGTGGGTTTTGCATAAAATTTTGAAGAATATTTTATACGAATCAATATGTAAAATATATACTAATAAAAAAACACTAATGAATATATATTCACTCAAAAGGAATTAATGCTGTGACATTGAAGATAGATTTAATTGATAAAATATTATTATAACACTATCAATTACCATATAGGAAAAGAAAACAATGTGGATGATGCCTTAAGTCAAAATCATCAACCACTATTAACTATATTAATGATAGAAAAAGGTCCATTAATTAATTATTTGATAAATTTTGTCTTGGATGTTGTTAGTGAAGTTAATTACTCTATATTTCAGGTTTCAGTGTAGTCATATTAGTTGGGAAAAATTAATAAAGAATAGAAGTATTATGTGGAGTTACATAAAAAGGTAGAATTTGTTAAAATGGGTATGTTTCAAGAATTTAACATATATAAATATTCGGTTCTATTACTTGGACAGGGATTGTGAGTACCTTGTGATTCTCAAATGAAGAATGAGTTGTTGTGTGACGCTCATTATTCTTAATTTTATGTTGATACAAGAAGAAAAAATATGTATAGAGACCTTTGGGATTATTACTTTTAGGGTAGAATGAAAAATGATATAGTAGATTCTAACATGAAATATTTTTCGTGTAAACAGTTTAATGTAGAGTAAAAATTATAGAAGGTGATGCTTCTAACTTTACCAATTAAATATTATAAATTGAAAATTATCTCCATGGGCATCATTGTGGGTCTGTCAAATACTTCTCGAGTTAACAATGCAATCTGGGTTTTTGTTGATCGACTATGTACATTTTATCATTCCCATTAAATTCGATATACTATTTCACTGGATCATATTTATTGATTTTAAATGAACATGATTGTCATGATACATAGAGTTCCTCCTTCCATTATATCATATCATGATCCCAGGTTCCCTTTTAACTTTTAAAATGGAATGTAGATGTTGTTGGGAACAAAATTGAATTTCTATACATTTTTTTATCCTCAATAACATGAGAAATTAGAAAAGAATATTCAAACCTTGGAGGATATTCTTTGAGCTTATTCAACTGATTAACTATGATGTTGGGATCATCATATTTCTTTAGTTGAATTTTCTTATAATAATATTTTTCATTCCAGTATATAAATGTAGCCTTTTGAGGCCTCATATGGGATGCAGTATCGAACTGTTGAATTTTGGGATGATGTTAGGGAAAGGATGTTTATGGGACCATAATTAGTAGAGGAAGTAGATTAAAAAGAGGATATGATACAGAAACACCTGAGGACAACTTAGAGTGGGTAGAAATGTTTTGCAGATAACATGAGGAAAGAAATTTCAATTGAGGTACATGATCAAGATTTTCATAAAATCATAGCATGAAAATGTTTTATGCATTTTGATAAGGTAATAAATATGAGTTCATAGTTCATTAGACCTTATTGAATCCTAGAGAATGTTGGACCAATTACCACCTGAGTAGCTTTTCCTCCAACTATATCTTAGGTACACAATGTTTTTCATGTTTAGATGTAAAGAAAATATGTTCTAGATTCATATCATTTTTTGATCCAAGAAGCATTTCGGTAAGAACAGAAATATTCTTATGAAGTGACACCCTTTGAAATTTTTTATCAAAGAGAACATGTAATATTGAATAAGGTAATCCCTTAGGTAATGGATTTTTTGGTGAAACTACATTATTGTAAACGAAATATGGGAATATGATAATCATATGATGGAAATATACCCTCAATTGTTTAATAAGTAAATAAAATTGTGAGGACACAATTTCTAGAATATGGGGAGAATGTAACACCCTAGGTTAAAAAACTAAATTATAACACTTGAAACACTTAATCTCAATGAAATGAAACTTTTTCTAAGGAGATAGTTTTAAAATAGCCGTTAAATATAATTTTTCCACCTATATGATTTGAATTTAGAAAAATAGAAATACACTGTTGTGATCAGTATGTTTTATAGAGTCTAATAGTACAATCAAATTTTTTAGTGAATAGTAACATAATAATATGAATATTAATGTAACCCTTATAAATAGTAATATGACCAAACGAATAATAACCTTGATTAGCCACTAAATGAGGATGATATTAATTATTAATATATATAATATTCATGTTCTTTATTATTCATAAAAACCATTTTAGTTCATTTTACACTTTGAACATCATCTCACATTATGATTGTAATGCCTTCTTAAAATGCACTATTATGTGGTACATTTTTAACATCATTTGAAGTACCTAATGATTCATATCCTTTTAAGGATTGTAATTATACATATTTTAATTTTATATTTTTTTATAATGATATACACATCAATATGAACATGTTTCATTCAGGGATCAATGGAGAATTCATTGAAGAAGATGGGGATATTTTGCGATGAAAGGAAGCAATTCTAAAGAGAGAAGATTGGACATTAGCCCACTGATGAGAATGAGGGGCCCAAATTACATACCCAATTAAGACCAAATTTGGTGGGTGTCTAGAAAACATATATATGACGAAATAATTCTTCAAAATCCAGTCCTATTTCAGCTTCCATTATAGTCATGTAGGCATCCCAAGTAAGAAAAAAAATTCTGAGCCAGATTCTACATCACAGAAAAAGATTCCACTAATCTAATCATATCTCCGAATCCACAACTCCAAATGGGCCCCAATTTTACTGGAGTATAGAAGACATCCGGGGATACATTTTCATCTTCTATGGTATACTCAAAATCGGCCATCTAAAAGGTATTACAATTGTTTATGTTCGATGGATGAAAGCTGGATGCCACCTAGGGTCAAGGGTGGAAAAATCAACTCTCACTCCACTTTCCACCTACCTATGGCCTTCCAAAATTAATTGAGGAGACTTGTACTACTGAAGGCTCGACCCAAGTATTAAAATTTTCCTATTTATGGAAATGCTGGTAGAGGAGTTGGGGATCATTGGTGCTTTGTTTAATTGTAATGTTATGGTACGATTTTGTTGTATCATGTTTCTCTTTCAAATGTAAGTTGTTCAATTAACTTTAGTTCCTTAATAAAAGTTCTTCATATCATCTTATTATGTTGTTATACATCTCACATTGATACTGTTTCCTCAAGGTTTGAATTTATTCACACCAAATCTTCTGAAATTATTCACACAACATAGGAGTGATCATTTTATTTTTATTGTTTTCATTACTTCTCTAATTCCTCCCTCATGAGTCTACTTTCTGCTTCCTTTGAAAACATAGAATAAATGGAGCGCTAAACCACTTATGGGTTGATCCAAGGTGGTAGAAAGGGGATGGATTGGATGTTATTTATCACCCCATTAAAGTTTAATCACTTCTTTTAATTGATATTTTTATTTGATAATTTTTTTTAACTCCATCGTCCTTGTTGAATTTAAGGCCACACACTTCAAGTGCTAATACGAACATTTACCTTATAGTGCTCAAAACATTGATCGTTAAATTGTATAGGTGATTAGTATTAATGTGTGTATGTTTTAAACCAGTAAGTAAGGATTTTGTTTTATCTTTTTAAATTAACACGTCTCAAATATTAGAAATTGAAATAGTTGATAAAGAATTTCATCCAGTCCACCACATGTGATAACCTAGGATCAACTCATTATTTTAAATTTAATTCATATAAATCTATTAGTTATCCTTTAAACCCATATAAAATCAACCCATGTTATCCACTTCATAGCCAAAAACAGTCCATAGAATGTACGTGTCTATCCGTTTCTTCTTAGGTCTCTGAGGATTGGCCAAACCAAGCTAAACAACAAGGACCATTCTGCCTTCATCTCTTGGGAAAATTTGAGCATGAATCAAACCACACTAGTTGATATTTTTTTAATAATTTATGATACCATGGTTAATTATTCAATGTGTTATAAAATTAATTATTGTTTATAAATTGGTATTATTAGAAATAATTATTATTTTATTTAAAAATAAAATTAATCATATTTAGAATCATATTTCAATAAATTGGTGTTCCCTTAGGATGTATAGTCATCGATAAATGGTTAGAGTGAATTTTTAGGATTTTTATGAAATACATGAATTTTTGGAAAATAGTTAAATTCGATAATTTACAAAAAAAAAATGAATAATAAATGAATTTATACGTCATGCATGAGTCATGGATAATGTAAATGGGAATTGGATCTAAACAAAAAGTAATTGTTTCTATTTTTGGTAAAATGAATCCAAAATATTCATAGTTTTGAAGATTAATATTTAAATAATGATTACAATATTGGAAACTATATCCTCTCCTCCACTATAAACACCACCCTCACACCCCTCTTCCTCTCACAGCTCAAATGATTTGATAATTGTCAAAATAATTTAAATCCACATCCCAAGGATATTACCCGCGTACAAAACCTACTGGTCTCACTATAATGGCAATACGAAAGGCCTTAATGGGGATTTGAAGTAGAAGAGATGAAGAGGTAAAAATCATATATGATTTTACATTGTCTTCTTTTCAAATATTTTCTTTTCTTATAATTTCATATCCTACCATTATCCATGAGTCATTAAATCTCTAGAATCTTATATATTCTTTATCTTATCAAGTTTATGTTAAATTCATCATCTTACATCTTATCCATCCTCTTATTCTAAAAATTAAAACATCATCTGTGATGTGTTGATTTGCTAACATAATGGAGATGTGTCTTCAATTTCCACTACATCCTTAAATGATGGTTTTAAAACAATTTTTACAGTTGAAGAATATTTTAATGTGTTTTATATGAACACTATCAGGTTTTTTAGTTAACTTATAATATTAATGGTATATGAAGAAACATGTTCTCCATTATCAAAGAACTGCCAAGATGATCTAAAATAATATCACTAATGATTTATCTAATGATTCATCCTCATAGTATATAACCGAATTATTTGTGGAATAATTTAATTTTCTATATTCATATTACCACCATCCTATTCCACTTATGGAGTTTCTATTCTATACGACAAATAAATTCTCTACGAAAAAACCATTTAAATCATGTGAAGCATGCATCCTAATCAATGGAAAAAATAAAATGATATTAATAACTGAGTCGAGTGACATTGGAAAATTGTCATGTAAGGAGATATACACATGAATATGTTACTTAGAAATATTAATAACACTATTATAACCATTATTGTAGATGTTTCATCAAGTTTTATGTATGAAAACCCTGATGGAAGGTAATTCTTAACTCAATTACCATTGTTTGGGTTAACCGCCATCTTCATTAATTATGTGATACCAAGATTGTTTATATAATTAATTTTATTTATATTATTATGTATTATGTGGATTTATTTTTATACAAATATTCCTTCTATTATATAATTTCTCAAATCAATTATTTAATTTTTCTAAATTATATTCCTTTAAAAATATTCTTTTAATTATATATTTTTCAAAATTTAAAATCAATGTTGTTATGTAAATATTAATGATTTAGAAATATTTTCTCATTAATGGTAATTGGTTATGATGAATGGTGAGACCTATATCTCTCTCAAATTCATTGGGTATGTGTCTATTGTAGTTTAGTCGTATGGTTACTCCAACTGTTACTGTGATGGTTACACAATAAGTTAGTCTTGAGGGTTATATTGTAAGGTAGCCAGGATGGTTTCAAATCACAAGGTATCAATGAGGGTTACAATATAAGTATGTAATGACCCATGATAAAATTATGGTTCTATATATATACTTTATTGTTTTATGAAAATATCATGTTTCACCAAATATATATATATGGGCGAGAAGTATCTCTTTGTGAAATTGGTTTCATATGTTTATAAGTATTCAAGGACTAATGGGTTCTTTCTTACTTTTTATATCCCTTAGTAAGATTTTTTTGTTCATCCAATTTTTAAAAAAATCATAGTCTATAACAATGTTCTATATAATGAAAAAAGTCAAGTTAAATGTTGTTATCATTTGTTAATGAAATTATATTGTTGTTTTTTATTAAATTTTTTATATTTTAGAATAAATGGATATGCTTTTCATAAAACCCCCATAGTTTGATTGTTGGTTTTAATTTAACAATTATTTCCTAATATTCTAAAACTCTAATCATAAAAGATCATTGGGAATGTAACTAATGGAAATCTAGTTGAAATAACTATATTATATAATGTTTAAGGTCTTGTCTATATAGTGAAAGAACACACTCTGATACAATAATTGATATTCTACCAGATTGTCCTTGAATGTAATGTTTTTAACGAAAATCTAACTTATTGGACATTCTATTGGGATAAAAAGACTTGTAATTCCAACCCCATGTGAAATAAAAGAAATATATTTTCATAGATTCAATATTTATCTTACAGTATTGATTTTTCTGAACATAAACCTCACACTTACAAACATTACTTGTCCTTTTATGGAAATTATCCCCCATGATTTTGTCAACTTTTTGGTCAAGTCGGTAATAGAAATTTATTTCATTCATTATCATGGTAAAAAAAATCATTAAATTGAAATTCCACTAATATTTAGTCTATTTTCAACTTCCTCTATAATCACATTGATAATTACAATTCTATATAACAAGTTTGGAATAATTACATGATCCATAACTCCATGCATTATCCATTTAGGTTTTTCATTGACATTGTTTTTTCAATGTCATAGATTACATTGGAACCATTATTTTGATAGGCTATATCTGTTTCAATGACAGGAAGTGTTTACTTGAGTGATGATCATTATATGTGGGATATCATAAATGACCAAAAAAAATATAACATCAATATGTCTCACATTTTTACACTCTCCAGTTAACCTAATGTTCTTGCAAGGTAAATTCTATCAGACATTGTTCAACTTATATCACACTAATTTTAACATATATAGTTCTTGTTTTACAATTGGATACATTGTTTCTGGTTAACAAATACAAATTATCATATTCTATAAAACTGTGATCCAAAATTACATTAAAAATTATTAAAATATTCCAAATATAATATTAATTGACATCAACATTATAAAAATTAGAATTATCCTTGCATAAACAAGTGAAATAATCCCAACAATCATAAAATCATGTCTTTATATAACTGAATCATATAATCTCAATATCATAAACTTCGATAATAATATTTGAATCTCCCAGACATTTAATGATAATAAGATTATATATTGCACCAGAAATTAACTCTATCTATAACCCTAAAATTAAATTATCTTGTACTTCATAAGGTCATAAATTAGTAATTTTATATAATAATTGAAAATTTCATATGAAATATAAAATCATGATTTACTTATAAATACCTAGGGTACCAATTACTATCACATTTAATATGTAAAATTAAATCCATGATTTTCCATTATAAAATTTAAATAATAATGTTTTCATCAATTTATGTATGTTCCACTATTTGGTTGTGAGACAAAGTTATTTGTAAGATATTTCCTTTTATAGCTTCATTTTTAGTATTCTTTTTCTACCAAATAAAAAAACTATAATTTTCTAGATAATATCTACTGTATTTTAATGGAAACAATAATCTAAATATATATTCCTTCATGACACCATTGTTTTCAACAGATGAAACATTTGGATCATCTTACGACTCCCTTGTTCAATCATGGGTTATCGATGTTTATATTTCAATTATGTTTTCTATCGTAAATACAAAAAAAATCATAAATCCTTCATAATTGTTCATAAATATATTTATATTCACTAAATAAGATCCCCCAGACAATCAAATAAGGTGTGATGTTATACCTACTTTTCATTCACCTCGTTTTTATCGAGATTGTACTCAATTATCCCTTTCTACGGTAATTACCCCCAAGGTAAATTTGTGTCATTTCCTACATCCTACTAAAATATATCGATAAGGATATAATTTCATGGAAATCCACAAACTGAAGAATTTTTACAAACATCATGATTTTATTCTATACTTATACCTTTCAAAGGATTTCCCCTGATGTTAATGTATCCTAATCCCAAAATAATATATACATTATTAATATATCATAAAAAAATATGCTTATCCAAAATGGATATCTATATGTTGGACCTTATGATCTAACCAACCATAAAAACCTATAAATTATCCCAAAAAATATCCTAATATATAACGTTATATAAATCATTCTATCAACACCTATTTGATTCCCCAAACCTGCACTACCCGATCGAGTTCCATAAACTCATACATTATATAATATCATTGTTACTAGGTATTAATTCAATGATATTTCAATAAAAAATTTAAAAATTAATTTATAATTTTCAGTATCATATATTCAAGAAAATTTCAATAGTATAAATTATCACATACTTAGAGCACTTCATTAAATGATAAATCACATGATATGGGTATCAAATTCACTATTTTAAAACTGTTTATGAATTTAAATAATTTTTGATAACTCATCCTTATCTCCCAAATTTTTTTTCACATGATATATTATTATAAACACATCACACATAATAATTCTCTATATAGCCAAAGGAAATAGTAATATATAATGGTGTCAGAGAAAATGATCATTAATGGAAAAATATAACTGAAGAAATCATGCTATTAATATATAATATGTATTATGGATGTACTATGTAAATCCATGAATACATAATCATCTAGATACATAAGGTATTATATATCCATGATAATAAATAAAATATTGACATAAATAATCATGATATTTCACTAAATGAAAGCATAATGTCAGACAACAAGACCGTTAATAAAATCCTTATACAAATACCCATTAATAATCCTGAAGACAATAATCAAGATATCTTTCTAAAATGGGTAGACATATTACAAATATTTAACAATATTTTATCTCATGAGACCTTTTGGTGCATCAAGAGGCTATATATTTCTACTCCCCACCCATCATATGATTTTTCCAATATTCATACTGTAAGACAAATCAGGACATTTTGATACATTCTATAATGAATTTATTATTGAATAAAATACAGAAATCCATATTATAGTTAATATTAAATTTCAACACGTGATCAACATGTATTATAATACCATAATATTTTATAATTAAAATAAATTTCTCCATCTCAATAAATGGGATGATGAAATTATAACCCATCTTGTGAAATAAGGTGGATTATCATTAATAAAAGTAGTCAAATTTCAAGAAATCATATATGGGGGAAAAAAATATTAGGGGTTATAATAATTTCTTCCACATCAATAAATTATCATTCTTTCTTGGTGAACATATTCCATTAGTAATAATGTAAATTTTTTTTTTCACACCATAGATTGAAATGAGTACTTTGATTAGAAAATAAATGAATAATATGTTCATAATTTCTTATCATAAAATAGGTGGATTTTTTTCAAAATTAGACTTCTAAAGTATAAATAAATTATAATGATATTGAGATTGATAAACACCAATGAAAAAATAATATATGAATTACTCTACCCAAGAAGAAATCATGATTAATATTATTTTGGTGAGGTGATTAGATTTACCCATAATGAAAAACACACACACAGACACACACATATATATATTAAAGGATAAATTTTGAATAATAAACCCTATTAGAGATGTAAAATTTCAACATGGAAGGGGTAATGAATATTAAATTACAGACGATCCTTTTGAAAGTAATTTTTTTTAGATTGATGTAAAAGGGGATGTTACAAGTCACTATTGAAAATTATTTTAAAATATATGATGTGAAATTTTTTTGATTCCATTTACAATTAAAATATTTTACATTAATAGATACATTAAAAATAAATAATCTTTTATATAGGAAAATCCAATCCCAAACATTTTATTACTAAATGGTTATTTATAATACCTTAAATTACCATTGTTGAAACCCCATATTATAAAAAATTCAAAGACAAGATTATTTCTATTAAAATATCATTAAAAAAAATGAGAATTATGAAATATAATATAATATAATTATTTAGTGTCAATATTAAATAATGTATGAAAAATATTCATGAAAAAATATTATTACTCTAAAACTGTAATTGATTTAACAAAAATCCTTACTATTAGCCAAACAACTGAATCAATAGACACTTGAATAATGAAATATGAATTGTAGAGTGACTAACATTATATTAAATTAGTACGGTCAAAATATATCTATGGATAGTGAATACATTGTACAATGGAAACATGGTCCTTAAAATGTTACCTGTATCAAGGAATCAAAATCGACACTAGGAGTAATATTATACCTTTAAAATCACTTTAATTAAAACATATTGAAAACGATGAATTTCAATTAAACATGGGAATCAGTTATTAAATTTCAATTCAAGATATGATTTATGATGTTGGATATATATATTCAAAATATTGATGATGTTTTGTTCATAATATAAAACATTGGTCAAGAAATAATTTACATACAAAAATTCCCTACCGATTTGTAACTTTTAAACAAGAATCCATTTAGAGTAAAAAAATATAATTTAAAATTATGTTCTAGGAAATAAAATTTATTCATTATAAAATATCAAAAAATACATATACACACATTCTAAATTCTGTTATGTTCATAAATATAATACATGTCTTAATGAAGGGGAACAATGATCAAAACCCATACCGCTATGATAAATTTTGGATCAGAAAACATTTAGAGTTAAGAAATAAAATTTTTATTTATATTTCATGAAATAAAATTAATTTATCTTAAAATAAATAATATTATTAGTATATAATAATTTAAAAGTAAAATAGGTTCATGAATACAATACTTGCCCAAATAAATGGGAAATTGGGATTAAAACCCATTAATTATTCAAGATTTGTTATGTGCACATTCTTCCCTTTAATAATAATCTATATAAGTTTTTAATATACATTCTTAAAAAATTTATTATTATTTATTTTATTTAATAATGTTAAATTATTATCATATTCTATTTATTTATTATATGTTTTTATTTCATATGTTTGTTATTTGAGGTTGTTCAGTCTTTTTATGTAAATCCATATGTATGTTGACCATGTTAGAAAGATTCATAAAATATTTTCATAATATCCAATATCATAATATAATTTTTTAATTTTTTATAAAAAATAATTTTTTTAATTCCAACAAAGATCTATTGGTGAAAAAAATGAATCACATTTCTATTGGAGGTTATAGTTCACCCGTATGCATATCTAATATTTCCAATTATCAAAGAATGATAGTGGAAAAAAGTATATGATATTTTAAAATATCATAACCATAGAAATATTATTGAAATAATATTCATTTATCATTCACATCTTCTATATCATCCCTTAATAGATTCATTGAAAAAAATGAAGATGTCATTTTTTGGATCCAGTAGTCTGTGAAACACACTAAAAATCATTTTCCATAATAGATAGATGATGAAGTTATTGTGCCATAAAAAATTATTCATACATTATTAAAATGTATATTAAATGTATTTAATACAAAAACAACTAAAAATTACATATTTTCAATTATTCTGGATGACTCTAATTTAATAATACCCTTGAGTGTGTGTTTCATTGATAAATTCATATTTGTTCTCTACAATGATATGAATCTTGAAGTACTAAATTTATTTTCATAAATATAGTTATATAGTCAGATAAAATAATATGATGCAACACATAGTACATAGATAGTGAAGTGTGAGTAGTCATAATAGGATGATGCTTCCTCTCACAATGTTCACGAATGGTGATCTCTAAAATGAGAGATTATGAGTATAGACCCACCATTAAAAAGTCTTTATGTTTTTCTTCTTATGATAGTACTATATATATGAAAATGTATAATGGTCTTATATATTTATATTTTAATTAATTAATTACTTAAATTTTATAGTTATTTTTATTTTAGAAACCTGTCATGTCATATGTTCACAGCAATGTTGGACATGTTTGCTATGTCATAATTATCATGCCATTAATATTTAATTTGATGAAGGATTTTTCCCATCGATCTTAGTGAAAGATGATAACTCAAACATTTTATTGAAATATAAGTGTCATATTAAATTTCATGGATATTCTTAAATGATTTTTTTATTACAAATAATCAATGAATAAGATACCATGCATATAATATGGTGACACATCTGGGAAAACTTCTTGATGTGACACTATGATAAATGGAATTATATTTCATAGTGAGTATTCATTTTTTGCTTTCATCATCAACAAATTATGTTCCTTATATTAGAGACCATGTCCCATTTCTAGACAATGATAATATAAATTAGGCAAGCCCAACTAATTCCATGTAGAAATAATCCATGACGGTCACACTCTTGGTGTTTATGATGATCTTAAAAAAATTCCTTTTAACATAATTAATTGAATAACTATTATTCTAAATGATGAGGGATTATTATTTCTTGGTTTTATCAATCAAAAATTTTCATTGATGAAGGAAATTTTTAAATGAAATATTTTCTTAGGAGTTCAGTAAATTAAATCATCGATCTACTGGACTAAGACAGAGTCCAGTGAAAAATATAATTCATCATCATGGTTAAATAACATTTGTTATTGTTAAATTTTGATTGTGAAAAAAATAATATTATTATAGTATATAGAGAAAATTGAATGTGGATATATGGAATATTGATGGAATGTACACACCATGTAGTCTTCCTAATTTTACATGCCAAAACCCTAGACAAGAAACTCATATACATGAAAATCGATGTACACTACATGTAACTGGATTTAACACGCCATGTAATAAACCTATTAATAGCAGAAATAAATTACATTAAAATTTTAATATTTGAATTAAAAATATATTTTATTTAGACATATATATTATAATTTAAAAAATTAATATGATCATTGGATAATTTTAAAATGAAAATAATTTTTTTTTAATAAATCTATAACAACTGGTAGTTCAATTAATTTTCAATTAATGCCTTAATAATGGTTATATATAAAAGGATTTCGATGTCCATTAAGTTGAAAAAGAACTAATTAATTAATTAATTAATTAAAACATTTTTATCTTCGTAATAATGAATTGATAATGAAATAAATGAGATCCATTTAATTTTCATATATGTTTCACTTATTACTATTCTTGAGGTAGACCAAGACATTGTATTATGTTGAATTATATTAAATTTCATGTATTTTATGGTTTATTAATTATTTATTATTAAATTAAATTTTATTGCCAACATTTCAACCCACCATCAAATATTATGTAAGTCAAATGTGTCCTATTGTATTTATATAATCCTCGTGTAATAACACCTTTCATTCCCATCACTATCCTATGAGTTAAAATACATATAATTCATGGATTTTCCTAAAGAACATGGAGTTGGTTTAAGAGGGTACCATAATGATACTAACCTAGGTGTTCCGTTGTATAATGGGTGGAATGTTTTAAGTCATTCCATGATATGAAGCAAGACTAGTTTCCTCTAGTTCATAAGATGAGTTAATTTCCAATCATTAAATGAACTAATAGATTGAAATAATTAATGGGTCATTTAAATAATAATTTATTTCTATGTATGTACTTGATAATTTATTAGATTGAAGACAATGAACCCACAAGTGAATGAGTTAATGTGAAAGTGAAAAAATAAAATTAATATATTATACATATCTAATTTATCTAGGATGGATAATTAATTAAGGAAAATTCAATAATATTTACCATAAATAAAATGTATTAAACAAGGTAATTTTTATTCAAAATAAATTAAAATCCCTAAAATTAAAATAAATTCATAATTGTCTTTCCATCACTTCATTATGAATAAAATCATTAGAACTATGTGCATGACCAATTCTCTCTCAAACTCTTACTTTTAGTTTATATTTCTTAAGAAATGTATTGGTTTAGTTAACAATCTAGAATCAATGAATGTATTCATCACTAGAATTTAAGTAATTTGTAGGAATGTGTTGAGGAAAAACATGTCAGGGTATTTAGAATGGTTAGACCACTCCACATATCAAGGAGATGCAATCTTAGAGATTGAAAATAACTACTTATCTAAATAACATCGATGCATTGAATATAAAAATAATTATTAAATAATTTTCATTATTCATCATTACGATAAGTTACTAATGTTCTAGTATATATGTCACATTTATTAGGTCAAACTGTTCCCCATTATGATGAGGACCATTCAATTCAATGATGATATTTGTAAATATAGTGATGTGGTCTGATAACATACAATGATGGGATACATAGAAAATTTAACGTCAGGGGGTCTGTACTAATAAGTTTGTTTCTCATTAATTTCCCACATGGTATTCTCTATGATGTAAGAGTATGAGAATAGACTCTCAAGTAGGTATTCATTATGTTTGGGTGTCCTTAGATATTTTAATACATGAATATGTGTAATGGACCATAGTCTTTATTATTATGATTAAGTCATGTCATGAATCACACACATATACATTCTGGTGAATAAAATGAATCTATATATTCACGGTGATGTATGTAATTTTTATTGTATGATAACATCCAATATTCGGATGTCACTCAATTGGTTCCCCATACCCGATTGGCCACATGTACCCTAGAATATTCAACCAAATGCGAGATGATTCCGACCTGTAGCAAGGTCCTAGGGTGTGATATTGGGAAAACTATTCCCTCATTGGAAAAGTATATCACAAAATATTAAACACCAATATAATAGTGGAACCAATAAAAACATACTTCTGAAATAAACAGTGGAAGATTGATAAGATAAATAATCAAGCATCATTCCATACAAAATATGATGCAACATGATTTGTTATAAGAAAATTTCCAAAACAGGTACACTACATAGATCAACAATATATGTTCCAAATATAAAAAAAATGAAACTAATAAGAATCAAAATACTCAGCTCGGGAACATCCTCTCCAACTCATAAACATCATCAGAAGTACCTCTGGGAGGGTGTTTTCCCTTATAAACACCTATAAAAATATAATCAGTTTGGTATAAAAAGTCTAAACAAAATTGTTAGTCAGAAATATATCATTGTGAGCCACCACCAAGATTTGGTACCTATACTTTAGTGATTATATGTAGCAGGTAGTGTAAAAAAATAAGAACAGTAAACTAGTAACCACTCAAAATTAAATAACCCTACAAGTAATATTTTTCATTTTATTCATTAATTTCAGTTTAAATATTCAATTAAATTAACTTATATATGTATCGAGATATGGCCATAGAAAATCAATCCCTGTTATAAATAAGGATCAATAGGTACCTCATAAAGCAATCTAAAACTATAATGTGAAAACTGTATCCATGAATTTTCATTGGCTGGGCATTCGGATCGTAAGTCATTCAATTCAATATTAAATTCAACATCTCACTCATAATCATATCCAAACCCTATATACATTCATAATAATCCTTACCCATTCGAATAATAAAATACACTCATGCATGCATAAAAAATCCTCACATGTCGGTATAACTAGTCTCCTTCAACAGTACAACAAATCCTCACCCAAAGGGATAACAATCAACTGGGCCGAGCCCGACATTTCAACATTTTAGCATAAAAGAAAATCACTTGTAAATTAAACTATTACATGGTTTTCATAATAACAACTCATGTGGGCATCATCAAAGGAACAAAAAGATAATTAAACTGACATAACTCTTAAAAATTTATACTCAAATGGGAAGTCCATATTAGAAGCCTATTATGTAATCTAACAATTACAATTCATAAATAATATATAATCACACTTTCTGTTTATATATAACAATGATGCATGTAAATTAAAATATTATAATGAAAAATCAATTGTAATCTCTCTTGTGAGTAATATTGAATTAAATAATTACATTTTAAACAATCCCAGAATAGGGAAACAAAGGCATTCTTATAGGCATAAAAGGCCGAATGGCCAAACAATGGTCATCTGAGTTAAACGAACCCACGAGGTGGCACTTAATCAATCCAATAGACTCAAATATGAATATATTAATTTCATTCAATACCAAATCATCATTTTGGAACCAAAAGGGTTAATTTCTATTCAATGTTACACCCTAAACATGAGCGAACAACATTATAACTCATATAAAAAGAATTACATTGAGGGAAAGGCAAAATGCTACATAGCTTGTACTCATACAGCAAGCCTCATCCGGCGTCGAGCTTTGATTAAACCATGAAAAAATTATAACTAAAAAATGATCGTAAATTGACAACATTAATTAATTTTTTTTCGAGAAAAATTATGATGAATAGATTAAAAGGAATCAATAGCTTATCGATCGGGTTCAAACGCAACCGAAAATGAAGGAATTAGGGTTTAGATAATCAACCAGGAAAGCATTGATGGTGAGGCACTTCTGGTTTTTCAACCAAGTAGATTCCATATACATTATTCACAAAAACAATGATACTTCATATTTTAGTTAGTAAAGTGAAGAACATAATGTGTACTTTAGACAATAATTCAAGCCTGTATAGTCTCTGTCCAGACCATTACATTACCATGTACTGAGATAAAAGGGGATGTATCATAATATAAATTGTGTGTACCTTTATGTACAAAACAAAATTTCCCAATCCCCCATGTAATAGGCCTATTTCCATCCCCTAACTACTTTTACCCCATTATATTATGTATAAAATGAAATGGAATGATACATACCTCAGAAGAAGAATCAACTTCTTATAAACACACACCTTAATGAAATTCATCCCCAAATAGCCCTTCCAAGGGTGGTGAAGGTACATCAGAGAATAAAACAAGACATTATAAATGAACATCATCCTCCCTCTATCATTTATCATCCAGAACTCAGTCGTCATGTTATTACAGTCATAGAAAAAGAACATACTGAACATGGAGAACATTCAAAAAACGATCCACAATACGAATGGGTTGATCCTCAAATGACATATCATCATGAAACTCGACTTCCTTGGGATGAAATGTTTGAGACTAGTTTGAAAAGTAATTTTGAAACATAGAAACAAGGATAATGTCTGGCATAACCCTATACCTTTGAGGTAACTACAATTGATGGGCCACTAGACCAACCCTTTCAATATTCTCATACAGACTGATGTATCTTGGAAAAAGCTTACCCTAACTTCAGTTCCACTAATGTCCCATCCACTGTGCGACACATAATAAAACATGATCCCTAACCTATATATCCAAGGGTCATCTTTGGATATTGAAATATGATTTCTAATAAGACTATTATGTAGCCATCCGCTTCTGAATAAACTGAACCTGCTCAGTGGCCTCCTTCACAAGATGAGGTCCCAACATCTCTGCCTCTCATACTTCCAACCAACACCAGGGTGATCGGTATGTCCTGCTATATAATGACTCATAAAATGGCATTTTAATAGTTTCCAAGATGCAATTGTTCTATTGGAACTCAATATGTGGTATTTGTGTCTCCCAGAAACCCCTAAAATCTAGGATTCATGACCTAATAATGTACTTCAACACCTGAATTGTGATATCTAACTGGCGATCTGACTTTGAGTGATATGCTATAATCAGAAGAACCTGTGTACCAAAATCCCACTATTCCCTTTCTAGAAATGAGAAGTAATATGATATTCCATATTTGAAATGATTGAATGATGAACATCATGTAGTCGTACAATCTAACAGTTTTACAACCTCCAAAGATCGTCATCATTGAAGGATTCCCTTACTGGTAGGAAATCTGTGACCTTCGTAATCATGTCAACCACAACCCATACATCATCATTACATCAGGTCTTCCTCGGTAAACCCATCATGAAATTCATCATGATTTCATTCTCTTTCAATTCAGGAATGGTTTTCTGGAGGAAAAGTCATACTGCTCTTCGTTCTTCCACATTCACTTGCTAACAAGAGAAACATCTCATAACAATGCAAGATACATCGCTCTTCATACCAGGCCACCAATACTAACGATGTAAATCATGATACATCTTGGTGGATCATAAATGAACCACCATAACATACACATAAAAATAACACATCATCTCCTCAGGCATGTCAGTTGAAATCCATAGGTGACCATATAATGGAAAAATATCTTCCTTGAGTATGCTCTAACCAATAGTAGGGTCCTTACCTACCACACTCTTGAATAGATCCAGGTCATTGGAATCTGATAACTTCTTAATACTCAATATTTCTAGTTGGGAAGATGTAATAGGTAAGGATATAAGAAATGTTTCCCCCTACCTATCATGTACTTCAACATGTATCTTATTGAAAAATGCCACAAGCTTCCACTCACTACTTGCCCGCTGCACTACATGTATCTGACTTCTTCTGCTAAATGCATCAACCACTGCATTTTCATTCCTATATGTGTCGGAAAGAACTATGTCAAAATACAGAATTTATTCTAACCACCTCCAATCCCTCAAATTCATATCAAACCATGTAAATATGTAATTGATACTTTTGTGTTATATGTACACCACAAAATTCACCCCTAATAAGTAATGTCTCCAACATCGTAAAGCATGAACAACTATGGATAACATAAGGCCATGGGTGGGATAATTCCTCTCATGTGTACATAACATCCAAGACACATATGAAATGACTAGATCCCCCTAAATAAACACTTCACTCATCCCGATACCTAACACATCATAGTAAATAGTGTAACTCCTACCAAACTATGGTAAATTCTGTATCGCTGCTAATGTTATTATCCCTTTCAGAACCTGAAAGGCCGTCTAAGAAGAATATGACCATAGATACTTCACACCCTTTTTTTTAAAGCCCACGATCAGTGATACTAAGAAAGATATGTCTCATATGAAATGATTTTAGTAACAAGTAATCCCTAAAAAACATCACACCACAATAATGTTCTTGGGGTTCTCGTAGGTAACTACTACTATCACCTTATCTATGTCCACAAATACTCTTACCTATGTGATGACATGACCATAGAATTGAATTTGAACAATCTGAAAGTGGAACTTTGTGATATTAGCAGATAACTAATACTCTCTAGTTATATTAAGAACAATCTCTTGATAGGTGGCATAGACATGTTGATTGTGAAAATACACTAAGAGGTTATCTAAAGAACAACGAGAATATAATCCATGAAAGGACTGATCACTATATTCATAAATTTCATGAAAAATGGTGGCATGTTTTTGAGACCTAATGGAATAACAAGGTAATAATATAGAACATACCCACTACGAATGGTTGTATAAGGTATGTCAACATGTTGAACTCTCACATGGGGATATCCTAATCTCATTTAGATCTTCCAGAACAGTCAAAATTCTCAAAGCTGATCAAACAGGTCATCTATCTGTGTAAAAGTATACCAATTCATAACCATCAAATTGTTTAGCATTCAGTAATCCAAACATAGCTTGAGGGTACCATATTCCTTTTTAAAAAAATGGATCGGTGTAACCCACTAAAAAGTAATGGGTTGGATTAAAACATTAATAATAAATCCTATAGATTCCTCTTGATCTCGTAAAACCCCATTGTAGCCATCCTATAAATAGGAATAAATACTACGGTAGATGCTTTTACTTTCTTGATATTGAACTCCACCACTCTTACCATAGGTAAGCCTGAAACGTCATATGGGGAGGTGTCCATGAAATAACAAAGCACTGGATGGAATTCTATCTGACATGTTCTATGTTCAATTGATATAAATTGGAAATCTATTTTTTTATCTGACTTAACCCACATTTATCAGGTCTAGATCATCATTCTTGGACATCCCACTCTCCCTTAAATATAAATGGTATTCCTTCTAGTGATTTAAAACACACCTTACAATGATAGCAATCAAAAAAATTATGAAAAGTTACTAACCCATCCATTCCATGTATGGAATCAAAGACTATCATCTCAAATACATAGAGATAAGAAATGATGTGATACCCATCGATGTCAAAGAGGAACTACTTACAATGACACAAAAACGTGTTCTTTATCCCCAACAAAGTTTCTAGCATCAAAACATCATCAGAAGAGAAAAAAAGAGCACAAGGCTTTATACAATGGGCGCAAATAAAAAACATTATGAATCCCCTATATCAATGTGTATAGAAAATAAAACGTAGGTAATTATAATTGTACCTCTGACATTTGATGGTGTGGGGTCCTGATCCTTCTAGGTCGATTACACTGCATAAGGCTAACTGTACTGCGGCCCTAAGACACTACCTAGCAACCGTTAGTTGACCCGTCCTAATATCACTATGAACCTGGGGTCTGGATACCATGACCACAACCACCACCTCATTATAAATGACCTAACATATTATAATTACCTAACTAGGAATAATTTTCTTACCTTACTCCTGAATGTGGATTCGGAGCAAACCGTACCTCACTAGTTTCTATAGGAATTTCCATAAAAAGGTGTTGTAGATGTCCAATTTTACCGCAAGCTCAACACTCGAATGGGTTCGTCAGACACATTAGAATCATATTCCCAGCTCTTCCAAACTAGTATCCCCTCAACTAGCTTCTAAAACAAACATTTTTAATTCCCATATTCCCATGAGAATGTTCCATATGACTATTCTTCCTCCCAGTCAAGATAGTACGAGATCTCGGGGCCGAACATCCCTGATTTTCACCCCCAATTTCCCAGAGATTACGCTCAATAATTACCACCTTATTCACAATGGCATATATATATATATATAAGGAAACCTAAGAAATTGAATTATGATCAGTTATCATTCATAAGACCATCCTAGAATTTCCTAGCCCATGATGTCTCATCCCCCATCATAATTGGAGTGAATCTATACAGCTCATTGATATGGGTAGAGTAGTCCATTACTGACATATATACATTCTCTAGATTCTTTAACACCTAGGATCTATTGGAAATCAGTGTATTGGAAAATAATATTAAAATGAAGGTTGTCTGAAAATATCCCAATGCCATCACTCGGGGACACTATGCTTGAGTGATAACATCCCACCACATCTTGGCTGAATCGTGAAACATTTATGATGCGAGTTTGACCCTACGCTCTAGAGTCATCATCAAGTGCTCAAATATATTATGAATGGACTCCATCCATTACTCTGTAGTTGGTGGTCAACAATCCCAAGAATACATAGGCAGAACCTACTTCGGGAATACTCGATTCGGTTCTTATATAGATGGGGAAGGATGATGTACTCTATAGAAGGTCTACATTAGAATTATGAAGCCTTCACAGAATTAAAAATCAAAAACTACATCTGATATAATAGCTAGTGATGTAGCATGAATGATTGGAGGATCCATTGGTATCCCATGGCATACCACATTCAGGGTGTGAACATTTCCACTCTACAAGGGTACTACGGGAGGAAATCGTGGTGGAATTTCTATGTAAATTCCAGCATATAAACCTCTGTATAATCATATTCATCATGTTAAAATGATCAAGAGTGAATGAACTAAACATTACAAGAAAATAATTGAATTTTCACAAATGATGTGTATAAGGCATGTAGAAATGATACACGACGTGTACCCTCATGCTCCTAACCAGGATGGCACTTCCACTAGAATGGGTGTGTTAAATTCCCAGGTAAATGGCATGTATGGTTGACACACATACTATACTCAAGACTTCCCTCTTGGAATCGTACTTTTACATGGAAAGATCCACTCATTTCTACCAATGTAAATCAGTATGGGTTTTTCATAAGGTACATGATAAGTTCTGATCTAAACCCAACAACCCGTGTTTCCTCTAACACGGCTGGTGACAAGGTCATCAACCTCATGGAATATTCCCAGATTAAATGGAATGTACATGAAAAAAAATTTATTCTTTTGGGTTATAAGAACACATGGGTTGTGTTCATCGGACCACACAATGTCAAGTCTGGGATTCCATACAGTGAGACATAGAATCTTCTCTAGAACCCCTATTTTTACAAAATAGAGAAACGATGTGCCAAAGGCCGATCTATGGGAACCCATAATCCCTGTGAATCATATAATGAAATCCACATATAGCACATAACAACACAATCTATATCCAATGGAAAAAACATGACCAACCAAATTCTGATCCAAGAGGGCCCGTACTTTTTCGGGACAAAATTTTTCATCCATCCAATTCAACTAAAAAAAATACCAATAATCCTATCACAACTGCATGCATTTCTATCATGATACCTCTTGAAACAACATGAATATATAGAAAAACATATATCACAACATCATGAAATCATTAAGTCTCTCTAAATGGCATGGAATGAATATATGAAATGAAATTTCTATCAAGTGCATATATGATGCATGATTTTTCATTCCCTCATTTCATCGGGTTTAGAAAAAATAGAACCACTATAGTATAAATAATAACACCACAAAATAAGTGCGTCGCCCAATTGTAAAATAGAATTAATAGAAAAATCTCAAAATCTGAAAAAAAAATATCAATAGAGGTAATTGATCATTACAATATACGTACGGTAGATACTCCTGGGAACAACATTGTACCAAATCTCATAATCTATACCACTGTCTATTGTCAGCAAAAAATATAGAAAAATAAAAAAATAAAAAACAACTAATACCACTACTAACATCTATGATTTGGATAGCACTAAACTAGTTCCCCATACCAAGTCGGCTACATGGACTCAAATAGATTTCCCTAAATACTAGAGGTTTCAAACATGCAGTTAGGGCCTTTGGTGTGAGAGTAGGGAAACTATTCCCTCATTTATAGAGTTTATCATAGAGTAATATTTAATAATAAAATAGCGAAAGCAGTAAAAATAGATTCATATGAAATAAAAATAGGAGGACTTATAAGGTAAATAACCAAGAGCCATTCTATAAAAAAGATGATTCGACGTGTTATGTTCTATGAAAATAGGGAAAATTGTACAATGTTGAAATCCACAATATATGATCTAAAATCATAAATAATCAATGGAAACTAATAAGAATCACAAAACTACACACATTCCCTTGTTCTCTAGCTCCTAAACTGCTTTTCAAGTACCTATAAAAGGTATATTTCCCATATCGACATAGGATACTATATTATCTGTTTGGGATCAAAATATTTCCCAAAGAGGGTGTGAGATATAAATCCAATTTTGGGACCACCAAAGATCTATGCCTCTTTTTCAGTGAGTATAGTCAAGAGGTAGTGATCAAAAAATAATTATAGTAAAATATGAAGTAATCAAAATTTGATAATCATAAAAATCATGTTTTTTATTTTACTCAATATGTTGAGTTCATCCATTAAAAAAATTAAATTAAATTAGTCTTAAGATTCAGCCTAAGCCCATCAATCCCCCATATAATGAATGCTCAACAAGTACCTCAAAAATATATCTATCAAATAAAGTGAAAACCAAATCCATGCATCATCCTTCGCATGGAAGTATCATCATAAGTCATTCAATATAATATTCATTTCAACATCTCACCTGATGGTGTAGAAAACATCTTCCTGTAGTCATAACAATCCATGCCCACAGAAATGAAAATCCACACCACAGGCATAACAAATCCTCTCCCAGAGGCCTAAATACCCCAACACGTAGGGAAAATAAATCCTCACCTGCGGGCATAACCAATCCTCTCTTACAAGAAAAAAAATCAATAGTTTGGAGCCGGTTATATCATATTTTCATCATAAAAAAATGTAAATTACACTATTACATGGTTAACAAAATAGCAACTCACATGAGACACATACAGAATAAGAAACATGTAAATTAAACTATCACAAGGATAAAACAATTATACACAAATGGAATTTTCCTATCACAAGCTTAATATGTAATCTAAAAATTACAAGGATAAAAACATACTCACATTTTTATTTTATGTATAAATAAAAAAAATGAGAATTATTATATCAAAGGGCTTAAGAAATTTTCATCTCACATTATAAATATACAATTATGAAATTGTGTTCGGAACAGCATCCAATATAGGAAACAAAGACATTCCCATCGACATCATGGGCCTAATTTCCAAACAGTGGTCATCTAAGGGAAACACGCCCATAGGGTGGACATTATTCAATACAACAGGCACAAACATGCTTAAATTAATTTAATTTCATAACTAATAATCATTAGGATCAAATAAGTATAAATTTCTATACAAGGCTAAACCCTAAACATGGGGTAACAAGAGTACAACAATATTAAACAACTCAAAATTGGGAAAAAGGAACAAGACCACCTACCTCATACTCGTAACACTATCATCAACTAGTGTTGAACATTTATTTGACCTAGAACGGAGTAGATCTATAAAGAAATGATAATAACTCAGCCATAAATAACTTATTTGAGATAAAAACCACAAAAAACAGTTTAAGAGTAATGCAGAGCATACCGATTGAGTTCAAACACAAATGACAGCAAAGGAATCAGGGTTCATATGATCAATTTGGAAAGGATAATAGGTGTGACACTACTTGATCGTAAACCCATGAGGGACCCTATCTGTTGTCAGAAAAACGATGCTAGTTCACAATTTAAGATATAATAAATGTGCATGGAGTGTACTTGAGACAACACACTGTGTCAATATAGTCAGAGGCTAGACCATTACGTGGTCATGTATCGAGATAACAGGACATGTAGCCAAACACACATAGCATGTACCTGCAAGTACACAACATGTTGGTCTCCATCCCATCATGTAACATGCCTTCATCAAAACATGGTAATATTTTTTCCCATTATATTATGTTTAAACTGAAAAGGAATGATCCATACATCAATGAAAAAATTGTGTTCTCACATGTGGCCTAATGTTCATTTCACCATTGTATTAATCAATGAAGGATTTTTCCCTTCAATCATTATGAATGATGATATCTCGAGCAATTTATTGGAATGGAACAATCACATTAAATTAAATATACATGGTGAAACAATGCTTCTAATTTAGATATTTAATGAAATATGTATGATAATATGGGATACTGTTATATATGCTCAATATACATGATGAGATATTGCTATAAAGATTTTAAAATACACAGTGATCATTCATATGTGGTTGTCATTGTTGGAAAAATAGGTTCTTTCCGTTGGGTTCCATTTCCCACTTCATAATAGTAATCTTGGAGATCATGTTATCCCACCTCATTTCAAGGATAATGATTCCTATAGGGTTTGAAACTGTGTTTTCAATAGTCTCAAGTAAATTTTTTTCGTAATTTAATTAATTGAATAAATATTTTTCATAGGAATGAGTGATAAATTTATTAACATATTTTTGATAAAAATGATTAAATTTGAATGAAATATTTGAATAAAATATTTTTTTTAGGACCTCAATAAATTATATAGGATTTTTAAAAACCAAAACCATTCACAGTGAAAAAAATTAATTAACTGTCCAAATCAATAATTTTTTTATTGCATAAGTTTTCCCACACCATAACTAGTAATAAAAATAATATATTTATGTGGTATAGCGTTTATTAAAGATTATAAGTTATTTGTGCCAAAATTATTGTAAATAATTATGTTAACCTATAAATTATCTCTATAAATACTCTATTAATCATTTTTTCTATTACAATTAACATCAAAACATTAAAATAATTTATATAAATGAATCTCTATCTTCTCTCTTCATTTCACTCTTCCTCTCAGGAATGAGAAATAAAATATAGAAACCTAAAATATTGATGGATAAGTGATCATCATCAAAAACACAATAATATTTAATGTCAACATTTTCACTTTGATATTGATTGGAATTCCCCATAAATAAATGTAACCCATGTGTATCACTACTATAAGGATTCTATCCTTTAACCCTCACATCACAATGATAAAAATCCTAAAGGGTTTTTCTAATGACATAAATCTACAACCAAGAATGAATTCAAACATTATGTATTTGTTTACTCTGATATAAAATAAATTGACTGATCATTTAACATAAAATATCTTTGGTTGGGGTTTTATTAAACTAACAATTAAATAAAATTTAAATTCATCTCCCACAATTGTAAACATCCACTATGATCAGAACTATCCTTGGAGATTATTAATTAATTGATATTAGAATAATAAAATAACATATCTTTATATTGATGATACTAATTCCATTATATTCTCACATATACAAAATATTTTCAATATAATGATTATTTAAAAAACATAATAATGATATAATATGTACGATGGAAACCAGATCATTCCTTTAAAACTTATTGGAATTGATGTTAATAGGATTTATTAGTTTGAAATCAGGATTAAAAGAGTTTAATGGACATCTAGGATTGTATATCATCACATATGATTGTGTTAATTTTTTATTTTATATGTACATTTGAAAGGATATTAGTGATTTCTATTTATAATATGGAAAATGGATGTTTTTGAAACATCGTATATATTATAATAATTCAGAAAAAACTATTCTTTGGTAAGTTGATCAAATGAAAAAAAATTACTGATTTTGGGGAGTATTTGGGTTCTTCTTAACATAAAAAAGGAATTACAGACACATTTCCAAAAAATTGATAGGGTTTTACTATTAAGTATTCAAATTTTATTTCTTTTCTTTAAAAATTAGGAACAAATTTTTAACTATATGATTCTATGTATTATTTAAAATTTATCATAATAGAAAAAATATGGTTTCTATACAACCAAATTCTAACTCTATTAAATATTACATAATTTATGAGTATTGTTATTTTATATTATCAAGGAAAACATATAATGTATTGAAAACGGTGTAGAGAAATTATATTATAACAATTATTGATTCTTAATCTTTTTTAAATTACCAAATAAAATGGTGTTAATATAATTATATATATGATTATAATTATTATTATAATTAATATATAAAATTTTATATTTAATTTATTTCTTATAATTTATGGGATATTAATAAATATATAATTTTAAAATAATAGTTTGGCCATTTTCCAGTAATGAGCAGTAATCCATAGAATTAAAAAAAACAAGTAGAAAACAAGAATTGTTAAATAAAATAAAATTTATTATCTCATATATTGGGCTTAATGTACCAAATTAACATTCATTGTGTATGAATTTTTTTTCTTAACCATAAGATTTGTAATCCCTAAAAACCAGTTTTTACAAAATGTATATCATTAAGGTCAGTGATTATGTGTTAAAATAATTATTGATTTGATTGATTCTAAAACTATTAATAACATTTTAATTACCCCAATATGTGTTATCTAATATTCATATAAATTCAAATCCTAATTTCCCTATAATTAAATTAAATTTATGTAAGAAAAAATTTATTGATGACATAAAATACAACTTTATTTAGTAAATGATATTAATGGGTATTATAAATAGAAAATATTAATTTTAAATTATTTATTTTACTTTATAAATAAATATTTTTTATAAATAAATGGTTTCAAAAACATATATGTCATAGAAGAGTAATAGTATCAGAAAATTTTGGTATTTTCGGACTATTCACCTAAAAATAGATTATTTTAGAAAAATATCTAAAATACTAAAAAAATTAATTCATTTTTTGAATGAATTCAATAGTAATTTTTTTAAAGAAAAATTAAATTCAATAATATATATAACTATATAAGACATATTATATAATGAAAACAAATTTTATTTTTATAATATTATCTATATTTAACTTTTTATGAAATTTAACAAATAACTCTAATCACTATTAATTATTTACCCTCATACTATATGATATAACATTTTGATTAATTTATTCTTAATATTTTGTTGTTTTACTATATTTTATGTAGAATGTGAGACAATATATATAATTCAATTCTTAATTTAATGATTATCTTATATTAAGATATTAGGGCATTTCATGGGAAAAAGGAAAAGGATATTTAGCCTAATAGATGCTAAAATTTATGTTGTTACAAGTGAATGTGATGAACTAGTGGATCATATATGATTTAAAATGTTGTATTTTGTTTGAAATACATAAATCATATTCAATTTCTAATCATAATATAATTAATTTTCTTTTAATTGATCTCATGTTAGGGAAAGAGTTATTTATGAAATCAAACTAATAGAAAAAGTAGAATGAGTTACATGAAATAAATAATAGAATTTATTCATTAGTGTGGATTGAATATAATGTCTTTCACCACAATTTTTGTTTATGACACACCCAAATGAAATATAATCTCATTAAACTGCATCCATGGTTCCATTTTCATAAAGATATTTAAATTATATGTGGGGTAAAAATTGTTCTAAAATCCCTTGTGCCACAGTCTTACTGTCCATGATTTTGATTGAAATCAATCTAATTACTCCATGATAACGAAATATGACCAATTAATATAGATGATTTAGTCTAAATGAGTTGATCTATAATATTCTAGACCACCATAACACATATCATTTCCAACATGATCATTTGGAAAATATATTGATGAGTATGTCACAATGTATGGAAAACACTATGGAGGGGATCAAGATGTTTTGTTGGTTGATCTATAATTTTTAGTACCTCTATGTCATATAAACTATTTCACAACAGATAATGTTATTTCAATTAAAATATAATTAGATTGAGCTGTCGTACAACGCCATAATGACGATGAACACAAACAAAATTACAAATCATGGAACATTCATCCATGAGTTCTGAATTGGATTTATATTTAATATTTTCATTTTATTTAATCACATTTTAACAACAAATAAATATTTAATGGTAAATATTTCAAGGGAATCTTATTTAAGGTCTATTATTAAAGAATGGGATTTGAATTTGAAAATCATATAAAAATTTATTTTCTACTATAGAGGGGTGATTTACATAATTGAAGTATACTGAGTGGTGCGTAATAAGTGTAAAAATGTGTATAGAAATAGAAGTAATAATATGAAAAATTGATGGTTAAAAAGAAGTAGTTTTGAAAAAAATAAAAACCATAATATTTCATACATAAGATTGTACATGTTGAGGAATAATAGGAATAACATTACTAAATTAATAAATTAAGTCTCCCTCCAAAAGGATGAATTATTTTTGATATTTAGATCATTTTTATTGTAACTAAATGTGATGAATTATTAAATTATGTAGACATATTTTATAATGAATTCAAGGGTTAACCCTTATCATGGTAATAATATTATTAATCTAGTGGGTAGTATGGTATTATAAATATTTGAATCGTGATAAGGAGTATAATTATCAAATGTAGAGGTAATCCTTGTAAATACTTTTTACCCATAATGTTAGTGTATTGGATTGTGAAGTTGATTTTCTTAACATATGGGAAGGATTCATATATTAAGGAAGCTTAAAATTAAATTAGATCACTAATCCATCCTATCGATTCTTCAATATTCCATGAGGTAACTTTTTATGTGGTATCAATGAAATATGTTCTCAAAATTAGTGAAGTAATACTGGTTTTTTTGATATTGACTTTCTATTCCATCAAAATCATTTTGTTTGAAATTTATTGTGTATGTGACTTAAAATGATAATTTATTGAATAATAATTGAATTAATATATTTCATGCAAATTTTATTCATATACAGAAATAAAGTATGTTTATATACATGGTTTTTTTCATTTACGATGCTCTAGAAGCTACAATACATGGATTGGTTCCTTACACATATGGTTTTTCAATGATAGCAATGGATTAATGGAATTTTTAAATATATATAAATGAAATGATTTTTATTCTACCTTCCCTCTCAAAAATATTGTTTTTGAATGTCAAAGGACCCACAACTCAAAAGGATATTTATGATAGATATAAAAATATATACGTAGGATTAACCAAAGTGAAGTCATATTAATTACAGTTTTCCAATATTTAGTATTGATATATAAATATTCATACTGATTAATCTATTGATTTATTCTTCAAATGGTAAATTATGTGGTGATAAAAGCCATATTGTATTGGGATAAGTTGTAAGATGGTGATATTGATGAATATATTTTACTTATATTTATATATTAGTTTGATTCTAATTTTTCTATTTTTAATGAAAATTATCTATGTGATAATTATCTTGATATTTTTCATGGTGTTTTAATATCAAAATAAATGATTTGAGATCATGTTTATATGAATATAAATATGAATAAAAATACATTTATTTTATGGCCTCAAATCAAGAAAAATATTTATAGAATTCTGATGAAGAATATGTTCATTATTCTAGTTATGATTCTGATTTGTATTAAAATATTTATAAGATGATCTCCCTAATATCTAAAAATATTATAAGTTCCAATTTAATGATTAAAAGTAACCTTAACATAAAATGGTTTTAGTTTGGAGTTGTTAGAATTTTTGATGAATTTTTTAGGTTTAATGTAGTAGGAGTTATTGGTAATGATGAATGTTTTCAATTGTAATTCGTTAATAAGGGATCATCATTTTCTTAAAATTGATCATTTTATCTAAGGGGATGAGAATTAATTTCTTAAAAATTAGGAATTGAAATTTCTTATCTAAGTGAGTAAGTAGAGATAGAATTAATGAATAGTTTGAAACAGAATTCCATGAAATATTAAAGAAAATATTCCCATTTTTGTGGTGCATAAAGAAGAAATCTCTAGTGATAGTTGGAGTGACATCATCAAAAAATAATAAAATGAGTTTAAATTCATATTGAAAAGTTAATATAAGGATTTTCTCTGAGAAATATAAATTTTTGAGAGTGTGATAAAATACTAAAAGAGTAAAATTAATCTTCCATAATAATTAATCATTAAAAATTGAATGAAAATGATACATATATGAAGAATTTAGTAAATTTTGTAAACATTTTTAGATTATAAGAACTCAATTACCATTATAGAAGAATAAGTGATTAAAAAATAGAATGATTTTATTATTATATAAAAATACTTTTTGATTCTGGAAAATAATATTTTTATTTATTTTCTAGAACTATATTCATGAATATGGTGAATCCTCATGTAAAGATTAGGGTAATAAAAATAAAGAAATATGATTGAAAATTAATGAGAAAAATAATATAACATATTAAATTTCGAAAAAGAAAAAAATATATATATATTTCAGTACAATCATGTAATTTTAATGATTTTTATGATCTATATAAATCAAAAATATTGGAAAATTCAATTACAAATTGTAAATTAAAAATTATAAGAATCTAATGGATTTTAATTTTAATGTATTTTGAGTTCAAAAAAATTATAGTATAAAATAATGATTAACAATAATTTATTGGAAGAATATTGAAATAAAGGCATACATTGCATGAAAAGTTGATGTTTTCCATGGAAAATATACATTTATGTCTGTTGTTTAACTTTAGAGGTTTAAATAAAATGGAAAGATGTATTGGTTTAATAACATATGTAACCAGGAGTTTATATTGATTCATATATAAAATTAGAGTTCAATTCAAGACATTTAAATACTTAAAATTAATAGTTCCCACAAATATATATTAAAAATTAAAAAAACATTTAGACCACTGGATTTTGTTTTAGAAACATGTGAGAAACTTGTTCATAAGGTAAAGGGGTTACTGGTGTTTCTACTACCCTAAATTTCTCAAGATATAATGTGGTGAAATTATATAAAAATTTGGAAAAAGTCATCGATATATAATTGGATTATGAATTTACCTACAAAACATACATTGTATATTATCTATGTATTATGGATAGTGGTTTCTCATAAAAAATAACTGGTGATTTGAATATCTCTAAGGATATTGAAAAATCTAAATAAGGCCCATTAGAATTTGAAAATGAAGGGTAACAGAAAATAAAATATAATGGATCAACATTGATGGGTATGATCAATTAAAATTAAAAAGAACATTTCATTAAGAAGAGCCAAAAAAATATTCTTAGTGTGTATAAATTACGTGAAGAAGGAAATGAAGTTATTTTAGATAAACATGTGATATTTTGTGAATGGATTAATATATGGATGTATCATGATAATAGTAATATGGAAATCATCCAATTTATATCCAACTTTTAATGTTTAAAATTATTTTTATTTAAGCATTAATGAATTAAATCAATAGTTGTATCGAAGACATGGTCATCATGATAAAAACAATAAGTGAAATTTTATTCATGGAGGCAAAGATTGTGTTTTTCTCATGTTGAAAATATAATGGATTTAAATGTGGTAAACTTTTTGAATGGGAATTATTACGAATATTCCACAACTACATTAAAATATAATATTCACATACTTTTTAGTAAATTTACTCATACATTATTAGTCCCAGGAGGTAAATATTAAAAAAATATATAATTATTTTATATCCAACATTTTTGACTTTCATAAAATTAATATTATTTTTTATAGTGAATAAATTTAAGGATGTAAAAGGATTCATGATTTTATTGATAAGTGTTGAGAATGAGTGTGATTAATATTTCATGAAAAGTTAAATATATTATACTATTGACAATGCCAATGGAATATTTAAAACATTTATTGAAAAATTGGGAGTTTGGCATCATCTAACTGTATCATATACTCCTCAATAATGTATTTTTTGAAAAATGAAATAATATTAGTTGTCTCGATATGGATCATTAAATGATGGTATAACATGAAGAAACTCATTATCTCTGTATATAATCTATCATATATGTGGATCAAATCATCAATTGAAATAATTTTTTGAAAAATTTGGATATGTCATCATATGAAACGTATTAAAATAAAAATACAATTCTAACATCTCTATGTTTTTTGGAAGTCCATTCATTATCAATTATTACTGTCAAAATCGAGGAATTTTTTTGATGAGGTGTTGATGGTATATTCATAGATTATCTAGAAATTCAAAGGGGGTACCATTATTATAAAAATAATTTATATAGTATTTTCCATTTTTTGGTGTGATAGTGTTGAATCAAATAAATGAATTTAACAAACAAGAGGAAGTATGTTCAAAATTGGATGGATATAAATCTATTTTTGTAAAACAATAATTTGAGGAATCCTAAAAAACATAAAATTTAATATAATTTATGTTTTAATATATTGATTTGTAAAATCCAAATCATGAAACAAATACTTATTGACATCCTCCATGGTTGATAAGAAAGGATCTGGTTCAAATTATCCTTGGAAGGTATAGAATATTTTTCAAACTAGTTGTAAATTGATAGAAATATCTCACATCTCATTTTTATCTCATGTAAAACTAAAATAAGTAAAAAAATATATGAAACATCAAAATTCAGTTGATTCAATGAATATAGTGATTGATAAAATAAAAAATAACGAGTCTAGTGAGTTGCTTCCCAAGTCGCAAGAGAATATTAAAATAAGGTCCAAATGGGTACTATGAATCAAACAAGAATAATAAGGGTGAGTTTGTGGGAAAAATTTAATGATTAGTGTTTCAATGATATTAAAAGGTTTTTGGAGATTACATATATGATACTGTTACATTATTTGAAATATTGTAAACTATATGAATTAATATTTCCATTATAGTAAAAATTCAATACAATATCTTTAAAATTGATGTCATGAAATCAATCATTCATAGTTAGTCTAAAGAGATAGTTCATATTAAACAAACATGTGTATTTTTGGTTGGGGCAGATGATAATTGTATTTTAGGTTAGAGAATGGAACGTATGGGCTTTTTCAATCCCTAATAGATAGGTATTTAGAAGGAAAAACCTTCCTAAAGAAGTTGGAATTCTAAAAAGGGAAAGGGGACAAAAATATCTATATTATATAAACTAATGTGTCATTTATCCTTTTAATTGTTTATATGGATGATTTTATTTTTTCTATAAATGATTAAGGATTCAGTGAAGATTTTTCTAATCAAATTATGAGGCATTTTGTAATATATATTCCTAGTGATATCAAAAAAAATTTAAAATATATGAAGAAAATATTATATTTTCTTTTTTCAAGAATGCTTTTATCATAAATTATTGAAGATGTTTTTCAGAGACTATTTTAAGATAGTCTCTACCCCAATTTCAGAAGGATCTATATTTTCCAATGATGAACAATCCATGGACAGGTACATAAGGAAATTTAGGATTCTCAATAATTATCCAATATACTTGAAATCCACAAGACTAGATATTATATACATTTTTACTCATTGTTCATTTTAATAGTGTTGCCCAATATTTTCTCATTTCATTGATGCACAAAAGAAGAAATATATAAACCAATGGCATATCAAAATATTGATCAAAATATAACAGCACAAGGATGCTTCATTTTCTTGGATATTTTGATATATATTATGTAGGATTTTTTGATGATAACAAATATAAATCTAATGAATACTTTTTTCTTGGAGGAATTATTATATTAAATATCACATTATACATGACTTTTTGTAACAGAGTTAAAAATTTAATTTTTTTACATGGGAGAATATTGAATCTATTTTGACCCAAAAATTAATCAAAATAAAATTTAAAATGTGATGTTAATGCTAGGTGTTCATCCTCATTCATTATCAGGAAACGTTACGATGTTTTCGTTCCACCTCTCATCTAGTAAATGAATATATTTAGGTGTTGATTTACAATAAAAATATTTAATTTTTTTATTTATTTTATTTTTAGTTAAAAGTGTAGTATATAATATTGGGGAGTATCAATTTATTTTTTACCATTAGGGTAATGATCTCAAGAAAGGATGAATATATGTTGAGAGGGTTTTTCAGTGTGGAAAGATATTATTTCAACAAGTGATCATCAATTTTAATAGTTTTTTATAACTGCTTGCATGGATAATATATTTTTTTGAAAATAAAATGATGTTATAATGATGTTATGTTTCAGTATTTTAAGGATTTTATTTTTTATATTTCATATATATCAGTATATTATGGTCAACATGGTATTTATTACTCAAATTTAGTTTTCCTACACAAACTTCAATCTAATATGTTTATAATTTTTATATGGTAAAATAATGACATGTTTTTAATGTTTCATTGTTACATATGTTCCTTGGTTGATAGATAAATCACAAGGGTGAGATTATAGATCAAAATATTTATTTGAAATTTACAACATGAAATGAGAAGATGAATAAATGATGAAGAAGGTATTATTTATTGAGTTTCATTTTAGTGTGAATATAATAAAAATATTGAAAATCTTGTTGTAAATTTTCCTAAGATTCTATAATGTGTTTACATATCTTCTAATGACTTCATTATTCATAATATTGAAGGATATAGTTGATGTGTTTCCACAAAAAAAATTTGCTATGGGGACATAAATGTTGACTGAAGAGGTAATTATTTGTTATAGCTGATATCCACACCAATACAAGAAAACATGAAGTTTTGTTATGCTACAGTCATGGATTTTTCATAGAGATGTAAGAATTGGAAATCATATTGTAAGTGGTCTATAATATCTCATGCCATAATTTTAGATTTCACATTGTATATGCGACTAAATCTGTGTACTAAACACTATAGATGTATTTACAATCCATATAAATGGTTGGGTCAAATTTGGTGGATTTTTAAGATTCAATACCAACTCAACATAGCAAATTTCCCATAAAAATATTGGGAGAAAATTTTAAGGGCTATGCCACACAATATGGTCCATTTATATATAGAGTATTAAGTTGTTTTTTATGAAGAATTTTGAGGAATTCTATAAAATGGATTATTTTTCATTCCAATTATGGTTTTAGAAGTAAAAAAATTTGTTGTTTTAAATGTTTTTCTATTATAGAATATTGATAATGACAATAAAATTACCAATTATGGGAATGTTAAATAGGGGAAAAAATTGGATTCATAATCTAAATGAGGTGGTTATTCCAATATCTTATAACAAACAATTGTAATTTAATTATTAATATATTAATGGTAGATGATATAAGGGTTATGGTTCAATAAGAGGATCATAAATTAAATATAAATTTAAATATTTCTTCTAATGGAGATGTTATGATGTCTAGATATGACTTGTAATAAGTAATTTGGATCAAATGTGTGGTCTTTGAGTGTTTATAAAAGTGGGAACGAATTATAATTTAATATTCTTTTGAAATAGTTGTGTAAAATGTCATAGATTTAAGCATTCACAATCGAGTTTCAATAGGTTATTGAATACGAGGAAGAGAAGCACATTATTTGGAATTTAATTAAATGTTTTAAAGGCTTTGTTCATATTTATATCATATTCTTTATCAATATATGATTATGGGAAGCCCAATAATTTTTAGAATAGTTTTTGTAACTTTAATAAATGGTTAATGAAAAACTATTGTACATATATTTTCAAAAAATATATATAGTATGATTTTGGTAATTTACTAATCATTTTATGTACTAGAATAATTATATTTCTAGGTTAACCTATTAAATAGACATTCTTTTCATGTGTGTGTGTTTGAAAAAGATGACGATTCACATTAATAGGTGACGAGGGTCTTTTCATTATTTAAACTTTAGATTAAAAAGGATCACTAATGCACCCCCTATCAATAATTATTCAGTAATCTAAGAGTTTTATATTTAAAAATAGAAGTAAAATAGGTGAATTATAGAGAAAACATAGTGGATACAATAATTATAAGTGTTTTTCTACAACATTGGTATTTAGGTGGATCTATCAACATGTTATTTATTTCTCACCTGCATGAAAGAAGCACTAGGAAGAAAAATGATCTACTCACAAAGACATTGTATTGTAGAACACTTGGTACTATTAACCCAGTGGATCCCCAATTCCATATATAATTCTTCAACCTCTACCAAATAACTAGTGGAGCTAATCCATCACTTTTGTAAAAAATAGCTACTCTATGTTACATGATGGTTTTCCTTGTTTTTATTATTGACTTCTAGAAGCAATCAATGAGGCGAAAATTCTAAAAAAATATATCCCAGAGACAACCAAATATATTCTTAATTCACAATGTTATTTCAAATAATGTCACAAATATTTTATGGGACATTTTTCCTAACTTATGAAGACTAAATTCTAAAGAAAGTCGAATGATTTAAAATGAGTGACATAAAATCAATTACCACACACCCTATAAAAAATATAAATATATTTAATGATAAGTCACATAGAATTGAAGAAGAAGTTGAATAAGTGTAAAATGATACATAGGTATAAGATATGGGATTTTTTACACACACCATTTTTTATACTCTCTTACAATTTTAATAGTTATGTGAATAAACAACTGATTCATATTTCCCACTGGAATGGAACACTAGGAGGTGGTGACATGACTTCTCTTATAAATTAAAGGATATCAAGGCATAAATCATTTATTTGGAATTTTAAGACCTTGATATAGATTTAGGGATTAAGTATTTGGGTAGATTTATATTCACAAAAGAGTAACTATAATTCTGTGATTACATTCAATGGAATGATTTTTTGTGGGATTTCCAAACATCAACTAGGGGTCTATATTGTATAAGTTGAGAACATTATTTTTATATATGTTGGAAATTAGTTATTTTTTATAAAGGGTTTTTTGGAGGATCAAAAAACATAGACAAATTGATGTTATTATATTATATTTTTAAAAAGGTATGATTAAATAAGATATTAATCTATTTTCACATTCTTGGATTTATCATATTCAATTAATATTTCATTTTATTTATAATTTTTTAGTGGATAAGGGGTTTTACTAAAATATATTTGAAGGGCTACTCAATTTAATATACTTGTTGATGAAATTTATTAATCTAAATGTCTTGTGGGGATATTTTTCCTCATTTTTAATGTGATAAACAAAATATGTGGTGTGAAATAATGTTTCTATTTTTTTAGTTTTTTATAAAATAAATTATAGTTTTCAAATATAAATGGGGATTTTTTTGAAGAATGAAAATATTTATTTCATATAAAAGTTTTTTGGATATTTATAATGATTAAAAAAATTCAAGATAATAGTTGGAGACAAATTATGGAAGAAATATAATGTTGTACTTATGGAATGCTTCTTGTCTCAAGGAAGGATAACATGATAGTTTAGATAATCAGAAATTAGGAAGACCTCGTTATTTTTTAAATGGGTCTATGATAATAAAACCCATCAAAAGATTCATACTGGAGCATGTGAGGGAAAAACATTAGAATTTTTTGATAAATAGTATCTACAAATATTCACAAAGAAGGACAATTATATTTTTGAAGATACATGATTGAATTAATATTTTCATATAATGATATGTTCAGTTGGAATTCATCCCATATATATTGGATGGTGATGAAAATTAGACAGTTTGGATAGGAAATCATTCTTATGTATGGTTGATGACTTTTTATTATCATGTTATTAATTATTTTATTCATCCTTTTATTTTTATAAAAAATATAAAGTTGAATTTCATTGTGGATTTGTAATGAGTAATAATTAATGTAATTTCAATTTTTTTTATTTTCCCTATGTTTCTTTCTATCATTTTATTTATTGGGCTTATTGTTTTCTAGAATGACGGTGTTGTTGCTTCATGATTTTAGATAAGATCACCATTTGTGTTCTATATGTTGGTTCTTGGGATTATTTTGTTACATTAATCCTCTTTTATATTTAATGATTAATATATTTCCAATGGTTTATTAAAAATCACTCCTTGTATGGACCCAAAAACTCTGATATTCCATTATGAATAATAACACTTGGTATTTGTTTCAAAATATTTTCTCTTAAAAAATTGTTAACTCAATGTGGAAATCATCTCAATCAAATATTCAAACATGAAATTTTAATGCATCCTATGAAATATTATCAATTAAACTTTTTAAAACCCTATTTTATCCGCGGATAAAACCTCTAGTAAGTCTATTGGGACTATTCGATAAAGATCATTATACCTAGATAAATGGTATCAAATACTAGTGATTCATATTTTATAAACACCCTTGGAGACAATGTATATACACCTTACAATACCCATGATCGTGTGGTAACATTTTATTCAATCATCATTCGTTAATATCAATTTCTCCATCATATTTCAAATGATTTAATTATACACATCCTGATTGTCCGTTGGAATTATTTCCATCTTCTCATTAATGTTTTCATATTACATCATATAGGATAAAAAAATCAACATGAATTTTTTGAATTTTTTTTAAAAAAATTATATGAATTTATATAAGTTTATGGAAATATAAAAAACATGATAATCACATTAATTATTCATTCATCATGAAAATATATATAGAAATTAATAAATATATCTATGGTTAAATATCAATGATAGGTATTAGTCTATCACTATTAAATCCCATCAAACTTAATAACCATTACAAATTCTCGATGATGATGATCAAATAACAAAAAATCTCATTGGTTTTTTGTTACTTTAGTGCATATACAAGACTATATAAAACTCTATTAATAAATGCTTCACATGTCAATAATATTGAATTAAATAAATATATGATCACAATTACCATATGATGAGGTAGAAATCTGTACTACTCCTACATAGTTTAACTGATCAAATGTTCCCTCTAACAGTATGATTTTTTTATGGAATGTAAATATGGGAATACATGTTTTGAATGTTTAGAAATACATATAGAACATCCCCTTTGTTTGACAAACACAATTATAATGGGAGACACACACAATAGTGTCAAAATGTCCTAAATAATGAGAAGAAATAATCTCATTAGCTATGAAAATACATTTATAATTTATCAAAATAACCATACAATTTTATATGGGCCTTTTTTCCCAATGATATTTCGACATTACATTGTATATTTAAAAAATTTATTACATTCATTCCATAAAAATAGAGACAAAAATGTTCTGATATGTTCATATAATCTCCACAAAACAATGTATATAAAGTCATCACATATCACATAATGATATTCCATCATTCTTTATTGCATGTAAGTATCAGATTTTTATAATATAAATATCTTCCTTTATGAAAAAATAATAATTTATTACATGAATGTGAAATTTATATTCTGGACCAACACATAAAATGATGTATTTATCCTTTTCTGACACATCAAACATGAATTAAAATATTTTTTGGTGTTTTATTTCTTAAACATATTTTCAATATTCATTAAATATCAATATCCCATCCACCAAGTATTTTCCTATATATTTAGGTAGACATTTTAACACCAATTCTACATATTTCACTTCATACTATAATGTCATCATAATACAACTGATTAACATGTGATATAAACTCTACAAAAGATAAAAATAATGAAGTATGGATTCCAATTTCAAATTTTTTGCTACCTATTAAAGGAATATTTGATGGATTATAGATAAAATTGTCATCTACCACTTCTTCTTCTATCACATCATCATATAATTAGTCATCATTGATAGTAAAATTCAGTAAACCTTGAGTATCGAGAGGTATGCATCTTATAGTTCTTCGATGTCATGTTTAGAACTATTCAATATTAATAGAGATATTTTATAATAAATAGAATCATATTTTTTAAAAGGACGATATTGATATGATATCCCTTATAAGGGTTTTGTAGTTGTAATTTATACATAATTATTAACAAATTCATCTTCATAAAATTAAATTAACTCAATATAAAAATATTTTCTATAACATAGATGATTCTTCCAACTAATCCACGTCATCCAATAAATTATAAGAAATGTTCTATGGCGATAAAACTAATATAAGAATATGATATGTGATTGATGTGATAACATGATCATCCCTCAATTTTACGTGACTATGTATACTTGTAGAAACATTTTCAAATATTGTGAAATAATGAATATTATAAAATCATATAGGAATTGAATTTTATTGAATTAATTAATCATTATAAATTACTTCTCTGTTATAGTATATATAAATATACATGATTAGAAGGAATGGAAAAATTTTAACACATTATATATATTTATATTTTATCATCCAATGCCTAATTTATTTTATTAGTTATACGTAAATAAATGTGAGTTTTCGTGGGATTTTATTTATGGATTGTTTTGTCACTATATGTACTATATTATCATTTGTAAAATAAATATAACATGAAGCTAGGTTTTTTTACATGGGAAATGGTGTATGATATATGATTCTATGAAAAAAAGAGCGAAATAATTTAATATTTATGATGTATTTTAGTAATCAATAAATAATTAGGAAGATTAGAAAGTTTTAAGAAATATTCAAATAAATTTTTTATTGTTCAGATTATTTTCATGACATGAATTAAAATAGTATTTATGAATGTCTATGGTTATTTATGAATACTCAAAATAGTTTTGAATGATTTTCTTATTAATAATTTAATTGGAAGTTGTGAATTATTTTAATAATTAAAAAATTATTTGTTAGTGGTGTAATAATTACATTTTCTTGATGGTATATGAAAATGGAGAAGGCCATTGATAATCGAAAAAAACTTATTTAATGTTATAAAAGAGTTCTTTCATTAGTGAATGAATTTGGTAGCCACCAAATCCATTTATACTTATAAATGACAAATTATTGTATTTTTAAAAATAAAAATATATTTATTTCTCATTAAATAAATAATAAGTTTCCCCTCCATAAAGATACTAATAAATTGTCTCTGATAATTCACAAGAAAATTACATAAGAAACGTTTAAAGAATTCATAGCGTGGATGATGAAAGTCAACAATTACCAAATATAGATTTTTTGAATTTTTTTCATACATTCACATAAAAAATTTATTAGAAATTATCATTAAAAATATAATAGTGATCGTGTGATATATCATGTTGGTGTTGTATATCAATCAGTTGTTGAAAACCCGTATCTTAGTTAGAGTCATCTTATTTTATCAAATTGACTAAAACAATTAGTGATTCTACATCATCATCCATGAATAGATTACACATTGTACATCATTTCCTTATTTATAACAATTATTCTATAAAACATCACTAATAATCAATTGTTATGAATTAAGGGATTTAATACATTAAATTTATCATATACGTATCAGTTCACAATATATGAGATGGATATTATAAACCGATCACCCGTTATAATATTAAAACTAATTATAATAAATTATAATAGACAACAATAACAAAATATACATTTATAAATCTAAATCATGCTTTATATATATTTATTTTAACATTTCATAAATTTTATTTCCATTTTCATTATTTTGTATAAATATTTTGATCAACATTATAAATAAAAAATCTACAAAAAATAAATTATTAGAATGTTATTTATCCTATCTCGGAGTGGTAAATAATTACTTGGTAAAGATGTTTAAAGAGATTTAGTGGACAAAAAAACCAAGAGAATGGAGAAATTAAGGGTTATATTAATGGTTAACTAAGTTCGAACATCCCTAAACTCATATTTAGAAATATTTAAAATTCTATGAACTATTTCAATTTATTAAAAAAAAATAGTTACCACTAGATTTAGGGATTACGGAATATATATAATATGATATAAACTTCGTGATATATACACATACATATGAAAACAAAATTAGTGACATATATATATATATCATATGAGAATATACAAATATGTATATATTATTATCATTAAAATGAATTTATCATATATTAGTATATGAATATTATATAAGGATATTCAAATATATAATATAAATATAATATACTTTCAATTTGAAATATAATTCATTATATATATTCTTCTTAGTATATGATTATTATAGAAATTTATATATTTGATATCATATATTTGTATGTGTACTTATTATAATCATATAAAAATATATATTAATATTATATATAAAAACGTATGATATAATAAATTTTTCAATATTTTTATTATAAGAGTGAGAAAATGGTAATATTATTATCATAAAAACTATAGATAAAAATATATTTTAATATATAAATATAATATAAAAAATGAATCTTATCATATATGAAATTTTTTTATATATGATTCATGTTCTTATAATAAAAATATACATATTAGTATATTATCATACATATTATAATAAATAGTTTAAAATTATTAGGTTAGTGTTGATGGTAGTGATTCAGACCCTGTTGGAAATAAATTTATATTTATTGTTATGGTCAAATATTTTTGGATTTATTGAGGAATACATAGATGTTGTGTGTTTCATGTTAATTTAAAATTTCATAAGACTGTGAATAGTAAAATCTCCCTTTGTAATGGTTTTCACATTGTTGTTCTAAAGAAGAATTATTGATTTTCTCTTCATTTTTCTTCTTGTGTTTCATGTAATCTTGTGAATTCATTTCATATTACTTCTGTTTCATTATATATGTTGTATCATAGTAGTGATTTAAAATAAATTTAAAATTATTATTGGAAAATTTTGAAGTGATTTGTTCCTTTTAAAATGAATAATCGATTGATTTTTTGTGGGTTTTTTACATCCCAGAATCTATTATGTCCATTATGTTCCTGGTTTGTGATGGATTATATTGTGGGTTGACCAATATGTGTGTATAAAATACTTCCTAATTTAGTGTTGACACTAGTAGTGGTGCACATGTATTTTGAAAATGATACTAATTTTATCATACTCATGGAGACGAATTGTCTCAAACAACTTTAATCACTATTATTTTTAACTATTCTATGCTTTTTTGGATAAGAATATAATAAATGATCATTTGGATCAATAATACGATGTGGGGTATATTACATTGTTAATGATACCATATTTTATTGTTATCAATTCATGATATTATTTCATATTACTCAATGTAATTTTAGAGTAATAGGCAAAACAACATGATAGATGAGATATTACTTAAAATATTTAGATAGATCATTGGTGTTTAGTGATATCAAATGAATATGTTATCTTACATTGTAACAAGTATATTAGAGAATAATGATGTTGAAATTTATGGATAATCATTTCTCATTATAATATGTGTTTCCATGATTTCCATTTTAGTATCCCCTCACAGAAAATATACCATTTCTATTATTTTAATAATGAAGTCATGTGTTTAGTATTAAAAACACATGTTCCACATGTTTTAGATTATATTTTATCATATTACAAACTAATTCTGAAAATATATCAAAATATATATATATGTAACATTATATGTATAATATCCATTCCCAATTAACAATATTAATATTCTATTTTAATATCTACTCCATTGTATATCTATTTTGGGAATAACATAAGTTTCTTCACTAAGGGTTAGGTCATTGTGAGAGTTTTGGAAGAGGGAGGGGTTATATGAACCGTAAATTTGTTTCTGAAAAAAAAACATATGAAATATTTATGTTCTATAATAAACCATTTGCTGAGATGCGTCATCAATCATTATAGTTAAAATTTCCCAACATCCATAAGTCCCAACATCCTCCAAACACATTAAAATGTCATGTAAAATAAATAAAATTTCATTAAAAATATTTTAAATAAATATAATCATATTTTTCATGAAATATATTATTTACATATGACCTTTCATTGCCTATTTATTCACTATTAAATGTTAAAATCATGTTTTGGGTAATAACATCATAGTTTTTCTTAAATGTTTGAGGCTCGTATTTTTGGTCCATTTACACTGATCATGGATTAAAAATCCCTATAATTTTTAACATTAATTAAATAAAATATATATTTAGTATATATGTATGTATAATCATCGATTAATTTTAGATATTGAAAATGAATTATACTATTTGTGGAGATGGTAATCTATATGTATGCTTGAAAACAGTTTCCAATTTCACAATGCGTGAAACAAAAGAAAAATAATTAATAAATAAACATTAAATAATAATTTTTATTTCATATATATATATATATATAATATTATCACTATACCTATCATTTGTACCTTCTATGTAAATCATAACAGAAAAATGAATCATGTCTCTTTGTGAGGCGGTAGTCTGTCATATACACAAATGATGCTAACTTATTCCCATATACTAGAATTTAAGAAGATATATGGGATAATATAATTATGAAAGAATATTTATTTCATAGATATCATATAATTATATTTAATTCACAATTTTATCCATCTGTAATAGGTGGTGATGGAAAATTAATTTCATATGTTAATGATGTCGTAGTATGTCGTACACATGATCGACGGTTTTGTTTCTCGTATGATGGAAGAGTAAAGGTATGTAGTTAATTACATTAAAATAATAACATAATATTTTAAGAGATATTAATATTTTGTTATACCACCTTTTCTAGGGAAAATTTGATGGTTTTAGTGGAACTAATACAACAAAAATACATGTTTGAGAATTTTACCACATCTTTGGAGAACGTAATTATGTTTATACAAAATGCCTTCATATAAGAGTTTCATAACTAAAATAATGAATATATGATGTGAGTAGGGACTAACGGAATATATTTTAGTTTTTATTATTATAGATAAACGTTTCTATAAGTGTGAATATGAGGGGAGATGCAGTGGCCTTTTATAAGTGTGGGAGAGGACACACAAGTAATTTTTGAAGATAATAAAGTGTGACATTGTTTTTCGCATTTCCCATGATTCCAAAATGGATCATTGTATAACATTTATTTTTATAAGGTTTAAAGATTTCAAAAAAAAATTAATTTAAACATTTTCATAGTTTATATTACTCTTTATAATATTAGTTCAATCTCCATTAGATCCATTTTGACCATAAATGTGGTAATTAATTTTTTTTTGTTCTTTATATTAATTTTGAACAAATATTATGTTTCCAATATTATATAAATTTAATTACTATTTTTAAAAATATTTAATATGTTATTATAAAAATTAATCATGGAATTGGATGTTTTTAAATTTTTTTAATCCTAATTATGTGATGAAAAAATGTTTTATAAAGAAAAAATATACGTAAGTAAAGAGAGTTTTAATATCAACATTTAATTAGAATATGATTCCAATAACCTTAAATGGATTAATAAATATATAATTGAAGTAATAAAACTTTTATAAATATATTATGATGTTTTTTATGTTGTAAACTAATTAAATAATAAGATATATTATCACAATAAATCAGTATTTTTTATTATTAATCGTAAATTATATTTTTTAAAAATTCTCATAAAATCACTCAAAGATGATTTTGATGTGTAGATGTCAAAATGGGGTCAATGTTTTCAAAGAAATCATCTGTAAGTGTATATATAATGTATTTTTATATTTTAACAAATAATAATACACATTTTGAAAAAAAAATATTTTTAAAAGCTATAAATACATTACCAATATTCTAGTTCTTTTTAAAAAATATATTTTTATTTATATAAAACCGTAATAATTAATATTTAAATGATTATTATTACAATTCATGCAACCAAAGTTAATGGATACGTTAGAAAATTCATATTTAAATAATATTATTAATATTATATCAAGATTTTTTGAAAATCAATTTTGTGTGTAATTACAGATATAATAGATGTAAATTTTATTCAAAAAAACTAATATAATATAGAGGTATTAAATTTTAACCACCACAAAATTAATTTTACATCAAAATTAATGACCCTAATAAAAACATATTGGTATTTTTCTATGTCAACATATCCTCATGATCCAACATTTCTTCATCAAATTGGTTGTACAACCTAAATATTTTACTCGGTGAGTGATTCTGTTTCACATCACAATATCCCTATGATCAAAAACCTCTAAATTGTATTCTCAAAATAAATATAATTCTCTTATGATACGATTAATATGGTTAGTAGATCTGATTGTTATAGTTTGTACATCATCAGGATAAATACATATAAGGAATGAAAAATCTAATATTGGTTCGATGGAATATAAAATTTATATTCTGTGATGCTAATATGATTAATAATTTTGATGTTTCTATAGTATAGTTTATAAGAACCCTACCTTTTCTGGTGATGTTTCAGGATGGTTTTTTGGAGTAACATTTCATTTTTTGAGTATATCTTCTTCAGTTTTTACATAGGGTGTGTTTGGGTGGAAATTTGAGAAAATCGGAAGAAAAAGGGGAAACAAAAATTTGGTAAACATTTTTTCCAAAAAATGTGTCGAATACTAGAAAACCATTCAACCCCATATAGATGGGGATTTCATGTATAACACATATTTTAATTAATAGTGCTACCCCTTAGGTTTAACTATGCACCCCTATTATATTTTCATAGTTAAGGCACATGGTTTGAAAACACAAACACCACTGCTAGAAAAACCATGTGATAGGTTTTAATTACCATGAAAATTTGTTTTCAAAATCCCATCCTATAATGACATCATAGATATTCAGCTCCTATAATAATTTTCCTGGCTCTCAAATTCAATTCATGATGATTCAAAACATGGATTGAATACGAGCACCTCTCTAAGTAAGTGAATTAAATTACATATAGTTATTTTCCACTCTCATATCCTTCTTCCATTAACTAAATTAATTTTTTCTTATATTGGTGCAAAATATATATCTTGGATTAAATTATCTTTATTATTTTGAATTTTTATGACGGTTTCATTTCATGAATTGTTTATTGGTCACACTCATGATGGTTCCTCTTAAATTATGGATATATGTTGGGAGATTAGTCTTCAATGTCCTTGTTGTGGATGTTCTATTATTGAAATCCCAATGTCCTATTTCTAAATATGTATATATAAATTTATATTTTATATTTAATGTTTATAAATCTACTTTCATAAATTGAATTAATTATTGGGAGATATTTATTGTGAAATTTATATTTATTATTTTCTTGAATTAATTAACAGGATATTTAGATTTTGCAATTTGGAATTATTAATTAAACATTATATTATTGGGGAATAAATATTTATGAATTAGATTAATTAGTTTTTGAATTAAATAAATAGAACTATTGTGATTATTCAATTGGTTGAATTGGTTAATTATATGGTGAATTGATTATGGGAATTGATGTGATTATTCATTAAATTAAATTAGAATAAAAATGTATTGAAGTAATTATTGAGGTATTGATAATATTGTATTGGATTAATTAATTTTTAATTAATTAATATAAGTTGTGATGGTTAAATGTGATAAGTGGTTTAATGTTGATTAACCTTCGTTAATGTGATATATGTGATATTGTGATTGATTGATATTCGTGTGTGAGACATGGTCTGCAACATCAAATCCCATTTTTCAAAATGGATTTATATTTTAGTGTGGGTCATTTTCTTTGAAATCAAAATCACATTGTGACCAATTTATTGATATTCATGTGTGGGACATATCTACAGCATAAAAATCACACATAGATAAATGAGTGTGAGGTACAAAATGCTGCTTTAAAAACCAACTTGTCGTATTTGTTAATAAATGAGTTGTGGATTAGAGACTGATTCTTCAAATACCAATGGGGTCCTTGTGATGGTGATATTGGCCCAAAACGTTTGAATTATAATATGGTTCCAGTTGGATGTAACTTGAATTAAAAATAAAATTAATATTTAAATCCCAATTTTTTATTTAATTTTAAATTGAATATGTGATATGTTGTACAATTCGACACAGGTCGAAGTAGGTATCGAGGTTCATGCGTTTGGGTGATCCCTGGGGAGTTATGTTCCTATATAATGTGTAATTGAATACATGAAATTTGATTACTTTATTTCTATTATTTTTTATTTATACATCTTAATAGTTATTTCTTATTTTTTTAGATGAATATGGTGGTGGTCTTCTGAGTTATACTCATAGCCTACTCTAACATACTAGTCTGTACATGAATAGATATCATGTTTACCAGCCATGGTATGGGAAAAATAGTAGGTTTGATGGATAATTAGGGATATAGCATGGATGAGGGAACCAGAATGTGTTCGGGACCCACATGTGATTTGTCAGTGAAATTATTTGTTTTTAGGTTTTTATATTGATAGGTATTTGGAATTACATATCTTCTATTTATTTTCGGATATTGTATTTCATGTTTTATTCCTCATGTGATACTGTGTTAGTTTGGTAATGATTATATCAAAGGATGGCTTCTTTTGATTTATTTTACCCTTTTATTTGGGAAAATAATTCTTTAGAAGAATATAAGTTAGTCCTTGGTTAAGAGATTTTCATTAGGAGTAACTAACCCATTGAACAAGGGTAAAATAAAATTACCCATAATGGGATTATTTCAATTGATGTGCGCTGATTATATTTGATGTTATTTCACATCGAGTGATGCAATTTTTTTGTGATTTGATTGTTATTTTGGAGATTATATGATATTTGAGTCATGAATTATAATATAATGAGAGTTGAGTATGTTTGTATCATATTTTTAAATTCATTATTATTAATCATTCATTGGAAAGTAGGTTCTGGGAATGTTTTTGAAATTGAATATTTTTTCCATTCTTTTGAAATTGAAATTCAAAACCTGTATAATGTAATATTGATATTGAATAATTATGAAATATGTGAATAAATTGGTGTATAAGGTGAATAATGTTTTAGAATAATGTTTTTAATCTTTGATATACATTACCTAGATATAGGATGGTTATGGGTAGTGATAAAGGCTCAGTTTTGACCATATGGAAATGGAAAATATGGAATGACTCATTTTAGATATCTTGAATTCCATCAAGTTAAATGTGTTAATGTTGTGTTATGTTTCCTAAGTTGTGTGTTGGGAATTATAGAGACATGACTCCAAAATGATTCTTGTTTATTGGATGATAAAATGATATGGAAGGAAATGATCCTCTAGTTTTGGAACCTTTGGCATTAATAGTTTAGTTTGAGGAATTTTTAGAGATTTTATGACATCTATTTTCTTTCATCATGAAGATTATAGAAAGAGACCAAATGCATGAGGTAAAAAACGTGCCAAATCAAACAATGGAGTTTTTCTTGATAAACCCTCTTCAGATTAATAGAGAAGGTGGACTAGAGGTTTCTAGATTGATTCTATCGAAACTATAGTTGACCACATGAAGAATCATATAGGTAAGAGAGTCAACTTTCTTGCTTATATGTTACATGTTCAAGTGAATTAATGATAGGAAATACAAAATCATGATGGATAGTTGGAGACTATGGAGTGATAGGATGTTCTTGAGTGGTTCATGGAATGCTTTTATCTTCATATGATCAGGTAGTATTAAATAAACTTACGTTGTGATGTTGACTAAGTGGATTATGTATGTGATAAACTATGATCGATTATTTATAGATTTTTAGTACATCGATCCTTCATTGATGGGGGATGAGGATACTGGAGAAAAGTGTATTTAGGATGGGATTAAATTTTAAATTATTTCTTAGGTGAACATCATTAGTCTAGAAATGTTTTCGGATGTGGTTATTAATGATATCTACTATAAGGAGACACTAAAAGAGGATGCTAATAGAGGGAATTTGGTTTGGATGGATAGATAGGTGGTAAAACTTTTGAGATCAAAAGAGTGGTTAGGAGATGCCTTCATGTGTGATATTTATATGAGTAGTTGGGAAAAGGTTTGGTTACAAAGGACCCAAATTGACTGATCTTTCACCAGGGCGGTATGTTGGTAACTTCTATAGATAGTTCCCCCAACCACTATTAGATTATTGATGATTCAGTTGTATGGGATACCTATTAAGGTTCTATAGGAACATATAATAGATTGGTAGTGATAGAGGGTCTAGGAAAATCCAAACTATAGAATGTTGAACTTTTAAACCATACCCGTCTAACAGTTACAGTTCTATAATCTGTGGTGGTAGAGGTAGTGTACATAGAGAATCAATAAAATTTTTACTATATTAGAATAATGGATCCACATATGGTACTTGGACCATGACATTGAGAATTTGTTCATAAAATTTAAATTTTGTTTAACCTACACATGTTGATAGTGAGGGTGGATCATAAATAGTAAGAGGTATAATTATTATAGCGTCCATAAGAGCTAGTGAATTATTTAATAATTGTTCCTCTCATAAATTTTTTTCTTCCACAATATTTAAATGTTTTGAACCTAGTGGTGGAGTTTGTTAGTGGGGTGATGATGATAGATACACCCTTCAGAGTACAGTCAGATTCCACTTCTTTTGTAAGTGGTTGTCTCTCTATGTTGGGGTGTGATATCTTCTATTGGACTATTACATCCTTGATTTATGAGGCATTGAACTGATTTTGGGTATTGATTGGTTAGTATCATAATTATCCCACATAGATTGGTACTAAAAAAATAATGTGTTTAATGTAATTGAAGGGATACATATATATTCGTCATGGGGATTTGGATATCTAGGATAGATATGTAGGGCCAATTCTCCTGAAACTAGGGGAGCTCACCAGACTTGTTTCTAGTCTATTGTACGATATTGGGGGTGTGATGTAGGATGACATTCCATCCATTTTGGATGGGATCCATAACATTTTTTCAAAAGAACTATAATGGATAGAACATGAGATATATATTGAGTTTACAATTACAATCATGTTGGGATATAATCAAGTTTATATTCAACCATATTTAATAACACCAATAATCTAGTAAGAGCTCAAGTGACTGCTACAAGACATTCAGGACAAGGGATTTATACTTCTATGTTTGTCACCTTGTGGTTCTCTAGTCTTATTTGAAAATATAGATGATAGAACTATGTTCATACATGGCCATTAAAGGATGTTTAATTAGATGAGGATGAATAAACTATATCGTCTTCCATTCCAAAAAAAATCTATTTGACTAGTTGAGAAGAGATTGTATTTTCTCTAAGACCGACTTTAGATCAAGGCATCATCATTTGAGTATATGACCTTCTTGTATACCAATGACTACATCCAGAAATCGGTATAGCCAATATTTTTTCTTTCTGATACATTTTGGGATGAAAGATTCACTATAAGTGTATATGGAATTTATGAACATAATCATCCTTTATTACATTTATAGATCGAGGTTGTGTTATTGGATTGAAGCTTGGTGTTGTCCATGTCTCATGAATATCATTCAAAACTTCTTCAAATCAACATCAATATACTGAGAGAGCATCATCTGTATTCAAAGCTATATAAGAATCAATTTTTTTGATCAGGAACACTTCATGGGTAATAAATTATCATAGGATGGCATGTGAGTAGACCTAGAGAAGGTCTATAGACTTATATCTTCGGAGCAGACAAATAAAATTGTTGATACCCATAACATATTAGGGTTATTATATTATCATTTAATGTTCATCCACATCCGTTTCCATTTTATTGTACCACTCTTGTGGTTGACCGTGAATGAGATAAATTTTTAATGGTCTGGAAACAATAAGAATACTTTCTCAAATTAGAAGAAGAATTTTACTACGGTTATGATCTTGATCCTAGATGATCCATGTGAGGAGTATATGATGTTTTTCTACTCTTTTTGGTTTTTAAATAGAGTGGTGTTGATACAAGTATATCGAGTTCTAGATTACGTGTCTTATAAGTTGAGTCCACATGAACAGAACTACCCTACACATGACCTCATGTTAGAATTAAAGATTTATGAAGTGATGTGTTTGTGGAATTATCTTTTCGGGGAGATCTTAACTATGCATACATATCACAAGATCATAATGAATATCTTTTCAAAACAAGATTTAAATCAACTTTAGTGGAAGTTTATTTTATTTTATTCATTCATTTGATATTAAGATAGGATATATTCTTGGGAACAGAAATAGTTTTGGAAACATACTAATAAGAAAAAATATAACTCAGGATGTTTAGGAGTTTAGTTATGAGTGGAAGAAGTATAATATACTAGCTGAGATTAATGTTGTGGATTAAAATACCCATATAAAGATGACTATTGTATCATTCTTAGTAGATTCTACACTATTGAGGTGGATTTCAGAGTGAATTTATGATGATATGGTGTGTTTGGCCTTGACAAAAATCTATGATGGTGGGGAGTCACATTACAAATAAATTATAGATTAGGATTAGATCATCTATTCGAGGAACTAGGTTATACTTCCTATGGGTATGTAGAAGATTGTGATGCTATAATATGATATCTTTTACTGGGAAATGCATCCAAGTTAGACAAAAATGAACAACTATCTTGGCCTACAGTTTTCATGGATGAGCATGAAAAGGGAAAAATAAGGGTTCATGACATGATTCCCCACCTATCAACTAGTGAATGTCAAGCATTAACCCCATGGAGGGTTACAACAATCACATATCATTTTTAATGGATATGGGATGATGATTCCATGGACATTGTGGTAGGTCTCCCAAGGACACCTCATAAAAATTACACTATTTGGGTGATTGGGGATCACACGACAAAAGTAGCATATTTCATCATATATGGGATACATACTTTGTGGAGTAGTAGGGATACTTATACATTCAATATATATTTTATACACATTATGTTCCATTTAGTATTTCCTTAAAACATTACTCATATTTTAATTTACTTTTATAGACTACTTTTTAGAAAGAAGTAGTTTCATATGTTCCCCTGATTACGTAATTCCACCCACATACATATTGGAAGCCGAAACCATTTGTACATGTGAATAAGGATTGCTTCCGGAATTTTTTCTAGACAATAGTGGATCTTAGGAGAAGTACAAGGAATTTTTGGATTTCTGATATAACTACAATTAATAGGAAACTATTCAGATGGAACAATATGAGGCACCTTATTGTAACCCATGCATATAACCTCTATGATGGATGGATGTAGGTGTGTACGAGTTGTTGAGACCAAGTCTCATGCATGAGATGATTGAGGAGGATCTACTGATTCAGAAGCATAAGACTACCGCTTAGAGTAGACAATAATGATTGGATGATAGACTTTTATGAACCCTAGTGTTTATATAGGTTGATCATGTATTCCTTCTGGTGCCTCCAAGATTTTCTCATCACATGCTAAAATGATATGGTATGTTAGTGTCGATATGTGTTATATTGTTTGAGGTTGTGGTGTGAATCAATCTACTAGTGTACATTTTTTCTCTTCTGGAGTGGTACAAAGCTATGAACAATGTTTTTTATTTGTTACAACTTCATTTGTATCACGCCGACCCATATCATGTGATCGAAATTGATAATATTTAGATGGAGATATATGCATCCTTTTAAAAAGATTTTGATACATCAATTGGATTGTAGAAATATAGTGTTGCGGGTAATGACCAAGAAAATGGTTTATGTGTTAAGGAAACAATGAGGTTTTTAGGAGGAAACATGAGAAATTGATGATATTTGTGGGCTCAGTGGCCTATTCTATTTTAGACTAAATATTACAGATTCATGGTAATACAACTAATGGATGAATTTTTTATAAGTTTGGAAGATTGTAAGAACTAAAAAAATTCTACAGATTTCTATGGAATTATTTATGGTATTCTTTTCCATTATTTTGATTATATTTTTTTGGTTTAAACAATTCTATGTTTGGGTGGAAATTTTATAAAATTGGAAGAAAAACGGAATGTTCACTCTTGGAGGATAGTTTTACCAAGCCTTGAACCATGGCCCAAAAAACAATTAGACCTCATATAAAGAGAGATTACACGGTAGACAAATAGTTTTTCAAACTATTCCTCCTCATTAGAGTAACCAAGAACCCCCCACCCCCCAAACAATAAGAGGAACACAGTTGAGGCCAATAGTTTGATAAACCAGATGCACCATCCAAGGAAAGATTCCACGAATATTTCATTTAATTAAAAATTGGATTTTAATGTCTTGAACCCACAGAACGCCATCTTAATTCAACCAATATCATCCTGAACCTATTCATAGCATTATTAGTGTCTCTAAAAGTCATTTCATAATGATTCAAGTTCCATTTTGACGTTATTCTCCACTCTTGTTATGTGAATATCATCTCTTTTAGTTTTCTCCCACTCTCTTTCCAATCTTCATCCATTGATGGAATATTTTTATATGATGGTATTATATCTAGATATATGTTAGATGGATGATTATTCATTGGATATTGGATCCTTGTTATATATATATATATATATATATCATTCTTCATAGTTTTCTTTATTATTCTATGTAAATTACTGACTTACATTTTGTGATGATCATCAGGATTTTTGAGTTTGGTTGTCTATTATTGAAATACCAATGACCTTATTCTCATTATGTCTATGTAATTTGGGAATTCATATCTAATTTTTTCAATTTAATTTCTTAAATTGAAATAATTTATTGTTTAATTAATTAACGGGATATTGGGATTGTGGATTTTATATTAATTAATTGCAGTATCAATATATTTTATATTTAGATTGTGATATTGGAATATTTAAATATAGATTTTTATAGGGGTATTGAAGTTGTTGAATTATATTAATTAATTTCTTAATTAATTAATGATAACTATCATTATTATTCAATTAGATAAATTAGGATGAATTATATGTTAATTAATTAATAGGAATTATTTTGATTACTAATTTCATTGAATTGGAATAATTAATTATTGAATTAATATTTTTAATATTTATATTTTCAAATTGGGTAAATTATTTGATGTTGTGATTTTGGAATGGGATAAGAGGGTTAATGTTCAGTTATCTTTATTTGATGAGATATGTGTGATGTTTTGATTTATTGATATTCATGTATAAGACATTGGCTTTTCCATCCAAATCCCATTGGGCTAAACTGATTGATATTTTTTTGTTTGATAAGGAACACTACATCAAAATTCTATAGTGAAATATTGTTTGATATTTTGGTGTCAAAAATGGTCTGATGCATCAAAATCCCACAGTGATAAATGAGTGTGGGTTGTGGACCACTGCACCAAAATACTACTTCTTTGATTATTTGATAAATGAGTTTTGGGTCACATACTATTGATTAAAATACCCACAGGGTACTAGGCCAGATGATATAGGTGCTAAAAGTTTGAATTTTGAAATTGTTCTAACTGAACATAATATGAATTGAAATAAAATGAAAAATCAAACACATTTTTTATAGAAAATTATTAATTTAATATGTGATATATAGAAGACTACTAAATCTAAAAATGTAGGTATCAATGTTTGTGTGCCCTTGGGAACCTAGGGGGAGTTTTGTGGCTAAATAAATTATAATTTTATAAATGAAAAAAATACTTTACGGTTTGTATTTTATTATTTATATAAAGTCATATTCATTTATTTGCTGTATTTTATTTTAGATTCCATGTGTGGTGGCCTACTGAGGTTTACTCACACCTTAAATAGTTTCCATAATTGGTACGTGAATAGACATCATGTTTTTAGGACGTGATATGGGTGAAGTCAATATATTTTATGGTCGAGTAATGAATTAGCATGGATAAAGGAACCAGGTGTTGTTCAGGACCCACTTGGGGGTTTTTGTGTCATTATTTGTTTTGGGTTTTTCAAATTGAAGTTTCACTCATATATGGCCATACGTATTTATTATTTAGTTTTGGATTTTTTATTTCCAATTTTTGATGTCATGTGATACTGGTTTTTTTTTATGGTCACTAGAAAAAAACAGGGAAAGGGAAGAACTGCCCTTTATGAGCGCTAAACAGAAAGCGCTGATAAAGGGGTATGCCTTTATTAGTGCTAGTTAAAAGTGCTGATAAATTTAACCTTTATCAGCGCTAAAATAAGCACTAATAATGGTATAGCCTTTATGAGAACCTTTTTTAGCACTGATAAAAGGTTACATTTATCAGTGCTTATTTTAGCGCAGATAAAACCATTTATTCTTAATTTATATAAAATAATTATATGTATCAGTTATAAAATAAATTCACTGATAAAACATAAATTTACCAGCTCTTTTTCAGCACTGATAAAGAGGTACCTTTATCCACACTGATAAATTTATGTTTTTTAGTGATTTTATTTTAGAGCTGAGAAAACATACCATTATCAGTTCTTTCAACGAGCACTGATAAAGGTTCCATCAGTTTCTATTTAGTAACCTTAATATTCCCTCCTCTCTCGCATGTTGTAAAGCTTTCACAGAAGCTGAACCAGGACCCTCTTATGCAACAACTTCTCCTCATCGTTATCCTCCTCTTCCACATCCTTGTTTTCCACAACCTTCTCATCCTCCTCCTCCTCTTCCTCCTCATCCTCCTCCACCTCCGTTGGGTTTTTCAACTCTACCACTGCCTCTGAACCATTGGGGTTTTCTCTTCTGACGTGACTGCCACTACCTCCACCACCGCGACCGCCACTACCACCACCACCACCACCACCACCACTGCCACCGCCTCCCCCACTGCTGGTCAGTGTAGGATTATATTTCCATCTATTTAGTTAATATAAATGAGTAATGATGATCATTGAATTATTATCACGACTTACAGTTTTTTTGTAAGTGAGTTGAACCTATGTATGGGTAGTTGGGGAAAGAGTGAGAGCCCAGGTGGTGAGACCCTGGTATTGTAGGTTGTTTTAGATAGCGGGTGTGTGAGAACCTATAGTATGTGGTTGGTTTGGTTAACTATATGATGTGGGTTTTGAGGTGCAGATAATAGTGGTAACCATGGGCTAAGGATTGTGTAAGAATTGATGTAAGGGGTTTTTGTGCGATCCTAGAGGTCGTTAGCATGTAACTCATGATGATAGCGAGTTAGTGAGTTTTGGTGGTTGGGGAAGACAAATGGGTGGAGTTATCTTGATGTTATGAATACCTTAGATACATAAATCCAGGGAAGATTCTTTGATAACAAGTATTAATGCATATCAGGTGTTATCAAGTAGATAGTGAAGGAATGTCCATGCCTTGTATTTGTACAAGTGAAGCACTCTCTATTCTTGACTATTGGTGTTATGACTGGGTTGAGGGACAAGATTATTTGGATTCCTAACCCTATTAATTTATAGAACAGTTATAATGTTACCATCACTATTGAACCTAGATGGATAGGTTTATGGTAATAAAGCATGGGTATATTCCTTTGGTTTTGGAATAATGTTTGGTAACTGGTGATCATGTGGTGAGCCTTGGCATGGTGTGATGTCAAGATTGGAAAAGAGTATCAGGGGTGTCCCATGAGAAATATGTGTGTTCCAACTAATTTTTGTGATGATCTACAGGTAGGCTCATTGAGTTTGAATTGGGATATGATCCTAATCACTAGATACCATGTGTTGTGTTGAAAAGATTGTACAATGAAGTTTAAAGTATTGCGATATGGATGTATGTGTCGTAAATTGTGTGATAATAGAGGATTGAACAGGGCTTACTCATTTAGGATATTCTATCTAGAATAAAATTGTGGACTATACCTAGTGAAAAGGACCTATTGGTCAGGGATTACCCATTGTGTGTTCATCTTTTATATTTTAAAAAGTCTATTGAACTCGCTCTATTGTAGGTGGGTTCTACAATTTCTTATTGTCATAAGGTGTGTTTAACCATGGTGTGGGTTGATTTCAGTTTCAATGGGTTCGTGGGGTTATTAGGATGTGGTAAATGGTGTAATCGGTTTTAGATTATTATATTATCATGATTTTACCATATTTTATTTTTTCTTTTAAGTTGGAAATCTAAACTGTTGTGTGCCTCTCCTCTTCCACGAACGCACCTATGATATGTGATTAACGACACCTTTGCATTGAGTTTTCCCATGTTACTCATTGGATTCCTCTTGTTCTCATGTTATTACTGTTTGATATTGATGGTTATAATGTGAAATGTATGGGCTTAATGCCCCTCTAAAAATCGTGGTTGTTAGTGGTCGTTGTTTCTGCACTAAATGAATTGCATGTTAGTTGGTTCTTGTTGAATATTTGAATATAAAAATTCGAAATTTATGCATACTTGACTTATGAATGAATGACTCAGGATGATAAAACTTCTGTGATAACCCCTGAATTAACATAAAAAATAGAATAAGGGATTCTTTGTAAAATCTAAAATTGTGATTATTTTGTTTGTATGGTATTGCGAGTGTGAGCACGATTGTGTTTTTCTATGGTGTTGCGGTTGTTGTCAAGATTGATATGCCATTTTCTTCTATGTTTTAGTAATTAAACCATTGAATATCAATCCAAACATTACCCATTTCAATGGAACCTCCACTTTTTATTAGTGTAACTCCACTAAATCCTAATAAACCACTTCTAGAGGACTCTATGAGACACATTATGGAGTGAAGATGATGTTTTTCAGATTATATATATTTTTAAAATACATGGTACGTAGTCTATTTAAATGCAACATGCTTCACCATACATGGATTTCATATATATTTTAATGCAAGACAACAGTTATCCCCAAAAATTACACCCCATGACTCATCTTCTGACTCAAACTTGGAATAAGTTTTATTTTAAATGTTACATGTCATGTGAACGTAGGTCACACCCATTGTATCTCGAAGGCATATACATTATCATGAAACCATGTACATGCCATGAAATAATGGTAGAACCATATGATATGTGTTTTACTTCACTCACATCATGTATAATTCCATAGAAACTTGATGTGTATAGACTATACACCCCTAGTGGTATTGTAAGGACTACACACTGTGTATTCCACAAAAATGTGATGCATAACTGGTGAAGTAACTCATTTTGTAACTAAAGTACACACCTTTAGCTCAAGTTGTTCTATATGTCATGTATTTTCAAAGGCATCATACAGTCTTTGTAAGACTGACATGGAATTAATTAGATATATGTTAGATTAAATTAGGTATATTATTGATAGATGATGTTCACCCTACTGGGCACACCATGTATATGGACTTTACATGAGTTTAGAAATGGTAGTATACAACCAACCTTGACTGAGAACACTACACATTGTGTATCCATTGAACAAATTGTGTTATATGTTAATTTCATTATTATTATTTATTTTTCACATAGATGATAATATTTCATGTATGAGTAGTCCATTATAAATATCTTCTCATGTAGATCACAATATTATGATTCCCTCATTCATTGGAAATTGCACACGATGTGGTTTGGATATTTTAATTATCTTCACTCAGCTTGAGATTGGACAAGTGACAAGTGAGATGTTTAGAGAAAATATGGAGTATGGTACTCCCCCATGATTCGGTGATGAGTCCTCCATGTATAGGTTTCAGCTACTCCATTGAGATATACAAAAGACAGGGCACAATCCCCCGTATATAGATAGAGTTCAAGTACTTTCACATGTTTTGGGGTAGGTTCCTCTATTTCATTGTAGAGGCATTAGTACAATGATATTATTTATAAAACCCAAGCAACGGTACTTGATTAATTAAATCATAATATTAAGAACGTTTGAGATTGAACCTATAAAGGCAAATAATATGAATAATGACTGGATGAATGCCAATCGGTTGACAAAAGAGTATGAAGAGGGCGTGAAAGTGTTTATCATGTTTGCAGGAGATCATTCATGTGACCCTTCTCAAATCCTTTTTCTGTGTTTACGTTGTTGTTATTCAAGACAAATTAGTCCAGAGGAGTTGGAAGAACACATGATCTATCACGGAATAGATCAAAGTTATACATGTTGGAATAAACAAGGGAAAAAACGAATATAGGTAGTGTCACAAGAAACATGACATTTTATGGATGATCGGTTATGATTAAAAGTGAGAAAATTAAAGACGATCGTATGGAGGGTGTGATTACAGATGTGAATGATGATGAAGTTTATATTGAGGAAATGACAAGGACATTTGAAGATGAACTTTGTGATTGCCCAAATTTTTTTGAGAAGTTAAAGAGTAGTGAAAAACACCATTGTATGTTGGTTTCACTAAATATACAGCAATTTCAGCCATACTGAAGCTATATAATTTAATAATAGGCGACAGGTGGACTGACGATTGATTTACAGAACAACTCGCTCTCCTGAATGACATCCTTCCAGAAGATAATGAACTCCCAAGCCAAACATACGATGCGAAATGAATTCTACGATCGATGGGTATGATCTCGGAAAGAATACACACCTACCTGAATGACTGTATATTGTTTCTAAAAGACCAAAAATCACTTAATGAATGCCCAAAGTGTGGTGCTTCTCCATACAAGAAAGACGATTCTAGTCCTACGAAAGTTTTATGGTACTTTCCAATCATTCCAAGGTTTATGCGCTGATATGGAATTGAGGAGACTACAGGACAATTGTCATGTCATGAAGATACATGAATTAATTATGGGACACTATGTCAACCTGTAGACTCTCTTCCGTGGAATATAATTGATCATGAGTATCATGAATTTGGAAACGATCCGAGAAACCTTCGTCTGGCGTTATCTACAGATAGGGTGAATCCTTTTGGGTTTCAAAGTAGTAGTCATAGTACATGGCTAGTTATGTTGGTAAATTTTAACATACCACTTGGGTCATGCATGAAATGAAAATAAATCATGTTATATATGCTTATATCAGGACCAAAACAACCAGGTAATGATATTGATGTTTATTTGGCTCCATTGATCGAGGATTTGAAAATATTGTGGGATTCAGGTGTTATGTTGTATGATGCTTACAAAAACGAAGATTTCATTTTGAAAACCATGTTGTACGGGATGATAAATGAATTTTCTGCTTATGAAAATTGTTCAGGTTATAGCATTAATGGAACTCAAGGGTTTCCTGTTTGAGAACAAGGTACACTATCAATTAGGATGAAACATTCATCAAAAATCGTGTTTTTAGGACTTCAAAGATTTCTACCTCGATGGCATAAGTTCTGATTATGGACGAAAGCATTTCACAGATGTTCAGAAGAACGTACAACATCGTCTCCACTAAAGAGGTGATAAATAGTTTGATAAGGTAAATGATTTGAACACTACATTGGGTAAACCATTTTCTAAAAACCTTACGAAAATGGGTTGGAAAAAGAGATCAGTTTTTTTGAATTACCATACAATAATTGTCTATATGTCCGACATTTACTTGATGATATGCATATTTAAAAAAATTTATGTGATAGTTTCATCAGTATGTTCCTAAATGAACCTCAAAAAACGAAGGATGGAATAAAGGCTAGATTGGACATGGTTGATATGAGAATACGAGAAGAGTCGGCATTAGTGAATGTTGAAAAAATAACACTTCTTCCTCTTGCTGCTTACACTCATTCTAGGAAGGAGAGATATCATTTTTTCAACTTCTTGGAAGTTGTAAATGTTCTAGAGGATTATTCATAAAATATCAATAACATCGTGTCAATGATCAATTTAAAATTAAAGGGTATGGAATCACATGACTGTCATGATTTGATGCAAGATCTAATTTCTATAGTTTTACATTGTAATTTTTCCAAGAACATCCGTCATACATTAACGAAGCTATGTTTCTTCTTCAAACCTATATGAAACAAAGTAATAGACCTAGTAAAATTTCTAACTATAGAAATAGAAATTCCTGTCATATTACGTCAATTGGAAATGTTCTTCCCACCGACATTTTTTGTTATGATGGTTCATTTTATGGTTCATTCGGTGAGAGAGATTTGACTATGTGGTCTTGTAAATTATAGATCGATGTAACCCATTGAATGGTATATGAAGATTTTGAAAGGGTAAGTCAAAAATTTAGGTCGTCCATAGGGTTGTATTGCAGAGAAATATATTTTTGAGGAAGCCGTTGAATTTTGTACTGAATACCGTTCTGGTGTGGAAAACATTGGCCTTCCAAAATCTCGTCACACTGAGCGGCTTGAGGGTGAAGGAGTTTATGAAAGGGAGGTTTTCACAATCAATAGTATAGATCGGGAGCAGACTCACCTTTACATTTTGCATTAAAGATTCAATGTTGAACCATATTTTCAAACCCACAATGAAATTCATAGGAATTTGAATCCATCTAGGGTTGAAATATGGATATCTGTTACACATAATCAATAGTTTATATGATGGTTTTAGGACCATATTTTGAAGCAGTAAGATGAAAATCTAGACACAATTTCAGAACCACTTCGATGGATAGTCGGAGGAGCAAGTGTGTATGTATTATCTTACAATTATTATACAGTTAATGGTTATACATTCTATACTAATAAACATGATGAAGACAGTACCATGCATAATAGTGGGGTTACACTTGTGGATGAGGTGATTCATGTTTTTGGTGCTAAGTAAAAAATCCAATTTATGTGAATATGTTATACTTTGGCATCATCAAACGAATATGGGAGTTGGATTATATGAAATTCAAAGTGCCTATTTTCTAATGCAGGTGTGTTGATAACATGAGTGCTGTTAAAATAGATGAATTAGGATTAATGAAATTTTATTTCAGTAAGGAAGTGGATAAAGAAAAACCATTTATAATGGAATAATTGGCAGTACAAGTATTTTATGTTCCTGACCCCAGAAACCGTAATTGGTCAATTATTTTTTTATCGACCAAAACAACTGAAGAGATAGATGAAAGTTCAACGGAGGAATCAAATCTCTTCATCCTTTAAATAAAAAAAGAGATTACAATAATCATGTTATTTGTTTATTGTAATATACATTGTGTTATGTTATGTTATTATCTGTCTGCTCCTGCTTTTATGTAATCTATATTAAATGTTAAACCACATCTGTAGATAATGACTTCGGCACCTGCTGATGCGCCTAATCCTGAGGCACAAATGGTCTCTCAACCACCTGCTGATGGTCCTAGTGCAGAGCAACAACATGTTTTTCAAATAGCTACTGGTGGTACCAGTGCAGAGCAACAACACGATTCTCAACCTGTTGTTGTTGGTCCCAATACTGAAGCAAGTACTCCAGAGAAAGATATTGATTATACTTCTGAGGTAATGGTATGAAATGAAATCCTGAAAGCACAAAAAAAGAGCACCTTAGTTTGACAATGTTAGCCAAAATCGTTAAGGCTAATGAAAAAGGCATCAAATGTGAGGTGGGATGGAATAACCAAGGACAACATGTTAACCCCATCAAATCCATCATTAGTAGGTACATTGGAATCGTCACTCGATAACGCATGCCGATTGATGTACAGTCATGGATACTTATTGTCAACGGTCATAAGACACTAACATGGGAATAGATTACTGTAACATTATGATATCATTTTTTTAATTTATAAAAATAAAATACCAAAACATTGACTTACTCTTCATCATCCATTGAAGAGTGCATTTAATATACACTCCTCGCACAAGGAATATGTATTAAGAGTTTCAGGAAGGATTCATAGAGGTTTCCGCAAAATTTTAATGAAATATAATCCTAAACATGTCGAAGGGAAAATCAAGCCGCACCAACCTCCTCTTTATGCATACTTGATATCCCAAGGAGTGTGGGATGCGTTTATCAAACGTCTTGGGGAGAATAATTTTATGGTACATTGTGTGGGGTAATAAATTGTTTGACATTTCTTGTATTCATCACATTGATTGCCAATTTTTTATTTATGAAACAAGAACTGGGTGCGGAAAATAAAATATGCGCATCAGAACCAGCGCACCCTTACTGTATAGCAAGGATAGGGTACGCTTCACTTGAGAAAAAATATGTACGTCTTTTAAATCTACCGTACTACTTATATGTGACATAAAACAACACCATAACCATGTTTCTTTATTTATATATAGATTGATGAATTGAATTCAAAAGCCAAATCCATCCCACGCCATGTGATATGGAAGGTGGATCGTGTAAATAAATAGGGGATACTAAAAGACGAAAACACACAAAAATTGTTGGAAACATGTGTAAGTATGACATAATAAAAATTTGATTTGTTTTAAATCTTTGTTATATTACAATGACTACTTATTTTCTATATTTTCTATCTGACATAGTCACATGAATCAAAAACACCCGCACCAGATGGAGACATACTTTTAGCAGACTTGATGTAGCTAGACCACTATGGCTGTGCCAGAGTTGTGGGTTTTGGGGTGACACCCTGAACATATTTTCAAAAACAAAAACAAGAAGAGGATGAAAATGAAAAAATGGGAATGCTACAAAAAAATTAGCCAATTTTCAAGAACAATTACAATACCATAATGAGATGATAGAAACATTGATGGGGGAGAGGCAAAGATAAGATACAACCCAACAACAACATGTGCGTGATGATCCTGCCCCACCCCCACCTGCTTTGAGGCAAGATACTCCCCTAAAAATCTTGACATTGCTGAAGTAATCAATGTTTTAATAATTGTTTCTGTGAAATGTGATTCACATAGACACTGATACCTTTCATGTAAAAATTTATTACAGGGTAAAAATGACTGTGACTTATATTTATCAACTCCAACCAATCGCCTTGTAGCGAGGGATACGATGTTGAATACGTAGATCGTCATGCTACACAAGAGACAACTACAAACAGATCTTTTCATAGTTTCAATTAACATAGCTAATGAGCCGAGTATTCAGCTACCTATTCCAAATGATAATGGAGACATTCATATAGCTAAAAAAGTTGTTGGAACATTTATCACATGGACGTCAGTTCTTGTAAAAAAACATGTTGACAAGGAGGTATCCATTTCTAAGTTACTTTTCAAGCTAGACCTCTATCATTTAATGAAAAAACTGTCTGAACCGATGAATGTTTTTACTGAATGACAAAGAGAATGGGGTGAAGTGAAATATCAGCTCAATAATATCTCAAGGATCAACCAACCAATCAAAATTGTCTACTGGGAGATCCTTATCCCTACCCATTCTATATCCACAGTTAATATCATTGCATGCTAATGTGGATTCAAAGTTGATTGAAAATAATGATCACACAGTTGATTTTGAAGAAAATATGTATGGAGAGGAAACATAAAATTTCAGTAGTGCTGAAAATGTAATTAAATCCTAAAGTATGAATGGCTAGGCACCTCAGTTGTAAATTTATATATGAGTTATGATTTCATGATTTGATTTTAAAAAATCTGATATACTCTGATAATTATGACTAAATACATTTTATATCATTCACAGGGGTATATATGAAAATAAATTGAAGGGATTTCTCCATGAAAAAATTTTTGGACTCGTTATTCCTCACACAACCTCTTCCATAGAAGAAATAGATTCTGAAAAAGAGGCTACAATAATGTCATCCCTGCTCAAATCGTTTGAAAACAAAATTACGTATGACAGACACTTTTTAATATCAATGTTGCAGGGGTAAAACTCAACAATTTAATCATATCACTCATATTTCTATTTCATTCTTTACTTATTCATTTTTTTATTTTTAGGGAGCATTAGATGCTGATTTCAGTCAATTTGGATACTCCAATGATTTATTTTCTGGATTCAATGCATGGATATCCAACAAACCGACCCTGCATGATGGCGTTTATTAATTTGTAATACACTAGGTACAACATTTTGAAACTAAACATCTAATTATATAATTTATGTTAACTTATAATGAAGATTTAGTTATGATAGGGTGGTGCATCAATATAGTCTAATGCATGGAATGAATCCAGGGCATAAGGATGAGAAATCCGACAAGATCTTCAACTGGAAAATTATTCAGGTATATATAATAACATTTCACTATAAAAATACATAAAAAACAAATTACTTATTTTTATCGATGTTTCTACAGTGACCAAAACAAACAAACGGAAAGGGTTGTGGTTATTATGTTTGTAAATTTATGAAAGAGATCGTATTTCATCATCAAACTAGCATCCTTGACGAGGTATTTTTGAAAATACTTATGAGTTAATTTAAAATATTTATTAATAGTTTTTGTATTTATATTTTTTCAGTAATACAATGACTATTGCAAAAACTCATATTCACAAGATGATATAGATGTGTTTAGAAACGAATGGGCAATAGACCTAATGGTTGATTGTACACAAATAAGATGATGGTGAATTCATACTAATGCTATCCATATATGATCATTGATATCTTCCTTTTTTACACGTATTGAGCATATATGATCACCCTTTATTATGTTTTATATCCTTATGTTATGAAGAATGGTTTTAGATATGAATTTTCATTCTAGTAAATCATAACTCATTAGACTGCACAGGTCGATAGTGTGGACGTCGACCGATGCATAGTCATTCAGTCCACTCATGAGCATCTTAAAATCTTGATGGGAACCGAAATCTTTGATTTTCAATTTTCTAATTCTAGTTTCCATTATATGTGGGTTGGGGTTTCTAAGAGGGAGGGCTTTCCATGAGTGGGGGGGGGGTCCAGGAGGGGGTGGGTCCAAGAAGGAGGGGGGTGTCCATGAGTGGTTGTCCAGGGGGGAGATCTCTTAATCCAATTTTAAGGAGGATTTCCTCTATGTCACACTTCACCAATCGTTATATGGAATATCCTACTCGTTACACACACCATAACTCTTACATATCCTTAATAGGGTATTCCCCATCATACGTGATAAATAAAACTATATTATCCATCTTTTTTAGGCCTAATACTCTAATACCGACTCAAATAGCCTTAGAAAACCTAACTATGCTATACAAATATCATACCAAACCCGATCCTCTCATAAAAACAACTAGAAACCTCACCTTAATGGACACATAATCTCTGGATGATCACAAAATCACAAACATTCAATAGAACCCTCACTCTATCTCTTGGTGAATAAAAACACCTAATTTATTTAACTAGGATGATCTTGATTTCTATCCCTTTCACTGGAACACATATATTCATGCATGAAACAATGATCTATGAGTCATTGTTGAGGTATACGAATCGACCGCACCTCAATCTGATGCACGGTTTGACCAGTATGGATAGAAGTGTTTGATATCAATTTCAAATTGACAAAATCTTTAGAAAAAAAAGTGACTTTAGGAAAACCAATAAAACACATTCGGATTGTTTTAATACATTAGTACAACGATTATTGATTCATTTGTGTCATGTAAAAATCAACTGCACCTCAATTCGAAGCACGGTGTGACCGGTATTGCTAAAAGTGTCTAATATCAATTTCAAATTGACATAAACTTTAGAAAACAACAAAAGTCACATACGGAAAACTATGGAAACACGTTTGGGTAGTTTTGATACGTTAGGACAATGATCCAAGAGTCATTTTTGACGTGTAAGAATCAACTGCACCTCAATCTTGTGCACTGTTTGAGCGGTATAGCTAAATGTGTCTGATATCAGTTTGAAATTGACATTATCTTTAGAAGAAAACACAAGTGAAATATGGAAAACTCAGAAAAAAAATTCATATTTTTTTGATACATTAGGAAAACAATTCATGAGTCATTTTTGAGGTGTACGAATTGACCACACCTCAATCTGACGCACGGTGTGACCATTATGCTTAAAAGTGTCAGATATCAGTTTGAAATTGACAGTAACTTTAGAAAACAACACAACTGACTTATGGAAAACCAATCAAATGCATTCATATTGTTTTAATGCTTTTGTAAAATGATCCATGTGTCATTTTTGATGTGCACGAATTGACTGCACCACAATCAGACACACTGTGTGATCGGTATGGCTAAAAGTGTCTGATATCAGTTTGAAATTGAAATTAACTTTAGAAAACAACACTACTGACATATGTAATACTGATCAAATGCATTCGGATTATTTTTGATACATTAGTAAATTGATCCATGAGTCATTTGTGATGTGTATGAATAAATCACATCTCAATCCGACACACGGTGTCATCGGTATGGCTAAAAGTATTTGATATCAGTTTGAAATTGACATTTACTTTAAAACAAACACTACTGACATAGGGAATACTAAGAAAACACATTCGGATTGTTTTGATATTTTAGGACAATGATCCATGAGTTATTTGTGACATGTACGAATCAATCACACCTCAATATGACAATCTATGTGACCAGAATGGCTAAAAGTGTCTGCTATCAGATTGAAATTGACATTAACTTTAGAAAACAACCCAAGTGACATACAGAAAACTGATAAAACACATTCATATTGTTTTTTTACTTTATGAAATAGAATCCATGAGTCATTTTTGAGGTGTGTGAATCAACCACACCTAAATCCGACGAAAAGTGTGACTGTTATGGCTAAAAGTGTCTTATATCAGTTTCAAATTGATATTTGCATTAGAAAGCAACGCTAGTGACATATGGAAAACCAAGAAAACGCATTCAGAATGTTCTAATACATTAGGATAACTATCCATGAGTCATTTGTGAGGTGTAAGAATCGACCACACATCAGTATGATGCATGGTGTGACCGATATTTCTAAAACTGTCTGATATCAGTTTGAAATTGACATTAACTTTAGAAAAATACAAAAGTGACATACCGAAAACTGAGAAAACGCATTTGGATTGTTTTTATACTTTATTAAAATGATCTATGAGTCATTTTTGATGTGTATGAATCAACCGAACATCTATCTGACACACGGTGTGATCGATATGGCTTAAAGTGTTTTATATTAGTTTCAAAGTGACATAAACTTTAGAAAAAAACAATACTAACATACAGAAAACTGAGGAAACGCATTCAGATTGTTTTGATACATTAGGAAAACGATCCATGAGTTATTTTGAGGTGTAAAAATCAACAGAACCTCAATCCGATTCACAGTGTGAACGATATGGATAAAAGTTTCCGATATAAGTTTCAAATTGATATTATCTTTATAAAATAACACAACTGACAAATGAAAAACTGATAAAACGTATTCGGATTGTTTTGATACTTTAGAAAGAAGATATATGAGTCATTTGTGACGTGTATGAATCTAATGCACCTCAATCCGACGCATGGTGTGACTGGTATGGTTAAAAGTATCTGATATCAGTTTCAAATTGACATAAACTTTAGAAAACAACACAAGTGACATATGGATAACCATGAAAACACATTCGTATTGTTTTTATAATTTAATAAAATGATCCAAGAGTCAATTATGACATGTAAAAATCGACTACACCTCAATCTGATGCATGGTGTGACCGGTATAGCTAAAAGTTTTTGATATCACTTTCAATTTGACATAACCGTTAGAAAACATCACAACTAACATACGACAAACTGAGAAAGCCCATTTAGATTGTTTTGATACTTTAGAACCACAATCCATGATTCATCTGTGAGGTGTATGTATCTCCCTCAGCTCAATCTGACGTACGGTGTGACCAGTGTGGCTAAAAGTGTCTAATATCAGTTTCAAGTTGACATTAACTTTAGAAAAAAACACAAGTGACATACGAAAAACCAAGAAAACACATTCGGATTGTTTTCATACATTAGGACAATGACCCATGAGTCATTTGTGATGTGTATGAATAAACTGCACCACAATATGATGCACGATGTTACTAATATGGATAAAAGTGTCTAGTATCATTTTCAAATTGACATAAACTTTATTAAACAACACTACTAACATACGGAAAATTGAGAAAATGTGTTCGGATTGTTTTGATACATTAGGAAAACGATCGATGAGTCATTGGTGAGATGTACGAATTGATCGAACCTCAATCCGACGCACGATGTGACCAGTATGGCTAAATGTGTCTGATATCAGTTTGAAATAGATATAAACATTAGAAAACAATACAAGTGACATACAAAAAACTGAGAAAACGCGTTAGGATAGGTTTAATACACTAGTAAAATGACCCATGAATCATTTTTTACATGTATGAATCGACTAATCCTCAATTCGATGCACGGTGCCACCAGTATGCCTAAAAGTGTATGATATCAGTTTGAAATTGACATTAAAATTAGAAAACAAAACAAGTGACAAATGGAATACCAAGAAAATGCTTTTGCATTATTTTTATACATTAGGAAAAATATCCAAGATTCATTTTTGAGGTGTAAGAATCGACTCCACATCAATCTGATGCACGGTGGGACCGGTATGGAAAAAAGAGTTTGATATTAGTTTAAAATTGACATTAACATTAGAAAACAACAAAAGTGACATATGGAAAATAGAGAAAATAAATTTGGATTGTTTTTATACTTTAGTAAAATGATCCCTTAGTCATTTTTGATGTGTAGGAATCAACCACACCTCAATCTGATGCACGGTTTGACCAGTATGGCTAAAAGTGTCTAATATTAGTTTCAAATTGAGATAAACTTTAGAAAACAACACTACTAACATACCGGAAACTGATCAAACGCATTCGGATTGTTTTTATAATTTAGTAAAATGATCCATGAGTCATTTTTGAGGTGTAGGAATCAACCGCATCTCAATCTGACGCACGGTGTGACCAGTATGGATAAAAGTGTCTGATATCTGTTTCAAATTGACATAAACTTTAGAAAACAACACTAATGACATAAAAATACCAAGATAAAATCTTCGTATTGTTTTGATACTATAGTAAAATGATCCATGAGTTATTTGTGATGTGTATGAATCAATTTCACCTCAATATGATGCACGGTGTGAGCGGTATGGCTAAAAGTGTCTGATATCAGTTTGAAATTGACATTAACTTTAGAAAACAACACTACTGACATAATGAATACTAAGAAAACGCATTTGGATTATTTTTATATTTTAGGAAAATGATCCATGAGTTATTTGTGATGTGTAGGAATCAAATTCACCTCAATACGACACATGGTATGACCGGTATGGCTAAAAGATTCTGGTATCAGTTTGAAATTGACATTAACATTAGAAAACAAGACAAGGGACATATGGAAAATTGAGAAAACATTTTCTTATTGTATTGATACTTTAGGAAAACAATCCATGGGTCATTTTTTAGGTGTAAAAATTGACCTCACCTCAATCTAACGCACGGTCTAACCGGTAAGTGTAAAAGTGTCTGATGTCAGTTTGAAATTGACATTAACTTTAGAAAACAACACAAGTGGCTTACGGAAAACTGAGAAAATGTGTTCAGATTGTTTTGAAAATCATGGAAAGTTATCTATGATTCTTTTTTTAGGTGAACTAATTAACCACACTTCATTCCGGAGCATGGTGTGACCGGTATGGAAAAAATGTCTGATATCATTTTGAAATTGACATTAATTTTAGAAAACAACACAAGTGACATATGGAAAACTGAGAAAACGTGTTTGGAATGTTTTGATACATTAGGAGAATGATCCATGAGTCATTTGTGATTTGTATGAATTGACTGGAACTCTATTTGATGAACGGTGTGACTGGTATGGCTAAAAGTGTCTGATATGAGTTTGATTTAACATTAAATTTAGAAAACAACACTACTAACATAAGGAATACAGAGCAAACGTGTTTGGATTGTTTTTATACATTTGTAAAATGATCCATGAGTTGTTTTTGACATGTATGAATCAAACTCACCCCAATTTGATGCACAGTGTGACCGGTATGGATAAAAGTGTCTGATATCTGTTTCAAATTGACATAAACATTATAAAACAACACAAGTGACAGAGGCAAAACCGAGAAAATGCCTTATTATTGTTTTGATACTTTAGAACAATGATCCATGAGTCATTTGTGACTTGAACGAATCAATCGCACATCAATCCGGCGCATTGTGTGACCAGTAAAGCTTTTCATTAGAAAAACAATCAGTATTTATTAAATGAGATAAATCATCCAAAAACATATTGATTTTTCATAATTCCTTTCATGGTTATCAAAATGAAAACATTTGTGTTTATAATTTCCATATTTTAGTTTCACATTTCCATATTAAATAATTATTTCATATTAATGTTCTAGTTTATTTCATTGTTGTATTACTGACATAATATTTGTTTTCTTATGTAGGTGAATTTTTTTACTTGAGTTTAGATGCTTTGTTCGGCAACAAATACCGTGGATGAAAATTTTTGAGAGAGGATCAAAAATATTGAAGTTTGAAAAATTGATGTTAATAACTGTTATTGGATAGTTGTAATTTTAACCATGTAAAACATTGTTTGAAATGTATGAAGAAATGTGTTTTTTTTGGATTCATGATGTTTAGTAAATGTATGTATCTTTGTTTCTCAAAATATTGTGTGTAGGTGCTATTTTTTATAGGTGTGCAGGTACTATTTTGGGTAGCTGTGCAAGTGATGGTTTGTGCATGTGCGGGTTCTGCATGTGCCAGGGAAGGTGCCTTTATCAGCACTTTCTTAACACTGATAATAGGGCCCTTTCTCATCGCTGAAAGAAACGCTGATAAAGGTGTCCTTTATCAGTACTCAAGATAGAACCGATAAAGGCGCCCCTTTATCTGCACTTTTCGAAGAGCTGATAAAGGGGACCCCCCACCCTTTATCTTTTCCGGCATTAACAATGCTTTTATAGAACTTTTAATTTCATTTTTAGCATTGATAAAAGGCCAAATTGTAGTAGTGGGTTGTAACATTGGTAATTTTTATTTATTTCTGATATAGTTTTACTTTGATAATGATGGTGTAGTCTCCCCATGATTTGTAATAGACCCTAGCTTATAGTCGAATGCCTCTGGAATATGGAGAGGGGCTCTTGAGGTTATGTAACTAACCAAATCAGGTTACCAGGGTGTATAACTCGAGCTAGGATGTTTCATAGTTTTACATTCTTTCATTATATCATTACCTTCTTCCATAGATATATTCAAAGAAACACCTTTCAACCAAATTCAATATCCATATCATGATGGAGAATGCCATCATTGTTTTTCTATCTTCATAGTTTGTCCCTTATGTGTGGATGAATGGATATTACATTTTCTTTCATTTCATCTTCTATCAATGGTCAGAATATCATTATTTTAACATCATCTCCCAAGAACATTGGATTTATACACCTAATTCCGTAGACATATTCATTAGGGGCCATCTTGATTGTCGAGTGAAATATGTTTTTGTAAGAAAACTCAATTGGAAGAATGTATTGATCCAAAAAACATTAAAAGATATAGATAATGTTATCAATACAACCTGTAGCATTGGAATTTTTCTTTCTGTCTGACCATATGTTTGAGGATAATATAATGTTCTATAACTGAAATCTATAACCAATGCCTACTAATGACTTCATCATAAAATACACGTAAACACGATATTGTATTTAAAATAATAGAATATGGAACTCTATGAATCTATACCACTATTATAATGTATATATGGAAAAGTGATTCCCAAGAGAAATAATATCTAATAACGATGAAGTATACTAACATTGTATGTAAATCTATTACAACAAATATATAATTGATCCCTTTATATGTTTTCGGTATTCATATTAAAAAAATATAAGGTGATGTTTACCCATTTCCAACATAGTCTGGGTAATGGCTATAAAATCAGTTCAAGCATTTTTCTCAATTTCATAACTCACTAACTTACCAAACACCAATATAGAACCATTATGATATCTATATTCATGTCATCCCAATGAAAATACACTTAACCAAAACAATATATCATGGCACTTTTTGGATGAATAATGAATAATGAACTATATTCCTCCTCTAATATTTAACACTGCTAAAATTTGCAGATTGATTTTTTATATAATTCATGGATATATGAGTCTCTAAAAACACCACTTTTTTATATATTATCCAATTAAACATAAGTGTGACACTTCTATGATGTGAATTTCCAAAATCCGACATACATGGTTGCAATGAGTAAGTTAATTGTAGTCCGATAAGAAAAACATAATTTTTGTTGAATAGTAACCTACCCATTTGAATAGTAACATACCCATATTAATAGTGATATACCCAAATGAATAGTAACCTTACCTATGATAGTATGTTGACAATATTAAAGTTAAATTATGATATACCTATGCTTTGGAATAAGTAAATAAATGTTTTAAAATCATTTTTTTAATAAATTGTCATTTTAATTAAATATTAAATTATTCATATATATAAATTTAATTTTGGAAAATAGACTTAATTTTTGGATTCTGCAAGTTGAAAAATGATTGGGGTGAATTTTTTGGATTTTTTTGAAATACATGATTTTTTTAATGAATAGTAAAATACCATAATTTAAAATAATAAGAAAAATAATCTAGTTATAGAGGCATGCCTAATGTTCTGCTGATGTAAGCCCAATTGATTCAGGATCACGTGATAAAATTATTATTCTTGGTCAAGGATGACATTATCTTTTTTATCTTATGGGGAAATAAAAAAATAATGACTTTTATATTGAGAAATCCCCTCTCACCTCCACTATAAACCCCCCTCTTAATCCATATTCTCTTCACTACTCTCATGCATCGTGCCTTATCTAAATTCTGTCAAAATATTCTCCCAACCACCACTCCCACGTCCAGAATGTCGTGGTCTCATAAAAAATACCAAAACCTCTCCATTAAAGAGGCTCTCAAGGTTGTTTGGTTAAAAAGGTAAATTGCTCTTTTCATTTGATTGTCTATCCATTCAAGTTCATTTGTTTTCTTTTTATATTATTAACTATCCTTGTCCAAATGTTGTGATGACTCCAGTACCTAACTTGTATAGGATTTTTGTCATGATATTGGAATAATTAATCATCATCTATTCCTTTTATATTCCTTTTTACTACTAGAAAGAACAAAATCTGAGATGTCTCAATTTTCCACATTAAAGGACCATGGGCTTTCGATTTCTATTTTAATTCTCATTTCTGGTCATAAAACAATTTTTTTATGGTTGAACAATATTATTATATATATATATATATAATATTACCTATTTATTGTTTTTGGATCCTTTTTTACTAATGGTATTGTGTCATACAGAAAAATGAGTTCGTTGTAATCCAAACCAACAAATTACCTAAAACATTTATCCATAATGTTGTATATAGTAATTCATCCTCATACCATTTAAAAAAGATAAAGGGTCTAAAATCACACGACTTCCATGATTTGATGAATGATCTAATTCCTATAGCTTATATTTCCATTTTTTCAAGAATGTCAGCCATACATTAACGATGGTCTGTTTATTCATCCAATCGATCTACAACAAAGTTATAGACCAGCCAAAATTGCCAACTATGGGAAGAGAAATTTCTGTTATATTATGTGAATTGGAAATGTTATTCTCACCAACATTTTTGATATGATGGATCATTTGATGGTTCATTTGGTGAGAGAGATTCGACAATGTGGTCCTATAAATTATAGATGGATGTACCCCATTGAACTGTATATGATGATTTTGAAAGGGTATGTCAAAAATAAAAGTCGGCCAGAGGTTTGTATTGAAAAGAAATATATTGTTTAAAAAGTCATTGAATTTTGTACCGAATACCTATATGGTGTGGAAAACATTGGCCTTCCAAAATCTCGTCACACTAAGCATCTTGAGGGTGAAGCAATTTTTGGAAGAGAGGTTGTCAAAATCAGTATTATAGATGGGGAGCAGGCTCACTATTACGTTTTTCATAACATTTTTTACATTTACCCATATTTTGAAACCCACAATGAAATTATTAGGTGTTCGAATCCATCTAGGGATGAAAAATGGATATCAAATACACATAATCGATAGTTTATAGGATGGTTTCAGGACCATATTTTGAAGCAGTTAGATGAAAATCAAGACTCAATTTCAGAACAACTTCGTTGGCTAGCCGAAGTAGCAAGTTTGTATGTTTTATCTTATAATGCTTATTTTGTTAGAGGTTATACATTCTATACTAATGAACATGATGAAATAGTAACATGCAGAATAGTGGGGTTACACTTGTGGCTGAGGCGATGCATGTTTCCAGTGCTAAGGAAAAAAATCCAATTTATACGAATATGTCATACTTTGGAATCATCAAACGAATATGGGAGTTGGATTATATGAAAATTAATGTGCTGATTTTTCAATTCAAGTGGGTTGATAACAGGAGTTCTGTAAAAATAGATGAATTAAGATTAATGAATGTTGATTTCTGTAATGAAGTGGAGAAAGACAAACCATTTATAATGGCATCACAGGAAGTACAATTATTTTTAGTTCAAGACCCCGCAAACCTATATTTGTCAACTATTATGTTATCGACCAAAACAACTGAATGGCCATATGAAAGTTAAATGGAGGATGAACCTTTTATAGGTACTTCATAATCATTTTTCTGCGGTCCCATGTAGATGGCATTTTTTATGTCAGAGGAGACCACAATGATGTGATCTACATAGTCGACAGAGGAGTCAAATATCTTAAGCCTTTAAAGAAAAAAAAATAGAGTACAATAGTTAGGTTATTTGTTTATTGTAATATACATTGTGTTGTGTTAGGTTATTATCTTTATAATGCTACTTTTATGTAATCTAAATTAAATGTTAACCCACTTCTGTAGATAATGAATTCTGCACCAGCTGATGCACCCAATCCCGAGGAACAAAAGGTCTCTCAACCACCTACTGGTGGTCCCAGTGCAGAGCAACAATAGGTTTCTCAACCAGCTGCTGGTGGTCTCAGTGCAGAGCAATAACAAGTTTCTCAACCTATTTTTGTTTGTCCTAGTGTTGATGCTAGTGCTCCAGAGAAAGATATTGATGATACTTCTGAGGAAATTTTAGGAAATGAAACCCTGAAAGCGCAAAAAAAAAACAAGAGCACCGTAGTTTGCCAATGTTAGCAAAAATACTTAGTCAAAAGAAAAAATAATCAAATTTGATGTGGTATGGAATAAGCAAGGCCAATAAGTTAACTCCAACAAAGGCATCTTTAGTATCTTCATTGGAATCGTCACTAGACAACACATGTTGATTGATGTACAGTCGTGGCACCATGTTGTTACTGGTCTTAAGACACTAGCGTGGGAAGAGATTATGGTAACATTATGATATCATTTTTTTATTTATTAAAATAAAATACAAAAACATTGACTTACTCTTCATTTTCCATTGCATAGTGCATTTATAGTAGATTCCTCGCACAATGAATATGTATTAAGAGTTCCAGGAAGGGTTCATAGAGGTTTCTGCACAATTTTTACTAAATATCATCTTAAAGATGCTGAAAAGAAAAATCAAGTCTCACACACCTCCTCTTTTTTCACACTTGACATACCATGGCACGTGGGATGAAATTATCAAACGTCATGGGAAGAAGACTTTTCAGGTACATTGTGTGGGGTAATACATTGTTTGACATTTCTTGTATTCATCACATTGATTGGAGGTTTTTTATTTATGAAACAACAACTAAGTGTGGATAGTAAAAAATGTGTAGTAGAACCAGCATACCCTTACCGAAAACCAAGGATGGGGTATGATTCACTTGAGAAAAAATTGGTATGTCGTTTAAATCTAATGTACTACTTATATGTGAAATAAAACAACACCATAACCATGTTCATTTGTTAATATACAGATTGATGAATTGAAATAGAAATCCAAATCCATCCCATGCCATGTGCTATGGAAGGAGGGTCGTGTAAATAAAGAGGGGATACTGATAAATGAAAACACAAAAAAATTGTGGGAGACATGTGTATGTATGACATAATATAAGTTTGATTTCTTTTAAATTGCTATTACATTACAATTACTACTTATTTTTCTATATTTTTAATCTGACATAGTAACAGGAATCAACAACACCCGCACCAGATGCAGACAAACATTCAGTAGCCTTAAAGCGGCCAGACAAGTATGGTCACGTTAGAGGTGTGGGTTTTGGGGTGACACCCCAAACATATTTTCAAAAAAAACAAGAGGAGGATGAAAATGAAAAAATGGAATTGTTGTATGAAAAATTATATATTTTTTCAAATGAATTACAATACTAGATAGATATGATAAAAACATTGATGGGGGAGAGATAAAGAGAGGATACAACTCTACAACAACCTGTGCGTGATGATCCCACCCCACCCCCACCAGCTTTGAGGCAATCCATTCCCCTAAAAAATCTCACATAGCTGATGTAATAAATGTTTTAATAATTGTTTCTGTGAAATTTGATTCACATAGACACTGATACGTTTCATATAATAATATTCTACATGTTGAAAATTACTATGATTTATCTCTATAAACTCCAACCTATCGCCTTGTAGTAAGGGACATAGTGTTAAATACATAGAACAACATGATACACAAGAGACAGCTTCCAACATATCATTTCGGAGTGTCAATTAATGTATCTAATGAGCCGTGTGCTGAGATACCTATTCCAAATGATGATGAAGACATTCATATGGTTGAACAAGCTATTGGAACATTCATCACATGGATGTTAATAAACCAGGATCCCTGATGAGGTACTTTCAAAAATAATTATGTGTTTATTTAAAATATTTATTAATCCTTAGTGTATTTATATTTTTTCAGTAATATAATGACTGTCTCAAAATCTCATATTCAAAAGATGATATAGATGTGTTTATGAATGAATGGGTAACATACCTGATGGAAGACTGTACACAAATAAGATGAAGGTGAATTCCAACTAATCTTATCCATATTTGATCATTGATATCTTCCCTGTTGACACTTATTGAGCATATATGATCACCCTTTATTATGTTTTATATCCTTAAGATATGAAGAATGGTTTTAGAAATGGTTTGTCTTTATAGTAAAGCATAACTTATTAGACTACATTGGTCGATAGTGTGGAAGTCGACTGATGCATAGTCATTCAGTCCACTCACGAGCATCATAAAATCATGATGGGAACAAATATCTTGGTTTTTTAATTTTCTAAATTTATTTTCCCTTATATGTGGGTGGGGGTGTCCAAGAAGGAGGGGGTGTCCAGGAGTGGAGGGTGTCTAGAAGGGGGTGTGACCAAGAGGGAGTGGGGTGTCCATGGGGGTGTCCAGGAGGGGAGGGAGATCTCTTAAACCAATTATAAGGAGGAAATCCTCTATGTCACACTTCACCAATCCCTATATGTAATATCCTACTCATCTCACACTCCAAGACTCTTATATATCCTTAAGAGGTTGTTCCCCATCATACGTGATATATAGAACTATATTATCCATCTTATTTAGGCCTAAGACTCTAATATATACTCAAATAGACATAGAAAACCTATCTACACTATAAAAATATCATTCAAAACCTGATCCTCTCGTAAACACAACTACAAACCTCACCGACGTGCAGAAATAATCTCTGGATGATCAAAAAATCACAAACATTCAATAGAACCCTCGCTATTTCTCTTGGTGGACAAAAAACACCTTATGTATTTACCTTAGACGCTCTTTATTTCTGTGCCATTCACTAGAACACATATACACATTCCTGAAACATTGATCCATGAGTAATTTGTGAGGTGTATGAATCAAATGCACCTAAATTCGATGCACGGTGTGACCAGTATGGCTAAAAGTGTCTCATATCAATTTCAAAATGACATAATCTTTAGAACACAACACAAGTGACAAACAGAAAACCGAGAAATCATGTTTGGATTGTTTTGATTCTTTAGGGAAATGATCCATGAGTCATTTGTGACATGTATGAATCAAGCACACCACAATTTGATGCATGGTGTGACTAGTATGGCTAAAAGAGTCTAACATCAGTTTCAAATTGACATAAAATTTAGAAAAAAACACAACTGAGTCATGGAAAACCGAGAAAATGTGTTTGGATTGTTTTGATACGACAAGAAAATGATTCATGAGTCATTTGTGACATGTAAGAATAAACCACACCTCAATCTGATGCACGGAGTGAGCGTTATTGCTAAAAGTTTCTGATATCAGTTTGAAATTGAAAGTAACTTTATAAAACCACACAGGTGACAAACGGGAAACCGATAAAATGCATTCACATTGTTTTGATACTTTAGGAAAATGATCCATGAGTTATTTGTCAGGTGTAAGAATCGACCGCATCTCAATCTGACGCATGGTGTGACCAGTATGGCTAAAAGTGTCTGATATCAGTTTGAAATTGACATTAACTTTAGAAAGCAACATAAGTGACATAAGAAAATCTGAGAAAACCCGTTCGGATTGTTTTGATACGTTTGGAAAATGATCCATGATTCATTTGTGATGTTTACCAATTAGCCGCACCTCAATCTGACGCAAGGTGTGATCGGTATGGCTAAAAGGGTCTTATATCAGTTTGAAATTGACATTTACATTGGAAAACAACACTACTAACATATGTATTACAAAGGAAATGTGTTCATATTGTTTTGATACATTAGGAAAATGATCCATGAGTCATTTTTGACGTGTATGAATCAACTACACCTTAATATGACGCATGGTGTGATCGGTATGGCTAAAAGTGTCTGATATCAGTTTGAAATTAACATTAACATTAGAAAACAACACTACTGACATACTGAATACTGGTGAAACACATTAGGATTGTTTTGATATTTTAGGTAAATGATCCGTGAGTCATTTGTGATGTGTAAGAATCAACCACACCTCAATATAACACATGGTGTGACCGGTATGGCTAAATGTGTCTACTATCAGTTTGAATTTGACATTAACTTTAGAAATTAACACAAGTGACATATGGAAAACTAAGAAAAAACATTCTGATTGTTTTCATACCTTAGGAAGACAATCCATGAGTCATTTTTGAGGTGTATAAACCAACCACACCTCAATCCGATCACGGTGTTTACGGTATTGCTAAAAGTGTCTGATATCAGTTTCAAATTGACATTAACATTAGAAAACAACACTGGTGACATACAGAAAACTGAGCAAACACATTCGGATTGTTTTTATACATTAGAAAAAATATCCATCAGTCATTTTTGAGCTTAATGAATCTACATCATCTTAATATGATGCATGGGGTGACCAGTATTGCTTAAAGTGTCTGATATCAATTGGAAATTGACATTATCTTTAGAAAACAACACAAGTGTCATACAGAAAATTGAGAAAATGTGTTCAGATTGTTTTGATACTTTAGGAAAACAATCCATGAGTCATTTTGGACGTGTACGAATCAATCACACCACAATCCGATGCACAGTGGGATCAGTATGGCTAAAAGAGTCTGATATCATTTTTAAATTGACATAAACTTTAGAAACCAACAATACTAACACATGGAAAATTGTGAAAACACTTTAGTATTATTTTGATACATTAAGAAAATGATCCATGAATCATTTTTGGGGAGAAAAGATCAACCACAACTCAATCCGACGCACGGTGTGACCAGTATGGCTAAAAGTGTCTGATATCAGTTTCAAATTGGCATAATATTTAGAAAACAACTCATGTGACATACAGAAAACTGAGCAAACATGTTTGGATTGTTTTGATACATTAGGAAAACGATCCTTGAGTCATTTCTGACAAGTAAGAATCAAACGCACCTCAATCTGACGCACGGTATGACCAGTATGACTAAAAGTGTTTCATATCAGCTTAAAATTGACATAAACATTAGAAAATAACACATGTGACATATGGAAAGATGAGAAAATGAGTTCGGATTCTTCTGATACATTAGAATAATGATAAATGTGTCATTTGTGACGTGTAAGAATCAACTGCATCTCAATCTGACACATGGTGTGACATGTATGGCAAAAAGTGTCCGATATCAGTTTCAAATTGACATAAACCTTAGAAAACAACACTACTAACATACGGAAAACTGAGAAAACCTATTAATACTGTTATGATAATTTATAACAATGATCCTTGAGTCATTTCTAACGTTTAATAATCTACCGAACCTCAATCCAATGAATGGTGTTACTGGTATGGCTAAAAGTGTCTGATATCAGTTTCAAATTGACATTAACATTAGAAAACAACACAAGTGACATACAGAAAACCAAGAATATGCATTCCAATTGTTTTGATACTTTAGGAAAACAATCCACAAGTCATTTTTGATGTGTATTAATAAACCACAACTAAATCCGATGCACGGTGTTACCAGTATGGCTAAATGTGTCAGATTTCATTTTCAATTTGACATAAAATTTATAAAACCTCACTACTAACATTTTAAAACCGAGAAAATTCATCTGGATTGTTTTGATACTTTAGGAAAATGCTCCATGGGTCATTGGTGAGATGTAAGAATTGAAAAAACATCAATATGACACACGGTGTGATCGATATGGCTAGAAGTGTCTGATATCATTTTGAAATTGACATAAACTTTAGAAAACAACACAAGTGACATATAGAAAACCAAGAAAACGTCTTCATATTATTTTAATACTTTAGGAAACTGATCTATGAGTTTTTGTTGATGAGTACGAATTGACCACACCTCAATCTGATGCATGGTGTGATCTATATGGCTATAATTGTATGATATCAGTTTGAAATTGACATTAACTTTAGAAAACAGCACATGTGATAAATGGAAAACCAAGAAAATGTGTGCAGATTGTTTTGATACATTAGGAAAATGATCCATGAGTAATTTTTGAGGTTTACAAATTGACCTCACCTCAATCCGATGAATGGTGTGACTGGTATGGATAAAAGAGTCTGATATCAGTTTGAAATAGAATTAACTTTAGAATACAACACAAGTGACATACATAAAACTGATAAAACGCATTCGGATTGTTTTAATACTTTAGGAAAATGATCCATCAGTCATTTGTGACATGTACGAATCAACCGAACCTCAATCCGACACACAGTGTGATGGGTATGGCTAAAAGTGTCTGATATCACTTTCAAATTGACATAAACTTTAGAAAAAAACACTACTAACATATGTAAAACTAAGAAAACGCATTCAGATTGTTTTGAAACATTAGGAAAACGATCCATGAGTAATTTTTTAGGTGTACAAGTCGTCCTCACCTCAATCCGACTAATGGTGTAACCGGTATGGACAAAAGTGTCTAATATCATTTTCAAATTAACATAGACATGAGAAAACAACACTATTGACGTACGGAATACTGAGCAAATGTGTTCGGATTGTTTGTATACTTTTGGAAAATGATCCATTAGTCATTTGTGTCATGTAAGAATCAACTGAACCACAATTTGACACACGGTGTAAGCGGTATGGCTAAAAGTGTCTGATATCAGTTTGAAATTGACATTAACTTTAGAAAACAACACTATTGACATATGGAATACTAAGAAAATGCATTTAGATTGTTTTGTTACCTTAGGAAAACAATCCATGAGTCATTTGTGACGTGTAAAAATCAACCTCACCTCAATCTGATGCACGGTGTGACCGGTATGACTAAAAGTGTCTGATTTAAGTTTGAAATTGACATTAACTTTAGAAAACAACACAAGTGACATACAAAAATCCAAGCAAATGGATTCGTACTGTTTCTATACATTGGGAAAACAGTCCATGAGTCATTTTTAAGGTGTATGAATTGACCTCACCTCAATCCAACACATGGTGTGACCGGTATGGCTAAAAGTGTCCGATATAATTTTAAAATTGATATTAACTTTAGAAAACCACACAAGTGACATACGGAAATCGAAGAAAACACATTCGGATTGTTTTGATACTTCTTGGAAAACTATCTGTGAGTCAATTTAGAGGTGGAAGAATTGACCACACCTCAATACGATGCACGGTGTGACCAGTATGGCTAATATTGTCTGATATCAGTGTTAAATTGACATTAACTTTAGAAAAAAACACAAGTGACATATGAAAAACTAAGAAAATGTGTTCGGCTTGTTTTGATACATCCATAGAATGATCCAGGAGTCATATTTGTTGTGTACGAATTGACCTCACCTCAATCCGACACAAAGTGTGACCGATATGGATAAAAGTGTCTGATATCTATTTGAAATTGACATTAACTTTAGGAAACAACAATTCTAACATAAATAATACCAATAAAATGTGTTTGTATTGTTTTGATACTTTAGGACAATGATCCATGAGTTATTTTTGACATTTACAAATAAACCTCACCTCAATCCGGCGCATGGTGTGACCAGTATGGCTAAAAGTGTCTGATATCAGTTTCAAATTGACATAAACATTAGAAAACAACACATTTGACATATGGAAAACCGATCAAACGCATTCAGATTGTTTTGATACTTTGGGAAAATGATGAAAGATTCATTTGCGATGTGTACGAATCAACCACACCTCAATCCGATGCATGGTGTGATTGGTAAATCATTTCATTAGATAAAGGATAAGTATTTATTAAATGAGATAAATCATCCAAAAACATATTTAGTTTACATTATTCCCTTTCATTGTTATTAGAATGAAAACATATGAGATTATCATTTCCATATTTTAGTTTCACACTTCCATATTAATGTATTCATTCATATTAATGTTTTAATTTATTTCATTATTGTATTACTAACATAATATTTTTTTTCTTATGTAGATTAATTTTTTTCATTGATTTTGGATGCTTTGTTCGACAACAAATATAGTGGAAGACAATTTTTGAGAGAGGATCACATATATCAAATGATGAAACATTAATTTTTATAACTTTTGTTGGATAATTTTAATTGTAACCATGTAAAACATTGTTTGAAATGTATATAGTAGTGTGTTTTTTGTATTCATGATGTTATGTAAATGTATATAGCAATGTTTGTCAAAATATTATGTACAGGTGTCGTTTCATACCGGTGTGCCGGTGCTATTTTTTGTAGGTCTGCTAGTGCTAGTTTTTGCAGGGTCTGGTTCTGCAGGTGCAGGGGAAGGTGCCTTTATCAGCGCTTTTTAAATGCTGATAATAGGGCCCTTCATCAGTGCTCAAAAAAGCACTCATAAAGGTTTCATTTATCAGCGCTCAAGATAGCACTGATAAAGGCACCCCGTTATCAGCATTAAAAAAGCGCTATTAATGTTGGAATAGATAAAGAGGGGGCCTTTGTCAGTGCTCTGAAACTCCCTGATAAATACGACCTTTATGAGCGTTAAAAAAATCACTGATAAAGGGTGTCCTTTATTAGTTTGTTTTTAGCGCTGATAAAGGTAGCCTTTATGAGCACTTTTCGGAGCGCTGAAAAAGTGGACCCCCACTTATCTTCTCCGACATTAATAGCACTTTTCTAGCACTATTAATGTCGGATTTTAGAAGTGATAAAAGGCCAAATTGTATTAGTGGGTTGTAACATTGCTAATTTTTATTTATTTTCGCTATAGTTTTACTTTGATAAAGATGGTTCAGTCTCCATATGATTTATAATAGACCCTATCTTATAGTCAAATGCCTCTGGAATATGCGGAGGGGCACTTGAGGTTATGTAACTCACCAAATCGGGTTACCAGGGTGTATAACTCGAGCTATGTTGTTTCACAATTTTACATTCATTCCATATTTCATTACCTTCTACCATAGATAAATTCAAAGAAACACCTTTCAACCAAATTCAAAATCCATATCATGATGGAGAATTCCATCATTGTTTTCCTATCTTCATAGTGTTTCCCTTATGTGTGGATGAATGAATATTACATTTTTTTCATTTCATCTTCTATCAATGGTCAGAATATTATTATTTTAACAACATCTACCATGAACATTGGATTTGTACACCTAATTCCATAGACATATTCATTAGGGGCCATCTGGATTCGCGAGTGACATATATTTTTGTAATAAAAATCAATTGGAGGAATGTATTGATCCAAAAAACATTAAATGTTATAGATAATGTTATCAACGCATCCTACAGATTTTGAATATTTCTCTCAGTCTTACCATCTGTTTGAGGATAATATAATGTTCTAAAACTATAATCAATAAACAATGCATACTAATGATTTCATAATAAAATACACATAAACACATGATTGTATTTAAACTAACAGAATATTTAACTCTATGAATCTATGCCACTTTCATAATGTATATATGTAAAAGTTATTACCAAGAGAAATAATATCTAATAACGGTGAAGTATACTAACATTTTATATAAATCTATTACAACAAATATATTATTGATCCCTTTATATGTTTTTAGGATTCATATTTATAAAATATAAGGTGATGTTTACCCATTTCCAACATGGTCTGGGTAATGGCTATATAATCAATTTAAGCATTTTTTTCAATGTCTTAACTCAATAACTTACCAAACATCAATATAGAAACATTATGATATCTATATTCATGTCATCACAATGAAAATAAACTTTCCCAAAACTATATATCATAGTATTTTTGGGATGAATAATGAATAAAGAACTATATGCCTCCTCTAATATTTAACACCCCTAAAATTTACAAATTGATTTATTATATATTGCATGGATATATGATTCTCTACGAACAACACTTTTTTATAGCCTAGCCAATTAAACATAAGTGTGTCACTTCTGTGATGTGAATTTCGAAAATCCAACATAAACGGTTGCAATGAATAAGATAAATGTAGTCCGATAAGAAAAATATATTTTTTTGTGAATTGTTACCTACCCTTTTAAATAATAACATACCCTTATAATATTGATATACCCTAATGAATAGTAATCTTACCTGTGATAGTATATAAATAATATTAATGTGAATGTATGATATACCTTTGCTTTGGAATAAGTAAATAAATGTTTTAAAATCAGTGTTTTTTGTATAAATTATGATTTTAATTAAATATTAAATTAATCATATATAGAAAATTCTTTTTGAAAAATAGACTTAATTTTGGGATTCTATAAGTCGAAAAATGGTTGGGGTGAAATATTGGGATTTTTTTGAAATTCCGGAATTTTTTATGAATAATAAAATACCATAATTTACAAAATAAGCTAAATAAGCTAGTTATAGAGTAATGCCTAATGTTCTACTGATGTAAGCCCAATTGGTTCTAGATCACATGATAAAATTACTATTCTTGGTCAAGGATGACTGTAAATTCTTTATATTATGTTGAAATAAAAAAATAATGAAATTTTTATTGAGAAATCCCATCTCTCCTGCACTATAAACCCCCCCCCCCCCTCTTACTCCATATTCTATTCACTCCTCTCAAGCATCGTTCCTTTTCTAAATTCTGTCAAAATATTCTCCCAATTACCTCTCCCACGTCTAGAAATTCATGGTCTCCTAAAAAGAACAAAACCTCTCAATTAAAGAGGCACTCAAGGAAGTTTGGTTCAAAAGGTAAATTACTATTTTAGTTTGTTTGTCTTTCCTTTCAAGTTCATTTGTTTTCTTTTTATATTATTAAATATCCTTGTCCAAATGTTGTGATGAATCCAATACCTATATTGTACTGTATTTTTATCAGTATATTGGAATAATTTTTCACTATCTCTTCCTTTTACATTCTTTTATATATAAAACTATATTATCCATCTTATTTAGGCCTAAGACTCTAATACCTACTCAAATAGCCCAAGAAAACCTAACAATGCTATAAAAATCTCATACCAAACCTAATCCTATCATACACACAACTAAAAACCTCACCTCCATGGAGACATAATATCTGGATGATCACAAAATCACAAATATTCAATAGAACCCTCACTCTATCTCTTGGTGGATAAAAAACACCTTATTTATTTACCTAGTTTGATCTTGATTTCAAACCCTCTCACAGGAAAACATATACTCATGCATGAAATAACGATCCACAAGTCATTTTTGACGTTTACGAATCGACCACACCTCAATCCAAAGCACGATGTGACTGGTATGGCTAAAAGTTTCTGATATTAATTTCAAATTGACATAAAATCAGAAAACAACACAAGTGACATACGAAAAACCCATCAAACACATTTCGATTGTTTTGATACTTTAGGACAACGATCCATGAGTCATTTTTGACATATAAGAATCAACCGCACCTCAATTCAATGCACGTTGTGACCAGTATGGCTAAAAGTGTCTGATATCAGTTTCAAATTGACAAAATCATTAGAAAATAACACAAGTGATGCACATAAAACATAGAAAACGTATTCATATTTTTTTTTGATATGTTAGGAAATCAATTCATGAGTAATTTTTGACTTATATGAATCAACAGCACCTTAATCCGATGCACGGGGTGAGCGGTTTGACTAAAAGTGTCTGATATTAGTTTGAAATTTACATTAACTTTAAAAAACAACACAAGTGACATACAGAAAACCAAGAAATCACGTTTGGATGGTTTTGATACATTAGGAAAACGATTTATGATTCATTTGTGGGTGTACCAAATGACCGCACCTTAATCCGATGCACGGTGTGACCAGTATGGCTAAAACTGTCTAATATCAGTTTGAAATTGATATTAACATTAGAAAACAACAAAAGTGACATACAGAAAACCAAGAAAACGTGTTTGGATTGTTTTGATACATTTTTTCAACGATCCATGAGTCATTTTTGATGTTTATGAATTGATCGTACCTCAATCTGATGCACGGTGTGATCGGTATGGCTAAAAGTGACTGCTATCAGTTTGAAATTGACATTAACATTATAAAACAACACTAATGACATACGGAATACCAAGTAAATGCATTAAGATTGTTTTTATACTTTATTACAACAATACATGAGTCATTTTTGACGTGTATGAATCAACTACACCTTAACCCCATGCACGGTGTGATCGGTATGACTAAAAGTGTCTGATATTAGTTTGGAATTGACATTAACTTTAGAAAACAACACTACATACATAAGGAATATTGAGAAAACAAATTCTGATTATTTTGATATTTTAGGACAATGATCCATGAGTCATTTGTGACGTGTAAGAATCAACCACACCACATTCCGACGCACGGTGTGACCGGTATGGCTAAATGTGTCTCCTATCAGTTTCAAATTGAAATTAACATTAGAAAACAACACAAGTGACATACGAAAAACCAAGAAAACACATTCTTATTATTTTAATAATTTATGAAAACAATCCATGAGTCATTTTTGAGGTTTATGAATCGACCACACCTCAATCTGATGCACAGTGTTACCGATATGGCTAAAAGTGTCTGATATTAGATTCAAATTGAAATTAACTTTAGAAAACAACATAAGTGACATACAGAAAACCAACAAAACGCATTCGGATTGTTTTGATACTTTAGTAAAACTATCCATGGGTCATTTTTGAGGTTTAAGAGTCGATCGAACCTCAATCCGACGCACGGTGTGACCGGTATTGCTAAAAGTGTCTGATATCAGTTTGAAATTGACATTAACATTAGAAAACAACACAAGTGACATATGGAAAACCATGAAAATGTGTTCATATTGTTTTGATACATTAGGAAAATTATCCATGAGTCAATTTCGATGTGTATAAATCAACTATTCCTCGATCTGATGCATGGTGTCATCTGTATGGCTAAAAGAGTTTGAAATCAGTTTCAAATTGACATAAACTTTTGAAAACAACAATACAAACATACAGAAAACTGATCAAAGGCTTTCAGATTGTTTTGATACATTAGGAAAATGATCCATGATTCATTTTTGAGGTGTAAAAATCAACCCCACCTCAATCTGATGCATGGTTTGACCGGTATGCCTAAAAGTCTCTGATATCAGTTACAAATTGACATAATCTTTAGAAAACAGCAAAAGTGACATATGGAAAACAAAGAAAACGGGTTTGGATTGTTTTGATATATTTGGAAAAGGATCCATGAGGCATTTTTAACGTGTATGAAATAACTGTACCTCAATTCGATGCACAGTGTGACCGTATGGAGAAAAGTGTCTGATATCAGTTTCAAATTGACATAAACATTGGAAAACAACACAAGAGACCTACGAAAAACTGAGAAAAAACGTTTGAATTGTTTTTATACTTTAGTACAATGATCCATGAGTCATTTTTGATGTGTAAAAATCGACATCACATCAATCTGATGCACGGTGTGACTGGTATGGCTAAAAGTGTCTGTTATCTGTTTTAAATTGACATAAACTTTAGAAAACAACACTACTAACATACTAAAAACCAAGAAAACCTGTTCATACTTTTTTGATACTTTAGAAAAATTAACTATGATTCATTTATGAGGTTTATGAATATACCACACCTTAATCCAACGAACGATGTGACTTCTATGGCTAAAAGTGTCTGATTTTAGTTTCAAATTGACATTAACTTTAGAAAACAACACAAGTGACTTATGAAAAACCAATCAAACACGTTCAGATTGTTTTTATACATTAGGAAAACAATCCATGAGTCATTTTTGACATGTATGAATAAAAATCACCTCAATCCGACACACGATGTTACCGTTATGGCTAAAAGTGTCTGATTTGAGGTTCGAAATTGACATATCATTTAGAAAACAACATTACTAACATATGTAAAACTGAGAAAATGCATTCGGATTGTTTTGATACATAAGGAAAACGATCCATTAGTCATTGTTGAGATGTTAGGATTAAACATACCACAATCTGGCGCATGGTGTGACCATTATGGATAAAAGTGTCTGGTATCAGTTTGAAATTGACATAACTTTAGAAAACAACACAATGTCATACGGAAAACCAAGAAAATGTATTCAGATTGTTTTAATTCTTTAGGAAACTGATCCATGAGTAATATTTGATGTGTACAAGTCATCCACACCTAAATCTGATGCACGATGTGACCGGTATGGCTAAATGTTTCTGATATCAGTTTGAAATTGACAATAACTTTAGAAAACAACACAAGTGATAAAAGGAAAATCGAGCTAACACATTTGGATTGTTTTGATACTTTAGGAAAAAGATCCATGATTTAATTTCGAGGTGTACGAATCAACCACACTTCAATCTAATGCACGGTGTGACCGATATGTCCAAAAGAGTCAGATTTCAGTTTGAAATTGACATTAACATTAAGAAACAACACAAGTGACATATGGAAAATCAAGAAAATGAATTCAGATTGTTTTGATACTTTTGGAAAATGATCCATGAGTCATATGTGATGTGTAAGAATCAACCACACATAAATCTAACACATAGTGTGACCGATATGGCTAAAAGTGTCTGATATCAGTTTCAAATTGACACACACTTAAGAAAACAACAGTATTAACATACGGAAAACTGAGAAAACATGTTCGGATTGTTTTGATACATTAGTAAAACTATCCATGAGTCATTTTTGAGGTTTAAAAAGCATCCTCACCTCAATCTGACATATGGTGTGACCGGTATGGATAAAAGTGTCTCAAATCAGTTACAAATTGATATAAACATGGGAAAACTACACTACTGACATAAGAAATACTGATCGAATGCATTCAGATTGTTTTTATACTTTAGGAAAAAGATCCTTGAGTCATTTTTGATGTGTAATAATCAACTGCTCCTCAATCCGATGCACAGTGTGAGAGGTATGGCTAAAAGTATCTGATATCAGTTTTGAATTGACATTAACTTTAGAAAACAACAATACTGACATACGGAATACTAAGAAAAGACATTCGGATTGTATTGAAATTTTATGACAACGATCCATGAGTCATTTTTTATGTGTACGAATCAACTGCACCTCAATCTGACGAATGGTGTGACTGGTGTGGCTAAAAGTGTCTGATATCAGTTTGAAATTAGCATTAATTTTAGAAAACAACACAAGTGACCTACGGAAAACTGAGCAAAGGCATTCGTATTGTTTTTATACTCTAGGAAAACAATCCATGAGTCATTTGTGAGGTGTATCAATCGACAGAACCTTAATCTGACACTCTGTGTGACTGGTATGGATAAAAGTGTCTGATATAAGTTTGAAATTGACATTAACTTTAGAAAACAACACAAGTGACGTATGGAAAACTGAAAAAATGCATTCGAATTGTTTTGATAATTCTGAAAAATGATCCATGAGTCATTTGTGAGGTGAATGAATTAACCACATCACAATCCGAAGCACGATGTGACCGGTATGGATAAAAGTGTCTTATATCATTTTTAAATTGACATTAACTATAGAAAACAACACAAGTGACATATGGATAAATGAGAAAATGTGTTCATATTGTTTTGGTACTTTAGGAGAATGATCCATGAGTCATTTGTGATGTGTACGAATTGACAAAACCTAAATCCGACACATGTTGTGATCAGTATGGATAAAAGTGTCTGATATCTGTTTTAAATTGGAATTAACTTTAGAAAACAACACTACTAACAAAAGGAATACAAATCAAACTTGTTCAGATTGTTTTGATACTTTAGGACAAAGATCTATGAGTCATTTTTGACGTGTACGAATCAACTGCACCTCAATCCAACGCACGTTGTGACTTATAAGGCTAAAAGTGTCTAATATCAGTTTTAAATTGACATTAAATTTAGAATAAAAAACACATGTGACATACGGAAAACTGAGCAAACACATTTGGGTTGTTTTGATACTTTCAGAAAACGATCCATGAGTCATTTGTGACATGTATGAATCAACCACACCTCAATTTGATGCACTATGTGACCGGTAAAGATTTTCATTAGATAAAGAATTATTATTTATTAAATGAGATAAATCATCCAAAAACATATTGTTTTTATATTATTCCCTTTCATTATTATCATTATGAAAACATTTGAGATTATCATTTTCATATTTTAGTTTCACATTTCAGAATTAATGTATTCTTTCATATTAATGTTTTTATTTTATTTCATTATTGAATTACTACCATATTATTTGTTTTATTATGTTGGTGAATTTTTTTCCTTGAGTTTGGATTCTTTACTCGACAACAAATACCGTGGACGATATGTTTTGATAGAGGATCACAGGTATAAAAGGATGAGACATTAATTTTTATAACTGTTGTTAGATAATTTTAATTGTAACCATGTTAAACATTGTTTGAAATGTATATAGCAGTGTGTTTTTTTTCTATTCATGATGTTATGTAAATTTATATAGCATTGTTTGTCAAAATATTATGTGCAGGTGTTGTTTTGTACAGGTGTGCAGGTGCTATTTTGTATATGTGTGTAGGTGCTGGTTTGTGCAGGTGTTGGATCAGCAGGTGTAGGAGAAGGTTCCTTTATCATCTCTTTTTAGCACTGATAATAGGGCCCTCCATCACCGCTAAAAAAAATTTCCGATAAAGGTGTTTTTTATCAGCGCTCAAGATAGCTATGAAAAATGCACCCTTATATCACCTCTAAAAAAGCGCTGTTAATGCAGGCATAGTTAAAGGGGGGTCACCTTTTTCAGTGCTCCGAAAAGTGCTCATAAAGGTGACCTTTATCAGGGTTAAAAATGCACTGATAAAGGGTGTCCTTTATTAGTGTGTTTTTTAGCGCTGATAAAGGTCTCCTTTATCACCACTTTTTGGAGCACTGATAAAGGGGACCCCCCCCCCCCCTTTATCTCTTCCGGCCTTAAAAGCACTTTTCTAGCACTCTTAATGTCGTTTTTAGCATTGATAAAATGCCAAATTGTATTAGTGGGTTGTAAAAATGGTAATTATTATTTATTTCCGATATAGTTTTACTTTGATAAAGATGGTGTAGTCCCCCCATGATTTATAATAGACCCTATATTATTGTCTAATGCCTCTAAAATATCGGGAGGGGAACTTGAGGTTATGTAACTAACCAAATCGGGTTACCAGGGAGTAGAACTCAAGCTAGGATGTATCAAAGTTTTACATTCATTCCAAATATTATTACCTTCTTCTAAAGATAAATTCAAAGAAACACCTTTCAACCATATTGAAAATCCATATCATGATGGATAATGCCATCATTGTTTTTCTATCTTCATAGTGTGTCCCTTATGTATGGATGAATAAATATTAAATTTTCTTTCATTTCATCTTCTATCAATGGTCAAAATATCATTATTTTAACAACATCTTTCAAGAACATTGGATTTCTACACCTAATTACATAGACATATTCATTAATGTCCATCTGGATTCTTTAGTGAAATATAGTTTTATAAGAAAAATCTATTGGAGGAATGTATTGATCCAAAAATCATTAAAAGATATAGATAATGTTATCAATACATCTTTTATCTTTTGAATTCTTCTCTCAGTCTTACCATCTATTTGAGGATAATATAATGTTCTAAAACTAAAATCTATAATCGATTCCAAATAATGACTTCATCATAAAATACACATAAACATGATATTGTATTCAAAATAATAGAATATTGAACTCTATGAATCTATACCAATTCCATAATGTATATATGTAAAATTGATTCCAAATAGAAATCATATCTAATAATGATGAAGTATACTAAACTTGTATGGAAATCTATTACAACAAATATAGAATTAATCCCTTTATATGTTTTCAGGATTCATATTAAAAAAAATATAAGGTGATGTTTACCCATTTCCAACATTGTCTGGGTAATGGCTATAGAATCACTTTAAGAATTTTTCTCAATGTCTTAACTCACTAACTTACCAAACACCAATATAGAAACATTATGATATCTATATTCATGTCATCCCAACGAAAATACAGTTTCCCAAAACTATATACCATGGTACTTTTCGGTTGAATAATGAATAATGAACTATATGCCTCCTCTAATCTTTAACACTGATAAAATTTACAAATTGATTTATTATATAATTCATGGATATATGAATCTCTACGAACACCACTTTTTTATAGCCTATCCAATTAAACATAAGTGTGTCACTTCTGTGATGCAAATTTTGAAAAGCTGACATACACAGTTGCAATAAGTTAGTTAATGGTAGTCCTATAAGAAAAACTTAATTTTTTGTGAATAGTTATCTACCCATTTGAATAGTAGCATACCCTTATGAATAGTGATATACCATAATGAATAGTAACCTTACATATGATATTATATAAATAATATTAAAGTGAAAGTATGATATACCTATGCTTTGAATAACTAAATAAATGTTTTAAAATCATTGTTTTTTGTATAAATTGGGATTTTGATTTAATATTAAATTAATCATATATAGAAAATTATTTTTGACAAATAGACTAAATTTTTGGATTCTATAAGACGAAAAATGGTTGGTGTGAATTTTCGGGATTTTTTTGAAATACTTGAATTTTTGATAAATAGTAAAATATCGTAATTTACAAAATAAGATAAATAAGCTAGTTATTGATTCATGCCTAATGCTATGCTGATGTAAGCCCAATTTGTTCAGGATCATATGATACAATTACTATTCTTGGTCAAGGATCACACTATATTCTTTATCTTATGTGGAAATATAAAAATAATGAATTTTATATTGAGAAATCCTCCCTCTCATCCACTATAAACCCCCTATTACTGCATATTATCTTCACTCCTCTCAAGCATCGTGCATTTTCAAAATTCTTCCAAAATATTATCCCAACCACCTCTCCCACGTCCAGACTATCTTGGTCTCATAAAAATACCAAAACCTCTCCATTAAAGAGGCTCTCAATGAAGTTTGGTTCAAAAGGTAAATTACTCTTTTCGTTTTCCTATCTTTCCATTCAAGTTCATTTGTTTTATTTTTATATTATTAAATATCCTTGTCCAAATGTTGTGATAACTCCAATACATAACTTTTACTAGAATTTTCCTTGGTATTGGAATAATTTATCATCATATCTTCCTTTTTCATTCTTTTATACTGGTAGAAAAACACAATATGAGATGTGTCATTTTTCCACATTCAAGGACCATTGGCATTAGATTTCTATTATCATTCACAATTATGGTCATGAAACAATTATCTTTATGGTTGAACCATATTATTATATATATTATATAACCTATTTATGGTTTTTATCCTTTTTTAGAAATGTTATTGTGTTATAAAGAAAAATGATTTCATTGTAATCTAAACCGACAAATTAACAGAAACAGTTATCTTTAAAGTTGTATATAGTAATTCATCTTCATTCCATTTAAAAAAGTTATATAAATTATCAATAACACTTATTTATATTCATAAATAATATTTAATGTCCATTCTGGAGATTTACATCCATTCCACATTAACTCCATTACATAAGAACAAGTGAACCGTTTATGAAAATCAAGATAACAAACACTCCGGAGCGACAAAATTAAATATTATTAATTATCAAAAAGTACATAAATGAACTACAAATAATTATGATAACAAAATAAATGGATAATTAGTTCTAAATTATGTTGTTATTTAGTATAATTTCATATTCCTGAACCATAATTTCAATTGGAGACCACATTCAGATTTAAGGTAAGGGACCCTCTCTCTCACTTTTGTTCTAGAATTTCTCCAATGTTGTGCCTTATTATTTTTAATTCCTAATGATGGGGTATGTTTTCACACTCCACCATACCACCCTTGGGATATATATAAATAATTTGATACCCATTTACATCTCACTAATCTCTCTCTAAAATACTTGTTACCATACCAAAATTTTTGTAAGGGGTTTTTTATCTCACTTCTGTTTTTGTGTTGTCGCCCATATTCACTACTATTACTTGTTTATGGTGTGTGAATAATTCCCATTTATGTAACATAACGTTAATATATTTATTTTAATGGTATTTAATGTGTCATTTTTATTAATTTTTTGGAATACGAATCGATCGATTATAAAGTGGTAAGGGATTTTCCACAAAAACCTCCATTTTCATTCGTGTTACATTTATTGTCTAAATACCTGAAGGAATCTCTTATTTATTTTTATGTACTCCACATAAATACTGTATGATTGTTATATATATATTCACCAACCAGAATAATTCATTATTTTATGGATAGTTACATGTTTAAAAAGTAACATTCATAATTGATTCTAAAATAAAAACCCTATTCAAGAGATATCATCATATTCTTACCCATTTTTCATCTATACTCAAAAATTTGTTTTAAGACTCCATTAGTTTTATAAAAATAAACATTTCATAATGAAAAATTATCATGGATAATTTTTGGATTTAATATAATAAATGGGACTTTCCACTTTAAAATTATCTTGAAAGAATTTCTTAAAGTGCTCAAAATCTTTTATTTATAATGAATCTTAATAACTATTTTTACCTGGTTTCACATTAATGGGACATCCTTTATGGATAAAATATAATTTAAATGATCTATTATTTAATTTTATGGGATATTCGTGTTGGATATATTATTTCATTGAAAATATAAATGATTTTCCAAAAGGAAACATATGTTAAAAGTAAAAAGGGAGTTTTTTTTCTTCTCTCGTTATCTTTAATGATATATATGACTTGTTAACAACTTATTTAGTTCTTGTGGTGTATGTACTGACATTTGGTATATCATATCAAGAGTCTCATTATTATCATGATATTATATGGAATTATGATTTGAATGATTCAAGGTGGTATGGGACACTTTTGAATGTTTAAGGATTATTTCCTCTAAAATTTTTCAAGGGTCTCGTTTAAAAATATATTCTTCTATATCAAAATCCTTGGTTAAATAATGTAATTCATTGATGTTTATCCATTATGATATAATATTAAATATGTTGTTGTTGTTTTTTTTTCATTTTATCTATGCATGTGCTATTTTAATACAATTTCCCATATTATTCCCAATCGTTATTGTTTATGATTAATGATGGGGGAAAGTTATTTACATTTCATATTTTATTTTCAATATGAATTTATATATTGATTATGTTCATCCCCATTCATATAAGAAATTCATTGGACTTATTATGTGATTTTTGGGGCCCTTTATAGCCCCTCGGTGCATCAGTAGGTCTAATGAGACAAATAGACATGGAATTGGATGAGGCCTTTCCCAATGTGATATGTGGATTTTGACTGAGGCCTTAATCATTATACATCTAGGCAGAGGCCTTGAAAAATATTTCAGAATGTCTGACATATGCACTTTCCTCATTATGAAAATTAAATTTCTGGTTCATGTTGTTATTATACTAGTAGAATACCAAGGATTATATTTATTTATGGGATTATTGCACAGCTCTTATTCCCACTATAATGTATTCACGTTTTTGTAAAAGGCAGATGTTTTTTTGTATTAAACATGCATAATGTTTATGTTATGATATATTCTAATTTATTGCTGACCCTTACTGATCATTTGAGCTCACCCCTTTCATTTGTTTAATTCCCTCCCCAGGTTAAGAAGAAGAAATCATTTATGAGTTTTCATGGATGGGGTTTATTAGATTTTTCTATGTATCATATCCTTTTTCATTTTAACAAAAAAATGGGTTCCAGGTATTTATATAGTTTTTTCAGGACTACTAAACTGATCGGTCCTTCATGATTCTTATACCTTGTTTATATACCAATGTAATCAAAAAAGGAACCGAAATCGGGAAACTGGGGTCGGGTCCCTATAGTTGGTATCAAATGATGTTTAGTTGAAATCATGAAAACTAGATTTTGAAAACGAAGATTAAGGACGAGTCTGAGGAAAAATATACAAGAATGCCCTAGTATTTTTCTATGGAATAAATTGTTTGCATATTTCAAAAAATACATCCATGTCTGGATATGAGCATGTAGAGGTGGCTCTAGCACAAATGGACCTTGTAGGGAAAGCTCCGACATGGAGTTTTAGGCTGGACCCAGGGTGTCCGGGAATATGAAAATGGGCCATGCTGGACTCATTGTTATGGCACTCTCGGGGGATATTCTTAGGATAATTCACATTTTATTTACCCACCATTGTGATGGATTTATGTCTGCAAAGTTACCAATATATATGGTTCTAGGATTTACAATGGATATATTTATGCTATGTATTATAACATGTTTAGAGTTATAGAGTGTTCATAATTTTATGGGCTAATATATAATATGCAATTGATTAGATATGGAACCTAGAATAAGGAATGATAACTTCACCATAGCACGAGATGTGAAGAGTAAGAAAGATCATATCTCGAATGGTCTTAATCCATCTTTCCAAAGGAATATTATCTCTAATGTATCCTCATCATATGATGAAATAATATCACGTGTTAACAAGGTATATAAAGAAATATCTCTCTCCTATGGATTCTCCCACAAGTGATATTTATGGAAAGAATCAGTTTGGAAAATGCTTAAAGGGAATGGGTGTTTGCTACAAGTGTGGAGAATAAGGACACCGATTTCATGATTTCAAGGGTAATAAAGCAGTTTCTAATGTACAATGCTTTAATTGAAAGGATATGGGACACTATGCAAACCAATTCCCCAATCGTCAAATTAATATACCCCAAATTATGATTTTGGATTATGATCAAGTTATGATGCTACCACAGATAAGTAGAATGATTAATATTCCATGTCAAGAATTATGCCATTTGTATATTTTTTGAGTAATGTACTAGTTGTATGAATTATGGGATATATAAGGATTGCAATGTAGTACTCATACATTATGGATTTGAGGTTATATGATGAACGGTAAAATGTAAAAGTGATTCAGGGGAAAGATAAATTTTTTTGAATAAAACATTATACAGGGAAATACAAACCATATTATATATCTGATGTTGAGATAATGATTTATTTGGATAAGTGTTGACTACCTTAGATCTGATTAATGACTTTTCGAGAAGTGGTATATGCTATCATCAGTGAAGATTACAACGCTTTTGGATTTAAGGAATATATCCAATAACATGTATATTACATAAGGAATATTGAATAATGAATGTTTATAATAAGGTTGTTACGGTAATGGAAGTATGTATGATATTTTAAGAGGATATATGATGAAGTCAATCACATGTTTGGAATGTGAATTTTAGAGCTACTTTTTTTTTGATTAATGGTTAATGATATGTTCATCTTGGAAATTTAGAGGACTTCATTATAATGAGTTGGATCATTATATTTTGGATTTTTAAACAATTTATGAAATGATTTATGTTGATTGATGTATGATATTTTAGAGGTTAATGTATTGCATAACTAAATGGTGTAACCTATGCTATGTGATGTGGTATTGATAGTTAAACTACAATAAAAAGATGAGTTTACAAGTATAAGTGTATATTTATACTCTTATAAAGTAGAATAATTCCTCAAACTGACGAAAATATTCTTAAATAAAATGTTTTCTTTTTATCATTGTATTTGATAATATCGATGAATTTTTTTAGTTTATAATTTTTTAGTTATCAGCATTCATCTGATCTTGTCCCATATCAATTTCCAATAGAACTTCATAGTTAGATTTTTCTTCCATGTATTGTTTTTTTTCTTCCAACTAATGACACCTCATTTAAAAAAAATACATTTTAGGATGACCACCTCATATCCATTATACTTTTTTAGGATGATAAATTATTAACCCAATTTATGATTTGGGATTAAATAGGGGAATTTTCATGTATCAACCATTAACATTCGATGTTCAATTTCATATTTCGACGATGAAGTTTTTTTAAGGTGGGTATAACGTAACACCCCAAAATTGAAAAATTGATTTATTATAGAATTCAAGGATCACTGATTCTCTGAAAAACCCACTTTGTAATTTCCTAGCGATGTAAGCATATGTTCGTCAATTCTGTGATGTGAATTTTGAAAATCTAACATACACAGTTGCGGTTAGTATGTTAATTGGAGTCTGATAATGAAAACATAATTTTTGGTGAATATTTACATACTCTTATGAATAGTAACATACCATTATTAATAGTGATATACCCTAATGAATAGTAACAATAACAATGATAGTATAAAAATAATACTCAAGTGAATGTATATACCTATGCTTTGGAATATGTTAATAAATGATTTAAAACAGCTGTTTTTAGAATAATTAATGATTTTAATTAAATAATAAATTAATCACATTTAGTATATTATTTTTGAAAAATGGACTTTATTTTTTGATTCTACATGTTGAAAAATTGTTGGGGTTAAATTTTGTGATTTTTCTGAATCCCATGAAATTTTTATGAATGGTGAAATATAATAATTTACAAAATAAAATAAATAAGCTAATTATTTAATAATGCATGATGTTATTCTGATGTAAGCCCAAGTAGTTATGGATCACATGATCAAATTACTATTCTAGTTCAATTAAGACTCAATATTCCTTTTCTTATTGGGATAAAATAAATTAATAAATTTTATATTAAGAAATCCCCTCTCTCCTCCACTATTAAACCCTCACTTACACCCGCTTCTCTCCACTCATCTCAAGACTTATGACTTCTCCAAATTCTATACCAATATCCTCGAAACCTCCTCTCTCATATCCATCAAGTATTGGTCTCATTAAATGATAGAAACTTCTCCCTTAAAGTGTATCTCAAGATGTTTGATTCAAGAGGTAAATTCCTCTTTTCAATTCTTTGTCTTTCCTTTCATGTTAATTAGTTTTTTGTCTATAATTACCAATACATATCCAAATGTTTTGATGACTCCAGTACCATACATGTACCTGAAGGTTTTAGAGATAGTGAAATAGGTTATCACCATCTCTTCCTTTTACCTTCTTTTATACTAGTAGCAAAAACATCATCCGAAATGTGTCGATTTTCCACATTCAAGGATGATGGGATTTGGATTTCTATTATCATTATCAATTATGTTGATGAAACGATTATATTTATGGTTTAACCAAATTATTATATATGTAATATACCCAATGTGTTGTTCATTAACCCCTTTGTACAAATGGTACTATGTTATTAAGAAAATTTAGTTCATTGTTATCAAAATCCACAAATTTGCTGAAATAGTTATCATCAATGTTCTATATTATAATTCATCCTCATAAAAATTAACCAAGTTATATAAATGATAATTAACACTTATGGATGTTCATAAATAATATATAATTTTAATTCTGGATATTTACATCTGTTCCACAAGAAATCCATTACTTAAGGACCAGGGAACCGTTTAAAAAAATCAAGAAAACAATCACACCGGAATAACTGAATTTAATATTATAACATATAAAAAAATACATAAATTAACTAAAAATAATTATGATAAATTAAATAAATGTCTAATATATTATGAAATTAGTTTTAATTAGTATAATTTCATATTACAGTACCTTAATTTCAAGAGGGGAACACATTCGGATTTAATGTAAGGGACCCTCTCTCTTTAGCTCAGAAATTTACCCTATGTTGTGCACTGTTATTTTTAATTCTTAATGATGGGGATTGTTTTTTAACCTCCCCATACATCCCTAGTGATATATATATATGTAATGGGACACCCATTTTCCTCTCATTAATCACTTGCAAGAACACTTGTTACGATGCTGAAATGTTTGTAAGGGGTTTCTTTATCTCACTTCCATTTTTGTGATGTATCTTGTATTCACTAACTATACATGTCTATGGTCTATGTATAATGGCCATTAATGTGACATACCATGAATATATTTATTTTCATTTTATTAAATGTTTAATTTTTATTAATTTTGGGCATACAAATCGATTGATTGCAAAGTGGTAAGGGTTTTTCCACCCGAACCTCCATTTTCAATCGCGTTACTTTTATTGATTAACTATCTCAATAAAACTCCTGTGTATTCTTATGTACTTGTCTCCCTCTAGAATTGGGAATGACCTCATTGGTTTAAGGTTCAAACATTCCAAGCGGTTTCTAACAGTTTTGTTCATAGAACTGGAAACATCCAATGACTCCATATTCATTTGACCTACTTTCCAAAGGCAGGCACTCATTAGTTATGAAATGATGAGGCTTAGGAATTTACATTGGTCGAGGGGATGGCAGGTCAGACTCATCACAACTTTTTTAGGGGAATTATTATCTACTCTAGGACTCTCTTTATATATTTAAGTTATTTTTGTGAATCCTTATCACATTACCAAGTATTAAAATGAGATTTTCTTTAGATCTGTCAATCAATGAAAAATATTTATGAAATTTAGAGAATGTTTTATATGTATTCGAGGTTCTTCATCGATAGAGAATCATTTGTGTTTGTTTAGATATTCATAGTCAATGGTGTCCTTAAATACATTAAATAGAATTCTCTTGGTTATTATGATAACCATGCTGGTTTTAAAGCCACTCAACGAGGCACTTGATGTTTATTGTCATTCAGAAGGACATAGATTATTTCAGAGTTGGGATCACACCCATAGATGGGATACCTACGTATCATTGTTTAGAGAAGGAATCTGAACCCACGTAGTTCGAGTAAGGGAGTATGAGGTTTATGTATGATTTATGGCTCAATGAAAGATGTCATAATCACTTTTACACTCTAAGCTCATGTGAGTCATGATCGGTGTAAGAAACAAGAGATATTGGTAAAACCAGACTATTGTTCCATGAAAGATGCAATCATGATAAATAATGTGGGGGCATATGTATGTATGAATGCCCAGATAAATAAAGATTAGGATTTACTTTAGGGTAGAAACATGAAAATAGGGTCCATAAAGGTATATGTACTTTATGGAGATTTGGATACTCTAACTTGAGGCTTACTCCTGAGAAAGATGCCCAAATTAGGAGGGGACTTATGATTGGATTTTTCTCCGGAAAAGGAAACTCAAATCAAAATTAAACGAGTACTGGTTAAGTGAAATTATGACCGGGGATTACTCCTAAAAATGAGTCCCAGGTAAAAGGAATTAACGTTGGGGCTTACTCATAAGCAGGATTCCCATAATTAAGGGGACTTGGAATGGGGCTTACTCCTGAAAAGGAGGGCCAGGTTAAGGATTCTCTCATCATTAAAGGATGAGAATGAATGAATGAAATCTCTATCTTTAGTGATGAAAAGATATGTAAATCATTAGGTTTTGAGAGATGTTCCACAAAATTTTTTTCAGATAAGGAAGCCAACAAGGAAATCAGGACATAAATGGATACAGAAAGAGTTATAAAGGATTAATCCTGAAGAGGATAAGTGGATAGGTGTAAGAGAAGTGAAATAGGCAAGAGAGGCACCCAAAAAGATATGGGTGTGCAAGTCCTGGAAGGCACGCGGGTACTGCAAGGGCGCCCAAGTTCTTGTCACACAGGTATACCTGCACGACACATGGGTACTTGTGTGATTTTTAACTCTTAGGGTAATACATGGGTGAGACTTGGCTCAAACCGTTGGTATTATCCCTATAGGCTTTCTAGAAGATGGAACACAAGTTCTGGTGAAGGAGTAGGGTGGCGCGCAAGTGTGGTCAGTTCCCTTATAGACTGGCCACTCATTCGCGCAAGTGTTGATGAGTTTCAACAATTATGCCATCCTCCCCCTCTTTAGATCTTTTGTTCTAGGTAAGAAATAACCATAGAATTGTTCGGAAGCTTTGAGAAGAGACTAGGGCACTGGGAGCTCAATTTTGAGGTTCTAGAATTCTTTTTCTCGTCCTCTAATGGGTGGACCACAAGGGTATTTATAGGCTAGAGATGTCCCTATGCGGTTTTCCAAGAGGGCGCACAAGTCACTTGTTCAACAATTAGGCAACGTGCAAGTGTACTGGCGTGGCCATGAGGGAACTTGCGCGACCCAATGGTATTTTACTCCTTGTTCATGCCTTTGTCAATTTTTTATGATTTCTTCAAAGTATTAATCAATTTATGCTAAGGCATTTGCCTTTCCATTCATTTAGACAATGTGACAAAAAAGAGCGTCAATAAACATCCCCCACTTAGAGTTAGATCCCAAAGAATAAGGATGTGACTATGAGGAATAGAATAAAACCAAATGGAATGAGGTGCACAAGTGTTCAGCACGCAACCCTCATCGCTCCAATGTGAGTCATGAAAGGATGGAGTGCGATGGATTTAGGCACGCATGTGGGAAATCTGGCCTATAAATATGCGACCATTTGGTAGGCATAGAACCGAATTCCGGATTTTCGAGCTCTCGCCGTGCAAGTCACCTTCGCCACACAAGTTGATCGTTTTTTCGCTTTTCTTCGCTGTCGCGCTGCTGTCAAGGTATCTGGACTTGCGCGGTGATACCTGCGCGCCAAAAACTTGTGCGGCACATTAACACTTGTGCGAAACATCAAAACATACATTCCATGAATAGACTTACATGCCTTAATTCCTTTACCATTTTTTTTAGAATTCATTCACAAATTTTATGAAAAATAAATCCATTTAATAGTTAATTTATTAAACTTTTGGAGAGAATCAATGGATCTTAAGAGATTCAGAACGGCTGATGAAATGGAAAGCAAGCAACTTGATGATATGATGAGCATAATTGGCCATGATTTCTATAATGTCTACAACAGAACTCTCTCAGATTTGGATAAGTATTTGAAGAAGTATCATCCCGACTTCCACAAAAGCATTTATTTTTATTTGTATGGCCATGGTCATCTATGAGAAGTTACTATTCCAGAAGAAAAGAACTATCACCCATTTTCTTGGTTTCCTAATTACACCAATTCTGATTCAGCAAATATCTCATGGGGAGGAGGATTTGTAAATGCTGGAATAGTGGAGAAGGCCCATATGATGCATCACAGCCCTTGTACTCCTGATCTGAAACTTCATAAGCCTGAGCTGCAACCACATTGTCATCCCTCAATCTTCTGAAACACTCAGATGGATCAATCCAAAGGCTAGAAGAATAGTTGGGACTTCTCTCCTGGGGGAGGTGTGAAGCCAACTTGGATGGGGTAATATTGGGTGCGACAAACCTGTGCAGAGTTTGATGAGGATTTGAAAGGAGTGGGGATATACGAAGATGTCTGGGTTGGGAAAACATATGTTTACAGAAAAGATTAATCTGTGCCGGAGATACTCACCCACTAGAGCCCAGAAACCAATTCTCTCCATCTGGCTCATGGAGAAGTAGGCATCAGTCTGTGGGATGTCCACAGGATCTCAGGGGATCTAATATTGGGTGACATGTATGATTATTTAATTCCTCCCATGGTGACGTGGAATGATTCAGAGAAGACTCCTGCTTTGGCTCGGGAATTATTTAAAATCATCCAGAGGCTCAAGAGTTCAGAGACCTCCTTAACACATTCGAGAAAGGATATTCATCCGGAGGAGTTGATGAATATATGACTTACTGAGAAGAAATAGAATGAGCCAAAAGAGAAAGAGTCAAAGGAGAAGGAATCCAAGAAAAAGAAATCCAAGGATAAGAGGCCCACTGGTCCTACCACCTGCCCAAAAACCGAGAAGAGGGGTGATCCTGGCCTATTCTGGCCAACTGTAGAAGCAGGAGAGTTTGAGAAATGGGGATATGAGGTGAATCAAAGGATCCCAAATAAGACTCGTCTGGTGGACTTCTTGGCATTGTGGCTCATCATCTATATATTTCCAGTCAGGGACTCGAAGGGGGATGCCATGCCAAGGACCTTCGTTATTGCGGCAAAGTTAGCTGAGGGAAAAATGGTTGGGTTGGCTATCCCCATTTTATCAAATATTCACAGGATTTTACTTCATGTCTTCATGGGTAAATCTCCTTTGAGAATAGTGGGACCCATCCATGTTTTATGGGGATGGATCACCACTAACTTTAGGACTTATACTGTATAGAATGGAGTAAAAATTCCTGGATGTTCTTTTAGGCCATCAGTGAAAGAATTCTCTGTAATAGCTCCATTAGATCATAATGAATATGACATGAAAGTGAGGCTGAGCATGTTTAAGGAATTCAACTTCATTACCTATGGAAATCCTCCATCCGGGCAGTTTGTTGATGATGGAACAGCCTACTTGGATTTGAGGGCATACATGATGGCTTGCAGAGATGGTGGGCTGGTTGCTAGAATTGTTGGAGAGATTATATGTGAGGCCTATGATCCATATATATTTGCATTCCAACTCATGTGTTTGCAATGGATTTTTGTATCTCCCACTATACATGTCAGGTTAGAGAAACATTAGATTGTTTCTCGACAACTGTGGTTGCTGACATCTAGGGAGATGACTGGGGCATTATTTGATCTACTAGTTGAAAGAGCGGCACATAACATGACTACATGGTATGCCGAGCACTGGATAACATCATACCATAAAATTGTGCTGAATAACCAAGTTTATTAAGTGGGGAAATGGAAGAGGACTATATAGAAACCCTTCCTCATAAAGGTGAGGCTTCGCCACCAGAAGATGATTCACCAAAATCTTCCTCTAGGACTGGTTCACTGGATTCCCAATATGGGGATGATGAGGCACAACATGTGGCAAAGAGGCCTCGTGCCTGATATAATCCTACAGTTAGAATCAAAATACCCACTTCATCAACTCTTGGTGAGTTACTTCATTGTGGTAATTTATTCACCATCACTTTATAAAGCAATAAGTATTATTTTCTTATTCTCTATCAATAGGTGTAGGAGATTGGAAGAAATTGAAGTCGAAGATTGTAGGTCCTTCCTCGCAGCCTTCTGGTACACGCACTGAATATCTACGACCCGAGGTTGTCCAGACATGGCCATGTTTATACAATGGTATTGAAACTGGCTAGATGGATTTATGCGAGGGGATACACATCAATGGATATGGACTCTTCTGGATTCTACTGATATTAATTTCGAAGATAGCCCCGATGAAGTGAGATCTTATATCAGAGAGATGGAAATGATCATATATGCCATTGATGATTCCATTCTAGTCACTAAGTGGGTGAAGGAAATTATAGATCGTGGCGCCACTGAGGGGAATCATGAGGACTGGCACGATTACGTGGCCCCTGAAGATGTATGTTTTCTTTCCTTATTTAATTTGAAAAGTGGTTTCAATCGAAGCTTTGTTACTCAGGGAAGTTATTTTGTTCATCATGTAGATTTCAAATAAAGGAACTAATGATATCCCTTCACCATAGTATAGCCCTGGTCTTACTACCATTGGGGATGATGCTGAATCTCCTCTCTAGTCGGGCAAGATATCTCCAGGCCAGCAGGCCATGGATGATGAGCTGGAAATGGATTTCCATTATCCAATTAAAGTACCTATAATGGAGACTTCCGACACTCCAAAAAATCCAAGGAAGAAAAAGCAAAGAAGGAGGATGTCCACACCTAAATTCTTCATCAGTAGTGGTAAGTCCTTCAGATAATCATGAATTTTAAATCATGAAAAAAATTTCTCATTTTCCTTGGGATTGCAGGGGCTTCTTCAATTTCCCCTATGAGGGAGAAGAATGATCCTCCTCTGAGGACCATGGAGGGTGCTCTGGAACAATCGCAAATTCAGGCTGACTTGGCTGCTCCTAGAAAAGATCAATAATCTATTCCTAGTATCCCTCCTACTGCTGTTCAAAGAAGAGAAGAACTAGCTTCTGGTAAGTTAAAAATGCTTAATAAAATGTTGAATGAAATATCTAATGACTTCCATTCTATGATACTCTAGGTCCAACCCCTGCATTGGATATTTTGGTGGCTATTGCAACTGATGCTGCGATTTTATCTGAAGATGATGTCCCGGGTCCGGGACCGCATGATGAGGGTCACCATGAAGACACATCAAATGCTCCCACTGGTGAGAGTAACCAGGATTCTGAGATGACATTAGATGAAATGATGGAATTTGGTACATCTTTGAAAGATTTTATAAATCATGTTAAATTACCATGTAATTTAGAATATTATTGACGTGAATTTTATACTTATTCTTATTAAGAATAATATCTTATTACATGTCTAATCATGATTGGTTCAAATGAGTGGTTTTGTCTGAGAATGATGCTGAACTACCCATGCCGGAAGGGGGTACAGAAAACCCTACCATTACCGAGACATTATCACAAGTAGAGATGAACCCAGTAGAGCTTCCTCAAAATCATCCTGAAAATCCTGTCGAAGCTAGGAAAGATGGGGAGGAGCATTCTCAGGTTGCTGATCTACCGCTAGGTAAGGAATAACAATATTTGTGACTGTACTTAACTTGAAAGATAACTGATTCTTGTGTTATCCTTTGAAACTAACCAAAGCATTCAATTAATTATGCCTGACCATCAATTGTAGTGGCTAGATCTAGAGGTGATGCCTCAGCCTTCGCCCCAATGGGAATTGAAAGTGGTGAAGCTCTTGTCAGGGGGGAAGGAGAAGAACATGGAACTTCCCTAAGTTCATTAATTGCATATTATACTCCCCCTATTACTGTGATACTGAGTCGGACCCAAAAGTTCAAAAGGTGTTCCAATTTCCACGACGAAGGGCATGGAAAAACATATGGAAAATAATATCTAAAGTGCCTCTAGAGAAGATGCCTTCAAAGATTCCCTGGATTTCATCCCTATTTGTCATATTGGCACTTGTTGGTTTTGGATATCAAAAGATCCATGCCACGGTGAGACAGGTCATTTTCAGGAGGTAGCAGGAGAAAAAGTGTCACGAAGATCTAACCAGGGTGAAACTGTCAGCTAATATTAGTGAATTTGAGGCTGTGATATTTCGATCTAAGGCTGACTATGCTGCCAAGATGAAGGAGCTGAAGCATAAGATCAAAGATAACATCGTACAACAAATTCACCTTCATAAATAGTTATACGTTGTTACTAGGGAATGTGAACAACATAATTATTCATTTGAGGGAGCTCAAATGAATGGTATGAAGGCCATCGCAGATGCCAAGAAAGCACTCCATCAGGCTGAAAAGAGTGAAGTTGGGCAGGTGCATGAGATTCAAGTAGCTGCTGATGAAGATATGGATGCTATTCATCAAGTGATGATTTATGTTGATAGCCTCTTGTAATTTCCTAGAAAAGAGAAGACACTCCAATATGTGGATGTCCTTCTAATTCTTGTGCATCAAATGGGAAGAATGCTTTCATCTTCAATAACTTATGCACTTATTTTCCTGCTACCTACATTAGATTTTACCCAAGCCAATGGGCCTAGTAAGCATAGTTTTATTTTTAGTAGGATTATTATAAATAACTCTATAAACTTTGAATCATTTAATTTCTCAATATTACCTAAATCATAAAAAATGGATGTTTAGCGAGTTGGAACATGACTTTTATTCATAGTTCCATTGTCTATTATGGGCAGTTTAATGTCATGCACGTATGACATAAAAAATTCTTATGTTTAAGGTCGAAATAGATTTGACTGAATGAATTAGAATTGACTCAATTCCTTGAAAATTTATCTGAAAACATATTACCATACTCATGTATGAGGGAAAATATGTTAACTAAGACCTAAGAAAATTTGAATATGAGGAATGATATAAAAATGAGATAAAAGGCATTAGAAGAAGTAGTTCCCAAGAATGAAGATACCATTATTTAACAAACCCGTTAGGGGGTTGAATTATGGATGGACACCTAAGGTCATTGTCTGCCTAGTCAAATAACAACATCTTTTGGATGATAAGTCAATTATGTAGACTACTTATGCTAGGAATCGTTAGGGCACATGCCGCATTGTCAGGAAAAAGAACTCTTAGAAATTTACATTTCTACTGCTAAAAAGCCAGTGAATGTTTATGGGGATTCAACTTTTCCAATGTATAGAGTTTGTTGTATGGAAAGAGGTACTTGAATATGGAGAAGATATTTCCAAACAATATTTTTTAAGAACTGGATGAATGTTAGTCCTATGAAGGTCTGTTCCAAACATAGGGAAGGGAAAATTTAAACTATAGACTTGAATATTTTCAGATCATGAAAAAGATTATAAGAAAAATATGTAAAGAATGACTATTTTTACAGATCCCTACATAACTTCGTTAAGATAACTAAGGACTAAAAGTGGTTTTCATCCGAATATTGAAATTATCATTATTTAACAAACCCATTAGGGGGTTGAATTATAGTGGGCCAGCTAAGGGAATTGGTGGAATAGTCAAATAATAGCATCTTTTGGTTGAAAGGTCTGTTATGTAGACTATTTATGCAAGGCCGCCTAAGGGCACGTGCTGCGTGGTCAATCAAAAGAATTCTCAGAATTTGGACATTATGTGATTAGTAGTCAGGAAAAAGGGTAATGAAGATCTGAAAATATTTAAGGTCAGGATTATGACACATAAAAATGGGTATTGTTCAATACATGTAAAGATACATAGATCAATGTTAACCAATATCACGTTGTGGTTGGGTCTTGAATTGAAATACTATACTTCACTACGTATCCCATAAGGATGGTAATCAAGTCATACGTAGTTCTTGAAATATAGTTTAATGTCATGTGGGACTATAATATGGGACATCTTAGTTTAGGGTCATAGAGCTCGGACCATTTTAATAAATACACTATGTGTGTTTTCATGGGGACTTTTCAGCCAAGGGACTGAAAGTGGAATTTGGTTTTAGGCCCAAATACTTGGGGCTGGATTCGAGTGACACTAGAATGTTCCTATGTATCCCATAAGGATGGGAATCATGAACACGTAGTTATATAAATTCCCTCTGTACAGATTTGATTCATACAAGTGAAGGGTAAAAGGGGAAGTTAGTGCAATGATGGTTCAAACCAAGATAAAAGGTTCAGGTATTTCCATGTATGTACATAGTCTTTGGAATATAACATGATTCAAAATCAATGTAAATAATGATTCCCTCTCAAGTTAGGGTATCAAAGAATATAGTAGTTTATTTTCATACAGGACAAAGTGTTGTATAGATTAACATCCTATAGCAAGGATGAAGGTGAACCAATGTGAAGAGATTGGTTTTGGGATTAAACCTTGGGAGGTTGCCTACCTACCCAGCCTAGAATGCAAGGATCAACATCCACGTAGTTCAATTAAAGAATGAATTAGTGATCAAGTTGTTCTTGGGGACAACAAAATAAAAAAATGATATTGGGACTTATGCGTGGTTAGCGGCTCAAAGAGGGTGTTATGGTTGAAGTTTGTTCTAAGCTCACATGAGTCATACTCAGTGTGAGAAAAAAGAGGTAGAAACAACCTTAATGATGCACAGTTTAACGTCATTTAGGACATATGAAGGGACTATGCAGTTTAAAGTCTTGCAGTTATGACTATTGATGCTGCATAGTTTAGTTTCATGTAGTAGGGGAAAAATACAGTTTAATATCATGTAGGACATATTAATGGATTTATGTTCAGTTTAGTGTCTTGTAGTTAGGACGATGGGGACAATACAGTTTAATGTCATGTTGCACAAAAAGGGAACTATGCAGTTTAATGTCATGCAGTAAGGACAAAAGAGGATACATTTTAATGTCATGTTGGACGTATTAGGGACTTTTTCATAGTTTAACATCATGTTGGATGAAAAGAGATGATACATTTTTATGTAATGTTGGATGAAAGTTAAAACTGTTTACGATCATATGCATGGACTGCTGATGGTGCAGTTTAATGCCTTGCTAGACATTGGAGACTTCTGTACAGTTTAGCGTCATTTATTTAGGACATCACAGATTAACATCATGTGGGACAAAAGTAATACAAATAGTTTTAGGTCATATGTATGGACGGCAAAAATGTATTTTGTGTTTATACAATATACTTCTTCAGAAATCTGGAATTGGTTGGAGTAGTGATGAGTTATCCATCCATTGAGATTAATGAATAAGCTACACTAGAGTAGAACTTATGTATTGAATAATATCCTTCCTATTTTGGTTCAAGCTTGGGAGGTTTCTTTCCTATTATCATTGGAGTTTTGAGAACCAATACCAGTTCTCACTAAATGAATGAACAAAGACAAACATTTTTGTTGAAAGCTCGTGCTATTCGATTATGATAAACTTCCAAGTGGTGCATTGTGCACAATCTTTTCTCATCTAACCGTTCCAATTCATCTGATCTCTTTTGATATTGTTCATTTGTAGATGACTAATCACAAATAGCTACTATGAGCGAGGGTAGTTGAAATTCAATAGGCAAGACTGCTTCCGTTCCATATACCAATGAATATGGAGTTGACCGCGTTGCAGTGTGAGTGGTAGTCCGATAAGCCCATAAAGCTTGAAAGAGTTTATCAGGCCATGACTTCTTAGCTTTATCCACCACCTTTTCCAGTATGTTTGAAAGGGTCTTGTTGAAGTCTTCTATCTGGCCATTAGCCACTGCATGATACCGATATGAATGGTTGGATTTGATGTTTAATTCTTGATACAACTTCTTCATCTCGGATGAAAAAAAGTTGGTTCCATTGTCCGTCAATATGGTATGAGAGACACCAAATCTGGTAATGATGTTAGACTTTACGAAGCTAAAAATGATTTGAGAACTAAATTCTTTGAGAGTTATTACCTCTTCCCATTTGGAAAAGAAGTCAGTATCAGTAAGAATATACTTGAACTGCTTGGCCATACCTGAAGGGTAGGGTCCCACCTCGTCCATTCCCCATGTGGAAAATGGCCACAAGTATTTAGCTGTATGAAACAACTCTAGAGGTTGATGAATGAAATTGTCATGTACTTGGCATGAATGACACTTCTTTGTGAAATCAACACAATCTTGTATCGTTGAAGGACAAAAGTATCCAAGACATTGAATCTGATCAGATATTCTATGTCCAGACTGGTGGGCCACACATACTCCTGCATGCACTTCTTTTATGACATCCATTATCTCTTCACCAACAATGAATCTAAATAGAACTCCCTCAAAACCACTCTTTTAGAGAATTTTATCTAGGTGATCTGGGATATCATAAAGAGTAAAGTTGATCACACGTCGCCGTATTTGTTCTTTATTGGCTATATCAGGTGGAAGTTTTCCATTTTAAAGGTGTTCTTTGATAGGTGTCATCTATCCTGTAGTATGAACGTACGATTCAGGAATGAGAATAATTTCATTGATCTCCACTGTTCTGGTTTGAACATAAGGTGAAATTGTACAACATTGGGAAATATTGATGTATGTTTTGTCCCAATTTGATCTGCCAGAGATGTGGATATATTAGATAGTGCATTAGCTTGAGCATTTTGTGATCGCGGGACATAAGAAAGTGTCGGTTCCGTAGGAAATTCCGCCATTAACTCTCTGATGTAATCATATAAAGGGATCAATTCTTATTTTTTGATTTCATAATCCCCATTGATTTGTTTGATTACCAGGTCTGAATCACCTTTCACCATCAAGTGATTCACTAGTGCTTGATGTGCCAACTCTAATCCTGCGATGAGGGCCTGGTATTTTGCTTCATTATTGGTACCTCCTTCCCACAATAAGGAGTTAGGTAATACTTCCTTTTCTGGGGAAATAAGAATAACTCCTAATCCAACCTTGTTGAATTTATGATTTTCCATTTTATTCCCTGTTGGAATTCCGGAAGAACCACCAAAATAAATTTCCCATACCAGAGGACTATCCTGAATAGAAAAGACTTCCTCATCAGGGAGTTCAATATCTGAAGATGTGTCTTCCACTAAAGGATGTTCAGTGAAGAAATCATCGAATCCTTGGCCCTTTATTTCCTTTTGAGACACATACTGAATGAAAAATTGCTGCAAAATAACTTCCCACCTTGCCAGACGATTTGTAAGCATTGGATGACTAAGGATGAATTTTAGCGAGTTATTGCGAGATACTAATTGGACCACGTGATGTTGCAGGTAGAGTCTCAACTTCTGAACTGCAATGATTAATGCCAGACAACACTTCTCAATATTTGAATACCAGGTTTCTGCTTCAAGCATAGTTCTACTGAGATAGTAAAGGTTATTTTCATTCGTAGTATCATTCTTCTGAGCAAGAAAGGCACCCAATGATCGCTCTAAGGCTGTCACACAGAGGATAAGTAGCCTTCCTTCAATAGGTGGCATAACTACTGGTGGACTCAAGAGGTATTTATTGAGAATATCGAATGCCTCTTGACATTCATTAGTCTACTGGTACGTGACTCCCTTCTTCATCAATTTGGTGAAGGGTAAACATTTGGCTTCCAAATTGGCGATGAAACGCCGAATATAGGCTAAGTGTCCTTGAAGACCTCTTAATTATTTCAAATTTCGAGGAGGTGACATACCAAGGATTGAGTTTTTCTTCTCATGATTGACTTCAAAACCATGATGGCGTACAACAAAGCCGAGAAATTTTTTTGAGGTTACCCCAAAAGCACATTTTAAGGGGTTTAGTTTCAAATTATGTTGTCGAAGCTTGCGGAATATGACTTCAAAATCAACCAAGTGATTAGAACGTTGTTTGGAAGTGACCACCAAATCGTCCACATAAAATTCAACAAACTTCCCTAAAGAGGGTTTGAAGATACAATGCATGGCATGCTAATATGTTCCACCTGCATTCCTTAAGCCAAAGGGAATTACCTGATAGAAAAACACACCCTGAGGGGCTCTGGAGGCTGTGAATTCCTCATCTTATGGAGACATTCAGATTTAATTTTATCTAGAATATCCATCCATGAAGTAAAGTGCTTCAGAGACAACTGTTACATCGATTAAAAGTTCATTAATTGGAATCGGAAAATCATCCTTAGAACAATGTCGATTAAGATCTCTGAAATCGATTCAAACTCTAATTTTGATGTTCTTATTCTTCAAAGTGAAAATATTAGCCAACCACTTAGGATATTTAACTTCACTGACGATGTTAGCTTTTATAATCTTATCCACCTCAACTTTAATTTTGGATGCATAAGTTGGGTATGTTCTTCTTGCGGCTTTCTTAAATCATCGATGTTCATCTGGTAAACATAAATGATGAGTAGAAACATCAGGATCAAGCCCAGGCATCTCTGTATAGTTCCAAGGAAATATATCTCAATTTTTCTTTAAAAAGGAAATATACATCTCTTCTTCCTTAAGAGCCATGGTTGCACTGATTAAAGTGGGCGTGGATCTTCTTTTGTACCCAGATTTATTTCTCTGAGTTCATACACAGTGGTAGAGATACCCTCTTCAAATGCTGGAGGAGCATCTCAAAGATCTTCCTCTTATTCTTCAACATGTGTTACTTCTTCTATTTCTACTTGCATAGTAGACGAGGAAGAAGAATTTCCACGAATAGAAGAGATGTTAAAATTTGAACATCTTGAAGAAGGGGTATACATTTCTAACTCAGTTGTTGATGAAGGGTCTACCATTGGTAATAAAGAGGTGATGATGTATTGAGAATCAACATCATCGTTCACCTATGTTATTGTTATATCTTCTTCTAGCCTGGTTGGTAAAGTATTGACTTACTGGATTTCAGCAGATGAAATGAAGACATCTCCATTTGATCTTTCATCATTTCCTGGAGGATCACCAATTTCTCCCATGTTATCTGACTCAATTGCCGTAATTGACATTATGGATCTTTCCATAAGAGTATTTTGATTGGGGTCTATCCTATCAATTTGACTGATAGGCAACACATAATCTATACTCACATGTGCAAATGGATTTTCTGGGATCTTCTCCAAACCATATGGAGCATTAACTTTGGTAATCTCCCTGGTTGTGGATTTATCATTTCCATTCTCTGATAGAATTCCACCTCAATGTATTGATATTCACATGTCTTGACCAGGGCCTTATCACCATACAATGTCCCAACTTGACCATTGAAACATTATTTAAGACATTGATGGTATGATGAAGGGATAACCGCATGTTGATATAGCCAGGGTCTTCCAAGAAAGATGTTAAAGGATGATTCTTGATCAACAACCATGAAATCTGAATTGGATACAATACCTCCAAACTGAGTTCTGAGTGTAATCTCACCTGGTGGTTCTTGTTCATTTTTATCATATCCTGGTAATAGCTTAGTAGAAGGAGATAAACTAGATTCCTTGAGGCCCAATCGATGATGTGTACGAATGGGGATGGGGTTGACTCTTGAACCATTATCAATGAAAGCTCATAAGATTTCGACACCATTGACCTTTACAGATAAGTACAAAGGACTAATATTCCCATGCACGACATCATCTTCATCTTCATCTGTGAAAGATATCAATGCATGGAATTCTTCAGGGTTATTTTCTATGTGGTAGAATTCAGCTATAAAAATTTCAGTTTCAAAATCCTGAGAACTTGACAAAGCCTTGATGCGTGCCTCTCGATGATTTTTTGATAGATTCAAAGCATCTAGAATTGATTACATGCCAGGACTTGGGCCAGGTGTTTCATCACATCATACTTTTGATCGAGAGATATGTGTTTCCCAATAGGATCATGTGGTTTCGCAGGTGCCTTGGAAGTTGATGCTTTGGAAGTTGATGCATCTTGTATTGGGATAGGAGTTGGAAATATTCCAGAAATTGGAATATTAGACTAATTAGATCCATTTAATTGTTGAGAGGATGAATGTGAATTCCCCAACCGATCCTCCAGAATAACTATTCCAGGACTTAATTTGCTATTGGTGGAAGAACTTGCTTGTTCTTGTTGAGCTCACTAAAGGGCTCTGCCACGAGTTTCTTCTACATACACAGTTCTAGAAGGGGTAGAATTGGAATGGTGGCTTCTGATATATCCATGTCTTCCTCTATATCCCAAACCCTTGGAACTCCATCTAATTCATCTATTTTATACAGGGAATTCGGGCTCATCGAAATTGAAACCGCGAATGGAATAAGGATCTGTTAAATGAATCATATTACAGAACTGAAGATCAGTTCTTCATCTGATGAAGACTCTTCTTGACTAGCGAATTTTGGTTGTGCCGTTTGGTGGGACGGTGACTGCAGATTCGAAGTATATTGCATGAAATCTACCAGAGTTAATGAAAACGTAGGCTTTGACACATAATCATCTTCCCTGATTCTTCTTCCTTCCCTGAATTATGCTGTCCTTTTGAGGATTTTTTTTATGGAGGTTTCACTGCAACATTTAAATCAGAAGACACAATTGGTTTCTTCAATTGTTTTCTCAAAATTAAATGAGTTATGTTGATCGTTTTTTGGCCATCCAATAATCATATTTCTGCAAATTTTTGTTTTTGATTTCTTTCCACTTGCCTCCTTCCTCCGGATCTGTAGCAGTAACACATGCTAACTGTGCTGAAGAGACTTTTAATTTGATTTGTGCCGAGTCGAACATCTTTTGTAGGAGTTCTTTGAAGACAAAACACTCCTGGATGGGATGCCCCGACATTTGATAAAAGGGGAAATAATTGAGACTGTCTTCATCTCCTTCGTTTTTTGGCCTCTTGGGCCTTGTCAACTGAACCAAATTATTTTCCCGAGCCAAAATGAAGTAGCCAGGAACATGTTCATTTCAGAAAGAATAAATTTTACACTTCAACTCATAAAATTGTTCCTTTCTTTGATCTCTTTTATCAGCTTGACGAAATGGCTTCTATTGCTGACACTCAGGAGGTGGAGCCCTTCGAGAAGATGAATGTTTTGAAGTAGAAGCCGGTACAGGTTCTTGTTAAGAATAACTGTACCAGTATCTTCTTTACCAATTATCCTTCCTGGAGATGATGGAATTACACGAGTTTTAGCCTTAGTCTGTATAAGGGAATCTTCAATCTACTGAGTGATTGAAGTAAGGTCTCAAATCCCTCCTGTGTATTTCATAGGGATCAACAGCGTACACACCTCGTCACGTAAATTTGCCACGCAAATTGGAAACAATTAATCATGATGGAGTGCTATGATCGGGGAATATGTTAATCCCTTCCAGCGAGCAATGAAATCTGAGACACTTTCATTCTCCCTATTCTTACAGTTTGTAAGATAAAAAACTATTGTCTTTGGAAAATTTGAGCTGAACTAATGAAGGAATTGTTGACGGAGATCTTCCAATCCGGTAATTGACCTGGATTTCAAGCTTGTATACCAAAAAAAGCCAATCCTTACAAGGTTCACACGAAGCATCTGAGTTTCACTGCGTCTTTATATTCCGGATTTCCCATCATAGGATCGCAACAAGACACATAATGCTAAAATGCTATTCAGGATCACCTGATCAATTGAAAATAGGGAATACAGGGTTCCCTAAACATGATGGGGGAGGGATTGCAATAACCCATTCAGGGTAAGATCTCTTTTATGGTTGAATTTGATCATTCTTTCCCATCATAGCTTCCAACCGAGATGTTAATGACCCAATAGTAGTTATTAACTTTTGAGAAACATCTGGTTGAGCTTGGACATGAACAGGTGCAATGACTGGAGCTTGGACATGTCTGATAGCTGGTACTGCAACCGATGGCAGCACTGCCGATTGTTGTTTCACTTGACCCATAGGATTAGACCTCTGAGGGTGTACTGATAATGGATGATATTCATGATCCATCTTGGTAGCCACAAAAAATTCCTTTTGCTGACTGGCTCTTGCATGTTTAGGAGGAAGACTATCCTGAAGTAGTTCTGCATTCATCCTCCTTAATTCCTTCATTTCTTCCTCCAGTCGTGCAAATCTTTTCTCTAATGAAAGAAATTGGCCTTCTCCAGGGGAAGGTTATGTAACCTGATTCTTTCCTTTCCCCTTGTTGGATCCCTTTTGGAGAGTGGGAAGTGGGTTATTTGAAGGATTACCTAGGTTCTGAGTAATCCTTTGATTTTGTGTGCGCACACATTCTTCATTTATGTATGTGCGTACAAATTCTAAGTAGGAACCTCTTCATCTGATCCCTCTGAGTGAACCTCATCTGGTGTATCAAGAACAATGGAATTTATGACATTGATTGATGCATAATGCATTACATCCCTCCTATAGGCATTTCTGTGATATTTTCTTCTTTCATGTCTTTGATGAGACATTGCCTTTTGTTGATTCAATCCCCCAGGAACTTCTTGAAGAACCGAAATTTCTAGAGAATCTAATGATAACTTGGCTCATTTTTCCTCTTGGGGAATCTTCCCCAATCGAGAGAAGATTAACTTTCTCTAAGGGGGGGATTGAGGATTTGAAAAAGTCCCCAGTCTGGTGGACTAGGGTTGTTCCTGTTGTTCCTGCTCAACCCCTCGATTGCTTTTTGTTGATTCTGAGGGTTGGTTTAAAGAGTCCCCAGTCTGTCAAGCTGGGGTGGCTCTTGACATGATATTTCTGAGAGTTTCTTAAAATCTCTCCTGATTTTACGGACTTTAGTCCGGAAATTTTCTCGATACATCAACCTGTATATACTTTTTATCACCTAGCTCATATGAATGCTGGATGATTTCTGACATTTCTGTCACTTGATGATGTTCATGCTCCATACGAGAGGCCTATTCAATATTATCTTTCACTTTATGAATGAGTAATTCAACAACATGTTCTCTATATTCTTGATTTTGAGAGGAACTAGTTGAAGCCTATTCGTGGGAGAGCTTTTGATTACAAACAAAACCCATTGACTATGGACATCCATGGGCAATAACATTGCATGAAACAATATTCGGAGGGATTTTCTGACTAGAGAGAACAGTGAAATTTCATGCTCCGTGAACACCCCATCCACTGATATGAATACCAGATGGGGAATTGGAAATTAACTAGCGCAATCTCTTTAGTGCGCCAAGGCATGAATGCTGAAGGGCTCTCTACTGCTTTTCAACCTTCGGATATCGAGAGACTGATAGATATGCCAAGTCAATTCAATGTTGTATTTTTCATATTCATCATAAGATTATATTTTCTTTTTCAACTGACAAATAGTTTTCCATATGTTGAGACGAATATCTTGAATACAATCTTTCGTCAACACTTTTTGAATGTCATACTGAGAGTTAGCCAAAGGCCAAAACATGACTAGCACTTCACCTTTCTCCAGTTGTTTTGTCATATTCCACACATCCTCTTTATCATTCTATGAATATTCTTCTACTTTCTTTGACCAGAGCTGGTTCTTCCTTGTTGCTTCATTGAATTCAATAGGATTGGTAGAAAATCCACTGATCAAACTAGAAGATAAATAACCCAGGGGTGGTTTGGAGAATGAGCTACACCCCGATCTATCTTATGATTTTGAAAGTATTTCACTTGAAGATGGTAAAGCATGAGACATGACTGGATTCACATTTGCAAGTTCCTTAATATAAGAGGGATTTCTCGGCACTACATTGTCCACTGAAGCATTTTCCGGGAAATGTGCATCACTAATGCGGAGAGGAATTTCGTTGCGAATTTCATCATCATGGGGAAGACCACCATGGAGGGTTAAAACAAATAATGAGATCTCTTCCTCCTTGGTCTTCTGGCCACACATAGGGTTATTGTAGCTCTCATCTGAATATGAAATTTCAAGATCGACCGAACTCTCATGAAGCAAGCCTTCATGAGGAAGTGTCTATTGAAGACCTTTGGAATTAATGTTCCCACTATTGGGAAATGAGGGAGTAGAATTTTGGATTCCAACCGATAACTTTCTGAGGGCTTTAAGAACTCCATCATCGAGAAAAGCCTTGTTACAGATTGGCTCTTGATTTCTTGACTGTGTTGGGAAGGTCTTTTTCTTAGACGCCTTCTTACTCACCTTGGAAACCACTTGTTGACAAAAGTGGCTACTCTGAGAAGGTGTATGTTCCTGATAAGGAGAGATGGCCACGTTAGGCTGATGATCTTCACTCAAAGCAGGTGTTTGTTCCTAACTTGGTTGTTCGTATGATATGGGGGAGTATTCCTCACAACCCTCTTATAATGGTACAGAGTTTTTTATCTACTTCGGAGTGAAATGATTATGTGTAACTCCATTGGTAGGGATAGATTTATGTGTCTTTCCCTGAGATACTGTGGAAGCTGTTATAATATCATGGAAGGCATCCAGAATATGGGCAGGTAATTGCTTGTGCTCTTTCACCGTTGACATAATGTGCTTGGTGACTTCAGCTATCGGAACGGGGATATACATCCATTCTATGCTTGGAGGTGGTCTTTTTTCCTACTCCTGTCCTCTATTTCCTGTCATTGAATCCTGACAGTACTCAAGTGTAGGGGCAGATAGTTGAGTCTGCCTCCTATTTGTCGTTGGATCTTTCCGACTAACCTCTCTCGGTGCTACCAAACGAGACTGCTGGTAGGCTTGATCAATACTGGAAGGTGTTTGTGTATGCTGATTACACTCCACCATACATGGTTAATGAACATACTTCAATAATGACAGACGAGGATACTGGCTGGATTGATGAGTGTAATCAGGTGTATGTGCCTATTTACCAGTGGTCAATACATTGGGTAGGTGGTCAACATCATATTTAGTCACACGAGCCTGCTGACTAGGTGATGATTTATAAACTGGTGTATATTCATGTTTATAATGCTCCACCAGAATTTCTTGGTGGGATTGGCGCGCTGCTGCCAGACGAGTCTGCTGGACAGATGAATTAAAATGGACGGGTAGATGTGCCTGCTCGTTGCTTGCGACCAAGTTAGGTTGGCAGACTTTTCCAAACATGGCAGATATGTGAACCTGCTCACTGTTGACCAGATTTCACCTCTGGAAATTTGTCATTCCTTCTCAGGTTCGAGGAACCTGAGCTGAACGCCTGGAGATGTCACCATTATCGTTCTGAGGGCTCACTACCGCACGAGTCTGGCGGTGACTGTTGATGGGAGACCTCAGGAAGGACTCCTACCTCCATGAATTAATCCCTTGAAGGGCCTGCTCATTCACCTCCCCAAAAATATGGGAGGGACTGGTGATTGCATTCTGGGGATAATGACACGAAATGGTTTAAAACGGTGGTTGGAACCACCTACTTTTTGATTGCTGGTCGTCGCTATCCAGATGACCAGGGTGAATTATTGAGTTAGAGGGCTTGTCGAGCAGCCTTCAGAGTTGGAATGGTACCATGTTGACGGTATTCCTTAACTAGTGGATCTGATACCCAGCGTTGAAGACACTGAGTAGGTGATACCATCCTCAGAGCGGACGATTATCCAACAAGAGTAGCAACAAAGACCTTTACAGCAGAAGTATTCACAACAGAAGTATTCACGGGTGTGAACTTACGAGAAGCCATTCTCTTAATGTAGAAGATCATGGAAAAGAGTGCCTATTTTATATAACCGACGTAATCAAGATAAGTCTGGCCACTACATATTTTGGATGAACACATATGTTATTTATTTTTTTGTTTGCCCTCTCATTGAGTTATAAATAGGGGCCTAACAAGTAGGTAAACTATAATTTTAACTTGCTTAATGATTCATTCTGGGTTCCCCATTTTTTGTTTCCCTCTGGAATTGGAAATGACCTTATTGGTTTATGTTTCAAACATTCCAAGCAGTTCCTAATAGGTTTGTTCGTGGAACTGGAAACATCCAATGATTCTATATTCATTTGGACCTACATTCCAAAGGCAGGTGCTCATTAGTTATGCACTGATGAGGCTTTGGAGTTTGCATTGGTCGAGAGGATGGGAGGTCAGACTCATCACACCTTTTTAAGGGAAAATATTGTCTACTTCAAGACTCTCTTTATAGATTTAAGTTCTGTTTTTGAATCCTTATTACATTACCAATAATTAAAATGATCATTCCTTTAGATATGTCAAACATTGATAAATATGTTTGAAATTTAGAGAATCTTTTATATGTATTCAAGGTTATTCATCGATAGAGAATATTCTGTGTTTTTTAGAGATTCTTAGTCAATGGTATCCTTGAATACATTATATAGAAGTCTCTTGGTTATTATGATAACCATGATGGTTTCAAATCCACTCAGCGGGGCACTTGAAGTTTATTTTCATTCAGAAGTACATAGATTATTTCAGAGTTGGGATCACACCTGTAGATGAGCTACCTACGTATCCTTGTTTAGAGAAGCAATCAGAACCCAGTTAGTTCAAGTAATGGAGTAGGAGGTTTATTTATGATTGATGGATCAAAGAAAGATGTCATAATTACTTTTACATTCTAAGCTCACGTGAGTCATACTCGGTGTGAGAAACAAGAGGTATTGGTAAAACCTGAAAATTGTGCCATGAAAGATGCAATCATGAGAAATAATGTGGGGATTATGTATGTAAGACTGTCTAGATAAATGAAGAATAGGATTTACATAGGGGTAGAAACCTGGGAATATGGTCTATAAGGTAAACGTACTTTATGGAGATTTGGATAATCTAACTTGGGGATTACTCCTGAGAATGATACCCAAATTAGGAGGGGACATATGATTAGATTTTACTCCAGAAAATGAAACAAAAATAAAAAGTAAATGAAGATTGGTTAATCTTAATTAATATTGGGGCTTACTCCTAAAAAAGAGGCCCAGGTTAAGGGAATTATGATTGGGTATTACTCCTAAGGAGGATGCCCATAATTAAGTGGACTTGGACTTGGGCATAATTCTGAAATAGAGGCCCAGGATAAGAATTCAATCATATTTAAAGGATGAGGTTGAATGAATGAACTCTCTAACTTTAGTGATGTAAATATGTGCAATTCATTAGGTTTTGAGGGATGTTCCACCGAATTCCTTTCAGATATGGAAGCCAACAAGGAAATCATGCCATAAATGGATTTGGAGAGAGTTCTGAAGGCTTAATCCTAAAGAGGATATGTGGATAGGTTTAAGATAAGTAAAATAGGCAGGAGAGGCACCCAAAAAATAGGGGTGCCCATGTACTGGCAGGCGTGCATGTACAAAATGAGCGCACAAGTCCTGGTCGCACAGGTATACCTGTACGACACATGGTTACTTGCATGATTTTCAACTCATAGGGTAATACATGGGTGATACTTGGCTCAAACAGTTGGTATTATCCCTAGAGACATTCCAGAAGATGGCACACAAGATCTTGTGAAGGAGTAGGGCGGCACACAAGTGTGGCCGGTTCCCTTAAGGGTTGGCCACTCAAGCACGCAAGTGTTGATGAGTTTCAACACATAGGCCTTCCTCCCCCTCTTTTGATCTTCCGTTTTAGGTAAGAAATTACATTAGAAGTGTTTGGAATCTTTTAGAAGAGACTAGTGCACCGGGAGCTCAATTTGGAGGTTCTGGAATTTTTTTCCAATCCTCTAATGGGGGGGCCCACAGGGGTATTTATAGGCTAGAGAAGACCCCATGCAGTTTTCAAAGATGGTGTGCAAGTCACTTGCATGACCATTAGACAGCGTGCAAGTGTACTTTTGTGAACATGAGGGAAAATTCACTACCCAAGGGTATTTGACTCCTTGTTCATGCCTTTGTCGATTTTTGATGTTTTCTTCAAAGGATGAACCAGTTTGTCCTAAGGCATTTGACTTTCCATTCATTTAGACAATGTGACGAAAAGGAGGGTCAACAGTACTCCACATAAATTATTTGTGAGTGTTATATATATATATATACTCACCAACCATAATCATTCCTTATTTTATGTGTAGTTACATTTTTTAAAAGGAACATTCATAATTGTTTCAAAAATGAAAGCTCGATTCAATGGATATCTTCTAATTCTTACCTGTTTTCAAGTGTATTAAAAAATATTTTTTAAGGAACCATTAGTTTTATAAAAATAATACTTTTTTCATGAAAAATTATCTTGGATCATTTCATGTCATTATAGAACAAATGTTCCTTTCCATATTACAAATCCCTTTAATATGTTCCTTAAAATGAAATAAAATGTTTTATTTACAATGAATCTGAAGATCTAATTTTACATGATTTCAATTTATTGGGACATAATTTATGCCTAAAATATACCTTCAATGAAATATCATTTTATTTTATGGGATATTAATTTTTAAAAAATGTTTTTGTTGAAAATATTACTGATTTTTCAAAAGGACCCTTCTTTCAAAAGTATTAAAGTGACTTTTTTCATCTCTCACTAGCTTTTATGAGATATATGCCTTTATCGCCACTTATTTATTTCTTTTTCATTATGTACTATCCATTGGTATATCATATCATGTGTCTCAATATTATCATGATATTATAAAGGATTATGATTTTAATGTTTCAACGTGGTATGAGACACATTGGAATGTTTGAGGATTATTTCCTTAATAATTGGTCAATTGTATCATTTAAAAATATATTCATATATATCAACATCCTTTGTTAAATATTATAATTCATTGAATTTTTTCTATTAATAAATCATCTTAATTATATTTTTGAAGGTTTTTTGTTTTTTCTTACTATGGATGTGCTATTTTGATACCATTAACCAGAATAATCTGAATGGTTAGTGTTTATGATTAATGATTTGGGAAAATTATTTACATTTCATATGTAAGTTATAGTATCAATGTATATGTTTATTATGTCCACCCATTTTATATAAGTAATCCATTTGAAAAATTATGTGATGGGTGGGCTCAACATATCCCCTTTTTGAATCAGTAGGTCTCATCTGAGAAATAGATGTGGAACTGGTCGAGGCCTTTCTCAATGTGATATATGGATTTTGGCTGAGGCCTTAATCATAAGACGTCTTGGCCGAGGCCTTGAAAAAATGTTTCATAATTTCAGACATATAAAATTACCACATTATGAAAATATAGTTTATGGTCCCTATGTTTATTCAACATGTATAATACCAATGATTATGTTTATTTATGAAATTACATAATCATCTTTTATTCCTACCAAAATGTGTTCATGTGAATGTTAAAGGAACATGTTTTTATGTTTTCAACATTCCTAATGTTTATGTTATGATATATTTAGCTGTATTTATTACCCTTAATGAGCATTTAAGATCACCCCTTTCATTTGTCTCATACCCAAGTTAAGATGAAGAGATCATTTATTGAGTTTTCAAGGATGTAGTTTATTAGCTTTTATTATGTATCATCTTCTATTTCAATTCAACATATAAAATGGCTTCCATGTTTGTATGTAGTTTTTTGCAGACTACTAAACTGATCGGTGCTTTGGGATTTTTATTCCTTTTTTATATACCAATTTAATCATATAAGGCACCGACTCCGGACAACTAGGGTTTGGTCCTTATATTTGGTATTAAAGGATGTTTAGTAGAAAAAATGGAATATTGATTTAGAAAACTTTGATTAGGGAAGAGTTTCTAAGATAGTTTTTGAGGATAAACATACAATAACGTATTTGTATTTTTGAGAGGAATATATTATGTGGATATTTCAAGAAATACATCCTGGATGGATATGATTAGGTAGAGGCTGCTCTGGCACAGATGTACCTTGGGGTGAATTCTCTGATAAAGAGTTTTAGGTTTGACCCAGGGTATCCTGGTAGACAAAAATGGGACTTGTTGGTCATTTGGATATAAAACTCCCAGGGGATATGTGTTGGATAATTAACATTTTATTTACTCACTATTTTTATGGATTTATGCCACCAATGTAACCAAAGTATGTGGTTCTAGGATTTACTATGCATAAATTTATGCTATGTGCTATACCATGATTAGAGTTATAGAGAGTTATTAATTTTATAAGCTATTATATAATATATAATTGATTAGATATGGAACCTAGCATAAGGAATGAAAACATCACCAATGCACATGATGTGAATAGTAAGAAGGATTATATCTCTAATGGTCTTAGGCCATATTTTAAATGGAAGATTATCCCCCACGTGTCCTTATAATATGATGAAATAATATCATGTGTTAACAAGTTATATAAAGGCTTCTCTAAGTCCTATAGATTTTAAAGGGCACCAAAGACTAAGAGGATGTCATAGAGATATGTGAATAAAGGGATGAAGGGAATGAAGTGTTTTCCCACATGTGATAATTATGGAGAGAATCACTTTGTAAATGCTTAAAGGGAAAGAGTGATCACTACAAGTGTGGAGAAAAAGGATCCTATGTTCATGATTTCAAGGGTTTGAATGTGGATTCTAATGTACTATGAATAAATTTCAAGGGTATGGGACCCTTTGTGAACCAATGTCCCAATAGTCAAAGGAATATACCCCCAATTATGATTTTGGATAATTAGAATGCTTTGATGTTATAGAAGATGAAGTAGAATGATTAATATACCTAGTCAAGAATCATGTCATTTGTATATTTTTTCAGTAATGTACTAGTTGTGTGAATTATGTGATATATAAGGTTTATACAACAGTACCCATTCATTAAGGATTTGAGGTCAATTGATGAATGGTACAAAGGAAAAGTGATTCAGTGGAAAGTTAACATTTTATGAAAAAAACATGACTGAGGGAATGAAAACCCTTATTATATATCTATTTTTGTTATAATGATTTATTTGGATAAACATTGGTAACCTTGTAACTGATTATTGACTTGTCGAGATGTGGTCAATGCTATCCTCAGTGAAGTTTACAACACTTTTGGATTTAAAAAATATATCCAATAACATGTATCTTACTTAAATAATATTGAGGAATGCATGTATACAGTATTTTATTTACAGTAATTAATGTTTTTATGATATTTAAAAATAATACATGATAATGCTTTTCACATGTTTAGAATGTGAATTTTAAAGCTATATCTTGTTGATTAGTGGTTAATGATAAGTTCATCTTGGAAATTAATAGGACTTCATTATAATGTGTTGAATAATTATATTTTGTAATTTTATTTAACCATTTATTAAATAGTTTATGTTGATAATTGTTTGAGCTTTTAGAGGTTAATTTATTTCTTCACCAAATGGTTTAACCCATTCTATGTGATGAGGTATAGATAGTTAAACTACAATAAAAGGATTAGTTTATAAGTTTAAATGTATATTTATAGTCATATAGAGTAGAATTATTCCTCGAATCAAAGAAAATATTCTTATATAAAATGTTTTCTTATTATCATAATCATTGATAAAATTGATGAATTTATTTTCTAGATTATAGTTTTGTAGTAATGAACATTCATATGAACAAGCCCTCAGTCATGTTCCATCAGAAATTCATAGTTATATTTTTCATCCATGTCCAGTTTTTGGTATTAAACCTAATGTCGCCTCATTAAAAAAAATTTGGGGTGACCACCGCATCTCCATTATCTTTTTTGGAGGATATTTTGTTAACCCTATTTCTGATTTGGGTTTCCATGCGGGAATTCTAATGTATCATTAATTAACATTTGAAGTACAATTTCATATTTCAAGGACAACCTTTTTGTATGGAGTGGATAATGTTACACAAAAATATTTACAAATTTATTTGTTATATAATTCATGGATCATTGAGCCTCTAAAAACACCACATTGTTATTTCCAATAAATCTAAACATAAGATTTTATTTTATGCGATGTGAATTTAGAAAATCATACATACACAGTTGTGATGATTAAGTTAATTAGAGTCCGATAAGGAAAACATAATTTTTGGTTATTAGTAAACGACTCTTATGAATAGTCACATACCTTTAGGAATAGTGATATACCCTAATCAATAGTAACATTACCTATGATTGTTTATAAATAATGTTCAAGTGAATGTATGATATACCTCTGCTTTAGAATAAGTAAATAAATGTTTTAACACTGTTGTTTTAATAATAAATTAATATTCTAATCAAATATTTAATTAATCTTATTCAGAAAATTATTTTTGGAATATTGACTTCTTTTATTTATTCTACACGTCGAAAAATGGTTGGGGTTATTTTTTGGGAATTTGCTAAAATACTTGAATTTTAGATGAATAGTTAAATGCAATAATTTACAAAATAAGCTTAATAAGAAAATTATCCAGTCATGCATGATGTTCTTCTGATGTAAGTCCAAATAGTTCTGGATCACAAGATAAAATTACTATTCTTTGTCAAGGAAGACTCTCTATTCCTTGTATTTTTGGGAAATAATAAATTAATGAATTTTATATTGCGAAATTCACTCTCTAATCCAATTTAAAACCCCCTCCTTCTCCCTCTTCTTTTAACTCATCTAAACCCATGATCCTTCTCCAAATTATGTCCAAATATCCTCCCTACCACCTCTCGAACGTCCAACAATTCTTGGTCTTATAAAAAAACCAGATCCTATTCCATAAAGAGGTTCTCAAGGACGTTTGGTTCATGAGGTAAATTCCTCTTTTCAATTCTTAGTCTTCCCTTTAAAGTTTATATTTTTACTATTAACTATTCATATCGTAATGATGTGATGAATCCAGTTCCTTAAATTTAATGGAATGCTTTCATGATAGTGTAATTAGTTACCATCGTCACTTCCTTTTACTTCCTTTTATACCAGTAGAAAAATGACCATCCGAGATGTGTCAATTATCCACATTCATGGATGATGGGCTATCAATTTCTATTATCATTATCAATTCTGGTGAAGAAACAATTATTTTTATGGTTGAACCCTATTATTATATATTTAAAATACCCTATCTATGGTTCTATAATTCTTATATACGAATAGGACTAAGTTATACAGAAAAATGAGTTCATTGCAATCAAAAGAAACATATTAACTGAAACAATTATCATTAAAGTTATATATAATAATTCATCCTCATGACATGTGACCACATTATATAAAATATCATTAACACTTATATATTTTCATAAATAATAATTAATTTCACTTCTAGATATTTACATTCATTCCACATGAACTCCATTACTTAAGGAAAATTGAACCTTTATGAAAATCATGAAAACAAACACACCAGAGCTATGGAATTCGATATTATTACTTATAAAAAAGGACATAAATTAACTAAACAGAATTATGATAAACTAAATATATGTCATATAGTTTCTTAATTAAGTTGTTAATTATTATAATTTTATATTCCATGATATTATTTTTAAGAGGGGGACACATTCAGATTTAAGGTAAGGTATCCTCTCTCTCAATTTTGTTCATTAATTTCCCCAATGTTGTTCCCTATTATTTTTAATTCCTAAGGATGGGGTATGTTTTAGAACCTCCCCATATTTACCTTGTTATATATACAAGGGGATACCCCTTTACCTCTCATTATTCCCTCACAAGAACACTGATTACCTTGCCTAAATGCTTATAAGGGGATTCTTTATCTCACTTCCATTTTTGTGAGGTCACTGATGTTCACTAAAAATACTTGTGTATGGTGTATGTATAATGCCCATTTATGTAACATAACATGAATTTATTTATTTTCATGTCATTCAATCTTTCATTTTTATTAATTTTTTGTCATATGAATCTATTGATTACAAAGTGGTAAGGGTTTTTTCACCAGAACCTCCATTTTCAATCGAGTTATTTTTATTGTCTAATTACATCAATGAAACTATTTTGTATTATTATTTACTCCTCATAAATTCTGTGTGAAACTTATATATATATTCTCCAACCAGAACCATTCCATTTTAAGGATAGTTAAATGTTTTAAAATTATCTTTAATAATTATTTTTGAAATGAAAACCCAATTCAAGGGATTTTTTTAAATTCCTTCCCATTTTAAAGTGTCCTCAATAATTGGTTTTAAGACACAATTAGTTTTATTAAAATAATAATTTTATCATGAAAAATTAATTTGTATCATTTCGGGATTTAATAGAATAAATTTTCATTTCCATTATAAAATTCCCTTTATTTCTTTCAATAAAATGCTCTAAAATGTTTTATATATAATTAATCATATGAACTCTTTTTACATGATTTCACTTCAGTGGGACTTCAACATTTTCTAAAATATAATTTATATTTAATAGTATTGTATTTCATGGGATATTCATGTTTAAAATATCATTTCAAGGACAATATAAATGATTTTCCAAAATGACTCTTCTTTTAAAATTAGAAAATAGATTTTTCTCAACTCTCATAATCTTTTATGAGATATATGCCTTTTTAACAAAATATTTCATTCTTGGATTTTATGTAATGCCATTTGGATTATCGTATCAAGAGTCTCATTATTATCATGATATTCTGTGGAATTTTTATTTTAATGTTTCATTGTGGTATGGGACACATTGCACTGTTTAATGATTATTTCCCCAAGAATTTTTCCATGGTCTCATATAAAAATATTTTCACCTATATCAACTTAATTTTTTAAATATTGTAATTCATTAATGTTAATATATTAAGAAACCATCTTCAATATGTTGTTGGAGGGTTTTTTTATTCTGTCTATGGATGTTCTATTTTGATACCATTCATCATATTATTACGCATGGTTAGTGTTTATGAGTAATGATTGGGGAATGTTATTTACATTTCACATATTAGTTACAATATGAATGTATATGTTTATTATATTCACCTCTTTCATATGATGAATGCATTGGACATATTAAGTGACAGGTGGGGCCCTCTATAGCCCTCTGGTGCATCAATAGGTCTTATGAGACCAATAGACCTGGAATTAGCCGAGGAGTTTCCCAATGTGATATCTGGATTATGGTCGAGGCCTTATTCCGCAGGCGTCTTGGCCGAGGACATGAAAAGGTGTTTAAAAATGTCTGGTATATGCACTTCCTTCATTGTGAAAATTGAATTTATGGTTCATGTGTTTATTCAACTAGTAGAATAACCATGATTATGTTTATTTATGGCATTACTTACTCAACACTTATTCCTAACATAATGATTTAATATTTTTGTTAAAAGGACATGTTATTAGGTATTAAACATGCCTAATGTTTATGTTATGATATATTTTTCTATATTTCATTCCCTTACTAAGCATTTGAGCTCACACCTTTCTTTTTTTTCCATCCCCTAGTTCAGAATAAGAGATCATTTAATGAGTTTTCAAGGATTTAGTTTCTTAGATTTTGTTATGTATCATATTATATATCATTTCAAAATGTAAAATTGGTTCCATGTATGTATCTAGTATCTTCATGACTACTAGACTGACCAGTCCTTCCAGATGCTTAATACTTGTTTATGTACCAATGTAATCAAATAAGGCACTGACATTGCACAACTGGGGTCAGTTCCTTACATAAAATCTCTCCCATCAATTGAAATATAAATGAAACAAATAAATTGTTCTAGAAACATATCATTCATTCATAATCAATCATAAATATTGGAAATTTTCCCAATAACTTATATATCTCCCCATCATAATTCTGTAACTCTTTATTCCTCAATTGGATATGCAGTTAATAATTTTTTTGAGAATGATAATACATCTACCCTTCATTCAATATTTCATAATCAATCCTATGAACATCCATAAATAATATACCATTTATGTCCTCATCATGTATAAGTTAGTATGATACATTCCACTAAAAGAATCACTTACCATGTTCTCTCTCCTAATGTGTTAATGTATGGAGAATTCATAATCTCTAAATAGATCTAACCATCCCCTCTATCCCATTTTCAAATAATTCTATGTGAATATATACTTTAATCATCTATTATCTTTATAAAATATAATTGTTTCATCTATAAAGATAATTCATTCCTTTCCATAATTATAAGTTTACCGTAGTTACTCTGAATTATTGGTTGTGTAATTTTTCATATGAACCACCAATTTTAATGAGTTTTAAGCAACAAAAATGTTATTCTTCAAAACAATGCATCGAAATCCCCAAAAGGATGCATCACTATAGAGTAAAAACCCTTCCCAACTATGGGGTAAATATAGAAAAGATCAACTAAATAATCTTCTGATACTTTCCAATAAATCATTATTTTATTCGTCCTTCAATATAATTTGTTACACCTATAGAGTTAACAAGGAGAGTAAATTAAATAATTTAGAGAATATTTCCAAAATACATCGAAAAATGAATCCAACCCAATAATAAATCAAATCATATTTATAATGGTTAGTTTAGGGAAATGTTCAATAGACTAAATTGTTGATGGTTCCAACAATATAACCACTCTAGAAAAAATATTTCACTAAATTAAATCTTTTTTAGAATGAATTTACAATAAGTTAATTTTGTACATAGTTTATCCTTAAATATGGACTTAAAAATAATTCTCATGTAATCACCAATATATTCATTTCTCCCTGAATATATGTGAATATTATAGAAAAATATGATCAAAAAATCAAATTAATATTTAAAGAAACTATTCATTGCATATTTGAAGATAACATAACAATTAGAAAGATGAAATGGCATCAATATATATTCATAGTGTCCATACATTTGAAGGAATATTTTATTGGGTATATCCTCTTTTTGATTATCAATTAATGTTATCTTGAAAAAATATCAATCCTAAAAAAGTATTTACCTCCACATAGATTATATAATACCCCATGAATATGGTGTATATTATACTTTTTCTTCATTCTGATGTTTTTCTATTCTTATAGTCAGTGTGGAGTCCTATAAATATGGATTTCTTCATTACCAAAATAATTGTTTCACATAAAGATGACAAATATGGCTACAAGAATACCTTGTCAGTGTTCTTCTGGTGGTACTTATTCAATTGCTACAACTTAATTGGGGCTATTCTATAGGGAGTTATAAAAGAGGAATGTAAATATGCAAGATTAGTGTTGAGGACTAATCATAATAACCTAAAATAAGTCGAATAAATTATTCTAGGAATATATAAAAAACCAACATTCAGTGTGTGTATCATCGATGTTGAGTCTCTCCCCAACCATATGAGATAAAAATAAATTTTAATTTTAAAAAAACAATTAAAAGGGGTTTGATTTAATTTTCTAACTAAAAGTATTTTATTTTATTAAAATGGAATGGTTAATGAGGAAAGGGGAAACCATTAAAACATCATGCCATTCTATTGAAATGAAGAGTGAGAGAGTCCATAATAACATTATCAATAATATAATGGGGAAAGTATCCAATGTAAAAAAATAAAGAATGGGGGAGTTTTTTGATGTAATAGAATCCAGGAAATCATCAACAAAGTTACCTTCTAACCTATTATGGGGAACCCCCATGCCATCTGATAAGAAAGAATGACATTCATGAATTAGATAGGTGATGTGCCATGGAGGTGAAGAATCACCCGAAAGGGAGACATAGGTGATGTTGGAGTCAATTTAAACTATTGATATGGGCATGTTATTTGATCTTTATGTATATAGATTTATGATCATGTACATTCTCTACACTCGATGGGAGTTCCTAGGACCAAAGAAGGAACTACAAGAATACTACACCAAGCAACAAGGCTCCTCAACCAAACAACTAATGTACATTCAACCATGAGTGAAAAAACGATAAAAATTTATTTTATGGACACAAGAGGGTGGAAACCAGCATACCCAGTTACAAGGTTGGAGGGGACAAGGCATCCTGAGGGGGGATGCCTGAGATCAAAGCACCCAAATGATGGTATATCCCTAACCCCCTAACTTGTATGCCCAACTAGTTCCACTTTAGGTCACATAGATATCACCTCAAAAATAAATATGGAGATATTAGATCTGTGGATGTCTTGATTCCTAATATGAAATAAGAACTAGCTATGTGAAACCTATAATAACACCAATTACTACTCCTCTTTCTTACAACCGAGACAACTGGAGTACCAATTCTGTAGAAAGGAAATAGGAGAATCTGCTACCTGGACTAGGTCAAATGAATCACTCAGAATCCTCTACATAATATTGGCCTAGGTAATTTGAATGAATCAGTTCACTGCAAACTCTTCCAACAGAGATAATCAATAGGAACACCAAGAGGCCATATGAATATACTTTTCTTTAATTTCCAAAACAAAAGGAATGTCATTCTTCCAGATTCTACATAGCAATAATTTAATAATGGAAGTGATCTCCCTACGCTACAGGTGAGAACCCCATGGATCACTACCATAATAAGAGTTAAAATACCTCCATTAAGCCATAGATTATAATCTAGATGATGAGAATCCTGAAAAAAATCATAGTTGTCTAGGGACTCATCAAGATAGATTCTATCAAAGATTCTTGTTGAGAGGGGTTCAGGATATTTTGAATGAAGGAGAGATGACAGCAAACCCCCCTAAAGTATATATTTGGGACATGAGAGCCTTGGAAATCTAATATTCCACCACCCCTCACAAATAACATATCCTAAAGCTAACCACTCCTCATAAAATCCAATGAGGGTGATCATGGAGGGTATGAATATGGACTTCTGATTCATTTCATAACTGACATGGGTGTCTACCATTATACCATGAACCAAATCCATATTACCCCACTAATAAATCATCCCCAAAAATACTGACCCTCATTTACCTCCCATGAAATATACTTTTTAAGGAGATTCATACTGTATTCCATGTCTCTAGATCATATGCCCAACAGATCAATAGGTTTGGCAATCCTATTCTAAGAGGACTGTAGATCCTAATGTCCGATGATCAATAGGTTCGATGATCCTCTTATAAGATGACCACCTATAACTACCATCCCCTAGTGAATACCATATGAATCCATTTATAGTGTTCTCAATATGTATTATGGCAGATTTTCAGACATTGAGAATAGAAAGGATATGCATTGGGATTACAGATACCATGAAATTAACAAGAGTGATCCTTATAGGAAATGATAAAAATGTATTCTTCTAATTATTGATGGGATTGATGAACATACCTACCATTCCATCATATGAAAAATGTGGATACTTCTGGGGGATTTGAGAGAACCCATGTAGGTCATGGAAAAATAATTACAACCAATGTAAAACCTAGGTACAATAGAATCATTTCTCCACCAAGGGAAGATGGAAGGAATGAAGGTACCACTCTTTTCCCTATTAATAGAATGCCCTATCCAGAAGGTATACTCTACCCTTGTGAAATTGAAGCCTTTAATGGAATATCTATACCCATTAAAGAATAATAGAATGTCATTTTTAAAAATAATGTGTGAAATCCTAGGGGAATGGTCCCTATAGTGGTTATAGAGAAACTTCCTCTGCTAAAGAGAGGTAGTAACAAACTTATAAAGGATGTTGTAGGCCATAAAGAAATTGTTGGGAGAAACTTGATCACTTTTCTCGATTACATAGACTAATTTCAAGAAATCACATCTCCTTCCCATGAAATACGTACAAAACCAAGAGTAACAATAACAACAAAACTATTGTTTAATAACACACTAAGATAAGCCCAAGAACCTCATAGTTTGGATGATGAATGATCATTTAAACCTATCATATGATTTGTCAATTTCATACATGACCATAATGTTTTAACCAAGAACCTTCTTATTGATGTCACCAATCATCTCTTACTATAACCCCATTTCCATTTGAATGGAAATCTCATAAAAAAACACATGATGCTCATTAGAAATCCAGTTGTTCAGGAACTAAGAGGACCTACTATTGAATATGATAGAAATCACTTTATAATAGGAACATCAGAAACTAATAGAATGATACTGGGAAATGGAGGTATATAATGGAATATAGGTATTTGTTCTATAGAAGTGAAAATGGAAACACAAGGAAGAACCCCACCCCCCCCCCCCCACTAAGGAAGTCTTAGATGGGACTCATAAGGTCAACCTTAATTACACTACAATCACTAATGAAGAAAGATCCCGAGAATCCATCTGGTCCCATGGAACTTTATTGGATAAGGGAAGTGAAATTTACTCACACCTTCTTCTCATTCCGATTGGAAACAAGAATATAATTATAATGATCATAAACACACATCGCAATGAAATTAATGAAGTTAGTTTTCCCTTATGAGTATCCTAGCAGTCAAAACTAGTTTTTGGAATGAAACATAGAGTTATAATGATAACTGGTCATGTCACCAAAAATGGACATTCCACTTATTTATGAACAATCTTCCAAGTGGATATTCAAGACTCCACAATGATGCCTCTATTTCAGTAATGCTTTTAAAAAGGCTGTGTTGGGGCCCCTTACTTTAACCAAGAGGATAAATATTACAGACAGATGAGTAAAATGGATAACCACTAAGTTGTGGAAGTATCTAATTTTATGGACATTCTGATGGAATCAATCTAATATAGAACACAGATGGGAATAAACCTTCTGGTTTTTGTACCAGGTGAACCTATCCCAAATAAATCTATGATCATAAAGACACTCTAGATAAAAAACAATGAAAATTAGGGCATATCATTACAAGGGGTTGAGCTGTTTCCATTATTTATAGACAAGGACATTATAGAATTAATTTATCCCCGAACTATACAAGGGACATATCGGGTACTGAAGGCACTGACGTCCTTCCAAAGATATTACCAAAAACAAGAATCTCACATGGAAAAAACAAAAGAGTATATATAAGAACATCCACCCACTTCGTCTTTATCAAAAAAAAAATACGAGTCCGATGACATGGGTATTCCCACTAATATCTCTGGAATCTAGAGAAACCATATCTGGAAATTTTCTGGCTCACCATGGATGTAGTAACACATTCGTTACCTCCTCTAAATAACCTTAATTTTGGACGATCCTAGTTTTGATTCCAAATTTTCTACAAGAGACACATCATGCCTTGACCATTCATTATGTATAAAATCAGACATCACATAGGCCATGAGACCACTAAAATTCAATATCTTCAATGATAACATAATGAAAATGATTACCTAACCCTATTGGTATATATTTAGGGTAAGATTACATTAACACTTATAGAAGGGTTCTTTTTCCTATCTCGAGACCTGATGTACATTCTGTTAAGAGGAGAGATAGGTGGGGAGGGGGACTTTGACCTAGTAATATGAGATTGGGTATCATAACATGGTGGAAGAAAGAGGACATGAATCTGTAAACTACACCATATAACAATAACAATTCAAGAAAAAATTGGGAATAAGGGAAGGCTGGAGGATCGGGACAAAGTGGAAGCATGAATGGGAACCTCTCCCAATGTCCCTTTCCCTCTGATTTCTATATGGGATAGACTTGGAAGAGTGGAGGAAGGGAAAGATGTAGGGGAGAGAAGGATATGGGAATTAATGGTATAATATATTTTTTAGAGGAAGAGAAGGGAATTAGGGTAATGTGAAGGAAAGGAGAGAATAGTTATGGAGGGAGATCAGAATAAAAGGAGGGTAGGGGAAAAGTTATTGGGGGAAGGGCCCCACAAAGAGGAAGAGGAATGTGGGGAGAGAGAGGATGCCACAAAACTAAACCTACCCACTGGATAAGCCACATTCTATCTGGGTAGGGTGCCTTCAGGCACTGAAGGGGTACCATACAAAGGGATAAAAGACATCCTAAAATTGGTCGTAAACATCAATGGATGTTTATCTGTCGAGGAGGATTTCTTTCCTGAATTTATTCACACCATAGTGGTTTTCCATTAGATCTTACAATGATTTCAAAACCTAGATTGAGATGATGGAAAAAACTTCTACAACCATGAAATAATATCACCAGCCCTAAGAAACATATGATTAAATAGAGAGGAATTCAATTCCACTTCCACACAAATCATATCCATGGAACCATAAGTCAGTTGAGATCGGTGAGCATCAACACCAAATAAGGACCCCACCACATCACCAAATCACCATGAGAATGGAATGGTTCTTGAAAGGTTGTGGAATGACTAATAGATTTAACTACCATACCGCTATGGTGGAGTACTGCCCCAAGTCAACCCCCAAAAACCATCCTCCATGAATATGAATTTACATATCTAATATTAAAAAATATACATAAATATTAGGTCATTTATGTCACCTCCCCAAATCCATCATTGTATCATCCATCTCCTTTTAAAAACCAGATAGTTATAAAAACCATCAATCATAGAAAAATATTTTGTATAGTTAAGAAAAATCCTTTATAAGATGCCTAATTAATGGCATATTCTTTTCAATATATGAGAAAATGGGTTTAGATTTCGAGATTCAATGTCTTCATATATTTTAATTCCTCATGATGCTTCATAATGAAAATTTCAAAAAACCATTTCATATCCCTAGGGAGTGAAAAATAGATGTGTAGTATGGCCCAATGCAATAAACCAAGTAACGCTCAATTTAGTCCTGAAACTCTCTTTTTGAAGTTATAACACCTAGGTATATCTGATACAGAACAACATCCACATATAATATATATTCGGATTTATTTCTAGGTAAACCACAAAATATCATCCTTACAAAAAAATGACAATGTCATCCTAAAAATTGTCTCATTAAAAGAGATCAAACTAATGTTTTCTCATCTGATTTTCCAAAGGATAACTAAACCACACATAAATACCAACTAGAATGACCTATTAATTTTATACATAAATATCACATATTTTGAGATCACTTTTAAATACATTAATAATTGATTCTTAGAGACCATATTCTTTTATTTTCATTCGTTTCTGTGTACAAAACTACCTTATATAATTTAATATCATCAATATCTCCCATATTTAGCATTTCCTAGGTACTATTCATATATATACACTAATTAAAACAATTATTCATAACATGGGGAGATAAACCCTATGAAATGGTATGATATGATTATCAGTAAGGGTGAATACAAGATATATATTTCTATGGTTATTTGAAAGCTTAAGATAAGAATAGGTGGATTAAATCAGGAAAATAACATGAATGTTTATTCCCAACTAGTCATAGATCATAAACAAGAGTCATGAAATAAATAATTATCATTCCAAAAAATATTATTCATAAGAGAATGAAATAATAATAATTCTATAACCAAAACCTTGTGTCATAAAATTGTGGTGCCAACATTGGTATAGAATCCATTTTATTTGTAATGGTTATCTACCAAGACTATTAAACATAGTGGATTTTTCATCTTCTCCTATATACTATATTGGATAATGCATATCAGCCAATTTGCTACTGGGTGTGAAGCCTATTGGCCTATATCTCATTATAGTTCAACCACTTAGACATGTTTCCAATTATAATATCCTTAAATATAATGATTTACCCAATGAAATGGTGGGAGATATATGTCCTACTCATGATTGGTTATAATGTGACCAACATCATTATTTAAAATGTTACCACTACCATTTGTTATATTTTAACATCCAAAATTGGTTATAATGTTACCACCATACATGGTTATAATGTTACCTTTATCACATAATGAAAACCACAGATAGGTGTACCATAATATCAAAAAAAAAAAATTCATCATACCATTAAACATGAAAAAAAGGTGTAGACGCCGGAAAAGTCCGTTGTTCCCAAACGAAGCTCCGGATGCGGAAAGCGAAGTGATATTTGGAGTCAGAGGCACGTTCCGGAGGGCCCGGAGGACTTGCGCGAAATTTCAGAGGCTCGCGCGCAAAGTTGAGTCGCGGCGCGCAATCCTCCCGGGATGCGCGCAATGCGCTGGGCCAGCGCGCTATTTTGCGCGCCCGCGGCCTGCGCGGCGCCCTTTGCGCGCGGGGTCCTGGTTCCGCGCCCGCGAACCGAATTGCGCGCCCGAGACCGGATTCCGCGCCCGGGGTTGCCTATAAATATAAGGCGACCCCCGACGTTTTGAAGGTTGCCAGAATCCGAAGCGTCGCTCGTTCGCGCAATCCGACCCCTTCCGCGCGCAATGCCGATCTTCAGGTAACTTCCTTTCTTTCGCGCAATAGAGCCTTGGGGTTCGCCTTCGCGCGCAATTCCCTTGGCTCCTTTCCTTTGAATAAATTTCAACCCGAAGGCCTTTGCGCGCAAAAGAATCCTCTTGCGCGCAATTGCCCCCGGGTGCGCGCAATCCGACCCGATTGCGCGCACCCCCCATTTTTCAAAGTGGCCATTCGTTAGAGAATGAGCCGTTGCCCCCGCGCGCTATCCGAAGCCCGGTGCGCGCAATCCCAACCATCCGCGCGCGAAGCGCTGGCCCAATTGCGCGCCAGCCCGCCATTTTGCGCGCCGACCTGCGGTTTTGCGCGCAAAGCTCCTCTTTTGCGCGCAATCCGCCAGGGTCGCCTCCCTTGACCCCCTGAGGGTACCCGCCTGCGTGGCACCCGATGATCCTCATCCTGGGTGCCCGAACCGTGCGCTGTCTTCCTGTGCAGCCTTTCAGGCTCGTGCGAAGTGACACGGACCCATCGGCGGCAATCATTCGTCCAGCATGACGTTAAACTGCATATTCGTCCCGCATGACGTTAAACTGCACGTATGTCCCGCATGACGTTAAACTGCACATCTGTCCAACATGACGTTAAACTGTACTACGTCCAAGCTGCACGACGCTAAACTGCCTAGCCCCCATCGTCCGCGCTGCAAGACGTTAAACTGCCAAGTGTTTCGTCCTCAACACACGACGTTAAACTGTACTTCGTCCGGCAAGACGTTAAACCGTCCGCTTCGTCCTCAACACACGACGTTAAACTGTACTTCGTCTGGCAAGACGCTAAACCGTCCGCATCATTCTATCCCGTGCCTCACACGCAGGGTCTCCCCCGGTTTGGATGTGGCCCCCACCCGCTCGTCTCTGCAGGGATGTCGGGATTGTCCCCCTTTTGGGACGATTTAATGGGAGCGGCTTTTCCCTACGGGGGCAGGGAATTACAAACCCCTAGTTTCTCGTGGGAGGCTGCACATGTGTATCTCCATTGCGCCTCCCCACTGCCGAAGCCAGTAGAGGGTGTGACTGGGATCGAGGTGCCTTCTGCTTTCGGTCCAAGTCCCCTCCAACTGAGTTTTGCCGCATCCGGGCTGCCTCAAGTGCGTAAGTCCTGACAGAATGAACTACGTGGACTTTGATCCCTGTCTTCTATACAGGGTACGTAGGAAGCCTCCCTGAGGTTCAAGCCCGCCACCAGGTCGTCCCGGTCGTATTTACGTCGGTTCGTCCATCAGTGGACCCCTCCAGGGTTCACGCTTGCGTCGATTCACCTATGAATCTGCCCCTGTGGGAGACTGCCCGTGTGTATCTCCACGGTGCCTCCCCACAGCCCCCCTTTTCCATTTCTCCTTTTTATCGTCCAGCATGACGTGAAACTGTGATCCACCCGGCCGTTCCATCCCCCTCTGTGCGAGGTGGTTCGGTTCAATCCTCCGCCCGGCGGCCTAGACCTCTTCGTGAGTCGGCTTGCCGACGTCCAGCATGACGTTAAACTGTATACCCGAACTACGTTGACTTTGATCCATGCTAACGCGCGGTACGTAGGAAGCCCCTCCGGGGTCCAAGCTCTTCACTCCATCATCCATCCTGATCCTTACCCGGGCCGCCACATCCCGGTGGGGTCATGCCACTTCACTCCACTCCATGTTACTTGGGAAGCCTCCCATGTGCTGGCCCCAGCGTCGGAGGTTCCCCGCAAGGGGTTCTGTCATCTGATCCACTTTTCGTGTTGATCGGTCCGATGCCGTCCCCGCTGGATGTTAAACTCGCGGCATACCCCGTGTTAAACATGGGAAGCTGAGGAAAACCTCAGGTGACACAGTTCCCCGCACCCAGTACGGGATGCCTCCGGCCATCATGCCTTCGAGAAGCCCTATTAGGGACGGAAGACAGACGTGCAGAGCCGCAGTGTTACGACACGCCCCCAGCACCCAGAGCCACCCGGCCTTCTAACCGCAGGTTGCTGCCCCGACCAGACTCCTTGGAGCGTCCGGGCGGAAGCAGCGTAATTAACCGGTGTCCATGAAGATATGGCGCCGGGAATGAGATTAACGAACATTCTTAAGTCTATGAGGGAGACCCGGATTAGGCGACGAGTTCCGAGGAGACGTCCAAGGAAGGAGGAGCCGACATCCCATCATCCCGGTTTTGATCAAGGAGCAGACGCCCCTGAATAAGGGACGAATGCCGCCCGCCCTTGGAAAGCGGGACTGCGGGACCACAAGCCGCGCGCCCATCCCCTCGGGTTGACGGGTGCACGCACGAACGCGTCCTGGCGGAACAGCGTAACCCGACGCACATCCGCACCGAAACAGAAAAATGGTGAACCCGACGTGAATCTCTTCTGCTCGATACGAAGACCGATGGCTTTCAGAGGTGTTGGAAGACCGGCATGTTGCCCGGCCAAGCATTCAGTCTTACCCGCCAGGGGCTGGGGAAGTGAAATCGGGCACTCCGTCTCGCAACGTCGAGGGCCTGGGTTCCCCCCACGGAAGGCGTCGTGGCGCTAATGGTTGGTTGTCGATTCCTTTTTCCTGTCAGTGTTAATGGGTCTTTCTCCCTGCTTTCAGAAATCAGGTCGCCCGATCCAGTGCCCGATCGCCACCCGCCCACTGGCGCAGGGATAGGGGGAACACCGACGCGGCTACTCCGCGCGGCCCCGCCCGTTCCACAGTCGTCCCAGCAGCCGCAATTGCGGGACGACCACGCCCTCTCTCCCCCTCGGAGGTCATCCAGAGAAAGGTGATCAACACCCTGGTGCGGAGATACGAGGAAGAGGGAGTCATACCCACTAGGGAAATGGCTCGCCTAGACCTTGAGAAGGTTGTGCCTCGCCACCACCGCCGCCCCCGAGGGCCGCGCGGGGAGGCACCGCTGCCTACCTCAACGTCCAATCGCTTCGGGAGTTTATCCTCGGAGCGCTCTGACAGTTCCCTTCCCTATGCGGATGAGGTGGATGATGCCCGGGATCACCCTATCCGGGATTCGCTCCAGGGATCTACGGTAAGGACTCCCGCCAGGCCACGGCGACACCGCCGCCAGGCCTCTCCAGTCGAAGAGCGGGCTCTCCACCTGCCCGCGCCGCTCATCCCGACTCGTCTGTCTCGACGCCAACGTCGGGCACGAGCGGAAGAGGATGCCCACCTTGGGGCTCTAGCAACAGCGGCCGCATTGGCCCAAGCCACTGCTGGCTCCAGTCGCCAGGCCTCTGAGCATCCTGAGCGGGGGAACTCCTATGCCCGACCTGGATCGAGGCCCCGACCGCCCCAAAGGCAGGTTGGGTCGACTCTCCCGGTTGTTGGCACTGGCAGTAGCCACCGCGGACCACCTCGCGGTAGCGCTATTCACCGGCAGGATCTACTCTGTGTGGCCGATCTAGGAGGCATGGGTCATCCCACCTTCCAATCCCGGCCCGGAGGCCTGCCCGGAATCATCTCTCCCCGCGTCCACTTTGATATCTGTCCCGGTGCCCCTCGCACCTTGGTTCCCAGTCCTCTCGGCCCCAGCACCAGTGCGGCCGGAGGACGCCAGGACAGAGATCAGCCCTGCCCCGAAGAACCACCCAGGGGCAGGAAGGCAAGGCGTTGACGCCGAGGGAAGAATGTTACGGAATTCCGGACAGAGATCCGACCAGTTTGCTTCTCTGACTTAGAGGCGGAGTACGATTCGGCGACAGAGCCCCTTCCCCAATCCCGCCAGTCAAGGGCAGGGGTAGGAATGCGGCACGTCAGCCTCGTGCTCCCCGAGAGCGAGATCGATGTGATCCCCGCTTCTCTCCGAAGGTATATCCGGAGTAACGAGGGCCTGGTAGACCCCCAAGGATCAAACTTGCGGTTGGTACCGGCCCCTCCGGAAGTGCCTTCCGCCTCGATCGGAGAAGCCGGAGACTTTTTCTGGGGACCGACGGTCGAACCACGATTTGGTGCGCCCTCGGCGAGCACCGATGCTACGGCAGGATGTTCGCTCGCCGGCCCGTCCTATCGTGATGTGGTAGCCAGGGCACCGCCACCCTCAGAGGGCGGCCCGGGATATGGAGGCCAATCGGCCTCTTCGCCGTATTCACCGTCGGCCAGCCCGTCGGCCCGGCGGCCCGCCTCGGCACCACTACCAGTTTCCCGTCCGTTCCCAGCCATTGAAGAGGACCAAGGAGATCTGGGTCCCGAGTTTGAGTCGTGGAGCTTCTGGACCGTCCTTGCAGAGGGCCACTTCCCTGAGAAGTTTTGGCCAGTCGCAGGACCGGGCTTTGATGCACCCGAATCGCTCACCCCGGATGAGTTCGAATGCTTCCGCCGAACTCTCCGGGAGACTCGCTCCTGTCTTCACCGCCTACAAATGCCATACCCCGGGAGTCAAGTGCACCTGGAGGATATTGGTGAGCAGTGCCGTCAAATTGACCTGGCCATGCTCCCCGCGGCTCGGCACCCCGGGTCATTTGAGCGCCATGAGGCCCTCCAACAACGATGCATTGAGTGTTTTCAAGTACTCCGCAATGTTATCGAGGAAGCCACTCCCCACGTGTATATCCGTGGATGGGGGCAGTACGCTGCCCTACGCTTCAGTGTGATTCGCCGACAGCCTGATTCGCTAGGTGGCCCTGAGGGTATATCCCCAGGGACAGAAACAGTCAATATGGCTGACCTGTCGGGAGAGGGGAACGACTTGGAACTTCTCGACGGGGGCTTCCCCCCCGAAGACAAGCCGTCGTCAGATCCATCAGTGAGAGTTACTCGTCATCAGAGAAACCTCCTGGGGCTCCCCGCACCCACTGAAGCACTGAGTTGAGCCGAAACGTCAGCAAACAAAAAGAGCACAGCGAGGCTATAAGGCCCGCCGACCCATCAGCCTCCATGCAGAGGGCAGAGGAGGATCCCGAGAAGGCTACGCTACGTCAGCAGCTCGCCGAACAGGAGAATCTGGTTGACCAGCTCCTCGCCGAGCGCGCTGCAGAACGGCGGCCTGATTACGGTGATCCCAGGCCAGGACAGCAGGGACCGGAACAACCGCTCCTCGATGAGACTCTCCCGGGCAACCGTGATTACGCCGTGTTCGCCGACAGGAGAGAGGTCATTGCCTACGGCAATAGGGCGCGGTATGTTTCGCCACACCCTCCCGAGCGGCGTGACTACCTGAGAGATCCCGCTCGGATTCCTCCCGCTGCCCCAAGGGCCGCTCCGCCCGCCATCCCACGAGCTGCCGAGTTCGACGATCCGGTCGACGACCCGATTGAAGGGCCATGCAATGCGATCGTGGTTAGAGATCCTCGCCAGGACTGGAACCCATGTCCGGACGATCCGATGGCGGCACTCATTGCCCGCTTGGAAGCCTTGGAGACTCAGCAGGTGGCGATCCCACCGGACGGCAAGCCCTACCCAGCATGGGTGGATGACATGCCGGCGCCTCCGGGATTCGGGAATCCCACTTTCGCTCCCTTCAACGGAACTGTAGATCCGCCACAGCATTTAGCCCACTTCAACTCGAGGTGCGGGCCTATGTTGGGGACTCCGGCGCAGCAGGAGGCCGCTAAGCTTCGCTGCTTTGTTCAGACACTAGAAGGGCCATCATTTGTCTGGTACAGCCAGCTCCCCGTCGGGTCGGTAACCAGCTGGGAGGACCTCCGTAGACAGTTCCTCTACCAGTTCAGTTCCACGACCCGGAAGACAAGTATCGCAGACCTCTTCAAGTGCAAGCAGAGGCCTGATGAGCGAGTCGCGGACTTCGTCGCCCGATGGAAGGGTCTCACATATTCCCTTGACATGCCATTGACTCAGGAGCAGTTGCTGACAATGTGCGTCGGGAACGTCAAGACCGAGCTGGTCCCTTCCCTGATAACTCAGAATTACCCCGGAGGGTTCAGGGACTTCTCAGACAAAGCTAAACGTCTTGAGGAAGCCCTGCAACAGGCCAGCCAGGCACACCCACTGCCTCCTATGATCCCTGCAAGGAGAGTCAGTAGGGCTGAGCCGGCTGCTGTTGCCCAGATAGAGGCCCCTAGGCCGTTGGAGCTGCTGCCGGTGAGGCCAGCTCCACAGCCTCACAGGAATCCGCCTCCACGGGCTCAGTTCCCGGCCCAGCAGCGGCAGCCCCAGAACCGGTCGGCCCCTCCGCGTAATGTACCGCCGCAACCCAGGCGAGATAATCAGGGTCCACCTCCTCGGCCGGCCCCTCCAGCCCCTCGTCAAGACCACGCTCCCAGGGGCCCGCAACACCTGACTTACTCATTTCATGAGGATCAGGTCCCCGGTTACTTCCGGAGCGCCCTGGAGCAGAGGATTGTGCGACTGCCTGAGTGTTGGAGGCCAGAGGAGGCACATCTTACGAACAACCCCCGCTACTGCCCCTACCATCGGGCCTTGGGGCACACCATCCAGTGGTGCTATGTGTTTAAGGATTGGATCCAAGACCAGATTAACAACAATGTAATCAGGTTGGGCCCAGCTCCGGCACAAGTGGCGGGCGTGTTCGTGGGATCAGATGACGATAGTGGCAACGAGGACGAATGGCAGCTGGTCCCCAACCGCGGATCCCAGAAGTACAACAACTGGATGGCCCGCAAGACGACCATTCGCGCCCATGGAATCATCCGTGCGCGCTTGAATCAGCCTGAGCCCCCAGAACCTGCGGGTGCTGCTTCGGCATCGTCGTCCCAGCCTGCCTCTTCCAAGAGGAGAAAACGGCGGCAGCGCAAGAAGGAAGAGCGCGCCCCGCCAGTTCCGCCACTATCCCGTACTCTCGGCGATTTCATGCCCCCGGAGATGGGGGTCCCTCCTCGGATCCGCCCGGTGATGGATGATTCATCCGATGACGGTATTGGGTACGCTTCGGTTAACACCGTCGAGCTGGTAAATCCCTTTTCGGTTCCCGACGTTGAAGAACACCAGGTGGACCTCCCTAGTGTCCCCGGTCGTCGCCACCGTCGGAAGAACCGCAGCAGCAGGAGTCGCCGGGGCACAGCCGTTGGTACCTCCAGCCAGGCCGTGTACGCCACTGAGACTAGGCAGCATGCTCAAAACTGAGCTCAGCGCGCGCAGCCCCCCCATTCGGGGATGACGGATTCGCCTCCGCCACTGTTTGTGGTGTGGGACCAGGCAGAACCACCTCAGCCGCGTCGTGACCAGCTCCGCCCTGCCACGAGTCCATCCCGGCCTCCTGACTCCAGTACGGTGACCATTTCCCGGACTGCGACCAGTGAACAGCGAGATTCGCCAAGTACCAGTCGGCCGCCGATCCAACCGGCAAGGCCCGTCATGCCACCAACCGCGGAGCAACCTCCTGCAACCAGGGGCTCGCGCTTGGCCAAAAAGTATGATGTCCTGAGGCACTTGGCCGACATCCCAGCAAGGCTCTCCATCCTTGAGGCTCTGCGCATGTCATCTGAGATGCGCGAGGCACTCGCTGAAGCCCTGAAAAGCCCCCTCCAGTTTGAGACAGAGGTTGCGGCTTCAGAGGCCTTTCACGCCGAAACGATCGAGGACGCCGAATGTCAGGCAGTTATCTCGTTCTCTGGTAAGGATGAGGACCCTCCTATACAGGGACACATTCGTCCGCTGTATGTCACTGGCCAGTTCAATGGCCTTGAAGTCCGGCGTTGTCTTGTCGACACGGGGTCCGGGATTAACCTGATTCTAACTCGGATGCTCCGGAGATTGGGGTTGTCTGAGGATGACTTGATTCCCTCCGACCTCAGGATCCAGGGGTACGACCGCACCGAGCAAACCCCGGTCGGCAAGATACGTTTGAAGACCCAGTTCGGTGACTTGGTTGCCAACACCGAATTCATGGTAGTCTCTCAGGACACTGCGTACAACGCATTGATGGGCAGGCCATGGCTCCACCTTCACGCGGCGGTTCCCTCGTCATACCACCAATGCCTCAAATACTCCCTTAATGGTCGAGTAGGCGTGCTTCAAGGAGATGCCTCTCCTTTTGCCTCGTGTGAAGCCCGCTATCTGGACGCGGACTATTACAAGAGCAAGGATAAGCAGATCCTGGCAGGGGAGGTTGAGCCTGTCGCAGTTGCAAGTGATCCCTGGGCAAGTCTGGATGACGCTTACGTCCTCCCGATTCACCGGTTGGACGTCGCCATGGTCTTGACGGTCCGCGAGTCTCCTGATGAGATGGCCGCGAACGCCCGCGCCAGCACCAGTGGCCCAACAGGATCTGGTAGCCCCAATGCAGTTGCCAACGCAGTCTCTCCCGTGGACGATCCCTCCCCGAGCGGAGAGGATATGGAAGACGCACCCCCAGCCTTTGAGGAGGGCGTTCCTCGCCACGGTCGATGAGTTAATACAGGTGAACCTTGGAACCGAGGCCGATCCAAGACCCACATTGGTTAGTGCCGCCATGCCCTCTGAGGAGCAGCAGCAGTACGTGGACTTTCTCAGGCAGCACCGTGATGTGTTCGCTTGGGGCTATGACGAGATGCCGGGGCTAGATCCTCAGGTAGCCGTCCACCGCCTTGGTCTCCTGGCGAACCATCGCGGGTTCAAGCAGCCTCCCAGGAAGATGCACCCATCCCACGGTGCCATGGTTGAGGCCGAAGTTGACAAGATTATCAAAGCCAAATTCGTGAGGGAAGTTCAGTACCCCAAATGGCTGGCCAACATTGTGCCGGTCAGGAAGAAGAACAGGCAGATTAGAGTCTGCATCGACTTCCGCGATCTCAACCGCCACTGTCCGAAGGATGATTTTCCCCTTCCGGTGACAGAGCTGTTGATTGATGCCACGGCAGGGTTCCGAGCCCTATCCTTCATGGATGGATACTCCGGATACAACCAAATTCGGATGGCCCCTGAGGATGAGGAGTTCACTGCCTTCAGGGCCCCCCAAGGTACCTTTTGCTACCGGGTCATGCCCTTCGGCCTGAAGAATGCAGGTGCCACCTATCAACGGGCGATGCACCGCATATTCAAGCCAATCCTCGGCACACTGGTGGAATGCTACGTCGACGACTTGGTTGTCAAATCGCGCCAGCGTCAGGACCATCTCAAAGATCTTTAGAAAGTGTTCAGCTTCCTCTGGTCTCGCTGCCTGAAGATGAACCCGTTGAAGTGTGCCTTTGGGGTCACCTCCGGAAAGTTCCTTGGATTTGTGGTAAGATACCGGGGTATTGAGATCAACCCAGAGAAAATCAGGGCGATTAGCCAGATGCCTCCCCCGGGTACCGTCCGGGAACTGCAAGGGTTCCAAGGCCACTTAGCCTATATACGCCGATTCATCGCGAATCTAGCCGGCAAGTGTAAGCCCTTTTCTCGGCTCATGAAGAAAGGTGCCACCTATGTATGGGATAAAGAGTGTCAGACCGCTTTCGAGGAAATCAAGCAGTACCTGCTTCAACCTCCGGTCCTGATGCCGCCCGTATCCGGAAAGCCGCTGGTCCTTTATGTGACCACCCTGGAACGGTCCCTGGGTGCCCTTCTCGCCCAGAAGAACAACGAGGGAACGGAGAATAGCCTCTATTACCTCAGTCACATGCTCCTCGATGCGGAAGTTAAGTATTCCCCCATAGAGAAGAGCTACCTGGCGCTCGTATTTGCCGTACAGAAATTAAGGAACTACTTGCAGCACCATGAGGCACAGTTGGTTTCTCGGGTAGACCCGTTGAAATATATCCTGAGCCGGCCTATGTTGACTGGCCGCCTAGCGCGGTGGGCTGTGATTCTCCAGCAGTTCGACATCAGGTATGTGTCTCAGAAGGCCATCAAAGGGCAAGCATTGGCAGACTTTCTGGCCGCTCACCCGACCTCCGCGGATCAGCCGCTGGATCTAGGCTTTCCCGATGAGACCATTCTCTCGGTTGATCGAGCCGATCCATGCTGGCAGATGCACTTTGACGGTGCATCCCGGAGCCCCACCGGTAGAAGACTCGATAATCCTAAGCTCAACAGAGTGGGTTTGGGCATCGTCTTCATTACCCCGGAGCGAGTCGTGCTGCCATACTCTTTCCTGTTGTCAGAGGGTTGTACCAACAATGAGGCGGAATACCATGCCCTCATCACCGGCCTCGAGTTGGCTCTCGAGATCGACGTGCCCCGTCTGTGCGTGAAAGGGGACTCCGAGCTTGTCGTTAAGCAGATCAATGGCGACTACGTTGTCAGGAAGCCGGAACTTGTGCCATTGTTGGAGTGCACCCTCCTTCTGATGGCCCGGTTCCCTTCTCGGCCAGAAATTGTCCATGTTCCCCGGTCGCAGAACGGTCGAGCAGATGCTTTGGCCAGCCTTGCTGCGTCACTTGCGGAACCTGAACAGGACAACCTGATCGTCCGCGTGACGCGCCGCAGGCTCATCGCTCCCGTTATCCCGGAAGAAGATCGCGGCCCGTTTGTAAGTAACCTCACCACGGTTGCCCCTATGCCCGGTGCCCCGAGTACCCCAGATATGACAGTCGGATCAGCCCCTGATTGGAGGACGCCTTTGGTTGAGTACCTCCAACATGGCATTCTTCCATCGGATCGGGCCGAGCGCGAGCGAGTTCGACGCCGCGCATCGTAGTTCGTCCTCCAGAGCAGTCCCGGCCTGGATCAGATCCTCTACAAACGCGGGTTTGATGGTGTTCTCCTCCGTTGCCTTCAGGGAGTTGAGATCCCACGAGTCATGCAAGAGGTTCATGCTGGTTCGTGTGGCGCCCACCAGACTAGGCCGAAGCTGTCCCACCAGATTCGGAGGTTGGGATACTTCTGGCCCTCTATGATCCATGACTGCATCGAGTATGCCAGGAGGTGCCATGCGTGCCAGGTTCATGCGAACTTTGTGCATCGGCCGGCGGAGCCTCTCCATACCACAAGGTATTCCTGGCCCTTTGTAGTCTGGGGACTGGACGTTGTGGGACCTTACCCGCCGGCGACAGCTCGCCAGTGCCGGTTCATTCTGACCGCCACAGACTTCTTCTCCAAATGGGCAGAAGCGATTCCGCTCAGAGAGGTCAAATCATGTTCGATCGCTGACTTCGTGACCTCCAACATCATCTATCGATTTGGAGTGCCTCACGCTATCCTCACGGATAACGGAACCAATTTCCGAGCAGCCGAGTTGAAGAAGTTGTACGCCAAGTATAACATTCGCTCGAACCATACATCTCGCTATCATGCGCAGGCGAATGGACAGATCGAGGCGTTTAACAAAACCCTCTCTAACATTCTGCAAAAGATGGTTGGTCAGAACAAGAAGAGTTGGCCGGACAAGCTCCCCAACGCCGTCTGGGCTTATCGGACGACGACTCGCAATTCCACCCAGATGACCCCTTATTCCCTGGTGTATGGAGCTGAGGCCGTCCTGCCCATCGAGATCCAGTTGCCGTCCTTGCGCACTGCGGTCTACGACCAGCAAGCGCCGGACAGAGTCGCTGAAGCCCGTCTAGTCGAGTTGGAAGCACTGGATGAGAATAGACTTCGCGCTTTGCACAACTTGGAGAGGCATCAAAGCAGAATGGCTCGAGCTTTCAATAAGAAGGTTCGCCTCCGCTCCTTCCTGCAGGGTGATCTAGTGCTAGCCCTAAGAGCGCCAATGATCCCCGGCAGGAAGCCGCCCAAGTTGGAGCCCAAGTGGGAGGGACCATTTGTTGTCCACAAGGTCTATCCCAATGGCGCGTACTCCCTAGCGACTATGGATGGTGAGCGTGTCACTTCTCCCACCAACGCTAGGTTCCTCAAGCAGTACTTTGTCTGAGTGTGCCTACGTCCTGCACGACGTTAAACTGCATACGTCCTGCACGACGTTAAACTGCATACGTCCGCGCGGCAAGACGTTAAACTGCCAAGCATCATTCGTCCAGGCTACAAGACGTTAAACTGTTCAGCATTCGTCCGCGCTGCAAGACGTTAAACTGCCAAGTGCTTCGTCCTGCATGACGCTAAACTGCACTACGTCCGAGCTACAAGACGTTAAACTGTTCAGCATTCGTCCTGCATGACGCTAAACTGCACTACGTCCGAGCTACAAGACGTTAAACTGTTCAGCATTCGTCCCGCATGACGTAAAACTGCCCCTCAAGAACTACGTATGGCTTGATTCCCATCCTTATGGGATACGTAGGACCGCCTGAACATTCATGTTTCAGGCCCAGCCCCATCCTTCGGGAATTTCCATCCCATCCCGGGCCCTTGGTCCAGTTGCCTCTGGGTATGTGGCGTATCGCGTGCGCGGGGGATTATGCCCTCATTTACGTCGGTTTGCTCGCCACGCTGTACGCCCCCCACGTTTGGGGATGCCTTCTGCTCCCTCCTTCTCTCTTTTCGTCCTGCATGACGTTAAACTGCACTTCAAGAACTACGTATGGCTTGATTCCCATCCTTATGGGATACGTAGGACCGCCTGGACATTCATGTTTCAGGCCCAGCCCCATTTCCCGGGAATCTCTATCCCGCGTCGGCCCTCTGGCCCAAGTTCCCCTTCTTTTTGTGCGAGGCGTATCGTGTGAGCGGGGGATTATGTCCTCATTCACGTCGGTCTACTGGCCGCGCCGTACGCCTCCCCCGTGTGTGGGACTACCTCACACCCCTCATCGTCCTGCATGATGTAAAACTGCCTCTCCAGAACTACGTATGGCTTGATTCCCATCCTTATGGGATACGTAGGACCGCCTGGACGCTTATGTTTCAGGTCCAGCCCCGTCTCTTGGTTGATCATGGGGATCTGCCCTCTTTTGGTTGCTCTCAGGGTGAGTCCTCCGACCCTTCCCGGTGACCCGTTAACATGTTTTGGGTACTTCGGTCTATGACTCGTAGTGTCAGATTCAATCCCGACAAGTCCTGTGTTGCTTTTCAGGCCTTGTGCTTCCTCTTGTTCGAGCCTTCACTCAAAGGGATCCTCGTTAACGGTTTGGGTACGATGCCTCAGTGCTCTCCCACCGCTCCGGGTCGATTTACCGGTGGGTCTTGGGCCGCAAATCGATATGAATCCTGCGATTGAGCGGTTGATGCTCGTTTGCTTGCCCCGTCTTAGGCTGATGCGATCGGATGTTGTGTTGCGAATGCGTCAGCAACATCCTTGATCGCCATGTCGGCTCTTTCAGGCTCTGAACATTGGATTGCGCAGTCCTCATCACACTCCGCCTTTGTGCGTTGTAGTGGAATCTCGACACTCTCTTCATACTGACCTCCAGTACACCTCTACACGTTAGGCAGACCAACCAGGGTAATGATGTCGTTCGAGGCTCCCATGATCTGAGCACCAAGGATATATGCAGATATCCTCCCTAAGGGCCATGCGTAGCTGGACCCTCGTCCCCCTAAGGAGGAGGGAGTCGCCCGAACAATTGCGTTCTGGGCCCAGTATATCTGGAGGCTAGCATCTCTGCCCCTCGGGTGATGGACATACGCAGACCCCTATCCCAAGGCTCTTCTCCTGGAATCGTGCGTGACCGCAGGGCTGGGTATGTTCCCACCTCCGCCGTGTCCGCCGTACCGCGATAAGCAGATTCCTCCATGGTCCGAACCACACGACCTTAAACTGTGTTGTCTGGTCCTACCACACGACCGTAAACTGTGATCGTCTTGGCCGCCCGACGAGAAACGACACTGCATCGTGATGTCCTCCTCAGGGGACACTCATGTTGGGCGCTGGTTAATGACCACGCCATTCATCAATGCCTTTCATGGCTTGATTATTGTGGCGACGCCAGAGATTTCTCAATCACAGGCATGTCGCCGCACAAAGAAAAAAACCATTCATCTTTAAGGACAAACAAGAAATATCAAATGCCGCTCCTTCTGTGTGCGAGGGTCAGACCCGCACTCTTCCCCGCGCTGGTGCCCGATTGTGTTGCGCCGCGCTTCAAGAACTACGTGCGGCTTGATTCCCATCCTTATGGGATACGTAGGAACGCCCGGATGTTTGAAACTTCGGGTCCAGCCCCCCCACCTCTTAGAGATTCCCCCTTCTCTGGGGAGTCCGCCGCCTTCGGGTCACCCTCAAGGCGTGTTCCCCGACCCCTTGCAGTGGTCCACCGGTGTCAAGAGTACTGTGGTTTATTGCCAGGAGGGTCAGGATCCGCTTGGTCAGGTTTCCTCCGCTTTTCAGGCTTCGTGCTCCCTTTCATTCGGACCCATCGTCTACGCCCTGGGTGGAGCCCTCGTGAACGGTTCGGACACAATGCCTCAGTGCTCTCCCACCGACTCGGGCCGGTACCCCCAATGGCCTCGGGCAGCAAATCGATATGAATTCTAGCGATTGAGCGGTTGATGCTCGTTTTCTGCCTCATTCCACCAACGGTTAGTGCGATGTTGATGCTGCCTTTCCGCCACGGTTGGCAGTACTCCCATATCGTTACTCCGGTGCCTCCAGTCCTTGAATGAATGGCCGCATGATTCACATTTTCCACCTCCCATTCCGGCCAGGCGAAACCTAGCCACTCTTGACACTATCCCTCAGTGCATCTTCGCATATCCAGGGGATATGACCACGATGTGGCGTGCTTTGAGCTCCTTATGGTCCGAGCTCTAAGACCTTAAACTAAGATCTCCCCCTATGGTCCGAGCTCTAAGACCTTAAACTAAGATCTCTCCTTATGGTCCGAGCTCTAAGACCTTAAACTAAGATCTCTCCTTATGGTCCGAGCTCTAAGACCTTAAACTAAGATCTCTCCTTATGGTCCGAGCTCTAAGACCTTAAACTAAGATCTCTCCTTATGGTCCGAGCTCTAAGACCTTAAACTAAGATCCCCCCTTATGGTCCGAGCTCTAAGACCTTAAACTAATATCTAGCCCCATGGTCCGAGCTCTAAGACCTTAAACTAAGATCCACCCTTATGGCCCGAGCTCTAAGACCTTAAACTATGATCTAGCCCTTATGGTCCGAGCTCTAAGACCTTAAACTAAGATCTACCCCTATGGTCTGAGCTCTACGACCCTAAACAAAGATCTCCCCAAATGGGGTCCTACGTCCTGCATGACGTTAAACTACACTCTCAGAACTACGTGTGGCTTGATCTCCAGCCTGATGGAGTACGTAGGAACGCCCGGGCATTCCGACTCGGGTCCAGCCTCAGGGATCGTTAAGTCCCGCCCCTCCTCGTCGCCGGCCGTCTGGCCTGGCTTCTGGTAGAGTGGTGCAGTTGTGATATTCTCCCCGATTCAGCTCGGGATGCCCCATCGCAATGATGGGAAGCGACGGTTTCCTCATCAAAGAGGTGCTGTCTGAGGATTGAGGTGACTCACGGCCAGATTAGTGCATCCGCCTAATACGCTTTCCCCACGGTGGCGCAATTTTGAGAGCGTTGGATTCTGTCCGAACAAACCGTCACTTCGCCCCACGCTTCGCATGCCCTGTTGATCTGGATTTTCCACCCTTGTGTCTGAAGGAACCCCAAAGCGGTATTCATGATGACATGTGGTCCGCCTCCTGCAATATGAATGATGGCCTTTTTCGGTCCGTCTATTGCAGTTGTTATGGTCGATCCACTGTCCGCCTACCGTCTTGGGCATTTCCTGGAAGGCCGACCGTTGTGGATGTCTGGATTCGGGACACGCGATTCACCCTTTCTCATTTCCCTATGTTCGGATAAAATCTCAACGCCCCTAGCATTGTCCCGCTCGTGTGTTGGAACAAGTTGGGGGGATGATACATTGATTAGGCTTGAGGTCTCCTTTCCTAGGAATGACCTCCCTCTTTTCTCCAGCAATCCAGGCCCAATTATGGATGCATGATGCTTGGTTAACACTCCCGCAAGACAACGAATTGTGGTTGAGCATGTTAAACCAAAAGATGCAGATAAATATATTGATTCATATAGATGGATCAAAGTAGCGGAAGCAAATGTTTTGGGAATGGCAAAACAAAGCCCTTAGGGATTAGCGTGCTGAATGAGTCTTTCTAATGCCGCTACCCTTTGGCTGGTGGCCTCCAGAGCTGCTTCTCGCTCTCTGCGTGCCCTCTCTTCGTCGGCGGTCGCAGCGCGTAGTTCATCAATTCTGGCCTGTGCACGCTCCCGCTCGACCTGAATTGTGACCATCTGTTGGCCCGCCTCCGTCAGCTGTACCTGAGCGTCAACCAGTTGGGCTGCTAGTTGCTCCACAAGCTCGGTACGTGTTGCGACGAAGGCCTCCTTCTCTGCCGCCTGCCCTTCGAGGCGCCGGACTTCCTGCTCCGCCACGAGGAGCACCCGCGTGCTCTCCGACATGTCCCGACATTGTGTGACGTCGGCACGCCGGCAGCTCTCGCGCATCTTTTCGGCCATGAAATCATGGACCGTTAGATGGAGGCGTTGAGCATCAGCTCCCCCGGCACACAGAAAGCGCAGCCAGGTTTGAAGTGATCCCATGCGCCCCAGCCACTCCGACGGGTCTCGCTTGAGGAAGCGCTGGATGCACTTCCACCCCCTACGGCGCGTTATCCGGCTCTCCTCGACCGCCTCCGTGTCTGAGTCGTCCATCTCCTCGGGATCGGCAGGCCGGTAGGCAGGGAAGGCAGCCAGCAGATCTACTGTAGGGTCCGCCCCTGGGAGGTCCTCACGAGGGATAGGTTCCCCAACATCTGGGCGACCTTCTTCTCTCTCCCCAGCGGCGCTGACACCCTCGTCAGCCCCCAACCTCTCTCCGGTGGCAGCACCGCCGACGTCCGCAGCCCCTTGATCAGCAGTTGGTGGGGATGGCTCGGTTTGGGAAGCCTGTTCCGGAGCAGGCGGCATGTCCACCACTGGTCCACTCGTAGATGGCCCGAGTTCGGCAACCCGATGAGCCTCCAGTGTTGAGATCACTGCGCAGGGCGTGCCATGGTTAGTCACGGATCGTCAGCGGCAAGCACCAGCAGTAAAGTAGGGAGACTTACGGGAGTTCGGAGCGTCATCTTCCGCTATCCCGATCGCCGCAGGAACAGTTGCAGCAGGGGACCCCTTAGCGCTTTTCAGTTCGATAATGGGTGCCTGGCCCCCGCCTTGTCCTGCTGGCGGCTCTCCTACTCCTGTTGAGAACGCCTGACCGACATCCGTGTGCTCCTGAGAAGGATGGAGAAACGGGTTAGAAGCTGCATAAGAGAATGGATGAAGCAGGTTGAGTAGGGATAGAAGCGGACCTCGAGGAGCTCAGTGACATCAACGTTGTCAGAGCCGGCCACCTCGCCGCTCTCCCGTGGGATCCCCCGATGGGACCTTCCCTCGGAGCCTTCATCCTCCCCCGTCTCCTCCTCCTCCTCGGAGTCGCTACTGTCATCTTCTTCCGGCGGCATCTGTTCCGGAGCGGGCTCGAGACCGAGCATCACCTTCATCAGAAGGGATGGCTCCGCGCGCTGACCACGTGGGCGCGCGTACTCATCCATGGCCGTCAGATACGCATACTGCCGGTTGAAGTCTACTCTGTCGGCAATCTGGAGGCGCCCGACCTCTGGCAGATAGATTCCTTCTCTGAGTATCTTTCGCCAGATGGCGTCGGTCCCCAGTGACTGCCGCAGAGTCATCCAGGCCGACCAAAGCGCCGGGAAGACCGCATCATGGGAAGGTTCGAGCAGACGTCTCACCTGCTTCCCGGGCCGCTCGTCGACCACCGCACGTGCCCCCTCTCTGGGCGCTGAGGTCGTGGCAGCAGCTCGCGATGTGCCCGCCGCCGAAGTCCCTGCCCGCGCCGGCTCCGCTGTTTGGCGCGCCTCCGTTCTCCCCCGTGTGGCGGCGCCTTGCCTCCTTCCTTGACGCCCGGTCTCCGCACGGGTAACCTCGAGCCGCCGAACTAGCTTCCGCAAAAGCCCCTCGGGGTACGCGATGGCCCAGTGTTCGGCGTACTCGGTTGCCAAGCCTGCGTCAACTCCGGTAGGAGGGAGAGTGATGACGTCGCCGGAGCCGAAAGCGGCAAACATCAGCCACATCTGACGAAGGACACCAGGGTTCGTCTCCTCCCGGACAGCAGTGAATACCCTCTTCGGCATCCGTTGAAGGCACCCGAACTGCCTGGCGAACCGGGTCGGCACGTAAGGCTCGCAGATCACCTTCCCGTCGATCCGAGCCACGAGCACCCTACCCCGCATGTTCAGGAAGTACTCATGCTGCTCCAGCGGACCCTGCCCGTTGTCGATCATCTGGCCGACGGGAGTGGGGAACGGACTGAAGTTGAAGTTGGCATGATTACCAATCCGGATCCGCACGCCCTCCTCACTTAGGGTCATCGGAGCGACCCCCGCGATGTTCAGCAGGGAGGGTCGCAGGCCGTTGCCTGGAGGAATGATGGCGTTCAGAAACGTGTACCCACCGAGGTGAGCAGCCACCCAGCCGTGGAAGAACTGAAAGGGCCCACAGATCCTTCGTGGCGACCCCCCTCGTGAGATGCGTCCCAGGATGGCATACAGCCTCGCCAGCACTGGGACCCCGAGGTTGTATCTCTTGTTGGCGGCCATAGCGCCTGCCATCGCCAGTGTCGCCGGGCGAACGCCCATTCTCGCGTCCCGCACCGGCAGGAGCCACCCACTCAGAAAGGCGGCCAGGAACGCCGCGTACCGGACATTTGGGTCCCGGGCCTCGATGACGCGGTACCCCCCATGAGCGGTAGTCACCCGTCTCCAGGACCCGCCAGTACGACCCGTTCCGGCTCCTCTGAGCTGCGGTCGGGCACCGCTTCCCCCTGCCTGGCATCTTGACCGCCGGGTCATGCTCCAAGAACTGGCCAAACCATTCCTTGTAGGCTATGTCCTTTTGGAAGTCTTTGATCCCGAGCCGCTGTGTAGCCAGGTCAAGCAGATGCCAGGTCAGGATGGGAGTCCGTGACCTGTCCTCCCAGGTGTTCTTCGGTGGCAGGAACTCATCATATTGGTAGCCCTCCAGCGGGATACCTCCGATGCAGTGGATGTCCCAGAGACCGATGCCGACCTCCTCATGGTGAAGATGGAAGGTGTTGGTATCCAGAGACCATCGGGTGAACAGCTCCGGCCCGAGCTCGGACTGCTGGTAGAAGTGGAACTGCGACGTCCACACCGCCTCGAACAGGCCGATGTACCGCAGCTCCTCTGCGAAGTGATCGCAAGTGTGGCGTACCCAGAACGCCCAGGCCCACTCACTGGTGATGTTGCCCCCAGACCGCAAGTCCCAGTCCTTCAGCCAGCCCTTGGTGTCGTCCGTGACGCTCTGGCGATATATGCTCGAGTAGAGGGCTGGAGAATTCTCCGCAGTAGGCTCACCCCCATCAATGGTTCGCGTCCTCGGGTTCAGGACATAGACATCCAAGTGTCTGGTCTCCCTGGCAGGATGCCCATTGTTGGTGATGTTATAGCGGAGAAGCTCGTCCTCCCGGGTCACCCAGGCCCGCGGCGCATCAATCTCGAACCCTGGCACCGGAACCTCATCTAGGATGCCGAAGTTCCAGAGCGGCAGGTTGTCCGACAATGGATATGTCTTCTGGGCCGGCGTCAGTAAGTCGAACAAGGATTGATTGTTGGAAACAATCTCCTTGGCTCCGTAAACCTCCTCGTTCGTCGCCATCTCAGCCCTGCGAGTGGCGGCATCCCCCTCATTTCCTCTGTGCGCGGCCATCTCAGAAGTTTCGGGAGTCGTGCGGGTTAAGGAATGAAGCGTGCGGGATCGGACGAGGCTGGTAGAGAAGTTTGAAGGTTGGCGCGCAATCCAAGTGGACGGCGCGCAATTGGGAAGACTGTCGCGCAAAGTTCCGGGTTTTCGCGCAAAAACAGGCGAAATCCGGATGGTTTTGCGCGCCGATCGGGCGAATTTCGCGCCGGAAAAGGCAATTTCGCGCACGAGAGCGTTGAGAGCTTATCGCGCGGAAGGCCGGAGTACGGAACGCGGGACCCAGGGCCCCTATTTATAGGCAAGGCCGGGGTCCGGGCTGCGCGGAAAGCGCTTTGCGCGACCGCAGCGACGAATTTCGCGCCCGGCGCCCCTTTTTGCGTGCCTAAGTCCCGCGCAGCCCAGGATTTCGGCATTCCGGCGTCTCCCTCGGGACCCGATCGTTGCGACCTCTCGCCGATCAGATTCCGAGGGGGGGCTTTTGTAGACGCCGGAAAAGTCCGTTGTTCCCAAACGAAGCTCCGGATGCAGAAAGCGAAGTGATATTTGGAGTCAGAGGCACGTTCTGGAGGGCCCGGAGGACTTGCGCGAAATTTCAGAGGCTCGCGCGCAAAGTTGAGTCGCGGCGCGCAATCCTCCCGGGATGCGCGCAATGCGCTTGGCCGGCGCGCTATTTTGCGCTCCCGCGGCCTGCGCAGCGCCCTTTGCGCGCTGGGTCCTGGTTCCGCGCCCGCGAACCGAATTGCGCGCCCGAGACCGGATTCCGCGCCCGGGGTTGCCTATAAATATAAGGCGACCCCCGACGTTTTGAAGGTTGCCAGAATCCGAAGCGTCGCTCGTTCGCGCAATCCGACCCCTTCCGCGCGCAATGCCGATCTTCAGGTAACTTCCTTTCTTTCGCGCAATAGAGCCTTGGGGTTCGCCTTCGCGCGCAATTCCCTTGGCTCCTTTCCTTTGAATAAATTTCAACCCGAAGGCCTTTGCGCGCAAAAGAAGCCTCTTGCGCACAATTGCCCCCGGGTGCGCGCAATCCGACCCGATTGCGCGCACCCCCCATTTTTCAAAGTGGCCATTCGTTAGAGAATGAGCCGTTGCCCCCGCGCGCTATCCGAAGCCCGGTGCGCGCAATCCCAACCATCCGCGCGCGAAGTGCTGGCCCAATTGCGCGCCAGCCCGCCATTTTGCGCGCCGACCCGCGGTTTTGCGCGCAAAGCTCCTCTTTTGCGCGCAATCTGCCAGGGTCGCCTCCCTTGACCCCCTGAGGGTACCCGCCTGCGTGGCGCCCGATGATCCTCATCCTGGGTGCCCGAACCATGCGCTGTCTTCCCGTGCAGCCTTTCAGGCTCGTGCGAAGTGACACGGACCCATCGGCGGCAATCATTCGTCCAGCATGACGTTAAACTGCATATTCGTCCCGCATGACATTAAACTGCACGTATGTCCCGCATGACGTTAAACTGCACATCCGTCCAACATGACGTTAAACTGTACTACGTCCAAGCTGCACGACGCTAAACTGCCTAGCCCCCATCGTCCGCGCTGCAAGACGTTAAACTGCCAAGTGTTTCGTCCTCAACACACGACGTTAAACTGTACTTCGTCCGGCAAGACGTTAAACCGTCCGCTTCGTCCTCAACACACGACGTTAAACTGTACTTCGTCTGGCAAGACGCTAAACCGTCCGCATCATTCGATCCCGTGCCTCGCACGCAGGGTCTCCCCCGGTTTGGATGTGGCCCCCACCCGCTCGTCTCTGCAGGGATGTCGGGATCGTCCCCCTTTTGGGACGATTTAATGGGAGCGGCTTTTCCCTACGGGGGCAGGGTATTACAAACCCCTAGTTTCTCGTGGGAGGCTGCACATGTGTATCTCCATTGCGCCTCCCCACTGCCGAAGCCAGTAGAGGGTGTGACTGGGATCGAGGTGCCTTCTGATTTCGGTCCAAGTCCCCTCCAACTGAGTTTTGCCGCATCCGGGCTGCCTCAAGTGCGTAAGTCCTGACAGAATGAACTACGTGGACTTTGATCCCTGTCTTCTATACAGGGTATGTAGGAAGCCTCCCTGAGGTTCAAGCCCGCCACCTGGTCGTCCCGGTCGTATTTACGTCGGTTCGTCCATCAGTGGACCCCTCCAGGGTTCACGCTTGCGTCGATTCACCTATGAATCCGCCCCTGTGGGAGACTGCCCGTGTGTATCTCCACGGTGCCTCCCCACAGCCCCCCTTTTCCATTTCTCCTTTTTATCGTCCAGCATGACGTGAAACTGTGATCCACCCGGCCGTTCCATCCCCCTCTGTGCGAGGTGGTTCGGTTCAATCCTCCGCCCGGCGGCCTAGACCTCTTCGTGAGTCGGCTTGCCGACGTCCAGCATGACGTTTAACAGTATACCCGAACTACGTTGACTTTGATCCGTGCTAACGCGCGGTATGTAGGAAGCCCCTCCGGGGTCCAAGCTCTTCACTCCATCATCCATCCTGATCCTTACCCGGGCCGCCACATCCCGGTGGGGTCATGCCACTTCACTCCACTCCATGTTACTTGGGAAGCCGCCCATGTGCTGGCCCCAGCGTCGGAGGTTCCCCGCAAGGGGTTCTGTCATCTGATCCACTTTTCGTGTTGATCGGTCCGATGCCGTCCCCGCTGGACGTTAAACTCGCGGCATACCCCGTGTTAAACATGGGAAGCTGAGGAAAACCTCAGGTGACACAGTTCCCCGCACCCAGTACGGGATGCCTCAGGCCATCATGCCTTCGAGAAGCCCTATTAGGGAAGGAAGACAGACGTGCAGAGCCGCAGTGTTACGACACGCCCCCAGCACCCAGAGCCACCCGGCCTTCTCACTGCAGGTTGCTGCCCCGACCAGACTCCTTGGAGCGTCCGGGCGGAAGCAGCGTAATTAACCGGTGTCCATGAAGATATGGCGCCGGGAACGAGATTCACGAACATTCTTAAGTCTATGAGGGAGACCCGGATTAGGCGACGAGTTCCGAGGAGACGTCCAAGGAAGGAGGAGCTGACATCCCATCATCCCGGTTTCGATCAAGGAGCAGACTCCCCTGAATAAGGGACGAATGCCACCCGCCCTTGGAAAGCGGGACTGCGGGACCACAAGCCGCGCGCCCATCCCCTCGGGTTGACGGGTGCACGCGCGAATGCGTCCTGGCGGAACATCGTAACCCGACGCACATCCGCACCGAAACAAAAGGGTTCTATATACATTCAATCAATGTATAGAACATAGAAATGAAATTTATCTCATAATATTCTCGACAATTCAATGTAGCACAACCCATCGATGTGGAATGGGTTTCATAAATATTTAATCATATTAATAATAAAACATCCATATAATTAATACGCATGTTATAAGTGAAAAAACCAATGTAAATCATATGTAACAATAATGTATTTCATCATACATGGAAAATTATTTTAAAAGATCACATAGATCATTTAATGAGGAAAATAATCTATCTACTCTCTCTTCAAGATGAAATTTTCAAAAATAATTTTCGAAATAAATTTCATTAATAAATTCATGGAATCCTATATTTGAATTCTATATTCATTGGAATTTCTTGATAAAAAAATATACTATTACTTTTTTATACATTCGAAGATGGTTTTATTCAAATTTCTAAAAAATCCCAAAGTGGCTAGTTGAAAAAATGACACAAATTTTTATTGTAAATAATTTTTAAAAAATTAAATATTGTGTAAATGTATCATTGATATATCATTTTTAAACACTAAAAACAATATTCAAATTTAATGTATAAGAGTAAGATATTGAATAATTATTGGTTTTGACTAAAGAGATATGTAAAAATAATTCCACTAAAATATTCCCATGTCTTATTTATTCATTTAAGAGAAGAAAATAAAATAAAAACACTTATTTTATATAAATAACTATGGGGTATTAAAATATATTAAAATATTATGAGATAGATCATAATATATTATTATAGTTCCCAAATCATAAACAATATCGTTAAACAATGTGACTGCAACATTAAAACATTACCACTTTGGTAACAGTTGAATCATAATCCCCAATAAAGAAATCATATTAGATGGATATGTATATCACAGAACTATCAGGATAAAGATCATAACATAAATTAATGGGCTATTTCTAAATCAATGAAAACAAACTATTTTTGTATACGTCATTTTTCCCATAGAAATAAAAGCTAGATAAAAATACCATACATGCTTTGGTATCTTTTGAATCGTAAGATGAATAAAAGAATAAAATTAAATGAAATGTTAAATATCATTATTATATATCAATTATTGAAATTTCATATATTGGATGATCTATATAAACTATATAAATTTTTATTGGTTCATAGAATAAGATTTTTCCCATGGAGGACAATTGGAGACAAAAAGCCTTTCCTTAAGTCATGACTTCATTCGTACATATTCAAATATACCATATACAAAATATAAACATATAAGAAATATATTAAATTAATATAATCATATTTATCATTAAAAATATTATTTACCTATGCCTTTTTTCTGTTTTATTAATAATTCATTGTTAAAATCATATTTTTAGAAATAACAACTTTGTTTTTCAAATATGTTTTGGATTTTTTTTTTGATTTTACATTCATCGTGGTTATATAATATAATTAATTTTGACCATAAAATAAAAATAATATAAATTAATTATATAAATATTGATATTAGTCCATTAATTTTATATATATGAAATTAACTACACTATTCAGGGAGATGGTAGGTTCTACGTACTGCTTAATATTGTTTCTATTTTTTCAAAGGATGAAAAAACTAACTTATATAATAACCTTATATATTTTTTTAATCTTAAAATGTATTATTTTTTAAAAAAAGTTCTTATAACCATTCCTATAATTTTTATGTGGAGAACGAATCATATTGCTTCATGAGATGAAAGATCCCTTACACATGAGTGACATTATCATTTACCCATAGAATGGAAAGTAAAAAGTTATATATGACACAATAATTATAGAATTCGAATTATTTCATAAATATCCAATATGTATGATAAATCCAATATTATATCTATATATGAGATTTGGTGATAGAGAATGAATTATAAAACTTTTTTAGGTGTCAGTCCTCCATAACATGATCGATGGTTTCATTGCCCACATTATGGATGGGGATATAAATGTTTGTAATTATAGTAAAATAATAACCTCTTAGTATATGGGAGATAATATGTGTTATTATATAATAGTGATTTATGAATATTTCAGGATTATAGGGAAGAAATATTAATGTCACACAATTTTATAAATTTTTTAATTTCTTGGGATAACCCATTTAAATTTACATATAAAGCCTTCATAGGATGTATTCACAAAAAAATTAAAAATTATAGGATTTAGGGGGGGATTAAGGAAGAAATTTGTATTTTTATTGGTTTAGAAATGGGTTTTGGATATTTGAAGAGAAGAGGAGTGAGTTTTAACTTTTATAAAGCGTAAATATATTAAAAAATCATATTATTAAATGTATCTAGGTCATTTTCCGCTTTATATATTAGTTTAACTCTTGAAGAATATTTTTTAAACGTAACTATGGTAATTACTTTTAATTTTTATACTATTAATTTTTAAAAAACAATTACCTTATCAAATAATAATAAATAATATATTTATATATCTAGATACTATTTTTACTAATTCTATTTACATAGTTGAGAAATTTTAATTTCATATTAGAACAATATTGGTAATGAAAAAAAATTCTAGTGTGAAATTGTTCTTATTTATAAAATGTATTAATATCAAAATCCAATTTTCAATTTATTTTAATAACATAAATTGGATTACAAAATATATAATTGAATAAATTCTACTTATTAAATTTTATTAAAATGAAATAAATATTGTAAATTCTTTAAATGAAATGATCTCTTTTAAAAATAATTAGTAGGTTTTTTACTATTCATCAAAAACACAATATTTTTTTAAAAAATAAATATTCACTCAATGATAATTTTGATATGTAGAATTTAAAAATTGTTTTTATTTTTTCAAAGAAATATTATATATTTGGAAAAAGTTACATTTATTATTTGGATAAAAAAATAAATAGACTTTTATTCGAAAATAATATTTTAAAAACTCATAAAGACATTACAAAAAATTATGTACATTTATATGAATGAGAGTTATTAATATAAAAATACAATATTAACTATTTTAAAAGAAATTATTCCAATTAATTCCACTAATTTTAATGAATTTTTCAAATGAGTCATGTTAAAATAATAATATTAAAACTATATCACATTTTGTTAAAAATCTAATTTGTCACACAATGCAAGATATTAATGAACCTAAATTTATTTAAATAATAATATTATATTATGTTGTTACATTTGATCCAAATAAATGAAGGATAGAGTTTCTTGAGATTGGGATAAGATATTGATTGAAGAATGAAAAATATAGGGATAAAACATCAGACTAATAAAAAATTAATGTAATAAAAGTCAAAAGATGGATAGGTTTGTATACAAAATATTATATATTTTATAAATAAAAAAAATTTAAAACACCCCCTCTCATAAATTGTATATATATATACTTACACACAAAATATATATTTATATATATATATTTATCAATATAATAAACTTGAATAAAAAGGGATACCTAAAATTGAGATGTCAAATGTTAAGAAAAAAATTACTATTATTGTTCAAATTGAGTTAAACAGTGAAAAATACCTATTGTCACATTGGTAACCATGTATGAAAATTTACACATTCAAATTTCTGAGTGTTTAAAGATCTATAATGATTGTGAGAATTTTTGGGCCAACTAACTTCCTTGAATTGGAATTGTTTTCCACTAAAAATTATTAAACGCTATATTTATCGGCAATGGGACACATAAATATTTTAAAAATTATTTCATTTTCTCCTTTTCATGAGTATTTAATAATAGTATCCTCTAGTGAGTTATTTGAATCTTTTAGAATGAATATATTTCTAAATCAATTTTTAGATATAGGTTTATGTCAGGGTCATGTTAATTATATAATTATAGTAATACATAAGGAATACTTCTATGGGATGAAAGATCCTGAATATAGTATTCATGAATCATATCATTTAGATATTTTGTGTAAATAAATTTTATAATGATTTTATATAAATAATGAGTGATAATAAACTCTTAATTAGTATTATAAATTTAGAATGATTGTATCGAAATTAAAATGATTAATGGGGTTTATGTTAATGAATGATGGCATGATTCACATCAACTTAATATTATTGAATAATGTGACTTCGAAGGATGTAAATTAAATTTTACACTAACAGTTTGAAATTAAATCAATTATTTTGAATTCTTGTCATATGATGTGATGTGATTAGGATATGGCGTAATTAAGTTATGATATCTTTCAGTAGTACACATCATGATATTTTTTATATTTCTCATTATTTATGACCAAATGGAAATGAACATAGTACATGGTTTTATTACAGGTGGGGGTAACAAAAAAATCATTTCATAATTATGAAATCTTATATGAATACTATTGAATGATTTTTCATTGTTTTGTTTACTTTTTTGAATCTGGCAGTTTGACATAGAGAGAAGTAAACCCCTTTATATTATTCCTATGATTATGTGGATCATGCAATATGATTATATATATACATTTATCACTTAATAATCGATACATTGGGGAGTGTAGTGTAATGGTAATTAGTGGTAGTTCTATAATTCCTTTTTTTATTCAGCATATTCTCTCCATTTTCTATATGTTTATAATTCAATAAATTTTTATTATTTATTAAATGGAATTGAATTAGATAAAGCACCAAGCAACAGAATAAATGAATTAAATGAATAACACATTATTCATAATAAATATTGTACTTGTGACTTTTCATCATTAAAATTATTATTCTTGTAATCCTTTTCATTGGTTATAAAATTATTGAATATGTATACTAATTTGATGTATTATTCGTAGAAAATTAAAAATTATTTTATTTACAGTAAATAAATATTTAAATAGACAAAAAATTTAATATTATAAATATACAAATATATTTACACATTAAAAGCTATTACTAATATTATTAATAAGGAATTATATTATGTATTTATAAAATTTTAGCAACTAAATTTATGTTAATATTGAAATTTTAAAATATAAATCAATTTATTTGTTTATTTAGTAATGGTTATCTAATATAATAGAAATTTATCAAATAAATTTTTTTTTAAAGAGTTATATATTTTATACTAATAACTTAAATTAATAAACATTCAAATTTTATTATATAATATTACTAATATATTAGAATTATTTAAATCATAAATTGATTTGAAATAATATTAAGAAAACTTGATGACTAAAAACATCATTTCATTCGATAAAATATTTTTTCCTTTGTATTTTAACATTTAATATAACTTATAAATTAAAAATATTAAGACATTAATTTTAAAAAAATATACTTCTTTTTTAATCTATAATTTAAAAATCGTCTTACTCTGGTTATTTTTAAATTTAATTAAATAATATTGTATTACTGAATAATGAATGTTAAATTTTTTACGAAAATTTCATCATTTACGAGTATATTAGTATAAAAAAATAAAAAATATTTTTTCATGATAAATGTTTTATTTAGGGAGAAAAAATAATTATTCAAAATTAATTTTCTGAATTTAGAAAAACTATTTCTCACAAATCGAATAATATTTTAGAATAAAAAACTATTTTGTTTCTTCTTTTAATTAAATTTCATTTTTGTAAATTTTCATTTTGTTTTTTTGAAAGACACATAAATATAATTTACTTATAATAATCTAAATTATAGCATTTAAATATAATATTCTAATAATTATACACTTAATAATTTGTAATCATATTAATTAAATTATTCTAAAATGATTTTTTATGTGTTACATTAAGTACAGATAAAATTAAATTCAATTAGTCATAAAATGTTTATCTAATAAAATGGATTTTTAATTTAGAATCATTAGTTAAAAATTATAGAATTTCCTACATTACTTTTTTAATTATTACCATTTTATTTCCTAGTTTGATGTTATTTGTGATGGTTAAACTTTAATGGAAAAAGTGATCACTATGAGATTAAATAGCATAAAAAACTTATATAAAAAGTGTATTTAAATAAATAGATTATTTATGATTGAAAATATATCATCCAGAAAACCATTAGTTGTGATTTATATATATTATTAACATGTGAATGATATACTCTATTTAAATAAAGTTGATATATTTAAAAAATTCAATTATCACCACCTAAAAAGGAAGTGTATCACAATCCCTTCATGACTGCTCAAAAAATTCAATTTCCTTTTAAAAATACTCCCTTTTCCATCCCCTATAATAATATTCATTTTCCGTGAGGATTTGGAAAAAAATATATTTTCTTCAGCCCTCCATTTTAGGTGATTCATAAAAAGGAAAGACCATTACCTTGACTTGAGAACATTTACCTAAACATCATTTCTTTTATACATTATACCTCCAAACGTAATTTTATAATTGATATATTATACCATCATTAATATTTCTACTAAAAGCTATTATACTAAGGGAGTTACTATTAACCATAAATTTTCTTTTTTATTGAGAAAAATAAAAGTGAAATTCATGTGTTGTGTAGAATTCCGCCCACATGAAACGATATTTTCAATATTTCATCACAACCTATATTCAATATATATATGGATTAAATTGAAGAATAAATGAAAAACAAAAAATTCAATTATTATTATAAAGAGAAAAATATATTCCTACATCATTCCCCCTTTTAAATTTGGAAATAAAAAAGATAATCATGTGTTGTATGGAATACCAACTACCTGATATACTATATCTCATTTTAAACTACTTTCATTATTATTATTTTATAATAATTAAAATATAATAGAAATATGTAAATGTATGTTTTTAAAATGTTTATTCATATATAATAATATTAATATTCCAATTGAAACCATTTTCATACTCATATTCATTTATTAATTTTGATATAATATTTTTTTGGTCATTTTAACCACCTATATGAACCATGAAGTGGAATAATATGTTGGATGACTATGATAACTAAATGGAAGATATTACAGGACCCAAATAATTAAATACATATTTTATTTTGTTCCATTAATTTTAATATTAATATTAATCTCATTCATTATAATTCTAATATTTATTAATTTAAAATCACTAAAACATTTTCATATATAATTTCTTATTTAAGGATTACAACAAAAACACCAATGTAATAGAATTATGACATTATAAATAATTATAAGTACTCAATTAATGTAAATTATAATATCTATGAATACATACCATTGGTATAAAAATTAATAAGATAAACATTAATGCAAAACTCTTTCAAAACGATCAAGATTAAAAAAACCTTATATTATGAATAGGTAATCATTGAATAATATAAATATAGAGAATAGTTATAAATATAGTTATAAAACTTCTTGTATATTAATTTTTTATAAAATAGGTTATTATAATATTTTTGTTTTTTATACAATATGTTTGATTGCTTTTTATAAATCTGAGAAACAATGTAGGTGTTTCTGAAGGAATTTTTTACGCATTGCATCTTGTTTCCTATTATAAACCATGTTTTATTTGGAATGATAAATAAAATTATTAGTTAATGAATTTTTATTTCTCTATTTAATACATTGTTTCTTTAATATTCATTTCATGATATATATTTAAATGTGTTGTGACTCAAAAGATACCAAATATTTAGGGGTGTTTGTTAACTCATTTAGCACCATTGATTTATTATTTTTCATCATCTAATTATTTCATTCAATATTTATTTATTAAACTATAATGGTTTAATTATTGGATCATTATATTTTTATATTATTGAATTGGACTTTTTAATTTAAATATTTTGGTATAATAAATTTTTTTTTCAAATAGTATATAAAGGATTAGAATATTCCCCTTCCTCCTTAATGACATTTTCCCATCCTTTTGTATATTTTACATTCCACACAATTTTATCCTATATAATTGGAAATTGAATCATGAGTTTTCATGTGATACCTCAATTTTTTCTTCCCATCTAATAAAAAAATTATTTATATTCTATCTTTAAAATGTGCGGTTTTATCCAATATATTTCCAATCATTAAAAAAGTTTTTTTTCATTTTAAATTAAATGTTTTATTTGTGATAAAAATATATTTTAATGACCATTATGTATATTTAAGGATATACTAATGATGTTTCTTTTTTAAAAAATTAATTTTTCTAGTTATTTCAATTAATATTTTTGATATTTACATTAGAAATTGGATTTCCACATCATATTTTGAAGAATTTATCATAATATATATTTCTAATGTTTTTTTAAATCATATCATGGTTTCAAAATGAAATTATTTTCATCCTATTGCTGCTAATTATAAATTTTGAAATTCTTTAAGAATATAATATGTATTTCTTAACTCCAAATTTATTTTTCTACAATAATAAAAATTATTTTTCATATTAGTAATTATTCTTTAAACTATAATGTTCTTGATAATGTAAATTCATTATAAGATCCTTTCCTCCATATTCTATATAATGGATATGAAATTTTATTTTATATCAAATATATAATATGTCACTTCTTTTTTCCATTCTACCCATTAGTAATGAGAAATAAAAACCTTTCATCCAATTCCTTTAATCTATGAACACTCTTTATTTTCGACAATTTATTGAGGGGAGATATCCTAGATCCCTATAACACCAATTTTTTTGGATTCAATCCATTTTAATTTTTATTTTTGATGTTATATAATAATTTTTATGATCTCTATATTTTTTGTATGGTTTTGGAGTGTTTTCGTACGGTTTTCTCATGTGTAATGTTTGCAAAAACTATGAACATTCACTTGGAAGCTAGGAAATTAATTTTGGGAGTCACTAGGTATGTTTATTGATTGTCTAAACTTTGTGGGTTACCCGGATAAAATATGAGTTGTGGGTGAATTTGGATATTGAAGCAAATATAAGCTGGCCCATGGTGTGTGAAACCATGAAACCCAACAATGTGGTTGTTTGATTGATGTCCAATAGCTAGGATATGGATGTTCCCCATTTTGCCTAATTGTGTAGAATAAAAAACAAGCTACATTGTTTTTGTGGGATTACTATATTCATAATCAAAATACATATCAACAAACTATGTATCCTAAATGGGAAACATTAACTAAATGTTATCATATTGCATTTTAATGGGAATTCAGACCCTAAAACTATCATTTTTTTCATATTTCTCCATGATCTAAAAATCACATTTTTAAGAATAATTGATGATTACATTTTATCTAAATGTTTATCTAAACGTATAATAGTGAATTTAATTTCTTAAATCAACAGTTAGTCTATTATTTCTATTTTCTTCTTAGATCATCCAATCTTCTATCATCCAGAATGATAGATATAATCTATAATGAATTGATCTATAATATGAATTTTTTTTGAATGAATATTTTTAATATTTATTAATGGAAAGATGTTTCATGTCCAAATAAAGAATATTCATTCAATGTACTGTTATTTCTCCAAATATTGGGAGGTTGGAGGATTATATATCTTTCTACTCTCTCTAGAACATTTACATATGGTATATTAATTACTAAAATTTACATTATTGGAATGAATTCATGGTTTTAGAACCTAAATATTTGGTATTGAAAAAATGAACAAAATGACATTGATAAATTCTATTAAAGGGAATTATTTTTAAAATGAATGGTTTGTTTTTAGAACATTGAATGTATGTTAGAAATGAGTTCCAAAAATAGGATTTGTGCCACATTAATTTTTTCGTGCTGGGTTATATGCCAAAGTAGAGCATGGGATTCCATTAATTGTTGAATTTGTGATAGGGCTGGTCAATACTAATGAGCATTGGGGATTTCATTAGAAATTAATTTTTGTGTGAGTGTCTATTGTTTATGGGGTTTCCATGTGGAATGACTTAATATATGAATTGATTTGTATACTCATTTAGAAAATTTTTTATATCATGTTCTAATACCTACATGCATGTTTTTTATAACTTTAGGAATCATATATTGAGTTGTATACTCACCTATTGATTAAGATACATAGTGAATTTATGGATTTAGTGTATCTAGTCCATGAAAGTGAATTGTTTCATTCTTTTCTAGTGTCGCGTCATTGTTAAATTGGATTGGATCCTAGAGATTGATCACAATGTTTATTTTGGGTGATTCATGGGTTTACGAAAAATCATTTTAATAAAAATATATTCTCTTTATTCTTATTCTGTTGTATATTTAAATTTAATTATTTATATTAATGATAGATTATGATTACATTTTTATCTTATTTCATTATATTCATCAAATATTATAATTTGTTTTGTTTCATCTTCCTTGGGTTATTATTTTCTTAGGTAAATATTTTGAAAAAATTATTGTTAATCCCATGGTGATTATTTCTATCAATTGATTTCCTAGGGTATTAAATAATGTAAAATATAAACATTGTCTCTTATAAAGATAATGGGCGAAGGATATTATATTTTAGATGTTATCAGTCTTGGTCAAAACATAATTTTGGATTGTTTCAAGGTTACAAAAATTGTGAAACAATAATTATGTAGCACTGCACTACTAGATATCCCTTTCATAAAAAACATAATTTTACTACGATAGTTCGAGTTAAAATATGGTCTAATACACTTTTATGTGTGTTTTCAAAGCCTCGTCGTGGGATTAGTGAATGAGGATATAGTTTCATTCCTTTGTATTGAGTTTTTCAACTATGAATGTTTTATCTATAATGAGTTCCTTAATTTTTTATAAATTGGTAGTAATGATTTTCTATTTTGATGAATTGGAATATTTAGCTTTTATTTCAGGAAATGTTATAAAATATTTATACATTTTTTTGTGTTATTTTGATATTGAGAGTGGTTAGATGACCATACAAATCGAAGGACAATGATAATGAGAATATGGTAAACATGAGAATAGGTATATCATATTCATTTTTAGATCATAGTTCAGGAATTCAAACTATTGATGGTATTTATAAAAATATGTATCCATTCCATGAGAATTCATCCATAGGATTTTAAAAATAGAATCTACTAATAATTTGGGGTTATTCAATACTAATGATAGAAACCAGATAAATAGATAAAGTAAATCCTATTATATATGATTTAAATATCAAAATAATGATATTGTCTCTCGTAAGTATGTACAGATTACCGCCTCCATGAATGCGTTGAGATTCATTCCCCATCGTATCCATTCAAGACTAATTATCATTTTATTATTAAAAAATAATGTTTAAAGACATAATATAATTCTGAATATGAATAATATACATCCTATCAAAAACAAACATTACTTACGTAATAAATCATATAAAGGAAAACGAATCAGTTTACACCTAAAATGATGATACTACTGAAATATCATTAACAATGCAATATTTTAAGATCATATGTGATTTCATATTAATGTTTATTTTTCTTATATAATTTAATAACAATTATTTCACCATTATACTGGTTGTTAACCTACCATCGAGCAAATTAAAGTGCAAGGTATGGGTAAATTTGACAATCTATTTATTATCTGAGGTTGTTTTTACTTGATTATCTACTGGGAAATATTTATTATCCATGTCCATTTTTCATTAAAGAGTTTTAAAAGGAATTATTTTGATGGAAACATTTACGAAAACATTATTTTTAATGTTTTAAGGATTTATTATTTGAATCCATTCTCATTAATGCCCATGTTTTCAAAAAGGTGTTATGGATTTATTTAAATGGTCATAAATGTTTTCAAATTTTAATTCATTTAAAAATTCTCAATGTTGTATGGGACACTTTGATTCAAAAATATCTTATAAATTACTTCCTTAATAAATTATGTATATTTTAAATGATTTCCTGAAAAATGGATATTTCTCTCAAATATTTTTAACGATCATTTTCAACAATATCAACATCCTTTACGGGATATTATTCATGATTGAGGTTAATTTAATATTATAAAAATCTTCCATTTTGTATTGAAGGATTTGTGATATGTTTGTTGGTTATTGTGTTATTTTTATACCAATCAGGGTTATAGATAAGGTATTGACATTTTGTATACTTATTTTAAAACGAATGATTATGTTTTGTTTAAACCTTTTCATATGAGGAATTCATTGGACATAGTAAGTGTCGGGTGGAGCACAATCTAGATCTTCTATGCATCGGTAGGTCTCATGAGACAAACTAATGTCAAGGTATAATTCCTTGATAAAATATTATTTGTAGTGTTGGCACAAGCCCTTGACTATATGGTTATAAAGTCTGGAATTATGCATACCATCATTACGAATGTGGCAACTGACATTGCATGTGATTATTAAATAGAAGAATATACATGTGAATAAGTAAATGGTATTATTTGATTTTATCGTAGACATGATATACTTAAGAATAAGTTTAAAAGTCATTGGTTTTAGTCTTATACATGGCCTTAAATTTTTATACTTATTTAGGAATGATTATTCTACCTTGGTATCCTTATTGAGAATCTGATCTCACAACATTCTATGTTTTATTTTTCCTAGGATGCAATGAAATGTATTATGTCTGACCTGGAAGGATAGTCTAAGGGATATTAGTGTTCCCTATGAAGACTATGTTGTTTTAGTTTTTAATTATATAATGTAATGTAAATATTGTTAATTTATCTAGCATTTACAAGGCTACTAAACTAATCAGTCATTCGAGACATGATCTTTTGTGATCATGCCAAAGTTACGTAATAATGCACTGATTCTCGGTAACTAGGGTCAAGGAATTACATATAAGGACTCCTAATCAGATCATTATAGGTAAAAAATTCATTTGAGAATATCTAAACTCATGGACGAATTTGGAAACATTTGAAGTTGTTCATAAGGGATGATTCCTCAAATTAAAGTGGTTTATGAGGGAGAATTATGTGAAGGGTGATGTGGTTCATATTAGATCATGTCATTGAATGAGTAAGTTCAATGTAGTGGTTCGTAAAAAGATTTTTGGGGAACTATATCCCCTAAAGGAAAATGGTCTATAAACGAGAAGTGATATATGGAAAAAGAAAATGATTTTGAATGAAGGATAGTCCACAAAAGGAAAAGGTGGTCTATGAAGCACACACGCTATGCAGTGCCTGGTAGATTCACTATAGTTCATTAAGGAACTAAAAAAATTGAAATATTAATTTCAACTAACTAATTGTATGTAAAAAGGGGGATTTCATCTATGGGTTAAAATAGTACGTCTGCATGGAATAAATCTATAGTTGAGATGTATGTATTCATGAAAATTAATGAGACATACAAGTCCATAAACTATGTGTTACGTACATGTCCATATACTGGGAGTGAATCACATCCTTTGGAAATGATTAACATATGTTTAATATGGTGATACTTTCTAAAAGTAGTGATCCCTAGAAAGAGACAAAGGGAGTGACCCTTTTAATGCTAGTGAGATGACCCTAAACATTATTAAGGAAATGAGCTTAGGCATAAAAGAAATTTCTCCTGACCATCATTATTAGTAGTGATACATAGTGAATTTTTTGAAATTGGAAAATTGTCCTTGTATTATCCTTAGACATAACCTAGTGAGGGAGATCTAAGTAAAAATAATAGTGTCCTTATACTTCATTTATTTCTATAATTTTAGTGCATTATCCTCAAATATAATTAGAAATTATACCATCAAAATTATCATTAAATGGAATACGAATTGACCCTTATAAAAAAGTAGTCAAGATCATGTGGGAGTGGAAGATGATTGAAAATAATATCTGTATCCTGATTCACCCCCACCTCCTCTGATGGTAGATAGGAATCTTTTAACATAATAGTCACCTCGTAAAGCTGTAGTTTTTTTGGTAAAAAAGTCGGATGGGAGCGTGCATCATTATGATGATTATCACCACCTATACCAGATAATGATAAATAATAAGTATCCATTTATAGGATTGAGGAATAAATTACCTACATGTGTGGTGGGAGTTCATTTTTGATGAACAATATTATGTTAGAATACCCCCAGTTGAGGGATATTGAGGACCATTTTCTAATGACGAAACTATGATGTCTCTACAGAGACTATGAGTTCTAACCAATGCCTTTCGATGTGATGAATAATGTAATTGTGTTTAATCATGTCATGAACTAGATCATATAGTAAACCATGGATGGTTCTGTGATTTCCATCATTGATTTCATAATCAATTAATCTATGTTAGAGTAGTATCATGAAAAACATATGATGATGGTCCTATACATACTCTAGGAGCATTAGATTTATGGTACACTCTGGAAGTACCAGTATTGTAAATTTGAGGTCCTATTTAATGGGAATTTCATTTCAATGAATTGATATTCTATGGACATCATGAATATTGATTTAGTTATTTCATGGGATCTATCCAAATGTATGCTATAGTTGAAAAATGCTCAAGTGTTGGTGGAATACTAAAAGTGGTACCAGGAATACTACTACATGACTGAATCCACTCTGATCACATTGACATATAATGGTTATATAATTACATTGAATTAGAAGTCTGAGAGATCTATCATGTAGATGAGGCTACGTTTGAATTGATTTATTTTGTTGATACTGCTAGATGAGGGAATGTAATGCATAGTGTATTCACATTTCTATTGAGCTAAGATCAGCCATGTTTTGATGTATAGGTATGAAATGATTTCATATGGGTCAATGTAGTTGATACCAGATGAGCATAGCCACATGAATTCCATCCTAGAATTGTAATATTTAATCTTCACCATAATGATGTTGAGGTACACTCTATGGAAGAGTTATTTTTTATATACTCAAACCATTAAAGTCATGGGCATATCATCATGAAGAGATATCTTAAACAATGATAGAGGTTGTGGTTATTATTATTATTGGACTTTGACATTGAGATAATCTATACTATTAGAAAGTGAAACCCAGTGGCAGATACCCTTGGTAGGATCACGTAGAGGAGTGGCATCTGAGCATGTTGAATCATGTCAGTTGATCCTAGTTTGGGAGAGGTTTTCATATTTTCATCATTTTAGTGTGGTGACTCCTTCAAATAATTATCATGTGAGAGAGGATCAGTTGGGAGACATCTACATTGAGGATCTACATTGACAAATATCATCAAATGTATTAATGGATAGATTTTATATAGGATTATATGATATCATACATTACAAGGGTCAAATGGTGGTTTTGTTCATGATTAAAGTGGAGGTGATTATGGAGTTTCAAAAATCACATTTTTCTATACATCATGGTGTGGAAATAAATTATAAGGACATTCATTGGTGTTTTTTGATGGTAGACATGAGTTGGAGAATATGGATGTTTTTCGCTTAGTTTCACAAATATCAACAGCTGAATGATGAGCACCAAGTTCTATAAGGTTTAAAACATCCTCTTGACATCGTAGAGTGAAAATTGGATGACATATCACAAGAATTTGTGAGGGTACTTTAGTGGAAAAAAAGATTTCAGTGGTCCATCTAGGGGATTTTTGTTCAACTTATGATGGAGGCACACATTATTTCCATCATAGAGAAGTGATTTGAAGAGATTCATGGAAAATTCTATGTGTGGGTGATTATTAGACATCATGGGGTACCCTCGAAAATAATTTCACACTATAATTCAATGTTCACATCATAGTTGTGGAGAGGACAACATGAGATATTTGAGACCAATTTTATTTGGATGATTATGAATTTGAAGGAAAAATTAGATGGACAGAACCATCAAACTAGGTAGGTTCTAGTGGATATTAAAAGGATTGTGTGTGGGACCGTATCTAGATCCTGATGGATCACTTTCTATTTTTTTTTATTTCATATAAAAATAGTTATCTCTATAATATCATCATGGAGCCATTCCAAGTCATGTATTGGAGACCAATGGGACATCCATTATACTATAATGAGATTATTAGATCATCTTTTTTGGGGACATAGATTGTTCAAGTGATGAAAGATATGGTTTAGGTGATCCAAAAGAACTAGTGGACACCCTATATCCAAAAAAAACTAATGCCGATTGACTATGTTTTCACATGGAATTTGACAAGCAAAACCTTGTTTTCGTAAGAGTCTCAACGCATCAACGATTGAGAAGGAATTTTCCATGAATGAAATATATCTCTAATGATTATTGGGAAAATAGATATCCTGTATATTATTTTGAGGATGATTACATCCAATGCACTCCCAAATAGTTGGATTGGGTGTGTGACTTCTTCTATTTTCTATATATTAGGAGATCTGTGCATAATCCATTGAATGTTTCTCCCTATGGGAGGATTGATAATGATGATTGATCAACATTCAAAGTGTAATCAATGGAGATCAAGGATAATTAATAGATGATAAGTCATTGATGGACCATTCCCTTGGTTCATTTTTTTCAGCATGGGGGTATGCCAGAGATCTCATGGGAGTGTGAGAGATTAATAGGGGATTAGTACCCTAAAATTTGTATCATGTGGTTTTTTGGTGAATATCCATTATTAGAAGAACAATTATGTGGACCTAGACACTCATATTAAGATATTGGAAAAGAATAATAAATTATTTCAAAGCCATGTGGTGTGATGTTTTGGGATTCCAATGTCTGCTAAGCCTTGAATTATTACTATACAATATACAAAAAATAATAATTTCTGAGGAAATAAGATTTTATATGAATATTGTTATATGACATAAGAAGATACTAATTTCAGAAATGCAATACCATGGTTGATTCTGTAATATGGGTTTTAACCTAGGTGTGACCTAAAATTGTTCATCATCGGTCATTCAGATGAGATACCTATTGTTGGGTTCGTTAATTTGACTAATGAAATAATTAATATAATTCATTAATTTTATATATGCGAACATAATTTTCTCTTTAGAAATTCTATTAAAAAATTTATACATTTTATCCATATAACCCTATGACATTACAGAGGATCCAATGATATTCATTATTGGAGGATCGACATCAAACAAAAAAAATTATCAAATTGATGTAGATTGAGATTAAATGAATGTAGAATATTATCACCATCACTGGAGAACATATTATTCAATAATGAAAAATGAACAATTGAGGTAGGTATTGAATATTTTAGGGATTCCCATTTGATTAAAATATTAACTGTTGGTAATTCATTTTCTATTTGTCTATGATTTATCTATCCTTTGTATGATCCCAATTATTATAATTTAATTTTTTTATTTAATATTTTCAATTATGTCTTGTTTCACCCATTAAGGTAATGTTTTACAATAATTGTTCATGAAATCTTTTTTAATGGTAGATTTTACATCATTATTGTTCACTTAACCCTATCGTTCGCCACTTTCTTTAGAGTTGACCCTTGAGTTTTTGAATTGTAATTTTCATCATGGTTATATTAATTCACCATTTATTCACATGTGAATTTTAAATTGACCTATATTTATTGTTTTAATATAATATTATATTATTTATATATTAATTAATAACCATATTCACATGGTGTGTGAACACATCTCTCAAAAAATGGAACTCATCACCCCTGTGCATGGTTTCAATTCTATTAGAGTTATTATTATCATAATATTTTTTAGGTTGATTTAATTTTGTTATTATTTAATTTTATTTTGTTATTAATAGAATTAGATAGAAACTTGTGAAAACACTAATAGATTCTTCTGAAACTGATCGTTACCTGGAGAGATTTCATTCATTCATAGTATTTGTTGTTCACATCACCACACAATCAACATTATCATTCATCACCAATCATCGATCACTCACATACTTTCCATCGCAACTGTTTGCCACCACATCAGTGTTACCACATGCCACCATTAACCTACATAAAATGTTCCATAACATTCTTTAAAACTATAGTTGTTTTTAATTCATACTTCTCTCCACAAATACCTTTAAGAATGATTAAAAATACAGTATTTAAATGATTAAAAATAGTATTTTTTTTGTAAAGGTGGGTAAGCCAACGGGCAACCCGTGGGTTTATTCAGGGGGAGGCGGGCTTGAAATGTTTTGTTCGCATTATATGCAGGCTTTTGTGGACAAACCCACACGGGTTCAAGCCCGTGCGGGCTTGGACCGCCCCGCCCTGGCCTGCCCTGGTCTGCCCATTTCACATTACTAGCAAAGAGTCAGCATAGAATTGAAAAAAATTTCTAGGATGATGATTTGTAGATGATTCAAGATTTGATTCATGATTAATGTGAGGAATCCATATATTTTTCATCTAAATTCATACTGATCAACACGGGGTGGGATGGGTACTACTGTTTGAGGTGTGTGTGGACAGAATCCAAACACCTGTAATGGATCAAGCATGAACAACCATAGATGTGAATCCCATGGTGTGATTTATAAGGGAAATTATAGTGATGGAGGCATGAAATGACATTTGAAGAAACATGGGATTCTAAAAAACACAACTACAAGGTATCTAGTCTAGAAAACATGCTTTTTATCCCCACCTAGATGTTGGGATTATGTTTTGGGTGAGATATGTAACAAACACCACGTGTTAGAGTGTTCTTGTAGAGTTAACATCAATGGGTGGTAAAGATAGGTTCCATATCCACAAAACTAGAACCCATATCAGTGAACATTTTACATACATTGAGTGTACATGGTCATTCCCAAGAGTACAAGGGCATGACCCGGTACCCAAGAATTGTTTGGATCATGTACATGATTCTATTTAGAAGGGAATGGCTTATAGAAAATGGTTCGAACCTAGGTGGATGAGAATCACATTTTAGTATGCATACACATAATGTAATATGATATGTAAAAACAATATGTGTGTGGTTTATGACATGACTAGGAGGCCATGATAGGTCACATGTCATGTGACACCTTTTATAGGGCCTATAAATGACTATAGATATTCAATATTACATTCTTCTATTATATGGACATGAATTTTTTCATGTGAGTCACTTATCCTGAGCTATTTTCCACAACTAAAATGACTATAGACTTCATAGTGGACTTCATGATAGGATGTGGAAAGTTATCAGTGTGATGCTTCTTTATTAAACACCTGATGATGGATGATAAATAGAAGGATAATCAAAGAGAGTTCATGGTTATAAACCCCCTATAATAATTGGATGCAGGTCCCCCATACACCTTGATTATCATGAGTGGAACCTCCTGTTCTAAGGCACTGTAGATTGAGTAATCTACTAATTTAGTGTAAACCCCTATCAAACTAGGAAACAAGTCCTCTATGTAGATAGATAAATTACTCAATCATTATATTGTGTGGGTCCAATATTTTTATTATCCAACCAAGTGGAACCCCCTGAAATACTAGGTAGTGGGTCCTTTAACCATTATGTACAGCCCCCAATTAACATAAATAGGATCAGGTGCTCTACCAATAGTGTGGAACCCCCCCCCCCCCAACTGACTAAGGTACATGAACTTAACTCTCTATTGAGTGGCATACCATGGTCGAACTACGGTGTATTTCCAATATCATCTTTGTGAAACCCCCTTATCATAATAGTGTGTGGGAAATCTATTTTGGATTTATCTTTCATATGCACTGTAGTTGTAGTCAGATGTGGGTCCTCCACCCAAATTTCATAGAAAAGCATGTCAGAAGTTGTAAATTGAAGTAGGACTATTGGAGTTTCAAAAAAACTCATCATTCTAGACGGGGATGTGAGATTGATACCCCCATTCTCCCTCAACTAGATTTCTTAATGTGAATATATATATGTGGGGGGGGGGGGGGGTTCCCTCTCTCATTAGGTTTTTATGAATATTTTATTAAATATCTATATTTCTCCCTCTACGGTATTACTAGAATCCAACTGAGTATGCATATAATCACACATTCATTATAGTTCTCCACCCATGGCGTGTCATATGAAGACAAAAGAATATTCGAGGACGACGTCAATGAAATATAGTGATACTGTAGTCTATATGCCACATACAATGGGTGGGATTAGATATTTTGAGCTATACTCTATCATTAATTTTACATTCTTGTGGTTTTTCTATTGGGACTCTATTTCTATTTGAGAATGCATCATACCCTATTTCTTAGTAGTTATATTTTTTCATACACTCGTGTATTCCCAAGAGGTTATTTCATGAAGGATTTCCTCTACATGTTACTAAATTTTATTATTCCCATATAATAATTCATGGATAATTTTGTGTAAATGCATACTGGTATTTCAGTAAAAGGAATCCCATTTTTATTATGCTTTCTAAGAACTTATCTCATACCCATAGAATGTTAGAGCTGGCCTTGTGTTTGTGGCAACCTAGCCCTCCACCAACCATTCTATCCAAAACAGTTTGGGTCATTACATGTTGATTCCACCATGGTGTACTATTTTCTATTATTCATAATTATAGATCCACCATTTTGAAAAACAATAAAACCATATTAAAAAGACATATCATTGTTTTTAGTTTGAACAAAATCATTTATATAAGGCTATACAATAATCTCTACCTCACATATAATGTTCAAGAACAATTCCATACATCTTCTAATGTAGTTAAGTATTATATTCACAATAACATAGTGACTCTTACAATATTTAGTTTTGTATATATTTGTAATTATCAAGTTATAATAGAAAATGGTATGGGTTGAAAGATTTATTTATATTATATATCATTTAGTAGACACAAATGTAATCATATTTATTTTTATCATATTATATATATGAATTGAAAATTATTCTATATATCAATTGTCCCATGTTACATAAGTAAAAGCACCCTATTTTAGTTCATCATGATTAAACCATGTACCACTTTAATAAAAATTTTGACTCAATTAAATAATCTTTTTAGATCTATCATTAATGATACTCATATCAAGTAAGTAGGCTTCTTCACTCATATATCACATGAATGATAATATTGTAATGAATTCAATTATAAAATTTAAATGTTCAAAATGATTCTTAATGTGTAGTATATCATTCATATAAACCACTATAATTACAAATAAACACCCACTAACCCATACTAATATAGAATAATCATCTATATTTGGTATGGAATCAAATTCATTAACTGCATCATCACCTCATATGTTTATAATAATTAAATATCTGCTTAATCTGTGATGAGACCATTAGATGTAATCATAGTTATTTGTATATATAGAACCTTAAAAAGTATGTTTTTCATCATATATGTTGGACTCCTCATGTGATAATAATGTTTTAATGATCACAAATACTTTTACTGTTACTTAATCTCAATCTTCACTGCACATCATGCTAATTCTCTTCAATATAAATAATAACTACTCATCATGGTTTGATGATAACAAATATTATGGATGTTAATTACTCTCTTTAATATTTACAAGTCTTATGCATGATCACAAATCTCACATATATTATCAAGCCTTTATGTTTATGATTCAAGTTCTCTTACTCTCTAATGATTAAGCTAAATCCATATTCTACATATTCTGTCTAAGTCCAAATACAGATATTTGTCTAAGTATGGACTCACCATGACCCAGACACCGTGAAAGACTCACCGTGACCCAAAAACTGTGACCCAGACACCATGACCCAGATACCGTGACCCAGACACCATGAAGGACTCACCGTGACCCAGACACTGTGACCCAGACACCCTGAACCAGACACCATGACGGACTCACCGTGACCCATAAACCGTGACCCAGACACCGTGACAGACTCACCATGACCCAGACACCGTGAAGGACAAACTGTGACCCAGACACCATGAAAAGCTCATACTGTGAATCCCATACTGTGAACCTTGTACCGTGAAGCTCATACCGTGAAACTCATACCGTGAACCTCACACCGTGAATAATACACCGTTTACATAATCATTGTGACAATGTTCCTTAACTTTTTGTCAATTTTCTTTAAATAATACTAATGGTCACATTTTATGTTTTTAATGCGATTAATGTTATTTAATTATAGTTATTGGAATTTCAGGAAACTATATCTCGTACCTATGAAAAGGAATCATTCTTACTACCAGAATTCATGGAATATAAGGAATATTTAGATGCAGTACACAAAAAGTAGAAAAGCGGTGCGCAAGTGTGAAATATACAACGAGAAGAACTTATATACACTGAGAGCACTACAAGAAGAACAATCCTGATCATGAAAGAGATTGCCAGACGTTCAAATAATTCTCATTAATGTAATCCAACACCACTGAAGAACACACGACCAATCAAGAGATATTTTTCATATATGTAAAAGACAAGCTGACTACGACACTTTGTTTTTCAACAGAAAAACCAGAGGACTCATAAGCATTCCTGCTGAATCCAACGAGTCCATAACTTCATTGATAATCACTAGAGCTTTCTAAACTCTTATCTCTACTTTATACTTGATTTATTTATTAACTTTCGAGGAGTGTGGTGTACTCTGTATTTCTTATACCCACACTGTCTCCTGCACTGAACTGGAGGATATCAAAATCCTCAAACTACAATTGTTTACTCTTGTTAACTCACATAAACTGTGGAAGAGGTCATTGTGTGTCCAGGTCTTTGTTTTGAATCCCACAGAGAACTGTTGTAGAGGTCCCTGCATGGCCTAGACAGTTTTGTAAATTGTTGTTAACCCCGATCCAGTGTGTGGAACAATTTTTATAAATTTGAGAGGACTATGTATCAGATTGAGACTGAACCTCTTTTTAAATCTGTTGTGCATCATTAGTTTAAGTTTATAGTACACTACATATTTCTTATTTATTCCGTTGCTATTACTTTGAAATACAAAACTATTTTAAATCTACTATGATAGTTAAATTAGAAAGTTTTTACACTTATTGTAAATCAGTAGGTTAGTTTCAAAAGTTATTTTAATCATTTGGTTAATTTAACTAAGACCCAATCAATCTTTGAGAATCTAAGTGAAAATTTACAATCTGTATAAATTCTCTACAGTTTAACTTGTTTTATAAATTGGTGGATTTTAAATAGAAAATATTTCAACAAAAATTTTAATTGGAACTCAATTCACCCCCCTCTTGAGTATCCACTCTGACCAACATTTGGTATCAGAGGGTTTAAAATATTTTCTGAAATACTCTGTTTTCTCAACAGTGATTTTAGATGTATTTTAACGTTATTAAAATTTATATTATTTCTAAATTTTTATCACTTTCAAATTTTTGTCTCAACCTTGTTATCATGGATAACATACTTTAGGATGCTACTACTAACAGGCCACCTTTCTTTAATGGTACAAACTATGCTCAGTGGAAACATAAAATAAAAATTCATTTAGAATTGATGGGTTTTGATATGTGGACTGCTATAGAATCTCAATATAAAATTCCAGAAACCGAAAGAATAACTTGGGATGAACCTACAAAGACAACTTACAATAATAATTCTAAAGCTATGAATTCTGTGTACTGTGCTCTAGGAGGTGAGGAGTTTAACATAATTTCTTCTTGCAAAACTGCTTTTGAAATTTGGGATTCTTTGGGTGTTTCTCATGAATGAACAACCAATGTTAAAGAAATGTGATTGGATACTTATAATATTAAAAATGATAATTTTAAGATGAAGACTGATGAAGCTATTTATGATATGTATCTGAGGTTCAATGAGATAGTCAATACAATAAATTCACTTGGTAAAGCTATTCGAGCAAAGGAACAAATTATGAGAATCTTGAGATGTCTACCAGACCGATTGAGGGGTACTTCTATTTCAATCAGAGAATCATGAGATATTGGTAAACTACTAGTCATGGAACTTATTGGTAAGTTAATGATGTATGAGGAAGAACTTAAGGTAAAAAATGAAGAAGAAGATGAACCAAAAAGGAAGTCAGTGGATTTCAAGACTACTACGTCAAAGAATAAATATAAGGAGAAGTTTCATGTAAGTGATAGCTCAAGATGTGAAGAAAGTGAAAGTGCATCTAACAGTGATACAGAAGTGGATCACATAGCTAGAATATTTAAGAAGTTTTATAGGAAGAATAAAATTTTCAGAAAATGAAATTACAAAGGAATGTATGATAATAAGGGACACATGAAAAAGGATTCTAATAAATCTGACAAATCTGAGGAAGTTGTCTACTATGGATGAAAAAAATGACATATAAAAGAAGACTGTCCAAAGCTGAAAAACAAGAAGAAATATGAGTATAAGGATAATAAGTATAAGAAATCCATGAAGGCTACTTGGAGTTCTTCTGAGGATAGTTCAAGTGAATCTTACGCTTCATGGACTGAAAACAGAAATAAGGCAAACATGTGTTTTATGACCAACACTTCTATGGTATCATCTGATACTCCTGCTTTAAAATCTTATTATTCTGGAGAAGATTCTGATTCTGAAAATATGTCAAAATCTGAACTGTTTGAATACTGAGATATGTTGGAGGAAACCTGTAATGAGCTAAAAGACAAATAAAAAGGGTTAATGAAACTGTATGCCTTAACTGTTAAACATAAATCAGATCTTGAGATAGAAATGGAAAAGAATGCTATGTTGCTTAAAGAAAACAATGAACTGAAATTGTCAAATGAGCTACTTATAATGGACATAGAGAAATTCAAAAATGGAAAAGATACTCTTACTAAAATGATAGGTAAGAAGATTGTACCTAGATATACTACTGCTATAGGATACCAACCTGGAAAAAGACAGATTACCAAGAATAGATTTATTCCTAAATCTGGTCAGAATACTGAAAGTTCTAGTTCTGGAAATTTGTATGCTTCAACTAGTTATTAACTTAGTTATAAATATAATAGAGTTTGTATTTTAAAATATTTATATGAGACCCATAAGACAAATGTGGGTACAGAAATCTTTGATTGCTAACCTGTCTGGACCCAAGATGATTTGGGTACCAAAAAAATTTCCTATTTAAATATGTTTTTTTGGAAACCTACATGAAGAGTTCCCACAAGAATACATGTTGTCTAGACAGTGGATGTTCAATACATATGTATGGGGATTACACGTGTTTCAAAACTTTAGTAAAGGATGATGGAGTACATGTCACCATTAGTGATAATTATATAGAAATGATCATCGGCCTAGGCCAAATTGGTAACACTGACTCAGTATTAATTTCTAAAGTTTTATTTGTTGATGGACTGAAATATTATCTGTTATGTATTTCTCAATAATGTGATGATGGTTTTAATGTCAAATTTGAAAATGATTCTTGTATTTTTTTTAATTCTAAAAACGTTTTAGTTTTTACCTGCTCTAAGAAATGAAAATGATTATGCTGTTGATTTAAATTCATTAGCTAAGAAAAATGTTACCTGTCTAAATGATTTTCATAAAGGTCCTGGTTATGGCATAGAATATTAGGACACTGAAATGTACACTCACTTAGAAAACATACTAAGAAGAACTTAGTTAGATACATACCTAAACTTGTGTTTCTAAATGAAAAAGTTTGTAATCCCTGTCAGAAGGGAAAGGAACATAAGGTTTTTTTTCAATCAAAGAAAGATGTTTCAACTTCTCAACCTCTTGGGTTGGTTCACATGGATTTGATTGGACTGTCTAGAGTTTCATGCTTAAATGGGAAGCACTATATCTATGTCCTAGTAGATGACTTTTCTAGGTATACATGTGTATACTTATTAGCTCACAAAAGTGAAGCTTCTTCTTACTATGTAAAATACTCCAAATCTATAGAAAATCTTAGTGAACTTAAGATTAAAACCCCAAAAAGTGATCATAGCTGTGAGTTTGAAAATCATGATTTTTAATCCTATTGCTCACACAATGGCTATATTCATAACTTTTCTGCTCCTAGGACACCTCAGCAGAATGGTGTAGTTGAAAGAAGAAATAAAACCCTGTAAGATATTTCTAGAACTACGCTTAATGAATATGACCTGCCTATTTACTTTTGGGCTGAAGCTGTTAATACATCTTGTCATATCATCAATAAGGTCTTGATCAGACCTATTCTTAAGAATACACTTTATGAGGTGTGGAACAATAGAAAACCTAAAGTTAGTTACATTAGAGTTTTTGACAGTAAAATTTTTATTCTTAATACAAAGGATAATCTTGATAAGTTTGCTTCTAAAAGAGATGAATAAATTTTTCTTGTTTATTCTTTAACTAGAAAATCCTATAGAGTCTTTAATAAGAGATTCAAATGTGTGCAAGAATATGTTCACATCAGGTTTCATGAAAGTGATCCACATGAGCCTAAAACCTCTCTTGAAAATCCTGAAGAATATTTATCAGTTCTGGACCATAAATGGAAAATCTGATGAACCTGCTATAAAGACAACCAGTTCTGGACTTATTCCAGAATCTATTCCTAATAAACCCGAACCAAGAGAAGAACCTGAAATTTCTAGTCGTACCTTTACTAGATAAACTAGAATTCAAAAAAAAAGCATCTTTTAGATGCTGTTGTAGGAAATCTTGATAGAGGGACACAAACTAGAGCTTCTCTTAGAAATCAGGTTGAACATCAAGCCTTATTGTCACATCTTGAACCTAAAATCATTGATTATTCTCTTAATGATGATTTTGGGTAATTTCTATGCACGAAGAACTCAATAAATTTGAAAGAAATAAATTTTGGAACCTTGTTGAAAGAGATAAGGACACTTTCACAATATGCACTAAATGGTTGTTTAGAAATAAAGTAGATTAATCTGGAAACATAGTTAGAAATAAATCTACGCTTGTTACAAAAGGATATAGTCGAGAAAAAGTTATAGAATATGAGGAGACTTTTGCTCCAGTAGCCAGATTAGAAGCTATTAGGATTTTACTTTCTTATGCTCCACATCTAAATTTCAAACTATATCAAATGGATGTCAAGAGTGCATTCATGAATGGGTATATTGCTGAGGATGTTTTTGTTGACAACCACATGGGTTTTAGAAACCTCATTTTCCAAATCATATTTTCAAATTAACAAAAGCTTTATATGGTTTAAATCAAGCTCCAAGAGCTTAGTATGACATATTAAGTACATTTCTAATTTCTAATGCTTTTACAAAAGGAATAGTTGATCTGACTCTGTTTATAAAATGAATTTCTAAAGATGTTTTAGTTGTACAAATTTATGTAGATGATATTACTTTTGGATCTTCAAAAACTACATTATGTACTGATTTTTCTAAAATGATGCAAAATGAATTGGAAATGAGTTTAATGGGTGAACTTAAATTCTTTCTTGGATTTCAAATCTTTCAAAATGATAATGGAATTATTTTACTCAAATTAAATATACTAGAGATCTTTTAAAATGTTTTGGACTGGAGAGAAGAAAAAGTAGTGACACTCCCATGAGTACCACCTATAAGATGGATCTTGATGAAAATGGTAAATCTGTTGATCAAACCACACATAAGGGAATGATTGGAATCCTACTCTACCTAAATACTAGTCGTCCTGATATTATGTTTATTTTGTGTATGTGTTCTCATTTTCAAGAAAACCCTACAGAGTCACATTTAATTGCTGCAAAGAGAATTTTCAAATACCTCATGCATACTCAAAATTTTGGACTGTTCTATCCCAAAGGACAATCATTTGAATTAGTTAGTTATTCTGATGCTGATTTTGCTGGATGTAAGTTAGATAGAAAAATCACATCTGGAACGTGTCACCTTTTAGGAAAGTCACTAGTATCATGGTGTAGTAAGAAACAAAATTTTGTTGCATTATCTACTGTAGAAGCTGAATACATAGCTGCTGGCAGTTGTTGTGCACAAATTTTGTGGATGAAACACACATTACTTGACTATGGATATCAGTTCATACATGTTCCAATAAATTGTGACAACACAAGTGCGATTAATATTTCTAAGAATGTTGTTTCTCATTATAGTACAAAACATATTGATGTAAGAGATCACTTTTTGAGGGATAATTATCAAAAAGGTGATATCACTTTTGAATTCATTGGTACTTAATATCAACACGCTAATATATTCACTAAACCATTAAATTCTGAAAGATTAGACTACATTATACATGATCTTGGTATGATTAATCATAAGTGAATATCTTACTGATATTAATGATTAATAATGTACTGTATTTTACATTACGGATTCATAGTCACTGTTTCTAAGTTACTGTTTTATGTTCACGGTCTCACTGTCAAGTCTTTATGCTCACGGTCTGTCAACTTATTGTCTCACTGTGACTGCACAGAATGCTCACTGTCTCGCAGTGACGGCCATCAAATTTTTCATCGTGATGACTAGTTTTCATCACACCGTAATGCCCGGTCACGGTCTCACTGTGAATTTATTATTATTATTATTTTAACCTGTATCGCGTAATTTTTTATTTCACCGTTATTTGATTTCCTACTTTTTTAATGACATTTGACATTCCCAAAAGATAAAACATGAGGGTTTCATTAGATTCCTTACCCGAACTCTCTCCTGAACCTTATCTTCCCTCTCACCCGAACCATCAGTGGATTACAATGATGAAGCGCCCATCTTCACCCTCATCTGAGAAGTGCCGCACTAAGAAACAGAAGAGGATACTGAGGATAGCTCCCGAAGGACCTCTAAACTCAAATCTGTTAAGTCGTACAGTTGTACCTGAAAAAGAGGATTGTGCAGAGTGGTTGCTGTCTAGAAGATCGTTATTTTTGAATGTTTTAAGAGATCAAGGATTGCTTGGATGTTTCACTAGACAAAATATACCGATCTACCTGAGATTGGTATCTCAATTTTATCAGTGTGTAAAGTTTTCTTTTGAGTTTGGAGAAATCATTATGGTGACATGCTGGATAAATAGTCAAAAGTGCTCTTTCTCTTCGAGGCTATGGGATGTATGCCTAGGGATTCCCCATGAAAGAGTTTGTGAGGATTAATAGAGATACCCTCCTACAACAACTGATATCTTTGACCTAGAGACTGATTTGGAACACCTGACTAGAAATGGAACCAAGCGAAGGGCCATAGCTGCTGAATTAGATGGGGAGACTAGACTTATGTTCATGTTTGTTCAAAATTTGACTAGTCCATGAAAAGAACATTTTACTGTGACGAATTATCAGGAGTGTTCCTGATTCATCTTCTAAAGAATGGCCATAAGATCATCCTATGCAAGTATGTTATCAGTCATATATGTGAGCTGATCAAAGTAACTTCCAAATCCACCTCCCTGTGTTACTCAAGGATGATTTAGGCTATGATAGTTGCCAAAGGGATGGTTGGATCGAATGAAGAAATGTTAGAGGACCATGACTTCTGCCTATCCATGCCTATCATCAGAAGAATGAATATTAGCTGGAACCCCTGGAAGAAGCAGTGGGTTGAGGATAATGATCATGTGTATAAAATGTTTAATCCTGTTGACTATCCAAGAAGGCCTAAAAATCTATCTGATCCTAGTTTGGAACCAGATGATGTGGATGAGTATTCAGAAGAAGAAGAGGAAGAGGAATTAACTGATGAAGTATCTCCAAGAGAAGAAGCTGGAATGCCACAAATGGAAACAGATCCTGTTGAAAAATAAAGGACTTTTTTCCCTGCTGTTATCCCTGCTGAAATACCTCTTGAAGAGGAAGTTGATGTTTGATTGAGAGAAGAGGAAGCCCCTGCTTCTAGTGAGGATGTAAATCTAGATGCTTATCCAAATTCTATAAGGAAGATGGTTTTTCCTGATTCAGAATAGCATGTAACTTTTGAGGCATATACTTTTGAAGAGTATCATTCTGGTGAAAAGGAAGCATGTCTGGAAGTTCAACCAATGGAACAGTTGGTTCCTAAGATAATTCCCTCTACTGATGAATGGATGGAAATTTCCTTTCAGCTGGAATGGCAAGAATATGATTAAGAGATTAGGGATGATCCTGTGCATCTTTTCCATGTTCTTGAGCCTCAATAATCTGAAAGGGAAGCACAATTTGAGGGGGAGGAACCTCAAAATCTTGAGATTACAGAAGCTGGATCTGCTGAAGCTTCTCAACATGTTGTATCATACTCTGTGCACACCTGGTTTGTTTTTCCATGTTTTTATGATGTGAATGAGTCAGAGAAAGTGTCTACAACTAGAATGTATCTTTCTTCTCTGTTTCAACTGAAGTCTGCAGCTCATCCAGAACAAGAACCAGAGCCCCAAACCCAATCCGAATCTGAATCGGAGTCTGAAGTTGACTCGGAACCTCAACCAGAATTTGAACCACTACCTTTACCTTCACCCTTACCTGAGAATCACTACATTATGACCAATGAGGATATTAATGTTTTTGGATAAACATTGTTAGCTGGAGTTGAGAAAACTGTCTCCACTCAACCTCGTCCAGTAACTCAGTTAATTCAAGAAGATGCATCAATTCTCTTGGAAAATATTATCTTGTATATTCAACCATGGATGATCCGAGAAATTCAAGAAGTCAGAGCAGAGAATAAGCTTCTGAGCACTGATGTTTCAAATCTGAAAAATATGATAGCATGTTTGCAGAATGAGTTATCCTTGAGATCAGAACCTGCTCATGTTTCTACTCCTGCACCTGTTGCTGCTTCTCTTGAGCCATATGATTCCATCCTTACTAGGGAAATTGTGTCTGATGTTCATCCATAACACCTTTATTTTGATGACAAGATTGGAAAAAGACACACCATGATGCTGTAATGCATGAGAGAGCTTGTGGGAACTCTTAATAAACTTACAGATGAATACACTAGATGCCTGTAAAAAGTGCTGAAACAACTCAATGTTCCAACCGAATCTGTCAAGGCTTCCTCTACTTCTGGTCAGACCTCCACAACTTCTTTAGATTATTCTATGTTGAGATCCACAATCAATTAAGAAATTTAGAGTGCCTTCAGTGACTTGGATCTTTCTTCTTTGACAGAAGTGGTTAAAAATAGTGATAGAGCATTGGACATGGTTTGGATTCATTCTAAGATAGCCAATGATTCTCAACAGGAGTTCACAAGGAAAATAGATCTTTATCTCTCTCGTATTTTCACTAAAAGTGAGCTGAAATATCACTTTAGATATCTTGTGGTGAATTTGAGAATCCCTCCGGTGACTCAAGATTTTAAAACTCATGTTCATAAACTTACAGAGTTCACCAGATTTATGGAAAAGTTTATGGAAAATAAGGATTATTTTGAAAAGGCTATGCAATATGTTGGTGAAATCACTACTGATTTCATCAATATTTTGAATTCGTATCTTCATGTGAAGTGTACTACTATAGTTCCTCTAGCTGCGACACCCCTTAGACCTGGTCTACCTGCCTTAGCCTCAACTGCCATGTTAGTCAGCCAAGCTCTTTCCTAGATCCGGACAGTCATTCTTGACCAACCTATGCCTAGATCTTCTTCTACTCCCACTTTGGCACCATATGTTTTTCAAGGTCTAACCTTACCCACTTTATCTACAACATCTATGTCGTTTTCTACTTCAGCACCAGTTCCTGCTGCTGATAAAGGCAAGGAAAAGATGGGTCCCTGATGAGTCTCGAGACTGTTTTCTTTTTGATTGGATGTCATTTCTTGTTTACTGTTTTTATTTCTCCTGTATGTTGTATTTTGAACCCTTTTTTTAATGAGAACTGCAAATGTTTCATTTCATTTTATCTACTTTTGGATAATCCCAAAAGGGTGAGAAATATCTACAATTATCAATGGGGGAGAAAAGCTACAAGTGTCAGTTCTATAATGTTTTTTTTTCTATGCTAGTATCTTTAATATTTAATTTCATTTATATTATACCTATATCTGATTTGTGATCATCAAAAGGGGGAGATTGTTGGACTCCTTATGTGTTAATTATGTTTTAATGATCACAAATCCTTTTACTATTACTTAATCACAATCATCATTGCACATCATGCTAATTCTCTTCAATCTCAATAATAAAAACTCATCATGATTTAATGATAACAAATATTATGGATGTTAATTACTCTCTTTATTATTTACATGTATTATGCATGATCAAAAATCTCACATATATTATCAAGCCTTTATTTTTATGACTTAATATCTCTTACACTCTAACGATTATGCTTAATACATATTCTGCATATTCTGTCTAAGTCCAAATACAAATATTTGTCTAGGTATGGACTCACTGTGAAGGACTCACCGTGACCCCGACACCATGACCCAGAAACCGTGAAGGACTCACCATGACCCAGACACCGTGACCGAGACACCGTGACCCAGACACAGTGACCCAAACACTGTGACCCAGACACCGTGAAGGACTCACCATGACCCAGAAACCGTGACCCAGACATCGTGACCCAAACACCGTGAAGGACTCACCGTGACCCAGACACCGTGACCCAGACACCGTGACCCAGACACCGTGAAGGACTCACCGTGACCCAGACACCGTGACCCAGACACCGTGATGGACTCACTGTGTCCCAGACACTGTGAATGACAAACTATGATCTAGAAACTGTGACAAGCTCATACCGTGAAGCTCATACTGTGAACCTCATACCGTGAAACTCATACAGTGAAGCTCATACCGTGAACCTCATACCGTGAAGAAGACACCGTTTACAGAATCACGGTGACACCATTCCTTAACATTCTGTCAATAATCTTTAAATAATACAAACGGTCATATTTGATGTTTTTAATGCAATTAATTTTATTTAATGATTGTTGTTGGCATGTCAAAAACCATATCTCGCACCTATGAAAAGGAATCATTCTTGCTGCCAGAACTCATGGAATATAAGGAAGATTAAGATGCAGAACACAAAAAGGAGAAAAGTGGTGCGCAAGTGTGAAATATACAACGAGAAGAAATTACATAGACCGATAGAATTACAAGAAGAGCAATCCTGATCAAGAAAGAGATTTCCAGACCTTCAAAGAATTCTCATGAATGCAATCTATAACCACTGAAGAACACACGACAAATCACAAGATCTTTTTCATATCTGTAAAATATAAGTTGATTACGACACTCTGTTTTTCAATAGAAAAACCAGAGAAGGACTCAGAATCATTCTTTTTGAATCCAACGAGTCCAGAACTTCATTGATAATAAGTAGATCTTTATAAACTCTTACCTTTTGTCTCTATGTGATTTATTTATTAACTTTCGAGCAGTGTGGTGTACTCTGTATTTCATATACACACACTGTATCCTACAATGAACTGGTAGATATCAAAATTCTAAAACCACAATTGTTTACTCTTGTTTACCCACATCAACTGTGGAAGAGGTCCTTGTGTGGCCTGGTCTTTGTTTTCTTTCCCACTGTGAACAGTGGTAGAGGTCCCTACGTGGCCTGGACAGTTTTGTAAACTGTTGTTAACCCCGATCTAGGTTTTGGATCATATTTATATAAATTTAAGAGGACTATGCCTCATATTGATACTGAACCTCTTGTTATATATGTTTTGCATCTTTAGTTTAAGTATATATTATACTAAATATATCTCATTTATTCCGCTGCTATTACATTGAAATAGAAATCTATTTTAAAGCTACTTTGATATTTAAATTATCACGTGTTTACACTTATTTTAAATCAGTAGGTTAGCTTCAAAAGTTAGTTTAATCTTGTGGTTAATTTAACTGAGACCTAATAAATCTTTTAGAAGCTATGTGAACATTTACCATCTATATAAATTCACTATAGTTTTACTTGTTTTATAAATTGGGGGATTTTAAATAGACAATATTTCAACAGAAATTTTAATTGGAACTCAATTCACCACCCTCTGGAGTATCCACTCTGACCAACAATATACATTTCCTCCACAATCTTAAAATTCTAGAATGTTTCGGTAACATACATTTTAAATTTCATATAATTATAATAATTTACTATGGAGATAAATATCCCAACTATCAATATCATTATAATTAGTGAAAATGTATCATCAATGTCAACAAAATTAATTATTTATAAACTATTTCTATCAAGAAAAATTTATAAGTAGACACACTAATATCAATGTTTTTTGTTATGGGAACACCACATGTTCTTTATTTGTATCACCCTTCACATATATTTACATTGACTCTAATATTGTAAATGTACATAAAATCCATCTGAACTCTTATTTAGGACACCCCATATACCTGAAAATATAAATTACATGACAGAAAACAAATATTTCATTATAATTCATTCCCAAGATCTTTTTCATATATAGTTTTATAGAAATATAAAAAACATTGACGAAAAAAATATTGTTTTTTTCAACTAATTAAAATTGTCACCACTATGTAAAAATTTTTTAAAAACAATATAATATATTGAATATATCCAAATAATTCTCAAAAAATATACTTTTAAATACACATTATATGTATTATATTTCTTCATATCCTTGGGAAATGGGAACATAAGATAGGGTTGACCTCATATTCTCAATTAGTGTAATTATAAGCAATAAAAATCGAAGATCATAAATGAACATAAGGAGATATTATCAGTATAATGAGGATGAAAAATATATTCCTATACAACAATAAATATATCACAAGCTGTGTAATAATTCATGGAGTAAAATAATAAATGATTCAAAAGAGTGTTAAACCATGTGTCAATTAATAAGATCTATGGGAGAAAAATATTGTTTTATGAATGAACATAAAACTATGGCTCAATCATAATACATGGAATACATTGTGAATAAATGAATTTATGTCGACAAATCAATATATGAAGTGAAATAATTCCAAAACTATTATATCAATGTTTGATCTATTAAATACCCCATCATCAAAAATAAATTTGACTTCCACTTATAATCAATCATTCGTCTTATCATAAATAGCCTAAATTTAAAAAAAATCAATATAATTTTATAATGGATTCACATAAATATGTAATACTAATTTAGATAAATAATAATAAAATATTAACACCAAGAAAAATAAATGGGTATCTAAATATATTCCTTACATTTGTAGGTAAATACCAAATAATTAAAATGATGAGGCATAGAGTATTAACACCATATACAAATGTGTTATATGATTTAGTCAAAATTTTCACTATAAAATTGGGTATTCTATATAAGTGAACTCTATTAATAAAATGAAATTTAAAATATACTATTATGAAAAGGAATTAATTTAACTAAATTTTATGCTTATTGACATTGGATAGTTTATAATGAAGAAGGAAGTGATTTATGAATCAACAGATAGGAAAAAAATTTCATAATATATGTAGTGAATGAAATTAGATGATTATATTTGGTGAATGTGATCGATCCATAATATTATATATAAAAGGATAATAGCTTCAATTATTAATCTTTTTAGGAGTTTGTGAAAATTCCCTTTTTGAATATTATATATCATTGATGATTTGAAATAATTTAAAAAATGTAATACAAAAAAATAATAGATAGAAATATCTATAATGAAAACATGAAAATATAGAGAGAATAATTTATCTAAGATGAAAAATGTGGAGAAAATATATACCTAGACAGGTATATAAAATATATTCTTTTGAATATGATAACTATATTAAAGATATTATAGGACCCAAATAAGTAAATACATATTTTATTTTGTTACATTAATTTTAATATTAGTATTAATATCATTCATTAGAATTCTAATATCTATTAATTTAAAATCAATAAAACATTCTCATGGATAATTCCTTATTTAAGGATAACAACAAAAACACCAATTCAATAGAATTATTACATTATAAATAATTATAAGTAATCATGTTATGTAAATTATAAGATGTATGAATACTTAACGTTGGTATAAAAATTAATAAGAAAAATATTAATGAAAAACTATTTCAAAATGATCAATATTACAAAAACCTTATATTGAAAATAGGTAATCATTGGATAATATAAATATAGATAATGTTATAAATATATTTATCAAACTTCTTGTATATGAATTTTTTATGAAATAGGTTATTATAATATTTTTGTTTTTTATACAATATGTTTGATTTGTTTTTATAAATCTGAGATACAATGTAGGTGTTTCTGAATGAATTTTTTACGCATTACATCTTGTTTCCTATTGTAAACCATGTTTTATTTGGAATGATAAATAAAATTATCAGTTAAAGAATTTATATTTCTCCATTTAATACATGGTTTCTTGAATATTCATTTCATGATATATATTTAATTGTGTTATGATTCAAAAGATACCAAAGATTTAGGGGTGTTTGTTAACTCATCTAACACCATTGATTTATTATTCTTCATCATCTAATTATTTCATTCAATATTTATTTATGAAACAATAACGGTTTAATTATTGGCTCATTATATTTTTGTATTGTAGAATTGGACTTTTTAATTTAAATAGTTTGGTATAATAAAATTTATTTTCATATAGTATATAAATTATTAGAATATTCCCCTTCCCTTTTAATGACGTTTTCCCATCCTTTTGTATTTTTTACATTCCTCACAATTTTATCCAATATAATTGGAAATTGAATCACGATTTTTCATGTGATACCTCAATTTTTTCTTCCCATCTAATAAAAAAATTATTTATATACTAATTTCAAAATGTGTGGTTTTATCAAATATATTTACAATCATTAAAAATGTTTTTTTCATTTTAATTTAAATGTGTTATCTGTGATAGATAATATATTTAATGACCATTCCGTATATGTAAGGATACACTAATGATGTTTTTATTCAAACAATTAATTTTTTCGGTGATTTCAGTAAATATATTTGATATTTACATTAGAAATTGGATCACCACTTCATATTTTGAAGAATTTATTATAATATATATTTCTAATGTTTTTTAAATCATTTCATGGTTTCAAAATGATATTATTTTCATCATATTGTTACTAATTATTAATTTTCAAAATATTTAAGAATATAAAGTGTATTTCTTATCTCTAAATTTATTTTTCTACAATCCTAGAAATTATTTTTTATATTAGTAATTATGATTTGAAAAATAATGTTCTTGATACAGTAAATTTATTATAAGATCCTTTCCTACATATTTCTATATAATGGATATGAAATTTTATATTATATCAAATAAATGATATGTCACTTATTTTTTCCTTTCTACTCATTAGTAATGAGAAAGAAAAACCTTTCATCCAATTCCTTTCATCTATGAACACTCTTTATTTTCGACAATTGATTGAGGGGAGATATCCTAGATTCCTATAACACCAATTGTATTGGATTCATTCCATTTTAATATTTATTTTTTATGTTATATAATAATTTAAATGATCTCTAGATTTTTTAATGGTTTTGGAGTGTTTTCATATGGTTTTCTCGTGTGTAATGTTTGTGAAAACTATGAACATTCACTTGGAAGCTAGGAAATTAATTTTGGGAGTCACTAGGTATGTTCATTGATTGTCCAAACTGTGTGGGATACTATGATAAAATATGAGTAATGGTTGAATTTGGATATTGAAGGAAATATAAGCTGGACCATTATGTGTGAAACCATGAAACCCAACAATGTGGTTGATTTATCGATTTCCAATAGCTAGGACATGGATGTTCCCCATTTTTCCTAATTGTGTAGCATAAAAAACAAGTTAAATTGTTTAGAGGGATTTCTATGTTCGTAATAGAAATACATATCGACAAACTATGTAGCCTAAATGGGAAACATTAACTAAATGTTATCATATTGCATTTTAATTGGAATTCACACACTAAAACTATAAATTTTATAATATTTCTCCATGATCTAAAAAATCACATTTTTAAGAATAATTGATGATTACATTTTATCGAAAAGTTTATCTAAACATATAATAGTGAATTTCATTTCTTGAATCACCAGTTAGTCTCTGATTTCTATTTTATTCTTAAATCATACAATATTCTATCATCCATAATGATAGATATAATCTATAATGAATTGGTCTATAATATGAATTTTTTTTGAATGAATATTTTTAATATTTATTAAAGTGAAGATGCTTCATGTCCAAATTAAGAATATTCATTCGATGCACCTTTATTTCTCCAAATATTGGGAGGTTAGAGGATTCTATATATTTCTACTAACTCTAGAACATTTACATATGGTATATTAATCACTTAAATTTACATTATTTGCATGAATTTATGGTTTTAGAACCTATATATTTGGTATTGAAAAAATGAACACAATGACATTGATAAATTCCATTAAATGGAATTATTTTTAAAATGAATGGTTCGTTTTTAGAACATTGAATGTATGTTAGGAATGTGTTCCAAAAATAGGATTTGCGGCACATTAATTTTACTGTGTTGGGTTATAGCTCAAAGGAGTGCATGGGATTCCATTAGTTGTTGAATTTGTAATAGGGCTGCTCAATACTAATGAGGATTGTGGATTTCATTAGAAATTAATTATTGTGTGAGTGTGTAAGGTTTATGGGGTTTCCATGTGGAATGACTTCATATAAGAATTGAGTTGTATACTCACTTAGTAAACTTTTTATATCACGTTCTAATATTTACATGCATGTTTTTTATAACTTTATTAATCATATATTGAGTTGTATACTCACCACTTGATTAAGATACATAGTGAATTTATGGATTTATTGTATCTAGATACATGAATGTGAATGGTTTCATTCTTCTCTAGTGTCACGTCATTATTCAATGGGATTGAATCCTAGAGTTTGATCACATTGTTTATTTTGGGTGATTCATGGGATGATGACAAATCATTTTCATAAACATATATTCTATTTATTCTTATTCTGTTGTCTATTTAAATTTAATAATATATATTATTGATAGATTATGATTAGAGTTTTATCTTATTTCATTACATTCATCACATATTATAATTTGTTTTGTTTCATCATTGTTGGGTTATTCTTTTCATAGGTAAATTTTTTGAAAAAAGTATTGTGAATCCCATGTTTATTATTTCTATCAATTGATTTCCTAGGGTATTAAATAATGTAAAATATCACCATCGTCTCTTATAAAGATAATGGGTGAGGGAGTTTATATTTTAGATGTTAGCAGTCTTGGTAAAAACATCATTTTGGATTGTTTCAAGGTGACAAAAATTGTGAAACAATAATTATTTAGCATTGCACTATTAGATATCCCTTTTATAAAAAACATAATTTTACTAGGATAGTTCGAGTGAAAATATGGTTTAATACACTTTGATGTGTGTTTTCAAAGCCTCGTCATGGGATTAGTGAATGAGGATAAAGTTTCATTCCTTTGTATTGAGGTTTTCAACTATGAATGTATTATACATAATGAGGTCATTAATTTTTAATAAATTGGTAATAATGATTTTCTCTTTTGATGAATTGGAATATTTAGCTTTTATTTCATGAAATGTTATAATAGATTTATACATTTTTTTGTGTTATTTAGATAATGAATGTCGTTAGATGACCATAAAAATCAAAGGAAAATGATAATGAGAATATGGTAAACATGATAATAGGTATATCAGATTCATTTTTAGATTATAGTTTAGGAATTTAAACTATGGATGGTATTTATAAAAATATGTATCCATTCCATGAGAATTCATCCATAGGGTTTTAAAAATAGAATCCACTAATAATATGGTGTTATTCAATACTATTGTTAGAAACCATATAAATAGATAAGGTAAATCCAATTATATAAGATTTTAATTTCAAAATAATGATATTGTCGCTTGTAAGTACGTATAGATTACTGACTCCATGAACGCGTGGAGATTCATTCCCCACCGTATCCATTCAAGACTAATTTTCATTTTATTATTAAAAAATAATTTTTAAAGACATAATATCATTCTCAATATGAATAATATACATCTTATCGAAAACAAACATTACTTACATAATAAAGCATATAAAGGAAAATGAATCAGTTTACACCTGAAATGATGATACTACTGAAATATCATTAACAAAGAAATATTTTAAGATCATATGTGATTTCATATTAATGTATATTGTTCTTATACAATTTAATAACAATTATTTCACCATTATACAATCTGTTAACCTACCATTGAGAAAATTAAAGTGCAAGGTATGAGTAAATTTCACAATCTATTTATTATCTGAGGTTGTTTTACATGATTATCTATTGGGAAATATTTATTATCCATGTCCATTTTTCATAAAATATTTTTAAAAGGTATTTTTTTAATGGAATCATTTACTAAAAAATTAATTTTAATGTTTTAAATATTTATTATTTGAATCCATTCTCATTAATGACCATGTTTTCAAAAAGGTGTTAAGGATTTATATAATTGGTCATAAATGTTTTGAAATTTTAATTCCTTTAAAAATTTTCAAAGTGGTATGGGAAAATTTGAGTCAATAGTATCTAATAACTGACTTCCTCTATAAATTATGTATATTTTAAATGATTTCATGAAAAATGGATATTTCTCTCAAATATTTTTAACAATCATTTTCAACAATATCAACATCCTTTACGGGATATTATTTATGATTGAGGTTGATTTATTATTATACAAAACTTCCATATTGTATTGAAGGATTTGTGATATGTTTGTATGTTGTTGTGTTATTTTTATACCATTTATGGTTACAGATAAGGTATTTACATTTTTTATGCATATTTTAATACGAATAGTTATGCTTTGTATAAACATTTTCATATGAGGAATTCATTGGATATAGTAAGTGTCGGGTGGAGCATGATCTAGATCCTCTATGCATCGGTAGGTCTCATGAGACAAACTAATGTCTAGGAAAAAGGCCTTGATAACATATTATTTTTAGTATTGGCACAATCCCTTGACTATGTGGTAATAAAGTCTCGCATTATGCATACCATCATTATGAAAGTGTCAATTGACATTTAATGTGATTATTAAATAGTAGAATATACATGTGAATACATATTAAATGTTATTAGAAAGTGAAACCCAGTGGCAAATACCCTTGTTAGGATTAAATGGAGGAGGGGAATCTGAGCATGATGAATCATGTCAGCTGATCCTAGTTTCGGAGAGGTTTTCATATTTTCATCATTTTAGTGTGGTGAGTCCTTCAAATAATTATCATGTGAGAGAGGATCAGTTGTGAGACATATACTTTGAGGATCTACATTGAAAAATATCATCAAATGTATTAATGGATATATTTTATATAGGAGTATAGAATATCATACATTACAAGGGTAAATGGTGGTTTTGTTCATGATTAAAGTGGATGTGATTATGGAGTTTCAAAAATATCATTTTTCTATACATCATGGTGTGGAAATGAATTATAAGGACATTCATTGGTATTTTTGGATGGTAGACATGAGTTGGAGAATTTAGATGTTTTTCACTCAGTTTCACAAATATCAATAGTTGAATGATGAGCACCAAGTTCTATAAGGTTTCAAACATCCTCTTGAATTCGTAGAGTGAAAATTGGATGACATATCACAAGAATTTGTGAGGGTACTTTAGTGGAAAAAAAGAGTTTATAGTTGCATCTAGGGGATTTTTGTTCAACTTATGATGGTGGCACACATTATTTCTTTCATATATAAGAGATTTGTAGAGATTCATGGAAAATTCTATGTGTGGGTGATTATTAGACATCATGGGGTACCCTCAAAAATAATTTCACACTATAATTCAATGTTCACATCATAGTCGTGGAGAGGACTTCATGAGATATTCACATGTGAAATTTAAAAATGCATATATTTATTATTTTAGTATAATATTATATTATTTATATAGTTATTATTAACCATATTCACATGGTGTGTCAACACATATCTCAAAAATGGAACTCATCGCCCCTGTGCATGGTTTCGATTCTATAAGAGTTATTATAATCATAATATTGTTTAGGTTGATTTTATATTGTTATTATTTAATTTTATTTTTTTATTAAGAGAATTGGATAGAACCTTGTGAAAATACTAATAGCTTCTTCAAAAACTGATCGTTACCTGGAGAGATTTAATTCATTCACATGTTTAGTTGTTTACATCACCACACAATCAACATTATCATTCATCACCAATCACCGATAACTCACATACATTCGATCGAAACTGTTCGCCACCACATCAGCATTATCGCATGACACCATTAACCAACAAAAAATTTTCCATCACATTCTATAAAACTCTAGTTATTGTTAATTCATACTTCTCGCCACAAATACCTTTAAGAATGACAAAAAATACAGTATTTAAATGATTATAAATAGTATTTTTTTTGTAAAGGTGGGTAAGCCCGCGGGCAACCCACGGGAAACCCGTGGGATTATGCGGGGTGGGGCGGGCTTGAAGTTTTTTGTTCGCATTATATGTGGGATTTTGCGGCCAAACTCGTGCGGGCTTGTCCCGCCACACCCCGGCCCGCCTGTTTCACATTACAAGCAAAGAGTCACCATAGAATTGAGAACAATTTCTAGGATGATGATTTGTAGATGTGTTGAGATTTGTTTCATGATTAATTTGATGAATCCATATATTTTTCATCTAAATTCATATTGAACAACACGGGGTGGGATGGGTATGGCTGTCTGAGGTGTGTGTGGCCAGAATCCAAACACCGGTAATGGATCAGGCATGAACAACCATAGATACAAATCCCATGGTGTGATTTATGAGGTAAATGATAGTGATGGTGGCATGGAATGACATGGGAAGAAACATGGGATTCTAAAAAACACAACTACAAGGAATGTAGTCTATAAAAAAATGCATTTTATCCCCACATGGATATTGGGATTATGTTTTGGGTGAGATATGTACCAAACACCACATGTAAGAGTGTTCTTTTAGAGTTAAAATCAATGGGTGGTAATGATATATTGCATATCCACAAAACGAGAACCCATATCAGAGAACATTCTACATGCATTTAGAGTACATGGTCATTCCCAAGAGTACAAGGGCATGACCCGGTACCCAAGAATTATTTGGAACATGTACATGATTCTATGTACATGGGAATGGCTTATAGAAATGGTTAGACCCTAGGTGGATGAGAAACACATTTTAGTATTAATACACACAATGTAATATGATATGGAAAAACAATATGTGTGTGGTTTAGGACACGACTAAGAGGCCATGATAGGTCAGATGTCATGTGAAACCTTTTATAGGGCCTATAAATTACACTAGATATTCAATATTACATCCCTCTATTGTATGTACATGAATTTTTTATGTGATTCACTTATCCTTAGCTGTTTTCCACAAAAAATTGACTATAGACTTCTTATTGGATTTCGTGATAGGATGTGGAAAGTTATGAGTGTGATGATTTTTTATTAAACACCAGATGATGGATGATAAATGGAAGGATAATCAAAGTGAGTTCATTATTAGAAACCCCCTAAAATAATTGGATGCAGGTCCCCCATACACCTTGATTATCATGAGTGGAACCCCCTACTCTAAGGCACGGTAGCATAACTAATCTACTAATTTAGTTTAAACACCTATCATACTAGGGAACAGATCCTCAATGTAAATAGATAAGTCACTCAATCAGTATATTGTGTGGGTCTACTATTTTTATCATCCAACCAAGTGGAACCCCCTGAAATACTAGGTAGAGGGTCCTTTAACCATTATGTGGAACCCCTAATTAACATAAATAGGATCAGGTGCTCTACCAATATTATGGAACACCCCCCCCCCCCAACTCAATAAGGTACATGAACTGAACTCTCTACTGAGTGGCATACCATGGTCAAACTATAGTGTATGTCCAATATCATCTTTTTGAAACCCCCTTATCAAACTAGTGTCTGAGAACTCTATTTTGGATTTATCTTTCATATGGAATGTAGTAGTAGTCAGATGTGGGTCCTCCACCCAATTTTCATAGACAAGCATGTGAGAAGTTGTAAATTGATGAAGGACCATTGGAGTTGCAAAAAACTCATCATTCTAGATGGGGATGTGAGATTGATACCCCCATTCTCCCTCAACTAGATTTCTTAATGTGAATATATATATATGTGTGGGGGGGTTCCCCTATTTCATTAGTTTTTATGAATATTTTATTAAATATCAATTTTTCTCCCTCTATGGTATTCCTAGAATCCAACTGAGTATGCTTATAATCACAAATTGATGGTAATTCTCCACCCATGGCGTGTCATATGCAGACATAAGAATGTTCGATGACGACGTTAGTGAAATTTAGTGATACTCTAGTCTATATGCCACATACAATGGGTGGGATTAGATATTTTTGAGCTAGAATCTATCATTAATTTTATATTCTTGTGGTTTTACTATTGGGACTCTATTTCTATTCGAGAATGTATCATACCCCATTTCTCCGTAGTTATATTTTTTCATACTCTCGTGTATTCCCAAGAGGTTATTTCATGAACGATTTACTCTTCATGTTACTAAATTTTATTATTCCCATATATTAATTCATGGAGATTTTTGGGTAAATGAATACTGGTATATCAGTTAAAGGCATCCCATTTTTATTATGCTTTCTAAGAACTTATCTCATACCCATAGATTGTTAGAGCTGACCTTGTGGTTGTGGCAACCAAGCCCTCCACCAACCATTCTATCCAAAACTGTATGGGTCATTACATGTTGATTCCACCATGGTTTACATTTTTATATTATTCAAAATTATAGATCCACCATTTATAAAAACCATAAAACCATATTATGAACACATATCATTTTTTTAGTTCAACGAATATCATTTCTATAAGGTTATACAATAATCTCTACCTCACATATAATGTTCAAGATCAATTCCATACATCTTCTAAAGTAGTTAAATATTATATTCACAATAACATAGTGACTCTTACAATATTTAGTTTTGTATATATTAGAAATTATGAAATCATAATAGGAAATTATATGGGTTGAAAAATTTCCTTATATGATATATCATTTAGTAGAGACAAATGTAATCATATTTATTTTTATCATATTTTATAAATGAAATGAAAATGATTCTATATATTAATTGTCCCATGTTACATAAGTAAAAGCAGCCTATTATAGTTCTTCATGATTATACCATGTACCACTTTAATAAAAATTTTGACTCAATTAAATAATCATTTAAGATCTATATCTAAGGATCCTCATATCGAGTAAGTAGTCTTCTTCACTCATATATCACATCAATGATAATATTGTAATGAATTTCATTATAAAATGTAAATATTTAAAAGGATTCTTAATGTGTAGTATATCATTCATCTAAACCACTATAATTACAAAAAAACACCCACTAGACCATATTAATATAGAATAATCATTTATATTTTGTATGGAATCAAATTCATTAACTGCATCTTCAACTCAGATGTTTATAATAATTAAATATTTGCTTAATCTATGATGAGACCATTAGATGTAATCATTGTTATTTGTATATATCGAACCTTCAAAAAGTATGGTTTTCATCATATACATTTCCTTTACAAAATTTAAATTATCTAATGTTTCTCTAACATCCATTTTATGTTTCTTATAATTATAATAATTTACTCTGGAGATTAATATCCCAACAGTCAATATCAGCATAATTAGTTCCAAAGTATCATCAATGGCAACAAAATTAATTTTTGATAAACTATTTCAATCATGAAATTTTTTTAAGTAGACAGACTAATATCAATGTTTTTTGTCATGGGAACCCCACTTGTTCCTTATTTGTATCACCTTTCATATACATTTACATTGACTCCAATATTGTAAATGTACATAAAATCCATCTGAACTCTCATTTACGACACCCCGTATACCTAAAAATATAAATTACATGACACAACTCAAATATTTCATTATAATACATTCCCATGATCTTTTTCGTCTATAGTTTTATAGAAATATAAAAAATCATTGACGAATAAAAATATTGAATTTTTCATCTAATTAAAATTTTCACCACTATGTAAAAAATTTCATAAAAAATATGATATATTAAATATCTCCAAATAATTTTCAAAAAATAGACATTTAAATACACATTATATGTATTATATTTCTTCAAATCCTTGTGAAATGGTAACATAAGATAGGGATGACCTCATATTCTCAATTAGTGTAATTATTAGCGATAAAAATCAAAGATCATAAATAAACATAAGGATATATTATCAGTATAATTAGGTTGAAAAATATATACCTATCCAACAATAAATATATCATAAGTCGTGTAATAATTCATGGAGTAAAATAATAAATGATTCAAAAGAGTGTTAAACCATGTGTCAAATAATAAGATCTATGAGAGGAAAATATTGTTTTATGAATGAACATAAAACTATGGCACAATCATAATACATGGAATACATTGTGAATAAATTAATTTATGTCTAAAAATAATTATATGAAGTGATATAAATCAATAACTATTATATCAATATTTTATCTAATAAATATCCCATCATCAAAAATAAATTTTACTTCCACCTATAATCAATCATTTATCTTATCATAAATAGCATAAATTTTAAAAAAAAAATTCCATATAATTTTATAATGGATTCACATAAATATATAATAATAAATTATAAAAATATTAATAAAATAATAACACCATGAAAAATAAATGTGTATCCAAATATATTCATTAAATTTCTAGGTATATACCAAATAATTAAAATGATGAGGCAGATAGTATTAACACCATATACAAAAGTGTTATATTATTTATCCAAAATTTTCCCTATAAAATTGGGTATGGTATATAGGTGAACTATATTGAAAAAATGAAATTTAAAATATAGTATTCACAAAGTGAATTAATTTAACTAAATTTTATTCCTATTGATGTTGGACCGTTTAGAATGGAAAAGGAAGTGATGTATAAATCAACTGATAGGAAAAAAATTTCATAATATATGTAGTGAAATAAATTAGATGATTATATTTGGTGAACGTCATCGATACATATTATTATATATAAAATAATAATAACTTTAATTATTAATCTTTTTAGGAGTTTATGAAAATTATTTTTTGGAATATTATATATCATTGATGATTTGAAAGAATTTAAAAAATGTAATACACTAAAATAATAGATAGAAATATTTATAAAGAAAACATGAAAATATAGAGAGAATAATTTATATAAGATGATAAATGTGTTGAAAATATATGCATAGACAGGTATGCATAATATATTCTTTTGAAAATAAGGAACTATAAAAAAAACCTTAAAATAATTATATTTTAATAAAATTCATATAATTTCAATGTAATTGAAAATGACTTTTGAAATTATAAAAAATAGTTATATAAAAAATATGTGGATTATATGATTAATTTTGAGTGATACCTAAAATAACATTTTTTGTTAAAAATATTTTTTGAATAACACTTTTAGAAAATGGTCGAGAAACATCATTTTGAAAAGAAGAGAAGTGAAATATGATTGTAATATGAGATAACATAGAAATTTATTTCCTGTAATAATGTATACAATTTTTTTGAATGGAAAATATGATAAATGATCGGAAGAAACCGTTAAAGAGGATGTTAATTATTCTTAACAATGATATTATTTTTTAGAAATAAATTTAGCAATGAAAAGTATTTGAATATAAAATACATTTCAAACAATATAAGAAGATATATTACCATGAAATGAAGTGTTAGAGATAAATATATCAGTGTTTCATGAAATATGTAGAAGATGATCCATTATAAATAATTGAATGGAGTTTTGTTATCAAGAAACCATTCTACATTGGAATTTTTTGAGTAAAAATAAATATGAATAAAGTTGTAGATAAGAATAGTAAATTCACCTTAACTGCATGAATATGGTATAATAGATTAATAAGTTAGTAATAAAAATATTTAAGAGATATCACGGTCTATAATATTAAAAATACCTCTAGAAATTATCTTTGAGACCAATAACCCCTTAAAACATTAGATACATAAAAATATAAAACAGTTTAATGATATAATTTTATGTTAATCATTAAAAACCATAAATAATGAGAGAATTATGATAAAAAATAATAAAGGTATTGTTTAGAAAGAATTTTAAAGAAATTAGGGTTTACAATAATAAATAAGTCCCAAGGGGTAAAAATTGAATGAAGAAATAATTATTCATAATATAATTATTGAGGAAGGAATAATTATAAAATCATGTTATAAGAAAGAATATTTGAAAACCATAAAATAATTAGGAAATAAAATAAAAAATACTAATTATTTACAATAAATCATATACAAAAAAATACATTTTAATAAAAAAATTACTCTATAGAAGAAAATTGAATTGGCACAAACTGCTAACATGGTCCGGATTTTCAAAATGCATGTTACTAACATCCTTAATATTCATATATTTTATTAAAATACCTTCATAGAAAAAAATTTATTGTACATTTCTATTACTAATAGCCATTTAATATAATTTTATATTCATTTATTATTTTATTTTGTTCTTATGTTGCATATTTGAGGTGGTTTGATAAATGTTTTTGTAACAAAGTTGGTATATTAACCATAATTGAAGCTATTTTAGAATACATTTATAATATATATATATATATATTTTTGATCAAAATCATTATTATTATATTAATAAAAAATTTAAATGGTTATATAGGATTTTATAAAATGTACATGGATTAGGATAGGTGCTCTGATATTTTCATTTTAGGTGGTTGAATTTACTATTACTAATTATTATTAATATCACTTATATAATTTTAATTATTACCTTTATATAATATGTATTTTATAATAAAATTAACCATACCATAAATATAGTTTGGTGGTCAATGTTTTTAGATGTTGATGAAGAATAAATCATGCTTCTTAATTGAGGAGGTAGTCTACACGTATGAACCATAAAAATTCTTTTATTTTTATTTATGGATGTAAATGAGTAAATAATGGTTGAAACACTAATATAATAACAATTTGGTAAAATAATAATAATGAATTCTATGTATAATAATGGTAAAGATATGTTTTGAAGAGAAACATTAAGTGTATAAATCTTTTGTACTATGTAATACTCAATTTGGACATTTAACTTTCTATGGATAGTCTGCATGTAAATGAAGGGATTAGAAAAACTCATTATTTCCAAGGGAATTAGGTCCTAAAATGTACTAATAATAGAGGAAAATGGAAGATTATTCATGGAAATTTCTAAGGTAAGGTGGTTTATTGAAATTGTTATAGTGGTCTAATAATATAAATTATGAAAATGTCATTTCTAGGTAAACATAAGTTATCAATGATATCTATGAACGTATAGGATTTTGATACACAAATATTACATCATTTTAGATGAATATTCGATATATAAAATTTAAATCCTTGCAAGAACAATGATGTTTTGGTGTTATTGTAGACTATGTACATAAATATATTATTTGGATACATTCTTCATAATCTCCCATAATGAACTTCTTAATTTGTACCCGTTTTGACATAACCTTCAAAAAACCTTCTTCATAACCATTGGAATAAAAACATAATAAAATGTTTGATTTGATGATAAATAAGTGTAAATATGTGTGATATGAATTGATGATCATATGATATCATATGAAATATTTAATAGTATATTATTATGACAATAAAATACAATGTTTCTACCCAATAATTTAGAGACCATAAACGAAATGTCATTTTAAATTGTATGAATCATAGGAGGCAGAATGTTTCAAAAATCAGTAATTAACCATATGTTCATTTCATAAATGTCTGGAATCATCATAGGTATAGAAACAATTTTATATATTAGGGTTACCTAACAAATCATTAAATCGTAATGGGAAAGGAATCATCAGATGTTTCCCATAGTGTATCGATTACATTAACTTGATTTTTATAGTGGATCAAGCATATCAACTCACATTCTATAATTATATGATGATATGTAAAACATTAAACAATGAATTTTAGGGTTATATAATTTATTCCAAACACATAATATCATGAAACCCTTATATATTTGTGCCATAAGAGCATAAAAAATTTCATACAATTATTTCACAATCAATATAAATAAAATAGGATTCCAAAACATTGTATAATTTCATCATAGTGTAATTGAGGGAAAATAATAGGATTATGTAAAATATCTCAACATCATACTCATAAACCTTACAAATAAAAAAGAATTATGTAATCATTAGATAATATCATAGTAAAACATAATTAACATAGAAGGAAATTATCAGTGTCGGAAATGTCCTTAACTAATTATAATATTTCATAAAAAATTTACCATTTTCATTTGAAAATCAATTATTTTAATATAATAATTTAAAAAATATTAAAGGAAAATTTTATTTGAAAATAAAATTTTATGAATATATAGAAATCGATGATGCATTGATTGTACATTATAGTCGTGAATTCCTACCTGAATGGCCTAAAGGCCTTTATTTTTATTGATTATTGATAACCCCCCTTTCAAGGGATATGGGGGAACCCTTAAGAGGCCCGTATTCTTAAATATTACATGGAACGTAGGCTTATGAGATTACATGACCCGAAGGACATAGGGAAATTAACCAGACTATCTAAAAGGAACTCCCCCTCCCCAGCATCTGTATCCTGATAGTAGCTCTACACCATTTCATGAACATCTGGCTAGGCTTCCCTTGCAAGCACATGCTGGTACCGATGGAATAGCCATACCCTCTCATTCTGACAAACCATTTGGCTATAAACTGGTGGCAACACCTACTCTAAATTCTCTTCAGGGGCAGCTCCTTTTTTGTCGTGTGTCTGGGGCCTGCATTCATGTGGCCCTAAGGCCATGGGTTGGCCCAAAGGACTTAAGGTGTCCCTAAGGACTTGATAATAAACTGTCCTAAAGGCCTTGGGGGACCGAAATCCTTGCAGGACCGGAGGACCAAACCGGTGGCCCGAAGGCCCAAATGGATGAATAGTTTCGACTGCTAAAGTACTGAACAATGTGTGCTACAGTAATTCTATAGTACCCTAGAAATATGCCTCCACCCATATTTGATTGTCGGTATCTTGGATGCACCTATAGAGTCCTGAACAACTGGGCTGAGGCTCATGTGCATTATGGTTTTGAATTCTATTCATGTCATATAAGTTAAAAGAAAACAAAAACTATTTACACATTTGTAAAAAATCAAAAAGTGACTCATTTAGAAATTGATAAAAAGATTAATTTGCAACCATTTAAAAAAAACTAAATAATTGTAAATGGTACTATTATACAATAATATTATAGTTTTAAAAAATACATTAAATTTTTTTCCGAAATCATTGATAGGGAAGAATTGTTTTTAGATGGAAGGTAGAAATAAATATGGTTTTCCATAAAAAATTTGTTATATTAACTTTCTAATGAGTTTTATATGTATATATAAATATAATATAATAAATAAGAATAATTCTATGATAAGAATAATTTAATTGATTTAAAATATAAGTATAATATAATTTATTGAACAAATATTCAAGCATAATCAATCCTAATAAAAATCGGATTGAAACATAAATCTCTAACCATAGATCTTATATTTTGTTGTATGTGTTTGAACATCCATTATAATAAATATATACATTATAAAAATATTCCAAAAACCGTCTAATATCTATCATTCCATGTATTATTAAATTATGGTATCTTATAAACCATTAATTAATATTAGAAAATCATTGTTCTTGGTAGTAACTACATCGTTTTTCCTACATGATTGAGTTCTGAATTGCTAATACTTAACATTAATCATTATTACATTATATTATGAATTTTTAGCATAATATATATATATATATATTATATTTTTGGTAACCCAAAAAATTAAGATACAGAAGTATGTAAACTATTCATGGGGATAATAGGTTCGATGTAAGAATTAACACTATTTTTAATTTTAGAAGAATGGAATGAATGAAAGGTAAATACTAATTTAACATAAAAAAATAAATTTCATATAATATATATAACACATATGTTTTAAATACATATTTATTACCATCAATGTAAAATTTAATTAAAAACAAATCACATAACTTTGTGGAGGTGGTAGTCAGCTTGTATATAGAAGAAACATTGTCACATTCCAATGGATTGTAATATTAAAAGGTAAATGATATTTTATAATTAAATTAGTATAAATATTTTTTAAATATCATATTTAATATTTAAAACGATCATAATAACCCTCCATAAAATATTTTATTGGAAGATGAATTACATTTCTCTGTGGAGACAAGAATGTGTTATGTACGCACAAGTAATACGTTCAAACCTAAATTGACAAGACATAAAGTGGATAATGGAGAGAAAGTAATAATTATTAAATTTCTGTACATTTAGTAAAACTAATATATTTTCTTATAAAAAATTATAATTAGAATAGTTATAAGGAAAAAATTGAAAGATGTATGGTATGATAATTACCTCTCTATCAATTTTACTCCTTCATGTCCATTGTAAATGTTTTTCAAATGTAATTTTAAAGAGAAATGGATCTATAATTTATTATTAGGAAATATTATTAAGGAACTTGGTATGGTTTTTTAATATTTTAGGCTCAATGTGATGTGAAGAAGAGAAAGGATACCTGTTCTTTTATAACAGATTCAGAAGACACACATGGAATTTCATATAAAATTAAATTCTAATAAAATATTTATTTGGAAATATTAATTAAAATGGAATAAAATTGGATTAAAATGTTTATATTTTATAAATACTATAATGTAAATAATTTGAGTGAGGGTTTTGTGTTATTTTAATCCTTATCTATTAAATTAACACCTTTGTTAGCCATTATTTTGAAAATAATTTTTGATGTAAATATTTCCATCCAAATGGTTTTAAAATGTTACTATAAATATACTGGTTAATCATAAATGGAACATAATTTATTTTTCTAAACATATTTTGTTCAATTTAATGAATATAATTTTTTAATAAATATGAATCATTTCTGAATATATTATTTATTATAAAAATTTATATTGCCAATTCTGGATCATTTTATTTATTTTGAATTTAAAGAACGCCATAAATATATAGAATTTAATTATAATACTTTTACACATAAATAATATATTCAGTTTAAAACATAATTGGTCAAAATAAGTCACTATAATTATATTGTCTTTAAAATTTTCAAAATCATTTTTTTTATTTTTCTTCTAATTAAATAAATATTCTGGCATTATTACATAAGATGTTAATGTTAATAAATAACCACTAAAATTTATAAATAAATTACCTTTATTGAAAATAAAATTTATTATTTTAATACACTTTTACAACTAAACATATCCTCTTTTTATTTAGGGGTAAATGTTTTAGAAATATTAATGTAACGAGAGTGACATTTTTCACTTAGTAGTATTTAAGTTAATATAATGGTCATCATCATAATAAAATTGTACCAATTTATCATATATTAAATCCATTGGTTAAAATTTAAAAACTATACCCATTGAATGAGTTATAGTTGACTGTTATAGAAATTTTAATTCATTATCTGAATTTTTTAACACTATTTACCCAATTTACCATAACTGGGGTGATAAAAATTTAATATGGTTTGTTTTTATATGGGAAAAATGTAATATTTTAAAGCAAATGATCCTCCTGAATCCAAATATGGAACAATTTTTTATATTAAATTTATATAATTAACATAAATTCATTTTATTATTAATGTACAAAATTAAATGAAAACCCTTTTAAAAAAATATATTTTATGTGTACAATTAGATTAAAACTTTTTCGGTGTTTAAAAATATAGTGGCTACAAATTAATTTTTTTTATTGAATATATAATTTCTGAATTTCATTAAAATCATTCAAATATAGTGATCAATTTAGTTTATCAATAAAAACACATTGTTTTAATAAAAAGAAATTTTCAGAAGAAAACAACCCATATTTTACATTAAAATTTTTGTATTTTAGATTACTATAAATTGATAATTAATGAAATTATTTAATGAATAAATATTTCCTAACTTATTTAGTCATATTATCAATTTCAAATTAAATGGATATGTTTTAATACTATAATATGTTATAGTTCTTTGACACATATATATTCATGTAATTCATGTTATCATATTCATTATTTGATGATAAATAAATATATTAAAATGTTGGTATATTAAATTATACCATACTCAAAATGAATTTCAATGTTAAAATTCAACCACTTTGATACAAACGGTTCATTATATCTGTATATAATCACATTATTAAGATCCCATGTATCTTTTTATAATATATTATTTCACTAAAAGTCATTGAAAATTTGAGTGGTCTTGTTTCATAGATATTTCTATATATAATCTAGAATTATGATCAAATTTTCCTTATAATATAAATCCTATTTTGAATGTAAGACCTAAGACTTTATTAGATGTAATGTATTATTATTTTTTACATCCTCAGGAAAGATACTTGGAGCACATCGTGAACTTGAGAGAGATTTAGTGGAAGCGCTATAAAATAATCTATCACCCCTTATCAATAATGAACCTCACTATATCCAATATACCTGAGGCTCAAAATTACATTTTTTTCAAATATTATATCCTTATTCATGATACAAATTCACAAAAATACTTTTTCTTGGCCATCTAATTATAGATTTCATTGATGTTTGTTAGTATCAATTTTTTCCAACCATGGGCTTCCCTTATGTGTTTTTTAATATGTGTTACATTATCATCCATTTAATATACAAGTTTAGGTCCAACTATATTTCTTTCTCCAACCATATCCAAGAATTTTTTATTTTTTCACTTCCTTCCATACATGGGTTCATAAGGATCCATCTAAATGCTTCAGTGAATTCTATTGTTGTTAGAAAACATAGTTAGAGTAAGGTGTTTATCGTAACCACCTCTAAAATAATGAAAATATGATTTCTACATATTATTAAGGGTTTGATTGGTTTTGTCATACAAACAATATTTCTGAGGATAATTAAGTAGTGATGAAACATAGATTGATGTCTATATCATGCTGAATAATTCTCCAAAACATTGAGGTAAACCTTAGATCCCAATAAAATGTAATCAAATGTGGTACTCGAGGAAACGTTACCACATCCATAATGTATATGATGGAGATAATATCAATATATAGTTCTTCTATAATGGAAATGAGTTGTGATAACGTCAGAAGATGATCACAAAAACCCAAATATCATTATGTTGTTTCAATTTTATTAGGATTATAAAACATAAATACATGCTAATGTTTTCCCACATACATTCAAGTTTGGGTAATGGTTCTAAAATCCTACTATACATTGGTCTCTCATTCATTAATTCTTAAATTAAATGTACCATGAAGAATACTCTTCAATGTGTCTTCCCATGTTTTCCAACAAAAAGAATTATTTTAGATCTATTTACACATTTTTACTAATAAGATAATGAGAGAATAACAAACTATGAAATTCTTCTAATATCTACTTCTTATCATATTGTATTTATGAGACACAAATAGTGTTCCAAAACCATATCATTCTATCATAATCAAGGATTAAATAATTATCATTTAAATTTTTTTTCAATAACTCCAAATCTTTATTATGCACCTATTTAATATATACATGGATAGGTGGTTGGGAAGTCATTTGAGATAGATAATATTACTTCCCATAATTCATGATCTCTATGTCAATCCGTTGAAAATAAATAAATAAATTATCTTTTGTGATCATCATCACACATATGCTATCATGATCCATTCTACATAGATCTTGTTCAACCATGATAACTTTTCCATAGTGCTAATGTATAGTGAAATCATAGTAATTAATTATATCCTACTAAATGAACTCTAACATATTAAACTTTTTTGGTATAAAAATATAATTTATCAATTTTTTTCTTATATATATCGTATATTTTTATATAGTGATAATTTCACAAAATCATTAACAAATAATTACTATTGTCGACTCCAAATGAAGAGTATGCTAAATTATTACTATTTTATTTATTAGTAAGAGGCATATTCTATGACCATGTCATTATGTGTGGGAAACATCCCATAACCATATTTAACGTATCAATAAATGATACAAACACCTCTCCATTGTGTGGTAATTAGAGCATGAGAGAACTTAAAAACCTTATTTTTAACTCCATTAAATTGTCACCAAATATATATATATCTATAAGAACGAATCTAACATTTGAGACAATATGGTCAGTGTATTTGATATTCATGATATATATAAATATATATATCATAAAGAATCATTAATATTTAAACAACCGAATATACTATATATTTCAGGTATTATGGTTGGTCTATGACATTGGACAATAACTTCTATATTTGAAGGTTCTAGTGATATACCCTCAAATGAGATTATATTACTCAATATTTATAGATTCAAAAGATAAAAATCACACATAGAAAAAACTTCAAAAATCTTGTCTATTTTAAGGGTCTTTAACTGGTTTATAAAAGTTTATTAATTATCTTCCTTCATCATTTATTATATAATAATATCCTCCTTGAATACTATGACAAACTAATCCTTATAATATCTAAATACTAGTTTCATTAAATTTGTGATGATAATAGATGATGTAGCATGTCCAAATTTCATCATTATAAGTTAACAATGCCTATAAATTGTAAGGAATATTTTCAACTGTATATACTTATTCTTAATCCTAAATTTATTATATTTAAAATGAATATAATTAATAGAAATTTATTTTGGTTCTCATAATTAATAAATGAAAATGATCGATATTTGATAGATGATATATGTTTTTAATGGTGAAATTATTATGTTCCCAATGATAAAAACAAAGATGAATTAATCAATATTTCTACCTAAAAAAGATAACATATTAACCCAATGGAGACACACTAGGTCATATGAATCCCTTATCAATATTCACATTGTCTTAATTCATTAATTTTTTATGCTCAAATGAGGAAATTCTATGAGACGTCATTGAAATAGGTGTATCACTAGAAATAAGTTATATAGAAAACTCAACTTCATGATTCTGTGGAAATAAGGAAATTAATTTGGATTTAGATCATATAACTCTAATTAAATAGGAATATCCTCAATTATTTTCTCTCCCTATTCATATGAGATAGATACCCTTCATCAATAGGAATTTGGTCCCAAACGATAGAATTAATGTCCATTGGATGTTCATATTCATCACTACAAAGATAAAAAATCATAGGTTCATTGAAATAAGAAATTTGGGTAACATTACAATTAAATTATCATGGAATCGATATAAAAAATAATATTCCATGCATTGAATCACATAAAATTCAACTAAAAAATGATTATCATGATTTTCAGGAAAAACATTCCCATAGACATCAATCGGAATGGAACTAGATAAATAAGATGTCACCAATATAACATTGTGATTTTTTAATAGTAACACACAATCTAATAATTTATATGGAAACATGAAAAAATATATAATTCATTAGATATAAAAGAGTGGGTATATACATAGGAAAAGATAAATTATTTTATCAATAGTGGATGAAATGTTGAAATTTCACTATGTGATTCTCATTATCCACAATGGCGTTCTATATCACATAATATTTCAATTTTTATTTGGGATTTAGAGGTAGCTGATGCTGATATTAGTAAATTAAACATCATATTAATGCACTATTTATCATAATTACCATGATTTTTACATTTTAAGCATTAGAGAATCAGTGGTAAATTAGTCTGTATCATTGTTTCCATCAATTCATGAACCATAATATTCACCACCTTTCATCATTCTTGGGCTCAATGACTATATTTATATATTTAAGGCACCTCTATGTTCTATTCATGTTTTCCAGTTGATGTTTCATCCGATATTTATTATATTTATATATGCCAGGTATATCTCACTACTAATTTATTTATTCATGTTTACATGAGACACCATAATCCATTTATTTTTAAAAAAAATATTGTCATCTCTAATCCCCTTTCTTACATTCATTTCACATCAAATGATTTGAACACAAATAATAATGTCTCTCGTAGATAATTCCATTCATATATAAGGTTTTAATAAACTAAATAATTGATCACATTGTGTTTCAAGTATAAGGATTGATCATGAAGAATATAATGCATGTCTGGAAAAATGATTTCCAAAATTACCAATGGATTTATCAAACTTATTCCTACACATAAGTAATTACTTCAACATATTTTTATATAGAATATGAGGGAAGTTGTTACAAGAAAATATCCTTTTAATACCATCCTATTCATTAGAGTAAAATTAGTCCTCTTGACTCATATTTACATTTATATTCCACCATTGACCTTCTTCTCCTTCCAAACGATAGTGAATAGGAAAAAAATTTCACATTACAAGAACTGGAGAACAGAGAATAATATATAAATTGTTTTTATCCATCACATATCCAATATTATATTGGAATATCTACTAAATGGTAGTTTTTTTCTGATAATATATTCTATAGTATATTTTTCTCAATTAAAAGGGTATTTAAACCTAAATTGTTTTTCTCATGTATTTTAATTATCGAAACATGTTTGATTCTATTTTATAACAATAATAGATCAATTATTCATATATTATAGTGACATAAACATATCATTAATTCAATTTGTCATTTACATGGGAAAATTTTCCACATATATAATAAATTTTTTTTATTTTAATAATGATGTGGAATCTTAATGACTTCATTTTTATTAATGTTCCTATTTTGAAGTCATGGTTACATTGATCATGGTTCCATATTCTATTTAATTTTAATAATAATATATATATTATATGTATTAACTATATATATTTATATTTGTTCAATAATATGATAGTAAAATTGAATTACATCATTCATGAAGATGGTGGGACATACATACACATAAATGATATTTTTTATTTTTGACCGATGTAATGGGAAAAAGAGAAAAAATAATTAACCACTACATAATAATTAATATATCATATAAATAACAAATGTTCATTAAATAAAGCCTTATTAATATCCATTTAATAGGGAAATTAAAATCCAATCATATCCCTTTGTGGAGGTGTTAGTCCATTAATACACACGAGTGACATTTTCACATTCCAATTTACTATAATGTAAGAAGATGTGATATTATAATTATATAAGTATTAATACATATAATTCATATATAAAATTTATTCCCATCACATTAACAATCCCTGAAATAATTGAAACTTAAATTTATTTTATCGTTACGTGGAGATAGGTTGATGCACGTACAGATGAGAAATACTTTGACATCCCATTGATAGAGAATATGGAGGAATATTGATATCAAATAGCCATAAAAAAATTTAATTATATTTTTGATACTTATGTTATTATTTAATATTTAATTCCAAATTATTTGAGTTATTATAAGAAGAATTTAATCCGAAGTGGTTGGGTAAGAAGATTTCCAGACTTTAAGATAACCGTTTTTAAATCACCATTTATAGACCCCTGAAATGTTATTCTATGAAGAACATAAACTAGAAATAATTTATAATACTAATAAAAGATATATTTTTATATATACTAAAATAGAAGGATATATTTTGATGTAAATAATAGATTGTAGGGGTTACCATTTTTGAGGGAGGAAGAGGACACACATGGATTTTCGTAAAATAAATAAATATTATAATGTCATTCGGTAAAAAAAGATTGAAAATGGATATTAATTTATTTAATAAGTTTCCATGCATATAATAATTTTTTACCACTAAAATAATTTACATTTTTGTGTCATTTTAAAGATAATCAATTTGATTAACCACTTTATTAAACATTTTTTAAATTAAATGTGATTATAATTATATTATTCTTAAAGTGTTAAAAATGAGAACATAAATGAAAATGTAGATCTTATATTGACCATGAATTATATATTAATGAATATTAAATTAGTTTAAAAAAATATATAATCTCTTTAATCTCCAATCATTAATAATATATTATCATTCAAAAAATATTATTATTGAAATTGTTGTAACTCTTAATTTAATTTGACAACAATGAAACTAATGAAAAGTTGGAATTATAATATAATGATGTAAAACAAAATTCTTCCATGTATTTATTTAAAAAATTTTGGTAATTCAATGAGTTATGGATATTATTTTGATTTTTATACATTTTATATCATTTATTTTATTTTTCTATTAATGGATGATATATTGTGTCAGCGTTGAGTTAGAATTTATGGTAATTGTATAAACACTACTAATTTTAAATAAATTATAATTATTAAAATGATATTTTATCTTTCAAAAAAATTAAGATCAAACATATCCCTATTTTATCCATATAAAAATAATATTGAGATATTAATTTCATGTGGGCAACATTTTGTTTTTTTAAACATATTATAATGGTCAAAATCGCATAATTAAGGCACACCTTTCTCGTATAATTTATTTATGGATGTAAATTTAAAAATCAATCTTATTAAATTGGATATATAAATGTTATATTGATATTTTAAAGGCCTATCCCAATGTATTGACCCTATTTTACTCATTTTAACATTACAGAGGTGAAAAAATTAATATTATAACTATTTATAATTTCAAAAGGGGGATATATTTACCAAATTTGATCCTCCTTGATTTAATATATGGAGTAATATTTGATTGATTATTTTTAAATAAGTTTAATAATTTTTTTCAAATATGTTCTCAAAATATAATGATCTTTTTCATGAAAATATAATTTAGGGATACAATAGGATTTATTATTATCCATTATTTTGAAAAATAGATGAATATTAAAAAATTTCATTGAATATATAATAAATAATAATAATAATAATAATTCCTCAATATTTATTAAAATAATTTATTATTAAAAAATTAATATTGCACATGTAATAATAGTTTTTCAGAGAAACTACTCATTTGATTAAAACTGATTTTAATTTTAATTTACAATCAATTAAAATCCAATTAATTTAACATAAAAATATATTTTTTATAATTTAGATAATCCTATTTATTCCATCAATTTAATTTTATGGATATAATTTTATAATATATCATTTTTTATTTCGACCCTAGGATTCATGTATTTCAAGCTATCAATTTATTTTATTAGAATAGATATATATATATATATACGCATCTCATGGTAATACAATATCATTAAAAAATTAAATTTAAAATGAAATAAAAAGTGCTAAATAATGTATTTTGATTTAATATTGGGTTAATAGATCATAAACACAACTTTACATACATGTTTCAAACATGTTTAAATTCATTAGTAATTTTATTTTTTGTCATTTTTTGGGAGGTAAAACATTTTTACCTAGGAAACATATGTTTTACAAAAAAAATCAATAAAATGACATATTAAGAAATCTGTGAATTATAGACCATATTTTAACCAATATTTATTCGGAATCAATTTCTAGATAATATAAAAGATTATTTAAATTAATAGAATTTTGAACTGGAAAAAAAAACTTTAAAAATTATATATTATTAACATTCCTTTCCTCATATAATTTAGAAATTCATACCAATTAAATATGTGTTAAAATAATTATATATTTTTTACACAAATTATAATACTAATTTTTTAAAATATAATATTTTACTTTATTGGATAATATTAAACAACATTAATATAACGAATCGTTGAAAATAATAGTGTCGCCATTATAACTTAAACTAACTTGAATAATCTAAATCCTTTTTTATTTCTCAAAATAGACCTTATTATATTATATGAAATAGATAATATAAAATATGTAATAAATATGTAAAAAACTAATTTACACATGTGATAAAAACAAAATTATATTATATGGAAATAAAAATTGTTTTTAGAGTAATATAGTACTTATGTTTCCATAACATCATTCGTTAGTTTTATAAATTCAATAAAGAATTATTAAATATTTTTTTTAATTTAGAAATATATATCATTATATAGAAAATTATTTAAATAAATTTATATCCTTTTATAATGATCATTTAAAAAAATTAGAGTATTATCAAAATTTAATTTCTATAGATAATTCACATTAAAATTAATTAATTTAGAAAAATAAAAAAAATTACCATAAACTAATTTTGACATGATGAATTCGAAAATTATTTTTTTTTACAAAAATGAAAATCCATAAATTCAAAATTTTTGTTTAATTGAAATAATGTATATAATGGAAAACTTGTTTTATTGAAAAATCCCCTTTTAAAACATTAAGTCTTATTAATCAAATTTCATATGTATTTCTAATTAAATATTTTAATTTATGAATGGTTTTATTATCCTGGAATTTAATTAATATTAATAAAAATTATTTCATGGATCCATTTATTTTTGAGTTAAATGTGAAAAAATATATCAATACAATGTTTATTTAAAAATTTATGGGGCTAGATTATCCACTCTAAATAAATTCCATCCTTGAAATTTTAATTATCACATTTTAACAAAAATACATAATTAAATGTGAATTTAATAATGACTCGAGATATATTTGCATATAGATACATATGATTATATAATTGGTTTATTTTGTAAAAATGATCTTCACTCATAATAATCTTGTATTTCTTTTATCAACCATTTATTCAAAATAATCCTCTAAAGATATATCTTAGGAGTTTATAGAGACATGGAAAAAAAATAATACTTATCAATTTCATATTTCCAATAAATATTATGACCAAAATTATGATGATAATATATCATAGAATTAGTAGAATTATCATAATAAAAAAAGATCAATTAATAGATGTATACTTCATTGAAAATTTCATTTCATCCTACGATAAAACATCATACTTAGTTCATCCTATAACTCTCTTAGTTCAACCTAGGTTACTCTATGTTGGCATGTCCCAAAATTTTTATTATATTCACATAATGTAATTAGGAAATAAATTCTTTATAATTGATTATAAACTAAATGTGATTATGAAAAGCATATTCCGGATAATTTCTATCCAGGAGTGAGTCATTGTACCTACTTATCATGCAATATAGTGAAAATTAAGTTGATAGAAAAATATTAATATGATTACCAATAGATTAATCTATATCACAACCTCACAAACACGTGATTATACAAACAAGTATGTAATCTATATGAGAACTATATAGTCGGTACTTTATTATAAATCCAAATTTTATTTTATAGATAGACTTATCCCTTATAATTATCCTTAGGGTTTTCCCTATTGTTCTCTTATCCTAATCCATAAAATCATCATTATTACCTTTTATATACTGAATATTTATATATATAATTGAAATTAGGATCAAAATTATATTCTTAACAATAAAATTACCTTTAACTAGATATTTAACCTATAATTATATCTAAACAATGATTTGATACTAACTATGATGTTTTACAGACCTTCCCATCTCAATTAAAATTAATAAAGAAATTGTTTAATTTAAATAAATAGGAAAGATATTTTAGGTATATATATTTAAATAATTAAGGGAAAAAATTTCAAAATAAATTCATGTCTTTTGCAACCAATGAATATTTTTCTACTAAATAAGAAACTTATTAGTCCATAATATGTCATTAACATATTCCATAAATTTTCAACTCGTGATGCACTTCTAGACACATAATATATATTAAATTTAATCATAACCTAGTGAAATAGAAACATAATAACAATTTTCTTATATTCTTATTATGAATAATGATAATTGATAAAAGTAAAATATCATATGTGATAATAATACTAGTACACAAGTAAAATATTTTTTACCTAATAAGTTTATTCCAAATAAATAAAAGATAAAAAATTATTAAATAATTCATCCCATTACATAATAATGAATAAAAAGAAAGTGGAAACATGTGTACACGCTAATATTTTATGAAATATGTTTTACCAATACATTAATCATTGTTGACAGCTTATAATTAATTGTGTTTTTGGTAATTTATTTATATACATTGAAAATACAATTTTCCCAATAACATGATATTTACTTATTTTTTTGAATAAATAATAAAAATAATTGTGTTCCACTTTTATAAAATTTAGACAGAAAATTAAACATATTTTTTTCATCAACATGCCAAAATTACCCTGGGATAAATTATCAGTTCTTTTTTAATAGTACAATATTTTAATTAATATTGAAAATATAGTTTTTTTATTGAAACTGACATTTCATTTAAATATTGTACAATGTTATTTATAGTGTTAAAATATTTTAGAAAAAAACCAAGTTCCATTACATTATAATTATTGCAACACCCCAGGATTACATAATATATTATTTCTTCAAAATATTTCAATAACTTGAACTAAAAGTAACACTGAGTTCAAGCATACCACGACATTCCAAAATATCCATTGAAAATAGGTTATTAATAGTATTAACTAAATTTATAACTTTATATAATCCTTATAATATTATAATCCTTAAAGATTTTCTTAGACACAATGAAAAAAAAACATTTTTTTCAGATAAAAGAAGTATTTTTTTAAAAACTGCAATTTTACATTCTTTTAATGGAGAAACCTTTTTAAATCCAATATTTGAAACTATTATATACTCAATTTTACAAAATAATCCTCTTTTTTAGAATCCGGACAAAATTATTTAGCTTTAATAAATGTTTGGTGTTTTTCGGATAACATTCCTATTTGGGTGAACAATGAATAATACTATATTTTAACTAAAAACCAATTTTTTAATCAAAATTATTTGTACTATTAAATTATACATTTTAATGGTTTGGAAGTATAAATAGATTATATTTTTACCATTTAATCAAATTTTATTATTTGGGAATAATTTCGTTTTGAAATTGAATATAAACAATTATCAATATTTTATTAGTTATTATTTCTTAAAAACACAATTTTTTTTGTTTTGAAAATGGGAATTAATTTTAAATTAATAAATGAAACTTACATGTTTTGAAATTTGTATAATAGACTTAATTTCTGAATTCAAATTATCAAAATTATCTTAAGGTGAAATTTTGGTATTTTTCTGAAAACATTCATTTTTTTATAAATAGTGAAATACATTGAGTTATTGGTTAAAACTGTCTTTTTATTTAAATAATTATTTATATTATTTATATTTATTTTTGGTCAAAATAGATACATAATACCTATATAATTTCAATATAATTCATTGGATTCATTATATAATAGGTATCGATATATAAAAGTTTATTGAACTTTTTACTATCTTTTACTCACTTCCTAGGAGCATTTGAAAATTTTCATAAAAGATAATTTTAAGGCTTCTGTGAGTTGAATTTAAAAATTCCGAGAGACACAGTTTACCTAAGTAAAGAAAATTTGTTTCAATAAGATAAAAATATTTTTTGTATAAGAGTAACATTTTTTTCTTTTATTTACCGCTGTTTAAGGTAAATATGGAAATTCAAGGTAAGAGAAATATTATAATAATACAAAATTACATTAAAACATTTCTTAAACATACTGGATGAGTCATGGATGACCATGATAATTATCTGGACGATTTTGGGGCCATATGGATCCACTTATGAATGATAACGACACTTTATTTTAATTAACTAAAAGGAAAAAATGACATAAACAAATATCTTATAGTGAATAAATTTTTACATGGGGCTATATAAGTCATCGTTTCAACTATAATTATTCATTGGAAAGATACACTGATTTCCTATATTATGGTATTTTAAATAAACTTTTAGACATCAAATAAATTGTATTATTTATGACCCAATAATGATGTAGTATTTATCTCATTAATAAATGATTTAAATATATAAGATTATTAATATTATAAATATATCCAAAACCTATCCAATTCTTATTGGATGATTTTAATTCGACCATGAGTCATCATATATTTTACTTTAATTAGTTATGGACCTTTAGAAACCAAATATCACTATATAATAAAATAATATTTTCACACTTTCTTAAAGAGCCCCTCCTCCCCTAATTAAAAAGACACCACTTCTAACCCATTCCACACACCACTCAGGCCCCTTGGCTCATCCAAACTCATCCCAAATAAGCTCTCAGGATTACTATCTTTTACCTAGAATCCATACATTGTGAAGAAGTCACTTCAAAAATTCATTTTGGTTTAAATCAAAGGATGTTACTCAAATTAAAGGTAACTGTTTCACTTAAATTCTTTTCATTTATTTTCATTTATTTTACTTCTCCAACCCCCCTAAACTCTTTTTATTCCTTTATTTTATGAAAAAACCAGTATCCTCAATATACAAGGATGATTTTATGAGAAATAGTCTAACTACACTTACACAGACATCCATCTAATGGGTGAAGAACATAATATTTTTGTGGTTGGAAAACTGACGCCTCATGAAACGATGATTGCTCGATTATCTCCTACCACCTATCATGGCGCCCATTATGACGACACTGTATTTATATATCATATATATATTACTTTTATGTTTTCTTTGGGAATCTTTATTTTCCATTTATATCATACATTTATAGTTTCCATGATGGGTAAAATGAGATAATTTCATTTGAGAAAGTGCGGACTACCGCCCCCTCAAAGCGATATGAATCGTTAATGACTTATATTGGACATATAAATTATGGTGTTAATGATATTATATATGATATTATACTTGAATTATAATATACCTATGTATCATTTTGAATTATAATGTTTTTAAATTTTAATGTTTTTATTTGAAAAGTAAAATTATTTTTTCCTCTAGAATGTTCAAATGGTATCTTTATTCAATTTCTATTAAAAAGTGACAAAAAATGTTGGGATTTATTTTGTTTACTTAGGGATATGATCCAATGGTACCATACTTATTTTTTTATGGATTGTATGTTATTATAATAAAAATATTTTTACACGACCCTATTATTTTCAAAAGGTTATTCTATTATGAAAAGATGTAATGTTTTTGAAACCATTATTTTTTCCACAAGTCACGATTTGATGAAATTATTATGAAATAAACTTATTTTCATGGGTTCATATATGATAGTTATTTTATGATCCAATAAATAAAAAATTTATTCGATTATGTTATAGATATGGCCTATATATACATACAATTAATTGGGTATTGATTAAGTTTATTTTATTTTAGAGGGAAACATGAGGTTGTCTCATGCCTTAAACAAAGAGTGTATTATAGAGGTTATCCTGAGCCCGAAAAATGTGTAAATGGGTGGTTATACCAATCCCAATATAAAATATAAAATTATAGGTTGTCCCTTACTTGTAATTAGAGTGTACAAGGGATGTTATCTCAAGAGAATAGTAGGATACACATGATGTTATAACAAGGCTAATATGATATGAATTTCATCATTTGAATACTTTAAATAATATTTCAATACATATTTGAATTCCAATAAATTAATTTATTATATCACATTTCTGTTTTCTTTTGTCATATTCTCTTATTCCATCTTCATTCATGTATTATGAATTAAAATAATTTATTCTAGGACCCATTTTTATAATCTATGTTATAAAGTGTATGATTTTAATATATTATTAAAATGTGGGCATACAATTATTCTAGTTATATATTGTCATTTCCCTTTTTGACACTTACAATTCATGGTGCCTCATAATTTCGTATGTTCCCTTTCACCATAATATAAAGAAAGTTATTATGTGTGATATGACTTATAAGTGTGGTAGTTATTAAGAACATAGTGGGAGATGTTTTAGTTAACCAATGATCTTGATGTTTATATATCTATGTTTCCAAAGACATTGATCCTAAATGTTTTTTCATAGATAATTATGTAATAAAATGAAACTTCCTCTATTAATTTATTATATCTATGTATGATAGGTTTCATTTTTTACAACATGAGTTAATAGAATTCTATGATAGTATAATATTTTCTTGATAATGATCCTATCAATATATAATAAACATAATAATTGAAATTGATTGTGAAAAAATGAATGTATGTGTACAATTTATCTATTGAAAAAATATATGTATTCTGACCTATATATTTTTACAAAAATCAATCTATTTCCATGAATAAATATATAAATAGTTATAAAACCATGACCAATGTATCTTAAAAAAATATTAGACCCCACCCATCATCATCCATACATATGAGTGTAACATGGAACCAATAATTCATCATATCATAAAGAACATATGTATATAAAATTAGTATCATTAACTTTTCAAATGTAATGACATCAAAAAATTTATTTATAATTCCATCAAAGAGCATAATCTAAAAAACGCATGGAAAATAAATGGGAATCCAATGGCCTTAATTAATGGTATAGGAAAATAATCATCAAATTAAATGATGAGGTATAAGGTAGTTAAAACATATAGATAAAAATAATATGGTTTAGTCACTAATTTTCCCATTCAATTGGGAAATGGTATATATGTGAAATCACTACAATCAATGAAATAAAAATAGTGTATTCATAAAGGAATGTCATTGGAATAAAAATTATTCCTACTCATAGTGTATGATTATGAAATATGAAGGTACTGATTAAACAATGAGTTGATATAATATATTATTTCATAAGATATATGTTGAAATAAATATGAAGGTATCATTCTAATAATAACATTTATAAATAATATGGTATGTTAAAGTACAATAACATAGATTAAAAACACTTATTTTTCATTTCAGAAAAATCACATTATAAATAATAAAAATCCATATTGATTATAAATATTTTAAAAATAATTATTTAATAAAACTATTATAAAAAATTACACTTTTTAATAATTAAAATATAGTGAAAAGTATTTATATAATCCAAAAAATTTGGCCGAAATATACATTAAAAAATAACTATAAAAGAGATTTTTTAAATTGAAAATTATATAAAATATTAAAATGACTTTATATTATGTATATAAAGATAGTGTAATTGTACATTAGATTTTACATTTCAATTTTTGAAACAAATATATGTTTATCCTCAATAAGAGGATTTTAGGGCTAATTTATGAGTGTAATTTAATTAACTTTTTTTAAAATACTTTTTTTGAAGACTGACATCCTAAAAAGAGAAATAAAAATTACTTATGAAAAGTGATGAAGGGAAATAAGAATTTTAAATTATAAAAAATAGATATGTTTCAAATTATGATTTATGATCTTTTTGGGAATGTAATATATTGATATTTCGGGTACAATTTTATCAAATGACATGTGAATTATTCCTTGTATTGAATTAATTTTGGAGAAATAATGTTATTAATATAGTATATTTTTAATAAATTAAAATTTCCCTTAGTATATGAACATATATTACCTCAAAATAAAATATTATGTTTAAATAAACAAACAATTTAATTAACATGTTCTATAAGAATCATTACAACTCAATAATAGAACTTGAGTTAACAAAAACTCTTTCAACATTGGAATCATTTGAATCAAAATCCTTCTAAAGAAAATTTTTTCTATAGATATTAAAACCCCATGAAATAAAATAATATGGTATAATACAATACTTTTATATTAATGTCACAATATTAGGCATATTTTGTCACACAATATGAAAACTATATCAAGATATTATATTTTAGACAATGAACCCATTATGACAATATGAACAATTGAATCAAAACCTTAAAATGATATGATCTCAAATGAATACATAAGAAGAATGAAGATTATTTTATCATGATATAATTAATAAAGGGTTATTAGATAAATAGTTCTATTGATAACCTAGGATAAATTAATAAATATATCTTAAGGATGAAAATTTGGACAAAAACCATTAAATGTTATAGACTATATGATGTAAAACAATTTAGATAATCATGTTATAAGGAATAAAGGAAAAACCATATAATATGAAGAGAAAATATGATACAAATAATTCATAATGTATAATAAATGGTACTTTTAGCAATATATATCAATATTTAATGTTGATTTTCAATGGAAAGATATTTTTTAAAAACCCATTATAATTGTCTTGATTCATTGTGTGGTTGTACTGAAGATCCTAAATTATGAAATTAATATTATTAAATAACTTATTATGAAATTTATTTATCTATATTTTATCAATTACGACCCATTTATTTATATATTAGAATTATTTGTTAAATAATGTTTTCTAATGGTTAATATTTGAGGGTGTTTGGTCAATTTCTACGAAATACTTTTTTATATGTTGACTATGGATAAAGGTGTCCCAGAAAAATTTCAAAACATAATTAAATGTATATGGTTATTTACTTTAATATAATACTATAAATTATTTATATATTTATATAGGATTTTATAGAATGATCGTAGATTAGGAAAAGAACTCAGATATGTCCAATTTTGTTTTTTTATTTTACTATGAGAGCTTATTATTTATATCACATATATAATGTAAAATATAATCATTATATAAAATTAACATTCTCATAAATATTAATTCATATAACTTATGTACACATTTAGTTTTATACATGTTATGTTATTCTAAAAAACAGACAACCCCGCTTCGTGGAGAAGGTAGTGTGCACTTAAGAATGATCTATGTTATTTTGTTTTTATTATCTGACATAAATGAATAAATTAGGGTTGTTCAATCAATAAAATAAAAACTAATTACAATAATGATAATTAATTAATGAAATTACTAATGTTAGTTTACGTTTGGAAGATAAATATTTCGATGAAAAGGATAATGATTAATTTATAATCAACTTGGGACCACGGAGATTAATTTGAATGTCTCCTTGGAAGTGAAGATATCTCACATAAATAATTTCATTAATGATAATTAATTATTTACATTACTACCTTAAATTATTTATTATGTCATTTGCTATTATATTTTGTTTTATTAACAATTCTATTTTTTTACATTACTATTGATTATCTAAAAAAAGTATATTTGAATAAAAATATTCAACTACGTATCTTACCATATTTTCTTGTTCTGAACGTAATTTAATAACATTTCAATGTAATTAAATTTATAGATAAAAAAATATAAATTTTAGATAAAATCATTAGGTATTTAGAAAAATTTTATTTGAGGAGAAAACTTTCCTAACCATTACATGTTCTTAATATTATTTATAATTGGTTACAAATTAAATTTTTGGTATAATAATTAAATATTATTTTAAGGATAATAATATTAAAATTATTAAAAATAAAAATAATTTATTACATAAAAATTTCCCAATATTAAAAAATAAAAATAAAAAAATTTAACTTCATTATCACTATATTTAACTATAATATAAGTAATCTTATATTTATGACTAATAATAAAATTTAACCTAACTCGTAATATTAAAATTATACTACCAAATTTTAAAAAAACATTTTAGAATTATATTTCTTTATTTCAAATAAAATAATTTCTAATATAAATTAATACAAACTAATATTTTATTAAAATATTACTAATATTTAAAAAATGATAAACATGAGTATTACAAATCGAAATCTATTTTGTAAAATGATTTATTCGATATTATAAACATATAATTTTATAAATAATGTGGTGAATAAATTATAGTCGTTATTTTATAATGATTATTTTATAATATGATAGTATTATGATTTATTTTAAAATCAACCACTGTGACAGATTGATAAATCAAACTACATTACACATGAAAAAAAATACTAATGAATAAATAAATAATGAATTCTCAATGTAAATGGTCCATTTCTCTAGAGAAGTCTCCTAAAAAATCACTATTGTCTTCTATTGCTGAGGTATAGATATTCTTCTCCTTTAATGATAATATACCAACAATATTGTAGTTAACCTAAACATATACCTAATTTTAAACGTGTAAATCTGCCTTCTTCACCATAAATAAATTTTTTTGGACAAAATGGATACATGTAGTTTGAACTCCTTCACATCATCTTCTTTTAATTACACTTCTATAATAAATAAGAATTCTCGAGGTCTTGAATAAAAAATCCCACTTCTTCTCTCTATATTATAGTCAAATTTATTATTACTCTCTATACATCTTCATGATATTTTTTCATTAAAACATACATCACTCTTATTATTATTAATCTAACATGCATTAAAGTCCTCATGAAATTTATCTCACATTCCCACAACATTATTCTCAATCAATCAAGACTTTTAAAACAAAATTATGAAGAGAAATTTCATTCATCTTCACAAACTTATTTGGTCAAATAGTCAAACTTAATTTTCAATTTTTTCAATCATTGGATCTACCTAGATAAATTTTGACATATTTAATCGAATGATTGGATGCATCATAGCATAATCATCCAATTTTTTAAAAATTTAAATGAAACGTTTTCCTGGTTCACATAAAAACATACTTCTTCACACCCTCATCTATCATCACCTATATCCAGAATCCAAATCTCCCTTTATCATTTTTAATCCTATAAATTTTAGATTATGCATCATGTGATGAAATTTTCACTAATATATATATTTTTTATATAATTGATATGTCGTTATCTTAAATTTAAATATCAATTGGATTCTTACATTTCATGAGGATTTTTATAATATAATTTATTTCCACATTGGTGATGCTACATTTTTTTCACTTCAATACCTTAATTCAATGTTTATAATCCCATAATAGTTTTATTTAATAATAAATTGTCACAATTTTTTTTGACTTCTAATGTGATTATATTCAATAAAAGATTAATTTTGGATTTTTAGTTATTTATAGCTTATTTATTTTGTGCAGTAGCTAAAGACACTTCACGCGATGAGTGAAATGAAGTTGTGAGAAACAAGATTTTTTAGCACCAAACAGATTAGGAAAATGGTGGAAAATAGTTACATGACAGGATAGACATTACAAATCATGACTTCATCCAATGGATAAGAATCATATGGACAAGTCATGACATGTTTAAACATTGTAAAGGACCATCAATCATTTTTTAATGTTAATATATGATGTGACTATTTTTAGATTTGTTTCAGAGATGCGTTTATATTGATTCACGATGACTATTTATTGAGAAATTACATTAAATGTAATCCCATTACATGATGTAATGACAGTGGGGAACAAAAAAACAAAATATGGAATCGGCCAATCATGATGGGATTATTCATATAAATTAAGTTGTCTTCCACCATTCCAATGTACTTTATATGGTGGAAAAATGAGGATATCTAAGTGTTTTCCTTTTTTGTCTCTTTGTAGTATTTTATTTTAATTTAATAAAAATATGTTACTTTTAATATATTAGTCATTTTCATTATTCATCCACTTATTCCATTTTTTCCATATGTGTTCACACATCGTCGTTCACTTATAAACTTTAATAAAAATGGAAATGTAACATTGGAACTTGTTTGAGAGAGTTAATAGTTTTTTATTGAGTTTTATAATAATTATTTTATAATCTTTTTATTCTATTCTGATTATTTTTGTGGTGGATAAATTGATTATGGGGTGTGGTCAACCTTTATTATCTATCTTTTGAATTACACTAATTTTTTATCAATAATATTTCTCTTTAACATCTATTTATTTCTTATAGTAGATTTAGGATTTGGAAAAGATAGTGAACAAAGAGGTCTCCAAGATGATGATAAGAAGAGGATTTCCTTTTATGCAGGTGTGTTGGTATTGAGTAATCACATTTCATATGAGTAGGTGAGGTGTGACAGTTCTTCATCAACTTATTGATTTGAATATCGAGAATAATTTTTATTAATTATTTTAATTTCCATTACCTCCCATGAACAAATGGCTTATTAATTTATTATATCATGTTATTTTGTTTTCATTTTTTTGTTATATATAATATTTATATTTCATTTATAATTTCAAATCCTATCATATATATTATATATGTTAGTTTTTAATAGTTAAATGATAATAGTGACAATAGGAAGACAATGAATGTTTGTGGCCTCCTTGAGATAGACCTTATGGTGTTCCACTATGGTTCATTCTTAGGATAATAAAAAATTTATTAAATAGAAATTCATGAAAAATCACTATAATGAATTTGGCACTATTTTCAGGGAAAATGTGATGTCACATATTGTTTCTCAAAAAATAATAAATAAAATCAAATAATAAAAAAAGTGCTTCATTTCATATCTTACATTTCTTCTGCAAAAATGGATTTTTATGGTGATTAATATAAATCTTGGCCTATTGAATTCATTTTTTGTGACCATTGTCGGTATTAAAAATTAAAGATACCAATTGAAAAAAATGAAATTCACATTCAATAGAATCTTGATGTTCTCAAGAAAGAAAGCAAGATTGTTGTATTGCTTGATTCTAATGTTTAAGATGATAAAGACTTATTGATAGAATGACATCAAATACAAGATGAAGAGAAAGAAATTATAGTTTCTCCTACATTTTAATAAAAAATTGGTGAGGTTGAATCCATAATTAATGATCCAATTACATATCCATCAAATGATTTCCCTAATGAAATTCATTAGGAAAAAGAGTTTGATGCTGAAATTTTGGAATGAGATTTATTTTATGATAATTTTTTATTAAAATATTATTAATTGAGAATTTCAATATAATCTACCTTATTAAGATTTTTTAGATTTATTAAAATTACTTTAGGCCTATATGAACAAGATGAAGAAGTTGTTTTGGTTGAGGAGGAGATGGATGATCTAATTGATCTGAACTCCATTGAAAATTTTGATGATTGAAAAAAAGAAGAAATCAATGAAGAATATATTGATGAACCTAAATATGTTTAAGATTGACTTCATTTTCATCTAACTTCACCACTGGTTGACACCACACCTCAAGTGGAACAAATCAAGGATAACCCTTAAATTTGTTTCCCTCCACCTCTGGATATCAATTCTTTCTTTCAACTTATATTGGGGTTAGGGATACTTTTCTTTTCTTTTTGGTACTCACTCCTAGAATCTACTAATGGATGTTGGGATAAATAAATTGTGGTGGTTTCTAAGCCAAAAAACACTTCTACATTCAATTTGGGGTTAAACTGCTGAAACATCTAGACTAGGGGTAGCAAAGGCCTAACACCTTCTTAGGGGTAAAACCTAGAATTTTCATGTTTTTTAACACAATCTATTTCCTTTTCATTATATTTATAATTTTATGTAATTAAATTATTTTATTATTAATGTTGTATACGATATGTTCTTAACTCAACGATTTCATTAAAAAAAGAATTCAGATTGAATCATTCCTTCTCATTAGTTTTTCATCCCTTATTTATATTTTGTTGAGTTAAAATAATGGGAAGTAAAATTTATGTGGGGGGGGGGGATATCGACCTTCTTAGTCATTCCTATGTAGTATTTTTTTCAACTATTTAGGACCCTTGAGATTTGTGGAATATTTATATCACATTTCACCCAATAATTTATTTTGTTGTAATATGCATGATTTTTTAAATATTTAATGATTTTAAATTATTGTTGTTGTTGCGAATTATTCCATGAATTAGATTTTGATGAATTTTTATGAGTGTGATTTTTTCCCACAAAACAAAAACACAAAATAGATTTCCAATAAAGTGATGTATATTGAACTGTTTTGATATATTCTTTTAATTACCCACCCTTTCTTGTGGGAAACCTATATTTTTTGAATGAATCATAATATGTGACTTTTCTCTTTTGATGCATTAAATTTCATGGAATTTTTTTAATATGATGGAGGAACCACTTGTGCTGGCCACATTTTATCATGAGACCCAACTTTACATATATACTATGTTACCCCTTGTATGTCACGAATTTTCATATAGGGTTAAGCAATATTACAATATGATTCTTCCTCTCATACCTAATCTCTGGATATTTTTTCATGGATATTTCATTTTTGAGTGTGGTGGTAGGTCATTTCATGTAAGTTATTTGGTATGTGTTTCATTTTAGGGTCACCTGACTAGTGTGTCATTATTTTGGGAAATGTATATGAAATTAAGAGCGTATGATTCATCATTTTTTAATTCTTCATTTGTTTCATTCAGTTATCCTTAAAAAATAAAAAAAAATTATGATTTTCCATTATGGATATTAAAAAAAGGAAAAATAATATTTTACCTTTTAAGATATTTACAAAAAGGGAGAACATTGATAATATAATTCATTGAGATAACTATTTTTTCATGTTACTTTTCAAAAAAGGGGAGGATTTGTTTTTAACAATTTGTAAGGGGAATTGAGTGAGGTTCATCCTATTTTTTTCATTTGATTTTTCATGTACTGTACTAAAGAGTCCCGCCTCCTCTATCGGGTATAAATATTTAAATCATTATTTTACAATCCAGTGTCCATATAAATCACCTTGAAAAAATTACACATGATTTCCAATATATTCATGTTTCATGTTATTGAGAGATAAAAATTGTCACATGCCTATGGTGATACATGTATTTTCCACATGTGAGAATAACTATAGATTTAATTTCTCTTTAGTGAAATGTGACATAAAATTCATGTTGATATTGGTTGTGATTAGGACATGGATGGATTTATGAGGTTGAATTAATTTATGTGTGAGTAATGAAAAATATAGGGAATGGTTTTTCATTTAATGGTCATTGAGGAATTCTATTTTTGAAATGATCATTGATGTTTTATATTTTTTTATTATTGTATTAACATTTATTTGAATGTATGATGACTACTGAAGATTGCAATGGTTAATTATGGATAAGTGTTGAAGATATTATTTTCACATTTTAAATACTATAATTAAATTTTTATAATACCATAATCATGATACATAATGGGAAATTGTCACATTTTTTATGTTTTTGTTTTTTCTTGAGCATAAATTAAAAAAACTGGAAAATTGTGGAGATTTAACTTTGTTTTGTTGTTTATTTATTTCATGTTGAATTTTAAAGATTCATTACACCAAGAGAGAATATAATAAGTGAGACACCATATGTTTTAGGACAATGTAGAGTTGTAAAATATAGCAAATAAGTTAGACGATTTGTTCCACAATTACACAATGTGACCACATCCAAAGGAGAAGCACTATATAGAAATGTTGTGACATGGTTACATGCTATGAGTGACTATTACACATCATGTACCATCATTACATGAAATTAAAATTTCGTGTTGATTTTTAATAGAATATTTATTTCAGATTCAGGATGAATTTTGACCAACCAATGACACGACACGTAAGATCATTACTCATTGTGAAAATGTGGGGGAGCAGAAATATAAATATAGACATGACTAGACATGATAGTGTTTTTCATATAAAAGAATTCAAATTCCACCCTACTATTTTATTATAATGTTGGGGTTCATATGGATAGTCATTTTTTCTTTTTTATTCTCTTCGTAGTATTTTAATTTTATTTTGTAATAGTATTTTTCTTATCATACATTAGTCATTTTATTAATTCATATACATCTTCTATTTTTGATTCATTGTGTATTCAACCACTTTTGTTCCCTTCTCAACTCCACTAAAAATGAATAACAATCCCCAACACTCTTTTAATAGAGGGCATATTTTTTTTTGAGATTTATAAACTTTAATTGATAATCTCGTAATTCAATTCTATGAATTTTGGTGGTTTCTTGATTGATTATTTTTTGGGGTTGGCATGTTTTCTCTATGATTATAATTATTTTTGATTTTTCAATCATCCTTCCCTTCGATATATAATTCATTCAAACGGTTATATAAGGATTGTCTAGTGATATTCAACAAAGAGGTCTCATAATTGATTATTGGAAGTGGATTTTCCCATATTAATAGGTATTGGTATGGGGTAATAACATTTGAAATGATAATATAATGTTTGATAGTTTTGATAACCTCATTGAGTTGAATATCGAGAACAAATTTTAATAATGGTTCCAATCTCCATGAATTCTCAAGAACAAATTTCTTCTTTAATTATTATTACTTCACATTAGGTTTTCATAACATTATTATATATTATATTTATATTTCATTCATAAATTAAAATCCTTCCAAATAAATTATACATGTTTGTTTAATATTAGTTAAATAATAATAGTGACAATAGGAAGGGAAGTGTGCTTTGGCAGCCTCCTTCCGATTGACCCTAGGGAGTGCCACTATAGTGCATTCTTATGATAATAAGAAATAATATGAATAAAAATTCATGGAAATAATCTGTAATCTCTTTGGTTATTATTGGACAAAATATTTATTTAAGACATTCATATTAGAATTATATTTATTAGAATGTCCTAAATCTTTCCATGAAATTAATTATGTTCAGAAAAAAGACTCACACACAAATCCCTTCATCATTTCTATCTCTAGAGAACTGTAACTATTCAGTAATTTTTCTTCAGACCTCTTAAAAATAATAAAATTATTAATAATGGTTTTATTTTACATGTAATGTTTATTTATCTTCAATAAAAAACTGTTATAAAATATTCTAATAGTTCTATGGTGTCATCAAAGTCCTATAAATTCATTTAAATCCATACAAAATGATTATATTTCATAAAAACCAACCATTTCAAATTTTCTTTCACTTTGATAATTATTACTCTTATACTAAGAATAACGAATCTAATCTAAAAAGTGTTATAGGGAATAATATAATATCTCTCAAGATTTTAAAAATAATATATCCATTTTAAAATTTTTTGAATTATTAAACAGAATATGGAACCTCTTCCATTCATCTCTAATAAAATAATAACCTATTTGAAACATATTCAAACATCCTGAAATCCTCTATTACACTTAATAGAATTTATTTTATGTGATATTATGTATGATTTTCATATTGAAAACATATGGAAGCTTTATAAACATATACACTCGAAATCATTACGAAATAATAATCTATAAAAAATAACACAGGACTAGAATTAATATATAAATTAACTAAACTCCAAAACATATAATTGGTTCTAAAAAATCTCACCATGGTCAAAATAAATCATCAAACCTTATTTGGGACCAATAATACCAAATTTATTATTTTTTTAAACAATTTAATATAAAATAATTTCAAACTCATTATATTTAGTAATAAGTTATCATTCCTTTTTTATAAGCCTATATGATAAAACATGTGTCGGAAAAAAGATACATGAATAATAATATCATGTTATCTGTTTCATTGTTACATTAATTATCTTTTCTTATTGAATTTTTTCTTGTTGATTATAATTTAATGTATAAAATTTTATATCACTAGATACCACTTGAGACCATCTATAAATTAAAATTTATTCATTAGAAAAAATATCCAAGTAACATGTACATAAAAAAATCGTACATATATACTCACCAAGTCTATTATAATAGTTTTTAACTCACAATGTATCATTCACCATCACTCTAACCTAAACACACATGTCTGTAAATAATTCTATCTATATACATGATTCCCTTAAATAATATATTTATCCTCATTTTGGTAAAACATCTTTTATTATTCTCAATAATATATTATTCTCCACTTGTTAACAAAAATTGTACGTACATAAATTCAAAAAGAAAAATATGATTATATAAAATTTATCCCCCTTTGATAACTATTATAACCTATCTTAGTGGGTTACGTGTCATTACATCCCTAGCCCACCTTCAATTGGCTAGGGGATGTCGACTAGAATCTAGTTGGAATATGAAAAACATTGGAGACCTTAACCTATGTAATTTTACTCAAAAACACATCTCAAAGCCCCTAAATTTTTTATATATAATAATAGCCTAATCAAACAAGAATTCATATCTGTAAATACCAAAACTATAGTACATCTGAATGTAAAAATAGTATAAAAGGACAAATACAAACCAACTACAATGATTCTGATAAGAATTCCAAAATAAATGTATTACTGGGACTGCTGTAAGGATACAAAATAAACAGAAACTAGTCTATTCAGTCTATCTAAACAACATTTGGTCTTGTTCCATATAGGAAATATTCTAAAGTTTAGTCATCAAGACAATAAATGGTATTTGCTGGAAATCCAATGCAGGGTTGAGAATAAAATTACACAAAGGGTCACCCTAAAACCACAAATCATATATGAAAATAATGCATTTAGATATAAAAAGGTATATTTCTATAAAAAAATATAACAAGTATATCATGATATTATCATCAAATAAACACAGTATAAAGGTAATTTACAACATTAATTTCATCTTAGGATTCTCTCTTGAATGTTCATCAAAGAAACGTATGGGAGAATACATTAATGAGTTTGACACCATAGCTGAAGCATTTTCAATTCGTAATTCAGGTTGAGCATCAACATAATATGTACATAATAATTTTTAAAAGAGATATGATACATACATAGGGATCACACCCATGTAAATGGGGTCTAACAACATCTCAATCTAGATAAACCATCAATGTATTAGATTGGAGCCTGTGTAGTGTTGTTCATGTCAATACCAAGAACTCGACTAAGGGAATGAAGATGAATTGAGGATCTCAATACAAGCCTTGTGATGGGATTCCAAAAACTCTATCTAAGAAGTCCAGCTAAATTGATCAATTTCCTTTCTGTAGGATTTTATTTCATACTATCCAACAAGGAATGGATAGAGGGGTCACTCCCTAATGAAACATATCCAAGATTTTGAGGTTAATGGATTGAATCTAAATTTATGGAAGTACATGGTGTCTTGTAGGGTTACACATAATGTCACATAGATTGTGGTTCATACCAATGTAAATGGACTATGTCGGTGTCTATGTCCATTGAAAAGTACACGACATCTCGAAAACCTGTGTACTCTTCTATCTTACCATTACATGTATGTCCATGTACACCAGGATATGTCTTGTATGTGTTGGAGTATACAATGATCATGTGTCCATGAACTCCAAATCATGTTTCTTTACCCTTTAAGGTACAAAATGATCCACTATGGAGAGGTCATACAATAGGTGACAGGGTGACATGCCAATGTATCGTTAACATTATCTAGAATACATTCAATTTTCTAAGAGATACCAACTTTTTAGGTAATCCCACATTACAAATTGTGTGGTTCAAAATTTCTTAGAAACTATCATTATTCTTCCCACTCATTCCCTCACCACAACCACCTATAATTTCTCCCTCATTCATTCCAAAATTATATGATCTATTTTATTTAAACCACACCACATTCATATTCAAGATTCCAGACAGTAGATTTGATTTGAAATATCCATGGAATTGCTTTCTTCATTAAAAGAAAAAGAACATGAATACCAGATACCTACGCCATCTTATCTACCTCCACATCTACAATCATACCACCATCATGTTTTTCGTATATCATATATATGATTATGAACCATAGTACCCAATATCATATGTTAAATGTTATAATTTCTAGTATATATTTAACCATGGGACAATGAAAAAGTCCCTTGATGAATGATGAATCCGGAGTGATAAAAACAGAAGAAAAATCATGGGGAATCGACCTTGGTCAATGTTAGCGTGGACTTAAATTCATTTTTGTTATACTGGACAATGATGATTTCATAACCTAATGAGAAATGAATTCTCCCTAAATTCAGTATTGACCGAAACGATCCTGTAAGATGCATGATACACTAATAAATATGTTATTTTATTATTCTATGTTCATGGTAGAAAATTACTACTATGAAAACAAAATAAACAAATATCCTACCAAAATTTGGATCAATCACTGTGGAAGAATGAAGTGGCTTAGTTTTCATTGATGATATACTTTTTTTCTTTTTCATGTGAATCAATGATCCATTATGTAGTGAAATTTTTTCTGAGAGATATTCTCACATGATCTCACCTAGGGTTAACGAAAAAATCCCTATTTATGAGGATAACCTAATAATTACATGATAATAAACTATTTTCAGACATGTAATTCACTGAAATATAAATATAAAAATAATATAAATTATTTAATTATGTTTTCAACATCAATCCAATAATGTGTTTTTCATAGACACCCACACATACTATAGTTATGTCGCACCTAGGGTAATTATTAGATTTGAAACTCAACAATTCTATCAAATTTATATTCATGCACCCAATTTATAAGTTATTCCACTTTATGAGAATTGTTTTTCACATTATATTAAAATATATTTTTAATATTTCAACCATTGGTTCTTGGGAAATAGGGCCTTATAATTACACACAATTTTAGGTCTTTCTCTCAAAAAAATTTCATACAATATCACAAAATAATAAATTTAACATACGAGTCACTACACTATACACACATTGTGTATTTACCTCGTGAATAGACGAAAACAAAGACTACATATATAGATACAGTTAATAAGTAATAATATGATCCTCCGACTCCTAGGTGCTCTCTTGATTATTCCCATGTTGCCACCATACTTACACTAAAGTATTCTCACAAAAAATAATGATAATCTCATTTGGATACTCAATATCTATGTGGATCTTAGTAAATGTTGCACCATCCTTGATGTATATATCAATCAATTTGATAACATTTGATTGTTCATGCATGCACCTCCTTAGATATGAAATGTGTAAGACTTTATGTACCTGATCTAACTATGGAGGTATAGCTAAGTGGAACTCCCCCTATCAAAATCAAAATAATTTCTAGCTAGGGACTATTAATATATATGAGAGCATGTCACCTCATCCAAATCATTGAAATTCATGCCATGGTGAGAACAATTCGACACATTTTCTCTTTCCTTGAAATCCAAATGCCATTGTTTCCTATCTAAAAAATACATATACAGAATTATTATAGTATTTATCTACTCCAAGATGTTATTCACCTTCATGGTAGATTCTCACACTCACTCTAGGACAATGAATACACACTATTCTATTTCATTCAGGAAAATTTGTGCCCTACAAGATGACTTGTATAAGGCCATGAATGTTCTTATTGTGATGGTGGAATTTTATTGGTTATTATAAGAAACTCCACTAATGGTATGTGATCCTCCAAAGAAGTTTCATAGTTCAAAATGAAATACTACAGCATGTCCACGAGAACACAAACAATCCACCAACTGTAGATGTCACTTTTGGGTTGAAACACTATTCTAAATCGTTTTTAAGCCCCTAACACCTCCCATAACTCCATTCAAAACTGGCATGTAAACCTGACATCATGATCATAAATAATTTACAATAGAACTCCATGGATTATGAATACATTATACAAATAGTGGCGTCCTAATATCACTACTTAACTCTGTTCCAATATAGTTGGGAACTGGGCCGACATACTGAGATGGTATATGATCAAAAGGATTAAATAATTTCTCTTGTATGTAGGTGTTTATATCATATCTAATTCCATTGAAAACACATCCCACATCAACTGTGGCACATCCAAGTGTTGAGTTAATCTCATTGGAACATGGTTCTCAACCATCCCATCTCAATGAGTAAGGCAACATGGGACAAACTCTCCAAATCATTTCATCATCCCATCTCACCAAAACTAATGGTGGAGGTCAAGGTATATCTTTTCCACACTATGATGTTTGGGAAGAGGATATGTATGAATCTATTTGAGAACCACCCTCCTCAATTTCACGAGTACCATCTTGCATCCTATAAATGAATGACATGCTCTGTAACTTCAGAAAATTCATCATGAATATGTACAATGAGTATTTGGGTACATACGGTGTCATAGTAGACATCCCCATGTTTTTCTTCCCTGACTCGCTATAAGAGTGGAGGTGGAAAACACTGATTGGAGGTATGTTTCACCGTCTCTATACACAATGGATAACTATACAAAGTCCAACTACTCTGATTTTTGATTTAGAAATATTGAACATGATCTCCTACAAATACAAATATGATACCATAATCCCTTCACAAAAACTATTAAAATCATGAAGTCAAAATCACGGGGAGACTATAAAAGTCATCTATTTCTAAAATAGAGACCCTTATGAAACTCTTATTATCAGAATAGTTGATAAATATCTCACTCATAAGGTAGTGTCCAAAAATATGGTGTGAAAACATCTATGCCAAACTCATGATCATGGGTCATGTTTCTCTTCACATCTGGTTGCAAATTAAGTGAACCCTTGGAAGTCACAGCCTGCTATTACATCAAAACACAACCAAGACTGGATCCTTATGCATCATTAAACACTAAGTACTTTCCACTATTTTCAATAAATATCAATTTTGGAGAGGTTTTTAATCTATATCTCATATTCTTAAAAAAATTGATCCTCTTTATCCACATTAATGGCTTCTCCAATAATGTTAATGTTATCATCAGAGATAATATCCTAGAGATATCAGGTATGAGTCTTCTATAAAATCCCATAAAACTATAGATTCTTTGCACATCTATCATGATATTGGGTGGTTCCCATGAATACATAACCTCAGAAATGTATGGGTCCACTACCACATCATCTTCTGAGATAATGTTCAACATAAAGTTAACAATCGGAATCTATAACTAGAACATTAAGAGATTCCTATAAATATGGTTCTCTCAATGTACGTCCAGAACCATCCTCAGGTTTCTCATGTTCTCCTCCTCGAATTTATAGTATAAAAGGATATCATCGATTAAGAATACAATAAATAAGACTAATAAAGGTGTAAATATCTCATTCATGAGTCCCATGTTCATTTTTTTCATTTTAATCATGCCAACGGGAATCACCATGTTCTATTAGTGAAAATAGAGAAATCAGATTTCAATATCTGGTATATACTTGTCCCATACTCAAACTAGTCAAAACCTAACATGAGGCCAATCCTCAAGAACCAAATAAACCCTCTCCAAAAATAAAATAGATCATTGATACTTGTTAGTGGATACTTGTTAGTTATTTACACATTGATCATATGATAACAGCCCATGCATAACATCAAGATTTGGTCCACCTTCTTGGTGAAAAAAACTGGGCTGGATATTGTGAAACACTGGGTCAAACAAAACCATTTCACTAAAAGGACTCCAAAATAATCCTATTTTCATGAATACAATGATATCCATATAATATTATTGAACATATATATTTTCCTTCCTCAGTTGAAGATCAGAGAAAAAATATATCCCTCGTTCGGGTGGTAAACCTCAAATTTGCTTAGGAATAACATCCTTAGACTCCACCACCACTAGAAGAGACTAGACACTCATAAAATAAACCTCACCGATTGACATGATATAAAATTGGTGATAAATTTTATGAACCCTCTAATTAATGATTCCATCCTATGCATCCTTGGTTTCATTTTCACTAATAAAGGAGAACCTAGTTCTGTCACCGTGGAAAACCAACATCCTTTGCCTGAAATACTCAATTTGGGATTGAACAATTCTTAAAGAATATATACCTAATATTACACCTTATAGAAAAATTTTATCAAACAATATATACCATTAGAAACTCACACCTCCACTAGTTATGTCACACTATCAACACGTTTGTATGATTATTGAGTCATATCTAGTGGGAGCCTCTATTTGAAAGGGTTTATCCAAGGGCTCAACCATTTTCACTATGATTCAAACAAGATATTTTGAAATAAAATTGCAAAATAATATTATGTATATCAATCCTACATATAATTTTTAAAATAAACATATCATACCTTGAATCTTTTTTAGAACCTCTGGGTCATAAATTTCAACCACCTATAGATTTCCCCGCCCTCGTCCTCCAGCTCCCTGAGTCAACCATTGATCTCTAATGTGTGGTGGTCATAAAAATTCATTGAGTATACCACCTATTCATATTCTATTATATTCTCTTCCACATCTTCTACCCAATAGAACTACCTATTCATGTCGATTTCTCTACCTTATTATCCAAACAATGGTTTCACTGTTAGTCATATAGTAGGAGAGGTAGTCTCTAGTGGAATATCCCTTAACATCACATGAGTAATTCCACATATCCTTAGCATGAATGGTTCCATCAAATAATCCCAAAAATATGATATCCATTTTAATATTACCTCATTCTAAAACAACCCACATTCTAGAACCTAAGATCGACATCACCTATGTGCTTCGGCGGTCTCTAGTCCTACTATCCCACTACCAGCCACCACAAGCTATGTAAATACATCCAAGAAACTCTAATGCATTGATACATGTTCTAGAATCCTAGAATATGTTCGAATTCATATAGGGATCACACTATATTATATGTCTCTATGAAGGTCTTAGTCAAAAGATTGATCCTTATTGAAATGTTGTTGAACCGTATCCATTGAGCACCTAGATATATTGGTAAACCTTGATGTTTACAAATCTATCATCATGATACACTACTGGAACTGATAAAGCTTCTGGATATATATATCCATTATTCATTTCTTCGTAGAACTCCACACTGAAAAGACATGATAATACTAATTTTTGTAGAGTTACCTTATCAAAAGGTGCAGTCACTAACATACATCATCATTCAGATGAGCCATAGAAATGGTTCACCACCATTAAAACCATCTGAAATGTTGGTGTCTTGACCAGATTTAAAAATCATGTCACCTCCCCAGGTCAGTCCTCAGCCACATTTGGGTTAGTCACACTTCAATACTGTAAGAATATCTGTCAATAAAACATTTGAATCATTCATGGACTATGCTCTTTATTAGACAGTACTGCGGTTTCCATATGCTAATATATTTGAAGAAGTATGGACCATGAACAACCTATATGTAACACATAGGATATTGGTCTCTATATTGATACCTAATCCTTGATACGATCATCTCCTTTATTGTAATGTAAAATCAAAACTGGCAGACAACATAGAGTCAAATTGAAATTAAACAGGATATACAATGGTCAATGAGTATGTCTAAGAGTTGAATCATAAAGGACATGGAAACCATAACACATTCCTATATTATTCATGTACCATTTTTTCCATTCAACCTATTTTATCATATATAGAGTTAAAAAGTAGTTGATCAAATTCCTGGTGTAAGGATATGTTGCCATCCACACAAACACTGGAGTCCCTATCGAAAAATGTTAACTCAAAATAGTTAACACCTTTTCCCCAAAGTAGTCTCACAAAATCTTATAATAAATTCGAAATGACACCTTTGATACCACTATATCATGACCCATCATAGGGGGTCAATTCCATGACTTCCCAATCCTACCTCCAATACTCATAGTGATAGAGACTATTGTCGAGTAGGAATATATCAAAAATAGGAGGCTTTAACCAATGTACTTGAACACACCCACACATCCCCATTCCCATTGGAATGCTCGAATGTAAAATCAACTGAACATCCTTGCATTGAAGAATAATAATTTCCACAAGAAGAGTTCAAAATGAATTAATGGTTTGAAAATTGTGACAAGAAAAATCCAAACATTATGATATTAAGAACAGGCCCACCAAAAATTAAAACTAGAACTTCTGTTAGGATATCATAGGAACACAGCGCCATATGTCATATCTCACTAATAACCATCTGGTTCTGGTTAGTCAGTGACTCTATCAAATGGTAGATCTTCTACAAGAGCCACAAAATGTGTGTCAAAAACCCATTCATGGGTGAGTATAACAATACACAATAGGGCACCCCAAACCCATAGAGAATACAACAATAGAATATAGTATTCTCTATATAGATTAATTTCTACAACACATACGACAATAATATGTTTTTTGTACTAAAACAATATGTATATTTTAAAATTATGTCACAACTTTAATTCCATAAACGTTTTTCATCGTAATGGTTCTGTAATACAATAATTCTAGAGAACACACTCTTGATTCTCAATGAACTGATTAAATAACTACGAGAGATTATTCTCATTAAGACTCCGCATATGACATACATAATGATGATTTGAAGAGATACGATACTCATATGACGATCACCCCAAATTCCATACATTATACCCAAAACATAATCTAGATTAACCCACTATGTAGATGATTGGAACCCCTGGAGTGTTGAAAAAATAGACAATAATATCATCACCTAGAGAATGAGGATGAATAGATGATCTCCCTAATGTCCAGATATATGGATTCTAATGATGATATTCATGATTCACTGCTAACTTTATATTTTTCCTATGTATAGGTGGTGATTCTATACTAACCCTTAGATAATTGATATGGTGAAATCACCCTAAAAAACATTTATATAAAACATAAGAGAAGTGATACAATAAATATTACAGGAGTACACAAAATGTAGTAGGGTTACATAATGTTCCCCTATAACCATGGATCCTACATGTGTAAAAGGCTAGAGTTCAGGTCAGTTTTTATGTAACAATGCTTATTATGTCCGCTACATGGATACTCTAGCCATGTAATGGTACACAGGTGTTCCCCTGAAAACAAGGATAATCCATGTCTGTGTGGGAGTACACCGTGTTTCTGTTCCCATGTACTGCATCCTGAGTCCATTAATCCTCTGATGTGCCTTTCTGTCAACTAGGGTGATGTCACACTCAATGTGAAAGGATCACACACCATGTAATGTTTAAATTTCTCCTGAAATAATAGTCGACACTAATTGAGACAGACATGAATTGTAAACCTATATTAAAATTTTTGTGATTCATGTTTTTCCTAAAATCATATTTAATTGTTTTACACACACCCTTACCATGTCCTCCAAGAAATATGAAAACGTTATTTGCTAAAAACAAAGGATAGGTTCCATCTAGACCACTATATAACCATTTTCCTGATTCTGTCCCATTGATTCATTCAGAAATTACATTGAAAATTTCCTTTTTGTTGCACTCTGATGAAAATGTGACCAGGGTACCAACATCATATGATCTACAACATCCTTTATCATCACAATTCCATAATTTCATTTTTATCCCATGTGCATGATTCTGAATCAATATGCTAAGAATTGGGTGTTCAATGTTTGATTTTACGGTATATGTCAAACCGTAAAATAATAAAGAAATCCCTTAATTAACAAAAACTTGTGGGTGAAAATTTGATAATAATCATAGGGAATGGACCTCAGTTGATGTACATGTCAACCTCAATTCACATCAATCTATAAAATAAACTAATAGTTTTCAATTTTATAATAATGAAATTATTCCAAAAATTTAGGTTAATGTAACCCATTCTCTGATACGTAAGATCTTTGGATAAATATATTTTTATTTGATTAAAAATACATATTACATACCATAAAAAATAATATAAAAACATCTTACATTCATTCTAGTCGATCCCTGATGAATTACCATGTTGTTTCTTTGTCATTGTAGAGATTATTCGATTCTATTCCATGTTGACCACCAATCCATGATCTAAAAGAATTTCACATAGGAGATATTATCCCACACTATATCAAAATATTCTACCATAATTTTTTTTATTTTTCAAAAAATGGAATCAAACAAACATTTTCTATTTAATTACATATTGGTCACTGCATCAATGATGTAAAATTAAAATAATTTTTTTAATTATTTTATCCATTTCATGTTCGTGATAATTTTTTCACTAACTCCCTACATTGACAAAAGTTATGTATCTTATAGGGTAAAATACATCTTTTGAACTCAATTTTACCCTCAGATTTATGATATGAGAAACCATTTATATGTTACTTTTATTTTTTCATGAATATTGTGCACACATGCTATTTAAATATATTTTACATATTTGAAGAATTTTTTTGGGAACATCAATTATCCAAAACACATGCCTTCTTAGATCTCTGTCTCAAAAAATAATCCATATAATATCCAAAAATTATAAATGTTTAATATAAATCATTACAAAAAATATATATAAATAATGATTCTAAGGGGGTGAACATTTCAATTATTTCCATTTGAAGAATGTAGGATGAGATTTCATCTTAGTCACAACAACATGGTATATAAATTTACATTTATTTCGAATCTAGTTTATAATTATATTTCTCTATTAAATAGCATTTTATATTTGGGGAGCACATTGTATTTTTCTATTTGAATATATGAAATTTCAATGTATCTGTCATCTTAATTATCTTATTTTCATAGATTTTAGAACATTGGCAATGTTTTCATAAAATGAAAACAACCTATTCATATCCATAACTTGGATACTTCATATTGTTTTTATGAATTCTTCCTTTTTTTTAATTATATAGGGTTTTCACTAGTTATAGAATCGACAATAGCTATTCACTTCATGATTTCTTCTATGTTCATCATAAAATGTATCTTCTTCCTGACAGTTTCACTGACATGAAATATGTTTCCATGAAACAAATTCTCCCACCACAAAATATTAATATTGAAATTTCATTAAAAAAATTTAATATTAAATAATAACACTTCATTTCCTTTATGAAACTATTTATACACACATATTAAATTCTGTTTCAACCCATAAAAAATTTGTGTTCATTAATTCCTACATGTCTTTTATAACAGTTTCTAAACCAATACCTCTAATTTTATATGACTGACCATTATTAGTGATCTTAAATATATAATTTCACTTCATTACATAATTAAAGAGAATTAATTCTATAGTCATGTTTAATTAGAATCCATTGCCTAATATCAAATGATGTTTCCTTCATAATGTATCGTGGAAACCATCAATAATAAAAGAAATCACAATTCCATTCACATTCACATTATATGAATTTGTATAATTATTATTCCTACCAACTAGGTTGGTTGTATGTTAAGACTATCAATATTAATGAGGCCTAATGTTTCACAACATCCATAAAACTCTTCTATTATTTTTAATTTGTTCGAAAATATTATTATTGAATTTGAAGAATAATTTGGAAAAAATCAATTTTGAGTGGGAGTACTCCCAAAAAAATGTTTTTTTAAATAAAATATAGACTCATAATGATGTTGGTAATTAAAAAATATATTTTTTATAATTTTACAAAACCACTATAGTCCCAAAAATATCCCAAAAATAATAATACATACATTTAAAAATAGCTTGTTGTCAAAATTTCATCAAATTCATTTCCTGCACCCTTTATTCATTAATCAGGCTTCAATACTTTCTTAAAAACACTTAGTTTAATACTAAACGTCCTTATATAATATATAAATATTTATACCCATTTTCAAATTACTATTATAATTATCATAGTTTCTGTATCACTACTTTAAAAAAATTCTTGAAATCATTAAATCATATGGTTTTTTCATAATAATTAAATTATTCTTCCATAACACTTAGTCAATAATTATATTAGAACATTAAAAATATTTTTCATTCCTTGAATATGATATTTTTTTGGAGAACATGAATCATAAAAATTCGTGAGACTTTATCTTCATTCATATTATTCTTCCATTAGATTTCTACAACATGATTTATAGAATTATTAAAAAATACATGATGTTGACTAATACATATTCATAATTGATCCATTTTTTAATAGTTTAAATATCCTTATCTTTTTCATTATCCTACACTTCAATTTCAATATACTACTTTTATTCATCAAAAAAATATTTAATTTTTCCATCCCATTAGTCAATTATAACTATCTTTCAATATTTTTTTATCATTTCTGATAAATAACTAATCATTACTCTATAATTTTTTTTCTCTATTTCCATTTTAGAAATATTAAATATCAACCCTTTGAGTAAAAATTTAATTATAACATCTACATATATATATTCCATAAATTCATTATTGTGTCTCCAAAATCATGTGATTTCAACATTCACAATACTTGTAACTAACAACCATTCAAATCCTTCACTATATTTTTCAAAAACATTATTATCCACAATCATTGTCTTCACAAAAATATAAAAAGTAACTATTAAAAATTAGATAAATTCAAAAAATTTCTTTTTGAATAATAGAATTATACTTTTTTCATCATGTATCTTCTTATATTATCATCTATATATCGAGTCTCTATGTTTCTTAATCATTATACATTGGATAGTTTAAAAAAATATCTACTACCATTATAGTTTCATCATTTTTATGGGAATTTTTTATTAAATATACATTTTCTGTTATATAATTATTTTTGGATAATTATAAAGGGACTATAAAATATAACCATAATATGTTAATCCAAACATAATGTTATGGATTTATCTTAATATTATTTATAACTTTTCATGTTTCTAATGTGTTCAATGAAATTTCCATAATATCATGGTTCTTCATAATCAATACATGTTCCTTCCATATTTCATGATCAATAATAATGATATTAATATAATATAATATATATATATACCTTGATTAAGTTCATTGAGTGTCATCACTATTTAATTAAACTTGTCAGTAATGATATTTATTATCTTCTCACAAACCATAGTTTCATCAAAATTATCACTAAAGCCACCAATTATTGTAAAAATATTATATACTCTTTTAAAAAAGTAATACACAGTTTCAATATATTTAATCATGCTATCTTCATATATTAATAACTAATATGGAGTAAAAGATTTCTTCACATTGATATCGCATTTATAAATTATCTCTAGTTTATAAAAAATTATTTTTTTCTATCTTTATACCATTAACCATGAAAAAATAAATATATTAAATTAAAAATAATAGAATTCCATGAATGACCATAATTTTAATGATTATTTATATTTACAAGAATTATACCAATACCTTTTGTATGTAGAATAAATCAATGGCTGTTTTCTCCAAGATATTTAAACTAATCAGTAGGTGATATGACGGAAACAATCTCCCTGAATGTAATAATTTATTCGATAAACAATTTTAATCCACATTTTGTCGACAAAATTCATGCTTTCATGTTAAAAAACATTTAATTTGAGACAAAATCATTATTCCTTGTAGTAGTGTTTATTTAATTAACACAAACACCAATTGGGATAATTATATTTAATAGAATAAACATCAAATATATGATCTGTAGAGAATGGACTATTTAATTTATTACAATTATAGTATTAAAAGTCATGGGGATGTTCACTTTTAGGGGATTCAAATTGGTGAATAATATTCAATTTTTCCTTATTAATTTTTTTTGAAAAATAACTCTCTATTATAGGTTAGAGATAGAAATATCACTGATTTATGTACACATACACACATCGGAAGGAAATAAATATTGAAAACTCTATGTTGTGGATTTCTATAGAAATAAAGAACCTAATAATTGGAATGATATAAAATCACTTAGAACTATAATAAAATAATCATTGCACATAAAAAATATTTGGGAAAATCATTTAATCATGATATAAGAATATATCAGTGTAGTCTCATTACTCAATAAGCAATGTTCATGTATTACTGAGGAAAATATTATCCTTCTACTCTGATGATTTTATCCTAAAAATACACTATTTCCCCATCCCCTATTTTCTATGAATGACATGTCTAATCTATTATTATTAACTATAGTTCACAATTATTATGATCACACATAATCTTGTTATACAGACACTGTATATTCTTATAGTTCATTTCCATTAACTGTTGAATGTTTTCTTATTCATACCAACATTTAACAACAGAAAACACTTATTACCTCTCTAGAGTAATCTACTTCATTATCCATTTATACACTACTATAGTATATTTAGTTATTCTATTACAAAATTGTCTTCTCATTTCTACATTTCCATGTATTCAAGACCCAATTTTGTTTATCATGATCACAATGACTATTTTCTTATTTTGAATCATATTATCAAATTAAATTTATTGCAAAAAATCCTCTAACACATCTAAATTCATTTCACAAATACCGACACTTAATATTCTCTTGTTTCCATCATTGTATCTATCCATATGAAATCAAACATAGTTTTGGGAGTGATTGGATCCTTCATAACATGACCAACCAATTTGTTAAAAATATAATGAAACATTATATTTATTATCATTGAAAAAAACCATTTTATGATATGATAATATTCTATAATTAATGAATCCAAACTCCAATTATGACATTTATTATAGGAAATATCAACTTAGGTAACATCAATTAGAACACTATTGATGATAAAACCATTAGAGGGAGGGGGTGAATTAGTGAATTGATAATTATTTTTTGAATGAGGGTATTACTCTATCACCTTAAGGAATATATAATAATATACCTGCATTTCCCATCAATTATATATTAATGATATAAATGAAAAAAAGTATTTTACATGTTTTATACACATAGTTCTATGTCTAAGAAATATTAATGGGAATGTGCATCTGTACCAAATTCACTAAAATATTACAACCGAAAGAATATTCTGGATTTGTGTCACTAACACTCATACTTATCTACCTCAGAAAAATGGAGAACTCATTTATATACATCAATAAGGAAATAATTTATTATTATATTGAATCATCCTTCACTCTTGTAATACTGATAAAAACATTCACTGACATTAGTGTTTTTCTTCGTCACAGTGATATCAATCTTCAGAGAAGATTGGACCATTGAAACTAAACATCAAACATATAGATAAGATAAAATATAATACCTATGTAAATCCCTCAAAAACACTCTATATATCCCCGTTATGCATTTTATGTTTTTACATCAATATACTCCCATCAAAACAATATAGGGATATTTGGAATAACCTGATAAACTACACTCTACAACATTAGGATAATGACCTATTGCATAGCGCCAACATATCTATGGTGGGGAATTCATCACTATGGTGAAGTGTCACCTTTTTTATAGAATTCAGAATGGTGACTTTTCACTATGGCGTATTTATCCTCCCTGTGGAAAGGAAAACTATACTATGGTGCATATACATTATTCATGAATAGATCCACTTTTCTCAAATGCATAACTCCTTAACTACATTATCAAAAAAATCAGGTATGAACATAAAACTTCACTAATTACCAAATAAAGATAAGTCATAATCATGACATCTATGAGATAATTAACTATAGAATATGATTTCTCACAACTTTTCTTTTTCCATTTTTTGGCATTCCCTATCACAAACTCAAGCTGTGGTACTGAAAAATTCATGTTCGTAGAGGTTTTTATATAATCATTCAAGTAATATAATTGAATCCTATAATCAATAAATGAGAAAATCCTATGATTCTATTGATTTGGGACACTCAACAACACACATTGTTGTTGTGGTGTGGAAAAAACCTCATTCAACAATTCTATGAAGGTTCCCCATATGATAAAGTGTGAAAATACTGAATACTCATGTTTCATCCAAAAATAATGAATCTCACTCATGATTGTGGCCACCATAGCTACAGTGCATCATGAAAACCATGATTCCCACATCAGATGTGAATATTAAAATCTAGCTACATATAATATTCCATGATCAATTGAATATGTAGTATATAATAATGAGTTCTAATCTCAACCTCTGCTGTGAAACCACCAAATTACATAGACCACTTCCTACATGATATCACCACTACATCGTTGAACCCTTCCTAATTCAAATACATGGGGGCCCACCTACCCAATTTTCTTCCTTCAAGATCCATTTTGTCTTGAAGGCATATATGGTTCTCCTATTTGGATAATCATACACCCATATATTTGGGGTTAAGTTAGTGGAGCTCTATAGTCATGGATTGAATTAATTTTCATATCCACAATCATGATTGTGGAATAGTCATCAGACTTGAAAATGACCAATCCTCCACAAATATCTACCTATATTTTTAGTATAAACAATACACCATATACAAACCTTAAAAATGATTTTCCCAAAAAATAATCCATTGGGTTTGTTGAAAATAATAAAAATACTCAATCAAAAAATAAATTCAATATGAAAATAAATAAGATAATCTTCCTCATTATAAGCCCATATGAGTTAATATTATGTGAAGATTATGAACTGAATGTAAATATCATTATGATCAACGTTAAATTAATTCATCCATAGTACAAAATCACACACGCAGTATTTTACATTAATAATTTCTCCCAATCATGATGATTTTTTCAATTCTTGTTCAATAGAAAAATAAATTTCCATAATTTATAAAGTTAATATTACCTCCACCTTATGATCAATTTCTCCCATGCCAAAATCTAATTTGATATTTAATCCCCCATTTAAAAAAATCAAAGCATTTACTAATCTAAAATGATATGAAAATGATCTTATAAATCAAATTAATTGAGGATATAAAACATATTTTAAATACGAATGAATATATGCGAAGTCAGGTTTAACTCAAAATAAATTATTTCTATGGAAATGGTTGGACTCTAGGATCTAGCCAATTTATTTTAAATTTTAAATTGGGTTATTATTTTTATACATATTAAAATATTGAACATGAGTTTACACATACTCTAGAACCAAAAATATTAACTACACTTTTCCATTCATGATTCAAATTTTTTCCAATGATCTATTTCTCTGAATGTAGAATATGATATTTTCTACGATTTATCAGTCTTTATTTGAAAAAATATTTGAAATAGGAGAAGATACCTTAACCTCATAATAATTTTCTTTTTTTTATATCAAAAAATAGGATCATGATAGAGTGAAAAAAGTTATTTGGATTTTATGGCGCCCAATGATACATCATAATAATTTGTCATTAAATAAATTAACTCCCATAATTAGAGGAAACCTATGAAATTAATTTTTAATCATCTACTAAACCAAACTAAATGGATTTAGTGAATTCCACTGAATTCATTTGAGAATATTTGAAATTGACTAACCCAAACTCTATTGTATGATTTATTTTTCCGTGATTTACAATCAAATTTTTCAGGTGGAGATCTATTCAATCACCCTAAAACCTAGAAGATTCACAGGAAACAAATAATATATCAAATTGCGTGGTTGTAGAATAGAGAATACATCCATTTATTTTATGATATATGGTCACCATGACCTTGTCTACCATCTTTTCATCGGATAATTCTACTCTAATCTCTATTAGAGTTTTCATGGGCCTTTCTTCTCCCATATAAAATATCCTAAAAAACCCTTGATATATATGGGTTCTGATATAAATATCTCATTCACTCATTGAGTGACCAGTGGACTAATGAAAAATTAAATTTCACTATTTTGATATATATCAAATTCCAAGATCATGAGTTCTAAAATTTATTGCATTAGGATTCATCCAAGCCTCCAAAAATTATTTCATAAAAAGAGATAATAACAATATATGAGTAATCAATTTCATGATTGGTGTATATGTTATTATTATAAACTCATCTTTGAATTCAATGATTCCTTATACATTGGACATTCTTATACTTCCACAATATGAGTTATTTTCTTGAATCAATACTTGGACTTATTATAGAGGAGCTCTATTTCTTCATCATTATCAATATAAAACCTATTTAGTTTCCCAATATAAAATAGTTCTATATAATAAATATTCATAATGTTATATTTTAAATCCATTTTAATTATTTTTCATGCCTTATGAATTTTTGTGTATTGAAATAAATGAATATTTTGATGTCATAAATAGGGTTCATATGTCTAATAAACATCAATTCCTTCAATTTTACAATACTCCTTACACAGAATAAATGGTTTCTTTTAAAGCACGGGGCCAAATTATTTTAGTATATCTCAAAACACCCATTTGGATCCATGTATATTCCTATCATATAGACTTGTAAAAAATTACCATATTCTATTTCTATCTATTTGATCAAACTCTTTGTTCATGGCCTTAATTCAACTCTCAACATATTTAAAAAAATTAAAATACTTTGGCACTTCCAAATATAATAATGGAATCTACTAGTGCGAATTCATTATTCTGGTTGGGAATAATCTTAATTGATCTCAAAAAATATAACTTTTAGTGATTTCATTTCTGATTGGCTTTCTCTATGTGAAAGCTATAAATCCTGGGATTTTATGACAATCTATGTATTTAAAATACATATATTCATTCCTTATAAATCCCTAGAAAACTATAATTCATCATCACTATAATATTCTGAAATGTTTAACCTTTCATAAATAATAAAATCTTATGTTAATATTTTTTTTCATCTAAAACCAAACTAACATAATAACTCTCAAAAAAATTGGTAAAAAAAATTTATAACAATGATAATCATTATAATTAAATTAATATCCATCAAATATGATTTAATTTCAATAATCATAACTTTTATTTATTATTACTTAATGATAATATAATAGCATCTTTTATACACTCAGATGTAGTTCAAATTAGTTTTATTATCATACCACATTTCATATAGATATATCCATTTTTACACATTTCAAATCTCTATTGGATATGTAAATTACTTTAAGAGCAACATCCTTCAAATATAATTCTAGAATATATTTTTCAATCAACATTGTTTGATACATGATATTTATTATGGGATTTTTTCTTTCCACTACCCAATTGTTCATTAGGTACCGAAAGATGATACCAAATGTCGAATTCCTAAATTTTTAATATATTATTTTATAAGATGTTTTTTTAGTTTGGTCTCATTTTCAGTTAACAACTTTTTAATCCTCACACAAAGCCTCATTTAATCTATTCTCATATATAATGTGATAGGCCTATGAACAAAAGTATTTTGTGTAATGGGTATAATTCTGTTACTTTTTCTTAATTTATCTATACATAGAACATAATACCTACATCCATCCAAAAATTTGGGTGAAATTTGCCCACAAACATCTACATGAATAAGATAATGTAACCATGATTCCATTATATATTTTTTTGGCTTATATGACAATTGTATAATATTTCAATCTGGACATGAATCTCATACATGATTATTATCATTTATGACATAGGTAATGTAACAATCTCTATTTTTCTATACCATCCTCTCTAAAGTTTATCGGTATAAATTATTGATCCATATATGCCATAACCTATTATCCCCTTCTATGAAAATCATTTAAAATTTTTCTACATTGAAAATATATAGTTTCCATATGACTCATTTCACCTATGGAAGATGTTGTAATATTTATCTTTGACAGTACAAAACATTTTACTAAACTCCATCACATTTACATTTTTACTCAATTGGATGAAACTGAGAAGATTATGTCATTTCAAATCATTCAATAGAATTTCAATTCCCCTAATTTATTTTCCTCTTATATGGGAGTATTTGGAATTCTAAGTCATAATAACATAATCATTCTTAAAATGAAAATTTACATCTCTATCATACATAATGTTCACAATATTGCGTTCATTTTTAGTCACCTGTGACCAATACATATTTTCCACAAGAAAATAACTTTATATATCAATTGAACTCAAGGAAATTGCGGGAACATTATACTTCTCCAAACTCCACTTAATTTCTGTTGATATTGATAATTGTATATTCTTAGTAGATATATCTCTGGGGTATTATTCTTCTTAGAAGAATGAAAACACGGATTATGTTTTAATATTATTGGGTGAATGTTCCAGTTTTTATTCATGTACATCAATGAATTCACAAGGAAAACTTTTTATTATTGTGGTATGGTAATTTGAATTATTACCAAATTCATACAAAAAAATATATTTTAATATCAAAAAATATTAAAAAAATTTCATGCTAGTTTGGATTGATGTTTCTCGAGGAAGGACTTTCTTGCAATAGAAGAGAAATATTAATTTTTTTTCCAACATTACAAAAAAATATAACTATTGATGCATTCAAAATTTTATGGCCTTATGGTTAGTTTCAGTTCCTGTGTTTCAAATATCCACCTTTTCCCAGTGGGTTAGAGTTTGTTGGTTTTAAGATAATCACATATTTTTATCTATATTTGAAAAGTATAACGTGATTGACATGCATGCATTCCTCCTCATGAACTCCATTGGATTGAATTGATGATGATGAAAATATATTTCATGTCATCATTTTGTATGTCATTATGAATTCTTGATACAAAATACTTAAACACCAATTCATAACTTCTTCATCCATATCTATAGTTAATTTTACACTAATATTGATAATTTTATCTAAAATGTCTATGATAAGGTGTTTTTGTTAAATGAAATGATTTAGTTAAAAATCCTTCCATAAAATTTATGATTGTACAAATATGAGTTCGTAATTCTCTAACATCAACTCTATCTTTTACACTTATTTTTATTTCCTGTAGAGATTTGGATCCTGAATCATTTAATTTTTTTTCTTAGTATTTTCTCTTCATATATATTTTAATTGAAGTGATACGCCATGTTCAACATATAAATCTACTGTTAAAAAAATCATTTATTCCCACATTCAATATCATCATGTATTGGTTATTTTTTAATATCCACAAAATCTACATTGTCATTTTAATTTTCAACTTCATCCACATGATCTTCCCCAAAAATATCATCCTCTATATAAAGAATATTAATTATTTTGATGGACCTAGATTGGGAATTCTTTAAGGATTATTTTTTAATCATCATGGGAGGCTTATCTTCCCTAACGTCTTTAGCATAGTACATTGGAAATTTAGTTTCAATATGTACCACAGTTACTCACTTGATACATGAAAAGAGATTCTTACCCTTAACCTGACATTTCTTATTTTATGATTAATGTAATATAATGACATAGCCACCTCAACTTAGTCAACATATGATTTTCCCCTGACTAAAAGTTTATTGTTGAAATTAAAATCCACTGAAAGAGTGATTTCATTTATTATTGATTCATTTTATTTTCTTTATCATTTCAAGGTAAACTAGACATATATGGATCTGATCATGATATATTACTTTTTGATAATTCTCTTATAGAACTAAAACATTGAATTGAAACTAGGGGAGTCTTCCTCTGATTATCTTCACGATCTTTTCATATTTGATAAGCTCACTGGAATGATGAATATCTCTAACAGTAACATTTAAATGACAAATATGCATCAAACATCCCATTTTAATTCATTATCATATATCTATATTTATACTATAGAACCTATATCTTGAATATTTAAAGATTCATATCCATTTCATAAATATCTAAAATCCATTTCAACAAAATATTAGAGAATTTTTATGAAATTAACTTTATTATAATGTGATTGTAATGATCACCTATGAAAGAATTATTCTCTTCGTAATCCACATTAAATTCTGGATGATGTATTTACATCAGGTAACTACATTCAATTTTTTATGCAATTTCATAATGGGCTATTGTGTAAACATCTATTCCCATGGATCTAGAGTAACAGGATATCCAAATATTCCACATCTAAAAATTATTACCTTCCATGATGAAAATGACTTTATTCTGTAAATATCTTCCCATTATTCCCAAATATAATATTAATTAACATCCCTTTAACACAACTTCTTATAATCCTATACATGATAACCCCATTAGAGTTGAGGTAGGGGTGAATAAGGGGAAATATAATACATTCCTAAATGATGATATTGTTCATTCTCATGGATGGACATGAAAAAATCATTATACCGTTTTACCTCAATTAGAGATTGGATGTAAAATAATTAATTTATTTTACATGGTTCACCCAGAATTGGATACATCCAAGTGTAACATACAAATATGTACCTATGCTCCAAAATCACTAAAGTGGTAGTACTCAATGTATTATTTATTGCAGTCTCACTGATCCACATTGTTTGGAAACACAGTAAATTTGACAACTCACTGGTATCCTTTAACAATAAACTCAATACCTCATCTACTAAATCCAAATTCCCACAAGATTGATATCAATATACTAAGACATTGGTGTTTCTAATTTTTATAGTGACTTAGACATATATATTTGTTAGGACTCCTAAAATAACTCCTTCTTCAACCTTGAAACCTCTAGATGATATAAGAAACAATAACTCTAGAAATACTTCCAGAAAACTCACTATAAAACTATATCACAAACACTATGGTATCAATTTTCTGTAATAAACTACATATTGTTCACCTTTCACTATGTCTCTTTAATCCTCCACGCATCATGTACAACAGAGCTTCAAAATATAGAATATCTTATTGACCAGATCAATTTTTCCCACATATATATCATTTAAAAGATCAATTAAAATATTTGGAATGGTCTTATAATGCACATTGACCACCCAAGATGGTTGTGATTTGTTCATTACTGATATTCAATTGCCTCATACTGAATAATAGAACCGCCATATTTTCTACTTCATATTCCAATCAATATACATTTTATAGAAAAAAGGTTAAATTTATAAATTCCTATCCCATGGGGATATGATGTGTCAATTAGTACTCCGATATGGAGACCTATAATCTAGAAAATCAAAAATTAAATACATTTACCAATTTGAGACACACCACATCAGAAAACCCATATAGGGAATATAAAAAAATCCATTGAAAGATACAAGGGGGTATAACCAATTTTTATGGCTTGCACCCCAGAAATACAATAATGGAACTGAAAAGAAAAAAAATAAAACTATATATTATTATAACAACAAATTCACGTTGTATATAAAAAGTACACATCTTTTTTGGAACACATAAAACATTTCACATATATACATCCAAAAACCGTATTAGATTGGAGACGTTTCAAATAAGGAAACATAAATTGTACTACATAAGAGTGGTATATTATCTCCCGCTAGGGTCATCATGTATTGGACCCTTCATAGACACATCATATTACTAAATATCTTTATAATATATTGAAGGAATCATAATAACCGGTGATCTCATATTCTTAGTAAGGATAATCAATAGAGACATGTAAGAATAAACATGATCTTAAGAGTATGAGAATGTGATTATAACATAAGAAGACCATTCCCTGCATTATAGTGATCATAAAAATGAATCATATAAAAAATATTAGTAGTAAATATGAAATTTACCATAAGGAAATAAATAACATAATACAAAAAATCATAACATATGTTTAATTTAAGGAATTGTGGAGTACACATCAATGCATAACATAATGAACATTATTATGTAAAAAAGGACCAAAATTTAAGCTAAGTACCTTCAATCAGGACCTCAGATTGACTTATGGACATGAAACCAGGTCCACTCATAATGCTATGAACATGCAATAAAAGTCACACATAAAATTATGATTATGTAATCGTGTTCATGCATAACTTATGGACCTGAAAATCGGATCATTCATAAAATTTTGAACATATAATCAGGTTCCCGCATAACATTATGAACACATAATATGGTTCATTCATAACATTGTAAACACATATCCATGTTCATCTATAAACATATGGACAAGAAATTGGGTCCATGCATAATACCATGAACATTAAATCTGGTTCACGCGTTGTAGTTAAAATCATGATTCATCCATTGTAACTTAATGAAATGGAGGGAGGTATTGGAACCACCCATCATATAATAACTAATAAAACCTGTTCTACAAGAAAATCAAACTTATATCATGACCCATGATAAGTTTTGATCACACATTCATTTCATGGTGTTTTATTAAATTGAATTGTGTATTTAGTTGATCAATCTTCCCAATTTTGAAACGTATTGATTTGTTTAATGTTTTATGGTAGGAATAAGTGAATTTATAAAAATGAAATGAATGATAAAATTAAATGCATCTAAAATATAGTTTGCTTCATGAGATTCGCTCAAATCATGACACCAGATTTATGAAGATGATTTTTATCTAGAAACCTGGAGAAGAATAGTTTAATGTCCTATATTCAGTTTACCTACAGTGAGTTATTAAAAAAAATTTCCTCCCCATGAATGTGTTGAAAAAATGACATGTTCTGAAATAAAATTACACATAATTTATTCCTATTACATGGTGATAAAAAATTCAAGATATGTTTTTGAAGTAGTTACCCTTCAATTTTCTATTCATATACATTGATGGATTAAAAGATGTTAAATTATATTACACATCATGTAAGTGTTAGAGAGTAGAAAATTAATGAGGTTTTGGATAAGTTATTAAAAAAATTAAATCTAAATATACACCCTTGGAATCTCCATGGATTTATTTTAGAGTAACACTTGGATGAGGGGGCACTGCTGGAGATATGCACCATATTAGAGCCCTACAACTGTCTCATTTTGTATGGGTTTATTTTAACATATTTTCTACCCCCACTCAGTGTTAGTATGGGAGTGTGATTTATTTGTGTCATGGTCTGTAAGATGAATGATAATTATATTCATGTGATATTTTTAATTTTATTTCAATTGATGTTTTTATTTCAATTTTTTCATTAATTTTATCGTTTTCCAGATTGCATCGTGCATTACCATTTAGAGAGTGGTTATAGATTGGGTTTAAGTTATTTCCTTTTTGAGCATGATCATTGCCAAAATTGATTCAACATATTTATTTTAATATGTGATATTGGGTTAATAATTTTTCCAAGATCATTGGATATCTCTCAAGCATATGATTAAATATAGTTTTGGGTTTCCCATTTTTGTAATTTAATGTAAATAACCCTAAAAATGAATATCATAAGATGTATATCATTCATCATGAAAATTGTACATGTTTGGACCTAGTTTAGATAATTTAATAACACATAATTAATTAATTCATACCTCATTATCCTATGAACTGAGATTCATTTCATCTAAGAACAAATTTTAAATTTTCTTCTTCAACATTATAAATAAATGACATGACCATATTTCAATATTTTATTTCATCAAATAAACATTACATAATTTTTTATTTTATTAAATTTACAATTTCTCAAATCCTATATCAGTGGGTTTAACCTCATAATGGATATTCATTTACATCTATATGTTTTAGTGGTTTTTCATTTTTTAACTATAAATTATTAAATTTGGTAACCGAGTGGTAATTAATGATTCCTATGGGGATATAAACCAAAAAAATAGATCATATCATAACACCTGAAATGAATAGTGTATCATGAAAATTTAATCATATCATATCCTATGGAAAATAAATATGTTTCATAATCATTTAATCCTAGCAGAACATATGAAAGGAAATGTGTTAATATGAATTTATCATGGCATAAAATATTGGAGAGAAAAATGTTTTATTAGAATATAACCCATAGATGAATTATTAGTATCATAAACCAATAACCCATGACAGATAAATGAGTTTTAATTAATATTATATCATAAAATAGAAATCATTCAGGGAATGAATATGACTAGAACCATTGAATCATTTCCTTGAAAGTTATGAGTAACATCAACATATGTCATCATAGATGGAAAATAATTTTGAAATATATTTTTAAAATATATTTTAAAAAATAGTATTTCTTGTTTGAATGTATTCTATTTAAAACATAAATATTTTTGAAACCCATTTTATTGAAAATTAACATTAAAATATATCAGGAATGATTTGAAAACATTTTGGAATAAATTTTCATTAAAACCATGAAAATAAAGCTTGTAATCGTTTGGGAAGACATTTTCCTAGAAATCATATAAATGAATATTGAAAATTATTTGAAAATAATTTCATTAAAAATAATTCTATAACATATAAATATGACTTCATAAATTTTAAAATACTATTTAATGATATTGATTTTTTACAACATTTTCCTTTAAATATTGTTTTGAAATCATTAAATGAAATACTTTATTACCTAAAAACATATTTAAAAACCCATTTTATTTAGAGCCACATATAAAAAATAAGTTTTCAGAATATTAAAAAAAATCTTTAATTAAAAATAATTATGTTAATATAAAATTTAATCTTCCAGGAAATGGTGGTCATGATTATGAGTGTGTCCGTACCTGTAGAAAATTCCTTTTTTACCTTAAATGTTTGGAAAAGTGTATTCATTGGAGTAAGAAAATAATATTCCTTATAAAAATGTTTTGTAAAATAAAAATCATGGGTAAGAATTTAATTTAACATCATATTATCTAATTAAATTAATCTTTTGAATCATTATTTGAAATAATGGTGTTCCAAAAACATAGATTTTCAACTGAATAGAGAGGTAAATTCAGATTCTCAGAAAAATAATTTATTAATCATCATAATTCAAAAAGAGTGTAAAATTGTACCATTACATTTATATAAAATAATTATACATAGGACATGAAATTAATGAGTGTTTTATTAATATGGATCATAAAATTTCAACAAAGGAAATATAATTATAAACCATCTCGATAAAAAATGAGACCGTAACAACAAAATGTTACCATTTTAGTAACTTTAATTCATAATAGAAGGAATGAAATTACCTAAAGATTAATATATCATGATAATAATTATATATATGATATAACATGTCAAAATAAGTATATACACCTTATATAATAATATATATTCCTTAAATATCACGTGCCTCAAAGAAGGTAATTTGAGAAAGACTTACTTAACTGATTTGGTAACTTTTGAAACATTACTAAAATTAAATAATTGTCATAAAATGGATATTTCAATGCACATTACAATAATTATTATAATAATAAAATATATCAATTTTATATACACACACCACAAATGTAAAATGTGCGTTGACTATTTCATGTATCTAACATAAATAAAAAACATTGATTAAATCCCCTTACCTTGTGTCTTGACTCGCCTCGAACTCATACATTCATCCAGTATAATGAATATAATTTTATTATAAATGTATCACTGAACCATAATCATATATATAATACCATATATGGTTATATTATAACTTTATATTAAATATCTGTTAACAATTTTATGTTACAGTTTCACATTGAGTAATATCTGAAATGTTCATCACATTTTTCTTAATGTATATATCTTTCGTCATTATACTTATTCCAAGAATTATAGAATGAATAAATGGTATAAATTTCATATATATTCAGTACATGGGTATTATAATAATCAATATAATATTTCACTATGAAATGGAATACACCATTTGTGGAGACGGTTTTTTGTAGTACGCATGAATGATGTTTCTATATTGTTGTTATATTAAAAGATATAAATAAAATAACACATATGTGTATTTGTATATAATACAATTAATGTAACGTTATTATGTCATATATAACATATAACTTCATGAAACTCATCCTTAATACATTCCATGTAGTGTGTGACCAATTCACATCCTTTTGAGGGGGCAGTTGTCCACACTAACTCAAAAAAATTATCATATTAACCAAAAATGGAATGTATAAAAATATGTGTTGTAATAAAATTATATAATATAAAAGACCTAATAATTACCCCATAAAACATATAAAAATATAATTTGAATCATAATTCTGATCTATGAAAGTTGGAAAAGAAAAAATGAACAATCGTCATTCGGTGACGTGGTAGTTCATCATACACATAAACAGTATGTTTGTTACCCATTGTTTGGAAGTGTGTGTAAGTGTAGGTAGAACCTTTATCAATAAATCAAATAAATATATTTTGGATGATATTTAAATTTTATAATCATGGAATACAAGTATAGGCATTGGTGGAGAATGAAAATATTACCAACTTTCTTGATGAATGTTATAACCTCTTATTCGGGTGAGTCCTTTTGGTTTTCCTCAATTGGATTCCTTGGATTTTTATCTAAAAAAGGGAGAATTTAATGAATTAGTGAAGGATTTATGGTAGTGTATTTTGAAGATCCTTTCCAAACAATTTTTTTCATATTTTTTATAAATTGGGAGATATTGTGGGTTTTTATATTGATTATTATGGACTCACTTTATATTTTTCTGAAATTAAGTTAGGTGTATCGATATTTTTTCCTAAAAAAATACCTCCAAAACTAACTTAACTCAAGAATGTTAGTTTTTTGATAGAATAATTTTCCTAAAATGGGTGTTCGAAAAGTGTCTAGGTCATTTTACCTCTATGAATATGGTTTATTACATTATTATAAAAATAATTTTATTTTGAAATAAATTTTTTATAAAAGTAAAAAATATTAATTGAAATTCCATTCTCCATTAAAATATATTGAACTTACATTATAAATATAATAATTTTTATGAAAAATATTAAAAAATTTCTTATCTTATGCACAAAAAATCTACTTGATGAACATAAAATATATTTTTTTGAATATATTAAATATAAATTTCATTAATTACATTCACCAGTATTAATTAATTTAATTTATTAGTATAAAATTCTTATATGATCATAAATTTTTTTTACAAAATATTCCCCTTTAATTCAATTGTTTCATATATATATTTAAAAATAATTCTCAACCAATTAACTAAACCATTTGTTTTCATTTTTATTTAATCATATTCATAATCACTAAAATAATGTATAATATATATCGTTTAATATTATATAATAATAATTTTAATAAAATACTATTGTTCAGTAACAGTTGGTCTTGCATGTAAATAAGACATCATGGAATGACAATCTTGCATGTGATGTATATTTTCCTTAGTATTAATTATAGATCATGATATATTTTATGATGTGTGTATCACAACATTAACTTGGTGTTTTAATAAATCAAATGAAACACAGTGATTTAATATTAAAAAAATTCATTGTTTCATGAAATGAAAAATAACAAAAATATTAAATGATTTTGAAAAAAATATTTCACAAAATCTTGATGTGTTACATTATACCCCCCTTAAAACGAATATATTCATTTAAATTATTCTATGTTATCGGAGGATTAATAAATGAATGTTTCATTCATAGAAACACACATCATAAAAATGAATAGTAAAATATCATTTAAAAATGGAATATTGGAAAAATAATTGTTACAAAATTTAATATATAACTAGGCTTCCATATAGAAGACCTTTTTTGGGAAACTAAAAAATTGATATGGTCGAGAAATATAACTATCATGCTCTAATGGAGGGCTAAACAAAAAACGATTAGGATAATGTTAACAATTAGAAATACATAAACTAGTGATGATCTAAGGGGCTATATGATTCACCCGAAACTAAGGTACCAAGATAACATTTTTTCATGATCATTTTTTCTAATGTTCATAAATTTTCATGAAAAGATATACTTGCATGATTTTTGGAAAACCTCACCCTTTGTTGTTCCTTGATATACATTACATCATTCTCTAAAAAGGATGGTGAATATTACATTCTTGAAGTAATAACCTATCATGAGGTCCCTAAAATTACATCTCTTGTTTCATCAGTTATCATATACAAAAAGTATATAGAATAGTTTTTCCAATATGAAAATATCCTCATGTGGTAAGATAATAATTTAATCTCCCAGACATCATCCATTGTTTAACTTAACTATTCTTTAATCGTTAACCTTATAAAAATTATGAATATTTAAAACCATAAATTTTGAATGAAATTAATAAAATCAACATTACATTGATCCCCCATATATCACAATGTGTATCTTGGTTTTCACATTATGTACATGTGATTATCTATTCTCTAAATCTACTTGAAACAGGCTAATAACATGAATTATAGTAATCCTTTTTCAGGACATGAATTATTCTTTATTCCATAGGTTATTTGATATATTACATTAATTCATGAAGTTTTAAACATCATCCATGACGATATAAATCCCATAGCCAAAAAGTCCTTATTGTTTTATACAGTTATTGATATTATCCACTTTATATTATCCAGATCAATCATCTCTTAATGCATATAAACATAATTTTCTCACCATATAGAGCACAAAAAGAGTCACCCTCCCTCAATCAAAATATCACTTTTATAAGTCGTTATTGTGATTCCACATATCCTTTTCCATCCATGATCAAAAACAAACATCGAAAATACTTATATTTTCAAGAATCATATAAAAGAATCTATTAATTCCGAAAATATACACTTTATTCATCCAACATTTTTCATAATCCATTACTCATGCTTCATCAAATTAGTCATTAATACATCTCTACTAAATTATAAAATATTATCCATGTTTTATGGTTCCTGAACATTAATCAATTATTTTTTCTTTTATTTAATCTAAAAAATAATAAAATAACATTACATACCATTCAGAAGTCATTTTTATTCTCTTTGCCTTTAGAAGTATAACCAATTCTGATACCACCTTCATAATGCTAATTATGATATGTATACTTCATAAATCGATTTTAAAAATTCTTATACCTTCTACATCTAAAAAATAATTTGATTACCAGGATTTTTCTTTTTCTTCACATTGACTAAAACCAGAATACACATGTTGTGAAAAACATGTCATAGAATAAAAACACATAATCATGAAAACATTCTTAAAATAAGTATAAATCAAAACAACTATTTTTTATCTTTTTCACCTTAGGTTCATAAATGGTTATTCATAGTGATATTTTTTTAATATACTTCATGATGGTTCGTAAAGTGTTTTATAATTTAAAACGCATATCCCCCATGAATTTCAAAGAATGTGTATAACAAGGATCTTTGTAGTGTATTAGGTTATGACATGTCAAACTAGATGCACCATGTTGGATTTATTAACACTAGTAACACTAGTAATAGAGTAACACTTAATTGAAGTATCCAATAATTGGTTCAATTGTAGGAAACTACTCACTAAAACCTTTACCAAAATTCCAAGACATTTTCCTAAACATATTTTTATATATAGACTTATCCAGAGACACATCCCAAGATATATCATTAGAAAAATTCCTAGTGATATAACTATTTTTTCTCATCTTGGATTCTAAAGGATTACTAATCCTTCACCCTAATTCTAACTATAATTACCCAGCCATAACATGAATATATATTACATAAGTTTTTCATAAAACCAAAAACATTACACAATTATTTACATAAAGAACATATTAGTATAATACCTTTAGAATCATCAAAAATTTGATATTGGAACAAAAGGGAGTAATATTATATCCCAAAAGGTTATCCATTACAATTTACCTTAACAAACCTGTTATAATTAATACATATCAGCATAATCTGTAGAATGAAACATGAAAAACAGTGAGCTCAGATGCTCAGTAAGTGTAAACAAGGGAGACCGGTAAGCATAAAAATCAGTTTAAGGGTATGATAATGAGATCATAATAGTAAAATATCAAAAAATACATATCAGATATCATAAAAAAGAATCATTCAATAAAGGTATATAATTAATAAAACATTAACCATATGTAAATAAATAACATATTCCATGAAAGCATAAACAATGTATAAGATGCAGAATTTGGAAATGTACAACAATGTATAACATCATGAACATGTATAAGTTGAGGTATGATCAGTCAAAAAATTATGAACATAAAATCAAGCCCATTAATAGATTTATGGCCATGCAGTGAGGACATCTAATAATCATGTGAACATGAAATCAGGTTCATTCTTAACATCATGAACATGTAATAATGTTCACTCATAACTTGTGAACATTAAACTAAGTACATGCATAACATTGTGAACATGTAATTAGGTTCACACATAACATTATGAACAAATAATAAGGTTCACTCATAACATTGTAATCCTGTAATCAGGTTCACTTATTTATATATTTATATTAAACTAGGTCCTTGAAAAACATTATCAATATGAAATTAGGTTAATGCATTATATTTACAATAAAAAGTCATGCATCATTACCCAATGCATTAGAGGTGAATATAATACCAACCCATCACATAATAACACAAACATACTTGTACCATGAGATAATAAAATTTATTTCATGACGAAAAAATGTTTATATCATAATCAATGTAATTAAATGTATATCATAAACATTTTATTCATATGATATGATATGGAAAATATATAGGTTCCATAATGATATAATTATAGAATAAATTCGGAATAGAAGTGGGTTTCAAAATCATTTTCCATGTCATAAATCATTTAGGAGAAACCGGTTTTATAAATATATAACACGGGGAATAGGAATGCTTTCATAATCATTGTACATGTGGAATAGACATGGGTTTTAATAAATTTTATTCCATAAATAAAATCATTTAGAGAAATAATATGAATGTGACCTTTAGAACATTTACCAAAAATGCATAATTAAGAACAACATATGTCATATTAAATTGAAAAAATTTTGAACTGTCTTTTAGAAACATTCATTGTGTAAAATACCCTTTCTTCATGGAAAAAGTCTCTAGAAATCATAAAAACATTTGAAGATTGTTTTCATAAAAGTAAGAATGAAAAATTATAAATAAATCTTTGAAAATATTTTGGAAACCTTGTCCATTGATAACATTAAAATAGATCATGAAAATATTTTGAAAATGAATTATCTGCAAATACATTGATATAATATAATGATGGTTTAAAATGTATAATTTTTTTTAACTTAATCAATTTCATAACCTTATTAATTAAAAAATTATTGAAAACATTTAAATAAATTATTTATGATGATAAAAAACTATTTAAAATTTTTTCCTTGAAATATAAATTAAAATATATTAACATCTAAAATACTACGAAAAATATTATCAAAAATAAAAACTTGTAAACATTAAATTAAATCGTCATGTAAATTATATACAAGATTGTGGGAATATTTGTATATTCCAATCATTTCTATTTAGACTTTAAATTTCTTAAAATTTTCTAGATCCGAATAAATGACAATAGTATTCCTTCAAATTATTTTTTAAAATGATAAAACATTGGTAAAAACATCCTAGAACATCATAGGATAAAATAAAAAATGAAATTATAATTAAAGAAACATTATTTTAAAAGAACACAAATTTATGAATTAATAGAGGTAAATTAAAATTTTCATACAAATATTTTCATAATTATATTTACTAAAAATGAGTAGAAAAATGGTAGCATTAAATTTATATAACCATCATATAAATATTTTAGGAAAATTCATTAAATTTTATGAGATATAGATCAAATTATATCATCAATGGAAGCATAATCACAAACAATATCGATAAACAATAATATTGTCGTAAAAACTATTACCATTTTGGGGATAATAATTATGGACGAAAAAGACTATATTTAAATGGAGATTAAACTATCATGAAATTAATGTGATTCCTGAAATAACATTTCATGATGTAATATATTCAACTCATAGAAAAATATATGTTCATGACATGGAATTTCTCTTATAGAATGAAAATGGAGACAAAGTTACTTTGTAGATTTGGTAACTTTTGAAAACATAACTCCTTGAAGTATATTTAATCACATGGATATGTAAATACCCATAAACATAACTATAATAGTCATATAATACATCTATGTGATGATAACACACAAAACAATTGAAATGAGTGCGTTTTGAGACACGCACCTCAAAGGAAATAGAAATGTAAGATGAAGTCCCATTACCTTGTGTCTTAACTCCCATAATACTCATAAAAATATAATATATTATAAATATTCATAAATTATAAATCCTTCATAGAACATATTTATTATATCTAACAACTTATATGGTTTTATTATGACTTTATACTACCCTCTTGTTAACAATTTTTTGATAAGGTTTCACATCGAGTAATATATGCTTTGTTCTTCGCACTTATCTTCGTTTATTATTTCTTTGGTACTTATACTTATTTCTTGATTTCTATAATGTTAAAATTTATATAATTATCCATTATATTCAGTATAAGAGTATTATAATAATCAATACTATACCTAATAATGAAACAGAAGACACCATTCATTGATATAGCAGTTCATACATACGAATGAATTTGGTTTTTATTTTATTATCATATTAAAAGAAGGAAATAAAACAACATATATGTAATTATGAATATAATATAACTACAGTATATATATTATGGAATATATATTATATAGTGATAAAATGGTGTTTCTACATGGAAATTTAGATTTCTTATAAAAGGAGTTTATTTATTCTCAAATAATTCATACATTGATTTCAAAAAAATCTATATTAAAGGGATAAATTTTATATAAAATTATAAAAAAATGTTTTATAATTAATTGAATATACTTCATATAATCCATTCAAATGGGTAGTCAATAATTAAAATAATATTTTAATAAAAATATGAATAATATATAGTATTTCAATAAAACTATGTCTTATGTGTAACACAAGCTGTCGAAGGGGACCAGTGTTGTTTGTATCCTAATAAAATACTAGTTCTACATGTTCCAAAACATACTATATGTGTTTCCTATAATGAATTATTGAATTCATGTTTCATATAAATAAAGAATATCATTCTATATTTTTTATAACAGAAGATAAATTATGATTTGGATGAAATGAAAATATCCAAACAATTAAATAAATTCCAAAAATGTAATATATAAAAAACTATCACTGTGTTATGCCTTCTATCATATAAAATTACTTCCTAGACATCATTATTAATTTCTCTTAGATTTGACCAAACATTTTTCTTTTAAATCAAACCATAATTGAATATATCGTAATCTTATCAAATAATATTTTATTCAACAATGTGGTATTTCTACTTGGGATTAAGTTGATATAATTAACCATGGTTGATATCATATACAATAATATGTATAGGTTTTATCATATATATAGAACTCCAAATAAAAATATTTAACAAATTCCTAGTAATGGTTATTTCATAATAAGTTTTTCATAGTTTTATTAGAACCGGAATAGTAGTGTAGACTCTACTAATTAACAATATATAAAACTTCTTTATGCAATCATTTGAAAATATTTCATGTGTGATAAATATGCAATATGCTTCTTTGATAACATATAATCACGTCAAAAATATCATTTCAAAAGACATTAAAAATTAAAAAATTTGATACAAGTAGATTTTTATATCAATATATATTATTTTCTTATAGAATGAAAACATAATTCCATCGACATATAAAATATTTAAAAGTGATGATGTGTTGGTATTCATTACATGAAAAATATTATCTAACTAAACATAAAATTATTTTATGTTTCCTAAATACTCTTCATATTTAAAATACAATTATCTTGGGAACTTCTTTAAACTATTAGGATCCTTAATTATCTTAAAAAACATTCTTCCATTGGTGTAATATATGATTATCTCAGTAAATTACTTATAAAATTATTAAATAATCAATCTATTCCAAAAATATGATTTAAAAAAATTAACACATTAATGAATAATTGTAATGTAATATCATTAAATATATGGATTGTTTCATGTTTGGAATTTAAATAATTTGTATCACATTAAATTCCTTCAGCTTTTAAATACCATTTAGAAACTATTATGGAACTATTTATGGAAACTATATCTTAATAATATAGCTTATTTACAAGAAATTCCACAATGATATTTTCCCCTAGAGTCTTGTGACATCTTCCAATTATTGATTATTTTAAATCTATTTTAAAAATACATTAATTTCTATCACGGATTTGTTATGAAAATAAGAATCATTAATTGTGTGTGGGTAAATTTTATATATATAAATAATATGGGTTCATTCAATAAAATTTATTATAGTATAATATTCTTAGTTAGTGCTTACCTTGATATTTTAATCATTTTCATGTTTCCTCATACTTTTATATTCTATTATCCACTTATGATCCTCCTCATCATTATATTATTTTTTAGACTCTTCATCATCAATATAATTTGTTTTGATTCTAATATATTTAGAATTAACAACATCATCATATTTGTATGGAAAATGATTTTATACATTAATATAATACCAGTTTAGATGAATATTCCATATATAAAATTATAATCCATGAAAAAAAACATGATGGCCTAGTGGCTTTAGATATATGTTACATTAAAATTCTGTTTAGAAACACTCTTAGTCTGATAAAATAATTTTTTTCTTACATTATACCCTTCTTTACATACCCTACATTGAAATTTATTCGTAAACATAGGAAATTAAATATAATATTTTCTAACCATGGATGATTAGTAATCGTAAATATGAGATATATCAATCATTAACCATTAAAACCCCTTGGAAAAGAACTTACGTATGATATCATGACCCTAACATACAATGTTATTCTCTAATCATTCATGATCATAATCAAGGAACATTTTATAAAAAATTACCATTTAAAAATACATGAATCATATGAGTGTTAAATATTCATAAATTAATCATACAATATAATTTCATGTCATAAAAGTGTAGAAAAATCATATGTACAGAAACAATTTAATATTTCATTCTTAACTACCAAGCCCATAAAATCATAGTGGATATGGGATCATCCCAAGTATCCCATAGTGGTTCCATAACATCAACTTCTTTCACATTGTAGATTAATTACCTTCACATGTTTCCCACATTAAACTCATGAGATATAAAGATATACCTAATGTATTATAGATCTATATAATTCTGGAACCACATGTCACCTAAAAGAACATACATATGTGTGCCACATGAATCTAAAACTATCATAATAAAATTTTATCATTACACATTAAGATAAAACATGTTTCAAAAACATTTCATTGTTTCATTTGAGCATAAACCTTGGAAAACTAGTGGTTTTCATAAACCTCTCAATATCATAATCATAAGAAATTTAGATAAATAATTTTAAAATAATTAAATATTGAGTATAAATTACTTTTAAGAAATCATTTTATAATATTAAGAAATTATTGAAAACATCTTTCAAGTACATTGATATTGAAGAAAATTGCTTTTTTGAGAAAACTGAAAAATAATCATCATATCCATAAAAACATTCTTTTTATATTTGGAGTTCTTAAAGGGATAAAAATGTAAGGAAAAAACTTGATAAAAAAATAACTTGATGTGAATAATAATTTAATGTATTCATCATTTTATTATTATATTACATCCTCAACAGATATTGAAGCATAAAAAATATGGATTAAAATTGAAATGAAAAATTAATCCCATACTCATGTCACTTCATTCTTCAAAATTTATTATAACCTTATTTATAATTAATATATATTTAATATAATTTATCTATATAACCATATTCAAATATATATAACCATTTAAGAATTACATATGACATCTGATAACCCATTTATAAATATTTTTTTATTAAAATTGTTATTATAAATGATAATTGCTTTGTTTTTCATGCATGTTTGGAATCGGTAGACCGGATCCATGTATATTGATCATCATTCAGTCATCTTAAATTTTCTTATCAGAATATACATCTCATATTTATTGAATATATATATATATATATATAAGTTCATTCATAATATATAAATATATATAAATGATTTACACAGTTCATACAGAAGGAAAGTCGATCATACATTTAAACACAATGTACATAATTCAACAGATCTAATGAAAGAAATTTTAAATAAAATTAACCTTTTCATAGTCATTGTTATATTATATAAATCGTATATAATCAATTAATCCATCCTCATTATTTTCCAAGTTAAAGTTAATTGTCAAAAACAAATCTTTTCACATAGGTAGTACTCAATACACACACATGTATGATATTATCATATTCAAATGGATTGGAATGTAAGATTGAAAATGTTATATTATAATGTCATTATTATAAATATTTCATAATAATAATATATAAAAATTAATCACATCATAATATCCACTCCTGAAATACTATGATTGAAAATGAATTATATCACTACGTTGAGACGACAAGCCACAAATATGAACGATTTCTACTTTTTCTTCTCATTTGGATTGAAGGGGAGGGTATAATGGTCATACAATAATTATAATATTAATTAAATTTATTTTGGATAATATAATTTTTATTTTATGATGAATACTATATAACTAGTGGATGAATAAGGTAAATGATATTTAAAGAGGTCTTGTAAGACAGTTACCTCACATCAGGTTGTCCACATAAAGATCATTTCTTTTGGAATCTTAATTTGTATTTTAAGATAACATAACATATATATTCTGTATATGGATGTTTATAATACATATGGGATGCTTTTGGATGAACTATAGGGCACAATCTTTTTTAAATAATAGAAATGTGGGGTAACCTTCTATATGTCTGTGAGAGGATTCACATGAACTATTTAAATGATTAAAAAATAATAAATTAATTATCCGGATTAATGCATCAAAATGGAACATAAATGGAATAAAAAAGATGATAGGATCAATGAAACATCACCCATTATAATCTATATATGTATTGGAGTCATTTTAATTCTTATATGTTTTATTAACCCCTTTATCAACCATTTCTTCCCCCAAATATTGTCACGACTATTTCCATCTTAAAAGATAAAAATTGTTACTATAAATTGTAAATTTACTCAAAAATGAATCATAGTTGATATTTTCATAAATATTACATTACTTGGATGAAGAAAAATTATTTTTGAATTTATAATAAATTTATAATATATTATTTATTATAAAAATTATTAATGTAAAATTTGAAAATATTCATATAATTAAACATTAAATATAATAAGGAATATATTGAATTAGAATATATTCATTTAACATATCATTAGTATCAATATTTATCTATAAAATTAATAGATCAAAATCATACCCACAAATTATATTAATTTTAATATTTTTACAATCATTTTTTATTTCTTATTAATTGAATAAATATTTTCTCTTGTTTACCTAATCATTTAAGGTGCCTATATAATAAAACAAATTATAAATATATTTTCATAATGAGAAAAAATAATTCATATCTCAAATAAACATGTAGAGTTGGAAAATTCATCTTTTTATCCTTATGTATAGATTTTAATGATATTAAATTCAAGATAGTGACATTTAATATTGATTTTTTTCTTAAATTAATTTAAATGAAATAATCATAGAGGTGTGACACAAAGTGAAAAAATATTCTAGACATGGATGAAAACAGTTTATATAAAATCATAAATTAGGATAAAATAATGTGCTAGAAAATTCTAACGACATACCCCAATGTTTTAACCAAATATTACTTATTTCACCCTTAATAGGGTGATTAAAAATTAATATGGTTATGATTCATGTAAACTATAAGAAAAGGGGATTGTTAATTAATATTAATCTTCAAAAATAAAAATATTGAAGATATTTTTTATGATTTTGTTTCTATAAGTTTTAAAATTTTATTTTAAAATAAGTGCCAAAAATTTGATGATTATTCATTTAAAAAAACATTTTTAAGAAAAAATTTAATTTACTAAATTTCCATGTTTATAAAAAATACACGATAAACGTGAATTTTTTTTATTAAATATATAAATTTTAAATTTCAATAAATTTGATCACTATTTGGAAGAAATTAATTTACTAAATTAAAAACACATTAAGAACATACAATAATTGTTTCAGATAAACAACTCTTTTAAATTTAATGAATATTATATTAAATTCAAATCAATTGAAAAATAATGAGTACATTTTTTAATTAATTTTTTTTAATTTACATATTAATTTTCTTATCATATAATTTAATATCCTAGCTTTAAATATATAGTATATTATGGTTCATTTAGACTCGGAGGTTTGTATATCACAACTTATAAAAAAATATTTTAAGAGAAATATATATTTTAAATTATCATGGTTCTACATTATACCCCACTTAAAATAAATTTCCCCATAAGTATTCAGTATATCTATTAAAAACGTTTTAATATATAATCATTTAATCACATCTGTATGTTCTCATATAGCTTCCCCTAATTTATTGTTCCACCACCATACAATGACCAGGTGAGTGGTATTATTTCATATCCCTTTATATTATCCAAAATTTACACAAGTTATTCCTCATAAGAGAGATATTGTTCCAGAAGTACATCCTCTATGTGTAGTAAATGTGAAGGATCAACTATCATCTAACTGATGATAGATACGTTCAACTCATTATTCAATTGATATAAATTTGGTTGAGGTTCCATGATATAAGGTACCTTCCCTTGTAGATAAAAATTTTTAAAGGTGCCAATATAATTAGGGAACAACATTACACTGTCTTCAAATCTCATTGATTTATTCCTTGTAGAAATTAACTAAACCATATTTTCTATTACATTAAAATATATATATTTAATGAAAAATTTAGTTTATAGTTTCTACAAACTTTTAAATTCCCTTAATTGATGTCGAATGGCTTTGATGTTACCATCCTCTTTTCTCAGCAATAATAGGTCCCAATATCATACATTCTCCAACGTCATCCCAGAACACAACTATTCTTTGATACCCACTCCTTTGAAATACAAAGAATAATATCTCAATATATACTAAATATTTTAAATTATTCCATTATAACAGTAACCAATTTAAGGATTATATGTAATGAGGAATCGTAACTCAATTTCTATATAATATTTAATAATTTCGAAGAGCATCAAGGTGAACATCTGATTAACAATGAAAACCATAGAATTTGGTAATCCATGAAATCATAACACTTCCTTAACTTAAATTTGGTCATGTTAATAAAGAGGGGAATATTTTAAAATGTTAATTATGTTTCCAAAATTTTTATGTAAATCAAATACAATGTAAATAACATTGTTCCCATCATATACTACGGAGATTTTCACAATGTAATATATGGTAATGTTTCCCCACTTATATTATTGTTTGGGCAGTGGTTGAAACACCTCCTCATACTTGTGGCCCACAACTTTCACATGTTGACATACCAAACATCATGATATATTATTTGAAATATTTCTTTTCATTTTTTCCCAGAAAAATGTTATATTCAAAATCTCTATACATCAACCTATTTCTGGGATTAATATTGATTGATAAACTATGTGATTTATTCAGAATCTACTATATAAAATCTGGTATTGATGGGATGTATATAGGGTCCCAAAATATCATCATTCGTTTATAAAAACTGTTAAACATAGGAACATTTTTCAAATTCTTTTTCAATTACACTTAATCCTTTAACACCTAATTGATCTTCACTTAGATTTATGGTTGGAAAATCATTTCAGAATGATAATATTTTCCCCCTACCTTCATGATATCCAGTACATAACTATGAAAATATAGTAATATTATATATTTTTTATCCACTCCCTAGGTAATATTTCATAATCCTTTCAGCACAGAGAATCATTCACATAGTTTTCTCTCCATGGTTGGTATGGAATTGAGTAGTGATGGCATTTACATATATCTCACCATATAATCTATATCATATTTAACTACTTCTATGTGTAAATATATAATATATCCTTTTGATTTCTGTATAAATCACACCATTCTCGAAAGAGATAATTCCACCCTATTATCAAAGAAAAATTACAACAGAAATAACTATATCATGAGTTTGGTAAATTTTCTCTTGTGCTTTCAATTATTGTGGGTTATATGCCATAACTATATAATTCTTAATGATGATTTATCCTAGTCATTTTGTTAGTGCATAATTAATTATTATTAACCTATAACATTTTTATGGTAATGTGATCACCACTGTATTAGACAACCTTATTTTCATCTCCTTAAATGTTTCATTACATTCATGTGTCTATAAGAACATTACCCCATTCTATGTTATCTTAAATATATGATTATTTATTTTTGATAAATATGTCAAAAGGATTCCATAAAATCCATATAACTGATGAGAAATAAAAATTCAAATTCCTTGTAATTTACTAGGGAATTTCTCAATAACATCTATCTTTTGAAGATACACCAATATAACATCAAAAGAAATTATATGACCATAGAATAGAACATTCTCATGAATATAGTAACTCTTGTTAAATTCTCAATACAATATATCTTTTCTCAATGGTATTAACACAATTATAAAATGATTTTCATTATCATGCATTGTATTTGATAAATTAATAATATCACTTATAAAGGATTCAAAAAATTGATCAAGGTAATCTCTAAAGACTATATTAATAGAATCGATATAGATAAAAGGGGAATTATTAAGTCCATATAGAATTACCATAATTTCATAATGCATATAAAACGTTCATATGTATTTTTAGATATATCCTCTACCATAACCAACATTTGATGATATCCAAAATGGTTTTTCACCTTAGAAATGGATTTATATCTTCATAATTGATCAATCAAATCATTGATATATTATATATGATATTTTTTCTTGACAGTAAACATTCACGGATCATGATAATCTATACATAGATGCATTGAATCATTTTCATCTTAGTAAATAGAATATATGTCCCTCATAGTGATTCACCTGGGTGTATAAATACATTATCAAGATTATCCAAGAGTTTCTCCTTGAATTCCAATAGCATAATCGGGTAAATTCTATAAAGAGTCTCTAAAAAACACGTAGTAATATGTATATATTCTATTGAAATGAAAACTTCATGATTCAATGGTATAATAATAGCTTCTTCTGGAAGGAAATAATAAAAATATAGTGAAATTGGAATATCCTCTAAGTTTAGTTTTCCTACAAATCATAGTTATATACACTTCATGGATTGGAATTAAGAGCCACATGAAATAACTAAAACGATTGGATTTTTAAATTAATCCTCGTAGAAATAAAAATTCATAGGTTCATTCAGAATATGAAATTTAAATTCCCATTCATTGAAATTAATATGGTCTCCATATGAAATTCAACCCATTCCATGAATCACTTAAAATAAAATAGAAGTTATAGTAAAAAAATACAAGGAACCAACTCCCATAAAAACTAATATGAGTCAAACTATAACCATAAGATGTGATCATCATACTATTAAGAATACTCACTAATAAATAATCCTCCAATAACTATGATTGTAACTAGATACCCAAACAAAATTACATTTATATAATTGTCTGGGTTGATCTAGAATCAAATATTTTGTTTGATAATGATGAATGGGTGTAATGTTTACCTTTCACAACATAAATCTCATAATGCACTTCATTAGTGATGAGTGCATGATATACCACATTTCGTTTATGCGTAATAGGTTGTTGATTTCAATCATACTAAAAAGGTTTTTTAGTTTTTCACTAGTTTTTTTAATTCCTAAACTCCAAATATTTGAATGATTAGGTCTTTGGTTGTACATTATATTTTTCCTTGTTTCCCCCATTTCTATAATTATCTTATTAGAAACCATTTGGAATTTATGGGGACGCATAATTACACAGATAACAATCCTCCCCATTCCATTCATTAAATACATAAATTTTTTTACCAAATTAAGGATAGGTATGTTATTGGAAATCATTTCCCCCAGTGTGTTTTATATGTGTTTTCAGGACCATTATTCATTCTTTTCTTTTAAAAAACCATGTGACATGTGTGATTTTGAAATTTTAATTTATTCATTTAGTTCACGTCATCCAATTTGATCATGTATATTTTGGTATCATATTTCTAATGTCATTTAAGTACATTTTTTATATAATATATAATAAATCAAAATTTGATTCCAGTATAAAGACTAAATCAGAAGAATACCTTGTAATTCTTGTAAAATTTTCATCAAAAGTACCAATGATTTCATCCTCATTTTTCTTAGTCTCGATGAATTATTTCTCAATACATTCATCTAGAATAAAAAATAAATGCATACTATTAAATATCCTCTTAAACTCACCACATTCCATATAATAAATTTATTTTTCTTGTAATTTATTTTTAATAAAATACCATAATTTATTTACTCACCTTACAGATTATAAACCTCTGTGGAATCCTTGTATTTCATAATCATTATAAACCCAAATTAATTATCTTAATGATGTTGATACATCACTCATACACTAATATATCATAATAACTAATAAAATAAGTTCGATTTTCCTCATAAGATATTAAATAGTATATTGGTACCTCCATTGATCATTTGGATGCATTGAAGTATTCATGGACATAGTGTTCTGTCTTAGCATACTAAAATGATTCTATGCTCTAGCTCATATAATATTCGGTTTTTTTAATTTAAAATTAATTTTATTATCAATCACATTTTTTATCATGAATTCTTCTAGATCCATCTATTTACTAAAATCCAAAACAATGATTAAGAATAATAGTATAATAAATATGCTAAGCTATCAATTAATAATGAAATATAATTAAAATGGTTTCTATGTAATTATACCTTCTTCTCAAAATAATAAACCATATGAATAACTTGTTTTATTCATTGTCATTAAAAAACATTATGATAATGTCCTAAACCTAGAATCACCTATTGGGATTTTTCACCAATAATATGTAATCCTGATTTGAAAAGATTACGTAATCCCTAATATGATTCCATCTATAAAAAGTAATTATTTAATACATAAATATTTCATATTTTTAGATGATTATTCTATATATAACATTACGATCCACATCATCACAATAAAGATTTAGTAACTTCTGATCTCATCATATAATAATCCATATAAAATTAATATGTTTTGAACACATCTCATTATCATAATAAATAATCATTTTAAGAATGAATAATGAAGATAACATAGTATCATACAACATTAAAACATAATCAATATCAATGTTTTTAAAAACACAATAATTTTTATATTAATTTTAAATAATTTTAAATAATGTTTTTTAATTAATAAATATACATATAAATAATTATAATTTATAGTTTTCAAATTAATTAATGTTCTCAAAAACAAATACTATTTTTGAGTATTATGTTGTTTAAAATAATATGTTAATTATTTTATTAAAAAATTCATTTTTATAAAAATACTACTTAAATAAATATTTCAAATGAATATGGGCAATATATATATCAGATATTATAATTACATTGATAATTAATCAGGCAATGAAGAGATTTACAATTAATTTGAGACAATAATGATTTAAATATAAATTTAACATAGAATTAATCATTATAAAACAAAACATAGTTACAAAATAGTTAGTAAAAAATTTCAGCATCTACAATATGAATTTTGAAAAATGGACAAACACAATTGTGTTTAGTTTGATATTAGGAGTCTGAAAGAACCTATAAATTATTTTGGTGAGTAATAACTTACACTATTGAAAATTAATTCTCCTTAAAAAAATTTACATGGGAATTATGAATAGTAATGTGCCTTTATGAATAGTAACTTCACCCATATAAGTATAAATAATATTTTTTTACTATATAAATAAATGTGGATATTTTAAACATTAATAATTAAGTGTTTGTATTTAAATGACTATAAAATATTTAATTACAATATTAAATTATGAAAATTTTATAAAATAAAATTAAATTCCATAAAATTTATTCCAAAATAATGATTTTGTTGTCATATTAATTTAGGATATTTTTATGAGACCTTAGTAATTTTTGAATGTATTATAAAATAGGTATTAAATTAAAAATCTGTATTTTCAATGTGAATATTGATTTTATTTAAAAATTAAATTTATCATATTTAGAATATTATTCTCAACAAATGGAGTTAATTTTTTTTATTTTTTAACATTTATATTAGTTTACTCTGAATTTATTATAATTTAATAAAATACATTAGAATTTTGTGAATAGAAAAAATATAGTTATGAGTTTTTTGTATGATTAATGACAGCATAAGGATGTAATAATTAATATAAAATAATAGCCAACTTATTTACATTAAAATATGATATTTGGTTTCCCAAGTGGATAAAATCATGGCATAATAACATGGGAAATCTCATGTTTTTAAAAAGGCCACTAATGAGGTGTTATTGGAAATTAATAAAAAAATATCTCTATTTTACTAAAAATACCCACCCATTGCTTCATTTTCGTTCATTAGAAATTCATAATCCTTGATTCTTTTTCAGTTTTACCTATCTAGGAGTCCTCCTACAATGTAATCAAGCCCCCAAGGACCCAAATTCATGTTTTTGGAGTTACTCTACAAGGTAAGAGAATCTACCGGACTTCCGATTTTCAAGCAATTTTTAAATGTTATTATTTTTAATTTCAATTAAATTTTGTAAGAAAATGTCATTCAATATCCCCCGTTATATAAATGGAATTTTTATTATTATGATATAAGACTTATTATTTTATCAAAATATTTTATGAATTTAATGTGACATTTTTCGGCTGTCAAATTTTTTGTAAGTGATTTCTCAACCCCTTGTTTTATTTCAAGTTTCATTCTATTTTTTTTCCCTAACCACCTTTCATCAAATTTTATAATAAAAAAAATATCATACATGTAGTAGAATTATTATTATGATAATTTAATAATTAATTTTCATCTATCCTTTCCCTTTCTTTATATATCATAAACGAGAACACCATCTAAGATATGTAAATTGGACACATTCATTGATAGAGAGTTTTCAATTTCTCTTACCGTCTTCAATTATATTCATGAAATCTATTTAATGGTTACAAAAGACAATAATATATGTATTATTTCTTATTTAATGTTTTATAAATTTTAATTACACATGATATTAAATTATAAATTTAAATGATTTTATTATAATAATAAACCCTCAATTAACCCAAACAATTATCATGAATGTTTTATATAATAATTCATCTTCACTCTCAATAACCAAATGGATTATATTAACATTTAATAGTATGGATGTTTAAAAATAAAATAAATCTTCTATTCGGGAAAAACATTCTCATCATACATGTTAATATTTATATGTATATAAGTTAACTGGTCATGAATACCGAGGAAGAAAACGCACCCAAACAATAAAATTGAACCTCTTAAGCCAATTAAAAAGGCCATGAATGAACTAAGTAAGGCTCCAAAAAATCCATTACATAATGATATTTTTTATATGTATTAATTAATTATTTTTATATGGTTATCCAATACACTTAGATCATGTGATGAACAATATTTTACTTTAGGTAAGGGATTTATCCCCAATCCACTATTTTCAATTGTGTCACTATTATTCACTATATATATTAATTAAATTAATATTTATTTTTATTTAATACTCATGAATTATGCGTTAGTTATATATATATATTCTTACCAATTATATTGTTTATTTATTTTATGGGGAGAAACTTCTTTCAAAAGGATCCTTCAAAAATTCTTCCTGATAAAAATCCCCATTTTATAGGTTCTTCCCAAATTCTTACCTTTTTTCAAGTTCACTATGTAATGTAGATTTAGCCACTATTATATTGATAAAATCACACATTTTATCATGAAAAATAATCTTGCTTCATTTTTTTATTTATGAAAGTGTACATTCCATTCTGTTTTAAAATCACTTCAATATTTTCCTAATGTCGCATTAAATTGTTTTATTTCTATCATTTCTTTAAAAACACTTTTTACATGATTTCACTTCAGTTGGACAACAGTTATGCCTAAAATATAATTTAAAATTTATTACCTCCCTTTTTGGGATATAAATGTTTATATATATTATCTCATGATAAATATAAATGATTTTAAAAATGAACTATTCATTACAAAGTATAAAATTATTTTTCCCATCTCACATTAACTTTTATGAGATATACAAAATGTTCACCACATAGTCCTTGTATATTGTTTAATTACTACCCATTTGTTATTTCATATCATGAGTATCCTTATTCTAATTATATACTAATAGATTATTATTTTCATGTTTCAAAGTGTTATGAGACACTTCATCATTTATAAGTATTATTTACTCATGAATTTATCAAGGGTATCATTTATAAGTATCTTCTTATATGTCATCATTTTTTTAACATTGTACACTATTTAGGATTATATCTTCTGATGTAATCCAATATATTTTTTTGAATAGTTTTTAATTATTTTGAGAGTTGATGTGTTATCATCATTTTATTCACCATATTGCTCTAAATGGATAGCGATTATGTTAAATGGTAGAGGAATGTTATTTTCATTAAATATGATAGTTTTAATATGAACTTATATTTAAATTATGATAAACCTTTCGTATAAAGAATGATTTGGACTTGTAGCGACTGGTGGGGCCTTGTTTAGCCCCTTGATGAATTGACATGTCTCATGAGATAAACGAGCATGTGAAAACCCCATCATGTTTATTTCCAAAAAGCAAACTGGTTTATACCCACAGACATAAAATATCTCGACGGTATGATGGTTCATATGATGATACATGTTGTCCAAATAAAAACCATTATATTTATTCATTATTCAGTTATTACTATCAAATAGTTTTTTGTTATTAAGAAATCAATGGGTGTACTTCCATTCATAGTTTTTTGATGGTGTGTGTTTTTCAATTATTCTCTATGACATAATGATTACGACTAATTGATATTGATTCATTTATAATTATTCCATTATTACACTAAATGTAACTGTTGCTAATCATTTTATCTCACCCACTTCATTTATTTTCATTCCCCATATTTTTAAGAAGCGATCGCTTTTTGAGTTTTCCAGGATTATGTTTGTTAGATTCTGTTTTGTGTTATCTGTTATTTTCTTCAATAAATATAAAATGGGTTCCAAGTTTGTATCTAGTTATTTTGAGACTTCTAAACAAATTTTTCATCATTATTATATTGATTTTATTAATGAAAATGTTTAAAATTAATGCACCGGCTCTGGGTTTCTGGGATCAAGGTGTTATAGTTGGTATGAGGAAGTTTAGTATAAACCTTAGGAACATGATTTGGAAAACAATGTTTATGGATAGAAACCATAACATAGGCACTAAGTATAAGTATATAATAACATCATAGAATTATGGTAAGTTGTATATTCTGTTGGTATTCCAAACAATACATCCTTTTCTAGATACAATAGGTGGTCTTGGTTCTGGTGTAGATGAACATAGGATTAACAACTCTGAAATATTGTTTCGTGCTTGACACGTTGTAACCTATTACACGACAACATGCCTTACTATTCATATGTTTTAACACTCCCAGTGGATATTCATAGGATAATTCATATTTTCTTTAAAAACCATTATGAAGGATTTGTGCTTCCAAAGTAACAAAATTATATGGTTCTATGATTTATGATGCATAAATTTATGTTATATGTTATTCCATGTTCAGATTTATATAGAGTTCAAAATGTAATGAGATAATAAATTATATGTAATTGACTAGAAATGGTGACTAGAATAAGTAATGAGAACTTCACCAATGAAAGTGATGAAAAGAGTAAGAAGGATCATATATCTCATGGTCATAAGCCAAAATTTCAAAGGGAAATAGTCTCCAAGGAATCCTCATCATGTGACGAAATAGTATCATGCGTTAACAAGGTATATAATGATTTCCTTAAGTCCTATGGATTTTATTAGAATAATAAGAAGTAGACTATGGAAGATAGAAACATGGGTAGTGGGAATATGGGATAAAAGGTTTTTCCCAAAAGTGATAAATATAGAAAGAAACCTCCAGGAAAATGCTTTAAAGGCATGGGAGTTTGTTGTATGTGTGGAGAAAAGGGTCACCATACTAATAAATGAAACGGGAAGATAATAACCAATTATATTCATTGTTTCATCAGTAAGGATATGGGACACTATGCATATCAATGTCCCATGTGTCAATGGAATATACACTAAATGATTTTATTGGATAATAATCATGTTTTCATACTACCATAGATGAAGTGGAATAATTAATATTAATATTCTGGTATTCTGTCATATGAAAATTTTATCAGCAATGTACTGGTAATAAGAAATATGGAATATATAAGGATTGTACTAAAATACATTAATATTAAGGATTTGAGACTATATGTTGAACTGTACTAAAGAAATATATTCTATAGAAAGATAAACATTTTTTAAAACACATGATTGAGGGAAACACATCCGTTGATATATTCTTGATGTTAAAATAATGATTGATTTATATAATTACCGACTACCTTGGAACTAATTATTGACTTGTCAACATTAGTTAAATGCTATCATCAATGGAGATTACAACCCTTTTTTTATTTTAGGGATATATCCAAAAACATGTATCTTACTTAAGTAATATAAAATAATTAATGTTTCTAATAAGGATTTATGTAAATTTGATTTATTAAATATTTCAAGAGGATAGATAATGAGAATTTTAACATGATTGGAATGTGAAAATTTAGAACTGTTTCTTCTTGATTAAGGTATATTGATAAGTTAATCTTGAAAATTTAGTTATCTTCTTTCTAATGTATTTTAGAGTGGTTATACATTTTTTAATGTTTGATGTTATCCATTAAATGTGGTTTTAGAGTATAATGTATTATTTCACCACATAAAGAAACTTGTTCTACGACATTAAGTATTGATAGTTGATGGTTAAATCAAAGGATAAGATTGTGTTTATGAAATAATAACAGGTATTTATACTCTTATAGGGTCGAATAATTCATCAACACATAGAAAAGCATCTAAATAAAATATTTTCCTACTATAATTATCTCTTATTGTATCAATGAATGTTTTTCATAGTAGATTGCAGTTTTGTTGTAATAAAACTCTATATGAACATGTTATCTAAAATATTCCATCAGAAAATCATACATAGATTTTGCCTCCATGTTTATGGTTTTACATAGAACTAACTTCACCCCGTTCAAAATTATTATTATTAGAGTAACCAATTCATTTCCTTTATATTTTTATTAGGATATTTTATTAACCCTATTTTCGATTAGGGTTTAACACATGGTAATTTTCAAGGATTAAACATTATAATTCCATGTGTTGTTTTGAATTGAGAGGATGAAATTCTGTTGTGGGGGGAATAATGTTACACTATAATATTTATTTTAAATTTTTTAAATAATTTTAATTTAAGTGTTTTAATTAATAATAATACTTATAAATAATTATAATTTAAAGCATTTAAACTCATTAATATTTTAAAAAACAAATAAATTTTTAGAGTGTTATTTTTTGTAAAATAATATTTTATTTATTTTACTATGAAAGTTATTTTTATCAAAATAATACCGAGTTAAATATTTTAAAATTATAAGGAAAATATATTTTGTCGATTATAATTATTTTGATACTAAATCATGTTGCAAATATATTCACTATTACCATAACACCCTGGTGATTTACAAAAAAATCTAATATGCAATGAATGAATCACTTGGTCCATAAAAAGAAATAATTTGTTATAACCTTGTCAATAAACATAATTTTCCACCTTTTTCATTTAGAATATCAACAAACAGACATTTAATGTTCTGTTCTGTATAATATTTGGAGTCTAATATAATCAATTTAATACTTGGTGAATTGTGACATACCCATATGAATATAAATGTACACTTATGAATTGTAATATGAACCTTTTGATTAGTATTCTAACCATATGAATTATAACTTCACAAATGTAATTACAAATAAAATGTAGGAACTATATAAATAAAAGGGAATATTTAAGCATTAATAACTATGTTTTAGGAATTTTGTGAGTGATAAATATTTCATAAATATTTAAATTAATAAATTTATTTAAAATCAAATCAAATTTCAAAAAATTTATTCACAAGTAAATATATATTTTCTCTATGAATTTTGGATAATTTTATGAGACCTCATTTAATTTTTGTAACTATTATAAATTCAGTTTTAAATTTATAAAATATATTATTCAAATAAATAATTATTTTATTTTAAAATAAAATTTCTCGAATTCAAATAATACTTTTCAAAAAATGGATTTATTTTTTTATTTAATAACATTGATATTAGGTTAAACTAAATTTATGTAAATTTATTAAAATAAATTAGTTTTCCATTAATAGTAATAATTCAATTTTGAGGTTTGGGTATGATTAATGACATTTTAATGATGTAATAATTATTATAAAATATGTTTTGACTTGTGTACATTAATATATGATATCAGGTGTCCCAAATGGCCAATAACAAGGTCAAATTATATTGTAAAGCCAATGTTCTTCCAAATTCCACTAATAAGTTGTCATTGAAATTAATAAAAAACCCATCTATTTTACTACAAATACCCATCCATTTTATTATTTCAATTCATTCCATAATCATCATCCTGGAACCTAAGGTATTTTTTCATTCTTGGTATTCCTCCCAAGGTTTCCTCAATCCCCCAATGTCCTTACCATTATATTTTAGGAGTTACACTAAATGGTAAGGGAATATGCCACCCCCCCCCTTCAAGAACTCTTTCTATGTTATTCATTTTATTTTCAAATAGATTATATAGGGATACGAAATTATATAAAAAAATAATTTCCATGTAATTTATGAATAATTATAGACCCATTTTTATCTTATGACAATATTCTATGAATTCTAAGTGATGTTTTTAGGCAGCCAATTAAATTTGGAAGGAATTCCTCAACTCAACTTTTTTATTTCGAGTTCCATTATTTTTCTTCTAATTACATACCAAATTTCATCTGACTGTAATAATAAATACATTACCATATATGTAATTTAATTTTGTATGGATTATTTAATAATTCAATATAATGTCTCCTTTCTGCTTCATTTATACTATAATTAAACACACCATTCGAGTTGTGTTAATTTATCACATGCTACGATGAATGGTTTTCAATTTTTATTAATATCTTCAATTCAATTCATGAAACCATTTATTTAGTTGAAAATACTATAATATATGTATTGTTACATATTTAATTCTTTGAAATATTTTTTACACATGATGTAAATTTATAAATCAAAATGTGTTTGTTGTGATAAAAAACTACCAATTAACACAACCAATTATCAGTAATATCTTATATAATGAATCAAATTCAATCAAAATACCCAAATATATTATATAAACTTGTAATATTCTAGATATTAACCAATATATAAAACATCATTTCTGGACAACAATTCTCTTCTTTCATGTTTAGCCATACATGTATATAAGTAAACTATTCATGGATACCAATAATGAAAACACTCCCAAACCATAAATTTAATTCTCTTAAACCCATCAAGAATGAAAAGAATAAAAATAATAATGATACATAAAATCAATTACGTATATAATATATTCGGTGAATATTAACTAATTAATATAATTTTGTTATCAAGGACACTAACTTTTAGTTAATTACACTATTAGAGTTAAGGTAGGGGTTTTCTACAGGACCCTTCATTTTCATTCGGGGCACTCTTATTCTCTAATTATCTCAATGAAATTAATAGTTATTTAGATTTAATAATGATAAATTATATTTGAATGTTCAATATATGTGTATCAATCAATTTCTTTCTTTAGTTTATAGGATTTATGTGTTTCAAAATGATCTTTCAAAAATTCTTCCCAATAAACTAACCTATTTCAAAGGAACTTATTGAATTCTTACCTATTTTCAATTTCACTATGTAATATTTTTAAATCCATTATTATTTTTTTAAAATAAAAAAATTATATCTTCAAATTTAATCTTGGTTAATTTATGATTTTATGAAATTGAATATGTATTTTTTCATTAAAATCTCTTTAATATTTTCATAAAACTGTACTAAAATATTTTTTTTATGAAGTTTCTTTTAAAACCCTTTTTACATGATTTAACTTCAGTTGGAAAAAATTTATGACTCAAATATAATTTCAATTTTCCACTATCTTCTTTTATGGTATATTTATATTTAAAAATCTTATTTCATAAAAATTATTAAATATTTTCCAAAAGAACTCTTTATTACCAAGTATAAGATTTATTTTTCTCGTCTCTCTTTTACTTTTATGAGATATATTTCTTTTTAACCACTTTGTCCTTTCATGTGGTGTATTTATTGAACTTTATTATTTCATATAATGAGTTTCTTTATTATCGTTATATAATATGAGACTATTATTTGAATGTTTCATGGTGGTATGGAACACATTGGAATGTATATGGATTATTTCCTCAAAAACATTTCTATGGTCTCATTTAAAAAAATCTCCAATATTTTCAACATATTTTTTTACCCTTTACTACATTGAGTTTTATGTCATATGATATCATATACATTATATTGTTTAAGGGTTTAAAATTATTTTGACTCTAGTTCTGTCTTCGTGATATCATTTATCATATTACCCTAAATAGTTAGTATTTATATATAATTGTATAGAATGTTATTTAAATTTCATATATTAGTTTTAATATGAATATATAATTTGATTATGTATACCCCATTAATATAAAGAATTATTTAGACTGGTAGTGATGGGTGAGACCTTCTATAGCACATCGATGCATCGATATGTCTCATGAGACAAACTAGTTTGCGACCTTCTCATGTAGTTTGATTTCCAAAATTATGATGTGTTTCTGAACACATATACAAATCTTCTAGATAATGTGATTGTTCATGTGAAACATATATGAAATTGAAAAAATATGAATTTTTTTTATTTATTATTCCATTATTACAGCCCATGAGGTTTTCACTATGACAATATCTATGGATTCACCCTCATTCATAGTTTATTTATGGTGGGTTTTTTCAATTATTCACCAGTCCTTAATGTATATTTATAATTTATTATGATCTAATTATTATTTTTTCCTGATCCCACTATATGTAACCCTTGCTATGAATTTTATCTCACCCCTTTCTTTGGTTTTCCTTCCCCTGGTTTTTAAGACGAGGTTAATTTTTTATTTTTCAAGGGTGCATTTTGTTAGATTTTGTAATGTATTATATGTTCTTTTCTTCTCCCAATGTAAAATGGGGCCCAATTATGAATTAAGTTTCTTCAATTCTACTAAACTAATCATTCCTTTTGTATTTTATTCTTTGTAATCATTCCATCATAACTAAGTAATTTTACAGGTCTATGCATCTGGGGTTGGGGTATTACAAAGTTTGTTATCATATTTAAATATTCCTTTATGAAAATCACTATAATATATCATAAATAAAATAACATTTTCCGATTGAAATAACCTATTTTTATAAAAATATTTTCATAATAACTATGAAAAAATTTTCCTTCAAAATAAAAAATGTAAATTGTGAGTCAATTCTTATAGAACTGATTTTTCATGATGGTTTCAAATTTAATCTACACCTTATAAAGTTAAATAAAACAAACATTTAACACATTTCAAAAAAGTCAAAAAAACAACTCATTTATAAATAATAAAGGACATTCTTTTTAAAAATTATGTAAGAAGGATGTACTGGGTAAATATTACTTATAAAAAATCATGGTTTGATATTTTAAAATTATTAAAAACTTTTTAAAAAATGGATATGGAAGAAAAAGAATTTTTCACCGAAGAGTTGTACCAATTTGGTTTCCCTTTAAAATAGTGTTTTATCCCATTGAGTTATCAAATATTGGAAAACGAAAGGAAAAAATGTAATCTCAAAAGAAAAATATATTTCAAAAATAATTTAATTTGTTAAAAATGTAAATATCATTACTTTTATTCAGTGGTTGTTAAACCATAAACCATTAATGTTAAAATGGTATATAAATATAAATCTATTAACTCAAGTCCCATATTTCTTCAAATGTTATTGAACATACTATATGATATATATTTATTTAATAAATATTTATTCTACAACCATAACCATGTATAAAATATCTTTTATGATTTAATAATGATATAATAAATATTTTTTATTATAAATTTGATATTAAAATCACTGTTCTTGATGATAACTACTTCATTTTTCAGACATCTTTTGATTCGGATGTACCAATCATTGAACATTGATCATGGATCTATAATCCATATAATGATAATAATAATATATATAAAAATATATAATATGTATAATTTTAATATAATTTCTATGATACTACCTGTAATTTTTTTATATTGAATTATTCTGATACAATGCACTCTAACAACGCGTGATTATGAGGCCCGAAGAACCTGGAATAGATTTTTGGACTTTGTGAAGGTATGATCAGTAACCACGTGAGTGGGTTTTTATAATTTATGAACTCATGCTTAGATCAAAAATCCAAGGGCACCATTGAATTCAGGAGGTCATGATTCTCTTATAATGGAATTAACATCCAACAATAAGGTATGACCAAAAGGGTTGTTTTTAGAAATTTTGAGAAAAGTAATAAAATAACCTAAAAATTTATTTTACATTCTTTCTAATCCATTGCACGGTTTACAGTGACTCTATGGAGCTACAAGGAGGCAGAAACATGGATCATTAATGATTTTTATTAATGTCTCATATCACATAGCATAACAATGCAATAAATAGAACATAATAGAGTTGTTGTTTCAGAAATGAAACAATGTAACTATATGTCGTTGCACTATAATTGTAATGATGCGACATGTCATCTTTAATTAATTGGAACATTGGAGATGAAGGAATTTATCCTTGGAGAATCTATAATGAATATCCAACATAAATTCTCATCCAGTGAAGAACATTGGGGCGAAATTACCGACGTCAACGACCCTCGAAGAACAATGCTAGAAGGGACAACATAGACACCTTCAACTCTTGATTATGAACACATCGGCATCAAATTTCGTAGAGGTAGCATTTTATTTTTATTTCAATTTTCTCCCCAAAATATCTTTTTATAGAAATGATTAACACAGATCAACCCATGAACATGTTGACACACAATTAGTTCGTTTATGTGGGAGGATGACTTTTCAGGGGGATTTATTATCTAGGATTCAAAATTTGAATGAAATGGTTGAATTACAATCCATGAACCACCCTTGCAATTTAAAAATCAACTAAAGAGCGCCCAAGCCGACATGAATAATTCCTGAGCACCTCTACTCATGAGTTCTTGGTTTCCAAATTTTTAAAGTGGTGAAAATATGATTTTGGGGCCTGGGTAGGGACAACGATGACCCGAGATGCACATAGGTGCAGACAGATCAGAAAACAGACCAATAGAGAAACTCCAGTGGCACGAGGAAGGTGATGCTGATAAGACACTATAGGCACGGTGGCAACGATAACATGTGGCGACAGCTGACTCACATCAATTTTGTGAAGAATATGTCTTTATACCTTGCACAGGCAGCAGCAGAGGTGACCGACACTCACTGGTCATGCTAGAGGATGGTGACTTGACTGTTGGTGTGCCTTGACACCAGGTTGGTGACACAGGGAGGGTGTGGCCTGCTTCGGAGCCAATTAGGTAGTGTGGGCCATAGTCCGTCGAGCATGACAACCGGGGCCCCATGTTTGTGGTCCCAGCTGGATCGGGACGTGGTATAGCGGTCACATCCCAGTCCGGTGGTGAACGATTAGTTTGTCCCCCTGGCAGACCGGGCTAAGGCTTGTGCACACACCCACATCCCATCGGGAAGGTCCCATGGCCTAGCAGGTTGGACCCACACATGCAGTCCTTGTTGGATGAGACCAGGTCATCAGGTGACCTAGTGGGTTGGACAATTGGCCAGACCAGGCCAGTTCTAGGGATGTCCATTGGGCATATCCCACTAGCGAATTCGGACTGGACTAACCCAGACTTGAACCATTCATGTAGAGTCAATCAAATTAAACCGGTGTATATGGGACACCTGGTCTTGGTTGTTCGGGACGGTCCAATCATCACAACCAGCCAATTATTTACAAAAAACCTGTATTTGTCATACTGTGTGTTCGATTAATGGGTCGTTTGTGGAGTTTGGACCTTATGGATGATGAAGATATTTGGAATGATTTTTAGTGACTTATATGGATTTTGAAATGTAATTAATGGCTTGAGGAGGGGTTATACCAAGCGCACTATGTTCAAAACCCAATTGTTGGATAACAATTAAAGACTGGTCAATGACGGCCTAGGGGAAGTGGGTCTGTGTGACCCAGCAGCCCCAAGGTGGGGAGTCAATCAGTGTGATTTGGAAGACCCATGATACTCGTTTAGAGGAGAATCTCATAATGGACATGGTGGGAAGCATCTCTGTGTGACCCAGCAGACCAACGGTCGGGAGCATCTCTGGGTGACCTAGCATAGCCATGGTACTCATATTGGATTTGATCAACAATACACCAAGGTTTGTGGGAAGTAGGTCTGTGTAACCCAACATGCCCTCTATACTCGATAGAGGACGAGTTCTCTAGCAGCTGTGTATTTCGATGATATGTATGATGATTCTACTATCATGACACTTGAATATACCTGGTTTGAGCATTTTTGTGCTTTGTGATTTTCATTGAGTATTAATGTGTGGTCTTTCCTTTTTTTTAGGTTGTCCACTGAGATTCATGTTACTCACCATTTCACAGGCCCCGCCCTTGCATGCAATGTGCTATGCAGACCATCGACACTTTAATAGAGACTTTGGAGGATTAGGACCCACTGGAGACTAGTGAGACATGACAGATTAATCCTTCAACGGTGGACTTTGTTGCATTAGAATAGGTGGGGACCATTAGGATTGGGTGGATAGGACATATTACTTCGGATTCTAGTATCTTCCCTCATCTTACGATTAGATGGGGTTTTCTGTAGATTTCCATCAGAGATCATTTCTGTACTTTGATGTTTCTATTCTTTTTGTTTGGTTTGTATTGTATCCCACTTGAATGCAGCTATACATTGTACTCAGTCAAGTTTTAGTATTTTTTTCACCTTTCATTGTGTTGGGACATGGTTGGGTGTGTTTGTTCGTACAGGTACTCAGTAAAATGTGTCTCATATGTAGGTTGATGCCTTCGGTGCTAGTTGATAGCACCTGGCCTTAGAGAGGTGGTCTCGGTGTAGTAACATCATGGGCCTTGGGGGATGGCTCATGACAGTGTGGCATCATCGGGTGGTTGATCCTACCAAAAATACTAAGAGATTATGTTTAGTTTTGGGGCAATAGTGTTAAATGTTTCAAGTCATACTTTTAGATTTAGGGAGTATAGTGTTGGGGTCGTGGCCGACGTATCCATACATCGGGACATTGAATTATATTTTTTGGATCAATACATGAAAATAATGGTTGCATATGTGTCTCATTATTTTGAATAATGGTCGGATATCCAGTTATAACATTCTAATTGTGGTACATCTTGACCTATCTTAGGATTCCTCCAGGAGGATAACCAACCAGGATCCTGATACGAGGTTGTGAGGACAGCTAGCCAAGCAACAAGGCATCCGTTCAGGGACTAGTTCTAGAGATGGCCCCTATTGGTGGTGCACCCGTGGTACCACCACCCAATGTTTGGAATCTACTTCAAGTGGTTTCAGTAGAGGAAAATAGTAGGATCTGAGCCCTACATGAGTTTCAAATACAATGCCCTCCAAGGATTAGGGGAGAGTCAGATCATCAGGTTGTGGAGGACTTGTTGGAGGACCAGAAGAGAGTCTTCTACTTAATGAGGACACCTCCTGGCTAGATGGAGATCTTATAAGCGATACATCATCAAGGTTAAGTATGGATATGGTAGATCTTGACCACATAGAAACATGATTTTGTGACCCACTCCTAGTCACACTTCGATCATTTTTCTAGGATGATTTTTTCCCAGGACCATTCACTCTGTACACAATTAAGATCTACTTCACAATCAGTAGGATAACATGAAAATAGATTAGTACTCAGTGAGGTTCACCGAGCTCTCTTGATACACCATTGACATGGTGCAAGACCATTTCATCAAGGATTGATTCATTGATCAGGGACTGAAGCGGTAGATTAGGTAATTAGTGTTTTCTCTCAGTATCCTTACCCTGGCCAGGGTACTAGAGAGAGACCTACTTTTTGAGAGCTTCTTGTGAAAGTAGGCACTGACAGCTATAACCACAAGTAGACCCCCGGCAGTGGAGCTTTCATCGGGTAGCATATAGTAGAAAGGTGGGACCATGATGGCCAAGTTATTTAGGGGCCAACCCAAGGACTCAAGGTCGGTAGTGTGGGACTCTCGATATAGGGGGATCTAGTATGGAGATGAGGAGTGAATCATGTGTGATGGGTATGGAAACATGGAACATGAATTCCTGACTCACCACATGGATGACTAGGAGACTGTTGAGGGACTGTTGAGCCAGAGACATCAGTTTTTGTGAGGAGGTTTGTAGGGCGGAAGACGTGGATGGTGAACTGGATAAGGGGAAGGTGGTGGGAAATGGTTTGATGTGTTACTGCAAACACCCACAGGTTGTACACCCCGATATCAGGGAGTAGCCGGACAGGGGAAAGCTCAGCTCCAGGCAGTAAAGGGTTATGACCACGGTGCTCTAGATTTGATCTGAGGTACGATCTTTGTCTTCTCTACCCTAGATTTTGTTCTTATTAACAAATTTTATACTCACTCATTCTAATACCTAACTCTTTTTCACAGCTCATATATTATGGTGAGGCTGTTGGATCGATCCTTACACCAAGAGACTCCTATGGGAGATGATTCGACGATTACACACTGGTGCTGGTAGTGTGAGTTTCTTCTAGGGGATAGGAGCTTCTACTAGGATCTCGTAGTCATAGCGTTGAGGAAATAAGATTTCCTATTGGTTGTGGAATGCTTATCCAGAGTCCAATCTATGATCGACTATTTTAGGCATAACATTTTGTGTGTTTATGGATATGTAACATGATTTTCCTTCACCAACAAGAAGGAATACATTGCATCAAAGGAAGAACTCTCTCATATGATGGAGTTGTCGATCACTCACATGTCGGCTAGATTCATCCTTAGTGTAGTCGATGAGAGAATTCATTTCATTCCTGTAGTGGTGGAAGTGTATGTGTATTTTTTTTCCTAAGGATGTTCCGGGACTACCACCTCGCATGGAGGTAGAATTTTTCATCAACCAATATCCCAGGATGGCACAGATATACACACCGATATATAACAAGGATCCCACAGAGCATTGAAATCTGAGGGTGTAGCTAGAGTACATGAAAGAGAAGGGGTTCATAAGGCCCATCATTTAACCTTGGGCAGACTGAGTGATTTTTTACAAGGTATTATAGGAGAGTTTGAGTTTGTTTGTGGACTTCAGGTTCCTGAACCAGGTGGGCATGAAGAAAAAGTAGACACTGCTGATAATTGATTATCTCTTCAACTAGATAAAGGGAGTGAAGTGGTTGTCAATGATAGAACTCATATCAAGCTATCACCAACTTCAGGTACAGGACAAAGATATATTGAAGACAGAATTTAGGTGTCGGTATAGAAACTATGTGTTCTAGATGATGGCTTTTGGCATGAACAATGCCCCCAGAGTGTTCATGGGCCTCATGAGTAGGATCTTCTGGCATTACCTTTACAAGTTTTTCATGGTCATCATTGATGACATCTTTGTGGACTCTTTGTCGAAGAATTAGGATGATACACACCTACCGATAGTCATAGATACACTATGAGACACCAAATATATGGTAATCTTGGAATGTGCCAGTTATTAATTCAATAGGTCCACATCTTGGGGCACATCATATATTTGGACACAATTGTGGTAGATCCCGAGATGATAGAGGTAGTGCTAGCATGGTAGCCACCCAGGAATGTGACTGGGGTGTAATGCTTCTTGGTTTTGGATTGTTACCATTGGAGGTGCGTACCCAACTTCTCCAAACTATAAGAACCCTTATTGGATGTGACACGGAAGTTAAATCCCTTCATGAGGATGGCGAAATGGAAGAAATGTTTCTAGGAGGATAGGAAGAGATATTCTAGTTCCCCCATCTTGAGAATACAAGAGGAGGGTTTTGGGTATGCAGTTTACTGTGTCGAATCAAAGACTAGACATGGTTGTGTCCTAAAGAAGGGTCAATCATTGATTGCTTATAGATCATGCCAGTTAAGGGATAATGATTAGAACTATGTGACTCGTGACATGTAGTTAGATATAGTGGTTTTTTCATGAGGATGTTGCAAAACTACTTGATGGGTGAGCGATTTATACTGTACTCCGACTATAAAAGTATCGGGTATATATTCTCCTAGAATGTCCTAAACATGAGGCAGAGACAATGTCTAGAGTTCCAATAGGATTATGTCATTGATATATTCTATACTCTATTGAAGGGGAATGTGGTGGGAGACATACTCAACAAGGGGACAAGTTTGTAGCTACGGAGTTAGGCAACAGATCAGTTAACTATAATGAAGATATCATCTTTATAGGATTGTAGAGGGGCTTACCTTCAATAGATGACTATTTCACCCCCACTCTTAGAGCGAGACAAGGAGGAACAACTAGTAGATGTTGACTATGAGGCCCAACATTCTCTTTTATCCAACAGACGATCTCTTGATATATTTTAAATAGGTGGGGAGCACACCATTATTTTCTAAGGGTGCATCATAGTAATAGTGTTGTTGTCAGAGGAGGTTATGAGGGACTTCCATACATCCCTTTTGGCTATATATCCTAGAGTTGATCGAATATACCTGGACCTCTGATGTCATTAGTAGTGGCCATGGATGATTAATGCAGTGGCTGATTTTGTTTCAAAATTCCTCAATTGAAACCAAGTTAAGGTTGAGCATCAGGTTCTAGTAGGCTTGTCCCAATCACATGAGTATCAATGTGGATGTGGGATGATATCTCGATTGAATTCATAATGGGGTTACCATGTAATCCTAGAGGACATGATTCTATTTTGGTGATCATTGATCGACTTACCAGGTTGGCTCACTTCCTACCCATTTGGGAGTGGGGACAGGTTAAGGGATTGAGACACCTCTATATCCATGAGATATTGCAGCTTCAAACGGTGACTTTGATGATCATCTCAGATCATGAAGATCCCTTTACATACTAGTTTTGGAAGGGCGTAAAGGTTGTGTTTGGGACATAGATGTGTTTGAGCATTATTTTTCATCCCCATTGGGATGGTCAAACAGAGCCGACAATACAGACCCTAGAGGATATTCTTCATGCTTTTGTTCTTGAATTTGGTAATATTCAAGAGGACCACAATCCACTAGTGGAGTTTTCTTACAACCACACCCACCAATACACCATGGGCATGGAACCGTTAGAGGCCTTGAACAAGTGGAATTTCATATAAACAATTTATTCGATAGTCCTAGGGGTGTCAGTATTCATGGGTCCGTAGTTTTTACGGGAAACCACCGAGAAGCTGCAGATCATCCAAGAGTGTATGAGGACTAGACATAGTTGGACGAAGTCTTATGTCAACAATAGAATGAGACACATGGAGTATGAGGTGGGAGACCATGTGTTCTTTGGGTCTCACCTCGATGAGTGATACATAGATTTGGAAGAGATGACATGCAATCTCTATCTTCCATCAGACCATTCAGATCCTAAGAAGAGTTCAAGTGGTGGAGTACTGCCTAGTTCTTCCCCCACAGATGCAATGAGTGCAAGATGTTTTCCATGTGTCACAGTAGAGGCGGTACATACATGACCCATCAGACGTCATTGACTAGGGCGTGATGGACATTAATTATGAGGTGACTTTTTCTGAGTTCCCAATAAAGATGGTGGACTGATAGGAGGATGCCCTATTTGGGCTGTTTATTCATCTGGTGTGAGTTCAAGGGCAGACCGAGAATCTCCAAGAGAGCACTTGGGAGCTGGAGGCTCAGATTTATGCGCAGTAATACCATATATTTTACTAGTTTTTGTTTTGTCTTTTGGGACAAAAAGACTTAGGGATGGGAGAATTTAATTTATCATTAATTCTGAGTAAATTTTGATTATATATATGTAATTATTCTGAGACCGTGCACTCTAGTACGACTTAATTTTGAGGCCCGAGAAGACTAGAATGAGTATTTTATCTTTTTTATGGTATTTTTTGTAAACATGAGCATGATGTTTTCCCTATTTTGAACTATGGGTCATATCAAAGATCTGATGACATAGTGGTATTCGGGATTCCAGGATTCATCTATAATGGAATTAAATTATGGTGACAAGGGCTGAAATGAAATGTTTATTTTCGGTATTTTTGAGAAACGTAATAAAATAACATAAAAAGTTATTTTATATTGTTTTTCATATGTTGAGCCAAGGATGGTGATGAGAAATTGAAACAATGAGGTGCAATTGGGGCGCATTAATGATGCTCATTAATAGATCGTATCACGTATCATAACGATGCAATAATGTGATCATAACAGCGAAGCTGTTTAATTAATTAAATAGCATAACGACATGACATCAATGTCTTATTGAAATGATGAGACAAGTTTCCTTTATTTATTTGGCATGATGGTGATGAATGAATTAATCCATTGAGACACTATGACGAATCTCAAATAGAAATTCCTCTCCAATGAATAATCTAAGAGAGACTTCACTGAATTCAAGGATCCTCAAAAAATGGATCCTGATGTGACATCATCGAATCCTTGAAATCTCAAGGACGAATGCTTAGACATATAACATCAATGAGGTAGGGGTTTGATTCTTATTTCAATGTTCTTCGCCACACTTCATTTTCTAGAAACAACTAACATAGATCAATCCACGAAAAAGATGATCTCTGATTCATAAATTTATGTGGGATGGTGACATTCCTTGGGGATTTATTATTCAAGACTCAAAACCTACATTAAATGGTTGGACTACAAATCTAAAACCTCTTCTTAGTTTTAAACCAATAATGCAGAGGGCCCAAGTCGACAGAAACAAGGTCCAAGTACCCCCGCTCATGCGTTCTTGGTGAATCCATTCTCTATGTGTCGGAAATTCGATTCCAGATCTTGAGATGGTATGGTGGCAACCCGAGAGGCCCATAGAAAAAAACAGATCGAAAAATACACCACCCGAGAAACACTGATGGCCCACCGAAGGTTCCACCTATACAGGAACACCAGCTGTGGCAACCGGCTGCTTCCATCCTTGTGAAGGGGGTGGTGCCAACCCACACCACAGAAATAGTGGAGGTTGTTAGACCTCCTCGGTCATGTAGGAGGTCGACATTGGGAGTTGTGGAACCTGGTAGTAGTCGTGAAACCAGGAAGGTGCAATATGGAAGGGGTGGCCCAGGTCTAGGCCACCAAGAATGTCTGGGTTGTGATCCATCAACCGCAGATAGAGGATCCACGCGTCCTCAGTGCCAGGTGGAGCCAGGTAGGGCTTGGTTGATTCATCAAGGTCGAGGAGTGCACTGCCGGTCCGTCCCCCTGGTAGACTAGAATAAGGCTTGCAGGTCGCGTCCCCCACCCTATAGGTCACGCCCACGGCCCTGTGGGCTAGGCCAGACATGATCGGGGCATTGTGTGACACTGTGGGCTGCACTATTGGCCAATCCGTGCTTGATTTAGCAGGTCCCATTGGGCCTGTCCCACTAGCCAATCCAAACCGAACCAACCCAGACTGGAATCGGGTTCGGTCGAGTCAGGAAAATTAAACTGGGGTATGCTGGACCCTGGGCAAGTGTGGTCGGATTGGTATGATCGGGTCAGATAGGGCCCCGTAACAACCGGTCCTTAATTTACTAAAATGCCTATATTTGGAAAACCACGCGTCTGATTGATGAGTCGTTTGCGCCGTTGATACTCTCATGATGAGACATGTCATTTTGAATGATTTTTTTTGACTTTCATGGATGTTGATATAATATTAATGGGATGAAAAGTGGTTCTCTCATGCATGATGTGTATGAAATAGTGTGGTTGGATGAGACTTGAAGAATGCTCGACAATTGCCCAGTGGGAAGTGACTCTGTGAAACCTAGTAGGCCCATGGTTTGGAGCAACTATGTGTGACCCGACAGACCTACTATACTTAATAGTGGGAGTATCTCACTATGGCCCTGGTGGGATGCGGATCGGTGTGACCTGAAATGCCCATAGCAGGGAGTGACTATATGTGACCCAGCATACCCACTATTCTAACATTGGATAAGTACCCTAATAAAACAAGGTTAGTGGGAAGTGGATCTATGTCACCCGGAAATCCTACTGTACTCAATATAGGTTGGATTCTTTATCAGTAGAAGAGTTTGAAAATATGACTGATGATGCTACTATCACTACAATAGAATATGTGTGGTGTGAGTGGTCATGTACATCATAAATTACTTTGAGGATTGTTTTGGGGTCTTTCATGTTTATTTTGGGGTCCCTACTAAGTTTCGTGTTACACACCCCTGCATGGTCCCCTACCTTGTTTATCGTGTCCCATGTAGATGACCGACCATTCAATGGTGGAATTGGTGGCCTAAGACCAGATGTGTCCCAGTAGGACTGGGCAGACAAGACATACTGCTTTGGCTTCCAGTTGACTAACTACTATTATGATCAGGTGGGGTTTTCCGTGGATGTCCATTATAGATCCATTTTTTACTTTTATGTTTTAGTTATTTTTGTTGGGTTTGTATTATTTCCCTCCCGATATTAGTTATACTTTGTATTGAATCTTGTATTACTGTACTTTTTTCCCCTTTCAGTGAGTTGGGACATGGTTGAGTATGTGTGTGCTTGTAGGTACATAGGAAGATTCCTCCCAGATGCATGTTGACGCCTTCCGCACTTGTCTCGATCCCCTAGATTTCGAGAGGCAGGCATGGGGTAGTCACGACACGAGCCCTGGGGTATGGATCCTCAAATTTATATCCATACAAAAATGTAGAAATAAGAAAAAAAAGTACATCGTTTATGGAGATTGGGGTTTGTATATATTCTCGAAAGATATTTTCAATTTTAGAAGGGTAGAATGAATGAAAGGTATAAAAAAATTCAAAATTATAGAATAATTATTATATCATATAAATGATTTATATTCACTAAATTAATCAATATTATTATCCATGTAAAGATGAAATGACAAAATAAATTTATTTAATCATAGAGATGGTAGTCCAACATTAACATGAGTAAAATTATTGGATTCAAACGAATTGGAATGTATTAAGCGATAAGTGATATTATGATTCAAGAAATAAAATTATTTCATAAAAAATCATATATATATATATATATATATATATATATATTAATCCCATAACAATAATAACCAATGAAATAAGGTGATAGAAAATGGATTGTATCCCTATGTGGAGATGGTAAATCATACGTACACATGAGCTATACTTTCAATTACCATTTTATGGAAAAGATGGTTCAAAATCATGATACCATAAAAATAATAAAATTTTAAAATATTCTTTATAATTATTCTAAAACATTATATCTAAAATAATATAACTATTGGGCATAAAAGATGAAATAAATTGAAAGGTTTCTGGAATGACTATTAATTCTCTTTTAGTTTCTCTCTTCTATATCATTTCTTAAGGGTCCATTGAATGGCCATTTAACAATAAATGAATATATGAACAAATTCTATGGATGTATAGAATTATTCATATAAGGGTTTTCTTTAAAAATAATGATAAATGTGTTGTAAACAATAGAATATATGGGCTTCCTTTTATAAGGGTGGTAGAGGACGGAATTGGAATTTCAAAAGTGATTAAAATAAAATAAATTCATTATCAATCTAAATGATCTCAAATGGAAATTTATTTAAATAATAATAGGCTATGTTCTGAAAGATATCTCTAAATGAGATTTATATATCTTTTTTTGTCATTTTAATTATTATATTTTGTATTAACCCCCTCCATGACCTTTTTGTTAAATAAACATGATAACAAATATTTCTATATTTCTGTTATAATGTTGTTAAAAAAGGACTCATTTATTTATAATTGATGATATTTTATAAAATTTTAAATTAACTTATCTAATTAATATTTTTTATTAAATTTATATCATTTTATAAAATATTTTATATTATAAAATATATTTAATTCCTATTTTGGAAGTACTCATTTAATTTTTCTTCAATAAAAATAATAAAAATAAGGAATTTGAATATAATAATTTTACACATCTCTAATATTTATTATAGAACTTAAAATTAAATGAACAAAATAACTCACTCAAAATATGTTACATTTAATATTTTTAAAACTATTACTTTTTTCTATTGATTGAAGTGTTATTCTGTTAGTGTTGCATAAACAGATAAGGTGATTATATAATCAATAAAAATTATTAACAAATATAAACAATAAATTAATAATTTATCTTTGAAATAAACATTTTTAATTGATATTTTTCTCATTCTATCTTTAGTTGAAAAATTTATGGATTTTACGGTCATGAATGTTACATTTTATATTGATTATTTTAAAAAATTTATATAATGGTCATAATCAAAGAAATATGAACATGGTGATTATTTATTAATATCTTGAATGGAAATTTATGTTCTAATATCATAAAATATGATTAAGGAATGATCTATATATTTTTAATTCCTTTTCCTAATGTATTAAATCTATTTTAACTGTTTTACCCTTATCGGGGTGAAATAAATTTCCTATAATTACAATTCAGGTTTTCCCCAACTAAAAGGGTCCTATTAACCAAATTTTATCCCCATGATTCAAGATATTGATTCAATTTTTTAAATATTCTATTTTCATATGTATAATAAATTCATTTTAGATTATTTTTCCAAACATGATTAATACCATTGTTTAGAAAAATACATTTTTTTTTATAAAATTAGATTTATTATTATCCCAGAATTACAAAAAATATTAGATGGATATTAAAATATTTTATTTATTAAATAATATATAAATTTATTTATGATAATTCATGAATAGTGATCAACGTAATGTTTTATGATAAATACACATTTCAAGATTAAAAATTATTTTTGGGAAAAGCTTATCTTTTTTTCAAAGGATTTGTTTTTCTGTTGTAATCAAATAATATCCATTGAAATTATATTAAAAATAATTTTTTCATTGTTTACATATTTAAATTCATATATTCACATTTATGGATAATTTATCGGTGTATACTATATTATGGATAATTTACACTAACGGTTATGTGATAGAAAGATATTAAAACAATTTATTTGAAGGGAAATATTTATATTAAAATTCTTGGGTTTTACACTATTTATATTTCAGGATTGTAATTTTGATTTATTATTATTTTTATATCAAAATAACATGATCTATTTTAATAAACATTACCTACATCTTATTATAAAGTATGTAAGAACATCCAATTTGAGTGTTAACAAGGACAATATGTAAATTCACCAAAAGATTTCCTTGATGTTTTTTTATTCTTTATCTAGTCTGGGTTCCAAATATTCCAAATGTTTTTAATTCGTGGATTTAATTTTAACCACAAATAATTGTGAGTGATTTAATTATTTTTTGGGTTATTTTTATTCATAATTATTCATTTAGTTGTGATATCATATGTTTAATAAACCAAAATGGTGTCATGTTCTGCCACAATTGTCACAATTATATGAATGAGACTCGTATTATTTCACACGACCACATTATTATATAATTGAATATATTGATCATAGAACATATTTTTGATTTCTTGTTTATCATGTACTACATTTATATTTATATATGTATTCACACTCCCATTATATATTCATAGCCTCTTTAAAAATATACGTTATTTCATTGGATGTATTCTAATGAATTTAAATATATCCAAGGCCAATGATTTGTTTGAAATGAAAATGACTAATATCATTCTTATCATGTCATAAATTAATGTGAAGATATATATTTCTCCACATGTATAATTCTTTATCATAGGTTAAAATACATCAATGTGGATCACCCGATAATGTTCTATTATCTAAATATATCCACCCTTGTTTTTTTTGTTCCACATTTCACCATTTTTATATGTTTTTAAAATTGTATTAGTATCTTTTATTATAAAATTAACACAACACATAACTTTTTCTAGGATATATTCTTTAAATTCCTTTTTTTAAGGTTTCTAATCCTTTTATTCTATAAAATAATATCTTATTACTAACTCCAATAATAGCATATTCCTACTTACCCAAATTAAAAAACTCCATGGGTTATCAAGATTCATATCACAATAATTATATCATTAAATATCTAGAAAATGCTCATATTTCTCTAAATATAGCTTCATTTAAAGATATATTGTGTTTTTTGATACAATCAATAAATTTTTCATTAATCCTATAACAAATAATATACTCTCTGAGATGATTTTATATCTGTAGATATTTTTTTTCAAATAACATTAATATTGAGAGCATTTTAATTTGAAATATAACATCTCCTACATCATGTATGTCAATATTTTTTATTTTAAACAAATAAATCATCATGTTATATGAACAAACACTATCCATGATCCATGATTTTTCATATTTTAAATCATTAAATGTGTCTTTATCAATATCTGCATGTTTCTATATGTGACATTATTTTTGATTGTTTCCAAACATCTAATATAACATAAAATATGATGGAATATATTCTATAGATGTATATAGTGTGTGTCTTTCATCATTACACCTTCCACATTCCTCTTCCATGTATCCAAAACTATTTCTCCCCTTTTCAATATTCTCTAGATATTAATTTATTTTATATGTTCTCATCTTTGGCTATTATCTCCACATTAATTCAATATCTCTAATACGTCATGGTAGTGACATATTGTACAAAAATATAATTCATTACATCTAAAAAACATTACATGATATATACGACTAAAATATTCTATTTTGATACATATTCTACTACTGGATGTGTTAAAAGCATGCAATGTATTCAATTCTAAAATTATTATAACCGAAGAATCACATAATTGGGATTTATTCTGTAAAATTTATTATTATTAAAGACAAAATGTCTAAAAAATATTATCTTTTATAAACATTTAATTTATTCCTCATCATTTTAAGCTGATAAATATTACAATTTGACATTTTATTCTTCCACAGATATCATTTTATTTTGTGATGAAACATGAGTATACATTCCAATTCAATAAATTAATTATTTTTTATTAAACATACACAATGTTAGTATATAATAATAATCCCCATTTATTATAACATATTTGTTTCAGTAACTTTGGTATTTTCCTTCTCAATTTTTCATTTCAACCATATTTTATATTTTTTTATCAACATCATTATCCCCAAGGATAATGGTTAAATTATTATAATCAATGAAATTTCCATTTTAATAATTCTTAATATATATCTTTTTTATATATTTAACAAGACAGTAATTATAATATTAATGTTTATTTTTATTAAATATCCTTTTAACTAAGTTTCTTAATCTCTCAACTTTCTTATTTCTTCCATTCACAATTTTATTTACATTCTATGGTTTATTCATTACTAGTCCCACCTTAAATTATAGAATACTCTCTATGTATTTATAACTCATTTAATTATGTGCCCAATAATTTTTATTTTTATTCTAGAAGCATCCTTTGAGTGGCCACCCATGAGAAAATCTATAATAACTAGATTCATCATGTTTAGACACAACATTTTACGCATATAGAATGTTACTTCCATATGATATGGTTAAAATTATTTATTTTCATTTTTATTTTATGGTTTCCACTATGAAATTTAGGTGATATCATCTATGAAAGGACTACTAAAATTTACCAAACTCTCTAATTACATGATTTTCTAGAAAATTTCCCTTATTTTTGAATAAATTTAATATTGGTGTGGTGTCCCTAAAAAAGAGGAATATTAGAAAGGGATACTAGGATAATGGAGTTAATTTATTCTCATTTCACAAATAATGTATTTACTTGAGGAATAACCTACATAATGAGCTTGTAACACCTCCTTGTGTAGATGTTGTGGGAACTCAATTATAGAGGGGAAAAGTCATAAATCCAAATATATAATCAATTAGAATAATTTTTAAGGAAAATAATAATGAGGATGTGGATATATTGTCTTCACAGTAAATATCCTTCATTAAAATGTTGATATTATTGATACATCATTGGGGATCAATCCCTCGAAGGAGGATGCCCATATATATTTTGAAAGACTACTATGAGTTTATCTGAATGAAGAACAACATTATTGGATTTATAAATAGAATTAGATTTTGATATGATAATTGAAAGAGGGGAAAACATGAATGGGGTACCATGTTTAGAACAAGGAAAATATTAACTAAAACATGAAGAACCTCATCAAATATAGGCTAAAAATGAATGATGACTAAGTAGAATTGTAATGACCCAAAATTTTATAATTTAAAATTCCCCTTGATCTATTTAAATCTCTTGTTATGTAAAATAGTTATATAAAACATATTAAATCCATTGGTTTTATGTTTTCGGATTATAAAATCCCATTTTGAGTAGTTATCATTTCTAATATAGCTGTTGAACAGTGATCAATTGATTAGTATTAATATAGGGCTTTAACAAATCCAATTTATACCGAGAAAGTAAGTAATGACATCATCTAGTAGAATTGTTCCATAAAAATCCCACTTTTCAGAACTCAGACAGGATGTGGCATCACTAGGATTCCTTCTTGACCAAACCCATGCATATACTCAACACGTCAAGATCTAATAGAACCACCTATTGAAGAAGTAGATGTTGATAGATATTACCAACCGAGCGATGTTATATGAGCCACCCAAAGAGTCTTTCACCCTCACACACTATACCATGATGTCATGTGTGGGTGTTATAATGGTTTTTGTAACAATACCCTAGCACGATGATTGTGTGAATTATTTTTGAATTGAATAAAAAATAAATATTCATTTTAATATTGTTAAGGTTTTTAAAGTAAAAATAGTGTTTTTAGTTAATATTCAATTAAGAAATTGGTTATGATAAATAAATGGAATTTTTTAATTAAATAATATTCTAATGAAGTATTATTACTATATTACATTTTATAAAATATAAATTATCGTATAATTTTAATGAGTACAATTGTTATTTTTATGATGTTTTCAAATCCTTGTCTGTCAAAACCCATGAATTTATGATAAATATAGGTTTTTATTTTAAATGTAAAAAATTAAATATTTATAAAATTTAATATATTAAATAAATATTACTTTTAGAATCAGGTCGTTGAACTTATTAAATAGGGAATTATTCATAATTTTATGAGAAAATCGAATTTTTGTGTAAAAATTAAGTACTGTTTAAATATATATTGTGTTTTGTGACATCATAATGACACAATAGTGATGTAATAAAATACAATAAAAGTGATTTTCAACCTATATATTTTTTAACTTCTAAATAATGTTATTTTTTATTTTTTTTATTAATTTTTCGGTGCCTTTGTGGACACTCTAATACTTAAAAAACAATTGATATTCTAAAATGATTTCATTGGAAGTGTGACTCACATCCACATAACAAAGCCTAAACATTTATGATTTTCGGACATTGGCCTTATATAATAATGTTTTCCACTCCTCTTTGGAAAAAACTGTGGGCCAAAACCATGGTTTGGATTGTGGTTTTGATTTGATTAATGTGTGGTGTCCAAAACCTAAACAGTAAAAAAAAGCCAGCTATTTTCATATATATTCCCACCAATGAAACAACTTATATTCATTAAAAACCCTTGTAGTAGGTCTCTACGCTGCCATAATCCCTCTAAAATTAACCCATGGCACAACATTCTCCCATGAAGACTCTCTAAAGCCACTCCAAAGCCATTGGGATCACACATCCAAGAAAGGAATTTATTCCTTTCTCATTTTTTTCCAAATTTCATTCTTTTGTTATACAATTTTGATTTCAATTAAAAATGTTAAGGTATAATTTCTCACCTCCCCCATTCATCCTTAATTATTTTATAGTGATGATAGTCCTCTATCTCTCTCATTAATGCCTCCCATGTACACTTGTTATCATGCTTATATTCCATTATAAATTTCTCTCATCACATTTATAATCAAGAAATTATATTATATTATGAATATAAATAACATTACATATGTTGTGATATTATGTTACATGAACCCCTTAATATCCATTTCTTGTATGAATGATTATAGACCCATTTCCCTCTCATCAACCCATTTTACAATTTCTATTTGACGTCGTTATGTTGTAGAAGTTAGACAAAAATTTCCCATTCCAAAATCATTATATATGTGAATACCATACCAATTTCCCTATCAATGGAATTCAATTTTATGTACAAATACTTGTTGGTTTAGGGATTACATGTATTTATTCCACATTCTTTAATTGTGGAATACCTTAAAATGTTAAATGATTCCATGTTATATGATTTATGTGGCACACATATTCATGAAGTGAAATGATTACGAAGGTTGTGCCCTAATAGTGCTCCAATGAATTTGGTAGAGATTAGTATGATGATTCCTCAAGTGCAATGACAGTTTACTCATGATAACTCACATTCAATTAGGGTTTACTCATTCTCTATGCACAATGAGCATTGGATCATTCTAATGTCATGTTAAATGTTGATTCCAGATTTCTATATTATGATAATCATGCTATATCAGGACTTTATGTTCATGTTTCTCTTATTCTACCATGATATTCTAGTTTTATAACAAGTACAATATTATTCATTTCATTCCTTGTTTAATACCTTAGAGGGATTTTTATCTCATACTTTTCTTATGTATGTCCTCAGGTTGTCCCATGTAATTCTCGGTACGAAAGAATGTTTTGGCCATGTAAAGGACGTTTTCAATAATGATGATTTGTTTTATGTTATAACATTTTCAGTAACATTTCTAATTTCCCAGGAGACAAGGTCTCTCAATCCTCAAAGTTGTTTTATGTGAATGTTATTGTAATAAATCATTTTTATGTGTGTAATAAAGAGAAGGGTTGTTATATTTAGTATTAAATGATAGGTTTAGTAATTATTGGATTAGGATGAGAATCCACGAGTGAAAGACTTATTTATAAGACTAATTATAATAAAATCAGCACTAAATTCTGGTGAGTATTGACTAGGTGTTTTATCATTAAAATACATCAATGTATGGGTACGAGCAGGTAGAGGCTGCTCTAAAATAGATTTATCTAGAGGGAAAACCCAGAAACAATACTTTGAGTTAGACTTGAATGAGAACTTGTGCACAAAAACGGGCCTTTACACACTCTTGGTTAAGACACTCCTGAGGGATATAATTTGGTAAATTCATAATCATAGTATGATCCATTATTAATGAAATTAAAAAAAAATCCTCTCAAGATTATATGTTGGGAAGTAGATCATGGATAACATAAATTGAAGTTTATAAATTCATATGTTTTTGAAATAAAGGTAATTTATACGTTATCCCTTTTTGTATTTGGATTACCCTTTTATGTTTTATCCCAAACAGTCTTTTTATTCCATCTAATGGCTTCTAATAGGAGGACACTATCTAACAACCAATGTGAAGATCAATGTGACGACTATTATAATGAGATGCCCAATCTGAGGGGAGAAGCACTCACAAACATTTTAATGATACTCTCCCTATTAAATCATGTTTTTAATATAATCATGGGTCCAAAGTAATGTTCAATCCCCCGCCAGTAAAGAAAAAGTCACAATACAGGGATTTATGAGACTAAGGCCTGCTACATGTAATTTATTATCTGATCCATCAGTTTTCGAACAACAGATCAGCCCCATTGAGATGACCTTCTCCATCCTTCAATGTTCTTAATAATAGAAGGTACATCTGGGTGCTTATCATATTGTGGGTAAAGCTGATCAATGATATAAATTGATAAAAAATTTGATGAGGAGAATGAGGAATTAGAATCTAATGATTTCTGGAAAAGGTATTTTGATAAATATTTTTCCTCACATCTTGTTACTTAAGATACAATGGAAGTTCCTCACCATTAAGAAAAAAAATGAATCTATCATATATTTCATGGAAAACATCAATAGGATTGCAAGATAGGCCTCTGTATTTATCGTATCTCCAGAAGGTATGGTTTATCACTTCATTGGTGGGATAAAACATATCCTACGGAAATCCATGGCGATCCATTATTTTGTTAGCTGTGTGGAAATTGTCTGATTTCCTTGAATGTTGAAATGGAGATCGGAGAATCTCAGGGTTACCGTGGTGATAAGATGTGTAAGGCAGAATCTAATTATGTTTGTCAGATGGATAAATCCAATTTCAATAAGAAACTCCCACACCCCACATACCAATGATGTGGATAGAACCACTCTATTAATTCCATAAAGGGGGTGAGGAAATTCTTTAAGTGAGGAAGAGAATGAAACCTGACCATTGACTGCCAACAAGAAAATCAAGTGGCTGAAAAATAGTATAGGAATGCTCTGATCGAACCTCAACATTTTTTCCTTGCTTCAATTGTAATGATCCAGGGGACTTTGAAAACTAGTTCCCTATGAGAAGTGTTCTTTGAGGAAACCAACAACCTATAAGGTAGCAATGGTGATTTGTTTACCTCACTACTGAAAAAGTGAACTCCAACAAAAATGTGCTGATAGGTATGGTAGTTACAGATTCAATAATATTGAAAATAAATTTTGATTCAAGTTCAATGCATTCTTTTAAATCTATGATGTTTAGTGGAAAAATCCAAACACCACCACAAATCATTGAAGTAAAGTTGATGGTGAGAATGGAAACTGGAGAAGTCATTACATCCCTTGAATATAACACCTCCCCAATCATAAATTGTGGATTGAACATCCCGGGGAACCTTGTTATAATCTCTCTTTTTGAATTTTATGCAATTCTTGGAAAGGATCATCTTTACCTATACAGAGCCATAAAAAATTTTCACGAGAGATAAATTTCTCTCCATATAGCAAATTGACCCCCGGTTCTGTACAAGTGCAAGGAGGAGGATTAATATTCTTTAAAACCATCATCTCAAGAGTGGATATCACTTACGTATGATCCTGTGTATCATGCTCAAATTATTTATTCTAAGGATGAAACAATCCTTGAAGACATGTTTCTAGTGAGAGAATTTGCTGAAGTGTTACTCGGGGAATTTCTTTGTCTTCCTCCTAGAAGAGATGTTTAATTCTCAATTGATTTTAATCCTAGGGCATTGAGAGTATCCAGGACTCTGTATAGAGTGGATGTTCTAGAGCTTGAGGATCTGAAGAAAATACTATTGGAGAATCTTGATAAAGGGTTGATATTCCCATGTGCATCACTATGGGGTGCACAAGTCCTCTTCATGACGATGAAGGATCATTTAATGCATCATTGCATTGATTATCATGAGCTCAACAGAATCATGATAATTAAAATGTATCATCTTCCACGAATTGATGACTTGTTTGATTAGATTTTTCAAGAAAAATACATCTTGAATGTTCGATTTGGGATTAGGATATTATCATGTGTGGGTTAAGAATGAGAATATCCCCAAGACTGATTTTCATACAAGATACATGAACTAGGAATTGGTAGTAATTCATTTTAGACTCACTAATTGTCCATTAATGTTTATGGAGATGATGAAGTGAGTCTTCATTGATTACCTTTTTAAAATTTGTGGTTGTCTTTATAGGCAATATCCTAATATAATCCAAAATTGAGGACAAACATGAGGATCATCTAAGGAATATACTAGATACATTGCGAGATAAAAGCTCTACAAAACGTACATCAAGAGTGGGTTATGGTTGAAATAGGTCTCATTCTTGGGTAAAATCATCAAAGGTAATGGGATATCTATGGATCCCTCGAAGACAGTTACACTTGAGGGATTACAGAGGCCATCATCGATAATACATATCTCTAGATTTCTGGGGTTAGTTTGATATTATCACTGATTTTTTAGAACTTTCTCATTATTGTCCAACCCTCATAATAAGCTTACTCGGATGGGAGTAATGTTTTCTTGGAGTGATGAATGTGAAGATATTTTCAAGGATATGAAAATAAGGCATATCAGTAGGCCTGGGCTCACATTACCCACAAGTGAAATACTTTTTCATATATTATGATATGCTTAGAAGAAGTGTATGGGTTATGTGTGGATGAAAAATGACAATGTCATTTTCTATGCTTCAAGGAAATTGAATGTTCAAGAGAAAAAATATCCAAAAAATGATCTATATTTTTCTGTAGTAATATTTTCATTAAATATTTGGCAACATTACCTTTTTTGGGAGAAGTGTAAAATATATATGGATCAAAAATCCTCATGTATATCAGCACGTAGAAATAGTGGATCATGCCACAACTAATAGGTTTAGCGATGATCAACGACTATGAATTACCAATCCATTACCACCATGGAAAAGTGAACAAGGTGGAAGATTCTCTAAATAGAAAGAACCCAATGATTCTATCCTTGAAGTGAATTGAAAAGGACTCGGTCGTTATATATGTGATGAAGATGGACATGGGAATCATAAATAAAGGAATATCATCAATTTTTTCACAAATGATTTCTCAACCATCTCTTTTGGAAAGGTTAAAGATTCTCAAAGGATGATATGGGAATTAAGAAGTTAGTAGAAGAAATCAGAATAGGGAAATCATCAGAGTTCAATGTCAATGAAGAAGTAATTGTGAGATTTTGGATAAGACTATATGTTCCATCTAATCCTTTGTTAATTAATGAACCTTTAGATGGTGCACATAGTTATAATTCCTCCATTCATCAATGAAAAAAAAGATGAATAGGGATTTTTGAGAGTATTATTGGAGGGATAACATGAAGAAGGAGATCATTGAGTATTCATCAATGTTCCTGGTATGTCCGCAAGGGAAGTCTGAGAGGAATAAGTCTAAAGAGATGATGAAACCTTTACCTAAACAAACATGAATATGGGAAAACAAAACCCTGAATATTCTCCCCAGACATCTGAATACATCCAAAAAAACATTGCTATCTGGTTTGTTTTGAATCCTCATTAAAATAATGCACACATCATTACAATTCAAGAGTATTTCTCATTGGATAAATTGGAATGGATATACATCAGAGATGTTGTAAGGCTTCCTAGATTACAACTGTTCATTGTATCTGGCAGGGATCCAAGAGTCACCTCTATGTTTTGGAAGAGTCTTAAACAAGCTATGAATTCTTATTGGAACTACAATACGTCTTATCATACTCAAACTGATGGCCAATCCGAGCGGACTATCCATACACTTAAAGACATGTTGAGATCATTCTCAGTGGACTTTAAAGAAGGATGAGATCAAAAAATTTCTCTATTTGAGTACTCTTATAGCAACAGTTTACACTAAAGCATCCAAATAGTTCCCTATGAATCCCTTTATGGGATGAGGTGAAGAACCCTAGAATATTGTTCAGATATTGGGGAGATAAAACTATTATGTCTAGAAATGGTTGGTGAAATGGTGGAGATGGTTAAGACCACACATCATCATATTAAAGCTGCTCAACGTCAAAAAAAGATATATGCTAATAACTGTCGATGAGAACATGAGTTTGGTGTTGAAGACATGGTATTATTCTACATATCATCGTGGAATAGATTTAAGATATTTGGGAAGAAGGGAAAGCTTATTCCAAGGAACATTGTTCCTTTGGATATCCTTGATCGCATTGGATCATTGTGTTATCCACTATAACTCCCATTAATTTTATCTCAAGTACATGATGTATTTCATGACTCACTCTAATATAAGTACATACTTGTCCCATCGCATGTACTCAACCCATTGGTGTTACCATTGGAGGATAACAACTCTTATAAATAGAAGTCTGTGATGATCTTAGATCATAGGGAAAAAGTTATAAAAACAAGACAATTCCCCTCATCATGGAGTTCTGGTGAAACCAAATGTTTGATGATGCGACATAGAAATCGATGGAAGTGATGATTTGGAGTAACCCTTATCTTTTTTACTATGGGAAAAGAAAATTTTGAGGGAAAATTTTCTTACGGGGAAAGATAGTATCAACCCAAACTTTTATTATTGAAAATTCATCTGGATCCATTTAAATGTCTTATTATGTAAAATGATTATATAAATCATATGTGCTTCCATTGTTTTATGTTTATGGATTTTAAAATATAGTTAAGAATTGGTATCATTGTTAATATATCCATTAGAAAATGATCAATTGATTAATATAAATATTGGGCTTTAACAAATCCAATTCACTCGGACAAAGGAAATGATGGTCTCATCCAATAAAATTTCTCTATATGAATCCAATTTTTGAGAACTCAAAATGTAGGTGGCATCATAGGGATTATCCGTTGACCATGCCCAATATGAGCTTCAACATGATAATCTCGAATGAAACCACGTACAAGAGATGCGGAAGTTGATATTGATTACCACCTAAGCGATGTTATCTGAGCCACCCCTCTATCATCAACGAACACCCTTCAAATATGTTATATTCTGGTGTTATAAGAGGATATGTAACAAAACCCCAACACTATGATTATGTTTTTATATTTTATAAAATTGATAATATGCATTGATTTTATTATTGTTATATTGTAAATCGTTTTTAATGTGATAATAGTCTTATTTGTTAATTTTCAATTAGGAAATATATTTAATAAAATTAATTTAATTTTAAATTGAATAATATTGTAATGAAATTTTATTACTATATTAAATTTTATTATATAAAAATTATAGTCTAAATATTGTAAATACAATTGAATTTTTTTTATGGTTTGAATGCAGTTTTATTTCAAAACCAATGAATTTTCTATCAAATATGGTTTTTATTTTAAATGTAAAAATTTACATATATAGATAATTATTTAGATAAAATGAATATTATTTTTTAAATCAGGATGTCGAAATCATCGAATGGGGATTTATTCATAATTATCAGAGTGATTCAAAATTTTGGGTAAAATTAAGTTCCATTTAAATATATAATGTTCTTTATGACATAATAATGACCCAATAATGATGTTATAAAATAATATAATTGGTATTTTAGGCCAATATATTTTATAACATTAACATAATGTTATTTTATATTTTTTTATTTATTTTCATACACCTTAGTAGACCCTCCAAGAATTATAAATCATTTTAACTTTTTAAAATTATTTCCTTGAGAGTGTGACTCTCCTCAATATAAAAAAGCCTAATATTTAATGTCGGTATTCCATCTTCCTTATAAAACAATTTTTTTTTCAAAATCCATTGAAAATAATCGTGGGTTGGTTTGTGGTTTTAATTAGTTTAATGTGCGGTGTCCAAAACCCTAAAGATTAAGAAATTCATCTCTTTTATTATATAAACCCACCCAAACTCAAACTACTCTTCACTGAAATCTCTTTTAGAACATCCTTACCAAACCATCCTCTCTCGAAAATCGTCCGAAGGAGCCCCAAGCTCCCAATAAGCCTCTACCATGCCTCTACTAAGCCTATTGTGTCACACATACAATTATGAGATTTCTTCCTTTCTCATTTTTGTCCAAATTTAATTATGTTGTTATACAATTTTTTCAATTACAAATGATGCGGTCTAATTCTAGACCTCCACCATTCATCCCTCCTTATGTTTTATTAATGTGAGACGTATTTCTATCTCATTAATTTCTCCCATGTTCGCAAATTGCAATGTCAAAATTCTATAAGGAATTTATCTATTTTCATTTAAAATAATGATATTATATAATATTATGATTCTAAATTACATTAAATAGGATGAGATATTATGTTCAGTGAACCCATTACTATCCATTTCATGTATAAATGATGGCATAACTCTTCGTCTCTCATCAACCCATTTTACAATTTCTATCTGACGTCCTTATGCTACTGTGGTTCACCAAAATTTCCTAGGCCAAAATCATAATCTTTGTGATTACCATACCCATTTCTCTCTCAAGGGAATTCACCTTTATGCCCATGTATATGCTGATTGACGAATTAGATTTATTTCTTCCATATTTTTTAATTTCGGAATCGCATATGATGTTGAATTATTCCACATTTTAGGATCCATGTGGAACACTTATGTAGAAAAATGAAATGATTTAGAAAGGTGGGCACTAATAGTGGTCCAATTAATTGGGTAAATATTAGTATCCTGATATGTAAAGTTAAATAAGGGTTTACTAAATAGAATTCATGTTAAATGATGGTTTAATCCTGATCCATGTGCAACAACCCTGGTATAATTCTAATATCATGTTAAATGCCGATTCCATATTTCAAAGTTATGATAATCATACATTATCATGCCTTTTTGTTCATGTTTCTCTTATGCACCATTGATATTCCTATTACCTAAAAAGTACTATATTCTTCATGTTATAGCTTGTTTACTACCTTACTAGAATTTATAGCTCACCATTTTCTTATTCATGTTCTCAGGATATCCCAAGCCATGCTAGGTAGAAAATAATGTTTTGGTTAGGTAAAATAAGTTGTCAATAAATATATTGTTCTTTATGTTCTATGTTTTTATGTAATGTTTCTAATTTCCCAAGACCCAAGACCTATCGATCCTCATAGTTTTCTTAAGTGAATGTTATAGTAACAAATTGTGTTTATGTGTTTAATAAAGAGTAGGGTTATTATACGAATGATGATTATACATGGTATACCGTTCCACCTCATTTAATTTTTTCTCAGAAGGATTGATTACCACGTATGTGGAATAATAATTTTATGGTTTTGTCACCATTTTTGGAGTATATTATTATCTATAATTATAGATGTTATTTTTTGTTCTTATCATATTGTGGTAGTGAGTGTGGCTATTTGAGTTTAGGTTTTCTACTTTGGATGTCCTCAACTGTTTTAGAGTTTGGTTGGAATTTGTTGTTTCTTTTTTCTATATAGTCTCTCACTAAACACAAAACCAAATTATTTAATGAAAATAAAATATATACATTTTTATTATTGTTTTTAAAAAAATTACTCCACAACATCATCATCATCTAATAAGTCCTAATAAAATTTAATATTTATATATTTTAATTATGATCATTCAATTAATTTTTAATTATTAATTGAACTTAATATCTCCTCTATATCTTATAAAATAATTGATGACTATTTTGTGAAGTTCAGTAATAATGTAGTCATTAATATCTCTATATACATGTGAAATAATATTGGTTTCAAATTTAAATAGTTAAAATATCAATTGATTCCACAACACTTTGGAATCATCTGTTGTTTCTTCAATGCCTCTAATTGTGTTTATTTTGAAATTGACCCTATTAAAGATTTCATTAATGTATTAATATTATTTTATTCTGAAATTTTAAATATTTTTTATTGTAATATGTAGTTTGGATTAATTTAATATTTTATTTCCTTGATAAATACTAAAAATATTTTTTCAATAAAATATTATGTTCATTGTAACAAATTTATTTTTTCATATCATTCTCACCTCGAAAATACAATAGAAAATTCCTTGTTTTCCCCTGATAGTAATTGTTATTATTAAAATCTGGAATATATAATAAGTCCATTATCTAAATAATTAAACCATATTAGATACAATCAAGTAGAAAATCCCAAAGGGATAAAATGTTTGTTAACATTTTCTACTTACTTGTAAGATATCCCTTTCCATTTAACATAAGATTCATTAAATTTAACAGATTTTATTGCTCCTTGTGATACATGTATAAGAAACACCAGAGTCTATACATGGGATCTGAAACTAATTTTTGAATCACATGATTTTTGTTACACAATGTGGGGTTGATCAAATGTGTATACATATTTGAATTCATTTCAGAAATCATGTTTTTTTACAACATCAACTAAATATACTACAAAATCCATCAAAAAATATACACACCAAATTTTTAAATGAGTTTATTCTCCATTAAATATGATTCGATCAACGTTGTGTCATGGTTAGTATCTGAAACACACACCTCATTTCTTATTATCGTAAGGAACACAACTAAATGTATTAACATGAATTGATAAAAATTAATAGGATCAACCACTTAAAATTTTGTATCTATAAAATTGATTAATTCTTTATTATTGAATGATAAACAATTAATATTCAACCATCCAAACAGGTTCTGCAGATAATGGTATTCCACCACATCTCTTAAAACAAGCCTTGGGTTGATGTTCTCAATACTCAAAAAATGTGAAACAATATATATTAATGGATGGATGAATCTCTCACTTCCATATATTTTTTCATATGTATTCATTAAACCATATGAATTTTATATTATCTGCACTTCTAATCAATTTAATATTTTCTCTCTTAACATCCATGAACAAAAGTAAATATTGTCGCTTTTATTTAACTTTTATTTCTTCCAATAAATCTATATAAATAATAATAAGTATAATTTGATTAATAAATGAAGAATACCTACTATGATCATGTTGACACTTGTTTTGAATCAAATTACACCCATAATCACCAACTTCATTACTACTCTAATCACGAGTGAAAACATAAATCTATTATAACTTGAAATAATTGATCAATATATTCTATCATAACTTTATAATTGTTTATAATTTATTCTTCTATGATTCCTGAATTTTTTATTTTTCTATTTAGTCCATTATTTTTGTGATATTCAGTATTGATTACTTAATATCAGAAGAATCATGAAGTTTTATAATCTTAAGAAATGTCCATCATATGAATAAATGATATCTTATTGTCAGATATCATAAAAAAATATTATTACACTTTATTTTTTGTTATAAAAACTCATTTACAGGTATATTAGTTGAATATACATTCATATTAATTGAATTCTTCTTATAAAAAAAAATCTCTTATGGAAATCGTACTTGACACCAGTACCATAAGAATATTCCAATTTATGGTTCATTGTAACTTCTGAATGTTGTGTAACTTTAAAACTATTTTAACCAATGATGTTAGATTTCATAATATTAATGTAATATTATAGACATTACGAAGTTCAAAATGATGAATCTACAGTCTATCATAATGATTAATAATCCTTACACTGCAATTATTGATTCATAGAATACACATTTCATCATAATACATCTATAGAAGTTTCTTAGAAATTCAATAAAATGGGGAAATTAACCTTTTATATCTAATTAATAATACATAAAAATCCTCAATTCCTTTTATAATATCATAATATTATATATAGAAAGATATTTACATAGATTATAGGATTTTTCCATATTTATACCCTCAACAAAACATCACAAAAAAATCCATAAACTGTTGTAGAAAGTAATTACATAAAAATTTATATTTATATGTAATCTAGAAGATAATCTCACTTACAAACATAATATGTAACGCATATATAAAAACTACAACACCATCATCATGTTGGATCAAAACTACATACTTTGATTTTAAATCATGCAATTTAATGTACTAGAATATTTTAAATTATCCCATAATCCTAACATAAATATCTCCCTTAATATTTGGATAATTAATATTGTATACTCAAAAATGAGGGCCTCACATTCCATTATCATATTATATAGTGTAGATATAACTGTCATTCATTTCAAGTATGGATTTTATAAATCTATTTTCCTAGGTGGATTTGATACCACTTCTAGGATTAATAGGCTTCAAATAAAACTTATTTGAATAAGTTGAATCTTATAAAATCCCAAACCAATGATCACAACGTATAAATTTATGAAACGTAATGAAAATAGAGATGAGTAAAATGAAAAAACATTTCATACAATAAATTGATATATAAATTGTTTCATCCATCTCCTTATAATGAATTTTTTAAGATATGAAGAGTGAAAATCGAAGGACTCCCCTTCATAGGTATTCACTGGATGACTGCATCAAAACATTTTATTTGAAAGAAATTATATCCCCATTATGTGTTGGAATATGATTTTGTATAATAGGTAGAAATAATTATTAATTATGTTGTATGAAATCATAGAGAAGAATGGTGAAATTTTACCAAAACATTCATCAAATTTATGCGGTCATTCGAAAATCCTTAACTATTTCCCCCTCTGTTGTTTAATTTACACATGTGAAATAATAGATTATGAAATTCCTCATACAAATCATGAATTACTGAATAAAACTACATTACATAACTAAACTAAAATAATTCGTAATGATAGTGAACATGGGAATGACTCATTCAAACATTAATAGTTAATATAAAACCAGTACTATCCTAAGAATGATATACAATGAGACAACATATTCTCTTGATATAAATAACATGAATACAATAATACATTAGGGAAAAATTAATATGAACCCTTTCCATTAGTATAAATTGGTAGATATAAGTCATAAATCTGTGAATTAGGAAACTCCTTGAACCCCAATGTCAAAGATAAGGTATTTGATTTATTATTAATACAGTATTATACTGATCGATATTTAAAGTTATAACAACATGATGTATTTTTTATACAAAAATGATTCAATTGTGAGTGTTATATTTATTATAAACACATTCCAATGTTGGAGTTGGATTTTTTTTATACTAATGTAATGATGATATTCTGTTCTCTACCATTTTATTAGGATGGTTTTATTCGGTAAAATAAAAAAAAAGGCATAAGCCATGTCACGATATTATATGACACTCCCTGAATGTGTGATTTTTGAAAAGTATCCATGGAATGGATAAACCTATAAATCATAATACTATTATTTATTATTGTTACAGTCATTGGAAATATATATTTAAAATACCTTATCAATAGAAGGGAGATAGAAGTCGCTCTATGACATTTCTAGACACATTCTACCTTGCTTGGGAAAAATTAATAGTTTATAGAGGATGGAATAATGAGGAGGTTGGGCCATTATAGTATCCCACAAAATTCAGTGGGCTAAATATTAGTTGGGGGTCATGTAATTGGTGTATGAATTGTTCCAGGAATGGTATTTCATTTGAAAAAATTGAAATGTACAATAATATGTATTATATCTATTATAGAGGTAATTGAATACATAGGATAATTTTATTTTACAATTCTATGAGCTGAAACATTCATTGTATTTTTGGATTTTTCCCTTCAATCAATTTTATTTAGTATATTTCTCTAGAACTAACAATCTGATGTTCATCCTTGAAAAGGAGAATCATGTCACCTAAACTTCATATACATATTTTGATGAATATATATTATATGTGTCCATTCTGTGAAGAAATAGTTTAAAAAAATAATTGGATTTATAGAACATTTGGACATTTTGTAGAGTTTTATGTTCATGTCATGAAATTGGGGGTCATTTTTGGAGTGGATCAATAAAAAAATGGATTGGATGATCAAAACCATGATTTGAAGGGGATTTAAATTAAAGATATATTATGGATTTAAAGGATATATATTTTTGGCTAAGAATCATGATTTTTTCTATATTAGGGATACATAAGTAATTGGAATTGGTGGTTATATGTTATAATGTTTTTCACCATACGAGTTTTGGGAATGGTAAAAGAATAGTTTATAATTTTATTAGTGGAATGAGAATTTTGTAGGGAATGTTTTTAAAGAACCATGACATTTTCACGTCAAAATACTTGGATGTTTATATTTACAATATTTAATTATAAAATTCAGTATATTAAATATAATATCATGAATTTATGATAATGGATATATTTAGATGTGTTTGAATCATATTAGTTGAAAATATTAAGGATTTTTTTCCATTCAAAATTTGTAATACATAATGATTTATATGAGTGGAAATATAGAGAGCCTATATTTAATTTAAATGCATGGATTTTGAGAAGGATGTATTTCTTAGAAATTTATCTCAATAAATATTCCTAATTTGTTCTATAAAATTATGAGTACTCCATTGTGTTAAAAAAAACCATTGACATATTTATTCAAGTAGAATGAGCTGGTGAGGAAATTATATTTTTATAATTGAAATATGTCAAGATGAAAATGAACATATTTTTACAACATTAAAATGATGAGTAATGTGTTTTGAAATGACTCATGCATTTGTTATGAATATATTTATTGATATGTTCAGAACAAATATATAAAAGAGAAACCAAGATATCAATGTCTCTTATCTGTACTTAGTTTAACAAAAATAGAGTGACAGTTTTTAAATGACTGTATGCTAAGGTGTCTACGCTTTCTAGTGTTTTATGTGAAAGAGATGAAGTGATGGAAATAATCCATGGGATAGAGTGATATTTAGATAAATATTGACAGTGAAGTTACCCAATTTATAATATAATACCCCCACCAATTATGAGATTAGTTTATTATGGTTTATCTACATAGTGTTGATTCCATGTTCCTTATATTATCTATGTGATAGAGAACCAATTTAAAATATTATGTCATATGTGTCTATTTTTTCATATTATACATGATATATGTATGTTCTAAAGGATGCTGTTATCATTGAACAATGTATATAAGGTGTAATATAAAGAGGTAAAATAGTCAGATCATTATTGTAAAATGAAGAACTCTATCATAAACCTACCAACTCTTATGTAAAAATTATAACACGCAGATTTTTTTCATGAGGAACATAATATTTGATATCTTATATGGAATAAAAAGTAGTTAAATTTTTGGAATGTTAAACACTAATATTTTTTATACATTTTATTATAATTCATTCATTTTCCTTGACAACTTGTTTAGCATGAAATGCCTAATTTAAATTGAATGCGAAAATCAATTAAAATTTTATTATTTAAGCATGACCATTATAACATAGCAGTTTAGATGATATGATTAAGTAATAATAGATAATAAATGATTATAATATGGATTAAACATGTTTAAATGAAATTTAATATTTTTCTATTCATTAAACAAATTCCATTTCATAGAGAAAAGAAATGTTCTCTAAAAACTATATTTTTCATAATAGTAGTCTAGTTGTACATTACACAAAAAAATTAATTTCTCCTAATTTTAGAAAATGATTTATAAAATGTGTCAAATAATTTTCAAATTGGCATGTCCAAATTGACTTTTGGATATTTTTTAACTTTATTCAATTTTAATTTTATAATGATTAATGGAGAAGAAAAATTCTAATACAAAAATACATTTCCTAATAAAATATATTCAAAGTTAAATTATATTTAAAAAAGATTTTCAATTTATATTATATCGATTATATTAATATTTCACAAGTTTATTTAATTAAAATCATTATTATTTTTAATTTTTAAATTAAAACATTATATACTTATTGGGAATTTTACCTTTAGAATATCCAGTATTTAATTGCATCTAGAGTTTAAATTTTTTTTCTATTATAATAATTATGTAAACAAAATTTGGAAAAATAGATTAAAATTTTTTTTTCATTATAATTTATATTTTTTAATATGTACAACATATTTTGAAACATAATAAATAATTAAAAATGTAAAAACACATAGATAAGGTTAAGGTAAAATGAGTATAATGTTTAGTTAAACTAATATTATTAGGGTTAAAATGAGAAGAAACATATCCAAAATCAATTTTATAGAAATATGATGAAAATTAATCCTATTAGAATCTATAGTGATCCATTTGGGAAGATTTTCACATTATAAAAATTTGGATATAACATCATATTTTCAAAAATTATATGTGTGTCATCCCCCTACTTAGAAAACACAACACCTCTCCTCTCTAAATTACACTACCCAAACCCTATTATTAATCAAATAAAATCACATATAAATTCATTAAATCTATAACCACATTCTATTAGTCGTATTTTTCTTATTAATACCACCTAATATGGATTCTGGTATAATCATAACGATTATATCTAAAAATGTGGTTAAATCCTTAAACGCATCTATCTGTATTATTTCTTCCCCCACCACCAAAATGATATCTAAAAAAATTTAATATAAAAAGAATATAACCTATATTCTAATATGATTTTATTAAAATGGAAAAACCCAAATCAGTCTCTACTTGTATCAAATGGGAAACAAAGCATTTGATATTGTTTATCGCGGACTGCTGACTCATGAACTGAAATTATAGCGCATTTACATTACAATTATCAATTCCATTGATGTTAAATTAACATCGCCCATGTAATCATTTACTCATGATTTTTTCATTTATGCTACACTTTTTTAGATAATAATCTAACCCTTATTTGGTATCCTGTACCAAGAATCTAGGAAGTGTATTATGAGTGAAATGCAATGATATAATATAGGAAATAATGAAATTTGGGAAAAAGACTAAATTTTTATATTCAAATGAGTTATGAAAATCTTGTATGTATCTACATTAATAGTAATAATAAGAAACTCAGACCATTGAGATGCATATCCATGTATATTATGATAGTGTAATGGGTAGATAGTGGCTCGAGTTTCCAGTGGCAGGATCATTTCTATTTTTATGAGAATAAATTTAGTAGATACCTTTAGAACAATATTTTCAAAAAAACATAGTTTAGTGAATATAACCCTATTATCGAATATGAGGTTATGTATTGAAGAACATCATAATATTTTTGTATGGTAGCAATTATTTTGTTTTTCCATGTAACACATCCAACAATGGATTATATATGATGTAGTTGATCTAGTACAGATGCACCATGTTGTAATTTCTATAAAGAAGGCAAGACATGCTTTACTCATTAATTACATTATATATGAAGCACAACAGAAAAAATATATTTGTTGATGGTTTTTTACGTATGTTTCAAAAACCACAACAATGTGTTATTTAAATAACTTTTTTATATTTTGGAAAAGAATTTTACCATTTAAAAATTAAATTTATTTAAAGTGGCTGTTTTAAAAAACCATCCATGAAATAGGAGTGTCTTTTAACAAACCACCACTTTATAGTTGCAACTCACCTGGGTGTCCCTTAACCTAAAAAAGAAGATGATATGGAAGTAAAATTTATTTTATCATGATCAAAATGAAATCACAAGGCATACATATATAGTAAATGAATAGTTATTGGAGAAAAAGAAAATATAGGATAAAAGATAGAAGGAATATGCTTCAAATAAGTGGAGGAATAACCCTTCAAGAACCCAGGATCCATGGAATAATGGAATTATTTAGAAATGTTCACCAAGGGATTCCCTAGGAACAAGATAGTAGGATGATAAATGAGGATTGGGGTCCACTTTGACGGGTTTAATGTTATTTTATGTCAAAAAGAACACTTTACTCACTTATAAAAAGGATTCCTAGAACCCATAGTAACATTGGTTGGATCCACTAAAACTCCTATAGTAATTAATTAAGCTAATATAGGATCAACCATACTTCTAGAGGAACATAAATGTCTTCCATTTTCCTTTATCTATAACTCCTATATGGGGTATCTTCTCCCATACACACCCAAACCCCGCTATAAGATTTGGAAACTTCTAAAAAACCTCACACCATCCCTAAGAGAACCTCCAATTCCATCATCATAACCCCAAAATCAAATCCAAATTCCATTATAAATGAAAAAACTTCAATTTAATTAGGATATTTAAAAAATATTTTTCTTTAATGAATCATAATTTTAACCTGAAAATCATAATAACAAGTTGATCATGGTAATCATAACACAAGATGTTACAAGAGGGGTTCAAGAATGAGGCGTAATTGATGGTTATTCTTCACACCAATCATATTTGGTTTTCATTTAATCTTAATTGAAATCATTCTTTCGATTCATATATTCAATGATCTAATATGATGTGTCCAATATATTAGTGTTTAATGGGTGTGATTCCACAATATGGAAGTTGTTGGGGGGGGGGGTGGGTCTCGACCGAACATTCATTCATTCACATTCTTGTTGATGAGGTGGATGTAGGGTGTTATTTAGGGTATCTAGTGAATTATTAAATCAAAAATATGTGACCATATGATGTGTTCTAGTTTTTTGGAACTACATCTTGATAATGAGAGAGGTATAAATTTAGAATGTAGCGAAGGTATTCATTGTTGTCTTCATGAGGGATGAGTAGTTCATTCCCAAAATGTGTTTGTGTTGTATTAGGTTTCACCATCACATGTTTTTTTTTCAAGATCATTATCTATTAATCACATATAATAAATTTAAATCCTAATAACCTTAAAATATTGACACTCCTATTATGTGAAACCACCAATTAGTGTCTCCCTGAGAGAGGACCCTTGGGAAACCACTATGTTACACCAATTTAGATTAAAACATTACTCAATTTGGTTTTTTAAATTTGGAACTATTATTAAGTAGATCCATATGATTTGTTTTTTCATTTATAACCCTATTTTTATTTTTGTCCCATTTATTGATTCTCATTATTACATTTTTCATTCATTCATTTTCTATTTTTTATATTGTTTTCCCAATTGGGATAACCATCTTTATTATGCATATTAATTTATAATGGATCCAAAAGATCATGTCTTATAAAAATTTTCATTATCCAACCACATAAATTAATCAATAATTTTTTATCCAAACATTCCACCCACAGGTTCCCACACAATAATTCTAATGTCCATAGTATGAACAACTCCTAATATAGATATGTGGATGGGTGGAATGATATTATGACAAAAATGATTCCAAATTAGATCAAATTCAAATACACTCATAACGAGAAGAATGAGATTCATACACCCTAGGGAATCTCATATCCTTGGTTATTTTTTTTAAAATAAGGTGGTTCTTTGAAATAGGCCATGGAAAAATTTATTGAATAGTGAAAAACGGGATTACATGAGTTTAATGGGCATAATATTATTATATTATTTATCAAATGAAAGCAAATCACCAAGAAAATCATCGTACCTTGGTTTGTTCCGGTTGACTCCCTTAATGTAAATATCGTATGAAACCTTGTTCTCTTCAAAAAAGGAATGAGTGGCAATGTAATTTATTTCCATAAGAGAGGTAAGAAAATTCATCCAACATGTAGTAAATGGATAGGAAGGATGCACCACACCATTATAAATAGCATCTAAAATTATGATTGAATCCCATTCAATCCTAATATTGTTCCAACTTTTTTTTTGAAAATACAACAACATTGATCAACACATAATTTCATCTTCCGGAGATGAGGTCGTACCACAACCACCTAAGAAGCATCAATATCACAGGCAAGACAGTCTATAAAAATAACCCTACATCTTATGGGCCCCAGTTGCCTTTAGATGAACCATCAACATTCACATTGATTCATCCTGGGAGTGGAGCTTTCCAGAAACCCCAAAAGTGCATCTAGGATGTCTATATAAACCAGGAATCTGAAGTCAGTGCAGGATCTCAAAGTTTCCAACAATATTATCACACTAAACATTCTAAATGGATGTAGAATCACAAATGGTATTGAGAATCCACATCTGACCTGCATTAATCCTGAATGAGTAATTATTATGAAGAATATTATTTCTATCATATGAGATCACATGAAGATGCTTAGAAAAAGCAGTCCAAAAATATTATTGATTTGTCGAAATGACTCTAAAACTATGCAACGTTGTAGGGGGGAGTTGATTGAATCAAGGAGTAACCATATTCCACCAATGATGTTAAAAACATAATTCTAAAGATCTGAATTTGTAGTACAAGATTGAAATAAATTGTTAGTATATTCATTATGTTGGTTTCATAGATGACACTAGTGCATAGAAAGATCCCAAAATATTACTGAAAAACATTAGTGGGGAATCTGTTATGGTCAATTCACCAAACTAGAGTAATTCTATAGGGCTTAATCAGAGGATTTCTAATGAATTTCATCCATCAAACCCTATAATCAAAATAAATGAAGTTGTAATTGGAAAAACTTTGGTAAAAAAACAAAAATAAAAGAAGGTTTCCAAATGTATAAATTCTTAGAGATGGAGTAGGGATAATTTTCAATAACATGAATGATGTGATCCAGAATGTTGATGATATGAGAATTTAGAACATCTCTTATAGTGTGGTTAGTGATATCTAGGAGGGAGATGATAGGAAACAATGAAATTAAAGGAGAAGTAGTCTAGTTTTTGACCTAGAAAATCAGGGAAGAATCTATACTAACCATTCTTCTATAGTTGTTCATGATGCTAGTGAAAGATTATTTAATGGATGACTGGATGGAAGAAGTGATATAACAAAAATTAACCTTATTTTTCTTCCTAATAAATATTTTTTGAAAATCATAGGAGTCAGAGTTGTTGGGATAAAACCTACATTTTACCCAAGCTGTAAGAGCATCACAAATGTGTTCTTAATTTTTTATGACAAGACCGCCCTTGTCTAAAGGATTAAAACATGTTTCCCAAGGAATGGCCATGAAATTCCTTTCAGGCTTGTTTCCTGTCCCAACTAAATTTTTTATGCAAACATTAATTCTCTAAATAACAACATTTGGACATTTTAAACCATCAGTGACTAGAAGATTTCAGATACAATTGTTGATTTTTCAAGATATATTATTCTATACATAGAGAGATAATTACCCTTCTAAGAGGAAAGATTCAATATAATATGGTAAACAATTGTTGAAAAATAACTGGATTTAGGTCTTCCCCACAATATGATCACAAAAAGATAGGTGAAAGGGAACGAACCTTCCTTAATTCCTAAATAATTTATGATATTACCTTTTCTAATATAAGAATAATTTTTCCAAATAACACAAATTATATTTTCCAGCTTATAAATTAAATAGAAAAATCTTCTTAATGGGACATATGAATTTTAAAATTTTGGATATTCCTTTTGTCACCTTGAAAAAACAAGATGATGTAATCAGCACATAGTAGGTGTGTGGGCACATTTAATATTCTAGAAGACTCAATAGGATTAATCATAGTTTCTCCCACAATGTGACTTAGTAGTCACCTATGTATTCTTCCGCAATAGTAAAAAATAATGGCTGAAAGACGATCACCTTGTCAAACTCTCTTAGTGCATTTAAAGAATCCCATAGGGGCACCATTGACCAGGATAGAGATGGAGGAAAAAATTAATAAAGAGTTTATCATACTATTGAAAGAGTCATGAAAACCAAATATCTTAAGAACATTGAAAATAAATCTCCAATAAATGGTGTTAAAGGCTTTCCAAATATGAATTTTAATGTCCACACTACCACCTCTTATGGATTTGATTAAGTTATTAATACATTCTGAGGTAAGACAGATGCAATATTTGAAAGACCTACCATTGATAAATTCAAATTGTCTCCATGAAATTATTCTATTTCATGTGGTATTATGACTATTAGATAAAAGTTTTTATATAAGTTTAAAATGGTTGTGGATAATAGAAACAGGATGGAAGAGATGAGTCTCAGAGGCATATTCCACATTAGGAACTAAAGTATGAAATTGGAAATTTGGGCCACGATGGAGAATGACATTGGAAAATAATCTTTTGACCAGTTTACAAAAATCCAAATTAATAATCTCCCTAAAGTGTATTAATAATCCATTGTTAAAACCATAAGGACTAATGGAACTATCAGAATGAAATCTAAAAATAGTTTCTTGGATTTCATGATTAAATGGGATGCTTTAAGGGGAATCATTATCTTCCTCAATCACTATAGTCAGAATGATCTCTGGAAGTAGGTATTTCTTAACATCTAGGTCATTGAAAAAATTATGAATGTAAGAGACAACATGATAAATAGTAGACTCTTTAGTATCATTTTTTGTGTCCTCATCTCTCAGAAAATCAAGAGGTCTAAAAAAATTCTATTTCATTAGAGAGAGTTCAATAACATTGTTTTTCTATCACCATCTATAATCCATTTAGTTTTGAAGGTTTTCTTTCACATGTTATCTTTAATGACAAGAAGAGAGTTGAGTTTCATAGAGGTATTTATTTCAAGATGATTATCCAAAGAGAAATTATATCTAGTATTAATGTTTTGGTTTTGAATAAGTTATTTATCAAAAGTGCAGATTTCCCTATTGGGTTGCATAGATTTAGAACTACACAACCCTTTAAAAGACTTCTAATAGCACCATTGAGATTAAATTTTACAATATTACAGTCCTCAATAGAAGTTTTAAATTCTCTTGAGGTGATAGAAGAGTGGGATGAGAGAATTTTTTCACTAGTTTTTAGAATCACATTGAAATGGTAAATCGCAAACCAAGGATCCTAGATATTGTTTGCTAATATATTAAGATCATTTAAAAGGGCTATTCAATATTGTTAAGTATTAGTAGCATAGATCATATTGAAAAATGGGTGTAAACCCTCAATGGAAAATTCACTAGTAAACAGCTGCCAAGTTATTTTGAAAGCTTTAACAAACTGCAAGGAGGGATGATAAAAATCAAAAGAAACTCGATTGCAAGACAAAATCTTCAAGAACCAGTAAAATTATAACCATAAGGAGAAAAATGAATAAATATTGATGAAATGATTATTTAGTCTCAGTAATAGGAATGTGTTTTGGTTTGTGAGTCCTAAGAAATCTGTTATTCAAAATTTATGTGTTAGGGTTAGCAATAACCGGAAAATTCCAAATGAAGAAATTCATTAGAAGCTCTGTTTAGTGTGAGAACAACCTTTTTTGATCCACCTAATCCCTTCCTGATCTTTGATCTTATTATGTCTTTAGAATAAGTTGGTATGGTTTTTAACCCTATTTACTCATTGAGGATAGAACATATTTTTTAGAAGTACTTGTATTATGAGAATTTTGATTTATTTTAATTGATTTGGAATTCAATGGTGTGGCCATTGGGATTTCCCTTAAAGGCAGAGTGTGTTTTTTAGATTCTTAAATACGTAAAATGGTAGAATCAATAACAAAGGTAGTATGGTGTGATCCCACTGCCTCTGAGATATCATTGGAAACAATTACCTTAGTGTTTGGAGTTTCCTCTGTTGCAACCTTCAGATGCACCATAAATGTGGTGTCCAGAGAGGGGTGTCTAGTATCCATAATTGAGTCAGAGACTCCATAATCGAGAGGTACATTAGGGACCTCGGAGGCTGTAGGAGTTTCAATTTCATTCCCTTTGGATGAAGCCATGAGTGAAGGAACGTGTCAGTCAGCATTTGTACAGGTGTTCCTACCTTGTTCTTCCACAACAAGGGAATTTTGCGACTTCTCGTGGGTGTATAGAACATGATTTTCAATCTCTTCTAAGATGTCTTGATCAATAATGACATTTATTAATTATTATTTGTTATTCGTTATTTATTACATTTTAATTAGTATAATATTAATTTTAAATCTAGTCATTATTTATTGATTGATTAATGTTATTAAATTATTATTACATATATATTACACATGTTTTTTTATTTTTTATTCATTATATATTTATTATTCATTTATTATTCATTTATTATGTATCTGTTATTCATTTATTTGATTTTTATTAATTGTTTAATTATTTTTCATTCATTATTTTTTAATTATTTGTAAATTAATCATTAATTTATAATTTATTTTTTATATATTTATTATAAATTTTATATTTTTTATTTTTTATTTTTTATTCATTATTAATTCAATTATTATTCATTATTAATTTCTAGTTTAAAAAAATAGTAATTTTTTTTTATTTATTGATTTTTTTTCTAATAAATTACGATGAAATAACTATTTATAGCTTATTTATTATGTATTATTTTTTATTAATTAATTATCAATTATTTATATATTATTAAATAATTAATTATTATTTATTTATTTATTAATAATATAATAATTATTTATTTTTATTTATTTACTATTTAATATTCTATATTAATAATTTATAATATATAATATATAAAATATAATATATAATATATAATATATGAATTATAAATTATAATTTTTTAATTTTTAATTTTTAATAAATAATAAATAATAAATAATAAATAATTTATTATTATTATTTATCAATTATTATTAAAAATATAATTTTTTTTATTTTTTATAATTTATATATTTATTTATTTATTAATTATATTTAATTTATTTATTTATTTAATATTTATTATTTAGTATATATAATTTATTTATTATAAATTATTATTATATTATTTTATTATTTTAATATTATTGATTTCTTAATTTATTGTTTTATTTGTTATTTTTAATTTTTTAATTTTTTTATTCTATATACATTTCTTATTGATTTTTTATATATTTCTTATAAGATAATTAATTTTATATAATATTTTTATTATTTTATTATTTATCTATTATAAATTCTTTTTTAATTATTTATTTGTTACTCATTTATTTTCCAATATTATATTATTATTTATTTCTTAGTTTTTTGTTTATTATTTATTTATTTATATATTCTATCTTTATTTTTTATATGTCAATATATATGTAGGATAATTAAATTCTACTTTTTCACCCGATGATGAGCCTACTATAGTGGTAATATCAATGGAAAATAAGCTCGAGTTAAGGGGTTCAAATCTCACCGAATAAAGAATTTAAACAGATTTAATATGTGTACATGTGCCTGTGCATATACATATACATCTACACAGTAATAAATAATATATAATAAATTAATTAATTATGAGAATTAAAAAAACACAAAATTAATTAAATAAAAATAATATATATATATATATAAGAAAATAATTGTGATAATTATAAACTATAACAATATTAAAACTAAAATAAAAACAAAATTATTAAAAAATTGAAATATTTAAATGAAATAAACAAAATTAAAAGTAATTATAAAATAACGAGAAAAATTAAAAATAAAAATACATCTACTAAAATAAAACCCCAATAATAATAACCAACAACTAAATTGTTCTCTTTTAATTTTGAAAACCTCCCATTAAATAAATTCTAATGCACGATTTAGCGGTGGTTTCCAAAAATTGTCAAAGAAAAATTTTGCAATTGTTTAAACAACCCGTAAATGCTAATTTTGGCATACTGATAGTGGGCATAATATTCCGCCAATTTTTATACTCCATGTGTTTATGCATTGGAAAATTATAATTTTCATTATAAACTATTATTAAAAATTTTAATAGATGATAAGAATAAATTAAAAAGGTTCATCAATCCATTTTTTAAAATTTAAAAAATGGTGCCATCATTTAGAAATCCAATAAATGATAATATGATTTTCCAACTATGATTATTTTTTCTCACTATATGAATTTTTTTTAAATGAATCAAACGCAAATAAATCATGTTTACATTGAAAAGGAATGATAATGTGGGGATATGAGTAACCAAATGGGATGACGAATAGTGTGGAAGATATTGTAGTTATAAAGAATCCCTTATCTTGAAATGTGATTAACAACCTGCTTCATAAGCAAATCAAGCACCAACCAAATAATATGAGGTTGGAATTTTTTAATAGATGATGTATTGAATACCATTGAGAAAAGAATTCTTAATTTCTTTAATTAGAACAATATTGAATCAGATCACAATTTATGTGTATCAATGGAATGGGAGAATATTTTTTGTACAGAAAGGGACATAATAAAATAATTAGCATTCAAGAAAAAAATTAATATTATGGTGGATGAAATAATTTTTTTTTCTATGGGCCCATTTCTTCTTCCTTTTCACAAATTTAGGGAACCCGACCACTATCTGAGTCATTTCCATCTTATAGTGGTTAACCTATATACCATGGAAGGGCATATGATGAATTAAAACTGACAAAGTATAAACCTATAGGGAATAATGAATTATTTTTTAGATTTATTTTACTATAGGTATTTAGGTTATAAGAATAAGGAATCTTCTATAGATTATGTCAAATTTTAGAGGAATACATGTCTTCATTATCATAAGGGTTATAGAAACCATCATTGGGTTATTATGATAATACTGATCAGAAGTATAAAGTCTTAAACACCCTATTTTGGTTTTATTTTATTGTTTTTTAATAAAATTAATTATATTTTGGTGGATATTTATGGAAATGAAATCCGTTGGTTTAGAACATGTTTTAGTAAAAAATTTATTTATGGAACAATACCATTGATTTAATGGGAATAAGATTACTGGTATTCATAACCTTTATGATTTAAATTATATTTTATTCTGATTTACATATATGGTTTTACAAATTGGGAATTTTATGTTAATTATATTAATATGATTTTAGAAAAAAAGGCAACTTCTCTCATCCTGTTGGCCCATAGGGCTTAGACCACTGAAGGATGATATGGGTATAGTGCATACAACTAGACTGGGTAATGTTCTAGTTAAAATTTCATTATTGTTTCTTAAAATATATGACCAATAAATAAATATATTAAACAATGGTGTAACTATTGTGGTTTTGATATTTTTATCATGTTATAACAATATTGGTCTACCAAAAAATTTAAAAATTGGAAGAAATTATTTTCAATATTTTGTGGATCTAACGATCCATTATAAGTGAATTTTATGGCTTCAAGTATAAGAAATTATTTTTTCAAATTATTTTTTAATAGATATATGAAGTGTAAATTTATTTTAGCACAACAAAATGATGAAACTATTCTTATAAAATAGTAAAAAAATCTTGTAATTATATTTCAATAAATTCATAGAGTCTAAAATAATTCTATAGATTTAAGAAAATTATATTGAATAAAATTTTATCCTATTAGATTCAAATCCAATGAGTCAAATTGAAATCTATATCATTAAATATTTATGGTATTTAGGTCCGTCAATTTCAAATTTCCATTCACATTCTTGTGATCAATGATCTCTATTACTCTCTATTATTCATTATGCATTTCTTTCATGCCCATATATTCACATTCCACAAATGTTGTCCTATATGAAAACCTGGTTAGGTAATATTCCATATGAACATTTATATTTATAATTCAATATATTATGAATATTTTTTATTAACCTATTACAAAGTGGGTTTATCAATAATTGAATTTCAAAATATCAAACCCTTCATTACTGAGATCAAGATTAAATGGAAAAGATGTCATTTATTTAATGTATATATTGTCACAACCCATGATTTGAAAAGAGGTCCATCATTTCATCTAACATATATGAATCTAAAACCTATTGAATATGTTAATATACCTCCAATATAATTTAGGATATAATTTTTTTTAAATAAAATCAATCTATTCAACTGATTGTAATGAATAAAACACCATGGTTAAATGAAACACATAAAATTATGAATATATTATTATTAAGAACATTATTATTATAATCTAAACATTTATTATCCATGTTTTAACAGTATAAAGGGAATTATGAAAATTATTTTTATTGGTTATTAGAAATAAAATCGAAATAATTTATACTGAATTGAAATGTTTTCTGAAAAATATTATTTAAAAAATAACGGTTTATTCACCTTTAGTGCAACTAAATTAAAATTAATTATTTCCAATAGTTGAAAATTTATATAAATAATTATCTCAAATTTCGAAATCATATCCTCTAATAAATTTTACAATGGTTTTATTGGATTTTTCATTAATTGTTCATTTTTTCATCTATAGTGAAAATATTTTTATTTATGGAAAATAATATTTTCATTTAAAGAATTTATAACGTTAAACTATAAAATATATTTTTAATGGAAAATCAGTCCAATAATAATATTATTAAATAATTTTTTTTAATAAAAAACAATTTTCTAAATAATTTGGATATTATAACATTATATTCATATGATGGTTTTCTCTTTAGAAACCATCTTTTTCATCAAGTATACTGGAATAATATTAAAATGTTGTAATTAAAAATGGGAAATTAGTTAGGATAAATTAATTCAAAAAAAATATTCATTATTTTTTATACTATTTGATATGTTCAAATTATTTTTTGGTAACCATTAATTGTAAAATAATTATAAATTGACTACTGCGATTAAGGTAAAAATGATTTTTCAGGAGGAGTTAAATTAACATATAATAGTTAAAATTACTTAGAAATATATTAAAAACCCATTTTAAGGATGTGTATACTACTTATAACATATTATATTTTATAATTTTTTATTTTTATTATTTTTTACTATAAAAATGTGAGTGTAAAATAATTTTTTGAAACAATTCCATGTGTCCCCCCCTCCACTTATAAAAGGTCATTCCCATCCCCTCCCCTCCTCACACAACCAAATCCTATTTATTATAACTAGAACTACCCAAATAATTGAAAAATTTTCATGCCCTCATACATAATGTCCTTTAATGATCATAATATCATCCTTGAATGGCTTTTCGTGTAATCTTAGTGAGGTCATCTGAAAAAGGGTTGACATTCCAAAATGTTGGTCTTTATTTAATTTGTTCTTCCACCTAGCATATATAGTATTCGATAATTATATTATAATAATACCAGTACATACCACATATTAAGATGTTATTATGTTAATTTTATGACATATATACATGTCCTTCTCTACAAATGGGAAACAAACCCATCGATCATTTGTACATTAGACCACCACCTTACAAAATGATTCAATTTGTTTTCCCTAAACACCATTCAAGTATAGATATAATGTTGTATTTAACACAATTATATTATATTTATGATATTATTGAAATTATTTAATTATAATATCATATATAATTTCTTTCATTCATTTCCATTTAAAATATGATAATGTCGCTCGTGAGTTTGGTGGACTACCACCTCGCGAAGTGATGTGCTTCGTTTTGGAAATGTGATTTACAAGGAATGTAATACGGATAATTTTAATGAATATAAATGATATATATAAGATTATATGTAATTTTAAATATTAATATATCGAAAAATTCCATACCTTTTCTACTGTTAAGGTAATGAAAACATCGGATGTTTCTATATATGGCATACCACTATTATGAAGGAATGTGATCCATTCTCCATATTCAGATTCCAATATTGATTATAATCATTTAAATAAATATCAAATATATTATTTTTATAATATATATAATTCTATTAATTATTTATATATAACTTATACCCATGAACCATAACTTCCATGAATACACATGGATGAGAAAACCTGGAAATTAAAAGCTGAAATAATGACCATAATAGAATATTAATAATTAACGGGTGACATTATGTTATTATAGGATCATATATGATATTATAAATAACTATATGGTTCTCTTATAAATTAAAAATTTTCTTAAAATCCTTATAAAATAGGTTAAATCATTTTCAACAAAAAGGTAGTCTGTGTTAAGGGACTTCTTGTCAATTCCCCTTAATTGAGGAATATTGTAATGTTATGCACCACATTTATTTAATATTGTGAAAATAATTATCCCTTCAAATATAATATAATGGTTAGATAATCATTCATTTTAATTTATCTTTCAATTTTAATTATTTTAAATGTGTATTTTTTTCATATATGTAACCCAGTGGGAATGAATTTCAGAACACTATTTCCATTCATTGAGTTATGTTACATCTTCATTGTATTTGATATTATAAGATTTTTTGTAATATCTTTTGAATATTTTACATTATATTTAAAATTGATTTATATTGACTGAAATATTATATTCATAACTGATTCATTGGTTAATTCTCACTTCAATGTTATGATTTTACTTACAGTTTATTTTACGATCTCATTATAATCTGGATTATTAATGAATGAATTTTCATTTAAATAAATTACATGATCATTGGAAAATTAAAACAACTAATATTATTCTATCATGATTCTTTTTAATTCTTTCGTGTAACAGTATCATTTACCCCTATGTAGTACATAATATAAATGAGAAGATATTTTATATAAAACTCGAATATATTTATCTCTTCAGCTGAAAATCCTTTTTCTTCCAATTATTTTTTCTAAAATTATTTTATATAATGTATTAAATTTATTTAGAATGTTTTATTAGAAAAAATATTTACTAATAATTAACTTTTTATGTTATATTTTTAATTTAATATTCATTTTTTTTCAAAAAAGTCGCATTTTTCTTTTACCAAATGTCTTAAATCACTCGTTATTTTAATATGTATGTCAAATACATAATTTCCTTCTATTATTAACACTAAACATTATATATCATAATTTATATGAATAAAAGTTCATTTTTGGTGAAAAACATTATATATATATATATATATATATATATTTAATATTTACATTTAAAAATTTATATATTCACAATAAAATTGATAGTTTTATAAAAACAATTCGAAGATATTATGAGTGTATTTTTATTCAACCGATAACATCCTAGTTCCTGGTTCCACTCAATGGGTGCCCCGAACCCGGTTCACCACATAACCTCAAGTGCATTTCCCCAAACGCTAGAGGCTGTCGACTAGCAGTAAGGGCCCACGTCTGATAGTGGGGAAACTATGCCCTAATTTGTCAAAGTTTTGTGCAGCGGAATATAATATTAACATGAAGAAATATCGGAAGCAGTAACAGTGTATATAACTGAAATGGATAACTGATAAAAACAATGGAAACCATCAGTCATATATATATGAAGATTCAACATGTCACTATTCTATAAAACAGCCAGAACTTGTTACACTACAATATAATACATTACAACCGAAGTAAATGTACAAAAAATACAAATAGAACAGCCAACGGCATGCGAGCCTAGGCTCGGTCCCATTCCCTCCTACTCCTCAACAACAATCAAGAACCTATATAGGGACTCATTCCCCTATCCACACCTGTAAAAGAATAATCTATTTGGGCTGAAAAGCATGACCCCAACAGGGTGTGAGAAATAAATCCCAGTAGCCACCCACCAAATTCACATTCCCAATTGTGTGAAAGGATTCAACAATAGTGTGTAATAGTAAAATGAAATAATGTAAGAAGGACTTAAAGTAACTAACTTAACCAGTTATATTGTCATTTTAATATCCATTTAATCATTTAATTCAAAAAATCCCACAATGAATATTCTAATTAAACCGCCAATGTCCTCAGACACGTAAACCCCTACCCTCAGGTAATGATAATCCAACAAGAATCTTCCCACATGCATATGGATATTTCCCACGGGCATAAGACTTGTCGCCCACATGCACAGAATCAACTGCCCACAGGCACGGAAAAAGTTTCCCACATGCTAAATAGTGTAGTGCCCATAGGCTAATCACAACACTGCCCTCAGGATAACAAGTAACCGGTTCATTTCCAACTTGTAAACAAGTATTAAACTGCAATTCCTATCAACAAAATTCTATAATCATTACATTAAAGTCATACCCTCAGGTATCCTGGCCAAACTGCTAAATAGAGTAACGTACCTCCGGGGTGGTCCTGGATCCAAGCAACGATCCCAAAGAGCAGTTTATTATCACAATTAATTACCTATTCTATTCTAGGTACTTAAAATAGAAATGGACTCAGCCACACGACACCCCAACATGGGTTCATGGCAAAACAGTACACAAAAACGCACAACAGTTGGAATATAAACATCAAGCCACCGACCTTTAGCACCCACGAATGATATACGCGAATGAATATCCTTGATTCTTCCTAGAACTACATAGATCTAAGGTGAAATAGAACCTTGTTAAATCATAAATAACTTCCCTAAAGGAAGTGTTTGGTAAGAACTACGCCAGGAGGAAGAATAACTCACTTGTGCGGTTCAAGGGAGATCGACAATGCAGAAAACGGATTCCCGGCGTGCGCTCAGTGGATCTCCAAAGCTCCGTCTTTCCTCTACCACGACATCTTCCTGTTCTATGGCTTACCTATGAATATGGGAGGCTACTGCCCATTTTAAGCGAATAAAACAAAGTGCACGGTGTGTATTTCCTAGTACACGTCATGTACTTCCCATTTTTTAACTGTTCCTCTTATGGCTTCCTGCCAGTGTGGCACTGTTCTCCTACCAACATAACTTATACATTATGTCATCATGAGTACACAACATATGTAGTCGCATAGCTGGCCACTGCCTAACTATTCTCCTATCGACTGACTACACAGCGTGTAAATGACCACTACACGGCGTGTAGTCTGTTCCTACACCCTTAATTGCCGACATGGCCACACGCCACGTGTACTCATCCCACACGGCCAAAAGTACACAGCGTGCGGAAAAGTACATGGCGTGTAGTTCCAAAATTTAGGATTTTTCCCCATTTTTGTTATTTTCTCAAAACACATAAGGAACAGATAAATGAAGTAACATGTACCTAAAAAATAAGAACCAGGTTATTACAAAATTCCCCCCTTAATGCAATTCTTCCCCGAATTGCCCTTCCATGGGTGGCGAAGATAAAGCACAGAACAGCTCTGGCCACTGAGCACGTACGTCAGTCTCCTGCTCCCAGGTTTCTTCCTGCACTCGACCATGCTTTCATAGCACCCGTAAGAGAGGAACTGACCGGCCTTGTAGAACCCACGTGCTCCTATCAATGATACAAATCAGATGCTCATTAAAGGATGCATCTTCCTGATGCTCAACCTCCTCAAGCTGAAAGACGTGAGACGGGTCTGATTGATAGAGGCGCAACTGAGATACATGGAAGACGTCATGCCTGTCTCAGTACCGCTGTGGTAACTACAACTGATAGGCAACCCACCCAAATCTCTCCAGAATCTCAAATAGCCCCACATATCTCGGTGAATGTTTACCCAGTCTCATAATCCGCCTGTGTCCCAGCCTTGGAGAATCATGCATGAAAACCTGATCCCTGACCACAAACTCCAAAGGTCATCTACATCGACCAGCATAAAATTTCTGACTGTAATGTGCAGTATCCATCTGCTTCTGAATCAACTCGACCAGCTTAGAAGTCTCTTGCACGAGATGTGGTCCCAGTAAAGCTGCCTCCCCTACCTCCAACTAGCACAAGGTTGATCGGCTTGGCCTACCATATAAGGCCTCATTTGTTTCCATATCAATAGTTTCCTGAAATCTATTGTTATAGGCATACTCAACTAAGGGTATATGCTTCTCCCAAGAGCCCACAATGTATAGAAAACATGCACGCAACATGTCCCCAAGCACCTGTATCATACTCTCTGAATGGCCATCGGTCTAAGTGTGGTAGCCTATGCTCAGAAGACCCTGTGTACCCAGTTCCCTATGATAACTCTTCTAGAAATGAGATGTAAAATGGGCATCCCTACCTGAAACGATAGACCGAGGGACCCTATTAATACGTACGACCTCTCGGATATAAAACTTCCCTAGCTCTTCAACACTAAAGGTCTCCATGATTCGCAAAAAGTGATCTACCTTTTTGAGTATGTCCACAACATACCACGTGGCATCATTGCCTCTAGGTGACCTTGGCAACCCAGTCACAAATTCCATTGCGATATCATCCCATTTCCACTTGAGAATGGGCAACTGCTATAACATACCAGCTGGACTCTAATGCTCTGCCTTCACCAACTGACAGGTGGAACACCTCATAACTAAACCATCTATCTCTCTCTTAATACCCTGTCACCAGTACTGACGTCTCAAGTCACAGTACATCTTGGTACCCCCAGGATGAACTGCCTAAGATGATGCGTGAAACTCCTGCATTAGCTCCTCGCGTTTATCCCCTGTAACCCATAATCGTCCATGAAAACGCAGAATTTCATCATCTCATATCGTCCAACAAGGAAGAGGGTCCTCAAATACCACCGAATCCCATAAAACATGGCCTTCTGAATCAGATAGTTGTCTCATCCTCACTCTATCCAGGAGAGTAGAATTCATAGATAAAGAAGAAAGATAAGCTTTCCCCTAACTATTGTTCACCTCTGAATGCATCTCAAAGAACAAATCCATGAGCTGCCACTCACCACTGGCCTCTTACACCACCTGTATTTGAGTACTCTTTCTCAGTACATCGGCTACTGCATTACCTTTACCAGGGGTATAGGCAATCTCAGAATCGATGGAGTATAGGTAATAGACCAACCTTTACTGCCTCAGGTTCAAGTCACGTTGGGTAAAGATATACTTGCTACTTTTGTGATCAGTAAAAGCCAAAATATGCTCTCCCAAGAGATAATTCCTCCAACAATGTAATGCATGAACAACTACAACCAATTTGATATCATGTGTCGGGTAATTACTTTCATGTGGCCTCAACTGCTAAGACCCATAGGCAACAACTCGATCGACCTGCTTCAACACATCTCCTAGCTCAATACCTGATTCATCAGAGTAAAATGTATATATTTTCCCCTCCTCTGGGAGTATCAGGATTGATTCTGATATCAACCTTCCTTTCAGTCATGAAATACTATCTCGCAAGCTTTCGACCAAACAAACTTCACACCCTTCATAGTCAGACACGTCAACGGTGCTGCTATGTGGGAGAAGTCTTGTATGAAGAGTTTGTAGTAACATGACAGCCCTAAGAAACTCCATATCTCAAACACATTCTTAGGCTGCTCCTAGGAAACTACTGCTCTCACCTTCTCTGGGTCTACTGCAACTCCTGCCTCTGAGATGATATGACCCAGTAAGTGAATCTGGTCTATACAAAAGTGGAACTTTGAGAGCTTATCATATATCCAATTCTATATCAGTGTACTCAATAAGATCCCAAGATGGGTGGCATGGTCGTGTTGAGTGTGAGAGTACACCAAGATGTCATCCATGAATACTACCAAAATGTAATCAAGATGTGGATGGAACACATGATTCATCAGATCCATGAAAATTGCTAGCATGTTCGTGAGTCCGAACGGCATAACCAACTACTCGTACAGACCATATCTTCTCCAAAAAGCCATAAGTGGTATATCTGATGGTCTCATACACACCTGATGATATCCAGTTCTCAAGTCAATCATCGAGAACACTCTTTCTCCACGAAGCTGATCAAAAACATCTTCAATCCTCAGAAAGGGATATCGGTTCTTAACTGTCAACTGGTTCAGCTTCCGATAATGCCCACAATGTCTAAGGATACTGTCTTCCTTCTTGGAAAATGGGACAGGCGAACCCCACGGAGATGTATTGGGTTAGATAAAACACTTCGAATTGAACTCCTCTAATAGCCCCTTGATCTCCTGCAGCTCGGGCGTGGCCATCCTATAAGAAGGAATGGACACAAGTGTTGCTCCTGGCAGAAGCTCAATGGAGAAATCCACCTCTCGCTCCGAAGGAAGACCTGAAAAGTCGTACGGGAAGACATCCCTGAAACAATCAACAACTGGAGTGAAATACGTCTGACAAGTCCCCTGATCATCCAAACACAAACTCGCAATCTAAACTGTGACTCCACCTCACCCATGATGCCCTGGTCCAGCTTGACTCACCTGAACATCTCATTCTCCATTGTAAAAAAACTCTCCACCCTCTACTGACGCGAAACTCACCACGCGACGATAGCAATCCACAAAGGCTTGAAAGTGAACCAACCAGTCTATCCCGAGAATTTCATCATAAGCTATCATCTCTATGACATAGAGGTCCCATAGGAAGTGACACCCGCCAACCTCAATGGGGAACTCCTTGCACGGACGCACACTAGCCGTTCTAGTCCCCAACAGAGTGTCTAGCGTCATGATATCAGAAGATGATGAAACACAGAGCCCAAGGCTCTCCACAACAGGTACAGATATGAAAACATGTGTATCACCTATAACGAAAAGTACTGAAGAAAAGACAGAAGCTACTAGGATAGTACCTCTTACTGTAGAAGGTCCGGGATCCTGCCCCTGCTAGGTCTGTTGCACTGCATATGTCTGCCCAGTGTCGTGGCCCTGCGACACAACCTGGCTACCCTGAGCTGTCCCGCCCTGCTGCCTCTGTGATCTTGGTGTCTGGAAACCATTTCCACATCCTCCATCTCTGCCTGCACGCCCTGAGGTATTCCAGTTCCCCGACTGGTAAGAAGCCACTGGTCTTACTCCCGCACGCGGAGTTTTCACAGAACCCCTCTAACTAGCCACTGGTACAAACGCCCTACAAAAGTGCTGCAGATGACCCATCTTCCCACAAGCTCAGTACTCCACTGGGTCACGTGGACACTGTAGTCTCTTGTGCCCCTTTCTACCACACTGGTAGCACCAGATTGAGCCACCTAAAGAAACTGCTTGGCAGTTACTACCTCCCTGAGAGAAATCCATCTGTCTCTTCCTTTTTTCAGTAGAAATAGTACAAGTAACTGGTGCTAAACCACCCTGGCCCACACCACTAGGTTCCTGCAGGTTCCTCTCGGTAATCATCACATTGTTCAAAATAGCATGTATTAAAGGAAACCTGAAAACATTCACCAGTGCTCAGATTTCATAACGATGACCATCCTCAAAACGTCTGGCTCTCAACGTCTCATCACCCACTAACACGGGTTCAAAGTGCTGAAGCTTGGTGAAAAGAGCAGAATAGTCCATCACAAACATAGCACCCTACTTTAGATTCATGAACTATCGAGCTCTATCTGCCCTTAGTGTCTCTGGGAAGAAGAAGTCATAGAAGACTTCCTGAAAAACCTCCCACTCCATGTATTTATGATACTCTGACTAGGTGGTAACATCCCACCACCTCTGGGTGGAATCACGCAGCATATATGTCGCGAGATTGAACCTCCTCCCTGGAGGAATCCCAAGATGCTCGAAAATAGTCTACATCGATCCTAGACAACACTCTATAACCTATTGTCTGCCATCCCATGAAAATGTAGGCGGATGCTGCTGCTGGAAGATACGCGTCAGCTCGGCCATAGATGTGGTAGCCTACGGTGCTCCCTAGAAGGTATGAATGAACCACTTAATTCCTTCACTGAACTGCACCTCTGTGCCTTTGTTCGGTTTAATAACAGGCGCTGCATCTGGCTCTACTGGAGGATCAATTAGTAGCACATGGCCCACCATCTTTGTAGTATACTCGTTACCGCTCTCCTGGAAAACAATGTGAGGTCGTCTAGGCGGAATGACACTACAAGGTCAAAGGCATTCCATAGATTCAAGATTTATCAAAGACTGAAAGTGAAGGAACCACAAGAGAATAAGAGGAAGAAAGAATTTCAATATTTGTAAAACAAGACTACACAGAGTGTACAATGACTACATGGCGTGTACTTGACTTCCCTTCCCCTACCTGGGTTCTTCTACAAGGATAAGCCACACGACTCCGTTGAACAATACTACATGACGTGTATTATATCTTACATGGTGTGTATGGTGTTATTTTCCAACTACCCGTGTCGTTTGTGAGACGACCGACTATTCATCTTGAAACTAAAAGGCGTGTTACACCCACACACGGTGTGTACACTACCCAGTTTTCCGGCCACACGGTTAAGTCCACACGGTCTTTCCTTGTACAAGACTACACAGCGTGTTCGACAGGTACACGACATGTTCTAGGAGAGGTGACACCAACCCATGTTGTTAGTTACACGACCGAGTCCCCAGGTTACACAACATGGCATGTTCATCATTGACACAGTGTGTTTTGTACAGGAGTTCACAGACACATGTTGTTAGTTACACGGCCGGACACCAGGTCAACACTACACGGTGTGTACAAATGCTACACGGCATGATTAACCCATGCCATTCCCTACCCTATGTTGCCTCCCACATGTTTTGTGACATGGGAAGAGACTACACGTCATGTACTCAGGGTACACGGCGTGTACGCAAAAAGTTCATTTTTCTTCCCGAACAGAAGAACATACACGACATGTATAAAGTACTACACGGCGTGTATACTGGGTTTCTTTATAGTATGCCTCATAAAATTCCTCGGAACCCAGAAAATACTAAAAAACAACACCTAAGTGTCATGTTATGATCCGTGAGGGACCATACTCCGCATGATTCAATGTTTGACATCTTATCATTATTATAACAAATAAACAGTCAATGATCTACCAAATTCCAGTCAATGGGAGCCCATACTCCCCAAAAACCAATGATTGGATTCGATTCTATAAACATGCTCAAACAAAAATACCATATCACAAGAAGGTATTTATCATGCAGCTATCAAAACATTATGCTTTATTAGCACAACAACTAACACAACAATATGAAATTTCTAATGCACCTACATGGCATGGAAACTATGCATGGAATGTGATATATAGAATGTGCCTATATGATGCATGAGACGACATACTATCATATCATCATGTTGCAACTAAATAGATCCCATAGATAAATTATTAACAACACAATCTCATGTATGTCACCCAACAGTTAAAACAAATCAACTGCAAATTGCAAAATCAGTAAAATTGCCACACAAGGTAAATTGGCTTTTCCCTATACACGGGTTAGCTATGCCTGTGCACAGCTTACTACCAACTACCAGTCATAATATCCCTAAATATGGCTACAAATAGTAATTCAATTAAAAGAACCTCCTCTGATACCACTTTGTAACGTCCCGGTTCTGGGTGCCCCGAACCCGGTTCCCCACATGACCTCAAGCGCATTTCCCCAAACTCCAGAGGCTTTCGACTAGCAGCAAGGGCCTGGGTCTGATAGTTTGGAATGTATGACCTTATTTTTCAAATTGTAGTGATGAAAAATATAATATAAATATACAAAAACAGCGGAAGCATTAAAATTGTATATAACTGAAACAGATAACTGATAAAAACAAAGGAAACCAGCAGTCATATATATATATGAAGTTGAAACATGTAACTTTTCTATAAAACATCCAGAACATGTTACACGGCAATACAATACATTAAAACTGAAGTACAAGTACAGAAAATCCAAACAGAATAGCCAGCGGCATCGCGAGCCTAGGCTCGTCCCCATGCCCTCCTACTCCTCAGCAACATTCAAGCACCTCTATAGGGACTCTTTCCCCTATCAACACCTACAGAAATGTAATCTATTTGGGCCGAAAAGCATGACCCAAATAGGGTGTGAGAAATAAATCCCAGTAGGCACCCACCAAAGTCCCATGCCCAAATGTGTGAAAGCATGCAACAACAGTGTGCAATAGTAAAATGTAATAAAGTAAGCAAGATAGAATGTAACTAACTTAACTAGTTATATTGTCATTTTAATATCCATTTAATCATTTAATTTAAAATATCACCATAGTGAATATTCTAAGTAAACAACCAATGTACTCAAACACGTAATCCCCAACCCGCTGGTAAAGAGAATCCAACAAGAATCTTCCCACAGACAGGCATACGCATATTGCCCACGGGCGTAGGATGTGTCGCTTGCAGGCATATAATCAGCTTACCACAGGCATGAAAGGTGTTGCCCACATGCTAAATAGTGATGTGCCCACAGGAAAATCACAACACTACCCTCAGGCTAACAGGTAACTGAGTCATTCCCAACATGTAAACAAGCAGTACAAAGCAATTCATCTCAATAAAATTCGACAATAATTACGTTAAAGGCGTTCCATCGGGTATCCTGAAAAAATGACTAAATAGAGGAATGCCCCCCCCCCCCGGGGTGGTCCTGGATCCAAGTAACAATCCCAAACAGTTTTTTATTATCACAATTAACTACCTATTGAGTTCACAGTATTTAAAATACCAATTTCCTCAGCCACATGACACCCCAACATGGGTTCGTGGCACAACAGTACACACAAACACACAACAGTTGGAATATGAACACCAAGACACCTACCTTTAGCACCCATGAATGATATATGCGAACAAGGATCCTTGATTCATCCTAGAATGATGTAGATCTGGGGTGAAATAAAACCTCGTTCAAACATAAATAAATTATCTATGGGAAAGAATTGGTATGAACTACGCCAGGAGGAAGAACTCACCCGTGCGGTTACAGGGAGATTTACGGTGCAGAAAACGGATTCCAGACGTGCACTCGGTGGATCTCTAAATCTCCGGCCTTCCTCTCCTAAGCCCTCTTCCTGTTCTAAGCCTTCCCTGTAAACAGGGGAGGCTACTGCCCATTTTATGCGGAAAAAAAATACACGGTGTGTATTTCCAAGTACATGGCGTGTACTTCTCATTTTTTAACTGTACCTCTGAAGGCTTCCCGCCAGCGTGGCACTGTTCACCTACTGACATAACATACACTGCATGTCTTCATGAATACATGGCGTGTGTTGTCACAAAGCTGGCCACCACCTTACTATTCGCATGCCGACTAAATACACGATGTGTAAATAACTACTACATGACATGCAGTCAGTTCCGACACCCTTCGTCACCGACATGGCCACACGCTACGTTTACTCATCCCACACGGCCAAAAGTACATGGCGTGTGGGAACATACATGGCGTGTAGTTCCAAAATTTAGGATTTTCCCTCATTTTTATTATTTTCTTAAAAACACTTAAGGAAGGGAGAAAAGAAGAAGCCCGTACCTAATAAATATAAACCGGGTTCATACACATCCATTAAAAACCCATTTATTTTACTTGTAATACAATAGAGATATATTTTCTTTATAAGTTAAATTTTTTATATATAGATCATGTTTTATAATTTTTAATAATGAAGGTATTTACCTTCAATTTATGGATTCAATTTTATATTCATTATGTTTTAATTGAAATATTATTTATCTTTTCATAACTAGACAATAAATTCCCCCAAAATAAATATTTTATTTTTCATTGATTTTTTTCCTCAATCTATAAATAATTTCAACATATGTTGTTCTAAATTGAATGTTATTTTTTATCATGGAAAATATTGATAAATTTTTATTCTTTATTCAACATAGATATTTAATTATAAGGAAAATTGGTCCGGAATTAAATTTAGTTTTCAGTATATTAGATGTGATTTGGATATGTAGTGATACGTAGAGACAAATACAATATATCCGTTAAATGGATTAATATTCATGTAAGGAAAATTAGTAAAATTTCATTCAATTTGTATATAACTATAGTTATAAACCATCTTATCAAAGGTCATTATGGTAGAGGTATCATGATTCATGTGACAATGATGTATAATATATAATCATTTCCTTCAATAATAATTGCATTACTATCAATGATAATATCACTAGGATATTATATCTAGATTCATTTTATTTTCAATTATTGATTAAATTTCTAATATAATCAGATATTTACATATGAATGTTGATTATCCCTTATCGATTCAAGATAGTCAGCATATTCATTCTTTTGAACTTGTGTTTTGTTATTGAAATTGAAATATATATTATACATATTAATGATATTCAATTTATTGATTAAATGTAATCTATGTTAGGTTATTTACCATTCCATATTAATTATACCTTATTGATTAGCCTTCGTTTATATTTAATATCTTTCGCTTTACATAACTCAAATTCATAATTTTTTCTTGCCCAATTTTCCATTTCTTAGGAATCAAGTATGTGTACTATGAATCACATGAATGAATATTATAGATTTAATAATGATGTTCTCAACAAAAATTTATTTTGAAATTTGTATATTCCATTTCAATATAGGAATCTTGTAATTATCTAGTTTACCAAGACTACTAGACTATTTGATCCATCTGAATGAGATTACTTATATTTTATACAGATTAAATAATATATAAATTGATTATGGTTTACTAGAGTTGGGGTCCTTAAATATTCACTTTGATGTGATTAATGGTCTCTACCACTCCCCAAAATTATACACATTATTCTTCCATGTCTATATCTTCACTCACTATAATTGTTCTCTTATATGGGAACATAGTGTCTTTTATTCTATAAGAACATTAAATATCTAATTATATATTATCAAGATGATGTTTTATTAACTCCTTTTTTTATATAGAGTTTCAATAAGGGTTCTACAAAATTTCAAAACCTTGATTACTGATAGTAAGATTAAATTTTTTTGATGCAATTTATTCAAGCGGGATAAAACCTAACGCCCTGATATTTAAAAGTGGAACATAATATTTTATATATCATATGGTACGAAAATTATAATGGTTGAGTGTATTACACCCCAGACATTAAAATATCCATTTTTACATATATTCAATTTCATTTACAGTATTTATAACACACAATACTCAGTTTAAATAAAATATAAAACACTGTAATAATAATATTATTGAAACAAGATCATTACAAAATTGTTCTTCAGTTTCATGTTATGAAAGATAATAAGTAAATTATGAAAAATATAAGGATTAAAATTTTATCATAAAAATAAATTCTTGTTTATTAATTTAATATATAATAAAAACAATACGAAAAAAATAACTGTTTTCTAAAAAACAAAATTTTCAAAAATGAGGTCCAATTGTTCTTTGCGAACCTCATTTAAAATTATTTTCTCTATCATTAAAATATTTATATTAAAAATATACTTAAATTTTCATATATATATTTCCAATCATATTTTGGATGATATTAATAATTTTCTGAAAACGAAATTTTTTTAATTAAGTGTGACAATACAAATTTTTTAGGAAAACTATTTTTTAAATTATATTATTTAAAAATTTAAACTATATTTTAATTTTTAAAGGTATAATTAGTTAAATATTATTTCAATTTTAATAATTTATTCCATTTTAATCAATTTAATTATTAATTTTTATATTTTTTAAACATTTTATACATATGATTATTTTCCCTTTAAAAAAACTACATCCACTCGGGTATTTTGATAAATTTTAAAATGATTTATGTTACTTTTTTCAATTTAATTTAGAAAAATATATTCCATATTTTGATTAATTATAAATAATATTATCTAATATGATCAAATTAATATTTTATAATAATTAATATTGAAAACAGTAAAAAATAATATTCATGGTTAAGGTCATATGGGTTTACTGAGGGTTAATTCAAGAATATTATGGTTAAAATTAACTAAAAAATTTCCAATGCACATTTCACACACATTTTTTTATATTTTAAGCTTTTAGAATCATTAATGAACCCTTTTGATGGAACATTTAGGAGAAAAACATTTATATCACTTTATATTTTAAAACATTAAAAGTGTGTCCCATACCCCACTTAAAAGAGGACATCAGATATCCTCTTTTATTCACACATAGTAACCAATTTTTCCAACCAAATACTTCCTATATAGTTTTATTTGATCCTAAAATACATCAAATTTTATATATTTTGGTTCGGAATCCCACAAATGTATTCTTTAAGCATAAACCCAAAGATTCTATCTAAAGAAGATGTAAAATTACTAAACGTGCATGTTTGTTTTATTTCTTCTTACACCACCATAAAATAATATTACATTATTATAATATAATGACTCTAGTATCCCCTGTATAATTATATATATTTATGTTAATGTAATAATCCAAATCTGTCTCCACATCCATCAAATGGGAAATGAAACTATCGATTATGTGTACGGTAGACTACTACCTCGCGAACAAATATAATTCATTTTCCCACATCACCTATAAAGGATTGATATAGTAATGTAATTAGAATATTAATATTATATTAATTAAATTTCTGTACTTAATATATAATTAATTTAAACACTTATTCTACAATTTATTATGTGGGGGATAAAATAACGCGGCTCGTATGTACGGTAGAGTACCACCTCACAAAGCCCTGTGATTTGTTTTTCTCTTAATTTTTAGATGAACGGTAGTATTGTTAATATCAATGAATATATTTTATGTTTCGTATATAACCATAGTTATTTATATATAATATCATATCTAAATTCTTAACATCTAATCCATTGGAAAATAGTAATTTCGCTCATGCGTATGTGTGCATTATCGCTCCCACATAACAATGTCATTTTTATAGTTTCATTTTTACGTGGATAGTAATAAGCATTGATTTGAAAAATATAAAAGATATATATAAAATTATAAAGATATTACTTATGTGAATTATATTTTTTTTACTTATGCTATATCAGTCAATAAAAATGGAAACAATGTTCATGCATTTGTATGACAAACCATCTCCCTGAATGGAGTAATCCATTTTCTATTTCTACCTTATATATATTAATATAATTACATGTATAATTAAATTATTTAATATTTGAATATTTTTAATAATTATATAGATTATGGGACCATTATAATAGAACTTGGACCTAATGTACCAAATAATAACATATAAGATAAACCAAACTATTATTATAAGAAATATTTATCTTAACAACTAATTATTAACAAACAACTGATAAAAAAATTTGTAATTTTTTTAGTATGAGATATAATATTTTGGTTTGGTATTATATTTATAATAAATAAATATTTAATATAATCTATGCTTTGACACATACAAAGGATATCCAACATGAGGTAAGTGATTCTCATCTCACTTCAGCTTCTCTGAGACATATATCTTATTCACCACTTATTCCATTATATGGTACACATACTTCCCCTTTTGATAGGTCATATTATGAATTTATTTAACATAATAGTATTTAATGTTTAATTTGAGTATATTCCTTTTATACTGCTCATGATTAAATTGTTACCAAAGATGGATGATATTTAGGTTTCACTCTAATTTTAATCAAGATTGTTTATAATTGAATATTTATTAATTGAAATTATTTAATATTTTTATAATAAAAACCATTAATTTTTTATTCCTTTAGTTTTTCATGATGCTTTAAATTAATATTATCAATTATCCCCTCCTTGGTGCAAAAAATTACTAATAACTATTTTCAAGAAAATTTGGCATTATTTCATTATTTAGTTGAATATTATTTTTCTATCAAATTTATGGTTAATTTAAATTCTTTCAAACAAAAAATTTTACCATTCAAAATGAAATTCAATGAAATTTTTACCCAAATGTTTCTATTTCAACAATTTTGTATGAAAAAATTCAGTATATTTTTAAAAAAAATTAACCATTTGAATTTTACTATATATGTAATAAAAATCATTATTTTAATGTATGTGAAATTTATAGAGGTTCTACTAATAAAATGTTTTTATCAATGAAAAAAATTTGAAATTTTTTTTTGAAATTTTATTTTATACAATATTTTCCCAATTAAAATATTATTTATCTCAAAAATATTTTTAATGATATCATATTGTTATATTGATTCATAAACAACATCAATAAATCATTGTAATTATGATCCACTTGGGATATATTTTATTAATATCATATTTAATATTTATTTGGATTGATTATAATCATTATGAATAAGGATTTAATGTTTTTTTTACAATTCATGTATTACTATGAATAGTTTATGATTATGTTTATTTGATTGGGGTATTTTTATTCATTTCATATTTTAGTTTTTCAATAATATTGTTTATGTTGATTATGTTTCACCCCATTAGTATGGGTAATGAGTTTTTAATATTAATTTATTTGTTGTCCCCCATTATATATATCCCCTTTATTTATTTTATAGAATCATGAGATAATTAATTTTTCCAAATTTGATGGTTCTGTCCACAGATGTAAAATGTCTTGTGAACAATATTAATAGTATATTTTAGATTGGATGTTTTATAATCCCCCTCATTATGAGATTAGTTATTGATATCCAGGTGTTATATCCATTATTTATAATATATTTGGGTATGTTTCATGCTTATATCAATATTTATATGTATTTATTTGATCAATATTTATTCCTTACCCACTATGTTGAAGTAATTACATTGATGGCGTGCATTTAAGTTATATACCATTCAATATTATCTATTATAAATTATTAAAGATATCTTCCTATCTGATTATACCCTTACTGAGAATCTAATCTAACACCTTATATTTTATTTTCCCCAAGATAACAGGAAGTGTTTTGTTATTTATAGGAAGGTATACACTATGTGAATTAATAGTCTTCTCAATGAACATTATTTTTCTATTTTACGTGTAAAAATGAAATATGATTTTCACCTCTTCATCTAAATTTCTAAGATTGCATAACTATCGGTTCTTGGAGAGTTGATTCATTGTATCTAGTTCTAATGTAATGAATGCGACACTAGATTTGGTAGGTTCGGGTATGTGTTTATACAAAAATCATTTAGGGTGGTGACATTTTCCTGAAAAATCGACAGAATTAAAAAAATAGAGGAATGATTTAGGAAATTTTCATACACTAATTCAATGAATTAACAGTCTATCACAAATTGAAATCTTTCATAGACCTAACTAATGGTGATAAATATTAAATGTATTATTTTTTTATTATTATTTATGAAAATAATTCTACTAATTATAGTATTTTAGATTTGTTACTGTCAATCATTTTTTAGGGCTATGGAAAATGAAATGATTTTTAAAAAAGAAGTAGAATTCCATGGGATTTATATATAATGGAATATTTATGGGAATCATGTGATTCAGATATATGACTATATAATCATTCTAGTTAAAAGTAAGAGTTTTTCAGATTTTCAATTTATTTTTTAATAATGTTTTAGGAATATTTAAAAATCGTAATAAACCAACTGATTTAAGATCTACTAATGATGATTAGATATCATGTAGTCGAGAGGATGAAACCTTTTAGGTATAAGAAGATATAGAATGAAAAATATAAAATGGAATGATTACATCAATAAAGAATCATATTTTTTCAAGGGATTCATGTAAGAGTGATTAATAATGATTTAAAAAAAAGTAATGATTATGAATAAGAGACAGCTTAATCTTGTTACTGAACTAAGGGTATAAATGATTCATAGGATGAGAAATTTGAATAGATTAATTAAAGAGAGTAAAACTGAAATTCTATTTCTAGTAAAATTTTTCATGACACGTGAGATGTTCAAAACCTGAAGACGAATAAGGTGGAGCATTTTTCAAAAACAAATAATTTGGCATGGTGAAACAATGGATTAAATAATGAAAGGTAGTTTGTAAGGATTCAATTTCTTATATGAACACCATTAATAAGATAAACATTAAATGTATGATATTTGTTCCTTTTATTATAATGTTAAATGTATAAGTTGAATATTGTAAAAAAAGAAATGAATATGCAATTGGAAGAAAAGATGATGATGGTATAGATTCATTTTGAACAAACTAAGGCCAAAAGAAAGAAAATTTTGAAATATGGATTAAACCTATTATTATATTGTCATTCTATAGGTTAGATTGAGGAGTGTAATATTTATTCTATGTCAATGTAATACATTAAATAATTTTTTTGAAACATAGTCATGTTCCATGTAAAAAATCATCCATTCCCATAATCGTAAACCTTTAAAAAAAAGAAAATTTGAACCATGTGAATTCAAAAGAAAAGGGAACGTAATAGATATATATAAAATACACTCAATGTGGTGACCATATTTTTTATGTAAATGTATGAGTTCTAATGGAAAAAAAGTTTAATTATATTTTTACTTGAGAATACATGGATATATTTCATGTTTTTTTATAAATCATTATAATATATTTATTTATTTTGTTAAAAATAAGAAGTCAGTAAATAATAATTGATAGTCAGCACAACAAATTTATAGATTTATCCCCAAAAATTAGGACAATAATAATAACTTCTATAAAATATATATGGGTACAATCATAGTTGGTCGGAAATAAACAATCATATTTTATTTAGCTTAATTATTATCCTCTTAAAAAATATATTTCATCCTCTATCCATAGAATCCAAGAATGATAAATTATTGTGGTGAAGATTTGTAAAAATTCTTCTCAGTTAATATTTTTTATGGAATATAATGAGATGTTTTTGAAAATTTAATGATGTCCAAATTCACCTACAATCTATCAGTCTCATGTGAATGATGTACTATAAGGAATGGTATATACAAAAAAATCATCATAAATCCATCATATATACACAGATAATTAATTTTTTTTATTAATTAAAATTCCAAATTTTTATTTATTAAGAGACACTTAGGAAAATAAAAATAAGAAATTAATTTGTTTTGGATGATAAAGAAATGAAAAATCCCAAAGAAGATTGATTGAATTTTGATTATACCAAATCACTTTCTAATTTAAAAATGGATTCCTAATTAATGGATAATGGAAAACCACATTTCTTATACTGACTCACTATCTTCCTCAACTTGTGGAATGTGGTCGTTACCCTTTATTTAGATATTTAAATTCCTTTACCTTTAATTAAATTTTTTAATGTTTTAGGGATGATAAAATCCTTGGGGTGGTTATATGAAAATTTTTAAATGGAATATAGGAATAATATATTTTTTTATGTGTTGGAAGAGTATAATTACACATTAGATGGTTCTTGTTAAAGATGGATGTGAATGAACATGAGTGAAAAAATAATAAATGAAACTATTACACAAGATATCTAATATTGTATTAAGGTCAATGTAATTTGTTGGTTTCTATATAATATCAAATTCATTAACATAAAAAACTAAATATAGAGAAATACACCCTTGATTGAAAGTAAACAATGAAATTATTTTAATGAATTAATTTTTGTATCATCTAATAATTATTAGGATATATAAGTTTATTATAGTGGATGATACCAATTATGTATTTCAACAAAACCATTAGTGGGTCATCTATAAATGTTATGCGGTGTTTGTATTTACTCATCCAAAGGTGCTATCCAAAAAATTTATGGAAAAACCTTGGGGGTGAAATGAAAATTATAGTTGAACAATAAGAATCTGTTTTGAAAAAGTGTTATAAATTAGGAAAATTGGTACAATTATAGGAGTCATGAGATTATCTAAGGAATATTTATCTATTAATAATTACACACTATGTATTTTTATATTCAGTAATGATTTAATGCTGTTGCGGTTGAGTTATTGGGAAGAGTTATTTGGAAAAATATTTATGTTGATGAAGCATGCCACTAATGGATGTTGTTAATGTGGAATTAACATTAGTGAGGTTATTGTATTAATTTCTGGTGTATATAACTAACATTAAACTTAGTATGCCTATTTTTTTTTATGGTTTAAAAATATTCTAAAGGGTCACTCATTTAATGTATCTATGAAAAAATCTATGATTGACGTTTTTTCTAGAGATTGAATGTCAAATATGAATATGTTTCTGATAAGTCATATAGTGAATAGGGATAGATTGATCAAGAAATTGATACATTATTTATTTATTTATTGAAAGGGGGATTCTAGTGTTTATAATTTAATTAAATTAAAAAATTGATCATGTAGAGAATATATATAGATAATATCTACATGACAGTTATGTACAATAGAGAATACATTAATGAAAAAAGGTGTGGTAATGGTATATTAAATAAATATTAATAGGTGGTGTTTCTTTATTAAACCAAATAGTTTCTATCAATTCATTCGTATCATTTATCACATTTAGCATCCACACAAGTTGAATGATAACAAAGGAAGATACACAATCAACTCGAATCAACTGTTTCTACTTAAGAACCAAATAATATGTAACATAATTGGATCTTATGATATATGAAATAAATAATATAGAAATTTTTTTGGTAATATGGAGTATTTCATTACAACTATTGATATATTACTTTATTGTGAATGTCGAAATGGTCAAATATTCAATATCATTTACCTGGTATTGTTAGATATCTCATTGGATTTGATGTTAAAGAGGTAAAATAAAGCATCATGAATCGAAAGAGTGGTAACAAAGGATATATTTTTCGTATCATAATGATTTATAAGATATTGAGTCATGATTATATAAACAATAATCCCGAAGAGGGAGATTTTTTTCACCCCAATGATATTGTAAAACATTTTGATTTATTATAATCAAACAAATTTATTATATGGTTTCCAATGTAATGAATCTTGGTTGTAATTTTGATCAACCAATGAATGGTTTTTTTATAAATATTTACTATATATTAATTTTGGTGTTGGTGTTAGCATAATTTAAATAAAACTATTTATCTTATAATGATTTAGTATAAGAGATTTATAAGAAGATATCTCAATAATGACGCATTAGTAGTTCTATATATAGGAAAGAAGCCATGTTGTGAAATTATCAGTTCAACTATGAATGAATGTTTCTAAAATAACATACATTATCATGGACCGCTAAATTAACAAAATGATTTTTTCTCAGAATTTTCAAAGACATTATAAATCATTAGATTCTATACATTTTAAATAGAATATAGAAAATAGCCATTCCATGAGATATTTATGTGTCCCATGACATGGACATTGTAGAGAACCCAATTCTATAAGGAAGTCCTCATGAGGAGGATTTCACTATGATAGGAACCTATGAAGGTGCATGGGTTTGAGAAGATTTTGTTGTGACACCATGTATGCTTTTTTCAATCTGTATATTGTTTTATATGAAAAAATAGAAATGTCCTTTAATAAAAATTATTTCTATTGCAGATGTGATAATAATACATAGGATTATATACACTTATAATATAAGATGTATAAATGGATTTTAAATTATGATAATGGCCACACAGTGAATGTTACTGAGTGTTTCGGGTGAATTTAATAAATTGAATTTCACTCCATGGAGGGAGACCCACACCCCAAATGTACATTATGATTATATTAGTGTCATTGGAGTGTTGGTGGATACATATTAAGATTGATTCTATCACCATAACCATATTTATTGAATATTTTAGTGGTTCCATCCCAGTGGGGAATCAAAAATTGAAGAAAAGGGATATTACATGAATGGGTCAAGAATAAAAATTTATTTTAATATCCAGGTATTGATTTGTAGTGTAATTAGATATAATACACAATCTGTATTATGTGGATCTAGTTTTTTAATATGCCTCATGATATTTTTTGTAAAATAATCCAAGATTCATAGGGATTGGTTTTAACACATAATAAAATAGATTATATATGTTATGGATGTGTTTCAAGTAGTATAAGAACATAAATAATGTATATGAGTGGATTTAGAATCCCACAAAGCAATTTATGCCCAAACTACAATATTATTGTGTTACCAGACATTCATGATCATGTTTTCAATATTTAACGAGGGAATATAAAGTATTAAATTTAATATATTTACTTATAGTTGAAGAATATATTTTTATTAGTGGGATTTTATATTAACGGAGTATTTAAGGATATATTTTATACTTATACATTGGAATATATAATGATTTTCATATAGTAAAATGTGGAGAATCTATCATGAAATGGTTGGAATAGGTTTCTAGAATGGGAGATTTGTGGAGATATAAATCTCAAAAATAGTCTATATTCAAACTATACTTTTATTGGAATCAAATTTATATATCTGAAACAATGGTAGTCGTTTTGAAAATTGAATATGAGAAGAGTAAATTCAATTTTTATAATTCAATGAATTAAAGATATAATTTATACATCCTAAATAACATTCCAAACATGAGTAATGAGTTCAAATACTATCCTCAGACACATTTTGAAGTAATTCATGGTTATTCAAAATGATGAACTATATATAAGAATCATCAATGTCAATGACACATATCTATAACTAATGGAACAATGACAATGACATAGTTTAATGATGGAAAGTATTCCAATATTGAAAACCATTCTAGAGAACTAAGATAAGGATAGAAAATTAGGGAAGTGATTCATGGAATCATTGAGCTGTCCTAAAAACTTGTAATGGGTGGGATCACAGGAGAACCTAAACCCACCTAGAATATTACTTTTACAAAATATTAGTGAATATACACAATCCTCATTACATGATCCTTAAATTATTCTTTTATAGTTTAACAAAGTAAAATCAATAAAGCAATAATTTTGTTTTGACCCTACTAACAATGTCATCAAGATCTACATTGATAGAGAGAGTTAAAGAAAAATGGATTAGGTATAAAAATTTTCATAGCATGATTCACCCCTTATATCAGGAAATATAAATTTAAAGTTCACTGTGGGAATAATATATTGATTAGAAACTACATATCCTCTTGATTATACTTCATACTATATTATATGATTTGAATACTAAATTGTATGATTTAGAGAATATAATCTCCTTGAAAATAGAAATATTAAAAAATTATAGAATGACAGGATATGAAATGATGAGTGAGAAAACCATTTTACAACAGACATGAATTAGGATGTGATTACTTTGAGAAGAGTCACATTTTTAAATTTTGAACATAATGCACTATAATTTTTAACAACCACACCACAAATATTTTTAATGAGTTAGTTTGTTATGAAATGAGAAGAACAAAATAATTCCATGGTGATATTAATTGCAATGTAATTTTTATATACATGTAAAAATAAGAATAAAATTTCGAAATTTACATCATAATGTGATTTAGGGGATTTATAAGGAAACATTAGAAGTAGAGTAAGATAGTGGTGCAATATTTTTTTCCAATTGAAACAGGACACCACTTAAGTATGATGATATATACAAGAATAGATAGAGATATGTTGATGAAAAGAATTCAGTAATGTGTAATTACTGAAACATCTATGTTTGATGTTTATTTTCTGGGGATATTCACTTGATGACGCAATTAAAATAATTATACCGCGTGGAGAGAGGATATGAAGAAGATAAATAAAATACGTGGAGAAAAGATAGTAGGGTATCAGTGATACATATATCTCATTATGATGAATGACATTACCCCATGATGTTCATTGGAAGCATATCAAACTTTGATTTTAGAATATATTTGATTTTAAATAATTTTGATTTATCTTGAATATTTTATTATTTGAAACATCGAGTTTAGAAAAACCACAAAAAACTATTATAATATTATTATTTAATTTGTTCATAATAACATGCCATAAAAATTAGTGGTCTTAGTATAAATAAAATTTAATTAAAAATTAAATATATATATTTTATATAATGAAACTAAATTAATTATTATTTAATAAATATGTTCTAATTTTTTATTATTTCAATGTCAGGATTAGAAAATATGTTTTATTCAAAAAATGCCTATATATATTTTTAGTGTGAATATTATTATTAATATTTTCAAATTATTAAAATTATATATAAAAATGAATTTTTAATTCAAAATAATAAAAATTAAATATATTTGAACTTTTGAAAATTGTCTGGAAATATTTTTTTTAGGGAATAATGAACAACACTGTTTTTTATAAAAAAAGGTAATATCATTTAATAATACAATTAAATTTAAAACAAATATTATTATTATTTGAATTTTAATTAATATAAGATAAATTTATGTCAATATAATATAAGAAAATCATGTAAATAAACATAATATATTATTTTTTTATCTGTTAACTTTTATGATTAAAAACATTATTTTCATAAAATATTATTTAAATGATTGAAATATGTCAATAAAAATTATTATATATAATACATATTAGTGGATGATTTAGATGGTATTTATTTGTTATATATCTATATATATGAATTTATATTCATTTAATGATTATTACTTTTAATTTAGTTTTTAATAAAATATTTTATGATGAATAAATGAGGTTCCCAAATAAAATATTGCCCATCAAATTTTACATGATTATTTTTAAATTGTTTTCTATCACATATAAGAATTAATTCATTTTAAAGAGGATTCTATATTTTCAATCATGAGAATAAAATATGATAAATAGGGCCCTTCTATTTTTAGGCATGATGAAATTTAATCATGGAATACATGATCACCTCGTAAAGAGGTCAAATTGTGCAATCCAATGTTAAAACTATGGGAAAATACAATAAATTAATCATAAAAAATTCATTTATACAATTTCGTAGACATTTTTAATAATATATCATCTTATGAAATAAAATAACATAATTTAAAATGTTATTTCGAAATTGGGAACCCATGATCATATTTTATGATGTAAACTTATATTTTATTCAAACATGAAATAATTTTTGTGTATTTGTATTTTATTGGAATGTTGGATGATTATATTCAGATTTGTATTTATAAAAATTTATTAAATATTTCATTTAAAATTATTTATCCAATAAAATTTATGTAAAATAATTTAATATTTTATTTCTAGACTAATTGATTTTTACTCTTCAATCAGGTTTTTCCTAAAAACGTATTTAATTGAATTTTTTATTCATTTATTAAATTTAACTTCAAAATTATATAGATATTAATTATGATAAAATGGATAAAATTTTTGAAATGTTCATGTATATAAAATTAAATTTCCCCATATATTTTTTTGTGAAATAATTAAGATAACAATGTAAAAATATAAATTACCTTTATTAAGGGTAAAATGAGTTTAATGTTGGTTAATTTAAAGATAATTCATAACATATTTCCATCAAATTCAGGAAAAATATTCTCATTGATTATTTGTACCATATAACATCCAATCTTGTAATTTTTGGTTACTTTTTCCATCTTGACATGATTATGATATATATATTTCTAAATATTTTATTTATTCATTTTCAAATTCCTTACTCGTCCATTCCCACCCCTATAAAAGGACACATTTTATCATGTAATATACACACATTATGAGCCTTATATCATAAACTATCTCAAACATAATAAGATACTATATTCCAACCACTTGTCCTAGAAAATATTATCTTTCTAGATTAACATAATTTAAAGGATTAAGTAGAAATCCAAAATATATTTCTCAACAATGTGGTGTAACTCTTAACTTAGAAGTTTTATGATTATTTCATCATATAAATATAAAAACATAAGGAATAAATTATAAAATATTTACCTTAGTGACATAATTATTTTATTTATTTATATGTGGTAAAAACCATTATCCATAACCATTACATCATAATGAAAACTAAAATATCCCTCGTGCATACATTCAACTTAACATTGCAATATATTGGTGTAATTTAATTTACATTTCCATTTCCCATGGATGGTTATAAAAATAAAAAAAATTAATATTTTTGATAAATATTACATAATTTTGGACTCAGAAGTATGATATATGTTAAACATATTATCCTTCATCTTTTTGATAAAATTATAACATCAATTCGCCATACGAGTGGACCACCACCACTATGAAACGATGTGATTCATTTTTCATGTAATATTTTGAATAATTATTTTAAATATAAATATGATATATATATATATATGAAAGTTTTAACCAGATTATAAGTCATAATTTGATGTAAATATTATCAAACTATAATTAATTTTTCTATAAACTAAAATAAGCTTTAAAAATGAAGGCATTAACAACCGAAGTAGTTATTTTTATAAAGATTTGATAATAACCTATTGATAATATTATATAATTAAATAACATGTTGTATTATAAATGATATTATTATTAGGGAATATATTTATACTAAATATATATTTATTATATTATAGTTTAAAAAAATACATAGAAATATGATAATTGAGGTAATGGATTCGCGATTCTCATTTATTCCTCTCAGACACATTAATATTCACAGTTGGTTTTATTTGTTAGGACTATAAACATCCCAACAATCTATTTTATTATTTTTATCATGAAATCATGTGGATTTAAAAAAATTCCTTATGAGTTTCTATTTGTTTGATAATTTAAATCTTGGATTAGAAAATTTGTAAGGGGTTTGTATACAGAAATTGTATTCTTTGGGACATAAGTTATGTTTCTCATATATGTTATTTTATATGCTGTATATAAATCCCATTTTAAAAGTTATATGATTAATATAAATTTTTTTAAATATTTAATGTGTATTTTATTGATATTCTTTCATGGGGACTACAATTTAATATTTACCAAATTTCTTAGCGTTTTATGTGTCAAACTCATTTTAATAAGGATTTTTTATAATAGATATTGAATTAATGAAATTATATAATACTTGTATCATAAAAAATTTAATTTTTATTCTCCACAATATATTTAATAAATTAATAATATATAATGATTTTTTTAATTTCATGAAAATAATCTTATTCAGAATTTTTTAATAAAAATCCAACCTTGTTTCTTTTATTTTGGTCGTAAAATATTTTTCTTCCAAATTCATGTTTTATATAAAATTGTATATAATTTTCCATAATAATATCCAATAATTTTTAATTAAATATTACTGTTGTTTTTTTAAATCAATTTAATCATTCATCGTTTTCCAAATAATGTATGTTTTACCAACAGTGTGAAAATATTATTTGTTTTTCTCAATGGTTTTGGCATGAAAAAAAATCACCATGAATAATTAAAATATTATTTTAAGGTTGATTTAAATGTTAAAAATTATCATTTTGAATATATTTTTTTCCTAAATATTACATTAATATATTAATTTTATATATGTTATTTCCAAATGAAACTAATATTCTACTCAAGATATATTCTCGGTTACTTTTAATCGAATTGTTATTTATAATAACATCTTTGGATAGTAAAAATGATTTATTGGGGATATGATCTAATGATACCATCCATATTCCTTCTATGAATGAATTACGATTTTTAGATTCCTATGAAATAAATTCCATTACCATTGGGATTGAAAAAAACTAATTGATGAAATGTTTATGAAACTCATTCTCCTTGCCTGATTTCTGATAATATAACATCATGAATATTGGATGATCTTCTGGTACATGTATGTATGATATTTTTATATAGTGGTTTGTCTAGGAATAATATTACCCTCATTGTAATTGTATAATTATTTATATCATAAGACATAAATAAGTCAAATTAACTAATATTCTTGATCCACAATAAAAAAATATAGGGTTGACTGCTCTACTAAGGGAAACAAGTACTAAATCATGATCCACTATGATATAGGAAAAATGTATATATTCATATTATTTTATGATAAGAGGAATGTTTTTTGTTAACTAATAAACTATTATTTTTTTTTGTGTTAGTGGTTAAATATGCCATATGAAATGGTTTATATTCATATGATGGTCCCACATTCCTAAAATGTGTTTCCCTTCTTATGTTTTGAACTCATGGTCCATGACTATTTTATGATGATTTCTCAACATTACAATTCATGACATTAAAATGATTGAACTTTATTCCATTAGAGTTGATTATATTCTTTGATATATGGGTTAATTACATTGTCTGTTATGAACATAATCTCATATAATTATTCTTATCTTATGATAGTATATTGTCATCGATTGATATCTCCTTTGTTTACTATTAATGAGCATCTGAGGTCATATTTTTTTGTTATCATTCCCCCTATAATGAATAATAGTTTTATGTAGTGTATATCAGGAATCATATAATGTGGGAATTTTTTTAGGATATGCTATAGATCATTATTCAAATAAGATATCATAATTAGAAGTATCCAATGACTCTAAACCATTATAGACCTCGAGCATGTATTTTTAATGTATTTTGAATATTCAACTTTTATGAAGTAATGTATATGTATGAAAACTATGTTCAATACTATTGATATTAAAGGTAGGATATTTCAACCTTTGATTATTATGGTTAGTTAAAATAATTTGAATCACTAGGTATATTTCCATGTATATAATAACATATAAATCATTTGGTATGGTAGATATTATGTTATTTTCTTACCAATACATCTATTTTTTGATAATAATGGTGTAACCGCAAAAGGAGTTGGTCAAGTATATCTTTACCAACATTTACGAGCACGATGAGTGCTCCCTTACCATGCACCTATTTTGACACTCCCCAGGGCTATTCATGTGTCAATTCACATGTTCATTAAAAAATATATGAAGGATTTTAACTGGTTTTGGTTAGGGATCATGTATGTTAAACTTAATGGTTCAAAAATTGAAATAAATGTTTCCATATTTAGAAGTACATGAAATTATATTTTATTATTATATGGTTTCCCAATATGATTATTATTAATTCAATAATGATTTTTTAGTCAATGGTTTGAAACAAATAGGAATCTACTTATCACAAAATGTGATTGAAAATAAAATGATCGACTACTGAGAAACTAACTTATATGTAAATTTGAAGTAAATTCCTCATTAACATATCTAATATTATTTGGTGATATTTTATAAATAACCTAAACATATGTTATTTTCAAAATTATTCAAATTATAAGAAAATATAATTTTATAGTTGTTTAGATGGAAATGATCATAGAGGTTATAATTTTTATTTTTGACTATGTTTAGAATGTGGGCAGATTTATCTCAGAGAAAATATTAATGAAATAGAAATATAGTATGGGTGAGGAAGGTGAGGACCTATATAATGTAATTTATAAAGAAAAATTAATCGTTTATTTGAGGTAACACATGAGGATAATAGTTTAAATATGGTTATATCTATGAGTAATAGCAATATATTTGGAATCTATTTTAAATATAAAAATAAATTACCATGGAAGAGATCATCTATTATGGATAATCATTGTTGTATTATTATAATATTTACTATTTATATTAAGGAGTCTAGAGATGAATTATTATAGGAAATATGTATTAAAGATAAATATAACTGGGAATAGTAAATTATGTAAGAAATAAGTGGAATTATAAATGAGTTTTTGTATTGGGATTATGAAAGTATATTATAGATGTTATTTATCAATGTTAATATGGGAAAAATAATCATTAAAAACTCATGATTATTTTAAAATATATTTGTAATACAAATTCTGATGCATATATTGTTTTTTACTAATAATGATGAATAGTGATGTCATGATAAGGTAACTTTTAAAAAAACATGATTTAGGGAAATATAATCCTTAATAAGACCCTATTTTAGATATATTAATGTTTTGTATGTATAAATAGATGATTGATATGGATAGTGTAAATTGGATATTATGTGTATATTTAATTTTCTGATGTATTAATAATTTTTATGATGTTTTAGGTTAACTTAGGGGAAGAATTAACATGTCTTATGAGAATATTTGATCCGAGTATAACGATATATGGTTTGTGACATCTTGATAAATATCATTTTTGCGGATAACTGTTAAATTTGATCATGAAAAAATATGTGATCAATTCATTCATAGTCATCGGTTTAGAATTTCTTTCGGCTTATTTTTGAGTAGTTTTATGGTTAACTATTTATAGAATAAATTATTTTTACATTTTAATGATATTTTTTAACTTTTTGATATTAAATTAGTATATTTACCCATATTGGATAACATGGGATAACAATTTTGGTTTTTATAAATATTTAATTACATAAAGAATGAAATTTCATTCATTTATAGATATATGTCTTATTAAAAGTTTACTTTTCAACGTTTAGAATAAAAAAAATCATCATTTTAGTTATTATCTTTGGGTATGAAATGATGTTTAAATTGACCAAATAATAACCAAATTATCTAATTAATCTAATGTGATCTGTATAATGAATAGTAATGTATTAAATTTAAAATAATTTTTCGGTCTAGCCACCCATTTTGAAAATAATTTAGTAAAACCCCCTTTTAAACTGGGAAAATTGGGTACCCAATACATGGCCCATAGTCCCTGATGCACATCATATATAGAATACATGGCCTAATAGACACAATGACTAATTGCCCAAAAATTCAACACAAAATGAGATGACCCAATGGTCTTTGATGTAGCATGATTTAATAAAATAACATTAATACATTATACAACCCACTACTTGACCAAATGAATATTTTCTACTAGTCTAATAATATAGGTCCCCATGCCAAGATAATCATTTTACTAGTCTTACAAAACATTTAAGATCACTCCACTATTCCACATTAGTGTGTGGGGTGGAATGGATTAAGGTTGATAGAACACATATTCCTCTTTCGTGTTAGCCACATGATGATACTTGGGATGCTCTCACAGGATCGTCAACATGATTCATTTAATAATATAACTACAACACAATGTATAATTCAACATTGATGGTATCCCATCTGTGTCTCATTAAAATTAATAAAGGTAACTTAATTGATTAGTTTTTCACACATATCCTCCTTTTTAGAAAGCATAACTGGTAACACTTTCATGAGCTATTGTACCTCAAACCTACCTTATTGAGTCATATGGAGGGTCTATTTATCTAAAATATTGATTAGTAATATGGATAAAAGAATATTAGTGCCCAACATTCCCCATAAAAAATCATTTCCTAAAAGGAAAATGATCAATGACAAACGAAGATACTATGATTCCCAAGGGTTTGTAAACACTAAAAGATGATAGCCTTCACCACTGATCCCCATCAGTGTCCTAGAAAACTACATTTTATGTGGAAATTTATTGATCTCAACACAAATCCATACAAAATTGTCCCCCAAAGACAGAAATACTAATGTCATACTAGGAACGAAATATCCCAAAGTGAAATCTATAATCATCAGTTGATGACATAATGGTAGAGGATGCCTCTAATGCTCACTTTAACATCCATCAATTTAGTAGACATTCCACTAATAATAGCCCATAAAATCAACATAATACGATAATTCCACCTTGTAATGCCACTGAATATTCATCCCCACTCTCGTACTAATGCCATAATAGTGACTTCACTACCAAAAAAATGTTTTTTATTGATGTCAGGGGAGCCAAGGATTCCTATTCCACTCATCCTAACATCCTCTAATACCATGGTTTCTCCATCAACCTGAACACACCCTTGATTCCATGTTCATTTACATTCTCATGGATATGTTCTCCATCACCCACTATTAGAACATGGATTTTGTTTTCATCTACATGTTTATATTTTAATTTATCCCCAATTTTCATCTTATTTGGAATCCCAATTATGTATAATTTCAAGTAAAATTTATATATCCCCCCTTAAATATAAAATTAATTAATATTATCCATTTTTATGATATGGTTTTTCAACAATGGATTAATAAATTACTAATCGTTTGATGAAATAATTTAAATTTAGCTGGTGAAATTTATTTAAGGGTTTTGAATTTAACACTCCAAGAGTTTTGAATATATTTATCCTTATATAAATTTTATTTCTTTTTTATCTTCTGTTATACACAACAATGTTTTTAAATGAACCGTGATATAAAATTAATTTATAATTATTTAATCCTTTGTGTAAGAACCAAGTAGTAAATTGTTTTTGTATGAAAATGTATTAAAAAAGTTTAAGAAACATTTTTAATGTGTTAATATAACTAAAGTTAAATTAACAACAATATAATAAATATATTATAATTTTCATTAATAATTTCATTTATAATTTCATTTTAGTTTTAAAAGTATATTTTATTATAAAAGGTATTTTATAGAATATTTGGAAGGAATATTGTGATTATTTTTTATAACACTAATAAATTTTATTTGAATCTTTTTAGCATTTTATTATTCATAATATGAAAATTATACTAAGATAAATATTATGGTTATTTATTTATGACATCATTTTTTGGTGAATAGTGAGAATACATATTTCTATAAAATGGTAAATTAATTTCCTAATATCACATAATTTAAATGTTTAATTCTATTCTCAGATTAACTTTTAATTAAAATAAGATACATTTTTAAAAATTTAATCTAAATTATTCAAAGATAATCCACCTATTATTTTATTTTTTTATAAGTTTAATTTATTCTTAAAAATAAATTTTTTGTTAAATTGTTATTATGTGAATAAAATTTATCATTATTATTTAAGTAAAATATTCCCTACTAAATAATAATTAAAATGAAATTTATTTACTTTAATAATTTCTATAATATTTATAATTTTTATATTTACGGTTAATAAATGTAGTGTAATTTTATGTCCATTATAATCCTCAAAAATGATTTTTCTAGAAAAATTATACCTCAAAATTTTTTATATGTTTATTAATAAATTAATTTCTTAATCAAATGGAAAATAAACTTAATATAATGGGTAAAATATTTTTTATTAGATGGTTGAATTTTGGTAAAAAGGCCATTTTTATTTAGAGGGTTCTTGAATAGTAACTATGGTAAAATATATCAATTTGGTGATGTTAAAAATGTTTTAAACCAAGATTAATACTATTCGATAATACGTTGCAATTACCTTGAGAAAATTCTTTATCCTACTTGGTGAGTAGTTGTCTACCAATGGATTATTAAAAACCTATAATTATTTATTTTAAACAACTATTTTCAAATTTGGAACCCTTGACTTACTTTTGTGAGGATAATATATATTTTATTCAAATAAAAAACATTTTTTGGGTCATAGAATTTTATGAAATGGTGGGAAGAATAAATTTGGTTTTGGATTAAAAAAATATAAAAACCAAAATTTTTTACATTATATAGAGAATAAAATTTTTGGAAACAAATTTTTAATTAAATTTCAATTTAAAATGAAATTTTCTATAAATTTTCTTATTTTCTTTAAAAGTGTCATCCAGTGTTTTGTGTTATTTTATTGAATGTAATTTTCATCCATTAATGGAAATTATATGAACTAAAATGGTTTTCAAACTTGATATAATTATATCAAAATTTGGTCATAATGACACTTTTATTTTTAGTATTTTTAAATATCATTGGATCATATTCTCTCATGGGGAATATGATTAAAAATTAATGAAATTTAAAAGACACAAATGTCACAATCATATATTAAAAAGTAATTTTTATTCCTGAACTTATTTTTTGGAAACTGTATTTTCATTATTTTATAAATCAAATTAATTCATAATCATTATGGGTATTTATGAAAAAATTGTGTTTTAAAAACATTTAACTATATTTGGAACTCATTTTTATTACAAAAAATAATTAAAATCCAATATTATTTCACTTCCTTCAGATATAAAACAATTTTCTACCATTTTAATGTTTCCTAATATATTATTAATAATGATTTGAATATTCATTAATGAATTTTATTAAATAAATTTTCCCATTTCATCAATTCTATAAAAAACATCAGAATAATATTTAGTAATTTTATTAACTAGATAAATTTTACCGATGGAGTAAAAATAATCATTTTTTTAATTATTACAACATGAACAGATTTACATAACATCACGAACACTCTATTTTTTAAAGCTTTTATCACATTCTTCAATGTTTTTTTCAAACAAAATGTTTTTCATAAAAAAATTTAAGTTTTTTTATTTTAGAAATGTAATTTAAAAATGATAAGAATAGTTTCCTAAAATAAATTCCATTCATATTTTTAAAATAATTTTCATCTTTGATAAAAAAATGATGTTAATTATGCTTTAATAAGGATATAATCAATTTATACCATCCTTATTAATTCTATAGATGTTATATGATTTTGTATTTTTTATGAAACATATTATTTCATGAGGGTTATGTAATAATGAGTTGAAAAAATGATTATTAAAATCATTTTCTTTCCACATGATACAATATGATGATGTGATGAATTCTTTATGACCTAGTGGAAAACAAATTTATAGATTTATTTATGTGATAGTTGTGACAATAAATATATTTCCTTCAATTTCATCAACTTAATAAATATATATAATGAGATAACTATGAGAAATGGAATGATGTGATTGATCCAATACACGAAATAACAAGTTCTTCTTAATATACTGTGCGAAATATGTGGTGAGATAATATACAATGTGATAGGTGGCGATGTCCGATCCTTTCTGATATGGGAAACATTATTTGAATCCATATCCACTATGGATTTATTTCATAGGTAATTAACCTTGAAATTTGATATGGATTTTGTTCTTGCAATGATTTCATACTATTATGAAAATATTTTATATGTATAATTTCAAATAATGGGTTGGGATTGAATTATATTTAATTCTCCAACATATAATTCATGTCCTTTTAAATGCTATAGATTTATTTCATGACACCAGAATATATGAACTCGTGGATTGGGTATGAACAATGAATTTCATTACCATTATATCATAACCATAGGGTTATACTATTCTTATATATGACCATTGACTAATATGTCAATTTTTTACCATTACAAAGAATATAATCACCCATATTTATATATACTATTTACCAAGGATATTAAAAAAAGAAGTTTATGTCAAGAAGGATACTTTTTTAGAATATCCTTATTGGTGATGATGAATATATTTCATGAAATAATAATATTATTTATCTAGTCTCCAAAGATAGAAAATATTATATAGAATTTATGGTTTCTTAGAATTAGTATATATATTTTTAGTGTCTTAATTATTTATAGTGGAGATATTTTTTGAATACGTTTATGACATTGAACATAGATGATAATATTTTTTATGATCTATATTGAGGATTTTATTTCAAGATATATATTATCAATTACCATATAATTCTGTTTTAATTATATTATCTAATTTTATACATTTTAAATATTTTTTGTTGAAATATTAAATTTTTTTTTATTTTTATATACTCATTTGTGACTATTAATTTAATAGATAGTGAATGAAGAGTAAAAGGATTCTAATCTACTCTTTGTTGATCTTTTTTCTATGTATAAATTAGTTTGGATTTAGTCTTTCTTTGTATTGTATTATTATTTAATTATTTATTCATTGATAGATAAATATAGTTGGTAAGTGAGGTAACCTAATTTCATATTGGATTATTATATCTAAAAGGATAGTATTGATAATTATTTTATAATATATATTGGAATATTATAATTAGATTACTATGTTTCATTGAGTCATAAAAAATTGAAAGAGTTAGGACAATGCTAATCAAAATTTATCATATAATTTTTTTACTCTTAGGATGCTCATAACTATCATGTTTTAAAATTATTATATTTAAAAGAAATAATTATTTCTTTTTGGAAATCGATTCATTTAAATAAATTCACTTTTTACTAATTTGAATATAATTACGAACATTTTTCAATTGTTTTCAAAAAAATTAAAAAATTAAGATGTTTAAAATTATAAATTATTATATCAATAGTTGATAATGGATAATGGTTATGTTAATGATTTGAGAGTATTTCTAGTATCTAAACATATGAATTACTGTTATATAAAACATTCATAATTTTTTTATAAAGGCATAACAGTTTAATTACTATACATGTGCCATTATTTTTTAATGAAATGAATCCTCAGTGTGAAAAATTTTTTATGTGATATTTATGGGGACTTGGTATGTCATAAAACTATCTAAATAATTATATTTCATGTTGTCTAATTGAATTCATTTATAATACCATTTTATAATTGACATATATTTTCATTTTTCATGCATGGGTTCTTATGTATTTATTATCAAATGCCTTCTGTGTTTGAATCGAAGCCCTAGAACTCCATTATGGAGTGAAAAAACTACCAAAATTTTAAAAATTAAATATCATGACCCTATCCAATGATCCTATGTCGTATCTACCCTATGACCCCCATAATAAGATACGTCTTAAAATCCAGTGCTAGAAGGAATATCTAACATGGGAGGACTTTTCATAAATAACCTATACAAAGAAACTAAAAAAATCAATACAGAAGTGTAGAGTAATAAAATAAAAATATGCAACATATAGTGTAATAACCATGCATGTGAACCCTCTATGAAATACAACAGTACTTTAGTGCAAACTACAATGTAAATGTCACAAAAAATTCCCAACCAGAAACATTTCCTAACCTAAAACAATAAAAATGTATAATTTTGAGATAGATTAGCTATTGATATCTATGATTTGATCAAAATGTATAGTCTGATGCACCATTTATCCCTAATTTGCTCTGTAGTTACCATCAACCTATATGTTTTCTTCCTATGACATGAATCCTATAGAAATATCACATACATTGGATTGTATAAACTTAACTAAAGGTAAACCTAGAAATATTTAGGGGGATGTAAGAGACACAATATTAATTGATAGTTAATAGATAACTCATCCCAAAGAAAAAAAGTAAAAATCCAATCAACAAGGATTCAAATAGATTTATATATTCTCAAAGAAATGAAACCCATATGGGAGTGTAATATGGCATGTAATTATAGAATAATATTATTTCAAGTCTATTAATAATTATTAATTAGATATTAATTTTTTTTAATGTGAATACAATGTCTGATATCGTACCTCACTTGCAAGAATGGGTTCATTTGATATCTTATCTTGGAGATATATAACTATGAAAATATTATCAATATTATTTTATTATATTGTATTTATCACTTTTTCATTGATCTGGTGGGAGTAAAAAATTACCAAATAAATTATTTTTACAAATGTTTATTAAGTTTTTGCTTTTAATAAATCATAGATGCATAAAATGTGAATAAATCAAATTTTTAGCATTAAATACAATTATATTTTGAAAATATATTTTTATCTCCTTCTGATAGATTTTTTTTTAAATATAGTTATTATAAATTTTTTATATTATATATGGAAATATAAACTTCTTATTTGGAAAAGATAAATAAAAATTCACTTTGTTTTAATTTGTTGTTTTTTTTGTGATAAATTTCATATTTTAGTAAACAATGAAAGTTAAAAAATTTTAATACATAACTGACTTTTCATAAAATTTATTTATTTTTTAGATTATAATTTTACTTTTTTATGGTATAACTATATGACTTTTTTACCAATTATTTCAATTTATTTCTTTATTTAAAATTTTTAATTTAAATTGAATTGAAAAAGGATGTTAACTTTTTAATGTTTTACTTTGAAAACCTATTTTCAATACTTATCTATGGGATTGGTGTTAAACCTAAGTTAAGCACATATGTGAATTGAATTTTCAAAAAATTGAAATAAATGGTTATAATAAATGTAATTTTTTTACAAATAGTTAAACATAATTTTTAGTGAATACAAACTTTAGTATTTTATTTACCCATGTAAAAATAAAATACTACAATTAATAATAAAAATAATATTATGAGACTATAAAACCACCATAACACTTTTCATATTCTTATTGTATTAGTTATTCAAATCCGAGGAAACACATGGGATGAAATTTTGACCATGGGAATCCACATGGACGTGATTATGATATTTATAACATTGAATTTAATGTAAAGGAAAATCTTTCATAATATTGTCTCTTATAACTAATATAATATTAACATGGGGTTTTATAAGTGATATCCACATGAATAATAATTATTAATCTAAAATTATTACCTAAAAATGTTAATTTATTTATCATTTTATGAAATTAAATTATTAAATTTAATTGTTACATGAAGGGGGTTCTATAATAGATTTAATAATGAAAGAATCAATTTGATGAAAATAATAATATAATAATAAATTTGGCTTGAAATTTTCTATGCCATACATTAATTTTATTCTTTAATATGACGTATTATAAGTCCATTAAATGTATTTTTTGGAATTTACCCCTCTATTTGGATTTTATTAAAATTCTGTGAAATGAATAGTGTCAAAATTAACACTATTTGTATTTTATTAAAATAATATTTTATTAAATATTAAAAAAATCCTAAAAATATTTAGAAGTTATAACTTGAATATGATAAGGTCTAAAATTTTATAAATTTTTCATTTATGGGAAATTTTTCCCATATTGGTAAAATTTATTGGCTCTTGATATTTAAAATTTCGGTTACAACAATTTGACTTAAAATAATATAACCAAGGGAAAATGGAAAAGATAACATTTAAAATAACAAAAATTGTTGGATGAGATAATTTGGAACTATTCCCATATTATTTTTTACATAACTCATGTGGGATTCATTTTCATTTTAAAATTAATTTATATTAATTTAATTTTTTAAGAGTTTCAAAGGGTGACCCTCCCCACTCCTATAAAAAAGTAACCACTCCTCTCTAACAGTCAAACATGAAGACCCATTTTATTAAGGAAATATCTACAAAAACTCCTTCATAAAATCTACCTCCTCATTTTTAGGCCATAACTGTTGCATAACATACTCCTTTGGGGTGTTAAGGTGTACATTAATGGTGATCAACTGATGAAGATATATAATTTTCATAAATATTTCTATTTTATTTATTTTTACACTTCCTTAAAGTCTCCTCCAAACATGATGAGAAAATTACTAATGTATCCGAAATATACTAAGATGTTATTTTTTCAACTTCATCACCGAAATACGACTTCCCATATGTAAATTCGGAACAGAATTAATGGTTCATGCGTCTGTGTGAACTATCACCTCCACAAACCGATCTAATTATTTTTTTGTAATTTCCTCCCATGAATGGTTATTATAATGTAACTAATTTTCATATGTGATATTCATGAAATATTAATAATTCAATCATAATATACTATCAATTATGAATTCATACAAATCATATGTTTAAAAATGATAATATTGATTGTGTGTACATTTGAAATATTGCCTCTATGAGATGATGCAACTTGTTTTTATTCATTATATCACATGTATAATATATATACATATGTAAGTAATTTTAATTGATTAATATGATATAAATTATGATATTATCTATATTTAAGACTAAATGATTTTAATATGAAAATAAAAACCATATTTATTTATTATATATCACGGTATTGAGAATTCATTGGATAAGGGCTCATTAGTTCAATATCTTGATATGAGAACTTGTGTATGTAATGTGGAAATGTTATTTTCTTTAATTATTATTATTAATGTGTTATGATTATGTTATGGTTCATAGGAATTTCTTATGTATACGGTTGGTTCTGTGATAAATTAAGGGTGGGTATTTTCATGACAGCTTTCCAATTCATTGTGTAATGAGATGGAGTTAAAAAACAAGGTTTCTCATTAGGTTTTTTGGGAATATATTTTCATGGTTATTCCAAACATAATAATTAAGGTTACTCTCTATATATATGTGATTGATAATAAGTATGTATGATATGGATTCAATAAATTTCCATTATGATTTATGATTGATATGGAGTTTTTCTGTAATCTTATGATTTCATGGGGTATGTAAATGAACATTTTTATGGGTGAAAGGTATGATTTGGTGAAAATGTTTTCAAAATGTTAAATTATTCATATAATAATGGTTTCATTCCGTATTTATATCCATTATTGATTTTTTATTCTCATCCCATGTTTTTGAAAAAAACTTCATAGCTTATAAGGATGTACAGGAGACAGGAATAAGTCAAGATGCATGTTATATTTATTTATGTGAGGGAAAAATAAATCAAGTTTAGTTGTAAATGTTTTCTTTGTTGAATAAATGGATACTATTTTAGAAGTATATATATTGTATACTATTGAGTTTTTATGTAACTATTATTACCAAATTCACCGTAACTCTAAACCTGAAAATATCCCCAATGTGATTTCATGTCTTGCATAAAAATTATTTAATGTTTAAGGTTGAGGAATTATACTTTGTATCAAAGTTCATTTTAGATAACATTAGGGTTAAAATTATTTTAATTCAGTATCCATAAATAATTATTATATTCTGGTCAAATTAAAATGATATTTCATTTGAATATAAAATTGGTTATCAATCTAATATATGTTTCATAGAGTGGTTTTTTAGAGGAAATAAGAAATCTATGTTAGAATGATAACCATAGGATAAAACTTTCCATATTTGAAGCCTGAGATATATAGAATCAGAACCAAATTTTTTTATGGTGTAGTTGGATCAACCTATAAATGGTTGTGGTATCCATGCTCAAGATTAGTCAGATCAACAGTAGATAAACATTTCAGTAGTGTAAAATATCCTGAGGAAACATCCACCATCATTATGATGATCAACTAACTCCATGATATCTGAAGACTGGATTTAATCACTATAAAATATTATCAATGTCCTGGGGTATTTCGACAATGAAAAGGTCAGTCCTAATGTTTACCATTTTGATGGTGATGTTGATCTGTGGTGGTCGATGGATAAGAAAATCAGGGACAGTGAGGATATTGTTGCACTAGAGTGGGATTAATTCAATAATATGTTTCCTATGAAAAATTTTCTAAGGATGATCGACTTAGGATTGAAAATATTTATTCTAATAGAGGAAAGATTCGGATTCAGTGGTACAAATGAAGAACAATTTACTCTACTAGAAAGGTACTCTCCAAATTTCATCTGAGATCTTGATATTAAAATCATCCATTTTTACTCTGGATTGACGAATGAGTATTGTAGGGAATTCGAATTTTCTGATTTAAAAATATTACAAAAACAATCATGATGTTTGGAGAACGTTGAAATAGAGTTAGTTGATGATTATGTTTTCTTAAAAAAAATAACTCAACAAGAGGTTGATGTGGCAGGTGAAAGGGAATAATTATTCGAAAAAATATGATGGCGAGAATATTAGGATTTCAATTTGTGAAAACTGTGGTAAAACCCCCATGGGATAATTCCTTTTAAATTATTTTAAGTGATTATGATGTTGTAAAATGGGATATAGGGATCAAAACTATAATAATATGATCAAGTTAGTTATAGGGAAATACTGATTTATAGACAGCAAAATGTCTAACTGTAATGAGATATTCCATTATGTATATGGGTGTTCCATGAAGAACATGAATGTTGGAAAACAACCAAACTATATGTAGAAAGGTGTGGTGAAATATTTTCAAACTACATCAGAAGATGTTGGGATATCAAATGAAGTTGTATTTTTTCAATGGAGCTCAATATGTTTCGATGGTGGACATGAGGTCGGGGTACCAGCAGTTGAATTTAAAAGAAGTTGACATTCTTAAGATTTCATTTCATACTAGATATGGAAATTATTTATTTTTAGTTATACTGTTTGGGTTAACTAATACCCCTATTGTATTAATAGATCGTATGAATACAATATTTCATGAGTTACTGAATAAAATTTTAGTCGTGTTTATTGATGAAATTTTGGTATATTCTAAAAGTAATGTAAATAATCAATGTAATTTAACGATTTTCAAAAAATTTAAATGAAAAGAAACTATAGGGGAAATTTACCTAATGTGAGTTTCGGTTACAACATATTTCATTCCTAGGTTACATTGTTTCCCAAGATGGCATATATGTTGATCCTTCTAAAACAAAATTTGTTGAATAATGTCCAAGACCCATTAATATAATCAAGATTCGTAGATTTCATCATTTAGAGATTTATTATCACAGGCTTGAAATAAAATCATAGTCATCTATCCCACTGACTAAGTGAACATGATAAGTTGTTTAGTTCATCTGGACAAAAGAATATATTGACCATTTTTAGGATCTAGAAAAATTGGTCAATGGTCTTATTTTTGCACTACCTTCTAGAAATGGTGTATTTGTTATCTGGAGTGATTATTCATTCAAATGACTTGGTTATGTCCTAATTTAAAATGATAAGGTTTTTGATTTTTATACACGTCAATTAAAGAGTTAATTTACCCAACACATGATTTGGAACTAACTTTGAATGTTCTTTTATAAAAAAATTGGAGACATCATCTGTATGATGAAAAATGTGAAATGTATATTGAACAGAAATGCTTGACGTATATATTCACTCAAAATTAATTAAAAATGAGGAATATAATATGTTTGTAGATAATAAATTATTAAGATTTCACCATTCATAACCATCAAGGAAAATCAAATAATGTGGTTGATTCTTTGAGTCAAAAAACTAATACTATGATATCCATGAATGGTTTGGAACATGACCATTTGGACAATGATTTTATTAACTTTTTATTAAAATATATTGGTGTTGTAAATTACTCTATTATGTGTCATTTTTCTGTGCTATAGTCACTATCATAAAGAATTAAGCAGGAATATATGGAAAATAATAAATTATATAAAAAGAATACATTGGATCAAAATTTTATGGTTCCTGAATAAAACATTGATAATGATTTTTTTTTGATATTTGGGAAGATTTTATGTGTTCCTTGTGATCCGCAGTTGAAGAAAGATTTGTCATGTGAAGCTCATTGTTCTCCCTTTCTGGTGCATCCTCGATGTACTATGATATATAGAGACCACCGAAGGTATTTCTGGTGGGATAGAATGAAATGATATATTTTTCCTTTACAGTGATGTGTTTTACTTCTCAGTATGATAAATTAGATTGAAAATTTCAAAAGGGGATGCATCAGACATTACTTTTAAAATAGTTGAATTATGAAAATATATCCCTGGATATCATAGTATGATTACCTAATACATCTTGAGGTAATAATTTGATATGGGATATTGTTGATATATTGATTAAATCTGCTCATTTTCACCATATCCAAGATACAATGTATCTTGGTCATCTTTCCAGATTTTAATCTAAAGAGATAGTAAAATTATATGGAGTTCATATATCCATTCTATCTAATCACGATCCATGGTTTACATCTAAATTTATGAATGTCCTCCAGTACATACTGGGAATTAAATTACATTCTAGTAATGATTTCCATCCTCAAATAGATGGGTAGTCTAAATAAATAATTCATACCATTGAGGATATGAAACATTCATGTTAAATGTATTACGAGGGAAGTTGGGATCAACATATATCTTTGTTTGAGCATTCTTACAAGAATAGTTTTCATTCATGTATACAGATGGAACTATTTGAGGTATTATAAAGAAATATATTTTGAACATTGGATTTTTATAATGAAGTAGGTGAATTTAATTTGAAGAGACAAGAATTGGTATAAGAGATGGTAGAAGAATTTCAATTGATTCTAAAACACATGAGGACACCTCAGAGAAGAATGAAATGTTAATTGTAGATTTTGGGTCTGGATCATTCTTTTGATGTATCAGATCATGTCATTCTCGATGCTTTACCATGAAAAAGCATGATGTGTTTTGTTAAGAAAGAGATGTTGAGTTTGGGTTCATTAGACCCTAAAAAATTGTAAATAAAGTAGGATCATTTTTCTACTAAGAGTCTTTGGATTTGATTTTATCCTAGGTACACAATGTTTCCATTTTTTTATGTTGTGTAAGTATTTTTCAGATCCATCTAAATTTTCATGTCCAGATGAAGTTAAGTTACAGAGAATTGTTCTTCTGAAGAACAACAAATCCATATTCTTGATCTAAGAGATAATGTTTTGCAGAATAATGTCATAAATCAGGTCATGGTTTTTTTCGAAAAAACATATATTTTAAGAGTAAACATGTGAATCTGAAAATTCAATGTGGTAGAAATACCCCCACTTTTTTGATTACTTAATAAAATAGAAAGGATAAAATTTTTAAAAGGGGTGTGGATTTAAGGTAGTTATAAAATAAAACTTTTTCATATCTATTAATATTAATTAGATTGATATTAATTTTAGTTTAAAGGGAACACTATGTCATATAGCATATATGATATGAAATAAGGGGTTTCTCTAAAATCTTATGTTGGAAACCAGACATAGATATTCCATAAAACAATACATTAATAATATTATTCTTTTAAATTGTATTTATATCCTAGAATTCCTATTTGAGAGACTGAATTGAACACAATTTAGTATGTTTACAAAAGATTATTAAATTTTTTATATTTCATATAAAAAATTTAATAGGCTTAACATGAGATTAAATCTAATTTCCTGAAAAAAATAATCTAATATTTATAAAATATAGTTTTACCACATTATGATACCGAACCCTTTATAAATATTTTCTTATAATACTTATATTTATTAGTTGAAAAAAGATACATCTTAATTGCAATCAGGACATCAAAATTCAATTTTGTTTATTTTTGGTTAATTTTCAAATAAAATTAATATTTTAATGATTAATTGAAGTTACTATATTTTAATTCAAAACAACATTTTCATAAAATTTATTTATATTACAAGATTATACTTTTACATGGTTTTAAGGTATAATTAGATAAATTTTTTATCAATTAATTCAATTTAGTTCAATAAATTATGTTTCAAATTTAAATTGAATCAGAAAAACAATGTGATTTTTGTATTTTTTATATTATACCCTTGTTTTCTCAATCCATCAATAATATTAGTGTTAAACCTATTTAACCACATATGTGAATTTAATTTTTTAAAACATATAGACATTATTGTAATTATTATGGAATATTTTGTTTAATGAGGTCAAAACATTGTTAGGTGAATAGTAACTTTAAAATTTTATATACCATAGTTAAAGGTAAGTAAGGTAATTAAGGGTAAAATTAATATTATAATAAAATAAAATGCTCCTAAAACAATTCCTAATCTTCTTGGATGAGATATTGTCAACCAAAAAAACACATGGGAAAAAATTGTGACCATTTAATACCACTTGGATGTGATTATGACATTTATAACATTTATTTTAAAGTAAAGGCAAATATGTCACAATCATGTCTCTTAATACTAATATCATATTAACATGAGAATATATAAAAGATATTTTGGACTAAAAATAATCAATATAAAGACAAAATGATTAATTAAATCATTGTAATTTATTTATAAGTTTTATTCATTAAATAATTAAATTTAATTTTGACATAATGATGATGCATTAATAAATTTATAAAAGGAAAAATCAAATAAGTGTTAATAATAATAATAAAATAAGTACAAATTACAATATTTGATGATATTTAAAAATTGTATGGATAACTATGTCATATAAAAATTTCATTTAAAGGGTTATTTCGATGTCATCTCATTATTTGGATTTTATTTAAATTCAACGAAATGAATAGAGTGAAAATTTAAAATATTATTATTTTATAAAAAAAATATTTCATTAAATTAATTAATATCATAAAAAACAATAAATGTTAAATATTGACTATTTTATTTTATAAAATTTCATTAATTATCCATTTAATAATAAATTTACACATATATGTAAAATTTATCCCCTCATAATATTTAAAATGTTGTAACCACAATGATGATTAAAAATGAATAAATAGTAAACTGAAAAGATAAGTTTTAAAATAAAATCAATATATGTATAAAACATATTTTATTTTTGTATTTCTATCTATTCACAACTTATCTTCTATATAAGTAATGTTTGAGTCATTTTAATAAAAAAATAATTTATATTAATTTAATATTTTGAGTGTTCTCAACGGTGCCCCTCCCATCACCTATAAAAAGGCACCCACTATACGCTAATAATAACAATTATATAACCATTTTTATTATACATTTTATTCCCAAAACCCTTCATAAAATACCTCCCCATGTTCAAGAGTCATTTTTTTGCGTAACACCGTCATTAGAGGTGTTAAGTTGTTCATCATGGGTGATAAAAAAATAGAATGTATCATTTTCATTAAGTATTTATGTTTAATTTCTTCTTTCACGTCCTTGAGGACTCCACCATGAATGATGATATAACAACTAATATATCCTAATCTTACTTATATATTCCTATGTCAACATCATTACCTTAATCCATTGGTATGGAATTAATAGCCCATCTGTACGTGTGAACTATCACCTTCACGAACTAATAAAATTCATTTTTCATAATCATCTATCACAACTTTTCATAATAATTTAATTTGAGATATTTTTTGATATTGAGGACATATTAATCACTGTATGATAATAATATATCAATTATGTTATTACTTTTCGTGCATATAATAATCATAACTTCATTCGTGCGTATGTGTGAACTATCATCTCCACGTAACGATGTGACTCGTTTTTATTCCATATATCACATGTAAGATATATATAAGTATAATTAAATGATTAATATTTTAATAAAGATGATATGATAATATTGGAAATATAAAATACTACATAAACTCTTTCCATAATGATCAATGAAAAATTGAAAATTATACTCTTCCGTACATTCGGCATACCATCTCCATGATAATGACGTTGGCCATTTTCCATAACCGCACATCATGGTGGGATTTAAAGGATATGTTAATGTATATGGATTATAATAATTTCATGAAAATTATTCTATAGATGATGGACTTATGACCACATAGACTAATGAAATAAATCAATGTTCATTTTCTACTCAATTATAGAATATCAACAAAATATCTAATATAAACACATATAATTATGCTATTTTTAAAAGTTTTAATAAGTAAAATAGAAGAAATATTAAACTTCATAAGTTTTCTAAATTATGTATAATGTATCCAACGTTTGTTATTCATGAATTTAATTAATTTACAAGATGAGTTGGAACTGCAGTAAGAGAATTTGTCACAATCCTCTTTCATTGAGAAATATTTAGATAACAAACACCATCCTCATTTATGTGGTATATAATTACCCACTTTGACTTTTATATAAATTCAAAAATTCTCATATGGAATCATATTTTATATGAATATTTTTCTAAACAACAAAACGAATGTGTTTTTAATATATGGAGTAGCATTGAATTTTCGGCTGCCATGACCAATATTTGATATTTGGATTCCTCTATAAGCCATATTGTTTTTAAAAGTAAAATAAATACCATACTCCATTTTCATGTTTTATTATTGAAAATGTTTTTGATAAAGGATTTATTATTTCAATTTCAAGAAATGATATCTTCTGATTTTAATGTTGAAATGTTATTTTTCCATTATGAATTTTATTGTGTAGTGATTATGTTACGGTTCTTGGGAATTTATTTTTTATATGAGTGGTTCTGTAATAAATTTATGGTGGGTTGCCCCATGATATCTCTCCAATTCATTGGCATTAATATAATGTTCAATAATATTTTTCAAAAAAAAAATTTAGGTAACATATTGTGATGGGTATTCTAAACATTGTAATGAATGTTACTTCATATATTAATGTGAATGTTATAATATAACTTTGATATAAATGAGCCATGTTACCATTATGATTTATGATTCCTAAGAATTGATTCCTGAATATTGTTATTTCATGAGGTATGTTAATGAAATTATGTTTTATGTGTGAAAAGTGGTATTTGGAAAAAATGTTTTCTTGTTTTTAAAATATCCATGAACTAAGAGTTTCATTCATTATTTATATACCTTTCTGATATTTATGTTCACATCCAAATTTTTTTAAATTTCATCCAAGTGTTATAATGATGGAAAAGAGAATAAAAGATTTAATGATTAATTTAATGATGTTTTTTATCATGAAAAAAAATAAAACATGTTTATTTTTAAATGTTTTATACTGTGGAAGAAATGGATACTATTTTAGTTGTATCCACATTGTATAAATTTCTATGGTTATGTAATAGTTATATCTTAATTATCTATAACTCTAAACCTAAAAATATACTCAATCTGATTTCTTTACTTAAATTACAATTATGTAATATTTAAGGCATGAGACGTATATTGAGATAAGGGTTCTCTATCTGACAACCTAACCAATGAAAATTGTTTTATAACTTCCAAACTTCAATCAATAATGCCCTGTATATTGTGCATATTTTTAGAATAATAACATCCAATTCACGCCACACTTCACCCATATGAATTACAGTCATGAGGAAATAATCTATATGTTGAGGAATCGTGCCCTAGTATAACCAGAGGGTTCCACCATGTAGAGTGATTGAGGACATTTATCCCATCTAGGAAGGAGGATTCTGCTATTATCATATGTAGAGGATCCAAATTCATTCCCAATTAGCGGGATCCATAAGAATAGTCATAAGAGGACCCATTCTAATCCCATTTGGAGGTTTCAACTCTAGTATTTGGTAGAGGACCCATGACCAACCATTCTATAGGGTGAAAATCTAGAAGTTGGTATAGAACTAGTACCTAGAACATTTAGAGGGATTAACATTATTTTTAATAGAACCATCTTCGGGTTCAATAAGAGTATTCCACTTGTATATTAGAGAGAGAGCCATATCACTACCTTGTATAAGGGTGCACTATATTTATTAAAGACCATTACTATTGATCTTTAATAGAGTTCCACTTAGACCTAGTAAGAGGACCCATTCCTGGCCTAATTGGTGGGTTCTACTCTATATATATGATGTGGATCCACACCTAGAACTATTGTAGGGTGCCTCTCTAAATCAAATAGTTACCATTTCTGATCACATTCATCATTGAGAATTTCTTAAAGAAGTGTTACAGTAAAAAAATCTTGTGTTTAGTCTCAAAATTAACTATATTATCCACCATCACATATTACTTGTAATAAAACGCAGGATTGGCTACTCATGGGAATAAATCCAATTTCAAATGATAGAGATATAAGGTTTTATGTTTTTTAAAAGGAAATTAGGGATACAAAGAATTTAAGTGTATCGAAACGATGTGTAATCCAACTCCATCAACATGTCATTTCACTGTGGGAAAATCTATTATGTTATATTTAACTATACATAGAATTTATATAGACCACATTAAATTAATTAGTAACCCCGATTCCTAGCCTCACACCTTCTCTGTATCTGTGTATCCTATACTTCTCTGTGTACTTAGGCACACAACATGTCGCAATCCATACATGTGTTCATGTACTCTTGGAATAAACATTGGGATGATAACACATGTGTCTCATGGTGAGTGTATTTCCCAAAATTCATGTGATACATATAATTCCACAAAACCATTGAGCTGTAGATACATGGGATATACACTTTCAGTTCAGCTAAATATATGACTTGTTGTAGTGTTTTTAACAGACCCTCAACATCCTCTCTGAAATTAAAAATCTAGAATCAACACCTCTTATTTATTCTCTAATCCTACCTAAATTTAATGATCATGATTCCTCACATAATTTAGGGTCATTTGGTTTCCATATTTTGTTCTTCCATTGGCCCTCTTGATGCCAGATGCATCACACACATCTCCAAGGTTGAGGGTTTAACATTTTTTATTCCGTTTTACCAAAATAACAACTTTTATTCTACTAATCCCACATAGAAATTCATGATTTGATGTTCTATTCATCACATGCAATTCAACCTCAAATCCAGGTGGTTATTAAGGCTCTGTACGAATCAAAATAATCAATCCATTACGGAGTATCTCAATAGAAAATAACACTAAAACACAAAGATAAAATGTAATAAAAACCAATGACTACAAAACATTTCCAAGAATAATCGAAAAATAGCATGAATAAAGATATTCAAGGTGAGAAAAATAGAATAAAACATTTAAATCTATAACAGGTCACCTACAATAGCTAAATTAAAATTCAAACCAAATAAAGTGAGGTTCATGCTCAATAAATTTGACAAATAGATTCATATACTTTTAATTGATGAGTACTACGTAATTAGGATTATTATTCGTTGAATGAAGTTCTCATCAAAAAAACCTGAATCATTTTTTTCACTACACATTGATATTTTTGGATCTAGATTGTCTTCATCACTATATAATAATTTGGAAATAATTGGAGGAATAACATGATCCATGATTCTCCCAGAGTTTATGTGGATAATCCAATTTAATTGGAAAAATTATGTCATTAAATTTATTTTAGTTAGGTTAATTTAATTAATGAAATTCAATTAATCAAATTATTTAACTAAATGCACACACACATGATATCTTCTATTATAAGGCCCCACACAATCCTATTTTAGGTCATAGATAGTGTAAACATTATCTTTTGGACTCAACAATGGTATCAGATTCACATTCAATTATTTTTCGAGATTTATCTGATATTATATTAGAAACCATGTATTTTTATTATAAAATATATAATTTATGTTAATAAAATGAATTATGAGCACACCATGCCTCATAATTGCATGACTTCTCAGTTCCTAACAACAATAAAAAATATTAATATATATTGAAGTCTTAAAAAATCATCTACATCATTCTTTAAATCAAGATTTTCATCCTTGAAAATAAAATCCTAGATAAAAATATATTGACACTAATCCCACATCTGGATCTATCATTCTATATATAACTCTATCAAACAATTGTGCTACCACAACAGATGCACAGATGGAATGATGTAGCCACACATGGTCATATCATACTAACCCTCGATCAACACTAGGTGATCTAGAAAAATGGGGTTTCCTTAATTTATAGCTCCCCACACCGAAATCATATAGGGGTTATAGATATATCTCGTCAACAATGAAATATGAATGATGAGATGCAACTGCTCCAATAGTAAGGGTAGAGTGAGATTGTATGAAACCATTCCAATTCTCTACAAGAAGTTGAATAGTCCAGTGAACCTTGATGATATATTACCTCCTTCGACAAACCTACATAATACTCATCATGGGTAGACTCATAAGAAAATGTTGTCTCCCTAATCGAACAACAATGGATTACGATGTCTATCCCTGTAATATTTATTCCTACTCTACACTATCATGATATTTTAATGGAAGACAGGGATCATATCCATTATAACCTACACTATTTACACACCCATAAGAAATGTATCTATGATCTTTATCCATCATAATGATGACCTTAATGTTCATATGTACATGGCCTAAAAATGAGAACTGTCATTATAAGAGTGTTACTTATTGATGTACATTATCCCTAAAAAGGAAATGATTCCCTTCCAACTCTGGGAAAAGTCTAACATGCCAGAACGTATCATACACTCCAATATCTATATAGTGTTCCCATTATTCCATTATTTTTTGTGGAGTAAGGGTGTATTCTTCCATATATATGCCTTGAATTCATCTAAAAGGCATATTGATACCCTTATGTTAACTACACATCACGGTTTGAGATTGTAGTCGGGGGAACCCCCTGATCGTGGTCAATATCCAATTTATAAATATTCTCCAAAATGTCCACCAAATAATGCTCCCTAATATCTAGGTTGTGTACTGTATTTATGATTCATTCAATAGTATATCAAATTCTGTCATAGCCCATCACTATAAATATAATTTATGTCACAAATTACATGGATATTCCATCCCATTTTCCTCTCAGATATAATAAAGTGATGCAAATAAACATGCCAAAAGTAGTTCTCAACCTTCCCCAACATATACATGATACAAAGAGAGTCAATCTTAAGCACACATTATTTTTTGATGTCCTAAAAACTTCCACTAAATTTCAGCGTACAACTTCCCAACACAGGTATATACAACCAAAGGATATTTTTCAAACTCTCACATCACTTCATCCTATATCATGACTGGGAAAACCATCTGACCCTAGAAAAACATGAAGTGATTAAATCATTAATGAAATCTATCTGGTGAATCTCATGAGGATTTCTAGTTATGTATTACCTCACAATTTATTTCATTCAATTGGGACTCTCTCACACACTGAAGGAGTGAAGAATTGAAGAAAATCATCTAAAGAAAAGGTGAAACCTCCTACATTACTAGAGTTATATTTATGGAATCCAAGTGCTCACAAACCTCATGATTAAAATGATTCTATGAATTATTGATAAGGGAATCAACTACCATGTTTCCCATAACTAGAGTATAGACAATCATGAAGTCATATTCTTGGAGGAACTCCAATAGGAATCACTACCTTTGGCCCATGTCCAACTATGTGAAGTCATGCATGAGGCTATGATGGTCTGATTAATCCCTAAAGAGATATCCCAGAAGGTAGTGCCTCCATATCATTAAGATAAATGAAAAAACTTCTTGTCTAGTTCATTATTCAGGTATTTATTATCAAGGGGAATCAACAAACTCAACCCATACATAATAAATTCCTTCCTCTACATCAATATGTAGTTGATCCCATATCCTCAGGAATTATAATACACAAACATACTCCATACCCTTCTTCGGTAGTCCCATAGCTGGAGAAATAGTTGACCTCAACATCAAATCCTTGATGTCCCTTTGGAAATACACATCCCATGTAATCAAATACCCCATCCACATTATTATGGTGAATGGGGATGAAATAAGAGAGATGTACTCCACAAGCCTCTTGTAGTACCCTTCTAAGAAAAGAAAACTATGGACCTCTATCATGCTCTTGGGTGGATCCCAAACAAGAATTGAATCTATATTCACCTATTATATAACCAAACCAATCTCAAAAAATAAAAATCCCATGAAATTCAACCTCGTTAGTCCATAATAGGAACTTCTATAGATTACAATAAATTAGTTTCTCCCAAAAAAAATTCTTGGACCAAGCTGAACTTCCATATATTCTCCTCCTATGGCCCATTTTATATGACTATTTTATTAATGAATAGAACTAAAATATAGTTCCTTGTATGGGTAGATGTCCCCCTTTATCAAATACAGAAACAAGAAGGGGGTATTAATACCACCAAAGGGTATCACTATGAACTTGTAGTGTCTATAACATCATCAGAATACCCAGATTGGAATTTCAGCCTTGAGAACTATCAATTGTTGGTAGTCATACGAGATTTAGATCTTTGAGTACCATCTCACACATCAAATATGGTCAAAGGGATCTTAACTACAATTAAAAGTATTATTTTTTATCATGGATTTTTTCAGGTGATGACAATTCCTTCTAATTCATAAGCTATTGTCCTCCATTTTCATGAACAACACTAGAGATTATCTTGGGGACACACTAGGACTAGTGAAACCCAAGTCTCAAAGTTACTCTAACTGTAACCACATATCTCATAGATCAATATGAGATGTCAGATATGACACATAAGATATTATATTTTCATTCGTATTAAATTCGATATAAATAACTATCACACACCTAGGAGGTTGTCATAGAAAATAATTTGGGAAGGAATCCATGAAACAATTCTAAAATATCAATCAAAATTCATGAAGAGCATACTGCACCATTGTCTACACATGAAATCTATTGGTTTGTGGAATAAGACGTCCTACTAAAACAACCAAACCATCCCTCTATGAGATATCATTATCTCAAAAAATATAATCTCGTCTGATAAGTGCAATGTAATCTTCCTTGTATGTAGTGAAAGTCAATATAAACTGAGAGCATGGATAGAAGAACAATACCCCAGGTTATATTTTAAGGTTCTATCTTGATGAAAAAAAGGTACCACGTGAACGTATGTCGACCAAGCAACTAATCACACTACCAATAGATAATAGATATAGAAGAAGCATTCTTCATATGAACTTCAAGAAGAATTTATTGGGTTACATCCTCAATTGGGATCTCTAATTCGCAGATTAGGAGTAATGTGAGGAAGGAATGAATCAAACCTATTAATACTAACAATAGTTAATGAGTAGAATATTCCTAGAACATAACTCTAATAAACTCATCTGTTTCTGGGTTTTATGTCTCTATATGCTCTAATAATAATTGTCCCTGACTGTATTCTCACTGAGCCAGATGTGGGCCACATGATGGAGGAAGATGGAAGATATAAATTAATTGTCTACAACCCATATCTCCCCCTACTATATATCCACATGAACCTATACCAAATCATTATCCTTAGAGTCCATACTTCCCTATCATAGAAGATCACTTTTTATAGTGTTGCCTATGTTGTGGCGGCCCATAACCTATTTTATAAGATTCATCAACATGAATTTGTTGGAATTCATAGGCTAGGTGATTTAAATCATCACATGAATAGAATGTTCCATCTATCGGCTACCTTGGTCTTCTATGATTTCCTTAAACACATTCCCTAGCCTAGTACTATGATGGTCCCCTACACTGAGATCCTACTAAATGGCATCAGAAAGCTACTACAGACGAACCATCTCTATCATTCCCCCTCCCAACCAAATCTTCCCAGTGTCCCTCTAATAGTATTCTCTATATCACTGGTTCCCACTCCAACACACTAAAATGTGTTGAAATTCATAAGGGTACCTCACTGGAACGTATATATCTTTTGTATCATTTCTCAAACATATAAACACAGAAATATCCATTCTAGATCATATAATGGGAGAACCACAAAAGGATTTAAAACCACTATATATTCTCATCTACAATAATTACTTGATTTTATAGCTCCAGAAGCTCATAAATCCAATATGAGAGAAAAATATATGAGTTTTTATCCTCCTTAAACAACCACTAGAATTACAAACATGTGACTATTGACTAATCTTGCATCTGGGTATCAAGACACCACCCAAGAACATATACTCCATGGAAAAGGATAGCTGACAGTGCAACCACATGACCCATAGATTTTATAAAAAGCCAAAAATTAAGGACCACCAACTATATCCAATTATCCACTTCCTTGAGTTCTAGATCATCATGAAATGTCTCCAGAATCTGCGGCTGGATCTCACAGAATTAGACAAACATTCGAGGAAATGTAGATTTCCATGCTACTATGAAATGATACAAAATAGGAGGGGGTGTAATACATATCCACCTAGAGGAAGGACCTTAGGGGGTGAACCCGAAAATTAGACCTAATCGCTCATGGTATTGTCTTCATGACCCAAACATGGAATTATATCTAGCGTTAATCATGATGGAATCCTTATAATTAAATCATGTTTTACAAGTGTCAGATGATCATATGGATATATATATATATATAATAGGTATATAAATCATGAATTAATGTTAAATAATAAATTTTGTATGATTAATCTAAAATTTATCCCTTCATCCAATGTCTTGGTATACAATATCTGAAGGAAGTTTGCATCATCCCAATGAATGGGAATGTCATCCATGAAACTAACACTTGATACCATAGCCTAAATGCCACAATCAAAACACTTTTAAATTATTCCACTAAATACCATAACAATACTCATTGGGGGGGGGGGGGGATAATCAAACATTGTATGAAGGATGCACCCATATCTAATACTATTTTTTCATGACCGGACCAAATAGAGATAAAGACACAACTACCTCAATCCAACCTTCAAAAGATAGGGTTTTGGAACAAGCTCTGAAAGGTATGTCTATCATGGGAGTTATTTTTATATTTTACCTATGTTTACTCACCTAGCCATCTCAATACATATGATTATAGGAATAATAGAAAAATATACAATTTATTGATTGATAAATTTTCTTGTCAATCATCCAGGAAATAAAATGTGTACACAACTATAAATTGAAATGTAAAAGGATAAAATACACACCCAACAAAAAATATGTCTCTAGAAGAATAAATGGGAAAGTAAAATGTTGAGTGGGTCAATCTAGTGATCATAAATATCCAAACCCCGTACATGGTCTCATTCACCATGTGTTTCTAAGCTTCACTATAGTTGTTGTTGGACTATTCGTCATCTCCATAATACACGACATGTTTGGGAAATGGCCATGTTGGAGTGATTATATACATACCTAGTAGGAAATCCCAAAAAATGGGAGATAAGTAATAGATATGAAAGGAATATATAAAAATTAGACAATGTAACCCCATGTATGTGAGAAAAACCCAATCAATATGGACACACACACACACACAAACAGATATATATCTCTGTGTTTGTGTGTGTATGTCTTTTAAAAGAAAAGATACTCAAATGAGAGTTGGGGATCATGATCTAAAATCCTAGCCTATTAAAAGGGTTCCTTTAGTTCTTGATGTTGATGAATGGTGCCCAAAATCATAAGAATCTATCTAGAAATATAACAACCCATCCAAGACACAAATCACCACAATGAAACAATGTTATGTTCAAACAATATATATGAAGAGGGCCCATGCTTGGGTACAACAGGAGGGTTCTCTAAGTAAATAGCTTGAGGACCCATTCCTTATACTAGAAATTCATATCTACTAATGATATCAGTAGAGTAAACTTAACTAATCTCGACATAAGGGTGCCACTGTAGTTATAAGCAGAGGACCAATGCAAAACACAACAAGAGGATTCCACTCTAGTAATAAATAAAGGACCCATTACCCCCCACCTATATTGTTCCACTCTCTTAGTTGATAGAAAACACATTCCAAGCCTAACAGGTGGGTTCAAATATAGATTTCGAGGACCCATGCCCAAGTAAAATAAGAAGTTGGCACCCTGAGAGTGGATAAGAGAAAAATTCCCTAAATAGAATGAGTGTTCTTTTCTCATAGTCTAGGACTCATTCCCTGAATTTGAAGAAGGGTTCCACTCAATGACTAGGTAGAGGACCCATGCCGTACTTAACCTGATGTTTCTAATCTATAGATATGTAGAGGACCCATCCCCTACCAAGCTAGAAAGTGACACTCTAGATCCCCTCATGATCTAGTCTGATTAATTTTACCATTGAGCATTTCCTAATGAATTATCCCCCATGGAAAACCATGTATCATGTATACTAAACCAATATATAGTAAATAATATTATTCAATACTTAAAATGACAAGGGATATTCATTTCATGGGAAAAAATACAAGTTCAAATGTAAGAGATATGAGAGGATGAAATTTCTTAAATTGTAAAGGAGCAGAACAAGACGTGTAATGGGATCCACATGGCATGTGGCCCCACACCATAACATGGAAATTTACCTGATGTCACATGGATCATTAGACATGTTTCAAGATAAGATGTGTATGTGGACTTCATGGTGTTCCTCAGTCGCCTGGGGTCCTACCCTTGATCTCGGGTTGCTTTTGGGCATTATGAATCTGCCCACGTACGTCAGCCCATGACTTGTGCCTGGATAGGCCCATGCCCATGTAATCATAGAGTACATTCCATGTAGGTAGAACAAGTTTCAAAAGGTGTGAGTTTTTACCTAATGGTCTATGACTCTTATCATTAATAAAAAACATATCAACTTTTATGTAAGGTCTATACATCATGTGTTCATATGAATACATGGCATAGAGATGTGTTTTTATAGAAAATGACGATCTACTCTGGTGTTCATGATCTTGCCTCACAACCTCAAATCTATCTTCCATGTCTCATAGTATAGATTGCATTTTCCATTATTCATCATTTCCAGGCATCTGATGGATGTAAATGGGATTTCAATCTAACCGTTCAATGCCTGATTCAACTTACATATCTACCATTCCATGTCTACTCTAGATGGAATTCCATATCAGAAAATTATTATCCTTAACAAAAAAAATTACTCTGTATCCATCTCTAATTCAATATAATGTCTCACAAACATGCTTCCAAAATGAATATGGTGGCTCGATGAGGGTTATTACCACCAAAAATAATTAATCCCTAACCCCTAATCCAAATGGAGAAGAATTTAATGAATTATATAGATCGAGGAGTGAAAAATTTATTAATAAATTTCATGTGTTATTTTCCAAAAATCACGAATGGAATATTCAGGGTGATAAAAACCAATTAAACCATTTAAATCTATACAAGAGTTCCATTAATGGATCAATTTGAATGGAGATCAAATAACTCAATTATCATTCCAAATGAATTTTCATAATTGGTGAATTGTGAATGTCAAAGATATTATGGTATGTGTATCATTATATTCAATCACATTGATTGCATACATTACAAAGAACATAAAACTTAAACATATTATTTAAATATTATTATTCAATAATGATATTTATCACCTAGAATTTAGATTTATTGGAATGAATGACATTAAATAGATTTTTATAATATTTATTTAAATTATTGTGAAATATCAATTAGTTAATTACCAATTAATTTGAAATGGAAATAAAATCTAATTAATCGTAAAGGATGATTTTTATAATAAATTATTTTTTTTGCAAACATTGGAATTTAACATTAATAGATTAAAACAATCACTACTAGAGAGAGATCATAATGAAATTTATATGTTATATATTATAAAAAAAATTTCTTAATGCATAAAATATGTTAGTTCGGTTTAATATATGAATAAAAATAGTTTTATTAATAAAAACTTACCCTTTTTAAAAAGATGTATTTTCCCACCTTCTAGTGGAACACATATTTTAAAATTAAATTTTTAAGAGGATAACATGAAAAAATAAAAGTCTGTTTTCAAATAAGGATTAAAAAAATACTTATGGTGATTTTTGTAATTTTTTTGATAAAATTAATTTTTTGATATATTGTGAAAAATAATGATTTTTAATTGAAAACAGCTTTTTAATTTAATTTATTCATATATTGAAATTATATTTTAAATTAGATAAAAATTATAATTAGATTAAATAATAAAAAAATAATCCCAGATAGGTTATTGGAATGAATATAAAATTCAAATTTGATACAAAATATTTCTGTCCTTTGAAATTTAAAATATAAAACCAATATATTTTATTTGTTTACGAGATTCATTATAAATATAATTATTCATATTTTGTGAATATATTTTGGTAAAATGGATTCTAAATTTCAAATAATATGTTAAAATATATGTTTTATGTTTAATTTTATTTTAAAGAATAAAAAAGTTACCATGGGATAAATTAATTTACCACACTATATGTAAATATAGTGAAATAGGCTTAAGGTAAAAAAGAGAATTATTAAAATATCTATGACATAAAAAAATTTATGGTTGTTTTTTATATTTCATGACACCAAAATCCTTTGAAATATTATTCTTTATAATATATCACTTAAATTAATGAATCCTTTATATGGTTTGATTTAATTATAAAATTTCTATTATTTTAATCACATAAACCCATCTCTCCTCATGTAGAAATGTGAACCCTTACTACCCCACATTGACTCATAAGACTCTAACATCCTCAAATATATGAAAATAACTCCTCCTCACTCCCTTCAGTTTTTTCATCTACTCTCACAAATACACAAAAACCATGGTCCTCAAGGGGTCGTCAATGGATGCGTTATTCAAGTGGAAATTTTGTTAAAACACATTTCTTAATTTATTTTAATTTTATAAATTTATTCTAAAAATATTTATCCATAATGTAAATATATCTTCATAATCATGTGTATAATATATATTTACATTTCTAATCGAATATACTATATCAAAATTTTTATTTACGTCCTCTTATTCAAAGAAACATAACCATTGTCCATGTTATGATGGTATATCATCATCGTGAATAATGATTTTGTTCATTTTAAATTACATCCTTCATTTAGAAACAAAAAAATTATTAAGTTGAAAAATAATTTAATAGGTTTATTTTATATTAATTTATGTTTTCTTAATCATATATACTCATAATATTAAATAAAAAATAAACTATTTATTGATGTTCGGAACAACTACCAAAATAAACTATTAATTTATCATTAATTTGTTATCTAATAAATCATCTTAATGTAAGAATTTAAAGTCGCGTATATGAAAATTTATTAGTTTTTAAATTCAGAAATACTATTTTATTCGACTAATAGATATTTAAACCCATTTTACCAGATCATCAACATTTAACAAAAATGAACTAATCCGGATACTGTGAAATGAACGCACCCAATACCATGAAAATAGTGAAATATTATTAATGTATGGGTCATTATATGTTTTAAAATAATCACATTTGTTATAAAAAATATAAATGTATATTTTTAGTTATTTATTCAAAATATATTAACCATCGTAAAAGAGGATAAATAGCCTTACCCAAAATGGAATTGTGTGGTATAGATTTTCTCATCTCGCTTTTTCTTATGTATGGTATATGCATTATTCACCAAATAATACAGATTAGTTTTGTATATAAAAAAGATTATTTATAATAACATTAATCTCATTAAATTTATTGTATTAAATTTTCCATTTAATAATTATAAATATCATGGGTCACACAATTCAAATGATTATATGTGGTAATGGGTTTCTTAACAAAATTTCAATTCATTGGGTTATACATATACATCATTGATTATATTATTCCATGATTTTTTGTTGAATCCACTATTAATTTTATATGTTATATGACCAATTATCTTGGTGTTGATAAATTTTTTTAAACATAATATCACAATCAATAAATTCTCACTTCAATGAAATAAACATCATAGGGGACTTTCTAGTATCAATTTTACATATAAGGGACATGGTCCATAATCACAACTTATTTTCTATTACGTCGTGTATATACATTTAATTAATTTATTTTAAAATTATAACACATAATATTATTTTCATTTACATATCTATTTTATTATATATTATTCACCGGCTTTATGGTTTCAAATATACCATCGCAGTAGTGAATTTATGTCACAATTTTTCTCTATTGAGACATTTGTTCGTATTATACACATTTCTTATTTTAGTAGGTGTATATAATTCCCTTTTACATGTCATATCAGAAATATATATTTTTTAATAATATTATAAGTTTCATTTAATATTATGTATTCATTTTTATTATTAGTAAATTGTTTCAATGTGGTACTAGAAACATTGGAATGCTTAATCATTATTTTCTTCATGTTTATTTCCAGAATCTCATTTAATGTACTTACATATATATATATATATATAAATACATTTTTGAATATTTTTATTCATTGAAGATTGTTTATTATAATGCCATCTACCATATCTTATTAAATGGTAGTTGATTACATTGACAGGGATGCACGCTTTTGATACCATTTACAATATTACTCTGGATGGTACTTAATAAAATTTGTTTATATTTTTATGCTATATTGAATAATAATATAAATTTTGACTGTGTTTAAACACATTCATATAAGGTATGTATTATAATTATTTCATGGTATAGGCATTCTTATCCCCTTTATTAAATGCTAGGGCTCATGAGACAATGTGTACAATTTTTTGGATGGGGCCTTACTAATTTCTGAATAATTCTTGGATGATGCCATAATGGTAGGTTTCAGACTCCCCACATTATCAATTATATAATTGTAGTATTACTTCTTTATATTAAATTTTATTATTTTACTAGTCAAATATTCAATATTATGTTTCATTATAATTTAATTATTGTGTGTAATTATTTGATCATATATTATTCCAAATAAATTATACTGAAGTTCTTTATTAAATGGAATGTGTTTAAGTTATAAATCATTCCATAATATTTATACCTATTTATTGATGGTAGATTTTTCTTTATGTATACCCATACAAGGAAAATACGATTACCCCATTTTATGTTTTATTTTCCCTAGGATGGTAAGGTGTTTATTAGTTATGATATGCAACCTTAAGCTTTGAGAATAAAGTAGTTTTCAAAATATTCATAGTGATTTATTTTAGTTTATAAAATGTAAGGATTGAATCATATATGAATCTAGTTTACAATGTTTACTAAACTACCATATTCATTTTAGAATTTATGCATCATTCATTGTTCCAATGTAATAATTTAACCATAATACCTAGGAAATTGAGATCGAGGTCATTACAGATTGTTTCAAAGGATGTTCAGTAGAAATATTGGGATATTTATTTATGAAATCATGTATTAGAAGACATATCCCAATGAATGAGTTTGAGTATATTTCAATGTATAGTATTATATCCCATTGATTTTATAATGAAAATGGATAACCTATATTAAACTAAGTACTATTATATTGAAATTTATTCCAAAATTATACATAAATTGAATAATATTTAATGAATATTTGAAATATCATGTTAATTATTATTTTTTTTGGATTTAAATTTTTTTGTTTTGTTTTAGTTTTTGGAGTGATCCGGAGGCACTGTATTAAAAGTTAATGTTATAGACAATGTGATAATGATGTATTTCACTAGTGGTATTATGATTATATGAATCCTAATGATTATCAGGATTACATTGAAATGTTTTCTTTCACAAAATATTTATATAAATAATATTGTATTTATGAGCTTATCATTATTTCAAAACCATTTGAGGTTTTATATATTTGAGTCATTCCAAATTAAGGATATTTTGGGATATATTTTTGATAACAAAATAAATTTGTTTAATATTTAGGAAAATATTATTGGAGAAATAATTCCCTTATTATTTATAAAAATAGGCATAATGAGGTGGATATCCTTTAGGTTTTGTATGACCTTTGATTATATGGTAATTATGGGTAATTATATTTTTTGGAATCAAAAATAAAATGTATGAGATAATATTTGGTGGTAATTTTTTTTGTGTTGATTATATTATGGTTATTTATTTGTAATATTAAAAAAATAAATTAATATTATTTTAGATAACGGAAAACACATATGTTTAATGAAAACCAATAACATCCGACTACTCTAGAACATTTTAACCCACATATAATGGGATAAAATGGTGCATCTCCATCCACTGTCCTATGTGATGTCAAAGTTAGTATTATTTAGTTTTTGTATATTTAAATTATTTGAAAGATAACTGATTCATTAATTTTGGATAAAAAAATTTGTAATGGTATTGTAATTTTTTTTGTGGTATGTGATTTATCTTTTTTAGAAGGTAATAACAATTTTTTTGACCCAATTTGATTAGGGTAAAAAATAGTTATGAAATATTATATGTAGACTAAATGATAAATGGTCATTTGGAGGAATATTTTATTTTATAATGCATTTATGGTGATTTATTTAATTTATGGAAATAATTAGTAGATCTTATAGATTATATGTTTAGTTAATTCAAATTATTATATATAAATATTAAATTTTTCTTTGAAGAATATTTGATCTAAAACTTATTATTTTTTGGATTCAATAGAAGGATAAAATTATTTTTTAGTAAATTTATGGAGTGATCTATGATAAATTTTTTGTATTACTATTTAATTTTGGGATATTCAAGTAGTTTTATTCCTTTGGGAATTATCTTATCATTTTATAAATATTTAAATTCAGTTATATCTTAAAGACGTGAGGAATGGATAATGATTCAATTTGGCATTTTGGGATCCATTGATGTTGATTCTAGTTTTTCAGTCATAAAATAACATACTCATCATTTGGAGAAAAAGATAACATTAATGTAGAAATTAAGTAAATAATGAAACTATTATTTTAATGTAACTATATTTAATTTTGATGCAACCCTATGTAGTGAAATATTTTCATAGATTATGGAGAACATTTTTATAATAAAAGAGTTATATGTTTAATTTTCGTACCATGAAATCCAAGGTGTCTTAATCCCATGAAATTTTTATTTTTATGGGATGATATAATTTCTGATGAGAGTGATTTTTATCAATTACAATCAGAACATGATATTTGATTTCTCTTACATTCAAAATATGTTTCATCCCACTAATTTTATAAATTTGAATTCTTTAATTTTGGTCACATTCTCATTTCTCGTTTTCACTGAGTCAGGGTATTTTTTATTAACCCTATTTACGATGTGGGTTTCTTAAAAAAGACATTTTAGGTATCAGCCATGAATTTTAAAACAGAAATTTCAAATTGGGTGATGAATTTTTATTGATGGAGTTTATAATGTATGACCCTAATATTTTATGGTATATTTATTTGAAAACATAATCTCTTGGATAGCTTATGTTACACAAAACTCCATGTTTGAACAAACTACTAAAATATTTTCATTTATTTATGATATTTATCACAAAATTATTTGAATGGGGAAATGAATGATAATAACTAAATAATAAAAATATGCTTTAAAAATATTTATAATATAAATTAATTTACTATGAACTAATTACAAATAAAAATAAAACATAATTTAATGGAAATGAATTCTTTTTATGAGAGACTTTTTTTAAGCCCACAATGTCATTTTATATGAATAAATTAAACTACTAATTATAATTGATATATTTTAATGAAATTTATATATTATACATTCCTTAAATTTTTTTATTCAGTCATTATGATATATGGCCTTAAGATTAGAATAAATACAATTATAATATTAAAATGAAATATTTTTTTTAAAAAAATTATCCCTTTTAATAGGGAGTCAACTTTAAAATTAATCATTGAATATTTTTATTTGAAAAAAGAACATAATTTAGGAAACTGAATATAAATATTGGATTATATTGATTTTTTTTATATTTTCTCTAAGTTTAATTTTTTTATGAAGAGGGAAAAATATTGAATTTTATTTGAATTTTTTTCCATTTAATTTATTTATATAGTTATTATTTATTTCATATTGGTTTTAAAGAATAATTCTATCCATTATACATCAATAGAAAAAATTATGATCATTGAAATGAATCACACATTGAAATTGGATGTAAAAACATTTCATGTTTTTGTACATTTCACTTTGACAACAAACCTTTTCAATTTGCCAGTGGGATTAATTATATATATATATATATTTTAATTTGGTGTATTGGATCAGATCAAATGGATTCTGTATTAGAAATAACAATGTTCATAATGAATTTTAAGTTCAATTTCATTTTTACTCATAATAAAAGTAACCGTGGTTAAAATTTATTTACCGTCGTATAGGAAAAAACATTGAAACGAGATAATGTTAAATGTGAAGACACATAAAATTCTAAAAAAACTATTAAATTTAATTGAGGTTGTGGTATTTCATGACCTTAAATAGTCTATAATAAATTAATTATTAGTATCATTAAAGTAAATTAAGTCCACCTCAATATGTTTTTATTTAAATATAAAATAATCAATATTTTAATCACTAAATTGAAACTCTCCTCATGTATAAATACCATTCCACACAACCCCATTTTGACTCACAAGAATTCATGACCCCAAAATATAGAACAACTAATCCCCTCCTACCTTTATCATATGTCCAAGTGTTGTTTCTCTTAGAAAATGAGCAAAAGCGAGGTCCGCAAGGTGTCCTTTAATGAGGTGATATTCAAGAGTTAATTTTCTCAAAATGTCCATCTTAATTTCTTTTATTATTCTAAAATCACCTTTAATTGATCATGCACCATGGTATGATAACTACAGAATCATTTATATACTATATTTTAAATATTATAATGTAACATATTTTTCCTACTTTTTAATTACTTACTCTTATTCAATAGAGGGAAACTATTTTCCATCGTATGTTGGTTAACCATCTTCATGAGTAGTGATCTAGTTAATTTTCCATTACCACCTTAATTTGTCTTCATTAAACTATTACTATAGTTAAATAATATATTAATGGAATTATTATATCTGATTTCATGTTGTATAAATAATATATACTCTAAATACTAGTGAGAACGAGAACAATGGCTAATGTTAGGAAAAACTCCCAAAATAATCTACTCATTTATCATTAATATAATATCTAATGAATCCTCATAATGTAAGAAATAAAAAATGATATATTAATCCTTTTATAATTATTTATGTTCATTAATACTATTTCATCCTACTTCTATTGAATTAAACACATTTTACAAAAACACCCTTCATTTCACTCAAATTAACATATCATGAAACCATTAAACATGTTTAATCGAAACCATGGAAATAATGATACATTATTAACTAATGGAACAAATAATTTCATAAAATCCTCCCAAATGTTATTGTAAATATGAATATAGATATTCAATGGGATAATAACAAAATTTAAACCATTATAATGAATTTTAATGAAAAATGTACTAAATGAAAGCACGAGGTAATGATTTTATCATTCAGTTTTTATATTTCTATGATTTATTCATTATTCCCCAATTAATCCATCTGTGTAGTGAATGTGAATCCCTTTGATATATAATATCATTAATATTATTAATTTCTTGGAATCTAGTGTTTCATTTGATAATTGCAACAACTATGGTTCATACAATTTGACTCAATTCATGTGGTAAGGGGTTTCATAACCCAATTTCCATTCATTGGGTTATACGTCTACATTGTTGATTATATGATTCCAGTATTGTGTGTGGAATAAAATGTTTAAATCATTATTTTATATTATCACTTCTCTAATTGTGGGAATTTTTTTTATGCAAAGTCTTTCCATTGATAAATTTCCACCTCAATTATATTATCTTTATAAAGAAATTTGTAGTCTCACATTGATTTCTATGAGACCAATTCTACATTAACCACTTGTAATTTGGTGTATATACTACACATGAATTTAATTTAAGTTTTTGTTATTATATTTATGGTTATTTACATATCCATTTGAGTATCTATCTTTTATAGTGTTGGTGATTTCAACATTACCAAAGTGATAATAGATTTCTATAACAATTTTTCTCATTTAATAAATTTGTTATGTTATAAAACTATCAGCATTTAATACATGTATACAATACTATTTTTACTTGTTATATATTGAATATCCTTATCCTCATGTTTTGATATGTATAATTTAATGTAATTCCATTATAGTGTTTATGAATTAAATATTTCAATGTGGTATGGGACTGTTTGAAATATTTAACAATTATTCATCTCATGAAATTTTCAATGATCACCTTAAAAGTATTTTAATTTCTTAAAAATTTTTTTTTTAACATTTGAAATATTATATATTTTTCTCTTATTATACCATATGTTATATATTATTAAATTGTTAATTATTAGTTGGAATTGGAATGTAATATTTTGATAATGTTCCATATATTACTCTGGTGGTTTTTTATTATTTATACTTATTTAAATTTATTTACATTTTGTTTTCTAGTTTCAAAAACAATATTGATTACGTTTCTCTACATTCATATCTGAAATGTATTGGACTTAAAAAGTGATGGGTGGGGCCCACTATATCCCCTTGATGCATCAATATGTATCGTGAGACCATTTTGACCATGTTTTGGTCAGGGACATCTCCATTTACATAAAATTCATGGTCAATGCCTTGATTAAATGTTTTAGACATTAAAAATTATAAATTCCAACATTATAAGATTAGATTTCGATATTCCATGAGATTAATAGACTTGTAATATCCACGTTTATGTTTTTTTAATGTAATTATTTATATGTAATTATTTGATCATATTTTTTCCATTAAATATTATGATCTATTTATTTATTAAATGGAATGTGTTTCAGTTATTAATCATACAATATTTATTGTGCCTATGTTATTATGATATATTTTTCTGTATATAAACCATTACTGAGCATTTGATCTAATCCCATGATTATATTTTATTTTTCCATATGATTCTAAGACGTTTATTATCGATTATGTGAACATAAAATATACAAGAATAATAATGTTCTTAAAGGATTGACTGTGATGTATTGTAGTACTTATTATTTAATAAAATATTAATTTATATATATAGAAAACCAATACAACTAAAAAATTTATTCTTTTAAGGTTTTATTACTTGTTTGTTATGAAAAAGTATTAAATTATACACTATCAAAAGAAAAATGAGTAAAGGGTCATTAATAAAAAAAACCTTAAATTGATTAGTTATACATATATTGGATAATTCATAATCTAAGAACATTCCTATCAACAAAGAAGAGAAATATTTTACATAGCAATACGTAAATCTTCCTACATCAATATTTTCATAATCACCAAATTTGGTTTTTCCAATTATAGATTGAAGAATATTATCCTTTATTCATAGAGGATTTATGTTGAAAACGTACTAAATTAGAAAAATAAAGTATTTAATTGAATATTAGATAGGGTTATTTAATTATATATATAATATTATTTACATAATTAACTAAAATCACCCACCAACAATCTATATTAACTGAACACAGCATGATGATTTATTTTTTGTCCCACCTTGGGTAAAATTCTCTTTCTGGTGTCATCCATGGTCGTCGATTTCTAATAAAATATTCCATTAAATAGTTTTCCCATTTTTCATAAGAAAATTTGTTCATGTAATATAAATTATATATTCAACTTTTATAAAATTAATTCTAGGAACATTTGGCCTCTAAATAACACTCTATCTAAGCACCTCTATCTAATAATATATTAAGAAAAATTCTGAATACATTCAAAAAAACATAGGAACTCTACATTAACATCTAGAACAAAAAAGGTGTCATTATATGGTAATTATATAAGATCTAATATTCAATTTATCCTAGTGTTAATAGAAAACAATGAAATCTCAATAACCAAGTCCAATAAGAAAAAACTTGAGATCACTATCATTAATTATAGACATTATTTATTTGTTGAAGAAACTCTTTGTATCGTGGTTATAGTGATATAAAGAAACAAAATTGAACAAAAATATAATATTATTTCAAATAATAAATGATTTTAGTAATTTTGGGAGAGATATGAATAAAACAAAAATATTTAAAAATCAAAATTAATATTGGGAATAATTATAATTTCAAAAATAATGTTTTATTATTGATGTATTTTAAGAGAGATGCATTATTTTATCACGGATTACTAGAGGTGAATATTGTTTACCATCATTTCCATCATGTTTGATTATGACATGAGATAATCCTGCAAGTAAATTTTAGGAAATTTACTTCCTAATAAATATGTTTTTGAAACAATGAAGTGACCGTAAATTTTATTTTTAAAATGATCTTGAATACACCTTTAGTATATGGAAATAATTAAGGTATATTTTATGGAAGTTCCAAAACAAACTAGTAATTCTATTTATATAATCTACATTTTTATTCTTTGGTATGAAACTAAATTTTACATTTAATGATGATTGACCAACCAATAGAATGATGATATGAAAAGAACCATACATTTGAAAACATTTTCCATATATAATTTTATTTCATTTAATTCAGGTGAAATAAGATAGATTCCCTCATAAAAGTTTTATTTATCATGTATATACAAGAACTATGATAGTGGATCGTGTTGAAAAAATTTCAATGAAATTTAAAATGAAACCAAATTTCTAAAATAATGATGCAACACCAAATCCAGATACCAGATTTTTAATTATATATATGGGCCATCAATTTGATTCATGATTTTTAATCTCGTAATTGTGTTGATAGAATGGTATGAGGTTTCATTGTATAATTCAATCAGATAGAAACCAATTTTCAAAACCAATATGGTTAATTATTTTTGATAGTGAACCAAAAATAATTTTATAAGAAACTAGACGTAGGGAAAAAAATTTACAATGATGGTCTTTTTGGAATTCCCTATGGATTGTATGCACCATAACTCATTCAGAATTAATTCCACGACCTGAGTAAATAATTGATGCACATACCAAAACAGAAAACATCCAGCCACTATTTCTTGAATCCCAACACTCCATTATATAATATTTTATGAAATATATTTTTTAAAATAATTATAATGTTCCTTGGATATATATTAATATATAAAATCCGGATACATTTCTAAATAAGGAAGAAAGATTACTTCATAATGGGGAAAATATCATTGGAAAACATTATGAAAATATATCACAAACACCACCCATTACATTAATTAGGATCTATAAATTGTTTAGGATAGAAAAATTGATAGTTTTGTTGGGTTTAGAAGGGTGAATCATGACATAGAAACCCATATGAAATGAAATATTAAGATGATAGATTTTGGTGGATAAATAAGGAAATAAAATGAAATATCCTTATAAGTTGAACAAGATATCTAATTTAGAAGCAATAAATACTGTAAAGTAAATATAAAATCCACTCAATGTGTGACTTACTATATTCCTATTCCCTTCCTGGAGAGGATAGAACTATAATAGGTTGGAGTTTAATATAATAAGTTCATGGGGATGTTTAAAAATCCTCCTATAAAATTAGTTATTTCAAATGAAATTTTCCCAATTTTGATATATTCCATATGTCACAAAAAATATAATCTTTTAAAAATATAAAATGCTAAAGGATTATATATTTATGTTATATGCAATAAATTTTAGTCCAAAAAAATATCCCACATAATCATTGATATCAAAATACCTTTATTATTCCACACACTATCTGATCACTCACCTTTGCAAAATACCATTTTGATTCTCGGGAATGTTTTAATATCATTCAATATAATGTGTTCCATAATATTTGGATAATAAATTTGATGTCTCTCGTATTTTCTCTTTAAATAGATGACAACCTGGTTTAGTACCCAATTGGAATTATATATGTTGTATGATTGATTGTGTGTATATCTTTATTTTGAGATAATTTTCACATTGTGTAAATAGATTAAGACTAAGAGATGTTGAACGAACTTATATGACCATTCCCTGCCATTGGGAAATCACTTCTTTATATAAATAAATATTGAATAGTATTCTAGATAGATGTAAAGAATGTGATGTTTGTATTGATTAATGTAGTGAATGATATTTTTCAGAATATTTTTTCGAAATCACCACAACTCCTAAGATGTATGGGCTATTGGACATGAAATTGACGATGTAAAAGTATATACTTATGCCTATCAGTGGAAAATATGAGTGTTTAGAAGAGGAATTTAATTAGATAATTCAACAAGCGGAATGATTCAATATAATGGGACACCATTTAGGAATTTTTATTTTTAATAAGTTCCCTTGATTATTATAATACCGAATCCACAAATGATAAAAAATACGTAGATAATTAAATTATTAATTCATTCGTTATGGAAAAAAATACCCTTGAATTTTACTATTGAAATCTCTAACTAAATAGGGAAATAATTTTCTGAATCATATAACTTACTGAATAAAAAAATATGGATAATTTTTTATTTCAATGGTATATGAACATAACTTTTCTCTAAAAATGGGATATTATAATAAAAAATTAAAATCCAAAAATGCCTCCACAAAAAAAAATTCACCTAAGATAAAAGATGTTACAAATAGAGGGTTCAAGTGTATATTTGATGATAGAATAAAATACCCTATTTTAGATAGACAATGTATGAACACACAACAATTGGAACCGTTTAATGAAAATACAACCGAAGTAAAAACTGTATGATAAAAGGGTACCCCTATATATAGTGATAGGTTGGATATTTTTTTCTACTTTATAATGATTAAATATGCACTGAGGAAATATCACATTCAACATTCATTCATTGAAAAATATTAAAATGGTTATCCAACCATGAGTATTATTATTACTCTATTGTATACTCTTCTTATAAAAAAATATCAATGGAATTGAAGACCTAGGAAAACCCAATTATTCACAACCTCTTGTATGATTCACCTTCAGTGACATATCCATTGGTATATTTAATAAAAATGCATATTTTCCAGGGTATATGATACACATATTTCTTGAAATGGTGGATGAATTTCATAAAGTATTCATGGAATACATTTCCTTGTATATCCACTCATTCATGGTATGCCTCTAAAATTTCAACATGGTGTTGGAATGATGTGGAGCCACATTCCTAGTGAAAAATTGAGAGAAATGACATTTCATGGTGAATAAATGATTATACCTAGAAACTAGAAATCTAACAATGGGATAATGTAGATCCTATGATCAGAGAGAGGATGTGTGAATTATTTGATCCAATGTGGGAGAGGGAGATTTGATGACTATGGGTACATGATGATTTCTATTAAAATATTGATAAATATTTATCCCAAATCACACTCACTCCACAATCTTTAGTAGATGTGGAGTTTTAATTCAATCCATGTTGAAAAGAAGCATTTAAGGAAGTAAAACAATAGGTTATCACTATACCAATCATTGTACCATTAGAATAAAAATAATAATTCAAGGTAATGTGTATTAAATAAAAATATGTAATGGGAGATGTTCATGAAAAAATATTGAATAGGGTGTTCTAGTCAATTAACCATGTAATATTATTTCTCATGGATATTTAATTGAGCAAGCAAATATTATAGGAAAAGATACTTTTTAATTTATTATATTTTGATAACATCAAAACATATATAATAAGGTCCCCAAAAAACAATGAAATTGGAGTGGTGAATTAGGGTGTCAAAAGATTCTCCAAAAGTGACAGATCTTGTTCATATATTGGTAAGAACCTACATAACCTATCTGATCTGAAATTTTGGAAAACAAAAAATCTCATTCAAATAGATTGTAATACAATTTAACTCATTCCGCACTAAGGTATTGTTTCCGGATCATAAGTCGATAGTTTGTTGTTCATATTAAATTCACTAATATTCACTCATTGTGGAATAAAAAAGATCATACATAGAATCTTGTACCAGGTACTCTGATTTTACAATAATTCATAGATATCTCACTACATCCCTCAGAACACCCCCATCAACTCCCCCGTGCTCACAATCTTCGGTGAAGTCTTGACCAATTTTTTAACCGGTTGGTTGCTCCAGTGGACTGACATTAATGTCTTTGTCCTTGTCTAGAATGATATTATTATTTCATCATAGACATGATTAGATGCACATTGAATTCCCTATTCACATGGAAACTAACATTTATAATTGGTATTCCCGATGCTCCATGGAAAATCTCACTACCTTAACAAATCTTCTTTCCTTCGTAGAATAAACTTCCTTCACGAAGATAACTAAGTCAATGTAAAATATCCATCATCAAGAAGAAATCATTGATAAATATAATTGTGATCAATCAAGAATCAAAAAGACTTTTTGCGATGCTCAAGGAAACATGGAATGTCAGTTTTGTAGAGCTCCACTTTCTTCATGAATTACAGTGATTACAGATTTCTTTAAAAAATCATGTGAAGTGGATAGGGGTAGCATCCTATTTATAGGATTGGTTTCTAGGAATGTTCCAACACATCTTAGAATATTTTACATATCTTTCTAAACCACCATCATGTATCTCATCCATTCACAATTCTCCATTTTTATATTATGGTGTTGTGAAACTTTCCTTCAAATTATCTTGTTCCATCATGACACAATTCTTATAATAATGAATATCACAATCACCATTCGTGATGCTACAATTCATCACCACTCATGATTCTATTCATTATCATGTAGATCACTGTCATCTCTCCTTGAACCTTCATGAAACATCATTCATGAATCCCATCTTTCATAAACTCCTACATTTTCTTGAATAATCCACAATCTCTCATTTTAGTATTGTAAACAAACACAATCCATACCTTATTTACATCAAAGAACTTACTTGTTACAAAATTCTACCACATTAGGTTTGTTGGTTATCTATATATAATTTTAATAATACACCAAACACAATCAAAGACAATACCCAATAAACTACTCATCCAACAATCTATTTGACAATGATAAATGGTCAGTGTAGATAGATAGAGGGGTAGCATGAATTGGGTTCTCTTGTTTTGGAATTCTTAAATATGTCTAACCTAAGATATGATTGTTTCGACATAACAATGAATTATTTTTCGCATTATAATTCTCTAACATTGCAACTCATTATATGAATTCTAATTCTCTGATTTTGAAACTAAATACACAACATTGTAACTCATCATTATACCCTTTGTAACTCATTGAATTTCTCCCTTTCCATCAAACCATTATGTGCAGCGATGTTCCAATTTTCATAATCACAGAGATCTCCAACACTATTCATGATGATCTAATTATTCTTCAGTCACAATGATCTTTTTTTTGCATAAATCACCACCATATTTCGTTGAACCATTGAGAAACCAAAATCATAAATTATGTCTTCATGAAACTCCTTCCTTTTCTATATTTTCATATCCTCTATGAGGAAATACACTTTTCTAGATCCTATCTGACTTCAAAATCAGTGCACCAATGTTTTGGTAATCACTTGAAGATGATGTCACCAACAATATTATAATCATATTCAAATAAAATACCCCTTTTAAAACTATTTCATCTTCCCTTGAGGACTAAAAACAAGTAAAAACTATACTCCATTTTTAGTAACAAATAGGCTTTGTTCCAAAAATATTGTGTTCATTAATTTGATGATATGAACCAATCATGTTATATGCATGCTTTTGATAAAAAATGAAAATACACCCATGATATAGTATATAATATATCTCAATGTGTTCAATTCAAAAATTAAGGATAATAATATATCTGATAAAATTTTCACCAAAAATATATCAATGATAGTATTTACACAAAATTTTTAAGGTAAAGAAGTAGAAACATATGATAAATTTCTATAATAAAAACTATATAAAGTGGATATCAAAACATATACAAGGACCAATTCTATCACAAAAAAACTTATATATTAGTTTTATTTTTAAATAAATCACTTAGAAATAGAGAAAAACTATCTAAAATGAAATTAGGATTACTTTTATGAATATTATCAACTATTCATGTATTATGGTGATGGGTTTATTTGATGATGTGCTCCATATAATGAAGTGGAAAGTGTGTAAATAATTTTCTTCTCCTTTCTAACATAATGAGACTGTGTTATGAAATTTATTCTTCTAAATATCCTATAAATAATATTCCATTAGGCAATAATACATATAAATTCTATATGCATCATTGTATATTGGTATTATTACTATTTAATCAGAAATTTTTTTAAATTGTTCTAGAATACATGATACCCTATAAATAATGTTAATATTTTCAACATTGATGGAATTAGATTTTGTGCCTTTTCTGTAATTATTTTGTATTGAAAGAAGACAATATGTTTATAGATAAGAAGATAAAAGGGGTTGAAGTGGAATCCTCATTGGCTAGCACCATGTTCGACATAAATTTTGTTTAATAAGACTATAAATTCAAAATTTATAAATACCGTGTTATTAATTATTGTCCATTGAACACATTTTGGAAAAAAATTAATGACCAAAGTGATGGAGTAACATGAAACTTCCTATAACATTGGTAATACATACCACCCTCAATCATGATGACTAGTTGAACTCTAAAACATTTATATTGATAAAATTATAAATTCTTTATATAATTCCCACTCAAATGATCGGTAAATGAAACTCAATGATCCAATATGTTCATAACCAAAAACCCCTAAGACAATGTTACTAGTGTCCCCATAATATTCTGTATTGGAGAAACCATTCCCATTTCAGGTTGATTATTACTTGAAATCATATTTGGGTGAAGGTAGTAAATTATAGAGATGATGGATGATGAAAATGTGTCTAGAAGAAATGGTTTAATGAAATTTTTTTCAAGATATATGATTATGAAATTTATAAAATATTTATGAAAAAATGACATTGAAAATTGTATAGACTTGATGAAAGATGATACAAAAAACATATTACATTCAAAATTTTCATTCACAAATTTAATTGTTTGAATGGGTTCAAAAATTATGATTACTATATCCATTCATGTTGGTGGGAACTTTTATTCTTAGAGTCAATGAAATTGTGTGTAATATGGGACCCACATTAATGTTGAATAAAAAACCTCATGGACTATATTTTTCAATTTGATGTATGATGCATTATTTACCTTGACATTTTCTGAAGATAATTTTTTATGTTGAATAGTACGTAATAAATAAATATCTTATTTTAATAAATACTGTGTATATTTTTCAATGATTTTATAATCATAATTCACCTCACGTTGTATGATAGAACATTAGTATCCCTTTGTTATTATATGTTAATATGGGGTCAATACATAAAAACCTCTATATTATCCCTCTAAAACACCTATTAGATGACAAGAATGGTAATGGATCAATGTTATAGAATATGGATTTCATTATCCACGTGAAAATGATAAAATAGTTAATGAATTTTGAGCACTAAATGGGATATTATAAACATTGTGATGGGGAATGATTATTTTTTAGATAGTTCAACAACAATTTAATGTGGTTATACACTTACCTACCTGATTGGTATGTTATTGATTCTCTCATTCGCCTACATTTCCATCATTCCTTAGCACACAAACTAAGTAGAAAATAAATTTAGTAAGTTCAGATTATTATATTAATTTTTATTCATTGGTTAAATAAAAACAAAATATTATCAAAAAACTCTATAATATAAATCAGTTTTAATATTAAAAATCATGGTAAATCAATGAATCCAATGTTTTCCTTATACTCCTAAAAGAGTCATTTGTTTTTTCCTTCACATTGGTGTTTACCACATCATAAAATGATTATAATGGTTCTTCGTTATCTTTATTTTCATCCTATTTTACATTTACAAGTACATAAAAGTAACACATTCTTCCACTATTTTTATTTTTTATTCATACTATTTCCCAAATCAACACAACTTCTTCCCAGGTTGACACAAATATTCTACCTCACATTATTAGCATGAATACATAATAATATTATAAAAAATCATAATACACAACCTTATTCATATCTTTAACATAAAATTCACCTAAGATGATTATTATTGTATATATTTAATTGCAAAAAATATACACAAATCACTAACTTCACCTCCTCTCTTATTCATCCTTTTCTTCTTATTTAATTTCTATGAAGAGGTTTTTCATGAATCAATTTATTATTACCTATTTTTTCTTTAGTTTACATGAATTTTAATAGTTATTATTTTATTTTTAGTTTATTCTTCATTATCAATCAAATCATTATAAACTCATCTAGAACTCTTATACAGTCATCGACTCTATATGATAAATATGAATGACTATATCCTAGTCTCTATCATTTCATATTTGATATCATAAAAATAATCCTTTTAAATTTCGTATTAGATCATAGAAACATTTTTTTATCAAAATTATAAAATATATAAAAAACAAAAAAATACAACATCCACAATATTTTTGTTTCCTACTCTCAATCGTTGTGTTATTTATTCTTTTTTTTAACTGGATAAATATATGATTTTATTTACTATGTTATAATGTGATTCCAATCCTCCAAGATCATCATACTCTCCTATTGAATGGATCAACAATCCCCATGTTTATTTTAATTCTATATAAACTACTCAAAATATGTAATAAAGTATGTATGAATCCAAAGTCGTATAGTTTTGGGTATTCATTCCATGAATATTTATTACCTTATGCTATATCCTCCTTATAATCAATCCATGATATTTTGAGGTATCTTATAATGCTAAAAATAAAAGAATGAATGAATTAATGGTGTGTTACATCATATCGATATTGGAAAATCACATCATGGACCTATATAGTGTGAGTGTGTAATCTTAGTTGATATAGAGAGATAAATTTTAAATTAATGATAAACATACTATTCTTAATGGATTTTTTTTTCTCTCAAGTAAATGAATAATATAGTTAAATGTGATAAATTTTTTGAATTAAATATTAAATTTACTCATTGTTTCTTTAATAAAAATATCATACATACTTCATTCATTTTATTCCTACATTAAATATTATAAATAGTGAATCCTTTATCAATTTATTGACAATTTTATACTATATCATAAGAATATGGTAGTGATATGTCTAGTTATAGTATAAATAGCTATTGTTGTTATTAATTAAATAGTATATATAAATATTAATTCACATATATATGCATTAATTAATCATGGGAGCCCCTATAACCATTAAAATACTAATATCCTCATTTTATTCATAAAAACTGATACTCATGTGTCGTTAACCACTTCTTAGTGGAGCTGTTGGACTATACCTTCTCTATTTGCATTGATCATGATGAAACCTATCATTATATATGATTAATTGAGGACCAGTATACCACATATTAAGATATTGAAACACATGTGGTAAGTCACACACACAATCACTTCAACTCATGGAAGTTTTATGTGTCACTCACATCGAATAGTGAAAATATCACCTCATAGTTTCTCATCCTTCCATGTGTCCCTAGTAGTCACACATATTTGAATGGATTTACATTCACTCAATACATACAAGTATATTATTATTTTTTATTACACAACTATAATTAGTCTAAACTAGTAATAATCTCTATAATGTTATGGTATGAAAAACTGATCTTTATGTGAATTGTGATGTATAGTAAAAATATTATTTGATAAATGCGGATACTAAAACATACAATTTAAATTTTTGGGAATCAATATGAGTAACCAAAAATATATATATATATATATTTCATGGATAGTGAAAATGTATTTATTATTTCTTAATAAATAGTCATTCAAATTTTAGGGATGTTATTTTTATACTTTAAAAGTAGGCTTTCATCAAAAAAATGTTTTTATAGAATTTAGTGTTTGGAAAATATACTAAATTTTTACAACTTATAGAGAGTTAATTTGAAAAAAAAAATTCACATAAAAATATTTATGTAATAATATGTAAGAGGGTATTTTTGAAAATTTTATAAAAATACTAATTTTTTTATGATTAATGAAAATAATGATTTTATCGAAAACTATATTTTCATTCCTTACATTTAAAAAGATAAATTCTATTTTAATGTCGATTTAATAATAAAATTAGCTAATTTATATTATAAATCATAAAATTATGATCATACGAAATAATTTTATGATTGATTTTGGTATACAAGTATTTTTTACTGAAGAAATTTTTTTTCTCAGAAATAAATATTTACCAAATTTTACATGTTTAATTATAAATTAAATTATTTTACATCCTTTAATTGAATTTTATAAACAGGAATTCCTATTTTTAAGAATATGTTACATATTACATAGTGATTCCATTTTCATTTGTTTATATAATGAACAAGTATAATTGAAAAAGAAAATCCATAGTAAAAGGGTAGGATGGGATTAACTAGTTTAAAAATATGTGATAAGGCATCTAGTTTTAAAATATATTTTTATTAAAATAATTTGTTTGAACCATTATCACCATATTATATAGTCTTATTATTTTATAGGAGAATTTTCAATGGAAATGACCAATATAATATGTCATGTAACGAAATATAAGAAATGTCACTCACATGATTTTAAAATTCTATTTTAGTTCATAAATGTATAAAAGTATTTCATGATTAAATTATTAAATTTAATTTTAAGGAAGATAAAAATAATTTCATGATGTTAATATTTTATGTCTTTTTATTTGATTTAATTAACCAAAATAGAAATTCAACACTGACATATTGTTTGTGCATGTAGTGGAAAACTCAAAGTAAATAAATTTATCAACATTAAATGTAAGGTATTTTGGATTACATATAGATAAAAATAATTTAATATTTAATAATAAATCATTTTTATGTTAATATTTATAGTATTAAAAAATAATTACTATCTTCATGTATTAAATTTAAAATTAAATCAATAGTTTCAAAAGGACTTTTACAATATTTATTGTTAAATAATATTTAATTATGTTGTCAAAAAATTATGAAAATATATAAAGAGGAAAATAATAATTTTAATAGTTAAAAATTTAATACATTTTCTATTTATGAGTCAATTTTTAACATATAATTAATATTAAAACTCTTTAATAATGAATAAGTAATTACCATGGATAAGGTTATATTTGGTTAGCTGAGGGGTTAAAAAAATATATTGTAGAAAATGATATATGAACATACCTAGACATGAGTGTGTGATTTAATTAAGACCTAATACACATTATATTAGATTAAATTTCATTTGGGTACCATTTTACATCATTTAGACACCTGTTATATTATATTACTTCATGAATACCAAAAAGTATCCAATCTCTCCAATATAAAAAGACACCCCTATTGTATTTTATTCAAATCATATTTATGAACACATGATGAAAAAAAACATATAAAATTCCCTTAATACATTACATAACTATTAATTATATATTATGAGATTCTTAAATTACCATTTAATGGGTAATTAATAATTGATCTAATGGAGACCTAAAAAAGAAGATGCATTAATCCTTCGCGACACTTTTCAATTTATTTCTTCTTCTATCTCATATAAATATTTGGTGTTTATAATAAAATAATAATTAAATTTTACTAAATATAAGGAAATTTTATGCTCATTATGTAATCACCATTATCCACCCATATTTCCATATATTATTTAAGGAGTGTATCACTTTTGTGTATGTGTGGACGGTTGCCTCTACATAGTGATATAATTCATTTTCTATAATCATATTTCATGGATTGAAATTATTAAAGGATTAATGTTTATAATTTATAATTTTTTTATATTTATAATTTCCGAATTATAATATCTTATATACCTTTGTAGAGTCCATTTTCTCAAAAAATAATAATGCCACTCGATTTTATGTGTGAACTATCACCTCCAACAAGCGATGCGATAAGTTATTCAAAAATGATTGGAATAGATGGTAATAAAAATACATTTAATTAATATGTCTTATATATAAGATATAATAATGATTATGTAATGGTGAATTATTATTTAAATTTCTTTCATTGCATTTATCGAAGAAGTAAAAACAATTTTCATGCCCAAGTATGACCTATTGTCTCAGGTATTATTGTAGTTCATTTTTTATATAACTACCATTATTTAATGAATATGAATATAGTAATGTTATATATATATATATGATATTTATATTATAATTAATATTATGGATATTTTTTAACAATGTTCAACATATAAGGACCAAAACAATCAAAACAGATCTCATAAAAAACAAAATAGTTAACACTCTGAAACGATGATATAAATGAGGAATTATTAATTAATGGACATTTAATTTTTATAATAGGGAAATATATAGAAATATAACAATGAAAATGATTATATTATATATTATTTATAAATATTAATTTATTATATAGTATGATAGATTTATTCGAAATAAATATGAACCTAAGTAGGGTTTCTCATATTATATTTATTTCTTTACTACATATGAAATGTTTTCCTCTAGTTTCATTTTTGAGGTGAATATAATCCACATGAAAATATATTATGGTTATTTTCCTGGAAATTATTGATATTTAAAATCAATTTAATATTATCTCATTCATGATTCATTAATTTAGATATTACAACAATTGTATAGGATTTTATCATATACTTATTGTTGACCGAGATTTATCATGTTTACATTTCTATATGAGTAATTACAATATATTAATATCCTAAAACATATAAAATTTCTTATCCTACAGTGATCTCTAGAAATAAAATTTATTCTAATAATTTTATACTCTCTTTGAACTCAGTAGTATGGTACTAAATGTTTGAGGAAAGCAAACATTTTTTTCCTTCATTTGAGAATACTTCTATTCCATGATCATATTTTCATTAAAACGTTTTAATGTATGGTTTTTTTTAATTATCCATTTTTTATCATACTCATTTTTACATTGTTTTATATTTTATAAAAAAATATCAATGATCATTTCCTTTTACAAATAACGTACTTATTATTTTTTTGAAAAAGATGAAGGAATTATTATTATTACATACATAGCATAAACTGAGTTTTCCACCATCACAGTCTCTAAAATATTAGGTCCTTAAATTAAATGTTTACATATATCATTCCAATGAATTTTTTCCCTAATAGTTTTTAAATATTATGATTTTGAAAAATTTATTTACTAATGAAATGTGTATTTACCTAAATAAATATTCTGATATTATATTTAAGGAGTATTCTACTATTTAAAATTAATTTATTGAATATTATGTTTAAATATGTATATATCCTAATTATATCATCCATAATTTTTCATTTATGTGGTATATGATATGTTTTACTAAAGATATGATGGTTGGGACCCAGAATTATGTACACACATAAGGCATCAGTTTGACTTATGAGACAACCCATGTCTGGTATTTGGATGAGGCCTTACACATTAATGCAATACTTTTTTGAATGGGGAAATCATGATATGTTCATGATGATTGTAATGACGAATTACATTGTTATAGAATTAGTTATTGATTTTAATGTGATAATTTGAAAGAAAAAATCACACAGGGATAATTTTTATGCTCATGGGATTATTTATATGTAATTACTGGATAACTATTTTTTCTTTCTATATTATTCAGGCCATATTTAATCTATAATAGCTTTAATTTTGTAGAATACATTATTGAACATATGATCTTTAAACATTATTCTGTTCCCTTTTCCACAAGACCCTGTGATGATTAATGAGATTGAAATGAAAGGATATGAAATGGATATTAGTGGAATACTCATAGAATAAATTGTGTTGTATTTTAATAAATAAAATGAAATTCAAGACTCAATTATTAATCTTGATTAACATTTATAAATAATTATATAGACATTTGGGATACTATATCATGTCTATAATTACAATTTAATGAGTTACCATGTACTCTAAGAAACATGGATTGATATACATAAAATTTTATTCGAGGATATTTAGTCGAAAACTAGGGAACTAGATTTCATAAGACATAGGTTTGGGAAAGTAATATTTTGATAGAAATTTAATATATTTTTAATTATAGGATAATATAATAATATTTTTATTTTTTTAGATAGTACAAAGTTTTCCATGAAATAAATAATTGACTATATTCTAAAAGTGGATGTGGTTTTTGGAACATATGAATCTATTTGTAATAACCAAAAATATATTAGGTCAAGTATATAAAAACTGTCATTCTAGTGCATATTGAGTGTTCACTTATTACACACCCGTTCTTATACTCCAAGGGTATATGTTGGGATTAACACAAATTTTATTTATGAATAACTATGAATGATTCAAAAAGATGTTAAATAAAGATGATAAAGAATAAAACTATTTTTTTATTGATTAGAAAGGAGGTTTCGAGATTTATAGATTCAATAATGGATTTTTCATTATCAATAACTATGATTATTGTTTCCCAAAAAATGTTTTTTAGCTATATGAAATGAATTTAAGAGCGATGATTCATGCTAATTCAAAATTTGTTTGACACTGGAGTAACATTCTTAATGATAAAAAATTAAATTGGAATAAAATTATAATCCTTATGATTATGAATAATCAAATATCATGATATATGATTTAAAATATAGAATTCAATGAATATCTTAATGTTTTTCTCATAATAAGAATAAGTCCTTGTTTGAAAGATCATCTTGTAATGACCACATATATATGATAGTATATTAATGTTCATTTCCATAACATGTGAAGAAGAACCCATGTGAATATATTGAATAAAGGGGGGGGGGGATGTTTTCTTGTGATGAAATTTCTGTCATAAATAATTATATTATTGAGTAATTCTATGTCTTTTGTGTGAGAAAAATTTTAATTATTGAAATAAATGAACTAAACAAAGGGTGTAATCTTAAAAAATGTACGGACCAATGTTTTGGAAATCATTGACGTGGAACGATTTAAATGGTTATGTATTAGTATTTTATATTTATATTATTGATGTTTTATATCAAGGATATTATTTTTATAAGAATCTTTAAACTTCTTAGTATTTTTCCGCATAATTTTTTTATTACAAATTTTAAAACATACCTTTAATTGTTAATATATCCAAGAATTTTGATTTAGTTATATTGTTATATTTATTCAAAAACATGATTAATCACAATATAACACATAATATCTATTTGATGTTGATTTAATTGTTTTCAGTCAAGATAAATTAATGATTGAAATTGATTAAATCTATTTGATAACATTGGTGTCCTTTTAATAGATTAGTTATTTGATGATAGAGTAGTTCAATACAATTTTTTATTTATAGAACATATTCAACAATCTATGATTTAATTTGATGAATATTCATAGAGTAATTTTTTTAGAATTTTTATTATTACAAATATATTTTATGGTGATTTATATTTTTTAGGGAAAGGCTTAACATGTTTTATGTAAATATTTGATGAATGTAATAACATGATTCTTTTGTGACCGTTTGAGATAATTTATATTATTTGGGGATAAATTTTTTATCAATGATTTATATTTTTGAGTTTTAATCTAGTCCGAAATTTTTTGATGGAGACATAAATATAGTTATTTCTGGAATGGTTTTAGTTGAATGTTTGGGGTATTTTTTTGGTTTTAGAGATTATTCTATTATATTTATCTATATTTGATAAATATGGTATTATCATTAGGTTTTGTTAAATATTTAGGTAAATAATGTATTTTTTCGTTATTAAATGTATATTATGATCCAAAAAATTTAATTTTAGTGCTTCTATAATAATATTTTAATCATGAATATTCATTTCATGGAATATGTGTTATAGGGGAAATTCATTAAATCATAACTAAAGGGTGAAATTATGTTTACGAAATGGAAATAAATCATGTATGTAAAATTCCTCATGTTCTATATCATGATAGTAAAGAATCCATAAACCTTAGGAAAAGGATAATAAATAAAAATATAACATTTTATATTCATTATTAATGAATATATGGTCTTTAAAACCCTACCTAAATTATTTTTTTCTGGACATAAATATTCTCACCTCCATATTCAATATCATGATAAATTAGACCTAGAATGTTATTTTTATCGTCCATTTCAATATTATAACATTCCACAAATGTTCTCATTATGTTTTAACCTTGATATTTTATTTTTCATGTAACCTTTATGTTTCCCACATACCATTTTTAACGAACTATGGTGGTACCTCAGTATGATATGGGTTTTTAGAAATAGTAGTATGAATGTTTATCGTTTTATGAATAAGATATAGTATGATGCGAGAAATTTTTTATAGTATAATAATGTAACACATATAAAATTTAGTTTAGATGAATAATACAACCAATATATTTCTTAACAAAAAAAACACTGCTCTTTATGTGAACTATGAAATACTATAAAATTAATATGATTTAAATTTTACTATAACACCATATACCCTAAATTATAATTTTTTCAAATGAATATCTAAATTATTAAAAATATAAATAATATTCTACCACATAAAAAATAATGGTAAATTATTAGTAAATAAGAACTATTGTTTTGTGAAGTCATTTTGATGCTTCAGAAATAGTTTTTCTAAATTGTTTATATATCATTTTGTATGTGATAAATATATGTAATTTATAAAAAATTAGTTTTTTTTAAAAAATTTATACAATTTTAAATATAATTACGATGAAATTTTCTTTGAGTTAATTTTTTAGTATTCTCTAAAAATTATAATTTATTGATAAATTAGAAAAATAATGATAACTATTTAAAACATTATTTTCATTTCAAGAATATTAATTTTCCATTATATTAAAATGTTTATAAATTAAAATTATTATTTTTTATTATGAACTATAAAATTTATTTTAAATTAATTAAATTTGTGTTTGATTATGAAATAAAATGTTTTTATACAAAAGATATAATATTTTCAAGAAAAATAATTTTCATCAAATTGTATAGGTTTAAATTTAAATTAATTTCATCCAATTATATTAATAGATCATTGAAAAAAGGATTCCATATTTTGAATTATAATTTTAAAATTTTATGAAATTAATGGTTTCCATAAAAAGGGGATTTGAGGAGAAATTTAATGAGATTTTACTCTATATATTTTAATTAAAAATCTGTTTACAAGAACATTGACTTATTATAGAGAACCAGAACCTAACATAACATTAGTCATAGGTAGTACAATTTTTATCTTAGATTATTTATGCTCTTTATTTAACCCACACTTAAATTTTGAAGTAGACAGAGAAGTGTGACTCTTATATAAGAAGAATTGTTCATATTCTATTCATATGACTTTGTTGATAGCTGTTATAAAATCTTTTAATGAGGCATGATTTTGGAATTTAGAAGGACATGAAGTTGTGTTGTAGTTGATTCTTATTACAGGGTGTAGTGGTGACCTTTACCCAGAGGTGGTACGCCATGGGTGGCCATCTAAACCTCTAGTAGTGCTACTTGAGGCACCCCTAGTTATTATTTCTATGGGAAATAGTGCCAAAATATTTATAGGGATTTCTACGCATTATACATATTTTTTAGGGAACATCATAACCTTTCCCTATTAATATGGAGTTAGCACATGTGTTTCAGTCGCATCATTCTCCCACATTTTCTAGGGATGGGAACCCGTAGGCCATGGAGTAACAGATAGAGGCCATGTTATCGATTTTTGATGATCTTGATATACCAACTTATAGGAGAGTGACTATAACTAAATTAGGCTATGAAATTCCTCTGAGAGAAAATGGGATATTATTAGCTAGATGGATCATTATCTAGATACATCTTGGGGGTATTTTAAGATATTCATCAACTATGATTTCTGTAATGAGATTTTTTGGAACTAACAAGTCTGAGGGTTTATATTTTTAGAGTTGGGTGCCTTATTTTTCATGGATTATTCGGCATATTACGCAAAGATCTAGGAATTGAATCCTATTATGATAATTTACAAGTAATCCAATGATTTGGGAATCAGGGATGGTCTTAGATATGACATTCGATCATCGGTGCATATATTTTGGCATACTACAATATCTATAATAGTGAATTAGGTGCCTGGAAAATAGTGTTTCCTGATAGAGGTAGAGGGTGAGAGATTGGGTAGTTTGGTACCAACACCTAGAACTACATCAACCAACAATAGGATGTTTCATATGGATCATCCACATGGTGATACTAGTATCCATGGTACTAACATAGGAAGAAATGTGAGGTACCATTAGTTGTTAGAATGGGATCTATGAGACCTCAAGGAACAGGGGAGCTAGTAGAGTGCTAATATTGTTGTAATATGGGTCACCTAAAGAACTGTTGTAACGATATTCCCCATTACCCATTTATATGGGGAATATACTGACTACATGTTCAAGAGAGGCGTCAGAAGCTTCTAGTCAGGTAGGGAATTAATGCGAGGTCGACCAATTGGGGTGAAGAGTGTAGTCAGGTATGATGTTTCCAAACAATATAATGAATGAACCAGTTGAGTGGAACTTCTTAGTAAAGTCAAGTTATATCTTAGGGAATCAAATTAGGCCAAACCTATTTAGTGTAACACATACTTGAGGAGTATAGTGTTAGACCTTCTATAATTAGAGGTAATATTATAGTTTCTTATAAATTTTTATATTCTTCTTTTAATATAGGTTCTTCTCATTCCTTCATAGATGTGCCTGTCTTGGAGAGTGTTTAGAATGATATTCAGTTTTTTAATAGTCATTTGATATTTTATACAACATTGGGGATACGATTGGAGTGTGTACACCAATCAATGGATTTCCCCCTTGATGTAGGTTGGTGTCACTTTGTATAGGAACCCTTTTACCTTAAGATCATATGGTTTGATATCACACTTTAGATGGACTGGTAGAATTTATTTCAAGATTACATTAATTTTTTTTACCAAAGGGTTTCTATTACATCACCACTAGATGGGGGTTTTATTCACAATGGTTAATGGGATGTCCATAAGAGCTTGGAGGGACCCATACATCCTAATCTAGGTGGGATAAAAACCTAGATTTCTTTTTCATATCTGGATGAAAAGGTAACACATCTGGAAGATTCCCATTCAATGTCAGATAATTACATTTCCATTTTCCCAGTTTACTTTTCTTGACAACCTACTGAGGGAGATGTTTATTTTTTTTCATTGAGTTAATTGTTAGAGCTACACCAGCATCTATTCCTCCTTGCAGGATGGATACTACTAATTTTTTAGAGCTCAATAGGATGTAATAGTATTTGTAATATAAGGATTTTATATGTCCATGCTCTCCATTTGGGGTTTCATTGGTCCTTTTTCTAAGAAGTTGGATGACACCATAAAACTATGATTGGTATACCATCAGTTTAACCTTCTTATAATTAAGTGCCATTATTCAAATCCTCTTATGGATGCGCAATTTGATCATCAAGATGGAGAAAGGTTTTTCTATAATATTGATTTGATATCATTTCATCATCATGTGTGTGTTATTCTATCTCCTATACCACAAAAATAATTCTATATAAGATATGGCTTGTACGAGTATTCGGTCATGTCGTTTGGTCTCACAAAAAGTTCCAATATTTTTCTTGGAACTAATGAACTGTTTTTTTCATCCATATATTGATTTTCTGGTTGTGGTATTCATAGTTGATAATTTGGTGTATTCTTACACTCAACATAAATTCTTTAAACCTCTTGAGATCATTTTTAATACAAAGATATAGAATCCGTTATATGTTATTCTCACAAAACAACAATTTTTAGTGATTAATATTGACATCTCGGGTAATAGTATATCATATAATGGAATATCAATTGACCCATATATGGTGACAGCTGTAGTTTTCTAGGAGAACCCCAAGACTATATTTGATTTAAAATGTTTCATGGGGAAATAAAGTTAACACAAGCAATTCATATAAGAAATATCACACATAGAACCACCTCTTATAGGCACCATAAGGAACAGTGTGATGTTCATAAGGTTAGTATAATATTATATATATCTTTAGAACCTGGAAGTGAGACAGGAATCCACAATAATATTGATTCTTCAATATCATAGAATTCTATATATATTCTATTGTGATGTCCATGTTAATTGGATATGTGTAGTTCTGATGAACGAAGATGGATTCACAGTGTATGGGTATCTTTATCCGGGGAAAAGTGATGAGATAAAAGATGGAAGATCGTGAGTTAGCTAATATTTTTATTGTCCTATCTGTAATATTTATTCATTATATAGAGACACTTTTCTGTAGTATATGGTCTAAAAAAGAAATAAGTACATTTTACATTGTGTTACTTGAAATTAAAGAAAACTATGGTGGGTGGAATACATATAATCTATTTATTTTTATCATTATTATGTAACTGTATATTTCAATGTAGTTTTTTATTATCTTATTATGAGTAATTAGACACAATTGGTTCATCAATATTATAGCAAGTGGAAGCTTATGGAACTATTTTTTGAGATGCACATCGAGGGTTAGAAGAATCATGAATAGTTTTTTACTTGATTCAAAATTTGTGACCAAATCACTTTTGAAGATAATAAATATGAAGATGATTTGATATTATGATGTATTGGTCATATGGGGAGCCTTGTAGGATATAATTCACATCCTGGTGGGATCATTGATGAGAATAAGATTTTTCAAATTTAGGGATGCATCTGGGATTCTATAGTTGCTTGAGATCAATTTTTTGTGAGTATCATGCCTCAATGTTGAATTTATATCATAGAAATACTTTGATTTATTATAAACAATTAAATTAATACTAGTGGTTGGGGATTATCTGAGGGATATTGGGGTTTGTTAATCGGTGTTCCACCAGTCACCACGTGAATGAAAAACATTAGGAACATGCTTGTGTTATATCTATATATCCTATTTTTAAGTAAAAATGGATGATGAAACTAAGGATTTCATGATATGTTTTCCTATATAACCTCAGTGTATATAAATTGTATGGCTGATCATAGATATGTTGACAATGTACTCCCATTTATTTCCTATTTAGGAATGTTTTTCAATGGATTGATCTTGATAAGATCATTATTCATGAGATTATATGCCACCATGGGATTCCGGGTAGTATCATATTGGATAGAGATTATCACATTATGTAGTGATTTAGTAAGGTGTTTTTGAAGGAATGGGGTTCATAGGTACGTCTAGTTATATCCTATCATATACAGACTTATAGTTTGTCTAAGTGTAAGATACATGTTTTAGACAACATTCTCCAAGAATGAATCATTGATTTTTGTGGTTCCTCAGAGAAATAGTTACCTCTCCCCAAGTTCAGTTATAATAAAATATTTAAGGACATCATACATATGGATCCTTTTTAGGCACTTTACATTAGGATAAAACAGTCACCCCTATGGTGGTTAGTGGTAGGAGAGGTATGGTTACTAGGTTCTTGTCGCATTTATGAGACATTGGAGAAGGATCCTCTTATTGGGTAGTTGATATCTTGGGCTTAGTATAGATTGAAATAATTTGACAATAATCAACATCATAAACTAGAATCCAATGTTTGGAGTTATTTTTTATTAGTTTCTCATAGACTGGGGAACATATGGATTCCAAAACAAGGTATGATTTTACCTTATTACGGCATGCCCTTTGATATTTGGTAGATATTTGGGCTGTATACTATCAGTGGCAACTACCTTTTTCGTACAAAACCTGGCAGTATGTCTTCCATATATATCAAAGATTCTTCTAACATTGGGATCCATCACATATTTTTAATAATTTGTATTTTTAGTTATAGGTTGATGAATCCTATGTGGAGTATCCTATTTATGTTCTTGACCGAGGAATGATGGTTCTCTAGGGATGGTTAGTTCCTTTTGAATGGGATAATTGAAGAATTATCTTGTATAGTATGATACATGTGAGTCATATGGTCGCATACATTCATAGAGGACAATGTAATTTCTTAGATGACACCTTAACCAAATTGGATGATAAATTTAGAAAAAAATTTACATAAGGGGGGTGTTATAAATACAATAATTTTTTATGAGGAATGAAAGCATTTTATTTCAATTAATTTATTAATGATTATGATTACGGGAGTTTATAATTGGATTGTAGGGGAAATTAATGTGTTGAAGCTAGTTTGGATACTAGACACATTGATTTTATATGAATCAACGTGGACACACTTTTTTGGAAATATTGAATTTGACACTACATAGAAAGATCAAATTGTGTGAAGTGGTCCAGTTCAATATTATAGGCCACCCAAATTGACAAATTAATGGAATATAGGCTTGATGACTTATAATTTGATGTAGAATTTTTAACATAATAGTTTTTCATAGTCCTTACACAATTTGAAAAAACCATCAGTCTAGACAATGGGAGTGGTATCTTAAGGAATTTCATGGAGAATGGTTATCACACAGTTTGGAAACCAATGATAAAAACCCATGGGAATATTTAATGATGGGTATAATGATGATTTTACACTTAGAACCTTAAATTAAATTCCCCTCCTCTCATGCTAGTTTTCACTCATAGAGGATTCTAGCCACGATAGACCTCTTTCTTCTAATAGTCTAGGATCATCGTTATCTCTCTTTTAGAGTGATTGAATCCTTTGTCATCAGTATCATTGGATTCACATTAATGAGGCCTATATTCCTTCCAGATTCATCATTTTTCATCTTCTCAACATAGTAATTTTAGTGCGAGATCATATGACATATCTTTAGGGTATTTTTCTATTTTTAGTAATTTTTCTATTATAGTTGTGACTAGTGGAAAAAAAAGAGACAATGAGCTGACTACCATGCTGAGGTAGGTGGTATCATTCTTTTCCCTCAATGTTAGGGTGTTTATATATTATGTAATTATTTTGTATACTAATTCCTTTATGGGACACTAATAGATAGTATTATTTTTGAAATTGAATCACTATGAAATAACTAGATGATCCATAAGACACATTGAAGTGTAATTAATGGTTGATGACGATGATTTTGAACACCCAATTGGCTATTTTGTTAGAATATATAAAACCACCATGGTTGGCTTACATAATTGATTGACCCATTGATGTGTGCACATTTCCTCTTACCATAGGGATTCTAAATAAATTAATTAAATATTAAATTTAATTGAAATGAATAGGGAATAAAAGATCATGCCCCTTTTCAATTGGGTATTTTCCTCCTAACATAGGATCAAGATGATCTTATATATAATAGTCCTATTGAGACAAATGGGAGTATTTATATTATTTTAGGACTTATAATCGTAATCTATTATTAAAAAACCTTCACTAGTGAGTTAGTTGATTATATAAATTTTAGGAAAATTTTAATTTTAATTTTATCTTTTATCGTATGGTTATACACCATTCCCATGACCATTATTATTTCCATGGTGTCATTGAGAGGCATTTTCCGACATATGATCTCAATTGATATAATATTAAATATTGATTTGATAAATGATAATTATGTTCCTTGGATGACACATGGGTCCTCATATGATTTATAAGTATGTGACTCATTTGGAATATGACTTATTTATTCCCGAGTGATACTTGAACACATTTGTGGACTGCTAAGGGAGGACTCATTGGGATTATTATTTTAAATGAAAAGAGTGATAAATGGACTCCATATGTGGATTTCCAAAGAGAAAATTAGTTGGAATCTTATTAAATACTCCATGAGTAACACTTGGGATTCCTTCATAGATCCACATAGAAGGACTCAATGGGTTCTGACATTTTACCACACCTAGAGCCATATTAGGATTCTGATGAGTAATTGTTAGGACATCCTTATAAGGTAATGGGTTTATATAATATTGAAGAGATTATTTGGATAAAAATTAGTATATCTAGGGTTAGGGTCCAATTCTTTTTATATTTTCAATTATATGATTAAAAAATAAATATACCAAGGCAATGAAAACACATGGATTTTGTCAAAGTGTTTTTATTTATTGGTTACCCTATTATACAAAACCTATTGGATATGATAAACTAGGTATTAGTGATATACAATATAGTTATTATTATTTTATTTTAATATCAATCATGACTAGATGACTATATAGAGGTATTTAATTTTAGACAAATGTTAGTAGTAGAGGACGAGTGTTCCATGGGAACCCGTACATATGGTTGTTATTTATATACCAATTTTCATTTAATTCTTTTATTGTTAAGTGCTAAATATTTATTATATACTCATAGACGAAATTTAATTAGAGATAATTTTTGGGAGCCTATGGTGTTTATCTCCCACCATGCTTAGGACACCTTTTTCATATAGGGAGAGACATAATGGATGATTGTAAGGATATGATAAAGTGTCCAGTTTCCAATATATGACTGATTGTATAATGGGAGTTAGAGTATAAAGGAATGAATTATGTCATGTGATTCTGTCGGTATATAGTCATTTTAGTCATTTAGATATTTTTGGAATGACTGTATGTATGTATATATTCTCCCTTATTTTCATGCATTTCATTTTTTATATAACACCAGGACCATCATTCTCTATATGACATTGATGTATGTGATTACATGTATATTTAGTTGATTGTTTTTTATTCATCAGTTGTTCAGTTAACTTTATGATTACTCTATAGATTATTATGAATATATTACTATGGTAAACTCTATCACTTAGTGTATAGTTTCCCTAAAATTCTCCCATAGACCCTCAATGCTAGTTGAGAACCACTATTGTATAGGGAGTCAAGCTTGAAGAAATGTTTCTAGTTGAGATTTATTATGTTTGAGTGAACTGAGTCTGTGACAACATATATCCTACCTTTTTTGTATGTCCCTGAGTGAAAAATATTTATGTGTCTATCATCAATATTTGGTTCAATTCATGTATATTTGGTATGTGTCCATGATTACGTAGCATGAAATCCGAATCATTCTATCGTACCTATTTTGATTCACGGAAGCTTCACTTCCGAAAATATTTTACACTGGAAGAAAAATTTCATAGATCTTCCATACCATGAAATGTCCCCTCTATGTAATTTCATTCAATGGAATATCATCATCATGTAATATTCTCATTATGGTAGCCTTGTTAAATGAATCCACCATTCAATGGAAGATTCTTTCTATAGAAGGCCCATATCAGTAAATCTATTTACAATAAAAGCCACTCTCAATGGAATATCATTCACTAATGAGAATTATAATACTTTTATCTTAGAGAATGAAAAAACTCCTCAAATCCTCTACATATTACTTTTTCATTTTCCAATTCAATTAAGGAAATAACATTTTTTATGAGACGTGTAAAAAACACTAAAATAATCATTCAAGATGTGTAAACCAAACTCAATATGATGAATATAAATGGAAAAAATTATTGGGAATTTATTAAAAGCCGCTATTATTATCCTATATAAAAACCATATTGATATTATTTCAAATAAATAAAACTAAATAATGGGATCCACAATATCTCCCATCATATTTATTAAAAAAATATTCAATTTAATATGTCAATATTTCATTCATTACTTTGCTTTATTGTAATTTTTATTCTTTATCTCCACTTCTTTAAAATTAATCATTGTTGATGCTATAGTTTTATCAATTCAAACATGATAAAATTTATATTATGTATTCCATAAAAAAATCAATTGATCTATGATCAGTGTAAAAACAAGACGATTAGATTTTCGTATAAAATATGTCCATTTTCAATTGAACATCACATCATGTGAAATGAGAACTCATAAGAGCATCTTCAACATCTATAATACTAATTTTGGAGGATAAAGAAACTAATTTTTTTAAAAACATATCATACATTACCTCAAAATTAATCACCTACAGTTATGTCAAACAATATGTCAAAATGTGGTACCGTGGTGTATGAATACATAGAAGGTTTAAAATAATTACAAAATACTTTTTTTGAATCATCTTGATTGGTTTTGTGTTCTTATGATGATATAAGGACTAGGAGATTCCGGGTATTCCATTCCATGGTGGTCTATGAAACTAAAAAAAGTTTCCGTGTATCCATTAATAGAATAACATAGACTATACATCTAATGAGCATGATTCCTACTTCAAAACGATTGTTATTCAACAAGAGAGGATACTACCACCCTGTTGATGCTCCTTTCCATTACAGATTCTAAAAAATGAAAAGATAAATACCTTGAACTCAAAGTGATTCATCCATTGAAGAAACATCAAAAATTGACAAGGGCATGAACAAAGGTTCAAATGCACCTGGGTCGCGCAGGTTCCACAAAGGTCAGGAAAGTATACTTGTGTGTCGCCCAATGGTCGCGTAGGTGACTCGCGTTCCCTCTTTGAAATTCGCCCGGGGTCTTCTCCAACCGATAAATACCCCTATGGGGCCCCCATTAAGAGAACGAAAAAAAATTCCAGAGACCCAGACTTGAGCTCCCAGTGCGCTAGTATCTTTTCAAATCCTCTGAACACTTCTAAGGTAATTTCTTACCTAGAATGGAAGATCTAAAGAGTGGGAGTAAGGCCTAAGTGTTGAAACTCATCAACACTTTCCCGCCTAGCTGGACATCCATTAAGGGAAATGGCCACAATTTTGCATCACCTTACCCCTTCAACATAACTTGCACGCCTCTCTTCTGGAAGCCTCTAGGGGTAGTACTAAAGGCTTGAGCCAAACCTCACCCCTGTTCTACCCTAAGGGTTGACCATCGCGCAAGTACCCACATGTCGCGCAGGTATACCTACGTGACCAGGACTTGTGCGCCAACACAATACTTGTGCACCACTCTTTTTTGGGTTCCCTTCTGGCCCATTTCACCCCTCCTATGCCTATGCACCTCTCCTATTCAAGATTCATCCTTCAAACGCCTCTTCAATGCCATTTATGGCATGTTTACATTGTTGGATTCCTTATTCGAAAGGAATTATGTTTAACATCTATCAAAACTTAATGATTTACACATCTTTATGTCACTAAGGATAGATTTTTCATTCATTCAACCCCATTCGTTAAGATGAGAGATTCCTTAACCTGGGCCTCTTTTTCTGGAGTAATCCCTAGTCCAAATTCTCTAAATCTAGGCATCCTCCTCAAGAGTAAGCCCCAAGTCCCCTAATCTGGGCATCCTTTTCAGGAGTAATCCCCAGTCATAAATCCCTTAACCTGGGCTTCCTTTTCAGGAGTAAGCCCGAGTCACAAAGTTCCCAAATATGGGCATCCTCCTCAGGAGTAAGCGCCAACCTTAATTTCTTAAATCTGGGCATCCTCCTCATGAGTAAGCCCCAACCATAATTTCTCAAATATGGGAATCTTTTTCAAGAGTAAGCCCCAGTCATAAAACCCTTAACCTGGGCATCCTCCTCAACAGTAATCCCCAACCATAATTTCTCAAATATGGGCATCCTCCTTATGAGTAATCCCCAAGTCCCTTAATTCTAAAATTCCCTTAACCAGGGCCTCCTCTTCAGGAAGAAGCCCCAGTCTTCAAATCCCTTTAACCTGAACATCCTTTTCAGGAGTAAGACCCAGTCTAAAAGTTCCCAAATATGGGAATTGTTTTTTGGAGTATGCCCCAACCTTAAATCCCTAAATCTGGGAATCCTCTTCACGAGTAAGCCCCAACCATAATTTCTCAAATATGGGCATCCTCCATAGAAGAATGCCCCAAGTCCCAAAATTCTAAAATTCCCTTAACCTGGGCCTCCTCCTCAGGAATAAACCCCAGTCTTCAAATCCATTTAACATTGGCCTCCTTCTCAGAAGTAAGCCCTATTATTAATTTCTCTTAACCAGTCTTAATCTACTTTTTGATCTGGGCTTGCTTCTTAGGAATAAAACTCAATCATAAGTCCCCTCATAATTTGACAATCTTCCTCAGGAGTAATCTCCAAGTTAGAGTATCCAAATCCCCATAAAGTACATATACCTTTATGGACCCTGTTCCCGGACTTCTTATTTGAAATAAGTTCTAATCTCTATCTATTTGGGCAGTCATACATACATAAGCCCCACATCATTTCTTATGATTGCATCTTTCATGGAACAATTGTCTAGTTTTTCCAATACCTCTTGTTTCTCACACCGAGCATGACTCACGTGATCTTAGAGAGTAAAAGTAATTATGAAATCCTTCTTTAAGCCATCAATTATACATAAACATCATACTCCATTACTCTAACTATGTGGGTTCTGATTCCTTTTCTAAATAAATGATCCATAGGTATCCCATCAGTGGGTACGATCCCAACTCTGAAATAATCCATGTCCTTCTGAATAACAATAAACTTCAAGTGCCCCACTGAGTGGCTTTAAAACTAGTATGGTCATCATAATCACCAAGAGAGTTTTATATAATTTATTAAAGGATACCATTGACCAAGAATATTTAACAAATACAGATGATATTCTATTTGTGATAAACCTCGAATACATATGAATAATTCTCTAAATTTTATACAGATCAATCATTGATTGTCAGATCTAAAGGAAATATCATTTTATACTGGGTAATTTAATAAGGATTCATGAACATAACATAAATCTATAAAGAGATTCTGGAGTAGACAATAATTCCCCTAAAAAGGGTGTGATGAGTCTGACCTCACATCCTCTCGACCAATGGAAATTCATAATCCTCATCGGTCCATAACTAATGAGCGCCTACCTTTAAAAAGTAGGTCCAAATGGATATGGAATCATTGGATGTTTCCAGTTCTACGAACAAACCCATTAGAAACCGCTTGGAAAGTTTGAACCTTAAATCAATGAGGTCATTCCCAATTCTAGAGGAAACAAAAAATGGTGAACCTGATGTGAATCCTTAACCAAGTTAAAGTTATGTTTTACCAATTTGTTAGCCCCCTATTTAAACACAATGAGAGGGCCAACAAGACAATAAATAACATATGTTCCTATCCAAAAGTTGTAGTGGACGGACTTATCTTGATTACGTCTGTTATATCAAATAGGCACTCTTTTTGAAGATCATCTGCGTTACAGAAATGTCTTCTCTTAAGTTCACACCCGTGAATACTTCTGATGTGTTTTCCTCTACTGCTACTCCTGCTGGATTGTCATCCACTCTGAGGACGACACAACCTACTCAGCATCTTCAACACTGGGTATCAAATGTGCTGGTTAAGGAGTACCATCAAAATGGTACTATTAAGACTCTAGAGGCTGCTCGACAACCCCTTCAAGTCAATAATTCATCCTGGTCGTCTGGACAATGATGACAAGCGATCAAGAAACAGGTGGTGCCAAACAACGTCTCCTACTGTTTCGGGTCATTATCCCCGGAACACAATCAACATTTACTCCCATATTCTTCGGAGGTGAATGATCATGTCCCTTATGGCCTTAATTAATGGAGAAAGGAGTCTTTTCTGAGGGCTCCCATAAACAATCGCCGCTAGACTCATGCAGATGTGCGCCCTCAACATGATGAGGTTATCGTCTACAGGAATTCGGCTCAAATTCCTCGAACCTGAGTAGGCAAGACGAACCGCCAGAGGTGAAATTCGATCAAAAGTGAGTAGGTTCTCATCTCTTCCATCTCCAGAGAAGTCCACCAACATAAATTGGTGGAAAGAAACGACCATGCAAGTACACCTGTCTATTTTAATTCCACTATCCAGCAGACTCATCTAGCAGTTGCATGCCAATCCCGCTAGGCATTTCCGGTGGAGTAATATAGACAGGAGTATACACCTGTTTATAAATCATCAGCTGGTCAGCAGGCTCATTTGACTCCATAGAATGGATCCCGCCAACCAAATGTGTTGAAAACTGGTAAACAGGCACATACACCTACTTAAACTCATCAATCCTGCCAGCAGCCTCATCTGTCAGTATTGAAGGAAACTCGTCAACCATGTTCTGCAGAGTGCAATCAACAGGCTCATACACCTGCTAGTATTGATCAATCCTACCAACAGTCTCATTTAGTAGTACTTGGAGAAGCCAGTCGGAAAGCTCTGGTGACAAACAGGAGGGAGAATCAACTTTATGCCCCCACACTTGAGTACTGTTAGAATTCACTGACAGGAAAAGGAAGACAGGAGCAGGCACACACACCTACTCCAAGCACGGAAAGGACGTATATCCATGTTCCAACAGCTGAAGTCACCATGCATATTCTATCAATGGTGAAAGAGCATAAGAAAATCCCTGCTCATATTCTGGATGCCTGCCAGGATATTATAACAGCTTCAGCAACATCATAGGGAAAGACACATAAATCAATCCCTACCAGTGGAGTGACACAACAACATTTCACTCTGGAACAGACACACACCTTTGTTCCAGTCCAAGAGGGTTGTGGGGAATACTCCCCCATGTCATACGGAAAACCAAGTTAGGCACATACACCTGATTTGATCATAGATAATCAGCCTAACCAGATCTTTTCTTCTGATCAGGCACATACACCTGCTCATAATAACCACTTTCTCCAACAAGTGGTTCCCATATTTAGTAAGAAGGAATCTATGAAGAAACATTTTTCATCACTGTCACGAAATCAAGGGCCAATTTGTAATATGGCCTTGCGCGATGCTGGAGTTCTTGAATCCCTCGGAACATTATCTGTTGGAATTCAAGATTCTACTCCCTCATTTCCCAATAGTGGGAACATTAATTCTGAAGGACTTCATCATAAAATTCCTCATGAATTCTTTCTTCATGACAGTTTGGTCGATCTTGAAGTTTCATCTTCAGATGAGAACTAGAGGAACCCTTTGTGTGGTTAGAAGACCAAGGAGCAAAATGATTCATCTTTTTCTATAACCCACCATGGTGGTCCTACCCATAATGATGAATTTTGCATTGAAAGTCCTCTCCGTAGTAGTAATTCACATTGACTATAAAATTCTTCAAAAGACAATGCAGTGAAGAGAAATCTCTCTTATCTTGAGTCACTTGAAAATGTGAATCTATTCATGTCTGATGCATTAAAGCTACCAGGTGAAATACTTTATCAATCAGAAGATAGCCTGGGGTATAAGTCATTCTACAAACCACCTATAGGTCACTCATCTCCTAATTTGATCGGTGAATTATCTACCAATATTGTTGAATCTAATTAAGCAAAAATGATGCACCAACTCTAGTCTAATTAGGTAGAAGAATCTTCATTGAATGATAAAGAGGAAATGATGAATATGATAAAACAACTGGCAAAAGGTGAAGTGCTATTTAGGTTTTGGCCTTTGGCCAACTCTCAGTATGATATTCTAGAGATGTTGATGGAAGATGGAATTCATGATATTCATCTCAACATATGGAAAAATCTTTGTAAGTTGAAAAATAATATATTATCTTATGATGAATATGAAAATCATATCAAGGTAATAGAAGGGTTACAATGCCAAATTGACTTGGCATCTCTCTCTATTTCTCATTATCTGAAGGTTGAAAAGAAGCAAAGATCCCTTCAGAATTCTTGCCTTGGCACACTAAGAAGTTTGCGCTAGATAATTACCGATGCCCCATATGGTATTTAAATCAGGGGATGGGGTTTTGATGGAGAACCACATTTCACTGTACTCTCCAGTCAGCAAAGCCCATCGAAAATGGACTAATTCAATTTTATTTCCCATGGTCGGACACAGTCAATTAGATTTGTTTGTAATCAAAGTCTTGCTCAAAAACATGCTACAACTAGTTCTTCTCAAAATCAAGCATACACAGAACAAGTTGTTGAATTACTCCTGCATCAAGCGAACAAGAATATTGAACAGGCCTCTCGTTTGGAGCAAGCACATCATCAAGTGTCAGAACTGTCAGAAATAATCCAATGGTCATTTGAGCCGGGTGACAAAAGGGGATGTAGGTTGATGCATCTAGCTAATTTCCAGACTATAGTCCACAAGATAATGAGAGCATATAAGAATGTCTCAGATATAGCATGTCAAGAACCACCCATCTTCCCAAACTGGGGACTCTTTTAACCCAACCTTCGGAATCAAAAAATAGGATTTGATGAGTTGATTAGGAACAGTATGAATAGCCCCAGTCCACCGGACTGGGGACTTTTCCAAATCCTCAATCTATTCCTCAGAGAAATTCAGTCTTCTCTTGAGTAGGGAAGAATCCCCAAGAGGAATTAAGAGCCAAATTATCAGGTGATTCCCTCCAAATTATTGTTCATCAAGATGTTCCTGAGTGATCAAATCAAAAAAAGGCAATGTAACATCACATACATGGAAGAAGACAATATCGCAGAAATGCTGATAGAAAAAAATGGAATGCATTATTCATCAATTAATGTCATCAATTCTGTTGTTGCTGATCAACTAGATAATACACACTCAGAGGGATCATATAAAGAGGTTCTTGCTCAAGAAGTTATACGCACAGACACAAATGAATAAGGTGTGCGTACATGAAATAAAAGGATTACCCAGAATCTCAGAGTTCCTTCTAGTAAACCACTTCCCCCTCTTGGAAAGGGATCCAACAAGTGGAAATGCAAGAATCAGGTTCCATATCCTTCCTCTAGAGTATGCCAATCGCTCTCACTAGAGAAAAGATTTTCCCAACAGGAGGAAGAAATGAAGGAATTGAGGAGGATGAATGTAGAACTACTTCAGGGTAGCCTACATCCTAAGCGTGCTAGAATCAGTCAGCCATGAGAATTCATTGTGGCTACTAAGATGGATCAAGAATATCCTCCTTTATCAATACACCATCACAGGTGTAATCCTACGGGTCAAGTGCTACCATGAGTTGCAGTTCCAGGTGTAACATCTATCTAAGCTCTAGTTAGTGGACCTCTTCCTGTCCATGATCTACCAGATGTTTCTCAAAAGTTAATAACTACTATTGAGTCATTAACAGCTCAGTTGGAAGCTATGGAGGGAAAGTGTGCTCAAATTCAACAAAAAAATAGAGCTTACCCAGAATGGGTTGATGCAATTCCTCCCCATCAAATTTTTCAAGTACAACATTCCGAATATTTAATGGTTAGAGAGATCTAGAGCAACACTTAACACATTTTGTTTCTTTTTGTGATCATTTGATGGGATCCCCTCATCAACAGGCAACAACCAAGCTCAGGTGTTTTGTACAGTCATTACAAGGGCCTGCCTTTGAGTCGTACAAAAGCTTTCAATCCCGGTCAATTACCGGATGGGAAGATCTCCATCAAAAATTCCTTCTTCAATTCTACTCAATTTTTCCAAAGGAAACAGTTTTTAATTTTAAAAACTATAAGAAAATATAAAATGAAAGGGTTTCAGATTTTATTTATTACTGGAAGGGATTGGCATATTCTTTGATCTTAGCCCTCCCTCAAGAAGAATTTTTCCCAATCTTTGTGGAAAATCTGTGTGATGATTTATGCACGTCGTTGATCCCTATGAAATACACATGAGTGTTTCGAGACCTTACTTCAATCGCTCAATAGATTGAAGATTCTCTTATGAAGACTAAGCAAAAAACGCATGTAATTCCATCAGCTCTAGGAAGGAGAATGGGTACAGTAGAGACTGCTACAGTTATGCTTAAACAAGCACCTATACCTTCTTCTAATTAAAAACCATTATCTTCCTGAAGGGACCCACATCCTGAGCTTCAGCAATATAGGGTGTTTCATCAAGATGATCGAAGAGATCAGAGACAAAAACAAATTGCGGGTTAGAAATGAAAATTTTACTCATTCCGAAATGGAAAAGTTCCTGGCTACTTAATTTCGTCTATAGAAAATAATTTGGTTAAATTGACAGGGACCAAAAGGCCGAACAAGGAAGGAGATGAAGACCGTCCCAACTATTTCCCATTTCATCTGATGTTGGGGCATCCCATTCCAGAGTGTTTTTTCTTCAAGGACCTCCTGCAAAAAATGGTTGACTCGGGACAAGTCAAATTGAAATGTTCTTCAGCTTAGGTAGCATGTGTTACTGCTACATATCCATGGGAGGATGTCGAGTACCAAGAAGTCAAGAAACAAATGCACAAAAATATGATAATTGGATGCTCAAAAAAATGATCAAACGAACTCATGCTATTTTGCGAACACAATTGAAGAAACCAATTGTGACTTCTGATATGAATGCCACAACAAATCCCCCTTCATGAAAGGAAAAAACCTCTATGAAATGGCATGATTCAATGAAAGAAGAAGAATTAGAAGAAGATGAGTATGTGTCAAAGCCCAAGTTGTCATAGACTCTAGCAGATTTTATGCCATCTAATTCAAAGAAACATGCACCGTCCCACCAAATGGAACAACCTAAATTGGCTAGTCAGGCAGAGACTTCATCAGATGATGATTTATTCTTAAATTCTGTTAATATGATTCACTTAACAAATCGTTATTCCAATCGTAGTTTCGATTTCGATGAGCCTAAATTCCCTATATCAAATAGAGGAATTAGAGGAAGTTCCCGAGGTCTGGGAAACAGGGGAAGGAGTGGATCTTTAAGAGGCCTTTATTCCAATTATACCCCCTACTACAACTGTGTATGCAGCAGAAACTCGTGGCAGAGCCCTTCAACTAGCTCAAAAAGAACATGAAAGTTCTTCCTCATAAGGAAGATTCATTCCTGGAACTGTTATTTTGGAGGATCAGTTGCAAGTTACACCTTCTTACTCTCAGCTAGGAAATATACCTAATCGGTCTAATCTTCAAAATACAAGAGTATTACCAACTCCTACCCCGATACAAGATGCATCAACTACCAAAGCATCAACTTCCAAGGAACCTGCTAAAACACGTGTTCCTATTGGGAAACACAGACATTTGGATCAAAATTATGATGTATTGAAACACCTGGCCCATGTACTTGACAAGTTATCAATTCTGGATGCTTTGAAGCTGTCAAAGGATCTTCGGGAGGCACTCATCGAGGCATTGTCAAGTCCTTAGGAGATTGAAACTAAAATTTCTGTAGTTGAAGCCTACCATGTAGAGAATAATCCGGCGGAATTCCATGAAGTGATATTTTTCACAGATGAAGATGAGGATGATGTCGTACATTGAAATATTATAACTTTGTATTTATTTGGATGTTTCAATGGTGTAGACATCCGAAGAGAATTCATTGATAATGGTTCAAGAGTCAACCTCATCCCCATTCGTACACTTCATCAATTGGGCCCTACGGAATCTGATTTATCTTCTTCTACTACGATGTTACAAGGATATGATAAAAATGAACAAGAACCACTAGGCGAGATTACACTCAGAATTCAGTTTGGATATCTTGTATCCAATTCAAATTTCATGGTTGTCGATCAAGACTTAGCTTTCAACATCTTTCTTGGAAGACCTTGGCTACATCAACATGTGGCTATGCCTTCATAATATCATCAATGTCTCAAATATTGTTTCAATAGTAAAATTGGGACATTGTATTGTGATAAGTCCCCATTACAAACATGTTAATCTCAATACATTGAGGTGGAATTCAATCACATGAAGGGTAAAGAGAAATCCACAACAAGGGAGATTACCAAAGTTAATACTTCATATGGTTTGGAAAAAAATCTAGTAAACCCATTTACACATGGGAGTATAGGTTAAGTGTTTCCAATCAGTCAAATTAACAAAATAAAACTAAATGAAAATAATCTTATGGAAGATTCCATAAAGTCAATTATGACAATCAAGCCAAACAGCATGGGAGAAATTAGTGATTCACCAAGCAATGATGAAAGCTCAAATGGGGATGTCTTCATTTCGTCCGCTGAAATTCATCAAGTCTATAATTATCCAACAAAGCTATAAGTATTTATAGAAATTCCAGTGGTAAACGATGATGTTGATTCTCAATCCACCATCTCCTCTTTAATACTCAAGGAAGACCCTTCATCATCAATCGGGTTAGAAATGGAAGATTCTACTTCAAGATGTTTAAATTTTATCATCTCTTCTGATCATGAAAATTCAAATTCATAATCTGTAATGCAAGTAGAAGAAGAATAAATAACACATGTTGAAGAAGAAGAAGAGGAAGATCTCAGGGATGCTCTTCCAGCATTTGAAGAGGGTATCTGTACCACCATGGATGAAAATAGAGAAATAAATCTGTGTAAAAAAGAAGATCCACGCCCCACTTTAATTAGTATGGCCATGAATCTTGAGGAGCAAGAGATGTATGTTTAAATTTTAAAGAAAAATCGATATATATTTGAATGGAAATACACTGAGATTCCAGACCATGACCTTGATGATGCCACTCATTATTTGGGTTTTCTAGAAGAACAATGAGGATTTAAGTAAGCTACTGGAAGATCACACCCAACTTATGCTTCCATAATTGAAGCTGATGTGGATAATCATATCAAATCTAACTTCATCACAGAAGTTCAATATCCCAAATGGTTGGATAATATTGTCCCTTTGAAGGATAAGAACTGAAAAATTAGAGTTTGCATCGATTTCAGAGATCTTAATCGGCATTGTCCTAAGGATGATTTTCCAATTCCGATCACATAACTGTTAATTGATGCAACAACTTGATATGAAGCACTTTCCTTCATGGATGGATATTTTGGGTATAACCAAATCCGAATGGCTTCTGAAGATGGAGAATCTACAGCTTTCAGATCCCCTTAGGGTGTATTCTACTATCGGGTAATGCCTTTTGGCCTAAAGAATGCAGGCGCAACATATCAGTGTTCCATGCATCGTATCTTCAAACCATTTTTAGGAATATTTGTTGAATGGTATGTGGACGATTTGGTGGTTAAATCCAAACAATGTTCTAATCACATGTCTAATTTGGAATTCATATTCCCCAAGATTCGTCAACATAATTTGAAGATGAACCCCATAAAATGTGCTTTTGGGGTAACCTCAAAATAATTTCTCAGCTTTGTTGTACGCCATCGTGGTATCGAAGTCGATCCTGAGAAGACATAGTCAATCCTTGGTATGTCACCTCTTCAAAATTTGAACGATTTAGGAGGACTTCAAGGAAACATAGCCTATGTTCGGTGTTTCATCTCCAATTTAGCTGACAAAATCTCACCCTTCACCAAATTTATGAAGAAAGGAGTTACTTACCAGTGGATTGAAGAATGTCAAGAGGCATTAGACATTCTCAAGAAGTATCTCTTGTGTCCACTGGTATTAATGACACATGTTGAAGGAAGGAAAATTATCCTTTATGTGACAGCCTTAGAGCGATCATTGGTTCCCTTTCTTGCTCAGAAGAATGACGATGGAAATGAAAACAGCCTTTACTGTCTCAGTCGGACTATGCTTGAAGTAGAAACCCGATATTAAATTATTGAGAAGTGCTTCCTAGCATTAATCATTACATTTCAGAAGTTGTGCCACTACCTGCAACAGCACAAGGTTCAATTGGTATCTTGGAATAACCCGATCAAATTCATCCATTGACATCAAGTGCTTACAGGATGTCCAGCAAGACGGTTAGTTATTTTACAGAAATTTGACTTTCAGTATGTGTCTCAAAGGGATATAAAAGGCCAAGATCTAGCTTATTACCTTTCTGAACAACCTTCAATAGAAGATACATCTTCAGATATTGATCTTCCTGATGATTAAGTATTATTTGTTCAAGATAGTCTTCAGACATGGGAAATGTACATTGATGGTTTTTTTAGAAGTCAAACAGGATAGAAAATGGAAAGTCCTAAATTTAATAATTTTGGCTTAGGAATTGTGCTCATTTGTCCATAAAAGGCAATGTTACCTTATTCCGTTTCATTATTGGGAGGCGGTAAAACTAATGAAGTTGAATACAAAGATCACATCCAGGTTTTGAATTGGCACTTCAAGCACAAGTAAATCACATAAAAGTGAAAGGTGATTCAGACCTGGTAATCAAACAAGTCAATGGGGATTATGCAATCAAAAAAGAAGAGATAAACCCTTTTTATTATTATGTTAGAGAGTTAATGGAAGAATTATCATCAGAACCGAAATTTTCTTATGTCTCTCGTTCACAAAATGCTCAAGATGATGCACTGGATAATATAGCCATAGTTCTGGCACATCCAAATCGGGACAAGACAACCATCAGTATTGCACACTGTCGTACAGTTTCACCTTATGTTCAAATAAAAATAGAGGAAATCAACTAAATTATTCCCATTCCTAAACCATATGGTCATACTATAGGACGGTTGACACCTATCAGGGAACACCTTCAAAATGGAACACTTCCACTTGATAGATCCATGAAAGAACAAATCCAGCAACGTGTATAAGGCCCCGACCTTAAACCTTACTTAATATTGAATTAAATGAATAATTCTTGTTGAGGATCTTTTCATCTTTAGAGTTTTAGTGAATTAGAACATAACTATTACATCTCAAAAGATTACAAAGTAGTCACTTCTACTAAGTTTCCATAAATAAATAAAAAACTCTTAAAAGAAACATTTCTAGTTCCATGTTTTATATAGCATGACATTCCATTGATCCCATCCTTGACCTTATTACACATTAAGTCCTGTGAAAAACATTTCAAAAAAACTTGGGGTGAGCATAAAAAGCTCAGTAAGCGATACACAAAGAATGAAAACTGTTAGTTTTTCAAAATCAAGTAAACCATGTATACTCTATCAAAGTAATACCTTCACCATCATGAAGTTGTAAAAACTCTTCACTGAATAAAGTATCATTACATACCTTTTTGTAACCAAAGGATTACCATAAAATCCATAAAAAGAACACATAACATTTATAAAGGTAACTTGGGACATAAACATACTTAAGTGGAATAACCATATGGTCCACTTCCACACATATCACTTAATGGAATAGCCATACAGACAATTTCCATACATACTTAATGGAATAGCCATACGGCCGACTTCCATACCCAATGCATTGGAGGTTATAACGTAACCACCCGTCCTGTTATTCACGGCACCACCCGTCATATGGTTTATAACGTAACCACCCGTTAAAATGTCCAAGTACCAATATAAAATCATAAAACATAAAACCAATATAAAGGAATGATAAAATTTCCACATTTCAATCACAATATATCATAAATATATTGACATAATAGAATCCTTTTTCAAAACCATTTTCAATACCAAAATTCATAAAAGAGTATATGGTATTTATTTTATTCTAAAAATATTACGGCTTGTTGAGAAAGCCAAAGACCAAATAATACTCGCGGCGGCGGAAAAGGTCGTTGTCACCGCGTACGTTAAAAAAACATTCCTTTTTGTCGTTTAGTAAAACGCTTCGTAGAAAAATATTCATTTTGTATAAAAGTAAAATTCAAAGGGGTTTATACACCGTATAAAAGAAAGTTGTGTATAAAACGAAATATGCCTCAATGAAAGGAGATTGAGACGAAGTCCCTTACCTCGGGTCCGACTTGACTCGATCGTTCTTTAACGTCCTGAATAATAAACTTGAGTTAATTTATAGTTGATTAAGAACCTTTTTAAAGTTCATTATTCCTTTTATATCACTTATTTCCATGTTATAAACATTATGTAACCATTTTTGTTAATAATGTTTGTTTTGTCAATATTTGGTTCTTAAGTCGAAAGTGGACTTCTTACAATTACATGTTGTTCGTGTGGTCAAAGGTTCTTTATATCCAGAATGAAATTCCCGATTTGGATATAATATGTATCATATATATCCAACATATACATGTATTTATAATATTACATAATCATTTATAGGTAAGAAGTGAAATGCACCATTCATGGAGACGGTAAGCCGTACGTATGCATGAACGCTACTTTCATTTCTATCTCATACATTAATGGAAAGAAATAATAATGGTATAGAGGTATATTATAATTCCAGTATAACATCTTATATAATAACTTTAAATACATCCTTTACACGTCCCACATATGGCATTAACGAATCACATCACTTTGAGTGGGCGGTAGTCCGCACTTCCTTAAATGAAGATATCGTCTTTACCCATAATGGAAACCATAATGGTATGCCCAAAATGAAAAAAAACAGAAGCGTAAGAAAACATAAACATATCATATATCATATATAAAAATAGTGACATCATAATGGACACCTTTGAAGGTGTTAAATGAGTATTGAACAATCATCGTTTCGGGAGGCAGAATTTCGCCATCCACGGAAACCGTATGTTCATTAACCATTTGATGTAGTTTTGTGAGAGGGTAGCTCGAATAAATCTTATAAAAACATCGTATTATATTTAATATACTGGTGTTGTTACAAAATAAGTAAATAAAAAGAGTTTAGGGGGTTGGAGAAACAAAATAAAACAAATGTACATGAGAGAATGAATTACCTTTAAAAGTGTAACTCCTTTTGATTTGAGCCTAAAGGATTCCTTTGAAAGGATTTTTCCCAAAGGGAATCCTCTAGGATGAGGATAGGGATGTGTAGAGAGTAAATGGGAATGGATTGGCCGAGCCAAAGGCTTTAGGAGTGTGTGAAATGAGGTAGAGGTGGGGGCCTTTTATAAGAGGAGAGGAGGGGCACTTTTGGAAAGTAAAGAAACATTACTTTATTTGAAAATGTTTTTCTGTTTTAAAAGGTCCCACATTGATAGAATTCGTGGATAAGGTGATAAGGGTTCTAAATCCACTCATCCAATTGGTTTTGGACATGTTTAGTTCATATAGTTTACATTATCTTTCCATTTTATTTAAATCGTCAAATAATGAGGTCATCGCTGCATCATCATGATGTCATAAATACATTAATTTATTTAATGTATAAAAATTATAAAAAAAATACTATGATGTAGGAAATCGTTTTAGCATTCCAATTACTATTTATAATCAAAAATCTGATCTTTATAACCCCATGTAAAAATTGTTTTTGTAAAACATATTATGTTTGTGTCATTTTTACTTTTACATTAAATAAAAAGTTATTTATGTCATTTCCCAACCAAAGTGTCTCCATGGGGTCCCCATGTTGACCCATGGCTTTTCTTGGTCTCCCATGACACAACCAATGAGGGTAGGACATGTGTCAAGTTCATTTCATATTATTAAAACATTATTTTTACCTTAAACTACACTAATTACCACTAATCGCGATTAAGAACTTAATAAGTTACTATTCACCAAAAAATTATTATAACCTCATTGAACCACATTTTACTTCTTAATGACAACCATGTATGTCGGATTTTTGAAATTCAAAACACAATGATGGAAAAATTTCATTTAAATGGATAATCAGTCTTTATAAGTACCACTTAGTGGTTTCACTATTCATCAAAAATTGAAGTTTTTCAGAAAATTACCAAAAAATCATCCTAAGCTATATTTAATATTACGAATTCAAAAATGAAGTCTATTTTACAAAATTCAAAACATATAAGTCACATTAATTAATTTAATAATTAATTCCCGCTTTCAGAGCTAATAACGTGTTTTTATGAAACAATAAGTATCAAAAGATTGAAACTAGTTTATGTCCGATTTCAAAGTGAAATTAATTCCAACGACCACTATTGGATTCAATGGTAAAAATATTTTCTAATTTCACTTTAATACCAATTCAAAAGATAATCTAATCATATAAATAAATTAGATTAAAAATAGGTTTTGAATTAAAATACAACATTTTACACTATTCATTAAAAAAATGAACATTATCAGAAAGGTACCAAAAATTTACACAAAGTAAATTTTGATGTCCCGATTCTAAAGAAGAGTTATATTTGGTCCAATAGAATTTATAAGATCGATCAAAACTATATTTAATGACGGTTCTCCATCAAAAGGTGATAAGTGGACCTTTCGTGAAAATTAGGGTATAAATGCCTAAAATTGAACTCTTTCCGTATTTTAAGCCTTTATCTTTTATTGGGTAAATGTAAAAACATTTAAAAACATATATAATCATATTTTAGTTATTTCTATCCATTCCCGCCAGTACAACGACTACTTTTTAACTAACATTTAAACTAATGTTATTTTATTACTTGTGTGCAACGTAAGTTTTCAAAGAAACTCATCGTTGCGTACCGAGTACGCTATCGAACGTAGAAACCCATTTTAATTAAAATTAATATTTAATTCGTAAATATTAATAAATATGAAAATTATTTATTCTTTATTTACCTAGGATGTTACATCCTTCCCCCCTTTTGGGAATTGCGTCCTCGTAATTTTATTCACTTATCAAAATAAGTGGGGGTATTTATCCCTCATAACATTTTCAGATTCCCACGTTGCCTCTTCAATCACATGGTTTTTCCACAAAACCTTTACCTAATGAATCACCTTATTACGTAACACTTGCTCCCTGTGGTCAAGAATCTGGACCGGTTGTTCCTCATAAGATAGGTTCTCTTCCAGCTGAACTACCTCTGGACTCAAAACATTAGATGGATCTGGCATATACTTTCTCAACATCGAAACGTGAAAAACATTGTGTACCTGAGATAAAATCGGAGGTAAAGCCACTCGGTATGCAACTCATCCAACTTTCTCCAGAATTTCGTATGGTCCAATGAACCTTGGACTTAGCTTTCCTTTCTTACCAAATCTCATCACACTTTTCCAAGGAGAAACATTGATAAAAACATGATCACCTACCTCGAAAGATAGATCCTTCCTCCGGTTATCCGCAAAACTCTTCTGCCTGCACTAAGCTATTCTCATGTGCTTCTGAATCAATACAACTTTTTCTGCCATCTCTTCTACCAATTCTAGTCCCATCAACTTCCTTTCACCCACTTCATTCCAAAATACTGGAGTTCGACACCACTTCCCATATAATGCCTCAAATGGTGCCATCTGTATACTGGAATGAAAACTGTTATTATAAGAAAACTCAACCAAAGAAAGATGTTGGTCCCAACTTCCCTGATAATCCATAGAACAAGCTCGTAGCATATCCTCCGATGTCTGTATTGTTCATTCTGACTGCCCATCTGATTGAGGATGAAAAGCTGTACTAAAATTTAATTCAGTACCCAACGACTTCTGAAGGCCTTTCCAAAAGTTAGAAGTAAACCTGGGATCACGATCCGATACAACGGAGAGAGAACTCCATGTAACCTGACTATCTCTTTAATATACAAACGGGAAAGTTGATCTAGATAGAAAGTATCTCGTATAGCAAGGAAATGAGAAGATTTGGTCAAGCGATCAACAATAACCCAGATTGAATTATTACCTCGAGATGTCTTCGGTAATCCAACAACAAAGTCCATGGATATATTCTCCCATTTCCACTCTGGCACTGGTAAAGGCTGAAGCATCCCTTTCGGTAACTGCCGCTCTTCTTTAACCTGCTGACAAGTCAAACACTTCACAGTAAAATCAGCAATATCTCTTTTCATTCCATCCCACCAGTAATACTCCCGCAGATCTCTATACATCTTAATACTGCCCGAATGAACTGGAAACAGAGAACTATGATCGTCACATAATCTCTTTTCAACTGTGAATCACAAGGCACACACAATCTCTTCCCAAACTCAAAACACAGACACAAACTTATCCAAGAACTCATAGAAAATTTTATTCATAAGGTCCATGAATACAGCAGGTGCATTGGTTAACCCAAAAGGCATAACTACAAATTCATAATGGCCATATCTAGTACGGAACGTAGTCATCGGAACGTCTGCTTCTTTTACTTTCAACTGATGGTACCCTAACCTCAAGTCAATCTTCGAAAAATACTGAGCTCCCTGGAGCTGATACCACTTCATTCGATGGCCCAACATCTACTGAAGTTGTTGCAAAGGATTTCACCACCCCTTTCTGCTTGTAGTCTGGCTGCATTCCCCCTGTTGAGTTCTTCGTTGGACACTCATTTGCATAATTACCCATTTCATTACACTTAAAACATCTTACCATTGGCTTTTCATTTCCTGCTTGATCATCTTCCTTACAGTTACGAGCAATATGACCAGACTTACCACACCAAAAGCACTAACCAGACTTGGATAAACATTCTCTAGGATGCATTTTACCACACTTCTCACAGGATGGATATTTGGTTTTCTTACCTCCTTGCTTCTTTGATGAATTCTTCCCCTTTGCCTGCCAACTAGACGTCTTATTCTGTTGTTTGTCATAGAACACCTGATCCTCAGCAAACTCCATTTCCACCTTCTCCGCACATCGAACAAGTTTTTCATAACTTTTGAACTCACGAGAAGCTAAATCCCTTCAATACTTTGGCTTTAACCCTGAGTAAAAACGGTTTATTTTACTATCAAGATATCGTATGATGTTTGGAGCATACCTTGCCAATTGAGTGAACTTTTCTTCATAAGCAGCCACTGAATCATCCTCCTGCCTCAAATCTAGGAACTGTTTTTCCATCCTAAGACGAACCACCTTAGGATAATATTTCTCAAGAAACATACCTTTGAATTCGTCCCAGTGAAGATCCTCAATCTCATCACTATCCCTTATTTTTTTCACCATCGACCACCACTGATCAGCTTCACCTTCAAAACGGTAAACAGCAAGACTAACCTTTTGATGTTCTGAACACCCCATGACATCAAAAATCTTCTCCAGTGCTTTATTCCACCCTTCAGCTTGCACAAGGTCAGATGATCCTCTGAATGATGGGGGATGTTGCCTCATGAAATGTTCCACCACTGACATGTTCCTCTGCGGTTGATCTGGCTGATCTTGTGCATGGATACCACCACCATTTATAGCCTGAGTCAACTATTCCATCACTGCAACAAACTGTTCAGTTCCGATTCCAACCATCTCAGTTTGCTGATTTTGAAGGTTATCTTCCTCCTGATGTCGTCCCAACATAGCTGCTTTGTTTCCTCTGCGGAAAACCATTCTGAACACAGAAATATCTTAGGCGAAGCAACATGGTAATCCGTAAATGCTATATCATTTCAATCATATTATAATTTAACACTTTTTTAACTCCTAAAGTTGTCTAAACCGACCTTTGATACCAACTATAAGGCCCCGGCCTTAAACCTTACTTAATATTGAATTAAATGAATAATTCTCGTTGAGGATCTTTTCATGTTTAGAGTTTTAGAGAATTAGAACATAACTATTACATCTCAAAAGATTAAAAAGTAGTCACTTATACTAAGTTTCCATAAATAAATAAAAAACTCATAAAAGAAACATGTCTAGTTCCATGTTTTATATAGCATGACATTCACTTAATCCCATCCTTGACCTTATTCCACATTAAGTCATGTGAAAAACATTTCAAAAAAACTTGGGGTGAGCATAAAAAGCTCAGTAAGGGATACACAAAGAATGAAAACTGTTAGTTTTTCAAAATCAAGTAAACCATGTATACTCTATCAACGTAATACCTTCACCTTCAAGAAGTTGTAAAAACTCTTCACCGAATAAAGTATCATTACATACCTTTTTGTAACCAAAGGATTACCATAAAATCCATAAAAATAACGCATAACATTTATAAAATTAACTTGGGACATAAACATACTTAAGTGGAATAACCATACGGTCCACTTCCACACATATCACTTAATGGAATAGCCATACGACCAATTTCCATACATACTTAATGGAATAGCCATGCGGCCGACTTCCATACCGAATGCATTGGAGGTTATAACGTAACCACCCGTCCTGGTATTCACGGAACCACCCGTCATATGGTTTATAATGTAACCACCCGTTAAAATGTCCAAGTACCAATATAAAATCATAAAACATAAAACCAATATAAAGGAATAATAAAATTTCCACATTTCAGTCACAATATATCATAAATATATTGACATAATAGAATCCTTTTTCAAAACCATTTTCAATACCAAAATACATAAAAGAGTATATGGTATTTATTTTATTCTAAAAACATTACGGCTTGTTGAGAAAGCCAAAGACCAAATAATACTCGCGGCGACGGAAAAGGTCGTTGTCAACGCGTACGTTAAAAAAACATTCCTATTTGTCGTTTAGTAAAATGCTTCGTAGAAAAATATTCCTTTTGTATAAAAGTAAAATTCAAAGGGGTTTATACACCGTATAAAAGAAAGTTGTGTATAAAACTAAATATGCCTCAATGAAAGGAGATTGAGACGAAGTCCCTTACCTCGTGTCGGACTTGACTCGATCGTTCTTTAACGTCCTGAATAATAAACTTGAGTTAATTTATACTTGATTAAGAACCTTTTTAAAGTTCATTATTCCTTTTATATCACTTATTTCCATGTTATAAACATTATGTAACCATTTAAGTTAATAATGTTTGTTTTGTCAATATTTGGTTCTTAAGTCGAAAGTGGACTTCTTACAATTACATGTTGTTCGTGTGGTCAAAGGTTCTTTATATCTAGAATGAAATTCCCGATTTGGATATAATATTTATCATATATATCCAACATATAGATGTATTTATAATATTACAAAATCATTTATAGGTAAGAAATGAAATGCACCGTTCATGGAGACGGTAAGCCGTACGTACCCATGAACGCTACTTTCATTTCTATCTCATACTTTAATGGAAATAAATAATAATGGTATAGAGTTATATTATAATTCCAGTATAACATCATATATAATAACTTTAAATCCATCCTTTACACGTCCCACATATGGAATTAACGAATCACATCACTTTGAGGGGGCGGTAGTCCGCACTTCCTTAAATGAAGATATCGTGTTTACCCATAATGGAAACCATAATGGTGTGACCAAAATGAAAAAAAAGAAGCTTAAGGAAAACATAAACATATCACATATCATATATAAAAATATTTACATCATAATGGCCACCTTTTAAGGTGTTAAATGAGTATTGAACAATCATCATTCCGGGAGGCAGAATTTCTCCATCCACGGAAACCGTATGTTCTTTAACCATTTGATGTAGTTGTGTGAGAGGGTAGCTCGAATAAATCTTATAACAACATCCTATTATATTTAAGATATTGTTTTTGTTACAAAATAAGTAAATAAAAAGAGTTTAGGGGGTTGGAGAAACAAAATAAAACAAATGAACATTAGAGAATGAATTACCTTTAAAAGTGTAACTCCTTTTGATTTGAGCCTAAAGGCTTCCTTTGAAAGGATTATTCCCAAAGGGAATCCTCTAGGATGTGGATAGGGATGTGGAGAGAGTAAATGGGAAGGGGTTGGCCGAGCCAAAGGCTTGAGGAGTGTGTGAAATGAGGTAGAGGTGGGGGCGTTTTATAAGAGGAGAGGAGGGGCACTTTTGGAATGTAAAGAATCATTACTTTATTTGAAAATGTGTTTCAGTTTTAAAAGGTCCCAAATTGATAGAATTCGTGGATAAGGTGATAAGGGTTCTAAATCAACTCATCTAATTGGTTTTGGACATGTGTAGTTCATATATTTTACATTATCTTTACATTTTATTTAAATCGTCAAATAATGAGGACATCGCTGCATCATCATGATGTCATAAATAATTTAATTTATTTAATTTCTAAAAATTATAAAAAAAATACTATGATTTAGGAAATCGTTTTAGTTTTCCAATGGTTATTTATAATCAAAAATGTGATCTTTATAACCCCATGTAAAAATTGTTTTTGTAAAACATATTAAGTTTGTGTCATTTTTACTTTTAACTTAACTAAAAAGTTATTTATGTCATTTCCCAACCAAAGTGTCTCCATGGGGTCCCCAAGTTGACTCATGGCTTGTCTTGGTCGGCCATGACACAACCAATGAGGTTAGGACATGTGTCAAGTTCATTTCATATTATTAAAACATTATTTTTACCTTAAACTAAACTAATTACCACTAATCGCGATTAAGAACTTAATAAGTTACTATTCACCAAAAAATTATTATAACCTCATTGAACCACATTTTACTTCTTAATTACAACCATGTATGTCGGAGTTTTGAAATTAAAAACACAATGATGGCAAAATTTCATTTAAACGGAAAATCAGTCTTTATAAGTACCACTTAGTGGTTTAACTATTCATCAAAAATTGAAGTTTTTCAGAAAATTACCTAAAATTCACCCTAAGCTATATTTGATATTACGAATTCAAAAATGAAGTATATTTTACAAAATTCAAAACATATAAGTCACATTAATTAATTTAATAATTAATTCCCGCTGTCAGAGCAAATAACGTGTTTTTATGAAACAATAAGTATCAAAAGATAGACACTAGTTTAAGTCCGATTTCAAAGTGAAATTAATTCCAACGACCACTATTGGATTTAATGGTAAAAATATTTTCTAATTTCACTTTAAAACCAATTCAAAAGATAATCTGATCATATAAATAAATTAGATTAAAAAGAGGTTTTGAATTAAAATACAACATTTTACACTATTCAATAAAAAAATGAACTTTATCAGAAAGGTACCAAAAATTTACACAAAGTAAATTTTGATGTCCCGATTCTAAAGAAGAGTTATATTTGGTCCAATAGAATTTATAAGATCGATCAAAACTATATTTAATGACGGTTCTCCGTCAAAAGGTGATAAGTGGACCTTTCGTGAAAATTAGGGTATAAATGCCTAAAATTGAACTCTTTCCGTATTTTAAGCCTTTATCTTTTATTGGGTAAATGTAAAAACATTTAAAAACATATATAATCATATTCTAGTTATTTCTATCCATTCTAGCTAGTACAACGGCTACTTGTTAACTAAAATTTAAAATAATGTTATTTTATTACTTGTGTACAACGTAAGTTTTCAAAGAAACTCATTGTTGTGTACCGAGTACGCTGTCGAACGTAGAAACCCATTTTAATTAAAATTAATATTTAATTCATAAATATTAATAAATATGAAAATTGTTTATTCTTTATTTACCTTGGATGTTACAATGTGTGGTCATTTTTAATCATTATGACATCCTAGATCACCTAGAGAATGTTCTCTACAAGAATGGTTTTGATGGAGTTCTCTTCAGATGCATTGATGTTGAAGAGACAATGCCTGTCATTAAAGAAGTACATGCAGAAGACTATGGTGTCCACCAGTCAGGATATAGACTGTATGATCAAATTTGAAGGCTTGGATACTTTTGGCCTTCAATGATACAAGATTTTGTGGATTTCACAAAGAAGTGTCATTAATTATAAGTATATTCCAATTTCATTAATCATTCCCCAGAGTTTCTTCATACAGCTAAATACTTGTGGCCACTTGCCACATGGGGAATGGATGTGGTAGGACTTATCCTTCAGCTACAGCCAAGTGGTTTAATTATATTCTTACTGTAACTGAATTCTTTTCCAAATGGGCAGAGGCAATACATCTCAAAGATGTTAGTTCTAAAAGCATTGTTAGCTTCATTATGTCTAACATCATTACCAGATTTGGTGTCCCTCATACCATATTGATAGACAATGGAACCAACTTATGTTCATCCGAGGTGAGGAAGTTGTATCAAGAATACAACATCAAATACAATATTTCATCTCTGTATAATACAGTGGCCAATGGCCAGAGAGAAGCCTTCAACAAGACTCTTTCAAATATACTTCAAAATATGGTGGTTAATGTTAAGAAATATTGGTCTGACAAACTCTTTCATGTTTTATGGGCATATCGGACCACCGCCCGCACTACAACGCGGTCAACTCCATATTCACTGTTATATGGACCGGAATCAGTCTTTCCCATTGAAATTCAATTACCTTCGCTCAGAGTACCCATTTGTGATCATTCATCTACATATGAACAATCTCAAAAGATATTGGATTAATTGGAACAATTATATGAGAAAAGATGGTGCACCTTGCACCACTTGGAAGTCTATCAGAATCGAATAGCACAAGCCTTCAACAAAAAAGATCGTCTTCGTTAATTCGTTCATGGATAATTAGTATTGGCTCTCAGAACTCCAATGATACCAGGAAAGAAACCTTCCAAGCTTAAACCAAAATAGGAAGGACCTTATTCAATACATATGGTCAACTCAATGGATCTTATTCTTTAATCTCAATGGATGGAGAACTCATCACTACTCCGACCAATGCCATATTTTGGAAGAAATATTTTGTATAAACACAAAATACATCAGTTATGGTCCATTAATATGATATTAAACTATTTTCACTTTCGCCCAATACAACGTTAGACTATGTCCCCTTCAATGGTCCATGCATATGACCATAAAATATTTGCATGCTTCATGTTCAGCAAGACGTTAAACTGCACCATCTATGGTCCATTAATATGACCTTAAACTATTTTCACTTTCGTTCAACATGACGTTAAACAATTTCCACTTCCTTGGTCCATGCATCTGACCTTAAACTATTTGTATTAATTTCATCCCACACTACGTTAAACTATGACGTCCTAGCTACATGACGCTAAACTGTATAGAAGTCCCTTACGTCCAGCAAGATGTTAAACTGCACCATTACGGTCCATGCATATGGCCTTAACCTATTTTCATCCCTCTCATCCAACATGATACTAAATTGTATCGTCCCTAATACGTCCAACATGATGTTAAACTATGTCCTCTCTTGTCCTTACTTCATGACATTAAACCGCACAGTCCCCTTTCGTCCAACATGACATTTAACTATATTTTCCCCATCGTCATAGCTACTGGATGCTAAACTATATATCACCCTAATTGTCCATCATGACATTAAACTGTGTCCCATTAATATGTCCTACATGACATTAAACAGTATTTTTTCCCTGCTACATTACAGTAAACTGTGTAGCACCAATAGTCCTAACTACAAGATGTTAAACTATATAGTCCCTTCATATGTCCTAAATGACATTAATCTATGCATCGTTAGGGTTGTCTCTAACTCTTGTTTCTCACACTGAGTATGACTCATGTGAGCTGAGAGTAAACATCTACCAAAACACCCTCTCTGGGATGCTGACCATATGTATGTCCCAAAAACATTTTTTAGGTCGTTTTCCCCAAGAACAACTTAATCACTAATTCATTATTTAATTTAACTACAAGGACTTTGATCCTCGCCTTCTAGGCTGGGTACATAAGCATCCTCTTAAGGTTCATGCCCAAAACAAACCTCTTTATGTTGGTTCACCTTTGTCTTTTCTATATATTGTTAAATTGTACAACATTTTTTGTCATGTATGACAATAAACTACAATATTCTTAGATACCCTCAACTAATATGGAATAATTATTTAAATTGATTTTCAATCAGGTTATATTCGAAAGACTACATGCATACATGGAAATTCCTATGCCCTTTATCCTGGGTCAAACCATCATTGCACTAAAGTCCCCTTTTCACCCTTCACATGTACAAACCAAATCTGTACAGAGGGTATTTATAAAACTTTAGGGGCATGATTCCCATCCTTATAGAATACGTAGGAACGTTCAAGTGTCCCTCGAATACATCCCCAAGTCTTTGGGCCTAACCCCAAATTCCACTTTGAGTCCCCTGGCTGAAAAGTACCCTAAAAACACACACTGGGTATTTATTATAATGGTCGAGCTCTATGACCCTAAACTAAGATCTCCCATACTCTCGCCCCATACGACATTAAACTATATTTCAAGAACTACGTATGGCTTGATTCCCATCCTTATGGGATACTTAGTGAAGTCCAATATTAAGATTCTGGACCCAGCCGCAACGTGATTATGGTTTTCATTGATCTATGTATCTTGACATACATTGAACAATACTCATTTTTTTGTGTCATAATCCTAACCTAAAATATTTTCAGATCATCATAACCCATTTCCAGACTTCTAATCACAAAATGTCCAAATTCAGAGAATTATTTTTCCTGACTATGCAGTATGTGCCCTTAGTCGTCCTTGCATAAACATTCTACATAACGGACAATTCAGCCAAAAGATGCTATTATATGACTCTACAGCCCATTCCCTTTGGCGGCCCTATATTTTTCATAACCCCCTAACGGGTTTGTTAAATAATGGTGACTTCATTCTTAGGACGAAAACCTATTTTATCCTTATTTGACTTGACGACAATATATACGGATCCGCAAAAATAGCCATCCTTAATATATTCATCCCATATCTTTTTCATGATCTAAAAGTATCCAAGTAGATGGTTTATTTTTTCCTTCCCAACACTTGGGTCAGACCTTCGTAGGAGTGAAATTAATCCAGTCCTTAGACAATCTTGTTTTGAAATATATTTTCCATATTCAAGTACCTCTCTCCATACAGAAAACTCTATGCTTTTTGAAAATTTTAATACCCATAAACATTCACTGGCTTTTTAGAATTAGAAAAGTAAATTTCTGAGAATTATTTTCCCTGACTATGCTGCATGTGCCCTTAGGCGGCCTTACATAAGTGGTCTACATAACGAACCTGTCATCTAAAAGATACTATTATTTGACTATGCAGCCAACTACCCTAGGTGGCCCTACATATTTCAACCCCCTAACAGGTTTGTTAAATACTGGTATCTTCATTCATGGGAACTACTTATTCTATTGTCTTTTATCCCATTTTCATATCATCCCTCAGCTTTAAAATTTCTTAAGTTATATTTTACATATTTTCCCTCATACTTGGGTGTGGTAATATGTTTCCTGATAAATTATCAAGGAATTGAGTCAATTATAATTCATTCGATCAAAGATATTTCAACCTTAAACAATAGCCTTTTTATTTCCAACGTTCATGACATTAAACTGCCCATTCGTTTGAGCTCCCTTTAGTGAATTATTGAGTTGGTCAAGTTCCCCAGTAACAGCATCTAACTGTTGCTGAAGGTGCATCTACTGGACGACTTTATATTTGATCTTATGCTTCAGCTTCTTCATCATGGCAGCATAATCAGCCTTATCTCGGCTAACTGTAGCCTCAAATTTGCTGATATTGGCTGACAACATCCCCCTGGTCAGATCTTCATGGAACTTTTTCTCTTTCTCCCTCATTAAGAGGACTTGTTTCACCATTTCATGGATCTTTTGATATCCAAAACTTCCATGTCCCAACATGACAAACAAGGATGACAGTCACGGGACCGTTAAGGTCATCTCTTCATGAGGCACTTCACATATGATCTTCCATATATTTTGGCATGCCTTGCGTCGTGAAAATTGGAGCGCCTTTTTTACTTCTAGATACAACTCCGCATAATTGTCACATGGGGGAATTTAATATGGCATTAATGCACTTAGGGAGGGTCCATATTCTTCTCATTCCCCCTGGACCTGTGCTTCTTCACTTTAAATTCCCGTTGGGGAAGAGGCTGAGGCTTCACCTCCAGATATAGCCACTAAAATTGATGGCCCTTTATAATCAATTAAAAACTTTATTTAGTTTCAAAGGATAACAAAAATTAATTGGATGTCTTGAAAATTATGTACAGTTACAAATACTGTTATCCCTTACCCAACGGTAGATCAGTAACTTAAGAAGGATCTTCCCCGTCATTTCTAGCTTCATCAGGATTTTCAGGGTGAGTTTTAGGAAGCTCTATGGGGTTCCGCTCCACTTGCGCTAATGTCTCTGCAATAGTAGGGTTTTTTGTACCCCCTTGAGGAATTGTTAATTCAACTGCATTCTCAAATAGAACTGCATATTTGAATCGATCATGATTAGACATGTTTTAAGAAGTTATTTATAATAGGATGAACGATAACACTCACATCCATAATCTTCTAAATTACATGGTAAGATAACATGATCTAAAAAAGCTTCAAACGATGCGCCAAGTCCCATCATTTCATCCAATGTAATCTCAAAATCCTGGTTAATCACTCCAGTGGTTCAATTTGGTATGTCTTCTTGGCGACCTTCATCATGTGGTCCCTGACCCCAGACATCATCTTCAGATAAAGTTGCGGTGACAGTATCAATAGCCGCCAAAATCTCTAATGTAGGGGATGAACCTAAAGTATCCGAGAATGGAAGTCAGTTGATGTTTCATTCCACATTTTTATGAAGAATTATTAACTTACCAGAAGCAGGTTCTTCTCTTCTTGCAGTAGCAGTAGGGGCGATACTAGCAACAGACGCGGGTTCCTCGTCAGAAGCAGCCAATCCAGCATGAGTAAGTGATTGTTCACCAGCATCACCTGTTGTCCTCATAGGAGGGTCAATCCTTTCCCTCATATAGGAAATTGATGAAGCCTCTACAATTCCATGGAAAATGTGAAATATTTTCATAGTTTAAGACTCATGATTACCCAAAGGACTTACCACTAATAATGAAGAATTTTTTTATGGACTTCATCCTTTGTTGGTTTTTATTCATTATATTTTTTGGAGTGTTGGCAGTCTCCCTTGCAGTTACATGAATTGGAGAATGGAAGTCCATGTCGAACTCTTCATCCATGGCCAGCTGTCCTGAAGATATCTCACCCAATTCACGAGGAGATTTAGCAGCAGCCCTGATGGCATTACCACCAGGGTTATATTGCGGAGATGGAACCTTAGTAGTTCCTTTCCTTGCAAGCTGTAGGATGAAGAAAATAATTTCATTAAGTAACAAAGTTTTTACTGAAATCAAGTTGAAAAGGAAATAAGAAAATAAAACATACATCTTTAGGAGCCACGTAATCATGCCGCTCCTCATCTCCGGAAGCATCAGTCCCCTCAGCAGCGCCACGATCTATCGTTTCCTTTACCCACTTGGTGAAAGGAATGGAATCATCAGTGGAATATATGAGCGTTTCATGCTATCTGATGTAAGCCTGCTCTTCATCGTGGTTATTCTTGAAACAAATATCTGCAGAATCTAGAAGATTCCTTATTCCAGGGAGGTGTAGTCCCTCACATAATTCCAGCCAGGCAGTTTCAGCACCACAGTATAAACTCTAGCATGTCTGGATAGCCTCTGGTCCTGGATATTTAGTTTGTGTACTAGAAGACTGTGAGGAAGTTTCTACAATCTTGGACTTTAGTTTCTTCCCAACTCTTGCAACTACTAATAGAGAATAATAAAATAATACTTGTTTCTCTATAAAGTAATGGTGATTAAATTTCCACAATGGAATAACTTACCAAGAGTTGATGGAGTGGGTATTTTCATTCTGACTGGAGGATTCTATCTGGAACGAGGCCGCTTTGCCGTTTGTTGTGCCTCATCATCCCCATCTTTGGAATCCGGTGAGTGAGTCCTAGATGAGGAATCCAGCGAATCAGCTTCAGGTGGGGAAGCATCACCTTCCTGAGGAACGGTTTCTTTCTCTACAGTTCTCTTTCTTTTCCCCACCTGATAAACTAAGTAATTTATCACCCCTCTAGGGTATGATGCTATCCAGTTCTTGGCATACCATTTAGTCAAGGTGTATGCCTCTTTTTCAACTGGTAGATCAAATACTACCCCGGTCTTCTCCCTAGATTTCAGAAACTACAGTTTTCAGGCAACCATCAGATGTTGCTCTGACCTGACATGCACTGGGGGAGATACAACGGTCTACTGCAATCACATAAATTGACATGCAAATCAATATGGAGCATAGGACTCGCATATAATCTCTCCGGAAATCCTGATGACCAGCACCCCATCTCTACAGGCCATCATGTATTCCCTCAATTCCAGACATGTTGTTCCATTATCAACAAACCACCGGGTTTGCGGATTTCCATAAGGAAAGAAATTAAACTCCTTATACATGCTCAGCCTAACCTTCATGTCATAAGAATTGAGATCTAGTGGAGCAATTCTAGAGAATAATTTCACTGATATCCTGAATGAAATTCTAGGGATATGTACTCCATTTTGTACATTATACATCCTGATGTGAGTGGCGATCCATCTCCACAAAACATGAAATGTTCCCACTATTCTCAAAGGAGACCTACCCATGAAGACATGGAGTAATCTCCTGTGAATTATTTCTAAAATGGGGGTAGCTAACTAAACCATTTTCCCTCAACTAACTTGGATTCAATAATAAAGGTCCTTGGCCTGATGCCTCCCTTCGAGTCCCTGATTGGAAGAAGATAAACACTAATCCAAAAGGCCAAAAATCACGCCAGACGAGTCTTCTTTGGGATTCTTTGATTCACCTATTATCCCCACTTCTCAAATTCTCCTGCTACCAGTGTCGGCCAGAATATACCAGGAACACCCCTCTTCTCTGTTTTGGGGTAGGTTGTAGGACGAGTGGGCCTCTTCTTCTTGGATCCTTTCTCCTTCGATCCTTTATCCTTCGATCCCTTCTCCTTAAGCTCCTTCTCATGCTTCTCAATAAGAAACATATTCCTCAACTCCTCTGGATGAATATCCTTTCTAGAATGAGTTATGGAGGTCTCTGAACTCTTGAGCTTGTGGAAAATTTTCAATAATTCTCAAGCTAAATCCAGAGTCTTCTCTGAATCATTCGAAGTCTCCTTTTGAGTGATGAATTAATCATACATATCTCCCAAAATTTGAGGCCCTGAGATCATGTGGACATCCCACAGACTAATGTCGACTTCTCCATGAGTCAGATGGAAACAATTGGTTTCTGAGCATCAATGGATGAGTATCTCCGAAATGAAGTTATCATGACTGTAATCATATGTTTTCCCAGCACATACGGCTTCATATATCGCAACTCCTTTCAAATCCTCAACAAACTCTGAATAGGTTTGTCGTACCGAGTATGCCCACATCCAAGTTGGCTTCAAACCTCTTCCAGGATGAAAGTACCAACTTCTCTTCCAGCCTTTGTATTGATCCATCTTAGAGATTCAAAAAATTGAGGGATAACAATGTAGTTGCAGCTTGGGCTTATAAAGTTTCATATCTGGTGTACAGGTGCTATGAGGAATCATATGGGCCTTCTCCACTATTCCAGCATTTATAAATTCTCCTCCACATGAAATATTTGCTGAATCAAAGTTGGTGTAATTATGAAAACAATAATGTGGGAGATAGTTATTTTCCTCTAAAATGGTAACTTCTCGCGGATGCCTATATCACTACAAAGGTAGATAAATGCTCTAGGGGAGGTCACGATGATACTTCTTCAAATACATAGCCAAATATAGGAGATTTTTTTTTTGCAGACGGTATAATAATAATGTCCAATGATGATCATCGTATCATTAATTCGCCAGCTATCCAGTTCATTAGTCATTCTGATTCTCTTGGGAGCCATTGAATCTAAACAAAATTTGAATAAACTAACTCTTTAATGTGTTGATTTTTCATAAAATTTGTGATGGAATTCGAAAAAAATGGCTAAGAAATTAAGGTGCTCAAGTCTAATTTTAGCATGCAAGTATGGATGTGTCGCGCAAGTGTGGATGTGTCGTGCATGTTTTTGGCACACAAGTATCACCGCGCAAGTCCAAATACCTTGATAGAAATGCGACATCGAAGAAATAGCATAAAACAAGGTAACTTGAGTGACAGAAGCAACTTGCGCGATGAGAGCTCAAAGGATTGAAATTTGGGGCTTTATGCGAGGAATGAATATGTATAAATAGGCCAGGCCGCACCCTTCCATGCCGAAGCCTACACAGATCTACACTTGTGTGCCACCTCTACGTTCTAAACACTTGCGCACCACCCTCTGTGTGCTCAACACTTGCACACCACCTTTCCTTTGGATTTCTTCTTTTCCTCATAGTAACATCCTCATATCTTTTGGATCCAACTCTAAGGGGGGAATTTTGTTGAAGCTCCTTTCCGTCACAGAGTCTATGGAATAAAAAGAGATATACCTTGAACTCAAATTGATTCATCCTTTGAGGAAACATAAAAAATTTACAAAGGCCTGAAAAACGTTTCAAATGCACTTGGGCCGTCCAAGTTCCACAATGGTCGTGCTAGTATACTTGTGCGCCGCCCATTGGTCGCGCAAGTGACTTGTGCACCCTCTTTGAAATTCTCCCAGGGAATTTTCTAGCCTATAAATACACATATGGACCCCCCATTAAGAGAATGAAAAAAAATCCAAGAAACCCAGATTTGAGCTCCTGGAACCCTAGTCTCTTCTCAATATTTTGAACAGTTCTAAGGTAATTTCTTACCAAGAACGGAATATCTAAAGAGGTGGACAAAGACCTAAGTGTTGAAACTCATTAACACTTGCACACCTAGGTGGCTAGCCCGGAAGGTAAATAGACACACTAGCGCGGCGCCTTACCAATTTAAAATAACTTGTGCACCTCTCTTCTAGAAGCCTCTAGGGGTAGTACTAAAGGCCTGAGAAAAACCTCGCCAAAGTTCTACCCTAATGGTTGACCATTGTGCAAGTAACCATGTGTTGCGCTGGTATACCTGCGTGACCAGGACTTGCACGCCCACACAGGACTTGCACGCCCTTCTTTATTTGGGTTCCCTTCAAGTACATTTCACCCATATTATTACTATCCACCTCTCAAATTCAAGATTCATCCTTGAAACCCCTCTTCAAATCCATTTATGGCTTGTTTCCTTTGTTGACTTCATTTTTTCAAATGAATTCTGTAGAACATCCCTCAAAACCTAGTGATTTACACATATTTATGTCACTAAGGTTAGAGATTTCATTCATTCAACCTCATCCTTTAAGATGAGAGAATCCTTAACCTGGGACTCCTTTTCAGGAGTAAGCCCCAGTCCAAATTCTCTAAATCTGGACATCCTCCTCAGGAGTGAGCCCTATGTCCCCTAATCTAGGCATCCTTTTCAGGAGTAAGCCCTAGTCATAAATCCCTTAACATGGGATTCCTTTTCAGGAGTAAGACCTATTCTCAATGTTCCCAAATATGGGAATCCTCATCAAGAGTAAGCCGCAACCTTTATTCCCTAAATCTGGGCATCCTCCTCAAGAGTATGCCCCTACCATAATTTCTCAAATATTGGAATCCTTTTCAAGAGTAAGCCCCAGTCATAAATCCCTTAACCTCGGCATCCTCTTCAAGAGTAAGCCCCAACCATAATTTATAAAATATGGGAATCCTCCTTATGAGTAAGCCCTGTAACACCGTAAGATTTCATTTTGTGTTACTTCTTATAAATAATTCAATAACTTGCACTACACGCAACACAGAGTCCAAGCGCACCATGACATACCAAAAAAGCCTTTCAAAAGAGGTTATGAATAGTATTAAATAAATATTGAACTTTATATAATCCATATACTTTTAGAATCCATATTATGAATTTTCTAGACATAATGTAAGAACAAATTCATTTTTTTCAGATAAAAGAATTATTTTTAAAAAATGCACTTTTACCAACTTTAAATAGTGATTCCTTTTTAAATCCAATATTTTAAACATTTATATATTCGATTTGACTAAATATATTTATTCTTTAGAATGGGGACATCAAAATCATACAATGTAACATCCCAATATTCCACAGTACGCTTTTGTTTGAAAAATACAGTAGTGTGTGTTGTACACAACTTTGCATTCTAACACACACTACAACCAATCAAACATGCCATTATGAATAGTAATACCTACTTTTTAAAATTTTATAAATTTTATCTCTCAAAATGGACTTCATTTTTGGATTCAGAATATCAAATTTATCCTAGGGTTAGATTTTGGTACTTTTCGGATAACTTTTATATTTTGATGAATAGTGAAAATTACTAAATTTTAATTAAAAATAACTTTTTTAATCAAAAGAATTAATAGTGATAAATTATGAATTTGAGTGGTTTTAAAGTATACATAGAATATATTTTTACCATTTAATAAAAGTTTTGTCATTTTACATAATTTCACAATTAAACCGGATATAAAAAAGTGTCAATCTTTTGATAGTTATTATATCATAAAAACATGATATTTGTTTTGAAAGCGGGAATTAATTTTAACTTAATTTCTGAAACTTCTGTGTTTTGAATATGGAAAAATGGATTCCATATTTAGAATCAGGATGTACAAATTATGTAAATAGGTAACTTTTTTTAGACATTTTGAATAATTACTTCGGTAAATATTTTATTTACCATGGATAAAGGGTATATCCAGTAAATAAAGGTAAAAAATAATAATATTATAATAATATTTTACCCTAAAACATGTTCTAACCTCATTTGTGGATAAATGTCAGACCATGGGTATCTTTGGGTCGATTTTAGGACCCCATGGAGCCACTTTTATGTGATAGGGACACTTTATATTAATTAAGTTAAAGTAAATACAAAAATGACGAAAGATTATATCTTTTTGAAAAAAAAAATTTTACATAGGGTTATGTATGTTATATTTTCGATTATAAATATTCATTATAAATATACAAAGGCTTCCTATGTAATGGTATTTTATTTATAATTTTTAAAAATTGAAAATGTAAAAATATATATGACATAATAATGATGCATTATTTTCCTTATTAATGAAAGAATCAAATAATTGGTATTAGAAATATTAAAATAAATATAATTTGAAATTTTTGATTACATAAACGAATTTTATTGATTAATATGTCATTTTATTATTTCTTAAATGAATTTTTTTCGAATTAATAATATTTTTAGGACTTTAACGAAAATCCATTATTGAGTAGTGACAAAATTGACATAAATGAGTTTTTAAAACAAGTATTATATTATTAAATTATATTCTATTACTAAAAATCCATGTTTCAGCCATAGGAATTATATCGTTATTTTTGTATCACTTATAGACCACTTTTGGGTCGCTTGGATGTATATAGTATGTTTATTAACTATATAATATAAAAATACAAAGTGACATGGTGAATGTAAATCTAATTAACTATGAGTTAAAACTAAAAGATAAGGAATAATATATTTACCCAAACCTGTCTAAAATATATTGGTTGAAAAGATTTAGACCCATCCCCACCTTATAATTTGATTAATCTACTTTTGATCCATTATAAACCAAATATGAATTTATTATAAGTTAATACTTTATGTTATTCCTAAAGAGCCCCTCCTCTCCCTTATAAAAGGACGCAACTTATAACCAATTCTTCACACCATCAAAGCCTTTTGGTTCGGTCAACCATTGCCCAAATACACTCTCTACTTCCCTCACTTCAACTTAGATGCCTTAGTTTTATCAGAAATCCAACTTAAGGATCTGTTTTGATCAAATCAAAATGAAGAACCCGAAGAAGAGGCAATGTTTTTACCACACTCTTTCATGTTTTTTTCTTCTTCAACATATTCTTTCATTATTATCTCTATTCTAAAATGATAACTACAATATCTTCTATATACAGTGATGTTATTATAAATATGGTACTACAATATTCTGTATTCTATCCAACCTTTGAATGACATGTCACTATAGGTGCGTACGTTCGGCTTACTGTCTCCACGTCGTGGTGTAATTGTCATTCAAAACATTATTACGTGGATGGGTATGATAATGATGTTTAATGTAAGTAAATAATAAATATAACATGATAATGATTCTGTATATATGATTTAATATCCAATTATTTATTATTTTAATATCAAAAAAATGATATTTTTTGATCGTGCGTACGTACGGATTACCATCTCCTCGATGCGATGAGATTCATTTCCATGTTCACCATTTATCGACGATTATAAAAATATATATTAATAATAAGTATGTAATATATGAAATAATAATGCTACTAGAGATATATATATATTTATATATATAAGTATTTAAGTACTTACATATAACATATTCACTTACTTCTGTTCAATACTATATGAAAACAAAAACAACGTTTATGCATACGTAAAGACTACCGTCTCCATAAACGGTGCATTCCATTTCATATATATGTCTATTATAAATATTTATATTCTAAATATATATCATATATTAATCATGTTTTATATTCTAGAATTATTTAAATCATGATTTATGTGATACAATCAAGAGTAACAAGTTAAAACACGTATGATAATAAAAACGATTATTACCCGAAATGTTAATTTAACATGGAAATTATTATTAAATGGGTAGTATAATGTCATAAATGAATCATGTATGATATCATAAATATTAATATGGTTCTGGTATAATTTAATAACATTCTATGATCTTCATACAGTAGGTTAAATGTACCCTTGAGTAAATGAAAGTGCAAGGTAAAGGGTTTTCATTTCACTCCTTATTCCCAGGAGATTCATGCTTTATTTCCACTATTACCCTTTTTGTGGTATATTTACTTCACATAATTGAATTCATTGTGTAATAAACTTTAATTTATGTGTATTTACATATTCATTGTATGATACCTCTTTCATGGGGTGCATGTTTCGTAAGTTACCAAATTGGAAAATGTAAATTTCAAAATATCTTTATTATCCGAGGCTTTTTTACGTAAGTATCTACTAGGACATATTTATTATCCATGTACATGTTTTATGAAAGAGTTTTAAAAGGGATTATTTTATGGGTCTTTTTACTAAAAATTTATTTCAAATTTTTTAAATATTTTTTCTTCTAAATCATTCTCATTTATTTCCATGTCTTCAAAATGGTTCTTAAGGATTTATTTATAAGGACATGAATGTTTTTAAAATTTTAATTACTTTCAAAAGTATCAAAGTTTTATAAATCAAATTGATTCAAAAATTTATTTAAATGACTTATTTTCCAAATTGTGTGACTTCTAAATGTTTTCATGAAAAATCGGTATTTTTCTCAAAGAGTTTTACAAATCATTTTCATCAACGTCAAAATCCATTAATTGATTTTAGACATGTTTTGAAGTTGATTTATCATGATACAAATCATCCATATTGTGTTGAAGGTTTTTTGATATGTTTGACTGTAGATATGTTATTTTTATACCATTCAGGGTTTATAGGTAATGTATTGACATTTCATATGCTAGTATTAATACGAATGAGTATGTTATGTTTAGACCTTTTCATATGAGGAATGCATTGGACATAGTATGTAATGGGTGGAGCCCGCTTTAGCTCCTCAATGCATCGGTAGGTCTCAGGAGACAAACTAGTGTCTTGTCACGAGGACTTGACAGAATCTCATTTTTAGTATTGGCACGAGGCCTTGGCTACGTGGTTATGATAGTCCAGCATTATGCATTCCATCGTTATGAAAGTGGTTAATGATATTGCATGTGATTATTCGACTAGTAGAATATCCATATGAATAAGTATATGGAATTATTTCATTTTATTTTTTCCATATTATGTTGAATTTAAAGTTTAATAGGATTTTGTTATAGTTATGCATTACCTTAAATGTTTATGCTTATTTATGAAAGTTTCTGCTATATTTATTACCCTTACTGAGCGTTTGAGATCACCCCTTTATATGATTTATTTTTTCTAGGATTCCAAGAAGTGTATTGTGATTGATATGCAGGGTTAATCCAAAAAAATAATGGCATTCATAATGATTATTTATGTTGTTTTGTATGTCTTAAATTGCAATGTAACATTCATGTATGTAATCTATTTTCCATGACTGGAAAACTGATCAGCCCTTCAGGACTTGATTCCATGTAATCCTGCCAATGTATTAAAATAATGCACCGACTTTGTGTAACTGGGCTCATGCCATTATAGTTGGTATCAGAGGAATTTTAGAAATAACCTTAGACACTAGATTTAGTTATACTCTGATTAGAGCACATATCCCTAAGATATACTTTGAGGATTAGTATAGAAGAAATTCCTAGAATTTTGGTATTTTAGAGATTTTGTGAGTTTTCCGAGCAATACATCCATGTATGGATACGAGAAGGTAAAGGTGGCTCTGGAACAGATTTACCTAGGGGTAAAACCCAAAAACACCACTTTGAGAAAGACTCAAACAAGAACTGGTCCACAACCACGGGTCTTGCTGCACTCTTGGATACGACAATCCCAGGGGATATTCTTAGGATAATTCTTATTTTCATTACAACCCATTATGAAGGGCTCGTGAGTATATAATTACTCAAAGAAAACATTTTTATGATTATGGATTATATCTATAAACTGTTCAATTTTCATTAGGTATTTTACAAGTATGGAATTATTCATTGCAATTCATAAACTAACCTAGTTTATGCTATTGTATAGAAATGGCGCCAGTAGAAGGAATGTGAACTCTAGTAAAACATATGATCCAAATAATAAGAAGGATCATATCTTTCATGGTATTATGCAATCATTTATAAGGGAAATAGTCTCTCACATATTATCATCATATGAAGAAATAGTATCATGTGTTGATAAGATAAGTAAATAGTTTACTGAGTCCTATGACTTTGAAGGGAATCAAGAGAAGAAAAGTATGGAAGAGAGAATGATGGATAAAGGGAAGAGGGAAAAGAATAATTTTCCCATATGTGATAACTGTAGGAAGAAACACCCTGAAACTTTCCTGAAAGGAATGAGAGTTTGTTATAAGTGTAGATAAAAAGGACACCATGTACGTGACTACAAGGGTATGCAAAAGGTTTTAAATGTACAATGCTTCATCTTCAAGGTGTTGGGACACTACGTGAACCAATGTCAAAATCATCAGAGTATGCCCCAAATGATGCTATTGGATAATAATCAAGTTATGATACTACCACAGATGAGGAGGAATGAATAGATTTCTTATATTGTTATTAGAGAATAATGTCATTTGAGTATTGTATCAACAATGTACTAGTTTTAATAATTATGGAGTATATAAGGATTATACTGCAGAACTATTTCATTAAGGACTTGAGATTGTGCGGAACCAAGAAAAGTGGATGAATATCAGGTTATATTTTTGGAAAATCTATGGCTGAGTGAAAGATAAAACATAATATGGTTCTGATAATGAGGTAGTGATTTTGGAATAAGAGATGGTTGATTTGAATAAATTATATTGGATAATATGGACTACCTTAAAACTGATTAATGATTTCTATGCCCATCATTGTTGGAGTTTACAAAATTTTGGATAGAAGGAGTGCGTCCATTATTCTATAAGGAATAAGGGATCATGAATGTAATCAATAAGGTTTTGTGGTAATTCAGGATGGTGTAGTGTTTTAAATGAATACATGATGAAGGTTTTCATGTGTTATTACGCGGAAAAAAGGGTCTTTGTTGTGTTTAACTTACTTATAAATTTTGTACTGTTAGTTTGGATAGAAGTATTTTGGATAAATCTAGTTTGAGATTAATTTTGTATTGCCATAAACGGACAACCCGGAGGTCGGGCGGCAACTCGTCGCGTTCGGCAAGGCTATGAGACTTGAACCCACAACTGGGGGGTGAAAAGGGTATATCACCTACCACTTTCCCACGATATGTCCTGGATTAAAAAATGTAGTTTATTTTAAGAAGGTCTAGTAGATGAATTATAAATTAATTTTTTTATCCCCAAACGAATAGGATAAATAGAATATATTTTTTATGTTCTATTATCTTTTAGAGTGAAAGATGAGTTTGTGGTAGAAATTAGGTAAAAGATGGAAATCTACATGTCAAGTATATTTTTTTCTTCTCCACTTATTCTATGACTAAATTAATTAATATAAATTATTGAAGGGATCTTAAAACCAAAAATGTGTTATCCTAATACCTTACTTTTTGTTGAACTGTTGGTATTTTAAATCATCACAAAATGAGGAATTTAAGGACCTCAATTTTAAACCTGTTTGTGATTGATGACCTCAATCAATACCTATAAATATTTAAGTTTTTCCTATAATTAGAGGTCTCTAATTTCAACTAATGTTCTCCTAATGAAGATCATAATTTGGTTGTGACCCTTCCATTTCTCTTTTCCTTTTAATAAGACTAAATTTTATTAACCAAATTTCTGATGTGGGTTTTCCCACAAAGATATTTTCTATTTTCAACCATTATTTTCGAAAAACAATATCAAATTATGAGGACTCAATTTATTGAAGGATGGAAGAATGCAACACCCCAAAATTTCATAATGTTTTACTTCTTCAAAATAATTCAATAACATGCACTACACACAACACCGAGTTCTAGCGCACCATGACTTACAAAATAAGCTGTTCAAAAGAGGTTATAAATAGTATTAACTAAATTTTGACCTTTATATAATCCTTATAATTTTATAATCTTTCTAATGAGTGTTTTAGACCTAATTTAAGAACAAATTCCTTTTTTTCTGATAAAAGAAGTATTTTTCAAAAATGCACTTTTACCAACTATTAATAGTGAACCCTTTTTAATTCTAATATTTGTAAATTTTATATATTCAATTTGACTAAATAAATTTATTATTTAGAATGGGGACATCAAAAATTTGCAATTTAACACCCCAATCATCCACGATACGCTTCTGTTTGAATAATATAGTAGCATTTGTTATACGCAACTTCGAGTTCTAACACACACTACAACCAATCAAACTAGCCATTATGAATAGCAATACATAATTTTTGAAATATAATAAATTTTATCTCTCAAAATGGACTTCATTTTTGGATTTGGAATATTGAATTTTTCATAGGGTGAAATTTTGGTACTTTCCAGATAACTTTTATATTTTGAAGAATAGTGAAAATTACTAAATTTTAATTAAAAACAACATTTTTAATCAAAATACTTATTAGTGATAAATTATGATTTTGAGTGGTTTTAAAGTATAAAAAGAATTTATTTTTACCATTTAATACAATTTTTGTCATTGGACATAATTTTAAAATTAAACCGGACATAAACAAGTGTCAATCTTTTGATAGTTATTATATCTTAGAAACACGCTTTTTGTTTTGACAAACGGAATTAATTTTAAATTAATTTTTTCCACTCCTGTGTTTTGAATTTGGAAAAATGGATTCAATATTTTGAATCAGGATGTCCTAATTGTGTAAATAGGTAACTTTTATTTTTATACATTTGGAATAATTACTTCGGTAATATGTTATTTACCATGGTTAAAGGGTGTATCCGGTAAATAACAGTTAAAAATTATATTATAATAATAATCAATTGCACTAAAAAATATCCTATCCTTATTGGTAGATAAATTTATGACCATGGTCATATTTAGGTCGATTTAGGGACCCCATGGAGCCACTTGTAGGTGATAGTTACACTTTATATTAATTAAGATAAAGTAAATACAAAAATGACATACGCTTATATCTTTTAGAAAAACAATTTTTACATAGGGTTATATATGTTATATTTTCAATTATAAATATTCATTATAAATATAAAACTATTTCCAACATAATGGTATTTTATTTATAATTTTTAGACATTTAAAATGTAAAAATATATATGACACAATAATGATGCAGTATTTTCCTTATTAATGAAAGAATCAAATAATTGGTATTATAAATTTTAAAATAAATATAATCTGAAAGTATTGATGACATAAACTAATTTTATTGATTAACATGACATTTTAGGATTTCTTAATGTTATTTGGTTCTAATTAATAAAGTTGTTATGACTTTAACAGAAATCCATTATTTAGTAGTGTCACAATTGAAATAAATGAGTTTTTAAAACATGTATTCTATTATTAATTTATATTCTATTCCTAAAAATCAATGGTTTGGCCATAGTACTTATATAATTAATTTTTAATCATTAATAGACAACTTTTGGGTCACATGGATGTATATATTATGTCTATTAACTATATAATATAAAAATACAAAGTGACATGGTAAATGTCAATCTAATTAACTAAGAGTTAAAACTAAATGATAAGGTTAATATAATGACCCAAACCTGTCTAAAATCTATGGGTTGAAAATATTTCGACCCATACCCACCTTGGAATTTTAATAATCCACTTTGGACCCATTATAAACCGAATATAAATATATTATAAATTAATACTTTATGTTCTTCATAAAGAACCCCTCCTCTAACTTATAAAAGGACACAACTTCTAACCAATTATTCACACCATCAAAGCCTTTTGGATCGGCCAATCCCTACCCAAAGACACTATAAACTTCCCGCACTTAATCCTAGATGCCTTAGATTGTTCAGAAAGCCAACATAAGGATCCCTTTTGATAAAATCAAAAGGAATAACCCGAAGAACATGTAATGTTTTCACCACCCTCTTTCAAGTTCATTTCTTCTTCAACATCTTCTTTCTTTTTTATTTCCATTCTAAAATGATAACTCCAGTATCTTATATATAATGTTATGTTATTATAAATATGTTACTACATTATTCAGTATTCAATCCATCCTTTGAATGACATGTCACCATACGTGTGTACGTATGGCTTTCCGTCTCCACGTCGTGGTGTAATTGTAATTCCAAACATTATTATTTGGATGGGTATGATAATAATGTGTAATGGAAGTAAATAAGAAATATAACATGATAATGATTCTGTATATAAGATATATCATCCAATTATATATTATTTTAATATCAAAAGAATGATATTTTCACTCGTGTGTACGTACGGATTACCGTCTCTACGACGCGATGAGATTCATTTCCAAGTTCACCATTCATCAATGATTATAAAAATACTTATTACTAATGAGTATGTAATATATGAAATAATAATGATAATGGATATATATGTATTTATATATATAATTATTTAATTACTTACATATATCTTATTCACTTACTTCTGTTCAATATTATATGAAAACAGAAAGAGCATTTATGCGTATGTAAGGACTACCATCTCCATAAACGGTGTTTTCCATTTCATATATATGTATATTATACATATTTATATTCTAAATATATATTATATATTTATCATGTTTTATATTTTTGAATTATTTAAATCATGATCTAAGTGATACAACCAAGAGTAACGAGTTAAAACACGTACGATAAAGAAAACGATTATTACCCGAAATGTTAATTTAACATGGAAATTATTTTTAAATGGTTAGTATAAAGTCATAAATGAATCATGTATGATGTCATAAATATTAATATGGTTCTGGTATAATTTAATAACATACTATTATCTTCGTACATGAGATTAAACTAACCCTACACTAAAGGAAAGTTCAAGGTAAGGGGTTTTCATCTCACTCCTTATTCTAGTGAGATCCAGGCTATATTTCCACTTTTACCTTTTGTGTGGTGTGTATACTTCCCGTAATTGTATAATTTGTGTAATACACTTTAATTTATCTATATTTACATATTCATTATTGGATACCTCTTTCATGGGGTGTATGTTACGTAAGTTACCAAATTGGTATTGTAAATTTCACAATCTCTTTATTATCCGAGGTTTTTTTTACGTAAGTATCTAATAGGACATATTTATTATACATGTCCATGTTCTATGAAAGAGTTTTCAAGGGATTCATTTAAGGGAATTTTTACTAAAACATCATTTCAAATGTTTTAAATTTTTATTCTTCTAAATCTTTCTCATTTATGATCATGTCGTCAAAATGGTTTTTAAGGATTTATTAATATCGAAATGAATTTTTTTAAATTGTTAACTACTTTAAAAAGAATCAATGTGGTATAGGAAACTTGATTCAAAAATATATTTAAATTACTTATTTTCCAAATTTTTTGACTTTAAAATGTTTTCATGAAAATGGTTTATTTCTCTCAAAGAGTTTAATAAATCATTTTCATCAACGTCAAAATCATTTAAATTATTTTAAACATGTTCTGAATATGATTTATCATGATACAAATCTTCCATATTGTGTTGAAGGTTTTGTGATATGTTTGACTGTGGATGTGTTATTTTTATACCATTCATGGTTTATAGGGAATGTATTGACAATTGGTATGCTAGTATTAATACAAATGTTTATGTTATGTTTAGTCCTTTTCATATGAGGATTGAATTGGACTTAGTAATTGATGGGTGCATCCCGCTATAGCTCCTCGATGAATCAGTAGGTCTCATGAGACAAACTAGTGTCTTATCATGAGGCCCTGACAAAATCTTATTTGTAGTCTTGCCATGAGGCCTTGGCTACGTGGTTATGATAATCTAGCATTATGTATTCCATCGTTATGAAAGTGGTTGGTGATATTGAATGTGATATTAGACTAGTAGAAAATCCCTGTGAATAATTAAATGGAATTATTTCATTTTATTTTTTCCATATTATGATGAACTTCATGTTTAAAAGGCTTTTGTTTTAGTTATACATTGCCTTAAATGTTTATGCTTTTTTATGAATGTTTCTATTGTACTACTTACCCTTACTGAGCGTTTGAGCTCAGCCCTTTCTATGTTTAATTTTTCTCAGGATTCCAAGAAGTGTATTGTGATTGATATGTAGGGTTATTCCAAGGGAATAATGGATTTCATAATGATTATTTATGTTGTTTTTTATGTCTTAAAGTGAAATGTAACATTCATGTATGTAATCTATTTTCCAAGACTGCTAAACTGATCGGTCCTTCGGGACTTGATCCCTTGTAATCATTCTAATGTATTAAAATAATGCACCGACTCTGGGTAACTGGGGTCGGGTCGTTACAAGCCCCAAGTCCCTTAATTCTAAAATTCCCTTAACATTGGCCTCCTCTTCAGCAATAATCCCCAGTCTTCAAATCCCATTAACCTGGGCTTCCTTTTCAGGAGTAAGGCCTAATATCAATGTTCCTAAATATGGGCATCCTCCATAAGAGTAATCCCCAACCTTAATTACCTAAATCTAGCCATCCTCCTCAAGAGTAAGACCCAACCATAATTTCTCAAATATGGGAATCCTCCTTAGGAGTAAGTGTCAAGTCCCTTAAATCTAAAATTCCCTTAACATGGGCCACCTATTTAGGAATAAGCCATAGTCTTCAAATCTCTTTAACCTGGGCCACCTTCTCAGGAGTAATCCCCAGTGTTAATTTCTCTTAACCAGTATTAATCTACTTTTTGATCTTGGTTTCCTTCTCAGGAATAAAACCCATTCATAAATTCCCTCCTAATTTTTGAATCTTCCTCATGAGTAAGCCCCATGTTAGAGTGTCCAAATATCCATAAAGTACATATACATTTATGGACCCTGTTCCGGGACTTCTTCTTTGAAATAAGTACTAATCTCTATATTTTTGGGCAGTCATACATACATAATCACCACATCATTTCATATGATTGCATCTTTCATGGCACAATTGTCTGGTTTTACCGATATCTCTTGTTTCTCACACCAAGCGTGACTCACGTGAGCTTTGACTGTAAAAGTAATAATGAAATCTTTCTTTGAGTCATCAATCATACATAAACATCATACTCCCTTACTCAAACTATTTGGGTTATGATTCCTTTTCTAAATAAAGGATATGTAGGTAGCCCATCTATGGGTACGATCCCTACCCCAAAACAATCCATGTCCTTCTGAATGACAATAAACATCAAGTGCCCCACTGAGTGGATTTAAAACTAGTACGGGCATCATAATGACCAACAGACATTTATATAATGTATTAATTGATACCACTGACCAAGAATATCTAGCAAAAACAGATGCTTTCTTATAGATTAAGAACCTCGAATACATATAAAAAATTCTCTAAATTTCATACATATCAATCATTGATTGTCAGATCTAAAAGAAAGATCATTTTATATATGATTATTTAATAAGGATTCATGAACATAACTTAAATCTATAAAGAGAGTCCTGGAGTAGACAATAATTCCCCTCAAAAAGCTGTTATGATTCAGACCTCCCATCCTCCTCAGCAATGAAAATTCTTAAGCCTCATCGGTCCATACCTAATGAGCACCTACCTTTGGAAAGTAGGTCCAAGTGGATATTGAATCATTGGATGTTTCCTGTTTTACTAACAATCCTGTTAGAAACCTCTTGGAATGTTTGAAACAGAAATCAACGAGGTAATTCCCAATTCTAGAGGAAACACACCCAACAAACAATATAGTGGTGTTTCTAAAAAACAATAATATTAATGTAATGACCATGTTAATTTTATATAATTTATAGAAGAAATTATATGGCGAATTTATTAAAGTTTCATGTTGCCACATTAATATATAACTCTCATCCCCTATACATATTGGTAATCCATGAATGTGATTTCATATTAAACATCCCTCTTACTCTAACTTATAAATTTTTTGATAGTCTGATTTTTTACATGTATCCAATTGATCTCAATAGAAAGATATATGAGAGATATTTTGTATGAATATCCATTTTCAATATAGATTATATGATTATAAGGATTCATCAATAACAAAAATTGAATAAGGTTAATTGAACTAGTAATACAATGTTCCATGAGAACCATATAATTACCACCTTAAAAATCACAAACAATCATAAATAGAAAGTCGAATACTATCAATTTGAATTCCAATACATGTGTGGAAAATGTTTTCTACTAAAGTGTAGAAGGTGAAAGAATTATGATTTTTATTTGACTTAGATGTAGTGGTGGAGGATATTCAATAGGAGGAGAATCAATTTAAATCAATGAATGGTATAAAATAATATATTAGATAAGTGGCAGTTCACTACCCAAATGTAAAATTCCACAAAAAATATTCTAAAAATTAACTAATATATTAATATATTATGAGATATATAAAAAAGGATACTAGGAATTAGTATGTAATTTTGATAAATAAAATAGTCATTTCAGTTAATATTAGATGATATGGATTCAGTAATGAAGAATTAGATATAAAATTTAGTGGATATACCCATAGGCATGATGGAAATATGAAACAAACTATTGTGTTGGATAAACAATGATTGAAATAGAATGATGTAAAGAGAAAATATATATAATTTTCTAAAGGATCCATCAGAATAAAGAAGTTTACTTGGATGATATTTATCCACTTATGGTGATGATAAAATATATTTGAGTCTTTTTTATATTATTATCTATCTTCTAAATAGAGTTATAGATGATGGACATGAACTTATATTTTGTAGCATGTAGACCTATTTAGGAAATATAAATGAAGAAACCTAGGGGTTATTAGGTTTCTAAAAAATTAACCTCATCTGAAAATTAAATAAGAACATGTACAGACTGAAACATGCTCCCATATATTTGTATAAGATTTTTGATTGATCCATAGTTATTCAAGGCTTTATGTTGACATAGATAGACTAATGGGTACACTTCTATATAATTTTTTATTGATATATTATGTTTATTTAAATATATGTTAACGGAATTTTTATCATTGGTATTTATTGTGGGAAGATATTTAATTTAAATACAGATACATATAATTCTGTTAATATAGAATACTTAGGATTAAATCAACAAATTGTGGGAATTCCTAATATCCATGATATAAAGTGAAAGTTTTAATGTCAATATAAGTAAATTTTTATTCAATTTATTTATCATATATAGTGAAAAATCTATTGTAATTTATATACATATTCGTTTAATTTTTGAAAGTGTTAAAATCCATTAAATGAGGAAGAAATTATGGTGATGAGGATGATTGCATGATTATTAATAGTTGTGAGTTTGATATATGGTATGGTGTGCATTATTATATACATTTCCCATGTTTTAGAAATAAAAATATAATTTCCCTCTAATCCCATGATGAGTCAATAATATATTGACTAGTATATTTAGAGTTATCTCAAAAACACATCAATGTAGTGTTAAAATTATGGGTATGCTTATACACATCTAGAAGTATATATAAATAAAAATGTGGATAGAGATCCGAATATTGGGAATTCAATATAATTAATCATATATAATTTTTAAAGAGGATAAATTTCTTATCAATCAAGATTGTATAGATGTTTCTCTTTTTATATGATTAAATAAATGTATGTACATATTTATGTGTTTTTAAAGGTGATGTTAATTAAAAATAGTTTTATAAAAGACCAAAAATTCATCCTGATGGATTACAGGGATCATTGGCAGTGTTAATGTGATTTTTAATTGATAATGAAATCTATACAACCATTTTAAATAAATAAAATATATATTTTCTCTCAAATTATACATCATTTGATTTATTGGAAACCCATATGACATGTGATGATCTATAAGAATGATAACCTTCTAGAGATGTTAATCAATGTGGTATACCAGGAAAAGTTTGATCTTTGTAGATGATTTAATAGTTTAAAGGGGGGGGGGAATTGTGGAGATATATCTCCTGCCTTGGTAGGTGTATAATTTAAAAACTTCCCAAAATATAAACATCACCTAAGGATATAATGTCTGTACACATAATTCTACTAACAAAATTTGGAATAGTCTCTAGTAAGTGGGTAAAGGTGGGGATTCACGTAATCTGGGTTGAACATGTACACCCATCACCATGCATATAAATAGAGTGCATAGGGATATTCCAACTACATGCAATCCCATATAGAAGAGATCATATATATATGAAGACAGTCTAAAGTACTTTGTAAATATGGAGAGAGAGGTGTAAAGGGATAGTTTAGTAAAATAATAATGCTTATGAAATAGTTGTATATTTCTCTTCCTAATTTAATTATCTATGATTAGAGAATCACAAAAGTTTAACTCAATAATAATAAGTGGGTGATTAATAGATTATGAAATGAGTTAAAAGAGGTTTACTAAATGTTTTTTGATAATTTAATCAATTATCCATAGATTAATGAAAACAAAATCATAATCAGAATATTTTCACACCATATAATGGCTAAATTAAATAAAATCTGGGGCTTAAATTTTAAAATGAAGTAATTTTTTATCACATAGATTTGCAATTCTTTTTATTCCATTCTGGGGATTTGTGAAATTCAAGTTGATATATAAAAAACATGCCATGAAGAGGGATTCATGATGTAATTTTCATCATGATTTTTATTCAATAAATATTTAACATTTCCAATAATAACATAGGATATAGTTTAGAACTAAGGGATTGTGTGATTATACATTGGTTGTTTATATATTTTTTAGTGATGGTTTTACATCATTGGCTCTAATATAGGGGGAGAAATTCCACCATCTTTATAATGGAATTTTTAATTTGGATGTGTATATATTGTATAATATTTTTAAATTGTATTAAGTATAAAATATCCAACAAGGATTGGTAAATTATTTTGTTATTACTATAGTAAGAGAAGATTATTTTTATTTAATAATTCATTCATTAATGTTAAGGTATTATTATTAGATCTAATTTCTTACAAGTAAATTTTTAAAAATATTTTATATTAGATTTGTGTATATTACATGTTTATTTAGGTGTTATATTTCAACATTTAGATCTAATAAATTCATATTATTTATGAAAATGAAATAGAATGGTTCTAAATATATATAGTTTTTAATGACCTATTTTTTACATTAATAATATCTCCATATCAATGAAATGGTAATTTTATTATTTTATTATTCGGTATCTTGATTAATGTACAATATGTATTTGATTCTATTATCAATATAATATTTTTAAAAATAAATAAAATTTGTAAAAGTCATAAACCTATAAATTATAATTCCTAATATGTTCTGTTCTTGATGATTTTATTTAGTTCTTTATCTATGTTTTTCTTATTTTAAAAAATAATCCTTCTAAAATATTTATCCTCTCTTTTGAATATATATACTATTATGGTTATTCCTTTTCCCTATGGGATTGACACTATTATGACCATATAAATCACCATTTTAATTTTCTGATTTTGTATTGTTAAATATGAGTATCTCAACATTGGTTACAGTTTTCGAGATAATGAAACATCATGAGTGGTAATCCATTTGAATACATTATCTATGAATTAGTTTAAAATAAGATAATTTTAAATATGAGGGATTAGGATAATTATTTTCATATCATTTTTAGTTTTTATTAATGTTTTATTCCTTTTATATTTGTTTTTATAATTTTTGAATAATAATTATTTTTACATGGATATTTAAAGCAAATTTTTTTTATTGAATTCGAAAAGCATTTTATTTAAATTTGATCTTAATATTGAATTAATTTGATGATATATGAAATGTAAAAGAAAATTGATTTAGTTGATCTAAATCAATAGGAAGAACAAGTCATCGGAAGTAGTAAACCAATTAATTAATTTTTAATAAAGTATTATTAACATTAAAATTTGGGGATATGAACAAGAATCAGTGTGTAGTGCCTTGAAATCATTAATTTTTAGGGAAATTATTTCATTGACCAAATAAATACCAATACAACCAAATTATTTGATTTACCACAAGTAGATCCCAATATACACATTAGAAGATTTATATAAGGACCTGACTTTAAAAAATTACATCATATTGAATTAAATGAATAATTAATATTGAGGACCTTTTCAGGTTTAGAGTTTTATAGAATTAGGCCATAACTATTACATAAAAACTTGAATATTACATGTAGACACCACTACTCAGTATCCATTTTTTCATAAAATAAAAACTCTTAAAAAGAAACATGTGTTGTTCCATGTTATAGATAGATTATCTTTTCCTTGATCCCATCGTTGTACATATTCATCATTAAAACCTATGGAAAACATTTCAAAAACTTGGGATGAGCATAAAAAGCTCAGTAACGGTTATAAAATATGCAAGGAAAACATTATCCCATCAATAAATACAAATAAATGAAGCCATAATTTTCAATCAAAACATACCTTATGAAATCATAAGATTTATTAATAACACATAAATATCAAAAATCATAATGGTTACTTATGGAATACTTATCAAACATACATTTTAGCTATCACAACTACGTAGGGAGTTACACATGGAAAAACCATTATAATATATTCCCTTAATCTATTAGGAGAAACATCACATTTACCTCTGTCATGTTACCAAATGCATTTGAGAGCTATCTCATGCTCACCAGCCCCAGGTTTATCACGGAACCACCCATATACATAATCAATGCCCAATTACCATAACATAATCATAACACATAACAAAATTATAAAGGGAAGATAACCTTTCCACAATCCAGTATATCAAATGAAGATATTGAAATAAACAATGCGTTATCAAATCAGTTTCAAAAACATTTAAAAATATATTTTTGAATAAAAGTGTCACATACCACTTGGAAGCTTTTAAACGAATTATCATATGAAAACATTATTTTACACATAAATAAATCATAAAACCAATTTAAAAAACATGGAAATTAATAAGAAATATTTAGCTGAATAAATCTTTAAAATATTTAAAACAGATTTTTTGTTAGAGTTTTTTAACAAAAAGAGAGACACTTTAATACAAATAATTGACGAATAAAATTTAATCATAACATTATAATATCATGAGAATAAAGGGATTCATGATATAATATTTCAAAGGACAGTATATACACCATATAAGAGTGAATTGGTTCTTAACAACAATAGAGTCTCAATGGAAATGTAAATTGAGATGAAATCCCTTATAAAGGTGGTATCCTTAAATTAAGGATAAATAAATCACATAATTATGTGTGAAAAATATAAATACACCCAATATAAGTGCTTATCTAGTGTAAAATAATCATAGGAAATTTACACATATTTATAGTAATACATATTCATGATGTACAAGTTGAACACAAAGAATTAAAATTGGGTTACGATGTTCCCTTGTAAAAATTCGACAGCCTAACTGCATCTCATTAAAATTCCGAAAATGAGATGATGAGATAAAATGGGTATCTCATCATTTGGAAATTAATTTTACATCATTAGGGATATATAATAAGATCTCCCAACATAATAATTTGTAAATTAAAATACATAACAAAAATGAGTCTTTTAAAAAGGGTAGGGTGAAAGGTTCCCTTACCAATTTGGTAACTTACAAAACATACACCACATGAAAGAAGGATCCTGAAACTAAGATGTAAATACTGATAAATTAATGTACATTACCCAATGATTACAGTCATGGGCAGTACCTACACCACACAAAACGAAATAGTTGCAAATATAGCATGAATCTCATAGGAATAAAAAGTTAGATGAAACCCTTTACCATGTTGTAATGAACTGAGTCGTATGACCAAATGTTAATAACCACAGAATGAATCACATAACACAATAAATAAAATTACAATCATGATAATATATATCAAATGGATGTATACAATACACAACATGCAAAAAATAAGTGGTGAACAATGGAAATCTCAAGAAATTAAAAGTGAGATAAGAAAATCCCTTACCTCGTACTTGACTTGACTCGTTTGTTCCTTATTCTCCCTGAATAATAAACTAATGTTAATATCAACATTCATAAAAACCTTTTTGTAGTATATTTCCGCTTTTATATCACTTATTAAATGGTATAAACATTAGGAAATCATTTAAATTAATAATGGTTATTTGGTCGATATTTGGTACTTGAGTCAAAAAATGAACACCTTATAATTACATGTTGTCCATGTGGTCAATAGTCTATTATCTACAGAATCATATTCATGAATTATATATCATATAAATCATATATATCTATTATATATGTATTTATAATAGTACATAACATTTTGGTGATAAGAAATGAAATGCACCGTTCATGGAGATGGTAATCCGTACGTACTCATGAACGCTACTTTCATTTCAATTTCATATTTTAAAGGAATTGAAAAATAATTTTACCCAGTTATATTATAATTAAATGATAAAATCATATATAATATCACAAACACTATCCTTTATACATCCCACATATGGCATTAACGAGTCATATCACTTTGAGGGGCGGTAGTCTGCAATTCCTCAAATAAAAATATCACGTTTACCCATTATGGAAACCATAAAGGTAGGCTATAAATGTAAAATTCATAAGAATAAATAAAATATAAAAATAATATATATAATATATAAATAAATTTTTATCTTAATGTCCACCATGAGAGGGGGTAGATAATATTTTAACAATCATCATTTTGTGAGGCGTTTGTTTTCCATCCCCATAAATAGTATGTTCTCCACCCATTAGATAGAGGAGTGTGTAAGTGTTGTTAAAATCATTCTCAAAACACAATCCAAGTATATTATGGATACAGGTTGTTTATAAAAGAAAGGAATAAAATGAGTTTAGGGGTTGGATAATTAAAAAAAAATAAGTTAAGATGAACAGTTACCTTTAATTTGGGAACTTCCTTTGGTTTGAACCAAAATGACATCTTGAAGTTCTTTCTATATAAGTTAAGTCTTCTTAGAAGAGAAGCGAGATGTAGGGAGATTAATTGGGTAGAGGTTGGATGAGGAAAATGTCTTTAAATGTGTGAGGAATTGGTTAGAAGTGGAGTATTTGTATAAGGGGGTGGGGCTATTTAGGAAAGTGTGAAAAATATTACATTATTATATAATGATATTCGGTTTATAAAGGTCCAAAAGTAATTGAAGACGAATATAAGATGACTCATGGTCGAAATAAAATCATCCAATAATAATTTGGCAGGTTTTGGATGTTATTTTAATATTTATAATATTATTTATTTAAATCATTTATTAATGAGGTATGTATTTCATTATTATTGTGTCATAAATAACATAATTTATTTGTTGTCTAAAAATTATAAAAAAACCATGATGTAGGAAATATTTTTATCTTTCGAATAATTATTTATAGTCTAAAGGATAACATATATAACCCTATTTAAAATTTATTTAATAAAAGATATTGGTTTGTGTCATTTTATCCTTTTAATTAAATTAATTAATCTAAACTGTCAATATCACTCTTATGTGGCTCCATGGGGTCCCAAAATCGACCCAAAGATTCCCACAGTCGTCCATGACTCATCTAATAATCTTAAGAGAAGTGTTAATGTAATTTTTTATTATTATGATATTCTTCTTACCTTAAATTACCCTATTTACCTTTAACAGCAGGAAATTAATGTCAAAAGTTACTATTCACCAAAAATTATTTTCATCTTATTGAACCAAATTTTACTTACTAATGACAAAAATGAATGTCGCATTTTCAAAAATTCAATTCACAAAAGTGTTAAATTTTCATATAAATGAAAAATTTTGTTTTTTACTACTACTAAGTGCTTTCACTATTCATCAAAAATTAAAGTATTCCAGAAAAATACCAAAAATTAAACCTAAGTGATAATTGATATTTTGAAATCAAAATTGATTTCTATTTTAAAAAATTAATAACACAGAAGTAGCATTACATAATTTAAAATCAATTTTCTTTGTCAAAACAAATAGAGTGTTTTTAAGAAATGAAATCTATCAAAAGATTGACAGTTGTTTATTTCAAATTTCAAAGTGAAATTATTTCCAATGAACAATATTAGATTGAATGGTTAAAATATATTCAAATTAAAAATTAAATAAAATTAAAAATATTATCTAAACATATAAATAAATTAGAATAAATGGATCTTTTGAATTAAAATATTGTAATTTTTACTAGACATTAAAAAATGAACATTATCAGAAAAAATACCAAAAATTTACCCAGAGTAAATTTTGATGTCCCGAATCTAAGGAATAATTTTATTTTTTCAAACAGAACATATAAAAACTACCAATATGAGATTTAAAGAGAGTTCGCCATCAAAAGGCGGTAAATCAACCTTTTACTAAATATTAGAGTATTCATGCTAAAAAATTTATTCCTTCATATTATTAGCCCCTAATATTTATTTGATAATTATAAAGTCATTTATCAAACATATATAATCATATTTTAGATACTTCTATTCATTCCTATCAATATAACGGCTAGGCATTAACGACCATTTAAAATAATAATATTATATTATTAGTTTACAATGTTAGATTACAATGAAACCTGTTATTGCGTATAGTGTACGCCATCGAACATAACATCCCCGTTAATTTAAATTTAATATTTAATTCACCAATATAAATAAATATGAAAAGTGTCTTATTCCTTATTTATCTGGGATGTTACAATTTGTTGAAATTTATGACACAATTAAATTTCCTGTTGTCTCTAATGATGTGGAAATGATTCAATTGTTCAAATTATTATTGATAAATAAAAGAAAACAATTAAATTAAATATTGGAACACCATTCTATAACTAAATAGGATGAGATGGAAATATATTTCCAAACATGATTCCATCCTACCTCTTATTTTATAAATATCTATAATGGAGATTAAATTTCAATAAATTTCATATAGTGTAAATGTAAATATCATGGGTGAGTTTTAAGGACATGTTAAGTAATATTCCCCATAATGGCCTTAAAATATGGTTATAATTAAAAAAATAAAAAATGTTTGTCTCAAATTAACAGGTCAGTCTCGGATTATTATTTTGGATATTCATTTATAAAGAAATTTTTTAAAAGCGAAATATCATTTTTTTAATATATTTCAGTTAATAATTTTCATGGGAAGTTGAAAATGGAAAAGTAAAATAGAGGTGTTCAATTGGTGGATTATGAGGGTATTAGTATTTCTCAATAGAATTCCTTAATGATTAATGTAGAAACGATTATTTTAATTCATAAATACCATGGTATGCCTAACAAAAATAAAATTAATATCAATTTTAAAATATAAATTAATCTATAGAAATTATGACCTCATGAAAATCAATGATGCAATAAATAAATATTCTATAAAAATGTTTTGTTCTAAAATAATAATGAAAAGTAACTAATTTATTGGGTAAAATAGTCCATAATAGTTACCCATGGAATACATTATGTCCAATATAGAATCCATTATAGACTATTTGGGGGCTAAAAAATCCTATTTCTAAATTTACGAAACATAAAATTTAGTATTGGGAATATTAAAAATCAAATCATTGAGATATTTAGATGAATATTTCTATGTAAGAGAGATGTTAACCTATGTGGAGATGTTAAGGTAATTATGTTGAGAATTGGAAAAGCCAAGTTGTTTTTATTAAAATATCGATGAGACAGAAATGAAATATTTCATAAAAATTATTGAAGAGACAAGAAGTAAAATGATATCTATTATAAAAACATTGTTACAAAATAGGTACCAAAAATATATAATCCATGTTTTACATTATATAAGATATTTCAAGAAATAATTATTGAATAAAATTAATAAAAGAAAAATTTAATAAATTTACAATATTTTCTCAATATATTTAGAGATTATTCCCAATTTTAAAAAATCAGAACTAATTCAGAAGAAAAAAACCAACCCTCATAATGGAATTTTTAATCGATATTTTTACGGGTCTAATTAAATAGAAATATTATCTGTGTAGCATTTGTATACCAATTAATATTAGATTTTATGTAATTTGAAAACCATGGTGTGATTTATAAAAGCATGTAAAAATAAGATAATACTCAATGTTCAAAAATAGTATTTGGGAAGAGATGAATCTCACAAAAGGTTTTTTAAAAATGGTTGGAAAAATAATTTAATATCCAGGTGTTAGATTAAAAATATATTAGTTATATATTTTAAATTCTTATATTTTTCTTCTCTAAAAATATTTTTTAGTCCAAATGATAAAACAAATCATAGTATTTAAGAATTTATAGTCAAGGAAGTTGTGCACATAGAGTAAAATAATCACTACCCTTAGCAATGGTTCCTTGAGGTTTTATAATTCCCTATACTCAATTCAAATATTAACAATAATGTTTGATATAAAGTGTAATGGAGGGTTCAATAGGACATTCCTCAATATCTATCTTGAAATAATTTATTTTTTAGGTATAAAATTAAAAAAAATAACATTGTCTTGTAAAAAATATAAATGTCTTGTGGATAATAAAATGTTTGAAATATTTGATTTTATATAGAATATAGAATTATTTATTTAATAATGAAATAATATAAAACCAATTGAATAATTATTTAATGTAAAACTGGAAATTTTCTTTTCAATTTTGAATGTTATTAAAAATGAATGTATTGGAGTATCTTGAGTAATAGATTAAATTATTTATTTATTAATTTACTCTTAGGAACTTTGATTTTATATTTTTTAACAAAATCATGTTATTTATTATATTAATTATCATAATTATATTCAATAAGAGATTTATTTTTTAAATATTTGTGTCAATGTTGGTGTAAATTTTAAAGATGTTGTTGAACTATTTATGATCTATCATAATTTTCACACCATCAAGTTCTATATACTATAATTACTATTGTTGGGTGTTTTATCAATGGGAATGTTTTGTACTACAATCATTATAAATAAAAGTAATTTTAATGGAATATAATTTAATTGAAAATTCAATAAAGAAAATTAAAATAACTGTGTTACATGACAACGTACTAGTTAGAATTGGAATGTAGATATGTCTAAATTAAAAAGAAGAATTGCATTTTTTATTATTATCAGGAATAATATTAATTGTTTAGATAATGTGTAGTTGAATTTATGGAATTAAAGGTTACATGGGAACTAATGACATGAATTAGTTTATATATTTTATTTCGAAAATATTTTATTTTATATTTTTCCTATTTGCAATATTGAGTAAATTTTCACTTTTTGGGGGGTTTTAAGGGAATCAAAAGCTATAATGTGTGGGTTTTTATACATAATATATTTCATAAATAATTATGTATTTTAACACTTATTATGTTAATTAAAATATTAATTTTAGAATAATTATTAGATCTATGTAGAACTATTTTTTATTTTAATATTATATAAAAATTTTATTATTTTAATTAAATAAATTAATAATTAATTATTTTTAACACAAAAAAACACAGAAATATAATTAACACGTTATTAATTATTATTATTTTTATCTTATTGATCAAAAATTAATATTAGTATATATGTGTAAAATTAGTACACATCTGAATAATTTTTATCTGACATTGTAATAGTATATTAATTATTAGATGTAAATTAATATAACATTCAATATCTAATTTATATGTTTCCAAGTATTGGTATATTTTTATTATATATATACTTATATATTAATTTTAATTGTAATTATTACTATTAATATAATTTAATATATATATATATATGATGATAATTACAAGAAATATTTATACGTATTAATTAATAATATAAAAATAATATTTATTTACAAAATTAATATTTACATTAGTATATTAATATTTATTATTTAATTTTTTATTAGTAATAATATATATATATAATCAAATTTAATTTGTTATCATAATTTTTGTAACGTTAATAATATTATACTAATTATAATCATTATAAATCATATTTATAATTATTGATATTTTATTTATATATTCAAATTATAATTAATAATAATAATTTTTTGGAATAATAATAATACATATTATTACTATTATTATATTGAAATTATAAAAATTTATTTATTGTAAATTTAACTCTCGATTATATCAAATATTATTTTTCTATTTCGAAATTTGATTTAACACAGGAAGGTCATCTACTGCCTCAATGTTGGAGAAGAATTAAAACTGAAATGATGTTTTAGAATACTAGATTAGTATAGGCAGTCAAGGATTAAGGAAATTAATATGCAAAAACTATATATTAATGATAATGGAGAAAGGGGAAAACCTATTGTTGACTCTGAATGAAAATGTATGGGTTTTTTAAGATTGATTAAAGAAAATTATGATCCAAAAAATAGTTGTTCACATATGCTATTTCAAACAAGTTGGATTTCAAGATATATAGTGTGTAACACCTTGAATGTATCATTTTATTTTTTTAGGACTGAAATATTATTTTCCCAACTAAGTAAAAATGTTATCAGTATAAAAATAAAGTGAATCATTTATAAAAATAAAAACCATTATATATATCTTGGATAAACACCGAAGTTAATGGGACTACAAAAACCGTGGATAAATTAAAGTATAACTATGGTAAAAATAGGTAAACACACACTATCTCTCACTATTACATGGAAAAAACCTTCATAAATTTATCTCATTAACATTATAGATTAATTCCTCACATTAACCAGTCAAATATATTTAAATATATAGGAGAATGTGTTGTTTTTAGAAGATGATAATCAGCACTTCTAGAGAGATATTTTATTCTATAAGGCATGTCCATACCCCCTTCTACTCTTCAGAGTCATCCATTTAGGATTGGTTTGACAACCAAAATTTTCTACATCAACCCCCACTGATGAGAAAGAAAAAATGTTTGTTTATTTTAAATAATAATAATAGTGGATGGATTTTATTTTGGAATTTTTGAAAAACATTATGTTATTGATTTATCACCAATTAGGATATTTTATTTGTAACAAATCACATGTCAAAAATCATTTCATTCTTCCCAAAATGCTACTTATTTATTTGTAAGGCCACATGATGTCCAACCCCATTAAAAACTATCAGAGCCAATCACTATTTTTTATAAATCCACATGGATTTTCTTTGTGTGATTTTTTTCATGTCTGTACTTCTATCCTCTATCTTGTCTCTAAAAAAGATAATTAGTTCTCCAATGAACATTACTATAAAATTAAAATTTTAATACCGTAAATATATATCTTTTTATGAATATTTTTTCCAAAAAATAATCTAATCATATATTTACATGATATCCTACAATAATAATCACTTCCAAATTTCCTCTTTTCTAGAAAATGTACTAGCCAGGGATTCTTCCTAAATTTTTATAGAGACACAACTGACTAAAAAATTGAAATATATCATATAGCCCCACCAATAATATTGCACACTTATCCTATCATGGTCCACCTTTGGCCATTATCTCTTATATAATATGGATCAACATAACCTTTGATAATGAACCATAATCCTACAAGGAATAATTTTTCATATGAGGACTTGTTAATGTAACAAAAGACTATCTTTACTATGTTACAATTCCCACATACTAGATTATTCATGTATGTACTTACTGCTCCCATCGTATTTTTAAATTATAATCTAATAAAAACCATAACAAACACCAGTCTCACGAGGTAAAATGTTTATATTATTCGAGTAATCTCTCTCACCCCTTCTTCATTACATGGGAACATTGTACAGTATAATATGAAATTAATATTATGTGGTATGTATATTATATTACAATCCTTCAGGATTAATCATTTATTGAATTTCATTAGGAAAATATTTTACAATAGATAAATATTCCATATATGTACCATATAAGATAGTTGAATTATAATATCATTACCATCTAAAAACATGATATATCAATAAGTATTAGAATGAACTATATCATATCTAAGTATAATGATATAAGATAAATATCACTTGTAAGAAAACCTCATCACATATTTAAGACAAAAAATAAATTATTTAATGCATATAAATCAGATTTGTATGCCTTATAAAAAAAACATTTTTCCAAAATAATATAGATTTACTCATAATTATCACCATTTGGAAAAATCATCTTCACATATAGCAGTAATATATGTAATTTAAATGAATAAAGCATTACCAATTTTACCAAAACAATAATTACTCAAAATAAATGACAAACTATATCATTGAAATGTATACAAACCTTCATAAAATTACTTTTGGCCAAATGTCTTACCTAATACTATTCCACCTAGTCCATTCCATCCCACATGATTTTAACGAATAATTTTTTATGGCCTTATTACTATTAGATAATAAAAAAACACAATTATTTATCTTATCCAGAGATAGAATATCATTTGACATAACCTCCATAAATTTAGATAATTGGAGTATGAGGTTCCTCACTAAAAAAATATATCAATGTATCCTACATTAAATTTAAGTATACTATATTGTTTTCAATGAAATAGAGAGAGAAATACTTATTGGAACTCTTTTCACCCAGGTTGAGATACATTTTCAATTTTCATTTAGGACTCAATAATCATGATATAGTAATGTTTTAGAGTAAAATAGATCTTCTATGAGTTTTTCATCCTCAAAAAAATTATTTTCAATATTCAATTTCACTAATAATATATCAATCATTATCAACACCTTATATATATTTACAAATGTTTTCTCTACTGATGATAATCTTGTAAAATATGACACCCAGAAGATATATACCTCCACACAATAAAATTATCACAAGTTGATAAAGTTATGGGATCATAAATCCAACTCTAATACCTCCTTATCATTATATATTTAAAATACTAAACATCCAAAATCATGTAATAGCGAATAGTCATCAGTTTTATTTTTCCACATAACAATTAATGTATCTAGACATATCATCACTTATTTATATTAATTGATCACATAATAATAATTATCATTCTCATATTCCTAAAATGTATTGTAAATCCTTAATATTGTGAAAAATAGTAATACTATATACAATATGGTTCTTTTTATCTGATATTTCAATGAATTCAAGTACTGAGTAACTCGTATGATAGAAAATCACACAACGCATTAATAGTAAAATAAAGTTTCTAGTTTAAATATATATATTCAAAACCATTTTCATTCCTCAAACACATGATATTGTATTTATATTAATGATCCAAAAAGGAGTTGACCATTTAAAGAAAAAATAGAACAATACCCTTCAAAATTATTATGTACATCCAAAATTGAATGAAATAATCCTAAAGAAATAAATAAAATAACTTTTATCAATAGTGATATAATTGTTTTCTGAAGAATATTTGTATTATTCTAAACTATGGACACCTCTTCAATAATTCTTGATATTTTAAGAAATAACCTTTATTTATTTCTCTAAACACAATGCTCCACAATGGTTAAAGATAAAATTTAAATCTAAGGAAGAGTCATCTAATTCTGAAAAATATTTATACCCCATTCATATAAATTCCAATTCTCATGATTCCCCAATAACCACAATTAATATATCAAGGTTTTTAATGTGTAAAGTATGTCTCATTCCTTTTATGTTTATCAATGATTAAAGAATAACGTCGTGGAGAAATTTTATATTGATACAAAGAGTTTCATTTATAGTCAATGAGGAAGTAAACGAGTCATTTGAGAGTGGAGTTGATGTTTTGATTCATAGATAGTTGTAACAAAATCAATTAATGGATGTTGATATCATTATTTAGAAATTAAACTTAATAAGACTATTTTATTATAGGGTTTTCATTACTATTAATGGATTATTTAAATGATGATACATTGTTGATAAAATCCAATAATTTTAAAGAATAAAAAAATTACGTAATAAAATATCATGATAAAATTTTTTTGTAAGAAGAATTTTTTAGAAAACAATTTTAGTGTGTAGTAATATAATTTTTATTATTATATGTATTATAATTTATAATTTTGGTTGCCACATGGTTCAGTTCAATGATTCTCATGGATGGGGACATGTTTATCACAAGGGAGTTCCATCATGGGAAACCTAAATGGAAGTGGTGGAGACCAACTTGGTGGTAGTATTGAGAATGCATGTATTAGATTGTGGGGTCAATGGTTCAACCCAATAGGGCGGCACGATGAAGGGGTGTTCCAATGTGGGTCAGTTCTAGTATTGGTCAAGAGGGGACCTAAGTACTCAAATATAGCTTTCTAAAAAAAGAAAATTACATATTATGTGATTATATAAAGGGTAAAAGTATATTCTAGGATAATAGTAATGAAATGTAATTTTAAGTTATATTATAGCATGTTTTATTAGTGTGTTCATTTTCTATGATATCATTCTTTTATTAGATCATGTAATAGGTTTTTTTCTTCTTCTCATATCATCTGTTTAAAAACATTGTATGTGACTTTATCTATTATGATAGATTCACCATATTTCATGAATAGAACATTCCTATAATGATTCCCCTTTCTAAAAACACTTGAAGTTACATCATGATGGAATTGGATCTACCATGTATTAAAAAATTAACTTCATTACCATTTACTTATTTTACCACACACATTTTATTGATAAACAACATGATTATGATATAATTACAAGATATTTATTAATAGAAATAATTTTATTGAGTCACTTAAGTATATAATCTATCATAAATGGGTATATGTTTCATCCATAATGCAGCATTTTTTGTTAATCATTGATTCAATATATGTTTGGTCAGTGGAATTAAGGTGATTATTTTTGGAGAACTCGTTCTGTGTTAATTTTTTGGATTATTATTTCCTGTTTGAAAAATAATCCCAGATAAAATGATGATGATTTTTGAGTTTTTCATTAATGATGGTGATTTTTTTAGTTGTAGCATAATATTTATAACATAATATATTTTAGATGAAGGATTAAATAAAGGATGAAGAAATATATGGATCTTGAAAAATGTAATCTTTGTGAGATGATTTATTAATAATTATATATGAGAGTGAATTATTATTAATTATATAAAAATATTTTTTCAATGTTTCTTGATGGTCTTTATTAAAATTGTTTTTCTAAACAAACAAGCTGGATAGGTAGAACATTCAACAGTGTTGTGGGAGATAGGTCCAATGAAAGGGACAACTGACTGTAGAAACTGTAATAGAGGTAGTGAATATCTGCACTTTGGTAGGCCATATAATAAAAATATTGATTTTTATTAGTATTGGATCTAATTTTTGTAGAGGAATAGTTTTAGAGGGTGCCAAAATAGGCTGATTCTAGTGTTGGTCAAGAGAAGATCTCTGTAATTTCTTCAGGATGATTAAGTAAAAACATTACATGTAATGTTATACAAGGATAAATAGAAATCAGATTTGGGAAAAATAAAATATAAGTTTTTTTAGTCTCTTTAAAACATATTCATAGAAGAATGTATTGTTCATCTGATTTATCCCCATCACAGGATCTTGCTAAGGAGATTTTTTTCCTCACGAACCATTGGCGTGAACTCTATAAAAGATACAATATAATTTATCATGCATCAACTACACAATAAATTTCATGCATTCCTAGATGTTTTCAATGTCACAAAACCCCTCTATATATCCACATGAAGTCATTCAATAAACATTTCCACAGAGGATAAACCGCATGACTAATTATTGATCAGTTTCACAACCATTCACTTATCTGCCACATAATATTTTGATGTATGACCATATGTGTTATGAGATGGCTACCATAAGTGATTAATATGCTTCCACTATAGGTATATTGATATATTATTTGATATAGTTGCTAGATTTGATGACTGGTTGTGAATATGAGATACTTTATGATTTTTTTTCTTTGAAAAAATGGACTTTCTTTTTATTTATAAAAGAGGGGTTGAGTGATCTCAAAATGATATTCCATGGATTTAGTGTCACATGAATTCATGAATAAACTAATAAAATGATGAAGAATACATTTATGATAAAATATATCTTCCCCTAGATATAATGTTATTCCCAATGATGACCGAGAAGATAGTACCAAGCATGAATGTGAAGAACTCAAATTGATGCTACATTCCCTAGATTTTATCCAAGGCTTCAAATGATGGAAAATCTCAAAAAAAAATTACATATTATAATTGATATAACTATACATTCATATAATTACAAATGAAAATTTGTAAATAAAATGAATAATTGATCATTGTTTTTTTCTAGGTTTATAACTTGGTCTTCTATTATTTTATAGAAGGTAATGTTAAGGCAAGTGAGGTTTTATAGTAGAGAATACTGAGTTGAGTTGGAATTTTAAATGAGTTTCTTGCATATGTGAGCCAAGGGTATTGGATAATTTGTTATATAAATTCTCACCAACTTTCATAAATTAAGATAATGTGTCCTTATTTCAAAATATTGTGTAAAAACACCTGGAAACCATTAGTATGAGCAAAATGTGTGAATAAATCAGAAAATCCTGATATTTTGGTCATTTAAGATGAGGTGTATGAACATTCCATTCATAAATGTAGGTTTTATGTTTGAGGATTTCATGTAATGAATATTTGATGAATGTAGGATTTCATGAGTTGAAAAAATATTACTAATGTAAGTAATTATTAAACACATGAAGTTAAAAGTAGGATAGCAAAATTCCATGGATATTTTATAAGGGATATTAGATAGTAAATAATACTCATGGTATTAATGAGAAATTATAGAAGTTTTTTATGATTAATTTTTAGGGAATTTATTATTAGTTATTACATTTAATATAAAAGTAAACACTAAAAATTATAATTAGCATTTAATGAATAATTTGTTATGACAACATTATAATAAGCATTGAATTATTAATATCTTGACATGCTATAGTGATTTATTTATAATGAATTGATTTTTTGTATTTAGTCAATATAAGCCATGTGAAAAAGGATAATAGTAATATATATTGTCATTTATATCAATGACAATTAATATGATAAATTATTCAATGATACTAATGATGAATTTTATTCCATAATAATTGATTAGATATTTTGGGATTGAATTATAGAATTAAAATGAGTAATGTTGTTATTGATAGTGATCATTGTGTTTCTTAAAAATTAAACTATTTAAATATTTATAATGACTATAATATTAATTATATTTTTATAGTAAATATAAATTATATATTTAGTAGATTAATATTGTGTGTTTTTTATACATAACACTTGTTCACATTTGAATATCATTTTTTATCAAATACACCATATATATTGATGTGAAAATAATCTTAGTTTAGTTTTAAACATATAAGTTCTAGATAAAAGTCTCAATACTAGTAATTCTATGTTCTTGATGAACTACACATATATTAATTTTTATCCATCCTCTCATGGTGTAATTTTAGATTCAAATTTAGTGTAGAAGAAGCCAAGGAGGGAAGATGATATTTCTATACAATATTCGTAATAAAATATACAATTATATACTTTTTTGGATGATTGTACAATAGTAACATAGTAGGACTCTATTATAATCTTACTAATAATTTCTATGGATGTAATCACTATATAAATAGTGAACAATATATTTTATATTGTCTACACAATGCCAAAAGGTGTTGGATTTTATGTTGAATATATTAAATATTCTGTCCTTCTCTAGTGGGTATTATTACCACACATGACTAGAGATTGATAGTTAATACTGAGAAGATCATAAACATTAACATGTTTGAGATTTGTAATTAAAAATAAATATAATTCATAATAGAAACAACCAATTCACACCCTCCAATGGTCCTTCTTATTTGAGGATATTTATTTTCAAACGTCACAAGCATAATCTCAACATTGAAAATATTTATCACCTATTTCATAGTTTTAAACATGCACTCAATATCATTAAATTATCCCAATGACAATATGTTCATCATCAAAGCTTTCGTATAGTGAACTCCATGGATTGTTATAACAATATAAATATTTATATATAGATTTATGGTATTAATTTTTAATATCCCCATGTTGTGACCATTCCCCACCTGAAAAGTTAATTCAAAAATAGATTATTATTAAAAATTCCATTCCCTATGATATGTTATATTTCAATCTTCTCTTATGTCTATTATACATGAATTGTTATTGTGGATTTATGCTCAAGAAGCTATTAATGATTCCCTGGATAATATATCACCATGAGAAAAAAGACTCACAACATTTATATATAGATATTTTAGCCACTATTCTCTTTCCAAAATTGCTTCTTAATCTCCCCATTTGTTCCACAATAATAATATGTGATTTTCATTTTAATTATTGTTTATTTAAAATTTCAATTATTTTATCTTGCACATTCCAAAAAAATTATACTCTATATACACTCCATTTATAGTGCTATTTCTTGGTTTTGAGCTGTAAATATAACCAATTTTTTCATTTATATAATTTCATTATTAAGATTAGTAATAGTGACATCATTGAAAAGAAACTAGTATATCTGAATATTATTAGTGAGTTTGGTGAATATTTAATCATATGAATCTAATGATTATTTGATCAAAGTATCTACATGTTCAATTTACAGAATTATGTAGACCAATAACTTGACATTCATGAAAATATTGTTCATGATGTTCATTTGGTTGGTTTATATGATGAATTTATTATTCAATGAGTATATAATATTCTATTTAATTACATTATTTTTTAGAAACATGGATTCAAATGGTTAAATCATTATATACAATATTTCTATTACAATTTCATCTTTAATATTTCATAATATGTTTCCTTCTATCAAATCCAAAGAAATGTTTTAAATATCATTCAAAACCATCTCTCAATATTCAACATTCAATAGATATATTACTATTTCACAAATTTTCATTAGGGAATTATCCCACTCAATTACTACATGTATCTTCTTTATTTATAGTAGAAAAAATATTATTAATAAATATATCATTATAAAATATATTAATGATAAGTAGTTATATTTATTCCTAAACAGAATAAATTTATAAGTGGAATTTTTAGTAATCTCAATAACCCTTTCTAATGTGAACGATCAACCAGAATAATATTCACAGGTAAAACTGAAAGTAATAAGAATTATTAATTAACATCCAAAGTAAAAAAACAAATGTTGAACCTCTCTATTATTCCATTTTTCACACAAAAAATTATTTTTCACACTATTTTTTATATAAAATTTATATAATTTTATTTTAAATAGAAAAATAATGAAATATGGCTGTAAATTTGACACCCAACCCAAATTTTGTTGGGTAGAAAACCATTTGTTTATAGAAGAACCAGTATTATAAAAGTGAATATAAAAGTACTCTCACTCCCACTATTAAAATGATAAAAATAATAGAATTCAATCATCTATAGCGGAGAACAATTCCTCAAAAAACAACAGAATTAAGATTCTTTCTAAAAATGGAGTGTAGGTTCCGTAAAAAGATAATTTAGATGGGATGGTTGATGGTTGATGGATTTCTAATTTCCAAAAATATACATCTATGGATAGTTGTATCATCATGTAGGAACATTTTTAAGATTGATGGAGTGAATATAGGTGGACTATGATGATATGGTGATTAATTTAAAACATTTTCTAAAGGGTTTGGTTTAATGAAGAAGAAGATAAGAAGCACTTTAATAAAACTATTCCACAGATATTACCATTTTGATTTTTTTATGGGTTAATGGATTAATATCTATAGGGATCATCCATGTTTTATCACCACTGCCATTTTTTCCCTGAGATTATAGTTCAATCCGAGTATCCACAAAGTGGAATAGGATAGAGTTTCATGGAAGATACTATATTTGGTAGAGAATGGATCAAGAGAATATTGTAAAATAGTTAGGACTATGAAAGTATATGTTGGGTTCATTTTTAGAACAAAAATTATACATATTTTATGGGGTATAATTTATTTTATAAAATGGGTATATATTTATGTAAATAACATTTACATTATCTGACTTATATTCTTGAATGAACATGGTTTGGGTAAGTTATTTTTTTTAAAAAAGGATGTCTCTTGTTTGAGAGCCTATCATTATAACCATTATAATATAAATGGAGTTTGGTGAAATGTGTTCATACTATCTAATTTATTTATATTTTTAAAAAAATTTATATATATGTTACAAAATATCGAACAACATTTTACATAATTTAAAAAAACATTTATTAAATAAATCTCAAAATATTGTAGAAACCCCACCTAAGGCTTCATTTTATAATGGAGTAATTGTTGATATCCATTGATTATTTTCAATATAGGATATTCGTTGTATTTAACCCTATCAATGAACTATATAAGTAATTAATAAAATAATAAAACATGCTTAATTATTATAATTAATAACAGATTTTATATTAGTATAATTATTGATTAATGATTACAGATTAATTATATCGCTACTAATTAATATACTTTCCTAAAATATATATATTAGTTGTAACTAATAATTTCATTTGGAATAAAAAATAAACTATATAACAAAAAATTATGAACATGACTAATATATATAATTTAATAATATAATATATTCTTAATAATTTGAAAATCTTATTTGAATAGTGAAAAAAATAATATTGGTAAATTTCGAGTAATGGTGAAAAATGTGTTTAAAGATTGAAAGATTTATATTATGGCTACTGTTGTCAACCTTGTGTCTGTATCCCCATATAAATAGTTATTGAACTACCATTTTATAGGATGTGGTTTGAGGGATGGGTTCGAGGATTGTAGGGGGTGCGTAACCCACCCCTATTGAAATATAATGTCTCACTAAGTAGGATTCTATCAACCCCACAAGGGATTCATACCACTTAATATTTCATATGTGTTTTAATGCTACCTCATTATTTTTTTGGATAACACTTATTGGATGAAGGCCAAAATATATAAAATAGTACTACAACAATGAGACTCCCTAAAAGTTACATTAGATATTAAAATTACAAAAGTTTCATTCTTTGTATCTCTATATCCTATAATCTTTTTTACTAATGATGGTTTGTAGTAAATTTAAAAATAAATTATAAATTGTTTCACTGGATCTAATTGATTTCATGTTTATGTATTATTTATTCATTAACTATTGTGTGAAAGGAAAAAATGTTGAAGCTTTTTTTATGTTTTTTTATTTTTTATGAAGTCTTCCATTGATTTTGTGATGCACATATAATTATCGTTGAATAACTAATTTGGGATATAAACTATTAGAAGTACACTTACCACTAAATTGGGTTGTGTCTTATATTTCAACAACAGGAATTCTCATCATGCTTCATATAATTCTATCATCTAAACCTGGTTTGAAGATATCAAAAAAAGTGTTTACTTTGGTGAACTCAAATTTATATCAGCACATAAAAATATGAATGCATAACCAGAAAAGTATCCAGAATTATATATATCTAAAAAATAACAATCATATCCAATATAGATAATCTTCATTTCTAATTTTTTTTAATACAATAAAACCAAATAAATAGTTCCATAGAGATAATGAAAAGTATTTTAAATTTCATTCCAGTGTCTTTGTGTTGGGTTTTAGCTAAATATTTATAATAAATTATTATCAATTGATATATCTATATGAGTAAAATTTAAAAGATACCTCAGTTAAATGATTGTATATTGGAATGGTACATCAATACCACCGTACTTTTCATATTATTTACGTGAACAAAATTTTCCATTTTAGAATTTAAATATAGAAGAACAATTTCAGTTTATGAATGATTCAACTTATCCATATTTAATCGTTTTAGGACATTTTTAGTGTATTATAAATGATAAAAAAATATCAGTTGGAATATTTTAAACATTCTAATCGAATAGATCATTTGGTTTCCACAATTTCGTTCATTGAAAAATTATCCTTTATGCTTCTCATTTACCTAAATATTAAAATTCTTTTATCGAACACTTTTGTGGAATAAGTGAAAAACTATTCTAGTAATATCAACCCCGAAGAACAATAAATAGAAAAATAAATCCAAAAATCATTGAATACAATAATATGATTATTATAATTGCATACCTGGTATAGGCACCATTGGAGTGATTCAATCATCATGCTTAGGTCATCCGAGATTAAGTCTACAAAGAGGGTAACAAGCTTGTCCGACATCTATATTTACTCTTCCATATTGATATTCCTTTCAGAGAATCCACGTGAAAAATCATATCTTGTTTGTTGATATAATCCCTTTGACCCATTCTGATACCTATTTGAACCTCTCCTTCTAGAATTCATTTTTAATTTTCATCTTCTATAGTTCTGATGATATTTAAATCATAGATAACAATATAAATTATTGAATATCTATATGTTGTTTTCTTAAAGAAAACATGTGGTCTTTGAAATAACAATATATAGAAATTATTTTCACAAATTATAATACGAAATATTCCCATATTTCTATAATTCATATAATGATTTCTATAATTTAATTGAATATCATTTTTTGGTATTGATTTCATTTTTATGGGAATTTCTAATATCATAGGGATTCTTCTATTCATACATATATGTTTCTGACACTTTTGTCGGGGTGCACATCCATCTGTGGAGGATGTGATGACTGTTGCCCCACATTCCCTCATTCCTAAAGTGGGTGGAATATATCATTTAATCATGGACCTTCTCTCCTTGATCAAAACGGTATGATGTAATGTCGGCTCTACATTTCGTGATTTCCTCCTAAGAACTTGTTACCTAGTCTGGGTCTCCCTTATAGATTAAGAGGTTGTTCATGAATCCCATTCCTGGGGTCATGTAATTGTGGATGTCATTTAATTATGTTTCTTTTATTAGGAAATTCCACGGGGTCTTAACTTGGCATTAAACTTCTGTTGGAGTAGATGAGAACATAATCAATGTCGAGGTATATTCCGATGTGTGGACATTGGGGAACCTGTATTTTTTCCCATATGAGGGCATCTCAAGGGCACATAATCTAGGGGCTTCCCATAATCGTCACGTGGTATTTTATGCCGGAGTCATGTCTCTATGGCTTCCCTCAGCATTCCATGTTCAACATGGGATACGTCCGTTGTTTAACGTCCTGTGGGGATGTTTATGCCAACGACATGTCTTCTGAGGATTTCTTCAGGCACCTCATGTTTAACACGAGGTCGGCCGCGAGTTTAACATTTTGAGGTGACTGAATAAAAGTGATCAGGACATCCCATAGAGATAGATCTGATTTGTACATCCCTAGGAGGGAGCACCTAGAAGTTTTACCATATGGATGGATCAGAACTCCCAATGAAGACGGATTCAAGGTGGTGTGTCCCATTGAGGGGAGATGAAACACCGTAATGGCTGATCTGGGAACCATTGAGGGGGAACTAGTGAATTCTAGAATGGGGGACACCAAGACATAAAATTGGCTAGGATTGAACCTCATCGAGGTTTCCTACATACCTCATGCCGATGATAGAGATCATAATCCACATAGTTCGAAGGGATGATGGATAGGGATGTACATGAAGTTGAAAGACCTGTAGATATGTCTGGGAATACGCGTGGTTAGAAGCCCATCGCAAGAGGTAATCTATTGGGTGGATGGTTATAGATATTGTGGGGAATATGTATAGTTATTAGCCAATGTGTCACAAGGATTGGTGATCAGATTAATGGCATAATCTCATAGGGATGTGGCGACCTGGGTAAGAATTTGGATGGATGATGGAGAGTTGAATGATGTTGATGGGGAATGAGATGAGACAATCGTGAAGGTGATGGAAGTGTTGGAACAGAACCGCAATGAGGATACATACATAACCCTATGGCAGAGAATCAATGTTTGCGTAGTTCGGTGTGGTCCAGGGACACATGAGGAGGCAACTCAGAATAATGAATGCATGGATGGGACCCAGATGAAGTGAAACCTCCGGGTTGGGTCATTAGATTGGGGTGTGCGCAGAGGAAATTGACCCAATGACCTCTTTTGGCATACACATGGTAACCATCCTAGGTTGTTCTGATTCCATAGAGGCGGACTAGAGATATGGATCCCAACAAAGGGGACTACAACAAGTTACCGTTGATTTCGGACTACAACATCTTTCTGTTGGTTAAGTGTAATGACTTACCACAAACTAAGAATCACAATTGCTTACTATTGATTGGGGAACACAGTGGAATACCATCAGTTTGTAATGGACCTTAGGGAGGCATCCTACGTACCATGTATAGAAGATGACGATCAAAGCCCATGTATTTGGAATAGGTACAATTTATGGTCTTGTGGGACAAAAAGGGGCGTGTAGTTTAATGTCATCTGGGATGAAGATGGACTGAACTGAAGTTACTGGGACTAATGGGTGTGGTACATGAACCTCGTGGAGGCTTCATATGTACCTTTCCATAGAGAAGATTAAATTTCACATAGTTTGGAATGGGTATAGTTGAACTTCTGGTGGGACGAACATGATCTGACGTGAAGTGGGTCAGAAAAACTGAGTGTTGGCCTTGAACTTCTGGGATGCTTCCTACATACATTGACTTGTCATGGATAAAATTCCATGTAGTCCTAGATAAATTGGTTAACCAACATGAAGGTGGTAGGAACCAATAAATGTGTTGGGATTGAACCTTAGGTAGGCTTCCTATGTACCATGTTCTGCAAGGATCAAAGTCCACATAGTTCTAGATGGTTTGGTGAACCGACGTGAAGGGGTCAAGACCAGTATGTGTTGGGATTGAACCATAGGGAGGCTTCCTACATTCCTTGCCTTGGATAGTATCAATTTCCATGTATTTCAGGATGGGTCTCATTTAACATCTCGCGGGACGAAGTTGAACCGATGTGAAGGGGGTAAAAACAACTTTTTGTTGGGCTTGAACCTCACAGAGGATTCCTACAAACCCTTCCATGGAAAGGATCAATGCCCCCATATTTTGGGAGTGTTTGGTGAACCAACATGAATGGGGGTCAGGACCAATACGTGTTAGTCATGAACCTCAGGGAGTCTTCATATGTACCCCACCTTGGAAAGGATCAGTTTCTACATAGTTCAGCATGTGTTTGGGGATTACATTCTAGGGCAACAAAGGAAAGATTCCATGGTCAATGCTTACTCTATTCCCATGTGTTCCATGCTCAATGTGAGAAACTAAAGGTGTCAAGGACATTCCAATCACAGTGCAACAGTGCATCCATGAAGGGTGGTGAATGGGGTTTATGCATGGATGTAGCCTGGGATCCGAAATGGTGCTATAATGGGCGATGGGGCTTACACTAGGAAGAATCCAGGTGCTTCTAAGGAGAAGAAATGGTCGACGGGGCTTACGCATTGGAGTAGAATGTGTTCCGCTAAGGAGTGGAAATGGTGCAAGGTGCTTATGCATGGGATCTTCCCATGTGTAACTGAGGAGTGACAACGGTGGATAGGGTATACACATGGAAACTTCCCGGGTTCCACTAAAGTGTGACAATGTTGGTTGGGGCTTACGCATGGATGTTTCTTGGGTGCCGCTAAAGAGAGATAATGGTGAATTGTGTTTATGCATGGATGTTTCCTGGGTGCTGCTAAGGAGTGACAATGGTGGATGGGGAATACATGTGGATGCTACCTGGGTGCCTCTACGAAGTGGAAATGATTGATGGGTCTTACGCATGACAGCTGCCCGGGTGATGCTAAGGAGAGATAATGGTGGATGGGGCTTATGCATGGTAGTTTCCCGTAATTGCTTCCCCTTGTCTAGACATGAGGGATTCCTATATCACTGATGGGAGGAGGCATATAATTGAAGCCTACACCAAAGCTCTTGTGCATAAGTGAGATGAGACCAATGGTGTTGGAATAATTCTGAACAAAGGGAGATGAAATTTTTGAATCACATGACTGACATTCGGAATATGGTGTGGGTGGCATGACAGTGGAGGATAACTATTGAATGTGTTTGAAACAAAACATCTCATGTTAGCCTCAAATATGGAAAAAAATATGAGGGTTTACTGTTTACCACGTTTGAAACACAGGACCTAACTCTATGTGACATCCACTATCTTCTGGGGCGTTGCCTTAGGATGCTAGGTGAGCCGAGGTGTCATGAGGCCAAAACATTAGGGGGTCCCTTTACACATGTAAGATGATGGAGATCTGAATGAAGGACACACGAAGCATGAGGTGGAGGGATGTAATGATTGAACCGATTCCAATTCGTTAAAATTATGCCATTGTAATCATGGAATGAGGTATCTTATTATTGTCACATAAGGCATCTTATAATTTTAACAGGAGGTGTCATATTATTGAATGATATGGAATACTACAGTTTAAAGTCATGTAGAGAGGACTGTTAGCATCAAATTCATGGAACATAAGGCATCACTTGATTAGATCATGAGGCATCCTATATTTTTCTTATAGGGTCTGCTACTATTTATAGTCAAGTTGATTGGACTATTAGAATCTTATGCTTGGGACTTAAGTCATATCTTGTTTGGAGCAAGAGGCATCCTATATTTGTCATATACGGTATAATATAGTTTATAGTCATATAGATAGGACTGTTGGCATCTTATGATTATCACGTAATGGATATTTTGTTTGGAGAAAGAGGCATCCACTGTTTTTATCATAGGGTGCACTACAGTTTATAATCATGTAGAGAGACCTATTGGCATATTATGCTTAGTGAATAAGGAATATCTTATTTAGAGAAAGAGACAACCTATATTTGTAACATAGGGTTCACTATAGTTAATAGTCATGTATAGAGGACTATTGGAATCTTATACATTTTGCATACGAAATATCTTGTTTGGAGCAAGCAGAATCCTATTTTTGTCACATTGTGAGTAGTACAGTATATAGTCATGTAGAGAGGACTGTTGGAATTTTATTCTTGGAGCATACGGCATCACTTGATTAGAGTAAGAGGAATCCAATGTTCTTCACAGGGGGACTACTACAGTTTATAGTCATGTAGAGATGACTATTAGGCATAAGGTGCCTAGAAACCACAGGTGCTTGGACATACGCAAGAGATGCCCTTTCTGGTTTAACCTAGTAAGGAAGTAAAGAGATGGGGTGTGGATGAGTAACTCATATAATGGATCTTTTCATGGAACTCGGGGAATTGATGATGAGAATATCAACTCATGACCTAGTAAATGAACCAAGAGGAATATGTTGACTCAAGGTATTTCAATTTTTATGGAGGGACATCTCAAATCATGGTATTCCATAGGTTGAAGGTGGTTTCACATAAGCGGGAAATGGAAAAATCTGACGTATCGAATTGAAACTATCATGGCGTGACTATTTATTTTTCTTAGGGTTGGTGAGGGAAGTGAAGGGTCCATCCCAGAGGGCTGAAATCGCAGCCCAAACGGCCTCTCGATTAGGTGGGGGGGAATCCCTCGTGGTATGTACTGGGGGTGCGATGTTAGTAGCATCACAATGGATAGGGATTTGTGATGTAGATTCACTAAGGAAATGGGCTCACAGGGCGTGGGGTCCTATGAAGCATCTTCACAGTGGAATGTTACTCACGGACAAAGGGGCTTATGGGGAAAAGGGGATCATGGAGAAAATTGGGTTGCATATCAAAGCGGCCCGCAGAACCTCGAGCAACCTGAATCAGCTTCCTCGCTTGTAAAGGGCGATTCCCTTTGCGAACAGCATCACTTTGTAGTGCTCTAGATCACCGCAAAATAGGAGATTGGTCACCCAAGGGGAGGTGTAACCATGCTTATGATGGGGGTGAGCTATATTTTTATAGGTGATGGAGGTCCGCGGAGCATGCCAAAAATAACAAATGTGCACCGCGTAGTGACAATGGTGTTGTGAAGGATGTCTTTCTCCACAATCAAAGGGTGTTCCCTCATGATTCTCGTAACCGCGGAGTCCACCATCATCAACCGTTGTGGCCCTCCCGGAGGGTCCGATCAAGTTCCCTAAAATACATTATAACCACATAGTTGACTATCATCGAACATTGAGATTCACTAATAGGATCATTTCATGTTCCCTCTACTCAGCGATTGTTGATGGAGATTTGGAATGGTCTCCACAAACCAATTATCTATCCCAACTTAAAATGTCCATAACTCCTAACCCGTAACTCTATTCGGGCCCTACTACCTGTCAAATTAATGCTTGAGAAACAGGCTACGATCGTCGATCATGTATGGAAGTTGTTCTAATATCGTGCAGACACATTTTTTAGTTCCAAAAATATATTAATTCACCAATATAAATAATCTCTAAACATCGATGTGATGTTTGTGATATTTTAAATTTACTGAGAGGATGATTAGATATCAAAATTTAATATCATCCATAATTTGTGAATATGCCTCCTTATATTAAATTTCATGTATCAGGAAATAATATTTTAAGATAGGAGTGGATTCTTTTTTAAAATATAATTTTTCTTATTAGGTTTATTGAAAAATCCCATTATTATTCAATATACATCACATATTTTTTCCTTGAGATTAATATTTTCAAATACCATTCACCTATTTTGTGAATTTAATTCACCTATCGATTTATATTTCAATTATTGCCAATTTATTACTTTATGATAGTCCATTAAAGACCTTGGTTCAAGATTTTTATTTTCTATATCATCTCTCATAGAATTGGAAAATAATTCATAAATATATTCTACTTTACTTCAAATCAAAATATCTTCTATCATGGATTAGTTAAATATGATTTCAATATATCGATAACATTTCAAGTATTCTATAACCTACGAATTCTATTTATTATTTTAATCATGTGTTTTCTTAAGAACACATAAATTATTTTTTTCTTATGGAACAAATGCCTCTGTAATATGATTTTCCATTTTATTTCATCATCTCCCTTCTTAATTATTTCTACCCATTTTCTGATCGATCGTCTATGATTTAATTTCATTTTTTACATTAATATAACACATTTAGTTAAATGAGTCTTAGAGACATCAATATTAGTGGGTCCATTTAAAACCGGTATTAATGATTTAGAGACACCCATTGTATAAGAAAATTCATTAAGAAACTGATTCTATAGTTCTTGAATGTGTTAAATAATTTTTATATCTATATCACACATATTGATTAGTGTATCGAGAAAATATAAAATTTATCATTCTATAAAATCTTCTTCATTTCTTTAATTTTCCCATTATATTGGGAATTCTTCCTAATGGAAGTGATAATAAGAAAAATTTTATTAATTACATCAAAAAAATTTGGATTATGATATCTTATGATGGATGGTGATTCCCATCCCACAAATATTTCTAACCTCCCATAAGGTCCCATTTTTTGTATGTTCTAGTGGAGGAATCTATTCAAATAATGAAAAACCAAAAATAATAATTCGAAATATTTATGATTTTCAACATGTTCAAATTGTATTGGAGAGTTACTATAATATTTAAATGGAATAATGAAAAATAATTTTGATTTACAAATTATTATTTCATTATAGGTAGATCAATTGTTTTATTCCCATTATTAATGGTTTAGTAAAACGTTGGACAGGTTTTATCGTAGATTCATCTGAACCTTATTGTATATTCACATGTATATCTCAATGATCCATAATAATCACCATTTCCATACCAAAATCATTGAATTATTTTGTGGTAAATTCTCTAGTATATTCAATTGTGGATTTATTGACAACATGATCATGGAATTATGCTATCAATTTAGTTATTTGAATAATAAATATGGAAAATTCTAAATTATGTCGTGAGATAAAATATAAAGGTGGGAAAATTAATGATTCATCATTTATTAACATAAAGTTTTTAATAATACAATATTATTTATTATTTTTTCCTCATATATCCCCTTGAATTAATTTAATAATATTTTTCATTTTCGTATAATTTATTTTTTACAATGGTCTCATAATTAGATGTACAAGAGAATAATCATCATGTGGAATTTTAATTAATGTGTAGATCATATAGATCTATATTTAATTTCCATAAGATCTTACAATTTTTTCTACATTTTTAAACAAGTTTTACCTTGTCGTCTTGGATGCAATTTTAAAATTTTGGGCTTTTTATTTACTACCTTATCTATTTAAATACTTTTATATATTAATAATACTATCCAAATGATAATTGTTTTGAGTTTTCTAATGTATCAATTTTGACATGTTTACTGATGATAATTCATGTGATCATTTATATTTATCATATATGGTTTGGGTATCATATTCATGGTACTGTATGTCATTGAAACATAACACATTTCTTTTATAATTTGGAGAAAACCACACATATCTTATAATGATACTTATTTCATTAGTTTATGAGAAAACATCTTTAATAGTATGATATATTATATTTAGAGGACCTAAAAGAGCATTATTAATGGGTCTTGTTTTTATAAGACCATTAAAACATTTTTTCCTATTTATCAATTTTGTGTACTATTCCACTATCATGTATGAAATCATATTTAATATTTATGTATTATATTTTAATTCATCAATGGAAAACCATTAATATTAAAAGAAAAATTTTATGAAATTAAAATTATATAATATCAAAAAAATATAATACCTATAGGTTGAAAGACCATATCATGAATCAAAACTAATATCATATTTATTAATTTTTTCAATCCATCACAACATTAAATAATAAAGTAAAATGATTGTATTTTTGGGTTTTCAAATAATGATTTTATGGATAATGTTTCATTGTATTGTTCTGCTTATTTTCATTTCCATTATAGGATGCCCAAATTATGTGTGATTTGTAATGTACCATGATCAATAACTCTTTCACATTACATAAATAGGCCGGTATCATGACCCCATGCATGCCTCCTCATATACTAGATAATGATGACTTGAAGTGTGTGGGATAAGAATATTGGGGAGACTATACACTCTATTTATAGAATTACAAACATATGTGAATAGTCATTTATCAACAAATATCATTTTTGTAGAAACAATAGAAATAATATAATATAGTTAAAAATATTTTAATTATCCAACAAAATATAATAAATTGAACAAATTACATGCTAAAATGTTACTAAATGTCATAAGTAAAACAATAAAAATAATAAACTAATTGAATAAGATAATGTAACAACAATCTCCATTCCCGAGCCCCATGTATGTCTCACTACCAGTCACTAGCCCATATAGAAAGTAGAAATCTATAAAATGGTCATTTTCAATTATCAAATATTGAATCCATGTAATACTCTTGTGTTCCAAATAGTGACCCAAAATGTGTGTGAGTATAAATCAATAGGTCGACACCTCTATTTAAAAATCTATCCAGTTTCATCATATGATCATTTAAAAATGAAAAATATAAGTTTATTAATTAATTAAACAATTAAATTAACACCACATTAGCCAACTTCTATAGAATTCCATAAAATCTCTATGAATATCTCATGACCATGAAAATAATAACCATATAATCTTGGTAATATACAACCTTTATCAATGAAATTTCAAAATTCCTTTTAGCATGTCTCATAACCATTCCAACTGTAACCTTGTATCCAAGGCATAAATCACAAAAAACGTCTTCAGTTCCACTATATAGGAATTTTAGTAATAAATTAGCGCCAAGACCATTATATCATAATTTCATAATGTATCAAGGACCAACCAACTATATATGAATTTAATCATGTATCAATAAGTATATCCTGCAATATGATCTTTACAACATGTATTAGGATCAAGCTGATTATATAATCATTTCATCATTTTTCACTGGGAATAGGCACAATATTCAAATTGTATCATATATCCGGGGTAGGTATGTTATATAATCATTTCAGTATGTGTCACTAGTCATATCCAACAATATAATCATTATAGAAAAAATCACTAGTAATAGAAGCACGGATATCTCCATATCACATCATAAGGATCAACGATTAATTATGAATACTTCCATTTAATATTGACTTACACATTTCCTTTATAATTTGTTCATAAAAAATTCTATTTATATCAATAATCATGTCATTCAACGGTGATATGTATGAAGAAATCATCAAAAACTCGTATCATTCTAAACACACATCATGTGATTCCTCATTTAATTTATAATCTTGTGTTCACTAACCCAAATAATAACCATAACCGAGGACATAAACAACTGGATCCAATGGGATTACATGAAAAATCTAATTAATAAATCAATTACGTTATGTGCACGTTTTTATGTAACAATTCCAATATATCACTAAACTGACAATTATCAAATTATTGTATTAAGGATTATACCCCCTACATTAAACTGGGGATTAACAGAGCACCAATAATGCGTAACATGAAAAGAAATGAAGGAAAAAAAGATCAAGAGATGAAACATAGATAAAATAATATCAGTCTTAAAATCAAACCCAAAAGAAACAAATAGGTTCCACCTCCCTTGTGGATAACAACTGAACATGAATGGAAATGATATTCCAAAGACATACTACAAATCGATAACAGAAACTGGATGTCTCAAAAGAAGGATGGTGATCCAAAATATAATATGAGATTTGCCTAGTTCAGGTGGAGTAAGGCTGTAGTGAATTGAAAATAAAATCATATGTATGTCACCTATAAAATTTCAGCTCTGAATATATAATGGTATTAAATCCATTTAAATGTCGGGTATTTCTTTTTAGATGAATCCACTAAAAAACACATTACCTCAAGTTGTTATTTATCACGATTAACTAGTACACATTATGTAGGTAGATTTCAAAATTTTATTAATTTAATTTCATGAATTATTTTGTAACCAATTATTATTCACTAAATGTTTATTGATCCATTTAAAGGATTAGTAATATATTTCGATGGTCAGTAAATGTTCTGCATGTAGTTTTCTAACCAGTTTTTATAATAGGACACGGAAAACCTCTAATGTCATCTGAAAACCCTTATAATCCCAATTAACAATTTAATACCAAAACTCGACTAATTGATACAAAATATATTTCCATGAACATTGGGAAAATTTACCAAATAACGATCTCCATTTCTGAAAGATAATAGGCCCCCGAGGATCAAATGAAAAACTCATATAGGGATGTATCAGGGAAAAAAGAAGGGATCTTAAAACATCCCCAATATATAATATCTCCTCTCGGATCATTTTCAAGAATCATTTTGGGGTTAAAGATATCATTTATAGGAATTATTCATTATATTATACACCCTCCCATAGGTCTCCTCATGAACCCACCCATTCTTCCACAGCACATGATCTAAAGGAATCGCTCTATCGTAGAGATAATTATCACTATGGTATAAAATATTTATTTGATGATCCTAAAATGATGCAGAAACACTAATATCAATGTCCTCAATGTACACCACCTAATAAGGGTTTGGGTAACATCTCTAATTCTACGAAATGTGAAACATTCCATGCAAGGAACTGTAGTACTATATAATGGATAATCAATATTCCACTTGAATGACCCTATCCACTATCTCAAATGACCTAAAAACCCTAAGTGCATGAATTACCTATTTCAAGATGTCATTTTTTCCACCCTTTATGTTATCTAAATGAAACCTGAGGTCTATCGTTAAAATCTATAGGTCATCTTCGATTGGAAAAATAAGATTTCTACCATATTTGTGTTTCAATGAACTACCTTTGGAATAACTGAACCATCTTCGATATCTCATTCACAAGACTACACCAAAAAATACCCAACTCACCAACCACCGACTAATAAATATTTGAACAACACGTACTTCAATACAAATCCATTAAATATTTTATCTTGAATGATTCCTAAAATCTATTACTATATAATAAAATACAATTCTTTCTATTTATTATCCCATGAACCGTTGAAATATAAAACAATGTCTCAAAACATATCATCTAGAAACTGATGAGTCTGCTCAGATAGACTATGTGTGTGTGGAAGATAGGTCGTACTGAAAATGATCTTTCAGTTATAGAACATAAAAATGAACCTGACACATTCACATTGTGAAACAGGGATATCTATCTGAAATGACGCTCCACAAAACATCGTGTAACTGAATAACCTTTCAGACATAAATACTACAAGGATAATCATCTATGAAGCTCTCCTATATATGCATGAAATTTGGTATCTTGCTCAGTCAATCCACATTCACCCATACTGTATTTTTTTACAAGTTTTTCAAGGTAATCATGTCACACATTCCATTGTGACTTTATCCAATTTCATCTAAAGAATTTGAAAATGAAGAGAAACCTAGTGGTCCTCCGATTATCAACATTCACATGCTCATAACCATCTATGAGTCCACATACACTATAACCTATGAGATTAAAATACCCAAGAAGTCCCTTTTATCCATAAAATAACTACACTTCGTTAACATAGCTTAAGAATGACACTCTTTCAATGTAATAAAAATGATACAAACATTTTTTTCATGATAATATTATGATAAGTATTATACTAAGATAAAATTGACACAAATCACCACAAAAATGTTTAGAATGTGATGAGTGGTCTGATTCACCAAGGACATGAATACCTCATGATCATTTTTCAATCACAATGGAATCACTACAAATCCATACAATCCATGCTTTCTACTAAAATTATAATGAGGTATGTCTAATTTTATCACCCCCAATAGGTGGAATCCAGTTCTCAAATTGATATTAAAGAGTATATTATAACCTCTTAGTTGGTCGAAGAGATAGTTTATGCATAGAAGAGGAAAATGATTCATGTCCATCATCTACATCAATCTCTAACTATCCACATATAAATTTAAGGTACCATAATAATTCTAGGAGAAAAGAACCGGAGAACCACAAGGAGATGTTCAAGTCCATATAAAAAAATAAACATCTAAATCACTCTAATTACCTTTCAGCACCGAATGATCTGATGGTTCTATTCTATAATTTAGGGTAGAAACTGGTTCTTCTCCCAACACGGAAGTGATCGTGATATCAAACAGTCTCTGGGGAAGAAATCCACCGAACATGTTTGCTATGTCATCATGGAAATGGTCGACCATTGGAGGAAAAGAATCATGTTGCATTCCACCATCATCTAGAAAATGTATGCCTATATTATCCCTGAAACAATCTAATCTACACTAAATTGGTCGGGTATGATAGTTCTAATGATCCCACATAGCATGGTAATAAAATGTGCCTTATTCTAGATATAAAATGATTAAACTATTATAATAACTATCGATATGATCCTATTATAGAACTATACCTACCTTTCAAAGAATCAAATATAAATATGCCACTTCTAGAATAAATGGTTACAAAAAGAAATGGTAACCAGAAATATATAGATAACTCGATTTTCAATATTTGATATACTATAACAGAAATCCCAATGATGTATTAAGGATTAATGTACCATCCATGATCTCCACAACCAATCCCAAAAAAGAAGTGCATATTAATTAATGATATTATAATGTATAAAAAATGAAAATAAATGTATGATGTCATAAGAATCGTTAATAAAACAATAAAAGGTCCTAAATCCTCACTATACGGAGTAGTATGCATAACATGTAGCTGACCAACCCCTCTACCCTAGCCTAAAGCCTTACACCCTTGAGCTATTCCCCCTTACAGTTTTTACAATATTTTAATTCTGTAACATGTCACATATATTGACCAGAACTGTCATGATCCAACCATACGTGCCTTGAGTTGCAACAACCCCGAGCCCACCTTTATAGGCCAGGGGCTAGAGTGAATCCCCGAAGGTGTAACAATCTCGGGGAGGCCTTTCCATAACTACCTGTACACACACACCAAGTGGAGAGTAAAAAGAAAAAAAAGGAGAAACAAATATAACCCCACCATAGTCAGGAATCAACCTCTAATTAGAAAAAAGCAAAGTGCTGAAATGTATTGATAGATACTGAATAGAAAAAGGGGAAAAACATGTGCCCAACCCGAAAGGTTCTACAATCCGGAAATAGGTAATTAAAAGTAAACAACTGGTGAGTCTCACACCTAAAAGTCCTACTGTGTCCACTGAACACAGCCCAAGATTCTGTGTCCTCTACACTCCTCCATAGTCTCGATCAACCTATATGTCATCTACAAGGGCACACCATGTGCAGGAAAATACAATGCATAGGTGAGTATAAGGATACACAGAAGGATGCCCCTGAATGCTCTAGGGAGAAACAAAGGCGGTACTAAAAGGTAAATGATAGACAGAACAACGTAATAGTACAATAGATAGAGTTCAGCATAACCCAACAAAAGAAAGGAAGTAGAATCTTCCCAAACAAGAGGACCTAGACACATAAAGCATGTGGAAAATCCCGTGTTTCTTTTCCCATCCTAGAAATAGAGTAATTGGACCCATAGAGTGGGAAGAAAAGTAGGGTGTATATATATATTCTCAATAAGAATCTCGAATGAGTGTGTAAGGGGATATCCATCTCCAAGACTAGCCTAGGATAGGTCTCCAACAGTTCTAGGTGCAGCCATCACTGATGCCCAACAGTCCTGCATGTAAAAACTACCACATCACAAATCTGTACCACCAAAAGTCCTGCTCTGGTAACCACAGAGAAAAATCCACTTACTGGCCCCATTAAAAGGGCTGAGTCAGAAAAAATTCATTGTTAGGTAACCCACTGCCCGTGCCCAACAGGACGGTAAAACCCAAAAGATCGTCGGGTGACCCACTACCAAGCACTGCTGGACGGTAAAACCTAAAAGTCATCGGGTCACCCACTGCCAGCACTGCTGGAGGGTATACCATAAAAGTTCGTCAGGTAACCCACTACCTAGCCCTACTTGAGGTTATATCCGAAAGGTCATCGGCTAACCCATTGCCCAACTCTGTTGGAGGGTAAACCCTGAAGTTAAAGGGTGACCCACTGCCCAGCCTCACTAGAGGGTATACCCTGATACGCCGATGAGTAAACCATTGCCCAGCCCCGCTGGAGGGTAAACCCGGAATTGGTCCGATAACTCCTCACTTCCCATTCCATCAGTGAGTTTCGCTAAAATCACGATCATGCATTGGGTCAGAGTGTGTCAAAGAAACATCTAACCAACATCCTTTCATGTTTCCACATATAATGATATCTCAAAGTGGTTCCACACACCCAAACATATTAAACAGTTGTAATCCTCGTGAAAAAATATGCGAGATAGAGAACTTTCTAACTGGAAACAGACTCCTGATGAAAAAGTTATTCAACACCGCTTTATGCCCATACAACATCTCATGGGGCCCACACCTCAGTCCCGAAAGAGTTCGAGAGAATGGAACAATCGTGATGCTCTTGAAAAAACATGCCAAAATGACTACTCATTCGCCCCAAATAGGTGTCTGATGAAAAGGTCCCAAAAAGCTTCTCACAGCATAAATGAGGCCCATGGGGCCCATGCCTCAACCCCAACATTAATGCCTAAACCGACCCCGGACCAATTCATCTCGACGCCAGGGTCACAACTCTGCTAACGGTGCCTTAAATAGACTCTAAATGTGTTTGCACCATCTGAAGGAAGAATCCCGGCGAGGCTCCAAACGAGCACGTCACGCCACCGAGCCCCAATCTCGGAAATTGAAAACCCCCAAGACTATCTCAAAAAGTATTTCTCGAGCCGTGGATTGCACTTCCACAAATGGCATGAAAAACGGACACCCGTAGTCGATGTTATGGGTGATCGAAGTCAATGGTTGGAAGCCCATAGGGATGAATTGGCCCGGTATGGTCGGTCCACCCGTCCCGGGCCAGACCGTGATGGCCGGCCCAGTCTACAGCGCTGGCCAGCAGACCAGCCTTGCGACCTGACCACGGTCCCGTGGTCCACACCATGGACTGGCCCTCATATCCAGTCGTTGGTTTGTGTGGAAAACTGCCAATGTCATGTCTCAGTCTTCATGGGGTCGTGTGCCACGGCCCCTGGTCCACACGTCTGATGGCCTCCCCCTAGGGTTCGCTGCCGCCTTGGACTGCTTCCGCTCGAGACCGCCACCGCCCAAGGATCGATGCCGCCTGGGGACCACCGCCGCCAGCCGCTCGGAGCCGCCGCCACCACTGGGAGCCACTTCCGCCACTTAGAACCAGCCAGAACACCGCACCAAATGTCGTACCGCCCTAGGATCAGCCGTAAAATGAAGAAAACGGCCGAAAAACATCCCAGGGTCACCCCGGACACCGCAGGAGTCGAAAATTCAATCCGAAATAGGCGCTGGAAATCTCAAATCGAGACATACACATATATGGTCTTCCCTATAATAGTAGACATCATTTTGATGCAAATGATTTAATTTGTGGAAGAAGAGGAAATCAAAAACGAAAAACGTAACCTCCTACCTCATTGGACATAGCCTGAAGCTTCACGAATGGTCTGCCAGAGAAGCCACCCACCTTGGAGAGGGAGAGGGAAGCTTGAAGGCGGTTCTACCTTGTTGGGAATAACTTATGCCAAGGATAAAAACCATGGGGGAGAAAAGGGTGGGTGTGGTGTGTTTAAATAGAAAACTAAATTAAATTTTAATTATGTTTTAAAACGCACAACAGTAGGCCCGTACCCGGACTCTCAACGGGGTCGACATTAAGTTGCCTCTAGGGTAAAAACCACATTCGGAGCTCAATGGTTGTCTCAAAATTTTAATCTGAGCATCCATTCTAAATTTGTAAAGTTCACACCTGGGGCAGCCAAATTACAAAAATGCCCCTTGTGGCGTTTTCCACAGAAGGACCGCACTCGTGATTGTCACACCCATCCTAGGGTAAACAGGATGTTATGGACTCAACGATGTCATCAGTTTTCCCATCCGAGCAACTGTTTGTAGTTATTTTTTTTTATGGCATGTCTAGTGTGAACTCACTTAAATATTAATTTCGGCCACATCGGGGCTCCGAATCACATGCTGTATGAACACCCAACATTGGAATAACATTAAGAAATTTTCAATGCCTTACTGGCTCAAATCCCAGTTTCTTAAATCATTCCCTCCTTCATTTTTTTCATCTCTGAAAAACAAAATTACAAAAAAAACTCGGGATACTAACCCCGCATCTAGATATCTCGTTCCCAGTTGCTCTCTTGCACCCTCTCGTGCCGCCACAACACACGGACCAAAGGAATGGTATATTCATGTTGTGTCTACTTCTTCATGTCCTCAATCTCCACCGGGTGCTCTACAAAGGTGGATCCATCATCAATTTCCAGCTCTCCCCTGTCAATAACGTGTGTAGTGTCCTGCAGGTATTTCCTCAGTTACAACACAAGGAAAACATCATGCAACCTATCTAGCTATGGGTGGTAGAGAAAGAAGCTAGGCATACTCGCCGACCCTGATCATCATCTAAAGTGGCCCAGTGATCCTCAGGGATATCTTGTAACCCCGTTCGATCCTTCGCATACCACGCCGGAGACAGACTCTCAAAAAGACATGGTCCCCCTTCTTGAAATCTAAAGGCCAACGAAGACGATATTCCTAGGACATCTGTCTGCCCTGAGCCATCCTCATCCACTCATGGATGACCGGCACCTTCTCTGTCATTTCTTGCACCAAATATGGGCCCATGAGGGAGGTCTTCCCATCCTTCGTCCAGCACAACGGTGACCTGCAGGATCTACCGTAGAGGGCCTCAAAAGGTGTCACACCTATAGTAGAGTTTTAACTGTTGTTGTACGTGATCTCCACCTGGTGTCAGTAATCCTCCCAGCTCAGGCCAAAGTCAAACACACACACCCTGATCATATCCTCCAACACCTAGATAGTATAGTGCCCTCAGTCTGCCTGTCAGTCTGGGGGTGAAAAGCTGTACTCATCTGCAGTTGGGTCCCAAATGCCTCCAACATTCCTCACCATAATCGTGACATAAACCGTGTGTCAAAGTCAGATATGATCATCGAGGGTACTCCATGAAGGCAGATGATCTCATGAATGTTCAGCTCCCCCAGAATCTCCACCGAACTCTGCTCAATGATGGTAAGGAAGTGCTTCGACTTCGTGAGTCGGTCCACTATCACCCAAATGAAATCCTTCCCCATCTTTGTGTGTGGGATCCCTATGACTAAGACCATAGATATGCCATCCCAATTCCAAAATGGGAAATCAAGGGGCTGCAAAAACCCTGCCAAAACCTAATTCTTTGTCTTCACTTGATGATAGGTAAGACACTGAGAAATGAATTCAACTATGCTCTACTTCATTCTAGACCACCAAATCTGCCACTGATGGTATCAGTACATATTCCCCACACTAGGATATACAACCAAGGGGGAAGTGTGGAACTCCTACATCACCTTCCCCCTAATCACCACTCGTACTACAGCATGTCCCTAAAATATGATCTCTTGATTCACTCTTTTAGAATATCCATCGGGTGCATCACCCGTGGATATCTGATCAAATAGTACCTCATTTTCGACATCCCCCAACTGCGACTCTCTCACACACTCATGGAGAGAAGGAGTCAACACCATCTACTATAGAAAAGCCATACCCTCCGGCTCCACAAATATCATCCATAGGGAAGCCAACTGCTCTGAAGCTTCCCGCACTAATGGGGCCTAGGACTTCTTACTAAGAAAATCCGCACTAAAGGGTCCTGAAAGAACTCCATCTAGCACCTCTGCCACATATTCAAATCCCTTTGAGTTAAGATGTACTTGAGGATCTGGTGGTCTGAGTAGACCACAAAACACTCACCCAGAATGTATTGTCTCCAAAACCTCAAGGCGAAGGCCACTACTGCCACCTCCAAATCATGAGTCGCATAATTCTGCTCATGGGGCCTTAACTTCTTTGACGCATATGCAAACTCTAATCACTGCTGCATCAGCACGCACCCAAGCCCAGCTCCTGAATCATCATAATATAATATGAAATCAACGTCCTCCTTGGGTAGCCTCATCACTGGAGAACTAGTTATTACTGTCTCAATTCCTCGAAGCCCTTCTTGAAATGATCAGTCCAGGTTACCGGTCGTCCCTTTCACATCAAATCGGTCAAAGGGGCAGAAATCCTAGAAAAATCTTACAAAAACATCCTATAGTACCATACCAAACCAAGGATATTATACCCCTCTGACCAATTCTTGGGTGGATCTCATGTAAGAACTGCCTCTATCTTTGTGGGATCTATAGACAATCCCTACTCCGTAATGACTTGCCACAGAAGGTGAAACTCATGAATCTAGAACGGACACTTCGAGAGATTCCCATATTTCGGGTACTCCCAGAGTGAGTCTAGGACCATCCTCAAATTCTCTGTGTTCTCCTCATCGATCACGTAATAGATGAGTATTTCATCAATAATGTCAACCAAAAACCAGTCTATGTATGGCTGGATGATCTGGTTCATCAAATCCATGAAAAATGCGGGGGCATTCGTCACACCAAAGGGAATCACTAGAAACTCTTAATGCCCATAATGAAAAAAGAATGACAACTTCAGGTTATCAGCCTCACGAACCCACAATTGCTGGTAGCCGGATCTACGTTCAATCCTGGAGAACCATTTCGCACCTCTAAATTGGTTGAAGAGGTCGTCGATCGTCGGAAATGGGTACTTGTTCATTATTGTGGCCTGATTCAGGAGACGATACTCCACACAATGCCACAGACTCCCATCTGCCTATTTCACAAACAAAACAAGAGATGCCCAGGGGGACATAATGGGCCTGATGAATCCCTTCTAACGATGGTTGTCCAGCTGAAGTCATAGCTCCCGAATCTCAGTGGGTGACATCTGATAAGACGCACATGATATTGGGGTAGTCTCTGGCTGCATGTCAATACAAAACTCCATCTATCGCCTCAGAGGTAGTCCTGAGACATCCTCAAGATAGATGTCCATGTAGTCTTCTACAACGATAGGGAACTAGCTTCCTGTAGCGTCTTCTACTCCGAGATCCATGCTCGCCAACTGGAACGAAAAGGTTCGAGGTCTCCTGCTCACAGTACCCATCAACTCTTACACGAGGTCTCCTTCACCAAGGATGGTGATGTAAGAACCCGATTATTATTCTTGAGGTACGAGATTCTTCTTTTATATTTTCCTTATGTGTTTTTGATAAAATATGGAAAGTGGGAAAAAAACCTAAATTTTGTGAATACACGCCATGTACTTTTCCACACATCGTGTACTTGGCCGTGTGGGATTAGTACACAGGGTGTGAATCCATGCTGGCGATGAAGGGTGAAAAAACTTACTACACGCCGTGTTGTGGGTACTTACACGCCATTTAGTCAGTCGGAAGGCAAATAGTATGGTGGTGGAAGCATCCGTGAGTCGTGTGATAGTACACGCCATGTGATCAATAATACACGTTGTGTACTCATGTCGACGGATGAACAATGTGGTGGTGGGAAAGGTAGCTACTAGATGAACAATTGAATTATGAAATTACACTCCGTGTAGTCAATATTACACACCATATAGTTTGTTGTTTTTTCATAAAATGGGTAGTCGTCTCCCCTGTTCAGAGGGAAGGCTCAGAACCCAAGGAGGAGTCGGGAGAGAAGGTTGAACCTTCGAGGAGCTCCAGATCGCACACCGGGAATCCGTTTCCACCTTTGTCAATCTTGTTGGAACCGTACGGGTAAGCCTCTCCATCTCATTAAGCCATTCATACCCATTATTTATTGAAGGGAATTTATTTACGTTTGAATGGAGTTTTCCTTCACCTCGGATCTACGTCGTTCTTGTACTATTAGAGGACCGTCATTCGCGTATAAGAATCCAGAGCGATCGAGGTTGGTGTCTTTGTGTTTAATTTCAAAATATTTTGCATTTGTGTGAACATTTTTTCTACGAATCCACGTTGGGGTGTTGTGTGGCAGAGTCCTTGGATTTTTTGAATACCAAGAATTGTATAGGTAATTATATGTGATATTAAACTACTGGTTGGAATCGCTGCTTGGATCCAGGACCCCCCCGGGGGTGCGTTACTCTATTTATTAGTTTGGCCATCATACCCAAGGGTATGCCATGTTTATATTGTGCATTAATTTTTTACTTGATAGGAATTGTATATAAATTTCAAATTTATGCTTTGGGCTTGGCCCGGTTACAAGCGCCTAAGGGAAATGTTTTTTTTAGCCTAAAGGGCATTGTTTGTTTAGCCTGAGGCATGGTACTGCTTAGCCTAAGGTCATTGTTTGTTTATCTGGAGGGCAAGGTACTAGTTAGAATGAGGGAAAATAACTATTCTTCTTGAGGGAAACTCCACTGATGCCTAAGGTTAGTGACTTATGTTCATGAGGGCGACACTTCGTGCACCTGAGGGAATATCTATAATGTCTGAGGACAGTTACCTGAGGGTTTTGTTTCTATATACCAAAGAGAAAGAGTTGACACGTCCGAGGACACTGACTATCTAATAAGAACAATCACCAAGGTGGTGTATTATATTAAATGGATTAAATTAATTATAAAATGGAAATATAATTGGAAATGATAGTTACTTTTGAGTGCTTCTTAGTTTATTTAATTTTTTTTCTTCACACTATTGTTGAATATTTTTAGATAGTTGGGAACGAGCCTTTGGTGTGTGCCTACTAGGATTTATTTCTGAAACCCAGTATGGGTCATGTCTTCAGCCCAAATAGATTACGTTTCTGCAGGTGTTGACAGGGGAAAGGTTCCCTATACAGGTACATGATTGCAGCTGAGGAGTAGGAGATCATAATACCGAGCATATGCTTACGATGCTAATGCGTTCTGTCTACCCTGTTTTGTTTTGCTTTTCTATACTCTGTATTGTATAGTACTGTATTGCTGTGTAACATGTTCTGGTTGTTTTCATAGAACATGAGACATGTGGAATCATTATCTATATAACTAGTTGGTTATATTTTACTGCAGTTGTTTATTTTAAATATATATGCGTTATTGCTTTCACTGTTGTAGTATGCTTTATCTAGTATTCTTATGTGCTACACTTTGAAAAATGAGGTCATAGTTTCCCCACTATCAGAGATGGGCCCTCGCTTCAAGTCGGAAGCCTCTGGCGTTTGGGTAAATTTTCTTGAGGTCATGTGACCAATCGGGTTCAGGCACCCGATGAGTGGCACCCAAATCCGGGATGTTACAAAGTGGTATCAAAGGAGTTTCTTTTCTTTGAATTACTATTTGGAGACTTATTGTGGGATTGGACAGAAACGGTAGTTGGTTATATGTTGTTCTCGATCGTAGCTAACCCGTGTATAGGGAAAATCCAGTCTACCTCGTATTTTTGAAATTTTTCTGACTTTGAAAATGTTATAGTTGATTTTATTTCACCGTATGGTGACGCACTGGTGATTGTGATGTTTATGTTTTATCCATGAGTTCTATTTAATTGCATCCCAATGAGACGAGGGTATTCCATCTCACACATCATTTATGCACATGCTAGAAATCACATGCCCTGCATAGTTCCATGCCACATAGGTGCATTAGAAATTTCATGTTGTTGTGATAATTGATGTTCTAGAAAATGCATGTTGTTGTGATATCTGCTGTGATAAATACTTGCTATGTGATAGGGTATTTTCATGTGGGTCTGTAGAATGAATGGACTCCAAACATTGTTTTTTGGGGATTATGGTCCCCCATTGCCCGTAATTTGGTGGATTGTTGACTGTTTATCTTACTATAACACATATAATATTCCAAACATTGATATGCAGGGAGTATGGGCCCTCATGGAATAGAATTTGGCACTTAGGTGTTGTTTTTTTGGTATTTTCAGGGCTCCAGAGTAGTTTTAGAGGCCTACTGTCTGGAAAACCAAGGATACATGCCATTTAGTTCATCAGAAACACGTCGTGTGTTCTTCTGTTCGGGAAGAAAAGAAAACTTTTTAAGTACACCCCATGTACCCTCATTACACGCCATGTAGTCACTTCTCGTGTCGTGGACCGTGTGGGCGGGGAAATGGGGAAGTTAAATTCATAGGTAAAACATCCCGTGTATGGGATATACACACCATTTAGTGTTGACCTGGATTCCTCTATGTAACTAACAACCTAAACGGAGGAGACCTTAATACATACATTCCATTTCCACTGTGGAACATGCCGTGTAGTCTAGCCTGGGGACCTGGCCGTGTATCTAACAAACACAGGTTGGTGTCACCTCTTCTTGAAAACTTCGTGTACATGTGGGACAAGCCGTGTAGTCTTGACCGGTGAGAGACCATGTGGACTTACCCAAGTGGCTGGGGAAATGGGTTGGTGTACACGCCGTGTGTGGGTGTAACATGATGTGTAGTTTTAGCCGAGTAGTCGCCCGTTTCACAAACAACACGGGCAGTTGTAAAATTAAACCCTACATGTCGTGTAGATTATATACATGCAATGAAGTCTTATTCAAATGGGATTCGTGTGTCTTAGCCGTGTAGAATGACCCGGGCAAGGGAATAAAAGTCAGGTACACACCATGTAGTTATTATACACCTCGTGTAGTCTTATTTTTCAAATCTTGAACTCCTTCTCCCTCCTATTCCCTTTTTGGTCCCTTTTTTTCAATCTTAAATAATATTAATCTAAGGTGTGTGTTTGACTTTGTAGGGTCATGCCACCGAGATGACCACGAATTGTTCACCAAGAGAGCGAAAACAATTATACTCTAGAGATAGTGGGCTATGGTCTACTAGTGGATCCTCCAGCAGATCCAGATGCGGAAACATCTGTTATACCAGACATAGGTGCGGATGCCCAGTTCTGTGAAGGCTTTATGCGGTTAATGCAGACCTTTCAGTGAGCACTTTCGGCTACCACATCTATGGATGAGTTGACTAATACCTTCCAGCAGCAGCATCAGCCTACATTTTCATGGGATGGAGGACCACATGCTGTGGAGTATTGGTTGGTGACAATGCAGACTATTTTCGAGCATATTGAGACGCCTCCAGGGTGGAGCGGCAAGTTCGCAACGTATATGATTTGTTATTTCACCAATAGGTGGTGTGATGTTACCACTAAGACAGAGCATAACAAAGACATGGAGTCAGATGATTTTGAGACAGATTTATATGATTTCTTCTTCCAAGATATGCTGAGGGTGGATAGAGCTCGAGAGTTCATGAATCCGCAGTAGGGCGCTATGTCGGTGATGGATTATTCTACTCGTTTCACTGATATTTAGTGTTTTGCACCCGTTCTGGGGTTATGAGACTTTGAGGGCATGACACATTGAGTATGGTCATTGATCAGACATCCAGGCACTAGTGAATGTTCTCAGGTTTTTTATAATACATGTTATTTTGAACTAGGAACTGATTACATATAGGAACCTTCAGGAATGTAGTGGTGCAGACCATGGCGGTTTGACACCAGATTTTGGTACTATTTCTATAGGTAAAAGGAAACGACAAATGATTTTCTCTCACAGTGATAGTACTAGCTAGGTGATTACATCATGTGGCCCGGTTAGGTTCTACCAGTGCGGTAGAGAGGGGAATAAGAGACCTCAGTGTACCTGAGACCCCACGAAGTGCTGTTCTTGTGACAAGATGGGCCATCTACAGCGCTTTTGTACGGGCATTTCCAACAGTGGCTAGTGATAGGGTTCTGTATAGACTCCACGTGCGGGAGCACGACCAGTAGCATCTTACCAATTGGGAAACTAGAATATGTCAGTGCGTTCAGGACGATATGGTGGTTGTGGTCATGGTATAAAGACACTAGGATGTTAGAGGCACCATGGTAGGACATCTTAGGGAATCCAGGCAGTGTCGCAGGGTCGCGGTACTGGGTGGGAATATGCAGTGCAACAGACCCAGCTAGGGCAGGATCCCAGAACTTCTACTATCAGAGGTACTATTCTAGTAGCTTCTATCTTATATTCAGAACATTTCGATACGGGTGCTGCAAATAGCTTTATATCATTTCCCATTTTGGAGAGCCTTAGGATCTATGTTTCTTCTTCTTCTTTTGTTTTTATGACACTAGATACTATGTTGGGAACTAGAACACCTGGTGTGCATCAGTGCAAGGAGTTCCCCCTTGAGGTTGGAGGGTGCCACATTCTATGGGACCTCTATGTCTTAGAGATGACGAGTTATTATTTCATTCTCAGTATGGACCATTAGGTTCTATTTCAAGCCTTTGTTGATTTCTATCGTCGTAGGTTGAGTTTCAAGTCACCAGAGGGTGGAGATTTTCTATACAAGGTCGAAGTGGATGTTCAGGAGAGTCGAGCTGGACCAGAGCATCATGGGCGAGGTGGAATCAAATCCCAGATTTCGATTTTATATCTGGATGATCAGGGGACTTGTCAGCAGGATTTCCCTCTAGTGGTTGATCGTTTTAGGGATTTCTTCCCAAACTACTTTTCGGGTCTACCTCCAGAGCGTGAGGTGGATTCCTCTGTTGAGAATGTGTTGGGGGCAGCACTGGTGTCCATTCCTCCTTATATGATTACTACACAAGAGTTGTAGGAGCTCTAGAGATAGTTAGAGGAGTTACAGGCATAGGATTTCATTAGACACAGTACTTCTCCTTGGGGTTCGCCTGTCTTGATTGCGAAGAAGTCAGACGACACCCTCATACTCAGTGTGGATTTTCAGAAGATGAACCTGTTGATGGTTAATAACTGATATCGCTTACTGTGGATTGATTATTTTTTTGATCAACTTAGTGGAGCAAGAGTGTTCTCGAAGATTGACATGATATCCAAATATCAAGAGCAGCGCATAAGACCATTGGATATACCACTTACCGCTTTTCGGAACTGATATGGTCTATATGAGTACTTGGTTATGCCGTTCAGACTCATGAACATGAAAAAAGTTTTCATGGCACTGATGAATCATGTGTTCTATCCTTACCTGGATTCTTTTTTTGGTAGTATTCGTGGATGATATCTTAATGTACTCTCACACTTGACACGACCATGCCACCCATCTTGAAATTGTTATGAGCACACTGATAAATAATAATCTATATGATATGCTCTCAAAGTGACACTTTTGGATATACATAATTCACTTTTTGGGTCATATCATATCAGAGGTTGGAGTTGCAGTAGACCCAGAGAAGGTGAGATCAGTAGTTTCTGGGAGTAGCCTAAGAACGTGTTTGAGATACAGAGTTTCTTGGTGATGGCTCGTTACTAAAGATGCTTCATCCAGGACTCCTCCCACTTAGCAGCGTCATTGATGTGTCTGACTAAGATTGGTGTGATGTTCGTTTGGTCCGAATCATGCAAGATAGCCTTTTAGGACCAGAAAGGAAGGTTGGTATCAACATCAGTCCTGATACTTTCAAATCAAGGGAGGATATATACAATTTATTTTTATGCATTAGGTATTTGGATAGGATAAGTGTTGATGCAGGGTGACCGAGTTCTTGCATACTGTTCTTGGCAGTTGAGGCCACATGAGAGGAATTACCAGACGCATGATCGCGAGATTGCTGTAGTTGTTCGTGTGTTGCGCTGTTGAAGACATTATCTCTTGGGAGATCATTTTGTGGTTTTAACCGACCACAAAAGTCTCAAGTACATATTTAATCAACATGAAATAAACCTAAGGCAGATAAGGTGGGTTGAATACCTTCTGTCCTTCGATTTTGAGCTTTCTTACACACATGGTATGGATAATGTAGCAGCTGAAGCACTGAGCAGGAAGACTAAGATACAGGCGGTGCAGGAGGCCAGTAGTGAGTGGAAGCTCATGGATTTGTTCTCTGAGATTCATTTGGAGGTGCACAACAGTTAGGGGTAGACCTATCTGTCATCTTTATATGTGATTTATACCCTCCTAGATAGAGTGAGTATGAGACAACTATCTGATGTTGAAGGCCATCTTCCACGAGATTCGGTGGATAGTTAGGACCCTTCACCTAGATGGACGATAGGCGATGATGAAATTCTATGTTTCCATGGACGAGTGTGGGTTCCAGGGGAAATACGCAAGGAGTTGATGTGGTAGTTTCATGCTTCAGCATGGGCAGTTCATCCCAGGGTTACCAAGATGTATTGTGATTTAGACGTTAGTATTGGTGGCTGGCTATGAAGAGAGAGATAGCTGGTTTTGTTACCAGATGTTCCACCTGTCAGCAGTTGAAGGCAGAGTGTCAGAGGCCAGCCGGGCTGTTACAACAGTTAACCATCCCGGAGTGGAAATTAAATGATGTTGCAATGAACTTCGTGGCTGGGTTGCAGAGGTAACCCCAAGGCAATGATGTCGTATGGGTTGTTGTGGATAGACTCACAAATGTAGCACACTTTTTTCCGATCAAGGAGACCTTCGGTGTTGACGAGACAAGAAAGATGTATATCCGAGAGGTCATACATCTTCATGGGGTACATCATTCTGTCGTTTTGGATAGGGATGCTTATTTTATGTCTAGTTTCTGGAAGATTTTTTAGAGTGCACCGGGTACACAAGTGATTTTGAGCACTACTTACCACCCTCAGACTGATGGCCAGTCAGAGCGTAAGATATAGGTTCTTGAGGACATACTACACGCATGCATCCTAAACCTTTCCGCTCTTGGGAGTAGCACATACCCTTGGTTGTGTTTTGCTATAATAATATTTTTCAATCAACTATTGAGATGGCACCATATGAGGCTTTATATGGTAGGCCATGCCGATCACCCTTGTGCTTGTTAGAGGCAGGTGAGGCATCTTTACAGGGGCCATGTCTCGTGCAAGAGACTTTTGAGCGGGTTCTGTTGATTCTAAGGTGAATGGATACTACATAGTCATGACAGAAATCTTATGCTGATCACCGGAGACGACCCTTGGAGTTCGTGGTCGGGGATCAGGTTTTCCTGTGTGTTTCACAAAGGTTGGGACACAGGTGGATCAGGAGACATTTTAAACATTCACCAAGGTATGTGGGTCCATTTGAGATAATGGAGAGAGTCGGGCCGGTATCCTATTGGTTTTGGTTACCACAAGGGTACCAGGCCCTCCACGACGTCTTCCATGTATCTCAGTTGCACCGCTATCATTGAATCCCATCTCACATCTTTCATCCAGATGAGGTTGAGCATCAGATCGATGTGTCTTTTTAGGAGAATCTAATTCGTATCATGGATATGAGCACGACGGTTATCTGAGGCCGGTTATCTCCTCTCATACGAGTGCTATGGCAACATGGACGAGTCTGGGATGAAACCTTGGAGCGGGAGACCAACGTACATGGTCAGTGGCCTAAGTTGTTCACAACATTATCTTCGCCACCCATGGAAGGGAAACTCTGGGACAGAATTTTTTAAGGGGCGAAGTTTGTAGGAACCCGGTTCTTATTCTTGAGGTATGTGTTTCTTATAATCTTGTTTCCTTAATTTTTTTTAGAAAATAAGGAAACTGGGAAAAAAATAATAAATTTTGTGACCACATGCCATGTAATATTCCACACGCCATGTACATTGGCCATGTGGGATGAGTACACAGGGTGTGTTTCCATGCTGGCGATGAAGGGTGTGAAAACCAACTACACGCCATGTATTGGGTACTTACACGGCATGTAGTCAGTCAGCAGGCAACTAGTATGGTGGTGGAATAATCTACTGGTCGTGCGACATTACACGCCGTGTGATCAGGAATACATGTCGTGTACTCGTGTCGACGAATGAATAGTGCGGTGGTGTGAAAGGTAGCCGCCAGAGGAACAATTAAACGAGGAAATTACATGATTTGTAGTCAAAATTACCTTTTTTGTTGTTTTTTTATTTCGTTTAAAATGGGCAGTATCCTCCTCTGTTCACAGGGAAGACTTAGAACCGGAGGAGGAGTTGGGAAAGAGGTCTGAACCTTCGAGGAGCTCCAAATTGCACACCGAGAATCCGTTTCCACCTCCATCGATCATGTAGGAACAATACGGGTAAGCCTCTCATACTCCATAAGCCATTATTACCAATTTGTTCCTGAGGGGATGTTATTTATGTTTTAACTGTGTTTTCTTTAACCTCATATCTACGTCATTCTTTGAAAATTCAATGATAGTGATTTGTGTATAAGGATAGGGGTGATCGAGGTAGGTGGCTTAGTATTTAATTTCCATCTTTTGTGCATTTGTGTGTACCTTTTTTCTTATGAACCCACATTGGTGTGTCATGTGGATGAGGCCATGGCTTGTATGAATACCTAGAATTTTATAGGTAATTAAATGTGATAATAAACTGATGTATGGGATCGCTGCTTGGATCTACAACCACCCTGGGGGTGCATTCCTCTGTTTAGCCATTTGGCTTGGATACCCAAGGGTATGGCATGTTTATATTGTGCATTAATTTTTCCTTGAGAGTAATTTTATATAAATTGAATGTTTGTGGTTTGGGCTCAGCCCGATTACATTCTCCTAAGGGTTGTGTTCTTTTTATCCTGAGGGTATTATTTGTTTAGCATGAGAGAAAGGTATTGCTAAGCTTGAGGGAATTGTTTGTTTAGCCTGAGGGCAAGGTACTGCTTAGCCTGAGTGAAAAATTATATTCCACCTGAGGGAAACGCTTCTGATGACTGGGAGTAGTGACATTTGTGCCAGAGGTTGACACTTCGTACGCCTGAGGGAAAATATCTATTATGTCTGAGGACAGTTACCTAAGGGTATCGTTTATATTTATTTGAGGGTAAGAGTTAACATGTCTATGAAAACTGACTATCTTATTAGAACATTCTATGAGGTTATGTCTTATTTTAAATGGATTAAATGAATATTAAAATGGAAATATAACTGGTAATGTTAGTTACTTTTGAGTACTTCTTAGTTTATTTCATTTTACTACTGAAAACTATTGTTGCATATTTTCACATAGTTTGGTTTGAGCCTTTGGTGGGTGCCTACTGGGATTTATTTCTCACACCCAGTTTGGGTCATATCTTTGGCCCAAACTGATTATGTTTCTACTGGTGTTGATAGGGTAAAAGGTCCCTATACAGGTACATGATTGTATCTGAGTAGTAGGAGAGCATGGGAACGAGATTAAGCTTGCTATGATGATGCATTCTGTCTACCCTGTTTAGTTTTTCTTTGCTGTACTCAATATTGTATTGTACTGTAATACTGTGTAACATGTTGTGTCTGTTTTCTTAGAACTTGAGACACGTTGCATCATTATCTATATAAATAGTTGGTTATCTCTTAGTGGAGTTGTTTATTTTAAATATGTATGGTTCATTTCTTCCACTAATGTTGTATGTTCTATCATGTATTCTGCTGCGCTACACATGGACAAAAAAGGGAATAGTTATCCCACTATCAAACCTGGGCCCTCGCTGCTAGTCGGCAACCTCTAAAATTTGAGAAAATGCGCTTGAGGTCATGTGACCAACCACGTTCGGGCACTCATTGAGTGGCACCCGGATCAAGGATGTTATAGGTGAACCTCATCCCATCAGAAAACATGCTTTTGATTCATCTATGATGACAGTCGATCTGTGCGTGAACCATAGAAAGCCAATCCATGCCCAGGATTACGTCGTAAGGTTCTATCGTGATGAATAGCATGTCCCATGTGAAACTCCCTCCTCCCAATGACACTTCTTACTATCTGCATATAAAGGTCACTAATGAGGAACTTCTCTTAGGAACCTCGATGCAAAGTGAAGGTGGCATCATATTTAATAAAAGATCCAACTCACATACCAAAAATAGTGATATAAAGGAGTGGTTGGGGGTTTTTTATACTAGTACCAAAGAAAGGGTATAGTAAACACAAAGAGTACTTGGAACCATCTTGTGTGTTGGGGGTCCAAAACACCCATATCCTGAAGCTGTCTGTGGCCCCTACCGCCAACTCCCTAAGCCTGGAATGGGCCGCCCAATGGTGGTGGTGGTGGAAGGACCACGAAACGCTGTACCAGACCACTATGTAATGTCGGTCTGCCTACACTACCTCCCTAAGGACCACACTGTCCTCACATGGGGGATCCCTAGTCTTGGAGATGCCTCTGCCGCTGCTATGTGCACAGTGCCTACCCGGGCTACTCAATATGCCTGGTCGGACAGTCCCATGCTAGGTGACCCCAACCATCACAGGAATAGCACTGACTCTCTCCTTCAAGCCCTGGTGATCCAGGGTGCCATAGTAGTGTACGACCCTTCCCATGTGTCTACTCACGGAAGGGCCTCCTCGACCGAGGCTTTGCTCCCTACCACCTTCCTATGACTGAAGACTCTCCTCTGAAGTGGCCACTGCTTGGCCATTTCAGCTGGTACCCCTCATCCAAGAATCTCTCTATCACGAGTGCTCTCTCAAGAACCCCGCCATAATTAGGGATGGATATGGGTACTACACTGTCACAGATCTCCCTGCGAAGACCCTGGTCAAACTTCTACACCTAGAAGTAACTTTCGTGGATTATATCCTGCGAGCTACGTGTCAGATCGGTAAACTGGGCCGAGTACTGCACCATGATCATCCCCCCAGCTTTAGCTCAATAAGGTCTTGAATATGAATGGATCATAAACAATAGGGAGTTACACCTCCCGTAAGATCTGATAGAAGCTATCCCACGTGAGAGACAATTCATTGTGGGTATGCCTAACCAACCCCCACCAACGCTTGGTCGTCCCATGGAACATGCTGGCTGACAGAGCTACCATTTGGTCTGATAGTGTCTATACAATCCTGAAATGTCGGTCCACGGACTCTAGCCAGTCTTCCACTGCCTGGGGATTCAGGTCTCCACGGATCATATGCGGTCTCGGAAGCTAAACGTCTCAGAGAGCACTCAACATGCGCTCAACCTCAGCCGGTGTTGCCGGTAATAACTGTCGCTATTTAGGTGGTGGGGATATATCTGATGCACTGGGTGTAAGGGTATCATGTGAGGGTCCATGAACTGACTCCTCGTCACTCGCTAGGTCGTCATCATGAACTGGAGAGAGTAACCTGGCTGGCTACTGTCGTGGGGGAATCGTGAGAATTATCTAGGATTACGGCGATCAGATGAGAATATATATATATATATATATATATATATATATATATATATATATAACGGTAATCACAAAGGGGATATGACTCAACAAGGACAGTCAAAGACTCAATCCAACCGGATGCATGTTCCAATGTTCCCTGCAACCAGTGCCTCAGTGTGCCGAGTTGACAAGTGGGTTATCAGTGTCATGGTGAATGGATATGTCAGCCTCCCATACCATCACTGGACTCCCTGGCCTGAGAGCCACTCTTGAGACACGTCAACACAATTTCCCAAAATCCCAACCAATTCCTTTTTGGAGACACCCAAACAAAACCCCAAGGAACAAACCACCTCTGATAACACATTGTCATGACCTGAACATACTGGCCTCGTGCCGCAACTACCCCAATCCCACCTCCATAGTCTAGGGGCTAGAGACATGTGCTGAAGGTGTAACAATCATGGGGAGGCCTTTGACTATGTACCTGTACACACACACACACACAAACCACTCAATGCTGAAGTGCAGAGTAAAAAGGATACCAAAGGAAAAACAACAATAACCCAACCATAGTCATGCATCAACCTCTCATTAGGAAAATGTAAAGTGAAGAAAAGTACTCATTGATACTGAACATAAGAAGGTGAAAAAAATGCGCCCAACCCGAAAGGTGCCACAACTCGAAAACATGTAAACGATAGTAAACAGCTGGTGAGTCTCACACCTGAATGTCCTACTATGTCCACTGAACACAGCCCAAGATCAAATGATCTCTACACTCCTCCGTAGTCTCGATCGACATGTCCGTCGTCTTCAAGGGCACAACATGTGCGGGAAAATCCCAAAACTGCGTGATTATAAGGATACTCAGTAGGATGCCCTGAAATCATGAGGGAGAAACAAAAGAGGTACTAAATGGTAAAATATAGAAAGAACAATGTTATAGTCCAATAGACAGAGTGCATCTCAACCCCCCAAATGAAAGGAAGTGGACTCGTCCCAACCAAGAGGAGCTAGACACAGAAAGCACATGGCATACCTCACGTTTGTTCACCATTCCTAGAAGGAGAGTAACTGGAACTAAGGAGTGGGAGAAAAAGTAGGGTTTATATATATATGCTCAACAAGAAACCCAAAAAAGTGTGTAAGGGGATCTCCATCTCAATTCCCAGCCTAGGATAGGTCGCCAATAGTTTAAAGGGTAGCCATCACTGATGCCCAATAGTAATTCACATTAAACCATCCACATCGCTAAACCGTACCACCAAAAGTCCCACTATGGTAACCATAGAAAAAATCCATTTACTAGAATCATCAGAAGGTTTGAGTCTGAAATAAGTCATCATCGGGTAACCCATTGCCCATGCCCAACAAGATGTTAAACCCCAAAAGGTCATCGGGTGACCCACTGCCCAGCACTGCTGGAGGGTAAACACAAAAAGTTGTCGGATAACCAACTACCCAGCACTGGTGGAGGGTAAGCCCTAAAAGGTTGTCGGGAAACCCATTGCCCACCATGATGGAGGGTAAACCCTAAAGGTCATCAGGTAACCCACTACCCATCTATGCTTGACGGTAATCACTAAAGTCAATGGGTGACCCACTGACCAGCCTCGCTGGAGGGTATACCCTGATACGCTGATAAGTATCCCACCGCCCAGCCCCGCTAGTGGGTAAACCCAGAATTGGTCCAATAACTCTGCACTGCCTGTGCCATCACTGGGTGTCTCTAACTTCGCGACCATGCATTGGGTCAGAGTGCATCAATGAAACCATCAAACAACATCCTTTTGTGCTTCCACATTTAATGAGATCTATAAATATGATCCACATACCCAAAATGATTACAGAATTGTAATTCTCGTGAAAAAACACGCAAGATAGACTACTTACTCATTGGAAATGGACTACTGACAAAAAAGTTATTCAACCCTGATTTATGCCCATACAGCGTTAGGTGGGACCCACACCACGGTCCTAAAAGTGGTTGGGTGAAATGTGCCATCATGATGCTCTAGAAAAAACATGCCAAAATGGATACTCATTTTCCCCGAATAGACGTCTTATGAAAAAGTCACAAAACGCTGATCACAGCTTAAAAGATGGCCCATAGGGCCCACTCCTCAACCCTTGATTCAGCACTTGAACCCAACTTGGACCACTTTTTCTCAACACGAGGGTAACACCATCACTGACAGCACCTTAAACGGACTCCGGATGTGTTCGTGCCAACCGAATGAAGAATCCATTTGAGTTTCTTAGTGGGCCTGTTACGCCACCAAGCCCCCGTCTTGGAAATTGGAAACCCCCGAGACTAAAACAAATCTTCATCTTGAGCCGGGGATTTCACTTCCGCAGACGACACAAAAAATGGAAACTTATAGTGGATGTTTCGGGTGTCCGAATTCATGGGGTCGAAGCCCTTCGGGCTGGACCAGCCTGGGCCGACCCGCGCCGGCCGGCCCAGTCTGTAGTGAAGGCCCTGTCGCATGGCCCTTCCACAGACCCGCGGTCCAAACCACCGACTGGACCTACAGTCTAGTCTCGGTTCCACATTCTGACCTGCCAATGGTGGGTACCGGTCTCTAAATGGGTCTCGCGCTGTGACCCCCGGTCCACCCGGCCGACGACCCCCGCCTGGGGACCGCCGCTGCCTCGGATCGCCGCCGGCTGGGACCGTCACCGCCAGGGGATCACCGACACTCAGGGACCGTCGCTGCCTTCCACTGGGATCATCCTCCACCACTAGTAGCCTCTACCACCACTGGGGGCCCGCCAGACCGCCGTGCCAACCACTGGACCACCCCTGGAACCGCCTGAAAAAGAAACAAACGTCAGGAAAACTCCCCGGGGTCACCCCGGAAACCCCGGGACTTGAAAATTAAATCGGAAAAGGGATAAGGAAAGCTAGGATAGATACCTACACATATATGGTCCTAAATCGATGATTTTTCAACATTACCACACAAAATATTTCACTCATGGATGACGCGTAAACCAAAAATGAAAAATGTAACCTCCTACCTCGTTGGGCGTAGCCTGAAGCTTCACGAATGGTCCACCGGAGCCGCTTCCCTCCTTTGAGAGGGAGAGGGAAGCATGAAAGAGGTTCTACATTATTGGGAAGAACATTTTACAAGGATAAATACCATGGGGAGAAGAGGTTAGGGTTGTCTTGTTTAAATAGAAATCCTAATTAACATTCAATTAAGTTTTAAAACACCCACCTGTAGGCCCATACCCGGACTCTCAACGGGGTCGAGGATAAGCTACCTCTAGGGTAAAAACCATGTTATAAGCACAACGGTGGTCTTGGAATTTTAACCTGAACCTTTGTTCAAAATTTGTAAATTTCATGGGTGGGCCGCGAAATTACGAAAACGCCCTTGGGGCCGTTTTCCGTAGAAGGGCCGCGCCTGCGAAAGTTACACCCCTCCTGTGGTAAATGGCACACTATAGAATCAACTGTCCCTCGGTTTTCCCATCCGAGAAACCATTTTGTAGTTATTGAGTTTATTTGGTGTGTCTAGTGTGAACACACTTATGTTTTAATTTCGGGCACACTGTGGCTCTGAATCACAGGACGTCTGAAATCCCTTCTCTGGACTAACATTAAAAAAAATTCTTATTCTTATAGGCTCAAAACCTAGTTTCTTACAAGAACAAACTATAGATCTCTAGAAACACTCCTACAAAAGAGTATTTTACCCCTTTATAGACCTTGAAATCTATCTTGATCCCCTAATAATGATCCATTATAGAATACCCTAACAATCCTCAGTAGGTGTACCTACATGATACAAGAATGGCTCTCAAATGTGGGGTATAGACACTAAGACCATTTGGGAAACATATTTCCAAAAAGATACCATTATAATGGATCACATTCCTATTATGCATACTCACCATCATGACTGCTCTGATCTATATTTCCATGGTGAAAACATTCATAGAGTTTCATATTTTCAGAAGAAGAAACGTTCCCAGTTTGACCTGCTAAAACAAAACATGGGCACTTCATGGGGAATATATAAGAATCCCTTCTGTGATGAGTGCCTAATTCATCAAATCCTCAAATAATATCAGATATTACATGTTCATCAGAGACATGATCTCATAAGGAATAATACCCCCAAAAAATCTCTCTCTGTATACCTCATCAACATACCAAGATGATGTGAAGGCCTACATGTTAGTGAAATTCTCAACATAGTCTAGCACATAAATTCCATGTTATGTTATATGAATTAACTGCCATGTATTACCATACTTCAATGTACCATGAATGAAATGGATGATGAACATCATCCCGATTTCTATCTATGAAAACTCCTCTACCTTCCAACATTGTTCCAAAATATTCCACCAATGTTTGGAAGCTCCATGAACCAAATATATAGTAAGCTACAACTTCAATTATTTGAGTGTCTCATGATTTTTAATGATCATCTAGACTGATTTTTTCATTAAACATAGGTTTAATCTTTAGTTGGAAGACTCCCACCATATTATACATAAAATACATTATACAAACAACATCTCATTCCATTGATCACATAACCCTCAAGAATCTTTAACAAAACTAAATATTTATAATATCTTTATGATATAAATGAAGATTAAATTCTGATATGTTATGAAATTGATGATTTATACTCTCTTGATGCTCTTCTCGATGGTAATGAAGGATTATTTTCCCAATAAGAAAAAAAAATTCTTTAGAAACTAGATATACAAAAAAAAATCTAATCTCGACTATTGATAACAATATGGATTTACTGAATCATGGTCTCTCTAAACATGGACCACATTTGATTTCACATGACATAATAGTTCATTTGTTCATTTCATATATATAAAAACTATCTCGTTCCACTAATAATATAGGAATTTATATAATAAATTAAATAGATAAGTCCAAATCATGACCAATGCATGTCAATATATCAATGTGTGTATATCATGATGCATGAATACTCAACATGTGATGTACCAGACAACAAATGTAAATATCTATAACATATAACATAACGAAATAGTACCCTCACACAATTTTTTAATCACTCAGGGTGAAAAAAAATGACTATAATAAGAAAACATCATAAAAATTTATCTATCCCTGACACTCTGATTTATCCTTATACACGGGTTAGCTACTCCCATGAAGATGCTCAATACCACATCCTGAAACATCCATCTCTCATTTCTAAAAATACAAAATAGTAAATAAATATAAATAAATCGTGGTATTCTTTGATATCCCTTTATATCATTCTCTGATCTGGGTACTCTCTTTCATGTCTTAGCCGAGTTGGGTACGGGATCAAAAGAACTCTTCCTCATACATGAGAGGATGTTGACTGGAAACAAGGGTGTGATATGTATAGTAGGGATACTATAACCCCTAGTTGTAGAGTTTCAAAATAGTGGAATAATCCTAAAAGTACTAATATCAGATTACCATAAATAATGTAAACTATATAATATTACAGAAAACCTAAAAAATATATCCAACTGAATAATCGAATAAATTATAATTGAATGATGTAATTTCTATATGAAATTTAAAAAAACAATTCTATAAATAACAATAATAAAAGATAAAGGAATCAAATAATAACAATAAATCCCCCAGTCCGAAGCCCCATGTTGACCCCATCTCTAAACTCCATCCCATCCAAAAAAATCACTAATAAGGTCCCTTATTTTTATCAGAACATGCGTCCATGTTATCTAATCATGTACCAAATGGAAGCTTATATAGTGTGTGATTATAAATCAGTAGTTCGACACATCCATGTGTAAATATAACAATCTGAATAATAGATACAAGGAGTAGTGAAATAAATATGAGTATTAGTTAATTAAAAAAATTAATTATTATCATATCATAATTCTTTAGCACCATGGAAAATTTCTATGAACATGTCTTATGACCATGCCAATCATAACCATATAAACATTGTAAAACACAAATTGGTTCATCACTAAGACAGAGTGTCTTTGTGATTGTCTTAAAATAATACAAACCAAAACCATATATAAACAATAAAAATCACATAAAACTCTATAGTACATACTATATAAGACATTAATCAATTAATCGGGGCCAAGCATATTATATAAGTTTTTCAAAATTTATCATTTTCAGAACAACTTTGTTATCCTTTAAATATGTTTCACTAGGCATAGCCTACTATATAAGCATACCAAATGTATCAGTGCTAAGACAAATATATAAACATCCCAATATGTATCACTATGAATAAACAACTATATAATCATTACAACATGAATCTGTTACAAGACTAGTATATAAGCATTTAATAATGTGTCTCTAGGAATAACATACTATATATGTAGTTCAACATGATTCACTTGACATAGTGTCATGGATAACACATATAAAATCACATGGATGAATGGTTAATTTTGAAAATTAAATTGTATCTTTCAATTGAACATTATATAATCAATTGGTCATCAACCAAAAACATGCTAGTAATTTTAATAATAAAGGCATTCCAATTTGAATCAATATCACACAATCCCCCAAAACTCTGTTTGTGAAAAAACGCCCTTCAATTCATTCATCAATTCTTTTAAAATAAATTCTTCTCTCACATGAATGGTATTTGTAGGCCTTGTTATAAAAAAATGAATCCAAAGAGATTAAAAGAATAATATAATTCAACATATAATTATTATAGCTGCATGTTATTTTGAATGTATTTCTATATTTTAGATACATTACATTTATTAAACTACATGGTTATGGTTTAGAACCCCAATATTAAACTACTAATTAACATAGCACCACCAAATTTTAAACATCATTTGAAATTAATGCTTATAAGATCATGAGGTGAAACCAAAATCAAATAATATTAACAATAAAATAAAAAAAGTGTGTTCCAAAGGTTCAACCTCCCTAGAATAGAAAATGTAAGAGGTTAAAAAAATTAAATCCAAAACCTAACCTAGATTCATTTAAAAAATGTGATGTTCCAAATAGAGGATGGTGATCTAAAATATTCCATGAGATCTGATAGGGATGATAGGAGTAATGATTCATTTTATTGAAACAAAAATCATGCATGAAAAATATTTAAATTTTTTTTGATGTCTTACATGATGTGTAACTCTTTTACAGATATTGTATTTCTTTTTAGAGAGAAATGCTTAAAACCCAAACTAATCAGTTAATTATTTATCCCAATGAACTAGTACGTGTCAATTAATTAGATTTCACAATCCGTATTCCTTTAATGTCCTAAACATTTTCATAACATGCAATATTTAACACCTTTTTTGGAGACATTTACATGTCATTCAATACATTCACACAATGTATAAATGTTTTATAGAAAGTTTTCGACCTAGTTTATACAAAAGGACACAAGCCACCTCTAAAGACTTCCAAACAATGGAAACGAATCATAAAACTATTTAACATGTTTATAAATTAATTCCCTTATTATAGAAAAACGTATATCTATGAAAATTAATACATTTTCTCCCATAGATTCATTCCATCTCCGAAAAATACATAGCCACCAAGGCTCAATTGAAAATGTCAAAGAGGTTCATACCTCGAAAAAATTGTATCTCACGTGATTCCTTTTTATATTTTTCAAGATACAAATTCTATATATTAAAAATATGCTAATGGTTTTGAAAAAGTCATTTCCAATTTAATTAATAACAACACCTGTAATAGGAATCATATAGATTCCCTTGAATCATTGATTAAATAATTCCATGATTATGATATTCATTCTGATTGTGCCTATGTATATGATGACATCCTCTAGTATTCCATCCACAAAAACCACTTTCACCATTAGAATAATCTCCCTATATTTTAATATGACTATTTTCATGACATATATCATATGATTTATGAAAAAAACATTAGGACCGGTAGGATATGATTGGTGATTTTTAATAAATGTTGCATTGTTTTTCTATTCTATATGTAATGATGATATGAGATGAAAATATTGGTATACCCTAACAATTGACATTTCAAATGTAGGGTTATGTAATATGAATGAAATATCTATTATGTATTTTAAATCAGGTAAAAATCTATAATATTATCATTTTTTTTAAATAAATACAATTAAAACATTTTTTATAGATTATTAGAACCCACTCTATGAGGTGTTTGAATTTTAATCCATAATAATCATGTCTTCAGTGTTAGATAATATCCATAGAATTATTTACTTTCATTTTTAATTTATTTTCATTAAATGTTTCTATGAGATCCTTCAAATTGACATTAATTTCCACATCCATTAATAAAGACATTTAATTAATTCTTGTAATATTAATAGAAGTGATTTCGTGTTTTTTGAGAATTGACATAGTGATTAATAAGAGTGAAAAAGTATTATTATTATACCAAATATGAATAATATGAATGATTGAATTCTGATTATGAAAAATAAAATAAATAATAATGTATTATAACATAGAACTCATGCTAAATTTGTCACATTAAATGTTTTAATTTAACTGACCATATTTTGTAAAAAAAACTATTCTTGTGGATGTCTAAAATAAATGAACTATTATAAAACATTACTAAATTTAAATATTACTAAATGATTGGACTTACTAATTAGACCTTCCAATATTGTGGTGTAAAATAATTTAATTAAAACCATTGAAGAAAATGTATATCCACCCATTATAGTAGTAGTAAAATAAATTATATAAACAATATGATCTAATAGTAAATAAATAATATTTTATAAATAATTTGACCGATCCAACTAGGTGGTGGATGAAAGGTTAAAAATTGAAACATAAATAATTATAACAATCTAATTGGTAAAAAATAAGGATTGAAATATAAAATAACCTTCCCCTTTTTTGATCATTGAATCTATTAACATGTTGTGAAAAAAAATCAAATGGGTAAATTTAGAATAAAAGAGAATGATGAATAGTAAGAAATATTTGAATTTGATTATGGATTATTGAATTTCTGTTTATTATTGCCCTAATATAAGGGATAGATACAATAAATATTTCTAGGTTTTCAAATGAGGGTAGGAGTGGGGGGAATGGTGCAAGTATGCTTCCAACACAAGTTTAAGTCTTGTGTTACATTTAGTACCTAGTTAATATTTTGTTATTTTTAATTTTTTAAAATATATATTTATTAATAAAAAAGTAACATGGGATCTAAAAGGACTACAACTATGTGAAATGTAAGAAATATTTCTCTCGTCATTCTTATAAGAAAAATTAGTACAAATATTAAAAAAATATTTATATATAATATAAGAGAGAGTGAACATCAACTGAATAGTCATATTAGGCAAGAGAGTTGGACACTGCATTCCCCACTTGACATGTATATTACAATGTTAAACCTCATTAGAGCAACAAATTAAATTATTTATGGGTAATATGAGAGATATATAGGTACCAAATATCAAATTATTCATATAGATCCATATATTTTAGAGATATTCTCATATTCCCATAAATAGAATTTCAAAATCGTAAGATTCTAACTTTTTAAAAAATAGAGAATATTTATCCTTTCTTTACTGTAAATAAAATAGAAAAAAATCCTTTTATACAATTTAAAATAACACCATCATCAATAAAGTTGTATCCATATAAAAAATCCTTGTAATATTTTAGATCATAGCTTAGGGTGGTCTACTTCCCCCATCTTCCCCCAACCACTAGAGAAGGATAAATAGGAAAAGAAAGTTCACCCTTATTAGGAAATAACTTTTATCCAATGTTTATTCACCTTATAGATGTATTAGCTTCTCACTCACCCTCATCAACACTTGGTAAAGCATCATAGACACCAATGGAGAAAGACCTTTCATTAATGCCTCATTATTACCCCCGTCAAATTTTACATTACCGGCAGTTAAATTGTATGTTTTCAAGATACTTTTGATGAAAAAGTGAGAAAAAATGGTGAAATAAGAAATTATTGAAACATTTAGTTGTATATTTCTCTAATTTGTAGGAATAATATGAAATATATAAGTAATAATAATTCCCCTAAAAATAAGAAAGTCCTATTTTACTAGCGATGTTGAAAAAATTATCTAATATAACAATATAATATCATTTAGAAATATTCATGTTATATATTAATTAACCCCACCTACCATTATGTTTCACATACTAATTTGTCCTCCAAAAACACTAAACTAGATTACCTCTAAAGAATATATAATACACTTCTTCGAGTATTCAATTTATATTCAAGATATCTCATTAAAAATATCGAGCCTCACTTTATTAAAAAGATTATAAATAAGTAACTAATATTGAACATATTATAAGATATGGATTAGTGTAAAGGGGTATCTAAGAATGAATATAGGATCAATGACACAGTTTTCCATCAAGAAACTTATTCTAACACCCCCAAAATCCACTTTAACCATTGTATGACTATAGAAAGAAGTGAAACCACGTATTTATAAAGATGTGAAGGCAAATTACAGTCCCCTCCACCATTTCAAGAGTATGAGCATATTTCATAAGATATAACCTATCCACAGAAGTTGTTATTTTCATTAATTCCAATGAAATATGATCTTGAAAAGTTATCATGGTACATTCATCCCATATAGATTAAGAACTCCTTCATCAACAGGGGAAAATAATCTTTCAACAAAAATATTTAATGTCTTTATAAAAACATATATCCAAAGTGAAAAAATATAGGATAGATTTTATCTTTTTAACAACACATATTTTCACTATTTATTTGGGAAAAAAATAAACATAGAAATAATCCAACAGAAATTTTATTAAGGGGTTATTCACTTTATAAGTGAAATTATACCTTTCAAATTTTTTCTGAGAAAAGAAATATAAAAATAAATCAACCCACTGTGTAGAATAAAAACTCTACCATTGAGCATGGAAGATCCCATATTATCAATAAAAAATCTATTTTTGGTACAATATGATCAATTCTCTTAAATAGAAACAAATTCACTATAATGGAATTACAAAATAATAATACATAATTTTTAGGCACCCATTGATTTATAACACCACATCCTCTGAACAAGAATATTACATTTGAAATCCTTCTTCTATTTTTTACCACCATTCAAAATAATAGTCATATAATCAATAAAAAATATGTGTGAGGAACATGATAATCGAAAAATAAACATTATAAATCTAGATTTAATGAAAGAAATTATATTAATAATATAAAATTTATATTTTCATTTATAATAAATGGAATATGATGTCTTCTTTAAAGAAGCCACTAACTTCTATAAAGAGACCATATAAACACCTCAAAATTTCGATGAAAAACCTAGTATATGGTATGAAATGAAACACTAATTTACAAAACCATTCATTGAATCATTTTTTCCTATGATTTACAAGAATGAACTACTATTCAATTTTTTATAATATTTCTCTATATAAATCACAACCATTATATTTTCACCAATGAAAATGATATCATATTCCATTTTAAGTTCATTCTTCAAACCAACATCCCCTTAAATACAATTAAATTTTATAAAACATTTTTTTCTATTGAGATATGTGAAGGATGAATCATGTAAAACCTATCACTAAGAAGATTAATAAATATTTTTTAAGAGAAGTTATGTAGTAAAATAGGGTGGTAGTTTTGAAAATGAAATGGGTGTTTTAGTACATGAATCATGAAAAGTGACGTAACAACAAATTCTCTTTGAACATGACCTTCTAAAATATTTCCTTTTGTTCAAAAAATTATGTTTTCATTTATAATATCTCTAGATGATAAAAAATAAATAACTGAAGCACCCTTCTGAAACTGGGGAACAATCAATACCAAATAGTAATAACAGTCTTTCTGATTTCATCCTTCTATAATATATTACATATAGATATATTTTTATTGATACCACTATGAATTTTATTATGTAATCATATTTCCATAGTACTTTTATCAGTTACACCCATAATTTAATGGGAAATCATTATGATTTTTTAATGATGTTTAAAATGATACAACTACATCGTCAAAAGGGTTTTAAAATCCTAAATAGTATTCCAAAAATCTTGTTTCAAATTTTTCATATGAAAGTATCATATCACATGACTGTATGTACATATATAAGATTTGTTATGGTCCCACTCCTTTTTCGAAAAATAAGAATACATTTCCCAATCTGATGCATCTACCTAAGGGAGGTTTCCTCTATTGTTAATTTCATTTTAATTAAGAAATCATTTTTTAGTGTACCAACCTCTTTGATTATCCACATAAAACATGATAAAAACTTTAATTGTTTCTCTTAATCAATTTCTTTAGTCCTAAAATACTTCTAATTAAATATATTTACCCCTATTATTTTCATTATTAATTATCCATGAATGAGGGAACCCCCCCCCCCCCCCCCCCGCCACTCTAAACACCAGAACTCTATGACTGTAATTGATAAAATGACATCCATAGTCTACAACAATTGAGAAAATGAAATAATGTCATGTTGTTGAAGAAACTCCCAGATTCATTATGAGTAATTAGTAATCAGAAATTTAATTAGGATTGTGAAAAATATTAATTGAATGGTAGTAAATGAGATCATGATTGTAATATAATAATATTTGGTGTTGTATCCAAACCAACATCTATTAGATACAATTATTACAAAACACGAACTACACCTTCCAAATTTAGGATCTCATAGATGATAACATTCCACTAGATAATTGTAATCCTATATATCCCTTATAGAATAGTAATTCCTACTTATTTTATAGTGATTCAATAATAAAAATGAAATTAAACACTAGTATTGTTTGAACTGAACTTTGGTAAATCATAGATAAGGAAATATATAAAAACAATCCAGAATCCAAATCTTATATAATAAATATTTATATAAAGAAAAACAATAGTTTGTTACACTTTAAATTAAAAGTATTAAATTGATTCTAAGAATAGAAAGGTTCTGTTGAGATTAAAATTTCCAAAATTTCCATGCATGGTGATGTTTATAGTGATTTCATATCATCAATGATGGTTAATGTGGTAAAACATTAAGAGGTTTAAAGTTATAGAATGTCACTTATCATGGATTGTTTTTTCAAATGATGAAATCCCATTAAAAAGTGGGTATGATCATTAATGAATGTAATGGTGCATTTGAAGAGATCTAGGTATTAATGTGTTATTTGGATCAATAATGTGGTATAAAATTTTTAATAAATATTTGGATTATTTAATTTTCACTGGGTAATATAGTGGAATTAAATTAATTTAATTTTGGTAACATAATAAGTCATTATAACATGACACCTTGGATCCAACCCCTCAGATCTAGAGCTAACAACACTTACATTACATTCTAGATTTGATATCAATTATAATTTCATTTAATTTTCTTTCCCATAATATAAAAAGGTGAATAATATATTTCATTAAATACATTACCATGACAATTTCAATTTGTTTCTTTATAGAGATTGGATAAATTATAAATTTAAATGGAGCATTTAATTATTAGTAAATATACATTTTCCCAACAATATATGATATTACGTAATTAGTTATATGCCTTCAACATCACCCAAAAATAATCTAAAAAAATGTATTTGGTTAGAAATATGATGGGTAATTAATTTATTTATAACCTGGGGAAAGTGAATCTATATAAGGGGGGAACTCAATCTATCAATATGGGTTAATATGATTGACACCAATCAATGATATGAATTTAGCATAACTGGAGATTAAAAATATGGAATGAATAGATAAAAAATAACTCCACTTTATAATGAAATTGAAATAAAAATATATCTACTTAAAAAAATGAAAATTAATAACTCAAATTGATAACAAAAACTAGTACAATTGTGATGAAAATCATAATTTATGACATGTAATTTCAATTCCATTTTTAAGACATCATGATTATATAGATCATGAACATACCATCAAGGCCCTATGTCTTGTAAATAATTCATTTCAAGGAATGAACACACCAATATACCAATGTTAGTTTGTCCCGTGATACCAACCGGTACATCTATTAGATATTTTCACCCCCACTAATCACTGATTACGTCTAATGTATTCATCATATGAATTAATGAATAAAATATATACAAAAACCTTTCCATTGTTTTGAATTATCATATGTATGTGAAAAAATAAATAGATTTTCAATATTACCCCAATTAATAAATTGAATAGATTTTAGGGAAAAAATCCCTAATTCTAATAGTCTTTATATTAATGGTTATAAATAAAAGTCAATAATTTCACTAATCTATAAATGTAATAATTTTTTATGAATGGATCCCTCTAGATAACACTATTATGAGTAATTATATATGGTTATGTCAACAATTTTCCCTATACATAAATGTAATAGCTCCCAAATTAATCATCCCATAAACTAAAACCATATATATTATTAGGTGTATTGTTAGGCTAATAAATTTCCCCAATCAACAAATGGATGAAATAAATAATAATTTAAAAAACATTTTCTGAAAACCCAAGATATAAAAAGGATGGAGAAACATCCTTTTAAAAATGTATAAATAGAAACACAATGAAATTATGATAAAATATATAATCTGATTTCCAAATAAGTAGGATAATATTGTTGGGAATTGAAAATGATGAAAAATGGGGGAAATTTTTATTATAGAGGTTTAAAATTATTCTCACTAATGTTATTATTTTTTTTAATAAATTTAATTAATGTAAAAGGATAGAAACTAAAGGTATGTCAACTCTATAGTTGAAGATAATGTACCATTAAATAAAACTATATTGTTTAAGAAACTGATATTTGAGATTTATTATTAATAGGAATAATTTTAACTCAATAATGGGAGCTAAGTAAAAATCCATTCACTAATTGTAAAATTAGAATCAAAACAACAGAAGAGGGATACCATAAAATGGACTTTCAATTATCATTAAATGAAATATATTCTTTATAATTTAATTTATTTTCATAGTGGATACACTATATAATTGAAATGATGGTTCATTGTATCTAACATGTCTTATGGATTTGAAAATTAGATAAATAAACTCTTACATAGTTTCTCAACTTAATCAAATATTCTCTATCCTCTTGAATAAAAAAAATGATTTTAATATTATATTTCAAAATATTATACATATATTATTCAATTTTGGTACATTATTTATTATCATGTTTAATGAATATAATATTTATTATCATTTATTTTTTCATTAACGTGTTAGAAACATTATTTTTTTGTTAATTATATATAATGTTGACTCTAGTATCCCTTCATTGAAAAAAGATCATAATTTCTATATCATTAAATATAATTGAATATAAACCATAATTTTTTTTTAAATATTTTATATCATCCAATATGTTTTTTGTTACTCTATGAAAAATTTCAATCAGGTTCGACATATTTTAGTAATTTTAGCGATCAAATATTACATTCGAAAAATAAGTTAAATGATTAATATAAATTTTCCATAAATCTAAAAAATAAATATTTTATTATTAAATTAAATTTTTATTATGTTTTGTCTTCCTATGTTAATCTAGTATATATTTTTATACAATTATTCTTGTAGGATATTAGACCGACCGAATATTGAGCATACAATAATTAATGGAAGCCTATTTTTTGAAAGTGGGATTTTTTTGAATATTATCATTATTAAAGAATCATAATGATATTATATAGTTATTTTTAAGGTTGATAAACCTATTTGAAAATATATTAATAAAAAATAACGAAACTAGATGAAAAAATGATATATATTACATCATAAAAGTCATGGACCACACAATAGATGATTAACATTTTCATTTCCCAATGAATGAGATGGAATGATAGCGGATTTAATTTTCCATACTTATTTCAATATTTATATTATTTAGGTCTCATAAATTAATTATTCGAATAATTAAAATTAATGGAGAGAGTAATTGAAAAAAAAGGAAGATGTCAATTTGTGGAGGGGGTAGCCCTCACAAACGCATGTTCACCATTCTTCTATCTTAATTTTTTGATATAATAGAATAAATAAATATTTTTTCATTAAAAATAAAAAAAATTATTGTAATACATTTACTCAGGTGATTGTATTATTATATTGTGTGTAGGTTTTGAAGAGAAAGATTATGAATTATTTGATGATGATTAATTAATACTCACATGGGACCTGGAACATTCTCTTGAATATCTCTACATAAATTAAGGGATTAAGATAACATATAAAAAATATGTTTAACTTCAAAAATTGAATTTTTGGATAAGAATCGATGGTAATATTTCAAGGTTGTTTTTGAGTGGTTTGTGTAAGAGGCTGTCAGTGATCCTCTTTTATAAGTGATGAAAATATAATTTTATTTTGAACACACATTATATTTAAATAATTGGCGGACAATATGTTTCTAAAATTTATAAATAGTTGAGTTTGAGGTGATATGTTTTCTAAAAATTATATTTATACATTTTAAAAAATATTTCAACCAAATTCCCATTAGTATACAATTATTTTTTCAAATTTTATTATAATTTATTTTAGGATGGTAACAAAATTTTACCATAGTAATTTCATTTTGGTGCGAACAAATAGAGTGGGAGAAAGTAAACAATTATTAAATATTAATTCAAAATAATAAATCCATTTTATAGATTTATATTTATGCATATAATAAATATTAATGTCATCATGAGAGCTTGTAACGGGGGGAAGACACGTATTTAGAAAATGTGTATTTTTAAGTTTAAAATTGATCTCTTTGATAAAATTATCAATGTTTCAAATTTTGATTATATAAATGATGAAATTATAAAAAGTAAAATGTAATTTATCCTTAAAATAACTAAAATTCAATTTCATCAAATGAATAATTAATTAAATGATAAGTCCAAACACTATTTCTTTTTTTGGAAATTATTTCTTAAATACCTAATGTGGTTAATATAGGTTCCAATAATTTGGAATATTATTTTTATGTATATAATTTTTCTAAATAACCACATATTTTATAAATTATATTTTTTATAGAAATTAAAGGCCTTTCATATATATTGATAAAGCCAGAAAAGTTATAATTTTGGCATGAGCCTATACTTTTAGTATTCACAAAAAAATTATTATACAAAAATTAATTAAAATAATATAATGAAAATATTTTGTTGATGATTTTAATAATAGATTTTATTTTTTCAAAATAAAAATGAAAAATTTTAGAATTAAAATCTATATAAAAATTTTTAAAAAATAAAACTATTTTCTTTGGTGAATATGTTTTTTAAAATATTAAAAACAACATTTTCTAATTTCCTATTAATTAATAATAAAATTTTTGTTATTATACTATTCATATAGAAAATTAAGTTTTACCAACATATATTTATATTTAAAAATAATGAAAAAATCCATTTTATAGAAAGGTTACATTTTAAAGAAGAAATATTTTATATTATTAATTTAGCTACAGTAAATGAATTTTCAAAAATGATTCAATATTAATGATGATGTATATTTTTATTTCTATATATATATTGTAATTTAGTAACATAAATTATTACCATACAATTATATGGGGTCATTTTAAAAATTATATAATGTTATTTCATTAATTTTATATTGGTATTGCGTGTGAAGAAAGCCTAAATATAATTTATAATTTATAATCTAGGGGTGTTGTTTTTTATCCTCCATAAATAAAACGAATCCATAAATTTTTTAAATTCATTTAAGAAATTAAATAAGTCATGTGTATCTAAAAAAGAGGAGTAAATAGGGATATATATTAATATGATGAATATAGCATTATATCATTGGTAAAACTTGGGAAAAAATACTTCCCTTTAAGTATAATTATCATTTAACTTATTTTTTTCATACATAATGTCATAATTTCATGTCTCCTTTTCAACAAATAAAACATATAATAATTACTTTGATACATTTACCAATTTCTTACACCCAACGTTTCTTATATGATGGAAATTAAATCTTAATTCCATCGTCTTCGTTATCCCTTGAACTTCAATAAGACACCATCTTTCAGTTATTTGGTATTTTTGTGAATTCAACTATTTTCACATCACTATCCATAATTATTTATTGTTGGTGTAGAATGATCACATGATTTCTCACTCTAGTTATTACACATTGAAATTGTTAAATTTTCTTTTAGTTCAACATAAATCACAGTTAGTTCAATCTTGGTTTATTTAGTATTGGTTCCCCATATTCTTAAGCCTAAATCATTAAAATAATAAATCCTCAATAATGGTTTGAAAAGATAATTTCATTAACCCAATAATATCCACCATTAGGGTTTATCTAGGTGTATTATATTTATACCACTGACTATATAGTAGAATGAATTTTGATTTGTCACACTACCATCTTTTTTTATGGTGTTTACCCCTAGGTGAATCGATGTCATAACCAGATTCACAATCCAGTATCTAGATTGGGGGTGAAATTTCTCAAAAATCTATAAAATATTAACTTTAGAAAATTGTTAGTATATATTCCTATATGTAGAATTAAATTTTAAATATATCCCACGTGTTACCACTAAACTTCATTTATCATTGCCCCAAATATATTTAATATTACCTCAAAAAACATCAATGATTATTTATAAATTTTAAATTACGATGAATTATAATTCATTATAAATTTATGTGATTTATAAATCTAAAATTATAATCCTTGATAAAACCATAGTCTTTAATATTATTTATACAATATGATGACACAAAATGTGAAACCCCTTATATGATCCCCTTGATTTGATTCAGATAATACATATTTTGGATAAATTCCTTGATAGTAACAATTTATTCTCACACATATCAATGCCATAATTTGATGAATTAAATATCACATTTCATTACCAACATTACCCTGAAGTTATAGTTGTATATATTTATTTAATTTTGAAACACTATAAACTAATAATGATTATTTCTTCCTAAACTCATGGATATTTCAATACACTATGTAAAAAACTAATTAATCATCAATAAGTATTCACCATAATCCATATATTCCCAATAAGGAATATTATTTTTGGCCTATCAAGTTAATACAATTCATCATAAACATGGGAAATTCAAAAATAAGAACGGGTGAGCTCAATCTCTTATTATGCGTAGATATCGGTGATAACATTAAATGATCAAATGTGAACATAATATGAGGATAAATAATAGGGAATGAATGGTTATTAATTAACTCAATAGTTGAATGATACTAAAAGACTAATATATACAAGGATATTAATATAAATTAAAAGAACACATGGACAACAATAAATATATGATTTGGGATGAAATATATAATTATAGATTTCTAATTCATGGTCATTAGTAAGGAAATAATGATCATACCATCAAGGATCTCTATCTAAGTAATATTTTTTTATATATACACATGCATAGAAAAACCCATTCAAGTCTATCTCATGAGACACAATGATTCATATAGGGGATATTACGGGCCTCATCCTCTACAAATTATGTTTGATGAATTCACCACAAGATTGAATGAATAAAAATGCATAACCATATTTCTCTATAAGTCAATAATCATGTATATTGTAGTAACAATAATATGGATTTTCAATGTTAATATAATCAATAAATATAATAAATTTAAATGTGTGCATCCTTATAGCTAACACCATAAATATTAATATTTATAAAATTCCATCAATAATTTCCCCAATCAATAAATGTAATTAATTTATGTATGACCATATCTATGGCTATAATTATATGAATTAATGGTATATAGTTTTGTAAATAACAACCCCATTCAGTAAATGGAAGATAATTCTTTGTAAAACTCCCTCAAACTTACATCATATCGATTAATGGGTATATGTTTAATACAATAATTATTCTCCAATCAAAAAAAGTAGAGTATTACTTTCTGAATACAGTAAAAAATATTTTTTGAAAACTGAAACTATAAAAAAGACGAAATGAATTCATTTTCAAAGGGGATATGGATAAATATTATCACCACATTAAATAATATATAATTTTATTTTAAAATAATTAATATAATATTATATCTAAGGTAATATATATATATAATGGGAAAATTCCTTAAAATAGGATGGGACTTATTCTTATCAGTGTTATATTTTCAAGTAGTAGTTTTATCAATGTAAATTAATTGAATTTAATTTTAATTTTCACTAGAGAGGAATTGGAGGATCTATTAAATAAAAACCATGGTGTGAAGAAATCAATATTTAATAATGATTTTCAAGAATAATTATTTTTACATAACGAAGGGTCCGGAGATTTCATAATGTTCTTACAGTAATCTTAATTTTAGAATAAAAACCAAAAAGATTGATACATGTTAATATAAATTAAATTATCCCAAAAATAAAGGATATTCATTATACAAGATATTAATTGGGTATTGAAAAACAAATTGAATATAAATAGTGGTTGACAATAAAAATATGAATTCTGGATATTAAAATGAGATATGAATTGCGCTTATGACAAAGGACCGAGGAATAATGGGAATTATGTTAAATGGCTCCCACACCACCCTGGCCTTAAGCTCAATACAAATGGTTCTAGCTACTCGGATGTCATGAAAGGTGGAGGTGTGGTAAGGGACTCAGGGGGACAAGTTGTCCTTTACTTTAATTCCCACTTTGGCGGAGGGCATTCACTTATGGCCAAGGCTCTGGCGTTGTTGATTGTCCTTCAGATTTGAAGGAACAGGCATATCAGATTGGCTGTGGTGGAAAGAGATTATTTTATTATACATGACTCCATACTGGGGAGATGCATTACTCTATGGTCAATATACTATGTTATGAGAAAGTGTATATCTCTGGTCAGTGTCAAAACTGACTTTCCTCATACTTGGAGGGAGGAAAATATGGTGGCAGATCATATTGCCTCTTTGGCCTCACAGGGTCTTTGTATCTTTCTTCCATCAGACTTGAATTCACTCTCAAAGGAAGGTAAGAATCTTATTAGATGGTACGCCTTTGGAATTCATCACTTCAGGCCCCCTTAGTCTCATTTATTCTTCCTATTTTTGTATTTCGTATGTTCTTCTCTTTTTTCAATAATAATTAAAGGCAAATGAAGTAAGATAAGAATTCTTAACATTGTTTACCGACTTATTTGAATGAAAACAAAACTATTGTCCAAAAACAATTAATATAAAAATACAATTTTAAAAAAGACTTATTCATTATAATTAACATTAATATACTTCATTTATGATCATTTATTAAGAATATATTGGTTAGTAATATATTTTTTATCATGAAGATGTTAGTATACTGATTTCATTTAAAGAAGAATTATAATTTTTAGTTTTGTACCCATTATTTTATAACACTTTCATAATCACTATTTTTAAAAGTATACAGGAATATATATTAAAAATTGATATATATGGACCATAACACATCACATATTTTTTTTTAAATTGTGTGAAATGTCGATTAGTTTTATCTTTTAATAGTAATTTATTTGTCGAAATATAATATTTTAATAATAATGTAAATATATAATATAGAATCTTCAAAATAATAAAAAAATTATTCTTATAACATTATTATAATACTCTCATTTAGGTTCCCATAAAAATCCATGATAACGTTGTTACAGAATAGTTCAACTATGTGGTTATATGAACCCGAGAATGATCATACAAAAATTAGTGAACTATTATGTTTAGGAAACTAGTTTAATTTTTCGAAATAACATTATTACTGATGAAAAATGATATTATTTATATATATAATTATTCTAAATCCTATTTTTAGAGAGATTAAAAAATATTGATGATGATATATGAAATTATTTATTTGCTTAACTTCAAGGAGGTTATAATTCGAGCAATGCACGGTAAACATTTTCATTTCCTGGTGAATGATATGGAATGATTGTGGATAATAATTTAAATATTTATAATAATTATTATATTATATATTTTACATTTTCATATTTAATTATCTTCTTCTAAATATTTATGAGAGTGGCAGTCATAGTTGTAAATGAATAGATTAATGTATTTTATCACGGTGATGTGATTTTTTCATGAAATATAATTTTAGTAGATGGTAAATAGATTGTAATTATAGTTAATTGAAAAGGTTATGTGTAAAATTATTATTGAGTATGTGATAAATTTTTATAATTGATAAAAAGGTTTTTCTGTGAACATCTTTTAATTTTCTAGCATGGAATGACAATCTTGATGGGTAAATGGTTTGGATGTTTTCTTATATTGGAAAATATTACTTACGTGTATGAAATTTTTAACATTGTTCTTCTAATTTTGGAATTGTATTTTAAATCATTTAATTTTAATCCTTTAAAAAGTTTCTTATTAATTAATTTGTTTTATACACATATATGTATTTCTAAAATAACGATAAATTCATAAATTCAAGATTTTTGTTAAAAAATAATTTTTCATTATCAATTAAAAATAAGTAATTTCATAAAAAATAAAATAAATAAAACAAAGATAAAATTGGGTTTCAGAATCAAGAAATTATTTTTATTTTTCTAAACTGTAATTATAAATTTTTTGAATTTTAATTTCAATAAAAAATATAAATATAGTCAAAAACACTTTTACAGGTAAATAATAGTTCCAAAATGTTGACTATTCTTAATATTTTTCATATAAGTTACAATGAAAACCGGTGTCAATATATTATTCATATCAAAAATACAATTTATCAATAATATATTTAGTTTCCTAAGAAACACAAAAAATTCAATGAATTGAAAGGTTTTACTTTAAATCATAATTCAATATTATAAAATATATAGCTACATAAATTAAATTCTTATATATTCGTTAGAATTAATAATTATATTTATTTTAATTTGTATAAATATATAATTAATAATTGAGTTACATATATTTATTCCCAAATATATGGCTATATTTTGATGATTATATAATTTTTTGTGACATTTTTATTCTATGTTGTGTATGAATAACACATATTAACACATTATGTTCTCAATGGAAATATATAATTATAATATTGGTGTTGAATATTTTATTTGAGGAATAATTTAGACCCCTTTATAATTTTTCTAGATGAATTATTAAATGATTAACTTTTTTCAATTATTGAATTATCATTTTCACATTGTCATTTTATGAGTGGAAATTCATTAATGTCAAAGTATTAGATTGATTACAACATTAAAATTCTAGAATCAATGATAGGGAGATCATTGATTGTGATTTTAGAGATTGATTGTGTATAGTAATCTACCTTGATATGTGATAAATCCCAACGAATATGGATATCAACGATTATAGGATGTTGTGGTGGATCTCCATTATAAAATCCACCATTTATGTTTTCTTTGAGATGATGTTGACTATAATGATTCCCACCCACTGATATAGGAAGATATAGATATGGACATATATATTTATCTATCTCAACTCACCCATTTCTCAGGGTTGAGGTAGATCAATCATTTTTTGAATGCAATTGGAGATGTTCCAAAAATATAAAAACACATACTTGGCATAGATGGATATTAGTGGTTCCATTAGTATCCATAATATACAAATGTGGTAGATGGGATTATTGGAGAAGGAATATTTCTCCAAAATCCCAGAGAAAGGAATAATTTTTTGGGTAATTTTCCATAATATAGAATCTCCTATTCATTCATACCTCTATCGTCAAGGTGGATTATTATTCAAAAAATATCATCTTTACTCTTTATCCAATTATCTATGACTATGAGTACCTTATATATAGTTAAAACCATTGAGATTTATATTTCCCCAAATATTCCTATATACTTTTTTAGCCATATAGTTGTGTATTTACTTTATTTGGGGACACATATTTTCTCAACATTACTATGATAGTTGGAGAAAAGCATTTCCTCTAGTACTGTTGAAATAGTGGTTGATGGGGGTTTACTTATGTATATAATGTTCAATGTGATGGAAATATTCCCAAAACCCACTATAAATCACCCAAATGTTATTGGATATATCATATTGGGTGACATTTTTAAGCAATAGTTTGTAACATTCCTTTTGTAAATGTAATATTATAAGTCATTTTTATATAATTTTATATGATATCGTGAAACTATATCATCCATTCCCCAAAAAGTCTTAATGTATAACATTGTCAGGTTAAAAGGTAGTATTATATGGAGAAATGTATTATATATTTTATATAACATCTTATGAATAATTAATGTGTTAATGTTGTAAATTTTAACATTTTTTAATTTCCACATTGATTATCATTATTAAATAAAACATATAATTGATTTAACACAATTAAATCACATTTTAATGTATGAATTCCTATATAAATAATGAGAAAATAAAATTACTAAAACGTTATTTATCATTTATGAAAATTATATATTGGACATGGGAATGAATATATCCATATATCAATACATAATTTATATTATTCAAGATTGTCCATTCCTTCTAATTAAACTCCCAATGTTCTTTTTTTCCTTACCCCTTTTCCATTATGAGGTACTATCATATCAAGGATGTTGTTGGAAATATCAACCAGTCATTGGTTGATTTTAGAGATATAAGGAAAACAATTAGGGGGAAGACTCATTTGTCTATTAAAAATTGATACTTATCAATCAAGTTATTGATGATAAGAGGAGGGTACATTCTAGACATCGACTTATGTTTTTCATTATTATTTTTTAATTACAAGTCATCTATTTTAACGTATTTTTTTCTAGTTCATTGATGGTGATATTTTCAATTTTTAGTTATACATTAAAGGGTCCATGGTTAGAATACATAGTTCATAATAATCACGTGACAAGCACAATATTGTGTCTCCAACTATAAAAGATATATTTTAACTATTGTTCCACGGTTATGAAAACCATATGGGAAAACCCTATGAGTGTCTAGTTCTCTACATTTTGGGGTTTATTTTTGGTTCATTGTTGTAAAAAACATGCAGCCAAACTGGGTATCGATTCCTACTAACTTAAAAACATGGATTTTATAATTTTTCAATATGAATTAGAACCCAAATGGGATATCTCTGTCAATATTCAATCCCTTACCCTTGCATACCTCACTAATAGAATTCATCACTATTTTATGGCTAATCTATTGGATTTCAATAGAATTTGAGTTTGGTAATTCATGTTTAATTCCTTTTTTCCTTTCTAGACTTTATTCTTTTTGATTTTATCTCATTTCAGGATGATATCTATGTTTTCATAAAACCTATGTATTTATTTAGTAGTAATAAATACTTTATTTTTATGTTAAGGTGTGATATTGATCTGTTCTGTTATGGCCTTTCCGTATTTGTGGGAACCGTCACATTTACACATATATAAGGTGTTTTTTTTCATAAATTTTATTTAAAAAATAAACAATGGGATTATGGATGGTTTCTAAAATTTTATCTATTTAATTTATATTTTTTAATTTTCTGTAAATTAATAAAAATAAGTCACTTCAACTTATTTAAGGATTATTCCTTATTGATTAAATTATACATGTGCTCCATCTTTTCAAAAATTGCTATGATTTATTTTTCTAATGATGTTTTTAATGGTAGTTGTCTTTTGATAAGTTATTTATGTTAGTTTGTGACTTCAATTTTTTTTTTGTTAACACCCATTTCATATTTTTGATGGCTTAACTTTTAAATTTTTCTACATGGATTTGTGTCTTTAATTGTGTTCCTTCATTTGATCATTTGGGATTAATATGGACTTTTTTATATAAATGGATTTGATTTGTATATATCTCTATGTACATGTGTAACATTCCAACCTATGAGCCACTAAATCATGCCCAGAGTCAATGGGTCACATGGCCTCATGTGCCCCTCTACATATTCTAGATGATAAAGACAAGCATCAGGTGTCTCAGATGGTATTGTGGGGAAACAAAACCCTCATAATTAAACAGTTTTAGCCAAGAAATAACATTAATAAATAATGGACTGAAAATATAAATCAATAATAGAAGAGAAAAAATGAGAAGATTGTAATAAAAATAAATTAAAAAGTAGCGTAATGAAAAATATGATGATCATGTCATGTCTCTATAAAAAATTAAAAATAATAAATGTAAAAAATCTATTACAACATGTGTAACAAAATACAAAAGTTCCAAAATAACTATCTACTGGTAGAATCATGAGCGTAACATGGACATCATCTCCCCTGCTCCTATAAAAAAAATCTTGTATTGTAAATAGGATGCTATCCTCGGTCCCTTTATATATACATGAATTCTATTTGGATACCAAATGGATGCTCGAAAAGGGTGTGAATTAATACTCAATAGGCCAACACCAATAGTGTCTATAATAAGTTCAATCTCACTAAATAAGATGAAATAGTGTTCAACATATAATCGTAAATAAGTGGTACATATGAATGTAATACCATCCATCCTACCAAGGTTTGTAGTAAATCAGAAACCCAAATCATGGTATAACTGTAAATTTTGATAACAAATACACCACTTCTTATTCGGATTAATCACATATTAGACCCACAACATATGGATCAAAGGAGTGAAAATTTCTAGGGCATCCACAATGGATTATTCCATGTATCATGTGTCAGAACCAATGCCCATATCTATAGTGTAGTAATTTCCCCAGAATCACATTCAAACAATATACTTGTAGTAGAAATGTTCATGGACTTCAATATAATCCCAAATATATGGAAAATTAATATCCATGAATTTAATGTAATCCTGAGACAATTGAGAAGGAATCAGAGTGGAATTTATTGTAATCTTAAATCCATGGAGTAATAATATCCATGGAATTCAACATGTTCACATATTTCAAATCAAAGGGTTTACATAAACTATTCCCATTACAATTTATCCCATTTCATAATCACACACAATCCATGAGTCTACCCAATACAATCTAATATTTCCATTCAATCCATTTAATAAATTTAATGAATTGTAATCATTTGGAAAACAAGGAATAAATACCCTCATGATATCTCATTTAATTTATTAATACTCCCATTATAATAGATAGCTCACCCCCCCCCAAATTGGTAACTCATGTGGAAAATACAAAAACACCCCTCATTGCTGGTCTAAGATGTGGTTGACAATCACCAAAAATATCATGATACAATGTGGAAAACCTATCGAAGTTCCAATATTTTATTAAATAAATTTAAAATATTTTTGAAGTAATTAATAGATGATTTACTGTGATTAACATAGAAAAATATCTATAAAAGAACTAGACATTATATGAAATGTTATTGAATACCTACCATATACCAATTGTAGAACACAAATATAGTATTAGGTCCTATCTAAAACTGGATTAGAATAAAATTAGGAACAATATAATAACCCATAAATAAAGGATATTACTATTCAACAAAATAACTCTTTTGACAGTAATAAAAAATTAATAAGGGTACAAGATGAATGAATGACACACCGCATAGATCCAATGATATGAATAGTTTTTTATCGGAGTCCAGAGGATGAAATATGATCAAATCCTACAACGAACGATTTAGGAGAGCTTCTAAATGTTATTGAAGATATCTTCTTGAATGAGGAGTAAAATAAAATGAGATTATAATTATTTTAAGTGAAAAAATGTAACTTTTTCAAAATAACTGGGGGTCACATAGTTGGATAAACTATTAACTAACATTTCACCCTTCAATATATATGGATTAGCCCCCCACAAAGTTCTTATTCATAGTTTTACATGAAATTAAAAAAAATTAAGTTTTCTCTTCTTATAATTACAGGTGGCCCAAATGGGCAAGGATCTTGTGGTGTACAGTTAAAGAAATTAGTGAACCAAATTCTACCCCCTGAGATAGTCTTCATTGTTTGGAGATCCATGCAGATTGGGTGGCATAGTTTCTACCAAAATTCTATCCGTAATAATTTTTTAAAAATTAGAGTCTCCATGTTTTAGAAACTCCCCAACCAACAACAATTATCATTGAAATCATTAGAAACTAATTTTTTTCTATATTAGGCAATTAAACTAAAATTAAAAAAATCTATACATCATATAAAAACCAAGAACTTACAATATTCCCCTCTTAAGAAAACATGTCTTTGATTTGATCTTATAAGGCTAGTAGATCATCTAAGAAGAGATTTGGTCACTAAGAACATTCATCATCCTCATGCTCCCAAGTCTCGTATTATGTGAGGACATTATACAAAAGCACCCATACTAATGGGATAGATCATCCTCAAATATATTTAGTTCTAAGATCAATGATACATATAGGATGATCCTTAATGGATTCATCGACCTATAGATCAACCCAATAAGTTATAAGATTAAGAGATGGGTTAATCTAATAACAATTTATTTGAGTCAAAAGGAATAAATAATTCATAGATCAATGATTTTAAGGTAACTTCAACTACTAGGATTTCCACTAAAATCTCTCCAAAAACTCAAATTGTCCGACATATCATGAAGAATTTTTACCCTCCATCAGAATTAGTATTTTCTCCTTCCATAGTTTGATATATAACAAATACATGATCCCTATCATTAAAAACCACTATTCATATATGGAAATTGGCATAATATATCTGTCTATTAATATCATTATCCATCTTTTTTCTGATCAACAAGACATTATAAGAAATCTCTATCATGAGACGCGATTTGAGAGACACTTCTACTCCTACCCATAATAGGGACAAATGTGATCAACATGGCCTCAGGTAAAAATCCTCAACAAGTTAATTATTTACAGAAGATCAAAATATATTATTCAATTAAAATTAATGTATTGGTATATAAATTTCCCAATACCTAAAAAAACTGAGGATGTATGCTTAGAACAATGTACTCAAGAACATGTTTCATGTTATCTAATGGGCCATCAGTTTCAGGGTGGTATGCCATGCTCAAAAGAACCTATATACCCAATACCCACTGTAATCTATTCCGAATCTGAGAGGTAATATGAGAATTACTGTCCAATGAAATGGTATTTTGAACCCCATGAGGGAACACATTGTCACAGATATAAATTCTCCCTATAATGTCTACTGAAAAGGTATTCCTGGTCGGTATGAAATGGGAATCTTTTTGGAGTTTCTTCACTATAATCAATAGAACATCACTAACTCAAGGAAAACTCATTATCCATGTTACGAAATACATCACAACATTATCCCATTTCAATATAGAATATTTATCTAATGTAAAAGCTTAGTTAGCTGATAGTGTTCCCCATCCACCAATAGTTAGGTTAACACCCTCATGAAAAAACCAGATTCATACCATTTCATTCCTGGACACCAATACTTGTTATGTAATTTCTGATACATCTTGGTTAAACTAGGATGTAATTCCCAATATTATAAACGACATTCAAGAATCAACTTTTTATGTGTGTGTAATGGAACCCAAATGCAACCAGGTATAAATACTATTTAATCCCCCACAACATTCTAACCAAAAGGTAGGTCCTCGTATTTTCTTCTCTCCTGTTTTACAAGGCCCTAAAAATGGTATAGTTTTCTCCTCCCCACCTAGCCAAGAAGATTCAAATTTACTACTATGAACTAGAGTAATGTATGATCTATTATATCCTATAACACCTTGTGTATATTAGATAAGATGTAAATCAACAATCATTCACTAGTTGCCACATATACTTTCTATTGCTTACTTTTTTGGCTCAGATCGTGTTGTACCACAATTCATTTTCTAGGTGTATATTCTAGCAAAAAATCTAATGACTGGATATACAAAAAAAAATATGACGAAAGATCATTTCAAGCAGCATGAATATGTATTTGTAGATTATTGGGTTTCTGAACACCCCAAAACACTCTCCCAAAAATTATTTTCACCTACAATGCATGGTTTGAACTACTACATCTAACTCGAAATAACTCATTGTTTATTTTCACTAATTTGGACCCATCTAGAGAGATCAGTATTCCATGAATCTATCTCCCTTCATCAAGATAGCATATCAGTAATGTTGTGTGAAATATCACCAAATCGATGGTTGATTTTATAGATATAAGGATCTAAATTTGAGGGAATACTCATTTGTCTATTAAAAATGATCATTATCAATAATGTGATTGATGATAAGAGGAGGGTACATTCTACAACAATACATTTGTTTTTAATTATTATTTTTTAAATACAAGTCAACAATTTTAATGTATTTTTTCAAATTTAGTGATGGTGATACTATCAATTTTTAGTTATACATTAAAAGGTCCATGGTTAGCATACATAGTTAGTACTAATTATGTTACAAGCACAATATTGGGTCACCAACTATAAAAGATATATTTTAATGATTGTTACATGGTTTTGAAAAAAATATGGCCAAACCATGTGAGTGTGTAGTTCACTCCATTTTTTGGTGTATGGTTGGTTCATAGTTTGAAAAAACATGCATCAAAACTGGGTATCGAGTCCAATTGTCTAAAAAACATGGATTTTATAATTTTTCAATATGAATAAGAACATAATTTGGTTCCCTGTTTCCATATTCAATCCCTTACCCTTGCATACCTCACTCACATAATTCCACAACATTCTATGACTAATCCATTGGATTTCCATAGAATTTGAGTCCAGTAATTCATGTTTTATTCCTGTTGTCCTTTCTAAACTAGATTCTTTTTGATTTTATCCCATTTCAGGGTGATATCTATGTTTTCATAAAACCTATGGATTTATTTAGTCATAATGAATAATTTCATTTTATGTTAGGGTGTGTTAGTGATCTATTATGTTATGTTTCTTTGGTATTTGTGGGCAACATCACATCTACAAATAAATAAGGTGTCTTTTCCTAAATTTAATTTACAAATTAAAAAATTGGAATTTGGATGGTTTCTAAAATATTTTCAATTGAATTTATATTTTTTATTTTTTGTAAATTAATGAAAATAAGTCACGTCAATGTATTTAAGGATTATTCCTTGTTGATTAAATTATACACATGCTCCATGTTTTCCAAAATTACTAAGATTCATTTTTATAATGATTTTGTGTTTTAAATGGTAGTTGTCTTTTGATAAGTTATTTATGTTAGTTTGTGACTCCAAATTTACGTTTTTGATTATTAATACCCTTTCCATATTTTTTATGGATTATCTTTTAAATTTTTCTACCTGGATTAGTGTCTTTAATTGTGTTCCATCATTTTATCGTTTGGGATTAATATGGACGTTTTTATATAAATGGATGTTATTTGTAGATATCTCTATTTATATGTGTAACATTCCAAACTATAAGCCACTAAATCATGCCCCGAGTCAATGAGTCGCATGGACTCACCTACCCCTCAACATATTCTAGATCATAAAGACTAGCATCATGTGTCGAAGATGGTATTGTGGGGAAACAACACCCTCATAATTAGAGTGTTTTAGCCAAGAAATAACATTAATAAATAAAGGACAGAAAATATAAATGAATAATAAAAGAGAAATAATTAGAAGATTGTAATAAAAATAAATACAAAAGTAGTGTCTTGTATAATATGATGATCATTTCTTGTCTCTATAAAAAATTTCAAACAATAAATGGAAAAAAATCTAGTACAACATGTGTAACAAAATACAAAAGTTGCAAAAGAACAATATACTGGTATAATCACGAGCATAACATGGACATTTTCTCCCCTTCTCCTATGAAAAAACAATCTAAAATTGTAAATAGGGTTCTATACTCGGTCCCTTTATATATACATGAAGTCTGTTTGGATACCAAATTGAAGATCGAAAAGTGGGTTAGATAACACTCAATGGACCACCAACAATATTATCTATAATAAGATCAATATCTCTAAATAAGATGAAATAGTGTTTAATATATAAGAGAATTTAAGGGGTACATATGAATGTAATACCATCCATCCTACCAAGGATTGTAGTAAATAAGAAACCAAAATCATGGTATAACTATAAATTTGAATAACAAATACACCACATCCTATCCTGATTAATCACATATTAGACCCACAATGTATGGATCAAATGAGTAAAAATTTCTAGGGCATCCACAATGAACTATTCGTTGTTATCTTGTGTCAGAACCAATTCCCATATCTATAGTTTAGTAATTTCCCTAGAATCGAATTCAATCAATATCCCTAGAGTAGAAATATCCATGGAATCCAATATAATACAAAATCTTTGGAAAAGGAATTTCCATGTAATTTAATGTAATCCTGTAACAATTGAGAAAGAATCAGAGCACAATTAAATGTAATTCTAAATCCAGGGAATAAAAATTTCCTCTAGAATTCAGCATGTTCACATACTTCAAATCAAGGGTTTTACATAAACTATTCCCTTTACAATTTAACACTTTTCATAATCACACACAATCCATGAGTCTTCCAAATACATTTTAATATTTCCATTCAATCCATTTAATAAATTTAATGAAATGTAATCATTTGGAAAATAACGAATAAATCCACTCATGATTTCTCATTTAATTCATTAATACTCCCATTATAATAGATAGCTCACCCCCCCTCCCCCCAAAGTGTTAACTCATGGTGAAAATACAAAAACACACCTCATTAGTGGTCTAAGATGTTGTTTATAATCACTAACCTTATCATGATACAACGTGGAAAACCTATCAAGGTTCCAAAATTTTATGAAATGAATTTAAATTATTTTTGGAGAAATTCATAGATGGTTTACTATGCTAAACATAGAAATATAACTATAAAACAAATAGATATTATTGGATATGTTATTGAACACCTACCATATACCCATTGTAGAACACTGGTCTAGTATTATGTCCTATCTCAACCGGGATTAGAATAAAATTTGGATGAAAATAATAACCCATAAATATAGGATATTACCATTCAACAAAATAACTCTTTTGACAGTATTAAAAATTAATAAGGGTAAATAATGAATGAATAACTCACTAGCATAGATCCAATGAGATGAATAGTTTTTTATCGGAGTCCAGAGGATGAAATAAGATCAAATCCTATAGTGAAGGATTAAGGAGAGCTACCAAATGTTATGGAGGCTATCTTCTAGAATTAAGAGTAAAATAAAATGAGATTATAGAAATTTTATATGATAAAATGTAATATTTTCAAACTAACTAGGGTCACATAGAAGGATAAACTGTGAACCGTCATTGCACCCTTCACTATCTAAGGATTAGCCCCATGTAGTTATTTTTCATAGTTTTCCATGATATTAAAAAAACATTTATGTTTTATATTCTTACAATTAAAGGTGGCCTAATTGGGCATGAATCCTAGGGTGTACAATTAGGGAAATTAGTGAACCAAATTTTACTCCTTGAGATAGTCCTCGTTGTTAGGAGAACCATGTGGATTGTGTGGCATAGTTATTACCAACCTTGTATCCCAACATCTTTTTCAAAAAAAATAGAGTCTCTAGGTTTTAGAAACTCCCCAACCACCAACAATTAACATTGATCTCAATAGAAACTAACATTTTTTCAATACTAGGAAATTAAACTGAAATTAAAAAAATATACACCTCATAGAAAAACTGAGAACATACATTCTCCCCCTCTTAAGAAAACATGTCTTTGATTCGATTTTCTAACGCTAGTAGATTATATAAGAAGAGATTTGGCCACAAATAACAATCATCATCCTCAAGTTCTCAAGTCTCATATTATGTGTGGACATTATACCAATGCACCGATACTAATGGGATAGATCGTCCTCATATATATTTCGTTCTAATGTTAATGATTCATATAGGATGATCCTTAATGGATTCATCGACCTACTGATCAACCCCATAGGTTAGAATATTAGGATATGGGTTTATCTAATAACAATTTATCTGAGCCACATGTAATAAATAATTCATTGATCAATGCTTTTGAGGTAACTTTAACTACTAGGATTTCATCCAAACTACCTCAAGAATATCAAATTGTTCGTTATATCATTGAGAATTCTTACCCTACGTCAGAATCAGTATGTCCTCCAGCCATAGTTTGATATATAAAAATACATGATCCCTAACATAAAAAACATGAGATCATTGATGGAAATTGGCTTAATATTTATATCTATTAATATCATTATACATCTTCTTTTTGATTAACAAGACATTCTAGGAAATCTCTTTCATGAGATGCGATTTGAGCGGCACTTCTACTCCTACTGCTAATTGGGAAAATGGTGATCAACATGGCCTATGGTAAAAATCCTCTACAAGTTCATTATTTATAGTGGATCAAAATATATCATTCAATTAAGAATTAATGTAATGATATATAAATTTCCCAAGAACTAATAAAACATAGGATGCAAGCTCAAAACAATGTACTCAAGAACATGTATCATGATCTCAAATGGGCCATCAGTTTCAGGGTGGTATGACATGCTCAAAAGAACCTATATACCCAATACCCACTATAAGCTATTCTGAATCTGAGAGGTAATCTGATAATTACTATCCAATAAAATTTTATGATGAACCCCATGAGGGAACACATTATCGTAGATATAAATTCTCCCCAGATTTTCTATTGAGAAGGTATTCTTGATTGGCATGAAATAGGAATCTTTTTTGATTTTCTTCAATATAATCAATAGAACATCACTACCTCAAGGAAAATTCATTATCCAGGTTACAAAATCCATCAAAACATTATCCCATTTCAATATAGAATTGGTATCAACCTTAAAATCTCGATTAGTTTCCAGTGTTCCCCCTCCAACTATAGGTAGTGAACACCCTCATGAAAAAACCAGATTCATATCATTTCGTTATTGGACACCAATACTTTTTATTTATTTTCTAATACATCTTCGTTAAACTAGGCTATAATTCCCAATATTGTAAATAAAATTCAAGAATCAATTTTTAATGCATGTCTAATGGAACCCAAATGTTACCATGAATAAATAGGATTTCATACCCCACAAAATTGTAACCCAAAGGCAGGTCCTCAAATTCTGTGCTCTACTGTATGACTTGGCCCTAAAAATTGTATAGTTTTCTCGTCCCCACCCAGTCAAGATGCTTCAAATTTACTACTATGAATTAGATAAATGTATGATCAATTATATCATATAACACCATGTGGATCTTAGATATGATGGAAATCAATATTAATTCACTACTTCCCACATATAATTTTTTTTTACTTTTCTAGCTCAAATCTTATTTCACAAAAATTCGTTTTATAGGTGTATATGCAAGCACAAAATCAAATGAATGGATATACACAAAAAAATTACATTGTGAAGGATCATTTCGAGCATCATGAATATTAATTTGTAGATTATTGGGTTTGTGAACACCACAAAACACACTCCCAAATAATATTTTCACCTACATTGCATGGTGTGAACTACTACATCTAACTCGAAATCACTCATTGTTTAATTTCACTCATGTGGGCCCATCTGGTGAGATCGATATTCCATGAATATATCCCCCTTCATCATGATATCTCCCCCAAAATTAATGATGATGTATATTTTCATGTATATAAATATATATAGTAATTTAGTTACCTATATTATTACCTTCCAATTATACGATTCCATTATAACTATTATATAGTGTTATGTGCTTCATTTTTGATTGGTAGTGTGTGTGAAGAAAGACAAAGGAAAATATATAATTTATAATCATTGAGTGTTACATTGTGTCAACCATAAATAACTAGAATCTAGGAAATGTTATTATTCCATAATAAATAATATTAGTCATGTGTATCTAAAAAATATGTATAAATCAGGATATATTTTTAAATTTGGAATATAGCATTTTATAATTTTTACAAATAATAAAATACACCCGTTTAATTATATTAACCATTTTTTTCATACCTAACATAATTATTTATGGTCTCCTATTCCACAGAGAAAACATATAATTATTTATATGTGAGAATTACCTTTGTGTTCCATACAATTTTTTTTATATATATGAAATTATATCTTAATTCCTTCTTCGTCATTATCACTTGAACTTCAATAAGACACCATCTTTTTATTATTTTGTATTTTTGTGAATTTTACTATTATTATATAATTATTCATAATTTTTTATGGTTGGTTAAGAATGATCATATAATTTCAGAGATGTGTTACTACAAATTGAAATTGCTAAATTTTATTTTAGTTCTACATAAATCACTCTTAGTTCAATCATGGAAAAATTATTCAAGGTACTCTCATACTCTTAAAAATAATTTATTAATATAAAAAATACTGAATTATGGTATTCAAATACAGTTTCATTAACCCAATAATATCCCCCTTTAGGGTTTATCTAGGTGTAAAGCCTTTGGACAACCAACCATGGACATTAATTAAGAATGAGTTGTCACCCTACCATCCTTTTTAGGGGGTTTACCCATATATGAATCGATTCTATAACCATATTCACATTCCAATATCTAGATATGTGTGAAATTGTTAAAAAAACATTAAATTATCCAATAAAAAATGTTAGGATCTTTTCCAACAATTAGAATTAAATTTTAAATATATCCCACAGGTTCCCACTAAACATCATTTATCATTGTCCCTAATTTATTAAATATTTTCTCTACAAACATAAATGATTATCTACAAATTTGAAATTAAGATAAATCATAATTCACCATAAATTATTGAGATTTATAAATCTAAAATTATCAACCTTGATAAAATTATAGTCTGTATTATTATTTTTACCATTTGATGACACCAAATGTGAACCCCATATATGCACCTCATGATTTGATTCACAAAACACATACATTGCATACTTTCTTCGATAGAAAATATTGATTCTCACACATAACAATACCATAATTAGATGAATTAAATAACATATTACATTACATACATTCCCCTGATGTTTTTTTATATATTTATATAATTAAAAAATATTATAAACTATTAATGCTTATTTCGTTCTAATATAATAGAAATTTCCGTAAATTATATAAGAAAATAATTTTTCCTCATTAATTATTCACCATAACCCACATATTCCCCACAAAAGATTATATTTTGGACATATAATGTAAATAAAATTCTTCATAAACTCGGAAAACTGAACAATAATAATGGGTGAGCTCTATCACTTAGTATTTTAAGATAGAAGTGATAATAATCAATGATCAACTATGAACACAATACAAGAATAAATAATATTTAAAATAATGGATAAAAAATAACTCAATAGATGAATTAAACTAAAAGAATAAAATATAATTGGACAATAATATAAATGAAAAGAACACATGGATAACAATAACTATTTGAATTGGTTTGAAATTTCTAATTTGGGATATCTAATTCATAGCTATAAGTCATGAAATCTTGATCATACCATCAAATCCCTATGTCTAGGTAAATTTTTTTTGAGCATACACATGCACCCAAAACCCCTTTCTAGACTATCTCATGAGATAAATCGATGCATATAGGGGATATTATGGGCCCCAACATCCACTAATTATGTCTAATGTATTCACCATAGGAAGGAATGAATAAAAAATTCACAACCATACTTCTCTAGAAATTAGTAATCATTCATATTAAAATAATAAGAATATGGATTTTCAATATTTTTGTAATAAGTAAATGGAATAAATGTATATGTATAAATCCCTTAATCTAACACCATATAGATTAATTTTTATATAGTTACATCAATTATTTTCCCAATCCATAAATTGAATTAATTTCTATATAACTATATCTAAGGAAAAAATTAAATGATGTAATGGAATATAGTTTTGTAAATATCATTCCTATTCAGTAAATGGAATATAATTACTTGAAAAAATCCCTCACACTAACATCATATCAAGTAATTTGTATATGTTTAATAAAATAACTATTCAACAATCATTAAAAGTAGAGGATAACTCTCTCAATATATTAAAACATATTTTTTGAAAACCTACACAATAAAATAGATGGACATAGTTTCTATTCAAAATGTATGAGGATAAATAAGAATACTACATGAAATAATAAATAAATCTATTTTAAAATAATTAGCATTATATTATTTTTAAGGTAAATTATATATTAGTATGGTAAAACATCATCCAAGAGGATGGGACTGATTCTCAACAATGTTATATTAAGAATATAGAAGATTGGTCAATGTAAAATATTTGAATTAAATTTTCATTTTTAATAGAGAGTATGTGAAGGTGCTATTAAATGAAAACATTTCTGGGATGATATTAAAATTTATAATTATTTTCAATAATAATTATTAAGACATAATAAATGGTGTTGAGTTGTCAAACATCCATACAGTAATGTTAAAGTAAGAAAAATATCATACTATGGATACATGGAAATAGAAATTAAATTATCATGAAATAAAGGATATTCATTATACATGATGTTAATTTGGTAATGATAAAACCATTTAAAATAAATTATGGTTCACAATATCAAATATGAGTGATGGATTTGAAAATGAGATATCAAAGCCTTACATTTTTTCCAACATATTTTAATACACACTATCCTCTTGTGCGACAACAAATAATATCTAAATAACATTTTAATGAAACCTTATTCATTTAAATTTACATTAATATACTTCATTTATGATCATTTATTAAAAATATATTTGGTAATAATATATTATTTTTACATGCGGATGTTGGTATATTTCTTTCTTTCAAACAGGCATTATGATTTTGAATTTGGAACCCATTAATTGATACCATGTTCATAATTTCTATTTAATTAAGGATACAAGGAAATATAATATAAATTTATTTATATGGATCTTATCCCATCACATTAATTTTTTGTTACATTGTGTGAAATGTGGATTATTGTTATCTTCTTATTATAATTTATTCGAGGAAATATTATATTTTTTGAATAAATTAAATTAATTATATAACATCATTAAAATAATAAAATTTTATGTATTATTACTATATTATGATAATATTATCATTTATGATCCCAAATAAATCCATGATAATGTTTTTATAGAATAGATCAAATATGTGGTCAGACAACCCCTTGAATAAACATTCCAAAATTTGGGGATTATTATGGTTCAAAAACTAGTATAATGTTTATAAATAACATTATCACAAAAGAAAAATGATATTTTAATATATTTCAGAATACTGAATCCTATTTTTAATGAGCATATTAAATCACAATGAATATATTTGAAAATTAATATGTCTGACTTCACGGAGGTAGTAGTTCCTATAACACATGGTTAACATTTTCATTTCGTAGTGAATAATATGGAAAGAATGTGGATAATAATTTTCCTCTTTATATTAATTTTTATATTATATATTTCACATTTTCATCCTTAATTATGTTCTTATAAATTGTGAAGAGATGTGGTGGTCAAATTTTTAAATAAATGGACTAATTTATATTATTTTGACGAGATGATTATTTTCATTTATAGTAATTTTATAAGAGTATTAACATGTTTTAATTCAAGTAAATCTTGGATGTTATGTGTAAAATTATGATTTAGTATGTTATCCAAATTTATAATTGATGAAAACATGTTTTCGTGGAAACCAATTAATTTTTCATGAGTGGTAGGACACTCTTGATGGGTAAATGGTTCAAAGGCATTCTTTTAATTGAAAATAATACTTAGGATGAAGAAATTATTAACATAGTTTTTCTAATTTTGTAAGATTATTTTATATAATATAATATTATCCCTTAAACATATATCATATTAATCAATATTTTTTTAAACATGTATTTATCTCTAATATAGTGACAAATTCATAAAATCTAGAGTATTTGTAAAAAATATTTTTTCTCTATCATCATAAAAAATAAAAAATTTCATGATAATGAAAATAAATAAAACTATGATAAAATTGGGTTTCTAAATCAAAAATTAATTTTCATTTTCCAGACATTAATTATAATTTTTTAATTTTAATTTTAACAACACATTAAAATATTTTCAAAATTACTTTTTTAGGAAAATAAATGTCCATAAATATTGAAAATTTATATTCTTTCATATAAATTACATTGAAAATGGGAGTAAATATATTATTCATATCAATAATACATTTTATCAATAATAAATTTAGTTTCATTAAAAATAGAAAAAAAGAAAATTATCGATAGGTTTCATTTAAAATTATAAATCAATATTATAACTAATATAGCTAAAGTAATTGAATTTTTATAAAATATATATAATTAATAATGAAATTTATTTTAATTTGTATAAATATATATTAAATAATTGAGATACATATAATTTTACAAATTTTTATGGATACATTTTTATGAATATATAATGTTTTTTGACTTTTTTATTATGTGTTGTGTGTGAATAAAACTAATGAACACATTATGTTTTCAAGTAAAAAATATAATTCAAAATATAGTAGTTTTATATATTATATGAGGAATACTTTCAGCCCAATTATGACGTGTCTAGATGAATTATTGAATGATTAAATTTTTTGTATTATTGAGTTATCATTTTCACCTTATTATTTTTTGAGTGGAAATCCATTGATGTTTATGTATTAATATATTAATACATGATAATTCTAGAATCTCTATTAGTGTGATCATTGATTGTAATTTTAGTTATTGATTTTGTATATTAACGTCCATTAATCCATGATAAGTCCCAATGAATACAGATATCTATGTTTATAGTATGTGGTCGTGGGTCTCCATTACAAACATCCATCATCTATGGATAATGTGAGATGATGGTGACTATAATCCTTCCCACCCACTAATATGGGAAGATATGGATAAGGACTTATATATTTATCTATCTGAACTCAGCAATTTCTTTTGGATGAGGTAGATCATTCATTTATTGAATATAATTTGAGATGTTCCATTCTTATAAAAAACCAAATTGGGATAGATAGAGATGAGTTGTTCTATAAGTATTCTTAATATACGAACACAATAGATGTCCTATTTGGATAATGGTATCTTTTCTATCATCACAAATAAAAGAATGATTTTTTGGTAATTTAAAATAATATAGAATCTCTTATTATTCCATACATCTATCATCAGGGTGGATGATTATGCAACAAATAACATATTTACTCATTATCAAATTATCTAGGATTAGTAATACCTTATATACAGCTAAAATCATGATGATTATATGTGTCCCCTAATATTCTAGTATATTTGTTTAGCCATACAGATGTGTATTTCATTTAATTGGACATATGTATTTCCTCAACATTACTATGATAGATGGAGATGTTAATTTTCACTAGTACTATTCAAATAGAGGTATATGGGCATTTACATATGTATATCATGATCAATGTGATCATAATATTCCAAAAATGCACAATAAATCACACAATGTTAATAGTTATATCATATTGGGTCACATTGTTATGTAATGGGGTATAACATACATTTTTAAAATATAATAATATTATTCATTTTTATATCATTTTATATGATAAAGTGAAATTATATCATCCCTCCATCAACTATTCATAATTTATAACATGGCCAGGTTATAAGGTAGTGTTATAAAGGAAATGTATTAAATAATTCATATAACATTTTATGATTAACTAAAGTGTCCGTGATCTAAATTTTAACATTTTTTATTTTCCACATTTGGTATCATTATTAATTTAAACATATAAGTTATTGAACACTCATAAATCATATTTTAATGGATCAGTTCTTACATAATTAATGAAAAAATTAAATTAATCGAATGTTATATATCATTTAAGAAAAGTTTATTCAGGAATTGGAAAAGAATTTATCTGTATATTAAGAGGTTGTTTCTATTATTCAAGATTGTCTTTTCCTTTTGATTAACCTTCCAATGTTCACATATTCATTAACCCATTTCCATCATGAGGTAATATCATATAATGCATGTTATTATAAATATCACCAAATAATTGGTTGATTTTACATATTTTAGGATACAAATTAAAGGGAAGAGTCATTTTCCTATTAAACATCTATCCTTAAAAATCATACGATTTAAGATAAGAGGAGTGTCCATGCTGCAACTTGAATTTTGTTTCTCATTAATTTTTTATTTAATTAGGAGTTTATGATTTCAACGTTGTTTTTCTAGTTCAGTGTTGGTGAAATTTTCCAATTTTATGAATGCATTACATGGTCTTTTGTTAGGATACATAGTTAGTACTAATCGTGTAACATGCACGAGATTGGGTCTCCAAATATAAAAAATCTATTTTTAATGATTGTTCTATGTTTTTACTTACCATATGGGAAAACCTTGTTATTGTATAGAACACTCCATTGTGGGGTGTATGGTTAGTTCAATGTTTGGAAAACAATACTGCCAAACTAGGTAATGAGACCAAGTGACTAAAAATCAAGGATTTTCTATATTTTGATTCTGAATAAGAACCCAAATGGGTTCTCTCCTTCCTTATGCAATCCCTCACCCTTGCATTCCCCACTCTCATAATTCCTCACCATTCGAGGATTAATCCATTGGATTTCCATATGATTTGAGTCACGTAATTCATTTTTAATTCTTTTTTTTAATTCTCAGCGTGGGTTTTTTATTTTATCTCACTTCAGGGCAATACCTATGTTTTTTTTTAAAAAAATGGAAGTATTTAGACATAATGTATAAATTTTATTGATGTTAGCGTGTTTGAATGATCTATTAGGTTATGTTCATTCTCTATTTGTGGATTGCATCACCTCGCACATATATAATTTATTTTTTAATAAATTTCATTTACAATAAAAAATGGGAATTTTGGAAGTTTCTAAAATCATTTTAATTGAATTTATATATTTTTTTGTAAATTTATTGGAAATAAGTCACTGTAATGTTTATAAGGATTATTCCATATTTACAAAACTATACACATGATCTATGTTTTCCAAAATTCCTATGATTACTTTTTCTAATGAATTTTTGGTATATATGGTGGTTGTATTTTAATAAGTTATTTTTGTTTGTTTGTGACATCAAATTTATGTTTTTTTTATAGCAAAATTATAATAGTTTTGTTGGAATACCATTTAAATTTTTCTACCTTGATTTTTCTCTAAAATTCGGTCCCTTCCTTTGATCCTTTGGGAATAATCTGAATTTTCATATATATATAGATGTGAAATGTAGATATCTATATGTACATGTGTTACATTATAACCTATGATCCACTAATCCATGAACCAAGTCAATGGGTCACATGGCCTCTTGTTCCCCTTTGCATATCCTAGAGGATCAAAACTAGCATCGGGTGTCTAATTTGGTCTTGTGTGTAGAAAATACCCTCAAAATTATAGTGTTTTATCAAATAAATAACATTAACAAATAAAGGATGGAAAATATAAATCAATAATAGAAGATAAAAATTAGATGATGTAATAAAAATAAATCCAAAACTACTATCATGTACAAAATGATGATCATGAAATAACACTATTTAAAATTTCCAATAAATAATGGAAAAAGAATCTACTACTACATGTGTATCAAAATACAAAATACCAAAAATAACTATGTACAGATAAAATCACAAGAATAACATGGACACATTCTCCCTTGCTCCTATGAAAAATAAATCAAGAATCATAAATATTATTTTATCATCAGTCCCTTTATATATCCATGAAGATTGTTTGGAATCCCAAAGGATGCTCGAAAAGGGTTTGAGATAACAATCAATATGACACCACTAACAGTGTCTAAAATAAGTTCATTATCTCCAAATAAGTTGAAATAGTGTTCAATATATAACATTTAATATGTGGTACATCTGATTGTAATACCATCCATCCAACCAAGTATTATTTTAAATAAAAATCCATAATCATGGTATAACGTTAAATTAGGATAAAATATCAACAACTGCCCATGTTTATTAATCATTTATTAGACCCACAAGGTATGGATCAAAGGAGTATAAATGTTCTAGGCATCCTCAATGGATAATTCCATGTAATCATGTGTCAAAAGAAATTACTATATCTATAGTATAGTAATGACTAAGGAATCCCATTCAATCAATATCCCTATAGTATAAATGTCCATCAAATCCAATAAAATCCCAAATCCATAGAGAATGAATGTCCATGGGATTTAATGTAATCCTAAAAAATGGGGAATGAATCTTAGTGGAATTCAATGTAATCCCAAATATAGGGAGTAATAACTTCCATGGCATTCAACATGTTAACAAATTTCAAATCTAGGGTTATACATTAACTATTACCTTTAAAATTTAACCCATTTTATAATCACACACAATCCATGAGTCTATCCTATACATTTTAATATTTCCATTTATTCCAGTTAATAAATTAAATGAAATTTAATCACAAGGAAAATGAGTAATAAATCCTCTCATGATATTTTAGTTAATTCATTAATACTCCCACCATAACGGAGAGCTCACACACAAACCCAAAAATTGGTAACTCCTGGAAAAATAGATAAACACACCTCATTAGTGTTATGGTATGATTTTGATAATCACTAACCAAATCAAGTGACTATGCGGGAAACCTATCGAGGTTACATTACTTTTTTAAATGAATTTAAAATTTTGTGGAAAAATTCCAAGATTTTTTGAAGTTCTAAATATAGAAAAATAGTAATAAAATAACTAGTGATTATGGGAAATCTTATTGAACACCTACCATATACACATTTTTGAACACTAGTCTAGTATTGGAACATGACTCAAACTAGATTAGAATAAAATGATGAAAAAACAGTAACCCATAAGTAGAGGATGTTATCATTCATAATAATAACTCTTTTGGAATGTATAAAAATTATGAAGGGTCCAACATGAATGAATATTTAACTGGTATAGATCCAATAAGATGAATAATTTTCTAATCAGTGTTGAGATGATGAAATATGATCTAATCTGACTATGAAGGCATAGTTAGAGCTACCAAATGTAATGGAGTCTATCCACTAGAATTAGGAGAAAAATATAATGATTTTATAATAATTTTAAGTCAAAAATGTATAATTTTCAAACTAACCGATGTCACATAGATGGCCAATCTACGAACCAATAGTTCACCATTAACTATCTAAGGATTATCCTCACAAATATCTCATTCAAGGTTTTCAAAGAAATGATATAACCATTTGAGTTTTATCTTCTTACAATTACAGGTGGACCACATGGGCATGTGTCCTAGGGAGTATAGTTAGGGAAAATAGATAACCCTATTGTACTTCATGAGATAGTCCAAATGGTTAGGAGACCCATGTGGATTGGTTGGCATAATTTATATCATCCTTACATTCATACTTCGATTTTAAATAAAACCAAAAAATCCCCAAACACTACGAATTATCTTGATAACTCATTGGAATATAATAGATGTCAAATACTGAAAAATTAAACTAAAATTATAAATATTCATTCCTCAAGAAAAAACTGAAGAACATACAATCTCCCCCTCTTATTACAACTCATCTCTGATTTGATCTTCTGAGGCTAGTAGATCAACTTAGAATAATTTTGGCCACTAAGCACCTTTATCATCCTCATGCTCCGAAGTCTCGTATTGTGCATGGAAATTATACCAAAGAACCTATACTAAATGGATATATCATCCTCAGAGAGCCTTTGTTATATGATCATCGATACATATAGGACGATCCTTAATGGATGCATCTACCTATAGATCAACCTCATCCGGTTGAAGATTATGAGATGGGTATATCTGATAAAAATGTATCTGAGACACACAAAAGACTTCATTCATGGATCAATGAATTTGAAGTAATTAGAACTACCAGTAGATCAACCTAACTCCCTCCAAAATCTCATATATAGTGACATATCACAGATAATTCTTACCCTACATTAGAATCAGTATGTTTTCTAGCCTCAGATATATATATAAAAATACAAGATCCATATCCTCAAAACAATGATTTCATTGATGGAAATTGTCATACTATTTCTCCCTATAATTATCCTTATCTATCTTCTGGGTGATGAACTAGACCTTCTACAAAATTACTTACATGAGACACAATTTGAGCGGCACTTCCTCTCTTACCCCTAATAGGGACACATGTGATCAACATGGCCTATGGTGAAAATCCTCACAAGGTTCTATATTTATAGTGGAGAAAAAGATATTATTGAATGAAAATTTAACTAATGGTATTTGAAACTCCAAAGAACCAAAAAAATTGAGGATTCATGCTCAAAAAAATCTCTAAAACATATATCATGCCCTCTAATGAGCCAACGTTGGAGGGTGGTATTTCAATCTAAAAAGAAACTATATACCATATACTCAGTGTATGATGTTCCATATCTGAAAGGTTATCAAAACATAACTTTCAAGTACAATGGTATAATGAACCCAATTAAAGAACAACCTCTCAATGATATAAGGCCTCCCAATATCCTCTAATTAGAAGGTATGTCAAATCAATTTTAAATGAGGAACATTTTTGAGATTCTTCACAATAATCAATACAAAATCACTACCTCAAGGGGACCTCATTAGCCTTGTTACCAAATCCATCCCAAAATTATCTCATTTAAACTATGGAATTATAATCTATTGTAATGTCTTAGTTAGTTTATGGTGTTCCCCCTTCACTAATGTATAGGTGAAACACCTCATGAAAAAACCACCATCATTTCATTTATTACCTAGAAAACAACACTTGTTATGTATATTATGATACATCTTGGATACAGTAGGTTATAATTCCCAAGATGTGTAATGAAATTCCAACATTAGCTCCTTATGTATGTCTGATGGAACCTAAATGTAAAAATGAATATATAGTATTTCATCCTCTACAACAGTCTATCCTAAAGGTAGGTCCCCAGCTCTTGTGATATCCTGTATGACTAGGCCCAAAAAAACAAATAGTATTATCCTTTCCACCCTATCAAGTGGATTCAGATTCACTATTAATAATGAGAGAAATGTATGATCAATTCTATCTCATAACACCAAGAGGATATCAAAGAACATAGAAATTAACTTCGATTCACTACTATCCACTAGTAATTTCTATTTCAGTTTTCTCTTGCTCATATTATCTTATACAGGATCTCCATTTCTAGGTGTATAGGCTAGCTCAATAAAATGATTGGATATAAAAGATAACATTAAATTATGAAGGATCATTTCATATAGCATGAATATGTATTCTAGGATTTATCATTTTCTGAACACCTCAATGCACTCTCCAAAAAAATATTATCTCCAAAAATGAAATGTGTGACCTACTACTTCTAACTCAAAATTATGCATTGTGTAATTTAACTCAGGTGGCCCCATCTTGTGAGATTGGTATTCCATGAATCTATCTACCTTCATCAGGATAGATCCCACAACATTAAACGATGTACGTCAACAAACTGTACAACTTCTACGTAACTCTAGTAGAATGAAGATCAATGATAAAGTCATTCTACCCATAAGATTAGAAAAATCATGTTTACTTCCTTCATACCTCACTAATATATCCCCTTTCTTATTCAATCCAAAATAATGTATTTCAAAACATTAGAAGTATTACATTAGATAACTTATTATAAAAATAAAATATATACATCAAAGACATTCTTGGGCATATCCCAACAATCCCCAACACCAACCTACTAACAAAATATATATAATCATACCTATGAGATTATGTTACATACTAAATGAACATTATAAATCATGAACTAGAACTTTTCACGAATAGAATAAGACCTATGCTACCTCAGTGAATTCTGAATGATGTCGAGGTTTTGTGAAGGATCATGTTGAGTCTGAAATAAACAGAAATTTCATCCATGAAAACCATCAAGAAAGAGTCTTAATATCAGTGTAAAAACATATTCATCAAATCCATGAAAAATTCATGTGTGTTTTTATAAAAAATGAAACAATAAGATATTAATATGGAAAATACATACAATGAGAATCTGTGGAAGGTATATTTGTCGGGCTAAAACATACATGGTGATAACTTGACCTCATATCAATCTATTACAATATCCAAGCTCATCTGATATAGTTTATCATATCCTAGATTCATGAAAAATGATTCCAATTTTTAAATGTAATATGGCTCAACATTTTATAATCCACACATAGACAATGAGTTTTTTTTCATCATGGAAAAAGCACCAATGAACCACATAGCGAAGTACTAAGTTGGGAAACCCATTTTCCTCTAAGACCCATATCTTTCTCTTTATCTTTTGGAGATATTTATTGGAAATACTATTAGGATTAAGGGGTACTTATGTAGTTCCAAGAACTAGTTCAACATATAACTCCACCACACACTCTGAAGGTAAAGTAGAAAAGTCATTTTCGAAGCCATTTTTGAAAAGATCTTCTATAAAATGTAATTAAGCCTGTCACAAACCCTAATCATCTAGATATAAAAAATTTAATTTGGGATATCATCTTGATCATCCCTTGATCTTATGTTCCATCTCTAGTGGTGGGTAAATCCCATTCACCCTTGTGAATAAAAACCCCTCCCTCATGAGATGTGAAAGTTACCCTCCAATGATAGAAATATTAATTGGAATGACAATAAACAATCGTAAAAATCCCATGTCTGAAATAAAACCATATCATATTTTGGATAAGGGCATACCATAAAAAATTATTCCCACCTATATCATGGGGGTCACAAGGAATTGGTATACACACTGCAATCTGATTCCCAATAGAGTATCGACTGTCATGTGACCATCTGAAAACTGATAATCAAGCCCAAGTATCTCTAAATCATGTATATTTATGTAAAAAATTGATTCTACAATATCAAAAAGGGAATATTCCATATTTGAAACTATTGATATCATACTTATCACTATATATGGTCTGATGCTCTATTGTTGAGGTGAAACTATTGTTAGTCTCCTGATGCCGTAACCCCTACCTCATCCTTAATGACATGTAGAACTCAACCATTAGAACTTATATGGAGATATTAATTCCACTCTTGAAACTATATCCAATTTCAACCCCCATCACTAAATATTAGAGGGATATTCTTGAAAAAATGGTGTAGATATGCCATTCGTATTCAAGATTGGAACTCATCAGATTCTCTATCACCCTTGCTCCTCATTTTTCTTCTCCTTCTACACTAATGAAAGAAGACATAACTACCCAAACTGACTCTATGACATGTATTCCCCTCACAAAGAGTATTCAAATACCACTTCCAGCAACCTGACACTAAACCATTGGGTCACAAAGCTACACCACCCAACTATGGGCCTCAATATTCTGCAATATTGCTATCATTAATTAGTACTAGGTTCACAATCTCAGATATTCTTATCAAACAAACCAACTTCACATTTAAACGAATGAAATTCTTGAAAACTTACATGAATAATGTCCCCCCTAGAAGACTCATCATCCAGACACACAACTGCATAGTGATGAACATTCGCAATGAGAGCTGAATAATCCCTAATGGCCATAACATCATACTCAAGATGAATAAAATTAGAAGCACATAATACTCTTAAAGCATCAGGAATTATGTAGTTGTAAATGAGGGATAAAAAATCCCATGAAACCATATCCAGAAGAATAACATATAGGTTCAGGACTTCCCACCAATTCTTGGGGGATCCCGGAAGCATATACATCATGAGCATCACTCTCTACTCTAGGAGAGTCTCCAAGGGATCAAAGCTCAAAAAAGCCTAAATCCATAGGTGAACACCATATGGACCCAAATACCTCAAAAATGTGGGTATGTGATGCTAATTTAACATGTGTGTAAGCTTTGTCAGAAATGAGGCAGGTTGCGGGGCTCCCAGAATAGTCTATATAAAGTGGTGGAAACTATCTCAGAACTAGGCATCGACACCCATATGAGGATAAAATGTTAGAGCCACATGTGAAAATACTAGAGGATCCGTAGGAATCCTAGGTCAAACCACATAATGATCATTTTAATTTCCCACCTCCTTGTGTATGGATGGGGGTTTTTATTGTTCCATATCTCTACAAATTCTAATCACATGCCTTCGTCAAAATTTGATAATTAAAATATAACAAATATAACCCTAGAACTTATAAAACCCTTCATATGAAAAATACACACCCATACACATGATTCTAAAGATATTAATTGGTAAAAGAAATCATTTTTAAGGACATATGGGATAGTTTCAACTTTTAACTATTTAGGTCCTGTCTTGGTCATGCCTTATGTTTCAAAACATAGGTCCTGGTGTTTGGAATACTAATTTCCATTGGAAACTCTAATAAATGGAGACCATTCTATTCCATTTCAATTTATTTTAAAATTCATTCTCATATATTTAACAATTATTTTATAAATATTAATTAAATGGTTCACCATTTCAAATTCTAAACATCATAAATACCCAATAAACAAAAGTGTGAAATCTTTTTAACCTCAACCAAAACACAATCCATCCCTTGATCCAAATGGTATATGGATAAAAATTATATAAATTATTTTTAATGTGTTAATTGTAGCCTATATAAAAATACATGGATTAGATTATTAAATTAATTTTTAGATACAATTATTATTCAAAATCTCATACTAGAAAACATATTCCCTAAACATTATATAACTCAAGGCACACATAATAAATTTCATGCATTCAAGCAAAGCATCCTATATGTAGTGGAATATAAAAGGCATGTGAAATTTGTAAGCACCCAAAAATGATTCATGATTCATGATTCATTTCCATAGTTGGACAAGTATTAAAATAAAGTTCATCAATCATAGAAATAATAACATTGAAAATCGTGTTACTCACCCATTAATGGTATCAAATAAACTATAATTGGAATAATATTGAAAAAAAAATCCAAAATCTAGGAAACATGTAAATTAACATAAACATGTGTCAGCTACTCCAAGTCATGGTTTAAAACCAACATACAATTAACTCAAAATATAATACTGATTGTTTAATATAGTATGGTATAAAAAGAATCATATCAAACCACTTTGTAACATCCTTACCCACGATCCACAAAATAGTTTCCCTTTCTGGTGGGTAAAATGTAATCTAGTTGACCTCCCCATATGATAAGGGTGACTGATTTTTAGTGTGGTAAAATGTTTTTCTGGTGTGGATTATGTAAAATCATAATAAAAGTGTCAAAATAGTGCAATCAGATCAAACAATAGAAGAAATATAATATTAAATAATGACATGATATAAAAATCTAGAATATTAAAATAATAATAAATAAAAAATTATTGGCCTATCCAATATAAAAATCATGTATTATCTCTTTTAAAAATGGAATGAAATACATTGAAACCATATTCCAATTGGATATGTGTATAAAAATAAAAAATACCAAAAATTACAATCTCCAAATAAAATAATGAGTGTATCTCAGTCTTATGATACCCTAATACTAGGAAAAATAAATCATGCATCATAATGTGTGTGATTTACCTGGTCCCTACCTATATTAGTGAATACATTCTGTGATCCCAATGGTGGAATGAATATGGAATGACATAACTCTTAGTAGGACACCACCAACTATATATATAATAAGTATTGGCTATGTATATATCCTGAAACATTGTGTAATAAGAAATAAGAAATTTGTGATACAAGTAAAAGTATTTCCATCCATATAGTTACCCAGGGATAACATACATGGATATCACATCAATTTAGATGAATATTTATCTTATTTTTAAATTACATGTCCAAGGATCAAAATATTTTATTTTACTTGTAAACATGGAAAAAATATTTCTAACTTGGTGAAAAATCATAAATGGTTACCATAAATGTTATCCGATATAGTATTTCTACTTACAACCATTCTATATAACATAAGGAAAGAAATCATAATAATGTAGTGAGCTAGACTCCCCATTAAGGTTAAATAAATGAATCAAGTAAGATAAACATGGATATAAGGGTATGAGAACGTGAATATTTTATTTTTAGGTCATACCGCGCATGTCAATTATCACAATCATTGGAGATGGACAAAATATTGGCAGTTCTTACGACAAGAATCATAAAGTAATCAAGATAATTATCTATGAAATCATAACGTGGGAATAATGCAAGGAACTTGTGGCATAAACATAAAAATAGAAAATCCATGGTCATGTATACCTATAAACACCATCATCACAAGTTAGTCTTGTGGTAATAACATTTGTACCTATGATTAGATTTAGATTCCCTCCAATGTACCCTATGGTTATAATCATGGGATGGAATCTTGTGTACACACTTATTTTGAGCTCATGATTCCCCTTTGTTTTATGTATGGGATTCCCTCCCATTTACCCTCTTGATTCAATCTTAGGATGCCCTCACATGTACCCACTTCTTTTGGGATTATGATACACTCTAGTTTTGGTATTGGGATGCCCTCCCATGTACCCTCTTATATTAATCATGCAATTTTGTCTTTTTTGGGCATTAAATTCCCTCACATGTACCTTATTGATCTCATAAAACATTTATCATTACCCAATGCATTTGAGGGAGATATATGTCCCACAAATTACATAATAATATAAAACATACATGTCACACAAGATATTAATACTTATATATTATCCTGACCCATAATAAGAAATTGGCATCATAAAAATCATAGCATAACCCCGGAAATAAAGTGTGAATCAGAATAAATTCTTCATATCATGACCAGTGGAAAATATATAGGTTTCATGGTCATTTAACCATGAATAACATGGGGATGAAGTGAGTTTCAAATGAATTTATCACTGTTCAACCTATTAAACTATAACAGGTTTCATTAGAATTTATGTTGTGGAAGTGGAACAGGTTTCATAAACAAATAACCATTGATAGAGATACATATTTTAATAAACCTCATTCCATAAAAACATAAACCATTTAGATAAATAATATGAATGAAACATTTGGATCATTTCTTGTAAGTGAATGAAAAAAATAATCAGATGTCATCTAAGATGGAAAATAATTTTGAACTATATTTTAAAAACAATTAATGTTCAATATATCATTTCTTATTTGAAAATTTATTTTTAAAACATAAAACTATTAAAAACTAATATACATAGAAAATACTTTGAAAATTTATAAAGAAAAATTGAAACCATTTTGAAAACATTTTTCATTGACAACTTGTGAATGAAAAATGAAAATATTTAGAAAAGTGTTTTCAGTTAAAATGTATAATATAAGGATAAAAAAGTTTGTAAATCATTTTAATTGAAAATAAATAAAAAATATACAAATGGATATTTGGGATCATTTAAATCTTTTTAATTGAAATAAATCTTTTTAAAATATATAAATGAATTGTTGAAAATAAATTAAAAAAAATAACATTAAAATTTAACACACTTTTTATTTCAAAACCATATTAAAAACAAAAAATTCGTAAATATTATGAAAAAATATTATTTAAAAATATAATCATGTAATCATACCATGGAATTATAAAGAAAATTATGGTCAGGATGTAGATAAGTTATTACATTCTAAACATTACTTTTGCAATATAAAATTTTAGAAATATTCCTTAATCAGAAAATGACAAGAATATTTAATTAAAATAAAATCTGGAAAAAACCTAACACATGGGAATATATTTTGTTTAAAATTAAAGGATAATATTATAATATTTTTATAAAAACTAGTTTTTAATGAAGACATACTCTTGATCAAAATTAGATATAATTTCATATAATTCATAAAAATGATTTCATAGTTTTCATAAGTATGAAAGTGTAGGAAAGTGGTATCATGAAATTTTTAAATCATGAATATACAAAGATTAATTTATTTAACTGTATTTATTGATATAATTATTATAAAATTTCATCAATGGAAGCATAATCATAAAGAATATCGATAAATGATGAGATTAAAACTATAAACTGGTTCAGCATTTGTAATAGTAACTCATAATACCATTGAAGGAATTAAATTACATGAATATTAATCTATTATTAAAATAGCTATATTCGTGATATAACATGTAAAAATTACTTCTATAGACCACATAATAAAAATTTAGATTAATGACCTGACATGTGTGTTAAAATTTTGAGAAAATGTTACTTTACCGATATAGTAAATTTTGAAACATAATCCCCATGAAATAATGTAAAAAAATGGATATTTAAATAGAAATAAATTTAAATATAAAAATAATAAAACTAAAAAATTACCATTAAACACACCATATATAAGAAATAGGTTGTAAACTTAGCTTATGTCTCACTGAAAATAAAAGTGGGTTAAAAAAACCATGTTATATGAGTAACTTTTGAATCATGATCCCCACGAAAGTGTAAAATCATCTAAATATTTTAATTTTATTAAATTAATAAACATAATTATATAAAATTTCCTAGTAATGTATATTAACCACACAAAATAATTGGGTGGGGAATATGGAATGCAAGTTTCAAAAATGAAAAGTGAGATGATATCTTGTTACCATAAGTCTTAAATTTTGTTGTACGCATTCAAAACTAATGTATAATAACAAATATTTATATTATAAATATAAAAAAGAACCATATTATAATCTAATAAAAAATATTTTTTTTTCATTACATTATATTACCCATTTATTAACAACTCCATGATAATGATACATTTTGGGTAATATATTCTTGGTTTTTCATATATATATTTGTTGTTATCCATGATACATTTACTTTGACCCTGATTTACTTATTTCAATAACCTTTGGAATGGTATAAATATCATATATATATATATAAATTCAGTACATATTTATTTATGATAATTTATATAATATTTAAATATTAAGTGTAATACTACTTTCATTGATTTGGTAGGCTATACATACACATTACCATTGTTTCTGTTTTATTTTCATATAGAATAAAAAAAAAGGAAAGGAAATATATGTATATATATATTATCTTTAAAGTATAATTATTATATCATATATATCATAAATATTTTCTAAAAACACCATTATTACACTCCATGAAAATTGTGAAAGAATCCAAATTCTTTGAAGGGGAGGTAGTCCACACATGCACAAATGAAGTTATCGTATTTCCAAATAATTTAAATATTGAAGTTATGTGTGGAATAATAATTTAAAAAGAAAAAATACATAATATATATCAGATATATCATGCAAAAACTTTGTTTCTATAATAATTACCAGCTAGGAGTAATGGGATGAGAAATGAACAACATCATTTCTTGAGGGGGTAGTTCGTCAAACAAAAGAATTGTTGGTTCATTACACATTAGATGCATGTGTGTGTAAGTATACATCGAAAAAAATATAATAAAAATAACATTATATCTATGATATGGATTATATTAAATAATAATTTAATAATAATAGTTTAGGGAGTGTATTATGAATATAAATCTAAAGATCTTGAGGAATGTTGTTACCTCAAATTTGAGTTACTCTTTTTGGTTGGCACAAAAGGGCTTTCTTGGATGTTTTTTTTCCAAAATTGAGGCTTATAGGTTGTGGGAAAGGATGATATTTGTTATTTTATATGATATTGGTCTAGAATATGTGGATGAGAGGTTTTATGAAATGGTATGCATGAGTACCTTTAATAGTGTGGAGTGGGGACACTCTTTGCATTTTTTTACACACATTATGTATTACAATTAATTTACCAAAAAAAAAAATTAATAATTAAAGTATTATAACTGATATATGGACGTCCAAGGGGTGTTGATCATTTTTATATATCTTTTTTTCCCTTAATATTAAGGTTAATTCCCATTTTAAACATAAAATTACCTTAAATGTTGTAATTTATTATAATCTATTTCATTAATATTTTATGTCAGAAATTTATTTCATCATATTATACTATAATTATAATCCTCAGTAAAACTGGGCATGTATATTTTTTGTATTTTAATTCACAATAGTGAAAAAATTAGGTGTAATGTTAATCTTGTAGTCATGGCGAGAAAGTAGGTTTTTAATTTGAGAATGCTTAAAAGTTCATTAATCGTTTATATATAAATTCAATTTAATTTTTTTTTCAAATGACCTAATTTGTATTAATAATTTTATAATTAATCTATTTTTACATTAAAACCAATTGGAAATATAATTTAACAATATAAATAAATTATGTAAAAAAGCAGTTTTGAATTAAAATTCACTATATTTTACTAATAATCTTAAAATGATGTTTCCCAGAAAAATCCCAAAAAATAACAATATGTAAATTTTATAATCCTATATTAAAAATTGAATTTTATATTATTAAATTAAAATTCTAACTGTCTCTAAAATTTAGTTTTATAATTTTTCACTAAGAGGCATGAAAACAAGATATATTAACAAAATTCTATATAAACCCAATACCAAAACATATATGTTTTCTTAAAAATATGATAAATATTTTTGAAAACATTATAAGAAACATTTAAAAATAGTTTATAACTATTCATATTATTAATTTTAATGGATTGGTTATAACTACCTGATTTAAAAATTTATAATAATAATGTTGAATTTTCAAAAACTCAGTGTTACGTGTAACATAAGCCAAGTATGTGTTGCATGTAGTGAAATATTATATTGGTGAATCATATAAATATAGTTTTAAATACTGTACAGTAAAATTAATGGAATATTATTTTATTAATTTTTTTAAGAAAATTAAAAATAAATTGGTTTTAACATTCTACCCTATTATAGTGAATTTCACCAGCAAAATTTGACTGGGTTATCAATGGTTTAATATTTAAAAGTTACATTCCCAAAAACCACATTGTGAAACCGAAAAAAAAAATCTTCCTTCAACATGTGAACGTATAAAACATAATTCATTCAAAAACTAACTCATAACTTGGTTACTATAAAAGAGACCTTGGGTGGAAGGTGAAATCATTGACCTGAAAGAAAAATCAAACTATCATGTTCTGAAAGAGAGTGATAGAAAAGATAGATTAGAGAAAGCTAATAATATATTCCAAAATAAAATAAAGGATTGAAAAGGTCGTTAATGTCAACAGAAATGATGATAATAGGAAAAACATTTATTTTGATATCATTCCCTACATTTTAATAATTTCCACAAGGTGATATATATAAATGATTTAAAAACCATATAACCCTTTTCTTATTTGATGTATTTCCTCTTAACCTATTTATCTGAAGAAATGGCTGGATTTTTCATTTCTAAAGCACTTGAAGATCTTCAGATCCATGAAAATCAACCACATATGTCATCAGTTACAATCCAATAAATTATTAGAACATGTTATCCAACATGCATAAATCCTCATCTGGTGAGATAATACATTTATCATAGAAAATTCATCTAAAGATTAATTTAAACATTAAAAAAATGGGTTACTTTGTTACCCTTCCAAAATGTAATTGACTTTTTATTCATTAAAAAAGTACATGTCCTATCACAAAACATTTATGTTGGTCGAAGTGGATACTCAAGAAGGGGGGGTGAATGAGTTCCTGTTAAAAATTTCTATTTAAAAGATTACTATAACAATACCCCAAGTTTAAAGAACAAGATAAACTGAGGTGAATTTGTAATAAAGTAAATGTTCAGTTAGGTTCTTAAGAGATTGATTAATTATCAGCTAATCTAATATGAAGATTAGATTATATTTTGAAACTAATCTACTAGTCTACAAAAAATAAAAACACTTTCTTGTTAACTATCAGAGTAAAATTAAAATGGATTTATATTTAATGTACAAAGAAGCAGAATATTAAAAATAGATTAAACTAAAATAAAAATGCATAGAATTTTTAAATAAGTGGTTCAGTCTCAAGCAGAGATATAGTCATCTCTAACAGTTTAATATAAACAATGATCCACACCCTCGATCAGGGTTATACAATAGTGCACAGACTATCCAGGTCCTCAGACCTCTACCACAGTTCTACATTGGAAAACTAAACAACAACACACAGGATGTCCAGGTGACACTTGACCTCTACCACTATGCACAGTGGGATACAAGAGACTAAGGGAAATAGTGAGTGAGGATTCATAAATCCTCTACTTCAGCACAGGAGACAGTGTGTGCTTATAATACAGATCACACACATTGCTCAAAATTTAAATAAATTAAACACAATAGATCTAAACAAATAGAGATGAATTTATAATTTTCTATGTGTTTTCAGTGAAGCTCTACACTCCCTGGATTGATCAAAATTTTCTCAGTGTCCTATATTTTTTGTCCAAATAAACATATTTTCGTTTTTTCCTTGACTTCATATTGATTAGCTTGAGTGTACATGTAGTAATTGAATATCTTCACTCCATGATTGTTCAGGTTCTAGAGGTTAAGTATGTGTTCTTCCTTCTTCTTCTTTGAATGTATGTCCTCATTTATATCCAGAAACTTGTTTGGAATGTGTGTTGAAAAGAAAGACTTGTTCTCTAGTAGCTCAAGGTTCCCTTTTATATTCCTTATGCTTCGGTAATAGGAACGATTTTTGCGCTTTATGGTTCCTGACATGCCAACAAATATCATTAATTGATATATGTTTCATTAAAAGCACAAAATATGACCATTTCTAATAAACATACAGAGATAGAGTTTAGAGAAATCGTGACTGGATTCCATCAGTAGCTCTTTCTATCATTGAACTTGTAGTGGTGGACATGTAATGGTAGATCTTGTATTGGTAGCTGTTACTCTCCGTAATGGTAATCTTGCCTATATCAGTAGCTATTTGTGTGGTGGTAGATTCATGTATATGTCACTATATATAGTAGTGACTTCCTTTAGCGGTTTCTATCGGTAGAAGTAGACTTGTGTACCAGTGACCCATATTAGTGGTCTTGTAATGTTAGACTTCATAACAGTCGTTGTTGCTCTATATCGGTTAATTTGGGCATACTGGTGGACTTAATCTATTGTTAGCTCAGGTATAATGGTAACTATCTACATACCGGAGACCTTTCTGTATCGGTAGCTCATCTACATTCTGGTGACCTTTCTGTATCGGTAGCTGTTTTTCTGTTTATGAAGACTATCCACAGATTATGTTAGGATAAAACATTACAATTTAAATGAACATTTGATTAACCGAATGTTGTTGATTTAAAGATATTTCATTTGAACATATTCAATGGTATTTATATTATTAAATTTAGTACTTAAAAAATAACTATAGTAATTAAAATTTTAATCAATAAAAAACATTTGGGATTATCAAAACATAATTAATCATAATTGATTTTATTAAAACATGTGAGTCCAACAATCTCACCCTTTTTGATAATCACAAATTATGGCAGGTAATCCAAATTTATCAGTCTAAAATACAATTTTTCTTATTTCTTAGTGTGTTCCAAAAAAGGTAAAATAAGTTTCGTAGATAAATAGAAATTATCATGTTCAATTATATCATTGAAAATAGATTAATTTTTTTTAATATCTATGTCTGACAAATGATCATCTTTTAATAAGTAATTGTCCCCCTTTATCATTTCTCCCGCTTTTGGATTAGCAAAAAGAATGGAGGAATGTATCATAGAAGATAAAAGATGGGGAATCAGAGTTAAAAAATAATAGATAAAGTTTTTTATCAAAGGGAAATTAGACAATAAAAGTATGGACCAGATATAAAATAAAACATTTAAAAGTAAAAGAGATTTAAATTAATTAGGTAGCATATGTAAAAATTGAGATAACGAAATTGAAAAAGATGTATATATTAAGGAGTCAAAAGTACATAAGTATTACAAAAACAATTAACAAGGTAAAAATGATCCCTATCAAATTCATCTAGACCCACTCAGTCCACATCCTAAATGTCCAATTTTGATTTTCCTTAGGTATCTAAGGTAGAATCAGGCTGGGTAGCTTCAGTTGAAGGCTTGGAAACTCCAGAAATGACCACTGGAGGTTGAGAAACTGAAACTATTATTGGCATATAGTGGGAACTCCTTTGAGTAATCATTGGTGTCAAGCATCTGATTTCTTTAGCTGGGGTCATCTTAAAAGTAGAAGTAGTAGTGCCAGATGTAGGGAAAGTTGGAGGTAAAATCACTTGTTGAGAATCAAAATGAAAAAAGTGTAGCAAGAGAATTCTGAAATCCATGATAATCCAGCCTCCTCTCTCCAAAACAATAATGAATCCATTTTTGTTTTCCAATAATTTTTCCAAAGTAGTTGTCAGGTCCTTGAGCGTACTCACTTGTTCTCGGAAGGATTGAGTCGCAGAGGGTAATTTCAAATTTTTTAACAAAAGTTTGAAGTGATTGTTCCATTGATGTTTAGTGTAGAACCTTTGTAAATAGTAATCCACCTTTACTTTACTTCTTTCTGAGAAGGAGTGGCCTCCCTCATAAAATACTAAACAATTGTTCATATATCCCTAGTGGTAGTCAAGACTTGGGTCAAAGAAGAATAGTATACACAACCACTGGTTGAAGACATTCTAAGATCTTCTCTCATCACATCTCTAATTTGATCAACATCTAATGATGTCCTGGGATCCCTCAGAGGTCCAAAAATAAAAGATACTGTTTTATTAAATGATTTAGTTATCCCACTAATGAGATTTTTCACAACATGGTCCAACATGCTGACATGCTGCTTTATGGAATTATTTAATTACCAAAAAACTGATACCATATGGCCAGCAATACTTTTCAAAATTATCAAATCCTTTTCTGCTTGAGATTTAGAACTCATATAATACTCCATTGAGACAACTAATTTCATTATAGATTCAACATCTTCTTCCATTCTTGAAACATGACCCTGACAGTTCTTGACTTCCTCCAAAAGACTTGATACATATTCAATCATAACAGATTGAATATGTGATATTAAATTTGTTTCCATTCTTCTCATTTCTTCCACAAAACAGGTCTTGAGACCAGACTTTATCTGGTCTAGATCAGCTTTTCATACTAAATCCTCAGGTAATGTCTCATAAAGTATATTATAATTGACATGTGGTCTTCTGATTGGTGTCTCATCTTTTGAATCTGGATAGTCCAACCCAAAAACTACAAAACATGGGTCTTATGTCAAGTCTTAAATCTCATGAGATACTGATCTAGTTCCATGTCTGGTGGGATTCTCCCCCTCAATTTGTGCATTCTCCTATACATGTACATCAATAGCAGCCTCAGCAGGCATGTCTTCCTCAGAAGAATCATCCACAACCATCTTCATTTCTAAAATAGGAGGATCATCAGGGATAGGTGAAGATTCTGTCATCTCATCCAAAGTAGCCTCTACAGGCATAGAAGAACTCTCAATTACTCGACTAAAACTCAAGGTACTCTCATCTGAGCTATGACAATCAAATTCTCTTCTGGGTAAAGTAGTTTTATGACTAGCCTCTCCATAAGAAATACTATGATGTGTAGGGTTAGGAGGCAGGTTAGGGTATCCTCCTTCTTCCACTGAAGTCTCTTCATCCTCATCATCAACATCATCCTCAGCATCACTATAATGAGGTTCATCTTCATTAGTTCCTAGAGGTGTATCCCTCTCATCATTAGGCCTTGAAGGATAGTCCACATGATCAAATTTATCATACAATTTACCTTCATCATTTACCCATTATTTCTTCCATGGGTTCCAAATTTTTGTCATATACTTTTAGATAGTTTTATTAATGCATAAATTGTCTTTTACAACTACAGTTTCATCCCCAGATTCAGAAATACCATTGAATTTTAACATAATGGAAATATGTTTAGCAATGAACAAACTATTTTTATTTATTTAGGTCTGGTCATATCATTTATCTGAATCATTTACAATCTACATAGATTGACCATAACTCCATTCCTAAACAAGTACATCAAATATATATCATAAAACTTTAGGGTTGAAAAATATCTTCCCTTGGGACAAATCACATGTTGAATGTACGTAAACATCATTCTAGTTTCTCCTTTTATTTCAGGAACAATCACATTTTTAGGTGTTCCATATCTAGTGTGCTCTTCCAAACTAGCTTCATAATCAAAAATTTCACTAGTGGGAGGTACTGACTTTGAGAAATATCAAAAATCACCCTCATGCGGAACTCTCAAGAAATCAGCCCATTCAATCGAAGAAAAATAAATCCCCTTAGCATTTACCACAGAAATCATCATGTTCTCATCTTCATTCATTTCAAATTTAACAAAATCATAAAATTCGTTAACCAATTTTAGATAATAAGGGCAATTGTTTTTACAGAATAGTCTACCATCCTTACTCTTCTAAAATCCTCAAAATCAGAGACTTTCTTAACATCAACCACTCATCACAAAGTTCCTTCAATCACTATTTCCCTCTTCGATAAATGCGGAATCTCAGACGTTCCCTTATCTTTACTAGTACCACTAATTATTCTAGTAGATCAAGAACCAACTTTTTTCTCTTTTCACTTGGCTCATTACCTTCATCAAATTATAGGTCTCTTAACTCGGGCCATTCCCAAATCGAGAAACATCAGGCTCACAAGCATTCAGAGGATGGGGTAGGTGATGACATGGAAGGGTGGAGTTCGTGGTGGATTGAATGTGATTTAGACTCAACTCTTATCATTTAGGAATCTAAAAATAATAATAAAAGAATATATACAATGAAACTATAAAGCATCTTGGCTGAAATCACAAAAAATTTAAAACAGTGTGATATATCCGTAACAATTCTACCAGTGAGGATTATAACGGCAAGCACTACCAGTGAGGTATCCTAATGTGGGGTTTCTATAATTGTGAGGTGTGTCTAACGGTGAGGATTTTGTATCAGTGAGGTGTGTGTAATGATGATTATTTTCAAATGGTGAGGATTTTCTATCGGTGAGGTGTGTCTAATGGTGATGATTTTTAAACGGTGACGCTTTTCTAAAGGTGAGGATTTTCTGTCAGTGAGGTCTGTCTAACGGTGAGTATTTTTTTATTGGTGATGTTTAAGGAATGTTTATCCTTCCTAAATCATGTCTAATGTATCTTAATCTCTAATAACATAGAGGCTTTGTAAATATATCATCTAGTTGACGTTCATTGCCAATAAATTCATGAGTTATATAACCCTTTTGATAGTTATCTCTTAGAAAGTGGTTCCTTACAACAGTGTTCTTAGTTATAGTGTGAGGTACAAGGTTCCTAGAGATATTGATTATACTAGTGTTATCACAATTAATATAGACATGTCTAAAATCCTATCCATAGTCCAACAATGTGTGTTGGATCCACAAAAGATGTGCACAACAACTACCCGTAGCTACATATTCTGCTTCAGCAGTTGACAATGCAACTGAATTATGTTCCTTACTACACCAAGATACTAAGGATTTTCACAATAAATGACACGTTCCAGATGTTCTTTTTCTATCTAAATTGAAGCTGGAAAAGTCATCATCTAAATAACTTATTTAATCAAATGATTTTCCTTTTGGGTAATATAAACCTAAATTAGTAGTATGTTTTATATATTTGAAAATCCTTTTTATAGCAAGAAAGTGTGATTCTTTTGGATTATATTGAAATCGTGCACAAATACATACAAAAAATATAATATCATGTCGACCTGCAGTAAGGTAATGTAATCTTCTAATCATAACTTTGTAGTTGGTTTGATCTACTGGTTTTTTAGATTCATCAGTATCTGACTTACTAGTGGAACTCATCGGTGTATCACTTCCCTTGTTACTATCCAACCAAAAATGTTTTAATAAATACTTTATGTATTTCTATTGATTTAGAATAGTATCATCCCTATTTTGAAAATTTTGATATCTAAGAAAATATTTGAGTTCGCACATTAAGCCAATTTCAAAATCAGTTTGCCTAATATTTGAGAAATCAGTACATAATGAATTTTTAGAGGATCCAAAAATAAAATCATCAACATATATTTGTACTATCAAAACATCTTTGGAAATATTTTTATTAAATAGGGTGTGATCAAAAATTCCTTTAGAAAATCCTTTTGAAATAATAAAATTAGTAATTCTATCAAACCCAGCTCTTGGAACTTGTTTTAAACCATATAAAGATTTAGAAAGTTTAAAAACATGATTTTGAAAATGGGGATTTTTAAATCCAGGTGGTTGTTCAACAAAAACATCTTCAATTATATAACAGTTTATAAAATCACCTTTAACTTCCATTTGATATACCATGAAATTCAAATGATATGCATAGGCAAGTAAGATCATAATGGCTTCTAATCAAGCTACGGGTGCAAAGGTTTCTTCAAAATCGTTCCTTCTTCTTGAATGTAACCTTGTGAAAATAAGATAGCTTTGTTTCTAATGATGTTTCCTAATTATTCAACCTTATATCTAAACAACCATTTTGTGCCTATGGTCAAATTGCCTTTATGTCTTTCTACTAATTCCCAGACTTTGTTTATTTCAAATTTATTTAACTCATCATCCATATCCATTACCCAAAATTCATCATTGATAGCATCATTGATAGTGTTAGGTACTGGCTGTGAAATAAAATCTTGATGTTCAACCTGGTTTCTTAGAGAATCTCTAGTCTGTGTCCCTCTATCAATATTACCTACAACCACATCTAATAGATGATTCATTAGAATCCTAGTTGATCTAGTAAAGGTCAGACTTGAAACATCAGGTTCTTCTCTAGGCTCGGGTTCATTAGCAGCAGATTCTGAAATATTTCCAAAACTTGTTTTATTTACAATGGGTTCATTGATTTTATCATTAAGTTTCAGAATAGAAAAATATTCCTCATGATTTTCAAGAGAATGTTTAGGTTCATGTGGATCAGTTTCATCAAATTTTATGTGAACATATTCTTCCACCCATTTGGTTCTTTTATTAAAAACCCTATAGGTATTGTTAGATAAAGAATAACCAAGAAAAATTCCTTCATCACTTTTAGGTGAAAATTTATCCAAATTATCTTTAGTATTAAGAATAAAATCATTACAACCAAAAACATTAAAATAAAAAAAAAATTTGGATTTCTATTATTTCATAATTCATAAGGGGTCTTCTTAAGTATTGGTCTAATCAAAAATTATTATATAATGTAACCAGATGTATTTACAGCTTCTGCCCAAAAATAAATGGGTATATCCTATTCATTAATCATAGTTTGTCCAATTTCATGAAGAGTTATATTTCTTCGTTCTACTACACCATTTTTTTGAGTGGTCCAAGGGGTAGAGAAGTTGTGATTGTAGCCATTTTGTGAGCCGTATGAATCAAATTAATGATTTCCAAACTCATGACCATGATCACTTCCCATGGTTTTAATCTTAAGTCCACTAAGGTTTTCTACAGACATAGAGTATTCAAAAAAGTAAGAGAAAGCATCAAATTTGTGTGCTAGGAAATATATAAAAGTATATCTAGAAAAGTAATCTACAATGACATATACACAGGGCATCCCATTTATACTAGAAACTCAAGATGGTCCAATCAAATCACAGTGAACCAACTCAAGAGGTTGAGAAGTAGATACTTAAATATTTGATTTAAAATAAACTTTATGTTTCATTCCCTTTTGATAGGGATTACAAACATTGTCATCAGGGAATTGAAGTTTAGGTAGGTCTCTAACTAAATTCCTTATAGTCAGTTTTCTCAGGGAATGAACATTGCAGTGTCCTAATCATCTGTTCTGAAGCCAAGATTCTTTATGAAAATCATTTAAACTAGTAACATATTATTCAGCTAAAGAATTAAAATCTAAAGCATAATCATTTTCAATTCTTAATGCATTAAATACCTAAAGAAATATATAATCAAAAACATTAGATGAATCATTTTCAAACATAACATTAAATCCATCATCACACAACTGAGAAATCATTAACATATTATACTTTATTTCATGTAGAAATAAAAAATTAGAAATTAAAATTGAATCAGTGTTACCAAACTGTCCTAAGCCAATGATCTTTCCTTTTGAGTTATTCACAAAGGTGACACATTCCCCATCAACATTGACTATGATTTTAAAACATGTAAAGTATCCTATCATGTGTCTTGAAAATACACTTTCCGTGTACCAAGTCTTACTACAGGAACTTTTTAAGCATGTTTCCTACAACATAATTTTAGATAGAAAATGATTTTGGTACTTAGATTTTCATGGGACCGGACAGGTTAGTAAGAAAAACTTTTGGTACCCAGATTTGACAATTGTTTTTCATATAATCAATAGATTTAAATGATTTTAAAATATAATCATTTTTTGATCTATAACTATGTGAGCACCTTATTGAGACAAAAGAATTTCCTGAAGTATAACTAGTAGTATACTGTCTAGATTTAAGAATAAATATATTCTTTGTAATTTTTCTTTGTCCATGCCGATAGCCTAAACCAGTTGTATAATTTGGTGCTACTTGTTTTCATAGAATTTGTGTAAGAGTGACCTTTACATTAGAAACTTTTCTTAAATCATTCCTAAGTTTCTCGTTAGACAAATTTAGTTCAATATTCTCTTTGAGCAGTTAATCATTTTTTCCTTTTCTACTTCTTGTGCAGATTTGAAAGTGTTAGTTGAAGCATGTTGTTTCTTTAAGGATTTATACTTGTCTTTCAGCTCAATGTACGCATCCTCTAGCATGTTCCAGTATTCAATTAATTCTTCACTAGGCATTTTTTTAGAATCAGAATCAGAATCATCTCTAGAATAAAAATTGTTTAAAGCAAGAGTGTCCAATGTTACCTTATATTAGTTTGTCATGAAACACATTTTAGCTTTTTGAGATTTTTCATCCAAAGATGAATCATAATAAGTTTAAATTTCTTCTAAATCACTCCATCTTACATTCATAGCTTTCTTATATTTTTTATCCTTTTACTCGTATTTATTCATTTACTTTAACTTCGGAAAGTCAGCTTTCACATGTCTTTTCCTCTTGCATTCGTAGAAGACTATGTCATCACTTTTTATCAGTCCTTTTCCAATACTTATTTTTATGAACTTTACTATCATAAATTCCCTTGTAATTGGATTTTTTTGAAAACTAATTTTTCCTATAAAACATCAGAAATCGTCTGGTTATCTGATCCATTTAAGCATCACTGTCAGATGCACTCTCTTCACTACTTGAACTTTCACTTAAAGCCTGAATTTTCACTATTCCTTGATTTTTGAAGCAGCGGACTTGAAGGCTTATGATTTCTTTGTTGGTTCATCATCTTCTTCTTTATTTACCTTCAGATCTTCTTTATACATCATCAAATTACCAATCTTCTCTTTAATAGGTACTGAACTTATGTCACACAATTATCTTATTGAAATTGATGTGCATATCCATCATTCTGGTAGACATCTGAGTAATCTCGTGATTTTCTCTTTTGATGGAACAATTTTTCCCAGTGAGCTCATTGTATTGACTATCTCATTAAAACAAATATATATATCAAAATGTGATTCATCAGACTTCATTTTTAAATTGTCATACTTAATATGGTATGTATTTAGTCTCATTTCCTATACATTGTTTGTACCCTCATTGGAAATAGCCAGAGTATCCCATATGTAATAGGCAGTCTAAAAGGAAGATATTCGATTAAATTCTACATCTCCTAAAGAACAATATAGAGCATTCATTGCTTTAAAAATTGTATTTTAAGAATCTTTTTTAGGTTCATCCCAAGTAGTTCTAACAGTATCTGGGAACTTATATTGAGTCTCTATACCAGTCCAGATGTCAAATCCCATACTTTCTAAATTAATTTTCTTTTTTATTTTCAATTGGGCATAATTAACACCATTAAAAGAATTGTGGAATGTTGGTAGCTGCATCTTCTAATATATTATCCATAATTAGATTTTAGCAAATGTAAAAGATATAAATTTTTTGAAATAAAATAAATCTAAGATCTTCATGATTCAACTAGAATCACAGTTAAAAAATAGTGTTTTAAAAAACATTTATGCATCCTCTGATACCAAAAGTTAGTTAGAGTGGATAATCAAGAAGGTGTGAATTGTGTTCATATTAAAAATTTATGTTCAAATGATTTATTTTAAAATCCTTCAATTTAAATAACAAGAAAAACTGTAGTGAATCTGTAATACATTAAATTTTCAGTTAGTTTCTCAAGAGATTGATTAGTTCATAGTTAATCTAACATGAATATTAGATTAGCTTTTGAAACTAACCTACTGGTTTAAAATAAATAGAAACACCTGATAGTTTAACTATCAGAGTAACTTCAAAATGGATTTATATTTAAATTACTTAGCAGTGGAATATTCCAAATAGTTTTTCTAAAATAAAAAAATGCACAGTAGTTTTAAACAAGAGGTTCAATCTCATGGAGAGACATAGTCCTCTAAAAAAGTTTTATATAAACTATGATCCACACCATAGATTAGGGTTTTACAATAGAGTATAGACTATCCGGGTCCTTAGACCTATACCACAGTTCTATGTGGGAAAACTAAACAACAACATAGATGTTTTCAATGTCACACTTGACATCTACCACTATCCACAGTGGGATACAAGAGAGTAAGGGAATGAGTGAGTGAGGATTTAGAAATCCTCTAGTTAAGCACAAGAGATAGTGTGTGCTTAACATACAGAGCACACACACTGCTCAAAATGAGAATAAATGAATTGAAATACATCAAAAAAATATGGATGAGTTTAGAATGCTCTATGTGTTTTTAGTAAAGCTATGGGCTCCTTGGATTGATCATAATTTTCTGAGAGTCCTCATTTGGTTTTTGTCAAAATAAACAAAGTGTCCTGTGTTTCATTGACTTCAGCTTGAATAGATTGAGTGTAGGTGTATTCATTAAAGCTCTTCACTCCTAGAATGTTCAGGTTCTACAGTTTTATCATTTTTTCATCTTTATTCTTCTGTGTATGTATGTCATCGTGTATATTCAGAAACTTTTTTGGTATGTGTGTTGAAATGAAAGACTTTTTCTCCAGTTTCTTGAGGTTCCCTTTTATATTCCTTGAGCTCCGACAATATGAATGGTTTTGACAAGGTATGGTACCTGACATGAATACAACTATCATTAATTTATATAAGTTTCATTAATATAACAAAATATGATTATTTCTAATAAACAAATAGAGATAGAGATTAGAGAAATAGTAACTGGTTTCCATCGGTTTCTCTTTGTTTCATTGAACTTGTTGCAGTGGACTTGTAACGGTAGATCATGCATCTATAGCTATTACTCTATGTAATGGTATCTTGCTTATATTAGTAGCTATTTGTGTGGAGGTAGCTTCATGTATCAGTGACTATATGTAGTGGTGACTTCCTTTAGTGATAGCTCTTGGTATAGGTAGACTTATGTACCAGTGACCCATACAGGTGATCTTGTAATGATATACTTCATAATAGTATTTGTCACTCTGTATCGGTCGACTTCTGCATTCTTGTGGACTTACTCAATCTGTTTCTCAGGTGTAATAGTAACTATTGGCATACTGGGGCCCTTTCTGTATCGATATCTCATCTGCATACCTGTGACATTTCTGTATCGGTAGCTGTTTGTCTGTTTATTCAAACTATCTACAGATTAAGTTAGGATAAAACATTACAATGTAAATGAACATTTTATTAACTAATTTTTCTTTATTGAAAGATATATCATTTGAACATATTCAATAGTATTTATATTTTGAAATTAAGAACTTAAACAGCAACTAAGGTAATGAAAAGTTTAATCAATATACATCATTTGGGATTATCAAAACATAATTAATCATAATTGAGATTATCAAAATAGGTGTGTACTACAATTTTCATTTTCCACATGTGTGCATCCTTGTACTATTAGAATATAAAAATTTATTTTATTAATCTAGAATCCATATATAGAGAGTTAATCAAACGAAGTATCACTAATGAATGAAAAGTTAGATTTTAATGGGTCTTGATCTTACATAACCACTAATGAAATTCTCAACTAATGAGGGGAGTTATGGGTTCCCAAATTATCAGAATTCACTTAATAAATTATGACTTCATAACCTTTTTCTTTTTTCCTTTTACCACACAGCTTGGTGACGCATATCATCCACATTATTCCTTGGATTGAGGACTTGTTATCGTAATGGTCAAACTACTTGAAATAGAAATGTTGAGGTGTTAGAGGTAAATTCACTTGTGATTTCTCATTATTGTCATAATTAGTTAACATCTCCCCATTACATGGTCACTCAGACACTCCAAGACCATCCCTTCGACACATAAAACATCTCATGGTCCCCTTAATACAATTCTCTCTTTGTTTCTTCTCAAACATTTTTCACAGAGGAATGATAATTTTCATTTCCTAATGGTTGTTGGATTTTCATTATAACTTTTTCATCCTTTTCATGTCAAAATAATGAGATTTCTAATCAATTCCAATATTCATTTCCACATTGGTAGAACATCGAAGAATATAATCATAGTTTCTAAATTTTGTTATACCCAAGGCCTTTCATGGACTAGGTTTCAAGACACCAAATAATTTGTAAATTATTCATTCAGTTTAGATGATAATGCCTGAGGAGAACCTTGAAAACCTAGTAAAATATTCATCATAGGAACAAATCAATTCATCATCGTTCTACTAGTTCTCTAAGACATCATTTTCAAACTTCATGTGAAGAAAAATCGGAATTTAATTATTGAAAAAAAATATCTTTAAATATATCCCTTTTATGTAATCAATTTCATCTGGTTTCCATGTATTTTTAATATGATTACACCATTTATCCACCTCTCCATCCAGATAGTAAAAAACCAAAATTATTTATAATCCTTTAAAAAATAGAGAATGGAAAATATGTTTTCAGTTATACTAGTCAACTACTAAAAAACTAATGGTTCATCACAACCACTAAAAGAATGGGGGTATTTCCTAATGAATGAATCCTTATATAATTATACTCTCATTTGACCATTAGAATTTTCACCACAATTTATAACATGATAAAAAAAATTATCAAAGAAATATAGTTTTTCATTCAATATCTAATAATATTTATTTCTCAAGAGGGAATGAATTAAAATTTCTATAGCATTCTTTATTAACATGGTTCCTTCTTGTTCAATCCATTGACTAAAATCACATCATAGAGTAAGAAACAATCATCATAGTGGGGAACTACATAATATTTAAAACTACATATTGGATTTATAAATTGTGACACCATCATTCATAATATATTACTCATTAGGTTTATCCTAGATCATTCATATATATATTCTTTTCAAATCCTCCATGTTAGTTTTTCATCATATTTCCTATTTCTTATTCAGATCCATTGAGAGTGTAAAATGAGGTGTGTTGCAATGACCATTTTAACAAGTTGTGCTTGAGTTGGCCTCGATTTACATTATTAGAGATCTTACGACTACTTACATCTACCATAGAGCCACATCCATATGATGTATCCAGATATGTATGTAATTATAGGATAACACTCAGTGTATCCTTTCAAAATATTAACTACATTTTCCTATAATTATGATACTCCTTATACTTATCCATTGTGTCTTCCTAATAGATATCCTTAAAATGGTCCTATGGATCTTGATAGTTTTTTCCTCATGTATTTTCTAATGGATTTCTAAATCATTCATTTGATATTAACTATTTGGACCTATGTATAGAAAACATGGATATCACAATAATATATGTGAATATTAAAATTACAGAAAATTTATGACCATAACAGTTCCTCTAATTTAAAACTTGAATCAAAATATTTTAACATGGTGAAAAATCTTCAATATTTTCCATAAATATCTTCCCCAGTAGAAATTCAACTAAAATAATTATCCACAACATTGGAATAAGAAACATAAGAATGGGGTGAGTTCAAATGCTCGGTATGGGAGAATAATGGAAGCATATAATCATAACATGAATATAAGGGTAAGAGAACATGATAATATCATTTATTGATCATACCATGCATATTTGAGTTGGTAATCGTGAGACATTGTATAAAGATTGGTTGTTCCTAATACATGAATTATAAGGGAATCATCAATATAATCCATGTAATCATAATACAAGAATGAGACATGGATATTTTGGTATACACATAAACATATAGAATCTTATGTGATTACATCCTACCTATACCTTCATAGAATGTTACATTTTGGATAATAGCCCATGTACCTTCTACAAGATTTGGATACCCTCTCGTGTACCCTTTTATTTTATTATTGGAATAAACAACCATATACCATTTTATTTTAGTTTTAAGATTCCATCTAGTGTCTAGATTATGATTACCTCCCTAGTACTATCTTGTTTCAGTATTGGGGTACCCTCCCTTGACCATCTTATTTAGGGATTAATATTCCTTCTTGATTCATGCTTGGGTTTCCCCCTCATGTACACTCTTATTTTAAGATTGGAATTCCCTCTTGTTTGGGGATTGGTATGTCCTCCAATATACCATCTTGATAACATTCAACATTTATCATTACCAAATTATTTCTGGGTAGATAGAGGTTTAGCCCATCACATAATAATATCCTACAAATGTGTGCCCTAATATAATAAAACATTCAACATATCATTACCCTTAAAAATAGATGGGTTTCACTATCATCATATCATAACACATGAAATGGAATTAATGTTTTGTTATATCATATCCCATAGTGAATATATTGGTTTCATGATACATTCATCCTTAAATAACATGTTAAATGAAGTTGGTTTCATACGCATTTATCATGGAACACCCTTTTTAAGAAAAATTGGTTTAGTAATTATATATCTCAGGGATGAAGAAAGAGTTTCATAAATATATATATTTTGAATCATAAATGTGTTCACATAAAAATCATGACATCAATGAATTAACCATTCATAAAAAGAATGTTAATGAATCCTTTGGATAATTTCCTTGAATGGAATTAGTAACATCAACAGATGTCATCTTAGATTGAATGTAATTTCAAAATAACTCTCAAGAACATTTCATGACAAAAATATCATTTCATCATTGAAAAGATCGTTTTTTAATCATAAAACCTTGATAAAACAATTTTCATTGGGAATCATTTAAAAACATATAAATAATTATTTAAATCATTTTGAAAACAATTTTATATGAAAACATATAAAATAATCGTGATAACATTTTGACAAATGTTTTTCTTTGAGGACATGTTAAAGTAGAAAGAATAATTTTTGATACCCATTTTCCCTGAAAGAATTATGAAAAAATATAAAATGATATTTTAGATTATTGAAATCATTTTTTAAATAACATTTTTAAATCAAATAAAAGAAGACATAAAAATCAATTTAATGATATTTTAACATGTAAAATTGTTTAGAAACCATTTTCCTTTGGAAACAACATTAATATAAACATATTTCATGAAATTTAAAGAATTGTTTTTAAAAAAAATCGTTGTAAACATAAAAAAGAATCATTATGGAAATTTTTGTCATAATGGTGGGTAGGTATGTACATGCTGAAAATTCTTTTCCCACCATAAAATTTTAGAAAAGTGTTGTTATCAGAACACGAAAATAATGTTAATTTTAATCATATTTGAAAAAAGGTAATTCATGGATAAATATCACCATTATACTTCATATTAATATAGTATTACATTTTCAAATACATTTTTATAAAACACGGTTTTTAATGAAATCATATTTCCAAAAAAAAGAGTAAATAAATTTATATAATCATAAAAATATGTTCTTAATTATCTAAAGTAACAAGGAGTGTAATATGGTAATATTATTTGCACATAACATGTACTTATAGAGGGTAAATATTCATGGGTTTTCTTGAGATATAGATTATAATATTTAATCAATGGAATTATAATCTCAAACAATCAAGATAAATGATGAGATTGAAGCAATAAACTGTTACCACTTTGGTAATATTAAATCATAGTACCACATAATGAAAAATATTAAATGAAGAATATCCTATAATTAAAATAAGTATATTAATGATATAATATTTACAAGGAATTCTATGAAGATCATAGAAAAATATTGGTGCATAATATTTAACGTATCTCTATTAAGGAAAATTGAGACAAATTTACTTTACTTATTCAGTATATTTTCGGAAAAACCCCCCTATATAAGAAAAATAAAAAATATTATTTGGAAGTACCCAAAAATTAAGAATCCAAGAATAAATAAATTTTAATTAAACACTCATCTTATGTTAAATAGTTGGTGAACATTTTTTTGTATGACAAAATATAATAGTGGGATTAGAACAACCTTCCTAGGTGAGTAAATTTAAAATCATGATCCCCATGAGAGAGTAAGATCATTTAAAAAATATAATATAATTAAATATAAAATAATGATGTAAAATTTCATTGGGATGTATATAGTCTACATAAAAGAAGTGAGTGGTGAATATTTTACGTATCTCACGAAAATAAAAAGTGAGATAAAATCACATTACCTAATCTCTTGATTTACTCATACACATTCAAAACATGTTTAAAATAAATATGAATTTCTTATAAATATTCCATAGACCCAAATTATTATACTTATTACCGTATATTATTATTTTTACTTTATATTATGTTTTTATTATAAAATCTATGTTGATGTTATGTTTTCGTTCGTATTGGTTTTGGTTTGTTTTTCTTGATTACCATACATAGAACATGATCTAATTATTTGAAGATGGTATAGAACGAAAAAAATACCATATATATTCAGTATATATGTATTTATAATAATCTATAGATTATAGACATAAAATGGAATACATCGTTGTTGGTGACGGTTGGCCATACGTACACATGAATGTTGTTTCTCTTTTGTTATGACATTGAAAGACAGTAAGTAAATAAACTATATTTATATATTTATATATTAAAATTATAGTTTCATTATTATTTCATATTTATAATATAAATTTACTAAACCTATCCTAAATACATTTCATGTAAATTGTGAATGAATCACATCACTTTAAGGAGCCGCTATTTCAAACATCCATAAACGAAGAAGTCGTATTTAAAAAAAATGAAAAGAAAAAATATATGTGTTATAAAATGATTAAATAATGATTAAAAATAATAAAATTATTATATAAATATATATATCTTCCATCGTAATTTCCAATCATGGGTGGTGGGAATGGAAAAAATTGATCAACATCATTTCATGAGGCGGTAGTTCATCACACACAAGAACAGTAGGTTAGTTACACATTAGATTGATGTGGGATTTAGTGTTGGTCAAACACAAATAATAAATAAAATATCAGTATATTTAGGATAAATATGTTATTAGATATGAATTTAATAGGATGATTTTAGGGGGTGAATGTCGAATGTAAAACTATATATCTTGAGGAATGATTCTACCACTTATTTGGGTAACTCTTTATGGTTTGCACAAATGGGATTCCTTGGATGATTTTATGCACTAGTTTAGGATTCTAGATATAGGGTAGGGATTTTAGGAGCTATTTGGGTAGATATTTGTTGAGATTAATTGGATCTATTGGTGTGATAAAGTGGGAGAGGTGAGTCCCTTTTTTATAGTCGAGGGAGGGGATAAACGTGGAATTTTAAAAAATAAGTTAGGTATACACACATTTTTGAATAATAATGTTCATAAAAACAATAAAACATCATCAATGGAAGGGTACGGGATGAAATATGGAAATATAACGGGTTTCAGATATTGTTCACTATAATATTTGTCCTTAAGTTTATGGTTTAGATCCTTGTTAAGCTTAATTTTCCCATAATCACTATAATTAATTTTAATCACTTTCAATAATTTTGTTGTCAAAAAATAATTTTTAATTATTGTACTATAAATTTTAAAAAAATAACAACTATTTATTTCCATTATGATAAATTCAATTCATAGAAGCGTAAAATATATGTTCATTGTTAATCATGTAGTTATGATGAGAAAGAAGGTTTTAAAGTGAGAATGTTCCAAAAATAATTACAATTTTTCATTTAAATTAAATTTTAAATTGAATAAGATGAGATAAATTGTATTAATATATTTACAATTGATCTATTTTTAAATTAAATCGTTTTTAATATAATTTAAATGTTTATATCATTTAGAGAAAATGAAATTTTAAATTTAAATTTTATATTTTTACTATTAATCAAAAATTATGTTTCTCAAAAAAATATAAAAAAGTAACACTAAGATATTTCTAAAATTAAGAAATAAAAAATTAAATTTATTTTATGAAATTTTATTTCTAATACTGTCCAAAATTAATTTTAATATTATTTATGGAATGAAATAATAAAAGTTCCTTTAAAAAAAGTATACAAAAAATTTACCAAAAATTACATGTTTAATTATAAATATATTAAATATATTGGAAACTATTGTAAGAGACATTTAATAGATATATATTGTTATTATTATTTATATGTATATTGATCAAGCTATAGAAATCTTATTTGAACAATTATTATAACAATTTTTTGTTTTATAGAAACTCATTGTAGTGTGTAACATAATCAAATTTAGTGTTTCATATAGAAAAATATTTCCAAGGTGTAGTGTATAATGAATGATTGAATTATTGTAGCATAAAATTAAAGTCATTAAATAAAAATAATTTATTTTAAAATAAATGTTCCCAAAAACTAGGGGTGTTATAATGAACCCTACCAATGATTAAAGAAAAAAAAACATTTATCACAGTATAACATTATATCATGATAAAATAAATACTAAATACTATTCTAAGTAATCATGTGTTCAACCCAAATTATAAAGATCCAAGGATTAGAAATTTCAAAGGAATCCTCAGAGGACTATGTTGTGTAATTACATATCAGACCCAACAACCATTTACAAAGAGTTATAATGTTCAAGGAATCCAATGTTATCTGGATCCATGGAGTAAAAATATCCGCGGAACAAAATATGATCATGAATCCATGAGGTGGAATTTTAGTGGAATTCAATGTAATCTTGAATCCATGGAGTATGAATTTTCCTGGCATAAAATGTAATCTAGATACCATGGAGTAATAATGTCTAGGAAAATCAACATGATCACAAAAGGAAAAAACAATGGTTATTCATTAAATATTCCCTTTACCATTTAACCAGATTATTAATCAAAATCAAGCCCTTAGTCTAAAAAATTTAATATATTGATTATATTTAATTATTTGAATAAATTTAATAACAAGTAATCACATTGGAATAGTGGTATTAACCCCCATGGGATTCCTAATTTAGTTTATTAAGGCTCTCACAATTGTGGTAAGATCACACAAAAACACACAATAGGTGGTATCTCATGAGCTAAATATGTAAACATACATCATTGGTGGTTCGTGTTGGTTTTGATAACCTCAAAAAACCTCATGGTACTAAGTATAAAGCATATCAAGGTTAAACCAATTTATTAAATAAATACCAATTAATTTAGGATAAAATCTAAAAGGTTATATCATGTAGAAAAATGAAAAGTAGAAATAAAAAAATAATCTTTTTTGGAAAATTTATAGACCACCTACCATATACCAGAGGGAAAAAATCATCCAGTACTATCCCCTATCATAGCCATGATCAGATAAAAAATGACTAATGGATGAATACCATATAAATTGGTCATATTAAATCTCACTAAAATAATTCCATTGTTATGAGGATAATTGAATAACGGTGAATGATTATGAAATAAATCGCTAGTTTGAATCCAATGAGATGAATGGTGTTTGAATGAGAGTCTTTGTCATGAACATGATCCATAACATCATGTATTGAAGTGAGTTCCCAGTTGTGAATGCGGTTATCTGATGAAAATAGATAATCTGATGGAATGACAATCAATATTCAATTTTGATATAAAAGTTTTCTTGTTAAAAGGGTAATTTTTTCCAGCAGATAGGGGTCACAGGGTTTAGGCATACAGCTTAAAAACCCTAAACCAACCATGTGTCCATAACATTATAAATGGTCTTTTTCCACAGTTCAACAACAATTTTTATATTATATTGAAAATGAATGTCAATATCCTCCTCTAAAACTATAAGTGGGTTGCACATGCATGGGAATAGGGTGAATGAATATGATAGTCAACTGGTAAAAGCATGTGGATTGGGAGGCACAAATGTACTAATATTGAGACCTAGTTTACATTTTCAAAAAAATTAGCATTTAGGCTCCGAACATGTTTCAACCGCCCAAGATTCTCCCTTGACCTCATTTGGCCCTTAGATTAGGTCAATACCATGCAATTAAAATGATATTAATGATATTTGTACCTCAAGGATCAACTCAGGATCATAGACATGTATTTTTACATATAGATGTGTACTTTTATACATATACACACACAAACATATATATATATATATATATGTGTGTGTGTGTGTGTTTTTTTCTTACCTGTGTCTCTCTGTCGGTGTAAATTTCCTATGATTCTTCAAATTTAAATATATTTCTAAAAATTTTCATTTGTTACCAGAAATTATTTTGAATCAGTGTTTCAAATTGGTTCTCATTAAACCCCAATTACAGCTCTATTTGTAAATTTTAAAAAGTGGTATGATGCAATATTTAGTTAGAAAATATAATTTCAAATAAGGTATGGTCCATTGAAAATTGGTTTCTAGTGATAATTATAATTTTGTGGTCATTAATTTCAATCGGTTTTTCTAAAATGACAAATGTCAATATAATCCCATTATCCTTGACTTTCTCATTTTTTTTAAATAGGGTTGTTCCATATGGATGAGTTTACGAATGTGGTAAGCGTATGTATATTTGGAATATATTGATTTTTAATTATTATGTGTTGATTTAATGCTAAATCACCACCCCATGCGATATATGAGAGTTCTGCTAGTGAGGCTAGTTTATGGAATCCAGTTGGTTATAGACAAAGGTGTGTACTGATATGGTTGATGATGAATCTGGACTAAATACATCTAAGTTATACTAATGTGATATTAGGTACTGACCTTGATTTTTTACCCCTTACGATTTACTATTTTCAAAAGTTGTTTTCTATAATAAATAATAATATTATTGTTAAATTATTATATTACAATGTTTTACACATTTATATTGTGTTCCTATATTAGATTTACCTTGATTGAATTTTGTGTTATTTGGGAGTTATTTTTAAAAGGAGGATCAAAAAAATGTATAATTTAATGGGAATGGTTATTAATTTTTTAAAATGGTTTAGTTAATCCACATGCTTAGTCATTAATATAGTTTTATTAATAAATAAGTATGTATGTTAAAATATTAAAACCGATATTCATACACGTAATTCCATAATATTATTAATGGTATTTCGGGGTAATGGAAATTCATGGAACCTATGGGGCATAGTAGATGAGATATTTTATTATCATTACCTACTAGTTCCCCTTAACCTAAGTAGACCAAATATATTTTTCATAATCTTTTTTTATAGTTTTCTATAGTAGTGGGATAGTTTGAGGGAATTTTAATGACCAATAATTCACATGAAGATCGTGTCACATATTTTGGGGTCACATTTAGAATAGTTGTATCATCCAAAATGATTTATTGTATCAATTTCATGTCACTGTTTCAATAGGGTAGTATATATTTTTTAGAGTTTTCTATTTCACTCATACCATTTTATTTATAATTTTTTTCCATTTTGGGATTATTTTTTTCCTCACCTTATTATCTATATGGCATATAGGTATAATGTATTAAAACTTCATGCATGTATTTCAATATAATTCCAAATTTATTTATTAATTATTCCTTAGTTGAGATCAATGATAATGAATTAATTTGACATTATGATTCTTATCAACGGACCATGGGGATTAGTAGAACCACTCATCTAAGTTTCCGTCTAGACTGGTTTCCCCATTCACATGTGGACAAGATATTATTTAAGAAAAAAAATGAAATAATGGCATTTGTTTTTAATATTTCATAGGTTAAAGAGTCCCTATATATATTTTAGGTGTCTAGTAGATTAGAGTAACAAAATTTCTGTGAAATCAAGGGATATGAGAAGATACTAGTTTACTCTTACTCTCAATAAACCTTTCATTTCAAGAGGAAATATAGATCTGTGTTTTCATTGTTATTTATTTTATTTTGATTTATATTGATAGTATTTTGGGTTATTTTAGGGAATTTGTTAAGGATAAGAAAAGTTATTGAACTGGCATTTCCTAATCAGCATGAACAACCTACCAACTTATAGGGACCCTAAGGGACTAGTGTCACATGACATCAGTTGGTTGTTTTACAATTGGACAATGGTCCCCTAAATAATGTGTTCAAGGCATTACCAACCAATAGTACCTCTTAAAATAATTTGTGATTTTTATTGTGTTTAGTTTTTTGTGTTTTTGTTTCATAATGAAAATTTAATTACGGTTTTTAGAATCAATAACTGCTATTTTATAAAAAAATGTAGCTTTTAATAGGAAGATAGGTATTTTGGTATTTCAATGTAGCCTCAGAATTTAAAAATTTATTAGGGAAATTAAATTTAAATAATTAATAATTGTTTCTCTATATATTTTAATTGGTTTTGATGTTTAAAATATGGAGAAGTGTTTTATTATAATAATTTATCACATTTAAAAAATGGTTTCTAAATGGTATTTGACAATATAAAAAATAAAAATTATAAATTTGAAATTATTTTAAAATAAAAATATTATATTCCTCATTATTTTATTCTGAGATTGTGATTTGGATTTATCCAAAAGTATTGGTATTTTGAAATTAAATTTCATTTCATGTTGGGTGTGTTTCTAATTGATTTTATTATTGATTTAGCTTTCTGAATCGTTATTAATTAATAATGTGACCTTAATAATTGTCTTGATGGATCCTAAGGGGTATGTTTCTTTAATATTCAATTCCTTTGTTCATGTATTTAACTCTCACAAGAAACCTTTAAGAGTGGTTGAGCCATATACATCATGGTTTTTTCATATCATTCATGGTGATTGGGGTCATCTAGAGGTTTTGGGATGAAAAGATGAAATTTATTATTTTTTATCCCTTGGATCACAATATCATGTGAGAGTGAATATTCCATGAGTTTTATTGATGGGATTGGTATAAATCATTGAAGTTTTTTTAATTTATCCCCATTTCATGATATAATGATTTTGTAATTCGTTAGGAGAAACATTTTCAATGATTCCTTCCTAGAGAAATGATGGTTATGAGGATATAGTATCTCATGGGTATTCCATAGAGAAATTATATATTGAAGGATTCTGTTAACTACATCAATGATATGGTGGAATTTAATCTATAGATAGTTTATAATAAATATTTAATGTATTATCTTTTCATGTAGGGCCTTCAACAATGTCTCAGTAATTGAGTTCATTCTTCAGGCATGACTTCATTTAATGATTTATTGGTCGACCCATTTATGTCATAGTTTTTTTCTAGATGGTGACCCATGGTTGGTGGTATCCCTTGTTACCTTTGTTATAATTATGTTTCCCCATCCAAAAAAGACTAGAAACTAGAGTAACCTACATTACTAGTGTTTTCTTCTACTATTTATTATTATTTCAATAGAAATTATTAACATTTATATATCCATTTGGCTAGTTTGGTAGTTCCCATCCTATTTTCTCTAATTTTATAAAAACTTGTAATCGTTTTGGTTGACTAGGACATTTTTTAAATGTTATGTGATATGACCTTATTATAATAAGAATAATTCATTAATGTATCTAGAATCTCAACCATATATCATGAATGATCTTTTAATGTAATCCTCATAATACTTTATTTTTCATGTTTTTTCCTTCTATTCATTATAACTAATTTAGGTGTTTATCTTGGTAGATTTCCTATCATATAATTTTTTATAGTGTTGTTATTTTTTAGACTTATGTATAATTTCTTGATTGGGTGAATAGTTAGAGTACTTTTGGTGAGAAACAGTTTCCTTGTATAGTAGTGAACCCATCTAATGAATTATTTTAATGGACCACTATGGTATGAACCTTTATAATAGTTTGGGAGACCCATCATGGGTCTTAATAATCTAAATCCTCTTTATTTTTATTAGGTTTGAATTATGTATCTAAGAACCATGCTAGGTTATGTAGTTATGTGATTTTTTGGATCTGTTGGAAATCATACAAAGAATATTATTTCATTTTCTCTTGAAATACCCTCTAATATTAAAACCATTTTATGATTTGATGAATTTATAGTGTATATTTTTAATTAAATTGGGATAATTCTCGCTAATATATATTTGATTTATTTATTTGTATATATTTCATTAATTTTATCTTCTAGTTTCAATATGAGTATTTGGGAAATTTAATTTTTGAATTATGTATATGGTTAACTATTTTTTCTATACAGTTAAAACCCCCTCCCTCAATTCATCATCTTTCAATAGATAATCCTAGGGGTGTATTGATGATCAGAGTGTGGTTCTTCAATGTGTGGTAATATTTTTATATATCCTCTTGTTACATGTTGATTTTTATAATATTTTGGATACATATCAATATTTATGAACCAATATAAAAAATTCATACATGATTTTATGTTTTATCTATAGTTAGGCTTTGCAATTGACATGTTGGGTTTATTCTTTCTCGTATTTGAGGACTCTGTCACATATAAAAATGTACAAATTAGGTGATTCCTTCTATTTACTTATAAAATAACACCATTTCATGTTTGTGTATATTTATATTATTTTTAATCTAATTCCAATTTTTGTTACTACCTGTAAATTAGTCACAAATATTTTTTATCAAGGATTTATATTTTTATTCCTTTACACTAAATTTATACACATGTTCTGTGTTTTTTTCCTTATATGTCAACCGAAGAAATTAATTTGAATGTCTATATATATAAGTAATATTTATAGATATATGTATATAAATGTACACGTCTGAATAAATTTATACGTGTGTATAAGTATATATATACAAATGTGTAGATATCATAGAATCCCATTAATTTAAACATAGATGTTTTAATTGCCCATTTGTTTCGAAAAATGACTTCCAATGGATATTTCAAAAATGGGAATTTTCATGGATATTTTTAATGTTTTTGTGATCATTTATATATTTATTATATTGTGGGATTATTTTTAATGTGTAATTTCAAATAATTAAATTTTATCATGAAAATTGATTGTACTTCTTAATTTTAAGGCATGTTTGGTACCTTAAATATTTTTTTCTGTGAAAATTTTGAACCCAATATGGAAGATCATTGTATTTTGTTATTTGGAGACATATTTTTTTTAAAGGTATTATTTTTATGAATTGGTTTTGTGAGTTTGTATTACAAGATTCATTGTTCTTATATTGATGGGTGATTAATCTGATATATGTTAGGGATTCCAAACCTCCCCTTATTATAATCAATGTTACGATGGAATATTTTTGAGTGATGATAGATGGTTACTAACTTCTCTAAATTAGATAAAATAGATGTAAAATGGAATGGATATGATATAAGGGATTTCAACTGGTTAGGCATGTTCTAGGTGACCGTTCAGTTTTAGAGATATAATTCAATGATATTCAAATATATAATTCCAAAACCGATACATTTAGTATCTCTTTAGGAGATATTCATGATTTTATTATGATCATGTATACATTATACTATTTCCTTTTATTCGTTTCATTATTGATATATTGTGTTATAGTTTTTTTATGATATTATGATATGATTTACATGTTTTCTATATTCCTAGTTTTTATTTACCATGATTTTTTAGGGAAATTTTGTAGTTTGTTTTAAAAATAGGTCTTAAATAGTGTATATTTGAAAAGGAATATAGTAACGAAATGTTCAAAATGTTTTCATCAAAACATTATTATGTTATAAATGATAGTTAATGAGATATTTTTTCATTTTTTCATTCAAAATATGTGATCTTACATTGGTACTTATAATTATATACTACATGTTACGGTCTCCCTATGTAATGTAAATTCATTGACATAGTGGTTCTTACATACTGGGATCTTTTATTCATTTATATTGGTGGTCTCAATTAGTGTTTGTTGGATCATGATTAGGTTTACATATCTAAATGAGTTTTTTATTCTTGTTCATGGATAGTGAGAAAAAGGTCACATGAATATTGTGTCAAGTATTTGGGGTTCATTTTTATCCTAATGATGTGTTCATCTCGACCACTAATATCCAAAGTATATCTATGTTTTTTCTTGGTAGGATATTTTATTTTGATTTGTTTATTTATCTCAGATTTTTAATTATTATAGTTACATTCCCTTATTAATATTTTGTTTTATTATCTACTAATCCTTATGGAATGGATTACTAATGATTAGATGCATGACATCAAAATTATAGTTCAATTTAGTAACTTGGTTATTGTTTAAGGAGAAATCATCCCCAATGATTTTATTCGATTCCATTATTCCTTTTATTGGTTAGGGGGGATTGGGAATCCCCCTTGTTTTTGTTATATCATATACTAGGTTCTTGATTTAAGGGTGGACTTAAGCTGTATTGTGAAAGGTTATGTTATGTTAAAGGTGCAAGTTCATAAATTTCATAATTCATGGTTTTGGTTATTTGTAGAATTTTTATCTTGGTCTGATGTTTATAATGTCTTTCAATGTACTAGAATGGTCATTTTCATCATTAGAAACACTTATGGTGTATCATAATATCCCATGATAAATTATTCTTTGTAATACCCTATGATTTCATAGTACATAATATCTTAATGTAATTCAATCGCTTACGCTACACACAACACCGAGTTCGAGAGCACCATGACTAAAAGAACCAGCCGTTCAAAATGTATTTATTAATAGTATTAATTTAATTTTGAATTTTATATACATAAAAAAAATTTAACATCCATATTATGCGTTTTATAGACATAATATAATAACAAATTCAATTTATCAGATAAAAGAAGTATTTTTCAAAAAATGAAATTTTATAGCCTTTTAATGGAGAACATTTTTTAAATATAATATTTGACACATTAATATTTTAAAAATAACCAAATAATCTTATTCTTTGGAAGCAGGAAAAAAAATTAGTTTGGATAAATTTATGGTGCTTTTTTGATAACATTCATATTTGGAAGAACGGTGAAAAATACTAAATTTTAATTGAAAAAATCTTTTTAAACCAAAATAATTAATGGTGTTAAATTATACATTGGAATGGTTTTGAAATGTAATTAGATTATATTTTTATCAAATTAATCCAATTTTGGTCATTAGAAGTAATTTTACATTTAAATTTGACATAAACAGATATCAATCTTTTGATAATTTTTACTTCTCAAAAACACACTTTCTAGTTTTGACAATGAGAATTACTTTTAAATTAATTAATAAAACATATATATATATATATATATATTAATAAAGTACCCATTTTTTAATCTGAAATATCAAAATTATCATTGGGTTATTTTTTGGTATTTTTCTGAAAACAGTCAATTTTTTATGAATAGTGAAAAACACTATGTTTTAGATAAAAAATGGCTTTTTCTTTTAAATAATTATTTTTAATTAGAGATTTATATAAAAATTAAAATAGATACATAATACATATATTAGTACAATTTAATTAATTGGATTAATTTTATAATTAGATTAGAGACATAATAGTTTAATGATTTTTTGACGTCTTTTTACCCACCTTCTAGGCACATTTGCAAATTTGAATAACACATAATTTTACAGCTTATGAGAATTGAATTTTAGAAGTACAGTAGAAACGGTTTTTATCAGCATGTATAATGTGATTCAATGGGATGAAAATAATTTTTTTGAAGTAGTAACTTTTCATTTTTATTTACCATGGTTTAAAGTAAATAGGGACATTAAAGGTAAGAATGATATTATAATTACCATGAAATGTGTCCTAATTAAATTGGATAACATTATTTAGAAACAATTAAATCATAGGTGAAAATATGATCCTTTTTTTCAACAAGGATTAGATTATGAAATTTATTATATTTTATTTAAGGAAGAGTTAAAAAGTGTTAAATTATAATTTTAATAACTAAACCATTTTTAATATAGGATTATAAATAAGAAAAATTTGACAATAAATTTTCATTATAAATAAAACATGATTTCTTATATGATGGTATTTTATTTATTTATGAGGAAATAAATTCTTTTATTAATGACGCAATGATAATGTTGTAATTACATTATTAATGAGTGACTAAAATAATTTATCTTATAAATAATAAAATAAATGTAAAATAAATCATTGGATGGATTCCACTAATTTTATAGGTTTATATGAAATTTTAGGGTAGATTCAATGAATTTTTTTCTGAGTAATCAGGTTGTCATGACTTTCACCAAAAACAAATACTAATTAATGTCCAAATTGACATAAATGAGTTTTTAAAACAGGCACTATTTTTCTAAATTATATTATAGTCCTAAAAATATAAATATTAGAAAAATGACATATATAATAATATATATGTCATTAATGAACCACATGAGGTTCTCTTGGAATTTTATAGTATGTTTATTAACAATATATTATAATAATACAATATGTCTTGGTAAAAGATAAATTATTTGACAAAGGGTTAAATATATAAGGTAAGGTTAATATGGTGACATTAACATCTCTAAAACCTATTGGTTTAGAATATTTAAACCTCTCCCCACCTTATACTCTAAATAAATCCATTTGGAACCATTAGAAACTGAAAATTGTTTTGTAATAAAATAATATCTCAAGCTCTTCATAAAGTGACCCTCACCACTTTTATAAAAGTGTACGTCCCCTTCTATTAAATTCACACCTACCAATACATTTGGCGCGGCCAACCCCTGACCAAATCTCCTCCCATATTCCATCACTTTATCTTAGATTTCATACATAGATCAAAAATCCAACCGACGAAACGCTTTTGTTCAAATCAAAAGGAAGAACCTGAAGGAGTTGTAATTATTTCATCACCTCTTTCAAAGTTATTTTCTCCTTCCACATCCTCTTTATTTGTTTTTTCCATGAAAAAATAATAAATCATGCACCTTATACATAATATGATGTTGTTATAAATATGGTACAACCATATTAATTATTATATCCATCCTATGAATGACAAAGTCACCATACGTGCGTACGTACAACTTACTGTCTCCCCGTCGTGGTGTAGTTTGTTATTCAACAAATCATTATATATTTGGGTAAAATAATGAGTATAGTTAATGTAAATTATAAATATAACATATTAATGATTCTTTATATATAATATACCATCCAATTAAATACCCTTTCAAAAATAATATAATGATATTATTGCTCGTGCATACGTATGTCTTACCGTCTCTATGACGTGATGATATTTCATTACCCATCGTAACCATTCGAGAATAATTTTCATTTGTTGATTAAAAATAATGTTTAATAACATAATATCATTCTTGATAAGATTAAAATACATCCTAACCATAACAAACATTACTTATGTAACAAAACAAATTAAAGAAATGAATCAGTTAATATCTGAAACAATAATACATCTGAAATACTATAAACAAAGCAATTTTAGAGGATCATATATGATATCATATATATAAATATATATATATACATATGTTGTACTTGTATAATTTAATAAAAATTATTTAACCATTATACATGAGGTTAACATACCCTTGACTAAGGAAGAGTACAAGGTAAAGGTTAATTCCTCAATTTCTTTATTATCTATGATTTTTTGTGTGTAAGTATTTATTGGGAAATATATATAATCCTTGTCCATGTTACATAAAAATTACTTAAAAATAAATATTTTAAGGTATTTTGGATGTGAATATTCTGCAATATCATCATTTTAATTGTTTTAATGATTTCTTTATCTAATTCATTTCAATTAATGTCCATGTTTTTTAAATGATTTTAAGGATTTATTTATATAAACATGATGTTTTTAAAATTTATATTACTTTAAAAAGTTTCAAAGTGTTATGGGATATTTATATTCAAAAATCAATTTTAAATGACTTCCTTTATAAATGTGTTACTTTCAAATGATTTCACAAAAAATGGTTATTTATCTCAAAGAGTCTTAATGATCATTTTCGACTATGTCTACATCCTTTACAAGATATTATTATTGATTGTGTTTTATTTATTATAATACAATCTTCTATATTGTATTGAATGATCAATGATATATTTGAATGTGGGTGTCCTATTTTTATACCATTCATGTTTTATGTTTAAAATATTGACTTTTCATTTTCTATTTAAATATGAATGTTTATGTTATGTTTCAACATTTTCATATGAGGAATGTAAATGACAGATTATGTGATGGGAAGGGCCTGCTATAGCCCCTCGATGCACTAGTAGGTCTCCTATAAAAAACTATTGTCTAGGAACAAGTCCATGAAAAATTTTATTATAGGATCTTTGCAAGAGGCCTTGAATTTTGGGTCAAGATGTCTGGTATTATGCATTCCATCATTATAAAATTAACTATTGATATTATATGTGATAATTTGACTATTAGACAATCCATATGAAAAATTAAATGGAATTATTTGATTTATCTAATCCATATAATGCTAATTTTTATGTTTAAATGTATTGTGTTTTAGTCTTATACATTTCCTTAAATGTTTATGTTTTCATATGATAGTTTCCACTCTATTTTAATCCTTAATGAGCATCTGATCTCACCCTTTTCTTATGTTATATTTTTTATAGGATTTTATGAAGTATACTATGATTGACCTAAAGGGATAGGCTATAGAATATTATTCTGGTCAAATGAGATAAAATGTTGTTGTTTATCATTACATAAAGTCTCTAATGACCGATCATTTTAGTATCATTGGATGCACTGAATATGGGATACTATGGTCGGGGTGTTAGAATTGGTATCAGATGAAGTTTCATACAATCCTAGGAATATAGATTTAGAAAAACTATGATTAGAGAACATTCCCAAAAGATAGATTTTGAGGATTAGTATAAAATAACCCTTAAAAATATTGGTAATGTAGATATTATGTGGGTTTCCCAAGAAAAAAACAATGTTTGGATACTACATGTGGATGTGGTTCTGGCACATATGTACCTAGATGTGGAAACTCTGACGTCAAGTTTCGGGATTGACCCGGGATATCCTGGTACATGACAATGGGCCTTATTATTCTCCTCATTTGACATACATGGGGTTTATACTTAGGATAATTCACATGTTCATTACAAATCATTATGAAATATTTATGAGTAAATATGTTTGAAAATAAACCATTACAATGATTATGATTCTCTATGTGTGAAAATCATCAATTAATGATTAGATATTTTCGTTTTTTGGATTATAAATTAGGATATGATCAAACAAACTGTTTGTATTCATTTAAAAATGTCACCCAGTAGATGGAATGAGAACTCTAGAAATACTATTGATCCATAGAGTAAGAAGGATAATACCATTCATGGACATAATCCAACATTTAGAAGGAATATAATATTCTATATATTATCATCATATGAAGGAATTTTATGATCTATTAATAAGATAATTAATGAATTCTCAGCGCCCTATAATTTTTATGGGAAGAAAGAGAAGAAGAGGATGGCATAGAAAAAGATGGATAAAGGGATGAAAGTAATGAAGGATTTTCCCACATGTGTTAACTATGGAAATAATAACATTGGTAAATGAATGAATGGAATGTGAGTTTTTTATATGTGTGGGAAAATGGACACCAAGTTCGTGTTTGAAAGGGTAAGAAAAAGGATTCAAATGTAAAATGCTTCATCTGCAAGGAGTTGGTACATTATATGAATCAATGTCCCAATCATCTGAGTATACCCAAAATGATTCTATTAGATAACATTCATGTTATGTTACTACCACAAATTAAGATGAATGATTAATGTTATTATGTTGTTATTAATGAACTATTTCATTTGAGTGTTGTATCAATGATGTAATGTATATATGATATATGGAAATAAATAATTATTGGACTGCAGTAATATTTCATTATGGAATTGAGATTGTGTGGTACTAAGAAAAGTTAGTCAATAATAAGTCAAATTTTCTAGAAAATGTATGGTTGAGGGACATATTATCCATAAAATAGTATTAATTCTTAAGTAATAATTTTGGAATAAGAGATAATTGAGTAGGATAATGTATATTGGATATTATTAACTACCTATTAAGTAATTAATGGTTTAATTATTCCATCACTATTGCAGTTTACAAAATTTGTGGATCTAAAGAGTATATCTAGTATTCAATGTTTTACAGAAGGTATAAGGAAGAATTAACATATTCAATATGTTTTTAGGTAATTCATTTTATTACATTGTCTTAAGAGAATACATTATGAAGGTATTCACATGTACTTTACATGACCTTATTTATAAATTTTGGACTATTAGTTGGACCGAAGTATTTTTTATAAGTCTAACTATTGGAATGGATAATGTTTTACATTGGATAATTATTTTTGTTTAAAAATTTCTTAATATTATTTTTATATTTTTATAGAAAGGACAACCCGATGGTTGGGCGATAACACATTGTGTCCGGCACGGCCGCAAGACTAGCACCCGCAACCGAAGGATGACATGGGTGAATCACCAACCATTGGACTATGTGATGTCCTGGTTTTGAATGATGTAGATTTTTTAAAATGGTATGAAAGATGAATTATAAATTAATTTGTTTTGATACCCTATACGATTAGGTTAAAAATAATATATTTGAGTTCTATTATCTTTTGGATTTAATAATGTGTTTGTGGTAGAAATTATTAAAAGGTTGTAACTCTACATGTCATGTATTCTTTTTATTATCATATGAAGAAATTAATTCTTAAAAATTAGTTAATGGAATTTAAAATAAAAAATTTGTTATCCAAATACCTTACAATTTTTTGAATCAATGATATTTTAAAGCATTATAGATTTATGGTTCTGAGGCCCTCAATTTTCCATTTATTATTCACTTGTTTCTGATTGAGGACCTCAATAACTCCCTATAAGTAGTTATGTTTTGCCTGCAATTTTGATTCTCTGAATTCCACTAATGTTCTCCTATTCAAAATCTATATTTGGCAGTGACTTTTTAATTTACCTTTTCCTCTCATTAATTTTAAATTTTAGTAACCGTATTTTAAATGTGGGTTTTCCACAACTGTATTTTCTATTTTCTCCCTTATATTTTGGAAGAAAAATTTCAAAGTGAGTGCATGAAATTTATTGAATGAGGGGAGAATGTGACACCCCAGGATTTCATAGTATGGTATATCTTTAAAGGAATTTAATATCGTGTACTACACACATCATTGAATTCGAGCGCACCACGACTTAGCAAACTAGCCGTTCAAAACGAGGATATGAATATTATTAACTGAATTTTGAATTTTATAAACACCATATAATTTTAACATCCATATTATGAGATTCATATACATAATATAAGAACATATTCAATTTTTCAGAAAAATGATGTAATTTTCAAAAAAATGAAATTTTACCACCTTTTAAGAGAGAACCATTTTTAAATCCAATATTTGACACATTCATATATTCAATATGAAAATTTAATCTTCTTATTTAGAATCGGGATATAATTATTTAGTTTGGATAATTTTTTGGTGCTTTTCTAATAACATTCATATACTGATGAATAATTAAAAATAAAAAAATTTTAATTGAAAACATCTTTTTATAAAAAAATAATTTATACTGATAAATTATAAATTTGAATGGTTTCTAAGTTTAATTAAATTAGTTTTTTATCATTTAATCCATTTTTGGTCATTGGAAATAATTTTACATTTAAATTAGTCATAAACACATATTAATATTTTGATAGTTTTTACTTCTCAGTAACCTGCATTCTTGTTTTGACAGTGTCAGTAATTTATAAATTAATTAATAAAAATTATATGTATATAATTTAGTAAAATATAAATATTTTTTAAATTTGGAATATCAATATTATCTTGGGGTGAATTTTTGGTATTTTTCTAAAAACATTCAATTTCTGATGAATAGTGAAAAACACTACAATGTAGATAAAAACCGACTTTTTCATTAAAATAATTATTTTCAGTTATAAATTTATCCTAAAGTAAAAATAGATACATAATACTTATATAAGTCTAATTTAATTCATTGGAGTCATTTTATAATAAGACATGACAAATTATTTTTTATTATTTTTTTAATATCTTTTACCCACCTTTTAGGAACATTCACAAATTTGCATAAAATGTAATTTTAATGCTTTCTATGAATTGAATTCATAAAATCATACAGCTAAGGTTGTCATCATTAATTATTATTTGATTCAATTGAATAAAATTATTCATTTTTTAAAATTATCTTTTAATTTTTATTTACCATGATAAAATGAAAAATAGGGTAATTAAATGTAAAAATGATTTTATAATTACCATAAAACATGTCCTAATTCAATTGGATAAGTTTATTTCAACCAAAATCAACCATAGGACAAAAATATGATCCTTATTTATCCACATGGTTTAGATTAGGATATTTATTATATTTTATTTAATGAATAGTTAAAAGTGTTAAATTCTAATTTTAATAACTAAAATATTTTTAATACCGGGTTATACAGAAGATACATTTGACTATAAATATTTCATAGAAAATTAAAACGATTTCCTAAATCATGGTATTTTATTTATAATTCATATCAATATATTCATTAAATTTATTAATGATACAATGATAATGTCATAATTACCTTATTAATGAAAGACTAAAATAATTGATGTTAAACATATTAAAATAAATGTAACATGATAATTTTTATGAATTCCACGAATATTATAGTTTAATATGACATTGTATGGTTGATTTAATAAAATTTTTTTCTAACTAATCATGTTTTTATGACTTCCACAAAAAACAAATACTAAATATTGTTAAAATTGATATAAATGAGTTTTTAAAACAAATAATATTTTATTATATTATATAATAGTCCTAAAAATATAAATTTCATCCAAAGGACTTATATAATAATATATATTTCTTTATTGAACCAGTTGAGGATATCTTTTAATTTTATAGTATGTTTATTTACGATGTATTATAATAATACAAGAGGACACAGTAAAAATTAAACTATTTAACTAAGGCTAAAATCTAAATGATAATGTTAATATGGTGACCTAAACTTATATTAATACTATTTGATGATATTATATCTACCCATCCCCACATTATTCGAGAAATAAATCGATTTGGATCTATTAGAAGCTGAAAATTATTTTACAATAATATAATATGTCAAGCTCTTCCTAAAGTGCCTCTCTCCTCTTTTATAAAAGGGTACTTCCTCGTCTCTCAAATTCACACCTCCAAAGCCATTTAGATAGGCCAAAACCTTCTAAAATATCCTCCAAAATACCATAACATCATTTTATATTCCTTACATTGAACTGAAAGACATCCTTAGGTGCCCTTTTTTTTGAAATCAAAAGGAAGAACCTAAAAAAGTGGTAATTATCAAATCCCATCTTTCAAAGTTCTTTTCTTCTTCCACATGCTCTTACTTTTTTGTTTCCATGACAAAATATTAACTCCTGTACTTTATACATACTATAATATAATTATAAATATTTTTCAACTATATTCATTATTCTATTTATCCTTTGAATTAATATTCGACCATATTTGCGTACATACGGTTCACCGTCTCCACGTCATGGTGTAGTTTGTTATTCAAAACAATATTATTTTTATTGTTATATTAATGAATACAATTGATTTAAATAATAAATATAACATATTAATGATAATGTATAGATAATATTCGATCACATTACATAATATTTCACTGCTAATAGAATGATATTATCACTCTTGCATACATACAACTAATCATCTCAAAGGCGCGATGAGATTTTGTTCCCCATCGTTATCATTCAAGACTAATTTTCATTTGATGATTTAAAAAAAATTAAGATCTGAATGTCATTTTGGATATGAATCAAATATATACTATATATAACAAAAATGACTTATGTAACAAAATATATAAATGATATTAAATCAGTTAACCCATGAAACAATCATTCTACCGAAATATTATTAACAAAAAAATATTATAGGATCATATATGATATCATATTTATGTATGTTTTTCTTGTATAATTTAATGAAATTGATTTAACCATTGTACATGTGGTAAACGTACCCAGAACTAAGGAAATGTACCAGTTAAGGGTTAATTTCTCAATCTCATTATTATCCTAGATTTTTTATGTGTAAGTATTTACTGGGACATATTTATAATCCATGTCAATTTTTCATAAAAATGAATTCCGAAGGAATATTTTATGGTTTTTTGGAAGGGAATATTTATCAAGATCACCATTTTAATATTTTTAGTTATTTATTTTTCTAAATATTTTTAATTATTATCCATTTTTTCAAAATGATTTTATGGTTTTATTAATATTGACATGATTGTTTTAAAATGTTAATTCCTTTCAAAAGATTCAAAGTGGTAAGGGACACATTGAATTAAAATCCTTTTTTAAACTAGGTTGGCAACCTTTATTGGATATTATTCTTGATGGTGGTTGATTTTCTATATTGTATTGAATGAAATATGATTTCATTTACCATGGATGAGTTATTTTTATACCAATAATGTTATATGGTTACATTATTTACATTTAGTATGATTGTTTTAATATGAATATTTATGTTATGTTTCATCATTTTCATATGAGAAATCCCTTGGACAAAGTAACTGACAGGAGGGACCCATTATAGACCCTCAATGCATCGGTAAGACTCATGAGACAAACTAGTGTCTTGGTGCAAGGCTTTGTCAAAATATATATTTAGGTTCTTGGCATGAGGCCTTAACATTTTGGTTAAGATGTCTAGCATTATGCATTCCATCATTATGAAATTAGGTTTTTATATTACAAGTGATTATTCTACTAGTATAATATCCATGTGAATAAGAAAATCTAATTATTTGATTTATCATTTCCATATTATGATATAGTTTATGATTAAAAGGCTTGTGATTTAGTCTTATACGTTTCCTTAAGTGTTAGTGTTTTTCTAGTGATAGTTTTCACAATATTATTATCCATACTGAGATCTATGAACACCCCTTTCTTATGATTTATTTTTCATAGGGTGTTATGTAGTATATTTTTATTGACCTACTGGGATAATATATTGGATATAAGTGTGTAAAAATGACACAAAATGTTTTTTTTCATTTCATACAGTAATGTGATACATATCTATATATCTAGTACTTACAAGGCTACTAAACTGATCAGTCATTCGAGATATGATGCATTATGATCATTCCAATGTTATGTAATAATGTACCGACTCAAGGTAACTATGTTCAATGTGTTACATCCTCAAAAATAATGTATCATAATAGAGGAAATGAATGTTATTATATATTTTAATGTTCTTATCATAAAAAATTATAAACATTCTGTATTATGGCTACATTTATGGTATAAGATATTTGGACCATAATTGTATTGTGTCATGTTTAATGACACATAATTCCAAAAAATATGACCATGTCTCACATTACCTTATGATCTATTTGTTTTAAATTGTTCATGGCGTAAAATATAAGGATTCATTATAAAAAAATAGAGATTATCCAACATTACTATACAGTACCTCACATCATCATTATGATTTAAGGTATATCATATAATATGGTTCCCTAAACAATAAAGGAAACATCATATATTGATGATTATATATAATAAAATATAATAAATTACATTGCATGTAATAACTTATGATAATTGATATAATATAATATTATATAAATGAAATTATATATTTCTAAAATTACATTTTGAATTGAATTTTAAAATTTAAAAATTACTGAAAATGGAGTTTTGAGATATTCTATTTATATAGTATGTATAAATTATTTAATTCCAAAAAAATTATAATTATTTTTCAAATGGGTCTAACATCATTATTGAGATAGTTTTACTAAAATAAATTATTAATGTCAAATAAAAAATGAATTTATGTTGGATGAATTATAATTTTGATATAATGTAGTTATAGAAAAACTATTAAATTAATTAAAAACATTTTTTAAAATTAAGAAATGGTGAGGAATATAATTATATTTATATTAAACTTTCCATAATCATTAATTTTAATTGTTCAAATTAAAAGAACTTATTTAAGGAAATAATCCACCATATATGAAAATGAGTTTTTATAATTGATATGACTAACAGTTAAATAATATATATTATTTAGTATTCTCAATATTTAAAAACTATATAAATATTTTTTATATTATTCTTATATTATTCATGATAATATATTTTATTAAAAGATCATATAAATTTTAATATGATGATTTTCATGTCACTATAAAATATAAATTATAGTCATTTTTCTATTTATTGGGCGCATATATTGTATGGATAAGTAATAAGCTATTTAAAAAGTTTTATTTATTTTATTATAAAATTATATATCATGTGTTAATTTAAGAATTTTTAATTTATTAAATATTATTAAATATATTATTATTATTAATATTAATTGTTATAAAATGATTTTTTATTTTTATGTTTTAAATTACATATATATATATATTTATAAATTCGTTTTTGTAGTGACGATGTTTACTTAAAAATTAGATTTGTTAAACTCGACCCTGACCTTAAAATATTCATGAGTTTTATATAGAGTTCCACATCAAAATTTTTTAAATATATTTATTTAGTAGATGGAATAGATATTCCAAACAAAATCATTAAAATAATGAACTAATGTAAGGGGAATAAATAGGATAAGATGATAAGAAAAAATACCCTTTGTTACTATTATGTCTTATACTCTTTCCAAAGGAAAACATTTTCAGTTCCTAAATAATCCCACTAGTTTTGTTCATCGCAATTCAGTATTCCATGAGACTATCTAATATATGGAACAAAAGTAAATAGGTTATCCTAAGAGTATGTTTCCATATTTTGGGTATTTTCTAATGGTTTCAATTAGCTGGGAAACACTTGGGATGGATACTAGTGGAAAGTTGTTGAGTTTATCCAGATTATGGGTTGAGAAAAGATTTATCCATCTGACCATGAAGGATTCATATATGATAGTATTTTCTTCATTACCTTCAAAAACATCTAATGTGATCAGTTTTATTCAAATGCAAGAATATTTCACTGTGAAATATTTATCTAGGACCACTAATTGATAATATTGAAAATTTAAAAATTTCTTCTATTTTAATGGTATAATATTTAATAATGCCTTTATTAGATGAATGTAAAGCACGATACTCATCTTAAAAATGAAAAAAATTTGAGATAAAAAAAATTATCTCCATCAAAGTTTATTTTTTGATAATGCATAACAAAGAAAAAACTAATATACGAAACATCATTGGATTGTATAATAATATATTTAACTTTCTAATGTGCATAATAAAAGACAATGTGATCAAGAAATTCTTTCTAGAGTAACCGCATATTGATATATTTCAAAACATGAATCTAAAATATTATGAGAAGAATATATGAATATAATAATTTATTAAAAGGAATTAAATTCACGTTCACTGGAGGAACTTTGGTGTCCACTCATTTTCTCAATGTGATTGATTTTATTAATGACAATGAGAAATTGATAGTTTCCTTTCAGGAAAGTATTTTTGCTGAATTTAATATTTAATCATTAATAAAAATAATTTATTGTATAAATTTATTCAATAAATATAATCCCAATTTTATAAATGTTTTGAGAATATATAGACTATGGAAAGGGATATCTAGGATTAAGATAACCATTGATTGGAAATTATATTTAAAAGATGAAATTAAAATAATAAATGTTAGTTATAAAATCCAATAATGATTCTTTGAGAAACAAATCAAGATCATTATAGACCAGAAATATTTTTATAATGGAGGTACGTTTTTTCTATAAGATGAAATTTTCTTGAATTCATTAAAGGTTTTTAGAAACTCCATGGATATTCCATCTTAATAATTTATGTTATGAAAACAAAATTTTCTCCCTGAAAGGTATATGATTCCAAATTTATAGATTACAGATTATATTTGTAATAAATATTTAATGTAGTTTATTTATCTTAAATGATAAGATATTTTATTAGAAGATTGTTTTGTAATCGGTTTACTATTCATTGGATTCAATTACGTAATTGAAAAGATGACAATGAAAAAATTATGTTTATATAGGTTAAAGGATTGTATCCAAGTTATTTATTAAAATATATTGGAATGATTACCCACTACATAGTTTTTTCCATCTTAAATAATAAATTATTTTTTCATATTATTGTTCAAAACATAAAGAATTAGATATATAATATGTATAAATAGTTCCAATACTAAATAAACCATTAGTGGGTAATAATTATTCATTGATAAAAAAAGTATTATTTATATATGTAATGATATTTTAAGTGAAAATAGTTTTTGAAAACAAAATAAGAGTAAGTGTGTACTCTAAAAATTATATATTTTAATTATAAAAATATTATACATGATTACTTTAATGAAAATTCCACATAATATCAAAAAAAAAATTGGATAATTTTTTGAAAATAGAAATATAAAGAGTTGAATTTAGATATCATAGAAATATGATTGTAACTTTAGATCCTTATAAATATTGGTTAATATATTAATATAATGAAAATAATTTTTAAAAAATGATCGCAAGGAATTATTTTAATGGAAAATATCAACAATCATTGTAGATGATGAACACATAATGTGTTTTATATAGGAATCATATCTTGTCAACATGGTAACTTATAATTTTTTGAAGTTATGGTGTTTGAATAAAATTTTCAAATTAGTTTAAAATTATAATTATTATTCCCAAAGTCATAATGTAATAAAAAAATTATTCATAGATTTTACTCAATGATGATATTCAGTGGGGGGTTATCATATTGTCACATAGGTTTTTTTGTAAGAATTACATAGAGGTGTAATATAAATAAATCCCCCAAAATGGGTAAAAAATAAGACATCTCTATTAGTATTTTATATCATACACAATTTTACAAGATGTTATGTATGGTTTTATTAATATTAAATGTGATTTTACAAATTTAAATTTTATCTTTTTATACAATAGTTTGACATTACACTTTCTTTCAATCATGTTGGATATAAATATTAATTAAGTGAAAAGACAATTAAAATCCCTATGAATGAATTTGATATATCCATTATAATTTTCTATCAGTGAGTTATATAGTCCATGATGAGATGTTATGACTAAGGTTAGTATGATTACACTTAGAGATACGTAATATGATCATTTGGAACTAAACAAGTTATAAGTATTGGATGAATTATCATATATACCATAATGAGTGTCATGACCCATGTATTTAGTATACTATGGGTGTTTTTAGAATATTTGGATTTCCATTATCATTAAGTTGGAAGGATAAATTTCACATGAAACTTCATAATTTGATTCCATTATCTTTAGTTCTTGACCCCTAGGTAACCAGGTATTGGAAGGCTATGTTTTAAATCATTTCAATGGTTCAAACATAAATATGATGGGGTTTTCTTCTCATAGATTGATTATGACATCTGGACAATCCATTTTGATAAATTGATGTAGTGTATGATCATACACAGATAATAGATATTCTTTTCTTATATATATATATAGATGAGGGGAATGTGATGTACTTGTCCACATTGTTTAATAAAATTTTATTTATTAATTTACATGGTTATTTGGAACATATATAATTGAGAATAAATCAATATCATTATCAAATTATCATACTAAATAACTTGTGTTATCATAATGTATCTGAAGAAGTGATCATAAAAATGTAATCTGGTTCATGATATAACTGGTGTACATTGGTATAGAGATATATTTGTCTGATGGATATCATGCGATATCCTTATAAATCATATGTAGATTTTGGGATTTGTTAAATTTACCAATTAATTTAAATCTATCAATTCTATAACTCAAATTTTCAACGTAGCATAGTACATTTTTGTCACTATTTATTGGTGAATATATTGTCATTGTGTTTTTCTGACCCTAAAATATATTATATAAAAGAGTTTAGGTTTAATCAAAATGTTTTTTTGGATGGATATTCAAAAGATTTTTTATATAATGTGGAACATAGTGAATCTGATGACATATTTCAAAAAGTGATTTGGATAATATCAAAGAGAAATTTTTGATATAGGTTTAAATGCTATTCTTTATAATATTCCATATAGTGAAACTACATAATTTCTATTAATAATTAGAGTATCTAAAATATTAAAATAGATATGTACTAAATCCAATATAAATAATATTTCATTTTTTACAATAATATTAATTAGGATATGAGTATATCATTTTCTCTAGAGTACATTTTTTAAAGATTTTATTATATGTCATTGGGAATGTTATCCCATATGTCGTTGAGATATCATACCATTATTTCAATATCCAGTCACAGTGTATGATATGATCAATTCATAAGGAATTATTATGTAGATAATCTCATTTTCCAATATCAAACTCATGTTTTCCACATAGATATCAAGGTGGATATGAATAAATAATATGAACGTATGGAATGGGGGTGCATCAATAGGTTGTTGGCATGATTGGGATTCTCACATAGGGAATGAAACCACAATATTAGGTGTTACATTTCGTCTTGCCTGATTGTCACATTCATGCAGAGAAACCCCAGTTTCTTCTAAGCGATCGGGGGTCTACACCAAGGTGACCTCATCTCACCTAGATTCTTCATCCTTATTTAAGACACCCTTAGCCATATGATAAAAAGATATATTTCCAATATAGTCATCCAACCATATAGAGGGAAAGGGAATATTCCCTCAGTATCCCATCTAATGTTTTCTGAAAACACAATCATCTTCATGAATTTTCATAATAAGTCCATGTGGGGGATCATCTGGATTCTCGATCCAAACTTCCACTGGAGAGGAAAAACTGTTAACAAGGAAAAAACTCATTTCTATATCTCAAATAATTGCAATAATAAGATATCTACGTATTTGAGGAGTAGGATGGGCATGCACTATGGAACATTTTCCATGGATTATCATGGAATACCAATATCCTCATGTAGGACACAAATTTAGCATTTTGACCACGTGGTATGTATGTTGACGGGGCAAGTGCTCAACTAGAAAACCTAATTTCTCTCATTCATAGGTTGGATTTTGTTGTCTAACAGAGTTTTATCAGTGATCCTTTTCCTTGCACTGGCGGCCACTAATGTACCTAATGGAGTTATTAATTCCATCATTCATATGTTATCTTTCTTTATTTGGGACGCTAACTTAGAGGAGAAAAGGAACTAGGTCACTTGGGAGAAGATGGAAAGACATATCCCGGATAGAGGAATTGGTAGGAAGAGTTTGGAAGACACCATCTATAGAAAGCATGCAAAACTGGCATGGGTCATGATCGAGGAGTGCACATTATGAGTAAGGACTATGTCGTGTTTCCTGTAGAAGAGCATGTGAAGTGGAACCATACATGGACCCCCCTCCGGTCCTCAATTTGTATCCTCATACCAACCCTCTGCTAGAACTTGCAGTGGGTCATCGGGGAGGGGAACATCCTGTTCTGGCATGAAAACTGGGCCAAAGATGTGATCAGATTCCCACGTTGCATGGCTCCCAACATCAGCTTCAAAGAGGTGAGGCTCCACCATCAGTTCATCAGGAATGTTCTGGATAAAAATACAAGTGGTTCTTGACCTCATTATCATCAACTCTGAGGCAGACAAGTGCGTGTTCACAAACTCAACTTCGGGAAGCTTCACCATGAAAGACTTTGACAGATAGTAGTCTCCTAGACCCGAATTGACAAGTGGAATGAGTTTTTATATTACACATAAAATACCCAAAAAATACGACATCTTATCCTAGAGAATCAGAAATATCGCAACCTTCATGGATGAAAAAATAGAAAATCTTGGGATCAATATGGAATCAAGATTCCATTGCTAAAGTAACAATCATGAGGAATCCATGAAACACATCATCTATAATGGTGGATGGGTACATGAAATTTGTGTCTTCTTATGTTCTATTAAGATGTTTCAAGACTGTGACCATTATGATGCACCTTTCGTAGAGTGCTTGTACAAGGGGTCCGACAATGTGGGACGGGAAAGAACAGTGAGAACCATCATCCACAATGCATGGTACTGGATATTATGGAAAGCCATAAATTGGGTGAGATATTAGGGGATTACATCAACTAAGATATCTCTTATTATATTCACAAGGTGCCTGATATCTGAATGGGGGACACACATCTGCAACTGGAAAGAGTCACCCTCACTTCCTCTTATGTATGGTATTTCCATTGTGACACATCCCACATTGCAAGGAAATTGTCAATGGTTGATTCCCATGATAGATGACATCAAGTTGAATATGGATGGCGCTTACTCTTAAGGTATCATATAAGGAGGTGGTGTAGTGAAGGAGTACATTGGAAGTACTGACATGGCTATCATGGATCACTACGAGAATGAAAACTCATTGCATGCAGAGGCCAATCTGATCCTGACTGGGCTCACACCTTTCATTAAAAAATAGGTTAGCCTCTTCTTGGGGGAGATTGACACAATGATCATGCATAACTCTTTGATTGAGAGAGGTTCGACACCGTGGTTGATCTTATACATAATAATGATGTTTAAGTCTCTCATCACCCAAAATAATAAAGTCTCCCATACCTTGATTGAGGGGAATAAAATAGAATATCACCTTACTTATTAGGTAGTTAAATCATTTTAAGATACATATCTCCACAACATCACTTGTTATAAATGTGAGGGTTGAATATAATTAAAGGGTACTCTTTTGGCCTATACTACTTCAGACCTCCTTAGGTCCCTGATCTCTTTGTCTTGTACTCCATGAGTAAAAATAATACAATGATTATGATGATGTGATATCGATTCCTCTTAATGTTTTGTGTGCGGTAAACAATTTAAAAACATTACAAATACAAGGAAAAACTAAAATATTATGTAACCATTGAGTTAAAAAAATACTAGACACATAAATTTATTATGGTTGATAAAAATAAGGCTTAAATATTTTTTAAGATAGTATTTTTCATCTACATTTTCTCATGATCCAATCTTACCCATTCTTCCCTTAGCTTCAAGAGGTACTATAATACTGTATAATCTCTAGAGAATATTATCCAAACACTGAAGGATATAGTTAATCAGTAAATGCACCTTCAAAAAAATAATCATCTGGATTATCCATAAAGATTATTATTAATTATACGATTAATAAAAAAAATCTAACCATATTCCATGAAATATACATGTTTTACATTTGATTATACTTGGTTTCAATTTTCACAGCTTATGGATATTTGTTTGGTGGTTTATAATGTATTTTAATAAATTGATAAGGTGTTTTCCAAACCATATAATCCCTTCACTGTGTATCTAGGTTGAGTTTCATATAACGTAATATATCAGTGTATGTGACATTTATTTTTTAATTTTTTATGAGGAAGCATTTATATTTTTCGCCTTTGATGAATGATATCCATTGATAGTCTTATCCATATTTTTCATTGTTATGACTAATGATGATATTAGTGCACAAAAATTGTCTAACCATTAATTGTTCCTTTCAATTCAGGTAGACCCGGAAGGTTTAGTGTTAACCAACAGAACATGGTGACCTTACCTTATATTAATATAGACACCCCTATAAGATTCATTTTTATTATTCACATTGTTTCAATGATCCATAAGAGATATAGATTTTGGATTATAATGGAACTTGGAGATAGATTGTCGATATGGATTATAAGTGGAGTGGAGAGAATAATATGATGTTCTTCCATGTGTATTTAAATATTTAACTTTCATCCTTTTTTATGTGTGATTTGTTTATTGTTTTTTTATTATTTCATTATACCATATAAATGTTTTATAAATTCATATATGAATTTTTAATATTCATTGGGATATGTCATTTAGTTCATGGTGTATATTGATTTCTAATACTAGGTTAGTGCTTTTTGGACATAATTCCTCCTATATATTTTTATAATGTTTGATACTAGTTTCTAGACCATGTCATAGTGAAAGTGTGATTGGGGAGGACACCCACCAAGAAAATGGTGCATAGAGGATTTGAATCACATCATTGTATTATATTATTGAGTTAGACACATCGTAGGTTTGTTCATATGTACTAAATAGAGACTTTCAATGGGTTTTAGAACTTTTCATCAAAGTAAATGAATATTTAATATAAATTTTTACTAATTTATTCTTGAGCATGACCATTATTAATGACACAAGATTGAGATATCATTATCATAACATGGATTGTAGAGGGGTATTTATGAATATTATTAGTCCATGACATGATGATATGATTTCATGAATGATTTCATTAGATCTACGTATAGTCATTGTAGGTCAGACTAGTGGCCAAGTAGTCGACGTCCTCATTATGTTATGTTGGTCCAACATTTAGATGGTTTCCATGTGTTTTCCAGTATAGATTTCTGATATTCATATGTTATGTTGTGTATTGGTAGTTGTCATTATGATATTATATTTTGATAGAGGATAAAATATTTTTCTATAGCGTTAAAAAACAATATTTAGAGTACGAGTATTGAATTAGATTACATAATTTATCATAAACCAACACATATGACCTTTCAATATATGTTCAAAAATAATTCACATTAGGACCCGAAGGGAATTCCATATCCTCATATGATGGAATGAAGATCCTAGAAATCTGAAAAATATTTTAAATGATTTCTCCCAATTGGAGAGAATAACTAACATGGAATACATAAATAATGAATGAATATTACAATAAGAAATAAAAAATGATTAAAAGTGGTAGAAATAGATCAAAAATAAAAACAATCCATAACTACATTATCCTCCAAATACCCAAGGCATAAAAGATAACAACCAAAATATGAATGATCTTGGTTTGAAAAACCGCCTTCATTTCTTCCTCTATTACCAAAACCTGGCTAACCAAGAAACAAGGAACCTTTTAGTGATGAAATTATTTTTTTTGCATCAATTTAAACTATTCCTACACACCCTTAAGGGTATGTAAAGGGTTTTTTAAATTCATAACCAATGACATACCATGAGGTGTTTTATAAATTTTTTTTGTGAACTAATATTTGAGAATGTTAACCATGATCATTGTATCACTATGTAGTAGTAGGGGTCAATCAGTGATATATTTTAATTATATGTTTCCTAAAATCTGCAAAAACCATTTTTATCTTATTAAAGAGTTGATACCTTTCTAAAAAAACAGTAACACATCCATAGAAACATCATAATTTACAAGGTTTACTATTCAAAAGATGTAATTATGTCCTTTTTATGGTTATGAAACAATCAAATTCCACACAATAAACTATAAAGCAATAATTTTGTGTGGAATTAAATGTGTAGGATATTCCCTTACAGCACTGTAGAACTATATTCAATAAAAAAGTGAAATTAATTTATGTTGAATGAAATAATGTCAATTTTTTTTAAAAAACATGTTACTTAGATGATTAAACACCATTAAAAAATAAAAAAATACAATATAATTCGTTACATTTTTACGTAGATTTAAGGAAAAACTTCTTCGGGGTGTTGTAATGACAATCTACCAAATTGAAAATCCAATTTCTCTTTATGATATCATATTATGATAAAAACACTATTAGAATATGTATGAAAAAAGATTTTATGACTTATCTTTCTTTCTAGAAGTCCAAGTATAATTTATCAGTCTTATTCTAGAAACTCTAATTATAATATTATTTCTTATTCTCTTATTCTTTTGTCAAGAAAAAAATACTTTCGTATGAAATTCAAATAAACTTATTCTATCAATAAATTAAATTATTCTCAATATTATCTTCTCAGGAGTACAAGAATAATAAATTAAAATATACTTTCTCTATTTATGAGAAACCCAAAATAGGATGATGTGGTATTTTTGAAAATCTTCCATGCGGAACGAATTTTTCCCAAACCGAAATTGACCTTGAAATTCAGAGAAATTATTGACTTCTTCAATTTATCTACACTTTTCTCGAATATTCTAGAATATTCTAGTGAAGGAATCTTGTGTCAGAATTCATTCCAATATTTAACTATATTATGACTCTAATATCTATTACAATTTCTTCATCAAATTACTCCACACCAATTGAAAGTCAAATCATGCCATTCCAAATTCTTTTATTATGATGAAGACAACATATTTCATCATATCTCTTCTCTATAACAATTTTATCATACAGAAAACTCATTCCATAACATTATGATGAACTATACCAACTGATAAAAACAATCATAAAAAATTCAGTCAGACATAAAAAATATCATGAATGATTATTGTTACCCTTTTTCGACATTTAAAAAAAACTTCTAACAATATTCTTATTTATACATTTTATTTATCGATAATACTACATCTGATAGAGATATCAGATTCATCCTGTCGTTTGTGGATCATTCTCTACTTTCATCATATTTATCATATGTAGATTCACTCGGATGGATCTTGAGCCATTTTGAAATATGTTATAGAAAGAAAACATTAAAATGAATAAAATTGACTACATTTTTATTTATTTGTTACTTTATTTTCAAAGTAGATCCAAAACAATTGCTTCCTTTCTATTTTATTAGTAATGATTTCCTATGTAGAACTATTTTACCTCTAATGATCGGTGGACTACTATGTCTGATGGAACATTTCAATCAGTTTAGACTTCAAAAACATCTTTTTTGTTCAGATTGTGATACCAAATAACAATTATTTTGATAATTTTCTACTTTTGTCATTTTGGTTGAACAAAAACCAACACCTTCATCTTTTCACATTCTGATCAAACTTTTAATCCATTTAAAAACTATTTGTTTAGTTATTACACATAGATGAGATGAGTCCATAGAACATTGTCATCAAAATATTTATTCTTCCATAATCTAATGAGTGTATCATGACTTCTTTATGACTATTAATAAGTTGAAGATCAGTATATTATTGTCTGAATTATATTATAAAATATTTTAACAACTTATTACTCTAGAAACATCATTATTTCAAACCTATTTTGAATATTATTGTCATTACCTTTTGTCCCTAATACATTCATTATGATTGAATCACAATTCTACATCTGACATATGATATTTTTTAATTTCTAAACTACAACGATTTGTCAAATTTTTTACCATTGATATGAATAATATGAAATATCTTCTCATTTCAATCGTACTTTCATTATAAACATGATGTGATTCCAATAAAACTTTTCCTCTAGAAAACATCTACTGAAATCCATATACTTTCTTAAGAATTTTGAGTCTTATTTTTTGAATATGATGGTCAGTACGATTGTTAAATTTTTAAAATTGAATTTATTTCAATATTATTTTATAGAAAAATAAAACATACACTAAACAAATATTTCAGCTTCCAAAAACTTATTTCATCCAACATGGTCCCAATAATCCCCCACATTGGATTTCTTCAACCCTGATTCAAAAATCACTAAACTCTGTAACATCAATAAATAGATTACTTATCAAAAATTCTAAAACTGTATGGAATAAACCATTATAGAAAACATGAATTATTTCCAAAAGATTGATGTTGTGAAACATTAGTTTTTATAAAACATATTTAACATTCAATAACATCTTTCTTCACTTCGTTAACATTCTAGAGAAACAATCGTTTCCTACAACCACTGCTAAAAAGTCAGAATAGTGCTCAGAGATACATGCTGGATTCATAGCTTTCCCACAACCCGCAATATTTACATGCTTCCTCCATGGTTATATTTATGAAAAAATTATACCCCTTGGAAACCCTATCCAAATATTATATTAAATAGAGGAAAACAACACTGGCCTAAACATTGATGAGAAGGAGGTTGGATTCCAATGTCCATATTAATTTTACTAAAATCTTCCTTCAGTAATGGTTTTGTGTAAATGTCACCAACTTCCTCAACGATAGGAACCTACTCCTTCCTCAATTCATTCTTCCCCACATGATCTTTGATGAACTGATATTTGATATCAATATGTTTTGAACAATAATATTTTTCATTATTTCTGGAGATTATGATTGAACATTTATTATCACAAACCATGAAAATGGGTAAATATTCTCCAAAAAATAATACTTTATCTGAGTCTTAAACCACATAGGATGAGTAGTGGGTGGGGTGTAATCAATACACATAGCATTAGAAACCCTAATATTTACTAAATTTTGTTTCATTTTATTCCAACTGACAATACTTTCCCCCAAAAAGAAAACTCTACTATATGTGGATCTTCATTTATGAACATTAACCACCCAATAAATATTTAAATATCCCAACAAGTCAATAGTTTCTAAAGAACCATACATGGTTCCAATTTTATTATTCCTTTCATGTATCTATGAATTATTTTTATAGCTATTAGAAGGGATTATTTTGGGACACTCTTCTATCTTTCAAAAAAGGTAAAAAAAAACATCGTCATGTCATGAGGCAACCATGTATAAAAAAAGTCCAATAAAAATTTTAACACATTTATTATAAAATTTATTTCCTTTTCCATATTTACACAACTTGGTTCCCACTAAAATAAGTGTGGAATTTTGTTTTGAAATTTCCATCACAATGTTATTAAAACGTTTATTAGATTAATATTCATGAGAAATAAAAACGAGTATCATATTTTTTAATATTTCTAATTCAAGAAAATATTTTATTTCCCCCAACATGGATATCTAAAATGAATATTTCATGTCTCTCACAATTCATTAAAAAAATATTCAATCATTCCATGTAAATATATTGTCATCATAATAAACAATTACAATAATAAAAAATCCAAAATTTATTTTATGTAGATATTTGTATCAACATTTAATTTATTAAAAATCATATTTCTTAATAAAGTATCAAATTTTGAAATAATACATTATATATTCTTTTATCCCAATGAATTATTTTTTCATCTTAATAAAATAACATTAATCTTCCCCAAAAAAAATCATTATTGTTTTTCAACCTAAACATCCACATCATGATCCACATTCTGAAATATGGATTTCACATCCAAATAAAATATTTTGTAACCAAATTGTGTAGAAATATAATGAAAATATTATTAATTTTTATAAATATTCCACAAGTGAAATTGTTTGATCAATTTTTATGCCTTAAATCCGTGAGTACCCATTGAATACATAAAATTCTTGGTTTCTTATCACATCACCCTCCTCATTCATCTTGTTCTTGAAAACCCATTTTTTACCGAAGTCATTTTTCTTATCCTACATTAGTATGAATACCAAATTACCATTCCATTATAACTAATCCATCACTACATATATAGAATTAATTCACCCTAGATTCTTAAAAGATTAATTAATTATATTCAAATTAACTTTTTTATACATGAAAGTATGTGTAACAACTATTAATGTTCTTCTGGTTTGATCCCTTTGATGTTGATCGCCAAAAATGTTTTGAACATCAACATGATTCCTCATTCTTGTATGAGATTTTCCAAATTCATACTCATCACATGAAATAGTTTAGTTTGATACTTCATCCTATGTAGGATTACCATTTTCAATATCCATATAATAATTTTCAACAAACATTCAATAATACTTCTCCACCTTCTTATTGGTATGAGTTTCTTTATCTTCCACACCTTTTTCAGTAAATTTGACTTCCAAAAATTCAACAATTCATCCTTTTTCTTTGTTGAAATATTTGTATCATATTCCTTTTCAATAACATCCTTGAAAAATTCTATCTTCACCTATCTCCTCAAACATACAAATATTTAACCTTTCATCTTTATGAAAAACGAAATTCCAAACACTCAAAATATTTTTATCTATAATGTTTTCTAAAAAAATATTTCACAAGGAGTACTATATAAATGTGGATTTAAGAAACATCCATTTTCAATATAAAAAAATATATTTATGGATTTCTTAAAAATTAATGTAAGAGACCGTTTTCATGTAACACAGGTCTACCCATTTCAACTAAAATTCTATTTTTCTTTTCAGAAACACAATTTTTTGAAGAGTGTGTGGTGTACTGAAATCATGATAAGTTCAACACAAGATAAGACAATTTTCTAATTCATAATTTTAATATTCCCCATTGTTATCAATTATATACTTATTCACTAAGTACTCCCCATCCTTCTCATCTTTCCTCCAGATACATTAAAATATTAATAGAGAATATGATTTGTGCTTCATATAGTTAACACAAGAAATAAGAGTAAATTTAGTATTGAATGTGATAAAGTACTTACATCCATTAGTTTATTTCATTATCATTTTTTCACATAAATCAGAATGGATATGTTACAAGTGGTTTTTTTGAAGAAATGTCATATTTCTGATAAAAAGAATTTTTAAATTTCATTTTTCGAAAAAAATAGGGTAACACCAATCTCTTCTATATGACATATTAGGAATCCCACGAACAATGTCTCTCTTGGATAATGTTCTCTAATTTATTTGATATATGTTGCCCATACTTTTATACCACCACTAATTCTCTTCCACTATTCCTATGTATTAGGAAATATTTATTTCATCAAATTCGTATAATTTTGTTTTTGTAGGTTGGCCTCTTATAAAATCATTCCTTCTTCATCACTATTTAAAACACAATGAAATTGTAAGAAAATAATTTTTTTCTTCAACAAATTGTTTTGAAAAACTTACCAAGTTGGGTTTCTTCCCAACAACATAGAAATATTACTTAGACATCAAATTGTCTTTCCCGTTGATGGTTAATTAGATAATTCTAATTTAGAGAGATTTATCATTGAAAAATATCAATGTTCCTTCTCTAAATTCATTTTCATTATTTAGTAATGTTTAGTATCTTTTAATAACTTATGAACACCCACTATCCATGATCCATGTTCATTATTTTTTTTGTATCAATATGGTCAGTTTCAATAATAAGATAATTTTACTTACCTATATCATTGATCTTATCTAGCTTCTAAAAATTGTTATGAGTCCTCTTTTGTTCCTATAACAATACAATACTTTCCCATACAATTTTTAATGGCAGTTTCCATCATTCAAAAATAGATTCTTGTTTTTAGGGTATACATTCAACTTTTACACCAAATTTCATATGTTTCTTTTGAAAATACTTATCATGCTTCTTTCGTTGAGGAGATTGACTTCCCCTTAAGTATTTAATTTATGATTTTTGGAATAGTGGTAATGTTGTTGATTAAACCATCACATGTTAACAATATTCCATAATATACAATAATATCAGTAGAATCCATTGAATGAATATTTTTTTCTAAAACTTTTATACTTATCAGAGTTCTGAGCATGTATCTAAACAATGTTCTTATCAAAACATTATTGACCACAAAGATTTTTTTTAACAACCAGAATAATATTTTCCAGATCAGTTTTCCTTTTAGCCTTATTAGAACCATATTTAATAAAAAATATTCCAAAAATAGAATGTTTAGATACATTTTCAGACTCTATATTTTTTTGATCAATTTTATTTCTTCACTTTGTTAATATTTTTCACATACATATCATTCTCATACAATGACTTATTGAAGAAATTCTAATTTTTTTTCAACCATTGAATGTAAAATTTCATCCTTCATAGGTTTACAATTTTCAATGTATTCACCAACATCATAGATAGAGTTTTTGAAACTTATAAACCTTTTATCATCTTTCGATTTTTCTGTTGGATATGCTTAACTATTCTGATTTTTTTTGTCATTTTATCTTCTATGTATTCATTAAAATTAATTCCAATTTCAATATATTTCTTTGATTCATCCATTTCATCAGAAAACATAACCTTATAATTCAGAGAACATTATTGATTATTTTCTAAAGAAGTTTCATTTTTAAACTTCCTGGTTTTCATTTTAATTCCTCCTGATCATCCATATAAATTATTTGAACTCATGTTTATAAGGAAATTATAATTAAGATTATTTTTCTTTAGAAATACTACTTATGAATTCTTCATTGTTAACTATGAATATGGATATATTATCTCCAATAAAATTTAGTAGGTTCTGCATATTCGCCATTACTGTACTTTTAAAAATTATCCTTATATAATAATCGTCTCCTTTTAGATTTGGATATTTTTTTACCCTTCCCATAGGAAAAGGATATTGAATTATCACCCTATTACAAATGTAACCTTCTTGTATTTCTATATTCTTATTCATTATCCACTTCTATCATTTATTATGGAAATTCACCCCAATTTTTTCCAACAGTTCCTCATTAAAAATTATCATAGGTTGATTCGATTTATATTTAAATAACCCATGATCAAATATTTTGAAAAAAAGGAGAATATTTCATCATGATTTATACATACATAATTTTTAGATTCACAGTTTGAAACATCATATTCATTGAGAACCTTATTAAACATTACATTCTTGGTGGATTGGAATAAAGTTTCTCTATCATCTATTTTTACCCTTTATTTCATTATCCCATTTCATTTCATAAGTAATGATAGTAAAATGAAGATCATAAAGATATATGGTTTCATTATATCAATCTTCTAATGAGAATACATTAGCATCAAACTTCAAGGGAAGAATTATTAAAATCTATTCAACATTAATCGAATCATCTAACTTTTCACAATGAACTCTTATAATGTTGATAATTTCATTTAGCCAAGTAAATAATCCACTAAGAGACTCACACTAACTCATATATTGATCTTCATAATTCAACATATAGTTTTTTTGATATTCACTCTTGAAATTTTTAATGACTATAATTTTTGTTAAACTTATCCTTTATACCATTGGAAGTGGAAGCACCCTTCACTTTTAAAAACACACTTTTAGAAAGTGATGAGTGTAAATAATTTTATGATCTTCCATAATTTTGAATATTCTTCTTTTTAAAATACTTAATAGGAACATTATCATCAATAGGGGATATTTATATTTTGAAACCTCAAGAACTTCTTCTCAAAGAGAAATATAATAAGAAAACATTTTATATTTCTGGATATGATGGTAATTACCATCAAACACTAAAATACATTTATATCTAAAACAACTCAGATTATTTATCACATTATTTTCTAAAAATCATCAATTTAAAAATTTAGGGAACCATTGACTCTGATTCCAATTGATATTTCCAAGTAGGATCTAATTATCACTGAGAGGGGTTTGGGTGGAATCAGTGATATGTTTTTTCAATTTTCTTACCATTGAAGAAATATTTGACTAATGTTAAAGAATATTTAACATTCTAACGAAAAAATACTAATCTATAGTAACATTAGAATTGACATGGTTCACTACTCAGAAATGAATCTATGACATTTGTATGGTTTGGAAACAATCCAATACCACACAATCTAGTAGAAAACGATCCTTTTGTGTGGATTACAATGAGTAGGATATTCCGATATACTCATATAACACTATGTTCGATACAATAGGTAGTGTTCTTTAAGTACATGAAATGATTTAATATTATTTTTTTCATAAATATTTAACATTGGTTCTTTAAAAAATTCCATATATAAGAATCAAATAAACAATTAATCAACTTACTAAAAAACAGTTGGAATAATTTTATTCTATAATTATTTTTGATACTCATTCTGATTGGCTATATGATTTTCCAGTATGTTTTCATATTCTAATAAATATTATACCATTAAAATATAGATAAATCAATTATGAAAGACTTCTCTCGTAGTCTGAAATACCCTATCTGATATCTTAGTATGCTTATAGATAATTTGATTATGATCTTATCTCTCCTTGTTTTCTTCATCAATCTAGAAATACTCCTCTGATAAGTGCAACCGAGAAACATTTTCCCCATTTAATTTCAAATCTCCCCACATTTAAATTTTGAAATGTACAAGATTTAGAACATTATAATGCACATTATCTATTTATCGGAAAACAAAAATAGGTTTATGAGTGATTAAAAAAAATATCTCAATTAAAAAAATCCAAAGCCTAAATTTGTATACATTGTTGGCTTCATAAATGCTTCTCAACACTTCCTGAGTATTCACAATTCTTCTCATTACTTCATCTCACTTTAGAATTGTTTACATTCTTCAGTCCAATTCTAATTGTTATTTAAATTTTGATTACATCAGTACATAGCTTAACACCCATTGAAAAAAAAATTCACAATCTGACTTAATTATTAGGATGAAGAAATATGATTCTTCATTAGGATTTTCTATATCTAACGTATCTTATATAAAAAACATGTGTTCCCATTATGATGCACCATGAAAATTGAAAAAAAAACACCAATAAATTCTTCAATCATAAAACTCTTCAAGAAAGCTTCATAACAACCTTTTTCCGTACAATATAAGACTCCAATATTCTTCTTAATTTCTCTGGAACAATAATCCAGATATCAATTATGATATCAATGCTAACCTACACCAGATAAATTGGTCTATGATCCCCTCTGATTTGTAATTATTAGTTTTAGTATGATGTCCATTGGCCCCTTTGTAAACATATCATAGTAACAAATCATTATGATGAAAATGGTTAACTATGTTATTAATTTATCTATGACATTCTTTTTTCATTATTCCATAAAAACATTTCATCTTTTCTAATTTATTGGTCCCAAAAGCTTCAAAAAAAGTCTTGCCTCTAATGATTAGTTAAATACAACATCTGATGAATCGGTACCAATAACATCAACAACAACAACTTCCTTTCATTTCTGATTATGATTCAAAATAACTTCTATTTAAGATTATTTTATTTATTTAGATTATAATTTTTTGACTAAATACCATAACCATCATCTTGTCACATTCTGATCAACCTTATCATACATATTACAAATATGGGTCTAGTTATCTCATAATGATGAGTTGAGATTAGAAAAAATTGTATTCAACATCCCTCTTTATCCACAATTCATTGGGTGTATCATTATTTCCTCAAGTCTATGAAAACATTAAAGATAGGTATAGATTTCTATGAATTACATTATAAAGTATTGTAACTTCGTATTCATCCATAATATTCTTTATTTCAATCCCATCCAGAATAGGATTGTTGTTAGATGTTCTACATATTTCAATCCCAAAGATATCATCACATGTTTTACAGAAGACATATTATATTTGGGAGTTACCAAATAGTTAATTTAAGTTAGATTTTTATTGGATCTAAGAAGACTCTAAAAGAACTTCTAATTATGCTATTCCATTCATTATGAACCCAATATGACTTCGATGAACCTTTTCTTCTTAAGAAACTCATCTCAATATGATGGAATTTCTAAATCATTTTCATTCCATTGTTCAAAAAATGATGGTTACTTCAACTTTTAAATTTTTTAAATTGAATTGATTTCATTCTAGTTACAATTCAGAAAATAAAACAGAATTAAAATAACGCCTCTCAGATTCCAAACACCTTTGTCATCCTACATGGTTCTAACATTCAAAATGAGCTCATTTTTAAAATAAAACAAGGAATAATATGTAATTTTCATAATTTAACTAAAAAATGAAAATTAACCTATTTAAATAGTTTATTAATAATTTTTAACAAAAAATTTTCAATTAACTATAAAACTATTCTTTTTAAATTTTAAAGAAATCATCATAAATCCACATCAAATAACAACAAACTACTTCTAACATGAGGATATAATAGGCCAATGAATGTTATGTTTCTTATAAAACTATCAATCATAACTAGTTAACATTGGACCTATATCCACCATAAAAACATAATGAGTGGTGTAATTCCCCCTTGTGTAATGCAACCTATGATGTCATATAAACCAGTCATCAACATGATGACCAATAGAGAAATGGAACACCCAAATGTGTAATCACCCAAATAATCATTTAAATTGGTACCTTTAAAAAACCCATATTTGTAACTAAGAGTCCATTATGCTAAAAATATAAATTAAATTTTTAATGAAATTTCACAAATCAACATTCAAATAAAAACTCTATTTTTTACACACAAAAATTATTTAAAACCCACTTTTCTCAAAATAAGTTATAAATTCATTTAAATGAACTTTTCATTTTCAAATATATAGTGGGAAACTATCTAATATAAAAACCATTATACAAGAAATTTAATAAATTATATATCATTCAATTATCAATTTCAAACTAACATGTAGAAAATAGAGAGAATTAGTTGTTCATAAAATACACTCTTTAAGTGAAACAACCCTCCTCAAACACATGGTGCTCTAATAATTTGATATGATTCATAAAAAAGGAATTACAAAGATCTATAAAATGAGGGAGAACCACATACCAGGAATACTTATTAGATAAACTTCAATTAATTTCTTTATATAAAAATTAAAGAGATAAGCCACATACCACAATGTTTCCTAAAGAACATACATCAATTATATATGAATCAGACACTAATCCCCTATTAGATGATGTATTTATAAGAAAAAAATTTAGATCACATCATGACCATTGGTTATAGAATCATCTTCAATGATCTACAGTTTTATTTAAGGGAATAGATTGGATCAAGAATAATAATGAAGAAAAATGATGATTGACGATATACATTTGAGAAACTAGATCCAACACCCATGATTCTATAATAATTGATTATGTAGAGGAATTTAATCTCCAATATATATATGAGGAGTCGCCTATGTTGAGAGATTATTCCACTAGAAGAAAAATATGGTGATTTATATTTGAATTAGTTCCTAAAAAATTCATGATCATTTAATTAACATCACACAATTTGGATGCATGGTTTTGATAAATCATTCAATAACCACGCATCCATTTTTTGGCTTCACTAGAATCTATATGGTTTGGCCACATGGTTTGATAAATAATGTGAGAAACCATTGTTGAATGATTTTTGGTTTTTGGGGAAATCAAACATGGTTTGAACTAAACATGCACTTAACCATTTTTCCACTTATGGAACACTAAAAATGGTTTCATATTTTTCTATGATTAGTCATATAGTTCTTCATAAAAATATACCTCAGCTCTCATAGGCCCAAAAACACCAAAAACACCATTATGTTACCTCATATATCCTATGATAAGACTAAAATATGATTCAATAAAAATAAAAGGATTTAAATACATGAATTTCATGTTGATAAGTGATGATTATCCCCAACATATAACTTTTTTAACCCAAAATTTTATGTTATAGAAGAATGATTCATAAAGTGATAAGGACGCTTCTACAGCCTTAATGATCTCAGATCCCATATTTATTGATATTCTTTTCATTTCTTTTACAACACATAGAATAAATTAATATTCTTCCATTAAAATCCATTATCTAAATATTCAACAACCGGTAATGGTTTCTAATCCATTGAAATATCATGTTCTTGAAAAATTTCCTCACAATTCAATTCAGGTGATGGATCTGGACGATATTCCTTTAGATGGGATATGTTACATACATCTTGGATAATATTTAATCGATATGGTAAACTCTACCGAAAATCAACCTCTATAATTATCTCAATAATATCTAAATTTATGACATAACATGGAGCCAATTTACCCAACATCCCAATATAATAGTGACCCAACAATAGATAATAATTCAGTTAAGCCTTATCTATCACTTATAATTTTAATGGATGAAAATTATGGATTACATAATAATTATTTTCACTCCTGGATGTTTGTAATCATTAATTTATAACTAGAATATTCACTTAAATCATCTAAAAAATATACTATTTCGCAAGATAATACTCACCTGTTATCAAACAACCAAGAGTATAATTATAAGAAAGACTATACAGAGAATCAGAATGATATATTATGATAATTAGATAGTAAATATTTATAGTTGAAATAAAAAGTATTCCCATATTGTTATCCCATGATCATCGAAAACCTAGAATATATGTAAAATGTATATCCTCTCCTATATGAGTAATAATAACTAAATGTCCATCTATCTTAGGATGGTATGTAATATTCATCTAACTTAAGACCCCATATAATCCATGATCCACTTATAAAAATAGGATGTATCGATAGGATCGTTATTATAGAAATATTAAATGGCTTCACATTAAACCCAATAAAATATCTTCCATACATATTTTTATGGAATCCTTAACATTAGTGGTGTCCCAAATCATAATGAAGTGTAATGACACAATAAACTAGTCATTAACTTCCCAAATAATGTTCTTCAATTGAAATGTTTATTGTAAATTAATAAAGTAATCCATGGATATGTTATCCTATATGAAAATATGTATAAAAATAGACTGAATCACATAATAATGATATTTATGTTTGTAATGGATTTGTTTACAAATTTAACACGAGACACAAAGTTATTTGTTTCACACTACATTCTGGTTCACTAGAATTAATGCTTCATGAAATAATACATTTTATTGTATATGGATGGACAACCTAAGAGGAACTCTAACAACCCTACGTCATGTATTTCTAAACAGATAACTGGATGATGAACTTGCTCCAGAATCATAGTATTACATCCAAAGAGAGAGGGAATCTGAAAAAAAATCTCCCCACCATATAAGGATTCTGAAATTATATAGATATAATTGTCCTATAGTTCTTCGTAAATAGTCGACATGGGGATATATGATGTTAACTAAGGATTGGCCAGAATTATACCAACTAAATATTCTGCAACATACATTTTTATCTGGAAAAATAATTCAAGAGGTTTTGTTCTACCTTTGTCATCCTGAATTCATGATAGAGAAGATTCCTACAATGAGAATCCTCAAGTACATCTCCCTTCTAATGAGGTGTAGGAAATTTCAAAGTAAAATTTCTAAAAGTATACTACCCATTCTATGTTCTTGAGAATCATGTATCTATGAAAAAATTTATATTCTATACTCTTATAATCAAAATATAATGTGGATAATTCCCCCAAAAAAGATTGATTCTCTAACACTTAATATCATTATTAACTACAGAATATTTATGATCACTAGTGGTAAAATTCTATTAATGTTTTTAATGCTAGGAAGAGACTTGTACCATCACATGTTCTCCTTGTATAATCCCACTACCTTGAAATGAATCCCATAAAAAATACCTCACAAAACATACACAATGTTCATGTAAAATCAATATATAAACTGATGTAAATTTTCATTTCAAATCATTAAAAAATTTTGACATTTTTTATCCCATAATAATTTCACCCCTTTCTTATTATAAATTTACCAAGGTGGCGACTATTTCAACCTAACTATTAAGAACCACTAATAATATGTTTTAAACCTAATATGGTTCATATATTAGAGGCATTACATGGAACACTCATTATAAGTATATCCTAATCTATCTCAGAAAAAACTAATATTTTTGGTTCAGAACATGAATTCATAATATCATTGATTATTAAACATGAATAAAAATTTCAAAAATTTATCATAAAGATAGTGATTCCTCATGATTCCCAAAAATAATATCAAATGATCCCCATGTTATCCACAAATTTTGAAGATATGAGTATATCTTCTACATATACCATAAACAATGACACATGATTCTAGTGTCAAATCCTATTTAAAAAATACATAAAATGTATAGGAGTGTCTATTTTTTCAAATGACATTACCTGATTTTTAAGGTGTCCATACATTCTCTATAATCTGGCCTTCCAGACATCCAACTCTATAACTATAAAATAATGATAAATAGTCTTTTTCTCGGTCATTATAAACTCCTTTCAACAATTTAACATATCAAAAAATTAATAATTATGGAGAAATGGATATTTATTCTTAATATTTTCATAATTATGCATCAGATAATAATAAAAAGACAAGGTTCCATCATCCTTCATGTAAAAAATAAAATTAGACACTAATACAGTAGGAAAACTAAAACTCGTCCCTTTTAAATCATTCAATTTGACTATCAACTCTTTCAATTCAGTTATTGTCATATGATACAAAGGAATATATATCAGATTAGTTTCAAGAATCAGGTCTATAGAAATATCCACATCTCGAACCCCTGTATTTCCTAAGAATTAATCAGTAAATAATGCGAAAAAATCCATGAATACCAAAGGAATATCATAAATGGAAGTCAAATCCCAAAAAATGACTCAAATAGATAATATAATCAAACATATTTAAATAAGAGGAGGTATTCCTCAGTTTGACCTTGGATAACATTCACTCTAAATCACCCATGATCTCGCCTTGGGGGAATTAATGGAAACACTATATTGGTTGAAATAAACAATGAATATATGGGAAATAAACTAATCAACAAAAAATATATTTTCAAATATATCTGGTTAAAGAACCATAAAATAAAATACTATATCAAAATCATATATCATGAAAGAACATGATGTAAATCAAAAACCCTATGGGATATTCTCCCAAGCTGTGTCTACAGTTCTATATCAAATGAACTGAGATTTATTTGAAGTTTCAAAAGAAAAATATAAAATGAAAATATAACAGAATATGGGTAACCTTTATTTATAATATTATTTTCTATAGTAGATTCAATAAGGATCATACATCGCACAGCCACTTCCCCCAATATCATCTTCTATTAGAAAATTATCTACCATAGAAAACATCTTCACTATAGTGCATTTGGATAATGTCTTGGGTAATTAGAAGCTTATAATAGTTCCATAAACCCCTTTGGAGATGATAAACGATATCCCTAATATAGAGTTGAATGATCATAATAAAATTATGAAATTAACTACAGCATATCTATGTACTATAGACCTTCAGTTGATATGAATCTATAATGTTTATTGTGTACTATATTTCCCCATTAAAAAATATTTAAATGATCAATATTGGCTACTACTGATGTTTTAGGGGATGCCTTCTACTAGTAGCTATCATTTCCACTGATATGAGTCTTTTACCACATCCCCTTATTTCTATGTGATCCTATATAGATTATACTATATAGATGAAGAAACCCCACAAAACATGACATTGACCTCACCTGTTTTGATAATCCCAATTATGCTTTCATATATGTTGATAATCTCAATATAATGTTTTTCTATATATTAATTCTTTCAATCTTTTCTGAAGTTGATAATAATATTAAAATATTCCCTGATGTAGTTTAATCTTATTTTATCCATGTTTATATAAGTTCTGAAGTAATTCTAACCCATTCCGATATGTTTTTCATAAAACAGATAAGTATTAAGTCACAGGTCTGCATTTTGCTAGAGCTACCGGTACTCAGTCTACCGATAGACTTATTCTACAGATAGACAGAGTCACTGATACACTAAAGTCTACCGATATGCATAATCCACCAGTATGCTATTCTACTGACAGATTCAGTCTACCGATAGAACACTATGAGCTACCGACAGAGCTAACGACAGACAATAGCTACCGATAGACAGAAGTCTACCGATAGAGCAATTCACTTATAGTTACCGATACAAGTATAGTCACCGATATATCGAGCTACCGATAGAAGTCTGCTGATATTATAAGTCTACCGACACGTGCAAACAGCTACTGTTTCAAAGAGCTACTGATGGAGCAACAGCTGCTGATGGACCAAGAGCTACTGATAACAAGAGCTACCGATGGAACTAATGTCACCGGTATATAAGCTACTGATGCATGATCAAAGAGCTACCGATGGAAGGACCTGCTACACAAAGTCTACCATACACTTTTACTAACACGAGCTATTAATTGACCAACCAGTAAAACTATATACTCTCAATACTATTTATTTTTTAGCTAACGATTATATTTGATGTCTTTAATGCATTAAATGATATTTAATTAATTCTATTGTCATTTCAGGGAACCGTACCTACTAACCATGCAAAAAATAATCATTCTTTTTTCCAGAGATGAAAGCTACAAAAATGGAAGATAAAGACCTAGCTGAGTGACAGCAGAGAAGTAGAGAAAAGTGGGTGTGCATACAACAAGCATCAAGGAACTAAAAAGGAACACTGGTGAAAAAGAATAGAGCCAAATATCATTCAAGAGTGGTTCATTGTGAATTAAGAAAAATCTATACTCCAAGAACACTAGACAAACACGAATATACTCATTTTCAAGGAAAACACATGATGCATCTTGTGTGAACTACAACAAACAATTCATGCACTCAGGCTCCTAAGCTGTACCAAGAATCAAAGAAGAAAACGACACTCTGTTTTCTGAGAAGAAACCAGAGAAGGGCTCATAAGTTTTTCTGGCCAACCAAATGAGTCCAGAGCTGCACTTCCAATCACTAGAGCTTTTCTAAACACTTTCTCGCTTCCTTTAGTGAATCTATAATTACATTTTGAGCAGTGTGCATACTCTGTTTATTTTACACACACACTGTCTCCTATGCTAAACTGGAGGATTCTTAAATCCTCACTCAAACTTCATAACCATTAGTTTCCCACTGTGGATAGTGGTAGAGGTCGAGTAAGACCTGAATAACATGTGTGCTGTTGTTTGTTTTTCCCATGAAGAATTGTGGTAGAGGTCTGTGGACCTGGATAGTAGTGTACTGTTTTTTACCCCTGATCTAGGGTGTGGATCAATTTATATAAATTATTGAGAGGACAATGTCTCGTCTTGAGACTGAACCTCTTGGTTAACTTTGTTGTGCATTTTAATTTTAGTCTATAAGTATACTATATATTTATTTCATATTTCGTTGCTATTACATTGAAATACAAAATTATTTTAAAGATACTTTGATAGTTAAATTATCAAGTGTTTATACTTATTGTATACCAGTAAGTTATTTTCAAAATTTAATTTAATCTTCATATTAAGTCAAATGAGACCAAATCAATCTTTGAGAAACAGAATGAACATTTACACTATGTATAGATTCTATATAGTTTAACATTGATTTTAAATTGGGGGTATTTTAAGAGAAATATTTTTAATAGAAATTTTTAATATAACTCAATTCACCCCCTCTTGAGTATCCAGTTCGACCAACATTTGGTATCAAAGGTTGTTTTTTAAGGATTTTTGAAATACTCTCTTTTTCAACTGTGATTTTATTTGCATCTTTAATGATCTTAAATTTCTGTTAGTTATAAATTTTACCTCTTTAAAACTATTTTCTAAAATCTACCTATCGATAATAAACTAGAGGGTGATGCTACTAACCGACCACCTTTATTCAATGGCACCAACTATGCCCAGTGGAAACTGAAAATGAAAATTCATTTAGGAAGCATGGGTTTTGATATTTGGATTGCTATAGAATCTTAATATAATATTCCAGAAACTGAAAGAACTACTTGGGATGAACCTACAAAGAATGATTACAATAATAACTTTAAATCCATGAATTCTATGTACTGTGCTTTATGAGATTAATAGTTTAATAGAATTTTTACTTGTAAAAATGCTTTTGAAATATGGGATTCTTTGGGTGATTCTCATGAAGGAACAACCAATGTTAAAGAAATGTGATTGAATACTTATACTATTAAATATGAAAATTTTACAATTAAAATTGATGAACCTATTTCTGATATTTTTCTCAGGTATAATGTGATTGTCAATACAATGAGTTCACTTGGAAAAGCTGTTCCAGCTAAAGAAAAAATTATGAGGATAATAAGATGTCTGCCAGAACGATGGAGGGGCACTTCTGTTTCAATCATAGAGTCATGTGACATTGGATCACTGCCTGTAAAAGAGCTTATTGGTAAATTAATTATGTATGAGGATGAACTCATGGTGAATAAAGAGGAAGATGATGAACCTAAGAGATAATCTATATCTTTTAAGTCTAATGCCTCTAAGAGTAAAGATAAGGTGAAAATGAAAATACAAACTGAAAGTTCAACAAGTGAAGATTCAGACTCTGATAGTGATCCTGAAATGGCTCAAATAGCCCAGAGATTCAAGATGTTTTATAGGAAGAAAAAATTCTTTAAGAAATCTAACTACAAAAGAAAGTATGACAATAAGTGACATTGGAAGAAGGACTGGAAAAAGCCAGGTAGAAGTGATGAAGTTGTCTGCTATGAGTGTAAAAGGAAAGGACACATCAAGGCTGATTGTCCAAACATAAAAGTAAAAAAGAAATATGATTATGTGGAAACGAAGTACAAGAACGCTATGAAGGCTACCTGGAGTGCATCTAAAGACAGCACAAGTGATTCCTAAATTTCTGATTCTGAGAAGAATCATTCCAATATGTGCTTTATGGCCAATACCTCAGAGGTAGTTGTTTCCCCTGTACTAAATGATTATTATTCTGGAAATAACAGTGACTCATACAATGATGAATATATGTCTAAAAATGACCTATTTGAATACTGTAATATGCTGGAAGAGACATGCAATGAACTTAAGGATAAATACAAATCATTTAAGAAACAACATGCTCTCAATACTACCGTTAAAACCGAACATACTATCGAAAAAGAGAAGAATGATCACCTTTTAAAGGAAATAACAGAACTAAAAATGTCAAATGAGAAACTTAGATAATACTTAGAGAAGTTTAAAAATGTAAAGGATACAATAACTCAAATTCTAGGAAAGCAAGTGGCACCAAAATACACTACTGGAGTAGGATACAAACCTAGACAGAGACAGCTTATTAAGAATAGATTTATTCCTAAATCTGGACAAAATACTGCTAGTTCATGTTCTGGAAATCCCAATGCGTCAACGAGTTATTCATATGGTTATAGACCAAATAAAGTTTATCTTTCAAAATATATTGATTACGTAAATTATATGAAACCCATAACAAAAATATGGGTACCTAAATCTTTGATTGCTAACATTTCTGGACCCATGAAGATCATGGTACCAAAATCATTTCCTATCTAAATATGTTTTGTAGGAATCATGCTTAAAGTTTTCTCAACAGAATGTAAGGTACTTGGAAAGTGGATGTTCAAGACATATGTCTTTAGATTATTCATATTTCAAGAGTTTAATAAATGTTGACAGAGGCCATGTCACCTTTGGTGATAATTCTAAAGGAAAAAATCATTATCCTAGGCTAGATTGGTAACTCTAATTCAGTTTTAATTTCTAATGTTTTATTTTTTGATTGACTTATGTATAACCTATTAAGTATTTCTATATTATGTGATGATAATTTTAATATGAAATTTGAAAATGATTCCTGTAATGTTTTTAATTCTGAAAATGATTTAGTATTTTCTTCTTTATGATATTAAAATTTTTATGCAGTTGATTTAAATTATTTATCTAAGAAAAATGTTACGTGTTTAAATGATTTTCATAGAAAATCATGGCTTTGGAACAGAAGATTAGGACACTGCAACATCTATTCACTTAGAAAACTATATAGGAAGAACATATTTAGAGGCATACCTAATCATGAATTCCCAAATGACAAAGTTTGTTATACCTGTCAAAAGGGAAAGAAACATAAAGTTTCTTTTAAATCAAATATATAAGTTTCAACTTCTTAGCCTCTCAAGTTGTTTGACATGGACTTGTTTGGACCATCAAGAGTTTCTAGTTAAAATGGGAAGCACTATGTCTATGTTCTAGTAGTTGATTTTTTTAGATATACATGGGTATACTTAGCTCAAAAAAGTGAATCTTGTTCTTACATTATTAAATACTCAAAATCTGCAGAAAATCTTAGTGGACTTATGATTAATAACATGAGAAGTAATCATGGATGTGAGTTTGAAAATCAAGATTTTGAATCTTATTGCTCACACAATGGATATAGTCCCAACTTTTATGCTCCTAGAACACCTCAACAGAATGGTGTGGTAGAAAGAAGGAATATAACCCTTCAAGAAGTAGCTAGAACCATGCTTAATGAGTATGACCTACCTATTTAGTTTTGGGCTGAAGCTGTGAATACAGCTCATTATATTATTAAGAGTCTTAATTAGACACGTTCAGAAGAAGACCCCATATGAGTTGTGGAATAATAGAAAACATAAATCTATTTACTTTAGAGTCATTTGTTGCAAAGTTTATATTCATAATACAAAGGATAATCTTGACAAGTTTGCTTCTATGAGTGATGAAGAAATTTTTCTTGGTTATTCTTTAATTAGAAAAGCCAATAGAGTCTTTAATAAAAGAACAAAATGTGTGGATGAATCTATTCACATCAACTTTGATGATACTGATCCACATGATCCTAAAACCTCTCTTGATAATCATGAAGAAAATTTGAGTGTTCGGGACCTTAATGATATATCTAAAGAACCTACTGTAAAAACATCTAGTTCTGGACATATTCCAGAATCTACTGCTATGGATCCCGAACCTATAGATAAAGCTGAAATTTCTAGTACTACCATAACTAGATCAACAAGGATTCTAAATAATATTTCTATGGATGTTGTCGTTGGTAATCTTGATAGAGGGACACATACAAGAACTTCTCTATGAAATCAGGTTGAACATCAATCCTTTCATTCACAGTTAGAACCTAAAAATGTCAATGATTCTATCAATGATAAATTTTGGGTAATGGTTATGCAAAAGAGTTAAATCAATTTGAAAGAAACAATGTCTTGGATTTAGTTGATAGATTTAAGGACACTTTAACAATATGCACTAAATGAGTTTTAGAAACAAAGTTGATGAGTATAAAAACATTGTTAAAAACAACACTAGGCTAGTTGCACAAGGATATAGTCAAGAGTAAGGTATAGAATATGAGGAAACCTTAGCACCTATATCCAGATTAGAATCCATTAGGATCTTACTTGCCTATGCTGCTCATCTAAATTTCATGTTATATCAGACAAATGTAAAAAGTGATTTTCTAAATGGTTTCATTGTTAAAGATGTTTTTCTTGATCAAGCACCTAGATTTACTAATCCTTATTTTCCAAATCAAGTTTTTAATCTTTCTAATGCATTATATGGTTAAAAACAAGCTCCAAGAGCTAGGTATGATAGACTTAGTAATTTTCTTATTTCAAAATGTTTTACTAAAGGGATTGCTGATCCAACTCTTTTTATTAAAAGAATTTATAAAGATGTTTTAATAGTAAAAATCTATGTTGATAATATTATTTTTTCATCCTCCATACACTCTTTATGTACTGATTTTTCAAAATGTATGCAAAATGAGTTTGAAATGAGTATAATGGGAGAACATAAATATTTTCTTGGATTTCATCTTTTCCAAAATAAAGATGGTATTATTTTCTATAAAAGTAAATATACAAAGGATCTCTTAAAACATTTTAGTTTGGATAGTATTAAGGAATGTAAAACTCATATGAGTACAGTTTCTAAATTGGATGCAGATGAAACTGGGAAACCAGTGGATCAAACCAATTACAGAGGTATGATTGGAAGATTACTTTACCTTACGGCTAGTCAACCAGATATTATGTTTAGTGCGTGTATGTGTGCAAGATTTCAAGCTAATCCAAAATAATCTCATTTACTTGTTGTTAAAAGAATATTTAATTATCATAAACATACTGTAAACTTAGGTTTGTTTTACCCAAAAGGACAACCCTTTGAGTTAATTATTTATTCAGATGCTGATTTTGCTGGTTTCAAGTTGGATAGAAAAAGCACTTCAGGAACATGTCACCTATTAGGAAAATCCTTTGTATCTTGGTGTAGTAAAAAACAGAATTCTGTAGCATTATACACTACCAAAGAAGAGTACATAGCTGCTGGTAGTTGATGTGCACAAAATATGTCGATGAAACAAACTCTTTTGTACTATGGATATGACTTTAAGCATGTGTCAATCAACTGTGACAACACTAGTGAAATAAATATCTCGAAGAACCCTGTGTCTCACTCTAGGACCAAACACATTGATGTAAGTGACCATTTCTTGAGAGATCATTACCAAAAGGGTGATATAATTCATGATTTTATAAGTATTTAACATCAATTAGCTGACATCTTCACTAAAACGTTGAGTTCAGATAGGTTAAGATACCTTAGACATGAGTTAGGTATGTTTAACCTTGATCGGTAGCTAATTTTCCCCAATGTGAAATTCTCACCGATGTAAAATTCTCACCGATGTAAAATTCTCACTGATGTGAAACCTCGCCGATGTAACCCTCACTAGTAAAAATTCTTACTGATAGACCCTTCTGATGTGCGATGTTTTAAAACTTCTATCTGCTATCAGAATCTGAATGGTTTTTACTTTATTTCATTTTGTTTATTTATTTTATGATTCCTAAATGATAAAACTAAATTCCGTGGTACTTCTAAATCCACCGAGCCTCGAACCTTAACCCTCAATCCTTAGCTCTTGAATCCTTTGAACCATAAATCCTTCGAACCAGTGATGGAAAAAACCTAACTTCCTACCATAAGAGATGAATCTATTGAGATGAAAACAAAGAAGCGGAAGTTCGGGAAAGAAGCAAGTGTTAGTGGTAGTGCTGCTAGAACTAGGGCGGGGAGACAACCAGTGAATGCTCATTTGCAAAATTGAGTTATTGTAATTGAAAAACAGCTATGTGTAGAATGGTTGCTGCCTAAAAAAACCTTAGTGCACAAAGTTCTTGAAGATCAAAAATGGGTAGAGTTTTTTCGAACAAAAATGGTCCCTACATTCCAAACATAGTGAAACAATTTTACGATTTTGTATCCTCTGAGAAATCAGGGAATGAAAATCGAGTAACCTATTTTGTGATTGGAAAAGATATGTCGTTTTCATCTGTTGAATGGGTTGAGTTCTTGAAAGTTCCACATGAAGGAGTATCTGGATATGTCTCAAGATCCATACCACCTACCAGTGAAAATTTCGACTATGAGACTACTTTCAAAGAGTTGACTGGTTATGGAATTCAAAGACAAATTGTTGTTGTATAAATGGATAGAGAGAACAGATTTCTATTCAAATTTTTTCAACATGTCTTGATACCGAGGAGAGGTGACTTTTCCAATTTGAGATATCAGGATATCTATCTCGTGCACCTCTTAAGACATTGGGTAAAGGTCAATTTGTGTAGATTTCTGATGATCCAAATGGAAGATATGACAAGGCCAAAATCAAAGACAAATTCCCTATTATTTTCTAAGTTATTCTCTATGATGATCAAAGTAAAAGGGGTTGCTGAGTCTCAAGATGAGATAGTGGTAGTGAAGAAAATTTCTGTATCACAACTACAGTTTGTAAGTACGTGAAAATCAATTGGAACCCTTGGAGAAGAGAATGGGTCAATGATGTCCAGAAGGTATATGAAAAATTCAATCTTGTAGATCATCCTTCAAGACCAATGGATGTGAGGGATCCAGGTCTGGGAAATGATGAAGAAAAGCCAGAATACAGTGATGATTCAGAAGAGGAAGAGTCCTCTGGTGATGAAGGAGGAGATCCTGACTTACCTCCTAGACCAACTCCTAATAAACTAGATAAACATAAATCAGATAAGGAAGAAGTTGCATTAGAGGCTGTTGAAGTGGCTGTGGTAGAGAATGAAGAAGATGTTCATGAAAGTGAAGCATATCTGTAAGATTATTTTAGCCTGAGTCCAGTGATTGGACAATCATTAGTACCTACTGAGGAAGAAAATTAAATTGACATACCCTTGCCTACATTGGATTACCATCCTTCTGCTGAAGTGATGGAAATGATAGCGGAAGATTCTCCTCATAATGAAAGACCTACTTAAAATGCTACTGAGAATGTAATTGAAAATGCTGTTATCCTAATCGAGGATGTACTAGTTGAGGGGGAGCATCAAACCAAGATTGGAAGTGTTACAGTGGCTGCTGAAATTGAGGATTGGGTAGAAGACCTTGGTTTTGTTGTTTGTGGTTTAGACTATCTGGATTCAGATAATGAGGCATCTCCCAATTGACCTAAGATTACTTATGATGTGGATTCTGAGTTATTTCCTGATGATGTGGTCAGAATTCGTGACCTGGATACTTTAAGGAAAAACCATTAGGATAGTTTTGTGGAATAGGTTATGAAGATGGAAGTTTCTCTGGTCTCTTCCATTCAATCGTTCATGACTGACTAAGTGGTCATTTTTGCTTCTGAAAGAGTACCCACTGCAGTGGAACCTACTGATATGATCACAAGGGCAGATCTGGAATCCGTGAAGGATGAGCTGAAATAATCTTTTAGTACCTCAATTGCTGAGATGAAGCAAAGTTTTGCTGAAGAAATGAATATGTTGGAAAGATCATTTGAACTTTCTCTTTAATGTAATTTATCAACCTTTATGGGTGAAATAGTTGAAGAAGTTAAATACTGTCAGTCTCAAGTTAATAGACTTGAAGTAGATCTTGAAGCTCTAAAAGAATCTGTTTTTTCTTTAGACTCTTACATGAGCTCAGAATCCCAAGCAGATAAGGACATAGATTATGAAAAGAGTGTTGTAAGCCAGATGGTTTCACTATTTGAAGGTTTCAAAACATCTATGAAAGATCATATTAAATATCTTGATTCCCAATTTCAAAATCTTATCGGTGGGTTGACCAAAATCTTCAAAGAGACAATATCTTTCTCTATTGGTTCTCTTGCATCTAAACCATCAGTGGATTTGAATCAGTTTAGAGCTGTGATGAAGGAGGAGCTTGGTTCCGCCTCATCAAGTAGCCTTGTGGACTCATCTGAACTGAGAAGATTTGTTCTCTCTACCAATGATTTAGCCATAGAAATAATGAAGATAGTGCAAGACTAGATGAGAGAAGCCTCTGCCTCTCAAAAAGAATTGAAATAAAATGTGGACTCCTATATCTCCAAAATTTACACAAAGACCCAAATGACCATTCATTTCATGCATCTGACTGAGAATTTGAAGCTGCCTCCTGTCAATCAAGAATTCAGAGAAAAAGTTAGCAAGCTAATGGAATGGACTCCAGAATTGGACATGTTTATGGAGAATAAGGATGACTTCATATCCTCTATGGAGAGATGAGGAGGAATCATTATGTATTTTAGAAATTTGTTACTGCCTTTTCTGCATGTTGATGCTAGGATAGTAATTTTCCCTCCTACTTTGCCTGCCTTTGCCTCTACTGCTTCTCTAATTCAGATGACTCCTACCCAAGCAATTCGAAGCCTCACACCTATGATCATACAAAGGAATACTCAACACAGGATATGCACAGTGTCAGTTACTCAGCCTCCTTTGGTCGTTTCCGGAATTCCTAAGCCTTCACCAGCATCCTCAACACCTGAATCCTCATCTAATCCCAAGGGGAAATCTCACATTGAGGATGTGGATTGATCAAGTGGCTGGACTGTTTGATAGGAATCCTATGAATTTTGTTTATTTCATTGTACCTCATCTGGAACATGAAATGAAACTATTTTTTCATCTCTTATCTCATTTTTTTTATTCCCCATCTCTTTGGTTTCCGAATTTTTGATTATCAGAAAGGGGGAGAAATATTTTACCAAGCTTTTACAATGGGGGAGAAATACTCTCTAAGTATCAAAGATGAAGACATATTCACCCAAGGGGATAGATATTAATGGACAGGGGAGAAATTTTATCTAAGGAAATGCAATCAGGCTTTACTCCTCTGATACTGTTACATTTCATCCTCTGATATCATTTTCTCTAACTCTATGATGCCACTAAAAATTAATTTTGATATCATTTTCATTCAGCTCTCTAATACCACTAAATTTTACCACTGATATCATGGTTTTCTTGTTTCTCTGATACATTTAATTCTATCTATGAAAAATTTTGTTTTATAACATACTGTTTTCTCTGAGAACATTGAGTTTAAATATATATTCTCAGATACACTTTTTTAAATAATAATATAATAAGTTGTGATTATCAAAAAGGGGGAGATTATTGACCTCACCTATTTTGATAATCCCAATTATGCTTTCATATACTTTTGTAATCTCAATCTAATGTTTTTCTATATATTAATTTTTTCAATCTGTGCTCAAGTTGATAATAATATTAAAATAATTCCTGACATAGTTTAATCTTTGTTTATCCATGTTTATATATGTTCTGAAGTAATTATAACCCTTTCAAATATGTTTTGCATAAAATAGATAAGTATTACGTCACCGGTCTGCGTTTAGCTAGAGCTACCGGTACTCAGTCTACCGATAGACTTAGTCTACCAATAGACAGAGTCCTAGATACACTAAAGTCTACTGATATGCATAAGTCTACCGGTAATCAAGTCTACTGATAGATTCTTTCTACTGCTGGAACACTACAAGCTACCAACAGAGTTACCGACAGACAAGAGCTACTGATAGACAGAAGTCTACCGATAGAGCCAGTTCACAGATAGTTACTGATACAAGTATAGTCACCGATATTTCAAGCTACCGATAGAAGTGTACTGATAGTTTAAGTCTACAGACACGTGAAAACAGCTACTAATGCAAAGAGCTACCGATGGAGCAACAACAACTGATGGATCAAGATCTATGGATAACAAGAGCTACAGATGGAACTAAAGTCACCGGTATATAAGCTACCGATGCAAGATCAAAGAGCTAGCGATGGAAGGACCTGATACACAAAGTCTACCATACACTTTTACCAACACGAGCTAATAATTGACAAACCAGTCAAACTATATACTGTCAATACTATTTATTTATTTATCTAACAGTTACATTTGATGTCTTTAATGCATTCAATGTTATTTAATGAATTTGGTTATCATGTCAGGGAACCGTACCTAGTACCCATGCAAAAATTAATCGTTCTTTTGGCTGGAGATAAAATATACCAAAAGGGAAGATAATGACCTAGCTGAGTGACCTCAAAGAAGTAGAGAAAACTAGGTGTGAATACAACAAGCATCAAGGAACTAAGAAGGAACACTGGTGAAAAAGAACAGAGCCGAATATCATTCAAGAGTGGTGAATTGTGAAAGAAGAAAAATCTATACTCCAAGAACACTGGACTTACAGAAAGATACTCATTTTCAAGGAGAACACAAGATGAATCTTGAGTGAACTACAACAAACACTTCATGCACTCAGGCGGCTAAGTTTTACCAAGAATCAAAGAAGAAAACGACACTCTGTTTTCTGAGCAGAAACCAGAGAAGGACTCAGAAGTTTTTCTGACCAACCAAATGAGTCCAGAGCTGCACTGCCAATCACTAGAAATTTTCTAAACTCTTCCTCACATATTTTAGTGATTCTATCTTTACATTTTGAGCAGTGTGTGTACCCTGTTTATTTTACACACACATTTTCTCCTAAGCTAAACTGGAGGATTCTTAAATCCTCACTCAAACTTCATAACCTTTTGTTTCCCACTGTGGATAGTGGTAGACGTTGAGTAAGACCTGAAAAGCATGTGTGTTGTTGTTTGTTTTATCCACGAAAAACTGTGGTAGAGGTCTTTGGACCTGGACTGTAGTGTACTTTTGTTTACCCCCGATCCAGGGTGTGGATCAATTTATATAAATTGTTGAGAGGACTAAGTCTCAGCTTGAGACTGAACCTCTCGGTTAACATTGTTGTGCATTTTAATTTATGTCTACATGTATACTATATATTTATTTCATATTCTGCATGTATTACTTTATAATAATAAAATAGTTTAAAGCTACTTTGATAATTAAATTAGCAAGTGTTTATACTTATTATAAACCAGTAAGTTAGTTTCAAAAGTTAATTTAATCTTCAGATTAAGTCAATGGGGATCTAATCAATCTTTGAGAAACTGATTGAACATTTACACTCTATATAAATTCACTAAAGTTTAGCATTGTTTTTAAATTGGGGGGTTTTAAGAGAAATATTTTTAACAGAAGTTTTTATTGGAACTCAATTCACCCCCTCTTGAGTATCCACTCCGACCAACACATGACATTCCCACTAGATCCATTTTCACTGTAATCTCTCTATCCACATATTAATCATAGGTGATAAGATTTTGAATTAATATTTGATACATAATGTCCAATTAAAACCCACCATGAATATATGATCCTTAATCTTGTTATTTTTTACATCCATGGGATAATGATAAACTAATTCAGAAAAAATTTAATTATACACTATCACAAAGTGACCAAACTTTTGAATAGATGTAACTCTATATACATCACCATAATTATGAATTCAAATATTACTTAAATAATAAGATTTTATTAAATCATTTATACTCCAAATAATCATATGCCTTCACCTATACCCTTGAATCCCACCACCACATGCTAGATACTTCAAGTATGAATGTGGTAAAATTTATCTCAATTAATTCTGAAGTCATAAGATGTCGATGTTTTGATCAGTCTTATCCAAACATTACATTGGATTTTGAGGTCCATTAGTCCCCTAAATGGATGTATTATTTTGGAATAGATATTCCTAAGATAAATATTTTCCCCCTCTAAATCCTCATTTCACTTCCCAATCATAATTTTCTACCAGAGGAACATCACTAACTACAATGTAAACTACCAATTCTATATCCTAAACTAGGGTTCTAATAAAATAGAAGGTTCCTTAATTGGTAATAATTTATATATTTCTCCAAGGAAACAACGAGATGTCCACTGGGGGGAATGGTATTATATCAAACGAATAAATTTAACCATCTTACTAGAAATAAATAATTATATGAATCAAGAGAATATATAAATCAAAATAAGATAATGTAAAAACTCAACATGAGAGACATTCCTAAAAAATGTCCCTATAGGACATAATTATCATTATAATTATAGTATTATTGGTACATTCTTATTACATAAACAAAACATTCCAAAAATCCTATATCATGTGTACCAAACATCCCATGATATAGAAACCTGAGCATAAACCACCATTGATACAAATTTTTCATGATGAAACCTGTATGACCCATCATGAGAGGTAATGAATTGGTTTGAAACAACACCCCAAACGAATTCTTGTTTTATATAGCCTAATTTAAAGAACATGTGCATCAAAAACAACCATTGGGAATGAATTTTCAAAACTAGATAGAATAACCATCATGGAATATTTAAATCCCAATGAAATATTAGTATATTGCATAAACAATTCAAACATAATTAATGATAAAACTAAGTAAATACTTTCCAAAATCCAAATATATTATCCAGTAACAAAAAAAAAGCCTTATAAGTGACAAAAACTATCTCCAGGTTAAGGGTGGGAAATGCCCCCACTATATCACTGCATTTTACCCAATCTTTTCTAATCAAGAAACACACTTCCTTATTATGACAATTATCACATTACTGAATAAAAAAACAAGGTCAAAACACACCGGATGAAATATTTAAATTGTGAGTAAAACATACCCTGTAGGATCCCCCAAGTGCTCCATAAGAAATATCTATGAAATAATCAAAATATTAACTATTTTAATGAAAATATGTAATGATATAAAATTTTCACAATTTAATAGAAAACAGGGATATTCAAAATTTTCAAATGTTTAATACATATTATAAAATAGTAAAAACACATATAAAATCATGCATCTAAAAAAATATTTATCTATTAAAAAACGATTATTACCTCTATGATAACATATGACTAGGATTACTAGGATTCATATACTATTATTAATCGTAACTATTAAAAACTAAATATATCGTGAAATGAATGACCAAAATTGCATTGTAACAACCCTATGGGTATTTCCCAACTATTATATCATGTAAACCAATCCCCAACATAACAGAAAACGATAATTAGAATACATAGATGTGTAATTCCACCTAATAATAAATGAAATAAGTCCTTGAATACCCACCACCCCAAATAAGTTCTTCAGTATCCTTTGTGTTGAACATTTAATGTCTTTTGAAAATATAATATCAAATTTTAATAATCATTCAAAATGCATATTTTACACTAATACCATGATTTTAAATAATATTATATAAACAATCAATTATTATTTGAAATTGACTATTTATTATCATATAAAATGGGGGAAAACTTCTTATATAAAAAAACACCATTCACACATTATAATAAATTAGATATTAGGAAACTATCAATTAAAAAATCAGGTTTAGAAATGACAGAGTACGAATAGATCATAAAATAAAATGATTACATGAATCCAACCAAATTAAACACTTATTACTCCAAAAATTCAACAATATCATCATATCAATGGAAGGATACGGATATAGAGAATGGGAGATAGTTATAAAACATTAATTCTCCCTCTTGAATCTCTAGTTCATTAATTTATATATGAAAGGAAATGATAGAAAACACTAACATAATTTTTCCTAAAGGACACCAAATATTATTTTAAGATACAATAAATATACTATAATTAGATTATATATCATTAAGAAACGCATTTATTTCAAGTCCAAACCATTATATAAATCCTACATAACCCTGATATAAGATTATATTCAATAAAAAAGAGCGAATCTATATGAAAAACGAAGAATACTAGTGAAAATAGATTGGTGTTTTAAAAAATAGATCCTAACCCAATATATCCATTGGAATTGATCATCATATGGAATGGAATATCCAAAATATCCGTGTTAAGTTTTTTAGGTTTCCATAATATTCATTGATAAGAAATATGTGTTGGATCATAAGGTGTATCTATTCATAAAATAAAAATATAGATCAATTAATTAACATATCATGGTTTCACTGGATGTTATGGAAAACCATGTTCCATCCCATGATCAATTTCTAGGGTACTAGAGAAGATGCATTGTTTGGGATCAATGTTTGAAACACAATTCACACACCATGAAAAGTCCATCCACCCAATACTACATGGTATGTGGAAAATTAATTCTCAATCGATCAAACAATGTTCCCCCCTCTTAAACTCTAAAATATTTTTATAGTTTCTTTGGTTTATTCAAATGGTTCTCAATAATAATTAATTTTCCCAAAAAAACTCTAAAACCAATGTATTACCCAAAATTACCTAATATAAGGTCAAAAGAAGATATTGTCAAAATAGGATATCTATACCTAAATGTGATGTCAAGATGTCACAATATTACTATATTATGTAATCATTGTGTTAAATGTTGATAGAGAAATTCATCAATGTATTTTTTTTACATTATGTTTTGTTATTTATTGATTAAAATTTATAATTTATTGTTATAAAATTTTAGATACATGATAATCCTTTGCATGAATTTGGGATATGCTGTACTAGTTTTATATTGATTAGGGTTCTTCCAGTTGTTATTTTTTAGTATATAAAATCCCTTTGAATAACATATTTAATAAAATTTATTCTACTGTTTAGGGGAGATTTGATATTAATTTTAAAAAAATGTTAAAATTATTCCATAGAATGTGATTTCTATTATTAAATTGGAACATTTTTTCCCTAAAGGGAATTCAATAATGTATTTTTTACAAATTTCTAGAAAAATAGATGCATAATCGGAATATGTATTTTTTCACAATGGATGATGTTATATTGTAAATAAACTATGTATATTAGTGTGAGGATATTATAGACACTAATGTCAATTATAATAATAAATTTTTCAGAGCACATCTATTTGGAATTTTTTTTATTGATCATAGAATAGAATGTTTTCATTTTATTGAGAATATGATGTCAGATCATGTCATATATTATATTATATTTTAATTATTAATGAATATGTGGTAGTTATTTAATAGAATCATCATGTCATGTCAGTGTAACAATAATGAAGTAGAAGGGTGGATATTATTTTTTATATACAATGAATTCAAATAATGGGTGAGAATATCAATTCTAATGGAATAATGGTTTTTAAAAGATAAAAGGAATATTTTCATATGTAGGGAAATTCTTTCACAAATGGTAATTTTTTTTGTTAGTAAAATTCATTGATTTATAATGATATGGAAGAAGCCAAGATCCATGGAACCTCATCTATATCCATGGAATGAATTTCTCCTCCACTGTTTTATTTTTCAAGGGCCACAATAAAAAATTCATACCGATCATTCCATTGGGAAAATTCAATTAGTCTTTCTAGATGAGTGAGTATTACTATAGAACTAGTATTTCACCGCACACTAGGCCATTCATTGAGGAATAGTTTGCCTCTTATCTCCCTAAATATGAGATTTATCATGTTTTATTTTATTGAAACCATTGTCTATAAATATTCAAAATGACCTCATTGATGGATCCTTGATATTGTTCCCAGATCAAACTAGGATATCGCCTATATGTATTTAAATAATAGTAGCATAGATTATATAAAATGAATAATTATGGGATGTGAGTCCCCTAAAGGGGGACCATGTGGTGAGAGACCTATACTGTGATATCTAAGTGAGTAGGGCCCTTTAGTGGGGGTCCATATAATATAATGGAATGTGTACGATGAAGGGTTGAGTAGAAATTCAAATTATTAAGAGCATGGATCCTTTTAAAATGTAATTATTTACATAACATAAAGTTGTAGTTTTCAAATAAATAATGAGACTATCAATGAATGCATCATTTTTCATCACCAAATCAGAATAGGATTTACCATTCTCTTATTTGAATAATTAGTCAATCTCTTCATTATCAAGAATATAGTACATCGATATCCTTTTTTGGTTTTTCCCATACGGTTCCCTTGGTGATACCGAAGAGTTAGAGTTTTAAAAGTGGATGCACATCTAATGTAATTATTGAAAGGGGAGAGTATATAGTGATAATTTATTATTGATATATTTGTTGATTTCAATTAGTGTCTATCTTGACCATTATATGATGTAATGTTAGTGGCAAAATCATCTTGACTTTGAGGCCTTTTAGTGTTGATATTATTTGGGTACATGAAGCCAAATAACATTGAGTATTAACAGTCCAATATTTCTATGTACAATCTTAACTACTGGAGGATGTGAATATATATTGCGATTAGATGTGGTTTTTAAAAATTTTTGTCCTACCACTCAATGTTATGAGAATCATAAAATTCTTCATTGATGGATGATAAATTGTGAATAAATAAAAATTAATGTGTTGAGTGAGACTCACATTTCATAGCAATGATGTCTGGAGTATCATGATTATGATAGTTCAGAAGATATATGGTTTGTTACTTTTATTTGTTTTTATAGAGAATATTGATGAATTGGTGACTTATTTTTTAGGATTCCATTTATAGACATGGTTTTGAAAGGTCGGTTTTCATATCAAGTTCATTTGGACAACATAATTTGTTTGTAATGGAGACCATGTTCTTATTAGCTCAATCATGGGAGAAATTTTTATTATTAGTCTCTCTCCAGGTTGTATTGTCCATATATTTTATGAAATATATTCTTTAATTTTAATTTTTATACCTTGACATCATGCATTACTTGAAATAAATTGTTTAAATTACTATACACACAAAATGATATTTATGTTTCATTACACACAACATCGAGTTCCTTTGATGACATATGTTACACACAATCCTGCGTCATACAAGAATCAAATATACCATTAATATTATCAAAATATTTATCACATAGCCATTGGAATGATGAGAATTAATGAGAAAAAATATGACATAATATTTTTCACTTGTTCCTAAAATGTTTCATTGGTTAACAACTAATTAGAAGTTTAAAATAAAGACAAATTGAAAATAATGATATTATATTTATTAAAAAATATTAAATTGAATAAATTTCATTTTTAATGATATTAATGAATTTAATATGTTTAATATTTAATCAAATGATTGTAAGTTTATACAAAAATCCAGATAGGATAATGATATGAATAAATCCAATATTAATAATATAATCGTTATATTTTTAAAAGGTTTTTTTATATCTTTTTAATTGAATGCTTGTTTTAAATCTAAATTTTAGAAAAAATATAATTTTTATTTTAACTAATAAATATAATTTCTGAAATCATAATATCTATATTTAATTTTGGTTAGTTTTTCGTATTTTTATTGGAGGATTTTTGATTCGATGAATACTAAAAAACACATTATTTTAATGGAAAATTTAATTTCATCTAAACAATTAATAAGGATAAATTCTATTTTTATGAATTTTTATTTTATAATTAGATAAATTTTATGTCATTTTATACAATATAGTTCATTTTTAATCACTTTTATAATGATTTTTTATATAAATCCTTAGTACATGTTTGAACATTTTCAGTTTCAAAACCCACTTCGTCATCCCATCTCCAGGCTTAATATTAAATTAAATTTTTACACCTATGTTATTATAACATGGAAAAATGGATTTAACATGTCATGTTATAATTATTTATAATTTTTAATAGTTTAAACTATGTATCTGACCAAAAAATATCATATAAATAAATTATAATTTGTAATAGTGGTTAACCTAAAAAAATATTTTACATAGTGGTTAAGAATTATTTTAATGGGATAAATGACCTAGAAATGATTCAAATAACCATGTTATGGTCATATTTAGACAATATTACCACATTTCTATAATTTTATTTATTATTGGTGTAAGAAACTAGTTCTTACATTTATGTACAAATATTTTTTTTTAGATTTTATTTGAGACAAAAGAGGAAATTGGGTTGGGTAATAGATACAAAACTATTACATGACTTGTATAGGGGTTACACGTTAGGTAATACAAGTACATGTCATGTGTGGATGTCATCATGGCCTTTTTATGATGTGTATGGAATATCACTAGAAGATGTTAAAAACGTCATATACACCTCGTGTATTCTCAAGTACACAATGTATACCTTCATTTTTTTGTTAAAATTGCTAGTAGAATTGTCTTCTTCACATGGATAGAACACTTCGTGGGTTTATCTTGAACAGAAACACCAAACTGTGTTTTGACTCTTGATTTTTCATATGAACTCCAATTCAAACGCCCTCAATGGAATTGGAATCCCTTCGGCGAGTTCTCAATTCCTCTTTGTCCATTCATCATGATTTCTTCTATAAACCTAGTTATCAAGTGTTGAATGTGTAAACTCTTTTTGAAGATCTACTCTATTATAGGTTTAATTAGAGTTCAACCTTAGATGAGGTGAGTCATGCATGTACAAGTTATGTGGTCATGTTCCTTTAAATTATTTTCATGATGATTATATGTTTCGAAGTGTAGTGCATCCATTTTTTGGTTGCAGACTTGAATGAAATTTTCTTATTATCTAGTATGGTAGTTTTTTAAGTAACTGATTATGTGTTTGGAAGAATGTTTGGGGTTTTTTACCTTGACTAAGGGCCACTTAATTGGTGTGTTTTTTCTAGGAGGACTATTTTGGGACATTTTTCCTTGGATTCCTATGAGGAATTATTTTTCATCCCTTCTTGTGTTTAAAATGAAATTGGTTAGATGAATTATTTTACAAATTGAAATAATTAATGGTTGATCCATTTGATAGTTTAAATTAAATAATGAAATTGTTATATGATATATTCCCATATGAGATTATAAATGTTAAACCATGTAATAGTTTAATTTATATGTGATTATTGTTATGAGAATTGATCTTGTTTTAGTAATTTATTGGAAAATCCTAATGAATTTGGTCCTTTCTTGAGATTGTACAGGATTCTTTTGGTTTTGATATTTGCATGCCTAAGGAAACATTTAATTCAATGATAAATGATAAAAGTGTAAATACGAATGGGTGAAGCATGGATTCAGATTAAAATGACAAGAATGGGTTCATGTGACTATTATAACTTATACCTCAAGTGACCCATGGATCCATTGAGGGATGAAATGGATGGAATAAATGGGGATTAAATGTTTACACTCTGACCAAACCACAAATGTATTGGGTGGGTTCATGGTTTGTTTTTTTAAATACCATATTCATGGAATGGGGGATACCATGGACTGGTTCTATTGGAAATGAATATATGTCTTGGGAGATACATTGGTATTATTTATAGGATACATGGATGGTCTAGTTGTTATATACTCACACTACACCAAGAGTGAGACCAGATTCCTAAGAGGATCGTACGGGTCGGTTTTTAAGATGTAGGTGGGTTTTTACTAGAAGTAATACTTGATTTGTAAATTAGGAATGTCAATGTTAGACTCAGATTATTAATTGAATCTTTAAATTAAACTAATTATGATGTATCTTCCAAGCCAAAGCACAAACTTGGATTTGATCTCGTCTTAGACATATTTAGATGGTCTGTAGAGACATATGTCATGCTAAAATTTATACGAGGATAATTCGGCAATGGATAGATCCTGATTTATATATAATTCAATGTAATTATATTGTTTATGAACATTTAATTAATGTAAATGGAAACTCGTGCTTGCAGAATTGTTCACTTTTGAGTACTTTCTTGGATACTACATTCCTTATTGTACCCTAAATGTTATATATATTCAATGATAGATTGGAATAGAGTGTGGGTGGTTTCCTACTGGTATTTAGTCTCAAAATATGTTTGGGTCTTTATTTTGGGCCCAAAGAGATTATATTATTGTTGGTGTCGATGAGGGAAATCACTCGTCTGCATGTTCTTGAATTTCTACTAAAGAGCAGAAATGCATGTGTCCATGTGGAGGATTGCCATTATTCTTATTTTATTTTTCCTATTATTTTACTTTTGGTACTTTTATAGTTTATTACAATAGTGTTACATGTTTTTGGTTTTTTTCCTAGAATATGCGACAAAAACACTCATCCTTTATATGGTATAACATATAATAGTTATATTGTCAATCTTCTATTTTTCACTTCTATTGCCTAGAATTACTTCTTCTAATATTCTATTGGTATTATTTGAAATGTGTTACACTATGAAAATGAGGGCGTAATTTCCTCACTATAACCCCTATGCCCTCACTGCTAGTCAGAATCCTCTGGGTTTTGGGGAAATTCACATGAGGCCATGTGGCCAACTCTGTACAAATAACCATTGGGTAGCACCAAGATCCCGAACGTTACAAATTGGTATTAGATGAGTCTTTCCTTGTTTTATTATATTATGAAAACAATATATTTGTATAGGAAGGTAATGGATTTTGGAAATAAACTGTGCCCTGGAGTAGCTACTATGAATATAGGAAAAGGCCAAACTACCTTAATTAAATTGTAAATTTTAGATTTTGATCAATTGAGGTTGATTTCATTTCACAATTTTGTGAAACAATTTTATTGTTTTTTTATTACTGATATTAATTTGGTACTATTATTTTCAATATAATGTGATGTGTGTACTTAATCTCACACATCGCATATTCACTTTGTATAAATCAGATGCCATGCATTTTACCTTCCTATTTAGCGAGAATTACTGATTAAAGGTTTTTGTGATAGATGATGAGCTAGATATGCTTGTTTATGTGATATGTATCATGATATATATTCCCACTATTGTGATAGGATTATTGGTTCATGTTATGGTTCTAATCGTATGGACACAAAACGTTAGTCCTCAAGGTGTATAGGCCCTCTTAGATTGGATTTTTTGGATAATGTTTGGGCCTTAAATTAAATTATTTTATCATATGTTGCAGGTGGATTCCATGAATTGGTGGGGAGTCTGGGTCCCAATGGATCATAATTAGGCATACCTTTCATTTACCATTAAAAAACAGGGGTTCTGGGGATGTTACTGGGACATTCTATTCGGAAACCCAAAAGACATGGTGTGTGTTTCTATGTAGACACACCATGTGTTCATCTATTCAAGAATGAACAAATTTATTACGTACATGCTATATACTATGTGTACATGTCTTGAGGTAAATGACAATGTATCTAATCATCAGTGAGATAACACAAAATGTTGGTTTTTGACATGTACCTAATTGTGTACATTAGGTAAATAGTGTGTAGTTTTACATAGCTAATCCCCATGTTGGTATCATGCCATGTAAACAAACATATCTTGATGATGTAAATTTCCATGCGCATTAAGGGACACAGGCATGTACCCAATGTTGGGGAAAAACTCTTTACTATCCTTACATTCTATGCAACTGGGGTGTTTACATGACCAGGCCGATAGATGTATAGGACTTTGTAAGATCCTGATGTTACACACCATGTATGGTGTCTACAAACCGTGTACTATTATTCTAGTAATTTTTTTGAGGTTTTTCTTATTCTATATAGTTTTTATGATATTGAACTATGATCCTTGATAATGAAGTTGAAATAAAAATGTGCTTGGTCTTGTATAGACATGAAACCATAGAGACCTCTGGTTAAATGCCAGGAGAGTGATTATGACAACAAGCCGGAGGAGGTAGGCCATGGGATACTAGAGGATCTTCTAGTTGTGCCAGTTGCGGAACCTGCAGTTATATCAGACACATGTAATTATGCATGGTTTTTTGAAGGATTTATGTAGTTCATGCAAACATTTTAGTGAACTACACCCCTAACTCATCTATGGAAGAGATGAAATGTGTCTTCCAGTAGTAGCATCTGACAATGTTTTCAAGGGATAGAGGACCACAAGCTAAAAAGTCATTGATGGAGTCCATTATTTTGATCATCATGTACATAGAGACACCTCCTGGGAAGATGGTAATGTTTCTGATTTCTATGATACATGATTTTCCAAGAGATGAAGGGATATTATCACTCTATCGGAGTGTCATCAGAATATGTAACATGGAGATTTTTAGAGATACCTTTATGATTAATATTTTCCCCATACGATGAGGGATGAACGAGCATAGTAGTTAATTCATATGGAGAACTGAACACTTTTCATTATGGACTATTCTTCTTGGATTATTGATCTCTTGAGATTACTGCCTTTTATAATGGGTGACCACATCGTGAAGGTTGTGATCTTTTAAGATAGTCATAGGTATGATATCTGATATCCTGTAAATGTATTCAAGTAGACTGGTTTATCCTTTTTAGTAAAGCATGTACTAATTACCATGTATAATATAAGGGAATATAGTGGTGTAATCCACATCCGTTTGGAACTGAGATCTGTTACTGTCTTGACCAGTAGTCAGAAGCTTTGTCAGGAGAACTCTTACGGTGAATGTATCAGTCAGAATGTATCATAAAGTAGCCAAGTCATGTGAAATTAATGTGGAAGGTCGGGAAATACATGTCCACATTGTATGCAGAACCCAGTTGAGTGTCGATATTGTAGAAATATGGGCCATCTTAAATGATTATTCAGAACGTTACCACCAGTGGCTAGTGATAGTGGGTATGTACTGACTCGATGTTTAGGAACATGGTCAGCTGCTTCTCAAGTGTCAGTGAACATGAATGCAATGGGATTTTTATCAAATAAGGCGGTGGTTGGGGTTGTGGTAGCCTGACCTTGAAATCACAAAGATAGGTGGGTGGATCAATTCAGGGTATCCAAGAAGTTTCACAAGGATGTGATATAGTTCAGACATATATAGTGTAACAAAACCAGCTATAGAAGGATCCCATGCCTTCTACTTTCAAAATAACTATACATGTGACCCCCATATTAGCATCTTCACTTCTTAATATTGGAACTTCACATAGTTTAATATATGAGTCCAATGCGGAGAACCCATGGATATGTGATTTTTCTTGTAATGTTGTTATTATGCAAGAGAATTTGTTAGGGATTAGAATGGCATTTGTGCATAAATGCAAGAAGTTCCTTCTTGAGGTTGGTGGGTGTCACATTTTGTTGAACCTATATGTTATCTATATGACATGCTTTGATGTCCTTATCAGAATGGATTGGTTGGTTTTCTTCTATTTTTTTGGATTTCGGTCATCATACGGTTAGTTTCATGTCAGAATAGGGAGGATAGTTTGGATACAAAGGTGAATGGGATGTCTAGAAGAGACGAGATGGGCCTGAGCATTGTGGGTTGGGTGGAATGACACCAAATATTACTGGTTTATATCTAGATGACCATAGAACTTGTCAAATGGATTTCCCCCAGTGGTCGATGGTTTCAGGGACATCTTCCCAAATGACTTTTCAAGTTCACCTCCAATGAATGAGGTAGTGTTATCTATCGATCTAGTGATTGGATCTGTTCCAATATCCATTCCTCATTATAGGATTTTTATAACAGATTTACAAGATCTCATGGGGAGACTAATGGATTTAGGGGAAAATGGTGTCATCTAACCCAGTTCTTCTCTATGGGGTTCGTTGGTCATTTTTGCAGAAAAAGGTAGTCGATACCCTCAGAATATGTATGGAGTATCATAAATTGAACCATATGATTGATAAGAAACAATATGTTCTATCAAGAATATATGATCTACTCGATCATCTTTGAGAATCTCAGGTATTCCCTAAGATCCTTATGAGATTTGGTTATCATCAATTACATGTTAGATCATTAGACATACCACACACAAACATTCAGAGCATATATGGTATGTATGAGAATTTATTTATGTCGTTCAGTCTTACGAACACACAGGCTGTCGTCATGGAATTGAAGAATTGTGTGTTCTAGCCTTTTCTTGATTCATTTTTTTGTGGTTTTCATGGAAGATATATTATTTTATTCTTATAAGAAACGTGACCATCCCACAAATATTGAGATAATTTTGAGTACCCTAAGATAGAATCAGATATATTCTTATCTCCCAATGTGCCACTTATGGATGGATGATATTTGCATCCAGGGACACATCATATCGAATACAAGATTATTATTGGACCCCTAAAAGCTGACAGTAGTAGTTTCCAAGAAGAATCCCAATAATGACAATGAGGGGTAGAGTTTTATTGGGATGGGTGTTTACTACATGTGCTTATTACAGGACTTCTCACATTTAGAATTGTGGTTGAAGGGATTGATCAAAAACAGTGTGAAGTATGTTTGGTTAGATTCCTGTGAGATGTCCTTTTATTAGTTTAATGGGAGTCTGACTCCATTTCCAATACTGAATATTTGGGATCTAGGTAGGAGTTACACTATGTAATGTGACACATCAGGTATCATTCTAGGTAAAGTTCTAATGAATAGTGATCGACTCATTACGTACATGTCCGTGCAGTTGAGGAAACATTAGAGAAATTACATGACAAATGATATCGAGCTATCTGTGGTTGTTCTTGAATTACATTATTTGAGACATTACTTAATGGGAGAGTGTTGTGTGGTGTAAACAGACCATAAAATCCACATGTACATATTTATACAACAACATTTGAATCAAATGAAGCAAGGGTGGGTGGAATACCATCATATTTTTGACATAGATCATGACTACATGATTTTTATATGAAATAAAGTGGTTATTTCAATGAGAAAGTGAACATAGAAATAGGTTGTGCATTATGACAGCAGAAAATGGAAACTTATGGAATTGTTCACTGAGATGTACATGGAGGTCCAAGACAGTCAAGGGATGAGTTTTATTTCATCATTAGCTACTACCACCACCCTACTGAACAGAGTAAGGATGAGGTAGCTATATGTCTATTCAGTCCTAGTTCTATAAGAGTGTGTGTTAGGTGAGGACCCTCCTCTATGTTGGTCCATAAGTGATGATGAGGTTATATGTTTACAAGGTCACATTTGGGTTTCAACACACATGCATGAAGAGATGATTTGTGATTTTCATGCCACTATATGGGTAGTGTATCCTGGTCTCACCAAGATGTATCAGAATTTACATCATTGTTACTAGAGGTTATGTATTAAAAGGGATAGAGCTGGTTTTTTTCATTAGCTGCTCCACATTTCATCTGGTGATGGAAGAAGTTCCACAACTAGAAAAAGTTTGATAGTAGATACCCATTCGTGAGTGTAAATGAATGATTTCTTGATAGATTTTTTGATGGTGTTACTTTGGACATCCTGAGGTAATGATTTCATATGGTTTGTTGTTGATATGCTCAAAAGAGGATGTAAATTTACTACTGATTAAGAAAACATTTAGTGTTATGTAACATGGGAGGTTATTTGATTGTGAGATTGTATTACAGAACTGGGTCCCACATTTTATCATTTCAGATAGGGATTCCTGGATTAAATCTAGTTTTTGGAATGTTTTACAGAGGTTTTTTGGTGCACAGTTGTTTCTAAACACATCATACCACCCCCATATAGAGGACCAGTTAGAGTTTAGGATTCAGGTTCTCGGGGACATGCTTCGATCATGTTTCCAACACTTAGAGGTTTATTGGAAAAAACACATTCCCATATATGAATTATTCTATAAAAATATCATTCACGATACTATTTAGATGGTTCCATATGAGGCTTTTTATAGTAGGCCACATCGATCGTCGTTGTATTGGATAGAGGTAGGAGAGGAAGCTATGTAGGGACCTTATCATGTCCATGAAACCAATGAGCAGGTGTAGTAGATTCTGAATAGGATGGATACAATATAGTCTTATCATAAATATTATGCAGATCACCATAGATGACTCTTGGAGTGTGAGGTTGGGGATCATCATTTCTTATCTGTTTCAGCGAGGTTGGGATATAAGAGGATCTGGAGGGAGGGTGAGATTTCACTAATATTCAATGAGTTGTTTTATATTTTGGGGAGAGTCAGGTCAGTTACTTATTAGTTTTAGTTACCTCATTGGTATTGGGCTATGCACGACGTCTTCCCTATTTCTATATTACAACGTTACTTATAAGAACCACCTCTTGATTTTCGTCTCATGTATGTTGGGTTGTTGTTAAATGAATCTACTAAGTATAATCCTATAAGAATTATGGATCACTTCTTGAAGGTTCCCTTTGGATTGTTGGTTCTTTTAGTATGAGTGATATGGTTTCACAACCATATAGTGGATGACATAAAGGAGGGGGAGGCCGATGTATGATCATGGAGGTTGTAGTTGTTCTCAAATATATTTCGACCATAATTGGAAGGGATATTCGGGGACTAATTTCTTTAAGGGGGTGTTTGTAATAACTCGGTTCATCATTTGAAGTATGAATATTTTCTTTTTGGTTTTTATTTTTGAAAAGGTGGGAAAAGGGCCATGTACTGGCTTAATATCTATTAGATGATGTGACTAGGGGATACACCCCATGTAAATATAATCATGCCATGTATGGATGATAGAATCGACTTTTTATGAAGTGTGAGGCATGTAAGTAGAATAATTGCAAAACATCCATACACAAGGCTAGTATTCTCATGTACATGTTGTGTATTTTTTTTAAAAATGAACAATAGCTTCATGTTCATTACATACACAGTACCCTCACCTGGGTTTTCTTGAACATCAACGTTGGTGGAGTTTTGACTCCCGATTTGTCGTCTGAAATTTGATGCCATCACCGTCGGATGCCTTGGAATCCCATTGATGAGATCTCAATTCCACTTGATCTTCTATTCATTATTTATCCTATTTATATATTTATCAAGTGTTTATCGGTTATGATCATTCTATAGATCTAGTCTGTTCTAAGATGAATTAGAGGATGAAGCTGGTTGAGGAGAGTTGTGCGAGTACATGGTAGGTGGTATTATGCCTTTTTCTAATTTGAAATTTATTTTTATGTGTTGGAGTGTCGTGTAGCCTATTTAGGGGTGTCACATTATATTCATTTTTATTATTATAATTTCTAATTATTATTTAGTTATATGATTATGTTCATGGAAGCATGTTTAGGGTAGTTCACCTTGATTAAGGGCCACCCCATGGGTGTGTTTACCTTGGATGATTGTATATGGATCATTGGACTAGGAGTCCTATGATGAATACCTTTTACCCATCATAGGAAATTTAAAACGAAATTAGATAGATGAATTGTTTTTCTACATGAAATAATTAATGGTTAAGCCTCGTGATAGATTAAATTTCACAATAGGAATGTTATATGATATGTTCCCACATGAGATGTCACATGTTAAACCATTTAATAGTTTAATTTATATGTGATTATTATTATGAGAATTGATTCAATGTGAATAATTGAAAGTCCAAGCCATGTGTGGTTGGTCCTTCCTTCAGATTGTGTTTGATGCTTTTGGTTTTGACCTTTCCATGCCAAATTAAATTTTTAATTAAATCTTAAATGTTAAAATGGTAAATAGAAGTTGGTGAATCATGGATTCAGATTTTAGTTCAATGAATGGGTTTATGTGACTATTTTACGTTATACCTTGGGTGAAAATGGATCTATTGATGGATTCCATGGATATACTAAATGGGTTTTTTTATGTTTAATAATTGAGCTAACCAGAAATATAGAAGATGAGTTCATGGGATCGTTATTTAAAGGATGAACGATTCTGGGAATGATTGATACCATGGATGGGTTCTATTGGAAATGTTTATATTTCTTCAGAGATACTTGGGTCTTATTTATAATATCCATGGTCATCCATGTTGACATATACTCACACCCTATCTAGAGTGAGACTAGGTTCCTGAGAGGATTGTATGGTTAGGATCGTCAACTATAAGTGGTTTTGTAGAAATAATTATACATGGATTCCACCATTTGAATTTCAATAATTATCATAGACTATAAATGCAACATTGATATGAAATGACCTATGATGAATTTTCCCCGATAACGAACAAGATGGGATTTTGTATTCTATTATACATGTTTAGATTGAATGCTGAGATGTCTATTATTCTCACTATTATATGGGGATCATCCATCCTAAGAAGGATATTGATCATTATATAATTCAATTTGATTTAATTGATAAATAATATTTAATAAATATAAATGTAAACTAGTGCTTGTAGGAATATTAACTTTTTAGTACTTTATAGCTTACTTCTTTCATTATTTTACACTTTCTATTATATATATTCACTATCATTTTGGAACATACCATGGGTGGTTTCTTATTATGACTTGGTCTCACATCCTATTTGGTTCATGGTTTTTAGACCAAATTGATTAAATTGTTGCAAGTGTCGATAAAGGAATGCTCCCTTCTATATGTAATTGATTTTCTTCTTAGGTGTTGGAAAAAATTTGGCCAAGTCAGGGCTTGCAAAGATTTTGTGTTTCTTTCGTATATTTTGTACTTTTGGTACTTGTATTATCTATTACTACAGTGTGACCTATTTTGGTTGTTTTCCTATAATATGTGACATACAACATCATCCTTTGTATTCAATGACATCCAGTTGTTTAATTTTCAATCTTCCTCTATTTACTTATATATTTTGGTATTACTGCTTCCGCTATTTTATTTTTATTGTTTTCCACTATGTAACACTCTGCCAAAGAGATCATGGTTTCCCCACTATCACACCAATGCCTTCGTTGCTTGTCAGAAACCACTGGCATTTGGGGAAATTCACTTGAGGTCATGTGGCCAACTAGATATGGAGCACCATGGAGTGCCACTTGGATTTGGGACATTATAATTGGGGGAAATTGTTTTCTGGGATAACTCCCAATATTGTTTACCTTTTTATGTGTATAAGTAATCCACTCATACACCAAAATAAAAAATAATTCACCCTCCCAAATTCATCACAGTTTTATAGCCCTATTGATCATCCAAATCATGCCTTTTTATGCTCCATGATTCTCTTAACTCAACATAAATGACTCACTTTGGTCATAAAAAAGCCATGTTAGGCCTTTCGTAAAAACTAATAGGTGTTACCCAAAAAAATACGTAACATTATTCAAAATGAACCTTTTTAATTTTATTCTCTACTCATTTAGTTCAAATTATAAAATTTATATATAATAAACTCATTAACCATAATATACTAATATTTTTTTAATGTTTCTACCTATACCTACACACACATTCATCTAATGGGTATTGAAATCACTATTCAAGTGTACAACATACCATCTCCTCCCAAAATGAGGATATTATTATTTCACTTTGTCACCTCTATTATTGGGAATAATGATAGACATATGGTCTTTATAGGATATATACTATGTTCATGATGTAGTTATACACTTTATATTTTTATATAAAACATTGAATCATTCTTTTCAGTTTTTGGAATATGAAAACATCATTGGTGGATGATTGGACTATTGCCTCGTCAAAGCAGTCTGATGTGTTCACAATTTACATGGACTATTTTAAAAATGATTTTATTAGTCATATGTTGTATAAATGACATATATATGATATTAATGAAATAATTACATTTTTAACTATAATATATCATTTTATTTATTTCCCTTTTCAGATAGAAGAAACATGATTACATCATTCATGGTCATGTGGACAACTATATCCTTAAAGAAATGTAAATCCTTTTACATAAAAATAATTCTAAATATAATTCTATATTAATAAATAATATGCTATTAAAGTTATAATTATAATTATATAGAGTTAAATTCGACTTTATTTCTTTCTATAATATTCATTGATGAATGGGAATGTTACACATGTGTAAATATGACCTACCATCTCCATGATTGTAACGTTGGCACAATTTTCATAACTGTAATTCATGATTGGTTTTAAAAATATAATTTATATCCAAATATGAAAGTTATTTCATGATTATTTATTTTTATTTGTTTTAAATAATTACCCCTTTGACCATAGTTTTCCCACCAATGTTGATTTTGACACATAATCCCAATATGGTCAAAACACAATATGTAAACATAGTTAATTAATTAGTTGTTTCAAAAATTGAATTAAGTGAAATAAAATTAGTTATAATCCTGAAAATTCTTATTAAGAATCTCAATAAATAGAATAATAGTATTATTCAATAATATAAAGATACATGTGACAAGTAAGACTCAAGGTACAAGAGTTCATCATAATCTACCTACATTGAGACATTTCTTGATTTTAAACACCTTTATTCATTTATAAAGTTATATACAACACCTTTTAAATGTTAAATCATGAATTTCTCTATTATCATGATATATATTTTATTTTTAAATTTTATTCATTAATAGTTTTTATGATTCATGTGTCTCTCATGTGTAAAGGGACTCCATCTCGGTTTTCTTTTTTTAGAATCTCTTGATGTTACGAACCATTATTATTTTATAAGGTGAATATACATCCCTGTTTAGATGTTATATCAGGAATTTTCTATATTTTAAAAATATTTATGGATTTCATAATGTTATAATTTAATGATATATTGATTCAATGTTTTTATTTAGTATGGGAAACATTGATAAAAAATATATTTATAATTTTTTTACTCAAAATTAATTTTCATTATATTATTTTACATATTAATTTATACATAAGAATTATTAATGAAATATTACATTTATTTTGAATTTAATTCATAGGTTTTCAAAAATGAATCATTATATGTGTTTTATATTGATCAATTTAACAAATTACAAAAGGAATAATCTATTATTAATGAACATATAAACAACGAATTTGCAGCCACTATGGCCATTATTTTTATTATTTATTTATTTACAAGATTTAATGATAACTTATATAAAAACCCAATATATCTTTTTTTTGAAAATGGTTTATTAGAAAAAATGGTTATTTTTTTAAAATTAATTTTTAAATGAAAAATTGTATTTTTATTCAAAAGTGTTTTGCTAAGAATTTAAAATAGTTTTCTAAATAGTTTATGAAAAATTTATTTCCTTGGGAATTTTAAAAGGGTTTTTTTGTATTGGTACTTTATTTTTTTAAATACATCTTGAATGAACATTAGATCATAACGTGATGTGTCCCAGATAATATCTGGAAAGCTCATTATATCTTAACAAGGGGTGGACTACATAGAACTATGAAGGATATTTATATCTAATCATATGGATTCCTAGAAAACATTGTGAAATAACATTGCCTATTAACATGGATTGGACCATATGGCTATGTTTGAGCTCTTTATATCTCTCTCATGCGATGGATAATGATAATTTTGAAATTTGTTCTTATGGTGATTCCCATTAAATATGATTTGAATTTCTTTTGAAAGGATTATATTTATAAGTCACATTAATTCAACTAAATGATGTTATAATTCATTTTATGGGTTTTAATGATTTTATATGGGAAATATTGGTGTTTTTAGGTGAACATAATTAATTAAATATTATCAAATAACATTTAATATTAATATTAACACTATATCATTTTTCATGTTTTTCCTAACTATCAGTTTCATTTATTTTAATATCCCTTAATGAGAGTTTGTGCACATCAATTGTTTTCAAAATTTCTTAATATGGATTAATGGTAAGTAATGGAATTGAATAATTTATATTGAATGTCATGGATAATTTCCATGATAAGAATTTATTAATAATTTTAAATGTTATATATTATGTAAAAATTGATATTAATTTTAATTTTCCATGTTGTATATTATGAATTTATAATGTATGAGTCGCATACTAATTCCCTAAATCTCATAAACTAAATGATTATCATAGTCAATGAACATAAATTCCATGTTTTGACTAAATATAATGTAATTTTATGGATGAATACTTATATTTGGTATCAACGGAATGATTTAGACTAATTATGTGATAAAGATATTGTAAAAATCATTCCTGTGGAATATTTTACTTTGTGGTTTATGTGAAATGATATTTAATTCTAATAATTCAATGTTACATCATCTAAAAATGCATGTTCATAATTTTATTCCATATTCAAAATTTAGAAGCTATAATGGGAAGGCCTAAAAAGGATATATCCTTCCAAATCGTTATCCTGAGATGGTTTGAAACTGAAGAGATGTGTTTGATTCATTCTTGTCTCTATTAAAACAATATTTTAACAGTGGTGGTAACCAGGACAGAGAGTAACCCATTAAATCATGATGTAAGTTTTCTATTTTGAAGTATTTCATGAGTAACCATCACACTTTCACCAATTGATCATCTGACCCATAGGTTGCGGAAGGACGGTCAATTCCCTGGAGAATATATTTAATGTTGTGAGATGTTTGTAAAATAAAAAGGTAACTATTTACATATATTGTTTTCAATGAGATGATCACCAATGGTATTTTTTAAGAATACTAGAGGGAAATATGATCATGAAGCCATGTAATGAGATAAATTTACTAATATTTTCATTGAAAAATATTTTTCTTTTATTTTTCAACTTATCATGGGGAGAAAATTCATTTTTTTTGGAACAAATATGATAATTTTTTAGCTGTATATGAAGAAAACATCACAAGATTATCCAAGTCTATTAAAACATTATTCTATAGATTCAGAGTAAAATTAATAGATTTTACATAAGATTAAAACTAAGATTACAAATAATACTAGCCAGAAAAATTTTAAAATCTATGAGGAAGTTGTTCATTATGTTGGGAAAGGTGAAATAGAATTTTTTAAAACATATGTTCCCTGATATAAAAATAGAAATAATTGAAAAAGGCTGTAGGAAAAGGGGAAGAATAAAATTAAGAATTCTAGATTTAGGACTAAAATATGTTCCATGTGTGGTTAAATACTTTTTTGGGGAATATATATCTGGATCATCAATGTGTTATTAGTGTCCTATGTTTTTTTACATGGTCCGAGACTGAAAGAAAAAAATTTCTTCGATATTCTAATAATGATAAAATAGATATCGAATTAATAATAAGACACTTGAGTTAATGTGTGTTGGAAAATTTTTCTTAATGGGTTTCCAAAGAGAATAGATCACGGTGGAAACCATCATGATCAGTATCAAAATGGGATGGAAAAACAATTTCAAACTTCTATTGTTGATGTGAGTTCATCTAGTGAAGTGGTGATCATTCTATGGAGCTAGTATTTTTTAAACATTGATCAGAATACTAATACCTTGGGAAATACGAATTTATTAATATTTATTTCTTAGAGGTATATTTTTTATGTTTATATATATTTCATTATGTATATTTTTAGTTATTTTTTATGGAAGAATACAATACTTTTGTGGAAGTAGTTTTAATTTGATTGTTGACCATTAGGGTTATATTACTATCAAATTACTTAGGTGTAACTTTTGGTATTACAATAGAAATTTGGAGATTTATGTATTCTCTAAGCTCATAAATGTTTGAATTATCATGCTATTTTCTAACCATTTTTATTTAGATTAATCCATATAAGTATGAGGAATATATTTTTTCTTTTGAAATGTTTTTGACACATTTGAGTATAATTCTACCTTTGGGAATGAAATTTATTCTTGGATACTCATTATTTTGAGAAATAGAGTAGACTATGGTCGGTACTAATTTAATGATGGAATTATGTTCACCAATTATGTGTAGTTCATTAGTCTCTTCGTATAGAATGTGAAGAAATCCTTCAACTAATGGAAAATGGTTTTGAAATAATAACAAATTTCTATATTTTATTATAATATCAATTACATCTTCTAAACTAATTTAGATTGTGTTTTTTCATCATTGATTTATGCTTTATCATGCTCTCTATAACTCTCTATTAGTCCACAAAAATTCGTTTTCCCTTCCTAATATGTCTTTTAATTTCCCCCAAATGATACCCTAATGTGTAATCTTAGATATTTATAACTTCTTGTGAACTTTATGTTTCCCACATCCCCATTTTTCCAATGACGTATTATTATCACTTTTTATTATGATGGTTTTGATAAATTAATTCACGAAATGTTAATCATCTGATAGCTAAGATGAATTTCGGGGGACAAATGCATTTATAGGGGGTAGGATGTGGCATCCTGAAAGTTAATGAAATATCCTCCTTGACAATAATTTAAATACTTTTATAATATCTATTACACATAATAAATAGTTTATATTACCTCATTCATAACACCAAGTCTATCTTGGGTGGAATGAAACATCGAGTTCCTTTGATGACTTATGTTACACAGAATCTTGTGTCTTACATGACAATAATGTACTATTATTATTATGATAATTTTCACCTAGAAATTGGAATGATAATAATTAATGTGATTAAAAAAATATGAAATTTTTTTACATATGTGTGTATAAATTTAATTCATCTGTTACTAATAAATTTTATATGAAAATAAAGAACAATTGAATATAAATGATGTATATTTATGAAAAACTATTTATCTAACCCCAATGGAATTTATCTTAATAAATTAAAAAAAATTAGTGTTTAAAGATATTAATATAATTTTTATTTTATGTATTTAATAAAATTTTATGAAATTCATTCAATAACATCTATAGACATAATTTATGAAAAAATACGATTATTAAAAAAGTATAGATTTTATGATGTAGTCCTCCAACCATTTAATGCTAGTGATGTTTTAAAAAAATGTAAAACATTAATAATTTCAATTTTAAAAAATAATGTTAATTTTTTAAATTGGAATATATAAAAAAATCCGTGTATTTATTGTTATTTTTCTCACATATATAATGTTTTGATGAATAGTGAAAAATATATAATTTTAATAGAAAATCATTATTTCAACTAAATAATTTATAGCATTATATTATATTTTTATTGTTTTTCTGTTATAAATTTAAGAAATTTTTATAATTTAATCCAATTTATGTCATTGAATTCATTTTCATAGTGATTTTGGATATTCAAACATAGAAAACATCTAAAATATTTCACATTTAAACCCCTCTTTATCATCCCATTTGTGTGATTATTTTTAAATAAAATATTTCCTTATAAATTGTTGGTTTTTAGAAAAAAAGTATGAAATATTTTCAATCATTATGATATATAATTTCTAAAAAACTTAGCAAAGTTTCTAAAAAAATAGTGAATGAATTTAATATTAATTACGACAATTAAAATAGAATTGAGTTTAAATAGAAGATAAACATTAATCTTAAGGGTTCAAATAGACTATATATTTTCCAAAACCCAATTTATTGGCATATTTTGACAATATATCAATTTTTATTTAAATAGGGTCATTTTTGGAGTCACTGGGTGTAAAAGAGACCTCCCAATATTATTTACCTTTCTCTATTAATAGGAATATAACTTCCCCGCCACTATAAAAAGAATTAACCCAACCCACATCATCACACCACTCATACCCATTGAATATTCAAAACCATGATAAAATATTATCCCAAAATCCCTCACCTCACCATAGATTCCTCACTTTTGTATTGAAACAAAAAAAAGGAATTCCTTTAGTGCAATCCAAAAGGAGTTACCCAAAAAGATGTAATAATATTAAATGGTCACTTTTTCCTACATTTAATACACAACATCAGTTATTATTATTATATTATCATATAATATCCTATTTATCCAAAACATATTAATATGATGTTATGTTTTGGTTTTTAACAACACCTACACAGACATCCATCAAATGGCTAACGAAATCACTGCTGTGTGTACAATTGACTATCGCCTCATGAAATGATGTCATTCGATTTTCCATTACCACATCTCATATTTGTGAATTATGATATAAATAGTATTTTTAGAATATATATATTTCATTTAATACATATTAAAAATTATGGTGTTATTATATAAAACATCCCGTTATATTTATCCTTTTATGGGAATATGGTTACATAATTTGAGGACATGTGGACTACCACATTCTCAAAGTGTTGTGATACGTTAAAACAATACATGAAATGAATTAATAATATATATATATATATATATTATATTAATGAAATAATAACCTCAATGTAAATAAAATATATCATTTTCTTTGTTACCCTTTTCACGCACTAAAAAGGTGATAACGCCATTCATGGATTTGGGGACTACGACCTCCTAGAAGTGATGTGATTAATTTTACAACAAATTGATTACATATATATATAAGTATATATGATTAAATAATATGTTACTAATCATATGTATAATTTTATATTTGTAAATAGAACTTCTTACTTTCCTTAATGATCATTGAAAAATGGGAGTGTTGCTCTTGTGTGTGTAAGACCTACCATCTCCATGGTTGTAACGACGGTTCATTTCTCATAACCATAAATAATTTTTTGTTTTAAATAATAATTTATGGATAAATATGATAATTATTTAGTTATTATTATAATGTATGTGTTTTAAATAATGACCCCATTGGACCATAGTAGACCTAGGAAAGTTTTTTTGGGAGATCAACAAAATATGGTCAAAAGGCATGACGCAAACATAATGGTTTATATAGTTGTATAAAACATTTAAATATATAAAGTAAATTTAAAAAAAATTAAAGTGTTTATGATGAAATAAAATAAATAACCAATTTTTACTATTTTTGAGTATAAATACACATGTGACAAGTCGAACTCTGGGTAAGGGACTTTATCTCAATCTCCTTTCATAGAGTCATATCATGATGTTATGAACCAATATTATATTTTAAGATATATATATACATAAAATTTGACATGTTTTATCATAGATTTATCTAATTTAATTATAGTTTTTGTATTTTTATTTATTTAATAGTTTTAGGATTCAAGAGTTTCTCATGTGGTAATATTCTTCATATCAATCATCATTCATTGAGCCATATCGTGATATTATGCATATTTATTTTTTCATAAGGTATCTATATAGACTCATTGAAATTTTTAATCAGAAAGTATCTTGATATCATTATAATTTAGTTTTTATGTATTTCTATTATTTTTATTCTTTTCTGATTCAAATGTTACGAAGTGTTATAGGACACTTTAATTTAGAAATCTCATTTTATTTATATTATGATTTAATTTCAGAATATTTTACTCCATGTAAATATTCATGCTATTATCTTATATATTTAATTATATAGTAGGAATATTATGTAAATTTTAAATTTATTTTAAATTTTAATCAATGGTTTTCATAGATAATTATTTTTACATGTTTTATGCATAACATTTTGAAAAACCAAAAAAAAATATTCATTATTTAATATTAAAATAAATAAAAATCCTTTTTTAGTTTTTTCCATAATTTGGCATTGAAAATAATTTTTGTTATACAAATTATATTTTTTTTCAAATCCACATAAAAAATGTATACTTTTTATAATGTGTTTTCCAATGAGTTAAAAAGATTTTTAGGTTGGTTCTCAAGAGGAAGGTGCTTTATTCATGAATTGGAACATGATAATTAAATGATGGGGTGGCCTAGATATTCCTAATAAATCCTCTTATAGCATAACATGTGGAGTTCTAGATAGATCTAGTAAATCCCATCACAACATTACATGGGGTGGCCTAGACAGCTTTGAGAAATCCCATTACATCATAAATAGGGGTAGATAAAATATAACTAGAAAATAATGTTACAAAATAACATGGGGTGGTTCATATAGCATCAGGTGAAAACTTTACATATCTCCCATATGTTGGATAATTATAATAACATATTTCTTCTCCATGGATATTCCAATTGAAAGGGTTTCTAAATATTTATATATGAATATGATTCTCAAAGTTGCAAAGAGGATTTTTAATTTCATTAAATGGGTTTTTAATTATTTATGTTAATAAAAATGATTTTATTCATATGAGAATGTTTTATTTCATATTCTCAATAAACATTTAAGATAATTGTAAACATTATATGAGTCTTCACGTATTTATTAAACTAACAACTTCTTTTATTTTAATTTCCCTTACATGAATCATGTTCTCATATAGGGCTTTCAAAATGTTTTTATATGATTTAATGATTTTTATTTGAATGGATGAAGTAATATTTAATTCCATGGTGATTTTACATGAAAATAGTTTTTAATTTATTTTAAACGTTTTATCTTTGGGTAAAATGGATACTAATTAGACGGGTCCATTTTCTTTTTTTATGTATGAGTTATGTAATAATTTTCAAAAACTCTAAAATAGGAATCATCATTATAGTGAATGAAATTAAATTCTTGAATAAAAATCATGATTAATAATGTTTAAATTTGCGTCTTTATATATGTTGATGGATGTTTTTTGGTAAATCTAATTATCTACATAGCTATAATTTTCTTTTATTTATTTGTTAATATTTTTTTAGTGGGTTTCATCTTTTGGGACGGAAATTTTGTGTAGGTGTTGATAAGGTTGTTTTAGGTTGAGTAAAATTGATTAATAAGTGTTTTATGGCGAGGAAGATGTAATCAATTGATTTTTCATCCAATAATTCATTTTCTAATGATGATAATATGATTCTAGAATCAATAATTATCTATTTATTAGAAATCATTTGAATTAAAATGAAGTTATTAAGTTACATGATCAATATTGATAGATTATTTTTCATTAGAAACATATATTTTTCAATAAAGATATAAAATTAGTGAAATCAGCCATATCATTTTGTTAGATTATAAAATTTAATCCTTTGTTGCATCCTGATTATATTTTTTACGATAGGGAATGTGTTTCATAGTTTTTTGGGTGATGATATTTGATGCAAAAAAATATAGAACAATTTCAGTAGATTATTTATTAGTGTTTTATTGTAACATCTCAGGTAAATAAAGAATATTATGTTTTCATATTTATTAAAATTTGGGAAAAAAATATTAATATTACTTTAAAGTGGATTCTATGGTTGATGGCATACCCAATACGCAACAACATGTTTCTTTGAAAACTTACAATGCACATTAATAATATAATAATATTATTGTAAATTTTCATAAACTCCCAGCCGATGTAATGGTAGGAATGAACAGAACTAAATTAAAAGTGATTATATATTCTTGTCAAATTTTTTTAAATTTTTTTAATAAATGATAGAGGCTTAAAATGAGAATGAATCCAATTTTAAGCATAAATATTCTAATATTCATTAAAAGGACTATTAAACCCCTTTTGATGGAAAACCCTTTTTAAACCACTTTTGAAAATTTTATATGCTATATTTGAAAAAATAAAATCCTCCATTAGAATCGGGACAACAAAATTTACTTTCTGTAAATTATTGTTATTTTTTTATGAATAGCGAAATATGTTGTATTTTAATTAAAAACCTCCATATAGTGTAATTTATTTATATAGTTAGGTTATCTTTTTAATTTGTTTTATAGTGTAATCAAAATATATTTTTACCATTTAATCCAATTTTGGTCATTTGAATTAATTTCACTTTGAAATTTTATATAAACACGTGTCAATATTTTAGTATATATTGTTTCATAAAAACACACTATTTGTTTTAACAACGAGAATTATTTTAAATTCATTAATACAATTTATGTGTTTGGAATTAGATAAAATGGATTCCATATTTGGAATCAGAAGGTCCAAATTATTCTATGGGACTCTTTTGTTTTTGGACATTATGAATAGTAATGAAGGTAATTATCTTTAATTATCGTGTTTAATTAGTAACCGGGTAGTTAAGGGTAATAAAATAATATTATAAAAATATAAAATGACCCCAACATGTGTCCTAATGATACTGGTGGTGACATGGCCGACAATGGTATGCCTTGATCTAACCTTGGGACCCCATGGAATCACTTTAGTGTGAGAGTGACCTTTTATCATATATTTTCTAAAGAACGGAAAATGTAACCAAAGTATGTAACACCTATGTAAATTGATTTTAATTTTTTATAAATAAACCATCTCTTACACTATAAAAATTCATCGCAAATCTAAAACTACTTCTAATATAATAGTATTTTTTTAAAATTTTTAGACATTAAGAAAATTAATTTATTTTTGACACATTGATGATGGAGCAATTATCTCATTAATGAACAATTTAAATAAAATGAGAAGATAAGGTAAAATCTAAGCCTTAAACTTTTCAAAAATCAATTGAATGTGTGGATTTAGAAACCTTATCACCATATCCTAGAAATATATAATTTTTTGACTTTTAATATCCGAAAATCATTTTCTAATAAAGTAACTTTTCATTACTTTCTGAGAGTACCCATCCTCTCTCTTATAAATGCCCCCACCTCTACCTCCTTACCCACACCTCTAAAGCCATTTTCTCGGCCAAAATATACTCATTTTATCTCTCCAAATCCCTCTCTTAATCCTAGAAGCCTTACTATAGGCAGAAAGATCTTCAAGAAACCTTTTTGGTTCAAACCATGGAGAGTTACCCGATTTAGAGGTAATGTCTTCTCTAATGTTCTTTTGTTTTATTTTGCTCCTCCAACCCCCTAATCACTGTTTATTACTTTAAATTGTAACAACACCCATATATTCATTATAATAGGATGTTTTTATGAAATTTATTCGAGGTACACTTACATACAACTCCGTCTAATGGTTAAAGAACATACTGTTTCTGTGGATGGAAAATTTCTGCCTCACAAAATGATGATGGTTCAATATTCTTCTAACACCTTTCATGGTGGCCATTAAGATGTCACTATATTTATATATGATATATATTATGATTATTTTTTCCATATTCTTCTTTATTTTTCATTTATGGCATACCATTATGGTTTCCATTATGGGTAAATGTGATATCTTCGTTTTAGGAAGTGCGGACTACCTCCCCCTCAAAGTTATTTGATTTGTTAATTCCATACGTGGGACGTATAAAGGATGGGTTTAATGATATTATATATATGATATTATATGGGATTTATAATATACCTTTATATCATTATTATTTCATTCCATTAACTATGAAAAAGAAATGAAAGTAGCGTTCATGCGTACGTACGACTTACCGTCTACATGAACCATGCATTTCATTTCATACCTCTAAATGTTATGTAATATTATAAATGAAATTATTTACTGGATATATATTATATATATGATATCTACATAATTAATATAATTCTGGGTATAATGGATATTTTACCACATGAACAACTTGTAATTATTAGAAGTTAATTTTTGACTCAAGTACCAACGATCGACAAAAAGATTGTTATTAACATAAATAATTACATAGTGTTCATAAAATTGTAATAAATGATATAAAAGAAATAATGAACATAAAAAAGTTTCTTAAGAAATTATAAATTAACTCTACTTTATTTTTCAGGAGATTAAAGAATGATCGAGTCAAGTCGGACACGAGATAAGGGAACTGAGCTCCCTCTTTCATTTGAAGTACTCTCTTTTATGTCATTTCTTTTAAGCTCAATGTTCTTCTATTGGAGGATGTTATTTTATATTCACCATAATGTAATATTTATTTTCATATGATGAGATACCCCATCTTACTCTCATAAATTCATATAAGAATTTTTAAGTGGCGTCGTTAGGCTGCCGAATTTTTGTAAGGGGATTTCTTGTATCACTTTTAATTTCTTGAGATTTACCTTTGTCGCCACTTATTTATGGAATGAGCTGTATTGTGTACTGAAATTGATATATATTATCATGAGTCTATGTATATTCATTTTGTTCTGAAATCCATTTGATGGTAATTATCTTTTGGTCATACGAATCGATTGATTACAATAATGTACGAGGTTTTTATCTATTTTTTTATTCCAGTGAGATTCATGAATCATTTGCCACTATTTCCTTTTGTGTGGTGTATGTACGTCCCATTATTTTAATAATTTTTTTAATATAATCTCATTTATTTGTATTTACATCTTCATTGTATGACCTTTCTTTCATGGGGTGTACGTTTTGATAGTTACCCAAATCATTAAGGGAACCTTTCACCCTCCTATTTTTAAAAGACTTATTTTTGTTAGGTATTTTAATTTTCATCTTATTATGTTGTAATATGTTATTATATATCCTTATTTCTGTAAATTATATTTCCATGTGATGAGATACCGTTTTTATCTCTTATCATCTAATTTTCTGATTTTTAAAATGACGTTGTTATGCTGTCGAATTTCTGTAAGGGAACTTCTTAACCCAACTTCAATTATTTTGGTTAAACATCTACTTATTGATTATGTAATACTATGAATATGTGTGGATGACCTCTTATTGTTTTATAATTAATATCCTCTTCAATTAATTATATTTATATTTTTCACACATAATTATGTAATTGATTTATCATTAATCTAAGGATACCAACTTTGTAAGGTAATTCATCTCAATCTCCTTTCATTAAGGCATATTTTGTTTTATACATAAAAATCTTTTATACGGTGTATAATCATCTTTGACTTTTACTTTTATTCAAAATGATTCTTTTTTACGATGCGTTTTACTAAATGACAAAGGGGAATGTTTTTGTCTTACGTATGCGGTGACAATGAATTCTCTTCCACCATGACCATTATATGGGTTTGAGCTTCCCCTACATGCCATAACTTTTTTTAAATGAAAAATAAATACCATGTTTTACCTTTCATTTATTATGGTATTGAAATTGGGTTAGATAATGTTTTTATTATATCAATGTGTTTTTGATATCATGTGATTGAAATGTGGAAATGTTATGTTTCCTTTATTCATGTTTTATGTGATACGACTATGTTATGGTTCTTGGGAATTGTTTATGAAGACGGGTGGTTCCGTGATAAACTAATGGTGGGTGAGACCGTGATAGCTTTTTAATGCATTGGGTAATGCGAAAAGGTTAAACGCTAAGGTTTCTCTGAAAAGATTTAGGGAATATACTATGATGGGTATTCCAAACGTATCCATGAGGGTTACTCCCTACGTAAGAATGTTATGAATGCCTCAAGTTACGTTTAAGTATTGTGATATCTATGAGTTATTCATAAATATTATGATTTAATGAGGTATGTAAAATTAATTATGTTTAATGAGTAAAGTATGATTTCATTGTTTCTTATGTATACATGGTCTAATGTTTTCTTTATATATTGATTAAATTTTTTCTGAGCTTTTTATTCTCATCCCTTGTTTTTGAAATGTTTTTCAAAAGACATAAAGTGAAATAGTGTCAAGGATGGGATCAAGGAAATGGCAGGCTGTCTAAAACAAGGAACTAGACATGTCTCTTTTGTTCAAGAATTTTTTTTTTCTGAAAAAATGGAAACTGAGTAGATGTGTCTACTTTGTAATCATTGAGATGTAATAGTTATGTCCTAATTCTCTAAAAATCTAAAGCTGAAAAGATCCTCAACGTGAATTATTCAATTTAATTTAATATTAAGTAATGTTTTAAGTCCGGGTCCTTACAGTTGGTATCAAAGGATGGTTTACATAACATTAGAGGTTAGAATGTTGTTTATGCATAAGTGTCAAGTTGAGTATAACCACAAGGGTTATTATATTAGATGAAGTCATTGTTTTTTTGAATGTAATAATGATATTGAGATAACTTGGATAAGTATATCTTGTTTTTTATCTTCCTCATTATTACATGATTATTTTTTTGATATACTCACATTGACCATTATGGTTTTACTAAATGGCTGGATCTAGTAGGCACCAATGTAATAGTGGATGTGAAGAAAATGGTGGTGGTTTTCGGGAAGGGCAACTGAATGATATGGGAGCTGCAATGATAACTCTTGTGGTTTTTCTCAACTAAATATCAGGATTCATAATTAACCACTTGAACCTTGGTGAGTACTCTAATGCATCATGTATGAGATAACCAACTCGATGTGGAAGTTCATGTAGTAATTATATAGGTAACCATTAGAGTTTATATGATCCATACATTTGTGGTAATTATGGGTTACTATATGATGGAAAATCAAAGGAATGAGATAAAATTGAGGTTAAATTATCTTTTGGTTATTTTGGATAATTTTATCTCTTTTTGGGGAATGTTTTGAGAATTATATAGTTTTTGAAAAAGGACAACACGCAGACCTTGTGATAACCCGTCCCATCGGACGAAGCTGTGGTAATCGAACCCACAACCAAAGTGTGACAGGTATTTATCGCCTACCACTAGACTACGTGAAGTCCCTGGTTAGTATAACTAATTGTTTTTAGTTTTATTATCTTATTAATTAGGAATAAGTTAATTTTGGGTTTCAATATTAGTGTGGATTACTTTGAATAATTTAATGGACAATTGATTATCGAATTGTCTTTGTTGAACTTTGGGTTATGTTTGACAAATTTTGGAGATTAAGAATAGATTTTTAATAAAGGATTATCTATTTTGGGGATTATCTGATCATGTACTAACCCTTTTTGTTTTTTTTTGGTTAAGGTCTAAAGACATGGGAAATATATAGTACTCTTTTATGGATTAGGTGATTCTCAAGAATTTGATTATATTACTCTTAATATGAAAAAGTCTTCCTAAATACTCTCCTTTTGGAGAAAATATGATTTTGTGTAAGAAATATAGTAAAAGTTGAAATTCTACAAGACAATTAAGTATGTTTTATTATGTTTTAGTTAAGAGCATAAGTAAATTTTTCAATGAAAAGTAACTTAAAACAAAAATGTTATCTGTAAATTTTTCCTACTGGGGAATCAAATACCATTTAACCCATCACAAGTTTGTGATTTTCTGGTGGTTATCTTTCTCCTAAACATGTTTCTATAACTCTTCATCAGAACATAACCCTTTTTTTTCATCAATATCCATGTTTTCAGGGAATCCATCTACTTGTTGTCTTGGGTGACCTTGGTACTTTTCTTTCTTTCTTTTAATGTGAATGTTTATTTTACTCCTTTTACAATGTGGGGATTTCAATGATGTTTCCAATACCAATTTTAAAATTGCGAGGATCCAATTCCCAAAAGGGTGGAAGGATGTAACATCCTAAGTATATAAGGAATATTAATTTTTCATATTTATTAATATTTTTGAAAAAAATATTAATATTACTTTAAATGGGATTCTATGTTCGATGGTGTACCCAATACACAACAACAAGTTTCTTTGAAATATTATGATGTACACTAATAATATAATAATATTATTGTAAATATTAGTAAACTCCTAGATGATGTAATGTTGGTAATGAAAATAACTAACCAAAAAGTGATTATATATTCTTGTAAAATATTTTAACATTTATTCAATAAATGATAGAGGCTTAAAATTCGAATGAATCCAATTTTAAGCATAAATATTCTAATATTCTTTAAAAGGTAGATTAACTTACTTTTGATGGAAAATCCTTTTTAAATCCAAATTTTGATAATTTTATAAGCTATATTATAAAAAATAAAAACCTCCATTAGAATCGGGACATCAAAATTTACTTTGTGTAAATTTTTGTTAATTTTTTATGAATAGTGAAAAAAGCTGTATTTTATTTCAAAACCTCCATTTAGTTTAATTTATTTATATGGTAAGATTACCTTTTTAATTGGTTTTAAAGTGTAATCAAAATATAATTTTACCATTTAATCCAATTTTGTCCATTTTAATTAATTTTACTATGAAATTGGACATAAATAAGTGTCAATATTTTAATAGATATTGTTCTTAAAAACATGCTATTTGTTTTGACAATGGAAATTATATTAAATTAATGACTACAATTTCTGTGTTTGGAATTTTATAAAATGGATTCCATATTTGGAATCAAGAGGTCCAAATTATTTAATTATGACTCTTTTGTTTTTTGGACATTATGAATAGTAATGTTGGTAATTATCTTTAATTATTGTGTTTAATTAGTAATCAGGTAGTTAAGGGTAATAAAATAATATCATAAAAATATAAAATTTCCCCAAAATGTGTCCTAATTATACTGGTGGTGTCATGGACTACCATGGTATGCCTTGTTCCAACCTTGGGACCCCATGGAATCACTTTAGTGTGACAATGGCCTTTTATCGTATTTTTTTAAAGAAATGAAAATGTAACTAAAGTATGTAACACCTATGTAAATTGATTTTAATATTGTCTACATAAATGATCTCTTGGACTATAAATAGTCATTGGAAATCTAAAAATATTTCCTACAGCATTGTATATTTTTTATAATTTTTAGAAATTTTATGAATTAATTTATTTATGACACCTTGGTGATGCAGTGATTTTCTCATTAATGAAAAATTTAAATAAAATGAGAATATAAGGTAACATATAAAACATAAATTTGTCAAAAACCTATTGGATAGGTGTATTTCGAAACCTTATCACCTTATCCTTGAAATATATAATTCTGGGACGTTTAATATCCTAAAATCATTTTATAATAAAGCCACTTTTCATGAATTTCCAAAAGTGCCCTCCTTCCTCTTAAAAAGGACCCCACCTCTACCCCCTTACCCACACCTCTCAATCCATTTTCTCACCCAAAATATGATTATTTTTTCTCTCCACATAAATCTCTTCATCCTAGATGAATTACCTTAGGTAGAAATCTCTTCAATGAACCCTTTTGGTTCAAACCAATGGGAGTTAACCGATTTAAAGGTAATGTCTTCTCTGATGTTCTTTTGTTTTATTTTGCTTCTCCAACCCAATAAAATATTTTTATTCATTTATTTTTATAAAAATCCTATATCCAAAATATTATATGATTATATTATGAGAAATATTCTAGCTACACATACACACACCACAGTCTAATAGTTAAAGAACATATTGTTTCTGTGGATGGAGAATTTCTACCTCACGAAATGATCACTGTTCAATATTCTTATAACACCTTTCATGGTGGCCATTAAGATGTTACTATATTTATATATGATATATATTATTCTTATGTATTCCATATACTTCTGTATTTTTCATTTATTTCATACCTTTATGGGATCCATTATGGGTAAATGTGATATCATCATTTTAGGAATTGCGGACTACCGCCCCGTCAATGTGATTTGATTCATTAATTCCATATGTGGGATGTATAAAGGATGGGGTTAATGATACTATATATATATATATATAATATTATACTGGAATTATAATATACCTTTATATCATTAGTATTTCATTCCATTAAATACGAAATAGAAATGAAAGTAGCGTTCATGTGTACGTACGGCTTTCTGTCTCCATGAATGGTGCATTTCATTTCATACCCCAAAATGTTATGTAATATTATAAATGCATTTATGTACTGGATATATATGATATGTATGATATCTACATAATGAATATAATTCCTGATATAATGGATATTTACCACATGAAAAACTTGTAATTATAAGAAGTTTATTTTTGACTCAAGAACCAAGGATCTACAAAAGGACCATTATTTACATAAATAATTACATAATGTTCATAAAAAGGTAATAAATGATATAAAAGGAATAAATAAATTAAAAAAGGTTCTTATTAAAGTATTATTTAAATCTAGTTTTTTATTCAGGAGATTAATGAATGATCGATTCAAGTCGGACACGAGGTAAGGGATCCGACCTCTCTCTTTCTTTTCAAGTACTCTCTTTTATGTCATTTCTTTTATGCTCCACCTTATTGTGATGTAGGGTGTTATTTTATATTCACCATACTTTAATTTTTATTTTCATAATACTAGTGAACCTCTCTTACTTACACCAATTAATTTTAATAATTTTTAAGTGGCGCTGTTAGGCTGCGGAATTTTCGTAAGGGGATTTATTATCTCACTATTAATTCCATGGGATTTCCATTGGTCACCACTTTTTAAGGAATGGGTAGTATTGTGTACTACCAATTGATATATATTATCATGATTATATCTATATTCATGTTGTACTTAAATCCATTTGGTGGTTATTATCTTCTGGTCATACGACTCGATTGATTACAACGATGTAAGGGGTTTTTATCTCACTTTTTATTCCTGTGAGATTCATGCTACATTTTCCACTATTTCCATTTGTGTGGTGTATGTAATAACCATTATTCTACTATTTTTGAAAAATACTCTCGTTTATTGGTATTTACATCTTCATTGTATGACACTTCTTTCAGGGGGTGTACGTTTTGAAAGTTACCCAAATCGGTAAGGGATCCTTTCACCCTCCTCTTTTTAAAAGACTTATTTTTGTTAGTTCTTTTAATTTGAATCTTTTTATATTGTTATATGTTCTTATAAATCCTTATTACTATAAATTATATGTCCATGTTATGATATTCCCTTTTTATCTCTCATCGTCTCATTTTTGGAATTTTAAAATGATGTCGTTAGGCTGTTGAATTTCTGCAAGGGAACTTCTTAACCCAATTTCAATTCTTTGGGTTAAACCTATACTTCCTGATTATGTCTTACTATGAATATGTGTGGATGACATCTTATTATTTTATACTTAATATCCTCTTACATTGGATGTATTTATATTTTTCACACATAATTATGTAATTGATTTATCCTTCATTTAAGGATACCGACTTTGTAAGTGACTTCATCTCAATCTCCTTTCATTGAGGCATATTTTTTTTATACTTAACTAACTTTTATATGGTGTATAAACCACTTTGACTTTTACTTTTTTTCAAATTGAATCATTTTATATGAATTGTTTTACTAAAATTCAAAAGGGAATGTTTTTGTCTTACGTATGCGGAGACAGCGACTTCTCCGCTATTGTGACCATTATTTGGGTTTCGGAATCCTCTACAAGCCATAACATTTTTTAAATGAAAAATAAATATCATGTTTTACTTTTAATTTATTTTTTTATTGAAAATGGGTTAGATAATTATTTGGTTATATCAATGGGATTTTGATATCTTGTGATTGAAATGTGGAAATTCTATGTTTCCTTTATGCATGTTTTGTGTGATATGATTATGTTATGGTTCTTGGGAATTGTTTATGAAGACGGGTGGTTCCATGATAAACTATGGATAGGTGAGCCCATGATATCTCTCCAATGCATTGGGTAATGATAAGGGATTAAATTCTAAGGTTTCTGTGATGATATTTAAGGAATATACTATTATGGGTACTCCAAACGTAACCATGAGGGTTACTCCTTATGTAATCATGTTATGAATGCGTCAAGATACCTTCATTTCTTATGATATCTATGAGTTATTCCTAAATATTAGGATTTAATGAGGTATGTTGAAGTGCTTATGTTTTATGAGTAAAGTATGATTTCATTGATTGTTATGTATAAATGGTATAATATTTTTTTCCCATATTGTTATAACCCTTACTGAGCTTTTTATGCTCATCCCATGTTTTTGAAATGTTTTCCACAGGACATACAGTGGAATAGGGTCAAGGATGGGATCATGGAAATGCTTGGCTATATAAAATATGGAACTAGACATGTATATTTCGTTGAAGAGTTTTTTTATTTGAAAAAAATGGAAACTGAGTAGATGTGTCTACTTTGTAATCATTGAGATGTAATAGTTGTGTCATAATTCTCTAAAAATCTAAACATGATAAGATCCTCAATGTGAATTATTAAATTTAATACAATACTAAGTGAAGTTTTAAGGGTGAGTCATTATATTAATAATATTTATTTAACATGATTAACGTATATCCCCATTAAATAATCTTTTTAATGGATTTCAATGGCGATCAAGATATGACATTTTTATGGAATTGGTGCACATACCATGTTTGGAGATCCTTTATTAGAGATTATAGGTCATAGATAAAGACCAATGTATTGTTAGGATACATGTATGATTCATGTATTTCAGCCCATATTTTATTTCATCAACTATATTATCCCATTTTCTAATTTATATATTGAATTTGGAAAGGGATTTTTAGTATGTAATTAAACATTATTATAGGTACATATAACCCTTGGGACATTCAAAAATCAAATTCATAAATATTGATAAATGTTAGAGAGAATTTCATTTACTTATATTAGAAACATGGTTATAAAATATTTATTCAATAATTCATTAATTATATTATATTTTATTATAATTGTTTGAAATAGATGAATCCATATCCTTTAAAATCACTTCAATTAGAGTTATATATTGAGGGATAATAAATATGTTATTTTTTACCCTGTTCATGTTCTATATAATAATTTATGTGGATACCAATCAAAATTTTAGAAACTATTTCCAAATCTGAGAATTCATTGTCAAATATTTTCAGGCCATTAAATTTGGTTTTTGATTATTATGTTTTACCCCTATCATACATTAATGTAGTGTCATATAATGGGTCTCTGATGATGGTGACTATATATTATGACAGTAGAAGAGAGAGCTATACACATTTTTATTGGATGTGTTAGTAATTGATACATAGAATTGGATATTAATGTTACTATGTGGGTTTATGGTGGAATATATAGAAAATTTATTTAGGTGATTTTATGGATTAGTATTGACTATGTCATTCCAACCACCTAGTGATGTAGTGTAAAACTGGAAAAGACCATTTATTCCCTATCAGATAGATCAGAATGATCCTTATACAAGAGTAGTTTCCTCATGCCACATATATGAGGTAGAATAAATTTATATATTATACAATGGTGGTTGGATCAAGGATAAACTCATTATCTTGGTGAATAAATATATATTAGGCTGTCTGATTGAGTCATCATATTGCATTTATTCAACTGAGGGTTTTCATGGTGGGGGTGATCCATTACCACATGTGGGGGTAACATGTGGTACCACTTAACAATAAGAAAGGTCCTCTTATGTGTGGTGGAACATCCTAACACTAATTAGATATTTTAATGTATAGTTGGAATCATTAAGACATTAGGGAACTAATTAAACCATGATTTTGTGATTTTGAAATCCTTATATGGGTTAATTATTCTAAAATGTGACTAAATAATGTTTGAAATTTTTATTATATAAATAAATTTAGTAAAATTTTGATAGAATAAAATTATTGCAACATTTTATATTTCTAATGTAAATAACTCATTAAATAAGGGACAGTGACTTAATGAAGTGTGAAATACTTGATTTTAATGGTGGTACTTCCTTGATATGATTAAATAAATACTCTTAGTAATGATCAATAATTAAATAAATGGTAATATTGTTGATCTATAATTTATAAAATTTATTCAATAAATGGAATGAGTAACCTAACCATGAGAGGTGATGATTAGTCTTTTGTCATGACTAAAAAGTTTTTTTACATTTCTTATAGAAAAACATATGATATCTTTAAACTTTTTAATGATTTTTAAAAATTAATGTCGGAAAAACAAAGATAAACCATTTAATTTTATTTTGAAATATTAATTTATGAATATGTTTAAAGGGTAAATATTGTGTTCTAAATGGAAAAATAAATTTATGGTTTTAATAATATGGTTTTAGGGGATTTTTTCCATATTAATACCATTTTAATTACATTGCCACCTATTTAATTTACAGATAATGTAGTTCTTAATGATTTGAATATTTCATTAAAATGTATTCTCAGGAATATGTTCCTCAAAATTAAATAACTGATTTGAACATTATGATTTATAATGTGTTCTGAAATTTATTATGTTAATAAATTTGGATTAATTATTAAAATGATAAATCTTTTATATAGTGTTTAATATAGTAAACCACTAAGATTGAGAATGGTAGATCACTTCACTAAAGATGGATTAATTTCTCTAATGATGAGATACCATTATGAAATGTGATGGAATTATAAATGGAATAATATTGAGGAATACAGGTGTATAATTTAATGAATAATGTAGTAGAAAATTTGAAACAAACATTTAGACAACTTAGTATTTACTGGGAAACATAGTGGAAGTTACTTGAGTAAATTCAAATGTTGAGACCATGAATTATAATATGTGTAGTGATGTCTAGGGCTTTTCGATGTGGATTTAAGAATACTTAAACCCACAAAATATTTCATTTCATTGAAGAACCATAATATCAATAAGATTTTAATAGTAACTGTCTATTGTGGATGGTTTAGTAAATAGAAAAGTACAATTTAAATCAATCTTGTCATTTAGGGGGATCCGGAATTCTAATTTTGGTGATTTATTATATGTAATTAAATATGTTATGATATTATACATCCATTTGAGGATGGATACATATTACAAAAAAATATAACATGGGATCTATTCAACACTATTCATCTGTATAGAGTTAGAGTGAGATGATATAATCAATTATTTTCATTATCCAGTGACAAGAATAGATATTGATGACTAATTGTTCATTTTTTTAACCACACTGTCATTGTGCTATAGGAATTGGCATATTAGTTAGTTATATATAAAATTTTTAGAGATTGTATTCCTTTGGCATCAATACTTTGCAATAGTTAGGATTAAGAAATTCTTTTATCCATGAAATACAAACCTAATGGATAATACAGAAATATATTAGTAATTACTCTAACATCCTCAATATGAGAATGGGATGGATGATTGTTAAATTTAGTATTGAATCTCTTCCTCAACTAAATTTTTCTTTGAGGTGAACAATGATTCACATGATAATGTTTGCATTGCTTGCCCAGTTTTATAGGATTGATAGATCATCATATGCATCTATTCTCAAAACATCATTATTTTATATATTATTTTAGTATATGTCATTATCCTTTCAGATGACAATTTTTTTTTGTATTCAATACGGAATACACTTCACAATTTTTAACAATTTATTTGCTCCATCTATATTTATTTATTTTCATAACAACTCTATAGACTTGGGGAGAAGTTTATTTCCTTAAGTACATAGAGGATATAATGAAAAATATAGTTCTCCGCCATCTAGTGATTATTTCATATATTATTATTTACATGAGGGAAATATGTGAAGGGATTCATAGTCATAATTCTATTCTATTATAATGAAGGATTATTATTTAGTTGGCATGATAAAAAAGATCCATCTATATTATGATAAGGATTGTTTATGGTACTACTACATAATAACATTAGTTGATGTCAAATTTTTTACATATTTGTTTTATGCATGTCAACACAGGATAGTTGGGGGATTATTACTATAATGAATGAAAAAAATTATTATAATAATCACTTATACATATGCACATAAGTTCAATTATACATAATTCTATATAGATTAACCATTGTTTATATGTATGAAAATCGATATGAGTAGTGTGTGGAGGAATTTTATAACTAGCGGATTGGAGATATATGAAAGATGGTCCATTACATGATATGAGAGTTTAGGGAAAAAATTCCGTGGTCTGTTTGAGGCGGATGAGGTTTTTTCATTTTTATTACTTCACTATACCCTATATATTTTTTACACAAACACACACACACAAATATATATATATATATAAATTTTTTATATTTTTATGTTATATTTTATGTATTACAAAATTAGAGGTCATGTATGATAGACTATGATATATATATTAGAGGTAATACCTACCATATTTGTATAGATACCTTAGTGATTGTGACTAGCCTCTAGCCTAGTGATGGTAGACCTGGAGTGTTCACCTTCTACTATGTTGGGACACAATATTTAATATAAACAATTTTTTGTTTTAATTTTTTGTTTGAACAAAACTCACAGAAATGACTTTTTTTATTAATGGTTAATTCATGAATGTGATTCATTGAAAATACATAATACATATTTATCCTATTTTAATATCATTTTCCATGTATATTGGTATGATTTTGTGTATGATGTTGGAACAATAAGTGACCCATGGTCCTAAAAAATTCTAACCCAACCCCATTTCTATAATTCATTCCATTAAACCCCAAAATAATTACAGTTATTCCCCAAAAATTTATTTTTTTCAATAATTTCTATTAATTATGTCTGTCGATGAATGATTTGGTTTGGATTATGGAGTAGTTGGATCATATGTTATGTGTATGTACATGAGGAAAAACATAGAAGAGAATTGGAAGTTAACCTAGGATAGATAAACTAGACAATATTTCTAATTTATTTGCAGTGTGTGTGGTTCCACATCATGGGGTAAATTATTTTTTTCTTGAGAAAAAAAATAAATGCAAGTTATCTTTTAGTTATTTTCATTTATTCACGTTCTGGTTATAATGGATCTAATTTTTCCCATGTAAATTTAATAAAATTATTATTTTTTTGATTCACATATATTTTCAATAAATAAAAGAGTTTTATTTCGACATTTAGAATTAATGAAATGAGTTTATTTATGAAAATTAAATAGTCTTGTTTTACAAATATTTATATACGGTTTCCAGTCCCATATTTATTCAATTAATTACTTATGATGATAAATGGATTGGTCATTTTAATAGTTAGATTATAAGTATTTGTACAAAATATTTATTTGTATTTCATTCCAATAGAAATTTAACAATAATTAAATTAATTAAATATTCACAAATTTATAATAATGATAATGTAATTCTATATAAATTCAAATATTTATTTTGTATTTATTTATATAGTAATATTTTCTAATGTTTATAAAATCAATAATTTCCTTATTTATCCAATCTTAATAATTAAATATCTAACCTTTTGTATTTTTTTATCCATTGTATCAACACATAATAGGCAACACACATTTCGTTTATGGTTTAGTGATTGGAAATGATTTAATACAAGTTTATATACATTGATTACCCATATGGTATTTAGAAATGTATTGTGGATAATTAATATTATTTTTTATGATGTGTTGTCTTATTATAGGTTTATTTATATCATTAATATATTTTAAAAGATAATTGTTTATGATGACATACACATTTATTTACTAATGTTTTATATTTTTTTGAGTCATCATATGCAACCAAATTTTGTATGGAAATTTTAAAATAAAATAAACATTGTGAGAAGTGTATTTTTCATACATTAAAAATATTTGATACACGTAATATAGTTCCCCTTGATAAAAATTTTCATATATAGATTCATAACATATAACTTATACAATACATGAGCATATTATATCTAGATACTACAAAATTTAATATTTATCCTATAAATTTTAGAAGCTCAAATTTTTTAATGTTTCATTAAACTATATGTTTATCAGATATGAATTTTATTTCGTGCATTACAATTTTATTTTTAACATAATTTCAATAGTTCGGTGAAGAAATAAAAGTAATATTAATTTCATGTATATCTTTAAAGAAAAATAAAATAATTATCATAACTAATTATATGAATATCAATAATGGCCATTATTAATTCTTCAATATTAAACTTTATATTATAGAAATTAAATGATTATCTCTATGAAATTTCCTTATTATATGATATTTTTATCTGGAAGTTTGTTGTTTTCAAACTTTTTCCTAATATATCTAGAAAAATATAATTTATTCCAATTAATAATTTACTAATTTTATCGCTATGAATTTGTCACCTGTTTGTGATTTTTTATTATCATTTGTACATTAAACATTTTGAATTTAGATGTTGGGAACTACAAAACATCATAAATTTATCCATTTCCCCATTTAATTTCAATCATATTCTTCTAATAGTATGTTTCATATAGTTCATGAAAATTTAATGCTTCCATGAAACAATAGTGATATATTTCATTGTTAAATTAACATCTAAAAAGATTACAATGTACACTATCATTGTGGATTGAATTAATTTAAATTGAATAGTCCTTAATTTTCTCTATAGAAACAAATTCATTGTCTATTGGATCAATATTATTTGAGCTATGTACAAAAATAATAGTCAAAACATCCAAAATATATTAATACACAGTAATATTCAATATTAACATAATAATAGTTTCTAGAAAATTTTTATTTTTAACCTTCTACTCTCCCAAGGGTTTTTCATTGGATTTCCACTTTTTTTACAAGGTGAATATTTTTACACCTTCAAAAGAGATAACCTATTTTTTCCTCTTCCTTTTCTCTTTTTTCCCAAATTTTAAAAACAATTAATAATAAATTATATATACTAGAATTAATATATATAAATTTATAATATTTATTTGTGTGATTTCTTCTAATGGAATCACAATGGACCTCTATTTTCAATAAGATGTTGTATACCGGGTTTTTTTTTGAATATTTCTTCATATTTTTGGTAAATATAGTGCTTGTTTTTTTCCAATTAGAGGATATTTATGTTGTTTATATTTAGAGGTTGGGAGGTTGAACTTGTAGGTAAATTTAATATTGGTTGATTTAATTTTATGTAAGAGGTTTTTCCATTTAAGAAATAATAATGTTCGTGATAAATGTGTTCTATACTAAGAAGTATGATTTTTTCAACTAAATTGTTGGAAGAAGTCTGGTATATATGGATGTTGAATATATGATTTATGATAGAGAATATTTAATCATGATTGATAGAAAATTACATATAATATGTGATGTTTTTATGAATTATGGAGAAGTTAAAGCTACTATGTATGAATGATTTTAGTGATATATATGTGATGTTTTAAAAAGAAACTATAAATAAAAGAATGAATTTCTTACTCTTTAAATGAAATTGAAGAAGTAAACCTAATATTTTATATTGTTTATAAGTATACTAAATTGATTTTATATTTTTTATCCTGACATTTAATGTTGAAGGTGAAATCGTGTAGATTCATATGTTACAACAATATTTTATTCTAGTCTTATAAGCAATGAATCTATGTAGTTGTTATAAATTTAAAAAGAAGATAAATATCATCTGGCCATTTATGTGAGACTTGATGTATTTGTTGGAATCATATGTTTTTTTTATGTAGATGTAAATTGTATAATTTTGAACATCTTTTTTCAAATATCACGAGAAAACATATTTGAGATTGAACATGAGAAATGTGATTCCTCCTAAGATTTAAATGTGATTCCCAATGAACCAATGAAATCTAATGTTTTAGAAATTGATGGTTTTAGTAACAAGTTATTAACAAATTTTTGAAATTTAGGTTTTGGTCATAATCCCATAAGCATGATATTTCTGTATTTAAATATAAAACTCATATGAATTATAAATTGAGAATACTATATATCTAGTATACAATTCACTTTAGATATTTTACAACATCATCAAAAGTGTTTAATGTTGATAAAAAATTATCATATGAAATCGTTCGACCATCAGAGTTATCTATAGGAAAACTATAAACAAATTATTAATGAGGGGGTATACATCCTTCATGGAAGTCTAGTACCCTATCTACAATATATAAATAATATAATAGAATCATGAATCTTGTATTTCATCAATGAATCATGTAATATTCTCATTACAAAAATATAAGATGATACTGGTTCATAAAAAGACTCATCAAATCTCCGTAGAGGTAAAGGTTCATTTAATACTGTGTTATAGTGCATAAATTAATGCATCATTTTCTAACACAAGGTTACCAAGAATATTGTATCTCCCAAATTTTAAAACTCCTTGTAAACGTTCTATTAATGAAAACATCATTGAATATTCATTTTTTGATATTTACTGAATCATTGTTATAAGAATACTGTATACCATACAATATAAGCGTCAATTATACAATACATTTACATGGGTTGAGTATGAGGTTTCATGAAATCCCATTTCAGTCATATAATTGATATTATGACTCCTTTTACTCATAATGTATTATTAAATGAATTTTATAATTTAATTTCTTATGATATAACCTATTGTATAAGGTTATATATCAATGTAAATATGTTATGATATTTATATATGCCATATTTTATGATAAAAAATATAATACAATATTATAATATAAATATATATATATATTGGATTTATGTCATATAACATCTTTAAGCCCCAACATTCTCTAAAGTCTATAAGACATCATTAAATTACACCTTATATCATATCATATATGATATCTCAAGATATCACATCTAAAAAATGATTAGATATCTTCTGAAACACTTTTTATAATCTGTCATAACTTTTATCTTTGTGACAAATCGTATGATACACTTTCTAAATACCCATAAAAAATAGATTTAGATTAACTATAGATTCAATTTAGAGAATCTCTTTGAGTCAAAATCAATACACATTTTGTTAACAAGAATTTTTTACCTAATGATTTATTAAATAATTTAAAACACATTTCAATCATTAAATACATTAACATAGAAAAGATATGTATGTAGAGAAGTTTCAATGCTACTCATGATATAATAGTGATATGGAATGACCTCCATATAAAACATCAATATCTATAGGGTTTTCCAACAAATATATCATATGAATGAATTAAATCTCATATGTTCACACTATATAATAATTTATGTTACCATTGGATACTAAATCTATTAATTAAATTTTTCCAAATCATATGTTTATGAATTTATGATTATAAATGGACATGATTTTTGAATACATAACATGTCATTCACCATTTTAAATGGTTACGTCATTACCCCTCAACCACATAGATTATAACATCATATATATTATTTTGGAGAAACCATATACATCTGAATATATCTCAAATGAGTTTAATTCCCTAGACCAGCATGCCACCCAACAGTGTAGTGATCCTAGATTGATACATAACCTCAAAAACATCTCCCCAAACACTTGAGGCTTGAGACTTGTAATGAGGGAATATCTTGTTTCTATGGGGCGATTATTCACTCATTACCACAATGTAACAAAATGTAACTTGAACATAAGTCAATAGAGGAAGTAGTATAACATACATATAATAACTAAACTATAGGAATCGATAAGAATTACAAATTGGGAACACATATGTATAAAGATGATGACACATGTCTCTACAATGTATCCAAAATAGGTACATAAAAATGAAATACAATATGTGTGCAAAAAAACCAAAATAAAACAATGTTCTATCACAAGATACCATCGTGAGCCTCAGCTTAGTCTTGTGCTCCCTATCTATTATTTGTGGAACAAAATACATGATTTATGTATGGGAGAATTCCCCTATCCCTACTAGAATCCATTTAGATTTTTATATTACCAAATTTAGGCCTTAAGGGGTGTGAGATACATATCCTAATATGTAACCACATAAATATCAATAACAATTTAATGATATGCATTATATCTATCTAAAATAACATAAAACTAAAATTTGTAAGCAGAATTAAATAGTGAAGTTCCCATGGAACAAGTAAACTGATATTGTATAGCATGAAGAGTCTCCATGCAAAACATGGTCAATATCCTATTTCAAGTAATATATAAACAATTTTTAAATATCCAATATGGAATCTCTATACATATATATATATATTTATATATCATGAATTCCATTAACTTCTTGTGTAATCAAAAGTGTTAGAGAAATCACTGTCAATCCTAATAACCATTTGTACAACAAAAACCACAGTAGTTCCATATAATCGAATTGTTTGAACATGAAGTGATGAATCTATGGTTTGGAAGAACAATGAATCATGGTCGAGTACTAGGATTATCAAGATCAAAACCCTATTAGGATTTATTTGAGGTCCGAAGAGCATGTCTACCCACCATGTCCACAACGATCACATGACAAACTTGATCGAACGGTTAACAAAGATAGAGGAATTCCATGGAATCAAAATCCAATTATTAATATAGAGATATGGTTTCTACTGCTACATTCACAATCAAAGGAGTAACATCCCAAGAATTTAATAGAATAATTCATCCTTTGACACATTTATCTTTTTGTACCATGATATTACCCACTAAGAATATTCACATCCAAACACAACCGTTTAGTATATTCACCAATTTAACCATTTTCATTGAAAGAAAAATAGTGAGAATATAGAATCATTTAAGAAAAACAATACAATATATTTGATAAATTTAACAAGGAAAAACAAGTTGTCACATGGATGGGAGGAAAAGAATATTTTATAATCAAATTAATTAAATTAATTTATGTTAGGGATTCATCTAACTAGATAAGATATAAAACAAACCCCTTGGGTGCATTAATATTTATGAAAGGAAAATATGAAATTTAATGTAACACCCCATGTGTGTCTATAGTTGGGGTAATAACAAAAAATTCATCCCAAAGGAACTATGGTAATCCCTGATAAGTCCATTCCAACTAATTCAGTTAACCAATTTAGTTTCAATGTCTTGCAATAATATTTTGTAGGTGGCCCAACGACCATGTGATTAATATAGAACAAAAAAATGGGATAAATATAGATCATATACCATAGGTTAATGTTATAGTGATCATCTAGTATCAGTATCTTATTCTACTCATATCTGGTGAAAATTGGAGAACAAATGGTGATCCTAAAATTATGGCACAACAGCTTGCACCTGAATACTACAACCGATACCTAGAACAATGATGAACATAACAAAGAGGAATTGATTAGTCATTGATACTGATCTAATGAGATTAAAGATGATCAATTATTATATCATATGAAGGATTATGATTAAAATTTACCTTTTAGATTCAAGGAGGAGATCTTAGATATCCATGGATTTCAAGAGATTATGAATAAAATTAGGTTTGAAAAATATAAATATTTTATGGATAATTTCATAAATTTATACTAGATAATCGGCTTCATGGTTTGACCATATAGTTGGTTGATCTATTCACTAACCATGCACCCTTTATTGTAGGAAGGGGAACCCTACAAAGTTTGTATTAATCATGTGGTATTCCCCGTATTGCTTCTACAAATAGTATGCCATGCATGTTTTGCTAGAAAAGTTGGGTTATAGGGTTCGAACAATCTCCAGACACCACCGATACCTCGATAACCTTAAAGGGAGTTGATTATATTCCACAATTAATCATATTAAATAAAATAAAAAAGACTAAAAATCATCAAAACCCAGTGATCATACAATCTCCCCCACCCCCATAAATAAAATCAACCTACAATTTCCCTCCCAAGGATGGTCAAGATTCTTCTAAGATTAACTTTGGAAACTGAGTACATACATCAGCCTCTAACTCCAATGTATCCTCATGTAAACAATTGTACATCCATGATACCAATACTATAAGATCTAACTAGCTTTGTATAACCTTTGTGGTCCTATAAATGGTACTGAGGTAACTGCAACTGATATTCTTTCCATTATACTGTAAAGACCCGAAAAAGTCAAGGAAATTTATTTCTTAATTTTCTTGGGAATTTTACAAGAATATAGTTTCTGACGGCACCTAATTCCGAGGCCCGCTGTTCCTGGAATTTGTTTTCGATGTTTAGCTTCGGTACGTTCAGTGAACGAAGGAGCAGGTTTTTCTAACTTTTGAATCGGTGATCGGATTTGGATTCTGAGGGCACCATTGGAATCGCAGCACCGGTAATTGCTTAGAAACACCTTTTTCGAAGTTGTGTTTGCTCAGGTGCGGTTTTTAAATTTTCGGGTTAAGTAAATGAATAAATTAAATTTGTCGCACCATTTATTTTATTTAAGTTGATTAACCTATGTTAAGGGGTTAAAGTGGTAACCACATTATCCTACACCACTAGGAAGGATATTTGTGGGGTGGGTCCCACACGAGCACCACCTTTGTTTTTCAACCCCCCTTCTTTAATTGAGAAATGCACCCACACCCCCTTTTTAATGAAGTCAACCCATGCATTTCGTATGGTCAATAAATGCCTCATTTATTTCTGCGGTTAAATATTTGTAATTAATTCATTGAATTGATTGATTCTATTTTGAAATTCAAACATTGGCTTGTGCGTTAATAAAATTAGACAACTCTTATTTTATTTGGGGTTGGTTGTGCAAGAGAGTTTGGGAGAATTTTTTCAAGTCGTGAAGTTCTTCCTCCTCGACAAAGAACGCGAAGAATGTGCAGAACACGAAGAACGCTGAATCCTCAGAGATAGACGATGTGACACATCTTCCATGATGTTCCTTCTCTGTGACGCGACAATCCTTCTTCCGCGACGGTAAATTCCTCGATAAATCCTCACTCATAAAATTTGACGTGGTAGGGATTTATTTTAATTTTTTTTGTGAATTCTTTTGTTTCCTTTCTTAATTTCTATTGTAGCCTCTTGATACCGCAATAATGGGAGGGGGTCAGACCGCATGAACACGGCCGACCCTCCTCTCCCTTTGGGTTGTTTGATGTTTTTTGCGGCACAAACAAGGCAACGCGGTGCCAAAGCACCACGCGGAAATATTAAAGAAAGGGGAAGAAGTGTTGTCATCGCGCCACGCCGTTGGAGACGAACAAAAGATGTTAGATAGTCGAGCCACGTCGAAGAACTACAAAAGCACCGTGGCTGGAGCGGGGCCACGGCGGATGGGCGCGGTGCCATAGCTCTACACCGGATGGACTGAGGACGCTGCTCGGGCCGTGGTGGAGTGGGGAGACGGGCAGCTGGTTTCGGGCCGCCTGCGTCGGAGCAAGGGGACCGGCCAGCGTCAGTCCCGTGGCAGTAGCATCCGGCCTGCTAGAGTGGACTGGCCGGTCATGGGGATATCTCGGGGTCTGTAACCCCCGGTTGGATAGCAAAGAGGCCCCCAAATGGGGCCGCGGTTACAAAACGTGGGGGGCAAACCCCCCTGCACCTCTTTGCTCGGCCGAAACGGCCGAGCCACCTGGCTGGCGCCAGTGCGGTAGCGCACCGGGCCGGGCCACGCCCAAGTAGGCCAGACCCAGACCCAGTTCGGGTCGACCCAATTCGGGCCGACCCTAGGGGTATCGGGCCGGGTCCGACCGGGCCCAAACCCCCTAAAACCAAACCTCCATCGGTCTTCTGCCCATATCATGGGCTGAAGACCTCTGATCGACGCACTGTTAGCTACGATGCGAATCTTGGATCGAGGTGGTATTTTTGGTGTATTAAACTCGGGGTTTTAGAGAACATTGGGTTCGACTGGGTTGGTTCGTACACGAAACCAACCGGGCCCTCGGAGCGAAAACGCTTATAACATGAACTCCGAACGTCTGATTGACGTTCCGTCTACTTTTTTGGATTCCTATAAGTGAGAAGGACCTTTAGGCTTACTCTGATCGAGTTTTTGACACAGTTGGAGTACAGTTGGGTTAGAATTGACCTAAAAACTAACCGGGCCCTTGGGACGAAAAAGCCAATAACTCTCGACCGGGCATCCGATTGACGCGCCGTCTGTGACATTGAGTTCCTATTGATGATACGGAACTTTTGGATACATAAACCACAGACTATGTGTCATTTGATGTATCATCCCCTCAGATCATGGAACATACCATCCCAAACGAGCATTTTGTGTGTGGAGCCCTAAAGCTGGTTGTGACGGCGACGACGATGACGACTGTGTAGAAATCCTCCATGGATTCGACGGCGATGACTATAGCACTCAGTGATCCTATGTGGATCATTGCTACCGATCTTGTGTAGGTGATATCCTTTGTGGGTCAGTGCTCAACGGTCATGTGTGGGCCAGCGCCTATAGATCCTGTGTGGGTCCGATCCTATGTGGGTCATTGCGGGGGTTAGTTTCCTATCGATCTTGTGTGGGTCAGATCCTTTTTGGGTCATTTCGGGGGTTAGTATCTATCGATCCTTTGTGGGTCCAATGGATTAGATGAATCAGTGGCTATATCTGATCATCTCTATCGTCATTCGAAGAAGTATACCTGTGTGAGCGGAATCGTGACTTGCTTTCTTATGTGGATTGCATTATGCTTTTCTGTGTGGATCGGGTTGTGATTTCCTGTTTGGATGTGATTGAACTTGGGCTTAGAGGTTGGAGCGAACTGGAATTGATGACTTAGGTATATGTATGGGCATATACCTAAGTAGAGTTGGATGTTACTTTGACATTGTATCTTCCATTTGTGGAATATACTTTGTGGATTCTGGGAGACCTTCGGGGGTCTTGGGGACCCTACTGAGTAGCTTATACTCACCCCAGCACGGGCTTTGCAGACACTACATTGTGTTGGTTGCAGATGAAAGACAATTCTGATCGTGGTTGAGGTTTGTAGAGCAGTTTGGTACCTGGAGGTGGACCATTAGGCTGGACGTACACGGAGCGGACGGCTAGACCCAAGGAGCTGTGGAGGCTATCTGTACCCACCCTTCAGGTGGGACTTCTAGTGATGTCTCGAGGCTGTGGCATTAAATTCAGTTGTTGTTTTCCCTTTCCATTTGTACTTTACTTTCAGTTTGGGTTTGTATTCTAGCCCACTTACTCTTCCACACTTACTGTTGTACCCAGTTTTTACTTAGTGTTTACTTCTGCTTGCTTGCTATGTGGTGTTTGTTTACTTTACAAAGGAAATGCCTTGCCTTCTTACCGTGAATTACGCCTTGGTGATAGTCTCCAGCCCCTGGCCTATGGAAGGAGGGCTTGGGGTAGTCACAACCCGGGCCCCAAGGATGGGTCGTGACAAATTGGTATCATAGGAGTTCGGTTCTACCGCAGAACTCAGGACTCTGATCTATTTCTATGTGAAGAAAAAGTGTTAAGAGTATTGAGTGTGGTTATCAGTCCAGGGAGTCCAGTGTTGGTGCGGCGGCCGACGTATCCGTACACCAGGATCCTGACTTCTGATTTCCGACTTAATGCATGAAAACATTGATTGCATGTGTGTTACACGTTTTCTTTGTGATTACTTTGTGTCAGCTCACCAGGTATACTGTTTGACCATGCTGCACCTGTTTCCTTTTCAGGATGGCCCCACGATGGTAGCAAGCTAGGGTTCTGAGCGTTGTATGTGATGACAGCCCATCGAGCAACGTGGCCTCGGTACATGGCCCTTTGAGAGGAGAGGCGTCGGCGGTACCACTACCGGCCAAGCCACCGATGCTACTAGCCCCAGCTGCTGACGATGCACGTTTCCTTAGTGCACTACATGAGTTTCAGTGTCAGCGACCACCCTGGTTCAGTGGGGATATGGACCCTCAAGCCACCGAGGATTGGCTGGATGCAGTTGTATAGGTTTTCACATTAGTGGGGACACCAGAAGACCTCATGGTGATCCTCACAGCGAGCCTCCTGCACGCGGCAGCAGGCAGATGGTGGAGCATGATGATGTAGGTGCACGATAAGGGATCTCTCCTCTGGACGGACTTTGAGAGCCTCTTCTGCTCTGTGTTCGTCATAGCCACCCTCAGTGCGGTGCACATCCAGGAGCTTTTATAGCTGCAGCAGGGCAGCTTGACAGTCGCCCAGTACTCGGCTAGATTTACCGATCTCTCACACTACTCGACAGACATGGTACATGACCCATTATTCCAGGATCAGACCTTTGAGCAGGGATTGAGGAATGATATCCGGGCATCGCTGATCTCACTCAGCATTCCAACACAAGAACGAGTACTAGAGAGAGCCCTTCTCATCGAGATTTTCATTGCTGAGCCTACTTCAGCATGGACACCTACCGTAGGGTGGCACGTAGCAGAGTCTTCTACAACAGGTATTCGATGAATGACTCATGCGTCCAGCCAGACCAGAACCTTAGGAAGACGACCTAGGAACACTGGCTCAGTAGTGAGGGGCACACAGCGCGGAGCCGGTCTTTCAATAGGAAGAGAGTGCTACGCATGCGGTGGGTAGGGCCACATGGCTCGTGACTGCCCGACCCGTCGTGCCGAGGAGAAGCAGACGGTTGAGGAGAACCCAGGAAGAGGAAGAGGGTCGACCGTGGCGGTCTGCAGGGATAAGGCGGATGAGGAAGAGGATATGGCCGAGCAGCAGGTGGTGGGCAACGCTTTGATGCTCTACCACCACCACTAGGAGGAGGTCCACCCCGACCACAGGGAGCTGGCAGGCAGAGACAGACACAAATTCTGGTAGCGGAGGCCTATGACCACGGTGCACCCGAGATGATTCAAGGTACTATCTGTGTCTATTCTACCCTTGATGCAGTTCTTATAGACACATGAGAGAGTCATTCTTTCATAGCTGCTGCCCTTGTTCAGAGCTCGGAGATTCCGACGGAGCCTTTGGCTCGATCCATACAGCCAAAGACTCATATGGGAGTAGACTCGATGATTACACACTGGTGGTAGTACTGTGATCATACTCTAGGAGGTTAGAGCTTTAGATTGTATCTTCTTGTAGCGGCGTCGAGGCCTTACGACATCATCTTGGGCATGGATTGGTTATCTACAGTCCATGCTCAGGTTGACTGTATTAGGAGCAAGGTGCGATGTGTACACACTGACGGGAGCAGGTTCACCTTCACCGGTGTGAAGGGATCCATCGCAGCACAGGAAGGACTCTTGGAGAGGAGAGGAAAACACATCACTCATCAGTTGGCTAGCCTTATCCAAGAAGCAGTTGATGTGCAGAGTCCTAGTTTTCCTGCAGTGGTGGATCATTATGCGGACGTTTTCCCCGACGACATTCCAGGACTACCTCCTCACATAGAGGTAGACTTTTATATTGATTTGTACCCCGGGACAACCCCGATATCCACCACAGAATATCAGATGGATCCCACCGAGCTTTTAGAGATACAGGTACAGTTCAAGGACTTGCAAGGCAAGGGATTCATCTAACCATGTGTTTCACCCTAAGCTTCCCTGATATTGTTCACCAAGAAGGCGGATGAGAGCTTGCGACTTTGTGCCAACTATCGTCGCCTGAACCAGGTGATAATGAGGAACAAGTATCCATTACTAAAGATTTATGACCTCTTCAATCAGCTCAAGGGAGCACGGTGGGTCTCGATGATAGACCTCAGGTCAGGCTATCATCAGCTCAGAGTTCGGGATGAGGACGTGCAGAAGACGAACTTCAGATGTCGGTATGGCCATTATGAGTTCTTGGTTATGCCATTAGGCATAACCAATTCTCCGGTACTGTTCATGGGCCTCATGAATATGATCTTTCGGCCATACCTCGATCGATTTGTCGTGGTCTTCATAGAAGACATTTTGATATACTCGACGACTGAGGAGGAGCACGCCTACCACTTGTGGGTTGTACTGGACACACTCCAAGAGCACCAGCTTTATGGTAAGCTCTCTAAGTGTCAGTTATGGATACACAAGTTCCACTTCATGGGACATTTCATCTCTGAGGCGGGAGTTGTGTTGGACCATGCGAAGATCGAGGCAGTTCTCGCATGGGAGCCACCCAGGAGCGTGATGGAGGTGCGAAGTTTCTTGGGACTAGCTGGATACTACCGGAGATTGGTGTCAGATTCTCCAAAGTTGCGGAACCACTTTCAACTTTGATGAAGAAGGGGAAAACCTTTTTTTGGTTAGACAGATGTCAGTAGATCTTCCAGGATATGAGACAGAGATTGACCAGTGCCCCTATCTTGAGGCTACCAGAGGAGGGAGTAGAGTACGTAGTCTACTGCGACGGATCAGGGACTGGAGTTAGATGTGTCCTGATGCAGGAGCGGGAAGTGATCGCCTATGGATCCCATTAGTTGAATCAGCATGCGCAGAATTATGCTACCCATGACCTGGAGTTAGCAGTAGTGGTCTTCGCTCTGAAGACATGGAGACACTATCTGATGGGCGAGCACTTTACAATGTATTCTGACCATCAGAGTCTCAAGTAAATCTTCTCGCAGAAGGACCTGAACCTGAGACAGTGGAGGTGGCTCGAGTTCCTCCATGACTATGAATGTGAGATAGTCTATACTACTGGAAAGGGGAACGTGGTAGCCGATGCACTCAGTAGGAGGATGGGCATTCATCTACTTGGGGAGGCGACAGAGCAGCTAGCGGCTTTGCAGATATCCTTCGTGGATAGAGATGTATCATCCTTCATTAAGTAAATCATAGTCACTCCACTACTACTGCAGCGGGTCAGAGAGGCACAGCGTGGGGATGCTGACTGTTAGACGTGGCGTGCGCAGATATCTTCAGGACAGGCACCAGATGGTTTCTCTTTAGGAGGAGATCACGACGTCTTTTAACTAGGACGTACCTTGGTACCAGTTTCTTTACGAGAGGTGGTGCTGAGATAGTTCCACACATCCCCTTTGGCGGTACATCCTGGAGTGGAAAATATGTACCAGGATTTCAAACGACAGCACTGGTGGCCGGGCATGAAGAAGGTTGTGGTAGAGTTCGTTTCTCGATTCCTCTCTTGCTAGCAGGTGAAGGTAGAGCACAAGGTACCAGCGGTCTTGGTACAACCCTTGGAGGTCCCAGAGTGGAAGTGGGACGGGATATCTATGGACTTCGTGACTGGACTTCCACGTACTTCCATAGGTCACAACTCCATTTGGGTGATTTATGACTGACTCACCAAGTCGGCTCACTTCTTACGCATTAGAGAGGAGGGCTCAGTGGAGAGCATGGGACGCCTCTACATTCAGGAGATTTTATGACTTCATGGTTTGTCATAATCTATCATCTCTGATCGAGATGCTCACTTTACATCCTGGATTTTTAAGGGGTTGCAGGAGGCATTTGGGATGCTGCTATGTCTGAGTACCGACTTTCACCCTCAGAAAGATGGTCAGACGGAGACGTCCATTCAGATTCTCGAGGACATGCTTCGTGCATGTGTCCTCGACTTTGGTCGCAACTGGGAGGACAACCTACCCTTGTTGGAGTTCGCGTACAACAACATCTACCACTGCACCATCGGGATGGCACCATACGAGGCGGTGTACGACCGACCTTGCAGATCATCACTGTGCTGGACAGACCCTGGGGAGTCAGCACTTGTGGGACCAGAGATGGTCCAGGACACGATAGAGATGGTCCAGGTCATCCAGGAGCGGATGAGGACAGCTCAGAGCCGACAGAAGTCTTATGCTAACAAGAGGCGGAGGCCACATGAGTTCGAGGATGGAGACCACGTCTTCTTGTGGGTCTCACCTCGGTGTGGATTACGGAGATTTGGCCGAGGTGGAAAGTTGTCTCCATGCTACATCGGATAATTCCAGGTCCATAGCAGGATTGGAAAGGTGGCTTATCTCTTGGCTCTACCACCTCAGTTGCACCGGGTTCACGATGTCTTCCACGCATCTCAGTTGAGGAGATATGTGGACGACCTGATGCATATCATTGACAATGGGGAGATGGACGTTGATGATGGGGAGACTTTTGCGGAGGTCCCAGTAGAGATCGAGGATCAACAGGAGTGGGTCCTATGTGGATGGTCGATTCCACTAGTGCGCATCAGATGGAAGCACGAGAACCTCCAGGAGAGCACTTGGGAGCGGGAGGCTCAGATGCGTGCTCAGTACCAACATTTGATTCCCTAGTTTTTGATGTATCTTTACAGGGACGTAAATCCCTGAGGTGGGGGTGATGTAAAGACCCGAAAAATTCAAGGAATTTTTTTTAGTATTTTTCTTGGGAATTTTACAAGAACGCAGTTTCTGACGGCACCTAATTACGAGGCCCGGTGTGCCCGGAATCTTTTTCCGAAGTTTAGCTCGGGTACATTCAGTGAACGAACGAGCGGGTTTTTCTATCTTTTGAACTAGTTCCCGGATTCGGATTTCAAGGGCACCGTTGGAATCACAGTGCCAGTAATTTCGTAGAAACAACTTTTTCGGAGTTGCGTTTTCTCGGGTGTGGTTTTTAAATTTTCGGTTTAGGTAAATGAATAAAATAAATTGGTCTCACCATTTATTTTATAAAAGTTGTTTAACCTATGTTAAGGGGATAAAGTGGGACCCACAATATCCTACACCACTAGGTATGATATTTGTGGGGTGGGGCCCACATGGGCCCCCCCTTTTTTCAACCCCCCTCCTTTAAATGAGAAACACCCCCGCACCCCCTTTTTAATGAAGTCAACCCATGCGTTTCATCTGGTTAATAAATGCCTCATTAATTTGGGCGGTTAAATCATTGCAATTAATTCATTGAATTGATTTTTTCTTTTTGAAATTAAAACGTTAGCTTGTGCATTAATAAAATAAGACAACTCTTATTTTATTAAGGGTTGGTTGTGCAAGAGGGTTGGGGAGAATTCTCTCAAGTCGTGATGTTCTTCCTCCATGACGAAGAACGCGAAGAACGCCAGATACTCAGAGATCGACGACACGATGCTTCTTCCGTGACGTTCCTTCCCCATGATGCGACGATCCTTCTTCCGCGATGGTTAATTCCATGAATAATCCTCGCACATCGAATTCTATGAGGTAGGGATTTATTTTAATTTTTTTTCATGAATTCTTCTGTTGCCTTTCTTCATTTCTATTGGAGCCGCCCGATACCGTAATAACATGAGGGGGTCGGACCACACGAACATGACTGACCCACCTCTCCCGTTGGGTTGTTTGATGTTGTTTGCGGCACAAAAAAGGCACCACGGTGCTGAAGCACCACACGGAAATATTAAAGAAAGGGGAAGAAGCAGCGCCGTCGCGCCGCGCCGTTGGAGACGAACCAAAGATGTGGCACGGTCGCACCACAGGGAATAACTACAAAAGCGCTGAGGCTAGAGCGGGGCCACGATGGAGGGGCACGACGCCGTCGTGCCGTGGAGGAGTGGGGATACCGGTGGCCGATTCCAGGCCTCCGGCGTCGGAGCAAGGGGACCGGCCAGTGCTGGTCCCGTGGCGGCAGCAGCCGGCCGGCCTGAGCGGACCGGCCGGTCTGGTGGAAATCCGGGGGTCCGTAACCCCCGGTTTGCCAGAAATGCGACCCCCCACATGGGGCCACAGTTACAAAAAGAGGGGCGCATGCCCCACCTCCCTCACGCCACTTCGCTCGGCCGAAATGGCCGAGCCACCCAGCTGGCGCTAGCACGCTAGGCCGGCTGCCCAGGCCGGACCGCCAGGCCGGGCAGCAAGGTCGGGCCACGCCCAGACCGGCCCAGGCCGTGCTAGCTGGGCTAGGCCGTGCCCAAGTGGGCCAGACCCGGACCCTGTTTGGGCTGACCCAGGGGGTATTGGGACGGGTCAGACCGGGCCTGAACCCCCTAATACCGAACCTCCATTGGTCTTCTGCCCATATCTTCGACTGCGGACCTCTGATAGACACAATGTCAGCTGTGATGCGGTCCTTATATCGAGACAGTCTTTTCAATATATTACACTCAGGGTTTCAGAGAACTTTGGGTTCGGCCGGGTTGGTTCGTACACGAAACCAACCGGGCCTTCGGAGCGGAAACACTTATAAATTGAACTCCAGACGTCTGATTGACGTGCCGTCGACTTTGTTGGATTCCTCTAAGTGAGACGGACCTTTTGGATTACACCTCTTGAGGTTTGGACGCATTTGGAGTACGGTTGGGTTGGTTTTGACTTAAAAACCAACCGGGCCCCTGAGATGAATAAGACAATAACTCTCAGACCGGGCGTCTGATTGACGTGTCGTCTGTGACATTGAGTTCCTGTTGATGATACAGAACATCTGGATACATCAACTCTGAACTATGTGTTAGTTGATATATCATCCCCTCGGCTTTTGGAGCGGACCCTCCTGAACGAGCTTGCTGTGTGCGGGAACCCAAGAGCTGGTTTCGACTGTGACGACGATAACGACTGTGAAGAAATCCTTCTTGGATTCAACGATGATGACTACAACACTCAGTGATCCTATGTGGATCAGTTCTACCAATCTTGTGTGGGCCAGATCCTGTGTGGGTCAGCGCTCAGCGGTCCAGTGTGCTCCAGCGCCTACAGATCCTGTGTGGGTCTGATCTAGTGTGGGTCATTGTGGGGTTTAGTTACCCATCGATCTTGTGTGGGTCAGATCCGTTGTGGGTAATTCCGGAGGTTAGTACCTATCAATCCTTTGTGGGTCCAACGGCTTAGATGAATCAGTGGCTCTATCTGATCATCTCTATCATCATGCGAAAAAGTATACTTGTGTGAGCTTAATCTTGACATGCTTTCCTGTGTGGATTACGTTATTCTTTCCTGTGTGGATCGGGTTGTGATTTCTCGTGTGGATGTGATCGAACTTGGGCTCGGAGGTTGGAGAGAACTAGAATTGATGACATAGGTATATGTATTTGCATATACCTAAGTAGAGTCATATTTTACTTTGTGATTGTATCTTCTCTTTGTGGATTATCCTTTGTGGATTCTGGGAGACCCTCGGGGGTCTTGGGGTCCCTACTGAGTAGCTTATACTCACCCCTGCATGGGATTTCCCCACACTACGTTGTGTTGGTTGCAGATGACGGACAACGCTGATCGTGGTTGAGGCTTTCGGAGCAGGTCGGTACCTGGAAGTGGACCATTGGGTGGGACGTACACGGAGCGGACAGTTGGACCCGGGGAGCTATGGAGGCTATCTTTACCCACCCTTCAGGTGGGGCTTCCAATGACGGCTCGAGGACGTGGAATTACATTCAGTTGCAGTTTTCCCTTTCCAATTGTACTTTACTTTCAGTTTGGGATTGTATTTGGCCCATTTAGTTTTCCCCACTTACTGTTGTACCCAATTGTTACATAGTTTTTACTTTTTCTTGCTTGATCTGTGGTGTTTGTTTACTTTACAAAGGCAATTCCTTCCCTTCTTACTGGGAATTACGCCTTGGTGCTAGTCGCCAGCCCTTGGCCTATGGAAGGTGGGCTTGGGGTGGTCACGGCACGGGCCCTGAGGATGGGTCATGACAGATACTATCCTAAGAATCATGATCGGTCCAACATACTTTTGTGGGTGATTACCCTATCTCATGATATTTCTATGTCCCAAACATTTGGAAACCTATAAAAATAATTGATCACTAAACTCTAATTCAATAGATATTATATGGAAATCGGTGTATGATTTATTTCAAGAACGTGCAGTATAAATCTACATACTGATCCACTAGACCTGTATGATATGTGGACCCAATAAAGTTTCCAAACCTACTACTAACTATCCTAGTTTCAATCTAAATGTTCTACAATAAAAAAACACATATGGTTCTATATGTATAGTATCCTGATAACTATTATTGTAATATAAAATCATAAGATTTATATTACTCTACCAAGAGCCCCCAAAATCTAAGATGCGTGCTCACAATATGTTCTAATGCACCTATATTGTACCCTCTTACTAGAAATCAGTCGGATGGTGGTTCTTTGTGATTCGAATCACATGTGTAACTAGCACCCTATGAAAATTATTTCATAAAAAAGACATAACCTAGGATTCCTTATATGAAATTATAGTTCCAAGGACCCTGTGAAATTTTAAAATCTCATGGATATACAACCTCTCCTTCTCATCAAACCTGAATGTTTCTTTGATCTTTATGAAATGTGAAATGTTCATGAACCTTTCAACAACATCACACAGTGTTTCACTACCTCAAGAAAACCTCAGAAAACTAGTTATAAAATCCATCATGATGTCATACCATTTCTACTCAAGAATAGGAAATTATTTTCAATTTATATGTGGTCCCTAATGTTTCACATTCACTTATTGACAAGTGAAACACCCTATAACAAATCTAGCTAGCTCGTGTTTCTTCCCCGGTCATAGTTATTGATGGTGTAAGTCATGATTCATTTTTTGTAACATCAATATGTACTAGGAACGATGAGGATTGTAACATATACATCATCTCCTCACATATGCCCACTAGAACCCAATCAAGACCATGGATATTTAGAATTTCACCCTAACTAATGGATTGACCAAGAGTGGGTCCTCACCTGTCACATTACCTTATAGGACTTGGCCATAAGAATTTGATAGTTGCCTCATTGTTACTCTATATTGAATGATAGAAATCATAACTAAAGAAAAATGATAGTTGTACTCTTAACTATCTTGAACCACCAAATGAATATCAACGAATTAATCCATAACCTACCACTCACTAATGGAAAGCTAAATAGAATATATATGAGTCCTTTTCCTCAATGTATTGACCACTAAATTTCCCTTTCTAGATGTATTGAAAAGATCAATATAAAAATACTATGAAAAATCCATTTATCATTGAATCCTCAAATTTAGAGCATGTTGTGTAAATAAGTACATTAAAATTTTTTGTATGTGTATGTAAAAAACTTGCCCACAATAAATAGTGTTCCCAATAAGACAATTCCTGATATATTCATCTGACACAAGATTTTCTGGCGGGAAGTTCCTCTCATGTGGCCTTAACTACCGAGAGAGGTATTCCATAACTTTATCTCTGGGAATATGAACTACTCTAATCCCAATACCTGATGGTTATTAATACATAGTGTATTTTATACCATAAACTATCAATATTATTACCAGTTCTGAAGTCAATATCCCTTTTACATCTTGAAAGGCACCCTCATAGGTATCTGTCGATATAAACTTCCATGCTATCTTAGTAAATCCCTTCAATGGAACTTCTAATCATTATAAGTCCTATATAAAATGGTTATAATATTCATCTATCCCTAAGAAACTCTATATCTCAAATACATTCATGTTCTACACCCAAAAACAGATATATCTCACATACTCTAGTTCTAATGATACTCATCTCTCTTATATAATTTTCCCATGGAAATAAATATTTTCCATCCAGAAGTATCACTTTATGATCTTAGTATATAAATCATTTTCTATAAATGAATAAAAAGGGATCTTAATTTGTTTGGTAGGGTTTTGTCGATTGTGAGAATACCCCAAAACATCATCAACCAAAACAACCACAAAAGGATCTATATTAGGATGGAATATTTGGTTCATCATCACTATAAAAACTACATGCATGTTCGTGAGACCTAACAATGTATACAGACACTTTCATATACCATAACTGCTATGAAATGTTTTTGAGTGGTATGTCTACAATTATAACACATAACTAGAGATATCCAATCATCAAATAAATTTTCCTCAATAACCATGATCCTAAAAGCTGATCAATTAGGTCATCTATACATGGAAATTTATTTTGATTCTTAACCATCATCTGGTTCAATTTCTAATAATCTATTCATATCCTAATGGATTCATTCACCTATATTCAAAAAGGACTAGTGAACCACATATATGAGTGATGGGTTGAAGAAGAACCATTTTCCAAATAATCTTGTTTACCATTGATGTTCAGAAACTCTATCATTGTTATCCGGTAATGAGGAATGTATATCGGTGCAGCTCTTATAACTATTATGATGGATAAATAAATCAATCCTTCATGAGATAATCTAAAAAATTCATCTGATAACACTTCCCAAAATTTATCTAATATTCGATAAACGTTTGGTTGTTGCACTTTCAGATCATCTAGATTACAAATACCAATTTGGGTTATCATACCACATAGCCCACGAGGATGCGTTCCATCTTGGAACAACTAGAAATACCCTTAAACCTTGTGAGTATAAACTTCACCCTCTAGAAATGGGAATTTCACCATATCGTGATAGAAATCAAAAAAAGATCAATTGGACACCTTCCACTGTATCACAATTATGGCCAAAATCCATTTTATATAATGAAAATAATGATTTTAGATGTATTTCAAACCTAATAACCGCAAGGGGGAACCCTTCATTGGATTCCTCTCTCAGTTCCAATCCCAAATAGAGTGTCTAGTGTCATGAAAACCCCTGAAAATAGAGTCATGAGTCCATGTCTCTCTACAATAGATACTGATATAAAACAATGGATTGAACCTTTGTAAAAACATATAAGACACAATATTAGGGGATACTAAGACCATAATTATTATTGTATATGGTTTGACACCCTACTACTCGTGGGTTTGCAGTATAGAATATATCTATCCGCAACTACAACCCTATGAAAAAACTCACTACCTGGAGTAGGCCCCCTATGATGTATTGATAAAAAAGTGCATGGATACCTCATCCATGACCAACACCAACTCATTTTTATTGAATATTAATACTATATATGCCAACCAAATTTGATGGTTCTAAACCCACTCTTGAAAAGGGTGTTGGATATAACCACTTACAACTCCCTGTTGGAGTGAATTTCCTATAAAAACACTATATGTGGTCCATCGTTCCACAAGATCGACACTTGACTGGGTCATAGTGTTACTGGTTATTAATGTGACCCCATCTACCACACTACAGAGAGAAAACCAATATGCCATTACACACTTTATGATTTGTGTTATTCTCATTGGAATCCAAAAAATGGTGGTTCCTTCTTGAATATGTTGAACCAATGGGACAAGATAAATCACTTCTTTACTCTACTCCCTAATATTCTATTTGGATTTCCTCTAAAATCAGTACCTGATTCACAATCTCACTAATAATCATCAACCTAATTTTTTTCCATAGATCTAATATCATGCAGATGATCTTTATAGAAATCATTATCCCTTGATAACTCATTAACAAGGTATGTCAGCAAGAAACTCTGCATCTCAGTAAAGCATGATGAGTAATCCATAACCATCATAGCACCATACTCCATGAGCTTAAACCGAGTATCCTAATGTTCTCTTAGAGTCTCATAGTAAATTTTTTCATAGATCCTAGTTTTTAAATTAGACCAAATAAATTCTAATAGCCTATAATCCTAGTTTATAATACCCTACATGTGCTTTGCTGCTCTAAGAGCATATAAGTCGCATAATTCACTCCCTTATCAAGAGCTGTCTCTAAATTCTTGATGATCCACAGCATTTCTAAAAGACATATCTCATTAGCTTGTAGACCCCCCATACCCTTAATATATGGTTGGATTCAACTTCAAGAACACAACAATCAACATTGTAATTGATATGGTATGTTTTAGAGCTCCCTAAAAATATTGCATGAAGCAATAAAACCCATCATTGGATAGTGCCTCTGCACCTATCTATGTTATAATATTTATATATGTAGTTACAAATAAAGGAAGATCTATCAGTATCCTATGCACCACCGCCACCAGAGCATGGTCTTTTCCACCCTCCGGGCATACAACTAGAGGTACCCATGGTGGAATTCCTCTACAAAGGAAAACACATTCCTTTGAAAATAGTTATTTCAATGTTCACAGTACCAAATAATTACATAGGTCAAAAAATTCATATAACTAGGTCATACCACACATCCAACAAATAAATCTAGGATAATAAAAAGAGAGGTCATAAATTTCAATAGAGACACTACCTCTTCTCCAATTGAAAGAATGTTCTATATTTAGTTATCTTCTTATAAATAAAATATTCTATAATATTTTCATATTCATTCCAAATTTCATTTTAATTTTTAAACCAAATGGTTTATAACATTCAAATACATTAGTAACCATAATCATTATAAGAAAAAATATCACTCCCACCTAATTCACACCATAACACATTCTATCAAATGTGAGCCATGATCCATGACTCAATGTGACAGAATTGGCTACTTAGGGGGTCAGATGTTCCCCAATAAGGAATGTACATCTTAGTTTAACGATGTAACTCTTAGTAACAATGATTAATCTCAATTCCCAGAATATAAATCTATCACAATAGATGGAATAAATATCATGTAACCTATCACAACAACATGAAATCATGTAATTTGTCCTATATGGAATTAAATATTTCATGAAATGTGATTTATAAAATCTTTATAAAAGGATAGAGTGAATGGAATTCCATACTATCATCAGGATTAAAAAAAACACCTAATCATATCATTAAAATCATCACAATTTAATGTACATTACCAAATGGTGGAATCAAATCATTTGTAATTTCCAATATCCTGAAAGAAGTCAATTCATTCTAGGGAATTTTACTTTTTCTTATACATGGGTCAGTTATGCATAGTCACAACTCATTCCCATATCCCAATACATTCTTATACCTATCTATTTCAACCTTATAATTAATCCAAAAATGAAAACCCAATTTTATTCTACATCGTAATGTCATAAAACCCAATACCACTCAGCAGTTCCTTAAGTGTAGTTTACTAAATGGCCTCTATCACATCTCCCAAAACACGAGAGGCCTCTGACTAATAATTGGGGCCTTAGGTCTATCTATGGGGAGACTATACCCTCATTAACCTAGTACAATACAATGGAATAACAATATTAGTCAATAAGGGAAGTATTATAAAGGTCAGATAATAGATAAACCATGTTATTCAATTAAAAGTCCAAAATAGATAATATAAATATACATATAGATGATGATACATGTCTCTTAACAGAATCCAAAAATAGGTACACATCAGTAAAATACCATGAATGTGTCAAAACCCCAAGAAGAAAAAAAATATTATCTTTTTACATTATCAGGATCCTCAGCTCAATCCCCTACTCCATTGCTTCTAATCATGGAACAAAATAGACCATAAAATTGTGTGTTCTTGTCTCAGTGCCTACCTGTAACCATATAGTTTGTTTAGCTACCCAATCACATCCTGAGCATGGTGTGAGATACAAATACTAGTAGGTAGCCACCCAAATATCTATAACTAATCCTAGTTGTGCAATATAACAAGATAAATCATTATACCAGTAAAACATGTCAGCAAATGTAAATAGTTTATTGCTCAAAGAACAAGTCAATTTATACTTTTTATCCATAAGATTCTCCCTACAAAACATGATCAAGCTCATATATAATGGAAGATATAAAAAACCAAAAAATAACAAACACGACCTCACTATACATCCATATGCATCATGTCAATCATGGCCTTGCCCTGAAACTAAAAGTGTTTGAACAACCTAGGGTGACTCGTATATCCATGAATACCACATAAACCCTAGCTCTACCATATAATCAAACTGTTCAACCACAAAGGTCCATATCTATGTTGATGATGACTATGTATTTCTCATTGAGTCCAAGGAACATCTTGATGTGAAATCACTTAGGCTTGAGTTGGGGTCCAAGTATCATGTCATCCCACCATGTCCACTAAGAGACCAAGAAAAACCAGGTCCATTATGTAATAGTACCCATGGAATCCCGCAGAATTAATACCCAATGAGATATCGCTTTCCAAGGCATCCACTGTCGTGTTTTAGAATAATGGAGTAATATACAAATAGAAATATTGGAATCATTCCTCATTCGATAGATTTATCATTGCATACCATGAGTTTACCAAATCAAAACCATTCATATATATATATATAACAAATTTTTATACCCCCTAATTAATCCATTTTCATTCAATGTCAAAAAATGTGTATACCCACTCATTTTTTCATAAACAATAGAAACTGTTAGATAAATTCAATAATGAAAAACATGTAATCACATTTCACTGGAGAAAAATTGACTATTTGAAACCAATACAAGTAAATTCATTTGGTAAAATATCCTTATGACATGGATGGATAAAATACAACCCCCTTGGTTGGTTCAATAATATTCAATGGAAAAAAAGGAAATTAAATTGAACACCTCATGGGAGATCTTAATTGGGGAAACATCTACCATGTCATCCCAAAAAATCTATGGGAATACTTAATATGACTTATTTAATCAAATTAAATTATAAAATTATTGGTAGTGGCTATGTGAGATTGTACGGTGGGAAACATAATGATAATTAGCTTAATAGTGTAAAAAACAGAACTGTAATAGTATAGATTTCCTACTGTAGTGTGGTAGTAGAGTTCTTATCTAGTATAATCTTACGATTTGATGAAAATCCAATGAAAATTAATGAACATATGTATATTATAAAATTAGGGAATATTATCTTTCAACTAAAAAGCGTAGACGATACCTAGAAGAAGGAAGAATGAAATAAAAGAATTGAGTACTCGTCGATGTGGATATATCGAGTTTGAATCTGCATGATTTTTATATTAGTTGAAGGAACAAGATAAAAAGCTACAATTTGGATTCAAGGAGGGACACTAAATTTTCCATAGCTATTAATGTATGATGAATGAAATTATTTTTTAAAATGTAATCATTTTAATGTTAATTTCCTAATTTTTCCATATTTCAATACTACATGGTTTTTACACAAGGTTGACCAAACCATGCAATAACCATGAACCCTTATTGTAGGAAGGGGAACTACACATTATTAGTAATTATCATGCTATCTACCCATACTAATATCTAATAACCATGCACTGGGCATGTTTCACCCCAAAAGAAGGGTTCTCAGCTCTGAAAAATCTTTGGAAACCATTTATACCTCCATATACTATATAGTTTTTCACATTAGGATGTAATTATAAATTTAAACTAAAATAATGATTCACATATCATATGAAAGCAATGGTTTCTACATTGACGACCCATATTTTAGATGCTTTGTAAAATAAGACATATCTGAACTCCATTGAGTTCTATCCTATGAAATGGCTAGAAACATTCCCTACCACCACATAATTAGACAATATGAAATTATTTTCATAAGAAATATATCATATAATAATATTAATCATCCTAGAAATCCCACAAATTTTATTTTTTAGGGAGTGTATACGATCAACTCACCCAGAGTATATTAGAGACATGGGGTATGATAGCCCTTATGGTATAAATTAGTGTTAATCTAGTGAACCCAGAATAACTTTTCTTTCATTTTATACCACATGATAATAAGTTCTATATCATGTAATAATACTACTCATATTAACCTCAAAATTTCATTATGATTTATAGTACTCTATAATGAACATCATATAATTGTAAACACAATCTAATTCATTGTGATGGTAATTAGCAGTAAATTTCATGAAATGAATATATATATCTATATACATTGTGAATGAATGGGACAATTGAAATATCCTTTCATATGAAACATTTTGTAATTCCAAAAATATTTTTAGTATACATAATAAAATATAGAATAAGAATTGTGGCATCGTATCATATATAATACACTACCAAATCATACATTTGATTGATACACATTACATTGTAATATTAATTTGACCCAATGATATCTAATTTCTATCAAACCATTGGATAAAACATCTTTACTATACTATTTAGTGAGTAACACCTAAGAATAAATATATTTTGAATAATTTTGACATTTAGATATAATATTCCTAATTATTCTCTCCTAAAACATGTTCAAGAACCATAACACTACAAAATGAAATCTTCTAACTTCAAATTATATAGTTTAAGAAAAACAAATTTTAATAATAGAATCAATATATTTTCATCCTTATTTAGTAAAAATTTTCTTTCAAGCAATGTGACTATTTAAAATATTATTTACAAAAAAATCATAAACAAATTAAGGATAAACCAATATTCAGTTTACATGATTAATGGTTTATGAAATATTAATATAACAATTTTATGGAAACTAATCTTTACAATTATATATTCTATTTGTATTATATATCCAAAATTTCTTAGAATATAACATTAGAATCACTTAATTTAAAGTATAATAATATTCTACATGTTAACCACAATCATCTATAACATCTAATATATTATCGAATAGCCTCCAAGAAACTATTTTTATAATTTAATATCATGATATGATAATGAAACACCTTTTTGTAGGGAATTGAATCTTATTTTATATGAAAATTTCCTTAAGCATTAAAAAATCTTTAGTTTTATGTTAAGAATCTATTATCCTACATTAGGGGATCCTTTCAGGTTTAGAATTTTAGAGAATTGGGTCATCATGCATACAATACAAAACCATTTATAAATAAACCATACACTTATTTTTAATATATTTTCATACTAATATATAACTTTTTAAAAAAACTTGATTTATTTTCATGAAAAAAAATCACAAATTTCAACTTCACCTCTTCAATTCCATTACCCATCCGTAAATATAATGAAAATAGCTTTAAATTTTTTAATGAGGGTATAAATCTCATAATGGATCATAAAATTAAATATTTTTTCCATTGAACTGAAAATCCTAAAAATAGGGCATATTCGATAAAAGAATAGTAATATAAAATGGAGCCATGGGAGGTGATGTTTACCATTACCTTAGATATTTTTTCTACATATTCATATTTTAGGTGGTGTGGAATTATGGAAATTCTATTGTTTTCCCTAAAATTAATTGGACACATGTATTGAACAATTTTGATCAAATTCAAGTTTCCCACTAAAACATTTGAGAACATTGGAGGTTGTTATCCCAATTCTAGGACACCCATGGTATGTTCCATTATATATTCCTTTTTTATATAAAATTGTTGTGTGTGTAATTTCTCACTATGTTAGAGGGTGAATTTATAAATTGAGGAGAATTAAATGTGATGTTAGGAGATATTTTTTCCCTCCTTTATATTTGATAACATTGATGTGTTGTTGTGCATAAGGCATTTCCATGTGGTTTAATATCTATAAAATTGTCTTTGTGGATGGTATTGCATGAATGTCAAATTTTTTATGACCCTTGTTATTTGTTTTTAGGTCACCAAAGGATAAAGTATGGAGTCTATTAATTTCAAAGATTCAGAAGGGAATTGGAGGCTTATAGACCGTTTTCACCTGACTATGTCGGGATGAAGTCACCTGAATCAAGCACTAGACATGAAGGACGGGCAAATTCAGGAATTTAAATTATAGAGGAAACATACACAGTCTCCACACGGCTATCCAAATGATGTGAAAACCGTGTTGGAGAATATAACTTTGATAGTATCATCCGCATAGTTGGCGCACGACCTTCCCAAACCGTGCAGCCCATCTTGGAAAACTATACAACTCATGGATTTTTTACAGATGCATCCTCATGGTTGGCGCACAGTCTACCAAAGTGTGCGTCAAAACCATGAGGATGACTGCAACCTTCTCCTTTTTTTCTTTTTAACTTTTCACCCACTCCTTGACCAAGGGTTCCCATTTATACCTACTTTTGAACAACTATACAAAGCCCACTAAGACCAAGAATACTTAGGGGGAGTGGGGAAATGAGGGAAATAGTGGCTGGGAACAATGGGATAGGTGGAAGGAAGGATTTTGAGGACTAGTTCTTGTAATTCTGTTTTATTTCAGTGTATTTTATTTTTCTATTTTACTGAAATCTCTGTTGAATCTTATTAAAGTTCTTATCCTTTTAATGATAAATATCTAAACCCCTCTTGTTTTGTGGCTAGGGAAATGTGGGTTCGTTAGAACCAGTTTCTCTATTATAGTGTTTTTTCATTGTCACTCACCTAATTCTCCCAACTTCTATTTCTTATTTTGCTAGATACCCCATATCGGACCAAGAAATGAGTTTATAGGGATATTTGGGAGAATTACGACAAGTATATCCATGACCATTATATATACTTGTCATTTATAGAGGGAGATTTTTTAAATAAGAGTTAGTAGAAATCAATTTCCAGACTAAGTGATTGATTCCTATCGACTAGATCGAAACTCAGTGGAACAAGGGATTTCCGACACAAATAAAACCCTGAAATGTGAGTTATGATGAACAACACATCACAATAGGTAATAAGGATTAATGTCCCACACAAATTTCCATCCCAAACACATCTTCATTAAAATCCAAAATCTAGTTTTAAGTAATATTCACTTTTCATGTTTAATTCGTAGTAAATTTGAAAAGTCGAAGTACTTAATTATCTTTTTAGATCCACACCAGGAACCAACCAATCGTATTTAAATTCATCACATTCACATAAATGTGTTAAAATCAAGAGACATAAAACACCAATATTGATCCTCTGTGGATCAACCCCATACTTACACAATATACAAGTTACATGTTAGGGAAATAAAATTTGGTGTTGAAAACAATACTTCCGGAAAACAACTGTCCAAATATTGACGTTGCTGCCAGGAAGAGAGTGTCATTTTTGTTAATTGAATTTGAATCATTGAGTGAAAACAAAAATTTAACATTTTCAAAAAATAAAATAAAATAATAAAAAAAAAATCAAATTCTTTTTGTAATCTCATTTCAATTTTTTTATTTATTTCCCTTTTACTGCTTGGTGTGTTGTTTGTGTTGTGAAAGCCTGTGGCTATATGAGTGGCCAGGTCACTTTTTCTCATATTTCTGAGTCGTTGGAGTTACACACAATAGATCTAGAAATCAAAAGAATGATGTCCACGATACGTTGTGCACTTATGGGTGATCACAACGCAAATGACATGTTGGATTAATAGGAGGAAGATCCAGGGGATGCCTAAAGAGTTGGGAAGCCATTTTTTATTGAAGGAAATCCACCACTAGGTAGTGAGGAAGAGCATCATCTGAACTAACTTGGGGCTTCTGTTGAATACCTGACGAGGAACCAACAGAGGCCACCAGCTCAATTTGTACTGGGATTCGAGAAGACATAGCCACGACAATATATATTCCATGGGACCAGCCTCCCTTTTTGCCTCAAAACTAGAAAACTTATTATCCTAGAGAATAACAACAGTTCATTCCCCAAGCACCTCAGGAACTGATGATTCCACATCATACTATTATGGAATAAAGATTACCCTATTTTCAGGAAGCAAACACTGGAATAGTAAGACCACCAGTGTAGGCCCAACATTTTGAGATCTAGCTGGTGATAATGAAGATAATTGAAAATATTGTTCTGTTTGGTGGCTTGCCGAGTGAAGACCCTAATGCTCACATCTACAAATTTTTAGTGATATGTGACACATTTTGGTATCACGGATTGTCAGAAGATGAAATACGCCTTAGGTTGTTTCCCTTCTCATTAAGTGATAAGGAAAAGAGATGGATCAAGGGGATACCTCAAAGATATATTCTTACCATAGAGGCAATGTACCAAGACTTTTTATCGAAATACTGCCCTCCCTCGAAGACTCTCATCTTATGGAATGAAATTCATAACTTCAAACATCATGACTGGAAATCATTGTATGAGTCGTGGGAATGGTTTAAGGAGATGCTGAGGTAATTCCCACAGCACATATTTCCATTGTGGATTCAAGTCCATACATTCTATGGCGGTCTGACAACTAAAACAATGTATGTGGTTGATGCAGTTGTTGGATGGACAACCATGAGGAAGTCCGCTAAAGAGCTTTATGAATTGCATGAAGATAAGTTAGCCAATAGTTTTCAGTGTCATTCCGAGCAGGGAACTCAGAAAAGGGGCATGCATAATTTTGATTCCACCACCATGTTTGCGGCTCAACATGATGTCGTTTCATAGAAGATCATATTTTTTGAATTTAAAACATCCATATCATGTTCAAGCTATCAGTCCACTAGCATGTAGTGATTGCGGTGACAACCATGATATGGGAAAGTTCCCACAAGTATGTGCAGGAGCCTCTACCAATGAGGTAAATTATGTTCCATAAAATAGAGGACACATCAACTCCCCTCATCACCAAAACATGGTGTGGAAATTTAATCAAAGTACTGACTAGGGTAGCAACAAAAAAATCCTCATCCCCGACCGCAACGACCACCTGGTTATGGGAAACAACAGTTTTTGACTTCGTATCCAAGGTAACAACATGGAATCCAATTTCATCCAAGAGCATATCAGCATCAACAGTATCAAAACCCTTGTCTTGATCAACTGTTGCGACAACCACCTCCCCCAAAAGTATCCCAAAAACCTTAGTTGGAACATCCCTCAAGGCTGGAGGAAATTATGTCTAAATATAAAACTACAGCTAAAACAAACTTTCAAAACTAGGAGGCAACACTTAGAAGCCTCAAGAAGCATATTGGGCAGCTTTCCAATCAGCATTCTCACAGAAAACCCGGTACACTACCTAGAAACACTTAGAAAAAAATCCACCGAAGGATGCTAATGCTATTATTCTACGCAGCGGGAAAGAGTTGAGGCAGAATGTAACTATCAGTAAGGGTGATACTCCATCAAATCAGTCCACATTCCCCTCAGGTGGAGAAGTTTCATCTGAGTAATGTTCCTCGAAACATGAGCAGGATAAAGAACCAGAAGTTGCATAGGAAACGGGAAATGAAGTGATTAAACCATATGAACCTACCATTCCATTTCCATAAAAGATGAAACAATGGAAGCTAGACCAGAAATTTTCCATGTTCATGGAAGTATTCTAGAAGCTTCATATCAACATCCCCTTTTTAGAGGAATTAACACAAATTCCCACCTACATGAAGTCCATGAAATAGATTCTTTTAAATAAAATGAAGATGGAAGACTTGGGCACCATTCCCCTGACTAAGGAATGCTTAGTGGTGGTCCAACATACTCTCCATCTTATGCTCCAAGAACCAGGATGTTTTACTATCCCATGTGCTATTGGACCATGAGAGTGTGGAAAATCCCTTTGTGATTTGGTGGGAGTGTTAATTTAATTTCCTTCGGAGTATTCAAGATTTTATGGCTAAACGATCTCAAGCCAACCCGAGTGGCACTCCAACTCGCTGATCGTTCTATTAAATAACCCATGGGGTTGTTGGAGGACGTGTTTGTTAATGTGGGGAAGTTAATTCTGAAAGCAGATTTCATTATCCTCGATAAGGAATATGGTCAAGAGGACCCTTTAATTCTTGGAAGACCCTTTCAGGATATCGAGAAGGTGTTAATTATTGTGCACCAAGGTGATATGATCTTCCATGTTGGTGATGAGAAGGTTTCCTACCACATCCTAAAGGCATTGAAATAGGTTTTATTGATAGAGCATGAGTATTTTGGTTCTTTTAAAACAATGGATGAGTGGTTCGGCCTAGATGAAGATGATATACAAGAATATTAATTCAGAAATAAACCCCTTTTATAGGATGAATAACATGAATAAAACCAGGAGGAATTTAGCTTTATTGAATTCCAACGTAGCCATTACTGGAAATGGGTGATTGTTCCAGATTTATTAGAGTGATCTGAGGTTGATCTGATCATACCTTCCATTATCTAGGCTCCCCAGCTTGAGTTGAAACCCCTCCCCTCCTCATTGAAATATTGCTATTTGGGAGAGGAGCATACATTGTCGGTGATCCTAAATGCCTCACATTCAGGAGATCAAGTGGATGCACTTTTGCAAGTCCTCTGAAGGCTGAAACAGGGCATTGGTTAGACAGTTGCTGACCTTAAGGGTATATGCCCCACAGCCTACACCCACAAGGTACTTATGGAGGAAGGGTAAAAACCATCTCGCCATCCAGAATGATGTCTGAAACCCCCCATGAAAGAAGTTTTCAAGAAGTAGGTGATTAAATTACTCTATGCTGGGATTATATACCCCATCTTTGAAAGCCTATGGGTGAGTCCTCTCCTAGAGGTGCCTAAAAAGGGATGAGTCACAATAGTGACCAATAGAAAGAATGAGCTCATCCCGACCCGAATAGTTACGGGATGGTGGATTTGTGTCTATTACAGAACGTTGAATGATTCAACTAGGAAAGATCATTTCCCTCTTCAACTCATGGATCAAATGCTGGAAAGATTAGTGTGGCATGAATATTAATGTTTCATAGATGGTTATTTGGGATATAACAAAATCCCTATTTCCCCAGAAGATCATGAAAGGATTACCTTTAGGTGTCCTTATAGAACCTTAGCCAACCGCCAAATGCCATTCGGGATGTCAAACACTCTACCCACCTTTCAAAGGTGCATGTTATCCATATTCCATGATATAGCAGAAGAGATTCTGGAGGTTTTCATTGAATACTACTCGGTATACGGGAAGCCGTTTTATAATTTCATAACGAATTTGGAGCTAGTTCTCGAGCGATGTGAGAATAAAAATTTGGTTCTCAATTGGGATATGTTCCATTTTATGGTACAAAACCGAATCATGTTAGGCCATAGGATCTTGATGAAAGGAATTCAGGTGGATCTAGCTAAAATGGAAGTAATCTTGCAGCTTCCCATTCCCAGATAAGTCAGAGCGATTTGGAGCTTTTGGGGTAATTACGGTTTTTATCAAAGGATCGTATATGACTTCTTCAAGATCGATCAGCCCATAAAAAATATACTTTCCAAGGATACATTTTTTGTGTTTAATGATAAATGTATCGTGACCTTCCATATTATGACACAAAAATTGGTCGTCACCCCCATCATGATCACTCCATATTGGGAGGAGCTGTTTAAACTTATGTGTGATGCGAGCGATTATATTGTGGGGGAAATTCTTGGACAATAGCGGTATCGCATTTTTTGACCGATCTATTATTCCAGTCCGAAATGAAATTAAGCCCAGATGAATTACACAACCTCGGCCATGTTTCTTTGAAATTTGTAATTACTTAGCCATAGTAGTTGTCCACACGGACATATAGTTTCAACTACGGAAGCATTTTTTGTCAGATGTAAAGAGGTATTTCTGGGAGAACCCTGTGCTATTCAACTCATGTGGAAATGGGGTAATCATCAGTTCCATCCCGGATGAGGATATCCTATGTATTTTGGAATTATGTCACCCTTCTCAAGCTGGAGGACATCACGTGCTAGATTAAACAGTAGAAAAGGTTTTACAATCACGATTTTTTTGGCCATCCAAGCATAAGGATACTCAAAAGAATTTCTCCTACTATGATTGATGCCAGCCGATGGGCAATGTGGGCCATCATGCCAAGATTCTGCAACAGCTGATACTTGAGGTTAATGTTTTTTATGTATGGCGAATCGAATTTATAGGTCCATTTAACCATCCTTTGGTCACACATACATTCTAGTATGTGTATATTACATTTCCACGTGAGTAGAAAAAGTGGTAAAAACTCATTATATAGCTAAGGTTGTCATCAATTTTCTAAAGAATCATATATTCATTCAGTTTGGGACCCTGTGGGTGTTGATTAGCAATCATGGTACACATTCTGACAACACTATCAAGCGAAATGTACTCTTAATATATGGGGTCACATAAAACCAAGGGACACCTTACCACCCCCAATCCAGTGGTCAAGAGGGGGTGTCAAACCATTAGTTAATGCAAATATTGGAGAAAACGGTAGGGTCATCAATAAATGATTGGTCCAAGAAATTAGATGATGCATTATAGGTCAACGAGACATCTTTCAAAACTCCATTAGGTATGTCGCCTTTCCTGTGTTCCTATGGAAAACCCTGCCATTTTTTGGTGGAGAAGAAGCACAAGTCTTATTAGGCTATCAAACCCAAATTATGATCTCAAGGCTACAGAAAAAAAGTGGAAATTCCAGTTAACTGAGCTTGATATGATAAGGTGGGAGGCCTATGAGAATGAGAAACATTATAAGTAGAAGATGAAGGCAGTCCATGAATGCAAGATCTCCCAGAAAATCCTTCCACCCATGTGATAAAGTGTCACTTTTTAATTCTCGTCTGAAATTTTTTCCAGGTATATTGATGTCCCGTTGGTCAGGACCCATTACGGTGATTAATGTTTTCCCCCATGGAGTGGTGGATGTTCCCGGCGTGGATGGTCTACTTTTCAAGGTCAGTGGGTCGTGCATGCAGCCTTACTTTAGCAAGGATGACATGGCAGAAACCGTTTCCACCAGGCAATTGGGGTAGCTCAAGGCCCAGGTAAGTCGATCTCATAACATTAAACGTAGAATTGACCGGGATGTAACCCGGCATTCTGAAAAATTTTCTACTGCAATAATTTATTTGTTTGTGTGTTGCTAGGACTACATGATAGTGTTTTTTCTATTCTTGTGTGTTATATTGTGGTAGTCTCCCTACATGTTAGGGTATCCTATTGAATTTCATTAATTCAAGTCCTACACTTATTATGGAAAATATCAAATTATATTATCTCATTCAATGGGATCCAGAGATTTTCATTCCAAGGGTGTGTTTATGGTTCAATAAGGAAAAAAATTTCAATATTTTATCACACAGAACCAACCGACCAGTTAGCGCACAGTCTTCCAACCCATGCGCAAATCTTGCTTCTTGGACTCCCCATATAGACCCAAGCACATGGTCGGCACACTATTATCCAAACCAATCATATATCATGCACCCCCAACCCCTCACTCTAGAGTCCTCCACATGGTTTGCGCATGGATTATCAAACCTTGTTCCCAGAACTATGCAGCCACTTTAAACCCGAAATTCCATAAAACTTCGAACCCCCCCCCCCCACCTCTATTCCAATCCCTGCACCTCCCCTAATCAGCCCGTGCGAGTTCTTCTCCTCCTCCTCCTTCTGCTTCTTCCTCCAGCCATGTTCTTCTTCTCTCTCCCAATCCATGTTATTTTAGTCTTATTCTTTCTTCTTCTTCTCCATTTTTCATTATTCTTCTTCTCATTTCCTCTTTCTTTTTCGTTACCTTTTATTTTTCCCTCTCTTTCCCTAGGGTTTGCCCAATTTTTCCCCCTGTTCTTATTTTCCATTCTATTTATTTTTCTTTGGTTGTGGCCATCCATTCCCCCTCACTTCATCCCCCAAATGTGGACCAATTATTTTCCAATGAACACATATTTTAAAAACCATTATTTCCACATTTGGGATTTTCCTTAGGAATTTGTACACTTTTTCATTTCATAAATTTCAATTGCTATCCATTGATGTAGTGACAGTATGCCCTCGTTGTATGTGTTTTATTCTATAGGTTCCCAAAACTCAACCCTATCCTTTCATGTTTACCTCCAAGAGAGCATGGGGCTCTAGCTCAGGCTCCACCCGTGGCCCACAGGTTATGTTCACTAAGAAAGAGGAACTCATGTGATACCACAACCTTTTAAATTGTGACATAAATCACCATAATGAGTTTATCATAGAAAACCATGACTCCTTGGTAATTAATGATGAGATCAAGATGCATATTTCCCGTGGCAATCTCACCCAAGCATTAGAGGTACACCAGATCGTTTATATGGATCTTGTCTTTGAATTTGGGGCTACTTTTCATTACTATGGGCGATAAAATGAGTATGAGAGGGATTTACAATCGAAGTTTCTAATAATTTCACTTTTCGCTTGATGAACCAGCGGCACAGCCTGTCACCACCCGTCCTCAGGCCCGTGCCGTGACTACCCCAAGCCCGCCTTCCATAGGCCAGGGGTTGGCGACTAGCACCAAAGGCGAAAATCCCAGAAATAGGGAAGGCATTGCCTTTATAAAAGTAAACAAACACCATAGAGTACAAGAAGAAGTAAAAGTAAACACTAAGAAAAAACTATAACAAGATGTGTTGAAAGGTAAAATGGGGCCGAAAATACAAGCCCAACTGTAAAGTACAACTCAAAAAGGGAAAACAGCAACTGAAGGTAAAGTCGCAACGTCGAGCCACACACTGGAAGTCCCACCTGAAGGGTGGGTACAGATAGCCTCCACAACTCATCGGTCCAACCGTCTACTCCGAGTACACCCCGTCCAATGTTCCACCTCCAGGTACCGTCATGCTCCGCCAACCTCGACCATGATCAGCGTTGTCCGTCGTCTGCAACCAACACAATGAAGTGTGGGCATAACCCGTTCAGGGGTGAGTATAAGCTACTCTGTAGGGACCCCGAGACCCCCGAAGGTCTCCCAAAATCCACATAGGATAAACCAAAAAGGGATAGGATACAATCACGAAGTAACATCCGACACTGCTTAGGTATATTCCCATACATATACCTAAGTCATCAATTCCCGTTCGACTCCAACATCTAAGCCCAAGCACAACCCAGTCCACACAGGAAAGAAAAACTTAAATCCACACAGGATAGCACAACACAATCAACAAAGGAAAGAAAAACGTAATCCACAAAGGATAGCACAATACATTCCACAATGGAGAGTAAACATGACTCAGTTCACACAGGTATACATGGTCGAAAAGGTGAAAGGGATGATCAGAAATAGATACTGGATCATCTAAGCTGGGACCCACTAAGGATACAAGACCAGATGTCTTCATTGATTCATCTATGCTGGGACCCACATAGGATACAAGACCAACATTGAATAATCTAAGCTGGGACCCACATAGGATACAAGACAAGCACAACTAGGACCCACATAGGATACAAGACCAGCACTCTTCATCGATTCATCTATGCTGGGACCCACATAGGATACAAGACCAGCACTGAATCATCTAAGCTGGGACCCACATAGGATACAATACCAGCACAGCTGGGACCCACATATGATACAAGACCAGCACTCTTCGTTGATTCATCTATGCTGGGCCCCACAAAGGATACAAGACCAGCACTGAATCATCTAAGCTGGGACCCACATAGGAAACAAGACTAGCACAACTCGGACCCACATAGGATACAAGACCATCACTCTTCATCGATTCATCTATGGTGGGACCCACATAAGATACAAGACCACCACTGAATCATCTAAGCTGGGACCCACATATTATACAAGACCAGCACAGCTGGGACCCACACAGGATACAAGACCAGCACTCTTCATCGATTCATCTATGCTGGGACCCACATAGGATACATGACCAGCACGGAATCATCTAAGCTGGGACCCACATAGGATACAAGACCAGCACAGCTGGGACCACATAGGATACAAGACCATCAATCTTCATAGATTCATCTATGCTGGGACCCACATTGGATTCAAGACCAGCACTGAATCATCTAAGCTGGGACCGACATAGGATACAAGACCACCATAGCTGGGACCCACATAGGATACAAGACCAGCACTCTTCATCGATTCATCTATGCTGGGACCCACATAGGATAAAAGATCAGCACTGAATCATCTATGCTGGGACCCGCATAGGATACAAGACTAGCACAGCTGGGACCCACATAGGATACAAGACCATCACTCTTCATCGACGCAATCGCAGCTAGCACTAGGGTTCCCGCACACAGCAAGCTCGTTCGGGAGGGTCCGCTCCACGAGCCGAGAGGCTGATACTTAAACTGCCACGAAGTCCGAAGTTGATGTATCCAAAAGTTGCGTATCGTCAACAGGAACTCAACGCAATAGTCGGCGCGTCAATCAGACGCCCGGTCTGAGATATATTGGCTTTTGCGTCCTAGGGGCCCGGTTGGTTTTTAAGGCAAAACCAACCCGACCATACTCCACCTATGTACAAACCTTGGGCGGAGTGAGCCAAAAGATCCGTCTCACTAAGAGCAATCCACCAAAGTCAACGGCACGTCAATCGGACGTCTGGAGCTCAAGATTTGAGTGTTTCCGCTCCGAGGGCCCAGTTGGTTTGGTGGATGAACCAACCTGGCTGAACCCAAAGTATTCCAAAACATTGAGTGTGATATACCGAAACGACCATCTCGATCCAAGGATCGCATTTTCGCTGACGACGAGTCGTTTGGAGGCCTGTAGCTCATGTTACGGGCATTTGGCCGAAAGTAGTCCGAAAATAGGGGGTCTGGGCCCGGCCCGACCTGACCCAGTCCCCCTGGGTCAGCCAAACTGGGTCGACCCGCCCCGGGTGCTGACCCGGCCCGGCCGGCGGTGCGGCCAGCGCGCCACGCGAGCGAGCCCAAGGGAGGGGCTACGCCCCTCCTTTAATTTAAAACGGCGGCCCCTTTAAGGGGCTGCGCCAGGTGTGCAACCCGAGGGTGTAACCCCCAGCTTTCCCCTTGTAACGGTCGGCCAGCACAGGGCCAGCCGGTTTCTAATCGCGGGACCCCGCGGTCCCGCGCCTTCAGGCGCCGGTGGCCGGAGTTCCGGCCACCATCTTCGATTTCTCCGGTGGGTGGTTTTTCCGCCCGCTACTTCCAAGATGGCTGCAAATTCGTCCGGCGCGGCGTGAGGACGCCGCGTCCTTCTGCCACGGCCCGACTCCGGCCACGACCTCATTCTTACCCTCGATGAAGCGTGACGACGTCACGTTTCTTCGTCGTGGCCCACATCGTTCACATCTCGTTTCGCTCAAGTGTGGTGCAACGATGCATTACCGTCTTTACTAATCAAAACGAAGAATAGCAAAGGGGGGAGGGGTATCAGCCGTGTTTGTGCGGACCGATCCCCTCCCATTATATCGATAGCAGTTGGTCAAAATGTAAAACGTTTAACCTTCACAATTTTTAATTTAAATAATAATAGGAACATGGTCGTCAGATTTATCTTTCATATTCGAAGGAAAGAATCACCAACTTAAAATAGTCGAACCCCTACCTTGGGTATAAGCCGATCGGAAGGAGGTGTCGTCGTTTGTGGTTCGTCATGGTATGGAGTCGCGAGGATGACGACGTCGAAGGGGGATGTCGGAATTCGTCCGACTCGAGGGAAGGAGAAGCCGTCGTCGCTCACTACCTGATTCCTCTTCCGAGCTTGTTCGTCGATCCGTTGACGAAGAAGGGGAAGAAGAAGATCCGTTGAAGAGTCTCACCGCAGAAGGGGAAAAAATTACGTGGAAGGAAAACGAGCGTTCTTCATCAGAGGTGGCGCGTTCTTCGTGTTCTACGCGTTCTCCGGTGAAGGGGGAGAAGGAGAAGAAAAATCAGCGCAACTCTTCTCAACCGAAAAATAAAATGAGGCTAAAGCCTTATTTTATTGCTTTCCGCCAATGATTTCAAATTTCAAATGATGTAACCCTCACAATTAATTTCAAGTGCGTTGAATAATTTAATTGATGGGTTAGAGAAATTATGGGGAGAGTGGAGCGTTATGCAATAATATAGGGGGGTTTTAGAAAGTTGAAATGGGTGAGGCTCGTGCGGGCCCCAACTGGTTAATCCTCCCGATGGAGGTTATGCGGGGGTGGGTCCCACCAACATAACCTCTCTTGAGAGGTTATGGTCTAGTGGACCCCACCTCAACCATCCTTTGGTGGTTTTAACCTCCACATGGTGGTTTTAACCACCACCAATAAAATTGTTTCACAATTTTATTTATTCCTCAAAATTTAACTTCTCCACTCATGAAAACGCAACAGCGGTGAAGGTCCCCTTAAGCAATTACCGGCGTTGTCAGTTCATCGGTGCCATCGGATTTCAATTCCGAGCACCAGTTCAATAGATAGGAATTCTCGCTCATTCGTTCACTGAACATACCCGAGCCAAACATCGGAAATTCATTCCGGGCACACGGAGCCTCGAAATCATGTGCTGTCAGAAACCGAGTTCTTGTAAAATTCCAACGAAAATTAAGAAAAAAAAATTCCCTTGAATTTTACGGGTCTTTACATTACTCCCACCTCAGGGCTTTACGTCCCCGTAAAGTTACATAAAAAACTAGGGAAACTAATGAGGGTACTGAGCATGCATCTGAGCCTCCCGCTCCCAAGTGCTCTCCTGGAGGTTCCTGTGATGTCATTTGATGTGTACGAGAGGAATCGACCGTCCACGTAGGACCCGCTCCTGTCGATCCTCGATCTCCACTGGGACCTCCGCAAAAGTTGCCCCATCATCCACGTTTAGCTCCCCATGGTCAATAATGTGCGTCGGTTCGTGCACATATCTCCTCAACTAAGACACGTCGAAGATGTCATGCACCCAGTGAAACTGAGGTGGTAGAGCCAGGCGATAAGCCACCTCGCCAATCCTACTGAGGACCTGGAATGGTCTGATGAAGCGCGGATATAACTTGCCGCCTCGGCCAAATCTCTGTAATCCTCGTCGAGGTGAGACACGCAAGAAGACGTGGTCGCCATCCTCGAACTCTAGTGGCCTCTACCTCCTTTCAGCATAAGTCTTCTGCCAGCTCTGAGCTGTCCTCATCCGCTCTTGGATGACCTGGACCTTCTCTATCGTGGCCTGGACTATCTCCGGCCCCACAAGTGCTTCTAAGATTTCTTCTTTGCCGATATGAGAAATCTGGTCTCATCCCCTTGATGAACCACTTCCTTTTCCTAATAAATTCAATCTTGACATGGATGCTAATAATCCATACCATGGATGATGTCGTAAGGCCTCGACGCTACTACCAAGAGATCCAACCGTTACTCTTGCCTCCAAAGGTTGAGTCACACTGTCAGCATCAGTGTGTGGTAACTGGGTCTTCTCCAGTAGATGTCTCACAAGTGAGGGTCAATTCAACAGTCTAAAGCGGAACCTCTTAACACAACCCAAAAGAGGAAAAGAATGAAAACATCACAATGGTAAGCATCTTTTACTATTGCAGCTCATAATACAAAGACACTACACAATAGCAACAAGGAACTATAAGTACAAAGGACATATCCACTAGTTCCGCTCCTGTCCATCTGCTCCGAGAGCTCCATGATCGAAGGCCTCAGCTGCCTAAAGCTGAGATCTCGCATGTCCACCAACTCCATGTGGTCAGGGTGGAACTCCTGGTGGTGGCGGTGGAAACACCTCGAAGTGTCGCCCACCATCTGCAACTCGGCCAGCTCCTCTGCCTCGTCTGCCTGTACCCTGCGGACCACCGTGGCCGAACCTCTGTTTGGGAGGTATCTCTACCACCTTCTTCTCATCTGTAAGACGATTCGGGCACTCTCGAGCCATGTGACCTTGCCCGCGGAATCCGTAGAAATGCATGCCCCTCGTGTAGCTGGCTCTCCTTCGTGTGCCCTGCACAACTGAATCTTCATCCTATGACTGTCCATCTAATGGTCTGTCCTATTTGGACCTCTGCATCACCTGTCTACTGCCAGCTGCAGAAGACCCTACTACGGGCCGTCCTGCAGAGGGCCATGTCACTAGAGCCTACTCAGCGAGAGAAATCTCTACTAGAAGGGCTATATCCAACACCTCTTCCTGTGTCGGAATGTTGAGGGAGATCATTGAAGCCCTGATCTCGTGCCTCAGTCACTTATTGAAGGTCCGGGCCCGGAAGAACGGGTCCCGTACCATATCTGTGGAGTAGCGCAAGAGATCAGTAAATCTCGCCGAGTACTGGGCCGCTATCATGCTGCCCTGCCGTAGCTGTAGCAGCTCTTGGATGCGCACCACACGGAGGGTGGCTGGGACAAACTCGGAGCAGAAGATGATCTCAAAGTCCATCCAGAGGAGAGATGTCTCGTCGTGCACCTGGAGAATCAAGCTCCACCATCTGCCTGCTGCCGCGTACAGGAGGCTCGCTGCGAGGATCACCATGAGGTCTGCTGGTGTCCTCACTAGCCTAAAAACTCGTACGACCGCCTCCAGCCAGTCCTCGACTGCCTGGGGGTCCGTCTCCCCACGAAACCTGGGTGGTCGCTGGCGCTGGAACTCATGCCAAGCTCCAAGGCGACGTGCATCGTCAGCGGTCGTGGCGGGAAGCATCGGTGGCTCGACGGGTAAAGGTACCGCCAGTGCCTCTGCTGACAAGGAGCCCTGCACCGAGGCCTCGTCGGTCGGTGGGTTGTCATCACGCTCCACTCTCGGAACCCTAGCTTGCTGCCATCATGGGGCCATCCTAAGAAGAAACCGGTGCGCCACAGTCAGAACAGTATACCTGGTGAGCTGACAGAAGTAATCACAAAGAAAACATGAACACACATGCAATGAATGTTTTCATGCATTAAGTCGGAAATCAAAATTCAGGGTCCTGGTGTACGGATACGTCGGCCGCCGCACCAACACCGGACTCCCTAGACTGATAACCACACCCAATATGCTAAACACTATTGCTTCACCTAGATGAAAGATCAGAGTCTGCGGTAGAACTGAACTCCTGAGATACCAATTTGTCACGACCTGTCCTCGGGCCCGTTCCGTGACTACCCCAAGCCCGCCTTCCATAGGCCAGGGGCTGGCGACTAGCACCAAAGGCATAAATCCCAGAAACATGGAAGGCATTGCCTTTATAAAAGTAAACAAACACCATAGAGTACAAGCGGAAGTAAAAGTAAGAAATAAGAGAAAACTGTAACAAGCTGTGTTGAATGGTAAAATGGGGCCAGAAATACAAGCCCAGCTATAAAGTACAACTCAAAAAGGGAATACAGCAACTGAAGGTAAAGCCGCACTGTCAAGCCGCCCACAGGATGTCCCAACTGAAGGGTGGGTACAGATAGCCACCACAGCTCCTCAGTCCAGCCGTCCGCTCCGAGTACACCCCGCCCAGTGGTCCACCTCCAGGTACCGTCCTGCTCCACCAACCCCGACCATGATCAGCGCTGCCATCGTCTGCAACCAACACAACGAAGTGCGGGCATAGCCCGTGCAGGGGTGAGTATAAGCTACTCAGTAGGGACCCTGAGACCCTCGATGGTCTCCCGAAATCCACATAGGATAAACCAAAAATGGATAGGATATAATCATGAAGTAACATCCGACACTGCTTAGGTATATGCCCATACATATACCTAGGTCATCAATCCCCGTTTGGCTCCAACATCTGAGCCCAAGAACAACCCAGTCCACACAAGAAAGCAAAACGTAAATCCACACAGGACAGTACAACACAATCTACAAAGGAAAGCAAAACAAAATCCACAAAGGATAGTACAACACATTCCACAAAGGAGAGTAAACAGGGCTCATCTCACATAGGTATACATCGTTGAAAAGGTGAAATGGATGATCAGATATAGATACTGAATCATCTAAGCTGGGGCCCACTTAGGATACAAGACCAGATGTCTTCATTGATTCATCTATGCTGGGACCTACATAGGATACAAGACCAGCACTTAATCATCTAAGCTGGGACCCACATAAGATACAAGACCAGCACAGCCGGGACCCACATAGGATACAAGACCAACACTCTTCATCGATTCATCTATGTTGGGACCCACATAGGATACAAGACCAGCACTGAATCATCTAAGCTGGGACCCACATAGGATACAAGACCAGCACAGCTGGGACCCACATAGGATACAAGACCAGCACTCTTCATCGATTAATCTATGCTGGGACCCACATAGGATACTAGACCAGCACTGAATCATCTAAGCTGGGACCTACATAGGATAGAGGACTAGCACAGCTGGGACCCACATAGGATACAAGACCATCACTCCTCATCGATTCATCTATGCTGCGACCCACATAGGATACAAGACCAGCACCGAATCATCTAAGCTGGGACCCACATAGGATAAAATACCAGCACAGCTGGGACCCACATGGGATACAAGACCAACACTCTTCATCAATTCATCTATGCTGGGACCCACATAGGATACAAGACTAGCACTGAATCATATAAGCTAGGACCCACATAGGATACAAGACCAGTACATCTGGGACCCACATAGGATACAAGAACAGCACACTTCATCGATTCATCTATGCTGGGACCCACATAGGATACAAGACCAGCACTCTTCATCGATTCATCTATGCTGGGACCACATAGGATACAAGACCAGCACTGAATCCTCTAAGATGTGACCCACATAGGATACAAGACTAGCACAGATGGGACCCACATAGGATACAAGACCAGCACTCTTCATCGTCAAAGTCTCAGCCAGCACTAGGGTTCCCGCACACAGCAAGCTCGTTCGGGAGGGTCCGCTCCATGAGCCAAGAGGCTGATACATCAACTGACACGAAGTCTGAAGTTGATGTATCCAAAAGTTTCGTTTCGTCAACAGGAACTCAACGCAACAGTCGGCGCGTCAATCAGACGCCCGGTCTGGGAGATATTGGCTTTTCCGTCCCAGGGGCCCAGTTGGTTTTTAAGGCAAAACCAACCCGACTATACTCCACCTACGTCCAAACCTCGGGAGGAGTGCGCCAAAAGATCTGTCTCACTAAGAGGAATCCACCAAAGTCAACGGCACGTCAATCGGATGTCCGGAGCTCAAGATATGAGTTTTTCCGCTCCGAGTGCCCGGTTGGTTTCGTGGACGAACCAACCCGGTCGAACCCAAAGTATTCTGAAACCATTAGTGTGATATACCAAAATGACCGTCTCGATCCATGGATCGCGTTGCCGCTGACGGCGAGTCGTTTGGAGGCTTGTAGCTCACGTTACGGGCATTTGACCGAAAGTAGTCCAAAAATAGGGGGTCTGGGCCCGACACGGCCTGACCCAGTACCCCCTGGGTCGGCCGAACCGGGTCGACCCGCCCCGAGCTGTGACCTGGCCCGGCCCGGCCGGCGGCGCGGTCAGCGCGGCCAGTGCGCCGCGCGAGCAAGCACAAGGGAGGGGCTATGCCCCTCCTTTAATTTAAAACGGCGGCCCCTTTAAGGGGCCACGCCAAGTGTGCAACCCGGGGGTGTAACCCCCCCCCCGGCTTTCCCACTGTAACGGAGGCTGGAGTTCCAGCCGCCTTCAACGATTTCTCCGTTGAGTGGTTTTTCCGGCCGCTACTTCCAGGATGGCTGCAAATTCATCCGGCGTAGCGTGACGATGCCGCGGCCCGACTCCGACCGCGGCCTCATTCGTACCCTCGACGCAGCGTGACGGCATCGCGTTTCTTCGTCGTGGCACACATCGTTCACATATCCTTTCGCTCAAGCGCGGTGCAACGATGCATTACCGTCTTCTCTAATAAAAAAGAAGAATAGAAAAGCTGGGAGGGGTATCAGCCGTGTTTGTGCGGACCGATCCCCACCCATTATATCGATAGCAGTTCGCCGAAACGTAAAACGTTTAACCTTCACAATTTTTAATTTACATAAGAATTGGAACATGGCCGTCAGATTTATCTTTCATATTCGAAGGAAAGAATCACCAACTTAAAATAGTCGAACCCCTACCTTGTGTATAAGCCGATCGGAATGAGGGGTCATCGTTCAAGGTTTGTTGCGGTATGGCGTCGTGAGGATGACGATGTCGAAGGGGGGTGTCGGCATTCGTTTGACTCGAGGGAAGGCAAAGCCGTCGTCGCTCGCTACCCAATTCCGCTTCGGAGCTTGTTCGTCGATCCGTTGACGAAGAAGGGGAAGAAGAAGATCCGTTGAAGTGTCTCACCGTGGAAGGGGAAAAATTTCTGTGGAAGGAAAATGAGCGTTCTTCGTCAGATGTGGCACGTTCTACGCATTCTCCGGCGAAGGAGGAGGAGGAGAGGAATACTCAGCGCAATGCTTCCCAACCCAAAAATAAAATGAGGCTAAGGCCTTATTTTATTGCTTTATGCCAACGATTTCAAATTTCAAACGACATAACCCTCACAATTAATTTCAAGTGCGTTGAATAATTTAATTGATGGGTTAGAGAAATTATGGGGAGAGTGGAGCGTTATGAAATAATAGAGGGTGGTTTTGGAAGGTTGAAAAGGGTGAGGCTCATGCGGGCCCCACCTAGTTAATCCTCCCGAGGGAGGTTATGTGGGGGTGGGTCCTTCCAACATAACCTCTCTTCATAGGTTATGGTCTAGTGACCCCCACCTCAACCACCCTTTGGTGGTTTTAACCTCCACTTGGTGGTTTTAACCACCACCAATAAAATTGTTTCACAATTTTTTTTATTCCTCAAAATTTAACTTCTCCACTCGAGCAAACGCAACAGTGGTGATGGTCCCCTTAAGAAATTACCGGCGTTGCGAGTTCATTGGTGCCATCAGATTTCAATTTCGAGCACTGGTTCAAAAGATAGGAATTCCCGCTCGTTCGTTCACTGAATATACCCGAGCCAAAATTTGGAAATTGATTCTGGGCACACTGGGCCTCGGAATCAAGAGCCGTCAGAAACCGCGTTCTTGTAAAATTCCAATGAAATTTGAGAAACATAATTTCCCTTGAATTTTACGGGTCATTACACAGCTGGAGGCTGAGTGATTTTTCCACCTCTATTGGCATGTATGACAGTCACTAGGTGCATAGTGATGCATATTTTCTGGCACCATTTGTGTGGTACCCAACCTCAGCCCAGACATTATGGTCCACCATTACCATGGGGGCCCCATAATTACCACATACTTCCAAAGAATCTAGATTCATTATCCCCATCCACCGGGTCCTTCATCGGATTATTACCATCTACTTTACCGCCTCGTCAGATAGCGAAGGAACTGTGAGCACTCGGGACCTACTAATTTTGAACTCTATGGTGAAGGTCATCGACGTCAATATCACCTACCTCTTAACCCAGTATTTGATGCTATTGTTTTTCAATGACAAAGGGTGATGTTTTTGGTGGACCATTTATTACTCTCCTGGCAGATCGGATGCACCTTGAGTTTGATCCCTTAGAATTTTTGGAAGTACCGACGGTACCATTTATTGATATAACTCTTCTCCACCTGATGCAGATGATGGAGCCAGAGGGTGTTCGATTATGTCTGTAGGGGTTCTCAAGGCCCCACTAGCTGCACCTTGACCAGTGGGCCCAGCTACAGAGGAGCACCCTGCCAATCCTACTATTTCCCACCATTCAACATCCTAGGGGACCCAAAATTATACAAATGCCCCTCTCACCCATCCATGTCCCCACCATTTTACCTACTATATCCACTATACCCATCCCTATAGGGAACACCATATTCTAACCCCAACCAATTCTGGAAGTGGCAGCAGGACCAGTACTCTATGTTCCACTGGCTGCTTGAGCGGACACGCAAGGAGGTGGAAGTCCTTAGCTTGTCTGATCTCCATCCTCCCACCCTTTATGAAGCTGTCCCCCACCATCGTCCCTCCTAATATATGTCAGGATCTGTTTCCTCGATGGGCAAGTTCCCTACCACCACTACTCCCGCTAATCCCATGGACCCACCTCCGCCTACCGCCAATCCGACTTGGGATGACACCACTCATAAATTCATTTTATATCCATCTTCTCCCTGACAGGTAGTCGTTGCATGCTTGGTTACTTCGTTATCTTTCTGTGACCTTTTCCCTATCCTATACCTTCATTTATGGTGTGATATTTTGATTTATTGCTGTGATTGTGTGTTATGATTTTATTTTCGTGCTACAAGTATTGGTTTTTCTTTCTTCACTTGTATAATTCCTTTGTATCCCCATCAGAAATTTCCTTTTGTTCCACTCCATCCACCTTTCCACTCTTCGGGATCTTTCCCACCACCTGATTTCCCCACATGACCAACATTCAAGGGAGTTTTTCACTTTTTCACTATTTTATGTTCTTCATTTTTTTCCCTCTATTTTCATGCTTCCATACCTTCCCTTCTCTTCTTTGTTACCTTCACGGGGGACCGTGCTCGGTTTTAAGTGTGGGGGAGTGCGCCCTTAATTGGAATTCCATATTAATTTATTGTATTCCGTTGTACTTGGGGTATCATGTTTTCTAATGTGTGGATAAAGGGTTGTTATAGATGTCATGGGTGTATATCATTTAACTACAAATGAATGGTGGAAATTATCTCTGATAATGGATCATATTTCCGGATTTTCAAACCTAGTTTGGAATGTGAATAAACCTTATAATACTTGAGAAGGACAATTTAGACATTCATTTAGAAGAAAATTTTGTTTAAACGTTAATTTTGAGATGGAGTAATCTTAATTGAGGAACCCCTAAAAATGGAATTCAAATTTTGAATAAGGAGAAGTGAGGTTTTGGGAATTGTTGTTGCCACACTTGTGGCTATTACGATATCTTATTGTCATAGACTCTTGACTTACTCAAGAATTTTCATCGTGTGTTGACATGAGCATATTGGGACACATTTTATGATAGTCTTTGATACCACTACAAAGAAGAAAAAACATTTTTCGATATGAAAAGGCATGCCCAATAATTTTTTATGACCTTTCATTATGTTCCACAATGCAATTCAATGAAGGTGTGTGACCAATTAAAGTGATTACCCACCAATTGGTAACGATGAAACCTGGGTATAACTAATCTGAGTGTATAAAGAGATGAAAATAGAGGTAGGCTCTCTCTTTTAATGAAGAAGGGAAAACTCAGTGTTAAGAAAAAGTTGATTTATGAATGAATGGTTGACTGTTTTGGATTAAGTCTACCTTTATGGATGACTTCATAGACTTGGGAAGCCATGAAGTACGAATGCTATAATTTTTTACATTAATTAGTTCAAATTTCATATTCATATAATTTATATAATCTATGATATTTCTACATGTATCTTTGTTAACTCTTTGGACTTGACCATCTATTTAATTGTTTGAGGAAAAACAGTCAATTATGTAAACGAGAGTTTGGTGCACTATTGTTCATAAGGAATTTCCACTAGGTTTAAAATCTATAAAATGGTCTTTTTGGATGGTTTTTCACGAATTTCACAAATTTTGATACACCGTGTTCTTTTTTTGTCAGTCACCAAAGGATAAATCATGGAGTCTATGATTTTCGAAGATTCTGAAGGGAATTGGATGATTATGGACACTTTTCCCCAGACTATGCCAGGATGGAGTCACACAGATCAAGAACTAGACATAAAGCATGGAAAACTTTAGGTATTTAAATGATAGAGGCAACCCACGTGGTCTCCACAAGGTTATCCAAACCATGTTCAAACCATATTGGAGAAGATACCGTTGACAGTAGCATCTGCACCGTTAGTGCACGGCATGCCCAAACTGTAACAACATGATATTCTATGAGAATTTTACTTTTTAATTTCATTGATGTCTTGTTTTTTTATGATACACCAAAATTATCTTGTGCTATATGAAACATCGTATTAGCTTACACTATACACACCACTATTCTTGGCTCGTGTTACACACAATTTCAAGTTTGTTTTGTAGAAATTATTCTACGCAACATTAAGTATATATTTTGTTTAATGTATAAATGAAATAAGTTCTGAATTATGTTATATTAAACACCAATGGGAGTTTTCACTACCCGTATCCCGAACATGGCTGGCATTACATGCAATCATGACCTTCCTCGATAGCGTGTGTTGTACGCAATACCGGGTTTCACTAAACAACGATATATTGTTATAATATTATTATGGACTAGCCGTTATAAATAGTATTTACTAAATTTTTAATTTTATAACATTATTATTCATCTTACACATTTTCTAGAACACGGTATGAGAATAAAATAATTTTTTCAGGTAAAATAAGTATTTTTTAAAAAATGTAGTTTTGCCGCCTTTTGATGGCACACCAACATTAAATCTAGTTTTTGACATGTTTATAAGTTCAACATGACAAAATAAAAATTTTATGTGGAATAAGGATATAAAAATTTACTTTGGATAATGTTTTCATATTATTCTGATAACTTTATTATATTAATGAAAAGTGAAAACACATTATATTTTAATTAAAAACATCTTTTTTTCATCACAATATTTTTTTACGGTTAAACTATAATATAGAATGGTTTTAAAGAATAAATAGAATATAGTTGTATCATTTAATATAATATATGTCATTACCATTAATTTTACATTAATTCATAGGTAAAAACATTTCATTCTTTGGCAATGTTTTAACTTTTAAAACCCATTTTTTTAACAGTGGGATTAATATTAAATTAATTACTTCAACTTCTGTGTTTTGAAATTTGAAAAATGTATTCCATATTTGAATTAAGTGGGTCTAAATTATGTTAATAGGTTACTTTTATTTTTTTTATATTATGAATAATAACTACGATAATTTTTATTTACTGCAGTTCAATGTAAATCGGGTAATTAAGGGTAAAAATAAGATTATAAAATTACCCTATCACCTGCCAAAATTATATTGGTTGACAAAAAGTATACCGATATCACCTAAAGGTAAGAATATATTCATTTTATGGGCTTTATACCATGAAAATTTTTAATTATTATTAAAACCAAAGAAAGTTACATCATGTCACTCTCTTAAATATTATAAGTATAATAAATTTAATTTAGTGATAAACATCATGAATAATTGAACATTAATAGTATCCAAAAATCTAATAAAATTATCTACATTATGGGAATTTATTTAGAATTTATAAGGATTAAATAATTATCATTAATGGTGACACAATAGGGATGCTGAAATTATTTTATTGATTGAAATATCAAATAAATGGTTTTAAAAATATTAAAATAAATATTGTATGAACTAATTAATATGATCCAAGAATTTTATAGTTACATATGAAATGTTATGAATCTATTAAATATTTAAGTTTGAACATATCTTCTGTTTGGAGTTTATTTAAATTCAAATAAATGAATAGTGTCAAAATTTACACTATTGTTATTTTATTAACATATCATAAAATAAAATTTTTTAAAAATCAAAAAAAAATTTAATAATTATTAATTAAAATTTAAATGGTCTAAAATTTCATAAATTATTCAATTATGGACAATTTAAAACACATAACATATTATTTATAACAATTTAAAATTTAGAATATTATTACCACAAATAAAATTAAATAGATTAAATAAGGATAAATCAAGTTGATAAGGTTTAAAATAAATTTTCAACATGTCTAAATTTTATTGAATGATGAGATTACAACCCTATCACATCTAATATTCTAATATTAGTCATTTTTGGAAGTTTTTATGTGGGGTTTGATTTATTATAAACTAATAGTTTTGAGATTTCCAAAGGTGCGCCTCTCCTCCCTAATAAAAGGGCACCCCCTCCCTCTCCCTTTCACAACACCATGGGCCTTCAAGGACGGACAAAACCTAACCATTTATATTATCCATTTCCCTAGAAAAATTCTATAGGTTCTTGTCTTCTCAAAAGACCAACTCTAGTCCCTTAAAGGGAAGGCTTAAAGGAGGTGTGTCAAAGAAGAGGTAATCTCTTCTACCGATTTTTTCAAATTTCTTTCTTCTTCAACATGCTCTTCATTAGTTGTTTCATTATAAAATAATACAATCAGTATCTATAATATACTTATATTATATAATAAATATGAAACTACCCCATTTCTCCTTCTATCCATCCTATGGAAAATGAAATCACCGCGCGTGCGTACGTATGGAATACCGTCTCCACGAATGTGATGAGATTAATTTTCCATGATTAACCATTAAAGTATGATTATAAAGTATATATATAATAAATAATAATGAAATATATTAATTCATAATGATACTAGATTTATGTACATATATGTTTCATTTTTTATTTCCATTTAATTCAATAAGGAAACGAAAACAGTGTTCATGCGTATGTACGGACTACCATCTCAATGAAAGGTGTATTTCATTTAATATATCGATTAATCACACATATTTATATAATTAATATATATTATATATCAATCAACTTTTACATTATGGAATTAATTAAATCTTAATGTGATTAATAATATCCAGAACAAAAAATCGAAACTCGTATGATAAATGAAACGATTTTACCAAAAACAGTGCATTAATATGGAATTTACAAAAGAACGGGTAATATAAATTCATAAGTGAACCATATATGATATCATAACAATTAATATGTTTTTTTAATAATTCAATGACATTATTCAAATCATTATATAGGTGGTTCAGATACATACAAAGCATATCAGACATAAGGTAAGGGATAACCTTTCCAATCTTTTTTTTTATCAGAAATTGTTTATTCTTAACTATTTACTGGGGTTATATTTATCATCCATGACCGTATTTTATAAAATTTGTTTCATGTATTTTTAATGTCCTTTTTAACCATTTTTGACTTTTAACTACATGGTATGTAAGGAATCTATCTTTTTTTACCATACAATGTACTTTTTGACTTTTCTGGTGAAAATGTGAGAAGGATGTTTATTTTAACTTAAACGACATGAATGGATTTTTACATTTTCATAAAGAAAAAATTTCATGAAGATTACTCAACAATATTTAATTATTATTTTCAACAGAATCCTTTTCCTTTAAAATTACATGGCATTTTTTGAAAAGAAAATTATTTTCAAGAAGAAAGGATATTTTTCTTAAGAATTCATTTCAAGTGTTTATTCAAAAATATTTTCTATCTAAGATTACATTCTTTAATATGGTCATGTTTAAAGTATAATGTTCTTATTATTTACATGGTTTTATTTTTTTTATGATTAAATGATATCCATTGTTTTATATAGATTATGTTATGATGGGATGATGTTTATGAAACCCATTTTATTTATTGGGTTAGAATGAATGATTTATGTTTATTTTGTGGCTCACAAAAGAATGATTTAATTATGATATGGGTGAGACTTATATCTCCCTCCAATGCATTGGGTAATGATTTCTATCTCATCAGATAGACATGGATGGAATGGAATGTTATTGTTGTTCAGTGTTACAGGACTGGAACGAGGAGTGAACACGATTCAGTAAGGGACTTTGTCCATTAAGATGGTTATGGCAGCAATGCCTTGGATACTATGGAAATCAAATCAAGTGCTTAATGGTTTTCCAAAATTACATGTTGTATTCCCTTTCTATTTTATCATGATTTATCTTCTATTAGGATCTATTCCTTACATACTGCCATGTTTTATTTCATTGCTCATGATTTTGATGTTTAAAAATTATGTTCATGTTTTTATGTTCAAATGTATATGGTTTGTTTTATTTTCTCCATGTTTACCCTTAATTAGAATTTTAGATCACCCTTTATATTTTTTCTTTTCCCCAGGATATAAAGAATGGTTTTAGGTAAGAAAACAAAAGGGGAAGATCTTTATGAGAGATGTTGAAGATCTTTCACTAGGACTAGAAGATTATGTTCCGAGTTTCCAAATACACTAAACTATAATGGTCCTTGAGTGTTGGTTTTTGTTATGTATTATTTATTCCACAAAAGTAATGTAATGTCCATGTATTTCAAGTTTGGGGTATCTACATTTGGTATTAGAGGAAAGGTTTAGTCAAAATTTGGAAACTAGGATGCATGAACTTTAGTGAGATCCGTAGAGATATTCCTAAGGCATGTATAGGGATATAACTAAGGTTAAGTATAAGTATAGGTTATACTCCTAGAATTACAGAAATGATATTAGAATTAAACCTAAGTTCTTAGATATTGATGGTACTCCCCCTTTATTATATTGTTTTCCCTTGTATGATTTTTTCCTCTCAGACTATTCTTTTTTTTTGGGTTTTAGACGATTGCTGGAACCCGAAGGAATAGTGTTGATCAATGTAAAGGACAATGCAATGATTTTCCTACTAAACAAACCAATGTTATGGGATATGGAGTGGAAAATATTATTACTATACTTACACATGCTATGAATCTTTCTATACATCCAAATGAGCAGAGAAGGGAACAATATTCTATTGAGTCCTTCATGACGAAATGTCCACCTTCTTTCAGTGGGTCTTATAATCCACTTGTTGTTGAACAATGGATCAGTACCATTGAAATGTATTTTCCATACTTCGATGTTCGGAACATGAAAAATTCATTCGGGATATTTACCATTTAGAAGGTGAGGCAAACCAATGGTGGACTCTGACTAAGAATACGAGGCCCCGAGATGAAATTGAATCCATGGAATGGGATGAGCTCATGAACTTATTTTTCAACAAGTACTTCACTCTTATTCGTCGAACAAAGATGGAAAAGGAGTTCCATGAGATTAAGAAAAAGGATGATGAATTTTTTGGTATATACGAAGTGAATTTTACAAGGCTTGTAAGGTATGAATCTGGATTTATCATCCAACATGAAATTAATGTTGATTGATTATTCAGTGGTGAAAAACCATGTCTTTGAAGGGAATTATCTATAAGAGACTTTTGTAGAAATTAAAAAATATTGTGTTTTTCTATCAAGGTTGAACTGGAATTTGGTGTTACATATCCATCTCATGGTTTAGAGAATAAATGAAAGATGGAGTTCAAGGAAAAATCTCAGAACAATGGCGAAAAGAAGATGAATGTTACTTTGTGCTCAATGTATGGAAAGAAGCATAGTGGAGATTTCCTAAAAGGTACTAGAAAATGTTTTAAGTGTGTAAATGAATTTCATCCAGAAGTTGAGTGTCTATGTAATGGAAAAAAGGTAGCTAATGATGTGAATATAGAAAAGAATACAGAGAATGCTCCACCAACACTTTAATGCTTCAAGGGCAAGGAAATGGGAAATTATGCTAATCATTGCCCTAATCCAATGGTTAATGATGATCGACAAGAGAAACCTATTAAGGTAAAGGGTAATGGGAAGTCACATGTGATCACTATTTCTGATGTTTTGTATGAAAAGGATTTTGTGGAATGATTAAGTGTTTATGTAATGGGATTTCAAAATTGTATCATGGAATCTCATTTATGGTATCGTGGAATTTTGGAATATCTATGTATTGGATTTCAATAATTATATGGTATCGGTAATGATGAGAGGTGATTGAAATATTTTTGTAAAGAAGATGATATGCGCATAATGAAGGGATAATGAGAAATTGAAATGAGCTCATGATTGATATCATGATTTGAGTATATAAATATTTTGGGATTTTGGTATGTGTAAACAGTAAACTTTTGGCAATATTCCGGTTTTCACTAAGGTTCAATGGGTATTCATTTTTTCAATAGAATACATGATTAAGGTGTTCACATGTTTTTAATGTGACTAATAAGATATATCATACGATATATGGGGGATAAATGATGGTATTCACATGCTTGGTAGATGGAATTTCTAGTAATTGTTTTCTTTATACTATGAGCTTGGACAAAAGTATTTTAGAAAATCCTAAAGATTGGAATGGATTATATTGGACATAAGTTAGTATTTTCTATGTATATCACTTTTTTGATATTATTTATGGGATGTTTTAATAATGTAGTTTTATAAAAAGGACAACCTTGAGGATGGGTGACAACCCATAGCATCGGACAAGGCTATGGGAATCGAACCCACAACTGAAGTGTGACAGGCCTTTATCGCCTACCACTAGCCTATAGGAAGTCCCTGGTAAGTATAAAGTAGATTTATTTTATTAAGAGGTATGATAGATGAAGTATAAGTACATTTTTGGATTCAAATACGATAAACCTCACCATAGATGGACTTATCTATATTTGATAACTTTTACTAACCTTTTGTTTGAGACATATGGAATGACCCATCATTCTATCACATGTTATGATATCACTACAAGAATTACAAATTCAACTTCATTTCTGTAAGAGACAATGTGAAAACTGTTCAAGGCACAAACAACAGTGACATTACACCGAAATAAAGTAATTATTTATTCTAATTCAAATTATTTAACTTTAGGAAAATGATACTGAAAACCAAAAATTTTGTAATAGTGTCTTCATATCCGATGAATAAGATGGTACCTTTAATCATCACAAATTTATGGCTTTGTGATTGTTGGCATTTTCAAAACCATGTTCTGTACCACTCTCCATCAGAACGTGATGGTTAGGTTTGTCTTCCATGTCTTTATTTTCACTTATGTTATCCTATGTAGGAACCCAATGATGAGTTAATTTGGGTTATTAATATGTTTCATACTTCACTTTTTTTAATTATGTTTTAGTATCCCTTTTTACTATGTCTGTTTCTATGAAAGAAACATTCAAGTAGTAAACCATTTATAACCCCAAAGAATTTCGAGGGAGAAATTCATTTTAAGGGGGCTAGAATGTAACAAAAAAATATTTTATGAGAATTATTCTTTTTAATTTCGTTGATGTCTTGTGTTTTATGCTACACCAAAATTATCTTGTGCTATATGCAACACCGTATTATCTTGTAGTATATGCAACACAATTCTTTGCTTATGTTACACATAATTTCAAGTTCCTTTTGTAGACATTATTCTATGAAACATTATGTATATATTTTGATTAATGTATAAATGAAATAAGTTTTGAATTATGTTATATTCAACACTAAAGGAAGCTTTCACTACAAGCATCCCTGACTTGGCTTGCATTACACGCAATCACGACATTCCTCGATAGCATGTGTAGTACGCAATACAGGGTTTCACTAAACACCGATAAATTGTTATAATATTATTATGGACTAGTAATTATGAATATTATTAGATAAATTTTTAATTTTATAACATTATTTTTTATCTTACACATTTTCTAGAACATGGTATGATAACAAAATAAAATTTTTAGGTAAAATAATTATTTTTAAAAAAATGTAGTTTTGTCGCCTTTTGATGGCGTGCCCACATCAAATATAGTTTTTTGCATGTTTATAAGTTCAATTATACAAAATAAAATTCTTATTTGGAATAAGGAAATAAAAATTTACTTTGGATAATTTTTTCATATTGTTTTTATAACTTTCATATTTTAATGAATCGTAAAAACACGCTATATTTTAATTAAAAACATGTTTTTTTCATCAAAATAATTTATATGCTTAAATTATAACATTTAATGGTTTTAAAGTATAAATATAATATGTTTTTACCATTTTATATAATGTATGTCATTACGATTTATTTTACATTGAATTCATAGGTTAAAACGTTTCAATATTTTTCAATGTTTTAACTTTTAAAACCAATATTCTTAACAATGGGATTTTTTTTAAATTAATTACCGCATCCTTTGTGTTTTGAATTTTGAAAAATGGATTACATATTTTTATTCAGTGGGTCCAAATTATGTTAATAGGTTACTTTTATTTTTTTTCATATTATGAATAGTAACTACGGTAATTTTTATTTGTAATAGTAAAAGGTAAATTGGGTAATTAAGGGTAAAAATAAGATTATAAAATTATCCTAACACCTGAAAAAATTCTATTTAATGACTATAAGATGACCCATATTACTTAAGGGTCAGATTAGATTCATTTTATCGACTTTTGACCATGAAAATGATTTAATATTTATTAAAACCAATGAATGTGACAACATGTCACTCTCTTAAATCTTATAAGTATAATAATATTAATTTAGTGATGAAATTCATGAAACATAGAAAATTAATAGTCTCCAAAAAACTAATAAAACTATCTATATCCTTTTAATTTATTTATAATTTCTAGGTATTAAATAATTATCATTAAAGGTGACACAATAGTGATGTTGAAAGTATTTTATTGATTGAAATATCAAAAAAATGGTTTTAAATGTTTAAAAAAATATTGTATGAACTATTTAATATGATCCAAACATTTTCTAGATAAATATGACATGTTATTAATCTATTAAATATTATATTTTGAACATATATATTTTGTGGATTTTATTTTCATTCAAATAATTGAACAGTGCCATCATTGACACTATTGTTATTTTATAAAAATAACATAATATAAAATTGTTTAAAAATCACAAAAATATATAAAAATTATTAATTAAAATTTATATGGTCTAAAATGTCATATATTATACAATTTTGGACAATTTACAAAACATATGTAATTATTTAAAACAATTTTAAATTTAGAATCTTATTACCACAAATTAAATTAAATAGATTAAATAAGGATAAATCAAGTTGATAAGGTTTAAAATAAATTTCCAACATGTCTAAATTTTATTGGTTGATGAGATTAAAACCCTATCTCATCTATTATTCTAGTATGAGTCATTTTTGGAGGTTTTTAAGTGGGCTTTGATTTATTATAAATTAATATTTTGGAGGTTTCCAAAGGTTCCCCTCTCCTCCCATATAAAAGTGTGCCTCCTCCCTCTCCTCTTCACAACACCTTGAGCCGTCAGGATCAGACAACCCCTTCCCATTTATCTTATCCAATTCTCTAGCAACATTTTTGAGATTCTGGTCTTCTCAAAATACCAACTCTAGTCCCTTAAGAGTAAGCTAAAATGATGTGTTTCAAAAAAGAGGTAATCTCTTCTACCGATTATTTCAAGTTTCTTTCTTCTTCAACTTCCTCTTCTTTAGTTGTTTCATTATAATGTTATACAATCATTATCACTAATAAACTGATATTATATTATAAATATGAAACAAACCCATTTCATCTTCTATACATCCTACGGAAAATGAAATCATCGCATGTGAATACATACGGAATACCATCTCCACGAACACGATGAGATTAATTTTCCATGATTAACCATTTAAGTATGAATATAAAGTATATATATAATAAATAATCCTGAAAGATGTTAGATCATAACGGTACATTATTTATGTACATATTTGTTTCATTTACTTAATTCCATTCAATTCAATAAGGAAACCAAAAGAGCATTCATTCGTACGTACGACATACCGTCTCCATTAACTGTGTATTGAATTACATTTATCGATCTATCATATATATTTGTATAATTAATATCTATTATATATAAATAATTTTTTACATTATGTAATTAAGTAAATCAGTATATGAGTAATAATATCAAGAACAACAAATCGAAACATGTATGATAAATGAAATGATTTTACCCAAAACGCTTCTTTAACATGGAATTTAGAAAAGAATAGGTAATATAATGTCATAAGTGAGCCATATATGATATCATAATAATGAATATGATTCTTTTATAATTCAATAATAATGTTGAAATAATTATACAGTAGTTTCAGATACATACGAAGCATATCGTACATAAGGTAAGGGATAACCTTTCCAATCTCGTTTTTATCTGAGATTGTTTATTCGTAAGTATTTACTGGGGATATATTTATCATCCATGTCCCTATTTCCTAAAAATGGTTTCATGTATGTTTAAATTCGTTTTTACCCAATTTTGTCTTTTACTACATGGTATGTACAGAATAAATCTTATGTTTACCATAAGAGTTACTTATTGAATTTTCCAGAAAAAGTGCTAGAAGAATGTTTTTTCAAATTATACGGCATGAACGAATTTTTACGGTTTCATAACGCATAATTTTCATGAAGATTCCCCTACAAGATTTCATTATTATTTTCAAAAAAAATCATTTTATTTTAAAATTGCATGCCATTTTGTGAAAAGAAAATGATTTAAAGAAGAAAGTATATTTTCCTCTAGAATTCATTTCATGTGTTTATTAAAAACTATTTTCTATATAAGATTACATTCTTTAATATGGTTATGTTTCAAGTATAATGTTCTGATTATTTACATGGTTTTATTTTGTTTATGATAAAATGATATCCATTTTTTTATATGGATTATGTTATTATGGGATGATGTTTATGAAACCCAATTTATTTATTGGGTTAGAATAAATGATTTCTGTTTATTTTGTGGCTAACAATAGAATGATTTCATTATGAGATGGGTGGGACCTATATCTCCCTCCATTAAATTGGGTAATGATTTATATCTCATGAGATAGACTTGGCTGGAATGACATGTTAATCCGGTTCAGTGATACAGGACTGGAACGAGGAGTGAACTCGAATCAGTATGGGAATTTTTCCACCAAGATGGTCTTGGCAGAAATGCCTTGGCTACTATGGAAATCATATCAATTGTTTAATGGTTTTCCAAAATAACATGTTTTATTACCATGATATTTTATCATGAATGATGTTCAATTTTGATCTATGACTTACATACTGCCATGTTTTATTTCATTTCTCAAGACTATAATGTTTAAACATTATGTTCATGTTTTTCAGTTCAAATGTATACGGTTTGTTTTATATTTTACATGCTTATCCTTACTGAGCATTTGAGCTCACCCTTTATATTTTTCTTTTCCCCAGGATATAAATAAAATATTTAGGTAAGAAAACCAAAGGGGAATATCTTTATGGGAGATTTTGAAGATCATTCACCATGATTAGAAGATTATGTTACGGGATTCCAAATACTCTAAACTATTACGGTCCTTGAGTGTTGGTTTTTGTTATGTATTAAGAATTATACAAAAGTAATTTAATATCCATGTACATCATGTTTGGTGCCTCTACAAAAAATATGCGTCCCATATAGGAAAATAGTGTGGCAAAAGGATTTGAGACAGAAGCATCCGCATGGTTGGCACACGGTCTACAAAACCGTGCACCCAAACTATGCCGACAACTGTAGCCTTCTCCTTTTTTTTCATTTTCACTTTTCACCCACTCCATTACCTGGGTTTCCCCATTCCAACTGCTTTTCGGCAACTGGAAAAAGTCCTACGATACCAGGAAGGCTTAGTGGAGTGGGGAAAAGAGGGAAATGGAGGCTAGGATCTAAGGGATAGGAGGAATGAAGGCTTTTGAGGTATGGTTGTTGTAATTCTGGGGTATTTTGGAGTATTCTATTTTTCTATTGTAATGAATTATATAATGATTATTTTATTTTTATCATCCTTTTAATTATGATTAGTTGAACCCCCTTATGGTGGGGATGGGGAAAATGTGGGATCGTTAGAACCAATTTATCTATTATTGTGTTCCTTCATTGTCTCTCAACTAATTATCCAAACTTCCATTTCTTATTTCACTGGAAGCCCCATATCGGACCAAAAATGGAGTTTCTATGGATCTTTGGTAGAATTACAATAAGGATATACATGACCATTAGATATACATGTCATTTCTAGAGGGATGTTCTTAAAATAAGAGTCTATTGAAATCAATTTTCAGACCAAGGGATTGATTTCTACCGACTTGATCAGAACTCACCAGAGCAAGGGAGTTTAGACACAAATGATACCCTGAAATGTCTGTTATCATGAACAACACAACACAATAAGATATAAGGGTTAACATCCCACACAAATATTCAGCCCCGACCCATCTTCATTAAAATCCAAAATCCAGTTTTAAGTAATTTTGAGTTTTCTTGTTAAATTTATAGTGAATTAGAAATGTCCATGTACTTAGTTATCCTTTGAGATCCACACCATGAACCAACCAATTGTATTTAAATTCTGTATCTTCACTTAAAATATAATATGAGGTAATAGTATCTCTAATAACACACTCTAGGAAGTTGCTATTAGTCAGCAGCCTCTGGTATTTGGGGAGGCACACTTGAGGCCATGTGACCCACCAGATTGTGGCACTGTTTAGTGGCATCGGGGATAGAATGCAATAATACTAAGGTAGAGCATTTTTCATTCTATCATAAATATTTCATGATAATATTCATTATATTAATAATGTTATGAATTTTTTTAATGAGTTGTTTCTAGGTGTAACTAATACCTATACATAGAAAAGGAAAATTTCCACAAATGTAAAATTCATTTTTAAATATTTTTATTATAATAATAGATTTGATTCTACCATTAGGTGACTCATATGATATGTGGAATTATAATTGATATAATTAAAGTGTCCATTTAACTGTTTCCTAATGAGATGATTTCATTCCATCTCATGAATGGTTTTAGACACCTTCTTGAATTCTGATGTTATGCCTTACGCCATGCTATATACGATGCATTGTTTAACTGCATGACTTTTTTAGTATGCCTTGTGTGATATAACACTGAATTGATTTATGATTTTTGTATTGTACTGAGAAACATGGTTGGTACATAGTGTTCCTATCATAACCTAAATAGTATTTTTTCATTCATATTAATTAATAATCACCCTATTCAGTAAATTATAGCTCATCATGTCTGGGACCATCAGTCGCATAGACTATAATGTTGTATGTTATGGATTATGTTGATTTTATGTCCCAATTCATGAGGTGTATGGGCCATTATGGATTAAAAGTGGGTAACCATTTAGTTCTATAATTCAAAAATAACATTGATATAATATTGAATTAGAATGAAATATAAATTTTGATAATAGAGAACATTACCATTAATATAAATCACCAAGGATTTATAAATAAATTTAATATTGAATGCATGAAACATTGATCCTCTATAAAACACCACATTTCCATAAACTATCAAATAAACGTAAAATTTCCACCTATTTTATTTTAATTTTGAAAAACTAACATACACCATTGTGTTTGCTAAGATATTTAGAGTTTGATAGGATCATCCAACATTTTTTTAGAATAGTAACTTCACCACATAAATAGTAATGTACCCTTATGAATAAAAACTTATCCAATGAATGTATAAATATAATTTAGACAACATATAAATGATATAGAGTATTTTAGTAATTAATAATTATGTGTTTGTATTTTTTGAATAATAAAATTTTATAATATATTTTAAATTTAAAAATTGTTATGTAAAATGTATTCCAAAATATTTGTTTTCCAATAATATTCTTATAATTTTATATGACCTTAGTTAATTTTTCAGGGTATTATAAAATCAGTTTTAGTTCTAAAAAATTTATTTTTCTATGATATGATGAAATTATTTAAAAATGAAATTTCATATACATAGAAAATTATTTTTTTAAAATGGAGTCTATATTTGAATTCTGCAAATCGAAAAATGTTCAGAGTGAATTTTTTGGATTTTTCTAAAATACTTTATTTTTTTAAATAAAAAAATATGGTAATATATTATAAATGATAACAACAAGATTTATAGATACAAATGTGATTTATGGATGATGTAAGAACACATTTTTCAAACTCAAATTCACTGATTACAATTTTTTTTCATAAAAATCAACATTTTTGCAAGTCTTGATCAAAATAATAAAATAATGAATAAGATATTCAAAAATCACTCATCCCCTCTACTATAAAAACCAACCCATGCTCTCTCTTCTCTTCACTCATCTAAGACTATATTATCATCAATTTTTTAACAAAATATGCTTCAATAGTCCCTCCCAACATTTTGGATTTTTTTTTCAAAAAAATAAAACCTCATTTCTTGAGGAGATTCTCAAGGGGGTGTATTGACGACTTTAGTCCCCATATTCTTTCATTAAATTTCATTTTATTCAATTATTTTATTGTAAACTAATCACCTACTCTATTAAAATGATCTTGATCCCTCCATTATAATCAATATACATTAATTATATCATTTTAATGTAATAAACATTATCTATATTTTTACACTCTATGTCTCTCTTTCATTTTAGAAATGAAGTCAGCATTCATGAGGTGCGAATTTATAGCCTTCATTGGTGATGAAGTCACATTCTCCAATATATCCTTCAATACTGGTCATCAAACCATTTATGTGGTTAAAAAATAATATAAAATATGTATTATAACCTATTTCGTATCCAAGAATAAGTATAAGTAGAAAATAATAATTCATATAAAAAAACTAGTTTGTAATAATCAAAATACCACCAAAATAATCTAAGTGATTTTCATTAATATTTCATCTAAAAATTCATACTCATTATATGTAACCAACTTATATATATAACACTTAAAACATATATATGATCATTAATAATAAATAAATTCAATTTCATAGAATTATAATACTCATATACAAGTATACAGATCTTGAAAACCATGGAAAGGAGCACTGTAGAATGATGGTATTAAATCTTATATCCTATCAATAAGTACATAAATGAAATCATATTCATAGATAATATCATAATCATAACAAAATTTCTTTCATCCATGTATTTCAGTTTTTCAAATTTCAAATTAGAGTGGGGGAAAAATAATGTTTATTGGGAAGGTTATAATAAATTGGTGTTTGGTAGAGACTTAGTATTTTCTCTAATCAATATTAAATTTATTTATAAATCCATTGGGTTTTACATTCTCGCCCTTACAAAAATTTCATCCTCAAAATTACAGAATTTTACATAATAAAAATATTTGGGTACTTCTCCATTGTCAGCTCCTTTGGATCTCTTGATTCTTCTTCAATTTTATGATTTTTTTCAAAGTACCTTTACTAGTTGTGTTGTCTGATAAAATTATACAACATCAAAAGTGAGGAAAAGTGTTTGGTTAGTAATGTACATTCTAAATAATGAGACCCAACTCAACTCCTCACTCTTTAAGGTATATAATTGAATTGGAGGACACAACTAACAAATTTAATTTGAAAAAATCATTATGTTGATGAAGTAACATGGGATCTTGAGGAGCGTATGATAGTGAAAAACCATAATATATTTATAAGGTATGATTATGGAATTTGAGGATGAAATTTGTTGTTATGGGGAGAATGTATCACCCAAATGATTTATAAATAAACTTAATATAGAATACACGAAACATTGAGTATCTAAAAAACACCACATTGTTATAACCTAGGTAGAAAACATAATTTTTTCCACCTCTGTGATTTGAATTTTGAAAAACTAACATACATGGTTAAAAGAAAACATGTTTCTGATTTTGATATTAGATATGAGTATGATTTGAATTTATAGTAAATAATATTATAATTTTATATTATATAATATGATTCATAACCTAATCTAATATATTCCATTATTTATAAATGGTTCCTAGTGTAAGGAATGGAAACCGCATGAACGTGCATATCCCATGTAGAGATTTCCATCCAATGAAATATAATGATGTTAGCTCTACTATTGAAACTGGTGCTGAGTAGTATATATCATTATATGGACAGTTGACTCACGTTGTAAATAATAACCTGACCAAATATAGAGAATTTGGGTCCACAACCGGGAAGAACTATGTTAGAAAGCTTTTTGTGGCAACAACCATAATAATTCAATGGGACTAATTACCCATTCATAGTAGAGTAGTGGATATGTTATTTTGAGAAGATATTTCTTTCTTTGGGATGTAATGGAAGAGGGATGTTTTTCCTGATTGTTTACCATATATTAGGAGATGAAAATTAGTGGTGGTCATTAATTCAAAACACATAAGAGGAAGAAGATATACCATAAATGGAATGGAGGGATTTTAAGTAAATAATCATAGAAAAATTCATCATTCACAAACACAGATCTGATATGAAAGTTTGATTCTAAATTTTAGGAAAACAATTAGGATGATCATGTTTCAATATATATATAACATCACAAGGTCAGTAAGAAATCTCATGGAAAACATATGTAATCGAAGGAGAAATATTGGTCAAATATTTGATGCATTAAAACCATTCCTCCTCAGGGAACTAGTCTACCCAAGATACAAATTATATAATGATATAGTATCATTTTCTCTCAACATGAAATAATAATTTTCTAAGACTTTTGGTATTATGGGAAATAAATTGAAGAAAATTGTTGTTGAAAACTCTATAAAATTTCATAAAGAATTGGAGAAAAAGAGAATAGATGACATTCCATGCTATGATAAATATTGTAAAAAACTCCCAGGTACATCCTTGAAGGGTTATTGGTGTTTAATAAATGGGTGGAGAAAAAGGCCACAAGTTATGATATTATATGGGGGATAAGGAATCTTCTATTGTTCGATTCTAAAATTTAATGAATATGGGACATTATGACATTTATTTATCTATGTTCCAAGGATGATTTCCCCAATGAATTCTAATGGGGGAATCCCAAGATTATGTTGTCACAACTGCTGAGGATGATGTTACTAATGATGTGGTGTCAGGTACTTTAATAATTCTCCCAAACATAGAAAATTCATTTTTTTGTTTATGTATCATTACATTCCTTTATATATTCCCATTTTTTCAATAAAATAATATATTTCCAATTTTATTTGATAAAAAAAATTTCATTAAAAACTTCTATGGGATGTATCCTTCCAACAAAGACATGTCATGAAGTGCCCGTTATAGAATATGAATGTGATTTATCTACTAATTTTATCATCACATACAAGATTGAATTTAATATATTCCATTTAATGGATTTTCATTCAAATTATGGTGAAAAAATATACTGCGAGAAGAAGGAGGTAATAAATTTTTGGAATGATATGGAATCCCTTATCTTCAAAAATAAAACATCACCATATGATTCTAGTCTTGATCTACCCAACGTAGCTCTACTGAATTCAATTCTTGGGGATGATGATAACTCAATACATATTTAGGAGGGGAGAAATATTCAAATAATGGATGTAAATATGGTGCAATAATATATTTATGTTTTTCCAAAGGATTTAACTAGACTTCCTCTGAAGCACGAAGTTGAGTTCTCAATTCATTTACGTCCTTGTTCAAGACCTATATCAAATACTACTTATTGAATAGAAACTATGGAATTATTAGAATAAACTAAAAAACTAGAGGAATCATGAGATAAAGTATTTACTCATCCTAGTGTTTCTCCATGGGGATCTCTTGTTCGTTTCATTAAAAATAAATATTAATCTATGAGATTGTGCATTGAAAATAGGGTGATAGATTCTATAAAAATAAATAAAAGGTATAATCTACCTCTAATTAATGATTTATTTTATCATCACTATAGATCCTAATATTTTCCAAAGATTGGCCTTCGATATGGGTATAATCAGTTGTGTCTGAGGATGGAAGATATTCTAAAAAGAGCATTTCGAACCATGTACTCTCATTTTGAGATTACAAAAATGCATTTTGGACTTAGTAACTAACACTATATCTTCATGTATCTAATGAATAGTGTTTTAAGGTAATATATTTTGGACATTTTTGTGGTATTTATTGATGATATCATGTTATATTCCAAATTCTACAAAGATTATGAAAATCGCATGTGCATTATTCTGAAGAATCTTAGATGAAATGTATTATATAGGATATCTAAAATGTGTGAGTTTTTTCTTTAATCAGTTTCTTTTCTTGTCCATATTTTCTCTTAACATGGAAAACCCATTTATCATGTGAACAAAAATTTTATTTAGGAATGTCCAACACCAATGAAAATAATTGAGTTATATTGTTTTAATTTTTTTGGATGTTATTATCAGAGTCTAGTTCAGAACCCCACCCAATTATCCAACTCATCAACCAAGCATACTCATAAAGGTGTTATGTACATATGGTGAAATATGTGACGTATATACATATAAAAAGAGATTGAAATATATCTTCCTATAGAATGAACTCCACTAGGGAAAAGCTGATGGATCAGACTACTGATGTATTTTTATTCTTTTATACACTACCACCAAGGAAAGGAAAATAAGTTAGATGATTCATTTAGTAGGCAGGGTGATGGAGTTTTATGAAAATTGAGCATTGAAAGGGATTCTGTATTCATGGATTTGTTATAGATTAATATATAAATTATTAGGCAAGGTGAAACATCATTAGTTTTTCAATTGTTTTCTTAACTATCCTTATTGGAAAGAGTTTAAATCACCCATCTTGATTATAAAAATTTATAAAAGAAAATTAATGGGGTGAATTTTGGGAAGTTTCAAGACATTGTATTCAAAGATAGAATTATTAAATTTGGAAATAGGCTTTTTGTTTCAATAAAAACTAAACTAATATGGGTGTTATTGAATGATTTCCATAGTTCTAATTTCTCTATATATCCTAGTAGCCCTAACATGAATAGATATTTGAGAGAAACTTTCTGGGGGCATAACATGAAGAGGTGAATTTATAGATTATGTATCAAGATGTTTGGTCTGTCAAAAGTGAAGGAAGAATGAAAATATCCTAGAGGAATCAGTGAACCACAACCTACTCAAACCTAGAAATGGTATGATATCCCCGTGGAGTTTTCGAGGGTCTCCCAAAACTCCAAGAAAGAATAATGAAATATGGGTAATTATTGATTAAATTACCAAATCTGCACATTTCCTCATTATAACAGAGTATTTTCCACTAGATATCCATCAACATATCTATATCAATGAACATTTAAGACATCACGGAGCATTTCTCTAAATTGTGTATTATCGTGATCCACAATTTACATCGACATTCTGGAAAAGTATTCTAAAAACCTAGATATTGAGCTTCTATTGAGTACTTCTTTTCACCCTAAAATTTATGGGAAATAAAAAAGGATTATCCAATATTTAGAATTCATGTTGAGATAATACTCACATTATTTTCAAGGTATGTGCAATCAAAATTTACCCTTGGTGGAGTTTTCTTATAATAACAGTATCTAGTCTAGAATTCAAATGACACCATATAAAGCATTATATAAAAATAGATTTAGTACACAAAATAATAGGGATAAAGTCGGTGAAATGAATCTTGTTGGTCCAGAGATTATAGAGGATAAAATGTTTAAGGAAAATACTATTCAAAACCATATCAAAGAATCTAAAAGTAGTAATAAGGGATATAGTAATATTGAAAGGATTTTGAATTTCAACTGGGATATCATGATTTCTTATAAGTGTATCTATGGAATGCAGTTATAATATTGGGGGATAAAGGGAAACTAATCCCCATATACATTGGTCTTTTTGAAATTTATATGAGAATTTGAGTTGAGGAAAATCATTTGGTAATGCCTCCTAGCCTTTCTAAAGTACATAATGTGTTCTATGTCTCATTGTTGAGAATGTACATGCCAAAGCCAATGCATGTCCTCACTTATGAATTTAAAGAAAAATAAAAAAAACTTATCATACTGTTAAGAAACTATCCAGTTTCAAGACACTAAGGAATAATATTTGAGTAATCAAATTAAATGGTTGGTAAGGGTACATAGGAAAATTAAAGAAAATTGAAGAACCAATATGGGTGTCTGATGAGGTTATCATGGAGAACAACACAAATATTTATATGAGGTAACATTTTGGAATTTCGAGGATGAAATTTTTGTGGGGGGGGGGATAATGTAATACCCAAGGGATTTATAAATAAATTTTTTATTTAATGTATGATTCACTGGGTCCCTACAAAATAGAACTTTGTTATAAAGTACCCATTAAACATAATTTTTTGACATCTGTGGTTTGATTTTTGAAAAACTGACAATCACAATTGCATTTAGTAGGCTATTTAGAATCTGATAGGATCAACATACATTTTTTGTGATTATTAATTTGTCCTTTATGAATATTAATATGCCCTTATGAATTGTAATATGATCTTTATGAAATGAAACCTCACCCATGAATATATAAATAGAATTTAGAGACATTATAAATGAAATAGAGTATTTTAGAATTTAATAATTATTTATTTGTATTTTGTGAGTAATAAATATTTAATTTAAATTTTATATTAAAAAATATATTCATAAAATGTATTCCCAAAATAAATAATTTATTTTCCTATAATTAAATGATATTTTAATAATAGCATAGTTAATTTATCATTGAATTTTAAAATCGGGTTTAGTTTTAAAAATGTATTTGTCGAGTAAATTATGGTATTTTTTAAAAACCAATTTCACATATTTTTATTTTTTTGATAAAATTGATACCATATTTAAATTCTAAACATTGAAAAATTGTTATGGTGAATTTTTGGGATTTTTCCAAAATAATTGATTATTTTGTGAATAGAAAAATATGGTAATTTATGATTATTTCAAAATACATGATTTATTATGTCATATGTTATTTAATGATAATATAAGAACACTCAATTCATTATTAAATCCAGATATTACGGTTTTTTTCACAATAATCAACACTATTTCATTTTAGGAGAGAAAAAATAAAATAATTAATAAGATATTCATAAATCACTCCTCCCCTCCACTATAAAAACACCCTTCACTCCCTATTCTATTCACTACTCTAAGCCATGAATCTACTCGATGTTTTGAAACAATAAACTTCCTAGTCCGTACCTATGAAATTTAACATCGGGTAATTCCAAAAGACAAAACTCATTCCCTTAAAGAGATTCTCAAAGAGGTGTAGTCAAGCGGTAAATCGACATCTTTGTTTTTTTAATTTCATTTCATGTTATTTTTCTGTTATCCTCTACTCAACTCCACTGTCCAAATGATCTTGAAAACTCCATTATCATATATATAGAATAATTTTATCATGTAAATTTAACATCCATTCTCAATATTCTTAGACACACACACACACTCTCTCTCTTTTATTTTATAAATGAAATCATCATTCGTGAGGTGCCAATTTACAACCTTAGTGGAAAAATAAGGCATGTTCTTCAATTTCTCCTTCAATAATGGTAATGAATACATTTTTAGAGATGAAACATAATATAACGTATGTATTATAACCTATTTAATATTCATTAACCATTATATTTATGTAATAATAATTCACATGAAAAAAATAGGTTGTAATAATCAAAATATAGCCAAAAAATATAAGTGATATTCATTGATCTTTCATCTAATGATTCATCCCAATTCCATTTTACCAATTTATATATATAATCATTAACACCTATTTATTTTCAGATAAAATATAAAAATTCAACTGTGGAGAATTAAATCCTCTCCAAATTATTATCCATACTCATATACAAGTTTATCGATCATGAAAACCAAGGAAGAAAACACTTTGGATGATGGAATTCCATCTTATTACCTATCAATAAAGGCATAAATGAACTTAATAAAATTATTATAATCTAAATACATGTATAATAGGTTCTGAATTTTTTATTAATATATTTAATTTCCTATTATTGAACGTTATGTTAAAGAGCGGATCATATTCAGACATAAGGTAAGGGTTTTCTACTAGAACATCCATTTTTCATTCATACTAATCATATTCGATAATTACATCAATGAAATACATATTTATACTTATTTACTCCTCCTAAATACTTTTTTAATATTATATATATGAACCAATCAGAATCATACATTATTTTATGGGGCGTTACAAATTTTAAAAGGATCATTCGAGAATTAATCCCGATAAAAAACCCATTTTCAAAGGAATTTCTAGAATTATTACCTAATTTAATGGGAAAATAAGATATTTTTATAGAAAAAATTATGTTTATAAAATTAATAATTTTATTATGAAATTATAACAAAATTTACCTACGGTTTTATATAGATATTGTTTCAACAGAACCCTTCATTTTAAACCAAATCAGTTCTAATCAAATGAATTACTCGTTGATTTATAAGAGTATTTTCACCTATTTCGAAACCAATGTATATTATTATGTTTAAATGAATTAAATGTTTTATGATATCATGAAACATATTTTATTTAATTTTTTATGAATATATTGACGGTGGATGTGCTACCTTGATTCTATTCACCATATTACACAAAATGGTAAGTGTTTATGTTTAATTTTGGGGAATGTTATTTACAGCTCATATGTTAGTTTCAATATGAATTTATTTGTTGTTTATGTATATAACCATTCATATGAGAAAATAATTTGTCTTATTATGTGTTGGTAAGGGACCATTATATCTCCTTGTTTCATCGGTAGGTCTCATGATACAAACTAGACTCTAGGCACAAGACCTTGACAATTTGGTTATTCATGGTCTTGGCCTAGGGCCTTGAATGAATGGTTATGAGTGAATCATTATGCATTCCCTAATTATAAATCTAGTAGTTGATAGTTCATGTGGTTATTTGACTATTATAATACACATGATTAGGTGTTATTATGGAATTATTTATTCAACTCATATTCCTACCAAATTGTGTTCATGTTTATTTTTGTAAAATAATGTATTTTCAATTAACCATCATGCCTAATGAATTTTTAATGATATCTTACATTATATTTCACACCCTTACTGGTCATCTTATATCACCCCTTTCTTTTGATTTATTTTTTCATTATATGAAGAAGTAAATTATTAATGTCTTACATGGATAATATAGGATCCATGGGTGTTTCTAATAGAATATATATATATATATATATTATATTTCCTTTCTTGTTGTAGTTTTTAACTTTTATATGTATATGGTTTTCCAAAATAACTAAAATATTCATTCATTTTAGATTCAAATTTCTGGTAATCATGCCAACGTAATCAAAGAAGGAACCATCTCCCGGTTATTGGGTTCAGGACGTCACATTGTCCCAGGATTAGAGTTGGCAGTCTATAGTGTTTCTAGTAGTGATTATGATTGTTTCTTTTCCACCATCATGGATTTAGGAGTATTAAGAGTGTTTTTACAACTTATATTAAGTATTTGACCTATCTAATAATTTTATAACAACATTTTTTCATTTTTCACCTTTTTATAGATGTTTTTTTGGAATTTTAGAGACATTCTACTATGTCGAATAATAGTAGTACACCAAGAGTGTTTCAATTACAATCCTCTAGATGTTGTTGTCCATGAGATACTAGAATATCATTCTATATTTCTAGTTATATTTCCAATGGTTTTACCTGAAATTAGTTTTGAGTAATACATACATGATGGTTATATGTGCTTCATAAAAATAATTTGGTGAACTCTATATCTTGCCTCATCTTTGGAACGGATAATTTGTCTATTCCTATAGTAGAATCTACCCACAATTTTTGTGTATGGTGGTCCAAAGGATTCTGATTTGAATCTTGATACAACATTTCCCCTTTGAAAATCTATAGAAACCTCCAAATAGGAGAATAAATACTATGGAATATATGCTTTGGGAAGAAGCTAAGCTCTATAGGGATATTTTAAAATGGGATAATATTCTCTAATATATGGTTTGGGGGGGTATCAATTCCATGTTTTATAATAATGATTTCCCAAAAAATGTGAGAGAAGAGAGGGATACTTAGTTTATTCAAATGGAGAACGAAATAATTACTATAATGGAACATTTGATGTACTTTATAGAGCTTAATATTTTTTTAGCGATACACCCTATTAATGAGATATAGAGGAAGAGTAACATTGGGTCAATCCTCAAACATGTCATTTGATCACAAGTCAATGTGTTAAGGATGACTACAATTCTTGGGATAGTGAAACAGACAATTATTATTAAGTATAACCTATGGGAAGTTAGGGGTTTAGAGAAAGGATGTGTAATCTATCAACATAGGGATGGAACTTCTCGTGGAATGAATAATTAGTTTGAGGATTCTCATTAGGGGACTAATAGTCAAGCTGTGAGTTCTTGTATATCTATTTTCTTTCATAGATGTGAAAAACATGGGCATATGAAAAATTTATGCAATCAAGACCAAGTGGAGTGCCAATATTCTAGAATATTTTTCAAGACACAACATATTTCCAGGACAATCAATCTAGTAGTTTGTGAAATGGGTTCATCTCGGGCTTCATGTCTAGGAGTGGGTTTCACGGCTCTGTATCAGGGTAGGATCCAGAGTAGTTCTGGTCATTTAGGATTATGTGGTGGTTGTTGCTAAGGTAGAAAGACACATGTTATACCTAGATAGCAGTGTAGGCCTACTGCAATTAGTGATTCTTTTTAACAAGGCTATGGTTCATGCCATATATATTCATTAAAAAAACATGAAGATTATATAATTATGGCATATATGTTAAGTGGTATGATCATAGTATCCATTACACTAGTATATTCTCTTTATGATATAGGTTTTTCTTATAGTTTTTTACATGTACATGTATTGGGAAGACATATGATTTTTTTCTTAGATTTCTAATTGTGGTATGAATGTTCATACTCCTTTGGGAATTAGAACAAACATATTATTCCAGACCAAGGTGTACCCCATGATATTTGTGTGTGTCCTTTTGTTTGGGATCTTTTTTCTCGTGATATGATAGGATTTGACATCAGAATCAAATGTAATTGATTTTATCTTATCAAGCCCATTGCTATTTTATCACTAAACTGTCAAATTAATATCACCAAAGGGTGGTGTTTTTATTCACAAAGGTTAATGGGATTTCTATGAAAGGTAAGATGGACTAGTGAATCATGTGATGGGTGGGATGATAATGAAAAATGGTGTCTTGTATATAGATGATTAGGGATTGTGTTCAGATGATTTTTTCCCCATGGTATACTATTTTAGGGGTGTTTTTCTATGAATTTTTTCTAGTTTACCTCATGAGAGAGAGTTGGAGTTATTTATTGAGCAAGTTTTAGGAGCTTCATCGGAATCCATTCCCCTTTATATGATGGATACTACTGAATTGTATTATATCAATATACATTTTTAGGACATGGAGAATAAAGGGTTTATATGACCCAATAGTTATCTTTAGTTTCTTCTAGTCTATTTTGAAAAATAAGTGGTTAGTACCCTAAATTTTTATCTAGATTATCATAATGTTAAACCTGTTTCTTATTAATAATTGGTGTCTTTTTCCATAAATAGCTAATTTTTTTACCCTCTCATATGAGCTCTGTTTTTCTCAAAGATTGACATGAGGTGTGGATATCATCATGTTCATGTTCAACCTGTAGATATAAAATTTTCAGAATTTCATAGCATTTTGGTCTGTATGAGTATTTGTTTTTGTTTTTCTGTCCCACAAATGTGAAATCATTTTTTATGGCACTGATGAACTGTGGTTTCATCCTTATTTTGATTCATTTCTATGGTATTAATAAATAGTATCATAGTGTATTCTCAAAATCAACACAACCATACCAAAACTCTTGAGATCATTTTCGATACATTAAGAGAGAATTGGTTATATTATTAACTCACAAGGTGGCACTCCTGGTGGATAATAGTCACTTCCAGGGTCATATTATAATAGAGAAAAAAGTATCAGTTCACCTATAAAAGGTGATATATATAGTTTCAACAAAGAACCCCACACATTTCATTTCTATATAGAGTATATTGTGGCTAGATTGATCTCAAAATTGTTTCATAGATAAATTATCACACATATCAGAAGAATTTAAATTCTGGGCTTAGAAGGTTGTGATTTTTTTATGGAATGGTACCCATGAGACAGAGTTTCTGGAGTAGAAAAGGAGACTAATATCACCACCCATAATAATTTATCTATAGCTGAGCAGGATAAATACTTAGTATTGTATTGTATTAAGTATTGATCTATGAGTAGTTATAAGGTAGGATTTTGATGTAATAGAATATGAGTCTCTAAATTTTATACCAAATTGTATTAAATACCTAAAATATGATATAACTTTTGTTGAAATTTTTCATGATTTTCATTTTTGAGACTTTATATACATGGAGTGTGTTTTTGGTGTACACGAAACAGGAAAGCCTTTGTATATATCTACAAAACCTGATCTGAATTTGAGGAAATAATGCTAGGTTGAGAACTAATAATATTTTTACATTGAGATTTCCTATACCCCTTAAATGGGAAATTTAGTATCTAATGTACTAGGATGGAGGAATCTGATATAGGTAGTTCAATAGGCCATTACTGTGGGATAGCTCATGTTGTTGTTTTCAAAGATGCACTATTAGTGGTAAGACAGTTGTGTCTAGATATTTATCTCATAAATAATGGTGAAATACACTCCTTTGTGGATAGAATGGAGTTGAGATAGTTATAAGATGATGATGGAATATTCTTATATTAGATTTTGTTAGGTGGGGATCCACCTTTTTGTGGCACTATGGTTAAAGATGAAATTTTGCATACTCATGGTCAGAATTGTGTTCTATTGGAAATAATTAAGGATATGATATGGGGGATTCATGCCTTTGTTTGGTAATGCTTCCTGGAATTACCTTGAGGATTAAGTATTTATATCACCAGTATTGGTGTCTTTGGAATTAATGATAGGTAGATGGTTTTTTGAAAAGGGGTTCTATTTATCAGTACTTGAAGTTGGAACATCTGTGACCAACCAGACATATAAAGTTATTACCAATTCATAATTGGAAATTTAATTACATTTTAACGGACTTCATGATAGGGATGTCTTTGTTCCCTGAGGTAGTGATGTATTTTGGGTAATTGTGGAATGTCTACTAAAGTTCTCTCATTTCATTCTGATTAGGGAGACCTTTTTTTATGTGTTCGGGATGTAATATATTCATGACATATTATGAATTCATATGATTCCCCAAACTGTTATATCAAATAGGAAAACCAAGATTAATTATCGTTTATTAGAGTCTATATAGGGATATTGGTACACAGGTCCTCCTTAACATGACATACCAGCCTAATATAGATTTCCAACATAATAGTATGAATTAGGATCTTGATGAAATGTTGTGACAAATCATCTTGGATTTTCGGGATTCATTGTTTATTCATATTCCTCTGGATGAGTTGACATATAATAATAGATATCATTTGACTATATAGATGGAATCATATGTTAAATTTTATGGAAGCCCATTATGATCACCCATGTACTGGCTAGTGAGAGGTAAAGAATATTTTGAAGGACCACATATCATTTAGAAGACATGAGAGTAGGTTTAGTTGTTTTGTGAATGAATGGCCATCAATCAAGCAAGGAATAAATCTTATGTTTATCATAATTGATGACAAATAGAGATATTGGTCATGGATTGAGTATATTTATGTGTCTCATTGAGTTTAAGACACATATGGGTAAGGAGACAAGGTTATATTTTACCAAGATATGTTGGGTCATTTGGGTTTTTGGGTAGAGTTGGTCTGATGGAAAATCAATTGTAGTTAACTCATAGGTACCAATCCATGCATGCCACTTTCCATGTATCTCAATATAACTATTATCATTCATACCAATCTCATATTCATTAACCTCGATAGGTTATGTTAATGATATTTTTACTATTTGAGGATAATCTTTTTTATATCGTTGGTGTGGGAACAAATATTCTTCAAGGAAGATCAGTTCCTCTATTATGGGAGTTATTAAAGGACGGTGCATATAGGATGCTACTTGGGATCAGGTGGATGACATACACGATTAGTGTACAGTGTTATTATTAGAAGATTATTGACTACCAATAGATGAAATATTCATAGAAAAATTTATTTCCCATTTTCATATAGTAATATCGTAGTTTTTGTTATGAAAGATTATTTTTGGTATTTTTTAACTCTATGGGTTTGAAATAATAAGAGGGATTTTTGAAGTCACTTGAGTTTTCAAAATGTTCAGGAATTATTTGGAGCCTGGATACAGACCTTTGGAGAAATGAATTTGGCCACATAGTTAGAGGAAACCATGCGACCCAAGACAGGGCATTAGAAGTAATCATGCATGGGGAAAAAGAGGGGTGTTGGAAGTTTCATGGTTTGTGGAAACTATGAATCCCTAGGTGTAAAACCATGCCAAAAAAACTATTGACTTTTGATAGATGAAAAATGTACAATTTTGAAATGTTTACCAAAATCATCGACATGAAAACATGCAATGAACCACTTCAGAATGTGAAGGGAACATGGTTGGTGCAAGATTTGGAAAACCTTATGACCAAACTATGTGACAAAGTTAAAATTTGAAAAATTTCAAATTTTCCCATAAAATCTCATATAAAATATATGTATCCTATTCCTCTCATTTTGGAAAAAACCATGAGACATGAGATATATCCTAGAATCCATTATCATACGGTTAGCTCCCATTTCTTTGTAAAACATCTGATATGAGTATTATTTGTCTTGTTAGATCCACACCTGTATGTTAACAAAAAAACATATGTTTTTATTTGTTTGACTACGTATCGTTGGAGTTATTTAGCTAAAAGATATTATTCACTATTTTATATTTTTTATCAATTCATAATTTTTCTATTGATCTAGATTGAATCAATGCTTAATACTAGAAAACTTCTCTATTGTGAACCTATAATAGGTGTTATATCCCTTTCCATCAGGTTTGGTTTTTTTATACATTATTGCAATGGTGTGGTAATATAGACTTTCCATTGTTTCCCATAAAATCAATTGAACAATTGAATTGAATGATTAAGAACATCTCTAGGTTTGTTACAAGTACCTTAATGAATTTTTGATATTGTTAACCCCACTCTAGGCCACCCAATGGGTTATTACATAATATATTCCTTACATTATACTCCCCCAATGGATGTCTATGTTTTCACCTTATTATAGGGTTCCTTTATTAATATATTTGAAATTTATTTGATATCAGGAATTAATTGATTCATTTATTCCATGTGTTAACATGATGTGAACTATTTTAAATATTTTATTTGAAATTGCTGAAATGATTTGGATGTAGTAATGAAATGTGAATTTTATGAAATTATCAATGTAATGAGATTTTAAAATTTAATATTGTAGTGGATTCCGTAGAGTTGACTACTCAACTGATTCTGATTACATTTTATTCCATTTACATTTCTACACCCTGGGTAATTATTTTTGTAGTGGATACCATGGAACTATTGCTCTATTGATCATGATTCAGCAGGATTCCATGGGCCATGATACCCCATGGATCCTTCTTTCATGTACTCACAGTGTACATGGTCCATTTACTGTATCCTTGGACCCAATTTCTATAAATCTCAAGTTTCCAATGAGATTATATTAGGTATTGATTTGGATTCCTTGGTCATTTATACCCTGGATCCGTCCCTTCATGGTCTGAAACTTTTTAATACATAGAATGACCATTCTGATTTAGGTACACTATGGATTATATGGAAATGCCATGGTGAATATTATATATTGGATTATATGGTGTTGTAGTGATGGATGTTATGAACTTGTTTATATAGTGTGACTATAGTGGATAATTTTATATTCTTATAGATAGCCCTGTTATGTGTATTAAAAATATTTTGTTATACTGGATAGTACAGCTTGTTCATTTCCGTTTTAAATCATACTAGGTTATGGGGGTTTAACTATTGTTTTAAGGTGAATTAATTTTCTTGATAGTATCATATTTTTCATAGTCACTTTACATTCATTACTATTATAATAATTATATAATGAACACTAATTTATCTTGTTATACATGGGATAAAAAGGTTATGGACACTGTTGGTGGTGGTCATGTACATTTTATCTCAAACTATGTTCGAGATATCATTGGGTTCTTGGATAGACAACATGGATACAAGTAGTTAAAATGGAATGATATCATTATACATTGCATTATTTTAATGTTTATAAGGATCTAGAGAGTACATGGCCATGTTAGGTCTGCGATTCTAGATGGGATATTTATTTTGAAATTTTTGTACTATTTTATAAATGTATTGATTTGGTTATCTATATACCTAATTTCTATATTTTTAGAGGAATAACCTGATCACCATAATGAATATGAGTAAATTTGGTTTATTTTATCATTAGTCTTGTGGGTGGTTTTTTTTCTGGTAGAAATTTATCATCTTCAACTATTGATCTGTATGATTCTAGCACCCCAAAACTCTAAAGTACCAACATTGTGTTCGATATCGTTTAAGACATGTGACACTGAGAACATAAGGGAATATAATATCAATTTACATTACAAAATAATTTAACTATTAAATAAAAATAATATATATTAACTATGTTAATTCACACAAAACTGAGTTAAATTTTCAAACAAGGAAGAGTTAATCTTCTTGTTTTTTTCTCGCACAAAAGACAATGTTTTTCCAGAGAACAATATATTATGAAAACATTAGTATTTAATATAATGGTATATAACCGAAATATTGGATTAGTGATTATGAATATTATTAAGTAATATATGAAAAAATATTTCTTACAAAAATTTAATATATATTCATCGGATACAAATTAATGAGAAATAAATATAAGAACCAATTGAATAAAAATAAATTTTGTTTATTGAAAAATATATTTATTTTATCAAAGATATTTTATCCTAATAAATTAATTTAATTAAAAATATTTTTTTATTTTAATGTAAATAATATATTATATATTTGAAAAAAATTATTAATCCAAAAGATTTTGTAGGTATAATATTAGAATAAACCCAATTTTATACAACATTACTAATATTTTAATAAAGGAAATTTTATTACCTTTTATTTGGGAAATCATTTTAAATCCAATTTTTTTACATATTTATATTTTATATATATAAATAAGAATCATATTTTATCAATAAAAAAAATATAGGATATTATATTTTTTGGTATTTTTATTATTGTCCAATTTTTTACGAATAGAGAAAAAATATGGAATTTTAACTAAAATATTTTTTTTTATATTTTTAAGGATAAATTATAATTTTCATTGTTTTCATGTCACGTTATATCATTTATAAATAAATAAATAAAACATAGGTCATTATAACCCATTTTAAATTGAAATTTTATATAAAAACATTGCAAACATTTGAATGTTTTTATTTTAAAAACTCAAAATGTTATCTCATCTAATGTATTAAATTTGAATTAATTTATACCACTTCTATGATATTGATTTTGATAAATGTATTAAATATGTTGAATAATAATAATTTATAATTTTAAATAAGGTAAAAAATATTTTTGACAAAAAATATAGATAAAAATGATAAACATTAATTACATCGAATGTGAGATAAATTAGCCTAACAATGGACTGAACCATAAAATTAAGGGACAAATGGCCATGATATATGTCCAAAATAATCTTATATAGCCATAAATGGACCGTATAATCCATTTTATCAAAATTTTACTATTAGTGGATGCACTTTTCAATGTAAAAAACCTGTTTTGAATTCCATTTCAAAAATATATATAACAGTGTCACTCCACCTCCACTATAAAATGGTCCCCTCTCCTACAACTTCATCACTCCTCTCAAGCCACTTTGGATTGACCAATATTAGCGGAAATAGCTTCTTAATATCTCTCCCCTCATCCTATAACCATCCATTGAGATGAAATCCATCCACAGAATCCCATTATACAAGCCAAAATTATTTACCAAAGAAGTGGTTTCTTCATTCCTCAATATCATTATGATTAATTTCATTATCCACCACCTAAAATAATCTTATTAAATGATAAAATAACAAAATAAGTATCCTAAATATTTAATGATTTTGTTATATTTATTAATTGTTTTTTCTTTCACATACATTTATCTAATGTGTAATGAACCATCAATTCATTTAGGTAGAACTACTGCCATACGAAACGATGATTTTTCATTTTTTCCTTTACTGCCTTTTATGGTTAGGAATTTGGATGGACACAATATTTATATATGATATATTTTATATTTATTATGTCAATATTTTTTGTTAATTATTTTATGATATATACAATTATAATTTCCATTTTATGTAAATATGATAACTTCTTCTATGGATGTGGGGACCACTGCCTCCTCAAAGAGATGTGATTCATTCACATTATACAAGGAACATATTAAGAATCATTTTAATAAACCTATGTGACATATAGAAACTTAATATTATAAATTCATTATAATATAAAAATATATATTTTACGTATCACTCTTTTTATACAATAACAAAAAGAATGAAGTGTTCTTGCATTTGTACAACCTACCATCTTAATGAACAGTTAATTTCATTTCTTGTCAAGAAATATTATTGATTTTTATAGATACATAATAAATATATTTGATATTTATATCATGGTTTAAATTATTTATAAGATGAAATAATTATATATATAATATCATAAACATGTAACAACTAAAAACATACTGGAGAAACCAGGAAATTAACACCTAAAATAGTGAAAATAATTTTTGATTTTTAATATACATGTAATAAAATATTATAATATGACCATATATGATATCATAAATTTTAATATATATATATATATATATAATATGGTATTATCGATCATAACAAAATTATTCAAGAGTTTAATTGATGATCACTATAAAATGAAACATAGGTTATGGATTTCGTCTCAATTTATATTCCATTGAGAATTATTTGTTTTTATGCACAAATTAAATGTTATATAGTGTATATAATTATAATTTAAATGATCTATAATTAATATCCTAATTAACATGAAATTATAAAATTCATTTAATGTTATTATTTCATGACAATTATTAATCACATTCTTCAAATTTTTATAGACACTTTGGAATGTTTAATGAATATTTTTCTAAAGAATGTTCTTAATGTTTTTCTTGGAAATTTCACTTATATTTGTGGTTGTGAACATTATCTTAAAAAATAAGTTTATTCTTACAATTATTCATTGTATATTTCCATGAATATCCGTAATATTATAATATTTACATTATTATTTCCCAAACAATATATCATTTTTACAAACATTTTTCACATATTCAGATATATGATTAATTTGTGAATTATTCCCAAATTTGTAATCTTTTTCAAATACATAAATCTGATAATCATATTGACTATTTATTGATTAATCTATATAGTTATTTAATTGTTCATCTAGTTATGGGTGATTATCATTCTTTAAATATTCCCTCAATGAATCTATAGGATCACATAAGACAAATAAATTGGCCAAATTATACAGGATTCAAAATGTAATTTTAAACTAACAGGATGATGTATCCTGACAGTATAAGGACTTACCATTAAAAAATTAAATAATTAAAAATTTTAGTCAATAATTTATATTCTTTCACATTGAGGATTTTTTCAGGTTTACAGTGTTAGATTATTAGAATATATTATATAAATAGAATACCATATACATACAAAGTGGATACGACTAAAACCCTATACATTTTTTTCAAAATATAAAACCGTAAAAATAATAATTCATTGTTATTAAAAATAATCATAACAATAATCATTAATTCTTAATTTCTCTTACTTATCCATATAACATATGAAAACAATTTAAAAATCATGGGATGTGGATAAAAGTAGGGTAAGAGATATAATGAAGGAAATCGTTAATAAATTGATAACATAAAAACCATTAAAAACAATTTCATAAACTCTAATTAGCCTACATAGAAGAATCATGATGTTTCATTGGGACATTTTTTCCATATAAATCAAACATTAACCCTCTAAAATCGAATGACCCTTTGTTCAACTTCCATCTCTGATGTACCCAATGAATTTGAGAGCTCTAATAGGGCTCCCCATCATATCATGAGCTATAATAGGCTCAAGCCAACATATATTGAGTTATAATGAGTAAAACCCCTTATATTTTGAGCTATAATGTGATAAACCCAAAATAAACAATATCTAATGAACATATCATTAAATAAAATACTTGATCACTCATTTAAACCCTTTGGAAAAACACATTCGTGTTTCAAAATAACCTTATTTGTTAAAAAACACTTTAAAATATAAAAAATGTGAACATAATAATGAAATCATGTTCATTAAAAATTAAGATAAAACATATAATTGAAGCAGTATTGTAATAAAACATCTTTAAATATAAGAAAATGATCATGACAAACAAAATATGAACAATCATTTTGATTTTCCTAAAAGTGAAATTATAATGGATGTTAAAAGGAATGTCCCATGGAAATATCATATCATTAAAAAAAGAATTAAAAAAATGAAAGTAATAAACATATTCACTGTAAATATTAATAATATAATCAGAATTGATTTTTCAAATAATCATATCATGAAAAATTCAATAAAGTAGAAGATTTACCCAATAAATGGAAATTAAGATAAGAATACCCTTACCCCAGGTTTGTCACACATGAAAATGTCCAAACCACACGTATAATGGTTCAAATAGTGTTATTAACATATTAAAAACCATATTAATTTTTTAATACATTATATTATATTTTATAAATTCTTTTCACTAATTTATTTGTTAATATTTAGTTATTTCTATTTTTTCTAGTGCGTTCTTTATATGGTTTCCATGGTCGGTTCGTTATGGATATGTTTTGTTGAGTAGAAGAGAAACACAAGTGGTGGAATAAAATAGTATTTAAATTTTTCCAAAACTATTATTTATACCATATATAATTATTTATATATGAGGGTTATTCTTTATAAAAAACATTAATGATATTCATTTAGATCATTTTGGTTGTTCTTTAGTCATTATAAACAAGTTTCTTTATATAATTCAATACTGTGAATATATTCTAATTAAATAACACAAAATAGTTCATATAATAAAATTTGAAACCTTTTTAAACCATAAACATGGTTTTATGGCCTACAATGAATTAATTAATTTAAATTTAAAACACATCATCTACGATGTCAGTAAATCAAGACGTCACATATAGTGTTTATTAATTTTACAATAAAAGTGAGAGGAGAAGAATTATGATGATTAATTTTTACTTAAACATGATAAAATTATAGTTTATATAAGATAATGAAGTTTTCAATCCTCTTGGTTAAGGCCAGATGAGAATATTATAAGAAAATATAATGATTTGAAAATAAAATACATGAAAATGCATGAGGATTTTTACCTTTAGAATTTTATTCAATAATAACCTCTTTATGTCCTTTGGATTTGGCATTTTGGTGAGACCGTAAGGTATAGGATATAAGGAAGTGTCTTGGGAAGTGTATTTAGGATAATTTGGACTAGTATAAAATTTTTATATGTGTGAGGAGAAGAAGGGGTGGGAGTTGTTTTTTAGTGGAGGATATGAGAGTTTTCCAATATTTTAATAATTATTTTATTTTTTATCTCATTATAAGAAATAGTTGTGGTTCTTATGAAAACATATAATTTTTAGTGCATTTATGTTTGGCCATGGGTTCTCACCTCAGTAGAAAATCATCCATGACTCAACTATGTATTTATTTAGCTTATTTTATAAATTATCATGTTCATTATTCACAAAAAAATCATGTATTTTAGAAAAATACAAAAAAGTATCCCTAACCATTTTTCTACATATACTATTTAAAAATGATCTCCATTTTAGGAAAATAATTTTTATAAATGATAAATTTTAATTTTAATTAAAATCATAATATATGCAAAAAATACTTGTTTTAGAACTATAATTGATTTTATAACTGTTTGAAAAATTAATAATCATCTCACTAGAATATTTTATAATTATGAGAAAATAAATTATTAATTCATGAATCCAATTTATGAAAATTTATTTTTTTTCTATAATTATATTAAATATAAAAATGTAACTAAATATTTATTACTTATAAAAATTCCCACACATCATTTATATTGTTCAAAATAAATTATTAACTTCTACAATGATATAAATATATCATATTTTCACTTATAGGATGGATAAATTTTATTTTATCTTTACTAGTTGATTGTACTATTTTATTGGCCATATTACTATTCCTAACATTCATGTTATTATTTATATGTTTATGTTACTATTCCATCAATATAAATTTCTTAATTTCTATAAAAATCATTTTTTACTATGCATTTATAAGGTATTTTTCAATTTAATTTCATAAAGAAATGAATTTTTTTAGTAATTGGGTTGTTAAATTCTCTCCACCTTCTATAAATTATGTCATTTAATTTTTCATTCAGTTATTAATAAGTGAGGATACCCTTACCTAATAGAATTTATATATTCCCATATAGGTTCTTTGTCATTGTGGCTCCTCTAAAAAAACATAACCATGTGAATCACCATATTAGAAAGCACATTCTCTTTATGATCATGATTATGAAAAAAATTATCTTTATAGGAAATTTTCTCATCTAGCTGAATTAATTTTGGTCTCAAAACATGAGATAGATCTGGTCAGAAGTTCCACAAATCAATACCTAAAAAACACTGTGTACCTAAGCTAAACTCAGAGGAAAAGCTACTCAGTAGGTAACTGATATTGCATTCTATAGGATTTCAAAAGTTATTATAAAGCAATGAAATATATTTCCTTTCTTAAAAAAACAAATAAAATTTTCCAAGGTGAATTTTTTTAAGTAAAACCTGATCACCTACCTCGAGAAATGGTCTTTCCACATTTTATCTGTATAAATTTTCAATAAACATTGATTTCTCTTCATGTGTCACTAAATCATATTCATTTTCTCAGCTAGGTCCTGTAAATATTCTAGTCCTTACAACTTCCTCTCATCAACTTCATCATAAAATGTTGGTGATTGATATCACTTCCCATATAATTCCTTAATAGTATAGATCTGTATACTATAATTAAAAATGTTATTATAAGAAAACTCATGCAATGAAAGAAATTTATCCTAAATTCCCTTTCAATTCATTGAATAGTCATGAATAATATAGTCCAATGAATAATTGTTTTCACATTTTATGAATTAGATTGCGGATGAGAGGTTGTGATGAAATTTAATTCTATTATCAATGACTTATAAAGGCTTTTCCAGACATTACAAGTTATCCTGGGCTAATTGTAAGATACAATTAAGATAGGAACAACATAAAACCTGAAAACATCTATGAGGTACAACTGAGAAATATGATCTAGAAAAAGAGTGTCTATAATTGGAATAAAATTTATAGATATAGTTAGTCGGTCAATAATAAAAAAATCACATTGTTACCTTGAGAAGCCTGTAGTAGAACCACCATGATGTACATGGATATATTTTCCCCATTCCTATCCAGAACTAGAAATGGCTGATGCATCCCCTTAAGTTACATCCACTATGATTTAAACTATTTACTGGTATAAATTTTCACGGTAAAATTAGAAATATCTCTTTTCATTCCATCCCACTATTAATACACTCAAAGGCCTTTTTAAATCTTTCTGATCCCATGACGAATTAAAAAAAATTACTGTGAGTACTAAACAACAATTCTTTCTTCATATAAGAATCATAAGAAACACATATTTTCTTAAAAAACCAAAAAAAACAATCATTATCAATGTTAAACCCAAGAAAAATACCCTTTTAAAGAAATTCTCCCTTTTTATGAAACTCATTTTCCTCCTTCTGTGCATGATTTATTCTATCTAATAGAATTGGATATTGTGAAACAATAAAAAAACAAAGAAATTTATTACAACAACAACATCTAAAACAAATTATATAAAATCATTAACAAAGGGGTTATGTTCCAATGAATAATGGTTAATATAACATTACATTTATAAATTAAAGAATCAGTTACTTTTTAAATTTTCCTTGATGGTAATGAATTATGAAATCATAATCCTTGATTAGTTATATCCATATTCTCTATCTCATTTTCAATTACTTATGAGTAAATATATACTTCAAAAATTTATCGTAAGAATATATTCCATATTTTAGTCCATTCAAATAATGCCTCTAAAATTTTAATGAGAAAAACACCAGTTGTTAATTTTGAATCATGTGTAGGATATTTTAAATGATCATGTTTTAAATAACATGAGGCCAATGTAACAACCTGACTATTCTGGATTACAAAAAAACAATGTCCATACAATTTAGAATCTCTTTTGATGAAAAATTCATCATTTCTGTAAGACAGGTTCAGAACATTTGAATTCTTCAATCTTCGTTCCAATTCCTGAAAATGAACATCACATTGTTTTGTCTAGATGAGGATAACAACTTTTGGAGTTAAATTAGTATGTGGGATATATAATCATGAAACGTTTTCCACAAACCATCAATTATAGCATTCTACACCAATAGAACTATGATTGTTAGTTATATATGTGGGTTTTCACTATTATTAAACAACATTTGTTTTACGAGGATAAACAATTATAACATCTTTGAAAACAATATACTAAGAAAATAATTGTTTTGTAACCAATATTCACACTTTATGAATATTCCATATAGATTAATTTCTTTTACGGTTTTCAAGACATCCCTTAGATGTATTTCAGGGTCCTATTTACATTTAATATATACCAGTATGTCATCAAAAAACAAAATAAAAAACATATCCACTAACTCATGAAATAATATATTTATAATACCCATGCATAAAACCTGTGAATTTGTTATCCCAAATGGTATAACATAAAATTAAAAATTATTATATATAGTATGTACTTCAGTATTCCGAATAGTAGCTACATTTACATTTAACTATTGGTACCCAACCATAGGTCATCCGTTGAAAAATATTGTGCTCTCTAGAGGTGATCAAACAGATTATTAATATGAGGTAAATCATAATTTTTATAAATATTTTTGGTATTAATTGCACTATAATCAACATAAAGTCTCATTGAACCATATTTATTCTTAACAATCCAGATAGAATCACCCCATGGTGAAGTGCAAGGTCAGATAAAGAATTTATCTAATAATTCAGAAATCTTCTTTTTCAAATCTAAATGATACATTTGATTCATTCAGTAAGAGGGAATATAAATTCTCTTATAATCTAGAACTAATAAAATAGTAAACTCATCCTCAAAATAAAAAACAAAAGTAGAAAAATCATTAAGAAAAACACCATGTTAATCAATTAACACCAGAACATCATTTATCTAAATAGTTCCTTTATTTTCAAAAATATCATCAACATAAATTTTTTTTCTATCTTATAACTGTTTCATGGATTATAGATATGATATATGTAGTATGGTTTCATTCTTGTAAAAAAATATAAACTCTTTGTGAAAAATGAATTATTTTTATCCACAATTAATCATAACAGGATAAATAGAAATCCATTTATACTGAGAAAATATAAATATCTATTAGAGGAAATACGACATGGTATGAAGATAAAATCTTTACACATAAAAATATTGATATATCCTAATAATTTTATTTTTTCATCAATATTTACTCCAGGTGTTTTCAATATTTGTTCCTGATTTATTTCTTGAGGTAGAATTTTCAATTTAATATAAATTTATCCAAAAGGATGGAATGTTTATAATTTGATTAAAACAACCTAGTTGTATATTTAGTAAAAATAAGAAATGTATCTAATTTCACATTTTTTATGGATCAACATCTAATAAAGTAGAAGAAAATGATTTTTCCATACCCCGATACCACAAATCATCTTGATTTCATGCCTTTGTGACTATCTTCAGACACACAATATCAAAATGTACCAATTCTTTATAGTTAATAAATTTTACCCTCAGATTATCATCAAAATTTTGGATCATTTTCCTTACATCCAAGAGGCATGTTCCCAAACAATTTATTTGAGTAGAATCTACTATAATATATAATAAATTCTCCAGGATTATTTTTATGACACTTTTTATAGGAATGGAAATTGATTTCATAACCTTCATATTTCTTCGATGAATTCATCCCCACTATATATCGACATGAATAAATCTTATTCATTTCATCATGAGGAAAATATGTGTCACATAACTCTTTTCTAAATTTTTTCAGAACAATGATGAAATTTCTTATAGTTTTAAACTCTCTTGGTCTTAATGATATTCATACAAATGGTTTCAAAACTGAGTAAAATATAATAATATTACTATCAAATTATCAAGTAAAATTTATTAAAAATAGGACTAGTATAACAAAATTAGGTTCATATGAAGCCAAATAATCATCATCATCCCACTTTAGTTCAAAAATTGTTTTTTATTCTTAGTCTAAATGTTTTAGGACAATATTTTCAAAGAAAAGTCTCTTCAAATCATCAAATTCCAATGTTTTTATATCAGCTTTTTCTCTGGTATTAATAACCATAGAACAATAATGTTCATCATCACCTTTAAAAAGAAAATTTATTAGGTTACCTTTTGGTTTTTCAGACATCCCAAGAGAAAAAATATATTTTCTAGGGAATTGATCTATGCTTTACCTACCACAGGGTCAAATGATCCACTCAATAATGGGGGATGTTTGGTCATTAGGTTCCTCAAAAAAGAAATTTTCCACCAATGTATATCATGTTCCACTCTATAAAAACACTACCACCCCTTGTTTCTTTATTCAACCAAGACATTATGGTCACATGCTTCTCAGATGCCATTCCCAAAATTCCAGGATACAGATTTTGATAGATATATGCCCCCTGGTGCCTTCATACTTTATCTTCCTTGTTTATTCTACAGAACCCCATTTGGAATAGACATATATTGGACCAATAAACAAAGTAATATTAAAAATTATATATCATTTCAAAATAACCATAATGTGAATAATAATATATGGTATTCTATTAAAATCATCATAACCCCAAAGGCTATCCAAATAGTAATATGATACCAATAATAAGGACGTATCCTTACAACATTGCATAATATTGAATTTTATTAATGGTATTAATTTTATTCACATTTATTATCTTTTCTTGTTTACATTTTTTGAATATTAGGAAATATTATATACATAACATACGACATTCCTACAAAGAGGATACTACAAAATAATCATTAATGTTTTTCAAAAAATAAAACATGATTTTGTTAAAAAGTCATCATAACAATAATTATAATTTTTTTTTCTATTACACATCCTTATAACTGATGAAAAAAATTTAAAAATAATTTTATGAGAAAAACAAATATCAATATGGTATATAATGGAGAATTCTCTAATCATGTCATTACATAAAAACCATTAAATACTATTTCAGATAAACTCATTAGAATGAATAGAAATATCATGAAGCTTATTTAGTACTTGTTTACTATATCACTCTTTCTTTAACCCTTAAAATTTTAATAAGTAATTAGGAAAATTTAATCTTTAAAGTACCCAATGCATTGGATAGCTATAATGGGGAGCAACGATCATGTCATGAGCTATAATGGGCTCAACCCAACATACATTGAGTTATAAGGGGGATTAAACCATCATATATTGATCTATTATGGGTTAAAACCAACGTAAACAATTTTCAAGAAACCTATAACGAAATAAAACATTTTACTAATCATTTAAAACCTTAAAAATACACATTAATATTTCAAAATACCTTTTTTTTGGAAATAAATCACATTAAAAATATAATAACCTTGCACATAATAATGAAATAATATTATTCATGAATAACAATAAAATGAAAAGGAACATTATTGTCAAATAACATCTTGAAATCAGATGAAAAATGTCTTGACATAAAAAGAAATAAAAAATAATGTTGAATTTCGTAAAAGATACATTTTAAAGGATTTTAAAAGGCATATCCATTACAAAATAGAATATAAAAAATATAGAATTATCAAATGAATGTAATGTGTATATTCACTGAAAATATATATAATATAATATAATATCATTTTACAAATAATCATATAATGAAAATATCAATGAATTTGAATGTTGACCCAATGAATGGAAATTGGGTTAAGAATTCCCTTACCTCGAGTTTAACTAACATTAAACCTATCAAAAACAATTATATAATGGTTAAAAGAGTGATATTAATATATTAATGAACCATATTCATATTTATAATACATTATATGATCTTTTATAACCTATTTTTACCCATTTTGGAATAATAATTTGTTATTTCCATGGTTTCATATGTGTTCTTTACATGGTTTCCATCGTCTGTTCGATATGTAATCTCTTGTGTAATTGGAAAGAAGATACATAAGTGGAATTAAATGGTGTTTACGTGTCTAAAAATATCTTAATTATACCATATTTCATTCAGTTTTCATTTATTAGGAAGATTCATTAGATAAAACATTGATGATTTCATTTAGATTATTTTGGTAGTTCATTAATCATCACGAACTAGTCTATTTATATAATTCAATAATTGGAATATATGTTAATAACATAACATATAAAAAGTTATATAATAAATTTTACACAACATTTGAACCATTAAAAATAGTTTTCTGACCATATTTGAAGGATGTAATGGAAATTGAAAATACATTGTCTATGATATCGGTACATCATCATATCAGAGATGGTGTTTTTATTTTTAGAATAAAAGGGAGTGGAGAAGAAGTATGATGATCAATTCTTCCATAAACATAATAATTTTATAGTATAGAAAATATAATACAGTTTAAATTCCTCCTCGATAAGGGTCGGTTAAAGAGTATACCAAAATAAAATTAATTGGAAAGTAAATAAAATGAAATGAAAGAGGAATTTTACCTCTTATTTCACAATTTTGAGAACATTATTACAGCCTTTGGTTTTGGCCTTTTGGTGAGACCATATCTTCGAGGGAACTGGGAAGAGTCTTGGAGAGAGTAATTGGAAAATTTGGTATATAAATCAAAGATTGAGAGGAGTATGTAGAATTGGTGTTGAGGGGAGGTATTTATAGTTGAGGATAAGTGGGGGTTCCAATATATTAGTCATTATTTTATTATTTTGTTCAATAAAAGAAACATTGTTGTTTATAATGTCTCAATAAAATAAATATTTAATGTGAGTTCAATCCAACGGTTCTTATTTCAATAAAAGATCATCCATGTCTCAATAATTCATTTATTAAGATTATTTAAAAAAATATCGTATTTCTATATTCTCCAAAAATTAATTTATTTTACAAAAAAACCAAAAAAATCACCCCAACGATTTTTCAATTTGTATAATAATGAAATGAAATCCATTTTTTGAAAATAATTTTTTAATTGTGAGATATTTTTTTTTTAATTAAAATCATAATTTTTTCCACAAAATACGTCGTTTAAAACTATAATTGATTTTATAACAGTTTGGAAAATTAATTGCAGTCTCATAAAATTATTTTATAATTATAAGAAAATAAAATATTAATTCATCAATCTATTTTATGATTATATATTTTCTTTTAAATAATTAAATTAATTATAAAATTGTAATTAAATATTTATTACATACTAATCTCTAGCACATAATTTATATTTAACTATTTTTTATTCAATGATATAAATATATCATATATTCACTTATAGGATGACTAAATTATATGTAGATTTTTTGGTGGGTTTCTTATTTTATTTTCCATCTTATATTTATTAAGGTCATGTTATCATTCCATCAGGATAAATTCTTTAATTTATATAAATACCATTTATTTCATTTTACATTTATTTGGAATTTGAAAATTTAATTCCATAATGAAAATAAATTATTTTATAAGTTCTAATGTTGTTACAGATAGTATATGTTTTCATGTGCCTTCAACATGACTTCCAATAATTACGCATTTACATCTATGACATTTTAGCTATCATTGATATTTTTATTAGGTTTTCATATGATAAAATCTATGGATTCACTTAATTCTTAGTTTATTATTCAAATTGATGTTGATTTTTATTTTATAACATTCATTATTGATTATGCCTTATCATGTTATTATTTTAGAATGTGTTATCAATTATTTACCATTCCATGTTGATTAATTACCATTCATTCATTATTGATTATATTTTACTTACCCTTAATAATCATTTCAGATCACCCTTATTATTATTTTATTCCCAAATTTTTTAGGGGAATCCTTTAAATGAGTTTCAAAGTTGATATTTATTTCATTTTATTATTTTTCATGTTTCTTTATAGATAGAAATGTATTATGTGTATCATGTATGTAGTATTGTTTTCTAAACCAACAAAATACATCAATCCCTCGAGATTCAATGCCTTATAATCATGCTAATTTAATAAAATAATGCACCATATCAGGGCTTTTGGGGTTTGGGCATTACAATTTCTATCATAAAATGTTTTGTGGAAACTATTGAATTGGATGTAGAAAACATAGATTGTGGAACATAACCCTAAATATATTTTCTGGATAATAATAGAATATCATGCTTGATTTTTGGTATAATTAACTAGTATAAACTAATTTAGAAAATACATCACTCTTGATAAATACTTAATAACTTAAAAAATAGATTTCCAATGACCATATAAGATTCATGCCTTTGAAAAAATCAAAAGAAAATTCTAATCTTAGTGAAATATGATTAATTTTTTCCAAAAAGATCTACTCACTATTAATTCTACATAAAAACCATCCTTCATAGACTATGAATGGAAAAAAAGAAAGGAGTGATATTGAATCCTTAGTGAGGGATAATAAAAGAAATACATAAGCATAACATGAATAAAATTGTACATGAACATGATCTTATGATTAGAATGTCATACCCTTCTTGTCAGAGATCCTAAACATGAATAAATGCATAAATATTAGCAGATCATAAGACTTGATACATAATATAATCATAGAAATAACCCATTAAAAAATAACATGTGAATATGACATCGAATTAGAGAATACACATCAATTTATGACATCGTGAACATGTATTTGATGAATCATTATCACACATTAAGTTAAGGAAATGAATTAATTCCCTTATATATAATTATGGAAAAGAAACTAGGTTCATGAATAATTTTGTTAACTTGCAATCAAGTTCACACATAACACCATAAACATTTAATTAGGTTCACGTATAAACATATGGACATTAAACAGTTCCATGCACAATATTCTGATCATGTTATCGGGTTTATGCATATCATTATTAAAACATGAGAAGGTTCACTCATAAAATTGTGATCATGAAATCATGTTCATGCATAACACTATGGACATTAAACTAGTACTATTCAAAACATTGTGATCATGTAACCAGGTTCACTCATAATATTTATACCCATGATTCATACTTAATTGCACAATACATTATAGTGACATATATGTCCCACCCACAACATAATGAAATCACACATTCATTTTCAATATGAAATTAATCATATAATGAAATATGAAGAGATATATGTTTTATAAATATCGAATGAATAACTTTTAAATAAAATGGGTATCATTAACATTTCATAAAATCCTACCCTATGGAAAATTGATAGGTTTTATCATCATTTCACCATAGAATGACCCATGAAAATAAGGTATTTTTAAAGTCATTTAACCATTGGAATAGAAATGGGTATCATATTATTAATTCACTAAAACCATAAAAAATCATGAAATGACTTGGAAGGGTCATTTAGATCACTTCCTAGAATAACTTGAGAAGCATTAATGAATGTCATATTAGTAGTAAAATAACATGAAAATATATTTTGAAAATATTATGTGAGGAAAAAGTACATTATTATTTGAAAAATGTCTTTAAAGCATAAAAACCTTTTAAAAACCATATTCCTTTGAAATAAAAATAAATTATTGAAATAAGGCTTGAAACAATTCTGAAAACATTTCTAATTGAAAACATATAAAGGGCAATTGAAAAGGTTTTGAACCCCATTTATTTGGAAAACATATTAAAAACAATAAATGTAGAGAATATTAAGAAAACAACTTTCTGTAAAAATAAAATTGTAAATTTATAAAGAAATATTTGTATAAATGATAGCCATGATGGAGGGTATGTCTGTACATGAAAAACATTCACCTTTAACATTAAAATTTGAAAAAAGTGTCTTTATTATAAAATAACATGAATATTTCTTCTAGAAATTATTTATAAAATGAAAAAAATTGGTAAAAATTTCCTTTAACATAATAAGTTTATTATAAATCATTTTTTAAATCATTTTTTCAAAACTAGTGATGGAATAAAATATATTTTGTAACCTAAAGGAATAATGATGTTTCGTATTACATAAATACAATTTCTTAGTTATATTAAGTAACAATGAGTGAAAAAATGATACTAATACATGAATATATCATTGGAAACCATAGTAGAACATAATTAATTTTCTTCCTGGAGATATGAATCATAATATTTCATCAAATGAAGCATAATAATAAAAAATATATATAAATGATGAGATCGTTTCAATAAAATATTAACAAATGGTAACATTGAATAAAACTAACCATGATAGAAAATAAAATAACATAATTCTTGAATTTTCATTAAAAAATTTATTCATGATATAACATTTCAAACTGCATTATATAATACTCATAAAAGAATATAGGTTCATAACATGGCAAGTGTCTGATAGAAAGAAAATTGAAAGAAAACATTTTGACCAATTTTTTATGTTTTTAATCATAAACCCTATGAAAGAAATATTTTTAAAAGGTTATTTAAATACCCATTAATTTAAGAAGAAGAATAATATTATGCATCAATGATAAATAAACAAAAAAAATCAATGAAATGATAAGTAAACAAGTCTTGTGTCTCAAGGAAATTAAATGTTAGACAATTAAACTTACTATTGGAGTGTATTTAGAATCATGATCCCCATTAAACAAAAACACTATATAAAGAATTTAATATCATTAAATAACATAAATTAATGATAAAAATTTTATGTGGCAGTATATACAACACACAAAATAAGTAGGTTGTGAATATGGAATGTATCTCATGAAAAAAAGTAAGCTGAACTTATCTTACCATATGAATTGACTCTCATCGTAATCATAAAATCCTCTAATATAATAAAAATATATTTATTATATTTATTTTAGAGACCTATATTCCTATTTAAGATTCCATATATTATTTTATTATGACTTTATTTTACCCTCTTATTAACAATTCTATGTTAATGCTTCGCTTTGATTAATATCCTCTTTGTTATTCATACATGTTTTGACATATTGTTCTTGATCATAACAGTTATCTAATTATTTACATAGATCCATAATGTAAAAATTTTATTAATATCAAATAAAATCAGTATATGTGTATATTTAATAATTTATAAAATATAGGAAGTTGAAATGTAATATAATATTCATGGAGTCAGTAGGCGGCATGTACCCGTGAATGTTATTTCCATTTTGTTGATGTATTCACTGAAAGTAATAAAATTAAATATATGTATATATGTATAAAATATCAATAAATTATTATTATTATTGTATATATATCAAATATTATTACAAAAATCGTCTTTAACACATTCAATGTAACTTTTGAATGAATAATATATATTTGAGGAGGTGGTATTCAACATGTCCTCAAATTATATTATCATATTTACTAAATATAGAATTTATAAAGGTATGTGTTATAAAAGAAATAAATAACAACACATTAATATTGAATATAATATATATCATATATTAACAGCGTTTCCATCATAATTCTCTTCCATTAATATTGGTAAAGGAATAATGAATATTCATTGTTTTGTGAGGTGGTAGTTCGTCGTATATATAAACTAAATTTTTGTTTCTCATTCTATGGATATATGTTTATGTGTAGGTTGGAAATTTATCATAAACACATATAATTATATTTTTTATACGAATTTCATTTTATATGAATGGAATAATGATAATTATAAAACTAGATATGGAAATAAAACAGAATAGATTAAAGAGGGTTTTTACTTGTTGTTTGGATAACATCTATCGGTTTGTATTTATGGGAATATTTGGGTGGATTTATAAACAAAAAGATGCTTCAAGGATTAGGAGAGTGATTTTTCAGATATATTTTGGCATATCTTGGTGGAAAAAAACATTCTTTAGAGGTGTGAAGATCGGGGAGGATAGGAAGCCTTTTTATAGTGGATGAGGAGTGACACTCTTGTAAATTTTAGAAAATGGAATTCCATCCATTGTTTTCCATTGAATTTGGATCAATTAATATAACAATGTATATCGATGTGATGATATGGAAAAAATATTTCCATTTAATGGATTTTGGATAAGTGCCTAGGTTATTTCCCCCTTTAAGATATAGGTTTAGTCCCTTGTTAAACATAATTTCACCATTATTATTATTATTAATTTTAATTACTTTTTCTAATATATTTTGTAGTAAACTACGTTAACATTATTATAAATTATAAATTATGATTATATATTCTATGGAATCTATTTTTACATATTCCAATTAGAAAAGTAGTATAAATTAATTTAAATTTAATCCCACCGAGGGGATGACATGTAATTTTTAAAAGTAATAATATCCAAAAGATTAATATGTTTTATACTCTATTTAAAAATGAAATTGATTACAATTACCTATATAAGATTAATTTTAAAAATATTTATTTAAAATTAATTTAAAAACAAATTAACATATAATTTAGGATTATAAATAAATTATCTTGAAAAGGAATTTAAAATTATATATTTTTCATCATTTATAAAAAATGAAACCTCGTAGTTAAATTGAAAAATATCACCCTAACCTAATTTTTTTTGTTTCTAATTCAATGTTAAATTTTATTTTGATATATATAATCTATAAATGTTCCATAAAATTGATATAGAATAGGTTATCTATTAAATAGTTGTAAAACTACATATATAATAATTTTGATTATTATGTGAAATATTGGGTTATTACTTCTCTTCTATTTACCAAATATAGTGGATGAATATAGAAAATATTTGATTCAATATCTCATATATATTAAAATAATATCACTTAATTGGTTTCATTAATTCAATATATTAGTATTAATCAAATTTGTGAAAATATAAATAATATTTTTTTTAATATATTTAATTGGTTTCCTTCTTCAGTTTTAATTAATTTTTAGCAAATGAATTCATTATCTATTTCCATAAATCATATATTTTAATATGTTATTTAAAATTTTTAATATAAACTAATTTAATAGATTGTTTTTGTCTTATTATATTTTAATAATTTATAATTGTGTAGTCGAACTCGAGCATCCGAGTTTTCCAAGCCATCAAAGAAAGTCATTATTGCATATAACACTTTCTAGAATTGGTGTTCCATTTAGCGCAAACATACTGTGATGCACTAGGATTTATAAACTGGTCTAAGTGAACAATTTTATGCTTTTAATGATGTCTCTTGTTTTATTTTATTTTATTTTGTGATTTGTGTGCTGATAAATTATTTGAAATGAAATAAAACATGAGGAATACAGTAAACTGGTATATATTTAAAAGTTACATTGCAGAAAGACCCATCTAATTGAAAGTACCATGCACAAGACATAACACGGCCACATGAAGACTACTGAGAATCACAACACGGGTAATCAGATATTCGTCGTCTTCAGGGTCCATTAGTGTGAAAAATATAACAGCCAGAGCCATTGTGCATGCACTCAGCACCAGTGGTATGAGGAGTGCCATCTGCCAAGGGTCCAGTGTTTTAAAAATGTAAAACACCCTACCCCTTTTTTTTATAATTGAAATCTAAGGGAATATGACCGTTATTTGACCGTTGGGTTTCAATGGATAAAGTTTATCTTTTTATAAAAAATTTGTTCTTTATAAGGGTTTTATTATATTATGGTATGTGAATATTTAAATAAGTACAAACTATTAGAATTATATCTTCGAGTATTAAAATAAAATAATATTCTTGAAAATGAATCTATTTTGTTTTTTTAAGTCATGACGATATTTATATGGTGGAAAAACATGGTATTTCAAAATGTCTCAACGGGGTATCCGCAATAATTGAAAAAATTGTATCTAATTGGATATTTAAAACTATGTATTTTGAAATAGGGAAAAATTATCTTTTTGAATCAAATGTTAAGGTATTTTACATAGTCTAAAATGGGATTTTTAGATTTGGAATCTTGATTTTAGAAATATGTGTTAAATTGTGTAAATTCAATTTTAATATTATATAATGTTTTTCCTTAAAAGTAAACTATTTTTTTAACGTAATGTTCCTTCTTGGTGGTTGATGTTTTTTAAAGCTCAAAACATCTCTATTGAACCGTGACCATCCAATCTCGCCAAGGACAGATATCGGCCAATGGTGTTTTTTTTAAACACTGATTTCACTGCGTCCGTCCGATCTCTCCAGGACGGAATCCCATCTGTTATTTTATTTTTTTTCCATCCTCCACGAACCCGTCGTCTTCTACCTCGCGTCGGGGTCCTGCAAACCAGCACCTGGATTTCCCGAGATGCCACCCTCTCCACTATTTATGTTGACCTCACGCACCCACCACCCTAGGACGCCGTAGGCTCGGCCTAACCCCCCCACCCCCCCGAATAGTTTTCCTTTAAGAACGATGAATCCTCTGTGTAAGAGAGGACCTCCGGAGCCAAACTGCGCCACAGCGACACCTACCTCGCCGTTGCCTCGCCACCACACGAACCACCTTTGGTTCCGCACCACACCCCCCGTGCATGACCACACCAGTGTTGGCGCCACGCCGCTGGTCACCCCATTGCTACCTTGCAGTGTCTTTAGGTGGCCACGACCACACCGGACCATCTCCAGCCACCCAGGTTCCTCCCGGTTCTCTAGCCACCCAGCGAGCATCCCTCCACGACGAGCTCCTTCCTTAAGTTGTAAGGGTTCCATGTTTATGTGTGTTTTTTTAAACCTACCCATGATCCTAATTACACATATATACACATGAAATACATATATATATATATATACAGATTATATTTACAGGTATATACTTCTCATGCTTTCCACTCTAAGCAAACAAAGGGCTTCTAAGGGGGGTTTTCCTTCGTGTCTACAAACATAGGGGATACCCCACCTCCTTATAATTTCAAAAACCAGTACACACACTTCCTATACTCAGGTATACGATATGTATATATATATTAACATAAATATATATTCAGTATATGCACCGTGACTCTCCTCTTTTGAAGACATGGTGTGTGGCGTAGAAAATGGCATCACTTTTTCTTTCTATTCCTAAAAAGATTTAAGTGTTTTATGTCCTTTGATTTTTTCTTATATAACCCTTTTAATAGTATATGTACATATATATATACTCTTATATATGTTTAGGTATACCCCATTTACCTCTTCCGGTATAAGGGTTTCCAAGGAGATTGTTTATTATTATAATTTTTTTGGGTATTTATATGCGGGTGGTTATGAAGGTTTTTTAAAGAAAAACCATTACATAACTTATATATATATATATTTTCAGGTGTTTAACCATAAGAATATATATATATAGGTAACCATAAAGAATATATTCTTAATATTTTCCATATAATTCAGTATTTTATATTAGGAACTATACTTTTGGAAATGACCTTTTTAAAAAAAACAAATTCTTAATAGGTATGATCTTTATGTATGACTTATATATATAACTATATATTTATATAAGGTTATGTATTGGAATGGAAATTGGTTTTGATTTGTAAGAGATGAATATTTTTCTTTGAAGAATATTTTTGATGCGATCATGGACTTTGGTTTATGTACAATTATGTTATAGTTAAAAACAAAGTTTTTATATGTTTATGTATTTTTAGATTCATGAACATTGAAACCCCCATAAGGTTTTTTATTTTTAAAACTGAATAAGTTATAGGTAGTTAGAGGTTTTCTGATTTTAAGTGAACCATGTTTAATTTATGAGAAAACATGTATATATACTTTGGGTATATATCTCTATGTATGTACGTGTGTCTTTTAAGATTAATAACTGAAACCCTAGTTTCATGAAATGGTTATTAATATTTTTATGCATGTAGGATTTTAGTGCTTGCCTATGCTGTTTTATATTTTTGTGTCTAAGTGTACCCCAAAGAACTTGTCTAATGTTTCCCTTGAAATGATTTATGTTTTTTAAAAGGATATGCTTATGCCTGTTTTAGACATGTATTAAAAGGATATAGATTTAAGGGTTATGTTAATATGTAGAAATCCACTATTATTTTTATACCAAACTCGCTGTGGTGATTATTGGTGATCAGAGTTTAACTGAAAATTCTAGGACCAGTGAAGAACAATAATTAATGAAAATTATTTTATTTAAAGGGGTTTATTTGAAGTATTGGAATTTTAAAGATTACAAGTATTTATTATTTTTTATACCAAGAATGCCGCAATGATTATTAGTGGTTGAAAATTTGTTGCAAGTATAGTGACTTGTGAAGAACAATAGTTAATTCCAATTAGTTCATTTCCATGTACTGGAATTTTAGAGACTCATCATTTAATACCCCTTGGGGGAAAATCTCATACATTCATCATTTTATGGGCTTGTATGCTTACTGAACCATGCCTGCTTTTATTCCATATTTTCAATTTTATCCGTCATATCATATATTTGTAAACCAACTGTTACCTTATTCATATTATGCATGCTTATGACTCAACATGATGATGAACTAGGAACTAAATTACCCAAAGTGGTATGGGACACCTTGGGTAATGAGAAATGAAAATTGTATTACCCAAAGTTGTATGTGACACCTTGGGTAATATGAAATGGAAATTAAATAATCAATGTGGTATGGGACACCTTGAATATATGACCTTATCAACATGTGAGAAATGTATGGGACTACCCAGAATGGGTTCCGGTAAAAAGAGAACCCTCTAGGATGGGGACTGGTTAAAGTAAGCCCTCCAGGTTAGAGACCGGCAAAAGTAAGCTCCTCGATGCATCGATAGTTCTCGAGATTTTCTGATTGGGTTTTTACCCCTATATTATGGAACACGGCCTAGATATAGAGACCATGAGTCCTTCACCATACATTTCATAGCTTATGACCAACCATGTGATTACTCTTACTAGAGGAATATCCTTGGTTATAGAACCTTTACCTATGAGTATCCATTTTTTTTAAAAACACACAATACATATGATGTGGCAATATTGATGCATGACCAGTTTTCTTTTCTAGAATTTCATTACAAATGTTGCATTACATTTATCATGTCACGATGTGTTTTTTTAGATAATGTGCTTGTGCGCGACTCTGATGATGTTTACCCCTTGTTGTTCATGCACACCTTTCTTGTTTATGGACACTTTAATTAGTATAACCCATGTCTTTTTATTAGCATGCTAATATTTTCTATTAAGTGGGTTCCAGCTAAGTGTTATAGTGTGTAATTATGAAGTGCTTTAGCTATGTTACATTGACTTTTGTTTTGTCTTGAAGTTTATCCTTTAAGAAAACATTTTATGTATGGAAAATTATTCTCAAAGTAGTTTTCAAAGGCTGTGTTTATGTATTTTCAATAACACCTTACTGAGTATTTCAATGCTCACCCAAAGTTTTTGATAAATTTTTTTACAGGTTGATATAGCCCTTCCAAGTCTTGGATTTTTTTTCTTAGCTCATAAATAAAGAAGCAAATTTGTTGTCCCTGATTCTCCAGGATCTAAACCAGAAAGTTCCTCCTACTGTGATATGATGTGCAACTAATATGTTTCATTTGTATGAAATAAATTACACACCATAACCGAAGCACCGTCACCGGGCTACCGGGGTCGGGGCATCATATTTGGTATTAGAGGAATGGTTTAGGAAACCCTAGAAAATTAGGACAACAAAAATCATTAATGTTTTACTATGTGGGGTTTGTTCTTAAACTTCTCATATGGCAAGACAGAAAACAACGCCTAGACTCTTGACTCTCCCTATAAGGATCATGGAGACTATTGTAGAAAAATCCTACTCAACAAGTTACCAACCTTTTGTTAACATACGACTCATGTGGAAAACCCTCTATGAAATATCGAAAACCTCGAATGTCCTTCGAATCTTACGAGGGTCAGAATTTGTGTATAACCAAATGGCTTGTGCGCTATTCTAGAATTTTAAAAAGAAATGGAATTACTATGAGGGACTCTTCCTGTGTTTCACCATGAATAAAAAATGGTTGGCCAACACGGCCTTCGGAGAATCTGCAAAGGTGTTGGACTTCCGCGCAGTCTTTAGGTACCAAATCATGTGTTTCAGCATGCTTGGGGAGCTCTGCGATTTTGGGTCTTTTATCGAATCCTTCAGATATGAAGTGGTTCGAGAGATCTTTAGGAACCAAATCCAATCGGATATCGTGAAGCTTGATGTCACTCATGCCCATCTTTAGAAAAACACATGTATCAAACTGGAGCTTGGTTTCAACCACGATCCACTTTTCCAAAAATGTATTTGGGAAGAGGAGACCCACAAGTTTTGTTCTTCCCTGGGGATAGAGTTGAATAGAAACTTTTTCCGTGGGTGGTGGAGGTAGAGGGACATCACCAAGGGTGTCAGAGAAGCTGTGTGAGTAAGCCAGTGTATGTACACTGATCGAATTGCAAGGACACAATTCTTTTAAGAGGGGGATAATGTGAAGCCCCAGGTTTTATAAACTGGTCCATGTGAACAATGTTATTCTTTATATGATGTCTCTTGTTTTATTTTATTTTATTTTGTGCTTTGTGTGATGATAAAGAATTTGAAACAAAATAAAACATGAGGAATATGGTAAAATGGTATATATTTAAAAGTTACATTGCAACAAGGACCATCTAATTGAAAGTATCGTGTAGAAGACCTAACACGGCCATAGCAAGACTATTGAGAATCAAAACACGGATAATCGGATAGTCGTCGTCTTCAGGGTCTATCAGTGAGAAAAATATAACAGCCAGAACCACCGCACACGCACTCACCACCAGTGGTACGAGGAGAGCCATCCGCCAAGGGTCCGGTGTTTTGAAAATGTAAAACACCCTACCCCTTGTTTTTATAATGGACCTCTAAGGGAATATGACTGTTATTTGACCATTGGGTTTCAATGGATAAAGTGCATCTTTTTATAAAAAATTTGTCTTTATAACGATTTTATAATATTATGGTATTTCAATATTTTAATAAGTACAAAATATTAGAATTATATCTTTGAGTATTAAAATAAAATATTATTCTTGAAAATGAATCTATTTTGTTTTTTTAAAAGTCATGATGATATTTATATGGTGGAAAAACATAGTATTTTAAAATGCCTGAAAGGGGTATCCGTAATAATTGAATAAAATTTATCTAATTGGATTTTTAAATCTATGTATTTTCAAATGGGGAAAAATTACCGTTTTGAATCAAATGTTAAAGTATTTTACATAGTCTAAAAAGGGATTTTTAGATTTGGAATCTATAAGATAGAAATGTGGGTTAAATTGTGTAAATTCAATTTTAATATTATATACTTTTTTTCATTAAAATTAAACAGTTTTTTATTTTTTTTTTATGTTTTTAACGTACTGTTCCTTCTCGGTGGTTGATGTTTTTTTTAACGCTCAATAAATCTATTTTGAACCGCGACCGTATCATCTCACCAAGGACATATCCTGACCATTGGTGTTTTTTTAAAACACTCATTTCAACGCATCCGCCTGATTTCTCCAAGACGGAATCCCATCCGTCGTTTTTTTTCATCCTTCGCGGACCCATCGTCTTCTACCTCGCGTCGGGGTCTCGCAAACCCGCACCTGGATTTCCCGAGATGCCACCCTCTCCACTATTTATGTTGACCTCGTGCACCCACCTCCCTAGGATGATGTAGGCCCTGCCTAAACCCCCCCCCCCCCCAGATCATTTTCCTTGAAGAACGATGAAGCCTCGGTGTAAGAGAGGACCTCTGAAGCCAGCCCACGCCGCTGCGACACCTACCTCTCTGTCGCCTCGCCACCACACGAACCACCTTTGGTTCCGCACCACACCCCTCGTGCATGACCACACTAGTGTCGGCGCTACACTGCTGGTCACCCTGCTGCTACCTTTCAGCGTCTCCAAGTGTTCGTGACCTCACTGGACCATCTCCGGCCACCCAGGTTCCTCCCAGTTCTCCAGCCACCCATCGAGCTTCCCTCCACGGTGAGCTCCTTCCTTAAGCTATAAGGGTTCCATGTTTATGTGTATTTTTTTAAACCTACCCATGCTTCTCATAACACATATATACACATGAAATATATATATATACGGATTATTTTTACAGGTATATACTTCTCATGCTTTCCACTCTCAGAAAACAAATGGCTTCTAGGGGGTTTCCTTCATGTCTATAAACATAGGGGATACCCCACCTCCTTATAATTTCAAAAACCAATACACACAATTCCTATACATGGGTATACAATATGTATATATATATAAACTTATATATATATTCAGTATATGCATCATGACTCTCCTCTTTTGAAGACTTGGTCTGTGGCGTAGAAAATGGTATCACTTTTTCTTTCCATTCCTAAAAAGATTTAAGTGTTTTCTATCCTTTGATTTTTGCTTATATAACCCTTTTGATAGTATATGTACATATATATATATATATATATACTTTTATATATGTTTAGGTATACCCCCTTTACCTCTTCCGGTTTAAGGGTTTCCAAGGAGATTTTTTATTACTATAATTTAATTAGGTATTTATATGCTGGTGGTTATGAAGTTTTTTTGAAAGAAAAACCATTAAATAACATATATATATATATATGTGTGTATTTTCGTGAGTTTAAGAATAGATATATATATATAGGTTACGATACAAAATCTATTCCTAATATTTTCCATATAATTCAGTATTTTATATTAGGAACTATACTTTTGGAAATGGTCTTTTTTTTAAATAATAAATTCCTAACAGGTATGATATTTATGTATGCCTTATATATATAACTATATATTTATATAAGGTTATGAATTGGAATGGGAATCGGTTTTGATTTGTAAGATATTAATACTTATCTTTGAATAATACTTTTGATGCGAACTTGGAATTTGGTTTAAGTACAATTATGTTATAGTTAAAAACAAAGTTTTTATATGTTTATATATATTTAGTTTCATGAACATTGAAACCCCCATAAGGTATTTTATTTTTAAATCTGAATAAGTGATAGGTAGTTAGAGGTTTTCTAATTTTAAGTAAACCATGTTTTATTTCTGAGAAAACCTATTTATATACTTTGGGCATATATCCCTATGTATGTACGTGTATATGTTAAGATTAATATATGAAACCCTAGTTTCATGAATTGTTTATTAATATTTTTATGCATGTAGGATTTTAGTCCTTGCCTATGCTGTTTTATATTTTTGTGTCTAAGGTTAGACCAATGAACTTGTCTAATGTTTCCCTTGAAATGATTTATGTTTTTTAAAAGGATATGCTTATGCCAGTTTTAAACTTTTATTAAAAGGATAGGGATTTAAGGGTTATGTTAATATGTTGAAATACTCTATTATTTTTATAACAAAATCACTGCTATGATTATTGGTGATCAGAGTTTAACTAAAAATTCTATGACCAGTGAAGAACAATAATTAATGAAAAGTATTTTATTTAAATGGGTTTATTTCCAAGTATTTGAATTTTAATGATTGCAAGTATTTATTATTTTTTATACCCAGCGTGCCGCAGTGATTATTAGTGGTTGAAAATTTGTCGCAAGTAAAGTGACCTGTGAAGAAAAATAGTTAATACCAAGTAGTTCATTTGCATGTACTATAATTTTAGAGACTCATCAATTAATACCCGTTTCGGGAATATCTCATACATTCATCATTTTATGCCCTTGCATGCTTACTGAACCATGCCTGCTTTTATTCCATATTTTCGATTTTATCTGGCATATCATATATTTGTAAACCAATTGTTACCTTTTTCATATTAAGCATGCATATGACTCAACATGATAAGGAACTAAGAACTAAATTACCCAAATTGGTATGGGACAACTTGGGTAATGAGAAATGAAAATGGTATTACCCAAAGGGGTATGGGACACCTTGGTTAATATGAAATGAAAATTAAATATTCAAAGAGGTATGGGAAAACATGAATATATGACTACATCAACAGGTGAGAAAAGTATGGGACTACCCAAAATGGGGTCCAGTAAAAAGAAAACCATCCATGATGGGGACTGGTTAAAGTAAGCCCTCCGGGTTGGAGACCGGTAAAAGTAATCTCATCGATGCATTGATAGTTTTCGAGATAGTCTGATTGGGTTGTTACCCCTAGGTCATGGCACAAGGCCTTGACACAGAGACCATGAGTCCTTCACCATACATTTCTTAGCTTATGACCAACCAAGTGATTACTCCGACTAGAGGAATATCCTTGGTTATAGAACCTTTACCTATGAGTATCAGTTTTTTAAAAAAAATACACAATATATATGATGTGGCAATGTTGATGCATGACCTGTTTTCTTTTCCAGAATTTTATTAAAAATGTTGCATTACATTTATCATGTCATGATGTGTTTTTATAAATAATTCTCTTATGCGCGACTCTGATGATGTTTACCCCATGTTGTTCATGCACACCTTTCTTGTTTATGGACACTTTAATTAGTATAACCCATGTATTTTTATTATCATTCTTATCTTGTCTATTAAGTGGCTTCTAGCTATGTGTTCTAATGTGTAAGTATGAAGTGCTTTAACTGTGTTACATAGAATTTTGTTTTGTCTTGAAGATTTTCCTTTAGGAAAAAATTTTATATATGGAAAATTATTTTCAAAGTAGTTTTCAAAGGATATGTTTATGTATTTTAAAAACCCCTTACTGAGTATTTCAATGCTCCCCCTACATTTTTGTTAAATTTTTTTACAGGTTGATAGAGCCTTTCAAGTCTTGGATTTTTTTCTTAGCTCAGAAATAATGAAGCAATGCTGTTGTCCCTAATTCTCCAGGATCTAAACCAGAAAGTTCCTCCTGCTGTGTTATGATGTGCAAATAATTTGTTTCATTTGAATGTACTAAATTACACACCATAACCGAAGCACCGTTACTGGGCTACCAGGGTCGGGGCGTCATACATACCTTGGTGTAGAATATATCTAATGTATAGGTAATTACATAAATTTATATTTCAAACTATTTCCATTTTTTCATTTAATTCTATATATGAAAATGATAAATTAATTCCAAAAAAGAATTCAAAAAATCTTAGGGTGTTACATTCTCCCCCCCTAAAATGAATTTCTCCCTAAAAATTACACTATGATAATAAAGGTGTAATACATGGATGTTAAATTCATAGAAACACACATCATAAAAATGAATATTAAAACTTAAATTAAAATGGAATGTTGAAATAATGTTGGTTACACAATTTAACTCATAAATATGTTTCCACATTGATGAACATATGGGGAAACCGAAAATATGGACATGGGGGAATGGCATAAATATATGTATGGATTGATTTAGGTAGTCTATCACAATCAAGTGAATAATTAATTAAATCTTGAGGGCCCATTAGTTATAAATATTTGATGAATTAAAATTTCATCGATTTAACAAAAATCATGTTATTAGGAAAACATATTTTTTGATTATTTTCATAATGCAGAGAAATTAGTTTATTGAACAAGAATATAAGGACATATACATAAAAGATATTTTTCCAAATACACAATTTCATCTTCTCTCATTACATTGATTAATTTATAATTTATCCCTTAATCAATTTATATCATAATAAAATGGATATCAAAATTTAACATTGATTCAAGTTGCACTAAAATACACTTTTAAAGATTGTTAAGGCCCATAAAATAGTGAAATGCCTAAAAATTTTCTAAAGATAACATGGTTAATACAATAATACATAGAAATAAATATTAACATAAATAATTCGTCGTTAATATTTATTCTTCAATTACTTATCTAATGAAAATAATTACACAATAACCAATACATCACCTAGTACATAGTTTAGTATGAAACCCTTGTCATCCATCAGTCATGAGTTTAAGACCCACAGACATACCAGACATGATGGAAGATCACATGACAAACAAGTTTTCCTTTTTAAAACCACCATTATATAATTATTAAATAAATATTATGGGAATCCTTAAAATAAGATTAATCACTAGATATAATTTTAACTAAGGATTAAAATTGAACATAAATACCTAAATACTTCATCCAATGTTTTATATAAACTTTCCATATAATGGTATCCTTATAAACCCTCTGAATGATGATGATATAAATCATTATACATAAATTCACTACATCATCATAACATTGATTCTCCATATATCACAAAGTACAACATGGTTTTCACAATCCAAACATGTGAATAACCTCATTATATATCCCCTTGAAACACAGTAATAACATGAATTACAATAAATTATTTTTTGATGAAATTCATGATTTCCTATTCCAATGATCCCTAGATACATTATTTGAATACAAGAAATTATAAAAATCAACCATGATAAAAAATACAATTTTATCAATAACCAATTATTGGGTAATCCATAATATCCATTTTACATATCCATTCCAATCATATATTTATTCAATCATCATTTTCTCACTAACTAGTGTAAAATTGGGATTACATTCCCCTAATCAAAATGTAACCATTCGATGAAATCACTTTTCAATGTATTAATCATCTTTCAACATGTCCCATTCAATCCTAAATTAAATCTTCTATAAAACAATATATATATTTCATGATTCATATAACAAAATCATTGAATTCTAAAACATAAATACTACATTCATCCAACCTACTTTTTAAAAAATTACTGATGATTCATCAACATATTTATTTATAACTCATTCCAATAATGTCAAATATGAATCATGTCTTAATTTTACTCAACCAAAATATAATCAAGCTTTTTATTTTTAACCATGTTCTTTATAGTTCATGCTTTCTAATAAAATTGTGAAAAATATTCTGAGAAATGCTTATCATAATTGGATACCATATAATCATGAAACATTAGTTATATATTTCCAAAATCATGGATCTTACTTCTTTAATTTATGACACATTAGTTTTATAATAGGTTATTTCTATTCATCTTCTATATATATCCTTAATTATGTTTTGTAAGGATTTTCTAATTCTAATTTTATATCCATTAAGAGTTTCAAACCAAGTGTCCAGAAAGGCTTGCTATTGTGTATCAGGTAACGCAAATTTTGTCTTAAGGCACCTTGTAATAGTTGCTACCCCTTGGTACATTTGTGTTTGATCCACAACTATTTGTTGTATCCGGACAGGAATGTAATGCTATGAAGTGACTTACTCTATGATTTAAAAAAATTTGAAGATAGTTTTTAAACATTTACTCATTGTTATACTAATCCTTAGAGAAATCCATAGGAATATCGTTATAAATAATCCAAGATATTTCACTAATGTTTTATAATACTAGTTTCCATAGGTTGACTAAAACATATCTCTGATACCAACTATAACAACTGATTATTAACATATATAGAAATTACATAATTTATGTAGAATACATAATAAAATGAAAATACATACACCTAATGACTGTGTTAGATTATTTACATTAGAAGAATGGAACAAAAATATACGTAAATCAGTTAATGATATTCTGTGTTTCCCAAAAAGATATCACACATTTATAAATTATACATAATAACCATTCTTCATAACCTCTAGAAAGGGTAAATAAGAATGTGGGGATCTCGAATGCATAGTAAATATAAATAAATGAAATAAATACGCAAAACCATATCATATACAGTTGATAAAATGATCATATCAAAAAAATATCATACACTACATATCAAAGATCATAAACAAGAATCCGGGTATAAATTTTAGCATCTTATAATACATAAATAATATGATAATCAAGGATAGAAGCCATTAAATCATAACATATTAATAAGACATGGAATTGTATCATACTCATCATCATGTAACATCTTGATCATGTATAAGGAGAAAAATGTTCACACATTATGTTTAGGATATGAAATATGTCCCTTTTGTACACTTATGGTCATAGAACTATGTTTAAGATTAATATTGTGAACAAGAATTTTTGTTGACACATAACATTGGGAACATGTAATCAATAGAATTTTGAAAAAGTAATTAGGTTCACTCATTAAATTATTAACACATAATAAGTTTCCCTCATAACATAGTGAACATGCAATTAGGATCAATCATAAACTTATGGGCATCCAATTAGGTATATGAATTACATTGTAAACATGTAAACATGTTAACACATAACATTTATAATTATTATTCATCCATTATTACCCAATACATTAGAGGCAGATATAGGTCCCAACCATTACATAATGAAATAATACATGCATGTTCCATATAAAATTCATCACGTCATGACCAATGTAATGATTTTGGCTTTATAAATATCAAATCACAATACAGGAAATGAAATGGGTATCACTAAAATTCCATCACATCAAATCCTATGTTAAAGGGATTGGTTTTATGATCACTTCATCAAGGAATAACCCATGAGAATAAGTGTTCATAAAATGAATATACCCCATATAGGAGGAATGGGATTCATAAGATTTATTCCATAAAAACACAATCCATTCAATAAGGAATATCAATGTAACCTTTGGGACATTTTTTAGTAGAACTTGAGTAAAATAGAAGAATCTCATCATAGATGGAAATTAGCATTGAAAGATATTTTGGAATAATTTCATATGTAAAATATCTTTTCTCCTTAGAAAATTATTTTTAAAACATAAAAACCATTTGAAAACCAATTTTTTTAATTTACTTTGAAAAATTAGAAATAAGGCATGAAATAATTTTTAAAACCTCTTTCATGAAAGCATATATAGAGACTTCAAAATATTATTGAAAATAAATTCATTTAAAAACACATAAAAATAAATGTTTTTTCCGAATATTATGAAAAAAAATATATTTTAAATAAACTTGTTAACATAAATTGGAATCTTTAGGGAAATCACAATTATGATGTATTTCCATATAGGCATAACGTTACTTTAAAGGCATAAATGCTCAGAAAACTGTATTGATCATTAAATGAAAATAATATCCCCTGTAAAATATTTTTTAAAAAACTAAACATGATAAACACTTCCTTTAACATCATAGGTTATTATTATATAATTTTTTGAATCATTTTTAAAAGTCACTTTTTTAGACGAATGGAAATTTCTAAGAAAAAGGGGGAGAAAATTCGAGGTTTCATAAAAACTATTCTTAGTTATTTTTATCTATAAAAGATTAAAATGGTACTAGTATATGAATATATCCTATAAATCCTGGGGATAAGATATGTAATTATTATTCTTGATATATGGATTATAATACTTCATCAAGAAGAGGATAATCATAAACAATTCTGATAAATGATGAAATTTTTTCAATAAACTGATACCACTTGGTAATGTTTATTTCTACACCCAATGAAAGAAAATGACATTAAATGAAGCATAAAATATCATAAAAATAATTATTTTTATGATATAACATGTAAAAAGGTGATAATATTCACATCATAAGATATTATACGTTCATATCTGCCATGTCACTCAATGAATGAAAATGGAGACAATTCTACTTCACCGATTAAGTGAAATTTGAATCATAAACTGCACAAAAGGAAGATAATAAAAAGGATATATAAATGGCTATAATTTTAGTAACATTATAATCATGATCTCCATCAATGAAAAATGTGAATTAGAGATTTTAATATCTTTAAATAAAATATATTATTGATATAAAATTTTATTAGGGTTTTATATACGCGACACAAAATAAGCGGGTGGTGAATATGGCACTACCTCATGGAAATAAAATGTGAGATGAAATTCCCTTTCCTTATGTCTTAACTATCACCATACTCATAGAATACTCCAATATAATAAAAATAATTTTATTATAAATCTTCTAAATAACAATTTTCTTATAACTAAATATCATATATTATTTTATTATGACTTTAAATTACCCTTATTTAACAATTCGATGTTATGTTTTCACTTCATGTAATATCCATTTCCTTTTTTGTTCATGTTTTATCTTATTATTATTCATCATCATACATAGATCATGTTTTAATAACTACCAGAATGTAATAAATTATATAAATATCATATATATTCAGTTTATATATACTTATAATAATCTATTACATTTAGATAGATTAAATGGAATAAACCATTCTTGGAGATAGTAGGTTGTATGTATGCATGAATTATGTTTCTGTTTTGTTATTGTATTGGAAGAATGTAGTTAAATTAAATATATGTATATATGTATATAATATAATTATAATATAATTATATTGTTTTTTATATCATTTAGTTTCAAAAAAGGTAAATACCCTAGTTTTATGGAAATCGAAATTATAACACTTTTGAGGAATACATAATATAATATACAAACAGATACCAAATGATCATATTAGTTTAGTGTGTTTGGAAACTGGGAACTCATTCTGATAATTTGGTTAAATATCATAAACATTGTTGATAAAGATCCCCCCTTTATTTTTCTTATCTAAAATCTTTCTTTGTATCCATAGGAAAAGAAAACATATGAAAAGCGTGAGGTCAAATGCTCAGAAATGGTAAACATGTAAAATATTAATCAAAACAAGAACATAAGAATGTAAAAACATTAAAATATCTTTTTAGTATAATAAAATTTATAGAATATATCAAAATCATCAGTTATGAAATAAATTAATAGATTTCATAATATATAAATAAAGAAGGAACATAATCCATGAGGAAATAACTTTGGAATAAAACATGAAATTGTGGAAAATATATAAGAAAATAAAATAATTTCAAAATTATCCAAGGAACATTATCAATACGATCATAGGGGAGAAACTAAATTACTAAACTTAGTTCACACTTCATTCCAGGCCTATATTATTGGAATGGATTTTATTGTCATTCCATCCCTGTATTAGTGAACATGATTTACTTGTCGTTCAAGCTTTATATTACTAAACCATATTTACATTCCATTCCATTAATGTCTCTCTCTTGGGATATAAATCATTACCTTATGAATTATAATTAGATATATGACCCAAATATCACATAATTAAAACCTTACTTATATTTTCCATAAGAACATAAATCATTGAACATATATAACCAAAGGAATAAATTGTGTCTCTTAAACATCATTTCATCAGCATAATATTTGGAAAAAACAACTAAATTTAATAAATATAATAAACATAATTAAACCTTAGGAATAATATAAATATTATAGTTGAAACATATCATTGTTGAATAATTTTATTTTAGATGGAAAATATTTTTTTTAAATCCCTTTAAATCAATTCTTTGGAAAAATATCCTTCCTTCATCAAAAATGTTTTCTTTTCTCAAAAAGAAATGTATTTTTTAAATAAAATAATTTCCTTGAAAATAAAAATGAAATAATTCATATTAAGCATTTTGTAAGCATGAATTTATTAAAATGAAAAAAACTATCATTCCAAATACATTAAAAGTAAAAATTCTTCTCGTACATTTATCGGAAAGTTAAAAACTTCCTTATATAGAAAAAATATACCTTTCATAGCATTGTGTAAAAATTCTCTAATGAGTTAAATTAATAATAAAAAATATTATAAAAATATAATGAATATTTTTTTAATATATATGTATAAAACATGGAGATTGTCTTTAAATATACCTTACTAAATACAAACATATAAACAATCATGGATAGAAAATATATTTCCAAAATTATCGCTTATTAATTTATAATCAGTCAAATCATAGGTATTAAAAAATAAATTAATTAATATGAATATGTAAATATCGTAACCTTAATAATAATAATCATAAAAACATTCAAGTGATTCTTAAACACAACCGAAAAAGTAATATGTGGGGTGTAAGGCATATATCCCACAAAAATAAAAATGAGTCAAAATAATCCATATACCATAGGTATGGGTTTTGTTTTTCAGGTCCAAACCATAGGTATAAGGGTTTAAATAATGTTATTAAATTATTCTAGAATAGTAATCACTTTTCATAACATCATAATTTATCAAATTATTACCCATTTGTTTATAACATTATTACTCATTGATCGGGTATTAACTACATTATTTTTTTACGAATGTTTTATCTTATATGTTCTTATTCCTCTAATTTTATTATGGTTATATAATATTTATAATGATATTTATATAATTTATATATTATTTTTTCCTTAAATTACACTATATAATCGTGATTTAATGGATATTAGGTAGAATGAATCACATCGCTTTGTCGAGATAGTAAGTCATATATACGCACGAGAGATGATAACATTCACATAATTTTGAAATAGTATGGAAGTGGATGGTATAATTTTATTTCTATAATCCAAATAATTTTATAATAATCTTTTATATTTATTATTTCCATCATTATATTGATCCATGTAAAGCGGTAGTGAAAAATAGATTACACCACGATGTGGAGATGGTAAGCCATACGTACCCACACATGACGATTTAATTTCTTCATATGATGGATAGAATGTGGAATATGGTTGTTAGATAAACATAATAACATCTTAAAATATATGTAACCCTATATTTATTACTTCTCAGTGGAAAAACTCATGAATATGATGTATATGAAGATAGAGGTTTGAAATAATCAGTAGAGGAGATTGCCTCTTCTTCGATGTGGTCAATCTAGATCTCCTTTTAGAGGTAATAGAGTTGGTATTGTGAGAATATGGGAACATGTAAAATGTGAATATGAAAGATTATAATGTATATTGGTAGGGTATGTCTGGTATTGAATGATCAATGTGAAGTAATGAACTGAGATAAAAGGTTCTCTATTATAATTGAGGTGAAAGAATCTTTTGAAATCTCCAAAAATATTAATTTATTAAAAATTCAAACCTCATCCCAAAACATCAAAAAAGTCATAATGTAGAATATTAGATGATATAAGGTTGTAATATCATCAAAATAAAATTTATACACGTTTTTAATTCATTTTCGTCTTTATAATTTTGTTTTACCGTTAATTATTCACTTTTTTAACTAAGGTAACAAAATGTTCAATATTAAAATAGTTAATTTTTTTCTTATTTAATTTAAATTAGTTCATAAATTAAAATATATAAAATTTTAGAAAAGTACATAATTATTTAATATTTTTTAATAAAAAATTATTATTTTTTGAATAACTTAATGAATCATTATTTCGATAAAATATGACTAGTGTTAATTTTGATTGTATTTATTTAATTGTTTTTTAAATATATCAATATAAAATTTTAACCTATGAAAAACTATATTATTACAACTATATAGGTTAAATTTAATATATAATTTTTATGGATATATTAAATATCCAATATTTTATTTATTTTAGTATTTTTAATAACATTATTTTGAAATTTTCATTAATAAAATAATTAATAAATCTGTTTTTGTGTAATTATTTAATATACTTATTTTTTATTTAAATATTAAAAATAAAATAAAATGAGGATGATAAATTTAATATATTATATAATAATACTTTTAGTTGAATATATATTAGGAAAATATATCATTATTAATGCTATATTTATTAAAACATGAATGTGAAAGGTTTATCATCACTTAAAATAAAATTATATAATTGTCACAATATCTTCTATAATGCTCTAAATTGTCCATACCTATAAACTTGGATTATTATTGTTGATATATACTCATCCAATAATATATTTCTTGTTTTTTGGTGTATTTTAAGGGTTATTAAAATATTAATAAAAATTATTTTATTGATTTCTCATCAATTAAATAATTTTTTCATCATCTGTATATAAACATATAAGGTAGATATTTATTTCATAAAAATTAAAAATAAAATCCCATGATAAATAAAAATATTCTATATTTAAAATGAGTATTTATAATAACATATATATTCTGTATAACCTTGTATCAAAATTGATTGAGTTATTAAAATTTAAAAAGCATATTTAACTTTTCATTAAATAAAATATATTAAATGTCCAAATATTTTCCAAGTTGTTTCCAAAGGGTATAATTTAAAAAAAATTATGGTTTTGGAAAAAAAATAACTCATCTAATCATATTAGGACAGGTTTTAAGGTAATTGTAAAATATTATATTTACCCTAAATTACCTGATTTACCTTATTTCTATATTAAAAAAAATTACTTATTTACTATTCATAGCGCTCCAAATTAAAATAATATTGTTTACATATATTGGGGCTAAAGACTCAAAAAATGGAATCCATTTTTAATAATTAGAAATGATAAATTTTAAATAATTAATATTAAATTAATTTCATTGCTTGAATGAATAACATGTTTTTAAAAGATTAATCATTAAAAAGATAGAAATGTTATTACATCAAAATTCATTATAAAAATAATTCCAATGAACCAAATTATGTTAAATAATAAAAATATATTATATTTTTACATTAAAATAATTCTATAATATAATTTATCCATATTAATTATTTGGATGAATATATTTGTTTTCAATTAGAAGTAAGTATATTTTACTATTCACCAAAACATAACACTTATCTGAAAAATATCAAAAATTTAGCCAAATAAAATTTTAATATCATGTATCAAAATAAAAATATTATTATATTTTATATAATATATCGTTGTGTCAAAATTAGTTTAAAAATGGGTTCCCCATTATAACATAGTAAAACTGCATATTTTTAAATACTGTTTTTATCCAAAAAACTAAATTTGTTCTTATATGATGCCTAGAAAACATTTAAGATTCATTTTAAAAATTATATTTAATATATTAAATATATAACACATTAATATATACTATCCTTAAATGGGTATCCTTACAATCCTTTTGAAAGTCGACAATTCAAAACATTAAAATGTGGTTCTCGAAATTTACTTAACATTTACCCCCATATATAATAAGTTATTCCTTATTGGTCACTTTTTAATCATTCGAAAACCTTAATCATATATTCTCTTGAGTCATGGTAATGGATGAAATTACAAAATATCCTTATTGAAAACATGCATGTTTCTTTATTCAAATACTAATTCGATATATTCATTAATTCCCAAAAATTTGTAAACATCATCCATGGTAATGTAACCCTCTAGAAAATTACTCCATTATTAGTTCCCATGAAACCAGTATCATCCAATTTACTAATTCATATAAAATATATTATAATCCAAATATCATTATCTAAAATTAATGGATATATAAAGGGTTATGTTTACCTTAATTGTGTTTTCCCCAAATATATCACCTTACACTTAAATCACTCTTCTATGTCATCATCACCATTCAACATATCCCTTACATTCTGTACTGTATAATATTGAGTGAAAATACTAGTTTATTTCATGATCCACATAACTTATTCTTTGAATTATGAAACTTATACACCACAATCATCCAAATTTATTCATATAACATTAGTCATGATCCATCATCTTAGTCTATTATAAAATATGAATCATTTCATAATGTTAATCAAACTAAATCTAAACAAGCTACTTATGATTAATATAAAAAGTAACGTTATAACATCCCTTACCTTTCATGAATCGTTTACAATATCTTTATCCTCAAATTAATAACCAATTATTGTACCACCTTTATGATTCAATTTAGGATATTTCAACTTATGAAATTGGATTCAATAATTCACATACATTCCATATTTGAAATATTCATAGTTAACTATGTTTTATCTAGTACTTTCTTTTAACTAAGACTAGAATACAAAGTGTGAGTTATGCATATCATAGATTAAAAATACATATATACGGTAAATTAAAAATAATATTTCAATATAGAATATATTATGTTTAATCCTAAGTTATTCTTGATTATCAAAAAAAATCTATGATTTTAACCTATAATTAGACTTATCCATATTAATTACAAAGACATATCCTCATAAATATCTATAGGGATCACACTAAAAGATTTACATCGAATATTCCAATGGTTGACTAATACTTCACTATGATACTAACTGTAATGTCCCTAGATTTGTGTACATGGATATTACAACAATATTTTTGAATATTTAATTCATTACACAAATATATTTATAATGACAGTACCGTATTATTTTAATTAAAAACTATGAACACATTCTACTAATTTTGTGAAAGAGCTTCATCATATCCTATAAAGAACATCCCCTTTAGTTTTCCAACCTAAACCCTTTCTTCATATCATGTGAAAAAGAAAACGCATGAAAAGGATGACCTCAAATGATTTATAAGGGTAAAAATAGAAAATATTAAATAGAAAAAATACTATAATAATGTAAAAACATGAACATAAATTCAGAAAATCATACCATCTGTAACATATATCAAAATATCTTGTCATAAAATAAATATTTGCAGTTCATAAGACATAAATCATAAATGAACAAGAGCCATGAGAAAATAATATTCGATAGAAGGTAGAAGATGGTTGTTACATAACCAGAATAATATTTTGGAATATAATTTATAATAGATTTATTACTTTATAATAGAAACTACTCAATAATATGATGTCTTGGAAGAAAGAAGATTGAAAGAACATATAGGAGATATTACCTTCTCTTTGGTGTGATCCCTCTAGATATCCTATTAATGGAACTAGTGTTGGTATTTTAAGAATAAAAGAAATTATATAATGTGACTAAGGAAGTTTATAATTGAAATGGATAGGGGCAAGATAAGACAGATGGTTCAATGTGAAGTGAATAAGTGAGGGAGGAGGTTCCTTTTTATAATTGAGGTGAGATGACTTTTAGTATATCCAAAAATATTAATTTATAATAACAATAAATCCCCTATACAAAAAGGTCCAAACTATTATAGTTTATAATATTATATGATATAAGGTTGTAATATAATCAAATAATAATTATTAGACTTGTTTTTCTTTCATTTTTTACCCAAAATTATTCTCCTTTCTTTTTAACTAAGGTAACAAACTCTGAAATATTAAAATTGAGTAATTTTAACTTCTTTTATTTCAATTAAACAATAAATGAAATTTTTTTAAAATATTGGATAAAAAAATAAATATATTAAAGTTTTTAAATAAATATGATTTCATATTATTTTATAAAATACTGTCTAGACAAAATATAAATAATTTCAATTTTGACACTATTAGTTTAATAGATTTTTAAAAATATCAATATAATATGTTAAACCTCGAAAAATTATTTTATTATATATCAATGGTTTCAAGGTAATATATTAATTCTTTTATATATTAATAATCAAAATGAATATTGATTTTAGTATTCTAAATAATATTAATTTTATATTCCCATTAGGAAAATAATTACTACATCAGTTTTGTGTAATTATTTAAAATACTTATATGATGGGTAAAAATAAAAAATAAGATACTATGATGAATATAAATCCTCTAGTTTTTATAATAATACTTTTAGTTAAATATTTATTGAAGAAAATCCATCACTAAAAATTTTATATTTATTAAAACCAGAATGTGAGAAGCTAAACATCATATTAAATTAAATAATATTAGTATCATAATCTCTTTAATAATGCTCAAAATAGTCAAAAAAACTAATTAATGGATGACTATGGTTGATATATAATTTTCCAATAATATGTTTTCATGTTATTATGTCTTTTAATGGTTATTAAAATTTTAATAGAAATTATTTTATTGATTTTTCATTAATTATATAATTCACGAATCATAAATATAAAAAAATTAAGGTAACTATGTATTTCCTAATAATTAAACATAAAATACCATGATATTAAAATAAATTTTAGATTTCAAATGAGTTTTTATAATCGAATTTATCTTATGCATGACCTTATATTAAAAAGATTTAGTTATTAAAATTTTAGTAAGACGTATTTCACTTTTCATTGTATCAAATATATTAAATGTCCAAGTGTCATCCATGTAGATTCCAATGGGAATAATTGATAACCAGTATGGTTTAGGTATAAAATAAATAATCCAATTATATATTTATAGATGTTAAAATAATTTTATAATATTATATTTACCCTTAATTAATCGATTTACCTTTTTACCATATTAAAAAAATTACTCCTGTTTCTATTCAGAATGCCCAAAAACAAAATAATGATATAAATATAATTTGGACTAAATGATTAAAAATATGAAATCCTTTTTTTAAATTGAAAACACATGTGTTTCATTAATTAATTTAAAATAAATCTCATCGCTGGAATGATAAACATTTTTAAAAAATTTAAAAAATAGAAAAAGATTCAAATGTTTTCAAATCAAAATTCATGGAAAAATTAATTCCAATGGAAAAATTATAATAAACGTTAAAATGAAATATTAAATTTTCACTTTAAACCTATTCAATAATATAATTTGTCCACAAAATTTATTTTTATGTAAAAAGGTGTTTTCAATTAGAATATTTTGTATTTTAACTATTCATCAAAGAAAAAAAATTTAATATAAAAATATCAAAATTTACCAAGAGTAATTTTTTTTATCCCTCCTCCAAATAAGAAGTTTATATTGTGAAATATTATATATAAAAGTGTCAAAAACTATATTTAAAATGGGTTCTCTATCAAAAGGTGTTAAAATTTTTTTTTTTGAAAATACATCTTTTATACAAATAATAGAATTGTTTCTTATTTCATGTCTAGAAAACATATAATATGACCAAAAAAATTTATTAAATATATTAATTATACATTAAATTAATAAAATCCATCCAAATAAAATTTATTATTTTAATACCTCAATACTTTTAATTTAAATAGTTTTTCAAAAGAATGATATAATGGTCCATACCTACCAATATAATGACAAGGTTAATGGTAAAATAATATAATAAAAGTTTTCAATTAGACTCAGAATTGAGTGAAATGAAATATATCAAAATAATTTGAAATTTTGTGTATCAAAACAGAAGAATATTGTTTCATATACCACAATCTATGTTAGTGATGTGTATATAACAAGATTATATTGATGTAGCGTACAATAAAAGGCATCAATGAAATTAAATAAATCTCATAAAATTATTTGGGTGTTACAAAAACCATCCTTGACACATTCCATTTGAAATTTTGAATAAATCATATCACTTTAGGTAGGCAGTTTTCCACATGTCCACAAATTTTGTTATCGTATTTACAAAAGTTGGAAGGTATATAGGTATATGTTAAAAAATAATTAATAAAAAATAAAAATAATAATATATATCATATATATCATATATAAAAAGTGTGTACATAATAATTCTCTATTATGAAATGTGTTAAAGGAATAAATGAACAATCATTGTTTCATAAGGTGATAGTTCACCGTACACAAAAACTGTTCATTCGTTACCCATTTGATGGAAGTGTGTGTATGTTATTGTCAGAACCTTATAATAAAACATCTCATAAAATTTGGGATATTTTGTTTTTTTATAGAATCATGGAATAAGGATAATTGAATTAGTATAGAAGTATTTTAAACCACAAATCATAGTGAATTATGTAACGTACTGTTTGGTTAACTTCCGTTAGATTCATCTAAATATCTTCTTTGTGTGGAATTATTACCAAGGGGACGATTCTATGAAGAGGGGATATATGATTAAGAGATATTTTGGTAGATCTTGATTTAGCCAATGTTTCATGAGATACATGAGGAAGTGGGAAGAAATGAGGTATTTTTATTGTGGATGAGTGATACTATTTTAAATTTTGGAAAATGAAATTTCAACAACATTTTTGAACTGAAGGTTACTTTAATAATAGGAGAAATCAATAAATATGATTATATGATGTAAATATGTCCATCCAATGCCTTTGGGATAAGTTTCTAGGTCATTCTAACCATCATGATTATGTTTTATTCCTTAGTTAATCATTATTTGACCTTAATCATTTTAATTAATTTTAATTACCTTCACTCATAATTTTTTAAGAAAAAAACACAAATTTGAAATTATTATAAATATTTAACTACTATAATTGAAAAAATGGAATCCATTTTTTCAATTTCCTATCACAGAATTGGAAGAAATTAATATAAATTTATTCTTGTACACAGGATGACCATGTGAGGGTTTAATGTAAAAAATGTCAAAAACTTTGGAGTTATTTTATACCAAATATCAAATTGTAATTTATTTTGGTGATTTATATTAAATTAATTAATAAAATAATGATATAATTTGACATTAATATCAAATTAAAATATAATTTAAGAGTATAAATAAAGTATATGAAAAAGAAGTTTCAAATTGAAATTCTTAATTTTCTCAATTCAAAAACAATGAAACCTCATATAAAACTTCTAAAAATTCAACATAAAGAAATATATATTTTTATTTTACAAATATGATGTTTATTATGAAATATATAATATATAAATCATATAAAAATTGGATTTAAAATTAGATCCCATTAATAAGAGGTAAATATGTCATTATAAAAATATTGATTTTTATTTAAATTATTATGTTTGTCTGTATCTTATTCTTACTAAATATAACTGATTAATATAATAAATATTTGATCTAATATAATATATATATATATATATTATATTTATATTTATAATACATTAATATCACTCTTTATTTGTAATTAATTTAATTTATTAGGAAAAAACATCTATGCAAGCATAAAATATTTATATTTTTCATTATATTCAATTGGTTTTGAAACCCCTTTCTAATTAATTGATAAACCAAAAAAATTTATATATTGCTGTAAATAAAATATTTTCTTAATTTCAGGAATAATATTTATGTAAACTAATTTAATATCTAGGTTAAGTCTTATTATATTAAATAATGACATTTAAAAAAAAATTATTATTGTGGAGTAGAATTCGGTCATCCGTGTTATGGAAGAAATCAAGGTAAGTCATTGTTTTGTGTAATGCATGCTAACCATGGTGATTCATGTAGCATAAAAATACCTTCATGTAGATTATAATTAATTTCTTACTTATTTCACTTATATATATATACATATATTAAACTATTTCAGGTGTTTTATGAAATGTAAAATATCAAAACAAATAAATTAATTTGATAAAATATATTTCACATAATCTCAGTGTGTTACATTTGGAAATTTAGTGATTATGTGGGTATTCCTCAAAAATAAATATCTAGATAGATACAAAAAACATATGTTCGAATTGAATAGATGTACCTAGGAGTAACAACTCTAACAAGGTGTTTCAGTCCTGACTCAAAAAAACCTGGTACACAATAATCGACCTTACTATGCACCGAGTTTGATACTTCAACTGGATACACATAGGATAATTAAAATTTCATTTAGATTCCATTTCATAGGATTTAAAATTCAATATATCCCCCCATAAATCATGTCTTTTATTATGATATTTCTAAAAGAAATCATTTTCAATTTATTCCTACAATTTCATCTGTTTGGGGATTATACAATATGATACATAATTTTATGGTCTAATCTATTATAAACCACTGTATATAAATAGAACATAGATCGGAAAATGGTATAAGTACTCTAGGGAAATTTGTATATTTTTCTAGTGAGGAAACCAGTACTGCTAGTATATGAACTAATAATTTTATCAAAATATTAGGGTATCTTAGTCCTGTAATAAAACATATCCTTTCCTATATGAAGGAACCTATTCTATAGAAATATTTTATGATTTCAGGTTAATTTCTATGAAAAATTTAACATCCCATGTATTTAATGAATAATAAATATTTTTATATATGTCTATTTATGAATTAGATAGTGTTTTTGAGGCATAAAATGAGAATAAATCTAACCTAAAGCATTGAATACTCTAGTATTTTTAAAAGATTGTTTTACAGCCTTTTGATGGCGAACCATTTTTAAATATATAATTCGACAATTTTATAATCTATATTTGTCAAAATAAACTTATTATTTATTATTGGGACATTGAAATTTACTTAGGATAAATTTCTGGTATTTTTCTGATAATGTTCATTTTTAATGAATAGTGAAAAGTGTTGTATTTTAATTCAAACCCACTTTTTAATATAATTTATTTATATTGTTAGATTATCTTTTTAATTGGTTTTAAAGTTTAAATAGAATATATTTTCACCATGTAATCCATTGGTGGACATTGGAATTAATTTCACTTTGAAATTGGACTTAAACTAGTGTCAATCTTTTGATATATATTGTTTCATAAAAACACGCTATTTCTCATGAAAGCGGGAAGTAATTATTAAATTAATTAATGTAACTAATATATTTTGAATTTTTTAATATAGACATAATTTTTGAATTCAAAATATAAAATTTATCTTAGGGTGATGTTTTGGTATTTTTCTGAAGAACTTCAATTTTTGATGAATAGTGATATCACTAAATGGTACTTAAAAAAACTGATTTTTCATTTAAATAAAATTTTACCTCCTTTGTGTTTTGAATTTCAAAAATCCTATATACATGGTTGTAATTAAGAAGTAAAATGTGGTTCAATGGTATTAAAATATTTTTTTGGTGAATAGTAACTTATTAAGTTTTTAATCGTGATTAGAGGTAATTAGTGCAATTTAAGAAAAAATGATATTACAATAAATTAAAAATACCTAGAAACATATCCTACCCTTATTGGATGTGTCATGGCCGACCAAGAAAATCCATGGGTCAACTTGGGGACCCCATGGAGCCACATTGGTAGGAAAATGACATTAATATATTTTTATTTAATGCTAAAATTAAAATGACACAAACATGAGTTGTTTTACTAAAACAATTATTAAATGGGGTTATAAAAGTAATATTTTTTACTATAAATAGTCATTGGAAAGATAAAAAGATTTCCTACATCATAGATTTTGTTTTATAATTTTTATACATTATATAAATTAAATTATTTATGACATCATGATGATTCATCAATTACCTCATTATTTAACGATTTAAATAAAATGAATAGATAATGTAAAATATAAGACCTAAACTTGTCAAAAACCTATTGGATGGGTATATTTATAACCCTTATCACATTATCCTCGAATTATATCAATGTGGGTCCTTTTAAATCCGAAACTCATTTTAAAATATAGTAACATTTCTTTACTTTCCAAGAGTGACCCTCCTCTCCTCTTATAAAAGGCTCCCACCTCTACCACCTTACCCACACTTACAAAGCCTTTGGATCGGCCAAACCCTGCCCATTATGTATCTACACATCCCTCTCTAACTCTTAGAAGCCTCAATTTGGGAATAAGTCTTCCCAAGGAAGCCTTTGAGCTCAAATCAAAAAGGGTTACCCATTTTTAAGGTAATGTCTTCACTTGTGTTCTTTTGTTTTATTTTTCTTCTCCACCCCCATAACTATTTTTATTCATTTATTTTGTAACAAAACCAGTATCTTACATATACTAGGATGTTTTTATAATATGGATTCAAGCTACACTTACACAAACCTACATCTAATGGTTGAAAAACATACGGTTTCCGTGGATGGTGAATTTCTGCCTCCCGAAACGATGATTGTTCAACATTTTTTTATCACCTTAAAAGGTGGCCATTAAGATGAAACTATATTTATATATTATATATAATATGTTTATGTTTTCCTTAATCTTCTTTATTTTTCATTTTGGGTATTCCTTTATGGTTTCCATTATGGGTAAACGCGATATCTTTATTTAAGGAAGTGCGGACTACCGCCCCCTCAAAGTGATTTGATTCGTTAATACCATATGTGGGACGTATAAAGGATGGAGTTATGATATTATATTTGATATTAAACTGGAATTATAATATAACTTTATATAATTATGATTCCATTCTATAAAATATGAAATTTATTTGAAAGTAGCGTTCATGAATACGTACGTCTTACCGTCTCCATGAACAATGCATTTCATTTCTTACCTCTAAATGATTATGTAATATTATAAATGCATTTATATAATGGATATATATGAAATATATGGAATCTAAATCATGAATATCATTATTGAGATAACTGATATTTGACTATGTGAAGAACTTGTAAATATAAGAAGTTCACTTTTGACTCAAGTACCAATGATCAACAAAACGACCGTTATTAACTTAAATAATTACATAATGTTCATAACATGGTAATAAGTGATATAAAAGGAATAATGAACTTGAAAAAGGTTCTTAAGAAAGTATAAATTAACTCAAGTTTATTATTCAGTACATTAAAGAACGATCGAGTCAAGTCAGACTCGTGATATGGGACTTCGTCTCAATCTCCTTTCATTGAGGCATATTTTGTTTTTTACACAACATTGTTTTATACGGTGTATAAACCCCTATGACTTTTAAATTTATCCAAAAGGAATCTTTTTTATACGAAGCGTTTTACTAAATGACAAAAGGGAATGTTTTTGTCGTACGTATGCGGTGACAACGACTTCTCCGCCGTTGTGACCATTATTTGAGTTTCGGCTTCCTCTACAAGCCATACCTTTTAAAAAAAAAGATAAATACCATGATTTACTTTTATTTTATTTTGGAATTGAAAATGGTTTTCATAATGTTTTTTTATCAATGTGTTGTATTGATATCTTGTGATTGAAAGGTGGAAATGTTATGTTTCCTTTATGCATGTTTTATGTGATATGATTATGTTGTAATTCTTGGGAATTATTATGAAGACGGGTGGTTCCATGAAAAACTAAGGGCGGGTGAGCCCAATATAGCTCTCCAATGCATTAGGTAACGCGAAGGATTGAAACGTTAAGGTTTCTCTGAAGAGATTTAGGGAATATTCTGTGATGGGTATTCCAAACGTAACCAAGAGGGTTACTCCCTATGTAAGAATGTTATGAATTCCTCAATTTACCTTTATGTCTTATGATTTCTATGATTTATTCATGATTTTATGAGGTATGTTAATGTGCTTATGTTTTATGGGTAAAGTATGATTTCATTCTTATGTATATATGAACTCATGTTTCCTTTCAATATTTTTTATAACCCATACTGAGCTTTTTATGATCATCCCATGTTTTTGAAATGTTTTTCACAGGTCAAGGGAAAGGTACATGATGTGATGATAATGTCAAGGAAGATTCAAGAAAGAATCCATGTTTTATTTTAAATATGTTTCCGTTTATGGGAAAAATGAATACTATCTTTTATGTAACCACTTTATTTAAATGTGGGATGTAATGCATGTTTTATGATCTAATTCTCTAAAACTCTAATCCTGAAAAGATCCTCAATGTGTAATATTTTAATAACTCAAGATTAATTAAGGTTTAAGGCTGGGGCCTTATAGTTGGTACCAGTGGTCGGTTTAGATAACATTAGGAGTTATAATTTTATTAAATGATTATCAAAAATTATTTTTTTTATGGTAAAATTGAAATGATATAGCATTTGAAGATTACAATGTTTCTTCACCTAATATATTTATGTGTTTAGAATGGGTTTTCAAATATGAAACATGGAAGTTGTTCTAGGAAGGTATACAGATGGAAATGACCTTCTAAATCAGCATCATGAGATGGTCAGAATCAGAATTAAATAGTTTGTTGCAGTGATAGCTCAGTTGACTCAGGTGATAAATCATGGTTGTGTTTACTAGAGATATTTTGGTGTTTTCTAAAAGTAAAGAGGAGCATGAAAGACATTTAAGGGTTATTTTGCAAACCTTAAAAGAAAATAAATTGTATGGGAAATTCAAAAAGTGTTAGTTTTGGTTGCAACAAATTTCTTTCCTTGGTCACATTGTTTCTAAAGATGGGATAACTATTGATTTGTAAAAAACAAAGGTTGTTGAAGAATGGCCAAGACCCACAAATGTAACTGAGATTCGTAGCTTCCTTGGTTTGGCATGCTATTACCTATGGTTTGTTAGAAATTTGTCATGGTTATCTAGTCCAATGACAAAGCTATCTCGGAAGGGTGTTATGTTTATCTGGAAAAAAGAATTTGATGATTGTTTTCAGGAATTAAAAATAGGTTTGGTGAATGCTCCAGTTTTGGAACTACCTTCCAGAAATGGTGAGTTTGTTATCTACAGTGATGCTTCATTGAAAGGACTTGGTTGTGTCCTAATGCGGAATGATTAGGTAATTGCTTATGCTTCACGTCAGTTGAAAACTTATGAGGTAAATTACCCTAAACATGATTTGGAATTAGCTGCTGTTTTTTTCACTTTAAAAATTTAGAGGCATCATTTGTATGGAGTAAAGTGTGAAATATATACCGATCATAAAAGTTTAAAGTATACATTTACTCAGAAATAATTGAACATGAGACAGAGGAGATGGATAGAATTAATCAAGGATTATGATTGTACAATTCATTACCATCCGGGAAAATCAAATAAAGTGGCTGATGTTGTGAGTCGAAAAAGTAATGCTTCATTAACAATGTTGCATTTGGAAGGTGATCCCTTGGTTAAGGATTTGATGAACTTTGGTATAGAATTTGTTGGTGCAATATGTCCTTCTGTTTTATTTCAAATATCAGTGAAATATTCTCTATCAGATTGAATTAAGCAAGCACCGAAGTAAGACAGTGAGTTGCAAAAAAAGGTAGAGCTGTTCAGAGGGGTATGTTGCCTGAATTTAACATTGATAATGATTTTGTTTTGAGATTTGGGAAGAGATTGTGTGTTCCTTGTGATTCACAGTTGAAGACAGAGTTGTTATGTGAAGCTCATAGTTCTCCCTTTTCATTTCATCTAGGCAGTACTAAGATGTACAGTGATCTGCGGGAGTATTACTGGTGGGAAGGGATGAAAGGAGATATTGCTGATTTAACTCTGAAATGTTTGACTTGTCAGCTGGTTAAAGCAGAGAGGCAGTTACCTAAAGGGATGCTTTAGCTTTTCCCAGTGCCAGAGTGGAAATGTGAGAATATATCCATGGACTTTGTTGTGGGATTACCGAAGACATCTCGAGGTAATAATGAAATCTGGGTTATTGTTGACCGCTTGACTAAATCTGCTCATTTACTTACTATACGAGATACCTTTTCCCTAGATCAACATTCCAATTTGTATCATAAATACATAGTCATATTACATGGAGTTCCTCTCTCCATTGTATCTGACCGTGATCCCAGGTTCACTTCTATCTTTTGGAAAGGCCTTCAGATTTCATTGGGTACTGAACTAAATTTTAGTACAACTTTTCATCCTCAATCAGATGTGCAATCATAACAAAAAATTCAGACTTTGGAAGATATGCTACGTGCTTGTTTGATGGATTTTCAGGTAAGTTGGGACCATCATATTTCTTTGGTTGAATTTTAATATAATAATAGTTTTCATTCCAGTATACAGATGGAACTATTTGAGGTGTTATATGGGAAGCGGTGTCGAACTCCAGCTTGCTGGGAAGAAGTGGGTGAAAGGAAGTTGATGGGACCAAAATTTGTAGAAGAGTTGGAGAAAAAGTTCAGCTGATACAGAAACACATGACAACAGCCCATAGTAGGAAGAAGAGTTATGTGGACCACATGAGGAAAATCTCTCTTTTGAGGTAGGTGATCATGTTTTTCTCAATGTTTCACCATGTAAGAGTGTGATGCGATTTGGTTAGAAAGGAAAGTTGAGTGCAAGGTTTATTGGACCATATGAAATTCTGGAGAGAGTTGGGTCAGTTGCATACCGAGTGGCTTTACCTCCGAGTTTATCTCAGGTACATAATGTTTTTCATGTTTCGAGGTTGAGAAAGTATATTCCAGATCCATCTCATGTTTTGAGTCTAGAGGTAGTTCAGCTGGAAGAGAACCTATATTATGAGCAACAACCGGTCTAGATTCATGACCATAGGGATCAACTGTTATGGAATAAGGTGATTAATAAGGTAAAGGATTTGGGGAAAAACCACATGAATGAAGAGGCAACATGGGAATCTGAAAATGCAATGAGGGATAAATACCCCCACTTATTCGATAAGTAAATAAATTGCGGGGACGCAATTTTCTAAAGGGGGGAAGGATATAACATCCCAAGTAATTAATGAATAATAAATATTTTTATCTATGTCTATATATGAATTAGATAGTGTTTTTGAGTCTTAAAATGAGAATAAATCCAACCTGAAGCATGGAATACTCTAGTATTTTTAAAAGATTGCTTTACCGCCTTTTGATGGCGAACCATTTTTAAATCTATCTTTTGACAATTTTATAATCTATATTTTTCAAAATAAACTTATTCTTTATGATTGGGACATTGAAATTTACTTTGGATAAATTTATGGTATTTTTCTGATAATGTTCATTTTTTAATGAATAGTGAAAGGTGTTGTATTTTAATTCAAAATCAGTTTTTAATCTAATTTGTTTATATAGTTAGATTATCTTTTTAATTGGTTTTAGAGTTTAAATAGAATATATTTTTACCATGTAATCCAATGGTGTACATTGGAATTAATTTCACATTGAAACTGGACTTAAACTAGTGTCAATCTTTTGATATATATTGTTTCATAAAAACACGCTATTTATCATGACAGCGGGAATTAATTATTAAATTAATTAATGTAACTAATATGTTTTGAATTTTGTAAAATAGACATCATTTTTGAATTTGAAATATCAAATGTATCTTATGGTGAATTTTTGGTATTTTTCTGAAAAACTTCAATTTTTGATGAATAGTGAAACCACTAAGTGGTACTTAAAAAAACTGATTTTTCATTTAAATGAAATTTTACCACCTCTGTGTTTTGAATTTCAATAATCTGACATACATATTTGTCATTAAGAAGTAAAATTTGGTTCAATGGGATTGAATTTTTTTTTGGTGAATAGAAACTTATTATGTTTTTAATCGTGATAAGAGGTAATTAGTGCAATTTTAGGAAAAAATGATATTATAATAAAATGAAAATACCTAGACACATATCCTACCCTTATTGTATGTTTCATGGCCGACCAAGAAAATCCATGGGTAAACTTGGGGACCCCATGGAGCCAATTTGGTAGGAAAATGACATTAATAACTTTTTATTTAATGTTAAAATTAAAATGACACAAACATGAGTTGTTTTAATAAAACAATTTTTAAATCTGGTTATACAAGTCATATTTTTTTACTATAAATAGTCATTGTAAATCTAAAATTATTTCCTACATCATAGTATTTGTTTTATAATTTTTATACATTAAATAAACTAAATTATTTATGACATCATGATGATTCACCGATTACCTCATTATTTAACAATATAAATAAAATGAAAAGATAATGTAAAATCTAAGACCTGCACTTGTCAAAAACCTATTGGATGGGTATATTTCTAACACTTATCACCTTTTCCTCGAATTATATCAATGTGTGGCCTTTTAATTCCGAAACTCATTTTAAAATAAAGTATCATTTCTTTACTTTCCAAGAGTGACACTCCCCTCCTCTTATAAAAGGCCCCCACCTCTACCACCTCACCCACACTTCCAAATCCTTTGGCTTGGATAACCCCTACCCATTTTATATCTCCACATCCCTCTCTAACTCTTAGAACCCTCACATTGTGCATAAGTCTTCCCAATGAATCCTTTGAGCTCAAATCAAAAAGGGTTACCCATTTTTAAGGTAATGTCTTCACTTGTGTTCTTTTGTTTTATTTTGCTTCTCCAACCCCCTAAACTCTTTTTATTCATTTATTTTGTAAAAAAACCAGTATCTTCCCTACACTAGGATGTTGTTATAATAATGATTCGAGATACACTTATACACACCTACATCTAATGGTTAAAGAACATACTGTTTCCGTGGATGGAAAATTTCTACCTCCCGAAATGATGATTGTTCAACATTATTTTAACACCTTCAAAGGTGGCCATTAAGATGACACTATATTTATATATGATATATAATATGTTTATGTTTTCCTTAAGCTTATTTATTTTTAATTTTGGGCTTTCCTTTATGGTTTCCATTATGGGTATACGCGATATCTTCATTTAAGGAAATGCGGACTATCGCCCCCTCAAAGTGATTTGATTTGTTAATACAATATGTGGGACATATAAAGGATGGAGTTATGATATTATATATTATATTATACTGGAATTATAATATACCTTTATATCAATATGATTCCTTTCCATAAAATACGAAATAGAAATGAATGTAGCGTTCATGCGTACGTACGACTTACTGTCTCCATGAACGGTGCATTTCATTTCTTACCTCTAAATGATTATGTAATATTAAAAATGCATGTATATACTGGATATATATTAAATATATGGCATCTACACCATTAATATCCTTATTGAGATAATGGATATTTGACTATGTGAACAACTTGTAAATATAAGAAGTTCACTTTTGACTCAAGTACCAATGATCAACAAAATGACCATTATTAACTTAAATAATTACATAATGTTAATAACATGGTAATAAGTGATATAAAAGGAATAATGAACTTAAAAAAGTTTCTTAAGAAAGTATAAATTAACTCAAGCTTATTATTCAGGACATTAAAGAACGACCGAGTCAAGTCAGACCCGAGGTATGGGTCTTCGTCTCAATCTCCTTTCATAGAGGTATATTTTGTTTTTTACACAACATTCTTTTATATGGTGTATAAACCCCTTTGAATTTTATGTTTATCCAAAAGGAAAATTTTTTATACGAAGAGTTTTACTAAAGGACAAAAGGGATTCTTTTTGTCGTACGTATGCGGCGACAACGACTTCTCTGCCGTCGTGACCATTATTTGAGTTTCGGCTCCCTCTACAAGCCATACCTTTTTTTAAAAGAAAAATAAATACCATATTTTACTTTTCTTTTATTTTGGTATTGAATATTATTTTCATAATGTATTTATATAAATGTGTTGTATTTATATCATGTGATTAAAAGGTGGAAATGTTATGTTTCCATTATGCATGTTTTATGTGATACGGTTATGTTGTGGTTCATGGGAATTATTATGAAGATGGGTGGTTCCGTGAAAAACTATGGGTGAGTGAGCCCGATATAGATCTCCAATGCATTGGGTAACACGAAGGAGTGAAACGTTAAGGTTTCTCGGAATAGATTTAGGGAATATACTGTGATGGGTATTCCAAACATAACCAAGAGGGTTACTCCCTACATAAGAATTTTTTGAATGCCTCAAGTTACCTTTATGTCTTATGATTTCTATGATTTATTCATGATTTTATGTGGTATGTTAAAGTTCTTATGTTTTATGGGTAAAGTATTATTTCATGCTTATGTATATATGAACTCATGTTTCCTTTCCATATTTTTTATAACCCATACTGATCTTTTTATGCTCATCCCATGTTTTTCAAATTTTTTTCACAGGTCAAGGGAAAGGTACATGATGTTATGATAATGTAAAGGAAGTGTAAAGAAAGAATCCATGTTTTATTTTATATATGTTTCCGTTGATGGAAAAAATGAATACTATCTTTTATGTAACCACTTTGTTTAAATGTGGAATGTAATGCAAGTTTTATGATCTAATTCTCTAAAACTATAAACCTGAAAAGATCCTCAATGTTTAATTTTGTAATAACTCAAGATTAAGTATGGTTTAAGGCTGGGGCCTTATAAAAAAGGCCTATATAATTTAGTTGTATTAAAGATCCAATTGATGCTAAGAAGTGGATTAATTCAATGAAGAAGATATCCATGGGATTTATATATGGTGAAAAAGAAAATGATTTAGTTTTAGTATATTGTCTATATGATGATTTATAATAATGGTGATAGTTGATCTAGAATACTCGGTATGAATAATTTATAGAACACAAGGAATATAGAACTTTTATTGAGGAATTAATTGATATATACTTTCCTTGTGTGAAAACATATAAGATGAATATAATGTTTCTTATTTTAAGATAAAAGGAGAAATAAAGTGTTATAGATTATATAGATACCTTTACTAAGTCATCAAGGCTTGATATATTTTTAGTACAAAATTTCGAATGAAGGATTGATAATTTCATTGAAGTACTTACACCAAGTCTCCAAAGGGCACTCATGTCTCAAACCATTACATCATAGGATGAAATAGTTTTATGTGCTATGAAGAAAGATAAATAATTCACCAAGTCCTTAAGTGAAGCATGCAACGAATATAAGGGAATATAAAATAATAGCTAATGTGAAGGGAAATAATGATTTCCCCACTTGTAAATATTGTTGAATGAACAACCCTCGTAAAGCCTTTAATGGATTGGGAGTATGTTATAAGTAAAGAAAGAAAGGATGCCAGGAAAAATAATAAAAGGGGAAGATAGAAATCAGAGATATTCAGTTATACCACTAAAAGGAGGTGGGGAACTATGAAAATTAATACCCCAAAAATAAATTAAATCAACCATATAAGTATATAAGGGATCAAGGTCAATATTTTTTATTGATACAGCCAATGTGATAGGATTTATTTAATTCTATTTTTTGACCAACGAAATATGTTTTCAATATATGTCATTGATGATGTTATCATAATATGAATAATAAAATATATTAGGATTTTCCAACAATAATTTTTCAATAATGATTTTATTTTATATGTGGAATGTTAATAAATAATGTTATTTAGTAGAAACTAAAAATGATTGGGAACACAAGGTTGATAGAACGATGACACTTAATATTTTACTAATTTTAAGGCAACAAAATTTAGATAAAGAAATGATTAATTTGGATATGTGTTGGCTACATTGTATCCGAGTAATGATTTACTAACAAAGTGGTTCATGCTATCATTGATATAGTTTACAACAATTTTGTACTAATGGAATATTTCCAATAATACTTTTTTTTATATAGGGAATAACGAAGAATTCATCTAGAAAAAAAGTAATATATGAAATTCATGTTATTAATATATTTGAAGAGAATACATGATGAAGGTGTTCACATATTTGGTATGATTAAAGGGATAGTTCATATTGATTTGAAGATAATAATAATATTATTGGGGAAATTTAATTACCTTTCTTTATAAATGGTTTAAGTTGATATTTGGATGAGTTTTACGTGAGTGATGTATTGCATCACCCATTTATACAACTTATTCATTGAGGTGAAATATAAATAGTTCAATGCACAATCTAATAGAGTTTTTTTATAAAAAATAATGTTTTAATATATTCTTGCAGAATGAAATAATTCCTCAACTCTAGGAAAAGGGTTTAAAACAAAAATTATGTCCTATTATCATCATTTTTTGATGATATCATAAACTCTATCCAAACATTAGTTTATGAATTTATGGTCATCAACTTTAAACTGTATTTTGTTTCTATCACTCTCCATCAGAACATGAAGTGTTAATTTTCATTCATATCGATGTTTCCACTATGAAAGTATAATGTGAGAACATTGTATTTGATAGCGTGTATGACCTGATACACCAAGCTTGTATGGTAATATAATATCCTGATACTATAACATATTATTAATATATGAAATAAAATCAATCTGTGATAAATATTTTAATTCAAATAGAAATTAGTCAACTAGTGATACATACAATAGAGACTTTATTCAATATATTTTGTTTCCAGAAATACTATGTTTTACATAATGACAATATATTATTAAAACATTATTTTGTAATTTAACAATATATTACATAGACATTAAATTGTTTGTTATGAATTGTGTAAAGTAAATTATGAAAACATATGGTTTATGTTATAACTAGGCCTCTTTGAATGCATAGACTCACCACAATAACATGGGCATCAAGTCATGGACTTCTAGTTGCCACCAGTTTTCCCATAGACATGTTGTCCCCGGCCAAGAGACCACCCATGTGCTTGAACGGGTCCTCCAACTAATAAAAGTCCCCAAAGTCCAACACATGTTATTTCTAGTATTCTATACCATCACATACACACACACACACCTTAGGAAACATCCTCGATGATCACCCACCCTCATCACTACTCAAGGCCAAGCATGATTAATTATGGGGTTTTAATTAGGTTGGCTGCAGAAAATAAAGTTTCAAATTGTTCAGATTAGTTTTATAATTTATTCATTTAAACCAATTTCATTCTAGAGTATTATATTAAACTCCACGCCCACACCTGATTAGAGTACAATTTCCTGGTGGTGATCCCTACCTCTCATCCCCAGAAGTTCACAACACATAATGTTGGGTACCACATCTGATACAACATGTAATAACTAGTCCCCACTGACAACACATACACCCTTCCATAACGTGGTTGTCAGGTCTTAGCCTGCTATGTTCCACCAGTAGCGCCGAAGACATGTGGTCCCCTATCTAGGGCCAACCCATATGCCTGAAAATGTCATCAAACATAAAAAATTTCCCTATAGGGAAAAATATTCATTCTTGTGTGCTTTTTCCTCACTTTCATACACCCTGTGAAACTTCCTTAAAGGTCACCCATCTTGATCACCACTCCGGGGAATGCATGCATAACTATAGATTTCTTATCAGGTAGGCTCTCGAAAAGATATTTTCATATTTTTGGCATTATTCATATAATTTAGTCATTTAACAATATTTCATTCTTGGGTGTTGCATTTTACCCAAATAAAATATTAATTAATTGGTTAAAAATAAATTAGAATTAATGTAAGAACAAATTTAATATATCTTAAATGGTTTAACTAAAAAACATATTACGCAAAAAAAGTTCTATAACACAATCAAATAAATTAATTAAAATTATTCGGTTATCATAATGTAATATATTATTATTATATATTTAATTAATTTTTTTTATATTTATATAATATATATTTTTGGAATAATATATTAAAAACCGGAATTATTTCATAAAACTAATTTTTTTATGAAGGAAAATTTTTCACCTTTTAACAGTGAACCAATTTTAAATCCAATTTTTGGAAAATTTAATGAATTTATATGTCAAATAAATTAATATTAAAATATAAACATAAAAATTATGTTAGTATGATTTTTTGGATTATTTCTGTGATGTTCTATTTTTTCATAATTATTGTAAAATATTGAATTTTTATTCAAAAATACCTTTTCAAATAATTTTTCTATAACATTTCATTACATTTTTAACATGGTTTAATGTCACATTAAATAAATTATAAATTAATTAATCCATTTTAGGTCATTTAATAAAATTTCACATTGAAATTCTACTTAAAAACATAGCATGATTTTCAATGTTTATACTTTAAAAACTTGAAATGTCCCCCCGCCTGTGGGATTAAATTTAAATTAATTTTATCTACTTCTATAATTTAAATTTTAAAAAATGGTTTGTATTTTTTTAATAATGATAATTTAATATTTCAAAAATGTTTAAAATTGATTTTTATAATATAAATTACTAAATGTGATAAAAATTAATTAAATCAAAAGTGAAAAAATAGCCTTACAAGGAAATAAAATCTAGTCTTAAGGGAACAATGAACTGCAATTTTTCCAAAATGAATTTAATGTACAAATATTTTCCCTAATATCTCTTATATCTAGTTTTTAAAATTATTATATCCAAATTTCATAGGAAGAACATGGGTTGAATTCACTTTCCATAAATTTTCAAGAGTCCCACTCCTTTTCCACTATAAAAGGAATCCACAATCCCCACATCCTAACACTTCTCAAGAAAAAATTTATTAAAAAATATCTACAAATATATATGTTCAAAATATCTCCCCTAATTTTATAATCCTCCCTCTGGGTAGAAATCCATCCACGGAATCCTTTTAGTGCAAACTAAAGGGTGTTACCCAAATAAGTGGTAACATCATTCCTCAAGATCTTTTGTTTTAATTTCATTATCCACCAAATAAATTATAATTTTTATATAATTACATAAATACATATTTGTCCTGAATATTCTAAAATTCTGTAATGTTCTGGGTTTTAACATAACATACACACACTTCCAACTAATGAGTAATGAATATACCATGTGTGTACAGAAAATTCTCACATCGTGAAATGATGGTTCTTCGTTTTTATTTGACTACCATTCATGTTTTGAAATTAAGATGTTCAAAATCATTATATTTGATACATAATATATTTATTCTTTATTTATTCTTCTATAATTATTTTATAATACACACCTTTATACCTTCCATTTTGTGTAAATATATATACATAGTTTTTGTGACATTGGGATACCTCCTCCTCAATGTGATATGATTCGTTCACTCTATACATGAAAAATATTAAAGATTATATTAATGAACATATTTTAGATATAGGATATTAAAATTATTCATGATTTATAATATATATATTTATCATTAAATAGTCAATATTTTAATTCAATAAATAAACAAATGTTGCATTAATATGATTGTACATCATATCATCTCCATGAATGATCCATTTCATTTATTTTGTAAAAATGTTATGGATTATTATAAACACATATCTATGAAAAAATATGATAATCACATAATGGTTTGAAATTTTGAAATTATGAAATAATGATATAAATAATATGAAGAATAAATAACAAGTAAAAAATAGCTGGAGAAGCTTCTCATTTAATACCCAAAATATGGAAAATAATGGATGAATATTAACAAACGGGTAAAAATATAATATTATATAATGGTATATGATATCATATTTATCAATATTATTCAATAATAATATTATAATACTCTTAAAATAATATTAAAGTATTTTAATGATGATCACCCAAAAGTAAATGTAGGTTAATATATTTTTTCTCAATTTACATTCAACTAGGACATATTTGTTGTCATGCACAAATTAACTTTTATATAGTTCATATGTAGACCATTATGATTTTTTATTATGAATATACTTATTCTAATGATATAATATGTTTTATTTAATGTTATTCCTTTATAGGGATTATGATTCAATAGTTTCAATGTGGTATGGGGAACTTCGGAATGTTTAAAGATTTATTCCCTCAAGAATGTTCTAAATTGTTCTCGTTGAAATATAACATTAATTTGTGATTCGTAACATTATCATTAAACAATCACTTAATTCTATGAATTATTCATTGTGCATTTCCATGAATATTAATAATCTCATAAAGTGGATACAATTATTTGAAAAACAATATTTAATTTTTAGATATGGTGTTAAATTTATAATTTAATTGATTAAATGGGGAATTAATAACAAATAAATATTATTTATTCAATATAGATTTTTTATAATGAATATTTTTTTTATTGATTAATTCATATGATCAATTCTTTGTACAAGCCGTGACCGGTGGGGCCTAGACTTTATATAAACCCTAGATGCATCAACATGTCCTCTTGGAAAAATAATCATTGGACAAATTAAATAGGTTTCTACCAATAGTTTGAATATGACTATAGGATGGATATTAAGTGTTATGATTATCAAGATACTGGGGAATTATGTCCAATTATAAATATTTTCATTAATAGAAAATTTATTGTTTTTATTTATAATCCATGATGTTTTCATGTGATAATATATATAGATCTACTTCATTCTCAGGTTTTTGATTAATTTGTGCATATTTTCTGTTTATTTTTTCCCATATAGATTATGAGTTATCCACTTATTTCACTATAATTTTTTATCAGTTCTTTACCATTAAATATTTAGTTATTCTCACTGATTCATTATCGATTCTGTTTTAATTACCCTCACTGAACATTTAATCTCACCCTTATTATGTTCCCTTTCCGAGGTTATGTAGAGGAATCATTTGACTGAGTTTAAAGAATGTTTTTTATTTCATTTTTGTGGGGTACCATGTATTTATTTTCTATTTCCTATTAAATTATGTGTATCGTGTCTATAATTTGTTTTAAGAAAATTCTAAAAAAATCGGTTCATCAGGATTTGATTCCTTATAATCATTCCAACGTAAGGAAATAATGAATTGGATCTGTGCTTCTAGGGTTGAGAGTTATCATAATTTATACCATTTTGTTTCACTCTAACATGAGTGTATAATGTTCCCATATAAAAACCATACTCCCTCACTACCAGTCAATTTCTTCATGTATAGGAGGAGGCACACTTGAGTCCATGTGACCCACTAAGTTGGGAATCATTTAGTGGAATTTGGGCCAGGATTGTACACTAGGTTAATAACATAACCACACATATTGGGTTAATAATTTTGCCACTAATAATTTCTTAATAATGTAACTCCAATCCATTTTTCATAATAGAACCACCTATCATCATAAAAAATTCCCAATAACTTTTATATAATCATAAATCATGAAATATTTAATTTTTGTCATAAAAACCTTGAAATCACTTTTATTCCCATATGAAAAACACTTTCAGATATGAATATACAAATTACATTTAAAACCCCATTTTATAATCCAAAATACATAGAAATTGGGAATATGTATTTTCATTAAAGAAGAAAATTTGTTGTAAATTAATGTAATATTCAAATAATGGTTAAGGAAATGGGAAAGTTGGTTTCATATTACTTAATAAAATAAAACATCCCTTTTATCATTTGAAAATAATGTCAATCCTATCATAATGAATTATATTTTTTCAAAACATGAAAATAAAAACAACAATATTCTTCATTAATCTCTCAATTATAAATAATAACAATAATAATATCATTTTTTAGACATATAAATTTAAAAAAAAATTAAGGAAAACCATAAATGGGTATTTTTTATTGAAAAGTCCCATAACACTTGGAAATTTTTTGAATAAGAATTAACGTGAGTGAATAAAATTTTACAAATATAAATATAATGTAAATATAGTCCTTCATTATATGAATTGTAAAATAGTATGTATATACACCTCATAAAAAATATATGTTCATAACATTGAAATATATATTAATAAATAAGAGTTGAGATGGTCCTTATCCTTGAGATGAAGTCATCACACTCATCCAATATCTTCCTAAAAAAATTTATGTTAATTAGTTAATTTTATAAGAGTAATTTTTATTTTTATTATATCATTAAATTAATTATCATAATAAAATTTTACAACACATAATTAATTAAATATATTTCCTATGTTTTCACTCTATTTTTCTTATGTATCAACATTGATATTGGTAGGTTGTATATTGGAAAATGATGTCATTATTTCATCATATATAGAAAATAATTATGACATAATTATACATTTAAATAATCCATTATTCTTTTGAAATCCAATAATAATTGATGTTTTTGGGAAAATGAAGAATTATAGGATCATTGTGACGATATGATGTACATATCTATGAGTAAGGTTTCAATTTTTCACTGATCATTATGGAAATATTTTTGTAATAATGTTACATAAAAAATGATCATAATATAATAAATAAAATATTATTTAATTAAAAATATACTTAAATATATATTCCATTTATTTTATTAATCATAAAAAGAGTCACATAGCTCTTTGTAGGTGTTAGTCTACATGTATGCATGAACTATGTTATCATTTATTATTTGGTTTAAGAATGAAAATGATAAATTATCATTTTTTAATTGTAAATATTTCCATAATATTTTAATTATTTTACTTATATCACATATTTCATTAAATATATTTTTATTACCTTTCATTTATAGAGTTAGTAAAAAATGTCTCACATCTCTTTGTGAGGTGGTAATATGTTGTATAGATGAGAACATTATTGTATCCCCCACAGAATAGAATGTAGGGGGGTATATGTTATATAATAATGACATAAGAGTAGATAATATATAAAATTAATATATATATATACTTTAAATCTATAATTATAAAAATCCATTAGAATTGATTATTGAAAACAAATTACGACAGTTCACGAGGTGGTAGTCAACCATATAACTAAATGATGATTTCATATCTCATTTCCTGGAAGAGGATATTGATTTAGGTTATTGTGTATGTATAACAACATATAAGTATATTTGAGATACTATTTTTACTATATAATAATAATTGAATAAATTTGGAGCTAGTGTATTAAGAATTAAAATATAATGTGCGGTTATGCATGATACCTCATCTTCAGACAACCTCCTTAGGTTAGCTCAAAAATACTTTACAGGATGGCCTTCTGATCATATTAAGGGATATACATCTAGTTATGTGAATATAGGATGTAATATTTTATGTAATATTATAATCCAATTTGATCTAAACGTTTTAATAGGCTAGGAGGTGGGGTTGTTTATAAGTGTGGTAAGTGTAAGACATGTAGTTTTTGAAAATAAAACATTGTAAACATATTTTTTACAAGCCAAATGGAACAAAAAACAACCATTTTCAATACAGGAAAAAGATATGGTGTATAGAATGACATAAAGTATATTTTATTCATGCTTTTATGTTTTTATAACCTATATCTTTTTATTTTATCCCCCAGTAAATCTATTTTCACCGTTACCATGATAATAATTTTTTTCTATTTTCACTTTTCATTATGGTCACAAATTAAGTTGAACATATTTGATAATATGATTTATTATGATTCCAAATATTGATTCCATTTATATAAATTCAATTCATATAAAATGAAAATTTTAATTTTACATTAATCCTATAGAAAGAATGAAAATGAGAAATTTAAAGATGTGTAATTTTCACGAAAAAATATGATTTTATAATAAAACTATGAATAATAAAAATAATTGAATTAATCTTTATAGATATTTATTGATATCTATTCTATAAATTCAAATTAAAATATTCCTCATTAAGGATTATATTAATTAATTAAATTAGATAAACATTATTCGCTTTCAAATAGTTTTTATTACAAACGCTTATTTAAAACCACAAATAAACTTATATTATAATAAAATATAATTATAATTAAAAGGTAATTAAATATATTTATTATAAATAAATAAAAAATAAAATACATGATATTATTTTAATAAAAAGTACATTAAAATTAATTTTTAAAAAATATATTACATTATTTTGTAAGAAATCGATATATTAACTATTCAAATAAAATCAATATTTTATAAAAAATCATTAAATTTCTATAGATGTTAGATTTTATATTTTTATTTATAAAATTCAAGTAATTGTAAATAATTAAAATAAAAAAAAATATTAATTAACCCACAAAATAATAACATTATTATAATAATGTTTAGTTTACACAATTACCATATAGAAATAAAAAATAAAAAATATTTTTATAATGGATATATCCACATTAATTAAAATTAATGTGATTCATTCCATCATTAATTGGGTTTATAAATTCATTCCACAATTAGAAATTGTGTACCCATAATGTTATTCAATTATTAAACAGGTGGGGATATCTTTCTCTTATATATGTTTGGATTCCAACGTTGCTTCATCAACCATATGATTTTTCTATAAAACATTAACATAGTGACTCACCATATTCAACAACACTTGATTGCTATGGCCTAGATTCTAAATACACTAGTCCTCCTTATAAATTATATCTTCCAAGTAAACAATTTTAGTTATAATAACATGAGAAGAATCTATAGCATATTTCCTTAACATCATGTTGTGAAACAATATGTGTACGAGTGACATACTAGAATGCATATCCAAATGATAGGAAACAAATCAAAACATATCAATGATTTCATACAACCCAATAAACTATGGACTTAAATTCCACCTTTCACTATAATTCAGAAAATAAATACATTTAGATACATTGATAAATTCATAATCACCAACCTAAAAAGAAATATCATTACTCATAAAATAAAAAGTACAATTTTTAATGCTTTGAGTTTTCATATTATTTTTCTAATTCAACTACAACTTCATAGCCATATCCTCTTCCAAATCTAGTCCTATAAACTTTCACAATCCTAATACATTTAAAATATTTTTTAGATTAACTCTTATTTAAACATAATTCCTCAAAAGTTTCCATATATACATTAGAATGAAGAATATTGTAATAAGAAAACTACAATAAGGAAATATTTTGTTCCCATGGTCCCTAGAAATATGTTGAACATGAATAATGAATATATTCGTTGGTCACAGTCAACTACTCATACAGACCATCTGTTTAAGGATAAAAAGTTTTACTTTAATTATTTCATAACCCCAAGAAATTTTTATTTATTTCCAAAAATATATGTGAATTTAGGATCGTGGTATCGAACAATAGAGAGGGGAACACCATATAACCTATCTATATCTTTTAGGTAATGATAAAAAATTAAATTACAAAACATTGTATCTTAAATGGGAAATAAATTTTTATATTTTATTTATTGATCGAAAATATCTCAAATACCATTTCTACATCATGGTGTATTTGATGATACCTTCATGAAATCCATTTATATATTTCTTCTATTTCTACTCCATTATTGAGATAGATGAATAATTACCTTTAGTAAATTTCATTCTTCATTAAAATGTTGATAATTTAAATACATCATGGAAAATTAAACCATATATCTATTCATACCATACCACTCTTAATTCTCCCAAAGGTCATTAAAAATATTACTTATATCTAGATGAATAGAATATAATGGAAAATGATCTTCACTAAATAACTCTTACTTTATCTGGGAATCACAAGGCAGACAAGCTCATTTTCCAAAATTAAAAATTCATCTAAAAACAAAATATATGAAATTTAACCTCCTCAATGGATTATACATTATCATTAAAATCCCTATACTACTTTGGATATTCCTTAAATCTTTACAATAATGATTATTTCACTAAAATCTAAAAAATTGAGGATGTCTTTTAATCCACTACTTTTAGGGAAACATCATCAAATAATTAACTGAAGTGTATTATTCCAAACATAGAATTGTTCAAATGAAATTAACATTCATAGTAAAATAAAAACATATTTTTTCCCTTATAGAATGGTAATTAATCATGAAATCATAATCCTTGCTCAGTTATAGCCATTTTTTCTGTCTCATGTTCATTTTTTTGAGTTAATAAATATATATATAATTTTTTATAAAAATGTCTTTGAAACATTACTGGAAAAATATTATTCCATAAAATCATTAAAAAACCATAGAATAAATTTCATGATCATTTATAGAGTAATTTAACTCATGGAGTTTCTACTAATGTGAAGTGTATGTAATTACCTAATTATTAATCATCTAGACACAACCAAGTCCCTTTTAATGAACCATCATTATAGATGAAAAAATCACCATTTATGGAAGGAATGGATAATCTTTATAATTCAAAAATTATTTTTTGTAATATAAAAACAGTTACCACATTACTTTATCTAGATGAATTTAACTCCTTTATGAGTTATCTAAGTCAATGAGTTAGACAACTGAAAAATGTTTTCAACGAACTGATCGAAGTAACCTAGAAATCCTAGATAACTAAATATATATATATAATATTTTTTAAAACTTGTACATTCTCTAAAAAACAATTCCTGAGGTCAATAGTTATGCCATCTATAGAAATAATATTATGAAAGAAATAAATTTTGTGTAACTGAAATTCACACTTACTAAATTTTCCATAAAAGTTTTTATGGTTCTCAAAACCATCTTTAGGATTCACTCATGATCCTAATGAAATATTCAGTACACCAAAATATCATCAATAAACATAACTAAAAACATATATAATAATTAATAAAGAATATATATTCATATGGTCCAAAAATACAATAGGTGCACTATAAAACCCAATGTGCATAACCCAAAATTGATAATATATATTTTCTTAAATGGTATAAATTTATTCTTTGGTCACTTTTTAAATATGGTACCATCACCTAACATCATTCTTTAAAAAAAATTCCACCTTGGATTTGATGAAGAAAATCATCTATATGAGGAATAGTATACTTCTTCTTAATTATAATGTTATTAATTACTCTATAGTCAATGAAAATTCTCATTGAATCATATTTACTTTTTGACATAAAAAACTACGAATCCCAATGGGTTTGTTCTAAGGTGAATGGATTATTTATCTAGTAACTACGAAAATTGATATTTCAATTCCAAAATTTCTACCTAAGACATTTGATATATTGTTTTAGAAGAAGGCTTAGAATCAGAAAATATGTCAAGAGTAAAATCAAATCCCCTATAAATAATATCACCATGAAAAAAATCATAAAATACATCCTTGTATTCATTCACAATTGTAAAATCACTAAATTTAAAAATTTCTTTCCTTTTAACAAAATAGGCTAGGTAACAGTCACTTACAACTCATATCAATATCTCATCTTCTTCATATATTATTAAAGGCATGAATTTATTGATGAATAATTTCATTTCTCTACAATATATTATATTATGATAAACTAAAATACAATCCAAACCAAGAATTATATCAAACTCCATTATTGCCAGCTTAATGATATTTTAGGAAATACCATCTCCCTAATGAAAATATTATGATTTCTATAAATCATCGATTCATTAATACATCCACTCGAAGTTTTCAATAAAAGTTCCATCTCTACTTCATGAGGAGATATTCCCAATTTAAATGAAAATTTCTCATAAATTAAGGAATTTGAAGTTCTATAGTCAAAAAGTGTATTGGTATAAATTGAAAAAACTTGTAGCATTTCACTCAAAACATCACATCATATACCAATATCAACCGTTGAAGCATAAATAATTCAGGAAATCCTTTCTAACTTTAGTAGTGATGATTTCCATAATTAGTGAATAACTTTGGACAAAGAATAACATAATTACACAACTCGTTTAAATTATAGCATCTTAACATCACTTTTCAATATAAATCTGCTCATTTTCATAGTAGTTACAGGAAATATGTCAAAACTAATGACATTTTAAGAACATTATAAACATCATAAGAAATTCGGTATCATTATTTTAACCACAATTATCAAAAAATGGGAAAATGTATTTCTTACATCTATACTTATTTGATGGGTTCTTCCACATTTCCTTCTATCTAGACCTTTTCTTACTTTTATGATCACGAGGTATAAATATATCAGAAAAATACATATCCGCATTCTCTATAGAGTGAACAGAATTCTCATATTATTTAAATTATCACATAGACAATATTAGTTTAGTAGATAGTTTTTACCCTATATAAATCAATTTAATTTACAATCCATGTGCCAAAAAAATATGTTATGTACATGATCAATATTTTAAAATTTTCTTTATACATTGAAATATAATCATCATATTTTTCCCCAATTCTAGAAATTGAACCCCATCCTTAGATGAACAATGATAAAAAAATATATCTCAATAAAATTCTTAATTAATGTGTCTCAATCCATGGGATTCATATCATATTTTTCATTGATATTCGTAACCATAGACCACCATAAATCTACATAACATAAAAATGATAAATTGAACTAGTTATCTTTGGATACATTGAAAATATCCCGACATAAAATATATTCACCAAATTATTTATTTTTCCTTTTTTCACTTATCACCATGTCATATACAATTACATAATTAATTAATTTTTCATTAGATGTTATGATGATATTTGTCTTATGTATCAAAAATGATTTTTACCGATTTACTACTGGTCAAAGTGGTCATTATTTCCACATATAAAGATTAATAATAATAGAATAGTTATCATTTTTTATTTATATATAATTTATAAAACCAATCATGAATTATGGTTATGAAAATTTGAACTATGATGCCATCATTTAGACAGTAGTCCACATATATGTATGAGTAATGTTTTAATTTTTCAATGAAAATTATGTAAAGAAAGTATGTATTAGTTTACCTTTTCAGAATTATTATAATATCATAAATACGATATTATTTACTTAAATTAAATTATATATATAATACATGTAATTTAGTGACTAAAAAAGAGTTTCATCACTTTGTAGAGGCGGTAATCAACACGTACACACAAATGATGGTATCTTTTCTTAATGTGATAATGAAAATATAAGATTATATTTTAAGAATGATAGAAATGTAATCAATATCATAATTATTTATTTTATATCATATATATCCATTAATTTTATCCTTATCAACTTTATTGTATTACTTTTGTGGAAATCAAATCACATCGCTTCGTAAAGAAGCTATCTACCATACACATGAGCAACATTATCATATCCACCACTAAATTGAAGAAATTATGGTATATTTGATATCAAAATTTGGTATGTATTAATAATTTAAATATTATATATTAAATTTAAATTCAACATAGAAAAAATACTTGATAGGTGGTGATGGAAAATGAATTACATCGTTTCATGACGTGGTAGTATGTCACACAACAAAAGGTTATTATGTAGTATTTTTTAATGGGATATGGATTTATCTTATTAAATTAAAAAATATAATCAAATTTTATAGGATATATTTTTATTATTATATAATTATAATTGTATAAAAATTAAATAAGGTATATAAAGAAATAATATAAATAACAAGGTTATGCATGATAACTCTTCTTCGAACAACCTCACAATGTAAGCACAAAATGTATTCTTAAGATGAATTTATGACCCAAAGAAGGTATCTAGGTCTCGAGGTGATACATTTTTAATATATATTGGTATTTTATGTCTATGTAAAATATATTTTAGGTTTTTAAGAGGATAAGTGAGGAGGTGGCCTTTTATATGCGTGGTTGGTGGTACACATGTAATTCTTGAAGTAGAAAAGGTGTAACCACATTATTCACATGAGAAAAGGATCCAAAATAAAACATTATAAAGAAATAATAATTATTGAGTATGTTTAATATAAAAAATATATGTATTATTTGAATTTTAATTTAATTTTTACACTTATTTTTTTAGTTTAATCCCCTATTAAACCTATTTTCATCCTACGCATGATAATTAATTCTTATTATTTTCATTATTTAGTATTATTAAAAATGAATATATCCTTATTAGATAATATAAAATATTCCATTTACAAATATGGATAATTTTTTACCAAATTAAATTCATATATGAGGAATTATTTAATCTACCAATTAATTATCTAGTCGTGGAAAAATGATGGTTTACAATAATTATATTTTTCAAGAAAAAGACGATAGTATATTAATTCTACGACTAATAATACTCATTGTATGAATAACTATTAATATTTATCAAAATATAATCTATATATTGAATTTTTAAAATTCCATATATGGTATTATATAAATTAATTAAAATATTAATACATTATTCACTTTGAATTTGTGTTTAGAAAAACTTGTTTTATATTAAAATAACTTTTAGTAAAATATATTTTAATTTTGATTTAAAAATAAATATGTGGATTAAATAAAACTAAAAAATATTTCTGTTACTTGAAATTATATTAAGAACATAATGGGGATTTTTAATTACTTAATTTATCAAAAATATATGACTTTTATTCTATAAAAAATAGTATTTTCACCGTTAACAAAAAATAAACATTTTCTCAAAACTCTAAAATTTTACCCTAAGATAATTTTGATATAATCATTTCAAATATTTAATTAATTTTTAATATAAAAAAATTATAAAAAATGGGTTTAGATAAATTTATTTAATTTTATTTACAAATTACTAAATATTTTTATAACGAATATAACTATCCTAATAAATAGGAACGTTATTTCTTCATGAAGTACATCCGTTAAATCATATTTTTGTAATTGGGAATATTTTTAAAATATTTTTTTTTTCTATATTTTATATGGTATTCTGGGTGTATTAAATATTTTCCTATGAGAATAATACTATTTATTAAAATATACAAGGGTTGGGTGGAAAAAATATATTCTATAATATTTTAATAAAAAAAATTTAAAAAAAAATAATCCAAGATAAAATAATTTTAATCCAAATCTCATTTTTAAAAATATGTTAAAGAACTGATTAATCATTAACTATGTGTAAACAATTAACCATCTATTTTTTCTCATAAAAACTTTTTATTCAATAAAAAACACTTATAATACAATCGAAATGTGATACAGTTACACGTATTCTAATTTGATTCATCTGAGGCTTCATTACTGCCAAATAATTTTAATAATATCTTCTTTCTTCATCATTTGAATGAAAACTATTATATCAATCAAATATTCCCTTTTTAACTCCTGTATTTTTAAAACACTTATAAAGTTTACATTTTTTCAAATAATGTTCCAAAAAAATAATTAGTTTCTATAACATCAATACTTGTCATATACATTCCATGTAATTTACAAAAAGTTATCATGTATCTTGAATAATATAATCTTATTGAATTATATTTCTTACTTCTTTATTTTCCTTATATGTTTAAATGATATAATTTGGATTCAAGGAGAAACATTATTATAATCTCTAACAAGATTTTCTACTTTATGTTAGATATTTTACCAACTTTTACTCTCTAGAAAGCACAAGAACTCAGAAATTATATTTTCAGTACAACTATGCCCGATAAAGGAGATTATCAAGTGAGGTTTTTTGTAATTGAATTATATTGTTGGAACATTTCTTTAGATGATATTAATAATTATTATATAACAAAACAATATATACCTCTATTCTAATAAATTCATTAGAACACTCAATCATATTGTTCTTTTATGGCTAAAAATTACATAGGTAATTATTCTTCTATTTCATTTTAACGCTATGAGATTCTATCTATGATTTATTATACACTATATTCACCTATCGTAAAACCTTAAAACATGGTTACTCCTGAACATTTTACATAAAAACATAGAAATACTCATTATTAATGAACTTTTCTTAAGGTATCAGATAAAGTAGTTGCATACATTCGACATGCCCCTACTCAATGTTAATCCAAAATTTATAATTGATAATGATTATTATTTTATTTATAGCAGAATATTTTATCATATTGTTGTAATATGTTATTATCATTTGATAGAAAATTCTACTAATTGGGATCCTACTAATATGATGACCCCTTTAGAATACATCATCTCCATTTGTAATAAATGATCCATATTTCACAAGGTAATGATTCCACCTTTTCATTCCCCTCAATATATAGTTAATTAGCATTGAATAATCCCAATAATATCATATATGATTCTTCGATAGTTGGGTTAACAAAAACTTTTATAATGATTGATGTAAGGAATCCCAACATTATTCCTATAATGATATATTTTTGAATTTCATAGATATGTGTAACCAAAAGAAAATGAAATAGAAAAACAAAGATATGACATACCATGGAAACAATTATTTTCTAGAACCTAACAACGGATAATCCAATGTTTCCCATTACATACTTATATTTTACACGATATTCTAGTGCACCTGACATTTGTAGAATCTGCATAGTTAGATAATTGTGGTCATAAAAAGTGTATCTCCAATAATAATCATACAGTTAGTGATTGAAGGAGATTTAATCTCTCCATCATATCTCATTTTATTTCATTTTTAACTAATTTTTCTAATGATTTATATTATGACCCCAATTATAACAAATAAATTAAGATTTTTTATGAAATTAATGTGTAACACTTTACATATTTGTAAGTTTGTGTCACACTCCCAAATATTGAATCCATATATATCTATTCAATTCATAAATCATTTTAGTAATAAAGTAAAAAAATCCTCAAATAAATTATTAAAGTTACATTATAATTAAATTCATGAAATGGGTAATCCTGAATCCATAATTAGTCAACAGCCTCCTTTTTATAATAATGTAGAAACCATTAGTACTATGGATTATTTGATATAAAGTCACTCTACCCAAGGATACATTAATCAAGGAAAAATACAATTCATGATAACTCTAACACATAATAAATAAAAACTATGTTCAACAACTAAATTCAATCTCATAACTACAATTATAAACTAATACCAACGTAGATGAAAGGAAAATCATAAATTATCATGGATTTTATGGTTTCAAAATTTGCAAGAATAATCTTATCACATAAAATATTGTATTCACAAATAATTAATCTATAATAAAATTATAATTATCAATATTGATGGAAAACCAATTAAATATTGGGTGCATCACATATTTAGTGATAAGACAAAAATTTATGAACTATTAATAAAAGAAAGCATAATTTTAAACACTATGAATTATTGATAATTGAGTATGGACATTTAATAATATTTAAATACACACAGTTTTTATTCATCAAAACAACATTTGATAGTATTCATTATATTGGGTATTATTTTATATAAATTTTGTTTATATTAATTATAGGTATTCTATAGTTCAATTATATAAACTATTTACACAATGTTAAATATTTCATATTTTTAGCATATTAGAACATTTGAAAATATAAACAAACATAACTTCTTTTGATGGTAGTCAAATAACATAAAAAAATTTATTATTTTAATATCTTAATTTCAAATTATTTATTTTGAAGATTTAATATATTCATAAAATATAAAAACTGTAGTTTATGATAATTTTATAATTTATAAAAAAATTAAAAATTCCCATTGATGATATATGAATAATAATTATAATTATATTCCTTATGTATACAATATTATTTTTTAAATTTTATTTTATATTAACACATATTTTTTTTGGAATATTTATTAATATTAATTTCAAAATAAATTTTTAATTATTTATAAAATCTATGAATTTAAAAAATGGCTCAGAATATGATATCATATATTATATTCCATGATACAGTGAACATAAAACATTATAAAATGTCATTTTTAATGACCAAAATTTTATATGTAATATGATTGTTATAAAGATTATTCCCCATATTTTTTTATTAATCTATGATCATTGGTTGCTCTGATCCGTAATGATGGGATGGATAATGGATTATCACCACTTAACTCAACAATAAAGGTCAACAATAATTTTATACGCATGAACACAAAATATAAAAATATTAAATGCATGTGAAACATGAATTTTGAATATGTTAAATCATGAAGAAATTTTACCATAGAGATTCTATAACATCTTTAAATGGTTTGAAGATGATTAAAAAGTGGATAAAAAATCCTCATACCTTTAGATGTATCCATAAGAAAATTGAATCACACATCCCATGTGTGGGAGTTTCCTTGCATCATGAATATCTTGTTCCCAAGAAGAAAAGAATAAAATATATAATATAGTAAGTAATATAGGAGTTTTGGCCTAGAAATATGTAAGCTTATCATCACACTCCAATCAATTTGATGTGGTTCATATAAACACGCAATGATTCTTTTCAGTGATATAAATATATTTATTTGTGCATCATATCCCTAAGTATATCTACAACATATTAGAACTATTTATAAGGGTTATATTAATGATTATATTACAAATTATTAGTGTTTAAATACCATTAGAACTTTGTTAATGTAATAATACATGACATACAGTAGATTCATCAATCATAGATCATAATTTCATGGGTTGAGTTGATTTTTTCATGGAATCTGGTATCATTCATATAACACGTACCAATTCTCTATTTAATTGTACGACATGATTAAATTGGTTTTATAATTTTATTCTATATGATATACACTATCTTAAAATTTGATATTTCCATGAAACAAAATTGTGATTTACATGTATATATTATTTTATGATTATTTGTATCTTACTATAAATTATAATGTATATATATAACATAAATATGTTATGTCTCTACATAAAATAAATCATTTAAAAATATGAAATATTAAATTGATAAAAATGATTAAAAACAAGAAAAATACGTCATAGAAATTTTTTATGCAATAAATAAATAATAAAATCTATTGAGATTGATTGAAAAACTAGAATAAATTTTTTTAATGTCTAAATGTTAATATTTGATTCTAATAATTAAATTTCTAAAATTAGTGGCCATTGTGAGAAATTAAATTGGTTAATTTAGTTATTTTTAATAGATTCAATTTTTATATAATAATGTATATTTAAATTGGAAGATATTTAGTAGTTCTAAAAGTGGAAAATACATTTCTATTATATGTATATAACTGGTTGTTTTATAGAATAATAAGATAGGTCTATATAAATGATACATCTTGTGTAAATGACAAAAACGAAATAAATATGACGTTTGTGTCATAAAAATATCTATAAAAATATGATTTTCTAAAAACATTACATATTACAATGATTTAGTACTATTTATAATGGGGATGGAACTGTTGTTATAAACTATACCAATGGTTCCCAAAACCATCAGATCAAAAGTCATAATGATAGACCTTATTCCAATGATAATTTTATATCACTTGGTATAGGCCCATCATGGATGGTTGATACCAATGCATAGAGGAATAACTGGTATAATAATCCTATAACAATGGTTCATAATCATTTGTATTGTAACCTTTACCAAAGACATAGTTAACTGTTAGTTTTAGCCCCACTCCACCAATATTCCTACTATCAAGTACCCACTATGTAAAAAATATAAAACTAATATAAAGTTATCTATAAATGAAACTGTGTATTTTATCGTTCAAGATACACATTTAAAATCGAATATATATTTCCCACTAAATTATTATTAATATCACTACCAATAAATCCATCACATTGAGCACTACAAAGACTGTCATCATCATTACCATGTGGATAATATTAAGAGTGAATTCTCCACAATTATGCAATAAAACCTATAGTGATATATATTGGATGTGATGTATATAAATATTCTCGGTATTTCAAAACTACTCATTGACCTTGTCACTTAATTTATGATATGTATGGATAACCATATACTACTTTGGAAAGAGCCTCTTGAAACTTTTTAATTACAATGACATTAGAGGGGCCTAATTTTTTTCAATAATTAATGGTGATAATACTCCTTTTGGGTTAAAATAGACTATCCCCTGCATATGATTAGCTAATATCTATCACAAATGATCATTTTCCTAGTGGATTCCATTTTTATGACCACGGGAGTCCAAAGTACACTATTAACAATATATGTGATATATTTTGTAATGAAAGAGATATTAAAATTTCGACGCACCATTATAAGACATGTCAAATATTTAACATCTCTTCATTTAAAAAAATAAATATATATAAAAAATGAGCCTATAAAATATTGGTAGAGACTACTACATGGCATCCAAAAGAACTAGGATCAAATCCGACATGGGGAGGTATTCCTAGGTATTGTAGCAGTGCTAAAAGAGTGTTGTATTAGGTAATGTAGTAGTACAGTACGAGTGGTGGTATAGTAGGAGTGGTGGCACTGTAGTGGCGGCAGTACTGTAATAGAAAATATAGAGGCATGGGTACTATAGTCGGTATAATAGCAGCCTAGGTTCTATAGTGACACTATTCACCAAAGGGCCCTTTGGGCCAAAAATGGGCTTTCAAGCCTTATATTCAGCTCACTTATCCTTGGGAATTTATGATATGTAACTGGTCTCCCTCTTCCCAACTAAAAAGTGGACATTAAATTAATGATAAAATAATACTTCAACCCGAAATTTTAAAATAATATTTATCAATAATTATTCATAATGCACAATAAAAAGTTACTCAAGGATCACACTATTCAATGTGTAATACAACTCACTAAAAAGAAATTAAATGTACAAAAACATTATTCAATAATATTTTACTAACTAAAAAGTAACCCATTATATAAAATATTTAATAAACCAATGGAAAAAAATTAAAGTAAATTTCTAGAAAATTAATCAAATTATCCATTCATGAGTAAAGCTATAATTAATTAATGCAAAAATAAAAAAAATTATATTATTCTCATGAATGGTTGTTAATAATTGGTTTGGTGTAGTTATATCGGGTAAGATTTTCTTGGATTTTTTTTCATTTTTGTTCTACTAATTTTGTTTCCCATTTTATTAGTTCGACTAGGTTTTGTTAGTTCAGTTGGAGTAATTATTTTTTAAGTTAATTTGGAAATTTTATATCAAATTAATATTTTTGGTTTTAGTTCTGAAAAATACATATTGGTTCTATTTTGATTGGATCACTATGGTGTAGTTTAATATATGATATTTCATTTAATATCTATTTTGATTGGTTTATTTTGGTTTGGATGGAATAATATTAGTTTTGTGAGGCTTAATTCAATTCATATTTGGAATGTTAAATTTTATTTTTCATGGATTGGCTGAGTTCAATATATCTCATTTTGGTTACATTTTATTTAATTACATGTACACTAGATCAATTTAATTTTTTTCACACATGTTTTTATGATTTAGTTAAATTACGGTTTAATTGTATTTAATTTGACTCAATTTAATAATATTCAAGTTTGGTCAGTCCAGGTAATTGAGGATAAGGTTGGTACAGTTTTGTTTAATTTGGGTTTGTTGTTTTCGAATTGAGTTTCTTTAGGTTAGGATAGTAATTTTTATTTATATTTTCATTCATGATATCTCCAATGGTATAAATGGAGTTTATATTTTATAGTTGTATATGTTCATATTAAATTAATTTCATTATATATATATATTTTAATATTAAATAAAAATATTCCCATTTTAATGTATTTTAGAGATTACATGATTACATTTAAACATTTTATATGTTAACATGTAAATATAGTTTACATTTTATAATATTTATATGTCACTATTATGGGAAGATAGTTTTATTTTTATGTATTTAAATAATATTTCCAAATATTTATACTATATAAAGTGAGAAACTTGAGGCTTATATCAATTTTTCAAAAGTATTTATTCATTTACATGTTAATTCTGCATACATATTAATATATTAAGAGATAAATTGTTAACATATTAATATCTACACTATATTAATATGTAAACTATGTTAACATGGAATATTTTTTTAATATTTAATTTTTTTAAAGAGAATATATAAAAAAATTAATGAACTCAAAATGTTTTTACCGTTTATAGATCACAGTATATATATACACTGTTAACTTTATAGATCATAATAAAAACTGAAAAAAGACTCGGAAATTTAGCTATATCCCTTGGTAAAAATAATGGCTATATTTTTATACACTATGGCAATAGTTAATAGCCAAATTAAATATATTTGTTACTCTAATTTTAATTTTAATAATGATAATGTATTTCTAGTGTTTTTAGTTAGAGAAAAATTTATATATCTATGTATTTAACAATGAAAGTATCCAGGTAGCCAGAATCTTATAAGAGTAAATATGCAAATTTATTTTTCATTCACACATGGATACATCTTATGGTCATGAATAATAATTTCATGGATTCATATATAGAAGAAAACATGGAAATATACCTATTTACATTGTTAAAAACATGGTTTATAGGTCTCATTATAGGGTTACAAACAATAGGAATAACATTTTATTATTCGATGATTTAAATTTAGCATATATCCACTCCAAAAAATACAAAACATACACCGTAATACACCCCAAATGATTCAAATAATCTCCAAATACCTAACAATGTATAGTTTAGTAATAATAAAAAATAAAAATCAAATAACAATAATAAAACAAAACATCATAATACAATTCAACCTATAAAATAGTAATTTAATTTTCGTCAAAAATGACCCTCAGTTTTAGTATTATTACATCCATTAAAACGCCCATCAACATCCCATATAGATACACTAGTATCCTCACCACTTATAACACCACCAGCATCCCAACCATTATGACCATTTATATACTTATCATCACCTAGGTCATAGGAAGGGGTTGGGGAATAATCATAAATATAACGATTCATCATAAAAAATCAGGTGTTAAAGTGCCCTATGATGTAATTGTATTAGAAGTAGCAGATTTAAATTTCATTATCTTTTCAATTGTTATTTTTTAATGAGTTCTACCATTTCATGATATTTTAGTATCATTTTGAGTTTCTATTTCTATTAAATATTTCTTTTATTTTTCAATGATAATAATAGAACCTGTACACGTAGATTCTTTATTTGAAGATCAGTTTCTAGATAGAATGATATTCTTCCCAGTTTGAAAACACTTACTTCTGGGATGTTCACCTCTCCAATACCAGATATAGATAATCTATTGGGCTAAATGATTATAGTTTTTTCTTAAAATTATTTTAAAATTATATGTTTAGTGATATATAAAAAAACTCAAAATGATAAAATACTGTATCAAATTAAATTCAAAAAATATATCTAATTTAAAAAAAATACAATAATTTCCTTGGAGTATCAATTTACCAATATACCAACTCTCGTTTTCCATAGTAATATATTCCATGACAGATCGTGTAATGTAACCATAATTACTCAGTTACTTTTTCTCAGAATCCAAAGAAATAAATCAACATCAAGAAACACTACAACCTTATTTTATAATAATACAATATGGTTTTTATTTTCTGATCTTTAGCCTATTTATTGATTAATTATTCCTCCTTTATATTATGATCTCTAATAATCAATCGAGGATATATAATTCTATTTTATTGCCAGTGGGATTTAATTTGAAGTAGTGTTTCATTGAAAATATTGATAAATTTTCCCTCATCCTTGTTTGTTTATAATAATTCAAAATAGTTCATGAAAATTAATCATGTTATAATATTTAATGAAGTGAAATATATATTATGTATAATGTAGAAAATATAATAAAAATGGAAAAAAAGTGATTAATTTAATGAAATGTATGTTATTTCATTTAATGGGACATTTCAAGTAAATTAAATGATATATTATTGCTCCTTGAAGAAATACCTAATAAAAAAAATATTAAAACATGAGAAAACATTAGGTAATGAAAATTTAATATATCAAATAACAACTGTATTAAATGGATGGTAACCAAATTTTAATAGGGTTTATTTTCAATATTCATTATTTATATGTCATGTTACGTTACATCAATGGCTCAATCCCACAAAATTTGAGGACCACATATCTATCATATAGAAAATTGAAGAAATAGACTATAAAAAAGTAAACATCATTTACTTTTTTCCATCATGTAGTTTTTGAAGGAAAAAAATAATATTTTTGGGTAATTGATCTAGAAAATAATGGAATGATTTTTTCAATTTTCTTTTATTTATTTCTACACTCTTATCCCAATTGTGGTTTATTTTAATTTATTGTTATTTTATGTTCTATATCCTTCTTTATATCTATTACATATATATCTACATATAAAAAGAATTGAATTCCCAATTAAATAATTTATTAATTTCACCTCCATGAGAGGTTAAGGAAGGATTGTAATGCTATTTTATATTTATATCGGGTTGATTTATAGTATTAATATTTTATTTTTAATTTATAATTTTATAATTATATTTATACCAATATTTAATTCTCCATATCATTATCACTTCATACGTACTGTATGAATTTAAAGGTTGAAATAAAACCATTGGAGAAGCTATGTGGGTTTTAGGAAAATTATTAAGTTATATGGACTTCATTAATGCAATTGAAAAGAATCCATGTATCATATATTGGGATATAACTCAGTTTGATGAGAGGATTTCCAAAAATATCTTTAAGAACTAGTTACTTTACTCACTAGAATTTTGTATAGAATGATAAACCTGCAATATGAATCTGTATTTGAAGGTTATTATTCAATAAATGTTGAATGACTGAAATAAAGAGATTACAATTATCATCATACATGTTTATTAAAATAAGGATTTAAATTAAATATGATAATGGATAATATATATTATTTTTATAGAATTCATGATTAAATTAATAAACTTTTATATCATCTAAAAAATATTACAAAACACAAATTATGATCCAACGTTATGTTATATCAAAATTTGTGAAGACCCATTAATTTTTTAGCAAAGAGGGATAAGGAATATAAACTATAAAATATTTTCATGGATTTTATTTTCTGTCTCAAAAAAATTATGATGGGGGTATAGTGTTCCAACAAAAATAATGTATTTTTTATTTTTTATCAATATATAATCTTGTGGGTGATCTTTTATAGTATTAATTACAGTTTTATATTTAAAGTATTATTTTTTACAAAATATATATGGATTTCGTCAAATGATTTACCTCCTAAGCATAATGGATATATGGGTATTTCTATAATGAATTTAATTATTACCATATATAAAGAATAAATAGTTGAAAATATTAAATAAATCAATTTTGGCATATAATTTTTAATATTATATTAAGATATGTTTTGGTTACTCAGAGTTTACTAGATTTTATGTTATATTTTGTGAAAATGTTAATATGGATGTCTATATATGTATTCTAGTTTTGAAAAAATGATGAATTTTTATTTTCTATATATAATGAATGATATTCATTATGATTATATATATTTATACATTGAACTACTTCATTTAATTGAAAAATAATTCACCCTCGATAAACTGAAATATAAATGAATTAAAAATTATTATTTTTAAATGTCATAATTATTGATTAACAAATATTGTAATTTTTAGTATTACATTGTAATTTTTTACTACACTAAAATGGTGGTGGGGGGGGGGTATATTCATAATTGGGAATATATGAACAATGTGTGATACAAACCAATGGTGAAAATCCATAGATTCATACATATTTTAGAATATGTCTTATAATAATTTTTGCGACTTTATAGAATTGAAATAACATTTTTGAAATAAGAATAGAATAGAGTAGAGGTAGAGGATATTAAAATATATGAGATTTATAGAATAATAAACAGAATTATAGAGATAGTAACTTATAAACAAATCTATTTTTTGTTTAATTGAATCCAACAAGTAAAGTGGGAAAGGATTTCAGCAATACAAATGGATGTAGAGGGAGTGACCGAAAGGATATTACTCTTTATATAATTATAACCATTTTAATAATAAGTGTAGATGTGATTCAAAGGATAAGACGTGGAAATGTTTTCTAATAATTTTCATTTAATTTCGTAGTGAAAATATTGAATTCTATCTTATGATCATATTAAGATTAACAACTAATATTTTTTTTAAATAAACATTAAAATAATCTAAAATTATAAGATCAATGGTTTTGTGAAAAATATAACACTATAAGGAAAAAAACAAAATTGAACACTAAAAATAAATTAATTCTAATAAACTAATGTTTTATGAAAATGAAGATGAATATTTTAAATGATATATTATATATAGATGCTAATGATTTTGGAGTGTTGTGTGTACAAGAGTGTGATTTTATTTCATAGCCCATATATTTTTTTTCATATTTCACTTATACACCATAAAATCAATGATTTCATTAATATAAAAAGTACATAATTTATACATTAACAATTATTTTGATATATATTAATTATTATATATAAAAATAATTCTAATACATTAAACATTGAACAATTCCATTATCTGATCATCTCTCAATACTTTCATATTAGTCCATCAAGAATGGTTGGTATTTATTTATTATGTATATCAACACTCTCTTATGAACTAAAATTCATTTCATACATATTTTTTTCAAATATTTCACCCAAATACATTAACCTTGAGGTTGGGGAATTTTTTCATTTGGAATTTTATATTATGCCCTACATTAGATATTGATTTTTAAATAATATTATATTTTATTATATATAAATATGTATTTGCATTACATTGCCTATTATCTACCTAGGAATTTATTTTTACTTTTCATCCAACTTACCTCCGATTTTTTCAATGAACTATGTTTCTCTTCATATGTTGAGAATGTGTACCCATTAAACATATACATTCCATACAAATTTTCCCATTGATGATGCCATATTCATTGTATTGGGCAATAATTTTTGTGTGTTGATTCCAAACCTCTTCAATTTTTATGCATCCTCATCATCTGATAGTGTGTATAACTAATAAAAATTTTGTACAAAATATAATATAGATAAATTTATCGTTAATACCTATCAAAAAAATTTAAACACATACCATTAAATGGGGGATGTTCTATCCCATAGAGTGATAAAATTAGAAGATGAGGGGGTATAATATATGTGATCTGTGATATTTATAATAGGATTAATCATTATTTTTTATAAAGATAAATGCAATGAGGGAGGGGAAATCCTTTTTAATTATCATAATATAGTTGAAATTTGATATTGATATGGTGGGGTGATATATAAAGGTGGAATATTTTTTATTTTGGATGGTTGCAATGGGTAATTCTGATTGATAAGTGTATAAGAACTACTATCCTATGTTGGTGTGTGTGGAAAAGGATAGGTAAATTCTAATATGGAAAAAAAGTATGTGTTTATTCTTTGGATGACTTCTTAGTGACTCAAGCAACATTAAGGGAAACTGAAAAGGATGAAGTCCAGGTGAATGAAGCATCATGGTTGTAGGCTGATCCATAGAATCAATCATATAAGTACTATCAGCCGAACTCTCTAGATCTATGGTACAATATACTCATATTGACAATGATGTATTATAAAATAACATAGATAAAAAGTATAACAAATGAATAAAGATAAATAATATGATATAACATAATATCCAAACATAAAATGTACTGATAGTTGTGATTATAGGATAAATTCCTAAATAACTAATTCAATATTAATTTCATTTAATTTGTCACCTTTTTACTCTACATAATTAGTAATTATAAACCATAATTATAATATATAATTCCATAACAGATATAAATAAATAAAATATTAAAGAATACAATCATATTACATCAAAAACAAATAAAAAGATTCAAATAATATTTAACAAAAGGATTTAGCAAACTAAAAAAACATTTTCATATTCAATTACCACAATGAAAACTCATTTGAAATATATGACAAATAATTAAAATTTTAATTATATATCATATATGATTTTTATTTTTCCAAAATATTAATATTGAAATATTATCAATTAAATAGTTATATATATATCAATTCAATGTGTGCTATATTATAATTTTGGGTTCATAATATGTTCTAATTTGTGAATCATATATGGTATCAAAAGAAACATTTGAATAAATATCAATATGTCCATACAATAAACCATAATCAAATATGACTTTATAAAAAAACAGAATTGTAATGAAATCAATAATGACTCGAAATTTATTTTTAATAGTTTAGTTATAAAACATGTATGTCTAGATAGTAATGAAAAAATGTACAATTAATTTGTATGAAGCTTACATTACATATCAATCACTATTGAATCAAAAAAATTTATAGGTATTATTTTTCTTACTATTGAATCAAACTAATCCATTTCATTATTATGACACTCCCATATGCATATTAACATAATATAATAACTCTATTAATAAAACCATTTTATAAAATGAAGACACCCTGAAATATTGTGTTTATTTTTTTCATTTTCATGTCTAATGTAGTTGCATAACTATATTTTGTGGTGATTATTATGAAATATTCATGAATTGATTCCTTTTTTTGCACACCTATTTGTAAACTATTTTCATCCATTATCAATTGAATTCCTATAATAACATACAACATATTTTCAACCAAATAAAAAACTATTTTTTTCATCTAATACACTACCCATTTTTAAAAATACAACCCAAGAGACACCAATATCTAATATTAAATAGATACATGCGATTTAGTTATGTAAGAAAATAAATCAATTATATTTGACAATAACCAAGCTGAAAATTATTTTCCTTGAAAATGTTTCATTCTTTTAAAAGATAGATAACCATGTCTCCAATTTATAATTTAAGAATTTTCTTTAGAAATATGAAAGATTAAAAACGTAACATGCTATAAAAAATCAAATAATGAAAATATGTATATAATAATTTTATTAACTTAGGTAATTATCAAGAACATCGTATTTGAATAATTAAATATGATGATCCATTTAAAATAGTTACCTTATTAATTTACACAAAGAGAATGATCATAATAGTCCCCCAATTTGGGGATGTGAAGGAAAAAAATCATCATGGGTTCATATTTTTCATCTTCATTTATCAGTAGTAAATTTTACACTATAATTAAATTACCCATGTTTGTCGAACATAAATATATTAATTATCTGTGGTAAATATAATTTCACAATAGGGCTTTCAGTTTGATATTTTTTTGTCACATTATATTTCAATGTAGACATCATTATTTCTATCAAATACATTCATTGGCTTGAAAATGGACTATAAATTTTCTTTTTGGGAATATTCAATGTTCTATGTAACATTCATGTCAAAAATGTAGGTTCAAAGCATTTCTCTATGACATAATAAATTATTAGTATATCTCCCTACAATTGATAAAAATCATTTCTAGTTAGTTTATTGGCATAAATCACTCAATAGAAATTGAATTACCAATCCAAAGAATCACTAACATTATGAAAAACTATATATATCAACACATTGTAGTAATGGGTTTTATGATATTTTAGTTACTCAAATTTTTTATTTACCATTTTTGAAATGATAAATGAATAAAAAAAATGAACCACTCTAGATTTCTATGAAAAGATGGATTTTGTTTCACTACATTTTACATTAGAAAGTATGGAAAAGGTACATTCCACATAATCATTACAATTATTACAGGTTGAAGTATATATATTATACTCCAAAAGAAAAAATAATCATATAACTAAAAGTATTATTTTTTCCATTGAAATTTAATAGTGTAGGATGTAAAATTTCACAAACAAATATCAATATGAATTAAACCCATGAAATGGAACAATAAATATGATGAATAATATATCCACTCAATAAATAAACATTTCACTCACTAATTAATATATGAATCTAAATTAACAGTCCCTTTTATTCTGAAATGTGATTTAATCCTTCCAAGAACACAATTAAAACAATGAATTTCATTAACAATATCATTCCCTACCATTGTTTTATTTGTTTAATCTATCAATACATAATTATACAACTATCTACAATTTTTCTATATAGATGATCCATCATTTGAAATAACTAATTCACTATAAAACCAAACGTTTTTCAACACTTTAATCACTATGAATATTTAATTTTCATAAAATTAGAGAAGTATAATTTCCTTATTTTATTTAACAGGACATCATTCATTATGTAGTGAATTAGGTTATCTTCTATAATAAATTTTCTTATAATATAATTTAATTATTCGAAAAAAACATATGCTTGAATAAAATGATCTAAATCTACAATCACTTATCTATTAATGATTTCAAGTAAATATCAATATCATTTCTAGGATCACATGGTCCATATTTCTATAAATGCATGATTGTAAGTGAATTCATCAAACATATCAATAATGGAATTCTATAAATGATAATCAAATTATGAAAAGTACTATGTGTAGTATGAATATAGTGAAATGGTTTGAAACCATCAAATGATAATCACAATATAATATTACATGGTTAAAATATAAAAACTAGATTAATAGTATCACATTTCATAAAATCAAACACATCTAGAAGGTGTACTATTTAATCATTTCACTTATTTATTTCGTCATCATATCATCTTATATTTCTTTTTATTAGTTATAATATATTGTTTTCTTAATCCAAAGAGTTAACATAAATTTCCACAACACATTTTCAGATACGTGGGATTGGTTTGTTTCTTCATTAGTATTCCACCATAATATAGAAATGTGTTTTCAATAACACTACTGTATATTTTCTATCCTAGATAGAAAATAATGTTTGGAGAAATAATGGATCTTATCAGATGAAAATCCAAAATTTTCACAAAATTTGATGTTATTTAATAATTTTAAATAATACAAGATTCATCAAGTAGTAAATCCTTATTTATTGTTATGATATATCCAAAAATATTATTTCTAAATACATCTATTCAACTCTATTGATATAGTCTCCTAAAAAACTAAATATTTCTCATTTTATCAGAAGACTAAAATAATGGGGTTTTTACAACATCCATCATATTTCATACACAATCAGTTTCATCATTCTTATCAACTAAAGAAATATATATTATAGTATTAATTTGTTCTTATATAGGTATACAAGAGGATTAACCTTGAGAATAAAATTGAAATTGATCGAAAAAAATTGATCAAACCAGTTATTTTATTTGAATCAATTCCACTCACCACATGATATTTTTATGCATTATGATATCAAAATTTGTACTTTTTTCCACAAAAAATTTTATGAAAATGTGAATAACTTACTAAAGAGATACCCATTATATTCCATTGTTGTAAAGACATATGAAACATATGAATCATCCATATAAATCATTCTGGAATGAAAAGTCTAAAAAATATGGAAACTCATTTCAAAACTCCTTAGAAATCCAACAAAAAATTTATATAAAAATTATATATATTTGATTCAAATAGTTATAAAATAAATAAATAATCTTGAAATTGAACTAATGGGATATATATTGTTTCCTGGTAGAAAAACTATATCATTATTTAGAAAAATATTATTTCAAATATCGTAAATAGAAAATAATATAATATATCATATGTTATAAAATTTCAACTTGTTATAAATTTTCTATTATTACTCTATGGTATTTATTAATTAATTATTTTGGAATATGTTACTATACATCTATATAAATATAGATTTAGTGGAACTATATTAAAAAATATTAATTATTATGTTAATGTATTCAATATATTAAAATATTACTTGAATATTGTATTTAGTTATTATAATCAACCCTATATGTAAACACTCCAGTGATATGTCACATATTATTGAGTTCAATCTATTTTTTTCATTCATTAAATAATAAATATGTTTCTATAAAAAAATAGTTTTGGTTATTGAATTATGGTATCCCTTTTGGGGATATTTTCATTTTCATTGAAATCTTTTCAGGATTTTTATATGTGTGTCTTACATTGCCAAGTTTTTAGTTGTTATTTATCATTTAAATAGTTTTTATGTTTCATGAAAAATAATTCCTCAAAAATATTTGTAAAACCATGATTTTTATCAATAGTCAATGACATTCCATGGAACACAAGTCCAATTAGTGGTAGTACGATATAAAAATTGATCATTATATTACATAAATCATGAAAAAATCATTATGAAAATTTAAGGATTTGGATATTAATTACATTAAATCCACCACCATTTATTTTTATTACTCGACCCTTAAATTATTTAATCAAACCATACTTATTAGTGATTTTATTATCCTTTATTTAATGAATTTAAACATATAATAATAAATTTTTAATGTTCACTCTAATACCAATAGAATTTAAAAATTATAATTATGTGATGTGGTATTATTTGATTTATATATTATATTATAGAAAATATTAATGTTTTAGGGTAAATAGACATTCTCATTTTATTCATGATTATTTATATTTGTAATTAATCTTATAATACAATATTAATTCAAATTTATTAACATAAAATGATATGGTTTACATTTTTAATTCCATTATTTACCCTGATTTAAAAGAATTGATGTTAAATGATAGTGTAGATATTAAAAAAATCATCTTATATAATGGGTAAATTAATTTTAAACAGTGATTCATCAAAATAAAATTATTAAATTTTCAATATAAACTATATTAAATAAATTTAATGTTATATGAAAAGAAAATTATATAGTAGGTGGGAGAGATTACAGAATTCAAAGAATGGTTAATCCACATATATGAATTTTTCTCCAGATTCTTGGAACAAATCATGTCATCTGACACGTTGTTTTATTTATATTTATCAATAATATTCATAAATATAAATAATCTAAAATAAATAATATAAATATAATGACATGATAAATTTACGTAGTTCACTACATCGGGATATATCGAATGAGAATACCCATTACGATATGATGGTGTTATGAAACTAACATTTCATACTGTCAATATAAGTTCCACTAACTAGATGTTATTTTCCAAAAAAAGCCATATAATAATAGATTCAGGAATTAATGATTCACTTTTAATTATCAATGAATTTAAAATTAATCAGTACACCATCCATGTTTAGTGTTTTATATTTCTGTACAACCAAAACGGTCAATTTTGGATAATTAATTATCATTAAAATTACTTTATATAATCAGTAAATGTACTATAGATTTGAAAAAAATCTAATATTTTATAACATTCTTTAGTTTTATTCAATTACATTTATCACCCAACTTTTTAAATCATTAGCCCTATATTCCGAAAAATATACAATTTGAATAAAACACTACATGTGTCGAATAAAACTAATCAAAAACTATTAGGTTCAAAATAATTCAACAACAATAATGAAAATATTTGTACTATTGAAAATTATTCAATCGCTCCAAATATATTTCAATCAATTGAATTATAAGGTAATACATCAAATAGTGGTGTAATATCCTTCAATTGCACATTCAATAAAAACTAGTCTTATTTGAATCAGATATAATTAAAATAATGGGGATTGAAGAATTATATATTACAAACCATTTAAAATTATGGTATAACATGTTATTTACTTGCATATCATGGATTTATACCACTATATAATGTTTTCTCCAAAATTTACATCAAGAAAATAAATTTATAGCTTTTATTATGGATGGTTTTCTAAAAAAAATATTAAAAAAACTTAGGAAAAAAATACAAACATGAATAAAAAATGATCATATAAAATGAAATATAACTTATGATTTATTAGAGAATTTATTAACATAAATATGAATGATAGAATAGACACACATGAATAATGGAATAATACTGACTATGGGGTGTCGGTGGAGTGGGGTTCGTAAAAAGAGATGGGTTTGTCTCTTGCTGGTACCAGTCATTGTTGGTCTAAACTATAGAAATGAATAATGATATACTCAAATAAGTATTACATTTTGTCTGATTCTTTGAATGGAGTATGAACATGTGGTGAATGGTATGTTGGAGGGGAGGACTGCGTGATGAATGCTATGTGAGGGATCACATGAGTGATGGAGGAAATAAATGGAGAATTCAACAAGGGACAAAAAAGAAGAATAGAATAGATAGAGGAGGATCAGGTGAGGGATAAGCGAACAGAGAGAAGTGATTAGGGAAATGGAATTGAAAAAAGGAAATATATTTTATAATTCATTTTTATCATTGATGTAAAAAAAATTCTCCGTTGCATTCAGATGTATTTTTTGAAAAGTTATATGAATAAATTTGAAAAGCATCACATTGAAAAAGAAATATTCAATTGTGGAACCTTGAAAAAAAGTAAATTTTTTCAAAATGAAATTAGGAGAGGAAGGTGAAACATGTGATATTTAAAGTAAAAATCATTTTTTAAATTTTAATACAACGTTATTTAAAACAGCCATAGTAATAAACATTCAAACCATTATGTTTACTAAAAATATAATTTATTATAGAGTGTTATAAAATACTATATTATAAAATGTTATGGTTGGGGAACATAAGAATCAAAAATCAATTTACTAAATGAATTCCTATAATTCAATGATATATGATTTGATTTTTCAATATCCCTTATGAGAAACATAATTCGTGAAGAATGAAAATTTTGAAAAGTTTCTTATGTGGTCTAAAATAATGATTTGATTTATTACCACATAATACAATAAAAAGGTATAATTTACCAAAATTATATGAAATAATTTTAAGGTAATAATCATTCCTCAATAAAAGAAAATGAGTTATAAAAACCTCATACAATTGGGGTAACACTTGAGTCGACTGACATTTGAATAAAGGAACATGATCTGGAATAGTGTATCAAATGAGTTAAAAAAAAATTATATAAAAATAATGGGATAAAAATAAATTTAACCCCATATAAGGGAAACATTATGAATTACATGTTACATGTCACAATGATTCTGAACTGAGAACAAGAAAATCATTGTGTTTGAGTTACATTTTAATTAAAACCTGTGAATGTGAGTTAAAAAAATTGATCATGAAATACCATGGTTATATTATAGTTTGTGATGTGATATCTCATATAGTTAGTATATAACCATGGTTAATAATAATAAATATGTCTCAAATAGGGAAATATTGTATGAAAAACATAACATCAATATTCATTAATGATTCACTTATTCTAAATTTCCTAAAAATAAAATTACATTCAATAAAAACATAATATATAACATTATTCATAACTATAAAAACATATAATCCAATTTTATAATCATCATATATATATATATATTAGTATCTTTTTTAACTATTTTTATCATTAGGTGTATGTAATTCTTATCACATTGAACTTTCTCAAGAAAAGTTGTTTTGGTTTATTTTTTTAAAAAAATTCCATAATTACCAGATCATATAAAGTAATTCATTAGATATTATATGTTTTTTATTTGCCTAAAATCTCATTTCAATATATATTAGGTTAATATCTATGGTATTGAAATTTAAAATATCCATGTTTTAGTGATTCTTGTTGATCAAAGTGCATTTTCTTAATTGATAACCTAAATATTTATATAAAATATCTATAAAAAAGTGATTTATTACACATTTAAATCATGTTATAAAATAATTATATTCCCATATTAATTTTGTTTCTAATTTAATACGGTTATTCTGGTGGGTGGTCAACCTGACCCAAATTTGAACATACCCTAATTATATGAATGATTATGAGGTGGTGTAGATGCAATATTAGTATAAAAAATTATAATAGTGTTATTTAGTGTTTATTTTTTTAAAATATAAATTAAAATGATAAAAAATTAATCTAATTTATATAATTCCATTTCATATAAATAATATGTCATTCTCATATCAGTTCATTCATTTTAGGAAACTGAATTAATGATAATAATTAATTGATAACATCATTAATAGGTTGAAAAAATCATAATTCTATAACCATAATGAAATTATAAAAACCATATTTATGAGTTAAAATCATTAATATGACAGCCTGTGAATAAATGGGATGAAAATAGAACAAAATTCAATTGTTCCCTAAAAACGATAGTTCACATGTATCGATAGTTCATGATTTAATTTTTCAAAGAATATGATATTAGTGAAATATAATTTATTATTCAGAAATTATAAGATTGATAAAAATATTTTAATTATTTATTAAATTTCAGATTCATACCATCTTTTAATGTGGTTAAGGAAGACAAAATAAGTTGCATCCTAGAGGCAGTAGTCCACACAACAGACAAATGATAGATTAATTTTTCATAATAAAAAAGGTAAAGGTGATTAATGATTATTTTCATAGTATAATAACATAAATTATATAAATAATACTACTTTCAAAAAATAATTATCTGAAAATGAAAACTTTAAAAGTAATATAGAATAGAAATAAGTTAAAAATGATTACTCACATTGATAATATTATGGTTTCCTTGAATAATCACTTCGAAATTGAGAGAACATGCTAATATATTGTAATATAAGCTCAAGAGTGTTAATGAGAAATATATTTGATGGAATAACGTTTTGTTTTCATGTTGAAACCGAATTTTTTATGAGTTCCATGATGGGGTAGTGAGAGGTCCCTTTTATAAGTGGTTAAAATGACATTTATGATAATATTTCAACTTATTCTAAAGGGATAAAATGTCAAACTAGAAAAAATTATATAAATAAGAAAATTTTGTTTTCGAGAAGTGATAATATTTATATCATCCCCTTACACTCATGTATTCATATGTTTATAACATGTTTCAACCCCATTAGACATTGAATTGTTAGTTTTACGAGTTTTTTTCTTTTACTGTGGTAGAAATGTTTTTCATAAGGTAACTTAATCAGTATAACCAAAACTAATGTAACAAATATTAGTCAATTTTTAATTATAATTTAAATTTTACAATCCATTTAATTTTATTTTATTTAAAAAACTGTTGAAAAAAAATTTGAATAAATTTTTATAATGTACTAAAAATAACTTTTAAGAACATATTATTTATGTTCTACAATTTTCTATATGAATTTATAAATTAAAAAAAATATTTAAAATTATAGAGACTTATAAATTAAATATTTCTTTCTTATAAAAATGTTTTATGAATTAGGAATACACACTTATTTACGTATATTTTCATAAAAGTTAATTTATTAGTTAAAATAGAATTTTCAATTAAAAGTATTTATTTTTTAAAAAGTAACATAAATTAGACTTAATAAAATTTTAAAATGATTAATCTAAAAATTATATTATTTTAATTATAATAAAATAACATTTTTATATTTTTAATTTTCAATAAATAGTTGATATATACTGAAATATTATTTTTATAGGAGATTAGATTTTTTAATAATATTAACCGTTGTCATTAGTATTTCCTCTCGTTTACATAATAAATAATTAATAAGAAATTATTTATATCAAAATATATTTATTCACCATTAATGACATATTTATTAAAATATAAATTCATATCGCATCCCAAGGAAATATTTTGAAAAGTAAATTCTAGAGAAAAAATGATAGGATTCTTCATCTCCGTTATACCAATTGAATTTTATTTCTCTAAAATGTATCTTTCATAGTTAATATTTTATTTTTTATTAAATATATTATAGTTTTTTTATATATTGTTTTTTTGTATATATAATGCTATTGAACAAATTGAAATAGTTAATTGTAATTACATATTAATATCTCAGGGTGTTACAATCTGCATAGTAAAACAAATTGTTTCCTCAAAATTTTAAATACAAATCATTGAATAAAGTTGGAAAAGGATATTTTCATCATATTAATAAATTCTAGAAGTACATATGAAAGGATATATTCTATACTCTAATATTCTATAACAATTTACAAAACTATTTTCAAACAATATTATACATTCATACAACCATATACACAATTATTTTTAAAAACTTATAATATATTCTCCATAACATACCTCTTAAAAATACATTTGAATATCCAAGACATTAAACCATAGATAAAATAGATATTACTTCAAAAATTTATTCTTGTCTTTATCAAATATTTCTTCAACACAAACCCTAGACCAATAGATCAAAATCTCAAAAAAAGATCTTATTTTCCAATGATATATTTATTTATTATCAATGACATGGATATCAGTACTATATAAATTATATTTCAAAATCCAAGCATAAAATAATGTCTCAACATCATTCATATATCAAACCTATGTGTTATAAATTTTTCAATCATATTTTCTCCAATAGATTTTCATAAATTATAATCTTATCAAAAAACAAATTTTTCATCTTATTAATACCATTTAATATATGGTTACATACCTATAAAGTAAAACTACACAAGAGAAATACATGCATAACCCTTGTAAAAATTTATAATATACCTAAATATCATCACTAAATACCAATTCAAAAATTAAAATATCTATTATATTCATGAATTAATTACCAGTATCGTATCATCCTATCTATATTAGATATGACTAAAAATTCACAATGAACATAACAGTAATAATATACAAACAATATTTATTATTTATCTTTTCTCACTTATTCTGCTATAAAATATAGCGGTTTCTATACACATACGTTTCTTAGCCTCATCTTGGTGTTCCTATTTAAACTGAAAACTAAAAATCTAATCGTCATGATGATATGAAAATTTTGAATATTAAAACATCAATAAAAAATTATATTCCATTATAACACCATTATTAAAATGTGATGATTTTTTATAGTATTTTACTCTCTTTGTAAAATCATTGGTTATCCATGGTTAATTTTCTAATAGGTTCTCTAAAAAAATAGTAAACATCATTCTTAAGTCCTTCATTATGGTTCCTAATGAGAATTTCATTACCAAATGAAAACCCCCACAGAGTATTTAGTCAGGTTTACAATTATATGCCCATTCGATATGAATCATTGAGATGATTGATTAAATTCTTAGGAAAATATTTTTTATGGTTCACCCATGGTGAATCAGTTTCACAATAGCATCAACATTACATTAACCACAAAAAATTTATTTTTATAAAAATATAAAAAATATATTTTTCCTAAACATAAATATGTTATCGAATAAAAAGAGTTATTCATAGGGTCGTCACTAAATTTCACTCCTCCTGATAAACAAATAAAATTATAATTAACTCTTAAACATTAAATCCATTACTATTACAATGGGTTATTTATACCTTTGAAATTGTGATTGAACATAACATATTAATGATTATATTGTCCCCCAACAAGAACATGAATCTCTAAGGTTATCTAAACACTTCCTTCAATTATAACTTGGAAACTCAGGACCCAACATACTATATTTTGATCTATAAACACATAATCACTTTGATACTAGCTTGTAATGTAAGGATATATTTTATATTTAAAAACTAATTCAAAATTAATGATCATGTATCTTAAATACAATGTATATTTTCTGATTTACATATTTATGCAATTTTGAATAAATAGTTACTAACAATGATTATGTTATTTATATAAAATAGATATATTTCCATCATATATAATCCCACATAATTCATAATAAGACTTGAATATCTTATATAAATTATTTCACTCATGATATAGAAATAAAGATGTCACATGATCTACATTTCATAAAATAGGAAAATGGAAATATAATATGGGGTGATCATAAATGATGATTAAGGGAAAACATAAAACTAATGAAATCATTGCTTAAAAATAGAATAAATAAAGTGGTAATAATAAGTAATTAACATGAATCAATAATCACATGAATGATTGAGTTTGTTATTTCCATTACATTAAATGGGTATATGGATATCAAAAATTCTGATATTAAAGTAATTGAATTTGTAATATCAGATAAAAAATAAATTCCCTAAAGGACATGTTCCTTTTCTTTGTACTACTATAGAAATAGGTATATGCCAAACACCAACATGTTTTGTCTCATTAGACATGTTGATGCGTCAAGGAACTATATTCTTCTTGGCCCCACCTATCACCCGATTAAAACATATTCATTGACAATAATACTAAAAATATTGTTCAAGCCATTCAATAAAAAAATTTACTATATCAAAACATGGAAATACTTATAAAGAAGGAAATTGAATTTTAATACATAATAAACATATATAAGTAATTAATAATGATAAAAACATACAAAGTATTCTCCTAATGTTATTTAAATATAAAGGTGATCAAATCCAATTAAGAGAAAGAAATTATATGGTCAATAAAAATTCCTTTCCAATTATAAATTTTACTAGAATAGTAACATATAAAATTCAAATACTTTTACCCATGTAAATAAATATTCATTTATTTATGGGGGAAATCCTATAATCTAAATTTAAAAAATGAAATTATCACACATTAAAGAATGAGTATATAACTATGTTAATTATAGAATAACATGATCAAAAAAAATTTACCGAAATAAGGTATCAGGTTTAAAAAACATATCCTTAGTTAAAAAAAGAAATATAACTTTATTTTGGTATAAATGATAGTCATCCTCACAAAAATAATGCATGGAATAGAATAATAAAATAAGTGATCAATGACAGAATTGTTTCATACCACATATAAAATATACAAAGTTACTATATATATTATTTGATAATTCATGAATCATAAACCCCATTATAGTAAATCCTTTTGAAAATGATATCGTAAATGTAATTGGAAACTGAAAATCATTCATTAATTTTTTTTCATTGGTGTAAATTAATAAATTACATGTCACGTTTAATGGTAATTATTAAGAGGTGATGTTAAATAATTTGAAGACAAATTTAATTCTAAAATAATCTAATATAATAGAACCTTGAAAATATATTAATATTATCATTGAGATACGATGATAGGAATATAGAACCTGTGAATATGAAAAGGATAATCCTTTTTATTATTTTTAAAATACAATTATTTATATATCGCATTGTATAAAGTGTAAATAAACATTCAACGACATTATATTTTTATTTTATAAAATTTTATTATAAAATACCATATAATAAAATTTTAGTTCATGGAACCCAATCATGTGAAATAAATGTTCATGATGAATCACACAAAGAAATGAGATTTGAGTTATCAGTATCACTTATATGTAACACACTTCAAGAAGCATGAATATATTAAAAATAAGATTATAAGGTAAGTATGAATAAAATGTAGTATAACAAATTATACAATCTAGTTATAGAATGTACCCAAAACATATGAAATATATTCAAGGTAATGATAATAACACAGTGAATAAAAATTGAGTTAAAAGAATCTCTAATGATTTGGGCAACACTTGTTTAAAAAAATATTTATAGAAAATAAAAAGATTTGGTATTTTTAACCCATTAAACACTAGGATATTAATTATCAAAAATTAATGGTAATTAAAATCAATATAACACCAAAAAACATGGTTCTTAATATGTACCATATCTCAAAAGAATCATAATTGATACTATGGAAACCCTTGAATGTTGAGAAACATTTTTATAAATCGCTGTGAAATATAGGGTATATAAATGAAAATGAAAACTATGACTAAAATATAATTTATAATTTTATTTCTCATATATTTATTAAATAATCCTCATAAATTTAATTAGCTTTATAATACCAAAAAATGACTCAAATAGAGGATTTTTAGAAAAAAAATCTTTCCTTGGTCCAGATTCATTCTCCACTTGCACTAAATTCACTGAATAATTTTTTTTTAAATTAAATACATAAAAAACTTTATTCCTAAATATAAAAATTATGACCTTAATTTATAATATATATATATATATATATATATATATATTTGTGTGTCTTTAATGGTGTTTGTTAGTGTTTTACCTCTTTTCTACACTAGGTGGATGTAATGTTTATTTCCTGGAAGTAGTTAAAATAATTTGCAGTTGTTATCAATTTGTTTTCAAAATTACTCCATTATTATATAATTTAAGATATTCTTTTTAAAATTAGTTAATTTTATTAATTCATAATCTTATTTTGTTACATCTTTTGTTATATTCAATGAGGTTGAGAATAGCGACAAGTATGTTTCCATGGTTCTTGTTGATCGATGGTTGTTTTCATTAGTTTTATGAAATAATTAGTGATATAAAATATAAACAATAATAATAATAATAAAATACACATTAATAATATAGTTTTCACATGATTATTTATCCAATGGATAGTCATGATATAAATTCAGATTATTCATCATGTTAGTGATTCAACAAACACAAATATTATCATAAATTGATTTAATGAATGATTATGTGGTGGTTTAGGTTTAATATTATTTTAAATGATGCATAATGATATTATTTAGTCTCTATGAGTGTTAAAAAACATAATTGAAAATTTGGATAAATAAAAGATAATTTATGAAAAGCCAATTCATAGAAAAAAGAGAAAAAAATTAACTAGTTCACTTATTTTAAACGATTTAAATAATGACATTTTTTTTATCTTATAGTTAATAGTTTATCCATGGTCATCATAATTAAATGAAAACATAATTTTTATCTATTAAAAATATTATTAGTTATGGAAATAAATTTAGGTGGTGAAACAAATAATTAACATCAATAATTCTATGGAGGGGAAAGTCCACACATAAGCATGGTTGACGATTTTATTTTCCATAGAATAATAGAATGAAGTACTATGGATTATTGTTTCATAATATATATATATATATATATATTAATTTTTTTTACTAAATTCTAGTTTTATACCTACCATTTCTTTTTATTATCATGCTTATCATGTCTATTAAGTGGGTTCCAGCTAAGTGTTCTAGTGTGTAAGTATGAAGTGCTTTCACTGTGTTACATTGACTTTTGTATTGTCTTGAAGTTTTTCCATTAAGAAAACATTTTATGTATGGAAAATTATTTTCAATGTAGTTTTCAAATGCTGTGTTTATTTATTTTCAAAAACACCTTACCGAGTATTTCAATTCTCACCCTAAGTTTTTGTTAATTTTTTTAACAGTTTGATAGAGCCTTTCCAAGTCTTGGATTTGTGTTCTTAGCTCAGAAATAAAGAAGCAAAGCTGTTGTCCCTGATTCTCCAGGATCTAAACCAGAATGTTCCTCCTGTTGTGATATGATGTGCAACTAATATGTTTCATTTGTATGAAATAAATTACACACCATAATTGAAGCACCGACACCGGGATACCGGGCTCGGGGCAGCATATTTGGTATCAGAGGAATGGTTTAGGAAAACCTAGAAAATTAGGAAAACACAAAAACATTAATGTTTTACTATGTGGGGTTTGTTCTTAAACTTCTCAGATGGCAAGACAGCAAACCACGCCTAGACTCTTGACTCTCCCTACAGAGATCATGGAGACTATTGTACCAAAATCCTACTCAACAGGTTACCAACCTTTTGTTAACTTACGACTCACGTGCAAAACCCTCTATGAAATATCGAAAACCTCGAATGTCCTTCGAATATTACGAGGGTTGGAAGTTGTGTATAACAAAATGGCTTGCGCGCTGTTCGAGAATTATAAAAAGAATGGGAAGTACTATGAGGGACTCTTCCTAAGTTTCACCATGAATAAAAAATGGTTGGCCTTCACGGACTTCGGAGAAGCTGCAAAGGAGTTGGAATTCTACGCAGGCTTTAGGTACCAAATCTTGTGTTTTAGTATGCTTGGGGAGCTCTTCGATTTTGGGTCTTTCATCAAACCCTTCAGATATGAAGTGGTTCGAGAGATCTTTAGGAACCAAATCCAATCGGATATCGCGAAGCTTGATGTCACTCGTGCCCATCTCTAGAAAAACACCTGTATCAAACTGGATCTTGGTTTCAACCATGATCCACTTTACCAAAAATGTATTTGGGAAGAGGAGACCCACAAGCTTTGTTCTTCCCTGGGGAAAGAGTTGAATAACAACTTCTTCTATGGTTGGTGGAGGTAGAGGGACATCACCAAGGGTGTTAGAGAAGCTGTGTGAGTATGTCAGTGTATATACACCGATCGAATTGCAAGGACATAATTCTTTTAAGAGGGGGATAATGTGAAGCCCTAGGTTTTATAAACTGGTCCAAGTGAACAATGTTATGCTTTATATGATGTCTCTTGTTTTATGTTATTTTATTTTGTGCTTTGTGTGATGATAAAAAATTTGAAACAAAATAAAACATGAGGAATACGGTAAACTGGTATATATTTAAAAGTTACATTGCAACAAGGCCCATCTAATTCAAAGTACCGTGAATAAGACCTAACACGAACATAGCAAGACTATTGAGAATCTCAACACGGGTAATTGGATAGTCTTCGTTTTCAGGGTCCATCAATGTGAAAAATATAATAGCCAGAACCACCACGCACGCACTCACCACCAGTGGTACGAGGAGAGCCATCCTCAAAGGTTCCGGTGTTTTGAAAATGTAAAACACCCTACCCCTTGTTTTTATAATGGACCTCTAAGGGAATATGACCGTTATTTGACCATTGGGTTTTAATGGATAAAGTGCATCTTTTTATAAAAATTTGGTCTTTATAACGATTTTATAATATTATGGTATTTCAATATTTTAATAAGTACAAAATATTAGAATTATATCTTTGAGTATTAAAATAAAATATTATTCTTGAAAATGAATCTATTTTGTTTTTTTAATAGTCATGATGATATTTATATGGTGGAAAAACATAGTATTTTAAAATTCCTCAAAGGGGTATCTGTAATAATTGAATAAAATTTATCTTATTGGATTTTTAAAACTATGTATTTTGAAATAGGGAAAAATTACCTTTTTGAATCAAATGTTAAGGTATTTTACATAGTCTAAAAAGGGATTTTTAGATTTGGAATCTCTAAGTTAGAAATGTATGTTAAATTTTGTAAATTCAATTTTAATATTATATACTTTTTTTCTTTAAAAGTAGACTATTTTTATTTATTTTATTTATTTTTTTAACGTACTGTTCCTTCTCAGTGGTTGATGTTTTTTTAACGCTCAATAAATCGCTTTTGAACCGCGACCATCTGATCTCGCCAAGGATAGATCCCGAAAATTGGTGTTTTTTTAAAACACTCATTTCACCGCGTCCGTCTGATGTCTCCAAGACGGAATCCCATCCGTTGTTTTTTTTCATCCTTCGTGGACCCATCGTCTTCTACCTCGCGTCGGGGTCCCGCTAACCAGCACCTGGATTTCCCGAGACGCCACCCTCTCCACTATTTATGTTGATCTCGCGCACCCACCTCCCTAGGATGTCTTAGGCTCGGCCTAACCCCCTCGAATCGTTTTCCTTGAAGAACGATGAAGCCTCGATGTAAGAGAGGAACTCGGAAGCCAGCCCACGCCGCTGCGACACCTACCTCTCTGTCGCCTCGCCACCACACGAACCACCTTTGGTTCCACACCACACCCCCCGTGCACGACCACACTAGTGCCGGAGCCACACTAATAGTCACCCCGCTGCTACCTTGCAGCGTCTCCAAGTGGTCGTGACCTCACCGGACCATCTCCGGCCACCCAGGTTCCTCCCTGTTCTCCAGCCACCCATCGAGCATCCCTCCACGGTGAGCTCCTTCCTTAAGCTGTAAGGGTTCCATGTTTATGTGTTTTTTTAAACCTACCCATGATCCTCATAACACATATATACACAAGAAATGTATATATACATATATATATACGGATTATTTTTACAGGTATATACTTCTCATGCTTTCCACTCTAAGAAAACAAATGGCTTCTAGGGGGTTTCCTTCGTGTCTACAAACATAGGGGATTCCCCACCTCCTTATAATTTCAAAAACCAATACACACACTTCTTATACATGGGTATACAATATGTATATATATAAACTTATATATATTCAGTATATGCATCATGACTCTCCTCTTTTGAAGACTTGGTCTGTGCCGTAGAAAATAGTATCACTTATTCTTTCTATTCCTAAAAAGATTTAAGTGTTTTCTGTCCATTGAGTTTTGCTTATATAACACTTTTGATAGTATATGTACATATATATATATATATATACTTGTATATATGTTTAGGTATACCCCCATTACCTCTTCCGGTTTAAGGGTTTCCAAGGAGATTGTTTATTACTATAATTTAATTAGGTATTTATATGAGGGTGGTTATAATGTTTTTTTGAAATCAAAACCATTACATACCATATATATGTATTTTCATGTGTTTAGGCATAGATATATATATATAGGTAACTATACAAAATCTATTCCTAATATTTTCCATATAATTCAGTATTTTATATTAGGAACTATACTTTTGGAAATGGTCTTTTTTTTAAAAAATAAATTCCTAACAGGTATGATCTTTATGTATGCCTTATATATATAACTATATATTTATATAAGGTTCTGTATTGGAATGGTAATCGGTTTTGATTTGTAAGAGAGTAATACTTATCTTTGAAGAATATTTTTGATGCGAACTTAGACTTTGGTTTAAGTACAATTATGTTATAGTTAAAAACAAAGTTTTTATATGTTTATGTATTTTTAGTTTCATGAACATTGAAACCCCCATAAGGTCTTTTATTTTTAAAACTGAATAAGTGATAGGTTGTTAGAGGTTTTCTGATTTTTGTTAAACCGTGTTTTATTTATGAGAAAACCTATTTATATACTTTGGTTATATATCCCTATGTATGTACATGTATCTTTTATGATTAATATATGAAACCCTAGTTTCATGAAATGGTTATTAATATTTTTATGCATGTAGGATTTTAGTCCTTGCCTATGCTGTTTTATATTTCTGTGTCTAAGGGTACACCAATGAACTTTTCTAATGTTTCCCTTGAAACGATTTTTGCTTTTTTAAAAGGATATTCTTATGCCAGTTTTAAACTTGTATTAAAAGGATAGGGAATTAAGGGTTATGTTAATAAGTAGAAATCCTCTATTATTTTTATAACAAACTCGCTGCTGTGATTATTGGTGATAAGAGTTTGACTGAAAATTCTATGACCAGTGAAGAACAATAATTAATGACAAGTATTTTATTTAAAGGGTTTTACTTCCAAGTATTGGAATTTTAATGGTTGAAAGTATTTATTATTTTTTATACCCAGCATGTCGTAGTGATTATTAGTGGTTGAAAATTTGTTGCATGTAAAGTGACCTGTGAAGAACAATAGTTAATACCAAGTAGTTCATTTCCATGTACTGGAATTTTAGAGACTCATCATTTAATACCCGTTGGGGGAATATCTCATACATTCATCATTTTAGGAACTTGCATGCTTACTGAACCATGTCTGCTTTTATTCCAATTTTTTTTAATATTATCTGTCATATCATATATTTGTGAACCAATTGTTACCTTATTCATATTATGCATGCATATGACTCAACATGATAAGGAACTAGGAACAAAATTACCCAAAGTTGTATGGGACAACTTGGGTGATGAGAAATGAATATGGTATTACCCAAAGTGGTATGGGACACCTTGGTTAATATGAAATGAAAATTAAATATTCAAAGAGGTATGGGACACCTTGAATATATGACCTTATCAACATGTGAGAAAAGTATGGGACTACCCAGAATGGGGTCCGGTAAAAAGAAAACCCTCCAGGATGGGGACTGGTTAAAGTAAGCCCTCCGGGTTTGAGACCGGTAAAAGTAAGCTCATTGATGCATTGATAGTTCTCAGGATAGTCTGATTGGGTTATTACCCCTAGGTCATGGCACAAGGCCTTGACATAGAGACAATGAGTCCTTCACCATACATTTTGTAGCTTATGACCATCCAAGTGATTACTACGACTAGAGGAATATCCTTGGTTATAGAACCTTTACCTATGAGAATCAGTTTTTTTAAAAAAACACACAATACATATGATGTGTAAATGTTGATGCATGACCAGTTTTCTTTTCCAGAATTTTATTAAAAATTTTGCATTACATTTATCATGTCACGATGTGTTTTTATAAATAATTCTCTTGTGCTCTACTCTAATGATGTTTACCTCATGTTTTTCATGCATAACTTTCTTGTTTATGGACACTTTAATTGGTATAACCCATGTCTTTTTAATATCATTTTAATCTTGTCTATTAAGTGGCTTCCAACTAGGTGTTCTAATGTGTAAGTATTAAGTGCTTCAACTATGTTACATCGAATTTTGTTTTGTCTTGAAGATTTTCCTTTAAGAAAAAATTTTATGTAAGGAAATTTATTTTCAAAGTAGTTTTCAAAGGATATGTTTATGTAATTTAAAAACCCCTTACTGAGTATTTCAATGCTCACCCTACATTTTTGTTAAATTTTTTTACAGTTTGATAGAGCCTTTCATGTCTTGGATTTTTTTCTTAGATCAAAAATAATGAAGTAATGTTGTTGTCCCTGATTCTCCAGGAACTAAACCAGAAAGTTCCTCCTACTGTGTTATGATGTGAAACTAATTTTCTTCACTTGAATGAAATAAATTACACACCATAACCGAAGCACCGATACTGGGCTACCGGGGTCGGGGCATCATACTTACCTTGGTGTAGAATATATCTGATGTATAGGTAATTACATAAATTTATATTTAAAACTATTTCCATTTTTTCATTGAATTCTATATATCAAAACGATAAATTAATTCCAAAAAAGAATTCATAAAATCTTAGGGTGTTACATTCTCCCCCCCTGAAATGAATTTCTCCCTAAAAATTACTCTCTGATAATAAAGGTGTAGTACATAGATGTTAAATTCATAGAAACCCACATAATAAAAATGAATATTAAAACTTAAATTAAAATGGAATGTTGAAATAATGTTGGTTACGCAATTTAACTCATAACTATGTTTCCACATTGATGAACATATGGGGAAACCGAAAATATGGACTTGGGGAAAAGCATTAAATATATGTATGGATTGATTTAGGTAGTCAATCACAATCAAGTGAATAATTAATAAAACTTTGAGGGCCCATTAGTTATAAATATTTGATGAATTAAAAGTTCATCGATTTAAAAAAAATCATGATATTAGGAAAACATATTTTTTGATTATTTTCAAAATGCAGAGAAATTAGTTTATTGAACTAGAATATAAGGACATATACATAAAAGATATTTTTCCAAATACACAATTTCATCTGCTCTCATTACATTGATTAATTTATAATTTATCCCTTAATCAATTTATATCTTAATGAAATGGATATCAAAATATAACTTTGATTCAAGTTGCACTAAAATACACTTTTAAAGATTGTTAAGGCCCATAAAATAGTGAAATTCCTAAAAATTATCTAAAGAAAACATGGTTAATACAATAATATATAGAAATAAATATTAATATAAATAATTCTTCATTAATATTTATTCTTCAATTACTTATCTAATGAAAATAATTACACAATAACCAACACATCACCTAGTACATAGTTTATTATGAAACCCTTTTCGTCCATCAGTCATGAGTTTAAGACCCACAGACATACCCGACATGATGGAAGCTCACATGACAAACAAGTTTTCCTTTTTAAAACCACCATGATATAATTACTAAAATAAATATTATGGTAATCCTTAAAATAAGATTAATCACTAGATATAATTTTAACTAACGATTAAAATTGAACATAAATACTTAAATACTTCATCCGATGTTTTATATAAACATTCCATATAATGGTATCCTTATAAACCCTCTGAATGATGAAGATATAAATCTTTATACATAAATTAACTACATCGTCATAACATTGATTCTCCGTATATCACAAAGTAAAACTTGGTTTTCACAATCCAAACATGTGAATAACCTCATTATATATCCCCTTGAAACACAGTAATAACATGAATTAAAATAAATTATTTTTGATGAAATTCATGATATCCTATTCCAATGATCCATATATACATTATTTGAATACAATAAATTATAAAAATCAACCATGATAAAAAAGACAACTTTATCAATAACCAATTATTGGTTAATCCATAATATCCATTTTACATATCCATTCCAATCAAATATTTATTCAATCATGATTTTCTCACTATCTAGTGTAAAATTGGGATTACAATTCCCCTAATCAAAATGTCACCATTCGATGAAATCGCTTTTCAATGTATTAATCATCTTTAAACATGTCCCATTCAATCCTAAATTAAATATTCTATAAAAAACATATATATTTCATGATTCATATAACAAAATCATTGAATTATAAAACATAAATACTACATTCATCCAACCTACTTTTTAAACAATTACTGATGATTCATCAACATATTTATTTATAACTCATTCTAATAATGTTAAATATGAATCATGTTTTATTTTCCTCAACCAAAATATAATCAAGCTTTTTATTTTTAACCATGTTCTTTATAGTTCATGCTTTCTAATAAAATCATGAAAAATATTCTGAGAAATGCTTATCATAATGGGATACCATATAATCATGAAACATTAGTTATATATTTCCAAAATCATGGATCTTACTTCTTTAATCTATGACACATTAGTTTTATAATAGGTTATTTCTATTCATCTTCTATATAAATCCTTAATTATGTTTTGTAAGGATTTTTTAATTCTAATTTTATATCCATTTAGAGTTTCAAACCATGTGTGCAGAAAGGCTTGCTCTTGTGTATCAGGTAACGCAAAGTTTGTCTTAAGGAACCTTGTAATAGTTGCTACCCCTTGGTACATTTGTGTTTGATCCACAACCATTTTTTGTATCTGGACAGGAATGTAATGCTAGGAAGTCACTGACTCTATGATTTACCAAAATTTGAAGACATTTTTTAAACATTTACTCACTGTTATACTAATACTTAGAGAAATCCATAGGAATATCTTTATAAATAATCCATGATATTTCACTAATGTTTTATAATACTATTTTCCATAGGTTGACTAAAACATATCTCTGATACCAAGTATAAAAACTGATTATTAACATATATAGACATTACATAATTTTTGTAGAATACATAAGAAAATGAAAATACATACACCTAATGAATGTGTTAGATTATTTACATTAGAAAAATGGGACAAAAATATACGTAAATCAGTTAATCATATTCTATGTTTGCCAAAAAGATATCACACATTTATAAATTATACATAATAACCATTCTTCATAACTTCTATAAAGGGTAAATAAGAATGTGGGGATCTCGAATGCACAGTAAATATAAATAAATGAAATAAATACGCAAAACCATATCATATACAGTTGATAAAATGATCATATCAACAAAATATCATACACTACATATCAAAGATCATTAACATGAATCAGGGTATAAATATTAGCATCTTATAATATATAAATCATATGATAATCAAGGATAGAAGCGATTAAATCATAACATATTAATAAAACATCGAATTGTTTCATACTCATCGTCATGTAACATCTTGACCATGTATAAGGAGAAAAATGTTCACACATTAAGTTAAGGATATGATATATGTCCCTTTTGTACATTTATGGTCATAGAACTAAGTTTATGATTAATATTGTGAACAAGATTTTTTGTTGACACATAACATTGGGAACATGTAATCAATAGAATTTTGAAAAAGTAATTAGGTTCACTCATTAAATTGTTAACACATAATAAGTTTCCCTCATAACATAGTGAACATGAAATTAGGTTCAATCATAAACTTATGGGCATCCAATTAGGTATAAGAATTACATTGTAAACGTGTAAACATGTCAACACATAACATTTATAATTATTATTCATCCATTATTACCCAATACATTAGAGGCAGATATAGGTCTCACCCATTACATAATGAAATAATACATGAATGTTCCACATAACATTCATCACATCATGACTAATGTAATGATTTTGGATTTATAAATATCAAATCACAATACAGGAAATGAAATGGGTATCACTAACATTCCATAACATCAAATCCAATGTTAAAGGGATTGGTTTTATGATCACTTCATCAAGGAATAACCCATGAGAATAAGTGTTCATAAAATGAATATACCCCATATAGGAGGAATGGGTTTCATAAGATTTATTCCATAAAAACAAAATTTATTCAATAAGGAATATGAATGTAACCTTTGGGTCATTTTTTAGTTGAACTTGAGTAAAATAGAAGAATCTCATCATAGATGGAAATTATCCTTGAATGATATTTTGTAATAATTTCATGTGTAAAATATCTTTTCTCCTTAGAAAATTATTTTTAAAACATAAAAACCATTTGAAAACAATTTTTTTTTAATTTACTTTGAAAAATTAGAAATATGGCATGAAATAATTTTTAAAACCTCTTCCATGAAAGCATATATAGAGACATCAAAATATTATTGAAAATAAATTCATTTAAAAACACATAAAAATAAATGATATTTCAGAATATTTTGAGAAAAAATATTTTAAATAAACTTGTTAACATAAATTGGAATCTTTAGGGAAATCACAATCATGATGTATTTCCGTACAGGCAGAATGTTACTTTAAAGGCATAAATTCTAAGAAAAGTGTATTGATCATTAAATGAAAATAATATCACCTGTAAAATAATTTTTAAAAAACTAAACATGATAAACATTTCCTTTAACATCATAGGTTAATATTATATAATTTTTTGAATCATTTTTAAAAGTCACTTTTTAAAACGAATGGAAATTTCTAAACGAAAGGGGGCGCAAATTCGACGTTTCATAAAAGTATTCTTAGTTATTTTTATCTATAAAAGATTAAAATGGTACTAGTACATGAATATATCCTATAAATCCTGAGGATAAGATATGTAATTATTATTCTTGATATATGGATTATAACATTTCATCAACAAGAGAATAATCGTAAACAATTCTGATAAATGATGAAATTGTTTCAATAAACTCATACCACTTGGTAACGTTTATTTCTACACCCCATGAAAAAATTGACATTAAATGAATCATAAAATATCATAAAAATAATTATTTTCATGATATAACATGTCAAAAGGTGATAATATACACATCATAAGTTATTATTTGTTCATATCTGCCATGTCACTCAATGAATGAAAATGGAGACAATTTTACTTCACCGATTAAGTGAAATTTGAATCATAAACCGCCGAAAAGGGAGATAATAAAAAGGATATATAAATGGATATAATTTTAATCATAATAATATCTAGATACATTCATGTTTAGTAATCATAACCCATGTATTAAGTATGATGTGAAAATGTCTTGCGTCTCATCCAAAACAAATATTATACAAGAAAATCCTTATTACTTTAGTAACATTATAATCATGATCTCCATCAATGAAAAATGTTAATTAAAGAATTTAATATCTTTAAATAAAATATATTATTGATATAAAATTTTATTATGGATTTATATACACCACACAAAATAAGCGGGTGGTGAATAGGTCACTACCTCATGGAAATAAAATGTGAGATGAAATTCCCTTACCTTATGTCTTAACTGTCATCATACTCATAGAATACTCCAATATAATAAATATAATTTTATTATAAATCTTCTAAATAACAATTTTCTTATAACTAAATATCATATATTATTTTATTATGTCTTTAAATTTCCCTTAATTAACAATTCAATGTTATGTTTTCACTTCAGGTAATATCCATTTCATTTTTTGTTCATGTTTTATCTTATTATTAGTCATTGTCATACATAGATCATGTTTTAATAACTACGGGAATGTAATAAATTATATAAAAATCATATATATTCATTTTATATATACTTATAATAATCTATAACATTTAGATAGATTAAATGGAATACACCATTCATGGAGATAGTAGGTTGTACGTATGGATGAATTATGTTTCTATTTTGTTGTTTTATTGGAAGAAAGTAGTTAAATGAAATATATGTATATATGTATATAATATAATTATAATATAATTATATTGTTTTTTATATAATTTATTTTCAAAAAAAGGTAAATACCCTAGATTTATGAAAATCAAAATTATAACACTTTTAAGGAATACATAATATAATATACAAACAGATGCCAAATGATTGTATTAGTTTAGTGTGTTTGGAAAATGGGAACTCATTCTGATAATTTGGTTAAATATTATAAACATCGTTGATAAAGATCCCCCCTTTATTTTTCTTATCTAAAATCATTCTTTGTATCCATGGGAAAAGAAAACATATGAAAAGTGTGAGGTCAAATGCTCAGTAATGGTGAACATGTAAAATATTAATCAAAATAAGAACATAAGAATGTAAAAACATGAAAATATCTTTTTAGTATAATAAAATGTATAGAATATATCAAAATCATCAGTCATGAAATAAATTAATAGAGTTCATAATACATAAATAAAGAAGGAACACAATCCATGAGAAAATAACTTTGGAATAAAACATGCAATTGTGGAAAATACATAAGCAAATAAAATAATTTCAATATTATCCAAGGATCATTATCAATACCATCATAGGGGTAAACTAAATTACTAAACTTAGTTCACACTTCATTCCAGGCTTATATTATTGGAATGGATTTTATTGTCATTCCATCCCTGTATTAGTGAACATGATTTACTTGTCATTCAAGCTTTATGTTACTGAACCAGATTTACATTCCATTCCATTAATGTCCCTCTCTTGGGATATAAATCATTACCTTATGAATTATAATTAGATATATGTCCCAAATATCACATAATTAAAACCTTACTTATATGTTCCATAAGAACATAAATCATTGAACATATATAACCCAAGGAATAAACTGTGCTTCTTAAACATCATTTCATCAGCATAAAATTTGGAAAAAACAACTATATTTAATAAATATAATAAACATAATTAAACCATAGGAATAATATGAATAGTATATTTGAAGCATATCATTGTTGAATAATTTTATTTTAGATGGAAAATAATTTTTTTAAAATCCCTTTAAATCAATTCTTTGGAAAAATATCCTTCCTTCGTCAAAAATGTTTTCTTTTCTAAAAAAGAAATGTATTTTTCAAATAAAATCATTTCCTTGAAAATAAACATGAAATAATTCATATTAAGTGTTTTGTAAGCATGAATTTATTAAAATGAAAAAAACTATCATTCCAAATACATTAAAATTAAAAATTCATCTCGTACATTTATCAGAAAGTTAAAAAGTTCCTCATATTGAAAAAATATACCTTTCATAGCATTGTGTAAAAATTCCCTAATGGGTTAAATTAATAATAAACAATATTATAAAAATATAATGAATATTTTTGTAATATATATGTATAAAACATGGAGATTGTTTGTAAATATACCTTACTAAATACAAACATATAAAAAAATCTTGGATAGAAAATATATTGCCAAAATTATCCCTTATTAATTTATAATCAGTCAAATCATATGTATTAAAAAATAAATTAATTTATAAGAATATGTAAATATCGTAACCTTAATAATAATAATCATAAAAAAATTCAAGGGATTCTTAAACACAATAGAAAAAGTAATATGTGGTGTGTAAGGCATATATCCCACAAAAATTAAAATGAGTCAAAACAATATATATACCATAGGTATGGGTTTTGTTGGTCAGGTCCAAACCTCAGGTATAAGGGTTTAAATAATGTTATTAAGTTATTCTAGAATAGTATTCACTTTTCATAATATCATAATTTATCAAATTATTACCCATTTTTTTATAACATTATTACTCATTGATCGGGTATTAACTACAATATTTTCTTACGAATGTTTTATCTTATATGTTCATGTTATTCTTATTTTATTATGGTTATATAATATTTATAATGATATTTATATAATTTATATATTATTTTTTCCTTAAATTACATTATATAATCATGATTTAATGGATATTAGGTAGAATTAATCACATCGCTTTGTCGAGATAGTAAGTCATATATACGCACGAGAGATGATAACATTCACATAATTTTGAAATGGTAGGGAAGTGGATGGTATAATTTTTTTTCTATAATCCAAATAATATTATAATAATATTTTATATTTATTATTTTCATCATTATATCGATCCATGTAAAGAGGTAGTGAAAAATAGATTACACCACGACGTGGAGATGGTAAGCCATACGTACCCACACGTGACGATTTAATTTCTTAATATGATGGATAGAAGGTGGAATATGGTTGATAGATAAACATAATAACATCTTAAAATATATGTAACCCTGTATTTATTACTTCTTAGTGGAAAAAACTCATGAATATGATGTATATGAAGATAGAGGTTTGAAAGAATCAGTAGAGGAGATTACCTCTTCTTCGATGTGGTCAATCTAGATCTCCTTTTAGAGGTAATAGAGTTGGTATTGTGAGAAGATGGGAACATGTAAAATGTGAATATGAAAGATTATAAGGTATATTGGTAGGTTATGGCCGGTATTGAATGATCAATGTGAAGTAATGAACTGAGATAAAAGGTTCTCTATTATAATTGAGGTGAAAGAATCTTTTGAAATCTCCAAAAATATTAATTTATAAAAAATTCAAACCTCATCCCCAAACATCAAAAAAGTAACAATGTATAATATTAGATGATATAAAGTTTTAATATCATCAAAATAAAATTTAGACATGTTTTTAATTCATTTTCGTCTTTATAATTTTGTTTTACCGTTAATTATTCACCTTTTTAACTAAGGTAACAAAATGTTCAATATTAAAATAGTTAATTTTTTTCTTATTTAATTTAAATTAGTTCATAAATTAAAATATATAAAATTTTAGAAAAGTACATAATTATTTAATATTTTTTAATAAAAAATTTTTGTTTTTGAATAATTTAATGAATCATTATTTCGATAAAATATGACTACTGTTAATTTTGATTGTATTTATTTAATTGTTTTTTAAATATATCAATATAAAATTTTAACCTATGAAAAACTATATTATTACAACTATATGGGTTAAATTTAATATATAATTTTTATGGATATATTAAATATCCAAAAAAAAATATTTTAGTATTTTTAATAAAATTATTATGAAATTTTCATTAATAAAATAATTAATAAATATGTTTTTGTGTAATTTTTTAATATACTTATTTTTTATTTAAATATTAAAAATAAAATACAATGATGATGATAAATGTAATATATTATATAATAATACTTTTAGTTGAATATATATCAGGAAAATATATCATTATTAATGTTATATTTATTAAAACATGAATGTGAAAAGTTTGTCATCACTTAAAATAAAATTATATAATTCTCACAATCTCTTCTATAATGCTCTAAATTTTCCATACCTATAACCTAGGATGATTATTGTTGATATATACTCATCGAATAATATATTTCTTGTTTTTTGGTGTATTTTAAGGGTTATTAAAATATTAATAAAAATTAGTTTATTGATTTCTCATCAATTAAATAATTTTTTCATCATCCGTATATAAACATATAAGGTAGATATTTATTTCATAAAATTCAAAATAAAATCCCATGATAAATAAATATATTCTATATTTAAAATGAGTATTTATAATAACATATATATTCTGTATAACCTTGTATCAAAATTGATTGAGTTATTAAAATTTAAAAAGCATATTTAACTTTTCATTAAATAAAATATATTAAATGTCCTAATATTTTCCAAGTTGTTTCCAAAGGGTATAATTTAGACAAAATTATGGTTTTGGAAAAAAAATAACTCATCTAATCATATTAGGACAGCATTTAAGGTAATTGTAAAATATTATAATTACACTAAATTACCTGATTTACCTTATTTCTATATTAAAAAAATTACTAATTTACTATTCGTAGCGCTCCAAATTAAAATAATACTATTTATATATATTGGGGCTAAAGATTCAAAAAATGGAATCCATTTTTAATAATTAGAATTAATAAATTTTCAATAATTAATATTAAATTAATTTTATTGCTAGAATGAATAACATGTTTTTAAAAGATTAATCATTAAAAATATTGAAATGTTATTACATCAAAATTCATTATAAAAATAATTCCAATGAACCAAGTTATGTTAAATAATAAAAATATATTCTATTTTTACATTAAAATAATTCTATAATATAATTTATCCATATAAATTATGTGGATGAATATTTTTTTCTCAATTAGAAGTAAGTATATTTTACTATTCACCAAAACATAACACTTATCTGAAAAATATCAAAAATTTAGCCAAATAAAATTTTAATATCATGTATCAAAATAAAAAAATTATTATATTTAATATAATATATCATTGTGTCAAAATTAGTTTAAAAATGGGTTCCCCATCAAAACATAGTAAAACTGCATTTTTTTTAATACTTTTTCTATCCGAAAAACTAAATTTGTTCTTATATGATTCCTAGAAAACATTTAAGATTAATTTTAAAAATTATATTTAATATATTAAATATATAACACATTAATAAAATACATCAAGTTTGATTTTTTTATTTTATAACCTCTATTATTTTCATTTAAATGATTTTTCAAAGGAAAGATTATATTGTTCATAGATTCCATTATAATGAATATGTTACAAGGTAACATAATAATACTTAGTAGATCAGATAGACCTAGTCTTTTGTAAAATTAATTCTATAAAAAAATGAAATTGTGTTTGACACAAGAATTGTGTAATGTTTCATTTAACACATGTCAATCTGGTGTGGTGTATTGTGCAAGCTTATCTTGGTGTACCATACAAAATAATACACCAAATAAATTTCAAAACAATCTCATAAAAATACCAGTTTGAAAAATTATACCCACCTTAAAATTAATTTCACATTCAAAATTAGTCTGGGTTGTAAAATTTTTAATACATTAATGATTCTTTCATAGAAACCATCATTGTAAAAACAATAACTATAAATTCTTTTTAAAAATGAACAATTAGAAAATAAATGTTACCCAATGTAATTAATCACTACGTCTCTACATTGGAGAACAAAGGTGAATATATAGGAATGGAGGATACATATAAATAATTAAAGATATTGGTAAGGATTACAAATCACAAGAAAGTGGTTGACCGACTTGTTGTTTTCTATCACCAAACCATAAACTAAAGAAGCATGAAAGGGGTCAATTATATTATAAATATTATGATAATAATACACCCTTATACATCAAAATCACTTTTTATAATGTGGATTAATTTTCAGGAGAATATGTACAAAATTTATTTCAGTACAATCTCACCATTGGTTGTGCCTTGAACAATTTTCAACTTCATCTCTTATTCAAATAAATGATATCGAATTTCTAATTCTTGAAGCATTTTTGTATCATGTCAATGATATATACCACAAAAAAATTTACCATACATTATTAAATATTCCTATGTCCACCGGTTGTGAGATAATAATTAAATCTATAAAACATAATTTGGTGTTTAATATATACTATCCATAAATGGATATCCTTACAATCCTTTTGAAAGTCGACAATTCAAGACTTTAGAATGTGGTTCTCTAAATGTACTTAACATTTACCCCCATATATAATAAGTTATCCCTTATTGGTCACTTTTTAATCATTCGAAAACCTTAATCATATATTCTCTTGAGTCATGGTAATGGCTGAAATTACAAAATATCCTTATTGAAAACATGCATGATTCTTTATTCAAATACTAATTTGATATATTCATTAAGTCCCAAAAATTTGTAAACTTCATCCATTGTAATGTAACCCTCTAGACAATTACTCCATTATTAGTTCCCATGAAACCAGTATCATCCAATTTACTTATTCATATAAAATATATTATAATCCAAATATCATTAACTGAAATTAATGGATATATAAAGGGTTATATTTACCTTAATTGTGTTTTCCCCAAATATATCACCTTACACTTAAATCACTTTTCTATGTCATCCTCACCATTCAACATATCCCTTACATTTTGTGATGTAAAATATTGAGTGAAAATACTAGTTTATTTCATGAGCCACATAACTTATTCTTTGAATTATGAAACTTATACACCACAATCATCAAAATTTATTCATAAAACATTAGTCATGATCCATCATCTTAGTATATTATAAAATTTGAATCATTTCATAATGTTAATCAAACTAAATCTAAACAAGCTACATAGGATTAATATAAAAAGTAACGTTATAACATCCCTTACCTTACACGAATCGTTTACAATATCTTTATCCTCATATGAATAACCAATTATTATACCACCTTTATGATTCAATTTATGATATTTCAACTTATGAAATTGGATTCAATAATTCACAAACATTCCATATTTGAAATATTCATAGTTAACTATGTTTTATCTAGTACCTTCTTTTATCAAATACTAGAATCCAATGTGTGAGTTATGCATATCATATATTAAAAATACATATATATGGTAAATTACTAATAACATTTCAATATAGAATATATTATGTTTAATCCTAAGTTATTCTTGATTATCAAAAAAACACTAGGATTTTAACGTATAATTAGACTTATCCGTATTAATTACAAAGACATATCCTCATAAATATCTATAGGGATCACACTATAGGATTTACATCGAATATTCCAATGGTTTACTAATACTTCACAATGATACTAACTGTAATGTCCCTAGCTTTGTGTACATGGATATTACAACAATATTTTTGAATATTTAATTCATTACACAAATAGATTTCCAATGACAGTACCATATTATATTAATTAAAAACTATGAACACATTCTACTAATTTGTTGAAAGAGATTCATCATATCCTATAATGAACATCCCCTTTAGTTTTCCAACCTAAACCCTTTCTTTATTTCATGTGAAAAAGAAAACACATGAAAAAGATGACCTCAAATGATCCATAAGGGTAAAAATAGAAAAAATTAAATAGAAAAAATTCAATAATAATGTCAAAACATGAACATAAATTCAGAAAATCATACCATCTGTAACATATATCAAAATATCTTGTCATAAAATAAATATTTGAAGTTCATAAGACATAAATCATAAATGAACAAGAGCCATGAGAAAATAATATTCGATAGAAGGTGGAAGATGTTTGTTACATAACCAGAATAATATCTTAGAATATAATTTATAATAGATTTATTATTTATAATATAAACTACTCAATAATATGATGTCTTGGAAGAAAGAAGATTGAAAGAACATGTAGGGGATATTACATTCTCTTTGGTGTGATCCCTCTAAATATCCTATTAATGGCACAAGTGTTGGTCTTTTAAGAATAAAAGACATTATATAATGTGACTAAGGAAGTTTATAATTGAAATGGATAGGGGCAAGATAAGACAGATGGTTCAATGTGAAGTGAATAAGTGAGGGAGGAGGTTCCTTTTTATAATTGATGTGAGATCACTTTTAGTATATCCAAAAATATTAATTTATAATAATAATAAATCCCCTATACAAAAAGGTCCAAACTGCTATAGTTTATAATATTATATGATATATGTTTGTAATATAATCAAATAATTATTATTAGACTTGTTTTTATTTTATTTTTTACCCTAAATTATTCTCCTTTATTTTTAACTAAGGTAACAAACTCGGAAATATTAAAATTGAGTAATTTTAACTTCTTTTATTTAAAATAAACAATAAATGAAATTTTTGGAAAATTTTGGATAAAAAATTAATTATATTAATGTTTAAAAAAAATATGATTTCATATAATTTCCTAAAATACTGTCTAGACAAAATATAAATAATTTCAATTTTGACAATATTAGTTTAATAGATTTTTAAAAATATCAATATAATATGTTAAACCTCGAAAAATTATTTTATTATATATCAATGGTTTCAAGGTAATATATTAATTCTTTTATATATTAATTATCAAAATGTATATTGATTTTAGTATTCTAAATAATATTAATTTTATATTCCCATTAGGAAAATAATTACTACATCAGTTTTGTGTAATTATTTAAAATACTTATATGATGGGTAACAATAAAAAATAAGATACTATGATGAAGATAAATCTACTAGTTTAAATAATAATACATTTAGTTAAATATTTATTGAAGAAAATCCATCATTAAAAATTTTATATTTATTAAAACCAGAATGTGACAAGCTAAAAATCATATTAAATTAAATAATATTAGTATCATAATCTATTTAATAATGCCCAAAATAGTGAAAAAAAACTAATTAATGGATGACTATGGTTGATATATAATTTTCCAATAATATGTTTTCATGTTATTATGTCTTTTACTGGTTATTATAATTTTAATAGAAATTATTTTATTGATTTTTCATTAATTATATAATTCACGAATCATAAATATAAAAACAATTAAGGTAATTATGTATTTCCTAATAATTAAACATAAAATACCATGATAATAAAATAAATTTTAGATTTCAAATGAGTTTTTATAATCGAATTTATCTTATGTATGAACTTATATTAAAAAGATTTAGTTATTAAAATTTTAGTAAGACATATTTCACTTTTCATTGTATGAAATATATTAAATGTCCAAGTCCATCCATGTAGATTCCAATGGGAATAATTTATAACCAGGTATGGTTTAGGTATAAAATAAATAATCCAATTAAATATTTATAGTTGTTAAATTAATTTTATAATATTATATTTACCCTTAATTACTCGATTTACCTTTTTACCGTATTAATAAAAATTACTCCTGTTTCTATTCAGAATGCGCAAATACAAAATAATGATATAAATATAATTTGGACCAAATGATTAAAAATATGAAATCCTTTTTTTTAAATTGAAACCACATGTGTTTCAGTAATTAATTTAATATTAATCTCATTGCTGGAATGATAAACATTTTTAAAAAATTTAAAAATAAGAAAAAGATTCAAATGTTTTCAAATCAAAATTCATGGACAAATTAATTCCAATGGAAAAATTATAATAAACGTTAAAATGAAATATTCAATTTTAACTATAAACCTATTCAATAATATAATTTATCCAAAAAATTTATTTTTCTGTAAAAAGGTGTTTTCCATTAGAATTTTTTGTAGTTTAACTATTCATCAAAGAAAAAAAATTAATATCAAAATATCAAAATTTACCAAGAGTAAATTTTATTATCCCTCCTCCAAATAAGAAGTTTATATTGTGAAATATTATATATAAAAGTGTCAAAAACTATATTTAAAATGGGTTCTCTATCAAAAGGTGTTAAAAACCATTTTTTGAAAATACATCTTTTATATAAATAATAGAATTTTTCATTATTTCAAGTCTAGAAAACATATAATATGACTTAAAAATTTTATTAAATATATTAATTATACATGAAATTAATAAAATCCATCCAAAGAGAATTTATTATTTTAATACCTCAATACTTTTAATTTTAATAGTTTTTCAAAAGAATGATATAATGGTCCATATCTACCTATATAATAACAAGGCTAACTGTAAAATATTAAAATAAAATTTTTCACTTAGACTCAGAATTGAGTAAAATGAATTCTATCAAAATAATTTGAAATTTTGTGTATCAAAACAGAAGAATATTTTTTCATATACCACAATCTATGTTAGTGATGTGTATAAAACAAGATTATCTTGATGTAGCGTACAATAAAAGGCATCAATGAAATTAAAAAAATACCATAAAATTATTTGGGTGTTACAAAAACCATCCTTGACACATTCCAATGAAATTTTGAATAAATCATATCACTTTAGGTAGGCAGTTTTCCACATGTCCACAAATAATGTTATCGTATTTACAAAAGTAGGAAGGTATATAACTATATGTTATAAAATAATTAATAAAAAATAGAAATAAAAATATATATCATATATATCATATATAAAAAGTGTGTATATAATAATTCTATATTGTGAAATGTGGTAAAGGAATAAATGAAAAATCATTGTTTCATAAGGTGATAGTTCACCATACACAAATATTTTTCATTAGTTACCCATTTGATGGAAGTGTGTGTATGTTATTGTCAGAACCTTATAATAAAACATGTCATAAAATTTGGGATATTGTGTTTTTTATATAATCTTGGAATAAGTATAATTGAATTAGTAGAGGAGGATTTTAAACCACAAATCATAGTGAATTATGTAACGTATTGTTTGGTTAACTTCCTTTAGATTCATCTAAATATCTTCCTTGTGTGGAATTCTTACCAAGGGGATGATTCTATTTTGAGGGAATGTATGATTAAGAGATATTTTGGTAGATCTTGATTGATCCAATGTTTCATGAGATACATGAGGAAGTGGGAAGAAATGAGGTATTTTTATTGTGGATGAGTGATACTATTGTAAATTTTAGAAAATGATATTTAAACAACATTTTTGAACTGAAATTTACCCCAATAATAGGCCAAAGTCAATAAATATGATTATATGGTGTAAATATGTCCATCCAATTCCTTTTGGATAGGTTTCTAGGTCATTATAACCCTCATGATTATGATTTATTCCCTATTTAATCATTATTTGACCTTAATCATTTTAATTAATTTTAATTACCTTCACTCATAATCTTTTAAGAAAAGAACACAAATTTGAAATTATTATAAATATTTAACTACTATAATTGAAAAAATGGAATCCATTTTTTCAATTTCCTATCACAGAATTGGAAGAAATTAATTTAAATTTATTCTTGTACACAGGATGACCATGTGGGGGTTTAATGTAAAAAATGACAAAATATTTGGAGTTATTTTATACTAAATATCATATTGTAATTTATTTTGGTGATGTATATTGAATTAATTAATAAAATAATGATATAATTTGACATTAATATCAAATTAAAATATAATTTAAGAGTATAAATAAAGTATATGAAAAAGAAGTTTCAAATTGAAATTCTTAATTTTCTCAATTCAAAAACAATGAAACCTCGTATAAAACTCTTAAAAATTCAACATAAAGAAATTTATATTTTTATTTTACAAATATGATGTTTATTATGACATATATAATATATGAATCATACAAAAATTGGATTTAAAATTAGATCCCATTAATAAGAGGTAAATATGTCATTATAAAAATATTGATTTTTATTTAAATTATTGTGTTTGTCTGTATCTTATTCTTACTAAATATAACTGATTAATATAAAAAATATTTGATCTAATATAATATATATATATATATATTATTTATATTTATATTACATTAATATCACTCTTTAATTGTAATTAATTTAATTTATTAGAAAAAAACGTCTATGCGAGCACAAAATATTTATATTTTCCATTATATTCAATTGGTTTTGAAACCCCTTTCTAATTAATTGGTAAACCAAAAAAATTTATATATTGGTGTAAATCAAATATTTTCTTAATTTCAGGAATAATATTTATGTAAACTAATTTTATATCTAGGTTAAGTCTTATTATATTAAATAAAGACATTTAGAAAAAATTTATTATGGCGTAGAATTCGGTCATCCGTGTTATGGAAGAAATCAATGAAAGTCATTGTTTTGTGTAATGCATGCTAACCATGGTGATTCATGTAGCATAAAAATACCTTCGTGTAGATTATAATCAATTTTGTACTTATTTCACTAATATATATATACATATATTAAACTATTTCATGTGTTTTATGAAATGTAAAATATCAAAAAGATTAAATTAATTTGAAAAAATATATTTCACATAATCTCAGTGTGTTAAATTTGGAAATATATTGATTATGTGGGTATTCCTCAAAAATAAATCTCTAACTAGATACAAAAAACATATGTGCGTATTGAATAGATGTACCTAGGAGTAACAACTCTAAAGGGGCATTTCAGTCCTGACTCAAATAAACCTGGTACACAATAATCGACCTTACTATGCACCTAGTTTGATACTTCAACTGGATACACATAGGATAATTAAAATTTCATTTAGAATCCATTTCAGAGGATTTAAAATTCAATATATCCCCCCATAAATCATGTCTTTTATTATGATATTTCTTAAGGAAATCATTTTCAATTTATGCATACTATTTCATCTGTTTGGAGATTATACAATATGTTACTTAATTTTATGGTCTAATCTATTATAAACCACTTTATATAAATAGATCATAGATTTGAGAATGGTATCAGTACTGTAATAAAATGTGTATATTTCCCTAGTGAGGAAACCAGTACTGCTAGTATATGAACTAATAATTTTATCAAAATATTAGGGTATCTTAGTCCTGTAATAAAACATATCCTTTCTTATATGGAGGAACCTATTCTATAGAAATATTTTATGATTTTAGGTTAATTTCTATGAAAAATGTAACATCCCAAGTATGTAATGAATAATAAATATTTTTATATATGTCTACTTATGAATTAGATAGTGTTTTTTAGGCATAAAATGAGAATAAATCTAACCTAAAGCATGGAATAATCTAATATTTTTAAAAGATTATTTTACAGCCTTTTGATGGCGAACCATTTTTAAATATATCATTTGATAATTTTATAATATATATTTGTCAAAATAAACTTATTCTTTATTATTGGGAAATTGAAATTTACTTTGGATAAATTTTTGGTATTTATCTGATAATGTTCATTTTTTAATGAATAATGAAAAGTGTTGTATTTTAATTCAAACCCACTTTTTAATATAATTTATTTATATAGTTATATTATCTTTTTAATTGTATTTAATGTTTAAATAGAATATATTTTAACCATGTAATCCAATGGTGCACATTGGAATTAATTTCACTTTGAAATTGGACTTAAACTAGTGTCAATCTTTTGATATATATTATTTCATAAAAACACTCTATTTGCCATGATAGCGGGAAGTAATTATTAAATTAATTAATGTAACTAATATGTTTTGAATTTTGTATTATAGGCATCATTTTTGAATTCGGAATATCAAATTTATCTTAGGGTGATGTTTTGGTATTTTTCTGAAGAACTTCAATTTTTGATGAATAGTGAAATCACTAATTGGTACATAAAAAAACTGATTTTTCATTTAAATAAAATTTTGCCACCTCTGTGTTTTGAATTTCAAAAATCCGATATAATTTGTTGTAATTAAGAAGTAAAATGTGGTTCAATGGTATTAAAATTAATTTTTTTGGTGAATAGTAACTTATTATGTTTTTAATCGTGATAAGAGGTAATTAGTGCAATTTAAGTCAAAAATGATATTATAATAAATTGAAAATAACTAGAAACATATCCTACCCTTATTGGATGTGTCATGGCCGACCAGAAAAGGCCATGGGTCAACATGGGGACCCCATGTAGCCACATTTGTAGGAAAATGACATTAATATATTTTTATTTAATGCTAAAATTAAAATGACAAAAACATGAGTTGTTTTACTAAAACAATTTTTAAATGGGGTTATACAAATATTATTTTTGACTATAAATAGTAATTGTAAAGATAAAACAATTTCCTACATCATAGTATTTGTTTTATAATTTTTAGACATTATATAAATTAAATTATTTATGACATCATGATGATTAATCAATTACCTCATTATTTAATGATTTAAATAAAATGAAAAGATAATGTAAAATATAAGACCTACACTTGTCAAAAAACTATTGGATGGGTATTTTTCTAACCCTTATCACCTTATCCTCGAATTATATCAATGTGGGACCTTTTAAATCCAAAACTCATTTTAAAATAAAATAACATTTCTTTACTTTCCAATAGTGACCCTCCTCTCCTCTTATAAAATGCCCCCACCTCTACCACCTTACCCACACTTCCAATGCCTTTGGATCGGCCAAACCCTGACCATTATGTCTCTACACATCCCTCTCTAACTCTTAGAATCCTCACATTGGGAATAAGTCTTCCCAAGGAATCCTTCGTGCTCCAATCAAAAAGTGTTACCCATTTTTAAGGTAATGTATTCACTTGTGTTCTTTTGTTTTATTTTGCTTCTCCAACAACCTAAACTATTTTTATTAATTTCTTTTCTAACAACACCAATATCTTACATATACTAGGATGTTTTTATAATAAGGATTCAATCTACACTTACACACACCTACATCTAATGGTTAATGAACATACTGTTTCCGTGGATGGTGAATTTCAGCCTCCCGAAATGATGATTGTTCAACATTCTTTTAACATCTTAAAAGGTGGAAATTAAGATGAAACTATATTTATATATGATATATAATATGTTTATGTTTTCCTTAATCTTCTGTATTTTTCATTTTGGGCATACCTTTGTGGTTTCCATTATGGGTAAACGCGATATCTTTATTTAAGTAAGTGCGGACTACCGCCCTCTCAAAATGATTTGACTGGTTAATACCATATGTGGGACATATAAAGGACGAAGTTATGATATTATATATGATATTATACTGGAATTATAATTTAAATTTATATCATTATGATTCCATTCTATAAAATACGAAATAGAAATGAAAGTAGCGTTCATGCATACGTACGGCTTACCGTCTCCATGAACGGTACATTTCATTTCTTACCTCTAAATGATTATGTAATATTATAAATTCATGTATATACTGGATATATATGAAATATATGGCATCTAAATCATGAATATAATTATTGAAATAATTGATATTTGACTATGTGAACAACTTGTAAATATAAGAAGTTCACTTTTGACTCAAGTACCAATGATCAACAAAATGACCATTATTAACTTAAATAATTACATAATGTTAATAACATGGTAATAAGGGATATAAAAGGAATAATGAACTTGAAAAAGGTTCTTAAGAAAGTATAAATTAACTCAAGTTTATTATTCAGGACATTAAATAACGATCGAGTCAAGTCAGACTCGTGGTATGGGACTTCGTCTCAATCTCCTTTCATTGTGGCATATTTTGTTTTTTACACAACATTCTTTTATACGGTGTATAAACCTCTAGTACTTTTACATTTATCCAAAAGGAATATTTTTTATACGAAGCGTTTTACTAAACGACAAAAGAGAATTTTTTTGTCGTACGTATACGGTGACAACGACTTCTCCACCGTCGTGACCATTATTTAAGTTTCGGCTTCCTCTACAAGCCATACCTTTTTTTAAAAGAAAAATAAATACAATGTTTTACTTTTCTTTTATTTTGGTATTGAAAATGGTTTTCATAATGTTTTTATATCAATGTGTTGTATTGATATCTTGTGAATGAAAAGTGGAAATGTTATGTTTCATTTATGCATGTTTTATGTGATACGATTATGTTGTAATTATTGGGAATTATTATGAAGATGGGTGGTTCCATGAAAAACTAAGGGCGGGTGAGCCCAATATAGCTCTCCAATGCATTGGGTAATGCGAAGGAGTGAAACGTTATGGTTTCTCCGAAGAGATTTAGGGAATATACTGTGATGGGTATTCCAAACGTAACCAAGAGGGTTACTCCCTATGTATAAATGTTATGAATTCCTCAAGTTACCTTTATGTCTTATGATTTCTATGATTTATTCATGATTTGATGAGGTATGTTAATGTGATTTTGTTTTATGGGTAAAGTATGATTTCATTCTTATGTATATATGAACTCATGTTTCCTTTCAATATTTTTTATAACCCATACTGAGCTTTTTATGATCATCCCATGTTCTTGAAATGTTTTTCACAGGTCAAGGGAAAGGTACATGATGTGATGATAATGTCAAGAAAGTGTCAAGAAATAATCTATGTTTTATTTTAAATATGTTTCCGTTGAAGGGAAAAATGAATACTATCTTTTATGTAACCACTTTGTTTAAATGTGGAATGTAATGCATGTTTTATGATCTAATTCTCTAAAACTCTAAACCTGAAAAGATCCTCAATGTGTAATCATTTAATAACTCAAGATTAATTAAGGTTTAAGGCTGTGGCCTTATAGTTGGTATCATAGGTCGGTTTAGATAACATTAGGAGTTAGAATTTTATTAAATAATTATGAAAAATTATTTTTTTATGGTCAAATTGAATTGATATAGCATTTTAAGATTACCATGTTGCTTCGCCTAAGATATTTATGTGTTTAAAATGGGTTTTAAAAGATGAAACATGGACGTTGTTCTAGGAAGGTATACATATGGAAATGAACTTCTAAATCGGCATCATGAGATGGTCAGAATCAGAATTGTATAGTTTGTTGTAGTGATGGCTCGGTTGACTCAGGTGATAAATCATGGTTGTGTTTACTGGCGATATTTTGGTGTTTTCTAAAAGTAAAGAGGAGCATGAAAGACATTTAAGGGTTATTTTGCAAACCTTAAAAGAAAATAAATTGTATGGGAAATTCAGAAAGTGTGAGTTTTGGATACAACAAATTTATTTCCTTGGTCACATTGTTTCTAAATATGGGATAACTATTGATCCGGAAAAAACAAAGGTTGTTGAAGAATGGCCAAGACCCACAAATGTAACTGAGATTCGTAGCTTCCTTGGTTTGGCATGCTATTACCGAAGGTTTGTTAGAATTTTTTCATGGTTATCTAGTCCAATGACAAAGCTAACTCGGAAGGGTGTTAAGTTTATCTGGAAAAAAGAATTTGATTATTGTTTTCATGAATTAAAAAGAAGATTGTTGAATGCTCCAGTTTTGGAACTACTTTCCAGAAATGGTGAGTTTGTTATCTACAGGGATGGTTCATTGAATGGACTTGGTTGTGTCCTAATGCGGAATGATCAGGTAATTTCTTATGCTTCACGTCAGTTGAAAACTTATGAGATAATTACCCTACACATGATTTGGAATTAGCTGCTGTTGTTTTCACTTTAAAAATTTGGAGGCATCATTTGTATGGAGTAAAGTGTGAAATATATACCGATCATAAAAGTTTAAAGTATACATTCACTCAAAAATAATTGAACATGAGACAGAGGAGATGGATATAATTAATCAAGTATTATGATTGTACAATTCATTACCATCCGGGAAAAGAAAATAAAGTGGCTGATGCTGTGAGTCGAAAAAGTAATGCTTCATTAACAATGTTTCATTTGGAACGTGATCTCTTGGATAAGGATTTGATGAACTTTGGTATAGAATTTGTTGGTGCAAGATGTCCTTATGTTTTATTTCAGGTATCAGTGAAATCTTCTCTATCAGATAGAATTAAGCAAGCACAGAAGCAAGACAGTGAGTTGCAAAAAAAGGTAGAGCTGTTCAGAGGGGTATGTTGCCTGAATTTAACATTGATAATGATTTTTTTAGATTTGGGAAGATATTTTGTGTGCCTTGTGATTCACAGTTGAAGAGAGAGTTGTTACGTGAAGCTCATAGTTCTCCCTTTTCAGTTCATCAAGGCAGTACTAAGATGTACAGTGATCTGTGGGATTATTACTGGTGGGAAGGGATGAAAAGAGATATTGCTGATTTTACTATGAAGTGTTTGACTTGTCAGCCGGTTAAAGAAAAGATGCAGTTACCTAAAGGGATGATTCAGCCTTTACCAGTGCCAGAGTGGAAATGTGATAATATATCCATGGACTTTTTTGTGAGATTACCGAATACATCTCGAGGTAATAATGCAATCAGGGTTATTGTTGATCGCTTGACAAAATCTGCTCATTTACTTACTATACAGGATACTTTTTTCCTAGATCAACTTTCCCATTTGTATCATAAAGACATAGTCAGGTTACATGGAGTTCCTCTCTCCATTGTATCTGACCGTGATCCCAGGTTCACTTCTATATTTTGGAAAGGCCTTCAGATGTCGTTGGGGACTGAACTAAATTTTGGTACAGCTTTTCTTCCTCAATCAGATGGGAAGTCATAACAAACAATTCAGACTTTGGAAGATATGTTATGTGCTTGATCGATGGATTATCAGGTAAGTTGGGACTATCATATTTCTTTGGTTGAGTTTTAATATAACAACAGTTTTCATTCCAGTATACAGATGGAACCATTTGAGGTGTTATATGGGAAGCGGTGTCGAACTCTAGCTTTCTGGGAAGAAGTGGGTGAAAGGAAGTTGATGGGACCAGAATTGGTAGAAGAGTTGGCAGAAAAAGTTCAGCTGATACAGAAACACATGACAACAGCCCAGAGCGGGAAGAAGAGTTATGCGGACCACAGGAGGAAAGATCTCTCTTTTGAGGTATGTGATCATGTTTTTCTCAATGTTTCACCATGTAAGAGTGTGATGCGATTTGGTTAGAAAGGAAAGATGAGTGAAAGGTCCATTGGACCATATGAAATTCTGGAGAGAGTTGGGTCAGTTGCATACTGAGTGGCTTTACCTCCGAGTTTATCTCAGGTACACAATGTTTTTCATGTTTCGATGTTGAGAAAGTATATGCCAGATCCATCTGATGTTTTGAGTCCAGAGGTAGTTCAGCTGGAAGAGAACCTATATTATGAGGAAAAACCGGTCCAGATTCATGACCACAGGGATCAACTGTTATGGAATAAGGTGATTAATAAGGTAAAGGATTTGGGGGAAAACCCACATGATTGAAAAGGCAACATGGGAATCTAAAAATGCAATGAGGGATACATGACCCCACTTATTCGATAAGTAAATAAATAGCAGGGATGCAGTTTTCTAAAGGGAGGAAGTATGTAACATCCCAAGTATGTAATGAATAATAAATATTTTTATCTATGTCTATTTATGAATTAGATTGTGTTTTTGAGGCTTAAAATGAGAATAAATCCAACCTAAAGCATGGAATACTCTAGTATTTTTAAAAGATTGTTTTACCTCCTTTTGATGGCGAACCATTTTTAAATATACCTTTTGACAATTTTATAATCTATATTTTTCAAAATAAACTTATTATTTATGATTGGGACATTGAAATTTACTTTGGATAAATTTATGGTATTTTTCTGATAATGTTCATTTTTTAATGAATAGTGAAAAGTGTTGTATTTTAATTCAAAACCACTTTTTAATCTAATTTGTTTATATAGTTAGATTATATTTTTAATTGTTTTTAAAGTTTAAATAGAATATATTTTTACCATGTAATCCAATGGTGGACATTGGAATTAATTTCACTTAAAAATTGGACTTAAACTAGTGTCAATCTTTTGATATATATTGTTTCATAAAAACACGCTATTTATCATGACAGCGGGAATTAATTATTAAATTAATTAATGTAACTAATATGTTTTGAATTTTGTAAAATAGACATCATTTTTGAATTTTAAATATCAAATTTAGCTTATGGTGATGTTTTGGTATTTTTCTGAAGAACTTCAATTTTTTATGAATAGTGAAACCACTAAGTGGTACTTAAAAAAACTGATTTTTCATTTAAATGAAAATTTACCACCTCTTTGTTTTGAATTTCAATAATCTGGCATACATGGTTGTCATTAAGATGTAAAATTTGGTTCAATGTGATTAAAATAATTTTTTGGCGAATAGTAACTTATTAAGTTTTTAGTCGCGATAACAGGTAATTAGTGCAATTTAAGGCAAAATTGATATTATAATAAAATGAAAATACCTTGACACATTTACTACCCTTATTGGAAGTTTCATGGCCGACCAAGAAACACCATGGGTAAACTTGGGGACCCCATGGAGCCACTTTGGTAGGAAAATGACATTAATAACTATTTAATTAATGTTAAAATTAAAATGACACAAACTTGAGTTGTTTTACTAAAACAATTTTTAAATCTAGTTATAAAAGTCATATTTTTTACTATAAATAGTCATTGGAAATATAAAATTATTTCCTACATCATAGTATTTGTTTTATAATTTTTAGACATTAAATAAATTAAATTATTTATGACATCATGATGATTCAGCGATTACCTCATTATTTAACGATTTAAATAAAATGAAAAGATATTGTAAAATCTAAGACATGCAGTTGTCAAAAACCTATTGGAAGGGAATATTTCTAACCCTTATCAACTTTTCCTCGAATTATATCAATGTGGGACCTTTTAAATCCGAAACTCATTTTAAAATAAAGTAACATTTCTTTACTTTCAAAGAGTGACACTCCTCTCCTCTTATAAAAGGCCCCCACCTCTACCACCTTACCCACACTTCCAAAGCTGTTGTCTTGGCTAACCCTACCCATTTTATATCTCCACATCCCTATATAACTCTTATAAGCCTCACATTCGGCATAAGTCTTCCCAATGAAGCCTTTGAGATCAAATCAAAAAGGGTTACCCATTTTTAAGGTAATGTCTTCACTTGTGTTCTTTTGTTTTATTTTGTTTCTCCAACCCCCTAAACTATTTTTATTCATTTCATTTGTAACAAAACTAGTATATTCCCTATACTAGTATGTTGTTATAATAATTATTCGAGCTACACTTATACACACCTACATCTAATGGTTAAATAACATACTGTTTCCGTGGATGAAGAATTTCTACCTCCCAAAATGATGATTGTTCAACATTCTTTTAACACCTTCAAAGGTGGCCATTAAGATGACACTATATTTATATATGATATATAATATTTTTTTGTTTTCCTTAAGCTTCTGTATTTTTTTTGGGCATTCCTTTATGGTTTCAATTATGGGTAAACGTGATATCTTCATTTAAGGAAGTGCGGACTGTCGCCCCCTCAAAGTGATTTGATTCGTTAATACCATATGTGGGACATATAAAGGATGGAGTTATGATATTATATATTATATTATACTGGAATTATAATATACCTCTATATGATTATGAATCTTTTCCATAAAATACGAAATAGAAATGAAAGTAGCGTTCATGCGTCCGTACGGCTTACTGTCTCCATGAACGGTGCATTTCATTTCTTACCTGTAAATGATTATGTAATATTATAAATGCATGTATATACTAGATATATATTAAATATATGGCATCTACATCATGAATATCATTATTTATATAATGGATATTTGACTATGTGAACAACTTGTAAATATAAGAAGTTCACTTTTGACTCAAGTACCAATGATCAACAAAACGACCATTATTAACTTAAATAATTAAATAATGTTCATAACATGGTAATAAGTGATATAAAAGGAATAATGAACTTGAAAAAGGTTCTTAATAATTTATAAATTAACTCATGTTTATTATTCAGGACATTAAAGAACGACCGAGTCAGGTCGGACCCTGAGGTATGGGACTTCGTCTCAATCTCATTTCATTGAGGCATATTTTGTTTTTTACACAACTTTCTTTTATACGGTGTATAAACCACTTTGAATTTTATGTTTATCCAAAAGGAATATTTTTTATACGAAGCGTTTTACTAAATGACAAAAGGGATTGTTTTTGTCGTACGTATGCGGCGACAACGACTTCTCTGCCGCCGTGACCATTATCTGAGTTTCGACTTCCTCTACAAGCCATACCATTTTTAAAAGAAAAATAAATACCATGTTTTACTTTTCTTTTATTTTGGTATTGAAAATGGTTTTCATAATGTTTTTATATCAATGTTTTGTATTGATATCTTGTGATTAAAAGGTGGAAATGTTATGTTTCCTTTATGCATGTTTTATGTGATACGATTATGTTGTGGTTCTTGGGAATTATTATGAAGATGGGTGGTTCCGTGAAAAACTAAGGGTGAGTGAGCCCGATATAAATCTCCAATGCATTGGGTAACGTGAAGGAGTGAAACGTTAAGGTTTCTCTGAATAGATTTAGGGAATATACTGTGATGGGTATTCCAAACGTAACCAAGAGGGTTACTCCCTACGTAAAAATGTTTGAATGCCTCAAGTTACCTTTATGTCTTATGATTTCTATGATTTATTCATGATTTGATGTGTTATGTTAAAGTGCTTACGTTTTATGGGTAATGTATGATTTCATGCTTATGTATATATGAACACATGTTTCCTTTCCATATTTTTTATAACTCATACTGTCCTTTTAATGCTAATCCCATGTTTTTGAAATGTTTTTCACAGGTCAAGGGAAAGGTACATGATGTTATGATAATGTCAAGGAAGTGTCAAGAAAGAATCCATGTTTTATTTTAAATATGTTTCCGTTGATTGGAAAAATGAATACTATCTTTTATGTAACCACATTGTTTAAATGTGGAATGTAATGAAAGTTTTATGATCTAATTCTCTAAAACTATAAACCTGAAAAGATCCTCAATGTGTAATCTTGTAATAACTCAAGATTAAGTAAGGTTTAAGGCTGGGGCCTTATAAAAAATGCCTATATAATTTAGTAGTATTAAAGATCCAATTGATTCTAAGAAGTGGATTAATTCATTGAAGAAGATATCCATGGGATTTAGATATGGTGAAAAAGAAAATGTTGTAGTTTTAGTATATTGTCTATATGATGATTTATAATAATGGTGGTAGTTGATCTAGAATACTCGGTATGAATAATTAATAGAACACATGGAATATAGATCTTTTATTGAGGAATTAATTGATATATACTACCCTTCTGTGAAAACATATAAGATGAATATAACGTTTCTTATTTTAAGATAAAAGGAGAAATAAAGTGTTATAGATTATAAAGATACCTTTAATGATTCATGAAGGCATGATATATTTTTAATACAAAATTTCAAATGAAGGATTGATAATTTCATTAAAGGAATTACACCAAGTCTCCATAGGGAACTCGTGTCTCAAACCACTACATCATAGGATGAAATAGTTTTATGTTATATGAAGAAAGATAAATAATTCACCAAGTCCTTAAGTGAAGCAAGCAATGAATATAAGGTAATATAAAATAATAGATAATGTGAAGGGAAATAATGATTTCCTCACTTGTAATTATTGTTGAAAGAACAACCCTCGTAAAGTCTTTAATGGATTGGGAGTATGTTATAAGTAATGAAAGAAAGGATGCCAGGAAAAATAATATAATGGGAAGATAGAAATCAGAGATATTCAGTTATACCACTAAAAGGAGGTGGGGAACTATGAAAAATAATACCCCAAAAATAAATGAAATCTACCATATAAGTATATAAGTGATCAAGGTCAAGATTTTTTTATTGATACAGCCAAAGTGATAAGATTTAATTAATTCTATTTTTGGACCAATGAAATATGTTTTCAATATATGTCATTGATGATGTTTTCATAATATGAATAATAAAATATATTAGGATTTTCCTACAATAATTTTTCAATAATGATTTTATTTCATATTTGGAATGATAATAAATAATGTTATTCAGTAGAAACTAAAAATGTTTGGGAACACAAGGTTGATAGAATGATGACACTTAATATTTTACTAATTTTAAGGCAACAAAATTTAGATAAAGAAATGATTAATTTGGATATGTGTTGGCTACATTGTATCTGAGTAATGATTTACTAACAAAGTGGTTCATGCTATCATTGATATAGTTTACAATAATTTTGGAATATGGAATATTTCCAATAATATCTTTTTTATATAGAGAATAACGAAGAATTCATCTAGAAAAAAAATAATTTATGAAATTCATGTTATTAATATATTTAAAGAGAATACATGATGAAGGTGTTCACATATTTGGTATGATTAAAGAGATAGTTCATATTGATTTGACGATAATGATAATATTATTGGGGAAATTTAATTACCTTCCTTCCAAATGTTTTGGATCATAATATTTTGGTAAATCTACCCATTTATAAATGGTTTAAGTTGATATTTGGAAGGGTTTTACGTGAGTGATGTATTACATCACCCATTTATACAACTTATTCTTTGAGGTGAAATATAAATAGTTCAATGCACAATCAAATAGAGTTTTTTATAAAAACGAATGTTTTAATATATTCTTAGAGAATGAAATAATTCCTCAACTCTAGGAAAAGGGTTTAAAACAAAAATTATGTCCTATTATCATCATTTTTTGATGATATCATAAATTCTTTCCAAACATTAGTTTATGAATTTATGGTCATCAACATTAAACTATATTTTGTTTCTATCACTCTCCATCAGAACATGAAGTGTTAATTTTCATTCATATCGATGTTTCCACTATGAATGTATAATGTGAGAACATTGTATTTGATAGCATGTATGACCTGAGACACCAAGCATTTATGGTAATATAATATCCTGATACTATAAAATATTAATAATATATGAAATAAAATCAACCTATGATAAATATTTTAATTCAAATAGAAATGAGTCAACTAGTGATACATACAATAGAGACATTATTCGATAGATTTTGTTTCCCGAAATACTATGTTTTACATAATGACAATATATTATTAAAACATTATTTTGTAATATAACAATATATTACATAGACATTAAATTGTTTGTTATGAATTTGGTAATGTAAATTATGAAAAAATATGGTTTATGTTACAACTAGGCCTCTTTGAATGCATAGACTCAACACAATAACATGGTCATCAAGTCCTGGACTTCTAGATACCACCAGTTTTCCCATAGACATGTTGTCCCCGACCAAGGGACCACCCATGTGCCCGAACAGGTCCTCTAACTAATAAAAGTCCCCAAAGTCAAACACATGTTTTTTCTAGTATTCTATACCATCACAGACACACACACACACCTTAGGAAACATCCCCGATGATCTCCCACCCTCATCACTACTCAAGGCCAAGCATGATTAATTATGGGGTTTTAATTAGGTTAGCTATGGAAAATAAAGTTTCACCATGTTCAGATTATTTTTATAATTTATTCATTTAAACTTATATCATTCTAGAGTATTATGTTAAACCCCACACCCACACCCGATTAGAGTACAATTTCCTATTGGTGATCCTTACATCTCATCCCCAGAAGTTCACTGCACATAATATTTGGTACCACATCTGATACAACATGTAATAACTAGGCCCCACTGACAACACATACACCCTTACATAACGTGGTTGTCAGGTCTTAACCTTCTATGTTCCACCAGTAGCGCCAAAGACATGTGGTCCCCTACCTGGGGCCAACCCATATGCCTGAAAATGTCATCAAACTTAAAAAATTTCCCCATAGGGAAAAATATTCATTCTTGTGTGATTTTTCCTCACTTTCATACACCCTGTGAAACTTCCTTAATGGTCACCCATCTTGACCACTACTCCGGGGAATGCATGAATAACTATAGAGTTCTTATCAGGTATGCTCTCGAAATGATATGCGCACATTTTTGGCATTATTCATATAATTTAGTCATTTAACCATATTTCATTCTAGGGTGTTGCATTTTACCCAAATAAAATATTAATTAATTGGTTAAGAATTAATTAGAATTAATGTAAGAACAAATTTAATATATCTTAAATGGTTTAACTGAAAAACATATTACGCAAAAAAAGTTATATAACACAATCAAATGAATTAATTAAAATTATTGGGTTATCATAATGTAATATATTATTATTATATATTTAATTAATTTTTTTATATTTATATAATATTTTTTTTTGGAATAATATATTAAAAACCTAAATTATTTCATAAAACTAATTTTTTTATGAAGGAAAATTTTCCACCTTTTAATAGTGAACCAATTTTAAATCCAATTTTTGGAAAATTTAAAGAATTTATATGTCAAATAAATTAATATTAAAATATAAACATAAAAATTATGTTAGTATGCTTTTTTGGATTATTTCTATGATGTTTCATTTATTCATAATTATTGGAAAACATTGAATTTTTTTTCAAAAATACCTTTTCATATAATTTTTCTATAACGATTAATTACATTTTAAACATGGTTTAATGTCACATTAAATCAATTATAAATTAATTAATCCATTTTAGGTCATTTAATCAAATTTCACATTGAAATTCTATTTAAAAACATAGCATGATTTTCAATGTTTATACTTTAAAAACTTGAAATGTCCCCCCGCCTGTGGGATTAAATATAAATTAATTTTATCTACTTATATTTTTTAAATTTTAAAAAATGGATTCTATATTTTTAATAATGATAAGTTAATATTTCAAAAATGTTTAAAATAGATTTTTATAATATAAATTACTGAATGTGATAAAAATTAATTAAATCAAAAGAGAAAAAGTAGCCTTACAAGGGACTAAAATCTAGTCTTAAGGGAACAATGAACTGCAATTTTTACAAAATGAATTTAATGTACATATATTTTCCCTAATATCTCTTTTATATAGGTTTTAAAATTATTAGATCCACATTTCATAGGAAGAACATGGGTTGAATTCACTTTCCATAAATTTACAAGAGTCCCACTCCTTTTCCACTATAAAAGGAATCCACAACCCCCACATCCTAACACTTCTCAAGAAAAAATTTATTAAAAAATATCTACAAATATATATCCTCAAAATATCTCCCCTAATTTTATAATCCTCCCTCTGGGTAGAAATCTATCCACGAAATCCTTTTACTGCAAACTAAAGGGTGTTACCCAAATAAGTGGTAACATCATTCCTCAAGATCTTTTGATTTAATTTCATTCTCCACCAAATAAATTATACTTTTTATATGAATAAATAAATACATATTTATCCTGAATATTCTAATATTCTGTAATGTTTTGGGTTTTAACATAACATACACACATTTCAAACTAATGAGTAATGAACATACCGTGTGTGTAGTGAAAATTCCCACATCCTGAAATGATGGTTCTTCGTTTCTTTTTTACTACCATTCATGTTTTGAAATTAAGATGTTAAAAATGATTATATATGATACATAATATATTTATTATTTCTATATTCTTCTATAATTATTTTATAATACACACCTTTATACCTTCTATTTTGTGTAAATATATATACATAGTTTTTGTGACATTGGGGTACCTCCTCCTCAATGTGATATGATTCGTTCACTCTATACATAGAACATATTAAAGATTACATTAATGAACATATTTTAAATATAGGATATTAAAATTATTCATGATTTATAATATATATATTTATCATTAAATAGTCAATATTTTAATTCAATAAATAAACAAATGATGCATTAATATGAATGTACATCATATCGTCTCCATGAATGATCCATTTCATTTATTTTGTAAAAATATTATGGATTATTATAAACACATATCTAAGAAAAAATATGATAATCACATAATGGTTTGAAATTTTAAAATTATGAAATAATGATATAAATAATATGAAGAATAAATAACAAGTAAAAAAATACCTGGAGAAGCTTGTCATTTAATACCCAAAATAGAGAAAATAATGGATGAATATTAACATACGGGTAATAAGATAATATTATATAATTGTATATGATATCATATTTATTAATATTATTCAATAATAATATAATAGAACTCTTAAAATAATAAAAAAGTATTTTAATGATGATCACCCAAAAGTAAATGCAGGTTAATAGATTTTTTCTCAATTTACATTCAACTAGGACATATTTGTTGTCATGCACAAATTAACTTTTATATATTTCATATATAGACCATTATAATTTTTTATTATGAATATACTTATTCTAACGATATAATGTGTTTTATTTAATGCTATTCTTTTATAAGGATTATTATTCAATAGTTTCAATGTGGTATGGGGAACTTTAGAATGTTTAAAGATTTTTTCCCTCAAGAATCTTCTAAATTGTTATCATTGAAATATAACATTAATTTGTGATTCGTAACATTATCATTAAACAATAACTTAATTCTAAGAATTTTTCATTGTGTATTTCCATAAATATTTATAATCTCATAAAGTGGATACAATTATTTGAAAAACAATATATAATTTTTAGATATGGTGTTAAATTTTTATTATATTTGATTAAATGAGGAATTAATAACAACTCCATATTAATTATTCACTATAGATTTTTTATAATGAATATTTTTTTATGGATTACTTCATATGATCAATGCTTTGTATAAGCCGTGACCGGTGGGTTCTAGACTTTATATAACCCCTAGATGCATTAACATGTCCTCTTGGGAAAATAACCATTGGACAAATTAAATAGGTTTCTACCAATAGTTTGAAAATGACTATAGGATGGATATTGAGTTTTATGATTTTCAAGATACTGGGGAATTATGTCTAATTATAAATATTTTAATTAATAGAAAATTTATTCGTTATTTTTATAATCCATGAGGTTTTCATGTGATAAAATATATGGATCTACTTCATTCTCAGGTTTTTAATTAATTGGTGCATATTTTATGTTTATTTTTTCCCAGATAGATTATGAATTATCCACTTATTTGACTGTAATTTTTTTTCATATCTTTACCATTAAATTTTTAGTTATTCTCATTGATTCATTATCGATTCTGTTTTAATTACCCTCACTGACCATTTAATATCACCCTTATTATGTTCCCTTTCCGAAGTTATGTAGAGGAATCATTTCAATGAGTTTAAAGAATGTTTTTTATTTTATTTTTGTGGAGTACCATGTATTTATTTTCTATTTCCTACTAAATTATGTGTATCTTGTCTATAATTTGTTTTAGGAAAATTCTAAAATAATCGTTTCATCAGGATTTGATTCCTTATAATCATTCCAACATAAAGAAATAATGAATTGGATCTGTGCTTCTAGGGTTGAGTGTTATAATTATTTATTCCTTTGTGTTTCACTCTAACATGAGTGTATAGTGTTCCCATATAAAAACCATACTCCCACACTACCTGTCAATTTCTTCATCTATATGAGGAGGCACACTTGAGTCCATGTGACCCACTAGGTTGGGCATCATTTAGTGGAATTTGGGCCAGGATTGTACACTTGGTTAATAACATAACCACACATATTGGGTTAATAATTTTGCCACGTATAATTTCATAATAATGTACCTCCTATCCATTTTTCATAATAGAACCACCTATCATCATAAAAAATCCCAATAACTTTTATATAGTCATCAATCATGAAATATTTAATTTTCGTCATAAAACCCTTCGAAACACTTTTAATCCCATATGAAAAACACTTTCAGATATGAATATAAAAATTACATTTAAAAAGCCATTTTATAATCCAAAATACATAGAAATTGGGAATACGGATTTTCATTAAATATGAAAATTTGTTGTAAATTAAGGTAATATTCAAATAATGGTTACGGAAATGGGAACGTTGGTTTCATATTACTTAATAAAATAGAACATCCCTTTTAGCATTTGAAAATAATGTCAAACCTATCATAATGAATTATATTTTTTCAAAACATGAAAATAAAAACAATAATATACTTTATTAATCTCTCAATTATAAATAATAAAAATAATAATATCATTTGTTAGACATGTAAATTTATAAAAAAAATTAAGGAAACCCATAAATGGGTATTTTTATTGAAAAGTCCCATAACACTTGGAATTTTTTTGAATAAGAATTACAGTGAATGAATAAAATTTGACAAATATAAATATAATGTAAATATAGTCCTTCATTATATGAATTGTAAAATAGTATGTATATACACCTCATAAAAAATATATGTTCATAACATTGAAATATGTATCAATAAATAAGAGTTGAGATGGTCCTTGTCCTTGAGATGATGTCATCACACTCATCCAATATCTTCCTAAAAAACAAATTTATGATAATTAGTTAATTTTATAAGAATAATTTTTATGTTTATTATATCATTAAATTAATTATCATAAGAACATTTTACAACACATAATTAATTAAATGTATTTCCTATGTTTTCACTTTATTTTTCTTATGTATCAACATTGATATTGGTAGGTTGTATATTGGAAAATTATGTCATTATTTCAACATATATAGAAAATAATTATGAAATAATTATAAATTTAAATAATCCATTATTCTTTTGAAATCCAATAATAATTTATGTTTTTCTGAAAATGAAGAATTATAGGATCATTGTGATGATATGATGTACATATGTATGAGTAAGGTTTCAATTTTTCAATTATAATTATGGAAATATTTTTTTAATAGTGTTACATAAAAAAATGATCATAATATAATAAATAAAATATTATTTAATTAAAAATATACTTAAATATATATTACATTTATTTTATTAATCATAAAAAGAGTCACATAGCTCTGTGTAGGTGTTAGTCTACATGTATGCATGAACTATGTTATCATTTATTATTTGGTTTAATAATGAAAATGATAAATTATCATTTTTTAATTGTAAATATTTCCATAATATTTTTATTATTTTACTTATATCACATATTTCATTAAATTTATTTTTATTACCTTTCATTTATAGAGTTACTGAAAAATGTCTCGCATCTCTTTGTGAGGTGGTAATATGTTGTATAGATGATAATATTATTGTATCCCCCACACAATAGAATGTACGAGGGTATATGTTATATAATAATGAAATAAGAGTAGATATTATATAAAATTAATATATATATATATATATATACTTTTAATCTATAATTATAAAAATCCATTAGAATTGATTATTGAAAACAAATTACGATAGTTCACGAGGCGGTAGTTAACCATATAACTAAATGATGATTTCATATCTCATTTCCTGGAAGAGGATATTGATTTAGGTTATTGTGTATGTATAATAACATATAAGTATATATGAGATACTATTTTTACTATATAATAATAATTGAATAAATTTGGAGCTATTGTATGAAGAATTAAAATATAATGTGCGGTTATGCATGATACCTCTTCTTCAGACAACCTCCTTAGGTTAGCTCAAAAATACTTCACAGGATGGCCTTGTGATCATATTAAGGGATATACATCTAGTTATGTGAATCTAGGATGTAATATTTTATGTAATATTATAATCCAATTTGATCTAAACGTTTTAATAGGCTAGGAGGTAGGGTTGTTTATAAGTGTGGTAAGTGTTAGACATGTAGTTTTTGAAAATAAAACATTGTAAACATATTTTTTACAAGAAAAATGGAACAAAAAACAACCAATTTCAATACAGGAAAAAGATATGGTGTATATAATGACATAAAGTATATTTTATTCATGTTTTTAGGTTTTTATAACCTATATCTTTTTATTTTATCCCCCAGTAAATCTATTTTCACCTTTACCATGATTATAATTTTTTTTCTATTTTCACTTTTCATTATGGTCAAAAATTAAGTTGAACATATTTGATAATATGTTTTATTATGATTCCAAATATCGATTCCATTTATATAAATTCAATTCATATAAAATGAAAATTTTAATTTGACATTACTCCTATAGACAGAATGAAAATTAGAATTTTAAAGATGTTTAATTTTCACGAAAAAATATGATTTTATAATAAAACTATGAATAATAAAAATAATTGAATTAATCTTTATAGATATTTATTGATATCTATTCCATAAATTCAAATTAAAATATTCCTCATTATGGATTATATTAATTAATTAAATTAGATAAACATTATTCACTTTCAAATAGTTTTTATTACAAACGCTTATTTAAAACCACAAATAAACATATATTATAATAAAATATAATTATAATTAAATGGTAATTAAATATATTTATTATAAATAAATAAAAAATATAATACATAATATTATTTTAATAAAATGTACTTTAAAATTAATTTTTAAAAAATATATTACATTATTTTGTAAGAAATCGATATATTAACTATTCAAATAAAATCAATATTTTATAAAAAAACACTAAATTTCTATAGATGTTAGATTTTATATTATTATTTATAAAATACTAGTAATTTTAAATAATTAAAATAAAAAAATTATTAATCAACCCACAAAATAATAAAATTATTATAATAATGTTTAGTTTACACAATTACCATATAGAAATAAAAAATAAAAAAATATTTTTATAATTGATATATCCACATTAATTAACATTAATGTGATTCATTCTATCATTAATTGGGTTTCTAAATTCATTCCACAATTAAAAATTGTGTAACCATAATGTTATTCAATTATTAAACAAGTGGGGATATCTTTCCCTTATATATGTTTGGATTCCCATGATACTTCATCAACCATATGATTTTTCTATAAAACATTAACATAGTGACTCACCTCATTCAACAACACTTGATCTCTGTGGCCTAGATTATAAATACACTAGTCCTCCTTATAAATTATATCTTTCAAGTAAACAATTTTAGGTATAATAACATGAGAAGAATCTAGAGCATATTTTTTTAACATCAAGTTGTGAAACAATATGTGTACGTGTGACATACTTGAATGCATATCCACACGATAGGAAACAAATCAAAACATATCGAAGATTTCATACAACCCAATAAACTATGGACTTAAATTCGACCTTTCACTATAATTCAGAAAATTAATACATTGAGATACATTGATAAAGTCATAATCACCTACCTAAAAAGAAATATCATTACTCCTAAAATACACAGTACAATTTTTTATGCTTTGAGTTTTCATCTTATTTTTCTAATTCAACTACAACTTCATAGCCATATCCTCTTCCAAATCTATTCCTATAAACTTTCACACTCCTAATTCATTTAAAATATTTTTAGATTAACCCTTATTTAAACATAATTCCTCAAAAGTTTCCATATATACATTGGAATGAAGAATATTGTAATAAGAAAACTATAATAAGGAAATATTTTGTTCCCAAGTTCCCTAGAAATATGTTGAACATTAACACTGAATATATTCTTTGGTCACAATCAACTACTCATACAGACCATCTATTTAAGGATAAAAAGTTTTACATTAATTATTTCATAACCCCAAGAAATTTTTATTAATTTCCAAAAATATATGTGAATCTAGGATCGTGGTCTCGAACAATAGAGAGAGGAACTCCATGTAACCTATCTATCTCTTTTAGGTAATGATAAAAAATTAAATTACAAAACATTGTATCTTAAAGGGGAAATAAATTTTAATATTTTATTTATTGATCAAAAATATCTCAAATACCATTTCTACCTCATGGTGTATTTGATGATACCATCATGAAATCCATTTATATAGTTTTTCTATTTCAACTCCATTATTGAGATAGATGAATAATTACCTTTAGTAAATTTCATTCATCATTAAAATGTTGATAATTTAAATACATCATGGAAAATTCAACCATATATCTATTCATACCATACCACTCTTAATACTCCCAAAGGTCATTAAAAATATTACATATGTCTAGATGAATAGAATATAATGGAAAATGATCTTCACTAAATAACTCTTACTTTATCTGGGAATCATAAGGAAGACAAGCTCATTTTCCAAAATTAAAAATTCATCTAAAAAAAAATATATGAAATTTAACCTCCTCAATGGATTATACATTATCATTAAAATCCCTATACTACTTTGGATATTCCTTAATTCTTTACAATAATGATTATTTCACTAAAATCTAAAAAATTGAGGATGTCTTTTAATCCACTACTTTTAGGGAAAAATCATCAAATAATTAACTGAAGTGTATTATTCCAAACATAGCATTGTTCAAATGAAATTAAAATTCATAGTAAAATAAAAACATATTTATGCCCTTATAGAATGATAATTAATCATGAAAATATAATCCTTTCCCAAGTATATCCATCTTCTCTGTCTCATGTTCATTTTTTTTTTGAGTTAATAAATATATATATAATTTTTTATAAAAATGTCTTTGAAACATTACTGCAAAAATATTATTCCATAAAATCATTAAAAATCCATAGAATAAATTTCTTGATCATTTATAGGATTATTTAACTCATGGGGTTTCTACTAACGTGAAGTGTATGTAATTACCTAATTATTAATCATCCAGACACAACCAAGTCCCATTTAATGAACCATCATTATAGATGAAAAAATCACCATTTATGGAAGGAATGGATAATCTTTATAATTCAAAAATTATTTTTTATAATATAAAAACATTTACCACATTACTTTATCTAGATGAATTTAACTCCATTATGAGTTAACTAAGGAAATCAGTTAGACAACCGAAAAATGTTTTCAACGAACTGATCGAAGTAACCTAGAAATCCTAGATAACTAAATATATATATATAATATTTTATAAAACTTGTACATTCTCTAAAAAACAATTCGCGAGGTCAATAGTTAGGCCATCTATAGAAATAATATTATGAAAGAAATACATTTAGTGTAACTGAAATTCACACTTACTAAATTTTCCATAAAGGTTTTTATGGTTCTCAAAACCATCTTTAGGATTCACTCATGATCCTAATGAAATATTTAGTACACCAAAATATCATCAATAAACATAACTAAAAACATATATAATAATTAATAAAAAATATATATTCATATGGTCCAAAAATACAATAGGTGCACTATAAAACCCAATGTCCATAACCCAAAATTAATAATATATATAGTCTTAAATGTTATAAATATATTCTTTGTTCACTTTTTAAATATGGTACCATCACCTAACATAATTATTTAAAAAAAATTCCACCTTGGATTTGATGAAGAAAATCATATATATGAGAAATAGTATACTTCTTCTTAATTGTAATGTTATTAATTACTTTATAGTCAATGAAAATTCTCATTGAATCATATTTACTTTTTGACATAAAAAACTACGAATCCCCATGGGGTTGTTCTAAGGTGAATGGATTATTTATATATTAACTACAAAAATTGATATTTCAATTCCAAAATTTCTACCTAAGACATTTGATATATTGGTTTAGAAGAAGGCTTAGAATCAGAAAATATGTCAAGAGTAAAATCAAATTCCCTATAAATAATAACACCAAGAAAATAATCATAAAATACATCCATGTATTCATTCACAATTCTAAAATCACTAAATTTAAAAATTTCTTTCCTTTTAACAAAATAGGCTAGGTAACCGTCACTTACAACTTATATCAATATCTCATCATCTTCATATATTATTAAAGGCATGAATTTATTGAAGAAAAATTTTATTGCTCTACAATATATTATATTATGATAAACTAAAATACAATCCAAACCAAGAATTATATCAAACTCTATTATTTCCAGCTCAATGGTATTTTAGGAAATACCATCTCCCTAATGAAAATATTATGATTTCTATAAATCATCGATTCATTAATACATCCACTCGAAGTTTTCAATAAAAGTTACATCTCTACATCATGAGGAGATATTCCCAATTTAAATAAAAATTTCTCATAAATTAAGGAATTTGAAGATCTATAGTCAAAAAGTGTGTTGGTATAAATTGAAAAAACTTGTAGCATTTCACTCAAAACATCACATCATATACCAATATCAACCATGGAAGCATAAATATATTATGGAAATCCTTTCTAACTTTAGTAGTGATGATTTCCATAAATAGGGAATAACTTTGGACAAAGAATAACATAATTACACAACTTATTTAAATTATAGCATCTTAACATCACTTTTCAATATAAATCTTCTCATTTTCATAGTAGTTACAGGAAATATGTCATAACTAATGACATTTTAAGAACTTTATAAACATCCTAAGACATTCGGTATCATTATTTTAACCAAAATTATCAAAAAATGGGAAAATTTTATTCTTACATCTATACTTATTTGGTGGGTTCTTCCACATTTCCTTCTATCTAGACCTTTTCTTACTTTTATAATCACGAGGTACAAATATATCAGAAAAATACATATCCACATTCTCTATAGAATGAACAGAATTCTCATATTATGTAAATTATCACATATACAATATTTGTTTAGTTGATAATTTTCACCCTATATGAATCAATTTAATTTACAATCCATGTGCCAAAAAATATGTTATGTACATGATCAATATTTTAAAATTTTATTTATACATTGAAATATAATCATCATATTTTTCCCCAATTATAGAAATTGAACCCCCAACCTTAGATGAACAATGATAAAAAGAATATATCTCAAGAAAATTCTTAATTAATGTGTCTCATTCCATGGAATCCATATCATATTTCTCATTGATATTCATAACCATAGACCACCATAAATCTACATAACATAGAAATGATAAATTGAACTAGTTATCTTTGGATACATTGAAAATCCCCTGACATAAAATATATTCACCAAAGTATTTATTTTTCCTTTTTTTCACTTATCACCATGTCATATGCAATTACATAATTAATTAATTTTTTATTAAATGTTATGATGATATTTGTCTTATGTGTCAAAAATGATTTTTACCGATTGACTACTGGTCAAAGTGGTCATTATTTCCACATATAAAGATTAAGAATAATATAATAGTTATTATTTTTTATTTATATATAATTTATAAAACCAATCATGAATTATGGTTATGAAAACATGAACTATGATGCCATCATGTAGACAGTAGTTCACATATATGTATGAGTAATGTTTTAATTTTTCAATGAACATTATGTAAAGAAAGTATGTATTAGATTACCTTTTCAGAATTCTTATAATATCATAAATACGCTATTATTTACTTAAATTTAATTATATATATAATACATGTAATTTAGTGATTAAAAAAAGAGTTGCATCACTTTGTAGAGGCGGTAATCAACACATACACACAAATGATGTTATCCTTTCTTAATGTGATAATGAAAATGTAAATTTCTATTTTAAGAATGATAGAAATGTAATCAATATCATGATTATTTATTTTATATCATATATATCCATTAATTTTATCCTTATCAACATTGTTGTATTACTTTTGTGGAAATCAAATCACATCGATTCGTAAAGAAGCTGTCTACCATACACATGAGCAACATTATCATATCCACCACTAAATTGAAGAAATTATGGTATATTTGATATAAAAATTTGGTAAGTATTAATATTTTAAATATTATATATTAAATTTAAATTCAACATAGAAAAAATACATGATAGGTGGTGATGGAAAATGAATTACATCTTTTCATTATGTGGTAGTATGTCGCACAACAAATTGTTATTATGTATTAATTTTTTAAGGGGATATGGATTTATCTTATTACATTAATATAATATAATCAAATTTTATAGGATATATTTTTATTATTATATAATTATAATTGTATAACAATTAAATAAGGTATGTAAAGAAATAATATAAATAACAAGGTTAAGCACAATAACTCTTCTTCGAACAACCTCACAATGTAAGCACAAAATGTCTTCTTAAGATGAATTTATGACCCAAAGAAGGTCTCTAGGTCTCGAGGTGATACATTTTTAATATATATTGGTATTTTATGTCAATGTCAAATATATTTTAGGTTTTTAAGAGGATAAGTGAGGAGGTGGCCTTTTATATGCGTGGTTGGTGGTACACATGTAATTCTTGAAGTAGAAAAGGTGTAACCACATTATTCACATGAGAAAAGGATCCAAAATAAACCATTATAAATATATAATAATTATTGAGTATGTTTAATATAAAAAATATATATATTATTCAAATTTTAATTTAATTTTTACACTTATGGTTTTAGTTTAATCCCCTAGTAAACCTATTTTCACCCTAAGCATGATAATTAATTATTATTATTTTCATTATTTAGTAGTATTAAAAATGAATATAACCTTATAAGATAATATAAAATATTCCATTTACAAATATGGATAAATTTTTAACAAATTAAATTCATATATGAGGAATTATTTAATCTACCAATTAATTATCTAGTAGTGGAAAAATGATGGTTTACAATAATTATATTTTTCAAGAAAAAGACGATTGTATATTAATTCTACGACTAATAATACTCATTGTATGAATAACTATTAATATTTATCAAAATATAATCTATATATTTAATTTATAAAATTCCACATATGGTATTATATAAATTAATTAAAATATTAATACATTATTCACTTTGAATTTGTGTTTAGAAAAACTTGTTTTATATTAAAATAACTTTTAGTAAAATATATTTTGATTTTGATTTATAAATAAATATGTGGATTAAATATAACTAAAAAATATTTTCGTTACATGAAATTATATTAAGAACATAATAGAGATTTTTAAATACTTAATTTATCAAAAATATATGAATTTTATTCTATAAAAAATAGTATTTTCACCGTTAACATAAAAATAATCATTTTCTCAAAACTCTAAAATTTTACCCTAAGATAATTTTGATATACTCATTTCAAATATTTAATTAATTTTTAATATAAAAAACATATAAGAAATGGGTTTCGATAAATTTATTTCTTTTTTTATTTACAAATTACTAAATATTATTATAATGAATATAACTATCCTAAAAAATAAGAACGTTATTTCTTCATGAAGTACATCAGTTAAATCATATTTTTTGTAATTGGGAATATTTTTAACATATTTTCTTTCTATATTTTATATGGTATTCTGGGTGTATGAAATATTTTCCTATGAAAATAATACTATTTATCAAAATATACAAGGGTTGGGTGGAAAAAATATATTCTATAATATATTAATAAATAAATTTTAAAAAAATAATCCAAGATAAAATATTTTTAATCCAAATCTCATTTTTAAAAATATGTTAAAGAACTGATTAATCATAAACCATGTGTAAACAATTAGTCATCTATTTTTTCTCATAAAAACTTCTTATTCAATAAAAACACTTATAATACAATAGATATGTGATACAGTTACACGTATTCTAATTTGATTCATCTGAGGCTTCATTACTGCCAAATAATTTTAATAAAATCTTTTTGATTCATCATTTGAATGAAAACTATTATATCAATCAAATATTCCCTTTTTTAACTCCTGTATTTTTAAAACACTTATAAATTTTACATTTTTTTCAAATAATGTTCCAAAAAAATAATTAGTTTTTATAACATCGATACTTGTTATATACATTCCATGTAATTTACAAAAGGTTATCATGTATCTTGAATAATATAATCTTATTGAATTATATTTCTTACTTATTTATTTTCCTTATATGTTTAAATGATATCATTTGAATTCAAGGAGAAACATTATTATAATCTCTAACAAGATTTTCTACTTTACGTTAGAGATTTTACCAACTTTTACTCTATATAAAGCACAAGAACTCACAAATTATATTTTCAGTTCAACTATGCCCAATAAAAGCGATTATCAAGTGAGGTTTTTTGTAATTGAATTATATTGTTGGAACATTTGTTTAGATGAGATTAAGAATTATTATATAACAAAACAATACATACCACTATTCTAATAAATTCATTAGAACACTCAATCATACTGTGCTTCTATGGCTAAAAATTACTTATGTAATTATTCTTCTATTTCATTTTAACCCTATGAGATTCTATCTATGATTTATTATACACTATATTCACCTATTGTAAAACCTTAAAACATGGTTACTCTTGAACATTTTACATAAAAACATAGAAATACTCATTATTAATGAACTTTTCTTAAGGTATTAGACAAAGTAGTTACATACATTCAATATGCCCCTAATCAATGTTAATCCAAAATTTATAATTGATAATGATTATTATTTTATTTATTGCAGAATATTTTATCATATTGTTGTAATATTTTATTATCATTTGATAGGAAATTCTACTAATTGGGATCCTACTAATATGATGACCCCATTAGAATACATCATCTCTATTTGTAATAAATGATCCATATTTCACAAGTTATTGATTCCACCTTTTCATTCCCCTCAATATATAGTTAATTAGCATTGAATAATCCCAATAATATCTTATATGATTCTTCGATAGTTGGGTGAAAAAATACTTTTATAATGATTGATGTAAGTAATCCCAACATTATTCCTATAATGTTATATTTTTATATTTCATAGATAAGTGTAACCAAAAGAAAATGAAATAGAAAAAAAAAGATATGACCTACCATGAAAACAATTATTTTCTAGAACCTAACAAAGGATAATCCAATGTTTTCCATTACATAATTATACTTTACAATATATTCTAGTGCACCTGACATTTATAGAATCTGCATAGTTAGATGATTGAGGTCATAAAAAGTGTATCTCCAATAATAATCAAACAGTTAGTGAATGAAGGAGATTTAATCTCTCCATCATATCTCATGTTATTTCATTTTTAACTAATTTTTCTAATGATTTATATTATGACCCCAATTACGACAAATAAAATAAGATGTTTTATGAAATTAATGTGTAACACTTTACATATTTGTAAGTTTGTGTCACTCTCCCAAATATAGAATCCATATATATCTATTCAATTCATAAATCATTTCAGGAATAAAGTAAAAAAAATCCTCAAATAAATTATTAAAGTTACATTATAATTAAATTTATGAAATGGGTAATCCTGAATCCATAATTAGTCAACAGCATCCTTTTTATAATAATGTATAAACCATTAGTACTATGGATTATTTGATATAAAGTCACTCTACCCAAGGATAAATTAATCAAGGAAAAATACAATTCACGATAACTCTAACACATAATAAATAAAATCTATGTTCAACAACTAAATTCAATCTCATAACTACAATTATAAACTAATACCAACGTAGATGAAAGAAAAATCATAAATTATCATGGATTTTATGGTTTGAAAATTTGTAAGAATCATTTTATCACATAAACTATTGCATTCACAAATAATTAATGTATAATAAAATTATTATTATCAATATTGATGGGAAACCAATTAAATATTGGGTGCATCACATATTTAGTGATAAGACAAAAATTTATGAACTATTAATAAAATAAAGCTTAATTGTAAACACTATGAATTATTGATAATTGAGTATGGACATTCAATAATATTTGAGTACACACAATTTTTATTCATCATAACAACATTTGATAGTATTCATTATATTGGGTATTATTTTATGTAAATTTTGTTTATATTAATTATAGGAATTTTATAGTTCAATTATATAAACTATTTACACAATCATAAATATGACATATTTTTACCATATTGGAACATTTGAAAATATAAACAAACATAACTTCTTTTGATGGTAGTCAAATAAAATAAAAAAAAATATTATTTTAATATCATAATTTCAATTTATTTATTTTGAAGATTTAATATATTCATAAAATATAAAAACTGTAGTTTATGATTATTTTATAATTTATAAAAAAATTAAAAATTCCCATTGATGATATATGAATAATAATTATAATTATATTCCTTATGTATACAATATTATTTTTTAAATTTTATTTTATATTAACACATAATTTTTTGGAATATTTATTAATATTAATTTCAAAATAATTTTTTAATTATTTACAAAATCTATGAATTCAAAACATGTCTCATAATATGATATCATATATTATATTCCATGATATAGTGAACATAAAACATTATAAAAAGTCATTTTTAATGACCAAAATTTTATATGTAATATGACTGTTATAAAAATTATTCCCCATATTTTTTATTAATCTATGATCATTGGTTGCTCTGATCCCTAATTATGGGATGGATAGTGGATTATCACCACTTAACTCAACAATAAATGTCAATAATAATTTTATATTCATGAACACCGAAAATAAAAATATTAAATGCATGTGAAACGTGAATTTTGAATATGGTAAATCATGAAAAAAATTTACCATAGAGATTCTATATCATCTTTAAATGGTTTGAAGATGATTAAAAAGTGGATAAAAATCCTCATACCTTTAGATGTATCCATAAGAAAATTGAATCACACATACCATGTGTGGGAGTTTCCTTGCCTCGTGAATATCTTTTTCCCAATATAAAAAGAATTAAATATATAATATAGTATGTAATATAGGAGTTTTGGCCTAGAAATATGTAAGCTTCTCATCACACTCCAATCAATTGGATGTGGTTCATATAAACACGCAATGATTCTTTTCGGTGATATAAATATATTTATTTGTGCATCATATCCCTAAGTATATCTACAACATATTAGAACTATTTATAAGGGTTATATTAATGATTCTATTAAAAATTATTAGTGTTTAAATACCATTAGAACTTTATTAATGTAATAATACATAACATACGGTAGATTCATCAAACATAGATCATAATTTTATGGGTTGAGTTGAATTTTTCATGGAATCTGATATCATTCATATAACACGTACCAATTCTCTATTTAATTGTCCGACATGATTAAATTGGTTTTATAAATATATTCTATATGATATACACTATCTTAAAATTTGATATTTCCATGAAACAAAATTGTGATTTACATGTATATAATATTTTACGATTATTTGTATCTTACTATAAATTATATTGTGTATATATAACATAAATATGTTATGTCTCTACATAAAATAAATTATTTAAAAATATGAAATATTAAATTGATATAAATCATTAAAAATAAGAAAAATACTTCATAGAAATTTAATATGCAATAAATAAATAATAAAATCTATTGAGATTGATTGAAAAACTCGAATAAATTTTTTTAATATCTAAATGTTAATATATGATTCTAAAAATTAAATTTCTAAATTTAGTTGCCATTATGAGAAATTAAATTGGTTAATTTAGTTATTTTTAATAGATTCAATTTTTATATAATCATGTATATTCAAATTGGAAGATATTTAGTAGTTCTAAAAGTGGAAAATACATTTCTATTATATGTATATAACTGGCTATTTTATAGAATAATAATATAGGTCTATATCAATGATACATCTTGTGTAAATGACAAAAACGAAATAAATATGATGTTTGTGTTATAAAAATATCTATAAAAATATGATTTTCTAAAAACATTACATATTACAATGATTTAGTACTATTTATAATGGGGATGGAACTATTGTTATAAACTATACCAATGGATCCCAAAACCATCAGATCACAACACATAAAGATAGACCTTATTCCAATGATAATTTTATATCCCTTGGTATAGTCCCTTCAAGGATGGATGATACCAATGCATGGAGGAATAGATGGTATAATAATAATATAACAATGGTTCATAATCATTTGTATTGTAACCTCTACCAAAGACATAGTTAACTATTAGTTTTAGCCCCACTCCACCAATATTCCTACTATCAAGTACCCACTATGTAAAAAATATAAAACTAATATAAAGATATCTATAAATGAAACTGTCTATTTTATCATTCACAATACACATTTAAAATCGAATATATATTTTATATTTCACATTTAATCAGTTCATAAATTTAATATCATAAGACATATTAATCCATTTTAGTCATCAATATCCTTCAAGAAAGTTGTCTCATAAATATCAAGTTAGAAATATTGGGATTCAATAACTCCATTCAAGTATCCACTTCCATCATGGTCAAAACTATTGTTTCATGCAGCATAAATAGCCTTGATAATATCATTTCCCACTAAATTTTTATCAATATCACTACCAATAAATCCATCACATTGAGCACTACAAAGACTGTCATCATCATTACCATGTGGATAATATTAAGAGTGAATTGTCCACAATTATGCAATAAAACCTATTGTGATATATATTGGATGTGATGTATATAAGGATGCTCGGTATTTCAAAACTACTCATTGACCTTGTCACTTCATTTATGATATGGATGGATAAGCATATACTACTTTGGAAAGATCCTCTTGAAACTTTTTGATTACAATGACATTAGAGGGGCCTAATTTTTTACAATAATTAATCGTGATAATACTCCTTTGGGTAAAAATAGACTCTCCCCTGCATATGATTAGCTAATATCTATCACAAATGATCATTTTCCCAGTGGTTTCCATTTTTATGACCACAGGAGTCCAAAGTAAACTATTAAAAATATATGTGATATATTTTGTAATGAAAGAGATATTAAAATTTTAATGCACCATTATATGACATGTCACATATTTAACATCTCTTCATTTAAAAAAATCAATATATATTAAAAATGAGCTTATAAAATAGTGGTAGAGACTACTACATGGCATCCAAAAGAACTAGGATCAAATCCGACATGGGGAGGTATTCCCAGGTATTTTAGCAGTGCTAAAAGAGCGTTGTATTAGGTATTGTAGTAGTACTGTATGAGTGGTGGTATAGTAGGAGTGGTGGCACTGTAGTGGCGGTAGTACTGTAATAGAAACTATAGAGGCATGGGTACTATAGTTGGTATAATAGCAGCCTAGGTTCTATAGTCACACTATTCACTAAAGGGCCCTTTGGGCCAAAAATGGGCTTTCAAGCCTTATATTCAGCTCACTTATCCTTGTGAATTTATGATATGTAACTGGTCTCCCTCTACCCAACTAAAAAGTGGACTTTAAATTAATTATAAAATAATACTTCGACCCGAACTTTTAAAATAATATTTATCAATAATTATTTATAATGCACAATAAAAAATTACTCAAGGATCACACCATTCAATGTGTAATACAACTCACTAAAAAGAAATTAAATGTACAAAAACATTATTCAATAATATTTTACTAACTAAAAAGTAACCCATTATAAAAAATATTTATTAAACCAATGGAAAAAATCAGAGTAAATTTCTAGAAAATTAATCAAATTAACAATTCAAGAGTAAATCTATAATTAATTAATTCTAAAATTAAAAAAATTATATTATTGTCATGAATGTTTGTTAATAATTGGTTTGGTGTAGTTATATCAGGTAAGATTTTCTTGTATTTTTTTTCATTTTTGTTCTACTAATTTTGTTTCCCATTTTAGTAGTTCGACTAGGTTTTGTCAGTTTAGTTGGAGTAATTATTTTTTAAGTTAATTTGGAAATTTTATATCAAATTAATATTTTTTTTAGTTCTGAAAAATACATATTGGTTCTATTTTGATTGGATCACTATGGTATAGTTTAATATATGAGAGTTCATTTAATATCTATTTTGTTTGGATTATTTTGGTTTTCATGGAATAATAGTAGTTTTGTGAGGATTAATTCAATTCATATTTGGAATGATAAATTTTATTTTTCATGGATTGGCTGAGTTCAATATATCTCATTTTGGTTTCATTTTATTTAATTACATGTACACTAGATCAGTTTAATTTTTTTTCATACACATTTTTATGATTCAGTTAAATTATGGTTTAATTGTATTTAATTTGACTCAATTTTATAATATTCAAGTTTGGTGTTTCTGGGTAATTGAGGTTATGGTTGGTACCATTTTGTTTAATTTGCGTTTTTTTATTTTCGAATTAAGTTGCTTTAGGTTCGGATAGTTATTTTTATTTATATTTTCATTCATGATATCTCCAATGGTATAAATGGAGTTTATATTTTATAGTTGTATATGTTCATATTAAATTAATTTCATTATATATATATATATTTTAATATTAAATTAAAATACTCCCATTTTAATGTATTTTAGAGGTTACATGATTACATTTAAAAATTTTATATGTTAACAGGTAAATATATTTTACATTTAATAATATTTATATGTCACTATTATGGGAATATAGTTTTATTTTTATGTATTTAAATAATATTTCCAACTATTTATACTATATAAAGTGAGAAACTTGAGGCTTATATCAATTTTTCACAAGTATTTATTCATTTACATGTTAATTCTGCATTCATATTAATATATTAAGAGATAAATTCTTAACATATTAATATCTACACTATATTAATATGTAAACTATGTTAAAATGGAATATTTTATTAATATTTCATTTTTTTAAAGATAATATATAAAGAAATTAATGAACTCAAAATGTCTTTACCATTTATAGATCACAGTATATATATACACTATTAACTTTATATATCTTAATAAAAACTGAATGAAGACTAGGATATTTATCTATATCCCTTGGTAAAAATAATGGATATATTTTTATATACTATGGAAATAGTTAATAGCCACATTAAAGATATTTGTTACTCTAATTGTCATTTTAATAATGATAATGTATTTCTAGTGTTTTTAGTTAGGGAAAAATACCTATATCTAATTATTTAACAATGAAAGTATCCAGGTAGCCACAATCTTATAAGAGTAAATATGTAAATTTATTTGTCATTCACACATGGATACATCTTACGGTCATGAATAATAATTTCATGGATTCTTATATAGAAGAAAACATGGAAATATACCTATTTACATTCTTAAAAACATGGTTTATAGGTCTCATTATAGGGTTACAAACAATGGGAATAACATTTTATTATTCGATGATTTGAATTTAGCTTATATCCACTCCTAAAAATACAAAACATACACCATAATACACCCCAAATGATTCAAATAATATCCAAATACCTAAAAATGTATAGTTTAGTAATAATAAAAATAAAAATGAAATAACAATAATAAAACAAAACATCATAATACAATTCGACCTATAAATAGTAATTTAATTTATGTCAAAAATGACCCTCATTTTTAGTATTATTACATCCATTAAAATGCCCATCAACATCCCATATAGATACACTAGTATCCTCACCACTTATAACACCACCAACATCCCAACCATTATGACCATTGATATACTTATCATCACCTAGGTCGTAGGAAGGGGTTGGTGAATAATCATAAATATAATGATTCATCATAAAAAATCAGGTGTTAAAGTACCCTGTGATGTAATTGTATTAGATGTAGCAGATTTAGATTTCATTATCTGTTCAATTGTTATTTTTTAATGAGTAGTACCATTTCATGATATTTTAGTATCATTTTGAGTTTCTTTTTCTATTAAATATTTCTTTTATTTTTCTATGATAATAATATAACATGTACTCATAGATTCTTTATTTGAAGATCAGTTTCTAGATGGAACGATATTCTTCCCAGTTTGAAAACACTTACTTCTGGGATTTTCACCTCTCCAATACCTGATTTAGATAATCTATTGGGCCAAAAGTTTATAGTTTTTTCTTCAAATTATTTTAAAATTATATTTTTAGTGATATAAAAAAAACTCAAAATGATAAAATACTGTATAAAATTAAATTCAAAAAATATATGTAATTTAAATAAACATACAATAATTTCCATGGAGTCTCAATTTACCAACATACCAACTCTCTTTTTCCATATTAATATATTCCATGACAGATCATGTAATGTAAACATAATTATTCAATTACTTTTTCTCGGAATCCAAAGAAATAAATCCACATCAATAAACACTACAACCCTATTTTATAATAATACATTATGGTTTTTATTTTCAGATCCTTAGCCTATTTATTGATTAATTATACCTCCATCATATTATGATCTCTAATTATCAATCAAGGATATATAATTCTATTTTATAGCCATGGGATTTAATTTGAAGTAGTGTTTCATTGAAAATATTCATAAATTTTCCCGCATCCTTGTTTGTTTATAATAATTCAAAATAGTTCATGAAAATTAATCATGTTATAATATTTAATGAAGTGAAATATATATTATGTATAATGTTGAAAATATAATAAAAATGGAAAAATGTGATTAATTTAATGAAATGTATGTTATTTCATTTAATGGTACATTTCATGTAAATTAAATGATATATTATTGATCCTAGAAGAAATAACTGATAAACAAAAACTATTAAAACTTGAGAAAACATTAGGTAATGAAAATTTAATATATCAAATAACAACTGTATTAAATGGATGGTAACAAAGTTTCAATGGGGTTTATTTTCAATATTCGTTATTTATATGTCATGTTACGTTACATCAATGACTCAATCCCACAAAATTTGAGGACCACTTATCTATCATATAGAAAATTGAATAAATAGACTATAAAAAAGTAAACATCATTTACTTTTTTTCCATCATGTAGTTTTTGAAGGAAAAAAATAATATTTTTGGGTAATTGATCTAGAAAATAATGGAATGATTTTTCCAATTTTCTTTTATTTCTTTCTACACTCTTATCCCAATTGTGGTTCATTTTAATTTATTATTATTTTATGTTCTATATCCTTCTTTATATCTATTATATATATATCTACATATAAAAATAATTCAATTCCCAATTAAATAATTAATTAATTTCACCTCCATGAGAGGTTAAGGAAGGATTGTAATGCTATTTAATATTTATATACAGTTGATTTATAGTATTAATATTTTCTATTTAATTTATAATTTTATAATTATATTTATACCAATATTTAATTCTCCATATCATTATCACTTCATACGTACTGGATGCATTTAAAGGTTGAAATAAAACCATTGGAGAAGCTATGTGGGTTTTAGGAAAATTACTAAGTTATATGGACTTCATTAATGCAATTGAAAAGAATCCATGTATCATATATTGAGATATAACCCAGTTTGATAAAAGGATTTCCAAAAATATATTTAATAACTAGTTACTTTACTCACTAGAATTTTGTATAGAATGATAAACCTGCAATATGAATCTGTATTTGAAGGTTATTATTCAATAAATGCTGAATGACTGAAATAAAGAGATTACAATTATCATCATACATGTTTATTAAAATAAGGTTTTACATTAAATATGATAATGGATAATATATATTATTTTAATAGAATTCCTGATTAAATGAATATACTTTTATATCATCTAAAAAATATTACAAAACACAAATTATGATCCAACGTTATTTTATATCAAAATTTGTGAAGACCCATTAATTTTTTATCAAAAAGGGATAAGGAATATAAACCATAAAATATTTTCATGGATTTTATTTTCTGTCTCAAAAAAATTATTATGGGGGTATAATGTTCCAACCAAAATAATGTATTTTTAATTTTATATCAATATATAATCTTGTGGGAGATATTTTATAGTATTAATTACAGTTTTATAATTAAAGGATTATTTTTTACAAAATATATATCGATTTCGTCAAATGATTTACCTCCTAAGGATAATGGATATATGGGTATTTCTATAATTAATTTAATTATTACCATATATAAGGAATAAATAGTTGAAAATTTTAAATAAATCAATTTTGGCATATAATTTTAAATATTATATTAAGATATGTTTTGATTACTCAGAGTTTACTAGATTTGATGTTATATTTTGTGAAAATGTTAATATGGAAGTCTATATATGTATTCTAGTTTTGAAAAAATGATGAATTTTTTTTCTATATATAATGTATGATATTCATTATGATTATATAGATTTATACATTGAACTACTTCATTTAATTGCAAAATAATTCACCCTCGATAAAATGAAATATAAATGAATTAAAAAATATTATTTTTAAATGTCATAATTATTGAGTAATAAATATTTTAATTTTTAGTATTACATTGTAATTTTTTACAACACTAAAATGGTGGGGGGGATATATTCATAATTGGGCATATATGAACAATGTGTGATCCAATCCAACAGTGAAAATCCATAGATTCATACATATTTTAGAATATGTCTTCTAATAATTTTTGCGACTCTATAGAATTGAAATAAAATTTTTGAAATAAGAATAGAATAGAGTAGAGGTAGAGGATATTAAAATATATGAGATTTATAGAATAATAAACAGAATTATAGAGATAGTAACTTATAAACACATATATTTTTAGATTAATTGAATCCAACAAGTAAAGTGGGAAAGGATTTCAGCAATACAAATGGATGTAGAGGGAGTGACCGAAAGGATATTAATATTTATATAATTATAACCATTTTAATAATAAGTGTAGATGTTATTCAAAGGATAAGACGTGGAAATGTTTTCTAATAATTTTCAATTACTTTTGTAGTGAAAATATTGAATTCTATCTTATGATCATATTAATATTAACAACTAATATTTTTGTTGAAATAAACAATAAAATAATCTAAAATTATAAGATCAATGGTTGTGTGAAATATATAACACTATAAGGAAAAAACAATATTGAACACTAAAAATACATTAATGTTAATAAACTAATGTTTTAGTAAAATGAAGATGAATATTTTAAATGATATATTATATATAGATGCTAATGATTTTGGAGTGTTGTGTGTACAAGAGTGTGATTTTATTTCATAGCCCATATATTTTTTTTCATATTTCACTTATACACCATAAAATCAATTATTTCATTAATATAAAAAGTACATAATTTAAACATTAACAATTATTTTGATATATATTAATGATTATATATAAAAATAATTCTAATACATTAAACATTGAACACATCCATTATCTGATCATCTCTCAATGCTTTGATATTAGTTCATCAAGAATGGTTGGTATTTATTTATTATGTATATCAACTCTCTCTTATGAACTAAAATTCATTTCATACATATTTTTTTTTCAAAAATTTCACCCAAATACATTATCCTTGAGGTTGGGGTATTTTTTCATTTGGAATTTTATATCGGTCCTACATTAGAAATTGATTTTTCAATAATATTATATATTATTATATATAAATATGTATTTGCATTACATTCCCTATTATCTACCTAGGAATTTATTTTTACTTTTCATCCAACTTACCTCTGATTTTTTCAATGAACTATGATTCTCTTCCTATGTTGAGAATGTGTACCCATTAAACATATACATTCCATACAAATTTTCCCGTTGATGATGCCATATTCATTGTATTGGGAAATAATTTGTGTGTGTTGATTCCAAACCTCGTAAATTTTTATGCATCCTCATCATCTGATAGTGTGTACAACTAATACAAATTTTGTACAAAATATAATATAGATAAATTTATCATTAATACCTATCAAAAAAATTTAAACACATACCATTAGATGGGGGATGTTCTATCCCCAAGAGTGATAAAATTAAAAGATGAGGGGGTATAATATATGTGATGGGGGATATTTATAATAAGATTAATCATTATTTTTTATAAAGATAAATGTAATGAGGGAGGGGAAATACTTTTTAATTATCATCATATAGTTGAAATTTGATATTGATATGGTGGGGCGATATATAAAGGTGGAATATTTTTTATTTTGGATGGTTGCAATGGGTAATTCTGATTGATAAGTGTATAAGAACTACCATCCTATGTGGGTGTGGGTGGAAAAGGGTAGGTAAATGCTAATATGGAAAAAAGGATGTGTTTATTCTTTGGATGACTTCCAAGTGACTCAAGTAACATTTAGGGAAACTGAAAAAGATGAAGTCCAGGTGAATGAAGCATCGTGGTTGTAGGCTGATCCATAGAATCAATCATACAAGTACTATCAGCCGAACTCCCTAGATCTATGTTACAATATACTCATATTCACAATGATGTATTATAAAATTACATAGATAAAAAATATAACAAATGAATAAAGATAAATAATATGATATAACATAATATCCAAACATAAAATGTACTGATAGTTGTGATTATAGGATAAATTCCTAAATAACTAATTCAATATTAATTTCATTTAATTTGTCACCTTTTTACTCTACATAATTAGTAATTATAAACCATAATTATAATATATAATTCCATAACAGATATAAATAAATAAAATATTAATGAATACAATCCTATTACATCATAAACAAATAAAAAGATTCAAATAATATTTAATAAAAGGATTTAGCAAACTAAAAAAACATTTTCATATTCAATTACCACAATGAAAACTCTTTTGAAATATATGACATATAATTAAAATTTTAATTATATATCATGTATGAATTTTATTTTTACAAAATATTAATATTGAAATGTTATCAATTAAATAGTTATATATCTATCAATTCAATGTGTGCTATATTATAATTTTGGGTTCATAATATGTTCTAATTAGTGAATCATATATGGTATCAAAAGAAACATTTGAATAAATACCAATATGTCCATCCAATGAACCATAATCAAATATGACTTTATAAAAAACAGAATTGTAATGAAATCAATAATGACTCGAAATTTATTTTTAATGGTTTAGTTATAAAACATGTATGTCTAGATACTAATGAAAGAATTTAGATTTAATTTGTATGAAGCATACATTACATATCAATCACTAATGATTCAAAAAAAATTATATGTATTATTTTTCTTACTAGTGAATCAAACCAATCCATTTCATTATTATGACACTCCCATATTCATATTAACATAATATAATTACTCTATTAATAAAACCATTTTTTAAAATGAAGACACCCTGAAATATTGTGTTTATTTTCTTCATTTTCATGTCTAATGTAGTTGCATAACTAAATTTTGTTGTGATAATTATGAAATATTCATGAATTTATTCCTTTTTTTGCACACCTATTTGTAAACTATATTCATCCATTATCAATTTCATTCCTATAATAACATACAACATTTTTTCAACCAAATAAAAAACTATTTTTTTCATCTAATAAACTACCCATTTTTAAACATAAAACCCAAGAGACACCAATATCTAATATTAAATAGATACATTCAATTTAGTTATGTAAGAAAATAAATCAATTATATTTGACAATAACCAAGCTGAAAATTATTTTCCGTGAAAATGTTTCATTCTATTAAAATATAGATAACCATGTCTCCAATTTATAATTTATGAATTTTATTTACAAATATGAAAGATTAAAAACGTAACATGCTATAAAAAATCAAATAATGAAAATATGTATATAATAATTTTATTAACTTAGGTAATTATCCAGAACATCGTATTTGAAAAATTAAATATGATGATCCATTTAAAATTGTTACCTTATTAATTTACACAAAGAGAATGATCATAATAGTCCCCCAATTTGGGGGTGTGAAGGAAATTAAATCTTTATGTGTTCATATTTTTCATCTTCATTTATCAGTAGTAAATTATACACTATACTTAAATTACCCATGTTTGTCGAACATAAATATATTAATTATTTGTGGTAAATATAATTTCACAATAGGTCTTTCAGTTTGATATTTTTTTTCCACATTATATTTCAATGTAGATATCATTATTTCTATCAAATACATTCATTGGCTTGAAAATGGACTATAAATTTTTTTTTGGGAATATTCAATGTTATATGTAACATTCATGTCAAAAATGAAGGTTCAAAGCATTTCTCAATGACATAATGAATTGTTAGTATATATCCCTACAATTGATAAAAATAATTTCTAGTTAGTTTATTGGCATAAATCCCTCAATAGAAATTGAATTACCAATCCACATAATCACTAACATTATGAAAAACTATATATATCAACACATTGTAGTAATGGGTTTTATGATATTTTACTTACCCATATTTATTATTTACCATTTTTGAAATGATACATGAATAAAAAATGAACCACTCTAGATTTCTATGAAAATATTGATTTTTATTCACTACATTTTACATTAGAAAGTATGGAAAAGACACATTCCACATAATCATTACAATTATTACAGGTTGAAGTATATATATTATAATCCAAAAGAAAAAATAATCATATAACTAAAAGTATTATTTTTTCCATTGAAATTTAATAGTGTAGGATGTAAAATTTCACAAAAAAATATCAATATGAATTAAACCCAAGAAATGGAACAATAAATATGATGAATAATATATCCACTCAATAAATAAACATTTCATTCAATAATTAATATAGGAATCTAAATTAACAGTCCCTTTTATTCTGAAATGTGATTTAATCCTTCCCAGAACACAATTCAAACAATGAATTTCATTAACAATATCATTCCCTACGATTGATTTTTTTGTTTAATCTATCAATACATAATTATACAACTATCTACTATTTTTCTATATAGATGATCCAAGAGTAGAAATAACTAATTCACTATAAAAACAAAATTTTTCCAACAGTTTAATCACTATGAATATTTAATTTTCATAATATTAGAGAAGTATAATTTCCTTATTTTATTCAACAGGACATCATTCATAAGGTAGGGAATTAGGTTATCTTCTATAATAAATTTTCTTATATTATAATGTAATTATTCGATAAAAAACATATGCTTGAATAAAATGATCTAAATCTACATTCACTTATCTATTAATGATTTCAGGTAAATATCAATATCATTTCTAGGATCACATGGTCCATATTTATATAAATGCATGATTGTAAGTGAATTCATCAAACATATCAATAATGGAATTCTATAAATGATAATCAAATTATGAAAAGTACTATGTGTAGTATAAATCTAGTGAAATGGTTTGAAACCATCACATTATAATCACAATATAATATTACATGGTTAAAATATAAAAACTAGATTAATAGTATCACATTTCATAAAATCAAACACATCTAGAAGGTGTACTATTTAATCATTTCACTTATTTATTTCATCATCATATCATCTTATATTTCTTTTTATTAGTTATAATATATTGTTTTTTTAATCCAAAGAGTTAACATAAATTTCCACAGCACTTTTTCAGATACGTGGGATTGGTTTGTTTCATCATTAGTATTCCACCTTAATATAGAAAGTTGTTTTCACTAACACTACTGTATATTTTCTATCCTGGATAGAAAATAATGTTTGGAGAAATAATGGATCTTATTAGATGAAAATCCAAATTTTTCACAAAATTTGATGTTATTTAATAATTTTAAATAATACAAGATTCATCAAGTAGTAAATCCTTATTTATTGTAATGATATATCCAAAAATATTATTTCTAAATACATCTATTCAACTCTATTGATATAGTCTCCTAAAAAACTAAATATTTCTCATTTTATCCGAAGACTAAAATAATGGGGTTTTTACAACATCCATCATATTTCATACACAATCAGTTTCATCATTCTTATCAACTTTAGAAATATATATTATAGTATTAATTCTTTCTTATATAGGTATAAAAGAGGATTAACCTTGAGAATAAAATTGAAAATGATTGAATAAAATTGATCAAACCAGTTCTTTTATTTGAATTAATTCCATCACCACATGATATTTTTATGCATTATGATATCAAAATTTGTTCTGTTTTCCACACAAAAATTTATGATAATGTGAATAACTTACTCAAGAGTTACCTATTATATTCCATAATTGTAAAAACATATGAATCATATGAATCATCCATATGAATCATTCTGGAATGAAAAGTCTAAAAAATATGGAAACTCATTTCAAAACTCCTTAGAAATCCAATAAAAAATTTATATAAAAATTCTATATATTTGATTCAAATGGATATAAAATAAATAAATAATCTTGAAATTGAACTAATGGGATATATATTGTTTCCTGATAGAAAAACTTTATCATTGTTTAGAAAAATATTATTTCAAATTTCATAAATAGAAAATAATATAATATATCATATGTTGTAAAATTTCAACTTGTTATAAATTTTATTTTATTACTCTATGGTATTTATTAATTAATTATTTTGAAATATGTTACTAAACATCTATATAAATATAGATTTAGTGGAACTATATTAAAAAATATTAATTATTATGTTAATGTATTCAATATATTAAAATATTACTTTAATATAGTATTTGGTGATTATAATCAACCCTATATGTAAATACTCCAACGATATGTCACATATTATTGAGTTCAATATATTTTTTTCATTCATTAAATAATAAATATGTTTCTATAAAAAATAGTTTTGGTTATTGAATTATGGTCTCCCTTTTGGGGATATTTTCTTTTTCATTGAAATCTTTTCCAGATTTTTATATGTGTGTCTTACATTGCCAAGTTTTTAGTTGTTATTTATCATTTAGGTAGTTTTTATGTTTCATGAAAAATAATTCCTCAAAATTTTTTGTAAAACCATGGTTTTTATCAATAGTCAATGACATTCCATGGAACACAAGTCCAATTAGTGGTAGTACGATATAAAAATTGATCATTATATTACATAAATCATAAAAACATCATTATGAAAATTTATGGATTTGGATATTAATTACATTAAATCCACCACCATTTATTTTTATTAATCGACCCTTAAATTATTTAATCAAACCATAATTATTAGTGATTTTATTATCCTTTATTTAATGAATTTAAACATATAATGATAAATTTTTAATGTTCACTCTAACAACAATAGAATGTAAAAATTATAATTATGTGATGTGATATTATTTTATTTCTATATTATATTATTGAAAATATTAATGTTTTAAGGTAAATAGACATTCTCATTTTATTCATGATTATTTATATTTGTAATTAATCTTATAATAAAATATTAATTCAAATTAATTAACATAAAATGATATGGTTTACATTTTTAATTCCATTATTTACCCTGATTTATAAGAATTGATGTTAAATGATAGTGTAGATATTCAAAAAAAATCATCTTATATAATGGGTAAATTAATTTTAAACAGTGAACCATCAAAATAAAAGTATTAATTTCTCAATATAAACTATATTAAATAAATTTAATATTATATGAAAATAAAATTATATAGTAGGTGGGAGAGATTACAGAATTCTAAGAATGGTTAATCCACATCTATGAATTTTTCACTAGATTCCTGGAACAAATCATGTCATCTGACATGTTGTTTTATTTATATTTATCAATAATATTCACAAATATAAATAATCTAAAATAAATAATATAAATATAATTACATGATAAATTTACGTAGTTCACTACATTGGGATATATCGAATGAGAATACCCATTACGATATGATGGTGTTATGAAACTAACATTTCATACTTTCAATATAAGTTCCACTAACTAGATGTTATTTTCCAAAAAAATACATATAATAATATATTCAGGAATTAATGATTCACTTTTAATTATCAATGAATTTAAAATTAATCAGTACACCATCCATGTTTGGTGTTTTATATTTCTGTACAACCATAATGGTCAATTTTGGATACTTAATTATCATTAAAATAACTTTATATAATTAGTAAATGTACTCTAGATTTGAAAAAAATCTAATATTTTATAACATTCTTTAGTTTTATTCAATTACATTTATCACCCTACTTTTTAAATCATTAGCCCTATATTCCAAAAAATCTACAATTTGAATAAAACACTCCATCTGTCGAATAAAACTAAATAACAACTATTAGGTTCAAAATAATTCAACAATAATAATGAAAATATTTTTACTATTGAAAATTATTCAATCGCTCCAAATATATTTCAATCAATTGAATTATAAGGTAATACATCAAATAGTGGTGTAATATCGTTCAATCGCAGAGTCAATAAATACTAGTCTTATTTGAATATGATATAATTAAAATAATGGGGATTGAAGCATTATATATTACAAACCATTTAAAATTATGGTATAACATGTTATTTACTTGCATATCATGGATTTATACCACTATATAATGTTTTCTCCAAAATCTACATCCAGAAAATAAATTTATAGCTTTTATTATGGATGGTTTTCTAAAAATAATATAAAAAAACTTAGGAAAAAATACAAACACGAATAAAAAATGATCATATAAAATGAAATATAACTTATGATTAATTAGAGAATCTATTAACATAAATATGAATTCTAGAATAGACACACAAGGATAAAGGAATAATACTAACTATGGGGTGTCGGTGGAGTGGGGTTCGTAAAAAGAGATGGGTTTGTCTCTTGTTGGTACCACTCATTGTTGGTCTAAACTATAGAAATGAAGAATGATATACTCAAATAAGTATTAATTTTTGTCTGATTCTTTGAATGGAGTATGAACATGTGGTGAATGGTATGTTGGAGGGGAGGATTGCGTGATGAAAGCTATGTGAGGGATCACATGAGTGATAGAGGAAATAAATGGAGAATTCAATAAGGGTTAAAAAAAGAATAATGGAATAGATAGAGGAGGATCAGGTGAGGGATAAGAGATCAGAGAGAAGTGATTAGTGAAATGGAATTGAAAAAAGGAAATATATTTTATAATACATTTTTATCATTGACGTAAAAAAAATTCCATGTTACATTCGGACGTATGTTTTGAAAAGTTATATGAATAAATTTGAAAATCATCACATTGAAAAAGAAATATTCAACAATGGAACCTTGAAAAGAAGTAAATTTTTTCATAATGAAATTAGGGGAGGAATGTGAAACATGTGATATTTAAAGTAAAAATAATTTTAATATTTTAATACAACATTATTTAAAACATCCATAGTAATAAACATTCAAACCATTACGTTTAGTAAAAATTTAATTTATTATAGAGTGTTATAAAATACTATATTATAAAATGTTATGGTTGGGGAACATAAGAATCGAAAATCAATTTACTAAATGAATTCCTCTAATTCAATGATAAATGATTTGATTTTTCAATATCCCTTATGAGAAACTTAATTCGTGAAGAATGAAAATTTTGAAAAGTTTCTTATGTGGTCTAAAATAATGATATGAATTATTACCACATAATACAAAAAAATGGTATAATTTACCAAAATTATATGAAATAATTTTAAGTTAATAATCATTCCTCAAAAAAAGATAATGAGTTATAAAAACCTCAAACAATTGGGGTAACACTTGAGTCAACTGACATTTGAATAAAAGAACATGATCCGGAATAGTGTATCAAATGAGTTAAAATAAATAAATTATATAAAATTAATGGGATAAAAATAAATTTAACCCCATATAAGGGAAACATTATGATTTACATGTTACATGTCACAATGATTCTGAAATGAGAACCAGAAAATCATTGGGTTTCAGTTACATTTTAATTAAAACCTGTGAAAGTGAGTTAAAAAAATTAATCATGAAATACCATGGTTATATTATAGTTTGTGATGTGATATCTCATATAGTTAGTATATAACCATGGTTAATAATAACAAATATGTCTCAAATAGGCAAATATGGTATGAAAAACATAACATCAATATTCATTAATGATTCACTTATTCTAAATTTCCTAAAAATAAATTTACATTCAATAAAAACATAATATATTACATTATTCATAACTATAAAAACATATAATCCAAACATATAATCATCATATATATATATATATTCGTATCTTTTTTAACTATTTTTAACATTAGGTGTATGTAATTCTTATCACATTGAACTTGCTCAACAAAAGTTGTCTTGGTTTATATTTTTTAAAAAAATTCTATAATTACCAGATCATTTAATGTAATTCATTATATATTATATGTTTTTTATTAGCCTAAAATATCATTTCAAGATATATTAGGTTTATATCTATGAGATTTAAATTTAAAATATCCATGTTTTAGTGATTCTTGTTGATCAAAATGCATTTTCTTAATTGATGACATAAATATTTATATAAAATATCAATAAAAATGTCATTTATTACACATTTAAATCATGTTATAAAATTAATTATATTCCCATATTAATTTTTTTTCTAAATTAATACAGTTATTCTGGTGTGTGGTCAACCTGACCCAAATTTGAACATACCCTAATTAGATGAATGATTATGAGGTGGTGTAGATGCAATTTTAGTATAAAAAATTATAATAGTGTATTTTAGTGTTTATTATTTTTTAAATATAAATTAAAATGATAAAAAATTAATCTAATTTATATAATTCCATTTCATATAAATAATATGTCATTCTCCTATCAGTTCATTCATTTTAGGCAACTGAATTAATGATAATCATTAATTGATAACATCATTAATAGGTTGATAAAATCATAATTCTATAACCATAATGATATTATAAATACCATATTTATGAGTTAAAATCATTAATATGGCATCCTGTGAATAAATGGGATAAAAATAGAACAAAAAATCAATTGTTCCCTAAAAACGATAGTTCACATGTATCGATAGTTGATGATTTAATTTTTCATAGAATATGATATTAGTGAAATATAATTTATTATTCAGAAATTATAATATTGATAAAAATATTATAATTATTTACTAAATTTCAGATTCATACCATCATTTAATGTGGTTAAGGAAGAAAAAATAAGTTGCATCCTAGAGGCAGTAGTCCACACAATAGACAAATGATAGTTTAATTTTTCATAATAAAAATGGGAATGGAGATTAATTATTATTTTCATAGTATAATAACGTAAATTATATAAATAATACTACTTTCAAAAAACAATTATCTGAAAATGAAAACTTTAGAAGTAATATAGAATAGAAATAAGTTAAAAATGATTACTCACATTGAGAATATTATGGTTTCCTTGAATAATCACTTCGAAATTGAGGGAACATGCTAATATATTGTAATATAAGCTCAAGAGTGTTAATGATCAATATAGGTGAAGGAATAACGTTTTGTGTTCATGTTGAAACCGAATTTTTTATGAGTTCCATGATGGGGTAGTGAGAGGTCCCTTTTATAAGTGATTAAAATGAAATTTATGATAATATTTCAACTTATTCTAAAGGGATCAAATTTCAAACTAGAAAAAATTATATAAATAAGAAAATTATGTTTTCGAGAAGTGATAAGATTTATATCATCCCCTTACACTCATTTATTGATATGTTTATAACATGTTTCGACCCTATTAGACATTGAATTATTAGTTTTACGAGTTTTTTCTTTTACTGTGGTAGAAATGTTTTTCATAAGGTAACTTAATTAGTATACCCAAAACTTATGTAAAAATTATTAGTCAATTTTTAATTATAATTTAAATTTCACAATCCATTTAATTTTATTTTCTTTAAAAAACTGTTAAAAAAATTTAGAATAAATTTTTATAATGTACTAAAAATAACTTTTAAGAACATATTATCTGTGTTCTACAATTTTCTATCGTCATTTATAAATTAAAACAAAAATATTTAAAATTAAAGACACTTATAAAATAAATATTTCTTTCTTATAAAAATGTTTTATGAATTTGGAATACAAACTTATTTATGTATATTTTCATAAAAGTCAATTTATTAGTAAAAATAGAATTTTCAATTAAAAATATTTATTTTTTAAAAAATAACATAAATTAATATTAATAAAATTTTAAAATGATTAATCTAAAAATTATATTATTTTAATTATAATAAAATCATATTTTTATAATTTTAATTTTCAATAAATAGTTGATATATACTGAAATATTATTTTTATAGGAAATTAGATTTTTTAAAAATATTAACCGTTGTCATTAGTATTTCCTCTCGTTTACATAATAAATAATTAATAAGAAAATATTTATATCAAAATATATTTATTCACCATTAATGACATATTTATTAAAATATACATTCATATCGCATCCCAAGGAAATATTTTGAAAAGTACATTCTAGAGAAAAAATGATAGAATTGTTCATCTCCGTTATACCAATTGAATTTCATTGCTCTAAAATGTATCTTTCATAGTTAATATTTTATTTATTTTTAAATATATTATAGTTTTTTTATATATTGTTTTTTTTATATATAATGCTATTGAACACATTGAAATAGTTAATGGTAATTACATATTAATATCTCAGTGTGTTACAATCTGCATAGTAAAACAAAATGTTTCTTCAAAATTTTAAATATTAATCATTGAATAATGTTGGAAATGGATATTTTCATCATATCAATAAATTCTAGAATTACATATGATAGGATATATTCCATACTCTAATAGTATATAATAATTTACAAAACTATTTTCAAACAATATTATACATTCATACAACCATATACACAATTATTTTTAAACACTTATAATATATTCTCCATAACATACCTCTTAAAAAAACATTTGAATATCCAAGACATTTAACCATAGATAAATTAGATATTACTTAAAAAATTTATTCTTGTCTTTATCAACTATTTCTTAAACACAAACCCTAGACCAATAGATCAAAATCTCAAAAAAGATCTTATTTTCCAATGATATCATTATTTATTATCAAGGACATGGATATCAGTACTATATAAATTATATTTCAAAATCCAATCATAAAATAATGTCTCAACATCAATCATATATCAAACCTATGTGTTATAAATTTTTCAATAATATTTTCTCCAATAAATTTCAATAAATTATAATCTTATCAAAAACACAATTTTCATCTTATTAATATCATTTAATATATGGTTACATACCTATAAAGTAAAACTACACAAGAGAAATACATGCATAACCCTTGTAAAAATATACAATATACCTAAATATCATCGCTAAATACCAATTAAAAAATTAAAATATCTATAATATTCATGAATTAATTACCAGTATCATATCATCATATCTATCTTAGATATGACTAAAAATTCACAATGAACATAACAGTAATAATATACAAAAAATATTTATTATTTATCGTTGCTCACTTATTCTATTATAAAATATAGCGGTTTCTATACACATACGTTTATCAGCCTCATCATGGTGTTCCTATTTAAACTGGAAACTTAAAATCTAATCATCTTGATGATATGAAAATTTTAAATATTAAAACATCAATAAAAAATTGTATTCCATTATAACACCATTATTAAAATGTGATGATTTTTTATAGTATTTTACTCTCCTTGTCAAATCATTGGTTATCCATGGTTAATTTTCTTATAGGTTCTCTAAAAAAATAGTAAACATCATTCTTAAGTCCTTCATTATGGTTCCTAATGAGAATTTCATTACCAAATAAAAACCCCCGCAGAGTATTTAGTCAGGTTTAAAATTATATGCCCATTCGATATGCATCATTGGGATTATTGATTAAATTCTTAGCCAAATATTTTTTATGGTTCACCCATGGTGAATCAGTTTCACAATAGCATCTACATTACATTAACCACAAATAATTTATTTTTATAAAAATATAAAAAATATATTTTACCTAGACTTAAATATGTTATCAAATAAAAAAGAATTATGCATAGGGTCTTCACTAAATTTCACTCCTCCTGATAAACAAATAAAATTCTAATTAACTCTTAAATATTAAATCCATTACTATTCCAATGGGTTATTTATACCTTTGAAATTGTGATTGAACATACCTTATTAATGATTATATTGTCCCCCAATAAGAATATGAATCTCTAAGGTTATCTAAACACTTCCTTCAATTATAACTTGGAAACTCAGTACCCGACATACTAGATTTTGTTCTATAAACACATAATCACTTTGATGCTAGCTTTGAATGTAAGGATATATTTTTTATTTAAAAACTAATTCAAAATTAATGATCATGTATCTTAAATACAATGTATATTTTCTGATTTACATATATATTGAATTTTGAATAAATAGTTACTAACAATGTTTATGTTATTTCTATAAAATAGATATTTTTCCATCATATATAATCCCACATAATTCATAATAAGACTTGAATATCTTATATAAATTATTTCACTCATGATATAGTAATAAACATGTCACATGATCTACATTTCATAAAATAGGAAAATGGAAATATAATATGGGGTGATCATAAATGATTATTAAGGGAAAACATAAAACTGATGAAATCATTGCTTAAAAATAGAATAAATAAAATGGTAATAATAAGTAATTAACATGGATCAATAATCACATGAATTATTGAGTTTGTTATTTCCATTACATTAAATGGGTATATGGATATCAAAAATTCTGATATTAATGTAATTGAATTTCTAATATCAGACAAAAAATAAATTCCCTAAAGTCCATGTTCCTTTGCTTTGTACTACTATAGAAATAGGTATATTCCAAACACCAACATGGTTTGTCTCATTAGACTTGTTGATGCGTCAAGGAACTATATTCTTCTTGGCCCCACCTATCACCCGATTAAAACATATTCATTGACAATAATACTAAAAATATTGTTCAAGCCATTCAATAAAAAAATTACTATATCAAAACATGGAAATACTTATAAAGAAATAAATTGAATTTTAATACATAATCAACATATATAAGTAATTAATAATGATAAAAAAATACAAAGTCTTCTCCTAATGTTAATTAAATATAAAGGTGATCAAATCCAACTCAGAGAAATAAATTATATGGTCAATAAAAATTCCTTTCCATTTATAAATTTTTCTAGAATAGAATCATATAAAATTTGAATACTTTTACCCATGTAAATAAATATTCATTTATTTATGGGGGAAATCCTATAATCTAAATTTTAAAAATGAAATGATCACACATTAAAGAATGAGTATATAACTATGTTAATTATTGAATAACATGCTCATAAAAAATTTACCGAAATAATGTATCATGTTTAAAAAACATATCCTTTGTTAAAAAAAGAAATATAACTTTATTTTGGAATAAATGATAGTCTCCCTCACAAAAATAATGCATGGAATAGAAAAATAAAATAAGGGATCAATGACATAATTGTTTCATACCACATATAAAATATACAAAGTTACTATATATATTATTTGATAATTCATGAATCATAAACCCCATTATAGTAAATACTTTTGAAAATGATATCGTAAATGTAAGTGGAAACTAAAAATCATTCATTAATTTTTTTTCATTGGTGTAAATTAATAAATTACTTGTCACGTTTAATGGTAAATATTAATAGGTGATGTTAAATAATTTGAAAACGCATTTATTTCTAAAATAATCTGTCACGACCCGCCTTCACCAAAAGGTGGGAAGGGTAAGCAGATTGCCAGGCCCTTCCTTCTTTAAGTTGAAGGAGAGATAATGACCCCCGAGTCCCGCCTCCAGTAGGCCCCGGGTTTGCGACTAGCACCAAGGGTATGAGTTTTCACAAATATGGGAGGCATTACCCCTTTTATTATTTTGGATCGGGAAAAAGGACAAGTCAACCACCAAAAAGGGAAAGGAATAAGTCTATATAAATAAACCCAAACCAAGCCCACATGCATGTTTAAACAATTTTTATAACAAGGTACAAGTACAAGGAAGCTCAAAAGTACAATGCCAAATAAAACAAGAGAACAACAACTGCAGCAACTCCAACTTCCCGACTAGTGGGGTCCCGCACGGCCCTGGTTGTCCTCCTGGAAACCTGAAAGTAAACGTAGGGTGAGCATACAAGTATACTCAGTAGGGAAAACCAAGACTCTCGTGCACAAGTGGGGGAACGTACTAAAGTCCCGTGAGAATAGAGTACACCAAACAACTAACAAGGCAAACTATCCATCCCAGGCCTCACCAAGGATCACTCCCCAAATAACGCAAGTCAAGTAATATATATATATAAGAGCACATCGATGTTTGGGTACCCCGCGCCACTTTCCCACTGGTTATTGAGACATCCTACGCATCGGACCAATCCCGCCATTCTCACCGCAGTCCCACTGCCACACCTTCCCGCACACACCTGGGCCACAACCACACGCAGCCCCAATGCTGAATCCCGCCCGCACACACCTGGGCCACTACCACACGCAGTCCCACTGCCGAAACCTGCCTGCACACACCTGGGCCTCAACTGTCATATGTAACCATGCCTGCAAACACCTAGGCCAGAGCAACCACCGCCACGCCCGAAGACACCTGGGCCTCATCCCGATGACACTTGGGAAACCACCTGCCGCACACACCTGGACAACCACCACAACACCCCGCCCGGAGGTTCTTGGGCTAATAATGGACTTCAGGCCATCACAGCCTGCCTGAAGATACTTGGGCTATCCGGGAAAGGGATCAGAAAAGGATCTAATAACCAGCCACTAAGGATAGTGTTGGAAAAAACAGCCTTCCCCCATAAATGGGGGTGTTCGGCACTGAGTGCTCAACTTGGGTGGGGCGCGAATAAGAAACACAAAGCTACAAGTATCGATATAGGTAACAAACACTCACCCAAAGCTTAGGTTTTCCTAGCCAACCTACACAACACAATGCCACTGCACCCAAGTCACAGTTCACGACCCTTTCCCACAAAACCATTTGTCCCATTCTTGTTTCACGTTCAGTCGAAATATTCAATTAATTTTAAGCACTACTGGGAAACTATCATAAGCATAACAAAGGAAAGCGTCAAAGCAAGGATCAACCACAACACTCACACCCGGTTCTGTTAACAGAGGATCTCTCTCCAATTTGTGATATTTTAAGTAACCACCCGGATTTAAAACTCACAACCACCGAATCCATACCAACAGGAGATCCCATCCCCCAAATCCACACAGCCACCGAGAGTATAAAAAGAACAGGGGATCCCATCGCCTCCCACATTTCCATCAATCGGCCCGAAGGGAAAACAAACAACTACCACTACCAACACAAGTCAAAGATTTTCAGATTTTAAAAGACTTAACACACTCCATGATTTCAAATTCCGTGTGTTCTAACCGGGAGTTATCACAGAAGGGTTGATCCTGGTGCTTTCAACTTATTCAGCCGGATATACGTGATTAACCAATTGCACAGCAGGAGTTCCCAAATTCAGCAACCCATTTAAAACATCACGAGGGGATTCATCAGTGCACATACAACGACCACCAACGGCCTCAATTTTCAGAAACATAAACCAGTACAACAAAAAGGGATGATCACAAGATAAAGCATAAGCAACGATCACAACCCCTTCCCCTTCTTTCTTTAGAACTTCGTTTATTATCTTCATCAAGGTTTGGTTCAACAAATTCCATAGGAACAAAAATAACGCCCACCCCGCATGATACACAAAAGTGAGAGACGAAAGAAATTCCCTACTTGTTGATAGATGATCGACGTTTAGGCCGGGGGCGCGGAACTTTACGGATAACGATGTGGCGGTCCCGATGCACCAGAAGAGCCACGATCGAAGAAGGGGGAAACCACGGCCTAACCCTTAATTTATAAGAGCAGGGACGGTTGAGATAAAAACGCTGAACCGCGTAAGACGTGGAAGTCGTGGGTTGACCACGCGGCTTAACCCATCATTAAAGGTGCTGGGTGGGTTAAACCGAATCATGAATTAATGGAGCATTTAATTAAAACTTTTGTGCGCGTTTTGGGTTTTCAAGACATTTTTAATCGATCGGTCCCACCGATCAGTCTCACCGATCGGTCTCACCGATCGGTCCACCTTAAGGATTCGGATTTTGGCAAAGGAAGGGACCAAGGGGGTCTGGGTCATCACATCAGATACCTCTTAAACGATTCTCGTCCTTGAGAATCAAAACAAAACAGAAGGAAAGAGAGGGTCCGAACAACCATCTTCCAAATATACCTCTTAGGAGTGAACCCCCTCTAACTGAAAACACTCCCCTGCCAAGTACCAAGAAACATACCATGCCAAACCGCCCAGTCATGTGGGTTTGGGGAGTTCCCCTCCCCCATGTCAAGATGTTATCCGCTTTGGGCGGCACTGACTCGCTCGCACGGGTTTAATCGCATCCACCTTAATGCGTCCCGATTAGGGGTCGGGTTCCCTCTTCCCTTTAGCCGGGGCTTTTCACACATAACAGAGGAAAGGGACTAGTACATTTCATAGCCAAAAGTCAAACGTTCTATCACAACATGCACAAAAGTTACAAGGCTCAAAACAACTCGGGGTATTGGGCACGCATCTGTGCTTCCCTCTCCCACGTACTCTCTTCGAGGCCGCCATGCCTCCACAACACACTAACCAAGCCGATGGTTCGTCCACGGAGCACTTTCTCCTTGCGATCCTTGATCCTGACTGGCCGTTCCTCGAAGGTCGCATCTTCTCCCACATCTAGCTCTCTCCAGTTGATGACATGAGAGTCATCATGTAAGTACTAACGAAGCTGGGAGATATGGAAGACGTCATGGACCCTCTCCAACTGAGGCGGTAGGGCCAGCTGATATGCCACCCCGCCAACTCGCCTCAACACCTCGAAAGGTCCGATGAACCTAAGGGAGAGCTTACTCCCCTTTCCGAACCTCTGCTGCCCCCTTCGAGGGGAAACCTTCAAGAACACAAGATCTCCCACCTCGAACTCCAAGGGCCTCCTCCGACGATCAGTATAAGATCTCTGCCGATCCTGAGCTGCTTTCATCCTCTCCCGCACTAGCTGGACTTTCTCCGTGGTGCTCTGCACTACTTCTGGTCCAAGAGTACCAGTCTCACCAACCTCTGCCCAGCATAAGGGTGAACGACATGGTCTCCCATACAAAGCCTCAAAAGGAGCCATGCCGATAGTAGAGTGGAAGCTGTTGTTGTAGGCAAACTCTACTAAAGGCAAGTGTCGTACCCATGATCCTCCGAAATCTAGAACACATGCTCGCAGCATGTCCTCCAATGTCTGGATAGTCCGCTCTGTCTTTCCATCAGTCTGAGGGTGAAAAGTAGTGCTAAGGTGTAGCTGGGTGCCAAAAGCATGCTGTAACCCCTTCCAGACTCGTGAGGTGAACCGAGTGTCCCGATCTGAGACGATAGTCTTCGGAACTCCATGAAAACGCACCACCTCATCCACGTACCTCTGTGCTAAGGTACTCACAGGTCCCGACTCCTTGATAGCCAAGAAGTGAGCAGATTTTGTCAATCGATCCACCACTACCCAGATAGCGTCATGCCCGCCTTGAGCTCTGGGTAGTCCTGTGACGAAGTCCATCGAGATGCCGTCCCACTTCCACTCGGGAACATCTAGAGGATGCAACAAACCACCAGGAACACGGTGTTCAGCCATCACCTGCTGACACACCAGGCATTTAGCCACAAACTCTGCCACTGCCCGTTTCACCCCGGGCCACCAAAACTGTCCCCTCAGGCCTTGGTACATTTTCTAAACACCTGGATGTACTGCCAAGGCTGAGCTATCGAACTCACGAAGGACTTCATCACGCATCACCTCTGGAACAAAAAACCTCCCATGAAAGAGCATCTTATGTCGGTTGTCCTCTGACCATCCTTCTGGAGCGTTCCCCTGATCGACACGATCCCGCAACACTTCCACCTCAGGATCTCCCCACTGAGACTCTTCCACTTGCTGCAACAAAGAGGACTGTACCGTCATCTGAAACAAGCAGCCTCTAGCACCTTCCACCCTTGCATCCAAGTGCAAGGCAGCCAACTCCCCCATCTCCTTCCAAGCATCAGCAGATTCCCGAACCACTTCCTGATGCGGCTTCCTTCTTAGGGAATCAGCCACAACGTTTCCCTTGCCCTCAGTATAAGATATTTCAAAGTTGTAGTCCTGGAGGAACTCTACCCATCTCCGTTGTCGCAAGTTCAAGTCCCGCTGGGAGAAGATATAGCGCAAGATCTTGTGATAGGTGAAGACCACAAAGCATTCCCTGATGAGGTAGTGTCGCCACAGCTTCAATGCGAACACTACTGCTGCAAGCTCCAAGTCATGGGTGGCATAGTTCCGCTCATGGGGGCGTAGCTGCCTGGACCCGTAAGATATCACCCCTTGTTGTTGCATCAACACGCATCCCAGGCCCTGTCCTGAAGCATCACAAAATACCTCATAGGCCATCCCTTCTTCTGGTAATCTCAACACTGGGTCACTAACCAGCTTTTCTTTTAGGTAGCTGAAGGACGACTCGCATTGCTCGCTCCACACGAAAACCTGGTCTTTCTTGGTCAAAGCCGTCAAAGGGGCTGCTACCCGGGGGAAGTTGGGCACAAATCTCCGGTAGTAGCCTTCCAGTCCGAGGAAACTCCGAACTTCCGCCACATTCCTGGGTGCTGCCCAAGAAACAATTGCCTCAACCTTTGATGGGTCGACTGCTACTCCCTGCTCAGACACTACGTGTCCGAGGAAGTGCACTTCTCGTGCCCAGAACTTGCACATTGACAACTTCCCATAGAGCTGGTGCTGTCGGAGGACCTCCAAAACTGTCCTCAGGTGCTCTACATGGTCCTCTTCTGACCTTGAATAGATCAGGATATCGTCGATGAATACCACCACAAACCGATCCAGGTACTCCCGAAAGATAGAGTTCATAAGCCCCATGAACACGGCCGGGGCGTTCGTAACACCAAAGGGCATGACCACGAACTCGAAGTGCCCATACCTGCACCTGAACGCCGTCTTCGGGACGTCGCTATCCTTCACCCTCAACTGGTGGTACCCGGATCGCAGGTCGATCTTCGAGAACCATCCTGCCCCCTTCAGCTGGTCGAAAAGATCATCTATCCTCAGAAGAGGGTAGCGATTCTTGATCGTTACCTGATTTAGCCTCCTGTAATCGATGCACAACCTGAGGCCACCATCCGCCTTCCTTACAAATAAGACTGGAGCGCCCCATGGTGACGCACTCGGACGGATATAATCCCTCTTCATCAGATCGTCAATCTGTATCCGCAACTCTCGTAGCTCCGAAGGTGCCATCCGATAAGGAGCCATCGAGATCGGACGAGCGTCTGGTTATAGGTCTATCCCGAACTCGATATCGCGTCGAGGGGGTAGAGTCATCACCTCCTCAGGAAAGACGTCCATAAACTCGCGGACGATCTCTATCACTTCCACCATCTCAGCATCTACTGATTCCACTATCAGCTCAGTCAACAAGGAGAGGAGAGGTTCCTCCCTACTGTTTCCCTTCGGACTGCTCCGCTCGCCGGTGAAGGTAACACGCTGGCCGTCCAAACCTGAGAACTCCACCCTCCTTCGGGAACAGTCGATGACGGCGCACACATCAGATAGCCAGTCGATGCCTAGGATGACACCGTACGGCTGAATCAGTAGCAGAAGGATATCCCTAACTGACTGATGTGGCCCTAACATCAGTCTAAATCCCCGACAAATGAATAGCAAGTCGGTCTAACCTCCAACTGGTGTGCTCAACACCAGGGGAACTGGAAGTCTCTCGGTATCTAGACCCAAGGCACGGGCTAGACTGGGTGCAACAAAGGAGTGCGAAGCTCCGGTATCAAACAAAGCATAAGCAAGAGTTCTAAACACATTGATCGTACCTCGAACAACCTCTGACCCTGCTGGAACCGTTGCCTCTGCGGCGTGTAGCTGTCCAAGCCCAGCTCCCCTGCCCCTCGGTTGTCGGCCACCTCCCCGACCACGCCCTGGTCGAGGTCCCTGGGGAGCGCCCTGAGGTCGGCCTCCTCCTCCTATGTCTGCCTGCGGAGGAGCGGGAGCTCGCTGTCCCTGCTGCTGCTGCCGGAAGGGTCTGGCTGGAAACTGCTGCTGCGGCGGATGCTGGGGGTGATTGCCACTGCTGTACTGCACCCGATCAGGGAACTGACTCCGGAAATGTCCAGGGCTCCCGCAGATGAAGCACCGTGGTCCCGAGCCTGAATGAAAAGAACATGGGCCAGGGGATCGAAACTGAAACTGCTGCGGTCTGCTCCCTACGGGTCGGAACCTGGAGGGTCCCGATGCTGGAGGCCTGCTGCTGACGGCCTTCCCCTTCGATGGTCCCTTCTGGATCCCTTCTCATGACACTCCGCCCATAGCATGCATCATTTCCACCATTTCGGCCTTCCTCTGGACCTCTAAGTATGTCGGAAGGTTAAAGGGGGTAACAGCATACTGGAGGGAGGGTCGGAGCGCCTCCTCCAAACGTCTTTCCCGAGACTCCTCATCGGGAAAGAGGTCCGGAGAAAAACGCAGGAGGTCCTTGAACTTGATTCCAAGATCCCTCACGGACATCCTCCCCTGCTGGAGGGAGAGTAGCTCCTGCCTCTTCTCCGCCTTCATTGTGGAGGAGAGGAACTCCGCCCGGAACTCCTTCTCGAAGTCCGCCCAAGAAACCTCAGACTCTTTCCTACTCCCCAGGTGAAGCATCCACCACGGACGTGCCGCTCCTCGCATCTGGCTAGCAGCCAGAGGAACCCAGTATTCGGTCGGGGCCCAAATCAAGCCGAAGGCTATGACTAACTCCTCTAGCCAGCCTTCTGTCTTCATATCGGAGGTGCTTCCCTCATACTTCTCGAGGGCCTGTCGCTGGAAGGCTCGAAGAGTCTTCTGCCACTGGTCGTCCTCTTCCTCTCAATCAGCTCTCTACCGATTGGCCAAGGCAGTCTCGGGGGCCTCGATCGCCCGTACCACACGTGGTCGCCTTCCAGGTGCCATAGCTGCAAGGTAACAAGGAAAGCCTAATCCCAAGTAGTGCAAAGAAAATCGTTATTAAATCTTATTAAGATTTTATTTATTCTTAATTCCGAAGACGTCCCAGAAACACAAGAACACAAGTCATTTATGATGCATGTACCTTTCCTAGGGTCTCTACCCTGAAATCAGTGTGGCCTCACTTGGTCCGTTCGGTAGGTCCAGAGTCCTTGCATCGGATCACGGGGGGCCCTAAAATCCCGTGTCCTAGCCGGTCTTCCCTGGCCTAATTCACGAACCAAGGTCATCCAACGCTATTGCCTTACCATCCCATGCAATCCTCACTGTGCCTAACTCTAGACTTCGTCCTATCTCTCAACCTCCTCTGATACCATTCTGTCACGACCCGCCTTCACCAAAAGGAGGGAAGGGTCAGCAGATTGCCAGGCCCTTCCTTCTTTAAGTTGAAGGAGAGATAATGACCCCCGAGTCCCGCCTCCAGTAGGCCCCGGGTTGGCGACTAGCACCAAGGGTATGAGTTTTCAAAAATATGGGAGGCATTACCCCTTTTATTATTTTGGATCGGGAAAAAGGACAAGTCAACCACCAAAAAGGGAAAGGAATAAGTCTATATAAATAAACCCAAACCAATCCCACATGCATGTTTACACAATTTTTATAACAAGGTACAAGTACAGGGAAGCTCAAAATTACAATGCCAAAGAAAACAAGAGAACAACAACTACAGCAACTCCAAATGCCCGAGTAGTAGGGTCCCACACGGCCTTGGTAGTCCTCCTGGAAACCTGAATGTAAACGTAGGGTGAGCATACAAGTATACTCAGTAGGGAAAACCAAGACTCTCGTGCACAAGTGGGGGAACGTACTAAAGTCCCATGAGAAAAGAGTACACTAAACAACTAACAAGGCAAACTATCCATCCCAGGCCTCACCAAGGCTCACTCCCCAAATAACGCAAGTCAAGTAATATATATATAAGAGCACATCAATGTTTGGGTACCCCACACCACTTTCCCACTGGTTATTGAGACATCCTATGCATCGGACCAATCCCACCATTCTCACCGCAGTCCCACTGCCACACCCACCCGCACACACCTGAGCCACAACCACACGCAGTCCCACTGCCGAATCCCGCCCACACACACCTGGGCCACTACCACACGCAGTCCCACTGCCAAAACCTGCCCGCACACACCTGGGCCTCAACTGTCATATGTAACCATGCCTGCAAACACCTAGGCCAGAGCAACCACCGCCACGCCCGAAGACACCTGGGCCTCATCCCAAAGACACTTGGGAAACCACTTGCCGCACACACCTGGCCAACCACAAAAACACCCCGCCAGGAGGTTCTTGGGCTAATAATGGACCTCAGGCCATCACAGCCTGCCCGAAGATACTTGGGCTATCCGGGAAAGGGAGCAGAAAAGGAGCTAATAACCATACACTAAGGATAGTGTTGGGAAAAACACCCTTCCCCCATAAATGGGGGTGTTCGGCACTGAGTGCTCAACTTGGGTGGGGCGTGAATAAGAAACACAAATCTACAAGTATAGATATAGGTAACAAACACTAACCCAAAGCTTAGGTTTTCCTAGCCAACCTACAGAACACAACGCCACTGCACCCAAGTCACAGTTCACGACCCTTTCCCACAAAACCATTTGTCCCATTCTTATTTCACGTTCAGTCAAAATATTCATTTAATTTTAAGCACTACTGGGAAACTATCATAAGCATAACCAAGGAAAGCGTCAAAGCAAGGATCAACCAAAACACTCACACCCGGTTCTGTTAACAGAGGATCTCTCCCCAATTTGTGATATTTTAAGTAACCACCCGGATTTAAAACTCACAACCACCGAATCCATACCAACAGGAGATCCCATCCCCCAAATCCACACAGCCACCGAGAGTATAAAAAGAACAGGGGATCCCATCCCCTCCCACATTTCCAGCAATCGGACCGAAGGGAAAACAACCAACTACCACTACCAACACAAGTCAGGGATTTTCAGATTTTAAAAGACTTAACACACTCCATGATTTCAAATTCCGTGTGTTCTAACCGGGAGTTATCACAGAAGGGTTGATCCTGGTGCTTTCAACTTATTCAGTCGGATATACGTGATTAACCAATTTCACAGCAGGAGTTCCCAAATTCAGCAACCCATTTAAAACATCACGAGGGGATTCATCAGTGCACATACAACGACCACCAACGGCCTCAATTTTCAGAAACATAAACCAGTACAACAAAAAGGGATGATCACAAGATAAAGCATAAGCAACGATCACAACCCCTTCCCCTTCTTTCTTTAGAACTTCTTTTATTATCTTCATCAAGGTTTGGTTCAACCAATTCCATAGGAACAAAAATAACGCCCACCCCGCATGATACACAAAAGTGAGAGACGAAAGAAATTCCCTACTTGTTGATAGATGATCGACGTTTAGGCCAGGGGCGCGGAACTTTACGGATAACGACGCGGCGGTCCCGATGCACCAGAAGAGCCACGATCGAAGAAGGGGGAAACCACGTCCTAACCCTTAATTTATAAGAGCGGGGACGGTTGAGATAAAAACGTTGAACCACGTAAGACGTGGAAGTCGTGGGTTGACCACGCGGCTTGACCCATCATTAAAGGTGCAGGGTGGTTTAAACCGACTCATGAATTAATGAAGCATTTAATTAAAACTTTTGTGCGCGTTTCGGGTTTTCAAGACATTTTTAACGAGGCAGAATAGGGTTTAAAACCCTATTTGCGAAAAAGGAGCGTTACTGGAACAACTTGGCAAGGTCGGGTGACGTCATCCGGTTCCGCCGATCGGTCGCACCGATCGGTCTCACCGATCAGTCGCACCGATCGGTCTCACCGATCGGCCTCACCGAACGGTCTCACCGATCGGTCGCACCAATCGGTCTCACCGATCGGTACACCTTAAGGATTCGGATTTTGGAAAAGGAAGGGACCAAGGTGGTCTGGGTCATCACATAATCTAATATAATAGAACCTTGAAAATATATTAATATTATCATTGAGATACGATGATAGGAATATAGAACTTGTGAATATGAAAAGGATAATCCTTTTTATTATTTTTAAAATACAATTATTTATATATCGCATTGTATAAAGTTTGAATAAACATTCATCGACATTATATTTTTATTTTACAAAATTTTATTATAAAATACCATATAATAAAATTTTAGTTCATGTAAACCCAATCATGTTAAATAAATGTTCATGATGAATCACACAAAGAAATGAGATTTGAGTTATCAGTATCTCTTATGTGTAACAAACTTCAAGAAGCATGAATATATTAAAAATAAGATTATAAGGTAAATATGAATAAAATGTAGTATAAAAAATTATACAATCTAGTTATAGAATGTACCCAACACATATGAAATATTTTCAAGGTAATGATAATAACACAGTGAATAAAAATTGAGTTACCAGAATCTCTAATGATTTGGGCAACACTTGTGTAAAAATATATTTATAGAAAATAAAAAGATTTGGTATTTTAACCCATTAAAAACTAGGATATTAATTATAAAAAATTAATGGTAATAAAAATCAATATAACACCAAAAAACATGGTTCTTAATATGTACCATATCTCAAAAGAATCATAATCGATACTATGGAAACACTTGAATGTTAAGAAACATTTTTATAAATCGCTGCGAAATATAGGGTATATAAATGAAAATGAAAGCTATGACTAAAATATAATTTATAATTCTATTTATCATATATTTATTAAATAAACCTCGTAAATTTAATTAGCTTTATAATACCAAAAAATGAATCAAATAGAGGATTTTGAGAAAAAAATCTTTCCTTGGTCCAGATTCATTCTCCACTTACACTAAATTCACTGAATAAATTTTTTTAATTAAATACATAAAAAACCTTATTCCTAACTATAAAACTTATGACCTTAGTTTATAATAATTATATATATATATATATATTTGTGTGTCTTTATGGGTGTTTGTTAGTGTTTTACCTCTTTTCTACACTAGGTGTATGTAATGTTTATTTCCTGGAAGTAGTTAAAATAATTTGCAGTTGTTATCAATTTGTTTTCAAAAATACTCCATTATTATATAATTTAAGATATTTTTTTAAAAATTAGTTTATTTTATTAATACATAATGTTATTTTGTTACATCTTTTGTTATATTCAATGAGGTTGAGAATAGCGACAAGTATGTTTCCATGGTTCTTGTTGATCGATGGTTGTTTTCATTAGTTTTATGAAATAATTAGTGACATAAAATATAAATAATAAAAATAATAATAAAATACTCATTAATAATATATTTTTCACATGATTATTTATCCAATGGACAGTCATGATATAAATTCAGATTATTCATCATGTTAGTGCTTCAACAAACCCAAATATTATCATAAATTGATTTAATGAATGATTATGCGGTGGTTTAGGTTTAATATTATTTTAAATGATGCATAATGATATTATTTAGTCTCTATTAGTGTTAAAAAACATAATTGAAAAATTGTATAAATAAAAGATAATTTATGAAAAGCCAATTCATAGAAAAAAGAGAAAAAAATTAACTAGTTCACTTATTTTAAACGATTTAAATAATGACATTTTTTATTGTATAGTTAATAGTTTATCCATGGTCGTCATAATTAAATAAAAAACATAATTTTTATCTATTAAACATATTATTAGTTATGGAAATAAATTTAGTTGGTGAAACAAATAATTAACATCAATAATTCTATGGAGGGGAAAGTCCACACATAAGCATGGTTGACGATTTCATTTTCCATAGAATAATAGAATGAAGTAATATGGATTATTGTTTCAGAATAATATATATATATATATATATATATTAATTTTTTTACTAAATTCTAGTTTTATACCTACCATTTATGGTGGTTATGGTAAATGAAATTTGTTGGGTTTTGGAGGCAGTAGACCACACAACACTTGAGTGGTTGTTTTTTTCTTAAGTGAAAGTGAAAATTTGATGACTCATTATTTACATAAAATTATAATATTATGTATATAATCAATAATTATTTAATTTGAAATTTAATTTAAAATTATAATTTTATGATATGAATAGAAAACAATAAAATCATGTAAAAATAAATTCCTCACTTTGATCACTCTAATAATTCCATGGAAGATACCATGGAAATTGAAGGCTTAGGATAATATATTTTATTAGTATCTAAAAAGAGTGAAATATTACACTTGGGGATGGAGAAAAGGTAGGTTATTAGGAAGAACATTAATTTTTAGGAGTTCCATCAAGGGGTGATGAGAATCCCATTTTATAAGTTTTGGTAATCTAATTTTGGTAAAAATTTCAACATAACATAGTGGGATAACATTGTAAAAAATAATACTTTCTCAAAAAAATTGTGAAATAATTCATTGACAATTATATAAAATTTATTCAATGCTCATAGAAAAAAGTGTAGATATATTCTAATCTTGTTTTAACACCATTACTCCTTGAATTGTGACTTTTACCATTTACTATAGTAAAAATATTTTAGCTAAGGTGAGATAATCATTCTGAATATAAATGTGTTACTTATTAGATAATTTGAACACATTTGTTCAATATTTTATACTCATTTCATTTTATTCAATTTTTAAAATAGTTAATAAGAAATTTTTGTTAGAAAATTACAAAGTGTCGGAAATAATTTACAAAAATTTATTTATCTTCTAAAATTTAAAATATGGATTTTTAAATCAAAACCATTATTTTTTAAATTATTAATTCACTTATTAAATATATAATAGATCATATAAAATTGTTTCAGGAATTTAAATTTCGTTCTTATATACTAATAACATAATAAAACTCATCAATCTTATAAGATGTATATTCTCACTCAAAAAACATTCATTTTTGAAAAATACAAAAAAAAACATATTAAAAAAATATTAGTATGATTAATCCCAATTTAATTTTCAATTTTTTAATATATTATTAAAATATTTATAAATTTTACTTCTAAATAATAAATATTAGGTATAATGAAAAATGTATTTATATGGAAATAGTATTTTTAAGAATATTAACAACTATCGTTCATATTTATTATTATATAATTATTAAATTAGTAAGAAAAAATTTTAATATAGAATATATTGTATCACCCTTAGTCATGTGTTCCCTGAAATAGATATTCATATCCAATAAAAATGAAATATTTAGAATAATACATTTCTCTATGTGAAATGACCATATTAGTAATTTTATATACACAAATTAAATTTCACACATATTAAAAGTAGATTTTATATTCATTATATAAATATTTAATAAATATTTTATTAATATACATTACCTATAATTAAATTGATATGTTTTTATGGTCATATTTAATATTTTTATTTTTATCTAAACATATTATGGTATCATTTTTTTAGGTATTGTGTGTGAAGAATGATATCAAACACATTTGGTTACATAAAGGTAACCATATATTAATATCTTATGGTTTTATAAGGGATTGATTCAATATTAACCCAAATTCGGGTTCTAGAATTACACTTTAGATAAATAACTTATTTTAACCTTGATGCCAAAATATTTGGCTCCTTAATAGACTAGAAGAAAGTAATTAAAATAACTGTAAATCCATATTTATCAATAAATATTTCATGTTGTGTCATTGATTCAGCTAACATGAATTTCATCATCCTAAATCACGTACGTGTTTAATAATGCAATATTATTATCCTCTCCATAACTCCAAAGTAGGAAAAAATTTCAAACAGATTCATAATATCTGATGCACTATTTTAACAGTATTTTATTGCAGTTTACAGAACACCATCATGTTGTGTTTTCATACTCATTTCTCAATTACTTATCAACAAGGTGTACCTATTTATCCTGAGTAAATTTTATTTATGATCCATAGAATCCAGTAAAAAATCCAAAACTATTATTTATTGAGTGATATAGTCAATATTTAAACTCAAAACCTAAAATATATAAGAATATTATTATTAAATGAATATTATTTTTTATTTTATCATATTATTGTGTGAAACGTCAATTTCAACCAATTAGTTACCAATTTTCTATGTAATTTCTCTCTATTTCTCAATGGAATAGTATAATGAATTCAATGTATAAATTTTTATGTTAAATATATAAAAATATAAGAAATTTTATGATGTAATTCCCTAACCCCAAAACACTGAATCTGGGGAATTATTCAATTACATTAGAATTATTACAGTGAATCAAATCTATAAAGATTGGTAAATTAGTTATCATGAAATGAATATTCAATACATGGTACCTATAAAACATTTGGATAGAAATAAAAAATACTACACAATAATCTCGAATAAACTGCATCCTTGAAATCTTATTCAAGGTTCTCTTATTTATAACCCATGGAAAGAAACATAACAAGGGTGATCTCAAAATCTTATTTATGGTAAATACAATGATATAAATAATTAATCAATCTATATGGAAATTTAAATAATTGATAACATATTCAATTTACACAACTTGATAAGCAGTAATTAATATGGAATGGTATGAAACTGAAATGCATAACATAAATCAATAAATTGATAATGAATTATATCTATAGATATATTGATAGAAAATATCAGAGATTAATAAAAACTATAGATATATAAGGAAACATATTTCTTAATGGTTTTCATGTCCAAGTCACATAAAAACCTATACCATCAGAACATTCGTCAATATAGATTAAAACCAAGGATAGGAACCTGTTTAATTTGGCCAACTTATTCATCTCATGGTAACCTGTGGATGAAATGATGAGATATATAAAGTCTAGGATCAACCCTTCATTATCAATCCAATTAATTACTCTTATTCAATAATAAAAACAAATAATATACCATTTCAAATATCCATATTAAATTTTAAATAAATATTTATTATTTATTCCCCAGTTAATTAAACAGTTGTCAAAGTAAACACTATATGTTAAATGTTATATAGGCTAGGAAATACTAATATTAATTTTATCTTAATATGGATATTAAGTTATTTTTAAAATTATTAATTATTACAATAAATTTATTGTTTTTATAGAATGGTAAAAATCATAAAAATAAGTGATATTACAAAGATAAATAGTAAGAACATTCTTGAGTAGAATACTCTTTAATCATTCCAATGTGTCTATTACCACATAGAGATATTTAAATAATAATTCCCATTATGATATGAAATTAAATTAATTTTATAATATAATGATAATAATGGTTTCATGATATAACATAAATGAATTATATATATAAAATAAAAGTGAATTAGCACATAATAACTAATAATTCACAATGGAATGTAAATTGAGATGAAATTTCCTTTATTTAACATTCCTTTTTTATGTGGATTTTATCCTCATATAGAGTTGTTTAAAATATTTTACTAAATAATATCATAACTATAATCATGTATATAATATTAGACATCATCTTCTTATAATGTCCTATTACCCATTAGTTAACAGTCATTTATTATTTTAACAATTTCATATGTTACTTTCCCATTTTTCTCAAGTAGGTTTTTATCATGTGAATTATTGTAAATATTAATTATATAATTATTTTATCATCTCAAGAAATTTAATAAATACTCAATTATTATATATATATAGTATATTTTTATTTATAATAATTTATAATGTTTGCAGATAAGAAATGAAATGTATCGTTTATGGAGATGGTATGTCATACAAACTCATGAATGATATCTTCATTTATTTGTTTTATTATATGAATTTAAAGTAAATAATGTTTTTGTATAATGATTTCAGGATCATATATATGCTATATATATATATTACATTGTTTTATTAATACCATCTTTTATACATCACATGTATGGCTTGAATTAGCCACATCACTTTTAGGGGGAAGTAGTCGAAACATCCCCAAATAAAATTATTGTATTTACACAAGATGAAAAGAATAATGGTACGTTATAAATAAAAAATAATTAAAAATAAATAAATTAAAAATAAAATTTATATAATATATAAATATATTTTTCATCATAATGACCACCATGGGAGGAAGTAAAGGAAGAATGAAAAGTCATTGTTTTTGAAGGTGGTAGTTCGCCGTTAACATAAATATTGTGTTCGTTACCCATTATATGTGGGTGTGTGTAGGAATGGGTGAAAATATCAACATAAAAATATACTAGTATATTTTGGATACTATTTTTTTATGTATGCATAGAATTATAAGAGTATCGGTGTCAAATCCTAGATTTTGATTATGTTATGATTTTCCCACGTTTCAGTTTAATTATTTTATTTTGGACGAATAAGTGTTTAATGAGTCCTTAAGAAGGATATAGGGTGTTTTGGGGGTTCAGAACATGAAAAGAAGGGAGAAATATGTTTTTGGGGATAGTGTCATGGTATGTACATGTTAAGTCATGACCGTGAGGATAGCCAAGGTAAACCGTGAAGATTAAATACTTTCAGACTGTAGTATCTACACAGTTTGTGCATGATTTGGAAACAGTGTGAGTAAACCATGCGAGGGGATACTTTTGGATAGTAGCATCCACATGGTTTGTCCATAGTTGGGAAAACCTTGTATGTAAACCATGCAGGCGAAAAACATTTAAAAAATTACAAAAATTCCAATTTTTGAATTATATACCAAACTTTGGATTTTTCTCCTCCTCCTATAATGTTACCTTTGGAATGATGAAAAGCTCCCTAGAGTTTCCAAAGATCAGTCTCCTTAATCATATTGCTATTTGGAGTGTTGTTGGTTGTGGATTGACGATCCGGGTAATTCAAACACCCAGCATTCTTCTCTTTTTGGTTTAAGGTTCCCATTCATCTTATATCTCTATATAAAGTACTTGAACCCTACGTTTTCGCTGAGATTTAGGTTTGGGCATCAAGGCTGTGTTGAATTGGGATCTATGTCTCTTGTTGAATAGTGTTTGTCAATAAATTCAAGGTAGGTGGGGTAAAAGTTGTATCCCTTGGGTTTCAAGTGGATTTTTACATGTATGGTTATGTACATAATATTCCATTACTATGTTATTGGATCATTTTGAATAATTTGAAAATAGTGGGTGTCTAAGAGGTTAATTGAAGTCCTCATTATCCCCACCGGATGTATAGAGGATCGCCAAATGAGAATCGGGCCACCCATGGGGAGTGTCTTTATTCCCTAGACATATAGTTAAGCTAATTATATGTATGGACATTGTGAAAGAACATAGAGGTCATGATGAATATGAAAATATGCTAGAAGGATTAGAAATTGGAGTTTTTTTAATACACGTTAGTTGGGTAAATTCTTAAGAGGTTGTTTGGTTGGCATGAAAAGTGGTTAAATGGATTAATGGAAAAATTCTAGTGTATAAGCTTTACACAAGAATATGCATAGTTAGATAGGCATGGGGAAAGTGAAATGTGGATAATGGGATGAGTAATAAAAATGTTGAATGTGTTTGTGGATTGAGGAAAAATGATAATATTACATTTTCTGATATTACTATGATGTTATAAATGATATTGTATTTTCTTGTGGTGTTAAGGTTGATTGTGGTGAATAATAAATAAGTTTGTGAAAAAACATAGTATAGTGAGGTATATACATGAGGTTCATTGCCCACTGGTTGAGTTTGACAGATGTTCTAGATCCACCCTCAAATTCAATGTTTAGAGAAGTGGGCATAGTTTTATTCCCCTAATGGTTGCATTCCACTCGAACTGATTCTTCGAGGTAAGGATTATGAGGTTGTTATAATGTCACTCATAGTGAGATAGGACTTGATTTGATTCTCATATGTTGGAGAACATTGAACATTTTTAGTTCATTTAACAAATGAAAAATGTATATTAAAACATGAAATGTCTATTTAGTGAACCTGGACTCAATGCTAGTTTAATATAAAGGATCATAGTGTAGAGTAGCCAATTAAACTATTTACTTTTACTTGCCATTATTTATCTTTTTCATGAAATATTTACTATTGCATGATATTTTATAGACATCATTGGTGGTGTCCTACTAAGTCATACTCACACCCTTCTCGAGCCATTGTTGGGAACCCAAAATGATTTCATGCTTGCTGGTCAGGACAAGGAAAAGAGCCACATGGTAGAGAGTTGAGTTGGATTTGGGACATGTACTGATGAGGTTCCAGACATAGAGTCTGGACCATTTTTGGGATTCTGTTGTTCTTTTTTATTTTGGGGTTTTCTTCAATTGGCACTCTAGGATGGAATGACATGTTTACTATTGTATATGCGTATACCCAATTTTTTTAATTGGTTATTTATGAATGTTATGGTTTATTATTTTTTTCTACAATTAAAACTATTTTCTATTTCGGATTTCTCTATTAATGACGGTATAGTCTCACCACGTGACCTATTAGACCATCGCTGTTAGTCGGAAACCTCTTCTGTATGGGGTGGTGCAATTGAGGTCTTGTGGAAACCTGTCTCATGGAACTGGATTACTGGTTCCCAGTTCGGGGATATTACAATAGTTACTGGGGAATGGAAATGTAACTAAAAATTATGATGGAAGATGTTTCCTCCTCATTGTGTAACTTCTTTTGGCTTATACCAAAAGGCATTCTTGGAATGATTTCATCCCAAATAAAGGATTCATAGCCTATTGGATGTATTTTGGGAATCTGTTGGGGTATTTCTTGACTGAACCAATGTCTTTTTTGAGGTGTTAGGAAATGAGAGACGTTGTGTCCTTTTATAGGGAAGGAAAAATATTCACTTGTAATTTTTTCAAATATGTTATGTTTAACCATGTTCTTACCTAAAAAAAATTCATTCCAAACCAACCAAAAACAATAATGGAATTTTAATGGACGATTTATATCCATCCAATGAGTGATGGACAATTCGATATGTTATTTTTTTAATTATGTTGAATTTTTAGTCTATTAAGATTAATTTTTCTATAATAACTGTAATTTATTTTAATCTCTTTCACTAATAATTTTTCTAAACAACAATTTTGGTATAATTAGGAATTATAAATTAACCTTACTTCATATATGGAATCCATTTTTTGAAATTCCAATCACATATTTGAAAAAAAAATTACAATTAATTCCACATGTGCGATGACATTGTGAGTTTTTATTGTAAAAACATTCAATATATTTCTATGTTATTCTAGTCAATTTCAATCTGAAATTTATTAAAATGGTATAAATTTTATTAATTAATAAAAACATGATCTATTTAATCCCTAAAACAAATTAATTTTAAAATTTATCATTATAAATAAAATATAACAAAAATAATTTTTGACAAAAAATAAAGTATTTTAAACTATTAATTAAAAATCCAAATGTTTTAGAAAAATATCCAAAATTTACGATAATGTAATTATAATATTTATCATTAAAATATGATGTTTATTTTTACATATTAAACCAATAAAAGTGTTAAAGTTTTGATATATAATCAGTTTTCTATTAAATTGTGGTGAAATTTCATTTCTAAAAAAATAGGTTTTTTATGGGAATTGGTGTTTGTTCTTATATTAAAAATATAAAATCTATTGGATTAATATCAGAAATATTTTGTTGAATATATAAAATATATATTTCTTAAAATAATTAAATAGTTTTAATTATTTATTTTTGTTAAGACAAAACTCTTTTGGAAGCCTAAAATTAATAACAATTATTTTTATATCCAAATGGTTCTTATTTTCATTTCCCAATAATTGGTATCCAATAAATTCATTTTATATAGATATAAACCATAAAATTTCATAATTCAGTTCATAATATTCCTAACCACTAACATAACTTCTAGGTTATATTATATTATGTAAACTAATAATATCTTATTAATCCATTGTTACTTTGTGAAAATCTCTCTTGCGTGTAATACACACTAACTCGATGTTTCATTCATTATAATATATTGAAAATATATATATATATAATAAAAAATATATAAATGCCAGGGATGTTATATTCTCTCATTCTCATGGTGATTAATGTGATACGCGCTTTCAAATAGAACATTCATGCTATATAATGTCGTGGTGTTACAATCTTCCCATGTTACTTAAATAACATCCTTGAAATTTAAAATTTATCTCAGTAATTGAGGGATTGAAAGTAAATTATTTTTGAAAGAAAAACATTCTGAAAAATAGTTAATTTCAAACCTTCTTAAGAATAAGGAAAGAAAATAACAATGATCATGTAATGCAGTTTCCTAAAAGGATAACATAAGAAGGAAATTGAAAAATGCATATAGAAAAAAGTACAAAAATCATGTTATGATGAAGAGTGGTAGAGAATATGTTCAAAATAATGTTGTTAACCACAAAACCATAAACCATAATACCGAGTAAAGGTAATTTATATAAAAAATGATGATAATTGGTCCAAACTTTTATTTCAAAACCATTTATTCTATATTTAAGGAATTCTTTTATTATAGTAGAATATATATAAATATATATTTTTATAAAATAATATTTTCCTTTCATTATTCCTTTAACTATTTGTATATAAAATCTTAGCATATGATGCATCATATAGTGTAGAAATACATTAACCTCCAAAATCTCATCCAATGACCTTATTAACCCTTTATATAAATGGTTAAACATTCCAAAAATTTATGATCAATTGCATTAGAATCGATGTCAATGAATTTACATGATGACCATATCATTAGACTTTAATCAACACGAAGAATCTCTAAATTTTTACATTCCAATCATGTCAATAAATTCCTCAAGTATCCTCTTGAAATATGGTATTAACTCAAATCGCCATAAAAATTTATTGTAAAAATGATTTATTCTTGTATCTTTATATAAGACACGTGTTTATTGGATATATTCCATAAATCCAAAAGTGTTGTAGACTACATAAGTGAGAGAATATACCACTTGTCAAAAATACATTAATCAATTCCAAGGTATTCATCACATATTCAAATAAATCATTTCTTCATCATTAACTTAGCATGAGGAATATATTAATGGGTGAATTTAACTCAATTATATTTTTATCAAAATGTAAAACTATCTACTAAATAGATTTTCTCATTACCATTGAATATATGATCTCAAATAGTTATTGTAAATTTACAACAATAAATTCCATATATATATTTCATAATTCATATGCTGATAACAACATAAATGAAATAATATTTTAATATATTGTATTTATCCAAATATAGAAGTACATTAATCATTCAACTTTAGTGGTGTAAATATAAAATTCTTGGACTTTATCCCGTAGCTTATTCAAATGTATATTTCATTGATGTATGTGCCATTAATTTTCATAGTGTCCCATCACTTTGTAGTTGTACCATTGAATAGTAGTGTTTCCTTCTTTAATTTTCATTATTTTGTCTGGTAGACCATTTCTCCAAACATATTTCAAACTCTTAATAATTTCAAGCATTTATCGGGGTTATTCCTTCAACAGTTATCACATAATGGAAAATAATTATTTACCATCATCTTTTTTTACTCATTCCCTTTTTCATGGTGTTCAAGAGACATATTCTTCTCTAGGATTCCCTTGATCCCGTATGGCATGGATAATTATTTATCTTCCTTGTTAGAACATTAAACAGATTCATTGAATGGTGATTAATTTTTTGAAACGAATTCCCTTCAATGATTTTAAATAAGATCTTAAATTATTTGGTTTATCATTACTCAAGGTCTTGTATGAAATCTGTAGCATACCATGCTAACTTGGTAAATGTAGCTTCATACTCTCCCACACATTATTCCACATTTTATATTTAAACTAAGAAACTTCTTATTAATTTTATTTTACTGATAATGAGGGTAGTATTTATCGATGAATTTATCTTTAAAATTTATTAATTATATGAGTTCTATTTATTCTTTCTCCCTTGTATTATAGATCAGATACAACCACTGCTTTATATAATCAATCAAAAAATATACTATAAATTTTACATTTTTCTTTTTCAATAGATCCCAATTCCATTAATATCTTCTCCAAAAACATAATCCAGTGTTCATCTTCAATTGGATCAGAAGAACCACTATATGACGAGGGACTCTTCCACATTATGAGATCCAACATTAAAAAATCTCAATGAGAAACTGGTTGCTCTATCTAAGAAAGGTTACGGGTCATAATCTGATTAATCTTCCCTAATATTTCCACACATTCTTGATACCAATACCAGCTATACTGGAATACTCGACAGAGAAATCTCAACCTTTTCCATGAGTATTGATAGAATTCTTCATTACATGTTCCATTTATAAATAATGACATATACTGGATTAAATCATAAAATTAAAAATTATTTATAAATATAAATATAGTGTAACATTTAATATGAATTTAAAATCTTATGCAACAATAATCTCATAACCGTAAAAAAATTTATTGATAATATATTAACTTTTAAATCATTCATAATGGTAGGTAGAGAAAATGTGAACAATCCAAGAATATTATTTCTGGAGTTTCAAACTAGGTGGATATTATGGTTTGTTGTCATGTACTAGGTTACTCTGAGTCAGACCTAGAAAACATTTTCAGAGTTATTACTCAAAGGTACACCTTTCCGAGAATTTCCCTAATTGTAGTATCTAGAGAGGGATGTATTTCTAGGAATACCCATATAATATCTACCTTGTCAAAAATTTTGGATGTTCTTCTACTTTAATCCTCAGAGCCTATATTTGGGTTACATTCCCTACTATATGTTTCTAAATCTAGTTTTATGGCCATTTCTAAACTTCCTTTGATAGCAAATATAACACCCCAACCCTAGGGTAATGGTCCAGACCCTCCTGGTCCATTACTTTTCCAAAACATAGGTCCACCGAAATGGTGGCACCGATCAGGGTGCCACCACTCACGGTGGCACCATGAGGGTGGCACCGTGATGATGGAACCGTGACGGTGGCACCGTGAGCGTGACACCGTGATGGTGGCACCATGTCCTCACCGAGCAGTCTTCGTCTCCTTTTCCAGTTTCTGATTTTTTCTGCTCCCACAACATATCTTTTAATGTAAAGATGATTTAATTCCCCATTCAATGCCATTTAAAGCCCATAAATAATATCTAAAATCCCCCAAGAGTCAGGAATCCCTTAACTTACCAAAATGTGTTGTTTTTCCTCAGTGTCACGCACTTCCCTGTACCTTCCTGTTCTGCCCATGTTACGTGTTTTCTTATGTTTAATGAAAATTGTTTAACACATAACAGTTATGACCACCCCTCTGAGGAGAATTGTTAAATGAAAATTAATTCCATAGTGCGTAACTGCCCAACCGTGTGTGGAACCACGATCCAACTTTAAAGCTGTTCAAATTTACATATCCCGTGACAATGGGATCTCATCCTAATATCACATGGAAATTTCTTCTCCTTCTTCATCTTGGCTGGTTTCCTTCTTCTTCCTGGTGCGTTTGGAGTTCCCATTCCAGAGGCAAGTGGTGCACCTATGTCAGAGCCTTTCTGCTCACCCTTGGAGTCCCTGACGTTCCTACCCTACAAGTCATGCATCCCCAGTTCTTGGCGTGAGGAGAAGAACTTCGATCCTTGATCAACAAAGTTGAGATTTTCATTCATCTCTCCTTACTGTGTATCATGCGGGGTGGGTACGCTACTATTTCTATAGGAATGGATGAAACCAAACCTTAACAAAGATAATAAACAGACTGTTAAAGAGTGATTGGGTGTGTTTGACAATTTTTTGTACTCTTTTATAATTGTTATATATTGTGAACTGTATGGGCTTATGATCACTGAAAATCATGGACGTTGGTGTTCTTTCCTTGCGCACTAATGAACCCTTGTCTTCTATGATGATTAAATGACTGTAACATGGAAATTTTTTAATCAAATAAAATTGGTTGGTTAAATGGATGCCCAATAAACATTAATCCTTTTGTTGTCACCTCGTTTAACCAACAGAAAGAATAACATAATGTATGATGTGCTTGAACTAGGAAGTTTCACTACTCTATTTTAGTAGTATGTGTGTTGTTATGCTTGATGCTTATGGGGTGATGAAGATGGGGATGGGATCCTCTGTTGTGTCATGGTTGTTGACTTGAAGCTGTGTGGGCTGTATCTCGAAGATGGGTTTTGTTCCAGTACATTAAGGTATCTCACAGATCCTTTTTTTGTTGTGACTTTACAATAGAACCGGGTTTGAATTCTTAAATTTTTGTTTGGGTGTTTCTCATTCTCTGTCTTATGGTTATTCCTATTAGTTTCCCAATAGTGTAGAATTTACTTAAATTGGATCACTTGGACATGAAAACAAGAATGTTTTAAATGGGGAATTGGTTTTGGGAATGAGTTGTGACTTGGTTGTGAGTGATGTAATTTTCTTTTACGAATGAATTGAAACAAGGATGTTTGTGTGTAGGTTTGTGAACCCCCTAGATTCTTATGAGTGCTTGTTACCTATACATATATTTATAGTTTTTATGTTTCTTATTCGCGCCCCTCCCAAGTTGATCACTTAGTGTCAAACACCACCATTTCATGGGGCAGGGTATTTTTTCCCAACAATCCTATGAGTGGATGGTTATTAGATCCTTTTCTGATCCCTTTCCCGAATAGCCCATGACTCTTCAGGAAGGTTGTGATGGCCTGAGGGCCATTAAAGCCCAAGATTCTTTGGTCAAGGTAGTTGTTGGGGTTGGCCCAGGTGTGTGTGGGCAGGTTGTTTCCCAAGAATCTTTGGGGATGAGGCCCATGTGTCTTTGGGTGTGGCAGTAGTTGTTGTGGCCCAATAGTTCTCGGGTGTGGTTATGAGTGGTTTTTGTCGCCTAGGTGTTTGCGGTCAGGATGTGTGGTAGTGATGGCCCGGGTTTGTGCAGGCGGGGAGTGGTAGTGGGACTCTAGTGAGAATGCAGGGAGATGATTGATGCGTAAAATGTCTTCAATAACCAGTGGGAAAGTGGCACAGGGTACCCAAATATCAATTTGCTATTACTATACATTACTAACTGTGCTTTGGTGAGGCTTGGGTGGATTGTTTTCTGTGCTAGGTGATTTGGTTATCTATTTTCTCACAGGGTGATAGAATGCCTCCCCACATGTGTATGAGAGACTTTGGTTTTCCCTACTGAGTATACTTGTATGCTCACCCTACCAAAATAAAACTGTTTTCAGGATTCCAGGAGGACTTCTGGGATCGTGAGTGACAGTAGTAGCTCAGACATTGGGACAGTTGTTGTTGCTATTTTTTCATCTTATGGTACTTCTTTTTGGTGTTTTATTTTAATTTTTAATATTTTACATTTGGAACATGCATATGAGAACGGTTTTTTTTGGCTTTACCTGTACTATCACTTTAGGTGTTGTTGAGATTTTCTATCTTATCTCTCAATCATATTGAATAAAAAGGGTAATGTCTTCCATCTTGTGTGTGATTCTATACCCTTGGTGCTAGTATCCACTCTGGGACCTATTAAAGTCAGGTCTCGAGGGGTCATTATCTCTCCATAAAAATGATAAAGGAAGGTTCTGGCAACCTGTTGTCCCTTATCTCATCTTGGTGATGGCGGGTCATGACATAATGGTATCAGAGGAGAGGTTGAGAGATAATATAGAGTCTGGGGTCAGGCATAGGTAGGATTTCATGGGATTGTAGGGTAATTTCAACACCCCAAGATTTTATGAAAAATATTCTTTTAATTTCACTAATGTCTTGTATTGTATTCTACACCAAGATTACCTTGCGCTATACGCAACACCTTATTAGCTTGCAGTATACGCAACAAAATTCTTGGATCGTGTTACACACAATTTTGATAATAGTAATTCTACGCAACATTGAGTATATATATATATATTCAATGTATAAATGAAATATGGTTGGATTCTGTTATACGAAACAACGATGGATTCTTTCACAACACACAACCCTGACTTGGCTTGCATTACACACAATCGCGACCTTCCTCGATAGCGTGTGTTGTACGCAATACCGGGTTTTACTAAACAACAATATATTATTATAATATTGTTATGAACTAGCCATTATGAATAGTGTTAACTATATTTTGAATTTTATAACATTATTATTCATCTTACACATTTCTAGAACATGTTATAAGAACAAAATAAATATTTTGGGTAAAATAAGTTTTTTTCAAAAAATGCAGTTTTGCCGCCTTTTGATGGCGCACCCACATTAATTCTAGTTTTTGAAATGTTTATATATTCAATTTGTCAAAATAAAATTCTTCTTTTGAATCATGATATAAAAATTTATATTAGATATAGTTTTGATATTTTTCCGACAACTTTCATATTTTAATGAATAGTAAAAACACGGTATATTTTAATTAAAAACAACTTTTTTCATCGTAATATCTTATGTGGTTAAATTATAATATTGAATGGTTTTAAAGTATAAATAGAATATATTCATACCATTTAATATAATTTATGTCATTAGCATTGATTTTACCTTGAATTCAAAGGTTAAATCAATTCAATCTTTTGCAATGTTTTAAAGAAAAACCCGTTTTCTTTCGACAACGGGATTAATTTTAATTTAATTCTGCATCTTTTGTGTATTGAATTTGGAAAAATGGATTCCATATTTGGAATCAGTGGGTCCAAATTATGTTAATAAGCTAATTTTTATTTTTCGGGCATTGTGAATAGTAACTACGGTAAATTTTATTTACTATAGTTAAAGGTAAATCGGGTAATTAAGGGTAAATATAAGATTATAAAATTACCCTAACACTTGGAAAAATCCTATTGGATGGCTAAAAGTAGACCCATATAATATAAGGGGCGGATTAGATTCATTTTATGGACTTTTGTCTATTAAAATAATTTAATTATTATTAAAACCAAAGAATGTGACATCATGTCACTTTCTTAAATCTTATAAGTATAATAATTTTAATTTAGTGATAAACTTCATGAATCTTCGAACTTGAATAGTCTACAGAAATCTAATACAATTATCTACATCATAGAAATTTATTTATCATTTTTAGGGATTAAATAATTATCATTTATTATGACACAATGATGGTGCAGTAATCGTCTTATTAATGAAATATTGATATAATTGATGTTAGAAATGCCCAAATAAATGTAATTTGAGACTTTTTATGACTTAAACTACTTTTCTAGGTTAATATGACATGTTATTTGTTTATTTAAATAACTTTTTTCGAACTTATCATTCTGTTATGAATTTCATAAAAATAATGTACCAAATAATGTCAAAATTGACATATATTAGTTTTTAAAACAAATATTATATTATTAATTGTTATTTTATTCCTAAAAATCTAAGGTTCGGCCAAATGACTTAGATAAGGTTATATATATTAATAATAGAAAAAATGGGGTTCTTTTTGCTTGTTATGATAAGTTTATTAACCATATAGTGTAAGAAAACAAAAAGACACGGTAAAAGTTAAATTATTTAACTTAGAGTTAAATCTAATTGATAAGGTTAAAATAATAACCTAAACTTGTCTAAATCCTATTGGATGAGAGTATTTCGACCCATCCCCACTTTATCTTCTGAATAATACCATTTGTAACCATTATAAACCGAATTTGACCTTAATATAAAATAATATTTTGAGATTTTCCTAAGGTGCCCCTCTCCTCCCTTATAAACGGGCACCTCCTCCCTCCCTCTTCTCCTCATACCAATTTGAGCATTCAGGCTCAGCCAACCCCTACCAAAATCTCTTCTCCACTTTCCAAGTATCACCCTAGTGGTCTTTATCTTTTTCAAAGACCGTCCTTAGTTTTTTAAGTGGAGGTTAAGTGAAGGCGTGTCAAAAAGAGGAGGTTCGGACACTTACAAGGAAAATCAGACCTAAGGTAAGGGAAATATCACAATCTCATTTTTATCCAAGATTGTTTGTACATTGGTATTTACTTGGGTGCATTTTATCATCCACATCCATGTTTCCTCAATATGTAATATTATTTCCATCCACCTACAATTGATTAAATCCAATTTTACCCTTCGGTAAGTTTTTAGTAAAAGATATGAAAGGAATCTTTTGTCGTTTTTTGTACAAGGCACTTTTAGACTTTTCTGACAAAAGTATGAGAAGAATGTTTTTTAACTTTTACAGCATGAATAGATTTTTAAAACATTATTTCGAAGAATCTTCCTTTATAAGTTTTCAAGTTTATTTTTAATCAACTTCTTTTAGTTTATAATTGTATGACATGTTAGGAAAGGAAAAGTGTTTTTGAAGTAGAAAGGATATTTTCCTCAAGAATGAAGTTCAAGTGTTTTATCAAAATTATTTTCCATCTAAGATAATAAAGGGATCTGTTTTTATCCATCTTATTTATTTGATTATGTTGTGATGGAATTATTTTTATGAATTCCTTTATCGTATATGAATTGTTTTATGATGTCATGATGTTTAAGATTCCCATTTTTATTACATGGGTTATGCAATGATGTATGGTTTATGATTTTGTGGAACTCATAAGAATGGTATCATTATGAGATGGGTGGGAATTATATCTCCCTCCAATGCATTGGGTAAATATTTTATATCTCATGAGATAGACATGGCTGGAACGGTAGGTTATACCGGTTCAGTGAAACAGGACTGAAACGAGTGTGACTTGGTTCAGAAATAGACTTTGTCCACTAAGATAGTCTTGGAAATGAGTCTTGACTAATAAGAAATGATTCTCTATGATTATGTGTGTATTCCACAAAGTTTTATGTTTTATGTTATGATTATTGGGATTACATTTCACTATTATGATTTATCCCATGTTATGAAATCATGATCTCTTTTTTCATGTTAATATTTCTAAAAGATATGTTCTTATGAATATGATGTGATTGATATTTCTTTTTTTACCCTTACTGATCATTTGAGCACACCCTTTTATGTTTTCTTTTCCCTAGGATATAAACAAATGTTTTAGGTAAGAAAAAAAGGGAAGATATTTATTGGGAGATGTTGAAGATCTTTCACCATGATTAGAAGATTTTATTCCGAGTTTCCAAAGACACTAAACTATTACGGTCCTTGTGTGTTTGTTTTTCTTATGTATTAAGTAGTCCAAAAATGTAATGTAATTTCCATGTACGTCAAGCTTCGGGTCTCTACAGTTGGTATCAGAGGAAAGGTTTAGTCAACCATTGGAAACTAGGATGCGAAAATGTTAGTGAGATCCCTAGAGATATTACTAAGGTATGTCTAGGGATGTCCCTAAGGATAATTATACGTATAGGATATAGTCCTAGATCTACGGTAACGATCTTATAATTTAACCTATGATGTTAGATATTAAGGGTACTCCCCCTTTACTATGTTGTTTTCCCTAGAATTATTTTTTCCTCTCACACTATTCTTTTTGGGTTTTAGATGATGGATGGAACCTGAAGCAACCGTGTTGATCACTGTAATGGACAATGCAATGATTGTCCTCCTGAAAAAAAAAGTGTTATGGGAGATGGAGTAAAAATCTTATTGCTATACTTACATAAGATATGGATCATTCTGGACTTCCAAATGAGGAGAGAAGGGAACAATATTCTATTGAGTCCTTCATGAGGCAACAACAACCTTCTTTCAGTGGGTCTTCTGATCCACTTGTTGCTGAACAATGGACCAGTGCCACTAAAAATATATTTTCAGTTCTTAAATGTTCTTAACATTATAATGTCATCTTAGCAGTATATGGTTTGGAAGGTGAAGTTGATCAATGGTGGAATCTTATCAAGAATACGAGGACAAGAGATGAAATTGAGTCCATGGAATGGGATGAGTTCAATAACTTGTTTTTCAGTAAGTACTTCCCTCGTATTCTTCAAACAAAGAAGGAAAAGGAGTTTCTTGAGCTGAAGAAGAAGGATGAGGAATCTGTTTGTATATACGAAGCGAATTTTACAAGACATGCAAGGTATGCATCTGGCATTATCATCCAACCTGAAAGTAAAGTTGATCGATTTTTCAGTGGCATAAAACCAAGTCTTCGAAGGGCATTATCTATAAGAGACTTCAGTATCTATGAAGAAATTGTGCGTTGTGATATCAAGGTAGAAATGGAAGTTGGTGTTACATATCCATCTCATGGTTTTGACAAGAAACTAAAGATGGAGTTCAAGGAGAAATCTCAGAATAATGGTGAAAAGAAGATGAATGTTTCTTTATGCACAAAGTGTGGAAAGAAGCATGGTGGGGATTGTCTTAAAGGGACTAGAAAATGTTTTATGTGTGGAAAAGAAGGTCATCAAGAAGCTGAGTGTCGAAGTAATGGAAAAAGGGTTTTTAATGATGTGAATAAAGAAAACACTGCAGAGAACGCACCACCAACACTTCAATGCTTCAAGTGCAAGGAAATGGGGCATTATGCTAATAAATGCCCTAATCCAAGGGTTAGTGATGATCGACATGAGCAACCACTTAAGGCAAAGGACAAAGGGAATTCACATTCGATCACCATTGGTGATGTTGAATATGACAATGATGTGGTGGAATGATTAAGTGTTTATGTAATGGGATTCCAGAATAATGTTGTATATAGTTTCGTGGAATATTGGAATATTTATGTTTTGGTAAATTGTGGTTTTCAAAAATTTTATGGCATCGGTAACCATGAAAAATGATTGAAATATTTTTGGAAAGCAGATGATATGTGCATAATGAAGGGATAAAGAGAATCTAATATGTTTGATAGTATTCATGAGCTCATGATTGATATAAGGACTAAGGGATATCATGGTTTGAGTATATAGAGTTTTGAGGATTTTGGTATGTGGAAAGTGTTAACTTTTAACTACATTCATGTTTTCACTAAGGTTCAATTGGTATTCCAGAGAATACATTATTAAGGCCTTTGAATGTTTGGAATGTGATCAAAAATACATATCTTATGATATATGGGGATCAACGATGGTATTAAATCTCTGGTAATCGTTTTCACTATATTATGAGAATGGACTGCAGTATAATGGATAATCCTAAAGACTGGAATAGATTATGTTGGACATACGTTAGTATTGTTTAAGGATATAAGTTTTTTTCGATATTATTTATGGGATGTTATAGTAATATAGTTTTAGAAAAAGGACAACCTGCAGGACGGGTGACAACCCATCGCGTCGGACAAGGTCGTAGGAATCGAACCCACAACCGAAGTGCGACTGGCCTTTATCGCCTACCACTGGCCTACAGGAAGTCACTGGTTAGTAGAAACTAGTTTTATTTTTATTAAGCGGTATGATATATGAAGTATAAGTTCATTTTAGGAACCATATATGATTAATCTCACTATAGTTGGACTTATGTATTTTTTGATAACTTTTAAAACCTTTTGTTTGACACAGATGGAATGACCCATCATTCTATCACATGATCTGCTAACACATCACAAATGAAAAATTCAACTTCATTTCTTTAAGAGATGAATTGGAAATTGTCCAAAGAACGAAAAACAATGAGACTATACCAAAATCACCAAAGTATTTCTTCTAATTCCAATTTCATCAACTTTAGGGAAATGATCTTGAAAACAAAAAAATGTTGTCCTAGTGCTCTTATATCTGATGAATCATATGGTACATTAGATCATCACAAATTTATGGCTTTGTGATTGCTGGATTTTCCATAGCCATGTTCTCTACCACACTCCATCAGAACATGATGGTTAGAATTCTCTTCCATATCCATATTTTCACCTATGTGGAAACCCAATGATTAGTTTATTTGCGTAACCGTTATGTTTCATACTTTTATTTTTGAAGATTGGTTTTGGTATTCCTTTTTACGATGTGGGTTTCTATTAAAGAAACTTTCGAATAGTAAACCATTTATAACCCCGACGAATTTCGAGGGAGAAATTCTTTTTAAGAGGGGTAGAATGTAACACCCCGAGATTTTATGAAAAATATTCTTTTAATTTCATTAATGTCTTGTGTTTTATTCTACACCAAGATTACCTTGTGCTATACACAACACCGTATTAGCTTGCAGTATACGCAACACTATTCTTGGATCGTGTTACACACAATTTTCATAATAGTTATTCTATGCAACATTGTGTATATATATATATATTCAATGTATAAATTAAATATGGTTGGATTCTGATATACGAAACAAAGAAGGATTCTTTCACAACACGCAACCCTGACTTGGCTCGCATTACACACAATCGCGACCTTTCTCGATAGCGTGTGTTGTACGCAATACAGGGTTTTACTAAACAACAATATATTATTATAATATTGTTATAAAATAGCCATTATGAATAGTGTTAACTAAATTTTTAATTTTATTACATTATTATTCATCTTACACATTTCTAGAACATGGTATAAGAACAAAATAAATTTTTCGGGTAAAATAAGTATTTTTCAAAAAATGCAGTTTTGCCGCCTTTTGATGGCGCACACACTTTAAATCTAGTTTTTGATAAGTTTATATGTTCAATTTGACAAAATAAAATTCTTCTTTTGAATCAGGATATAAATATTTACATTAGATAAAGTTTTTATATTTTTCCGATAACTTTCATATTTTAATGAATAGTAAAAACACTCTATATTTTAATTAAAAACAACTTTTTTCATCGTAATATCTTATGTGAATAAATTATAATATTGAATGGTTTTGAATTATAAATAGAATATATTTTTACCATTTAATATAATTTATGTCATTAGTAATGATTTTACCTTGAATTCGTAGATAAAATCAATTGAATCGTTTGCAATGTTTTAAAGAAAAACCCGATTTCTTTCGACAACGGGATTAATTTGAATTTAATTTCTCATCTTTTGCATATTGAATTTGGAAAAATTTATTCCATATTTGGAATCAGTGGGTCCAAATTATGTTAATAAGCTAATTTTTTTTTTTTAGGCATTGTGAATAGTAACTACGGTAAATTTTATTTACTATAGTTAAAGATAAATCGGGTAATTAAGGGTAAATATAAGATTATAAAATTACCCTAACACTTGGAAAAATCCTATTGGATGGCTAAAAGTAGACCCATATAACCTAAGGGTCGGATTAGATTCATTTTATTGACTTTTTTCTATGAAAATAATTTAATTATTATTAAAACCAAAGAATGTGACAACATGTCACTTTCTTAAATCTTATAAGTATAATAATTTTAATATAGTGATAAACTTCATGAAACATCTAACTTGAATAGTTTCCAGAAAGATAATACAATTATCTACATCATAGGAATTTATTTAGAATTTTTAGGGATTAAATAATTTTCATTTATTATGACACAAAGATGATGCAGTAATTGTCTTATTAATGAAATATTGACAAAATTGATGTTATAAATGCCCAAATAAATGTAATTTGAGACTTTTTATGACTTAAACTAATTTTTTAGGTTAATATGGCATGTTATTGTTGATTTAAGTAAATTATTTAGAACTTATCATTCTGTTATGAATTTTATAAAAATCATGTACCAAATAGTGTCAAAATTGACATAAATTAGTTTTTAAAACAAATATTATATTATTAATTGTTATTTTATTCCTAAAAATATATGGTTTTTCAAAATGACTTATATAAGGTTATATATATTAATAATAAACAACTTGGGGTTCTTTTGTCTTGTTATGGTAAGTTTATTAACCATATAGTGTAAGAAAACAAAAAGACACGGTAAAAGTTAAATTATTTAACTTATAGTTAAATCTAATTGATAAGGTTAAAATAATAACCTAAAACTGTCTAAATACTATTGGATGAGAGTATTTCGACCCATACCCAATTTATCTTCGAAATAAGACCCTTTGGAACCATTATAAACCGAATTTGACCTTAATATAAAATAATATTTTGAGATTTTCCAAAGGTGCCCCTCTCCTCCCTTATAAAAGGGCACCTCCTCCCTCTCCTCCTCACACCAATTTGAGAATTCATGATCGGCCATACCCTACCAAAATCTCTTCTCCACTTCCCTAGTATCATCCTAGAGGTCCTGGTATTCTTCAAAGACTATCTTTAGTTCTTTATGTGGAGGTTAAGTGAAGGCGCGTCAAAAAGAGGAGGTTCAGACACTTACGAGGCAAATCGGACCTAAGGTAAGAGAAATATCACAATCTCATGTTTATCCAAGATTGTTTGTACATTGGTATTTACTGGGGTGTATTTTATCATCCACATCCATGTTTCCTCAATATGTAATATTATTTCCATCCACCTACAATTGTTTAAATCCAATTTTACCCTTCGGTAAGTTTTTAGTAAAAGAAATGAAAGGAATCTTTTGTCGTTTTTCATACGAGGTAATTTTTGACTTTTCCGACAAAAGTAGGAGAAGAATGTTTTTTTTAACTTATACGGCATGAATGTATTTTTAAAAAAATATTTCCAAGAATATTCCTTTACAAGTTTTCAAGTTTATTTTTAATCAACTTCTTTTAGTTTATAATTGTATGACATGTTAAGAAAGGAAAAGTGTTTTTGATGTAGAAAGGATATTTTCCTCAAGAATGAAGTTCAAGTGTTTTATCAAAATTATTTTCCATCTAAGATAATAAAGGGATCTATTTTTATCCCTATTATTGATTTGATTATGTTGTGATGGAATTATTTTAATGAATTATTTTATCATATATGAATTGTTTTATGATGTCATGATGTTTAAGATTCCCATTTTTATTACATGGGTTATGCAATGATGTATGGTTTATGATTTTGTGGCACTCATAAGAATGGTATCATTATGAGATGGGTGGGACCTATATCCCCCTCCAAAGAATTGGGTAAAGATTTTATATCTCATGAGATAGACATGGCTGGAACAGTAGGTTATACCGGTTCAGTGAAACAGGACTAAAACGAGGGTGACTCGGTTCAAAAATGGACTTTATCCACTAAGATAGTTTTGGAAATGAGTCTTGACTAATAAGAAATTATTATCTATGATTATGTGTGTATGCCAAAAAGTTTCATGTTTTAAGTTATGATTATTGGGATTACATTTCACTACTATGATTTATCCCATGTTATGAAATCATGATCTCTTTTTGTAGGTTAAGATTTCCAAAAGATATGTTCTTATGAATATGATGTGATTGATATTTCTTTTGATTACCCTTACTGAGAATTTGAGCTCACCATTTTATGTTTTCTTTCCCCTTGGATATAAAGAATGGTTTTATGTAAGAAAAAAAGGGAAGATCTTTATTGGGAGATGTTGAAGATCTTTCACCATGATTAGAATATTTTATTCCAAGTTTCCAAAGACACTAAACTATTACGGTCCTTGTGTGTTTGTTTTTCTTATTTATTAAGTACTCCACAAAAGTAATGTAATTTCCATGTACGCCATGCTTCAGGTCTCTACAGTAATAGTGTTGGGTGATCTTGGTGTGTGAAATAGGAATGGGAAGACCAGCATGGACACTGGATTTTAGGGCCCCCGTTATCCAATGCAAGGACTCTGGGCCTACCGAATGGCCATGTGGGGCTACACTGATTGTAGGGTAGAGACCCCAGGGAAGGTATATGCATCATAATTAATTTTTTTCTTGAGTTTCATGGGTATTTTTCAGGGTATTTAAAAACGAATAAGAAGTCTAAAAAAATTTAAGAACAATATTCTACAGTACCCGGGCTTAGGCATTCCTTGTTTACCTTGTAACTATGGCGCCTGGGAGACGTCCATGATTAGTGCTGGAGATCGAGGCCTAGGAGGTTGTCTTGGAAGATTTACAGAGGGATGACCGAGAAGAGTAGGATGATGAGTGGCAAAATAATCTTTGTGCCTTTCAGCGGAAGACCCTTGGGAAGTAAGAGAGCATCATCTCTGACATGGAGATAGAGAGCTGGCTAGAGGATTTGGTGATAGCTTTCGGCTTGTTCCGGGATCTAGTGGAGTACTGGGTTCTTTTCGCTGTAATCCAGATGTGGGGAGTAGCACGTCAGTGGTGGAAGCATTATCTTGGGGAGAAGAGGGAGTTTGAGGTGACATGGGCTGACTTCGAGAGGGAGTTTCAGGCGGAATTCCTCTCTTCCACGATGAAGTCTAAGAAGATGTAAGATCCACTCTCCCTCTAGCATGGAAGAGAGTTGGGGATCAAGTTCAAGGATGTCCTCCGCTTTGCTCCAGACCTCTTTCCAGATGAGGAGTCTCGGGAGAGATGTTTGGAGGAGGAACTTCGACCTTCTCTCCAGTATGTTGTTACTCCCTTCACCCTAATAACGTACAAAGAGGTCCAGAAAAAGGCTGAAGTAGTAGAGAGGATGCACACATTGAGTTTTGTATCATGAGAGGGAATCTAGTTGGGCTTGTCAAAGGGGAAGGCTGTCTACAGCAGGCCTCCAGCATCAGGGCCCTCAAGGTTTCGACTGGTAGGAAGCAGGCCTCAGTAGTTAATGTTTTGGTCTCCTAGCCATTTACCTTTTCTTTGGTGCCAAGGGATGAGATGATTCATTTGTGGAATCCATGGTAACCTTCAGAATCAGTGCCCGGACAGAGTACACTACGGCAGGGGTGGGCAGGTTCAACACCCACCTCAGCAGTAGCAGTTTCCAGCTAGGCCCTTTAAGCAGCAGTAGCATGGGAATCAAGCTCCCTCAACTCCGAGGGAAGGCATTGCAGGAGGGGTCCAACCTCGTGTCACTCCTTTGGGACCTTGGCATGGGCGCAGTCAGGGAGGCTGCCGACATCTGAGGGGAAGGGGAGCTGGGCATGAATAGTTACACACCACAGAGGAAGCGGTTCTAGCAGGGTCGGAAGTTTTAAAGGTATGATCAACTTGTTTAGTACTCTTTCCCATGCCTTGTTCGATACATGAGATTCACACTCCATTGTTACACCCAGTATGTCCCGTGCTCTGGGTTTAGATGTTGAGATACGTACAGTGCAACTAGTGCTGAGCACGCTGATCAGATGTTAGACAAACATGTTTTATGTTTTCCTAGGGTGTAGACTGATGATAGTGCCACATCAGTCGATCAAAGATCTTCTATTGTTGAATATGCATCCATATGATGTCATCCTAGGAATTTACTAGTTTTTTTATGCATGTGTTGTCATGGAATTCTTCTGAGGAAGGGTTTTGTTTTCAGATTTGGGCGGCCAACGTGTAACTTTCATTGGCAATCAGGGTTTCCAGAAAAGCAGCAGGCGAGAGGATACCCTCCATTCCTTGTTAGATGAAATATCAGTGGAGTTGGTGGATGCAGAAATGGTGGAAGTAATAGGTATTGTCAGTGAATTTATGGATGTATTCCCTGAGGAGGTGGCATCTCTACCCCCTCGACGTGATGTTGAGTTCAGGATAGACATGCAACCTGGTGCCCGTCCAATTTCGATGGCTCCCTGTCGGATGGCACCTTTCGAGTTGCGGGAGTTTCGGATTCAGATGGACTATCTGATGAAGAAGGGTTTTGTTCGACCATGTGCATCACCATGGGGTGCTCCAGTCTTATTCTCAAAGAAGGAATATGGTGGTCTCAGGCTGTGCATAGACTACCAACTACTGAAGCAGGTAATCGTCAAGAACCGTTACCCTTCTCAAGGATAGATGATCTCTTTGACCAGCTGAGGGGAGTAGGTTAGTTCTCTAAGATCGATCTGCCGTATGGATATCAACAGTTAAGGGTGAAGTAGGTTGACATCTCGAAGACTACCTTCAGCTGTAGATATGGGAACTTTGAGATTGTGGTCATGTTGTTTGGTGTTACAAATGCACCAGATGTTTTCATGGGACTCATGAACTCCATCTTCCGAGAATACCTGGATCGGTTTGTAGTCATGTTTATTGACAATATCCTGATCTACTCAAGATCAAAGGAGGATCACACTGGGAAAATGAGAATAGTTTTAGAGGTCCTCTGATAGCACCAAATCTATGGGATAATGTCCAAGTGCATGTTGTTGATGCCAGAAGTGTACTTCCTTGGGCACGTGGTGTCTGAGAAGTGAATAGTGGTGGACCCATCGAAGGGCGAAGCGGTAGTTTCTTAGAAAGCTCCCAAGAACGTGACAGAAGTTCATAGTTTCCTTGGACTACTAGGCTACTATCAGAGGTTCGTGCCCATCTTCTCCCAAGTTGCAACACCTTTGAAAGAATTGATCAAGAAGGACTAGGATTTCGTGTGGAATGGTTAGTGCGAGGAAGCCTTCATTAATCTGAAGGAGAAGTTGGTATGTGCCCTAGTGGTGAGGCTTCCAGAAGAAGGGGTGGTGTATGAGGTGTTTTGTGATGCTTCAAGACAAGGCATCGGGTGTGTGCTGATGCAACGAAAAGGGGTGATCACTTATGGGTCTAGATAGTTACGTCCTCATGAGAATAATTATTCCACCCATGATCTAGAGCTTGCGGCGGTCTTGTTCGCACTAATGTTGTGGCAGAATTACCTCATCGGGGAGTGCTTAATGGTCTTCACAAATCACAAAATCATGTAGTATATGTTGTCCCAGCAGGACCTGAACTTACGGTTGCGAAGGTGGATGGAGTTCCTTCAAGACTACAACATAGAGATTTCCTACACCTATGGAAAAGGGAATTTGGTGGTTGATGCCTTGAGCTGGATGTTGAGGAAGGATGCAGATCGAGAGTCGGTAGATGCTTGGAAGGCGATGGAGGAATGGGATACCCTACACCTAGATGCAAGGATGGATGGTGGTAGATGTAGCCTATATTAGATGAAAGTGAAGTCTTCTCTGTTGTGGAAGGTAGAGGAGTCTCAATGGGGAGACTCAGAAAGTGAAGTGATGCATGACCAGGTAAACCAAGGCAATGATGTAGAAGGGTCGATGGAGGATGGTCAGAATCAGATTCTTTTTCAAAGGATGTTTTTTTTCCCAGAGACGATGAGTGAGAGAGTTCATTGTGAGTTCCACAACTCACCCCTATAAGTGCACCCACGAGATTCCAAGATGTACAGGGGTCTGAGGAGTCAGTTTTGGTGGCCCAGGTTAAAGCGGGTGGTGGCATAGTTCGTGGCCAGGTGCCTAGTGTGTCAAGACGTGAAGGTTGAACACCACCTTCTAGGCTTTCTGTTACAACCTTTATAGGTTACCGAATGTAATTGGTACAACATCCTAATGGATTTCATCATGAGACTACCCATAGATCAAGGAGGATATGATTCTATATGGTTAGTGGTGGACCAGTTGACGTAGTCAGCTCAGTTTCTGGCGATCAAGGAGTCGGGTGCAGTGGAGGCCTTAGCATGGAGGTACATACATGAGGTGGTGTGGTTTCATGGAGTTCTGAGGTCCATAGTCTCAGATATGGATTCACGAATTACCTAACAAGTCTGAAAAGGATTTCAGCATGCTTTTGGCACCCAGCTACATCTTAGCACTGCTTTCCACTCACAGATAGATGGACAATGAGAGTGCACCATCCAGACAATGGAGGATACACTACAGGAATGTATTCTGGACTTTGGGGGATTGTGGGAGAGACACTTACCTCTAGTAGAGTTTTCCTACAATAATAGATGTCACTCTACCATTGGCATGGCTCCGTTCGAAGCATTGTACGAGAGGCTTTGTCGCTCGCTTGATTGTTGGACCAAGGTTGGGGAAGTAGGCGTTCTTAGACTAGAGGTGGTGCAGAGAATGACATAGAAGGTTCTGTTAATATGGGAGAGGATGAAGGCGGCTCTGGACCGGAAGAAGTCATATGCTGATAATAGGAGGAAACCCTTTGAGTTTGGGGTTGGGGACCATGTATTCTTGAAGGTCTCCCCTCGGCGTTGACAATGGAGGTTCATCAGGGGGGTAATCTTTCTCCAAGGTTCATCATACCATTCAAAGTTGTGCGGCAGGTCGGAGAAGTGTCTTATCAGCTAGCTCTACCACAGCCACTACTAGGAATACATGAAGTCTTCAATGTGTCAAAACTCTGATGATACCTAGACCACGATTCACACATCCTCGACTGGGGAAAGCTGGATATCGAGGACGACGTGACGTTTGTAGAAATGACAGTGAGGGTCGAGGATCGAGAGGACAAGGTGCTCCATGGACGTACCATTCCATTGGTTCGTGTGTTTTGGAGGCATTGCAAGATCGAGCAATGTACCTGGGAACGAGAGATGCATATGTGTGCCCAGTACCTAGAGCTATTTTGAGTTTTGTTCTATTTTGTTTGTATTAGTTTGTGGTAGAACATTATACCTTGTTAACTATGGAATGTGAGGTTTTACTTATTCTCTGGATGTGTGTGAAGAGTTCAAACTGTGGGGAGGGGAGGAACCGATCCCTAATCAAGACGTATTAAGGTGGATGTGATTTAACCCGTTCAAGTTAGTCAGTGCCTCCCAAAGTGGATAGTATCTTGACATGGAGGAAGGAACACCCTAACCCATATGACTGGAAATATTTACCAATGAATGTTGTGTGATTGCTAGAGGGAGAGGTGTTCCTAGTTGTCGATGAGGTTCACTCTTGAGAGGTATCTTTTGAGGTGGTCGTTCGGACCCCCCCCCCCCCCCTCTTTTCTTCGGGTCTAGTATTGATTCTCGAGGGCGAGAATAGTTTGAGAGGTATCTGATGTGATGGCTTGGTCCCTCCTGGTCCATTACATTGCCAAATCATGGCTCTACAAATATAGTGGCACCGGTAATGGTTCCTCCGTGATGGTGGCACCATAAGGGTGACATAGTGACAGCGACACCGTGATGATGGCACCGTTACCTCACCGGGCGGTCTTCATTCCTTTTTCAAGTTTCCGACTTCTTCCACTCCTGAAACTTATCTTTTAGTGTAAAGATGATTTAATTCCCCTTTTAGATCCACTTAAAGCCCATAAATAATATCTAAAATCCCCCAAGATTTGGGAAACCCTTAACTTACCAAAATGTGTTGTTTTTCCTCGGTGTCATGCCCTTCCCCATACCTTTTAGTTTCTCCCCTATTACGTATTTCGTTATGTTTAAATAAAAATGATTAATGCAAATCCGTTATGACCACCCCTACAAGGAGAATTTTTAAATGAAAATTAATTCCATCATGTGCAATTGCCCAACCACGTGGGGAACCATGATCCTAAATTAAAGCTGTTCAAATTTCCATATCCCATGAAAACGGGATCTCATCCTGATATCTCTTGAGAATTCATTCTCCTTCTTCCTCTTGGATGGTTTCATTTTTCTTCCTGGTGCGTTTGGAGTTACCCTTCCCAAGGCATGTGGTGACCATGTTTCGGAGCCTTTCTAGTCACCCTTGGAGTCCCCAACATTCCTCCCCTACAAGTCACTTATCCCCAGTTCTTGGAACGAGGAGAACAACTTCGATCATTGACCAACCATGTAGGGATTTTCCTGCGCCTCTCCTTACTGTGTATCATGCGGGGAGGGTAAGCTACTTTTTATTCAGAAATGGATGAAACCAATCCTTAACAATGATAATAAATAGACCATTAAAGAATGATTTGGTACATTTGACAATTTTGTTGTACTCTTTTATAATGGTTATATGTTGTGAACTGTATTGGATTATGCTCCCTGAAAATCATGGACGTTGGTGGTCATTCCTTGCGCACTAATGAATCCTTGTCTTCTGTGATGATTAAATGACTGTAACAAGGAAATTGGTTAATCACTTAAACTCGGTTGGATAAATGGATTCCCAGTGAACATCAATCCATGTGTGTTCACCACAATTAACCAACAGAAAGAAGAACCAAATGAATGATGTGCTTGAACATGGATGTTTCTTTACTCTGTTTTGGTAGTAGGTGTGTTGTTCTGCTTGATGCTTATGGGGTTATGTGGATGGAGATGGGATCCTTTTTTGTTGCACCGTTGTTGACATGATGTTGTGTGGGATGTATCTCGAGGCTTGGTTTGGTTCCAGTACATTGAGGGATCTCACAGATCCCATTGTTGTTGTGACTTTATAAGATAACTGGGCTTGAATTCACAAATTGATGTTTGGTTATTTCTCTTTCTTTGGATTGTGTTTATGCTTGTTAGTTTCCCAGTAGTGCAGAATTTACATAAATTGGATCACTTGAACATGAATACAAGAATGGTTTAATTGGGGAATTCGTTTTGGGTATGAGTTGTGACTTGGTTGTGACTATTGTGCTTTTCTTTTAGGAAGGAATAGTAATGGGGGTGTCTGTGCTTAGGTTTCAGAACCCCCTAGGTTGGGATGAGTGCTTAGTAACTATACATATATTTTTTGTTTTTTTGTTTCTTATTCTCACCCCACCCAAGTTGAGCACTTAGTGTCGAACACCCCCATTTCATGGGGGAGGGTGTTTTTTCTAACACTCCTATGAGTGGACAGTTATTAGCTCCTTTTCTTCTCCCTTTCCTGAATATCCCAAGACTCCTAGGGAAGGTTGTGATGGCCTGAGGTCCATTATAGACCAAGATTCTTTGGGCAGGGTAGTTGTGGTGGTGGGCCAAGTTGTGTGCGGGCAGTTTGTTTCCCATGAATCATCTGGATGAGGCCCAGGTGTCTTCGGGCGTGGCAGTAGTTGTTGTGGCCCATGTTTTTGCGGGCGTGGTTACATGTGGTTGTTGTGGCCCGGGTGTTTGCGAGCAAGATGTTTGGTAGTGATGGCCCATGTGTGTGGGCGGGGAGTGGAAGTGGGACTACAGTGAGAATGAAGGGAGAGTTTCGATGCGTAGGATTTCTTCAGTAACCAGTGGGAAAGTGGCGCGGGGTACCCCAATATCGATGTTCTATTACTATACATTACTTGACTTGAATTACTTGGGTATTGTGCCTTGTTGAGGCTTGGGTGGATTGTTTTACTTTCTAGGTACTTTAGTTATCTCTTTTCTAATATGGAATTAGAATGCCTCCCCACTAGTGCATGAGTGTCTTTGGTTTTCCCTACTGAGTATACATGTATGCTCACCCTACCTATATAAAACTGTATTCAGAATTCTAGGAGGACTTCAGGTATCATGCGACATCGTACTAGATCAGACGTTGGGACAATTGATGTTGTTCTTTTTCTTTCTTTTGGTACTTCTTTTTGGGGTTTTCTTTTACTTTTATATATTTTACATTTAGAACATGCATATGATAATGGTTTTTTTGCCTTACTTGTACTCTCACTTTAGGTGTTGTTGGGATTTAATATCTTATCTCCCGAACCTATTAAATAAAACTGGTAATGCATTCCATCTGGTGTGTGACTCTATACCCTTGGTGCTAGTCTTCACTCTGGGACCTATTGAAGGTGGGTCTCAGGAATCATTATCCCTCCTTAAACATGAAGAAGGAAGGGTCTGGAAGCCTGTTGTCACTTCTCTTATCATGGTGAAGGCTTGTTGTGACACCTAGAATACCGAAGCTAGTTGATTATCTTATTAAATTAGAAGGATTACAAGGTGTAATATCCCAACAAAATCAACAGTTTTTCAGCATTGTAAATCAGTATTACATGCATTATATCCATAATATATTTGGAAAACAAAATAAAACACGCTACATAATAAACTGAAATAAACGACATCCTTGAATGCTTATTCATAGTTCTCTTCTTCATAACCAGAGGAAAGAATAATAATGATACTGAGCTCAAATGATCAATATTGGTAATTTAAATGTATTAAATACAGAATAAATCTATATGGAATGTTAAATAATTTATCACACTTTATATTTACTTGAGAATATAAGTAATAATTAATATAGAAAACTAGGAAAATAAAATTCCTTCCATAAATCAATAAAGAAGGAATGAATTACATCCACAGATATATCAATGAAAAATTTCATGTATTAATATGAAATGAAACCAAATGAGTTAAATTCTTTCTTGATGGACATAATTTCTAAGGCACTTGAAACACTAAATTATCATGATTTCTCACAAGATGGTTTGAAACCACATATAGAAACCCTTTTAATTTATCCAATATATTTGTCTCATGAAAACATATTGATGCATCGAGGAGCTATATAAAATTTGGGCTCTGTTCGTTACTTAAATTCCAAAATATTCTACATATTTATTAATCAAAATAAATAAAATAACTTATCAAATAACCATATTGAATGAGGAAAGTGAATTTAATATTTATTCCATAGTTAATTAAATATCTGTTAATGTAAACATATTATGTAAAATAGTATATGGTTTAGGAAAATATAATTTCAATTCTATGAGAGTATAGATATTCAAGTAAATTTACAATGAAAAATGATCAAAATAAAGGGATTTTATTACATAATGTTAACAATCACAAAAGGAAGTAAGATTGCAATGATGATCATTATGAACTTTTTTGAAGAGAAAAATATTTAAACATTCTGAAGTGTATCCTACCCATTTGAAACATTTTATCATAATTTCCCTGAATTTATGACATTGAAAGAAACTTATAATATCATGATAACATGTTTATTCATTATATAAGATGAAAATGTATTTATATAAACTATAAAAAAGTTAATAGGAACATAATAACAAATATGTCTTAATGGAATGTAAATTGAGACGAAATTCCATTACCTTAATACAGATTTGTGTTGTGTGGAGTTTATCCACTTTTATAGTGGTTTAAAATATGTTACTAACTAATACCAAAATCATAATCATTTTTATAATATAATATATCTTCCTTTTAAATTATCTTATTACCCATTTGTTTTGAAAATTTTTTTATCTTCGCTATTTTCGATGTTAATTACCTAATTTTATAAAGTATGTTTTTGACATGAAAATTATTGTTCTAATTAATTATATCATGATTTCAGAATCTCCCAAATTAAACCCATGAATTAATTATCATATATTTTCAGTATATATACATTGATAATAATATATAATGTTTGGTTATTTTAAATATAATGTATCGTTCATGGAGATGGTAGGCCCAACATATGCTTGAAGGCTACATTCATTTTTTTAAAGAATTAAAATTAAATTATATAAATATATAAAAATTATATTATCATATATATGTTATATATGTAGAATTTTTTATTAATAAAATCATTCATACACACAATTTATGGAATGAATGAGTATCAACACTTCTAAGGGGCGGTAGTCCACACATGCTTACACAAAATTATATTTTTTACACAAGATGGAAAGCATAACGGTTATTTTGAAATAAAAATTACCTAATAATAAATACATTATAAATATAATATATATTGTATGTTAATAAATTTTCTTTTATAGTGTTTTCCATAAGGGGTGGTAAATTAAGTGTGAAGAATCATTGTTTCATGAGGCTGTAGTTTTCTATACATATAGACGGTATATTCGTTACCCGTTATATGGGGGTGTGTGTTAGTGTAGGAGAAAATCATAACGTAAAATCATATGAGAATTTTTAGGATACTAAAATTTATGTATATATAATAAGAATAATACAACGAGTGGATAATTGAAATGAAACTAAAAATCTTCACAGTTGATGTTACCCTTTAATTGGGTAAATTCGTTTTGTTTATATCAAAGGGATTTTTAGGAAGGATTTATTCTTAAAGGGAGTATTAATGTTTTAGGGCATGGAAGTTGGGAAGATATTTGTTCATATCATATAAGAACTTATGTTTTTTTGTGCTACGAGGAAGTGCCATATGTGGTTTCCTTTTATAGGGAAGGAAATGGACTCCCTTGTTATTTTTTACAAAAAAGATAGGTGTACAATTGTTCATAACTAATTAAGGTCATACAAAACCCACCAAACTATATAATAGAAGTTTAGGTTTAATGTAAAAGCATCCATATGGTGTTATGAAAACTTATAGTTTATTTGGCCTTCTATGTTAACAACTCAGTCCTTTTAGAAGCGTAGTTTTTCATTAATAATTGTAAATAATTTTAATCACCTTCACTAATTAATTTTTCTCAAAACCAAATTTGGTCTTATTATACATTATAAATAATTATGATTACATATAAAAAATAATGTTTTAAAATTCCAATAATTAAATGGAAAAAAAATAATTTAAAATCCATCATACAGGCGAGAGGGGAATATGATATTTTAAAGTAAAAACATATGAATGTTTACTATGTTCTTCTAATCAATGTCATTTTCAAATTGATAAAAATTACCAAAATATTATTAATTTATAAAATTATAAAATAATTAAACACTAAATATAATTAAATTAATAATTTAACATTATAAATAAAATACGACAAAAATAAGTTCTGAACTAAATTTTGTAATTTTTTATTATTCATTACAAATTGAAATATTTCAGAAAAATATGAAATATTCACCCAAACCTAATTACTTTGTTTCGATTTAATAGTTGATTTTTATTTTGAAATATTAATCAAATTAAAGTTTCAAAAGTCAGAATTAAAATGGGACTTCCATTTAAAAGGTGATAAAACTGTATTTATAAAAAAGTATATGTATTTATGTGTGAAATTGGGTTTATTCTTATCTTATGGATATAAAATCTATTGTATTAATGTTAAAAAATTAATTTAATATATAAAAAATATATTTTATTAAAATCAGAGTATAATTTTATATATTTTTGTTCATTTAGACAAAAATCCTTTGGAAGAATTAAAAATAATAATATTTCTATTTATATCCAATTGATTCATATTTTCATTTCCCAGTAATTAGTATCCAAAGAAATACATTTATATTTATATAAACCATTTATTTTACATAAGTTAGTTAATAATATTCATAAGCACTAATATAACAACAATTTAATAACATATTATATTAACTAATAATACATTATTATTTAGTGAAACTCAGTATTTTGTGTAATGAAAGCTTTCATGGAAGGTCACTCTCACATGTAATACATGAATACTCAGTATATCATGCATTAAAAATAAATTGAATATATCATATATATTCTAGATAAACTATAATTTCATGGGATATTATATTCCCTCACATGCTTGGGGATGTATATGATACACGTAATCAAATACAATATTCGTAATCATGAATTATTAGGTGCTACAAAAGGTATATGATTAAAAACATAGTATGACAAAATATAAATTTTAAAATTACATTTGTTAATCATAAAATTAATAATAGTATAAATTTACTATTAAATGTGACATTTCCCTCACCTCAAAACACAATATATCCAATGTATATGATCCAAGAATTATTCAATTCTCATGAATTTATTGAAAAGTGTGTTAAATTTCCTCATAACACACATATTAATTTCTCATTGGATAGTCACATATCATTCCTGTAGCATCAAAATCACATGAATAAAAACCATACTTTCTTCAGTAGTGAAACCATTCCAAGTAAAACCCACATCCAGATTCCTATTTTTGATATAATACATCATTGTGTATATATTTGATTCATTGTGATACAATAAATGGAATGAAATGGGCCCCCTTTAACTATTTCTATTATATCATAGATATTTTGATTCATCATGGAAGTGAATGAACATTGATGAAAAAAATTTATAACTTAAATAAAAATTATTGGTACCACATCCTTCCTTTTCATAAAAAATTACATGGGAAACTTTTTCCAAAAAAAATACAAAAAAATATAATAAATAAATATTATTTACCATTAAATTATTTTACCAAAAATTACATATATCATTATGAATCAATTTATAAGGAAATAATTGACAATCATAATTTCTCAAATATTTCAGTTTCAACTCTATTTTATTGAAAATCATTTGATATTTTCCTCAAATATCCATTAGGAACCATTAATGTCTCAAATACATCCACAAATAGATTTTTATTAAAATGTTTCATCACATAAGAAGCACATGGAAATTTGTAGTTATTTTTATTTATACACATAGGATGCATAATTGGTTTTATTCCCCAGTCCACTAAATCATATAAAGATTGTAAATATTATTTTTCATTTCCCATTATCATTTATAAGAATTGAAAAAATTAATTCACATATTTGTTTTTCTAAATGCATTTTAAATATAATAAATGATGTATAAAATCAGTTGACTAATGGGGAATATTAATGTCGAAACTTTTATATTCCCCATTTTAAAATAATTTAGTTAAAAAATACCTTATCTTTATATATTTCATCTTATCTTTTCAACATAGAAAATTAAAATCTTTCAATTCCTCAAAAACATAAGTTAAAGACACATATTTGGGTAGGTTATCGTTTTCACCAACATTTTCAATAAATAAATTGTTATTAATATGTGGATAATCCATTGGTAAGAATCATTTAACCCCCATGATGATAAAATTGATATGATATTAATGTTATTTGGGTCATGAATGATTCATTAGAATAGTGCATGATATTAATCCCATCTTTCTCCAAATACAGATCTTTTGATAAAAATAAAAATAATTTATCAACTAAATAGTCATAACATGTATCGGTAGTATATATTTTAAAGTTACATCATATGTGCAGAAATCGATATTATAATGAAATTTAAACCCTTTTATAAAAGTTTGAAAGTAATTATATTTATCAATTATAGGATAAAAATTTCTAAATATTAGTATATTATATAATGATAATGGTTTTTTCGAACACATCCATTGAATATGGATAAAATCTTGAATTAAAATTGGACCCTGATGTGTGAAATAATCATTTCACATATTTGATTGAAAATGACACATGTCATACCCAACCCATCATTTGAAAATATTATTTTAAAATAATAATACCATGTTTACAATTCCCACCAATGTAATACACCAATAAGATAAAACTACCCATCATTATCCTTTATTCTCCGAACATTATTCCATCACCTATTTGTTGATATTTCATTCAATAGAAAAAATATTTTGGATCCTTAGAGTTAATGGAATTTTAAAATTTTCATATTTTGGAATATGGTATGTTTTTTCATCTATATTTTAATTCCATATAGACATTCCACATTCTTTATAATCATTTATCCATGTGGCTTCCTCTTAAAATATACTTAAATCATATTGGTAATCCTTGGTTTTTTTGAAGAAAATTAATGATTTTCAATAAAATTATAAGATATATGATGATTTTATTTAATATATACAGCCTCTAGAATTAATTCTTTTAGAAATGTAATAATTTTATCAATGTATGTATCAAAAATTCCAAATTTGGTTTTAACATGAAATAGTAACATTTAAAATATCATCTTTGTCACTTTACCAAATTCCCAATATATAGGAGTCTTAGAATAATCTGTCAAATTTTTCCCACACAACATCATCATTTTTATTAGTTTATTCATATGTACTAATATAATATAATTATTACATTAGATTAAATTCATTCTCTTAATGATGAATAAATATGTACCGATGAAATGTAAAATACTCCATTTTACTCCAGTCATTTATATCATGAATGGTATGAGATGTCATTTCAATATATGAAGATACAGAAATAATAATTTTTTTTGAAAATTGACATTTTATATATGGTATATATATTGTCAATATAAAGTCTATCAATATAAAGCATTATTAATTGAAAATTATAAACAAACAACATATTTTAATGTATGGTTGAGATATGAATAATATAATACATCCAAATTCAATTCATTATATTAAAAAAATATTACTTAATATTATTATAGCGTATCATAATTAGAAAATATATGAAAACCAGGAATATTTTGAATAGGTGTTTGGAAAACAAAATAATCCCATAGAAATATATATATATATATATATATATTTAAAATATTGGTTCATATTGATTAAATTTGGTTTAATTAGATCTAGTTTATTGCAGTTCAAATTGGATTTAGTTAGGTTATTTTTGAATATGTATAAATTAATGTATTTTGATTTAGATTTATCTGGTTCAAATATTTTCCAATATTTTAAATTAATATTTTAAATTTAATTTGTGTTTAGTTATTATTTTTTTTGTCTTGGTAATAACATCTTTATTTTGATGATGGTAAAATATACATTTATAAAACCTAAGATAAAGCACATTAGCTGACCTCGACATCACTCTCATGGAAGTTGTGTCGACTTCCCTTGTGGTATTTTTGAAATTATTATTTTTTTTTTTAATATTTATTATATTAGTAGTAGAAAAAATAATAAAAAATTATTATAGACCCAATTGGACTCATTAATTATTAGAAAACATAAAATTAACAATAACAATAGAAAAAAGAAGAAGAGATAAGAGTCTTTTGGGAAAATGCCAGATGTAGGTTGATTCACCCTAAACCACCTGTTATATATCTGCTTAGGGATAAAATCATCTACTCTAAATTCACTCAGTTTATGGTGTATGTTGCAATTAACACATCTCTCTCACCAAAAAAACTATGAAATAATACTCATAATTTCTTCTATTACATGGTCACTATACCAAAGTATTAGAATCTCATAATCAAATCACTAAGCCGAAGAATTTTTCCCTAATTTATTAATCATAAATGGATCAAATCTCAAAACACACCACCTAACCACTTGATCAAGAAATATAATAAATATGTATACTATTTTCAAGAGTAAAATAGAAAAAGACAACAAATAATTTTCATTAAGGTGCTCTCATAAACCCCCAATTCAAATTTCTAATTATCACACAGCAAAGAAGAATTGGTGATTAGCATGAAACTTGAATCTCTATGATGAATTGAGATTATATTCATATATAAAGAGTGAAAAATTAGTTCTTCATTTCTTTATATTATAGATCACAAATAATATGTAGGAATAATGAAAGATGTTTAATTATTTACAAAATGAGATGAAACATCAAACAAATATTTTCAATAAATAAAAAACATGGATATAGTGAAAAAAAAGAGAAGAAGATAGGGGAGTGGTTCCCATATTTGGGAGTCAATATGATTCTCATGTACAAAATTATATCAAACATAGAGTATGATTATATCCTATTATTATGAAAATTAAAATGAAAATAAAAAAAACATTTATTATGTGGCAGATCTCACGTTGAACACTTTTACATGCTCGTAACCATCCCATAAATTAACTCTAAATGAGTGCATTCGGCCTAAGGAAAATATTTATGCTACCCCTAAAAAATAGATACAATTTTACCAAAATCACCATGCCTTTTATCATCTCCCAAAAACTATCACCGATTACCTTATGACTCATCTAGATAAAAGGAATATGGGACGATGTATTTGGATTTTTTGGATCCTATGTGGAGGGTGATGTTTTATTCAGATAGAAATGGTGGTCACAGATTTCTTCCACAGCATGTGATTTTAATTATAAGAGCAATTTTTATGATCTGGTGTAATGTCTCAGCCTTCTTCCCAAGTAGTTCTCGGTGGAGGGGCATAGATTAGTGATGACATGGTGGGATTGGGATAGGGTTCTAGATATATGGTTGTGCATCATATCCTTCATCCATAGTGATGATTCTAGTTTCCGTGTGGTATGACATGGGTGACTCTGGTTCGATATCTGGTATCTCCTAATGGATATACATTAGTGCACAGTCGAAGTATTCAATTTTAATATTTGGTGTTGTAGGGTTTTTAGGACTATAGTTTAGTGATTATGGGATTGGTTGTGGGTTTTTATGAGGAGTTTCATAATAGTGGATTGATAGAGGAATATTGGAGGTTACTTGAGGTTTTTCTACTTCCAGTGTAGGATAACGATGGTGGAAGAGGGATAATAGATGTAGCATGGGTGAGGGGTGAGGTTAAATGGTAAAAGAGTGAATGGGCGTGTAGTGGATGGTTCTAGCGGTGGCTGGCGATGGATGCGAGTGGTATTTAAAGGAGGGGGCCAATGGTTGGAGAGTGCTGGTATTGGCAGAATGTTGATTGTTGAATTAATGGTAGGCACCAGTATCTTGCTTCTATAAGTGAGGATGTTCCATCATTTTTTTGTGGTGGATGGGTAGAGGGATAGCAGTTGCATGTGGCTGGTGGTGGAATTGGCTGGTTGTAGCATGATGAAACTATAATTAAATTGTTGTCCCATTAGTGTGATTGACCAATTGCTACAAAAAAAACAATAAAAATCCATGTAATAAAAATTAATCATAGTTAGAAATAAAAAACAAAAAAATTTAAAATAATTAAAATCAATTTTAAAATTTAATTAATAAACATTAAAATTATTTATAAAAAATAATTATAAAATAATGAATAGAAAATATACCAGAAATATCTAAATAATTATTAATAAATTAATAGAATGATTGAGTGATCAAAATTTAAAAAAAATTATACAATAACTAAGTATTATTTAATATTAAAATATTTAACGAATATTATTAAACAAGTTGTTAAAAAAATATAATTATTCAAGATTACATATACCAAAAAATAAAATGAGATAATAATTAAATTCAAAAAAACAAAATATATATAAATTAACTTATAAAATCAAAAAAAAATTGATAATGAAAAATTATATACGATAATAAAAAGAATGAAAAATTTATCAACTAAATATTATAGTAAAAATATAATTATAAAATATTTTACATTACTATTTGTTTTTTAATTTAATATTTATGTAATAAATAAAAATGTAAAAAATATTTTTCACATTAAATACATATATAATCCCAAAATGGTTAACGAATAACCAATGAAATAAATTTCTTATAAATTTCTTCCACACATACTCAATTTCAATCATGGAAAATCCAGTGTATTTATTTAAATACAGAGACACCTAAAATCAAAAAATGATTATCATATCTAATTCAATTAAATATGACTAAACTAATGAAAATAAAAAACATTTCCATTAAATAAAATTATGATATCTCATATGATAATAACACTCATCTGCCCACACCAACAAAAACTAGAATTCCACTTTTAGATGTGTTATCCTGAGAGATTTAAGAAGGATTGAAATGATAACAAAAGGAACTACCATCTTTCACTCCCTCCAATATCCCATATCACAAGGTAAAACATCAAAAATCATTTATATAAATCATAAGAATTATATATAAATCAATTAACATTTTATTATTTTAGTTTCAATATTCCCATTATCTATATCATCTCATTTTTTGAAAATGACCTTTATTGAGTTTTTCCCTGCCAATTTTCTTGAGAATGTTCTATGAAAATTAGTTATTGAGTCCAGTTTTATTTGTTAATAGGAACACATACAGGTTCCTTGTCATAGGATCTTTCCATTGTAATCCAATTTTACATTCTAACTCATATTTAAAACATTTATTTTACTTTCAATTGATTTGTCTTAGTAAATTGTTCAATTTTACCTTGTTTAAGATACAAGGTAAATGATTAAAATTCTGTTTTCCCAAATTAATATAACCAATTCCAAAATGATATAAAATATGATACATACTATTCTAGTTTTCAAATAGTATTTCAAAATAAAATTGATGACATGTCTATCAAATCACTCAATTACCACAATTTCAAAACTTCTGAAAACAATAAAAAATAAGAAATTCATTTTTCCTATATAGGATACAATGGTGTTCTCATTTTTTGTTTTTTTATTCTCTTTATATGATTCCTTTTAAAAATATATAATTTATTTAAATCTTTGAAGGGAATAAATTTAAAAAAATTTAAGGTTTTATTATGTTTTATTAGTGATAAAAATTTTGCCTTAAGTGAGACCCATCTCCCTAGAATAAAACTAAAAATAACTCCTTTTTTGACCACAAAGTGTGATGAATGATTAGAATGTCGGAAAAAAAATTATAATTATAGCATAATTAAATAAATTTGAAGGGGTGGTATGGAAGTTAAAAACGTTTTTCCCATGCCTAAATTGAATAATACAATAACAAAATATTAATTTTCCCTTCCAGCCAATATGAAATAATGAAGTAGAAGAAATATATTTTTAATGGTCATACATTAGATATTAAAAATGGAAACATAATATTTCAATTCAATTCATATTGAAGCATCATAGGGAATGAGGTATCATAAAATAAATTTTTGAATACCAAGGTATTATTGGGGTTCTAACCATATTTTATCATGAATCTAAACATTATTTTTCAACTCTCTATACTCTATAAATATAAGAAACCAATTTATGAATCAATATTCAATGTAAATAATAAATAGTAAAATTCTCACACATGATAATTATAATAGCATTATGTATGACAAAACATATTGAAAATTCTCCGAATTTAAAAAGTAATCTCCAACTTATGGAATCCAATCATTTATTTTTGGTACATCTGAATGTGGCATCTCCTTGTTTTCATTATAAATGTTCCCTCGCTACCCAATTCAAATACTTGCCAATGAAATAAAATTTACTTTAGAAATAACGTTTTAAATCTCAAAGTGAAATAAAACCAGGTTTTAGTTGGGGGTTTTAGATCCAAAAAATAGCTGTGTGTTTTTTCCTTTGGCCTAGTCCCTCTTCCACAAATAAAGACTATGTGTTTATTATCCTACTAACAAATATAACAATGTCTAAGATCATATTCACAAAATAAAACAAAGAAAAATTATATAATGTTTAGATAAGATCACGAGGTGTAGTATGTTTTTATTATCCATTATTTGATAGTCCATGTGTCAATCCCAATATTATAGTGGTTGTGGAATGTTGATGAGGAACCACCGTATGTGATTTTTCCTAAATCTATGAATATCCATTTGTGTGGTACCACATGTATAGTTTACATTATGTCACCCTCCTTTACAGTGTAGCTTTTTTTGTATAATATCACAGGAAATATAATTAATCGTATTTCCCATGTTCTTAAACATGATGTTGAAGGTTAATAAGTTGTGAAAATACAACTATTCAATTTGATATATCCCCTAGTTCAATCTAATCATTTAATTTATATCAGAAAACAAAAATGAATCATCATCCACTTATTCTACTTTATATAGTTATATAAATACATATTCAACACATGGGAATTATTAAAGTTCTATATGAGTTTTTTTTGTTTCCACAAGGTAGTAGAGGCCATAAAAAATGTATTTCAATATTGAATATCTATATTAGTAAAATCACCATATAATTACCTTCAAAAAGAGCTGTATTAAAAATAATGAAAATCCTATCCATAAAATTTTTGACTTCCCCAATATGTTCAGCTTGTTCATATCAAAGAGAAATTAGTTCCCTTGAGAAAATATCTAATTAAGGAGTGAGGTTTTCAACCCCCTCAATACTCCACTCAAATAAAAAACCTCTGGTGCAGTATCAAATAAGTTAGAGAAAGGATTTTTTATGCTTGTTTGACATGTTGATCATGTAAAAATCATTATAGAATTTATAACACAAAAAATTCATTAAATTAAGTATTTTAAATAAAGAGAAAATCTATTTTTTCCTAAATTATTATATTTATTCATATCCTACCTCCTTTAATCCATTGAATTTGGATTCTAAATTTGGATTAAGAATTTCCAGCAGCATATCTGAGGGTATTTCCAAATCAAATATTGGAAGCTCTAATTTCATGTTTCTTCTTCTTTTATAATTTCCCATATGTATCATTCAATATATTATAACTTAATTAGGTTATTGGCATACAAACATTACCCATCATTCCTTTTATGAATAAAGGTGTGTATAAGGAAGCCAATGACTCACTTAGTATTACTAAAAACGTTCTTAGTATGTTTCTTCCATTATTGATCCATTTTTTATTTGACTGAATTTTTATGCATAGTAAAGTGTTTTATGAGATTCAATCTTTTTAGAATATAATATCTCCCTACACTATTATACTTGTGTCCAAAATGGGATCAATGCCACATCCTTATAGATTTCATTCACAAGATATATATCAAACATAACATTTAAAAAGTAATAGATAGTGTCCATTTTCTTCTATTTTTATCATTTTTAGTTTTTCTTTCAAAAAAATTGAAACCCCTTTTACTATTATTTCATCTATAAAAATATTTTAAAAACATGATTTTATCCGAGTCACGAGGAAGATCAATGATACATTTATAAAACTCATGATGTAACACCGTTTCTAACCTTGGGTTCACTCCCAATGAAAGAGAGTCAAATTCATTACCTGTAATTTCAATCAACATTTCATAATTAAAAATTTTAAAATATATAGATAAAAATAGAAAAAAAAAATTGCTATAAAAAAAGTTGGAGAGATGAATAGTGAGAAAACCAAAGAGGAATGTGGAAAACATGGTGAAGGAGAAAATAGAGATATATAATGATAAAAAGGTTAGATCCATATTGATTCACAGTTAACCACCTATCATTGATATTCTTACATATTAAACAATAAACTCTCAACACATAGAGTACAGAGTAGATGGCTTGATGCACTCACCTCTCTCACCAAAAACAAAATACATTTTTGTGTAGAATCCCTTCAAACATCCAAGCACTCCCCAGAAGTGAAGAAATGTCCAAATTGGATCACTCCAATAAAATTTTGCCCTGACCGATGTGATCATCGAAGGATCAAAAAACACACACCCTCATCTAACCACTTTAATATTAATGTTCATAAATGAAGGGGAAATGTATGAAGGGGGAAATTGAAAAAATCAAATATTGTGTTAGAATGTGACCTCACAACACCCAAAATCACATACATAATTATCTTGGAGAAAATAAGAGGTAATGGTCAACATGAAACTTGAATATCTAGAAAGAATAAACATTAAATTCCTAGATCAAGCCATGAAATTTTTCCCCATTTTTGAGATAATAGATCATAAAGCAGCTGAAAGTATGATTAAATACCTTAAATTATTAAAAAAATAACAATAAACACCACTCTTATATTTATAATATAGAAAAAATGGGGAATGTGAATTAAAAATTAGAGATGATGGGGGGGAGCAGTTCCCATCTCTAGGAATTGAGATGATTCCCGTTTTTAGGGAATACCAAACATAGGGGAGGATGAGCTCGTCTTATTTGGAAAAAAATTATAAATATAAAAAATCTTCTAACAGTCAACAGATAACTCATGGTGTACATTTACGTGCTTTTCACAAGCTCAACAAAGAATTCAATGTGATTGCAGCCATCCTATCACAATGATGCACTCTACCACCTAAAAAATGTGATAAAAATGTCCCACAATCACCGTTCAATTGATAACCACCTACAAACACCTTATTACTCTCTTAGATAAAATCAATAGACGAGGTGTCAAATAGTCCCTAAAATTCGACTATTATAATATATATTATTATTATTAGTATAGTTGTAGAAATAATAAAATACTAATAAACATATATACTATGATATACATATTATTTTTATTACAAATAATATTAGATAGATATAAATATTACATTTATAACATTTATTTTCTTTATATTTATAAAAATATATTTTAGAAAATTTAATTATATTATTATATAAGTATTTTAATATACTTGTTATTAATAATATAATTATATTCATTATTATTAGTAGTAATAGTATTATAATAATTATTATTTTAGTTTTCTTTTTATTTTCTTTTTTTCTATTTTCTTTATTTTCATTATCAGTCATCATTTTTCTTCTTTAGAGGGTATGACTTCCACCCATCATGGGTATGCAGTTTTGGATCTCTAGATCTCGTGAGTAGGAACAGTTTGAGGTGGGGTGTTGGAAATGAATTGCGGGTTCATGCTAATGAGGAGGGCATGGTCAGCTTCAGATTACAAGGTTGTGAGAAGAATATCTTCCTTGAGTCATGATGGTGATGATCGGGGTGAGTTTTATGTTCTGGAATAGTCTATTGACCTTCTTCCCCATTGGTGGTCAGTGGTGGGGATATGATTTTTGATGGAATGTTGGGCTTCAACTAGAGTTTTGGATCCTCAGTAGTGCTTTGTGGAATTCTTCATCCACTCTGATCTGAGCTTTAGTGCGGCACGAATTGGGTCACTATGGTTTGGCACCCCGTTGGCTAATTGTTTATAAATCAAAGTTTATTTTTAAATAACAAAAATAATGAAAAATTGATAAATTTAATGATAATAGAACCATTAAAAAATAAAATCCATTAATTATGTTATTCTAGCATAAGTCAGTCATTATAAAAAAAAGAAAACATAATTAATTATTTTAGACATTAAATAAATAGTTAATCCCACAAAATAATGTAGAAAAACTAATGAAATAAATTCCAAATCACCTTGGATATGAATTCTAAGGATAGATATTCCATGTTTGATCTAGGTTTGTATGATTCAATTAAGCATTTTTTATTTTAATTTCATTTAGTTTTCTGCAAGGGAATTATGTTCTATTTTTTTATATTAAGTTTATTTTCATTTAATTCTTTTAATTTTAATTTTTTCTTCTTATAGTGTTTTTTAGTTTTATTTATTTTGTTGGTTAAAAATATAGATTACATTTTTTAATATTTGATCATATTTATTGGGTTTCATTTAGTATGGTATGGGATTTTAGTCAACCAATATTGGACGATCTATATATTAACATGTGTTTGGGAGGAAATGAAGTATATGGGTATCTCAAAATAAATGGATTTTTTCTTAAAAAGTTAAATAATTATTTTAAAAACATAGAATTTTCTCTCAATATTCCTGATTCACATGTCTCAAGTGTTTGTAAAGGGGGTTAGACAACCGATTCCAACCAAGCATCCAATCAGATATATATATAAAGAACAACAGGAATCCCCCCAAGTCACTTCATAGGACAATCTCTTGCCTTTAAACTACTCATGTACCTGAGAGACTCTAAGCGTGGCCTCCCAAACAGTCAATTGCAACCAAGATAGGAGAGTTATCCTAAGAGGGAGTTTATCGAAACATTTTCATCTTTTTCCATAATGTTCCAAACAGGAATTAAATATATTTCACAATCACCACTTTAAAAAGAACCAAAACGCTTGCTCAAGCTTCAGATGAAATCATCTATCATTAAAAACAGAACTATAACTGAAATTCCGTGAATTATGTTTAAAAGCCAAACGGCCATTCTTTCAATACTGGATATCCACTTGTTAAGAAAATATTTCAAGAGTCATGTATAAAATAAAGGGATCCTTTTACACCAAATAATAATTTTAAAATATATTATCTTATATTACTTCTCATTTACTAAAGTTAATAATATTTTTAACTGAAACTTTATCGTTCGTAATCATAACAAAACGAAACAATTTTCAAACTACAAGAATTGAAATATAACTTGGAATAATATATGAATTAATCTTAAGTTACATAATAATATATGGAACATATGTATATATATATAGGGCGCAATCAGCATGAAATAAATGTAACTTAAATTTTTAAATGTAGTGCAATGGGAACCAACCTCGACTCGCAGCTCGAACACGACATTGCGACAGCGCAACACGCCTCACACAAGCACACAAACACACACAATCTGATGACCACGGTATCGTGGGTCTTCCTCACTGACACCCTACAATAACCGCACAACTAAAAAAAATAAACACATACTCAAAACAATTCAAATGAACAAACGGTGAAAACACCATTCAAAAAAAATCATTAAATCATAAATAAAAATTTATATGATAGTTTAAATGGAATTCACTTAGCTTTACCTACTCAAAGAACACAACGTCTTCAATACCAAACACACAAAATTTACCATGTCAAAATACTAATAACAACACTTGCACATATTAACAATCAATTACATAATTTATTCAAATGAAAAAAATTTTACAAAACATAAACTTCCAGAAAAACCATCCATACCATATGAGAAATCTACTTTCCAAATCAGACACACGCTAAACTCCAATAAAAAAAATGTGAACCAAATAAATAAATTAAAGAACATAGAATATTAATCAAACAAACAAGAAAAACATCGTAGACACATTATGACATAGACTATAAACTGACTCAAAACATACTTTTATCAAATTCAAAAAAAATTAGAAATCCATAGAAAGATAATATAGTTCTTAACGAATATTTGAAACAAGTTTTAAAACTAAAGGATAGAGAGAAAATTTAATGGAGTGATCTCAAAATAAAATATGCAAATTCACCTACTTCGGAGGTGCATGAATTCAACAGTGCATTGAAGGAAGGAAGAATATCACTCCAGAGACTAAACGCATACCCCAGATACTGACCAAAACGCACCAAAATGAACTGCAGTATTAGAGTGATGACAAACTTTAAAAGAAAACCAAAAATAAAAATTGAAATATACCGAAAGGGTGAGGCATGGTAGGAACATGACCGGACAGAGGCAGCAAGTCCAGAATGCAGAGTCGAGGGCTGGCTGAAGAGGAGCATAGCCGGTGTGTGTGTGTTGGGGGGGGGGGTGGAAAGGCCAGAGTGGCCGGAGAGGCCTACTGGGAATGTGCGAGGGGGCCGAGGAGGCCTTATACTAGCTGGATAGGCAAAGGGGGTGCTGAGTGGGCCGGATGGGGCATGAGGCGAGGGCTTTGGGCGAGGTAGACCCTCAGGAGTGTGGAGAGAGGGCCTGGTGCGGTGGAGGGCCGTAGCAGCGCTGGGAAAAATAGGAGGGCAGGGGCGCGGTGCAATCGTGAGTCGGCGATGGGAGGGAAGGGAGAAGCTGGGGGAGGGGGCTATCGCGTGGTGGATGAGAGAGGGGGGAATGGGGGGTGCGGCCCGCGGCCTGCAAGGCTGAAATCGGGGGCGGTGGGTAGTGTATGGTTTAGGTTATTATTATTATTATTATAACCACAATAGTTATAATAATAAAACAAATAATAATAATAATAATAATAATAATAATAATAATAATACAACAATGAAAGAAATAATAATAATAATAATAATAATAATAATACCCTAAAAATAATGATAATAATAATAACAACACTAGAATTAAAATTAAATTCTTTCTCAATAATAATAATAATAATAATAATAATAATAGAAAGAAGGTGATAATATTAATAATATTAATAACAACCAAATAGTACTGATATATACCAAATTGTATTTAAAATGAAAGTTTTGTTTCATTCCATTTGGGATATTGATAATAATCGGTCAACCGTGTAGTCTCTAGGACCGAACGCATGGTCGCCGCAAGTGGTGCGGTGAGCGCGCACTGGCCCGAGACCCGCCAAAAATATAAATCTTCAGAAAAGTTCAAACAGGGACCCAACTAAACCTCATCCAAATGATGTGAGACCAATAAAAGAATAAAATAACTAGTGTCCATGGTCGGGGTGTGACAATTCTCCACACCACAGACACTTTCTTCCCCCAGAAAGTCACCAAGCCAACAGTTAACACAACTTGAGTCCATGACCAATCCAAACCAGATGAAACCAAGAGGATAGGTGTGACCATTACCAATACACGTCACACCTGACCAACTCATGAATAATAATTTCCCAAAGTTGAGGGGAGATCACTGGAGGGTTCTCCCCAACATAAGAATTCACTAACTTGGAGACCCTTAAAACTCGAACACACTACACCTCATGGGGGGTCAACGCGAGAACTCCCAAACAAAACTCGTTCATTTTTCCAACATGGACCAAATAACACCCCCGAGCCTTTGTCAAAAAAACGGTCTACAAAACAACCCAGCAACATAAGGATCAAGAATTATCTCAATACCTCCCATCAATTTCATGAACGAACAACCCCCTAACAGACACAGCTAAGAGCAACACAAAATTAGAATAGGTATGTCTATTCACAGGCCCACAACACTCAAAGAGACTGAACGGCATAAAAACCACACTGAGAGAAGATAATATTGCTTGGATTGTGTGGGGATCGAGCTCATCATGCCACCACAACATGACGATCCGACGACAGTGATGAGAATAGAAAAATAAAATATTTGGATATTTCCATCCCAAGGCTAACAACATTATCCGGACCGATGATCCACACACCCTCGTCAACTCCTGACTGTGCACAAGCTTCACCCCGAGACCGGTGGCTGGGACACTAATGAATAATGAATATTCTGCCAAACAGTCAGGCATTTTCGTCCTCCATCCCCCAACTCCTTCCTAAAGAGAGACACATCTTCCAAAACTGTCCTCGGTGGCCCGAACAGTCGCACGGTAGGAAGACTTCGGAGGGATGCGACAAGGAGGCTTAGAATGCTTGAACCGACTAGATTAGTGATAGGCGAGAGAATGCTCCACCAAACTGGGAGTCAGTATAGACAAAGATCCTTTCCATACAGGGAAAAATCACAAGAGACGACTCCAACTAACTACACCCGAGCCTCTAATGATGATGAGACATCCCACCTTTACTAGTCTAAAACTGAGCTCTCAATTATCTCTAAGAAGGTACGAACCATAACTACCCTGGGATTTCCCAACAACCTGAAGACACACTATCTTTTTGAACTACCCAACTGACTCTAATGGACCTCGATTACCTCGATAAGCAAGAAATACATAAATGAACTATGAACTGGGCGTAACTCATTAACAACTTTTGGAGGATTTCTGGGCAGCAAACTCATAACAACAAAAAAACAACATCAAAATCGGCATCAAGCCAATAATCAATCAATGAAAGAACACAAGACAAGGGAAACATGCCCATAATCCACACATATACAAATAATAGCATAAATAACTTTTCCAAAACCATCATTATTTAAAATTTTAAAACCCACCTATGGCACCTTATGCACCATCACATGTGGACTCATTCAATCTCACTCACATCATCTAAAAACAAGTTCCCTTACGTACTCTCCGTACATACCCACACACGTGTGACCTTCCATAAGGAGTGTCAAGGTTCAAACACTTCTTTTTCCTTACCTAAACCCAACACATGCCATATTTTTTCCAAACCAATACACTTTCTCTTAAAAAAACCCCACATTACTTATTTGCAAAAACAATTTGGAAGAAATATCTTTTTTCCATTTTGAAATCACATTCATTTTCTACACACACTTACATAGACCGAGTTCAAAACAGAATAACCAATTATAAACCATCAAAAAGAGGAACTACTTTTTGTACCTAACCCGACGATATGGTGGTGAGCCATGCCCCAAGTAAGACATAACACTAGGAGGACCTTAAACCGGGCAACTGGACTCCACATGGGTCACCACCCCATGTGAGGCTGCAACGTGAACCGATTAGCTCTAATTGTCATCCTTCAATCCTAAATAATCAAAGTCGAAAGACTCAAATCCAATACTACCTCTAGTAACTCAGGTCTCGTCCCGAGCAGTGGTGATCAGGCACTGACCCGTAACCTACCTTCTAAACCTAGACAGTCCTAATCTCCATCATCCAGACATCCCAAATAACAAAGGGCTCTCTAAAAAGTGGGTTCTACAAAAAGCATGTCTGCTATGATACCATATTGTCATGAACCAACCTAGGTCCACCCTGAACCGGTCACCCGAGTGGGTCTGCGACATGGCTTGAGAGGCATTGACGATCCTCGCGGGCTGGCGACAAGCGCTAGGGCATCAATAGAGGTAGTGGGAATGATTTCAACCAATATAAATAAATAAAACAGAAGATATAATACAGAGAAACACAGAATAAATAAACCAGGTAAAGCCACTGAACAAGAAAAAAAGAAAATAAAACTGACCAAACACAACGTCCGAACTAACTCCGTGTGACATCACGAGTCACTCTCCAACTCAATGGTCATGTGTTGCCCAATGCGAGCGCACTCAAGCTGTAGCCTGCACAAACACTAAAAACTGAAAAGTACTATAGGCATGAGTATTAAAACTCATCAGGCTAGCCTGATATCTATTCCCAATGCAATACCTTTAAAAAAAGAAACATCATTTCAAGTTTGATCTAAAATATATAAAAGTATAGTTTTCTACATGTTTCTGAAAAAAAAGTACAAGTCATTTTCCCTATTCATTTCTCAAAAACCCTAGTCATTAATTTAGTGAGACATTAGCATTTTTCAAAGGGAATGTGATGTTTACATTTTCAATTTGCACAAAAAGTATAAAACACCTTTCATTGAAAAAAATATCCATAAACCGCTTTAAAACTACACATCACTTTCTACTAAAAACACTACAGATGAAAAAACTACAGTAGTTACACAGTATGTGAAATGAAATGAAAATATATACAAGAACCATATTTATTACAACAAGTAACTTAAAAGTCACAGACATGGGTGATCCTTGAAGATAGATAATAAACCATAAGACACCAATACATGACAAATCATCTTTTTAGACATGTCACACATGATGAAATCAAAACGCTCAATATGCTTGACCATCCTTTCCCAGGCAGGTCGAGGGAAAATATCATAGGAATAAATCCAATATATCCACCTACTATGGGCCACTAGTTAGTTCAATAACCTACTAGTGTAGTAATCATTCTAAGAATATTCTCTCAATATGCCAGATTCCCATGTCTCATGTGTTGGGAAAGGGGGTGTGACAACCGATGCCAACCGAGCATCCAATCAGATATTTATATAAATCACAACAGGAATCTCCCCAAGTCACACCATGGGAAATATCTTGCCTTTAAACTACTCAAGTACCTGAGAGCTTCTAAGCACAGCCTCTCAAATAGTCAATTGCAACCAAGGAAGGAGAGTTGTCCTAAGAGGGTTTTTATCAAAACATTTTCATCGTTTTCCATAATGTTCCAAACATGCATTAAATATATTTCACAATCACCACATTAAAAAGAACCATAATGCTTTATCAAGCTTCAGAAGAAATCATTTATCATTAAATACAGAACTATAACTGATATTCTGTGAATTATGTTTAAAATCCAAATGGGTATTCATTCAATACTGGGTGTCTGCTCGTCAAGAAAATATTTCAAGAGTCGTGTATAAAATAAACAGCCCTTTTTACACCAAATAATCATTTTAAAATATATTATCTTATATCACTTCTAATTTATTAAAATTAATAAAATATTTAAATAAAAAATTATCGTGCGCAATCATAACAAAATGAAACCATTTTCACACTACAAGAATTGAATTATAACTTTTCATAATAGATGAATTAATATTAAGTTTCATAATAATATTTGGCACATATGTATATATATATATAGGGCACAAAAAGCATGAAATAAAAGTAACTTAAATTTTTAAAATTAATGAAATGGGATCCTACCTTGACTCACAGCTCGAATGCGACAATGCGACTGCGCGACACACCTCGCACAAGTGCACAAACACACACAAGTCAAGGACCACGGTATTGCAGGTCTTCCTTGCAGCCACGCTGTAACAACCGCACAACTAAAACACATAAACATGGATTCAAATCTATTCAAATGAACAAACGGCACAAACACCGTTCATAAAACTCAATAAATCACAAATAAAAATTTATATGATACTTTAAAAGGAATTAACATATCTTTACCTACTCAATGCACAAGACGTGTTCAATACCAAACACACAAAATATACCCTATCAAAATGCAAATCAAAACACTTGCACAGATTAACAATCAACTAAAAAATTTATTCAAATGAAAACAATTGAAAAAACATAAACTTCCCGAAAAACGTATCCATAACATATGGGAATGCTACTAACCAAATCAGATGCACGCTAAACTCAAACAAAACCAAATTTTCACCAAATAAAAAAATTAAATAACATAGCAGATTAATCAAAAAAAAGGAAAAACATCGTAGACACATGCTGAAATAGACCAGGAACTGACTCAAAACATACTTTTAACCAATTCAAAATAATTCATAACTCTATAGAAAGATAATATAGTGCATAACAAAGCTGTGAAACAAGTTTTAAAACTAAAGGATAGAGAGAAAACATTATCGGAGTGCTCTGAAAATAAAATATAAAGATTCACCTACCTTGGAGGGGTGTGAATAAAACAACACATTGACATAAGGATGAATATCACTCCAGAGACTATATGCATACCCTAGATACTGAAAAAAATGCACCAAAATGAACTGTAGTATTAGAGTGATGACAAACTTGAAAAGAACACCAAAAATAAAAATAGAAATATACAGGAGGGGTGAGGCATGGCCAGAACACGACCGGACAGAGGCGGAAAGTCCAGGATGCAGAGTCGAGTGCTGGAAGAAGAGGACCTTGGCCGGAGGCAGGATACCTTGTGTGTGTTGGGGCGAGAAAGGCCGGAGAGGCCAGATAGGGATGCGGGAGGGAACCGAGGAGGCCTTGTGCCAGCTGGATAGGAAGAGAGGCTATTGAGCGAGCCGGAGGGGTGTGAGGTGAGGGAGGCGGGCGAGGCAGACCCGTAGGAGTGTGGAGCGAGGTCCTAGCATAGCATAGGGCCGTAGCGGTGCTAGGAAAAGGCGGATGGCAGGGGCGAAGTGTGAGCATGGGTCGACGATGGGAGGTAAGGGAGAAGTCAGGGGTGGGGGTTGTCACATGGCAGATGAGAGAGGGGTGGAAGGGGGGTGCGGCCCGCGGCCTGTAAGGGTAGAAAGGGGGGGACTCCGTGTAGTTTAGGGTTTATGTTTAATATTATTATTATTATTATCACAATAGTTATAACAATAATACAAATAATAATAATAATAATAATACAACAAAGATAGAAATAATGATAATAATAATAATATTAATAATAATAACCTACACATAATGATAATAATAATAACAACACTAGAATTAAAATAAAATTCTTTCTCAATAATAATAAAAATAATATTAGAAAAAAGAAGATGATAATATTAATAATATTAATTACAACCCAATAGTAATAATATAAACCAAATTGTATTTAAAATGAAATAATTATTTCGTTTCATTTTGGATATTGATAATAATCGGTCATTCGCGTAGTCTCCAGGACCGAACTCATGGTCACCGCTAGCGGTGCGGTGAGCGAGCACCAGCCCGAGACCCGCCAAAAATATTAAACTTCGAAAACGTTCAAATAGGGACCCAACTAAACCTCATCTAAACGACATAACATCGTAAAAAGAATAAAATAAATGGTGTCCATGGTCAGGGTATGACAGGAACCATAAAGCATTAAAGGTTATGTAAATGATGATGAAAATTAGAGAGTGAGGAAAAACAATCCTACCTCATAGAACTATATTTCATGGTTTCTCATCCACAAAAACAATTACTGACATGATATTGAATGCCAAAGAAAATATGAAAAATGTGTCTTACACAAGTGAAATGGTTCTAAAAGGCCAAAATAAAATCATAAATTTTGATATTATAATAACACAACACCCATCTGATTGGGAGAAAAATACATTTCATGCATTGAAAATCATCAATGGGGATGTGACATGTTCTTCATCCCACAATATCTAGGTGGGATAAATTACATGGAAAATATTTTAAAGATAAGGTTCATTTAATTTAGTGAAGAATTAAATAAAATATTCTTATAGAGGATATAATTTCAATCAAATATAAATCTAGTAGTTGAAAACATTGGCAATAATATATGGGAGCAAGAGGAAATTTACAAAGCTATAATTGAAAAATTAAATGTTGATTTTAGGTTGACCAATATAGAGATCATGGTAATAAAGTTTCATCTTAAATTCAAAATATTTTAGATGATGAAAAATCATCTAATGGGTAAAGATAAAATTAATAAAACTATATTTTTGGAATCTAGGGGACCATGGACCATGATCCAAATAAGAAAATTCATCCAAATATTGGATTTATTTAATGAAAAAATATTGTCTTAGAAGGTTCATGATACTGAGATACTTTTAGAAAAAGGTAACATTATTGAGGAAATTCTCAAAATAAATGTAAATTGATTAAAAATATTATTTAAAAAAATATGTACATCATTAACAAAACAAAAACATATTTATCTAGGATTAATTGATGAATCAAGAAACACTTCATGAATATAAAAAATATTCATTCCATAATCACACACACATCACCACATTGTTAAAATTTGTTTATAATACATTTTAGATTAAAATAATAATTTCTAAAATCAATCTAGAACATAGATGTTCTTCAAAAATGGTTTCATGTTTGATTATACATCATAAAGATAAATGTCCTTATTTAGATGAAAAAATAATTTTATTGATTATGAAATATAGGTCTAATTTCATTCCTAAAAATTAATAGGGTATTTTATGTCCAATCAATATGTCCTAATTCATCATCACTATTAAAATATGTTTTATATTAACTTAAAAATTCCACCCATACTCGGAATCTTTTTATTTCATCCATTATAAAATAAATCATATAGGAAAACGTATAAAAAATTATTTGTTTTTTGATTTTTAATTTGGTGAATTAAATGATTTAAGAAGATGATAAAACAAGAGAAATATTGATAAAAAATAGTTATATGATTTAATTATAACATTATTGAATAAGTAATGAATCTATGTAGAATCAAAGGGGCAATGAGGTGATTCAGATAGGATTATAAAGTGGTCATGTGGGAAATGATTTCCTGAATGGAAAGGGGATCAGACAACCTAGTATATATGTGAACATAAAAAAATGGTTATAAAAATATTATATATAGGCTTAGACAATAAAACCTATTATAATAAAATACTGGTTTATGCCAACCTTACCAACCTATAAAATGTTTTAGTTGTAATAGTTGAATTATGTCCATCGTTATAGTTCTAAATTATAGTAGTTAAGAGAGTGGTAGATTTCATTATTAGATACATTGATTGAATTTTTATAATTAAGAACTGATCTAATATTGTTCCTAGTAAAATGATGATCGATGATATTGTATAGATTATTCTGAATCCAAATTCACATTTATCACATAGAGTTTATCAAATCAATTTTGTTAAAGGAGACAGGTCTTAGATGACAATAATAATAACTATTTTACTATTTTTATCTCAGTATAGTTCATCAATCGTTTTTTAGAAATGATGAATTCTATGATGCACTCTATTTAGAGTTACTGTTTTGAAATATATCAATTGCAATCAACATATTAAGATAATACCATAACATCAATATACCTTAAAAAACAGACCAATTTAGTGTATTGAGACAAAAGAAGAGGGATATACCCTTGGGTAGAAATGGATGACCCTTAATCACTATAATTATAGTCATACATTGAATTTAGTTACCTATTCTTATTATTTTTGTTCAATAATAGAGTGGTGTATATTTTTATATCAGAACCCTACAAGTTGTGGGGTCTCTAGTTATAGCCTAATTATGGGAATCTAGTCAAATAATTGTGTTTGTGATCTTAATTGTATTTAGTAACTCAATATAAAAATATCCATATTATAATTGAAATATTATATTAGGGTTTATATGGATAAGTGAATATGATTAAATTTATGTAAATAAGTAAATGAAAAACAAAAAAAATAGAAACACACAATAATTTCCTAACATCACAATGTATTTTTCAAACCATGTCTCTAAATAATTGTATCAAATAATAATAGGGTTTAACATGGATTTTAATCATTCATATTGATATTGAATTATATGGAATATATGAATATCAATTTGAATACTCTTTTTTTATCATTGTCATTATAATGATTAAAAAATAGAGTTAATTTTTTTATCAATAATATTCTAGAGGTGGAATTATGAAATGTCTATTATAGTATTGATGAAAGATATAACATAAAAAGTGTTTTTAGTTGATAATAATTGTGGATTATAAATTCAATATTATAGGGTTCAGAATTTAGGAAAATTCTACACTATGGTACACCTTTTGAGATATGTGAATATTTCAAAAATATCTATTGAACACCAATATCATTGGATGATGTTGGGATTCCATTAATAGTAAAAAATGGATTAAAAGTACATAGATACAAAAATATAAATGAAGTGGAAGATTAAAAATAATGTTTATATATATGGACAATCCTTTAACATATATTTTTTCATGATTTTTGTCGTAAACATCTACTAATTATAACCCAATGATAATGAGGCCATGCTTTTGGGATGACAATGTTCATAATGAATGAAAGTGAAGCTAAAATAAAACGTCATTATATTATTCTCTATAATGAGCTGAGATATCCTAAAATTTCATGGGATACCCATGATAATACCTAGAAGAAGGGATTTAGATAAAAATCCCTGTAATGGAATAAACATGATAAAAAAATAAACTGTGAGTCAAAGGTATAAAATGGAATACTAAAAGGGAAGGGTATGGGGTAATCACATGGGATAATAATATAATGTCTTGGATCTAGATGACACTTTAAGGTTCCCCGTACCCAGTTGGCCACATGGACATTATGGAATTTCCTCATATTCCAGAGGCTGGCAACTAGCAGTGAGGGCCTAGGAGTGATAATGGGAAAAGTAAGACCTCAATGGAAAAGTGTAACACTACAACAACAATAACAATTAAATAGTGGAAGTAGAAGTATCATATTAGAAATAAACAATGGAAGGCTGATAATAAAATTAATCATATTTTGTAGCATACAAAGGATGATTCTCCATGTCACTTGTTCTATAAAAACAACCAAAATAGGATACACATCAGAAATACATGATATAAGTTCCAATTGAAAAAATGAAAAAATAATCTCATAGGCATCGTAAGCCTCATCAAGGTACCATGCTCTCATGTTCCTAAATAGAATATTAATTACGTATAGAAGGGAACTTCCCCCCTATCGACACCTACAGTAACGCCCCGACCCCAGAATCCAGGAGCCGGTGCATTACTTGAATACATTGGCATGATTACAAGGAATCAAGTCACGAAAGACTAATCAATTTAGTAGTCTTGGAAAAAATAATCCTACATATGTTCAACACTACAACTTGAAAAGAAAAACAATACTAATTTATTCCATTATAAACATCCATGCTTCCATGATTATCCCTGCATGTCACTCGTAACTAACTTCTTCATATCTAGGGAAAATGAAAAATGAGAAAGGGTGAGCTAAAATGCTCAGTAAGAGTATGACATACATAGAATGACATCATAAACATTAGGCAAGGTGAATAATTTAAAAAACCAGCATTTACAAATAATTAGCATGAACACTTTATGGAACAAATATGTGATGAGTAAATAATTTCACAATAAAACAAAGTCATGAGTATTCTACTAGTTGAATAACCAAAAGAAATAACAATATCTATTCTATTAATGATGGAATTTATAATGTCAAACATCATAACCACGTAGTCCAGGCCTTGTGCCAAGATTACAAATAAGATTTGGTCAAGGCCTTGTGCCAAGACACTAGTTTGTATCATTAGACCTATCGATGCATCGAGGAGCTATAGCGGGATCCACCTGTCACATACTAAGTCCAATGCATACCTTATATGAATAATTTGAAACATAAAATGGACATTAATATTAAAACAATCATACGAAATGTCAATATTTTAACCAGAAACCATGAATGTTATAAAAATAGCACATCCATAGTCAAACATAACTCATTCAATACAATATAGAAGGTTGTATTATAATAGGTTACCTTCAATAGAGAATAATGATGGATATTGACAAATATGAAAATAATCATCAAAACTATTTGGGAGAAATATCATTTTTTTCTGGAAAACATTTAAATGTCTCATTATTTTTCAAGAAGACGTATAAAATAGATTTTTGAATCAAATTTTCCCATACCACTTTGAATCTTTTAAAATTAATTATTATTTTAAAACATTAATTTCCAGATAAATAAATCCTTAAAACCATTTATAAAATATGGACATTAATGAGAAAGATTTAGAATAATAAAAATTCAAAACATTTAAAATGATATTTTATTTAGAGTTCCTAACTAAAAGAAAGACAGTTGAACAAAAATAATTGAGGTAATAAAAACATTATAATAGCATGATAATAAAGGGATTAATGATATATTATGTCATATAACATTATATACACCAAATAAACGTGAATTGGTTCATAACAACAATGAAGTCTCAAATGAATGTTAATTGAGATGAAATCCCTTCTAAAGATAGTATCCTTAGAAAAAGGATAAATCCATGACATAATTATGTGTGAAAAGTACAAATACACCCAATAGGATATGATATTCTGTGTAAATCAATCAGAGTACAATCACACATTTTGTTGTAAAAAGAACACCAATGACTTGGATGTTTAACTCAATGAATGGAAATTGAGTTAAGATCAATGCATATCGATGACTTGAGAAGATATCAATGGGGTGATTATTTGTATCAAGAGTGTATCCCCAAAAAGAGAAGTGGAAATTACTACGTAAATAATAAATTGTTGTTCCCCACATAATCATGGAGTAAAATAGTCAATGAAGTATGCGTAAAACCGAATGAGTGGAAAATGAAATTTGAAATTCCCTTACCGATTTGGTAACTTACGAAACATACACCCCATGAAAGAAGGATCATACAATGATGATGTAAGTACCTATAAATTAATGTATATTATACAATAAATTCAATCATGGATAGTACATATGCCACAAAATAAGAAATAGTGGCCAATATACCAGGAATCTCACATGAATAAAAAGTGAGATGAAAACCCTTACTTCGTTGTGATCAATCGAGTCGTATGACCAAAAGTTAATAACCACCAAATTAATCACAGAATACAATTAACATAAAGAAAATCATGATAATTAATATCAAATTGCCGTACAAAATACACCACATGCAATAAATAAGTGGTAAATAATGGAAATCTCACAGAATTAAAAGTGAGATAAGAAACCCCTTACCTCATGTCTGACTTGTCTTGTATGTTCCTTGTTCTTCTTCAATAATAAACATAAGTTAATTTATAATTGATTAAGAAAAATTTTATGTTTTATTATTCTTATAATATCTCTTATTGTAACACCCCAAGCTTCCACGGAATTTTTCCCTTTGAATAATGAAATAGCTTGCATTGTACGCGACTACGAGATTCTAAAACACCACAACAAATCATACTAGCCATTATGAACAGTAATACAAACATTTTGAAATTTTATACATTTTATCTTTCAAAATGGACATCATTTTTGGATTTGGAAAATCAAAATTATCTTAGGGTCAATTTCTGGTACTTTTCTGATAACTTTCATATTTTGATGAATAGTGAAAATTACTAAATTTTAATTAAAAACAACATTTTTAATCAAAATAATTAATAGTGATAAATTATGAATTTGAGTGTTTTTAAAGTATATTTGGAATATAATTTTACCATTTAATACAATTTTGTTCATTGGACATAATTTCACATTTAAATCGGACATAAACAAGTGTCAATCTTTTGATAGTTATTATCTCTTAAAAACATGCTTTTTGTTTTGACGATATGAATTAATTTTAAATTAATTTCTGTCACTTCTGTGTTTTGAATTTGGAAAAATGTATTCCATATTGGGAATCAGGATGTCCAAATGGTGTAAATAGATAACTTTTATTTTTAGACATTTGGAATAATTATTTCGGTAAATATTGTATTTACCAGGGTTAAAGGGTAAATCCGGTAAATAAGGGTAATAAATAATATTATAATAATATTAATTTACCCTGAAACGTGTCCTAAACCTATTGGTTGACACATTTCCGTCCATGGTCATCTTTGGGTCAATTTTGGGACCCCATGGATCCACTTGTAAGTGATAATGAAACTTTACATTAATTAATTTAAAATAAATACAAAAATGACATCGGCCTATATCTTTTAGAAAAACAATTTTTACATAGGGTTATATATGTTATATATTTGACTATAAAAATTAATTAGAAAGATGAAAATATTTCTTACATAATGGTATTATATATATAATTTTTAGACCTTATATAAGTTAATTTATTTATGACACAATGATGATGCAATAATTACCTTATTAGTGAAATATTAAAATAATTAATATTATAAATAGCCAAATAAATATAATTTTTGACTTGTAATGAATTCCACGAATTTTATCGGTTAATATGACATGTTTGGATTGATTTAATTAACTTTTTTCAAAGTAATCATGTTGTTATGATTTTCACAAAAATAAAATACCAAATAGTGTCAAAATTGACATAATACAGTTTTTAAAACAAATATTATATTATTAATTGACATTAAATTCATAAAAATCTAAGTATAGTCCAAAGGACTTGTATCATGATATTTGTATCATTAATTGACCACCTGGGGGTATCTTGGGGGTATATAGTATGTTGATTAACTATATAATATAAAAATACCAAGTGACATGGTTATTGTCAAACTAATTAACAAAGAGTTATAACTAAATGATAAGGTTAATATAATTACCCAAACCAGTCTAAAATTTATTTGATTAAAGGATATAGACCCATACCCACCATATACCTTGAATAATCCACTTTTGGGCCATTATTAACCGAATATAAATTTATTATAAATTAATACTTTACGTTTTTCCTAAAGATCCCCTCCTCCCCATTATAAAACGACACAACATCTAACCAATTATTAACACCATCAAAGCCTTTTCGTTTTGACAAAAACCTTCCCAAATACTCTATAAACATCCCTCAATTCAACATAGAGGCCTTAGTTTGCTCATAAAGACAACCTAAGGAGCCCTTTTGATCAAATCAAAAGGATGAACCCGAAGAAGAGGTAATGTTTTCACCACCATTTTTCAAGCTCCTTTCTTCTTCAACTTATTCATTCATTGTTATTTCCTTTATAAAATAATAACTCCAGTATCTTCTGTATACTGTGATGTTATTATAAATATGGTACAACCATATTCATTATTCTATTGATCCTTTGAATTACACGTCACCATACATGCGTACGTACGACTTACCGTCTCCACATCGTAGTGTAATTGTTATTCAAAAAATTATTATTTGGATGGGTATGATAATGATGTTTAATTGTTGTAAATAATAAATATAACCTGATAATTTTATTTATATATAATATACAATCCAATTATATATTATTTTAATATCTAAAAATGATATTGTCGCTCGTGCGTACGTACGTACTTCCATCTCCACGAACGTGATGGGATTCATTCCCCATCGTTTCCATTCCAGTATAGTTTTTATTTTATGATTAAAAATAATTTTTTAGGACTTCATATCATTCTGTATATGAATAAGATACAACCTACCCATAACAAACATGACTTATGTAACAAAACATATAAAAGAAAACGAGTAAGTTATCACCTGAAACGACGATAATACTAAGATATTATTAAGAAAGCAATGTTAAAAGACCATATATGATATCATATTAATGTATATGATCCTTTTATAATTCAATAAAAATTATTTCACTATCATACAAGAGGATAACCTAACCTCTTCCAAGGAAAAATTAGAAAGGGTTTTCTTATATCATTTTTAATTCCATGAGATTTCTGTTGTTCACCACTTATTTATTGCATGTGGGGTGTGTACTACCCATGTTTGTATTCATTGTATAATATACTTTAATTCATGTTTATTTACATCATCATTGTATTATACTTCTTTCATGGGTGTATTTTTCTTAAGTTACGAAATCAATAAGGGAATTTGAAATTTACCCTCATTTGGCTTTACGCATATTTCAATGATTATTATACTCCATGATTATGTGTGTAATCACTATTCATTTTCTTATGTCATAATTTTCACTCCCCTTTCTTTGGATAGAATTTTGATACACATAATCACTCCATTGATAAATTCTCAAGTCATTGATATGGAATTAATAAGAGTAATTTTTACTCAATTTCCTTTTATTGACTTAAACATCCAATTCATTGGTGTTGTTTTTACAAGAATATGTGTGAATGTTCTCTGATTTATTTACATTGAGTATCCAATCATATTGAGTGTATTTATATTTTTCAAACATAATTATGTCATTGATTTTTCCTTAACCTAATGATATGGTCTTTATAAGAGTCTTAATATCAATTTACATCTCATTGGGACTTCATTGTTGTTATACACCAAATCACTTTTATATGGTGTATATAATGTACATTGACATATTATATCATGAATCCCATTATTCTCATGATATTACAATGTTTTGGTTACCTCAAATATTTGTATTCAAGTGTCTCTGTTTTGGTTTGAAACTCTAACTAGAAATATCATTTTTAAATGTTTTAAAGATTTATTAATCTAAATCTTTCTCATTAATGTCCATGTTTTATAAATAGTTTTTTAGGATTTATTTATATGGACATTAATGTTTTAAAATTAAAATTGCGTTTAAAAGTTTCAAAGTGGTATGGGACACTTTGATTCAAAAATATATTTTTAAATGGCTTCTTGACAAATAGTATGACTTTTAAATGATTTCAAGAAAAAGTGGATATTTCTCTCAAATGGTTTTGAGGATTATTTTCATCTATGTCAATATCCATCATTATTCTTGATTGACGTTAATCTGTTACAATAAAATATTCCATATTGTATAGAATGAGTTATGTTTGACTATGGATGTGTTATTTTTATACCATTCATGGTTTGTGAATAATGTATTGACATATCTTATGCTAGATTCAGTACAAATGTTTATGTTATGTTTCAAAATTTTCATATGAGAAATTCATTAGACTTAGTAAGTGACGGGTGGAGATCACTATAGATCCTCGATGTATGGGTAGGTCTCATGAGACAAACTAGTGTCTTGTCATGAGGCCTTGAAAAAATCTTATTTCTAGTCGAGACACGAGGCCTTGGCTACGTGGTTATGATAGTCTGGAATTATGCATTCCATCAATATGAACGTGGTTATTGATGTTCCATGTGGTTATTCTACAAGTATAATATCAATGTGAATAAGTAAATGGAATTATTTCATTTTATCTTTGAAATATTATGCTAAAGTTCAAATTTAAAAGGATTTTGTTTTAATTATACATTTCTTTAATTACATATTATTTTCTGTGAATGTTTCCGCTATATTGTTATCCTTACTGAGCATCTGAGATCACCCCATTCAATTTTTAATTTTTCCTAGGATGTGAAGAAGTAATTTATGAATGACCTGCAGGGATAGTATGAGGGGATATGATCACAAGATGTTGTCGTAGTTTTTTTACTTTATGATGAAATGTAAGACTTATGAATATATCTAGTGTTTCCAAGACAACTAAACTAATCGTTCTTTCGAGACTTGATCTTTTAGGATCATGCCAATGTTCTATAATAATGCACCGACTCTGGGTAACTGGGGCCGGGGCGTTACAGTTGGTATCATAGAAAGTTTAGTACAAACCTTGGAAGCTAGATTTAGAGAAACTCTGACTAGATCATGTAGACCTAAGATGGAATTTGAGGATTAGTATAGAAGAACATCCTAGAATTTTGGTATTTTAGAGATTTTGTGAGTTTTCTGAGCAATACAACCCTATCTGGATAAGAGCAGGTAGAGGCGGCTCTGGCACAGATGTACCTAGGGGTAAAACCTGAAAACCATGCTTTAAGCTAGACTCGAATGAGAACTAGTGCATGAAAACGGGCCTTGCTTCACTCTTGGTTACGACACTCCCGGGGGATATGCTTAGGATAATTTACATTTTTTTTACAAACCAATTTGAATTATTTTAATATAAGATGACAATAAATGAACATGGTTAATCCTAAGGTGTTTCAAATTGAGAATATAGTGTCATGATATTCTCTAAATGATTTTATGAATACTAATACTCACACAATGATTTCTGGTTTTAGTCAATGGCTGGAGTCCAATGAAGTCATAGTAACTTTTAGAATGATGTATAAGGTTGGAACAGTGGTGGAAATGAGAAACAAAATGGAATGTTGATAGACATAAAAGATATCATGTTCATGCCAAATCAATTTTCCAAAAATATGATCAACAACATATATATTAACCAACTCCCGGACTCTATAATGAATAGAAATGTGATGAATGATAAGAGCTCCAGCAGTAGATACCATGGAGAAAAGAATCCTAAATTTCCATAAAGTAGGAAATATGGAAGGAGACACCCAGGAAAGTGTCTCAATGGAACAAAGAAATATTTTACATTCCAAAAATAATGACATAAAGTGAAGAATTTCCAAGGAAAAAATGAAGAGTACTATGGAAGAGAATAAAAATGGTCCCAAGAATCCATTTATAGTCATTTTCTGTAAATGTAGGGGACCTGGCCAATACCCGAGTGAATTCCCTATTCTATAGGATATTTTCATTGTCAAAGAAGAATCTATGTGGAAATAAATTGTTGGAGAAATGTTTAAAAGTATTAGTGCTCCTTGTTAAAGGGATTGCTTTGGAATAACTTTCTCTTGTATTTGTAACCCCGTAGTTTTCGACGTGAGAATGATATTTGAGGAATTAATATCTTTTCCCTTGTGGATATAGTTATAAATAACTATTTGGTTGTATAAGATAATTGGGTTTGAGGAAATTACATGTTATTATATTTTGGGATGAAAATTCAAGGAATCAGATAACATTTCTGGTTAAAATTATGTTATGGTTATTTTGAGGAATTTATCTCATTTTGGTAATGTAATAAAATATAGTTTTTGAAAAATGACAACACACAGACCGTGTGACAACCCGTCGCATCAGACAAAGCTGTGGGAATCGAACCCACAACCAAAGTGCACTTGGGATTTATCGCCTACCACTGGACTAGGTGAAGTCCCTGGTTAGGGTGACACATAATTTTTAGTTAAATGATTTTATTTATCAATAAAAATTTAATTTGGGATCTTATTTCTAATCATGTGAATACCCATAGTATAGGAAAATGATTTGGTGATTACGTAATAATTGTTATTTTGAAAGATGTTCGCTCTGTTGGGGACACTATATGCCCAAGTAAAATAGAATACTATGGGATTTCATTTGAGAAGTAATGTTGGATTTTTATCTATGTTTTTATTGTGGATTTATAGTGATTTGGGTTATTTATGGAAATGATAAACCTATAATAAGGAATATGTGATTATGCTAATTACTTTTAAGTATGTGACTTTAAGAGTAGTTGATGTCATTTGGAGATACTATTTATCCCGGAAGACTACATAACCAAATTCATCTATGTTTTGGGATTCAATATTAGTTTGGATTATATTGAAGGATTTTAAGGAAAATTGTCTATTGAATGGTATTTATTTATCTTTGGGGTATTGTTGCTGTAATTTTAGAAATTAAGATTAGTTTTTCTTTCTCTAATGGAATAACCTTTTGGGGGATCATCAGATCTTATAGTAACCAATTTGGTTTTGATTAATCTCTAAATTCAAGGTAAATATATAGTTTATTTTTCGTGGATCATGTGATTCTATAAGAATTTTATTCTATCTCTTCCAGTGTGACCATGTCTTCATGAATACTCGTCGTTTAAAAATGAGTTAGTAGTAAGAATTTATTAAATAATGAGACTTTACTTAATAATTATGTATATTTTTTTATGTTCTTACTCAATCGCAGAAATTAATTCCTCATATTTATGTAATGTAACTAAAAACAAAAGAAAAATGTTGTCTGTTTACTTTTCCTACTGGGAAACTAATGACCATTTGTCCCATCACAATTTTGTGGTTTTCTTATTATTAACATTCTCCTCATCATGTTCTCTATCCCTCTCCATAATAACTTGACCCTTAGTATATCTTTCATATCCATGTTTTTTGACATGTAATCCTAGTATATGTTATCTCGGGTGACATTTTTTACTTCTCTTTCTTTCTTTTAAAGTGATAGTTTTATTGACTCTTTTTCTGATGTGGTACTTTCCACTATATTCCCAATCCAAATTTTAAAAATTGTGAGGATGAAATTTTTTTAAGGAGGGGGGAATTTATCACCCCAAGATTCCACGATATGTTTCCCTTTGAATAATGAAATAGCTTGCATTGTACGTGACTTCGATATTCTAACACACCACAACCAATCAAACTAGCAGTTATAAATAGTAATATCCACTTTTTGAAATTTTATATATTTTATCATTTAAAATGGACTTAATTTTTGTATTTGGAATATCAAAATTAGCTTCAGGAAAATTTTTGGTACTTTTATGATAACTTTCATATTTTGATGAATAGTGAAAATTACTAAATTTTAATTAAAAACAACATTTTTAATCCAAATAATTAATAGTGATAAATTATGAATTTTAGTGGTCTTAAATTATATTTAGAATATACTGTTACCATTTAATACAATTTGGGTAATTGGACATAATTTCACATTTAAACCAGATATAAACAAGTGTCAATCTTTTGATTGTTATTATCTCTTAAAACACGTTTTTTGTTTTGACAGCAGGAATTAATTTTAAATTAATTTCTGCCACTTCTATGTTTTGAATTTGGAAAAATGTACTCCATATTTGGACTTTGGATGTTCAAATTGTGTAAATAGTTAACTTCTATTTTTAGACATTTTGTTTAATTACTTCGGTAAATATTTTATTTATCATGGTTTAAGGGTAAATCTGGTAAATAAGGGTAAAAAATAATATTATAATAATATTAATTTACATTGAAACGTGTCCTAACCCTATTGGATGATATATTTCCGACCATGGGTGTCTTTGGGTCGATTTTGGGACCCCATGGATTCACTTGTAAGTGATAATGACACTTTAAATTAATTAAGTTAATGTAAATACAAAAATGACATAAGCCTATATCTTTTAGAAAAACAATTTTTAAATAAGGTTATATATGCTATATTGAGAACCATAAATATTAATTAAAATATAAAAATATTTCCTACATAATGGTATATTATTTATAATTTTTAGTCCTTAATTAATTTAATTTATTTATGACACAATGATGATGCAGAAATTACCTTGTTAGTGAAATATTAAAACAATTGATATTATAAATAACCAAATAAATATAATTTGATACTTTTAATGAATTAAACTAATTATATAGGTTAATAGGCCATGTTAGTATTTATTTAATTAAATTTTTAGAAGTAATCATGCTGTTATGATTTTCACAAAAATCAAATACCATATAGTGTCAAAATTGACATAAAAGAGTTTATAAAACAAATATTATATTATTAGTTGATATTAAATTCCTAAAATCTACGGTTCGGACAAAATACTTTTATCATGATAGTTGTATCATTAATGGAACAACTGGTGGTCTATTGGAGGTATATATTTTGTTAATTAACTATATAATATAAAAATACAAAGTGACATGGTAAGTGTCAAATTAATTAACCTAGAGTTAAAACTAAAAGATAAGGATAATATAATGACCCAAACCTGTCTAAAAATTATCGGTTGAAAGGATTTAGACCCATACCCACTATATAATTTTAATAATCCACTTTGGATCCATTATATAATGAATATGAATTTATTATAAATTAATACTTTAAGATTTTCCTAAAGAGCCCCTCCACCCCCTTAAAAAAGGACACAAATTCTAATCAATTATTAACCTATTAAAAGCCATTTTTTTCTACCAAACCCTGCCCAAATACTCTCTCAACCTCCCTCAATTCATCTTAGATGTCATTGTTTGATCAGATATCCATCCTAAGGAGCTCTTTTGATCAAATCAAAAGGAAGAACCCCAAGAAGAGGTAATTTTTTCACCACCTATTTTAAATCTCCTTTCTTCTTCAAATTATTCTTTCTTTGTTATTTCCTTTCTAAAATAATTAGTCCAGTATATTCTATATAAATTTATGTTATTATAAATATGGTACAATGATATTCAGTATTCTATCCATCCTTTGAATGACATGTCACCATACGTGCATATGTACGGCTTGCCGTCTCCACGTCGTGGTGTAATTGTTATTCAAAAACATTATTATATGGATGGGTATGATAATGATATGTAATTGATGTAAATAATAAATATAACATGATAATTATTCCAAATATATGATATAATATCCAATTATATATTATTTTAATATCAAAAGAATGATATTGTTGCTCGTGCGTACGTGCAGACTACCGTCTCCACGAACGCGATGAGATTCATTCCCCATCGTATCCATTCAAGTCTAATTCTCATTTGATGATTAAAAATAATTTTTCAGGACTTTATATCATTCTGTATATGAATAATATACAACCTACCCATAAAAAACACGACTTATTTAACAAAACATATAAAATAAAATGAGTTAGTTATCACCTGAAACGATGATAATACTAAGATATTATTAATAATGCAATATTAAAAGATCATATATGATATCATATTAATGTATATGATCTTTTTATAATTAAATAAAATTTATTTTACCATTATAAAGGAGGCTAACCTACCCTCGGCCTAGGAAAAATTACAAAGTAAGGGGTTTCTTATATCATTTTTAATTCCGTGTGATTTCTATTGTTTACCACTTATTTATTGCATGTGGGGTGTGTACTGCCCATGTTTATATTCATTGTATAATATACAATAATTAAAGGATATTTACATCATAATTGTATTATACTTCTTTCAGTGGTGTATTTTTCATAACTTACAAAATCGATAAGGGAATTTGAAATTTACACTCATTTGGCTTTACACATACTTCTATGATTATTATACTCCAAGATTATGTGTGGAATCACTATTCATTTTCTTATGTCATAATTTCCACTCCCCTTTCTGTGTATATTATTTTGATACACATAATCACTCCATTGAAAAATTCACAAGTCATTGATATGAACTTGATAAGATTAATTTTTACTCAATCTCCATTTATTGAGTTAAACATCTTATTCATTGGTATTGTTTATACAAGAATATGTGTGAATGTCCTCTGAATTATTATACTGAATATAAAATCATATTGAGTGTATTTATATTTTCAAAAATAATTATGTCGTTCGTTTATCCTTGTCCTAAGGATACGGTCTTTATAAGAGACTTAATCTCAATTTACATCTCATTGGAACTTCATTGTTTTAATACACCAAATCACATTTATATGGTGTATATAATGTATTTTGACATAGTATATCATGAATCCCTTTATTATCATGATATTACAATGTTTTTGTTACCTCAATTATTTGTATGCAAGTGTATCTCTTTTGGTTAGAAACTCTAACTAAAATATCATTTTTAAATGTTTTAATGATTTATTATTCTAAATATTTCTCATTAATGTCCATGTTTTAAAAATGGATTTTAAATATTTATTTATATGAAAATTTATGTTTTAAAATTAAAATTACTTTTAAATGTTTCAAAGTGTTATGGGACACTTTGATTGAAAAATATATTTTTAAATGGCATCTTGACAAATCCTGTCACTTTTATATGATTTCAAGAAAAGGGGGATATTTCTCTAAAATAGTTTTGATAATTATTTTCATCTATGTCAATATCCTTCATTATTCTCAATTTATGTTAATATATTAAAATACAATCTTCCATATTTTATTGAAAGATTTATGTTTCACTATGGATGTGTTATTTTTATACCATTCATTGTTTGTGAATAATGTATTGACATTTTGTGGGCTACTTTATATATGAATGTTTATGTTATGTTTCAAAATTTTCATATGAGGAATTCATTGGACATCGTAAGTGACGGGTGGAGCCCGCTATAGCTCCTCGATGCATCGGTAGATCTCATGAGAAAAACTAGTGCATTGGCATGAGGCCTTTACAAAATTTTATTTCCAGTCTTGGAACGAGGCCTTGGATACGTGGTTATGATAGTCTGGCATTATGCATTCCATCAATATGAAAGTGGTTATTGATATTGCATGTGGTTATTTGACTAGTATAATATCCATGAGAATAAGTAAATGGAATTATTTCATTTTATCCTTTCCATATTATGCTAATTTTCAGGTTTAAAAGGATTTGGTTTTAATTATACATTGGATTAATTGTTTATGATTATCTATGAATGTTTCCACTATATTGTTATCCTTACTGAGCATCTGAGCTCACCCATTTCAATGTTTTATTTTTCCCAGGATGTTAAGAAGTAATTTATGAATGACCTGTAGGGATATTATGAGGGGATATGAAGAAAAGATGTTGTTGTATTTTTTTTACTTTATGATGAAATGTAAGACTTTGAATATATCTAGTGTTTCCAAGACTACTACACTAATCGGTCTATCGAGACTTGATCTTTTGAGATCATGCTAATGTTATGTAATAATGAACTAACTCTGGGTAACTGAGGTCGGGGCATTACACTTATTTCCTTACTATAACAATTAGATAATAATTTGAGTTCATTTTGGATATTTTATCACTGTTCGGAACTTGAGTCCAAAATGAACATGTTATCGTAACAATTTTTCCATGTGGAGAAGACTCCATTATCTACATAATTATATATATGATTTAAAAATAATATATATATATATATATATATATATATATTATATATATTCAGTATATATTTGTATTGATAACTGTACATAACATTTGTAGATAAGAAATGAAATGCACTGTTCGTGGAGACGGTAAGCCGTACATACGCATGAACGCTTATTTCATTTCTATTTTTTATTTTAATGGAATTAAAAAATAATTATACATAGGTATATTATAATTCTAGTATAATAACCTATATAATATAATTAATTTCATTCTTTATATGTCCCACATAAGGCATTAATGAGTCGTATCATTTTGATTGGGCGATAGTCCTCACTTCCTCAAATGAAATTATCGTGTTTTACCCATAATAGAAACCATAAAATAATGATATAAATAAAAATACATAATCCAAAAAAAAGATATATATATCATATATAAATACAGTTCCATATAAATAGACACCATAAGAGGCGGTATGATATAATAAAACAATCATTGTTTCGTGAGGTGTCATTTTTTCATCCACATATTCAGTATATTCTTCACACATTAGATGGTGGTGTGTGTAAGTGTAGTTTGGATAATATTCATAAAAACATCCTAGTAAATTTAGGATACAGGTTTTGTTATAAGATAGTGTAATAAAAAGTGTTTAGGGGGTTGGAGAAGTAAAATAAAACAATATAAAACAAAATAATTTAAGAGAATGTGTTACCTTTAATTTGGGTAACTTTCATTGGTTTGAAACAAAAGGACTTATTGAAGTGCCTTCTACATAAGATGAGGCTTCTTGGAGGAATAGTGGTATCTTGAGAGATTATTTTGGTAGGGTTTTGATTATCCAAGGGGATTGAGAGGTGTGTGGAATGGGTTAGAAGTGGTGTCCTTTAATAAGGGGAGGAGGGGCTCTTTAGAAAAGTGTGAAAATATTATTTTATTACATAGTGATATTAGGTTTCTAAAGGTCCAAAACAAATTAAATTACAATATAAAATGAATCATGGTCTAAAAAATCATCCAATAAGAATTGGACATGTTTTGTATATTATTTTAATTCTAAAAATAATATTTATTTAAATCATTTATTAATGAGGTAAATAATACATCATTATTGTGTCATAAATAATTTAATTTATTTGATTTCTAAAAATTATAAAAAAATTACAAACATTTAGGAGATATTTTTATCTTTCCCATAATTATTTATTGCTAAAATGATGACTTATATACCCCCATATAAAAATTTATATACTAAAATATATTTGTTAATGTTATTTTTCTCTTTACTTTATGTTAATTAGAATAAAGTATCATTATCATTCTTAAGTGGAACCATGGGGTCCCCAAATTGACCCAAGGATGCCCATGGTCAGACATGACTCATCCAATAATTTTTGGACAAGTGTTAAGATAATGTTTTGTTTTTATAATATTCTTTTTAACTTGAATTACCTTATTCACATTTAATAATGGTAAATAAAAGTCAAAATATAGTATTCATCATATTTTATTTTCATATTATTGGAAAGAAATTTACTTAATAATAAAAAAAATGTATCCTGGATTTTAGGAATTAAATTCATAGAAGTGGTAAATTTTCATTTAAATGAAAAAGTTAGATTTTTAACTACTACTTAGTGGTTTCACTATTCATCAAAAATTGAACTTTTTCAGAAAAATACTGAAAATTCAGCTTAAGCTATATTAGATATTCCAAATTCAAAAATGATGTTTATTTTAATAAATTCAAAACATAGAAGTTGGATTAATTAAATTAAAATCTATTCATATTATCAAAACAAATAGCGTGTTTTTAAGAAACAATAACTATCAAAAGATTGACACTTGTTTATGTATAATTTCAAAGTAAAATTAATTCCAATAACCAACATTGGATTAAAGGGTAAAAATATAATCTAATTATACTTCCAAACCATTCAAATTAATAATTTAACACTATAAATTATTTTGATTAAAAAAGTTTTTGTCAATTAAAATTCGGTAGTTTCACTATTCACCCAAATATGAATGTTACCAGAAAAAACAATGAAAACTTATCAAAAAAAAATTTTTATGAATTGATTCTAAATAAAAAGTTCTTTTTGTCAAATTGAATATATAATACTTTCAAATATTAGATTTAAAAATGGTTCACCATTAAAAGGCTGTAAAATTACATTTTTTGGAAAATACATCCTTTATCTAAAAAAATTAATTTATTCTTAAATTATGTCTAAAAAAACATAATATGGATGTTAAAATTATATGGAATATGTAAAACTCAAAATTAAATTAATATTATTCATAAATGCTTTTAAACAGCTAGTTTGGTAAGTCGTCATGCGCTCAAACTCGGTGTTCTGTGTCACACAAGCTATTGAATTTAACAAAAAGAACTTACTATGAAATCATGGGGTGTTACATTCTTCCCCCTTTTGGAAATTTCGTCATCGCAATTTTAAATTTGGGCATGGTAACATCATCAAAAGTCCCACATTAGAAAAAGAGTCAATAAAACTATCTTTTTAAATGAAAGATAGAGAAGTAAAATGGTCACCTGCGATAACCCATACTAGGATTCCATGTAAGAAAAAATGGATATGGAAGATAAACTATTTTTTAATTTCTGGTGGAGAGTGATAGAAAAAAATATTAGTAGAAAGTTAACAACTAGAAAACCACAAACATGTGATGGGATAAACGGTCATTAGTTTCCTATTATAAAAAGTAAACATATAACGTTTTTTAATGTTTCATTCCATAAAGTTGAGGAATTTATTTATGAGATTGAGTAAGAACATAAAGAGATATACTTACTTTTAAAGTATAGTTTCATACTTTAATAAATTTCTACCACTAACTTATCTTATTTTTAAAATGATGAGTATTCAAGATGACTTAGTCACACCTGAAGTGCTAGAATCAACATCCAGAGAATCACATAATATACAAAAGATAAACTATAAATAATTACCTTGTCTGTAGAGATTAACCAAAACCAAAATGGTTACCACCAGTTCATATAATCCCTGATAAGGATAATCCTTTAGAGAAAGACATAATAATCTTAATTTCAAAAATTAAACCAATAATACACAATGTTCAATAAATACCATTCAATAAACAATTGTCCATAAAATACTTCAATATAATCCAAACTTATTTTGAACCCCAAAACATAGAAGAATATGATTATGTATTATTCCATGTTAAATTGTATCTCCAAATAACATCAACTACTCTTAATGTCACATAATTACATGTAATTAACCTAATCACACATTCAATATGATAGGTTAAAAATTTACATAAATAACCCAAATCACTATAAATCCACAATATAAACATAGATAAGAATCCACCGTTACTCTTCAATTGAAATACCATAGTATTCTATTTTCATTGGGCATATAGTATTCATAATAGATCGAATGTCTTCCAAAATAACAATTATCACTTTATCACCAAATGATTTTCCTATGATAAGGATATTCATTTGATAAGACATAAGATCCCAAATCAACTTATTATTGATCTATAAAAATAATTAACAAAAAAAATTTAGTCACACTAACTAGGTATTTCATGTAGTCTAGTGGTAGGTGATAAGTCCCGATCGAACTATTGTTATGGGTTCGATTCCCGCATCTTTTTCCAATGCAAATGGTTGTCCCATGGTCTGTGTGTTGTCCTTTTTTAAAACCTGTATTTTATAATGTTTCCCAAATGAGATAAATCCCTCATAATTTCACTATAAATGTTATCTTATACCTCTTATTTTCATCCCAAAATTTAATAACGTGTAATTTCCTAAAACTCAATGATATTATAAAACGAAATAGTTATTTATAACTATATCCATAATAGAGAAGATAATTCTTCCTCAAATATCAAATTCACTTGACAAAATGCAGGGTTACAAATACAAGAAAAAATTCTTCCAATGTAATCCAACCAAAAAATATCACTAATACATTTTAAACATTTCACCATCCATTTATTTCCACATAGATTTATCCTTGACCAAGAGGATATCATATTGAATAGGGAATTCTCTCGGGTAATGGCCAAGTCCCCTAAATTTTCGGCAAATGAATTTAAATGGATTATTAGGACCACTTTTATTTTCTTCCATAGTACATTTCTTTTTCCATAGACAATTAATTACATTATGTCTTTCTTTCCCACACATAAAGCATTTCATTGCTCCATTAAGTCACATTCCTAGGTGTCTCCTTCCACATTTATTGTGTGATGGAAAATGAGATTTCTTTTCTCCATGGTCTTCACTGCTGGAGCTCTTATAATTCACTACATTTCTCTTCCTTGTTGAGTTTGGGAGTTGGTTACTAAATATGTTGTTTATCGTATTTTTTGAAAACTAATTCTCCATGAGCACGATATATTTTACGGCTATCAACAGTCCATTTGTTTGCTCATTTCCACCACCGTTCAAACTTTATACATCATGCTCAATGTTACAATGACTTCCATGGAATCCAAACATTGACTAAAACTACAATGAATTGTGTGAGTAAGAATAGTCCTAAAATCATTTATAGAATATCATGACACCTTATTTTCAATTTAAACCACCTTAGGATTAACCAAGGTCATTTATTCTCATTTTATATTAAAATCCATTAAATTGGTTTGTAAAGAGAATGTAAATTATCTTACGCATATCCCCCCGAGACTTTCATAACCAAGAGTGCAGAAAGGCCCATTTTCATGTAACAGGATACCCTGGGATAAGGTCGAAACTCCTTATAAGAGTTTTCACTACTAGGTACATCTGTTCCAGAGCTGCCTCTACCTCCTCGTATACAGACAGGGATGCACTACTTGGAAAATACAAAAAATCTCTATATTACCAAGAGTATAGGAAGTTCTTCTATACTAATCCTCCAAGTTTCTTAGGGTAATGTGCTCTAATTATTGTTTATCTAAATCTAGTTTCCAAGGTGTTTACAAAACTTCCTCTGATACCAACTACAACACCCTGACCCCAGAATCCAGGAGTTGGTTCATTATTTGAATACATTTTCATGATTACAAGGAATCAAGTCCTGAAAGACCGATTAGTTTAGAAGTATTAGAAAAAAAATACATATACAAGTTCAACACTAAAACATGAAAAGAAAAACAACTCTAATTTATTCTATTGGAAACATCCAAGCTTCCAAGATTATTCCTACCAGTCAATCACAACTAACATCTTCATATCTAGGGAAAATGAAACATGATAAAGGGGTGAGCTGAAATTCTCAGTAACAGTAAGAAATACAGTGGATGATAACATAAACATTTAGCATGGGGAATAATTAAAAACATAAGACTTTACAAATAATTAACATGAACACATTATGTCAGGAATATGATTCGAGTAAATAATTACATAATATAACATAGTCATATGTATTCTACTAGTTGAATAAACACATGAAATATCAATAGCTAATCTCATAATTATGGAATTGATAATTCCAAACATCATAACCACATAGTCAAAGAATCTTTCTAAGACTACAAAAAAGATTTTGTCAAGGCCTTGTGTGAAGACACTAGTTTTTCTCACGAGACCTACCGATGCATCGAGGAGCTATAGCAGGCTCCACCCATCACTTACTATGTCCAATGCATTCCTCATGTGAAAAAGTTGAAACATAAACTAAACATTCGTTTTAAAACTAGCATATGAAATGTCAATATCTTAACCACAAACCATGAATGGTATAAAAATAGAACATCCACAGTGAAACATAACTCATTCAATACAATATGGAATATTTTATTATAATAGATCAACTTCAATAGAGAATAATGAAGGATATGGAATTGGTCGGAGGTTATCACAGCTCTCAAAAAATACATTTATTACTCCTACACTAGTATAGTAGTGCAGGGTCGATCCACAGAGAATGAATATGAGATATCTAGGGTTTATTCAAAGATAAACTCCACTGTTGTCAATAGTGGAGGAAGTGAACATATTTTTTTACATTTTATTTTTTTTAAAGATGTAGTGAAAACAAGATGATGAAAAAAGTATTTTTAATTGAAACTAAAATTGACACTAAGTATGATAAACTAGAGAAATATAGTATACTAATATTAATTAGCAAGACATAGATTGATGATCCAGAAATTACACTCAGGAATTCTAAACATGATGGGTAAAAAGATAATTCTAAACTAAACTTTATTGAATCACATCTTACGAATAGATTGATATATCTTCCTCTCCAGAAGATACATCAAACAGAGGTGTGACTTTTAGAGTTCTCCGCTCCGAAATTCATCCCCTACTAAGAATTTGAAGAAGAATACTGTTGAAATAAAACCCACTGAAAATTTCCAACTAAAATGACATTAATGCTTCAACAAGATTATGATATAGTTCAATCTCTACAAATTAAACTTGAAACTATGAAATTTTTAGAGAAATATAACTTGTGACCAACTTACAAGATCATTAAGATTAATCATGCCGATCAATTCTAAAGTCAGAAAAGAATAATGTGAATAATTTTAAAGATTAACCCACCAAAGTATAAAATTTCTTAGTTATACAATTAATCCTATGATCATAATAAAATCTAACATTGAAATTTTTTTAAAGAGGAGTACAAGAATTAAAGAAAGGGGAAGGAAGAACTCCCCAAGTGCTGCTCTACCTTCAGGCTCCATAGTCTCCAGCTAGACTCTAGTAATGCTCCTCAAAGTCTACTCTTGGATGGAGGAGTTCATGTAATGGAAAAAAATGAGAGTCCCCACAAATCTTCTTCATGCTCTGCTTTTGTATCCACTGTCACCTGCTGTTTGGCACCACATGTTTTCCACCAGCTTCAAAGTCCCTTCACAATCGCACCACACATTTGTGTTTTTTCACGACTAGCATGTCGCGCTAATTTTTCTAACATAACTAACTCCCTAGGTGTTCGTTAAGTGAATCTGGATGTATACTCAACTCTTGAATGTTCCAACACATGTTTTAAACAAAATGAAATAAATAAAACTCAACGAAAGTTAATTTAAATATTTATGTTATTATTTTAGTTTACTGTTATAATAGTAATTAAAAGAATTATACTTAATTAATAAATATGTTAACTGATAATTAATGTTTACTTTTATATTATAAAATTATTACTATAAGTTTATCAAAATTTTATTAAATAATTTAATAAATATAAATACTATCTTTTTTAGTTTATCATATTTAAATAAATCATTAAAATTTAACATCATAAGTAAAGAAGTAATTAAACATTTTATAATTTAGATTGTATTAATTATTTTTATTTAAAAATTTTATTATTATTATTGTATTTACTATTTTAGAAATTTAATTTTTAGATAAATTTTTTAATTACTTTATTTTAATTTAATAATTAGAAATAATATTTTAGTTTTAAAAATTTTAAATTAATTTGTATATTTTATAGTTTATTAAATTATTATTATTAATTATATATTTATACAATTAATCGTATATTTATTTATTATTAACATTTATTATTAAGTAAGTTTTTTATTTTAATTTATAAATTATCTATTTATTGATATTTGTTTTAAATTATAACCATAACATATTATATTATATTCATTTGATTTATTAAATTTTAGTTTTACTTTAAATTTTTTATTTTTTATTTTTGTTGATTTATATTACTTTTAATTATTTTTTTCTTAACTTTTCGTCCTTCCCCCTCCCACAATTACGGCGCACAAGGGGAGGGCTTCTTCCTCCTGAACCTGGTACAGCAGATTCCTTGACTCCAGCGGGACGTGGCTGACTCCATCAGCTCTGGTGACATCCTCCTCCTTGTGGTGACACCTAACCCTCAAGATCCGATGATGCGTAGGTAACCCATAGCGATGAAACAAACCCCTACTACAGTGGCATCCAGCAGTGGGGAACCTCCTCTTCAAATGAGATCCTCTTTGCGGATGATTTCCGGTTGACGGATTGGAACCATCTTCTCCTCCAGGAAGACCACCGCAGCAGGGCTCCTCGGCTCCAGCGACACTGGCGGATCATCCTTCCCACTCCCTCAGCAGCGCACTACCAACAGGTGCAGCAGCCTCCTCGGTGTCTCCAGTAGCAGCACGTCGGGGACCCCCCTTTCTTTGGCAGACTCCCTTCTTCAAAAGATGTAGCTCGAACTCTCTCAATAGAAAAAAGCCTCTTCACCCAACCAGGATCAAGTGACCTCTAGCAGTAGTGTAAGGGCTCATGTTGGAGGTGGCTGCGGATCTTGAGTGAGGGTTATAACATTGGTGATAAAACTGAATCTGGTTTTGAAAGTGAGGATTCGAATTTGAGCGTAGAAATCAACATTGATTGAAATACTGGTTGTAAACTAGTTTTGTTGTGCTAGATGAGAAGAAGCAGGACAATGAAAAAAGAGGAAAGTGGAATGAAGATGAAGGATATCGGTGAGGTGAAAGGGATAGCAGAGAAAAGATCAGTGCAAAGGCCACCGATATGAAAAAAGGAAAAAGGCCACTGATAGAAAAAATAGTCACCAGTAGACAAAAATTTAAGGATACTGATATATTAAAAAAAACAAAAAGTCACTGATTTGTGAAAAGGAAATAAAACATACTGTTAGAATAAAAGAAAGGTCACCTATATAATTAAATAGGTTACCGATAGAATTAATTAATAGTGAGAAAAATATGAGTGAAATGGTGAAGTAGAGATATCAGTGAGGTAGAGAAGAAGCTAGCGGTGAGTAATGAGTAATGGTGAGGTTGAAGGATTATAAACTGTCGGTAAGTAAGAATGGAGGTCTACCAATGGGGTGCAGAGAAGCAGGGCAGGGTCACCATTAGAAATAAAAATAAGAGTCACTGATACAAAATAATAATAAAATAGATCACCATTATACAATGAAATAATAAGATCATCATTATATAATAAAAATGGGATTCTGATAGCTTAATAAACATAGATAGGCCACCGCTGGTATAAAATAAATAACGTATAGTAACCCTGAATAAAAAATAAAATTAAATATTAAAGTTAACTAAATAAAATAACACATAAATTAATAATTTCATATTTAACAAAGAAAAATTAGAAAATACTTAAGTTAAAATAAATATACAAGTTAATTACAAAGTAGCAGTGAATAATAAAGATTAGCACCGGTGACCCAAAAAAGTCACCGGGTGTTCCAATCAACCTCACTGGTAGACTAAAATATATATTTAGGGACTTAATAATTTATCTTCTTATATAAGATTAAATATATAATTTTTTATAAATCTTATTTAATTAATAAAACAACTATTTGAACACATAAAATTAAAAGCGAACTATTTTATTTAATTTAAAACAAAAATTATTTACATAAATGATTAGCAGGATAACTAAACATATTAATTAATAAAGTTAAAATATTTTAATGAAACTATGTTAAAAGATAAAATATTAACATAAATACTATTTTAATTAAATATAATTACAACAATTAAATAATTATTTACAATATATATTAAATATTTAAAAAGTCAAGAAGATTTAAATTAACCAAACTAAATAAGACATAATTAAAGTTAATTAGTTTAGTATGATAAAATTAATATTATTATTACTATGAATAGATAATTAATTATAAAAATTGATTAATGAAAAAATTTAACAATAATAATACCAAAGTACAATTATTTAGTATAAAGTGATTAGATAATTAATTAAATCATTAAAAAATAAGTAAAAAGATGTGGGAAAACTATGTAAAAAGGGAGCCACATCAAATTTCCCACACTTAAGCATTGTTTGTCCTCAAACAATATCGTGTTTTATTTTCATTGAAAAAAAAAGTATGGTATTAATGATTTTTCTCAAAATGTAATATGTCTAGCACTCAAAATAGAGGACAATACATAACAACGGGCTTTAAGAAAATGATTTACTCATATGAATCTTGCCTATAACAAACAATAAAAGGTAATCAAGAACACAAAGTCCATCCATCAAAAAAGATGTCATGCCTCATATGTGATACAACTTAATGACTCAATTCAATCCAATCTCAGGTTCCAATTTCAAGAGTGACAAGAGGTAAAATATCAATGGAATTAAGACCATTACCAAGGGACATTGTACTTTAACTTAATCCTAGGTTCCAAAAATAATTAATTTTTTTTGAATCACCTTAATAATAAAACCTAAATGACTCCCATATAAACCAATTTACCCCTTCTTCATCTGGCGTTCATCAATCTTCTCACCTTAATGAACTCATTTTTCACCCTAGACGCATTATTTTATTTTTCCCATGCCATGTATCAATGTGCTAAGCACTATGCAATGCACTTATTTAAAGTGTATAGAGAGATTAATGTTATTAGTAACAGACCCAACATCTAGGGTCTCAGAGACTCACTATGGTATCCTAGATGCCCAAATTACACCAGTTCCAAAAGATTTATATAAAACTCATTTAAATTGTCTCATAAAAGCAATTACTTTTTAATAATTAAATGCTGAAAGAGAACACCTTATTATATTAAAACATCCATTTCCAAGGGTTATGATCATAATTCCATTAAAAGGGTACCCATGTCACTTTCAAAAATAGTTCCTAAACCAAATTCCCATAAAATCACTAAGTAAGACCGCTCAAAAATCATCTATTATCAACAATTTCAGGTTCAATGAATTTCTTAACTACTAGCAAGGAACTTGTCCTATGGAAAGACCCAAATGATTAAAGTGTAAAGCCTAAAATTATTCTAGAATTTTAAAAAAAAATGAACCATTTTTATACAAAAAAATTGGAAGATACAGTGGGAATTGATGGGATTACATTAAAGAACAGTTTAGAACAGTCAAGAATTGACCTCCTCCGCCACACATAAAACCCAACATTGTCCCCAATATTGACTTCTAAATATGGAGAACAATAATTAATCAATTAAGGATCAAAAAAGATTTTCAATTAAGCAGATTTATGATATGTATAAAGGGTCTCAATGATGTTCAAAAATATTATTTTCCATAATGAAAAAATAATTGACATGTTCATTAGCAAGGATAAGCATTAACATTGATGTCTAGTGACAAAAATTTTCCATTAAAGTTTAAACAATCATGAAACTTATGAGAGGGGAGTAAATTGGGTGTAGAAAACTGAATTTTTGGTTCAAAATAACATTCAATATAACAGAAAAATGCATTCTAACACCCCTTAGCAAAACCATTTTAATGAAAAACACACTAATTAGAAAGAATGTACCCCCCCCCCCCACACACACTTAATTTCATGCAGTGAATTGGGTTTAAACAATGAAATTCAGTTTCCAGCAGTGAAGTACATGCAGTATTTTTTAAGTACATCATAGTGACATGAAGCCAAAGTTTTTTATGCAATATATGCAGAAGGTTTTCAGCAAATTTGTAGAATAATTTCTAAATTAAGTAGTGTTTTTACTAAGTAGTAACACATGCAGCATAATTGTTTTGAGAAAAACAAGAGCTGAAATATATGAAAAAAGTTGAAGACCTTCCCTGATTAAGTTCTTGTCCAGAGATGATCATGGTAACTCCACTCCATTATTACACTGCAGCAACATCCTAAATAAACAAATCATGGGCACTAGGAACAAAAATCTAGTAGAGATATAGCATACAGTTGGATGCAATGCTTCAAATTATTCAGCACAATGCAATACAAAAAATAAACAAAGGAGCGTGGGTTGACTCCATGAAGCACTGAATTTAAAGTCTTTGGTTAGAATTTATTAAATCACAAAAAAAATATTTATAACAAAAGAAAAACCATGGGTTGCCTCCCATGAAGCTCTAGGTTTAAAGTCTCTAGCTGGACTCACCTAGCAACTAACCATTGTCACTAGGTGGATGTGGTTTCCTTAATAGGAACCACCACATGTGTTTGGCCCAATTATTTTTAACAGAATGATGAGACTTTTAGGAAACAAGAATAAAGTAGACTAAAACTAAACTCTCATTACCTGAAATAATCCCTATGTACCACCCTTTAATAGTAGTGGGTATAGTTCAATCCACTTCCAGAATATGTTCATACATTTCAAGATTTGAATACTCATGAAGGGACAAAATAGATCTAGGGGTTTCAAATGGTGTATCATTGACCTCAGAGCTATTTTTATTAACGTCAACACTAATAGGTTCAAATTCAAGGGTTAAAATAACGGAATAATGAATAGTTGGTTCAAGAAGACATTCAATAGAGTGATGAACAAAATCATGTAGAATGAAAGTCAATTATAATTCTCACTCTAGACCTCTATCAGTATCATGAGAAGGATCATAACCCTTCACATGTGAGGATGGAACTGATAGGTAGGGAAGAGAATTTATTTTATCACCAAAAAATTCAGGTCTAACAATGTTATAAATCTATTCCAAAAGATAATCATTTTTTAACTAACACTGAACATCTACTACTTCTATCAAATTATTTATGAAACCATCATTTAGTGTGTGTTAAAACTCTCTTTCACATTCAAATTCAAAAGGTTCACTTTCTAAAAAAATGTCATTTGACTGTTGCAATTCAATTTCAAGAGAAGAATTGTACAATTTAGTTTCAATAAATTCAGTTTCCATGATGTTCTATTTGAGACATTTCTCCTCATGTTAGCCAACACTGATTTCCATTTCATTGCACAAAGATTTAGAAAAGTGATTACATTGATAATAGGGAAATGAAAACTCATCAGTTCGTCTTTCTTCAAATATCATTCCCTCATCTTTATTATCCATCAACATTTCAGAGATTATTGGGTTTGGAGTTTCAAAACATCGAAGATAAGTGTTCTATTTGGGTTCAAAAATTTGAGATTTTGTGATTTGCATTTTAATGTTCTCATCCAGATTTTACCCAATATCATGGTCAAGCTCAATGTTCAGAATTTCATAAATTCTAGGTGAAGAGTTTTTATCATTCAAATTTTCAGTTTCAAGAATCTCTTCTACCTAAATGAATTCATTCTCAAAGCTTCTAAAATAGTGATTTTTCTCCAATGTAGGAACTATGAAAATTACTAGACATTAATTTTAAATCTATTTCAATTCAACTTCAAAATTGTCCAACTCAACATCATTAAATTTCATTATTGGATTTTCAATGTTGTGTTCTTTGCTCAGAGAGTTGGTTGTTTTCAAATTTAGCTTAACAGAATCATATTTTTCAAAGAGAATGGTTTCTTCTCAAGATTCACTATCACTTTCCTCTCCCACGTGATTTTAAAATCTTTTAAAAACATTTTCATTTTCATTATTTTCAAATTCATCTTGTTCCTTAACCCTTCGTTGTAATTCCATGAGCATGTTTTCCATTCTTTTCATTCTTTGATCTCACTCTTGAGAATCTCTAAGGTGAATTTCATGGGTTTTAGTTAACCAATTGTTAATAAGTTCCACCCTAGAATCCAATATATAATTAATTAGGTCAATTTTATCTAGGGTGTCAGGACTGGGCTCATGATATTCATCCTCTATAAAGAAAGAAGTCTGTTATGGCTGGTTATCGACCCACTGCAAAAACGTATGTCCATAATCTCTACAAAAAACACAGTAAGGTCCCTGTGGATTCTAGTTCTGATTTTGTTCCATATTTGTTAAACTAAAAACAAATGAGTTTAAACACACAAGGTTACAGAGTTGAGCAGATTTTTTTTCAAAACAACAGGAGCAGCAGATACAGTTCCGAGCAGTTTTTTTAATTAGAATTTTTAAATGAATTTTTTAATGTTCATTAATGTTTTTTTATTTTTATAACACTAGAATATTAGTGTGTGAACTTCCCTGGAAACAGTGCCAAATTTTTGAACTGGTTAGAGGTCATCACGGCCCTCAAAAATTACATGTATTACTCCTACACTAGTATAGCAGTGTAGGTTCAATCCACAGAGAAGGTAGACAGTACTGGAAATTTGGGTTTTCCCCACGTGCCTATACCAACAGTTCATCAAAACCATTGGTATATGAGGTCTTTACCAATGGTTTCATTAAACCGTTGGTAAAGGTTTAGATAGGTAATTATTTCCCAACAGTTTGTTTAAAATCGTTGTGAAATCTTCATAGGCTGCTCCTATTACAAACAGTTTATATAAACCATTGGTAAATGTAAGATTTTACCAATGGTTTTTAAAAACCTTTGGGAAATGATCCCCAAAATTGTAGCAAAATCGAGCAGATCTTCCTACATTCACTATTTCTCCCTCAATTTGTAGAAGCCCCCGCACGCGCCCCTGGTGAAACTCCATCAAATCGACTGAGACTCTCCCACTAGGCTGGATGGGATAAGTCCAAATATTCATTTCTTCTTTCTCATTTTACACTTCTCTTACATATTTATCCATTTTTATTGAAGGTGGAAACACTATATTTGGTGTTGTAAAAACATATGGTTTTTAATTGAGGATTTGGTTTTTTTATTAGGTATTATGTGTATTAGGCATTCCCCTTCCAATTATGGGTGGTTTTATTAAAAAGTTATGTTGTTGGAACCATTTATGATGTCGTTGTCTCTATTTAATCTCATTTTCCCTGACATAACATTAAATTCTATATCACATTTGGTTTATGTTTTTTTAATTACCAGTTATGTTATTTGTGGTAGATGATTGTCCCATGTTAGTTGTTTTCAATGGTTTGGCGTGGAAATTAGACATATAATGTGTCTTTTTCAAAATGGGGGTGCCTTGAGAATACACCAAATATTTTTTTAAATTGATCAATGGGATTTTATTATTAAAAATGGATTTTGAAAGCCATTTCAAAAATGATTTAATCCTGAGGAAAGTGTTTTATTAAAATGGGAATTTTTTTATAAGGCTCTTGTAATGTATTTTGTTAGAGTATACTTGTTATGTGACTATGTTTGGTATTTAGAAACTCATGAGATAACTGGTGTGTGAGAATGAATTGTGAAAGAGATTCCAGGGTTGGTTCAAGATAATATTTACGTTTTGAGCCTATTAATGAGTTGTTTTAAAGATATTTTGAGATAATTACCTATTGGTGTTAAGTCATACAGTGATCATGGGGAATATTATATGTTTATTGGTGAAAATTTGGAGTTTTAGTGGTTGTTCATGATTACGACATATAATTTGTGCTAAAAAAGTGGATAAACAATGAATAGTAGTGAATTCTTGAAGTTTTTGATGTTTTTAGCCCTTTTTATTTGGAGTTTCCTTTGATGCAGATGTTTCTTATTGATACCTATGATGGGAATTTATTTTAGTTTCTAAATCGGCTAAGACTCCCCCACCATGCACATTGTATGCAATTCATTTGGTTTACCTCGAGTTGATGACTCCAATAGCTCAATTGTAAGAGTTGATTGTGAACTCGAATTTGTGGTTGAAAATATATAGAATCATTCATCCATGTTCTCAATTCATTTGGTTTAAATCGAGTTGGGTTATTAAGGTTGGTACTATTCAAGTTGATTTAGTATTGATCACAAATATGTTTTAGCTGACTTGATCTTTATTTGAATTTTCAATGTTTATTGTTTGCAGTTTTATTTGAACTGCATTTTCTAATTTGTAATTGAACTGTATTCAAACCTAGTCAAACAATATTTCAAACTTGGTGAACATTACAACATGTATGATTTTCTAAATCCATTCATTCTCTTCTAAAACGATTGATAGCTAAATTACCAATGAATCCCCATATTCCCTCATATATTTAGTTTTTTGGGTTACAAATAAGTTTAATTTTTCAAATTAATAACTTATTTATTTTCAAAAGTAGGAAATGAATCCAATTGAAGAAAGAGGAAGGAAAAATGATGGAAAATAATCGTCGAATGGTGAATATGGGCGTTCCACCATTAGTTCATGTAGTGAGTAATTTTTTTCAAATATATATACTTATAGAATATACAATGTCATGTGATTATTTTTTTTGTAAACATTTTTGTAGGATCCACCTATATGTCAACAGTTATTCGATGCGGGTCCTTGTACTGGTCCTAGTACTGAGGCTGGTGGTATGAGGGGGGTTCATACTAGAGGGAGACGAGCAGCTCCGCGTACCTGAATATACCCAACCACTCCCACTGACATGTCGTCCTTCCCACATTATAATCTTGGTGTGCCATTAGGGACACACTGGATATTTAGGCCTCCCATGTTTTTGCCACCTTTTTTATCTTCTGACGCATATTTTTCATATCCCATGATTATTCCCACTCCCCAGCAAGAATCTAGTCGTACAGTTGTCCCATATTATTTTTTTCCACTTCTGTCTCTCTGAGCTTCTATATTCTATCATATTTGACTTTTGTTCCACCACAGGGTGTTCCATCAGTTTCTGTGGATCCAACAACACTCAGTGATCATACTGGCGCATGTATATTTATAGAACCCTATCAAATTTTAATAACAATAATTATTTTCATTATAACATGTTTTGATTAAATATTTTTATTTCATTAATGATATATACATCTACTGATAGGAGGCATGGGTGGGGGCGTACACGCATGCGTGGAGTGTGGAACCCCCGCACACAGGTAATGGTGGATTACAATGAAGACGACCAAATGGATGAGAAAACAGGAAGAAATGTTGGTGTTTTTTTGGCGACGTTGGCCAAATACTCTGACATCATTCCCTTCAGCATGATATCATGGATAAACTTTCCACATGAGATCAAGGATGGATTTTGGGTAGATATATGGGTAAAAAAAAATTGTTGTATTTAATGCAATGAATTATTTTTGTATTTATATGAATTAATATTTTGGTTTCATCTTCGATTTAATTTTCCCAATGGTGAGGGTTCACGATCGGCACATCTAAAGGATTTAGGTGAGATTTGGAGATCCTAAAAGCATGAGTTTTATATTGGCTGTTGTGCTAGATTTGGCACTGAGTTGGAGGTGGTACCAGTCGTGGATGACTTTCCAATAAAGCAGTATCGTCAGATGATTACACATTGGACGACTACTGAGTTTTAGGTATTTATTACATTTGAAGTATTTAAATAATAAATTTCATGTTTTTAATTAATATTATCCTTTTCATTATCTATTTTTATTTAGGAATCATCTGGGAAAAATAGAAAAAACATTGATGCAAAAAATACCTCCACACACTGGGACATACTACAATGCCGGATCATGAGAAGAAGCACGTATGACAATTGTCTATAAGATTTCATTATGAATTACAGTTTCATTTGTTTCCTTAATTATTTAATCTTTTGGTAATTCTTTCATATAACATATGTATTCAAATTCATTTTTGTGGAAAAAAATGAATATTTAAGGACATGTGCCTTGAGCAAAATTGTTTTGCTCGAGTAGATAGAAAAATGATGGAAGTGCCTTCAAAGAACTGACTCAGGATCAAATTGTATGTTTTAATATGTTGATTATATATTTTAATATCTATTTTGTAACATAATAACATATTTATATTTTTAATAGCATTCTTTAGAGGCACTCGATGCCCAAGAACTAGAAAATTTTGGCCCAACTAATCACTTAAATTAGGTGTTGGGAGATGAGCATTCTGGAAGAGTATGCTGCTGACCTAGGATAGCCCCAACGAAGTATTGTCCCACCTCAGGTACGAGTATTAGTGCCACCGAGATGCAAAAAAGTAAGGTCACATGAAAAACATGCTGAAAAAGGGCCATAGAGACGGAAGAACAGTCTACTAGGGAAAACAATGCATTTATGAAATTTATTGAAGTTCTATGTCCAACACTTCCACCAGAGGCCAGCACATATTTTGATGAATATATGTCCTTGATAAGTTCTATATATGTTTCACCAGGTGGCAGTTCTAGTGGTGGTCAAGAAGATGTCCATCCTGATGATGATGATGGCGAGGAGTTTGATGTGGAAGAGGAGGGAGAGGAGGAGGGTGAGGCGGAGGAGGAGGGCAAGGCGGAGGGCGAGGTCGAGGAGGAGGGCGTTGAGGATGGAAGGGATGATGATGAGGAAAATGATGACCATGAAGATGGGGGAGATGATGATGGTGATGATAGTGATGATGAGGGTGATGATGATGTTATTTAGGATTATTTCATTTTTGTATGTCTTGAATTATATGAATGTCTATGTAAGCTTATTAGCTCATGATCATCAAATGCATATGATGATATGCTTTAAATTGAATAAAAAGCCTTTTGTATATTCTCAATGTTATGTGAATTATGCCTTCTTTGATTTTAATTACTTTTACATTGTTAGGATAAGACATGGGTTACATGTTAAGGACTCATGGATGGACTTGTCATGCTCAGGGAATTTAGACTTGAAATTCCAGGATCACTGCTTTTGTTTATAGGGGAGGGATATCAGGATTGTTTCTATTACACAGGAGTGATATTGGTTCCTTGAAGATAAACCGAGGACATGTCTATAATGAAAGATGGTAATACCATGACACTGGTGATTCTCGGTCCCCTATGTGAGATACTTGGCAAGCAAGGCTGCCTAAATCCGAGGTGCGGTGTTGCCAGGATTTTAAGTGAGAGGAAAAACATGCATATGGAAAACTGACCAAATGTTTTCAGATTATGTTGATAATTTATCACAACAATCCATGTGTCATATGTGACATGTAAGAGTCAACCCTGGCTCAATCCGAGTCGCGGGGTTGTCGGGATCACTCTAAGTGTCTCTCTTTTGTTTAAAATGGAAAACATTTTACGTATGTACGTAAAAACGAACAACGCATTCAGTTTCCATTGAAACATTAAGAGAAAGATCCATGGGTCATATGAGACGTGTATAAGTCAACCTTGCATCAATCTAAGGTTTTGTGTGGCCGAAACCACTCAAAGTGTCTCTCTTTTGTTTAAAATTTACTTCATTTTAAGTAAAAAACAACAACTAGCATACGGAAAACCATCAAAACGAATTCCGATTGTGTTTATACTTTAGAACAATGATACATGGGTAATATGTGACGTGAATGAGTCATCCCTACCTCAATATAAGGTGCGGTGTGGCCGGTAACATTCATAGTGTCTCTCTTTTGTTTAAAATGGACATCATTTTAAGTGAAAACAATAACAGACATACGAAAAACTGACCAAACACATTCAGAATGTGTTGATACTTTAGGAAAATGATCCATGGGTCAAATGTGACGTTTGAGATTAAACCCCAACTCAATCTAAGTCATGGTGTGGCAGGGATCACTCTAAGTGTCTCTCTTTTGTTTAAAATGGACAACATTTTAAGTATATAATGAAAATTGACCAAACGGATTCTGATTCTGTTGATACATTAGCACAACAATCCATGAGTCATATGTGACGTGTATGAATCAACCCCACCTCAATCTAAGGTGCATTATGGCCGGCATCACTCAAAGTTTCTCTCTTTTGTTTCAAAAGGACATCATTTTAAGTGAAAACTTCAACTCGCTTACGGAAAACTGACCAAATGCATTCGGATTATGTTGATACTTTAGGAAAAAGATCCATGGGTAATATGAGATTTGTAAAAGACAACCATGTCTAAATATGAGGCACGGTGTGGCCGGTACCACTCTAACTGTGTCTCTTTTGTTTAAAATGGATAGGATTATAAGTTAAAATAACAACTGGAATACGAAAAACTGACCAAACGCATTCGGAATCTATTGAAACATTATAACAACGATCCATGGGTCATATATGACATGTACGAGTCAACTGCGCCTCAATCCGAGTCACGGTGTGGCCGACACCACCCAAAGTATCTTTATTATGTTCAAAATGGACAATATTTTATGTACATATAGAATACCGATCAAACGGATTCTGATTATTTTGATAAATTAGAAAAACAATCAATGGATCATTTTTGACGTGTATGAGTAAACCCCACCTCAATACGAGGTGAGGTGTGGCCGACACCACTCAAAGTGTTTCTCTTTTATTAAAATTGGACTTCATTTATAGTGTAAAAAACAACTCACATATGGAAAACTGACCAAACAGATTCTGATTTTGTTGATACTTTAAGACAACAATCCATCGGTCATTTTTTATGTGTACGAGTAAACCCCGCCTCAATCCGAGGCGTGGTGTGGCCGACACCACTCAAAGTGTCTCTCTTTTATTTAAAAAACACTTCATTTTAAGTGAAAAGAACTACTGGCATATGGAAAACTAACCAAACTCATTCGTATTCTATTGATACTTATCACAACAATCCATGGGTCATATGAGACATGTACGAGCAAACCCGGGCTCAATTCGGGTCACGGTGTGGCCGGGATCAGTCTAAGTGTCTCTCTTTTGTTTAAAATGGACAACATTTTATGTACATACAGAAATCTGACCAAACTCATTCGGTTTTCATTTAAACTTTAGGAGAAAGATCCATGAGTCATATGTGACATGTACATGTCAACCTAGCCTCAATCCAAGGCGTGGTATGGCAGACACCACTCAAAGTGTCTCTCTTTTGATTAAAATGGACATCATTTTAAGTGAAAACAACATCTAGTTTACAAAAAAACCAACCAAATGGATTTTTATTATGTTTATACATTATCACAATGATCCATTGGTCATATGTGACATGTATGAGTCAACCCCGCCTCAATCCGAGGCACAGTGTGGCCGACACCATTCATAGTGTCTCTCTTTTGTTTAAATTGGACATCATTTTAATTGAAAACAACAACTAACATATGAAAAAATGGCCAACGCATTCGGAATTTGTTTATGATTTAGTAAAACTATCCATTGGTCACATTTGATGTGTATGAGTCAACCCCGCCTCAATCTAAGGCACGGTGTGTTCAGGACCACTCAAAGTGTCACTCAAAGTGTCACTCTTTTGTTTAAAATGGACAACATTTTAAGTACATATGGAATACTGAGTAAATGGATTCTGATTTTTTTGATAATTTAGAACAATGATCCATGGTTTATTTGTGACGTGTCCAAATCAACCCTACCTCAATCTAAGGCGCGGTGTGGCCAACACCACCAAATGTGTCTCTATCTTGTTTCAAAAGGACATCATTTTATGTGAAAACAACAACTGACATACGGAAAACCGACCAGACGCATATGAATTCCATTGAAACTTTAGGAAAATTATCCATGAGTCATATGTGACGTGTAAGAGTCATCCCCACCTCAATCCAAGGTACGATGTTGTCGGTACCACTCAATGTGTCTCTCTATAGTTTAAATTGGACTTTATTTTATGTTAAAACAACAACTAACATACGGAAAACTGACCAAATGCATTAAGATTCTTTTGAACCTTTAGTGAAACAATCCATGGGTCATTTGTGATGTGTAAGTGTCAACACCGCCTCAATCCAAGGCACATTGTGTCCGTAACCACTCAAAGTGTCTCTTTTTCTTTTAAAATGGAATTCATTTTAAGTGAAAACAATAAATGCCATTCGGAAGCCCGACCAAATGAATTCGGATTCAGTTGAAACATTATGAAAATGATCCATGGATCCCATGTGACGTGTAAGAGTCAACCCTGCCTCAATCTAAGGCCTTGTGTGGCCGACACCACACAATTTGTCTAACATTTATTTTAAATGGACAACATTTTAATTGAAAACAACTACTGGGATACGAAAAACCAACCAAACACATTTGGAATGTGTTAAATGATTAGAAGAATGATCAATGGGTCATATGTGACATTTATGAGTAAACCCTGTCTTAATCCGAGGCATGGTGTGACTGGAGCCACGCAAAGTGTCTCATTTTTTTTTGAAAAGAATAACATTTTAAGTGAAAATAACAGTTGACATACGGAAAATTGACCAAACACATTCTGAATGTGGTGATTCTTTAGGAAAATGATGCATGAGTCATATGTGATGTGTACAAGCCAGCCCCACCGCAATCCTAGGTGCGGTGTGGTTGGATCCACTCAATGTGTCTCTCTTTTGTTTAAAATGGACATCATTTTAAGTGAAAACAACAACTGATATATGGAAAGCTGACCAAACACATTCATATTCCATTGAAACTTTAGGAAAACGATACATGGGTCATATTTGATGTTTATGAGTCATGCCTTCCTAAATAAAGGGCACAGTGTGGCCGTCAAAACTCGAAGTGTCTCAGTTTTATTTGAAATGGACATCATTTTATGTGAAAAGTACAAATAACATACAGAAAACTGACCAAACGCATTCGTATACTGTTGAAACATTAGTAAAACGATCCATGGGTATTATTTGATGTGTAAGAGTCAACATTTCCTTAATATGAGGCACTGTGTGGCTGGAACCACTCAATGTGTCTCTCTTTTGATTCAAAAGGACATCATTTTAAGTGAAAACAACAACAGACATACGGAAAAAATGAAAAAACACAATCCGATTCCATTGAAACATTAGGGAAACGATCCATGAGTCATTTGTGATGTGTACGAGTCAACCTTTCCTCAATCTGTGGCCTGACATGGCCAACACCACTCAATGTGTCTTAGGTTTATTTGAAATGGACATCATTTTAATTGAAAAAACTACTGGCATTCTAAAAATTGACCAAACGCATTCGGAATTTGTTGAAACATTATAAAAATGGTCGATGAGTCATAGGTGACATTTATGAGTTAACCCATACTTAATCTAGGGCATGGTGTGGCAGGAACCACTCAAAGTGTCTCATTTTTTTGGAAATGAACAACATTTTAAGTGAAAACAATAACTTGCATACGGAAAACTGACCAAACACTTTCATAATTTGTTGATACTTTAGAAAAATGATCCATGGGTCATATGTAATGTGTAAGAGCCAACATCGCCTCAATTTTAGGCATGGTGTGATGTTATCACTCAAAGTATATGTATTTTGTTTAAAATAGACATCCTTTTTAGTAAAAACAACTGGTATACGAAAAACCTAACAAACATATTCAGATTCTATTGATACTTATTCAGTTTTTATGTATTTTATTTATAATTGATAATTAAATTATGTATGTATTCAATTATTAGATGAATTATAGATTCCAAATATAATTTTCATCTAAACTTTAAATTTAATTCTAAATCAATTATGTATGTTTATAATTACGTTATGAATTATGATTTCATTCTAGATATGTTTAGTTCAAGAATTAATTATATGTTAAATGTGTATAAATTTGTTCTTTATATGTATGTATTAGTTTGTTAATATAGGTATAGTAATTGGAATGGAGCAGAATGGACATCATTAGAGGCTCCTGTGCAAATTGCAGGCTGCTGTGCAATTTGCACAGCATAGCCTATGCCAACGGTTTCAAAACGTTGGGAAAGGTCTCTAGGGATTTTTTACCAACGTTTCAATGAAAACCGTTGGCAAAAACCATTCCCAACGGTTTAGAAACCGTTCGGAAAGAGTTGATTTCCTTATTTTTACCAATGATTTTTTGTAAACCGTTGGTAAAAAATATGCCAATGGTTGGACAAATCGTTGGCATAGGTTAATTTTACTAACCTACATCAATGGTTCTTTGTAAACTATTGGGATAGGTTTTTCCAATGGCTTACTTCCCTATGGATTCCAAAACCGTTTGTATAATATATACCAATGGTTCTGCAGGAATTCCCAATAGTTTAGAATCGTTTGGAAAGACCCCATTGCCAGTTGTGAGATGAGAATTCTAGGTTTTATTCAAATATTAACTCCACTGTTGTCAATAGTGGAGGGACTGAACATTTTTTTACTTTTTTTAAGATGTAGTGAAAATAGAATGATGAAAAAAGTGTTTTACATAAAAACTAAAATTTACACTATGTATGATAAACTAGAAGAATACAGTATTCTAATATTAAGCAGCAAGACAAGGAACAACGATCCAGAAATAAAACTTAGGAATTCAAAAAAATTTGGTTAAAAAGAAAATTCTCCACTAAAATTTATTGAAACCTACAACACCCCATGATTTTATAAAATATATTCATTAAAATTTCCTTTATATCTTCTTTTTTACCCTACACCAAGATTATCTTGCGCTATACGCAACACTGTATTAGCTTGTAGTATACGCAACACTAATCTTGGATCGGGTTACACACAATTTCAAGTTTCTTTGATTGTAGTTATTATACGCAAAATTAAGTGTATATACATATATATTCAATGTATAAATGAAATATGGTTTGATTTTGTTATACACACCCACAAAGGAGTCTTGCACTACATGAAACCTTGACATGGCTTGCCTTACACGTAATCGCGACCACCCTCGATAGCGTGTGTTGTACGCAATATCGGGTTTCACTAAACAAAGATATATGGTTATAATATAATTAAAACTAGATGTTATGAATATTATTAACAGAATTTTGAATTTTATAAATCTTACACTTTTTCTAGAACATGGTATGAGAACAAAATAAATTTTTTAGGTAAAATAATTATTTATCAGAGAATGCAGTTTTGCCGCCTTTTGATAGTGCACCCATTTTAAATATAATTTATGGACATGTTTATAATTTAAGTTTTAAAAAATATACTTTTTATTTTTAATTAGGATATAAAAATTTACATTGGATAAAGTTTTGATATTTTTCTCACAATGTACTTATTCTGATGAATAGTAAAAACACGCTAAATTTTACATAAAAACATCTTTTTTCCTAGATATAATTTATATGGTTAAATTATAATATTAAATTGTTTTAATGTAGACATAAAATATATTTTTACAATTTAATATAATTTATGTCATAAGCATTGATTTTACATTGAATTCGTAGGCTAAATTAATTCAAAATTTTGCAATGTTTTAAATGAAATCCTGTTTTTTCGACAACTGGATTAATATTAAATTAATTACTGTAATTTATGTGTTTTTAATTAAGAAAAATGGATTCCATATTTGGAATTAGTAGTTACAAATTATGTTAATAGGATACTTTTTATTTTTGGGCTTTATGAATAGTAACTACGGTAGATTTTATTTACCAGAGTTATAGTTAATTACGTAATTAAGGGTAAAAATAATATTATAGATTTACACTAAAACTTGTATTAATATAATTGGATGATTATATTTAGTCCTAAAAAATATTTTGGTCGAAATGGAATCCATTGGAACCCACTTGGATGTGATTAATACCTTTAATTTATTTTATTTTAAAGAAAGTGAAATATGTCTCACTCAAACTTTAATAATTAGATTATTTTTTATATAAGGTTATACAGAATATAATTTTTATTATAAATACTCATTTGAAAGATATAATTATTTTCTTCATAATGGTAATTTATTTGTAATTTTTAAGATATATTTAGTAACAGTAATAACTTATACATTAATGATGTAAAAATTATTTATTTAGTGAAAAAATCATTAATATAGTTTTTATTAAAATAATAATACCTTTCAAAAGGACCATAAACTTGACTAACCCTTATTGGTAGAGTATATATATACCATAATAATCTATGGGTCGGTTTTTGGTCCATTTGGATATTTATAAAACATATTAGGACATTTATATTATTTTATTTTAAATGATCCCAAAGATGTCACCTTCATAATTTAATAAATATAACAATTTAAATGTTAGGATTTTAAGATAATAAATTTGAGTAAAAATATTATTATGAAAGTATTTATAGTTATCTTCATGATAGGATTTTATTTGTAATTTTTATGAAAATAATAAGTATATTAAATAATTATACAAAAATGATGTAGTAATAGTTTTATTAAGAGAAATATCAAATAAAGGGTTTTATAAATATTAAAATAATCATTATGTTAACTAATTAATTTTCTACATATATTTTATAGATTAATATGTCATTTTAGGAATCTATTAAACATTTTTCATTGAATATATCTTCTGTTTGGATTTTATTCAAATTCAAATAAATAAATAATGTCAAAATTAACACTATTATAATTTTATAAATAAAACATATTATTAAATTGACTAAAAATAAAATAAATATTGAAAAATTATAAATTAAAATTTATATGGTCTGAAAATGTCATTAAGTACCAAATTAGGGATAATTCAAAACACATAAGTAATTATTTATAACGATTTAAAATTTAGAATACTATTACCACAAATAAGATTAAATAAATTAAATAACGATAAATCATATTGATAAGGTTTAAAATAATTTCACATCAAGTATAAATTTTATTGGTAGATGATATTGTAACCCTATCGTACATAATATCTGAATTTGAGTCACTTTGGAATGTTTTATGTGGGTATTGAGTTTACTATAAATTAATATTTTTGAGGTTTCCAAAGGTTCCCCTCTCCTTCCTTATAAAAGGGCACCTCTTCCCTCTCCTATTCACAAAAAATTTAGAATTAAATCTCAGCCAATACATACCAATTTCACATATAAACATCCATATAAACCTACTATTTGTCCTGTTCTTCTTCAAAGACCAACATCAGTGCCTTAAGAGGAGGTTAAGAAGAGGCGCGTCGAAGAATATGTAATCTCTTCTACCGATTATTTCAAAAAAAATTATTATACTTCCTCTTATTTATTTGTTTCATTATAAAGTAATAATATAAGTATAAATAATATACTTATATGTTATTCAAAATATTAAACAACCCCAGTTAACCTTCTATCCATCCTACGGAAAACAAAATCATTGCGCGTGCGTATGTACGTAATACCGTCTCCACATCGTGGTGTAATCTGTTTTTCCACCACCACCTTACTTGGATGGGTATAATGGTGTAAAGAATAACTATATATGGTAATTATTAAATCATCCTAATTCATAGATATTATATCATCCACTCCAAATCCATTTAATAATTATGATAATGATTTCATCGCTCGTGCGTATGTACAGATTATCATCTCTAGGACGCGATGAGATTCATTCTCCATGTTAGCCATTCAAGAATGATTATAAATTATATATAATGAATAATAATGATATATATTACATAATAATTCTACTTTATTTATGTATATATAAATATATTTCATCTACTTACTTCCATTCAAGTTAATAAGGAATTGAAAACATCGTTCATTCGTATGTACGGCCTACCGTCTCCATTAATGGTGTGTTTAATTTCATTTATCTATCTGTTATATATATATATACTGAATATATATAATATATAAATCATGTTTATTTTCTAGAAGTAAGTAAATCATGTTATAATTAATAATAATATCATGAACAACAAGTCAAAACACATACGATAAGTGAAACGATTTTATCCAAAATGCTACTTTTACATGGAATTGTCAAAATAAAGGGTCATATAAAGTCATAAGTGAATCATATATGATATAATAAATATTATTTTGGTTCTGTTACAAGTAAATAATATGTTCAAAACCACTATACAAGAGTTTCAGACACGTATGGAAAAAATTGGAGCTATGGTAAGGGAAAATCTGACAATCACATTTTAATCCAAGATAGTTTATACTTCAGAATTTACTAGGGAATATTTATCGTCAACATCCATGTTTCGTTAATATGTAATATTATTTCTATCCTCCTAAAATTGTTTAAATCCAATTTTACCTATTGGTGAATTTTTATTAAAATATATGAAATGAATCTTTTTTCATTTTCAGTACGAGATAATTTTTGACTTTTCCAGCCAAAGTACGAGAAAAAAGTTTTTTAACTCATACAACATGAATAGAATTTTTATGATTTTATTGAAAAATATTTCCATGAAGATTCCTTTAAAATAATTCAAGTTTATTTTTAATTAAAATCTTTTTGTTTAAAATTGTATGACATGTTAAGAAAGGAAAAATCTTTTTGAATTAGAAAGGATATATTCCTCAAGAATCGAGTTCAAGTGATTTATCAAAATTATTTTCCATCTATGATAATATAGGGTTCTATTTCTATCCCTATTTTTACATTTATTTTATTATGTTATGATGGAATTATTTTTATGAAGTCCTTTTATCTTATATGGTTTCTGTTATGATGGAATGATGTTTAAGAATCTCATTTTTGTTATATGGGTTATGCTATAAAATTTATGATTTTGTGGCACACATAAAAATGGTTTCATTATGAGACGGGTGGGACCTATATGTCCCTCCAATTAATTGGGTAAAGATATTTATCTCATGAGATAGACATGGCTGGAATGGAATGTTAATCTAGTTTTGTGATAGAGGACTGGAACGAGGAGTGAACTAGATTCAGTATGGGACATTTTCCACTAATATGGTCTTGGTAGCAGTGCCTTGGCTTCTATAGAAATCATATCATCTGCTTAATGGTTTGAAACAATTACATGTTTAATTCCCATTCGATTTTATCAGGATTAATGTTCATTTATGATTTATGTCTTATGTACTACCAAGATTTATTTCTCAAGAATAAGATGTTTAAACTTTTTGTTGATGTTCTTTTTATGATCAAATGTATATGATTTGGTTTATTTTCACTATGATTACCCTTACTGAGAATTTGAGCTCCCCCTTTATATGTTTTCTTTTCCCCAAAATTTAATGAATCATTTTAGGTAAGAAAACAAAATGAGAAGATATTTATGGGATATGTTGAATATCTTTCACCATGATTAGAAGATTATGTTCCGAGTTTCTAAAGACACTAAACTATTACGATCCATGATTGTTGGTTTTTGTTCGGTATTAAGTATTCTTCAAAAGTAATTTAATTTCCATATACGTCCAGCTTTGGGTCTCTAAAGATGATATTAGAGGAAATGTTTAGTTATCTTTTGGAAACCAGGATGAGAAAACATTATTGTGATCCCTAGAGATATTTCTAAGCTATTACTGGGGATTTCCCTAAGGTTATGTAAAAGTATAGGCTATAGTCCTAGAATTACGGTAATGATATTAGAATTAAACCTAATATGTTAGATATATAAGGTACTCCCCCTTTATTATGTTGTTTTACCTAGCATGATTTTTCCCTCTCAAACTATTCTTTTCGGCTTTTTGACGATGGCTGGAACCCAAAGGAACCATGTTGATCAATGTAATGGATAATGTAACGATTTCCTTTCTGAACAAACCAGTGTTATGGGAGATGGAGTGAAAAATCTTATTGCTATACTTACACAAGCTATGAATCATTATAAACATCCAAATGAGCATAGAAGGGAACAATATTCTATTAAGTACTTCATGAGGTAACGTCCACCTTCTTTCAGCGGGTCTTCTGATCCACTTGTTGCGGAAAAATGGATCGGTACCATTGATAAGATATTTTCCATACTTCTCTGTTTGGAACATGAAAAATTCATTCTGGCTATTTACCATTTTGAAGGTGAAGCAGACCAATGGTGGACTCTAATTAAAAATTTGAGGCCCAGATATTGTAACACCCCAAGATTTCCAATTATGTTATTTCTTCAAAGTAATTCAATAACTTGCACTACACGCAACATTGAGTTCAAGCTCACCCCAACTTACCAAACTAGTATTTCAAAAGCATTTATGAATAGAAATAACTGAATTTTGATCATTATATAATACTTATAATGTTAGAATCCATATTATGAGTTTCTTCGAGATAATATAAGAACAATTACAATTTTTTAGATAGAGAAATTATTTTTAAATAAAATGCAATTTTACTTCCTTTTAATGGAGAAACTTTTTAAAATCCAAAATTTGAAACTTTAATACATTCAATTTCACAAAATAAACTTCTTCTTTAGAGTTGAGACATAATAATTCAGTTTCAATAATTTTTTTGTGTTTTTCTGATAACTTTCAAATTTGGGTGAATAGGGGAAAATACAATATTTTAACAGAAAACAACTTTTTTAATCAAAATAATTTATAGTGTGTAATTATACATTTTAATGTTTTGGAAGTATAATTAGATTATATTTTCCCCTTTTAATCCAATGTTGTCTATTGTAATTAATTTCACATTGAAATTATACATGAATAAGTGTCAATCTTTTGATAGTGAGTGTTTCTTAAAAACACGCTATTGGTTTTGAAAGCGTGAATTAATTTTAAATTATTAAATGAATATTCAATATTTTGAATTTGGTAAAATATACTTCATTTTTGGTTTTGGAATATCGAAATTAGCCTAGGGTGATGTTTTGGTATTTTTCTAAAAAAGTTCAATTTTTATGAATAGTGAAAAAACACATAGTTATCGTTTAAAACTGGATTTTTATTTAAATAATTTTTTATTTTATTTAAATTTATTTTTTGTCAAAATAGATACCTAATAACTATATAAGTTCATTATAATTAATTAGAGTCAATTTATAAAAGTTTTAGATATATAAAAAGATTATCAAACCTTTACCGTATTTTACCCACCTCCTAGGAGCATTTGCAAATTTACATAAAACATAATTTTACCACCTCTGTGGGTTAAATTTCGAATATCCAAGAGAAATGGTTAATATAAAAGAGTAAAATTTGGGTCAATAAGATAAAAATATTTTTTGGTGAATAGTATCTTTTTACTTTTATTTACAACGGTTAAAAGTAAATTGGGTAATTAAGGGTAAAAATGATATTATTATTACTCTAAAAGATGTCATAATTCTATTGGATATGTTTAATTAGACACAAAACAACCTTATCAATAAAATATGACCCTTTAGGTCCACTTGGATTAGATTAAGACATTTTTTATTATTTTGTTTAAAGAAGTGTTAAAAGAGTTAAAATCAAAGTTTAATGACTAAACCATTTTTAATATAGGGATATACATAAGATAAATTCGACTATAAATATTAATTAGAAATATAAAAAGAGTTTCTACTTAATGGTATTTTATTTATAAATTTTAGAGATTAAATAATTAAATTTAATAATGACATAATGATGAGGTAGTAATTACCATATTAATGAGTGAATCAAATAAATGTTATTATAAATATTAAAATTAATATAATTTCAAAGTTTGTATGAACAAAAAGAATTTTAGTGGTTAATATGAAATGTTAAGGTTGATTCAATGTACTTTTTTTAAGTAATCATGCTGTTATTATTTTAACATAAAACAAATACCAAATAGTGTCAAAATTGAAATAAAATAGTTTTTAAAACAAATATTATATTATTAATTGATATAAAAGTCCTAAAAATCAACTTTTAAGCCAAAATACTTATATAATAATATATAACACATTAATGAACCAATTGGGGTTCTATTGGCAGTATATAGTATGTTTATTATCCATATAGTGTAAGATTACAAGAAGAGATAGTAAAATATAATTTATTTAACTTAGAGTAAAATCTAAATGATAAAGATAAAATGGTAACCTAAACTTGTATAAAACCTATTGGTTGAGTGGTTTTCGACCCATATACACCTTATAATTTAAATAATATATTTTTGAGCCATTAAAAAACGAAAATTATTTTATTATAAATTAATATTTTATGTTTTTTTATGGTGCCCCTCAACCATCTTATAAAAGGGAACTCCACCTTCTCTCTAATTAACACTTTCAAAGCCTTTTGGTTCGGCCAAAATCTGACCAAATACTCTCTCCACTATCCTACCTTCATCCTAGAGGCCCTTATTTAGTCATAAATCCATCTTAATGATCCCTTTTGATCAAATCAAAATGAAGAATCATTAGAAGTGGTAGTAATTTCACCACCCTCTTTCATGTTCTTTTCTTCTTCCACTTCTTATTTGTTTGTTATTTCCATTATAAAATAATAACTCCAGTATCATATATATAGTATGATGTTATTATAAATATGGAACAAATATATTCATTTTTCTCTCCATCTTATGAATGATAATGTCACCATGCATGCGTAAGTACGGCTTATCGTCTCCACGTCGTGCTGTAATTTGTTATTCAATACTATGTTATTTTGATGGATATAATTATGAGTAATATGTATTTAAATAATTAAAATAACATGATAATGTCTCTGTAAAATTAATATACCATCCAATTCCACACCATTAAGGAAATTATTTGTCGCTCGTGCGTACGTACGGATTACTGTCTCCACGATGTGATGAGATTTATTTCCACGTTCACCATTCATCGATGATTATAAAAATATATATTACTAATAATTATGTAATATATGGCATAATAATTATACAGGATATATATATATATATATATATGTGTCTTTACATATATCTTATTCACTTATTTCCATTCAATACGATATGAAAACAGAAACAATTTTTATGCGTACGTACGGACTACCATCTCCATAAACGGTGTTTTTCATTTCATATGTATGTTTCTATTATACATATTTATATTATAAATAGATATGATATATATATCATGTTTTATATTCTAGAAGTATTTAAATCTTGATCTAAGTTATACAATCAAGACTAACAAGTTAAAACATGTACGATAAAGAAAGCAGTTATTACCCGAAATGTTAATTTAACATGGAAATTATTATTAAATTGGTAGTATAAAGTCATAAATGAATCATGTATGATATCATAAATATTTATATGGTTCTGGTATAATTTAATAACATACTATGATCTTTATACAGGAGGTTAAATGTACCCTTTACTAAAGGAATGATCAGGGTAAGGGTAAATTCCATAATCTCATTATTATCCGAGATTGTTTATGTGTAAGTATTTGCAGGGAAATATTTATCTTCCATGTCCATTTTTCATAAAAATGATTTAAAAATTAATATTTTAAGGATTTTTGAAAGTTACTCTTTATCAAGATCAGAATTTTAAATGTTTTAAAAATTTATCTTTCTAAATCTTTTTAACTAATGTCCATGTTTTCAAAATGATTTTAAGGATTTATTTATATAGACATGAATGTCTACAAATGATAATTATTTTAAAAAGTTTCAAAGTGGTATGGGAATCTTTGATTCAAAAATATCTTTTAAATTACTTCTTTTATAAATGTGTGACTATTAAATGATTTTACAAAAAAAAGATATTTCTCTCAAAATGTTTTACTCATCATTTTCAACTATGTCAGCATCCTTTAGTGGATATTATTTTTGATTGTGGTTGATTTATTATAATAAAATATTACATATTTTATTGAATGAGTTATGATATGTTTGGCTATGGATGTTCTATTTTTATACCATTCATGGTTTATGGTTAATGTATTGAGATTTCGTATCCTTGTTTTAATACGAATGTTTATGTTATGTTTCAAATATTCATATGAGAAATGCAGTGGACTTAGTAAGTGACGGGTGGAGCCCTCTATAGATCCTCGCTGCATCGATAGGTCTCATGAGACATACTCTTGTCTTGGAACAATGCCTTGAAAAAAAATTTATTTGTAGTCTTGGCACAAGGCCTTGACTATGTTGTAATGATGTCCGGTATTAGGTATTCCATCATTGTAAAATTATTTATTACAAGTGATTATTCGACTAGTAGAATATCCATGTGCATGTTTATATGGTAATTTTTCATTTATTTTTACCATATTATGTTCATGTTTATGTTTAAAAGGATTTTTTTATTACACATCCTGCCTTAAAATTTTATAGCTTCTGCTAAATAATTTACCCTTACTAAGAATCTGAGCTCACCCCTTTCTTATGTTTTATTTTCCCAGGATACCATGTTGTGTATTAGGATTGATATTCAGGGTTAAGATAAAGGGAAAAATGGAATTCTAAAATAACTATCTATATTGTGTTTTATGTTTCATGTTTTAATGTAAAGTTAATGTATGTAATCTATTTTCCAAGACTGCTTAACTGATTTGTCATTTGGGACATGATTCCTTGTAATATTACCAATGTATAAAAATAATGCACTGGATCTTGGTAACTGGGGTCTAGGAATTCAAGTTGGTATCGGAGAAGATTAGAAATAACCTTTGAAACGAGATTTAGAGAAACTCTTATTAGATCACATTACCTTAAGATATACTTTGAGAATTAGTATTGAATAACTTCCTATAATTTTGGCAATGTAGTGATTTTGTGTGTTTTCCAAGAAAATACATCCCTATCTGGTTATGAGCAGGTAGAGGTGGCTCTGGCACAGATGTACCTAGGGGTAAAACCCAAAAACTCCATTTTGAGCTAGACTCAAACGGGAACAGGTTCAGGACAACGGGCCTTGCTTCACTTTTGGTTATGAAAATCCTGGGGGATATGATTAGGATAATTATCAAATTTTTACAAACCACTATGAAGGATTTATGTGTATATACCTTCTCCAAGAAAACATTTTTGTGATTATGGATTATATCCCAAAACTTTTCAATTTACATTTGGTAATTTACATGTTTGGAATTATGAATTGTGATTCATAAACTGACCTAGTGTATGCCATTGTTTAGAAATGGCACATAGTAGAAGGAATGAGAACTCCAGCAATACATATGATCCAAAGAGTAAAAAGTATCATATCTTTCATGGTATTAATCCATCATTTAGAACAAAAATAGTCTCCCATGTATTTTCAACATATGAAGAAATTGTATCTTGTGTTAAAAATATAAGTAAATAATTATCTGAATCCTATGGATTTGAAGGGATGGCATAGAAGAAAATGATGGCAGAAAGAAAGATGGATAATGGTAATGAAAGATTTTCCAATATGTGATAAATGTGGAATGAATCACCTTGTTAAATTCTTGATGGGAATGAGAGTTTTTTATAAGTGTGGAGAAAAAGGACACTAAGTACGTGATTGCAAGGGTAAGAAAAAGATTTCAAATGTAAAATTCATTAACTTAAGCGTTGGGACACTACGCGAATCAATGTACCATTCATAAGAGTATACCCCAAATGATGTTATTGGATAATAATCAAGTTATTATACTACATTAGATGAAGAAGAATGACTAGTGTTCTTATATTTTTTTTATATAATTATTTCATTTGAGAGTTGTATCTACAGTATATTGGTTACATGAATTATGGAGATAAATAAGGATTGTACTACAATATTATTTCATTTGGAATTTGATGTTATATGGTATTGATACTAAGGTAGTAATTTTGGAATAAGAGATGGTTGATTTTGGTAATTCAGGATATTGCTGTGTTGTAAAAGAATACATGATGAAGGCATTCATATGTTATTACCTAGAAAAAAGGATCCTCATTATGTTTAACTTTCTTATGAACTTTGGATTGTGAGTTTGGATATAAGTATTTTGGATAATTATAAAGGATGAAATGGATTAAGTTTGAAATTGGATACTATTGTTAAGGTTATTCTTGGATTTCCATAAAAAGGACAACCCGGAGGTCGGGCTGCAACCCGTCACGTCTGGCAAGGCCACGAGACATGAACCCGTAACAGAAGGGAGGCAAGGGTGTATCACCTATCACTGAACCATGTGATTTCCTGGATTTAATATTGTAGATTTTATTAAAGGGTCTGATATGTGAATTATAAATTCATTATTTTTGGAACCCTATAATATTAGGATAAATAGAATATTTATTTATTTATTTATTTCTATTTTTTTGAAATCTTTTAGAGTGAAAGATGAGTTTGTGGTAGGAATTTGTTGAAGGATGAAACTATACTTTTCATGTATATATATATATATATTCCCTCTTATTTTATGGATAAATTAATTATGAAACTTTTGGTAAGGGATCTTAAAACAAAAAATGTGTTATCTGAATCCATTACGTTTTGTTGAAATAATGGTATTTTAAATCACCATCGATTGGTGGCTTTGAGACCCACTATTCTACATTTGTTTATGACTGATGAACACAATCACTCCCTATAAATATTTAAATTTTTCCTCCAATTATGTGTCTCTAATTTCCAACAATTTTCTCCTACTCGAAATCATAATGTGGTGGTGGCTTTTTAATTACCCTTTTCCTCTTATTAAGACTAAATTTTATTAACCCAATTTCTTATGTGGGTTTTCCCACAAAGTATTTTCGATTTTTAACCTTTTATTTTCAAAAAACAATTTCAAATTGTGAGGATTCAATTTATTGAAGGAGGGATGAATGTAACACCCCATGATTTCAAAGTACATTATTTCTTCAATGTAATTCAATAACTTGCAGTACACGGAACACCGAGTACAAGCACACCACAACTTACCAAACTAGCCATTGAAAAGTAGTTATGAATAATATTAACTGAATTTTGAACTTTATATAATCCTTATAATTTTAGAATCCATATTATGAGTTTCTTAGACATAAATTAAGAACAAATACATTTTTCCAGAAAAAAGAATAACTATTCAAAAAAATGCAATTTTACTTCTTTTTAATGGAAAACCTTTCTAATATTCAATATTTGAAACTTTTATATATTAAATTTGAAAAAATAAACTTCTTCTTTAGAATTGGTACATAATAATTTAGTTTCAATAATTTTTTTTTGTATTTTTGATAACTTTCTTATTTTGGTGAATAGTGAAAAATACTATATTTTAACTGAAAAAAACTTTTTTAATCAAAATAATTTATATTGTTGAATTATAAATTTTAATGTTTTTAAAGTATAATTAGATTATATTTTTACCCTTTAATCCAATTTTGGTCATTTGAATTAATTTCACATTGAAATTATACATAAAAAAGTGTCAATCATTTGATAGTTACTATTTCTTAAAAACACACAATTTGTTTTGACCACGAGAATTAATTTTAAATTAATCATTAAAACTTATATGTTTTTAATTTGGTATAATAAACTTCATTTTTGGATTGGTAATATCAAAATTATCCTCAGGTGATGTTTTGGTATTTTTCTCAAAACGTTCAATTTTTGATGAATAGTGAAAAAGACTAAGATTTTGTTTAAAACTGAATTTTTATTTAAATAATTATTTATTTTATTTAAATATATTTTTGGTCAAAATAGATACTTGATACCTATATAATTTCACTGTAATTCATTTGAGTCAATTTATAATAATTTTAGATATATAAAAAGTTTATCGAACCTTTACCGTCTTTTACCCACCTCCTAGGAGCATTTGCAAATTTACATAAAACATAATTTTACTGCTTCTATGTGTTGAATTTAGAAAATCGGAGATACATGGTTAATATCAAAGACTAAAATGTGGTTTAATAAGATAAAAATAATTTTTGTTGAATGGTAACTTTTTACTTTTATTTACCACTGTTAAAAGTAAATAGGGTAATTAAGGGTAAAAATGATATTATTATTACCCTAACACATGTCCTAATTCTATTGGATAAGTTTAATTCGACAAAAAACAACCTTAGGTATAAAATATGACGCTTTAGGTCCACTTGGATTAGATTAAGACATTTATCATTATTTGTTTTAAAGAAGAGTTTAAAGGAGTTAATATCTATGTTTAATGACTAAACCATTTTTAATATAGAGATATACATAAGATAAATTCGACTATAAATATTAATTATAAAGATAAAGAAATTTCCTACATAATGGTATTTTATTTATAATTTTTATATGTTATATAATTAAATTTTTTAATGACACAATAATGATGCTGTAATTACTTTATTAATGAAAAATCAAATAAATGTTATTATAAATATTAAAATAAATATAATTTCAAATATATTATGACCTACACAAATTTTCTAGGGGTATATTACATGTTAATATTGATTCAATGTATTTTATTTGAAATAATCATGTTGTTATTATTTTAACAAAAAACATATACCAAATAGTGTCTAAATTGACATAAAATAGTTTTTAAAACAAATATTATATTATTAATTGATATAAAGGTCCTAAAATCTATGGTTTGGCCAAAATACTTATATAAAAATATACATGACATTACGGAACCAATTGCGTTTTTATTGGCAGTATATAGTAATTTTATTACCAATATAGTGTAAGAATACAAGAAGACATGATAAAAGTTAAATTATTTAACTTAGAGTTAAATCTAAATGATAATGTTAAAATGGTAACTTAAACTTGTTTAAAACCTATTGTTTGATTGTTTTTAGACCCGTACCCACCTTATACATTATTCGATTCATTTTGGATTTATTATAATACGAAAATAATTTTATTATAAAATAATATTTTATATTTTTTCTAAGGTGCCCCTCACCGCTCTTATAAAAGGGAACTCCACTTTATCTCTAATTCACACCTTCAAAGCTTTTTGGATTATCCAAACTCTACCAAAATACTCTCCCAACTATCCTACCTTCATAATAGAGGCCCTCCTTTAGTCATAAATCAAACTTAAGGAGACCTTTTGATCAAATCAAAAGGAAGAACCCAAAGAAGAGGTAATAATTTCACCACCCTATTTCAAGTTATTTTCTTCTTCCACTTCTTCTTTCCTTGTTATTTAATTCTAAAATAATAACTATAGTATAATATATATACTGTGATGTTATTATAAATATGTAACAACTATATTCATTATTCTATCCCTCTTATAAATTATAATGTCACCATTCGTGCGTACGTATGACTTACCGTCTCCATGTCGTTGTGTAATTTTTTATTCAACACTGTTATTTGGATGGATATAATGATGATTAATATGTACATGAATAACTAAAATCACATGATAATGTATCTGTAAAATAAATATAACATCCAATTCCACACAATTAAGAAAATGATATTGTCGTTCGTGCGTACGTGTGGATTACCGTCTCCACGATGCGATGAGATTCATTTCCACGTTCACCATTCATTGACGATTATAAAAATATATATTACTAATAAGAATGTAATATATAACATAATAATTCTACTATATATATATATACTTACATATATCTTATTCACTTAGTTCTGTTAAATATGATATAAAAATGGAAATAATGTTTATGTGTATGTACGGACTAGCATCTCCATAAACTGTGTTTTTCATTTCAGATATATATGTATATTATACATATTTATATTCTAAATATATATGATATATAAATCATGTTTTATATTGCTGATGTTTTTAAATCTTGATCAATGTGATACAATCAATAGTAACAAGTTATAACATTTACGATAAAGAAAGCGATTATTACCAGAAATGTTAATTTAACATGGAAAATATTATTAAATGGTTAATATAATGTCATAAATGAATCATGTATGATATCATAAATATTAATATGGTTCTATTATAATTTAATAAAAAACTATGATCTTCATATAGGAAGTTAAACATACCCTCGACTAAAGGAAATTTCAAGGTAAGGGTTAATTCCTCAATCTCATTATTATCATAGATTGTTCATGTGTAAGTATTTACAGGGAAATTTTTATCATCCATATCCATTTTTCATAAAAATTATTTCAAAATGGATATTTTAAGGATTTTTGAAAGGTAATCTTTATCAATTAATGAATTTAAAATGTTTTAATGATTTATCTTCCAAAATCGTTTTAATTAATGTCCATGTTTTCTAAATGATTTTATAGATTTATTTATATGGATATGAATGTCTTGAAATAATAATTCTATTCAAAAGTTCCAATGTTGTATGGGACACTTTGATTCAAAAATATCTTCTAAATTAATTCCTTTATAAATGTGTGACTTTTAAATGATTTTACAAATAATTTTATTTCTCTCAAAAAGTTATACTCATTATTTTCAACGATGTCAGCATCCTTTACAGGATATTATTTTTGATTGAGGTTGATTTATTATAATAAAATATTCCATATTGTATTGAATGAGTTATGATATGTTTGACTGTGGATTTTCCATTTTTATACCATTCATTGTTTATGGTTAATGTATTGACATTTTATATCATAGTTTTAATACGAATGTTTATTTTATGTTTCCACTATTCATATGAGGAATGCAGTGGACTTAGTAAGTGCCGGGTGGATCCTTCTATAGCTACTCGATTCATCAGTATGTCTCATGAGACAAACTAGTGTCTTGTCACAAGGCCTTGACAAAAATTTAATTTGTAGTATTTGCACGAGGTCTTGACTATGTGGTAATGATGTTCAGTATTAGGAATTCCCACCTTGTGAAATTAGATATTACATAAGATTATTCGACTAATAGAATATACATGTTCATTTTTATATTGTAATATTTCATCTATTTTTACCATATTATGTTCATGTTTATCTTTAAAAAGATTTTTTTATTACACATCTTACATTAAAATTTTATAGCTTCCGCTAAATTATTTACCCTTACTGAGCATCTGAGCTCACCACTTTCTTATGTTTTATTTTTCCAGGATTCCATGAAGTGTATTTTTATTGACATGGAAGGTTAATATAAAAGGAAAAATGGAATTCTCAAAGAACTATATATTTTGTGTTTTATGTTTCAAATTGTAATGTAAATTCAATATATGCAATCTATTTTCCAGGACTGCTTAACTGATCGGTCCATCGGGACATGATTCCATGTAATCGTGCCAATATATTAAAATAATAAATCGGCTCTACGTAACTGGGGTGGGGGTGTTATAGTTGGTTTCAGAAGATGTTTAGAAAAACCCTTGGAAACTAGATTTAGAAAAACACTGATTAGAGCACAATACCCTAAGATAGACTTTCAGGATTAGTATAGAATAACATTCATATAATTCTGGTAATGTAGATATTTTGTGAGTTTTCCAAGTAAATACATCTCTATCTGCATATGAGCAAGTAGAGGCGGCTCTGGCACATATGTACATAGGGGTAGAACCCAAAAAACACCGCTTTGAGCTAGACTCATACGGGAACTGGTGCACGATAACTAGCCTTGCTGCACTCTTCGTTACGACACATTCGGGGGATATGCTAGGATAATTCTTGTTTTCTTTACAAAACACTATGAATGGTTTATGAGTATATACGTCCCCAAAGAAAATATTATTGTGATTGTGGATTATATCCATAAACTGCTCAATTTACTTTAGGTAGTTTACTTGTTAGGAATTATGAATTGTGATTCCTAAACTGACTAGTGTATGCCATTGCTTAGAAATTGAACCTAGTATAAGGAATGAAAACTCCAGCAATACATATGATCCATTGAGTTAAAAGGATCATATCGTTCGCGGTATTAATCCAACATTTAGTACAGAAATAGTTTCTCAAATATTCTCAACATATGAAGAAATATTATCTTGTGTTAATAAGATAAGTAAATAAATCTCTGAATCCTATGGCTTTGAAGAGAACCAATGAAGAAAATGATGGTAGATAGAATGATAGATAAAGGGAAAGAAGTATTTTCCAATATGTGATAAATGTGTAATGAATCAACTTGGTAAATGCTTGAAAGGAATGGGAGTTTGTTATAAGTGTGGAGAAAATGGACACCAAGTACGTGATAGCAAGGGTACGAAAAAGTATTCAAATGTAAAATGCTTCATCTTCAAGGTGTTGAGACACTACGCGAATCAATGTCAAATTAATAAGATTATACCACAAATGATGTTATAGGATTATAATCATGTTATGATACTACCTCCGATGAAGAAGAATGACTAGTGTTCTTATGTTGTTTTTGTAGAATAATTTCATTTGAGTGTAGTATATACAGTATACTTGTTACATGAATTATGGAGATAAATAAGGATTGTACTGTAGTACAATTTCATTAAGAATTTTATTTTATATGGTCCTGATACTAAGGTACTAATTTTGGAATAAGAGATGGTTGTTTTTTGTAATTCAGGATGTTGCGGTGTTGTAAAATAATACACGACGAAGGAGTTCACATGTTATTACCTTGAAAAAAAGATCCTCATTACGTTTAAAATCCTTATAAACTTTGGACTGAGAGTTTGGATATAAATATTGTTGATAATTATAAATGTTGGAATGGATTATGTTAGACATTGTATACTATTGTTAAGGTTATTTTTGGATTTCCATAAAAAGGACAACCCGGAGGTTGTGCATCAACCCGACACGTCTGGAAAAGCCTTCATACTTGAACCCACAACCGAAGGGAGGCAAGGGTGTATCACATATCACTGACCCGCGTGATGTCCTAGATTAATAATGTAGCTTTTTTAAAGGGTATGATATATGAATTATTAATTCATTATTTTTGGAACCCTATAAGATTAGGTAAAATAGAATATTTATTTATTTATTTATTTATTTATATTTTTTTAAATCTTTTAGAGTAAATATGACATTGTGGTAGGAATTAGTTGAATGATGAAACTATGCTTGTCAAGTATATATATAAATCCATATTTACACACATACACACACACACACACACATAAATATATATATATATATTCACTCATATTTTATGGATAAATAAATTATTAAACATTAGTGAAGGGATCTTCAAACCAAAAATGTGTTATCCTAATACCTTACGTTTTGTATAACCGATGGTATTTTAAATCATCATCGATTGGTGGCTATGAGACCCACAATTCTACAATTGTTTTTGATTAATGCCCTCAATCACTCCCTATAAATATTTACATTTTTCCTCCAATTATGGGTCTCTAATTTCGACCAATGTTCTCTTAATCGAAATCATAATTTGGTGGTGGATTTTTCATTCCCCTTTTCCTGTTATTAAGAATAATTTTATTAACCCAATTTCCTATGTGGGTTTTCCCACAAAGGTATTTTATATTTTCAACATTTTATTTTAGAAGAAAAACTTCAAATTGAGAGGATTATATTTATTTAATGAAGGAAGAATGTAATACCCCACGATTTCAAAGTACGTTATTTTTCAATGTAATTCAATAACATGCACTACACACAACATCGAGTTCAAGAACACCACAACTTACCAAACTAGCCGTTTAAAATTAGTTATGAATATTATTAACTAAATTTTGAGGTTTATATAATCCTTATAATTTTAGAATCCATATTATGAGTTTCTTAGACATAATGTAAGAACAAATACATTTTTTCAGATAAAAGAATTATTTTTCCAAAAAATGGTATTTTACCACCTTTTAATGGATAACCATTTTAAAATCCAATATTTTAAACTTTTATATATTCATTTTGACAAAATAAACATCTTATTTAGAATCGGTATGTTTGAATTTAGTTTCAATAAGTTTTTGGTGTTTTTCTAATAACTTTCATATTTGGGTGAATAGTGAAAAATACTATATTTTAACGGAAAACAACATTTTTAATAAAAATAATTTATAGTGTTGAATTATATATTATAATGTATTTGAAATATAATTAGATTATAATTTTACCCTTTAATCCAATGTTGGTCATTGGAATTAATTTCACATTGAAATTATACATAAACAAGTGTCAATATTTCGCTAGTAACTTTTTCTTAAAAACACGCTATTTGTTTTGACAATGAGAATTAATTTTAAATTAATAAATGAAAATTATATGTTTTGAATTTTGTAAAATAGACTGCATTTTTGTATTAGGAATATCAAAATTATCCTAGGGTGATGTTTTGGTATTTTTCTGAAAAATTTCAATTTTTTGATGAATAGTGAAAAACACTAAGTTATCGTTTAAAACCGATTTCATTAAATAATTATTTATTTTATTTAAATTTATTTGTGGTAAAAATAGATACATAATACCTATATGAGTTCATTTTAATTAATTGGGGTCAATTTAAAATAATTTTATGTATATATATATAATTTATCAAACCTTTACCGTCTTTTACCCACCTCCTAGAAGTATTTGCAAATGTACATAAAACATAATTTTAGCGCTATTGTGAGTTTATTTTCATTAATATGAGAGACATGGTTAATATCAAGGATTAAAATGTGGTTCAATAAGATAAAAATAATTTTTGGTGAATAGTAACTTTTTACTATTATTTACCACGGTTAAAAGTAAATATGGTAAGTAAGAGTAAAAAAGATATTATTAATACCCTAACACTTGTCCTATTTCTATTGAATAAGTGAAATTCGACAAAAAACTTACCTAGGAATAAAATAAGACCCTTTAGGTCCATTTTTATTAGATTAGGACATTTATTATTATTATTATTAATGAAGATTTAAAAGAGTTAAAATAAAAGTATAATGATCAACCATTTTTAATATAGGTTTATACATAAGATAAATTCAACTATAAATATTCATTAGAAATATAGAATGATTTCCAACATAATGATATTTTATTTATAATTTTTATAGATTATATAATAAATTTTGTTAATGACACAATGATGATGCAGTAATTACCATATTAATGAAAGAATCAAAGAAATGTTATTATAAATATTAAAATAAATATAATTTCAATGTTTTTATGACATCAATGAATTATCTAGGTGAATATGACATGTAAGGATTGATTCAATGTATTTTTTTAAGTAATTATGCTATTATTATTTTAACAAAAAACAAATACCAAATAGTGTCAAAATTGACATAAAATTGTTTTTAAAACAAATATTTAATTATTAATTTATATAAAGGACCTAAAAATCTAAGGTTCAGCCAAAAGCCTTATATAATAATATATATGACATTAATGAACCAGTTGGTGTTCTATTGGTAGTATGTAGTTTATTTATTAACCGTATAGTTTTAGAATACAAGAAGACACAGTAAAAGTTAAATTAATTAACCTAGAATTAAATCTAAGTGATACGGTTATAATGGTAACCTAACTTGTATAAAACCTATTTTTTGAGTGTTTTTCGAGCCATACACACCTTATAATTTAAATAATACATTTTGGATCCATTATAAACCGAAAATGATTTTATTATAAAATAATATTTTAAGTTTTTTCTAAGGATCCCCTCATTCCTCTTATAAAAGGGCACTCCCCATTATCTCTAATTCACACCTTCAAAGCCTTTTGGATTGACCAAACTGAGCCCAAATACTCTCTGAACTATCCTCCCATCATCCTAGAGGCCCTCCTTTAGTCATAAAGATATCTTAAGGAGCCCTTTTGATCAAATGAAAAGGAATAACCCGAAGAAGAGTAATAATTTCACCACCCTATTTCAAATTCTTTTCTTCTTCCACTTCTTCTTAATTTGTTTTTTCCATTTTAAAATAATAAATCTAGTATTATATATACTGTGATTTTATTATAAATATTGAAAAACTATATTCATTATTCTATCCATCTTATGAATGACAATGTCACCATGCATGCGTACGTACGGCTTACCGTCTCCACGCCGTGGTGTAATTTGTTATTCAACACAATGTTATTTGGATGGATATAATGATGAGTAAAATTCATATAAATAATTAATATAACATGATAATTTCTCTGTAAATTTAATTTACCATCCAATTTCACAGCATTATGGAAATGATATTGTCGCTCGTGCGTACGTACGGATTACCGTCTCCATGATGCGATGAGATTCATTTCCACGTTCACCATTCATCGACGATTATAAACATATATATTACTAATAAGTATGTAATATATGACATAATAATTATACTACATATATATATATATATATTTAATTACATATATCTTATTCACATAGTTCTATTCAATACGATATTAAAATGCAAACAACATTTATGTGTATGTACGGACTACCGTCTCCATAAACGGTGTTTTTCATTTCATATATATATGTCTATTATACATATTTATATTCTAAATATATATGATATATAAATCATGTTCTATAGTCTATAAGTATTTAAATCTTGATCTAAGTGATACAATTAAGATTAAAAAGTTAAAAATGTACGATAAAGAAAGCGATTATTACCTGAAATGTTAATTTAACATCGAATTTATTATTAAATGGGTAGTATAAAGACATAAATGATTCATGTATGATATGATAAATATAAATATGGTTCTTCTATAATTTAATAACAAACTATGATCTTCATTCATCAGGATAACTTTACCCTTGACTAATGGAATGTGCAAGGTAAGGGTTAATTCCTCAATCTCATTATTATCCTAGATTGTTTATGTGTAAGTAATTACAGGGACATTTTTATCATCCATGTCCATTTTTCATAAAAATGATTTCAAAATGAGTATTTTAAGGATTTTTGAAATTTACACTTTATCAAGATCATAATTTTAAATGTTTTAATGATTTTTCTTTCAAAATCTTTTTAATTACTGTTTATGTTTTCCAAATGATTTTAAGGCTTTATTTATATGGACATGAATGTTTTGAAATGATAATTCTTTTAAAAAGTATCAAAGTGGTATGGGACACTTTGATTCAAAAATCTCTTTTAAATTACTTTTTTATAATTGTTTGAATTTTAAATGAATTTACAAAAAATGATACTTCTCTCAAAAGTTTTTTCTCATCATTTTCAACTATGTCAGCATCCTTTACTGGATATTATTTTTGATTGAGGTTGATTTATTATAATACAATATTCCATATGGTATTGAATGCGTTATAATATGTATGATTGTGGATGTTCTATTTTTATACCATTCATGGTTTATGATTAATGTTTTGAAATTTCGTATCTTGTTTTTAATACAAATATTTATGTTATCATTTAACTATTTATATGAGGAATGTAGTGGACTTAGTATGTGTCGGGTGGAGCCGGCTATATCTCCTCAATCTATTAGTAGGTCTCCTGAGTCAAACTGCTGACTTGGCACAAGGCCTTGAAAAAAATTTAATTTTTAGTCTTGGCATGAGGACTTGATTATGTGGTAATGATGTTCGGTATTAGGCATTCCCTCATTGTGAAATTAGTTATTACAAGTGATTATTAAACTAGTAGAATATCCATGTGCATGTTTATATGGTAATGTTTAATTTATTTTTACCATATTATGTTCATGTTTATGTTTAAAAGGATTTTGTTTTTATTACACATCTTGCCTTAAAAATTTTTAGCTTCTGCTAAATTATTTACCCTTACTGAGCATCTTAGCTCACCCCTTTCTTATGTTTTATTTTCCAAGGATTCCAAGAAGTGTATTATGATTGATATGCAGGGTTAAACTAAAGGGAAAAATGTAATTCTCAAAGAACATTCTATTTTATGTTTTATGTTTCAAATTTTTATGTAAAGTTAATGTATGTAAGGTATTTTCCAATAATGCTAAACTGATCAGTACTTCAGGACATGATTCCTTGTAATCCTGCCAATGTATTAAAATAATGCACTGGATCTCGATAACTAGGGTCAGGGCGTTACGAAGTTGAAATTGAATCCATGGAATGAGATGAGTTCAGGAACTTGTTTTTCAATAGGTTCTTCCCTCATATTATTCGAACAAAGATGGTAAATGATTTCCTTGAGCTTATGAAAAAGGTTAATTAATGTGTTGGTATATACGAAGAAAATTTTAGAAGGCATGCAAGGTATGCATCTAGCTTTATTACCCAACCAGTAAGTAAAGATGGTCGATTCTTCAGTGGCTAAAAACCAAGTCTTCGAAGGGAAGTAGCTATAAGAGACTTTAGTAGCTATGAAGAAATTTTATGTTGTACTGTCAAGGATGAACTAGATGTTGGTGTTACATATCCATCTCATGGTCTTGACAAAAACACAAGATAGAGTTGAATGAAAAATCTCAAAACAATGCTGAAAAGAAGGTGAATGTTTCTTTATTCTCAAAGTGTGGAAAGAAGCATGGTGGAGATTTTCTAAAAGGTACTAGAAAAAGTTTCATGTGTGGAAAAGATAGTCATCATGAAACTGAGTGAAAAAGTAATGGGGAAAAGGTTTCTAATAACGTGAGTAGAGAAAATACTACAGAGAACCCTCCACCAATACTTCAATGCTTCATGTGCAAGAAAAATGGGCATTATGCTATTCAATGACAAAATCCTAGGGTTAATGTTGATAGACGTGATCAACCTCTTATGGAAAAGGATAAAGGGAAGTCAATGCAATCAATATTTTTGATGTTGAGTATGAAAATGATTTTGTGGAATGATTAAGTGTCTATGAAATGGGTTTTTAAAATAGTATCATGGAATTTCATTTATGGTATCGTGGAATTTTGGAATATCTATGTATTGGTTTTCAATAATTATATGGTACTGGTAACCATGAAAAGTGATTGAAATATTTTTGGAAAGAATATGATATGCGCACAGTGAACGCATAAAGAAAAAAATTAAATGAGTTCATGACTGATATAAGGACAAATTGATATCATGGTTTGAGTATATAGAAATTTTGGGATTTTGGTATGTGGAAAGTGTTAACTTTTGAGAGCATTCATGTTTTCACTAAGGTTCTATGGTAATTCATGATTCAAAAGAATACATGATTAAGGTATTCACTTGTTTGGAATCTGACCAACAAGATATATCTTATGATATATGGGGGATAAATGATGGTATTCACGTGCTTGTTATGTGAACTTTCAAGTAATCATTTTCATTATACAATAATCTTGGACCGAAGTATTTTGGATAATCCTAATGACTGGAATGAATTATGTTATACATAAGATAGTATTGTTTAAGGCTAGAAAATGTTTCAATACTATCTCTGGAATGATATAACAGTGTAGTTTTTGATAAAGGACAACACATAGGATGTGCAACAACCCATCGAGTCAGACAAGGTTGCAGAAATCGAACCTACAACCGAAGTGCGACAAGCCTTTATCGCCTACCACTGGCCTACTTGAAGTCCTTGGTTAGTAGAAACTAGTTTTATTTTATTAAGTGGTACGATAGATTAAGTATAAGTCCATTTTGGGAATCATATATGATTATCCTCCCCATAGATGGACTTATGTAAATTTGATAACATTTTCCAACCTTTTTGTTGAGATATATGGAATGTCCCTCATTCTATCACATGATCTGCTAACACTTCAATAATGAAAAATTCAACTTCATTTCTTTAAGAGATGTAGTGGAAATTGTTTATGGCATGATCAATTGTGAGATTGTACCTAAATAAAGTAACTATTTATTCTAATTCAAATTCATCAACTTTAGGGAAATGATCTTGAAAATAGAAAAATGTTTTCCTGGTGTCCTTATATCCGATTAATCAGATGGTACCTTAGATAATCACAAATTTAGGTCTCTGTGATTGTCATTTTTTTATAGCCATGTTCTCTAGGACTCCCCTTCAAAACATGATGGTTAGATTTCTCTTTCATATCCATATTGTCACCGATGTTATCCTATGTGGAAACACATTTATTAGTTAATTTTGGTATTCGTTACATTTCATACTTTAGTTTTAAAAGATAATTTTTGGTATTCCTTTTTACGATGTGGGTTTCATTGAAAGAAACTCTCATTTAATAAACCATTTACAACCCAGATGAATTTCAAGGGAGAAATTCATTTTAAGGGCGGTAAAATGTAACACCCTGGGATTCTTTAAGATATATTCTTTTTAATTTCTTTCGTATATTCTGTTTTACGCTACACCAATATTATCTAGCGCTATACGCAACACTGTATTAGCTTGTAGTATACGCAACACTAATCTTGGATCGTGTTACACACAATTTCATGTTTCTTTGATTGTAGTTATTCGATGCAACATTGAGTGTATATATATATATATTCAATGTATAAATTAAATATGGTTGGATTTTGTTATATGAAACAACAATGGAGTCTTGCACTACACGCAACATTAACTTGGCTTGCATTACACGTAATCACAACCTTCCTCGATAGCGTGTGTAGTACACAATACCAGGTTTCACTAAACAACGATATATGGTTATAATATTATTATAAACTAGCCGTTATGAATATTATTAACTAAATTTTTAATTTTATAAATCTTACACATTTTCTAGAACATGGTATGAGAACAAAATTAATTTTTTGGGTAAAATATTTATTTTTCAAAAAATGCAGTTTTGTCGTCTTTTGATGGCGCACCAATTTTAAATATAATTTTGGGAAAGTTTTTAATTTTAAATTTACTAAAATGAACTTATTATTTTGAATCAGCATATAAAAATTTACATTGGGTAATGTTTTGATATTTTTTTGACAACGTTCTTATTTTGATGAATAGTAAACACACGCTAAATTTTACTTAAAAACAACTTTTTTTTATTGAGATAATTTGTATGGATAAATTGTAATATAAAATTGTTTAAAAGTATAAATAGAATATATTTTTACTATTTAATAGAATTTATGTCATCAGCATTAATTTTACATTGAATTCGTATGTTACATCAATTCAATCTTTTTCAATGTTTTAAATAAAACTCGTTTTTAGACAACAGGATTAATTTAAAATTTATTACTGCAATATCTATGTTTTGAATTTGGAAAAAAGGATTTAATATTTGTAATCAGTCGTTCCAAATTATGTTAATAGGATAATTTTTATTTTTGGGCATTATGAAATGTTACTACGTTAAATTTTATTTACCATAGTTAATGTTAATTAGGTAATTAAGGGTAAACATAATATTATAAAATTACCCTAAAACATGTCTTAATATAATTGTATTGTTATATTTTGTCCTAAGGAATATTTGGGTCGAAATTGATTCCATTGGAACCCACCTGGATGTGATTAAGACGTTTAATTTATTTTATTTTAAAGAAAGTACAATATGTCTCACTCAAACAATAATAATTAGATTCTTTTATATATATGGTTATACAGAATATAAATTCAATTATAAAAACTCAATTGAAAGATAATTTATTTTTAATTATCATGGTAATTTATTTGTAATTTTTACGAAATATTTATTTATGTTAATAACATATTCATTAATAATCTTGAAATTATTTATTTAGTGAAAAATCAATAATATGGTTTTTATTAAAATAATAATACATATCCAATGGACCATAAACTTGACAAAAACTTATTTTTAGAGTATATATATACCATAAACATCCAAGGTTCAATTTTTGGACCATTTGGAGCCTTATAAAACAGATTAGCACATTTATATTATTTTATTTTAAATAATTTCAAAGATGTCACCTTCATAATTAAATAAATATATCAATTTAAATGTTGTGATTTTAAGATGATAAATTAGTGTAAAAATATTATTATTAAAGTTATTATATTTATCTACATTATAGAATTTTGTTTTTAATTTTTATTCCAATAATAAGTATTTTAAACGATTATACAAAAATTATGTAGTAATTTTTTTATTAAGAGAAATATCAAATAAATGGTTTTATAAATATTAAAATAAAACTTATGTGAACTAATTAATGTTATACATAAAATTTATAGATTAATATGTCATGTTAGGAATCTATTAAAAAAATTTGGTTCGAATATATCCTCTCTGTGGATTTTATTTAAATTCCAATAAATGAATAATGTCAAAAATAACAGTATTGTTATTTTATAAAAATAAGATATTATTAAATTGTTTAAAAATATCATAAATATTTAATAATTATAAATTTAAATTTATGTGGTTTGAAAATGTCATAAAGTTCCCAATTATGGATAATTGACAACGCATAATTAATTATTTATAACAATTTATTATTACCACAAATAAGATTAAATAAATTAAATAAGGATAAATCATATTGATAAGGCTTAAAATAATTTCCCAACATGTATAAATTTGATTGGTTGATGATATTAAGACCCTATCGTACCTCATATCCAAATTTGAGTCAATTTAGAAGTTTTTATGTGGGGTTTTATTTTATTATAAATTAATATTTTTGAGGTTTCCAAAGGTGCCCACCTCCTCCCTTATAAAAGGGAACCTCCTTCCACTCCTCATCACACAAAATTGAGCGTTAAATCTCAGAAAAACCCTACCCATTTCACATATCCACATCCATGTAATCATTCTATATGTCCTTGTTTCCTTCAAAGACAACCTTTAGTATTCTAAGAGGAGGTTAAGAAGAGGCATGTCGAAGAAGAGGTAATCCCTTCAACCGATTATTTCAAGTTACATTTTTCTTCTACTTACACTTCATTATTTGTTTAATTATAAATTAATAACATCAGTATAAATAATATAATAATAATATATTGATATGTTATTATAAATATTAAACAATCCCATTTCACCTTCTATCCATCCTACGGAAAATGAAGTCACCGAGCTTGCGTACGTACGGAATATCATCTCCACGTCGTGGTGTATTATGTTTTTCCACCACCACCTTACGTGGATGGGTATAATGTTGTAAATAAAAACTATATATGGTAATTATAACATCATAATAATTCTGAGATATTATATCTTCCACTCCAATTCCATTCAATAATTATGAAAAGGATATCATTGCTCGTACGTACGTACAAATTACCGTCTCCACGACGCGATGAGATTCATTCTCCATGTTAACCATTAAAGAATGATTATAAAGTATATATAATTAATAATAATGATATATATGACATAATAATTCTACTTAATTCATGTATATATATATTTCATCTACTTACTTCCATTTAAGTCAATAAGGAAAGGAAAACAATGTTCATGCATATGTACGGCCTAACATCTACATGAACGGTGTGTTTCATTTCATATATCTATCTGTTATATCTATATATATATATACCAAATATATAAGATATATAAATCATGTTTCAATTTCTGGATGTAAGTAAATAAAGATATAAGTGATAATAATATCAAGAACAACAAGTCCAAACATGTATGATAAAAGAAAAGATTTTACCAAAAATGTTGCTTTTACATGGAATTGACAAAAGAACGGGTAATATAAAGTAATTAGTGAATCATATATGATATAATAAATATTATCATTGTTCTGTTACATGTTAATTATATTTTTAAACCCACTATACAGGCGTTTTATACACGTATGGAAGCAATTGGACCTAAGGTAAGGGAAAATCTCACAATCTCATTTTTATCTGAGATTGTTTATACTTCAAAATTTACTAGAGAATATTTATCATCCAAATCTGTGTTTTCTCAATATGTAATATTATATCTATCCACCTAAAATTTTTTAAATCCAATTTTACCTATTGTTGAATTTTTAGTAAGAGATATGAAAGGAATATTTTTTCGTGTTCAGTATGAGATACTTTTTGACTTTTCCGTCCAAAGTACGAGAAGAATGTTTTTTTAACTTATACCGCATGAATGGATTTTTATGATTTCATAGAACATTATTTCCCTGAACATTCCTTTAAATGATTTCAATTTTATTTTTAATTAACTTCGTATAGTTTAAAATTGTTTGACATGTTATGAAAGGAAAAAAAATTTGAAGTAGAAAGGATATTTTCCTCAAGAATGGAGTTCAAGTGTTTTATCATAATTATTTTCCATATAAGATAATATAGGGTTTTGTTTCTATACCAATTTTTACTTTTATTTCATTATGTTATGATGGAATTATTTTTATGGTGTCCTTTTATCTTATATGGTTTATGTTAGGATGGCGTGCTGTTTAAGAATCCAGTTTTTATTACATGGGTTAGCTATATGATTTATGATTTTGTGGCACACATAAGAATGGTTTCATTAAGAGATGGGCGGGACCTATATCTCCCTACAATGCATTGGTTAAATATTTATATCTCAAGAGATATACATTTCTAGAACAACAAGTTATTTTAGTTCAGTGATACAAGACTGGAATGAGGAGTGAACTCGATTCAGTATGAGACTTTTTCCACTAAGTTAGGCTGGGTAACAATGCCTTGGATACTATGGAAAATATATCATGTGATTAATGGTTTTAAACAATTACATGTTGTATTCCTATGATATTTTATCATGATTAATGTTCCTTTATGATCTATGCCTTATGCATTGCCCAGATTTATTTCTCATGATTTTGATGTTTAAACATTATGTTCATGTTATTTTTAAGTTCAAATGTATATGATATGTTTTATTTTCTCCATGATTACCCTTACTGAGAATTTGAGCTCACCCTTTATATGTTTTATTTTCCCCAAGATTTAAAGAAAGTTTTTAGGTAAGGAAAAAAGGTGAAGATATTTATGGGAAATGTTGAAGATCTTTCACCATGATTAGAAGATTATGTTCTGAGTTTCCAAAGAAACTAAACTATTACAATTCTTGAGTATTGTTTTTTTTATGTATTAATTATTCCAAAAAAGTAATGTAATTTCCATGTACATCAAGCTTTGGGTCTCTACAAATCCCATCTTAAGACTAGATTGATATATCCCCCTCTCCAAGAGATACATCAAACAGAGGTATGACTTTTAGAGTTTGCTTCTCCAAAATTTATCCATTACTAAGAATCTGAAGAAGAATACAGTTGAAATAAAACTCACCAAAAAATTCCATCTGAAATGAAATTAATGCTTTAAAAAGTTGATGATCAAGTTAAATCTCACCGATTAAACTTGAAACTATGAATTTTTTACATAAATGTAATGTGTGGACAACTTTCATGATAATTAAATTTGATCTCTCCGATCAATTATAATGTCAGAAAAGAATAAATTGAAGAATTTTAAAGATTAAACTAACAATGTATAATTTTCCTAAGTTAAAAAATTCATCCTATGATCATAATTAACTCTACCATTGAGAACATAAGAAAGAAGAGTACAAGAATTAAAGAAAGGGGAAGGAATAACTCCCCAAGTGATGCTCTTCCTTTGGGCTCCATAGTATCCATCTTGACTCTAGTAATGCTCCTCGGAGTCTACTCTCAGATAGATGTGTTCGTGGAATGGAAAAAAATGAGAGAGTCACCACAAATATGCTTCCTACTCTGCATTTGTATCCACCATCACCTTTTTCTTTTCACCTCTTGTTTTCAACCAGCTTTAGAGTCTCTTCACATGTGCACCGCACACGTGCCTTTTTTCATGACTGGAACATCGCACTAATGTTACTTATGTAACTAACTCCGAAGGAGTCTGTCAAGTGGATCTGGACTTATACTCAACTCTTGAATGAACCTTCACTTGTTTTAAAAAAAATCTAATAAATAAAACTCAACCATAGTTAATTAAAATTTTAATGTTATTATTTTAGTTTACTGTTATAATACTAATTAAATGTAATTAGATTTAATTAATAAGTATCTTAACTGATAATTAATGTTTAATTTTATATTATAAAAGTATTACTATAAGTTTATCAAAAAGTTATACAATATGTTAATAAATATAAATACTAAATTTTTAAGTTTATCATATTTAACTAAATCATTAAAATTTAACATCATAAGTAAAGAAGTAATTAAAAATTTTATAATTTACATTATATTAATTTTTTTATTTTATAATTTTTATATTATTATTGTATTTACTATTTAGGAAATTAAATTGTTTGATAAATTTATTAATTAGTTTATTTTAATTTAATAATTAGAATAAATACTTTAGTTCTAAAAAATATTAAATTAATAAGTATATTTTATAATTTTTTTAATTATTATTATTAATTATATATTTATACAATTAAAAATATATTTATTTATTATTAACATTTATTATTCATTTAAATTGAATTTTAATTTATAATTTATCAATTTATTGATATTTGTTTTAAATTATAACCTTAAAAAATTATATTATATTCATTTGATTTATTAAAGTTTACTTTTACTTTAATTTTTTAATTTTTTATTTTTTTTATTTTTTATTAATTTTATTATTATCATTTTTTGTTAACTTTTATTCCATCCCCCTCCCCCAATTATGGCGCACAAGGGGAGGGCTTCATCTTCATGAACCCCGTGCACCAGCTTCCTTGACTCCAACGGGACGCGGCCGACTCCATCAGCATCGGTGACATCCTCCTCCTTGCAGCGACACCTAACCCTCAAGATCTGATAGTGCACATGTCACCCACAGCGGCAAATCGACCCCCTACTCTAGTGGCATCTAGCGGCGTTGGACCTCCTCTGAAAATCAGATCCTCTTTGTGGTGGAATCCCAGTCGACAGATTGGCACCAGCTTCTCCTCCAGGAAGACCACTGCAGTGGCGCTCCCCGGTATTAGTGTAACTGGAAGACCATCCTCTGCACTCCCTTAGAAGCACACTACCAGCAGGTGTGGCAGCATCCACGACATCTCATGTAGCAGCACCTCAGTCATCCCCCTTTCTTTGGTGGACTCCCTTCTTCCAAAGAAGTAGCTTGGCCTCTCTCAACAGAAAAAAGCTTATTTATCCAACCAGCAGTAAGCGAACTCTAGATGTTGTGTAAGCGATCAAGTTGGTAGTGGCTGTGGATCTAAAGATAGGGTTTTATATTTTCTGATAAACCTGAATCCAGTGTGGACTCGAATTTTAGAATAGAAATAATCTTTGATTGAAATACTGGTTGTAATCTTGTTTTGTTGTGCTGGATGAGAAGAATCAGGAGAATGAAAATCAAAGAAAGTGGAAAGAAGATGAAGGGTATTGGTTAAGTGAAAGGGAGAGCGGAGAGAAGATCAGCACAAAGGTCACAGATATGAAAAAAAGAAAAAATGTCACTAATAGATAAATAGTCATCGGTAGACTAAAATTAAATGCTACTGATTGATTAAAAAAACAAAAGGTCACCTATTAGTGAAAAGGAAATAAAATATATTGTTAGAATGAAAGATAGGTCACCTATAAAATTAAAGAGGTTACCAATAGAATTAATTAACATTGAGTAAAAGAGGAGTGCAATAGTTAAGTAGAGATATTAGTGAGGTAGAGATGAATCAAGTGGTGAGGAATGAATAATGGTGAGGTTGAAGGATTGTCAACTGTTAGTAAGTAAGAACGGTGTTCTACAGGTGGGGTGCAGAGAAGCAGGGCAGGGTCACCGTTAGAAATAAAAATAAGAGTCAAAAATACCAAATAATAATAAAACAGATCACCGTTATACAATAAAATAATAATCTCACCGTTATACAATAAAAAAGAGTTGTTGATATCTTAATTAACATAGACAAGCCACCTCTAGTATAAAATAAAAAACTAACAGTAACCTAAAAGAAACCGTAATAAAATTATAGTTAACTAGATAAAATAAAAATTAAATTGATAACTGGATATTTAACAAACAAAAATTATAAAAGACTTTAATTAAAATAACTATACAAGTTAATTACAAAGAAGCAGTAAATAATAAAGATTAGGATCAGTGACCCAAATAAGTCACCAAAATCTCTTGTCTACCTCACGAGTAGACTGAATTCAATATTCAGTGATTTAATAATTTATATGCATATATAAGATTAAATACTTAATGTTTTATAACTCTTAATAAATCAATAAAACAACAATTTGAACACATAAAATTAAAAAGAGAACTATTTTATTTAATTTAAAACACAAATTATTTACTTAAATGATTAGCAGGATAACTAAAGAAATTAATTAATAAAGTATAAATAGTTTAATGAAACTATGTAAAAAGATAAAATATTAACATAAATAATAAGTTAATTAAATATAATTACAACGATTAAATAATTGTTTACAATAGATATTAACTATTTAAAAATTCAAGTAGATTTAAATTAACCAAACTAAATAAGACATAATTAATGTAAATTACTTTAGTATGATAAAAAATTATTATTTTTATTACTAAAAATACATAATTAATTAAAATAAATTATTAAATAACTAATTTTACTATTAAAATACAAAAGAACAATTATTTATTATAAATTGATTAAGTAATTAATTAAATCAATAAAAATTAAGTAAAAATATATGAAAAAACCATGAAAAATAGAGCCACATCATATATTGATATAGATGAAAATAATCCTCAAAACAATTTGAGAGAAATAACCTCCTTTTTTCAGAAAACATTTAAATGTCTCACTATTGATCAAGAAGCCATTTAAAATAGATTTTTGAATAGAAGTGTCCCATACCACTTTGAAACATTTAAATTTAAATTTAATTTTAAAACATTAATGTCCATATAAATTAATCCTTAAACCCATTTTTAAAACATGTAAATTAATGAGAATGATTTTGAATAATAAATCGTGAAAACATCTAAAATGATATTTTAGTTAGTGTTCCTAAATAAAAGAGAGATAGTGGAATAAAAATAATTGAGGTAATAAAAACATTATAATATCATGAGAATAAATGGATTAATGAAATATTATTTCAAATAATAGTATATACACCACATAAAAGTTAATTGGCGCATAACAACAAAGAAGTCACTACAGAATCTTAATTGAGATGAAATCCATTCAAAAGACAGTATCCTTAGGTAAAAGATAAATCAATGACATAATTATGTGTTAAAAATATGAATACAATCAATATGATTGGATATTCGGTGTAAATAAATCATAGGACATTCACATATGTTCTTATAAAAATAACACCAATGACTTGGATGTTTAACTCAATGAATGGAAATTAAGTTAAGATCATGATCCTATGAATAACTTGAGATGTTATAAATGAAGATATTATGTGTTTACAATGTATATCCACACAAAGGGGGGTGTAAATTAATACATAAAGAATAGATTTTGATTCCCCACATACTCTTGGAGTAAAATAGTCAATGAAGTATGCGTAAATCTGAATGAGTGGAAATTGAAATTTGAAATTCTTTTACAGATTTGGTATCTTACGAATCATACACCCCATGAAACAAGGATCATACAAGGATGATGTAAATACCCATACATTAAAGTATATTATTCAATAAATACAATCATGTATAGTACATATTCCAAAAAAAGTAAATAGTGGCCAATATAGAAACAATCTCACATGAATAAAAAGTGAGATGAAAAACCCTTACTTCGTTGTGATCATTCGAGTCGTATGACCAAAAGTTAATAACCATCAAATGAATCATATAATACCATGAAAATAAGGAAAATAATTATAATATTTATAAAATGGAAGTACTCAATACACCACATGCAATAAATAAGTGGAGAACAATGGAAATCTCACATAATTTAAAGTGAGATAAGAAACCCCTAACCTCAAGTCCGAATTGTCTTGTATGATACTTGTTCTTCCTGAAAAATAAACATAAGTTAATTTATACTTTATTAAGAACATTTTTCAATTTTATTATTCTTTTTATATCACTTATTACCTTGTTATAACAATTATTTAATTATTTGATTTCATATTGGTTATTTTATCGATGTTCGTAACTTGAGTAAAAAATGAACTTGTTATAATTACAATTTTTCCATGTGGTCAAATGTACATTATCTCCATAACGATAAATATGATTTAGATATCATATATATATATATATTATGTATACATTATATATATGTATTTATAACCATAAATAAATTTTTTAGATAAAAATGAAATGCACCGTTTAGGGAGATGGTAAGCCGTACGTACGCATGAACGCTACATTCATTTCTATTTTATATTTTAATTGAATCGAAAAATAATGATACATAGGTTTATTATAAATTATGTATAATATCCTATATAATATCATTATTTCCATCCTTTATACGTCCCACAAAAGGCATTAACGGGCCATATCATTTTGAGGGGGTTGTAGTCCGCAATTCCTCAAAGGAAATTATCGTGTTTTACCCGTAATGGAAACCATAAAATAATTATATAAATTGAAAATACAGATGCATAAATAAAACATAAACATTATATATATATATATCAAATATAAATATAGTTCCATCTTAAGGGACACCATAAGAGGTGGTAAGAGATAAAAAATCATCGTTTTGTGAGGTGTTATATTTCCATCCACAGAAACAGTATGTTCTTCACCCATTAGATGGTGGTGTGTGTAAGTGTAGCTCTTATAATTTTCATAACAACATATTAGTATATTTAGGATACGTCTTTTATAAATTAATGTAATATAAAGTGTTTAGGGGGGTTGGAGAAGTAAAATAATACAAAATAAAACAAAAGAATTTAAGCGAAAGCATTACCTTTAATTTGGGTAACTTCCATTGGTTTTGAATCAAATGGACCTCTTAAGGTGCCTTATTAATAATATAAGGCTTCTAGGAGGAATAGGGGATCTTGATATATTATTTTGGTAGGGTTTTGAAGATAAAAGGGGCTTGGGAGGTATGTGGAATGGGTTATAAGTGGTGTCATTTTATAATGGGGGGGAGGGGCTCTTTAGGAATGTGTAAAAATATTATTTTATTATATAGTATTATTCGGTTTCTAAAGGTCCAAAACTTATTAAAGTTGAAGATAAGATGACTCATGGTCTATAGAAAATCATACAATAATAAATGGACATGTTTTGGATATTATTGAAATATTAATAATCAAATTTATTTAAATGATTTATTAATGAGGTAAATACTACATAATTATTATGTCAGAAACAATTTAATTTATTTGATGTATGAAAATTATAAAAAGTTACCATAATATTGAAAATCTTTTTATATTTCCAATTATTATTTATAGTAGAAATGATGAATTATATAAACCCTTGTAAATATTTATATACTAAAATATATGTGTTAATGACTTTTTTGTCCTTACTTTATGTTAATTAAAATAAAGTATCAATTTTTATTCTTAAGTGGCCCCATGGGGTCCCAAAAATGACCCAAGGATGCCCACAGTCAGCAATGACTCATCCAATAAGGTTAGGACAAGTGTTAAAGTAATTGTTTTTATAATAATTTTCTTCTTACCTTGAATTACTTTATTTACCTTTAACAGCGGTAAATAAAAGTTAAAGGTTACTATTCAAAAAAATTTATTTTTAACTTATTGGACCACATTTTATTTACTAATAACAACCATGTATCATTGATTTTCAAATTTCAATTCACAGAAGCGGTAAAAGTTCGTTTAAATCAAAAAGACGGATTTTTAACTACTACATAATGGTTTCACTATTCATAAAAAATTGATGTTTTTTAGAAAAATACCAAAAATTAAACCTAAGATATATTTGATATTCCAAATTTAAAAATTTTGTCTATTTTACCCAATTAAAAACATTGAATTTGGATTAATTAATTTAAAAATTAATACCCATTGTCAAAACAAATAACCTGTTTTTTAGAAACAATAACTATCAAAACATTGACACTTGTTTAGGAATAATTTCAAAGTGAAGTTAATTCCAATGACCAACATTGGAATAAAGGGTAAAAATATAATCTAATTATACTTCCAAAAAATTCAAATGTATAATTGAACACTATAAATTATTTTTCTTGAAAAAGTTGTTTTCAATTAAAATTTAGTATTTTTCACTATTCACCCAAATATTAATGTTTTCAGAAAAACACATAAAATTTATCAAAACCAAATTTTTATGTCGCGATTCTAAAGAAGAATTTTATTTTGTAAAATTGAATTTATAAATGTTTTAAATATTAGATTTAAAAAGGGTTCAACATTAAAAAGCGGTAAAATTGATTTTCTTTTAGAATACATCATTTATCTAAAAAATGAATTTGTTCATATATTATGTCAAAAAACACATAATATGGATGTTAAAATTATATGGAATATGTAAAACTAAAAATTCAGCTAATACTATTCATAACTTCTATTGAAAGGCTAGTTTGGAAAGTCGTCATGCACTCAAAGTCGTTGTTGTTTGTAGCGCAAGATATTGAATTTAAAGAAAATAACATACTATGAAATATTGGGGTGTTAAATTATTCACCCCTTTTGGAAATTGGGTCCTAGAAATTTTACAATTGAGCTTGGGAACTTCATTGAAGGTCCCACATCTGAAAAAGAGTAAATAAAACTATCTCTTTAAAAGAATGAAAGCGAATTAAAAAGGTCACTTGAGATATCCCATACTAGGAATCCATTTTGGAAAAATGAATATGGAAGATAAAAAAAATGTTTCATATTCTGGTGGAGAGTGATATAAAAAAAGATCCGGAGAAAGTTAACAACTAAAAACCCACAAACATGTGATGGGATAAACGGGCATTAGTTTCCCAGAAATAAAAGTAAACAGATAATGTTTTTTTATGTCTCATTTCATAATTTTGAGAAATTTATTTATGAGATTGACTAAGAACATAATGATATATACTTACTATTAAAGTACTGTTTCATCCTTTAAATAATTTTTACCACTAACTCATCTTCTTTTTAAAATTATGAGAATTCATGATGACTTGGTCACACTTGAAGCGCTAGAATCAACTTCTAGAGAATCACATAATCTACAAATGATAAACTATATATATTTACCTTGTCTTTAGCGTTTAACCAAAACCAAAATGGTTAGTACAAGATCATATGATCCCCAAAAGGTTAATCTTTTAGAGAAAGAAATACTGATATTAATTTCAAAAATTAAACCAATAATACCCAAAGTTCAATAAATACCATCCAATTAACAGTTTTCCTTAAAATAATTCAAAATAATCCAAACTAATTTTGAAACCCTAAACTTAGAAGAATTTGATTACATAGTATTCCACGTTCAATTATATCTCCAAAAAAACATCAACTACTCTTAATGTCATATACTTAAATGTAATTAACCTAATCATGTATTCTTTATAATAGGTTAATCATTTCCATAAATATACAAAATCACTATAACTCCATAATAAAAACATAGATAAGAATCTACCATTACTCTTCAAATGAAATCCCATAGTATTCTATTTTCCTTAGGCATATATTATTCCCACTACAGTGAACATCTTCTAAAATAACATTTATCTCTTAATCACCAAATCATTTTCCTAAACTAATGATACTAATTTATTAAGACATAAGATCCCAAGTCAACTTATTATTGATATATTAAATCATTTAACTAAAAACAATTAGTCACACTAACAAGGGATTTCACGTAGTCCAGTGCTTGGTGATAAATCTCAATCGCACAATGGTTGTGGGTTCTATTCCCACAGCTTTGTCTGACATGACGGGTGGTCCCACGGTCTGCATGTAATCCTTTTTCAAAAATAATATTTTATAACATTACCAAAATGAGATAAATTACTCATAATTTCACCATAAATGATATCTCATACCTTGTATTTTTATCCCAAAATTTAATAAGTTGTAATTTCCTATAACTCATTGATCATATAAAACTGAATAGTTATTTATAACTATATCCACAAGATAAAATATAATTCTTCCTCAAATATCATTTTCACATGAAAAACTATAGGGTTACAAATACAAGAGAAAAGTCTTCCAATGTAATCCCACCAATAGAGAACACTAATACTTTTTAAACATTTCACCATCCATTTATTTCCACATTGCTTCTTCCATGACCGATAGGATATCCTATAGAATAGGGCATTCACTCATGAAATGGCCATGTCCCCTACATTTATGGCAAATGACTGTAAATGGATTATTAGGACCATTTTTATTTTTTTCCATAGAACTCTTCATTTTCCCTAGACAATTAATTACATTATTTCTTTCTTTCCCCCATATAATGAATTTATTTGATCCATTAAGAAAACTTCTTTGGTTTATCTTTCCACATTTCCTACATGATGGAAAATGAGCTTTCTTTTCTCCATGGTCTTCAATGCTGGAGCTCTTATCATTCACCAATTGTTTCTACCTTTTTGAGTCTGGTAGTTGGCTAATAAATATGTTTTTTATCATATTTTTTGAAAACTGATTCGGCATGGACACGATATCTTTTATGCATGTCATCATTCCATTTTGTTTCTCATTTCCACCACCATGAAAACCTTGTACATCATGCTCAAAGTTTCAATGACTTCCTTAGAATCTAACCATTGACTAAAAATATAAAGCATTGTGTGAGTAATAATAGTCATAAAATCATTTTTAGAATATCATGACACATAATTTTCAATTTAAAACACCTTAAGATTAACCAATGTCATTTAATCACATCTTATATTAAAATACTTTAAATCGGTTTGTAAAAAGAATGCAAATTATCCTAAGCATGTCCCCCGAATGTGTCGTAACCAAGAGTGCAGCAAGACCCATTGTCATGTACTAGTATACCTCATGTCCTTCGAGAAGCTCCGTGTAAGAGTTTTCACTCCTCGGTACATCTGTTTCAGAGCCTCCTCTACCTGCTCGTATCCAGACAGGGATGTACTGCTTGAAAAATACACAAAATCGTTATATTACCAAGATTATAGGATATTTTTCTATACTAATTTTCAATGTATCATTGGGTAACTTTCTCTAATCATAGTTTATCTAAATCTAGTTTCTAAGGTTTGTACTAAACCTCCTCTTATACCAACTACAACACCCCAACCACAAAATCCAATATCTAGTGAATTATTTGAAAACATTGGAATGATTACAAGGAATCATGTATTGATGGAATGATCAGTTTAGTAGTCTTGGAAACAATATACATACATATGTTCATCACTAAAACTTGAAAAGAAAAACAAAACTAATTTATTCTATTAGAATCAAAAAAGATTTCAAGATTATTTCAGTAATTCACTCATAACTAACTTCTTCATATCATGGGAAACTGAATCAGGAGAAAGGGGTGTGCTCAAACGCTTAGTAAGAGTAAGTAATACAGTGGAAGGTAACATAAAAATTAGGTATAGTGAATAATTGAAAACACAAGCCTTTAAAAATAATTAACATTGACACTTTATGGTTGGAATATGAGCTGAGTAAATAATGCCATAATAAAATAGTCATAGGCATTCTACTAGTCGAATAAACACATGAAATATCAATAGCTAATCTCATAATTATGGAATGCATAATGACATACATCATAACCACATATTCAAGGCCTCGTGCCAAGACTAAAAATAAGATTTTGTCAAGGCCTTATGCCAGGACACTAGTTTGTCTCGTGAGACCTATCGATTCATCGAGGAGAAATAGCGGGCTCCACCCATCACATAAAATATCCAATTCATTGCTCATATGATAAAGTAGAAAAATAAACTGAACATTCATATTAAAACTAGCATAGGAAATTTCAATATTTTAACCACAACCCATGAATGGTATGAAAATAGCACATCCACGGTCAAACATAACTCATTCAATACAGTATAGAAGATTTTAATATAATAGATCAACTTCAATAGAAAATAATTAAGGTTATTTACATAGATGAAAATAAACATCAATACTATTTGAGAGAAATATCCTCCTTTATCTTGAAATCATTTAAAAGTAGCACTATTTATCAAGAAAAAATTTAAAATAGATTTTTGAATCAAAGTGTCCCATACCACTTTGAAACATTTAAAAGTAATTTTAATTTTAAAACATTATTATCCATATAAATAAATCCATAAAACCATTTTTAAAAACAAGGACATTAGTGAGAATGATTTAAAATAATAAATCATTAAAACATATAAAATGATATTTCAATTAGAGTTCCTAACCAAAAGAGAGACACTTGAATAAAAATAATTGAGTTAATAAAAACATTATAATATCATGAGAATAAGGGGACTAATTATATATTATGTCAAATATCAGTATATACACCGAATAAATGTAAATTGAAACATAACAACAAAGAAGTCTCACAGGAATGAAAATTGAGATGAAATCCATTATAAAGATAGTATCCATAGGTAAAGGATACTTCAATGTCATAATTATGTGTGAAAAATATAAATTCAATCAATATGATTGGATATTCAGTGTAAATCAATAAGAAAACATTCACACATGTTCTGGGAAAAACTACACCAATGACATGGATGTTTGACTCAATGAATTGAAACTGAGTTAGGATAAAGTTCATATTAATGACTTGACAAGTTATCAATGGAGTGATTATGTGTATCAAGGGTATATCCAATAAAAGGGGAGTGGAAATTACTACATAAATAATAAATTGTGATTCCCCACATAATCATGTAGTAAAATAGTCAATGAAGTAAGCATGAATCTGAATGAGTGGAAATTTAAATTTGAAATTCCCTTACCGATTTGGTAACTTTCAAAACATACAACCTGTGAAAGGAGAATCATACAATGATGATGTAAAAACCCATAAATTATTTATATTATACAATGAATACAACAGTGGATAGTACATATGCCACAAAAAAGGAAATAGTGGCCAATATATCATGAATCTCACATGAATAAAAATTGAGATGAAAGCCACATACTTCGTTGTGATCAAACGAGTCATACGAACAAAAGTTAATAAACACCAAATTAACCACATAATACCATGAACATAAATAAAATCATGATAATATATATCAAATTTAAGTACACAATACAACACATTAAATAAATAAGAGGCGAACAATTGAAATCTCACAAAATTAAAAGTGAGATAAGAAACCACTTTCCTCTAGTATGACATGTCTTGTATGTTCCTTGTTCTTCCTAAATAATTAACATAAGATAATTTATAATTTAATAATAATGTTTTAATTTTTATTATTCCTTTTATGTCACTTATTATCTTTCCATAACAATTAGTTAATTATTTGAGTTCATATGCGATATTTTATCGTTGTTCGGATCATGCGTCAAAAATGAACTTGTTATAATTAAAATTTTTCCATGTGGTCAAAATTCCATTATCTCCAGAATGATATACATGATTTAGATATCTTATATATATTATATATCCAGAATATATATGCATTTATAATATTACATAAAATTTGGAAATAATAAATGAAATGCACCATTCATGGGGACGGTAAGCCATACGTACGCCTGAATGCTACTTTCAATTCTATTTTGTATTTTAATTGAATTAAAAAATAATTATACAAATGTATATTATAATTCCAGTGTAATATAATATATAATATCATTAATTACATCCTTTATACGTCCCACATAAGGCATTAATGAGTCATGTCATTTTGAGGGGGTGATAGTCTACACTTTCTCAAATGAAATTTATGGGTTTTACCCATAACGGACACCATAAAATAATGATATAAATGGATAATACAAAAGGGTAATGGTAACATAAACATAATATATAAATATATATCATATATAAATACATTTCCATTTTAATGTCTACCATAATATGTATTAGGAGATAATCGAACAATCATCGTTTCGTGAGGCGTTATTTTTCCATCCACAGAAACAATATGTTCTTCACCCATTACATAGTGTTTTGTGTAAGTGTAGTTAGAAAAATTAACATATAAAAACCATAGTTTTTTTAGGGTACTAGTTTTTTTATAAAATAAAGTAAAAAAACTTTCTAGGGGTTGGAGAAGTAAAATAAAACAAAATAAAAAAAGAATTTAAGAGAAAGTGTTACCTTTGATTTGGGTAACTTCCATTGGTTTGAACCTAAAGGACTTATTGAAGTAACTTATGCCTAATATGAGGATTCTAGAAGGAATAGGGGGATCTTGAAAGATTATTTTTGTAGGGTTTAGATGAGACAAGGGGCTTGAGAGGTGTGTGGAATGGGTTAGAAGTGGTGTCCTTTTATAAGGGGGAGGAGGGGCAACTTAGGAATGTATGAAAATAATATTTTATTATATTGTATTATTCGGTTTCTAAAGGTCCAAACCTAATTAAAGTAAAATATAATATGACTCATGGAAGAAATAAAATCATTAAATAAGAATAGGACATGTTTTTTATATTATATTAATATTAATAATCATATTTATTACAATCATTTATTAACGAGGTAAATACTACATCATTATTGTGTAACAAATAATTTAATGTATCTGATTACTAGAAATTATAATAAAATTACCTTAATGCAGGAAATCATTTTATCTTTCCAATTATTATTTATAGTTGGAATGATTACTTATATAACCCAATATATGAATTTATAAAATAAAATATATTTTTTAATGTCATTTTTGTCCTTACATTATGTTAATTAATATAAAGAGTCATTATCATTATTAAGAAGATCAATGGGATCCCAAAATAGACCCAAGGATTCCCATGGTCTACCATGACTCATCCAATGAGGTTAGGACAAGTGTTAAGGTAATTTGGTATTATTATAATATTTTTTTTACCTTGATTTACACTATTTACCTTTAACCGTGGAAAATAAAAGACAAAAGTTACTATTCAACAAATATTATTTTCATCTTATTGGAAAACATTTTAATAACTAATAACCAAAATATATCTCAAATTTTCAAAATTCAATTCTCAGAAGCGGTAAAATTTCATTTAAATGAAAATGTTAAATTTTTAACTACTACATAGTGGTTTTACTATTCATCAAAAGATGATGTTTTTAAAAAAAGTACCAAAAATTAATCCTTAGATATATTTGATATTCTGAATTCAAAAATGATGCCTATTTTTTCAAATAAAAAACATTGATGTTGGATTAATTAATTTAAGAATTAATATTTGTTGGCAAAAAAAATAATTTGTTTTTAAGAAACAATAACTATCAAATGATTGACACTTGTTTATGTATAATTTCAAAGTGAAATTAATTAAAATGACCAACATTCGAATAAATAGTAAAAACATAATCTAATTATACTTCCAAACCATTCAAATGTATTATTAAACACTCTAAATTATTTTGATTAAAACAGTTGTTTTCCATTAAAATTTATTATTTTTCACTATTCACCCAAATATTAATGTTATCATAAAAAACACCAAAAAATTATCAAAAACATATTTTCATGTCCCGATTCTAAATAAGAAGTTAATTTTATCAAATTGAATATATAAAATTTTCAAATATTGGATTTCAAAAGGGTTCACCATTAAATGGTGGTAAAATTGCATTTTTTTTAAAAATTATTCATTTATCTAAAAAAAGGTATCTATTCGTATATTATATCTAATAAAAACATAATATGGATGTTAAAATTATATGGAATATAAAAAAAATCAAAATTCAGTTAATACTATTCATAACTGCTTTTGAATGGCTATTTTGGGAAGTCGTCATGCGCTCGACCATGGTGGTTCGTGTAGTACAAGCTATTGAATTTAATGAAAAAAAAACATACAATGAAATCATGGGGTGTTACACCTTCAATAATATAGTCAGCTTGGACCCAATCTTATGTCCAAAATAGGGTGCGGGACTAAATCCTAGTTGGAAACCACCCATGGTCTAAGTCAATCTATCATTGAATATATATATATATATATATATATATATATATATATATATATATCGAGTAGAGTACAATAAGGAATGTAGTATTCTAGGAAGTAATCAAAAGTAAACAGTCCTACCAACACTAGTTCCATTTATATTCATTTCATGTTTATTTACAATTCAAGAACATTTAATTATATAAGTCTTCAGATTCAACCTAAGATCGATGCTACTTGTATAAAAGTAAGCACACCATATGTCTCAAATGACTACCTAACAAGTGTAAGTGAAGGCTGAATCAAATATTTTTCTATATCATGAAATACACAATATATTTCATTCCATTTGAATATTTGATTATAAGTAAATGTCAACTCATGACATATAAAATGCTGCAAATAGAGCATATCCTTGGCATCCCTAATTTGATTCAAGGTTCTCCCAGCATTTAAATTATTGTCTCAATAAGTACAAAAAATCTATCCATGGATTTCTCACAAATTTTCATGATAACACCCTCATTTAATCTGTCCAAGGTCTTTTAACAAAGGCCATGGTTCGCCCAATGTATAAGGTGCAATTGTCAAATGATCATGACCTTTCTCTTTAACAAGAGGTTATGGGACAGTCATTGCTATTTACCCCTTTATCATTTTAGATAAGAATTAACACTTTTAAATTAAACTATTATAGGGCTTGTATTTAATAAAATTCATTTTTAAAAACATAATAAGTAATTTAAGTCATGCCTCATAGGCATTCTAGGCTAAATTGACAAAAACAATCATTCATGAAAAATGCACCCATATGGTGGCCCTTAATCATGGTAAAAAACCCTAAAAATGATTTAAAACCCTAAATAAATTATCTATGAACCAAAGGGTATATAAATAGATAACATTCATTCAAGAACACACCCTAAAATAAATTTGTGGTACTCCAGAACATATATTCAGCATAAAAATTAGCTAAAGGCATGATACCACCTACCTCATTGAAGTGTGACTCTACTCATCTAGAATCGGCCTCTTATTTGACCTACAATAGAGTAGATCTAACAAACTATCATAAAAACTCAATGATAGATAACTATTTAAGGAGAAAGAAGAACAATGAATAACTCATTTGGAATCAAGAGCTTACTGAGGGGGATCTAACATATCTGATGGTGTTCGGATTAGAGATTAGACAGAGAAACAACCGGCCACCATATACTCAGGTCTCTTGGACGTGATGATCATTGAAGAGGGTTATTTAATGTACATTTTTAAAAAATTATGCCACAACCCAATATAACGAAAATAATTAAATTACATGGTGTGTACTGGAAACGACATGTTGTGTCTGTACAGGTCCTGGACAAACCATTACAAGCCATGTACTGGGATGTACAAGGTATGTGCCCATACTACTGGTGTATTATCCACCATAAATGGCATGTAACACCAAATTACAACATGTAACAGGCCTATTACCAGCCATTGAACTCTTTTCTTCCATTTTCTAAACTACTAAATCAAAGGGAAGCATTCGTACATAAAATGAAGAACTAGGGTCTTACAATGTTCCCCACATAATGAAGTTAAACCTTGAATTTCCTTTCCAAGGGAGGTGAAGGTAAATTTGAGAATAGCATTGGCCACTACGAGAGTACATCAGCCTCTCTCTACAAGTTCTCTTCTAGCACTCGGTCATGTTGTCATAACACCCATACTAGAGGAACTGACTAGCCTTAAAGAACCTTCATGCTTCTATCAACTATACGTATCAAATGCTCCTCAAAGGATGCATCATCCTAAAGCACAACCTCCTCGGGATAAAAACAAATAACATATGGGTCTGTGTAATAGCAGAAAAGATGAGATACAGAGAATAAGTCATTCATGGCTCAGTAAAATTGAAGTAACTACAACAGATAGGAAGTTGACCCAACTCTCTACAGAATTTCTAACTTCCCAACATATCTTATTGAAGTATTGACCTATCTTTTGATCATCATATGTCCCAACCTCGGTGAATCATTTATGAAAACCTGATCTCCAAACTCAAAATCTTGAGTTATTCTATGGTGATCAGCATACGATTTCTGAAGAGACTATACAATGGTCATTCTTCATTGAATCAACTAGACCTACTCAAATGTCTCTTGAATGATATGTGGTCCTAGTAATGTTTTTTCACCCGTCTTCATCCATAACATGGTATAACGACATAGACTACCATATAAAACCTCCTAAGGTTCCATCTATATCATCGCATGACTACTATTATTGTATGAGAATTCAAATAGGGGATCGTGCTTCTCCCAAGATCCCGAAAATTCTAGGATTCATTTTTGCAACATGTACTCTAACACCAATATCATACGCCCTGACTAACCATCAGTCTGAGGGTGGAATATTGTGATCAGATATAATTTAATATCCAACACCCTCTAAAAACACCTCCAAAACATCACACATAAAATGGACATCCCTATAAAAAATTATAGAATTTGGGACCCCATGTAGTTGTACCACCTCTTAGATATACAACCTTCTTAGCCAATCCACAATGAAGGATTCCTTGATCGAAAAGAAATGAGTGAGCTTTTATGACATTCAAAAATACCCAACTAAACATTGTCACTTATAGGTGACCTTGGTAAAACGATCCTAAAATTCTCACAAAGTCATCAAATTTCCACACTAGAATAGATAATAGTTATAAATGCCAAACTGGTCGATGTTGTTCTGCCTTCAACTTCTAATTAGTGGAACACCTTGTAAAAAAATCAGCTACATCTCCTATCATAATTGTCCACCAATACATATGATGTAAGTCACATTACATCTTAGTGACCTAAGGATGTACCTCCTAAGATAAATCATGAAAATCCTACATTAACTCCCCGTTTATATCCACTAGAAGCCAAACACATCCATGTTATTCCAAATTCTCATAATCACATACCATTTAACTAGTAGGAGGATCATCACCTAATATAATCTTATATATAAATAGGCCTTAGGAATCTGATATGTCCCTCATATTCACTTTATCTTGAATGTTAGAGGTAACAGCTAATGATGAAATAAATGTATTTCCCTGCCATTCGTACACCTCAACGAACATCTTATATAATAACGCCATATGCATCAACTAAGTACCAGCCTACAACACTACCTATATCCGAGTCCTTCATCCTAATGCATTGGACACTTCATTTCCATTTCTCAAAATTTATACAAGATCGAGTAAAAATATTGAAGGTATTCCACCAACCTTTACTACCACAAATTCCGATCATGCTGCATAAATATGTACTTGAGGCCTTGGTGGTTCATGTACCCCAGAAAAAGATCCCCCAATAAGTAATGTCTCCTACAGCTCAAAGAAGAACCACTATAGCCAATTTGAAATCATGCATCAGGTAATTCCTATCATATGACTACAATTACTGAGAGCTTTATGCAACAACTAATTCCTACTGCATAAGCACTACTCTTATCCTGATATCTGATGCGTCACAATACAAAACAAAAATCCTTCCCAAATTTATGAACCATTTATAGTCATTCCCATCAACGGTGCTGCTACAGGTGATAAATCTTCTATGAAACATCTGTAGTAACCAAAAAACACTATAAAACTCTACACCTCACAAGAGTTCTTGGGTTTCTACCAGGAAACTACTAGTCTCCCTTTCTCTGGGTCCATTTTTACTCCATTCTCTAAGATGATGTGACCCAGGAAGTGAATATGATACACCCGGAAGTGGTACTTAGAGAGATTAACATATAACTAATTCTCTCTCAATGTACTCCAAACATTCACAAGACATGTGGAATGGTCATGTCGATTGTAATAATACACTAATATATCATCCACAAAACCACAATAAATGAGACAAGATAATGATGGAACATTCTGTTAATCAGTTCCATGAAAACCGCTATCGCATTCGTCAGATTAAACCACATAACGAGATACTCATAAAAACCATAACTACTCTAAAAGGTTGTCTTTGGTATGTCTGAGGATATTACATGAAACTGATGATAACCAGATCTCAGATCAATCTTAATGAAATCCCAAGCTCCCCAATGTTGATCGAAGAGATCGTCTATTCTTGGGAGAGGATACCTGTTCATAACTACCTACTAGTTTATTTTCCAAAAATCCATGAATATCCTAAGGCTACCATCCTCCTTTTTCATAAAAAGGACTGTAGAACTCTATGAAGTATTGGGTCAGATGAAACCCTTAGTTCCAAATCCTCAAGATACCACTTGAGCTCTTCCAAATCTGTCATAGCCATCCTCTAAGGAGGAATGAATACTAGTATATCTCTTAGAACTAGCTTGATAGAGAAATATAACTTTATCATTAGATATAAAACTGAATATTTATCTGGGAAGACATCCATAAAATGATCAACTACTAGATGAAAATTCATTAAACATGTTCTGTGGTCATCTAGATATAAACAAAATTTGGGTTTATCATCTCGCCCAACCCATGATTCTTGTGTAAAACTCAGCTCACCTAGAAATCCCATTCTGAATTGTATTGAAATGATCTTTTTTTGTGATTTAAAATTTACTATATAGTTCTAGAAACTTACAAAGGGTTGAATGGAGACCAACCGGTCAATTCTGATAATGAAATCAAATCCTATCATCTCTAAGAAATAGAGACCCCATAAGAAATGACACCGACCAAACTGAAGGGGAGACTCTTGCACTAATTCTCACCTATCATTATAACCCATAATGGAGTGTATATATTCACAACATAATTATAAGTAAAAACATAAAGCCCAAGGATATTTGAAATAGGCACACATATGAAACTATGTGAAGCCCCAGTATCAAAAAGTGAAAAATCTAAAATTGTTGCGATTAGAATTGTACCTTTGATAGTATAGGGTATGGAATCCTGGTCCAATTTATTTTGTTGCACTGCATAAGTCTAACCTATATCATGAACCTATGAAAACACCTAGATACCATGAGCAGATCCACCTAATTGTCGCTGATAACCTAGGGTTTGGATACCATGGCTATAACCACCAACTCAGCCAGAACGGACCAATGCATTCCATTTCCCTAACTGGTGATAAGATGATGACCTTTTTGTTAAACACGGAGTCAGCACAGATCCTCTTTCACTAACAACTGCTAGAAACATCCTATAGAAGTGATGATGATGTCCCATCATCTGCAATATCATCATTATACTATGTCCATCAGAAAATTTGGTTTCATATGCCAAACTATACAACACCGGTAGCACGTCCCTTGCTAACAGACGATACATCCTCACTACTAGCATTGATGTTACAAATATCTAGATGATGATTCTTTCTACTGGTCAAAAATTTTCCAGATCTCAGAGATGAACTTCCCTAGCTCGCACCACTAGATTTACAAAAAATATTCTCAGCAATCACTGCTTAATTCACTATAGTAGATACAGTAGTCTTCTAGAATATATTTACTGAGGAATTGATATCATACCTGAGACCATATTAAAAACACCTATCCTTTGATAGAGCATCACCAATCAGATTATGTGAAAATATATGGAGCTCATTAAAGCAGGATGAGTAATATATAACTGATAAAACACCCTACCCTATATGCATAAAACCATAGGCAATGTCATCCCTCAACATCTTGGGATATATGTAATCATAAAATACTATCTGAAAGTATCCCCAAGTCATATCCCAACAACTTTCCATCTTATTGAAAGCATCACACAATCTTTTGGTGGAATCACACAACAAATATGTAGTGAGATTCACCCTCTTCTCAAGAGGCATCTCCAGATGCTCAATGATCGATAACATGTCCTCTAGATATGATTCTATAGCCTCTGATCCACCATCCCTTGAAAACGTGGGTGGATATTTCTGCTGGAACACACTTGACACCTCCTCCAAAGACATGTTAGGGTGAGGTGATCCCTGAAAGGTTTGCACGGACCTCAAAATTCCTATATAGAACTATGCATCAGAACCAATTTCTATTATCATAGCTGGTGCCGCAAGTAGCGTGACTATAGGATTCCCTAGTTGCCTATGGCCTACCACCTCCAGGATATGCTCATTTCCACTCTTATGGCATACAATTAGAGGTCATTGTGGAGGCATGAATCTACTAGGTAATGTACACACCTCAGTTCTAGTTTATTTTCAATGTTCATAGTTCAAGGGTTCATGAACTAAAAAGGAGAATAAAACCTTAAAATATTACAAATTGAGGATTACACGACATTAAGAAATAATACATGGAATGTACCCTGAAGCTCTTACCCAAGAATGTACTTCCATCTGCCTCAGAGTGTAACCATCCTTGGTACATGGTCTATAAAACATAGACACAACATGTACTCAAGTATTTCTTCCAGGTAATGTACTTTTACATGCCAAGAACCACACAGTTTATGCCTAGGTAACACTACAGAATGTGTACCTATAGTACACAGAGTGCACTTTCCAAAAACCAAAATTTTGTGTCTAACTTCACATTCCTAGACACACAGTGACATACCACATCGCGTATACAGATAGTACACAGTGGGTTCATATGAAAACAATTCTTCCCGAAAAGAAGAACACATGGCATGTGTTCATAGAAACACACGTCATTTTTAGGGTTTCTAGATAGTAAACCCCTGAAACATCCCTAGAAGTCTTTTTTTAGAAGTTGACCAATTATATTCCAAATTCTGATCTATGAAGGGTCCATAAAACCCATGAATCAAATTTTTGAATCCATGTAAAGCATATAATATAAAATTTAAGGCCAAATCAGGGTCCACCAAATTACAATCAAAGAGGGAACATACACATCCAAAAATAAAGTCTGGAATCCATACAATTCAAACCATAGCATGTACCAATATACCTATCAAAACAGTAGGAATATCAATCATGATATCTATCAAAACAATATGAAATTATTAATTATATCGAAATGGAATGGTAGGAAATTCTTAACATGGGATTGCTATTAAGTGCCTATAAGTTGCATGAAATAGAATACCCTCATCTCATTAGGTTACATCAAAAAATGTAACCACAATAAAATCAATCTTAATGGCATAATACCACCGTGTAACCTAATGGTGAAATCGAATCAATTGTAATTTCTAAAAACCCAAAAATCACATTTCAATTCGAGGTAATTTAGGTTTTCACTGTATGTTGGGTAGCTACTCCTAAGCCCAATTTATTACCAAACTCAATTTACATCCTATACCTTTATAATGACACCAAATAGTATGTCAAACCATAAAAGAATTACCTCACTCTGAAACCACTTTGTAACATCTTGGATCGAGATGCCTCTTTGTGATTCCCCATATCTAGTTGCTTCTATGGCCTCAAGAGCATTTCCCCCAAAAACTAGAGGCTTATGACTAGTAGTGAGGGACTTGGTGTGATAGTGGGTAAAATATACCCTCATTGAAAAAATGTAACATGATGGAAACAAAAAAAAATTCAATAGCAGAAGCAATAATACCGTAACAGAAATAAAAAATGGAAGGTAGATAATAAAAATAACCAGATGTCATAGCATACAGTGGATTATGCTCCAAGTCACTTGTTCTAAGAATGTAGAAAAAATAGGATACACTACAGCAATACATTTTTATATTCCAACTGAACAAAAAGGATTGAATAAAATCAGAAGCATCAAAAGCCTCTGATTGGTCACATGTTATCCTTCTCTTAAACATCATATCAGGTACTTGTAAATGGGGACTTTCCCTTATCGACACCTACAATAATATGGTCTTCTTGGGCCCAAAAACATGGCCCAAATAGGGCATGATAATAAATACTAGTAGGAAACCGCCGATGTCCTATACCAATCTTTCAATGAATATATATATATTAGGTAGCGTACAAAAATGAATGTATTAAACAAGGATTCAATCAAAAGAAAACACTCATACAAAAACTTGTTCTCCTTTATAATCATTACATTTTTGTTTACAAATCAATTACATTGAAATATATAACTCTCAAGATCCAGCCTAATCCCAATGATCCCCATATAATAGTATGCATAACATATGTCTCAAAAGAACATCTAACATGTTATAGTGAAGGCTGAATGTAAGCCTATGATTTTTCTTGGCAGACGCATCATAAGTCTATCCATTTCAACATTTAATTATAAGTAAATATCAAATCATGACATATAAATAATTTCCAATATAGAATGTCCTTGGCATCCCTCATTAGATTCATGGTTAACTCATCATTTAAATAAAAGTATCAACGGGATCGTCAACTCCATATTTGGCCCTCTCTTGACATGTCATGATAATACCCTCTATGATTCCACCCATGGTCTTTTAAAACAGTCCATGGTTCACCCAAGGTACTTGTTGAAATAGTCATATGAGCCTAACCTTGATTTTAACCTCAGGATGTGCATCGCCCATTTCTATTTACCCCTTTATCAGTCTTGATAAGAAGAAACATATATAAAATGAACAATTACATGGCATAGAATTTAATCAACTTCATTTTAAACTACCCAATAAGGGAATTTAATTCATGCCTCATAAGTATCATATTCCAAGTTTCCATAATCAACCATTCAAGGGAAACACACCTTTGGGTGGACATTAATCAAGGAAAACAACCCTAAACATGCTTTAAACCCCTTAATAATTTTCTATGAAAATAAGGCAATATAAATAGATAATATCCATTGAATATACACCCTATAAAGGGGTAAACGGATATCTGGAACATATATTCAACTTGACAATTAGAAAAAGGAACAAGACCACCTACCTCGTGGATTTATGACTCTTCTCATCCATCATTGACCACTAATTCAACCTATAATGGAGTAGATATACAAAAATATCATAAGAGCTCATGTTTCGATAACTAGGTTGAGAGAAGAAATCATGATTAGCTGCTCAAGAAGAATCGAGGGATTGTTGAGGGGAATCTAAAATTTCTGAAGGTTTTTGAATTGGAGATCAGATGATGAAATGGAAGGACACCCTATTCTCATATCGCCTGTGAATGATGTTTGTCGAAGAGGGGTGTGTTATGTAGGTTTTTAAAAATTTGATGCTACTGCATGATTTAAAAAAAACACAATCTGTAACACCCAGTTACATAATGTAACATTCCTACAACCAGCCCCAGACCTCTTTTCCTCCATTTCCATTTGTACAAACTGAAAAAGATTGATCTATACCTATAAGGATGAACTGTATTCTAAAAAATAAAATAAATAAAATGGGATCAAAATATCATGGAATCATAGGAAACATGGAAGAAACATCAAGCAAGACACAAACATGGGTAAAGGAAAACGCCTTAGAGAGTATCACATAGTGGAAAAATTCCCAAAATAGATTAGTTTTACACCCCAAATAAAATGCATGTCTTCTCATAAGACTAAATAAATTACCTAATCCACTAGAGTACATTCTGGGTGCACCCATCATTACATGTTCATGATTATGTATTCCATAAATGGAAACCATTCATAAGTCATAATAAAAAATATTTCCCATGGAATGAAATGGGTTACATAATATTATATCATATCATAATCCACAAAGAAAATTTATAATGAAGGAGTATGAGAGATGAAAAAAAATATTATATTAAACTGAAAATGTGATGGAGAATAATATAGGTATATACCTGAGAAACAATAATATATAATTTAGAAGAAGTCCATAACATCAGAGGTTTTCATCATGATGAAAATGTCTGAGAAAGAATAGTTAGAATAAATCATGAGAAAAAAACCTTTTCAAATTGAAATCATATCTTAAAAATCAATAAACTATAAAAATATTTTCTGAAATTTTTTCATTAAAAATTATTTTATTAAACATTATGGGATTCTTTAAAGAGTTATGTGGTCATGACAGTGTGTAATATAGTATATCCCGTAAAAAATAAAAGAAACATTCCTTTCAGAATATTTTAAAAAATATTAAAAAGTTCCAAATTAGGAAAATGAGGAGACATATAAAACAAAATAAATTAAATTATTATTAAAAATCCATAATTATGGTTATGAAAAATGATCTACATTACAATCATGCAAATGGTATGTCGTACGTGCAGTTGTGTAATGTTTCAATTTTTTAACTATCGTGATGGAAATAATATAAGAGTAATTGTATACTAAAATATTAATAATAATTTAATAAAAATAAATTTTTTATTTATTTACACTTACATATATTATACATGTGATGTGTCAATAAACAATGAATCAAATTATTTCATGAGGTGGTAATCTTCCATACACATGAAAAACGTTATCAATTTTTTCATAGATGGTAAACTGAGTACATATATGAAATATTTTTGTTACATAATTTTTAATATTTCAGGAATATAAAAAATAAATTATAAATCCATCATTATAAATATCCATTAGATGAGATGATGGAAAATAGGTTGCATTAGTAAGAGAGACGGTATTCATCCGTACACAAGAATTGTTTTCTGTTTCCCATTTGATAGAAGATGAGAGAGATAAATTTTATGAAATTTACAAAATAACATATTAGTATATACTATATACTAGTGTTATTATATTTTAAATATTATAAAAAAATTTAATTTAGATCAATAACAAAAAAAGGAGCTCGGTGAGGATGATTACTTTTTTTATAATAACCTCATTTGGATATCTTATTAAACTCTTCATGGTTGTTCATTTGGGAAAAATATAATCCATATAACATATGAAATGATATTGGGGAGATAATTAGTTTTTTTCAAGTGAAAACTCATCAAAGGGGTGTAGAAATGAGGGGAGTGTGTGCCATTTTATAATTAGAGAGGAGTATAATTTTTATGAACACCCAATACTATTCTGTAATGGGAAGTCAGTATCTATCCAACTGCCATTAATGTTAATAAAAAATTTATTGTAGGTTTATATGGTAATAAAACCCTATAACTTTAAAAATATTCATTTTTAATCATATTATTTCATTTACCACTATGGTTACTAACATTTTATTATCTTAAATGTTCACCCAGGTAACTAGTATTTATAATGTTTTTAATATTAAATATTACAAATGTTTAGTTTAGCATATTAAATAACATTAATTATTATGATTAATAAATTATTCATTTAATAAAATTCAAAACAATAAACTTGAAAAAATTAATTTAAAAATTATCCTAATAACGTGTCATAAAAATAGTTTTTTCATGAAATGTATTTTTCATGAAATATATGATATTTTGTTAATTATATGATTAGTATTCATAATTAAATTATTTAAAAATTAAATTTAATTATATATAATTTATAAATTTCTTTTAAATAATTCCTCATTAGTGTTTATTTTAATTAATTCAACTGTAGGAACATTATGCATTTTAAACTGAAAAATAGTTCATTTTCAAAAATATAAACTTATACTAAAATGTAAATTTAATGTGATTTAATTTTAATTAATTAGATTATATCATATTAAATATCACATATGTTACTTTTTTATCTAATTTATTGAAAAATTGTACATTTATGTTACTTAATATTTTAACTGAAAGGACTGTTTTCCAAAAATCAATATTTTCACTATTAACTAAAAAGTAAATATTTTATAAAAAATTGAAACAATTAACTATATATTAATATCAATATATTGATTTAAAAAATTTATGTTCATCTTATAAGATAAGGTTTTTAAAATATCAAAATTAATAATTAAAATCTTTTCTCAAAAAAAGAAAATGAAATCATTTTTTAAATGAATTATATTATTGAAAATTGAGATCCTATATCATAATCATTTATATATAAATTTGTGTTGATTATAACCTAAATATATATTTCATAATGTATTTAACAATATTTATACCTTACAATTAAATATCAAGCTTATAATGGCCATTTTTAAATATTAGTATTTTAGTAATATGTCATGGTTTATTTTTTTCTCAATGATGCATGCTGTATATGCTACAAAATAAAATATTATTTTAAAATTTAAAAAAGTAAAATTCAAACACCATTAAATAAATAATTTCCTAGAAACATGAAATTGGTCTCAGTAGTAAAGGGTTTTACATTTGAATATACCCATTGTGGAAAACCCACTTCGAAAAACGGTGAATAAAATTATCTCTTAAAAGAGGTACAGGGAAATATGATTTTTTTTCTATTGTAAAAAATCACTACATTTCCTTATATTTGAAAATTTGTTGGATGTCAAAATACTTTCATGGATTTAATGATTAAATAATTATGGTGACTGATAAAGATCATTGATCATAAGAAAGTGAATGGTCTATAGAAGTATAACAACCAAAAAAATGAAAATTTATGAGAAATTAACCAATAATTCATCTGATAGAAAGTTGATATGATCAAAGTATTATTTCAAGAACATTTTTCTAGAGTTGAGGGATTATTTTTCTATAATGATAGAATGAACTTGAAATCATGGTTACTTGTTATATTTTTATTTCATAAATATAATTTCATTCTTCTTTTGTGCATTAATAAAATTCAACTTCAACCCATATTCTACATAATGGATATCCATTTTTATGAATCACTAAAATTAAATATTAACATATAATATCATCCAAAAATATTAAGGAATATATTCATCATATACTCATTTCAACCAAAATGTTTAGCATGATATCAGATAATATAAAAAATGTGTCACGACCTGTCTCCCAAGGCCTGAACCATGGCACACCCCAAGCCATACTCTGGAAGGCCAAAGTTGGCGACTAACATTGAAGGCATCAACCTGCAAGTGAGAGGCATTTTCCTATGAACCAGTACAAAAACAGATTCCCAACCATGTCCCCCAAACTGAAAGGGGAAAACAAGTATTCTAAAACAAGTGATGGTACATGTACAACTGAAATCAAGGGGGCCCAAATACAATCCCATGAAAATGACTGAAAATAGGAATGTAAAAAGGGACTTGGGTAGCCATCCTATGAAAGCCCCACCTGATGGTAAGAGTAGTGTAGCTATTGGAATCAAAGGTAATACGTCATGTATGACTAATCCTACAGGGCCTCGCCTACTCTAAGGCCACCAATTCCTTCGTCGAAACCTCTATTGTATGCACAAGACACAACACATGCGGGTGAAGCCCGTGTAGGGGTGAGTAACACAGTACACAGTAGGGGAACCTAGAACACTAAAAAAAATACCACAATGCAAAGCCACAAAGTAAGTACATCATGCACAATGTATAGTCTTGGGTAGTAATGGTTAATCCATTTTGGTGAACAACATTTCGTACTATTGAGGGACTCATCACTGATTAATCCTTACTCGTCTGTTGGATCACTAAGGATCCACATAGCTGATACTGGTATTTCGAGCCACTAAGGATCCACTCAGCTTCTGCTCATCTGGTGGGCCACTTAGGATCCATATAGCTGCTACATGTTTGTCATGACACTAAGGATCCACATGGTTAATTCTCGTCTGTTAGGACACAAAGGATCCACACGGATCTTGGTCCTCTCCCGGTCCACTAAGGATGCACAAGGCTTCTTCTCGATCCATCATTACCTCAACTGCAACAAATTTCCAATTATAATAACCCGATTAAACATATCATCGTAATATTTCCAACACAATAGACGATGCATCGAATAGAAAAATAGTCTAAAATATATGGGAATTTTAGTAAAAAGGGACAAGTTGGATTCGATTCTGATCCAACCCAACCTTTCACCAACCACCACCAAAACTCTTTTAGAGTGTCTTAAAAGGACCACCTCTTCACTAGGGTCCTCATTCCATATAAGGTTCATCAATCGGACACCCTGTCTATGAGTTATTATCTTTTTAGTAAACAGGGAATTGTTGTGTCTGGGCCCATTCCAACCGGGTCGGACTGACATGACCACCCCGGATTGACGGTCCCAAATACCTCAGAATAATTAGACTAAGTCAAACTAGCCCGGTTGGGGATTGGGTCGGTCCAGTATGGCCTTGCCAGTGGGCCAGACCCAATGGGCCTTGCTGGACTCCACTCGATTTGGAAGAAGGATCAGCCTGCCTCGACACTCAGTGACACAGTTTTATCTAGCCCAGCCCGCTCTCCCAGGTCGGTCTATTTTTTTAGTCTGGGCCTCATAGTTGTATATACGGCCCATATTTATCTCATCGTCCTGGTCCGCTAAAACGGTATGGCTCAAGGAACAGATTGGGATGCTCGAGCAGCTCGGTCCAACTGGCCCACTCTGCTTAGCCTGAAGGGCCACCCGGGATCTGGTCGTCCAGTCTGGTACAGCCCGGACTGGTTCAGCCCGTCCTGTTGGGGGTGCATGTAGCTAGTTAACCAAGTCGACCTCTTCAGTCAAACTATGGGCCTCTCCTCTACTCGGCGCCTAGTGGAACCATGTCTAAAACACATTTTCATGGCCTCCTCCTACTCCAATGTGGCGTACATTGGGTGCACCGCTCCCACCAACCGGTGGCCCCTTTGCCACACCACCACCATGGGCCGATGGGCACCCCATCAGTTCCTTCTGTAGGCCACTGGAGTTTCTCTAGTGGATCGTTTTTCGAACCATCTACGCCCACAAGACTATAGGGTTGCCGCCATTATTGTGACAACAACGAACTCATCTTTCCACCATTCAAAAAATTATTCCACCAAGGACACATAAGAAGAAAGGGGTGGGGCATTATTTTTGTCATCTTTTTCCCTATGCGTTAAAGGTTTTAATGCAGCGGAGTATTGGGAGAACCATTATATAAAAAATAAAATTAATCTCGAATAGGAAACACCAGAATGACACCCTCCCACAAGAAAGCATGATCTTCAGATTAACCTGTTCATGAGTTAATCCACTTTCCACATTTATAATAAGAATGGGGAAATCATAAATGAAAATTCAAACCCCTGCCTCATTTGATGTTGGTTTCCATAGCATTCCGTCCTCAAGGGTTCAAGAGGTTGGCGTCATTTCTCACTTCCCAGATTTGTACTTTGAGATACTTCCAAGTCGATGTCATTCTTCTAGAGTTCGTCTTTCTTTGTTGGAGAGGAATCCCATAGAAGTTTCATCTGAGAATTGTCCATGGATTCATTCTCCACCTCTCTACACATTAGTTTAATACAAAGAAATAGGTCGCAGTGTTTCGGTAACAATTCAATGTTGTGTTGTTACGTTAATTCATTTATGAAAAAGCATAGCGTTTATTCTTGCACAAGAAGCCATTAAGTGGGTTCCATTAATTTACCTCGTCTTTTCCTCTTTGCTGCACCACATCGCCACCATCCACCGCTCAATGGTTGAGAAAAGAAATAAAATAACTTTTTATATTTAATTTATTATTATTCCAAAAAAGTGTGAAAATTTATCTTTTCAATCCAACTCTTACTGGTCAATGTTAAGTTCTTTCTAGGTGAATACCATCGTTCTATGTTCAACAGTGACCTTAAATTATTGATCTGATCAATAGTTAAAAATTCAAAAAAACCAACTTACACCATTATTTAAATTAACATTAGAAAAAATTTCAAAAAATTACCTTCACCCTCGACCCTTGTCGGTCAAGGTTTGGCCCTTCCTAAGGGGAACACACCCCCACGAGGTTAGTGGTACTCTAATATTTGATGTCCAAGTCAACGTTTAGGAGTTATATTGATTTTATTATAAAATTATTGTTATTTAATTATTGTATTTATTGCAATATACAATATTCCACTATTAGCCTGCGCCAGCCAATGTTAGGATCTGAATAAGGTTAGCATACCTTCATTTGTTTAGAAGTGGTCTAGGAATTATAGTCTAAGTCACTGTTAATGAGTTATAAGCATTTGGAAAATAAAATAATTTAATTTTTTTTTTTTACTAGTATTCCATTTTAATGTTTTCTAAGTGGAGGGATTTTCTAACTAACCATAAGTCGCAGCTAGGGTTAACCCACCATCTTTAGTGTAATTGTGCCCTCAGATTTCTGATCTGGGAACCCATTTAATAGTTATTACTCTTTTTATAGGAAAACTTCTTAGTCATGATATTTATGAAGAATCATTCTGGGAACTCTGGTCCTCATTATTGCACACAGTCTGGGTTCCTAGTCATGAAAAATTTTCATATAATTTAAAATAATTATACAAAAAATAAGGGATATTACACTCTCCCCAACTTACGAATTTACATCCCGGAAATCCAAATCAAAGTCCAATAAAACAAGTGGGGGTACTGAGCAGAAATCTAAGCCTCCAACTTCCATGTTCAATATTGGAGATTTATATGCTTCCACTAAATGTGCACTACATGAATTGACCATCCCCAAAGATACCGCTCCTATCGATCCACTATCTCCACTTGGAACTCCATAAATGTCACCCCATCATCAACTTCCTACTCACCACAGTTGATGATGTATGATGGATAATGCATGTACCTCCTCAACTATGAAATGTGGAAATAATTTTTCTCTAAGTGCATCTTTGGGGGAAGAGCTAGTTGGTAAGAAACCTCTCCAACTCTGCTGAGGATCCTGAATGGTATGATGAATCATAAAGTTAACTTTCCACCATGAAAAGTCTCCACAATCCCCATTAGTGTGGGTTTATAAGGGAATCTTGCCCTCGCTCCTCTAACACCATCAGTCTCTATCTCCTCTCGGCATAAGAATTATGTCTGCTCTGTGCTGTCCACATCTACTCATTGATGATTCGCACCATCTTAGTGGTAGCCCGTACCATCTCTGGACCCACGAGTGCTGACTCTCCAAGGTCTATCATAAATAGAGGTGATCTACATGGCTGCCCATACAAGGCCTCAAACAGTGTCATGCCAATGCTAGAGTAAATGTTATTGGTGCATAAAAACTCCTGTAGTTCTAGGTGGTCCTCCCAAATGCTACCAAAATACTGGACACAAGAAAAAATCATGCCATCCAAGTTCTATATGGTCTACTCCATCTGACCATCCTTTTTGGGGTGAAAGGTTATGCTCATGAAAAGTTGTATTCTAAAAGGCTCCTAGGACCCCTTCCACATTCGGTATGTAAAACCTGTTTAATGGTATGAGATGATAATTGAAGGAACATCATGAATCCACACTATCTCTTGGATGTAGAGGCTTCCCATTCCCTCTACCAATCTATACTCCCCAATGGGTAGGAAGTGATTCATCTTGGTGAGTTATCCAATGATCAACCAGATAAAATCATGCCCCTCATCCCAAAACTATAGACTTTCTCATTGTCATAGTCCTGGAATAATTCCATCCATAACCGTTATCTCAACTACTAAGAAGCCTATGGGATCCTTTTAATCCACGTGAATGACAATTCATTTTTACTGATTGATGTGCCCATCGAACCTTTGGTAATTGGTAATCATTCTCCATGAACACTTAGTTAATGTACTAGTAATCCATAGATTACCTCACGCACTAGGCCTTACTAATACATTCCTCTATAAGTCCCCAACCAACACCCTCTACTTGAGAAGATCTAAAAAATCACTCTGAGCTACAGATGCTGATATCAGTTCCATCATGAGGTGTAGAATTATACAGAAGTCCATCTCTATGTTGTGAGTTAATTCTGGAAACACATTTTGAAAGGATGTTCCAGCACTCCTCCACTACTGTTGGTAACAAAAAACTCAAAACATCCACATCCATGAGGGTAAGGCTCTCCTTGATCCTCTTCCACATCTGTCTTCCTGAAGATTAATATCTTCCAGCTACTTCCTGTTCGAAAAACATTTTACACATCCATGTATCTAATATTGGATTTAGTTTCATGCTTTCCGCTGCTGACATTAACTGGATGTATCTACTCATCCAAAAAACATTCAACTACAACGGTTCTCTCTGGAACCCTAACATAAGTAGGAATGAAAAGAGGAATAATGCTAGCTCACATTCCCATAAACACACCTCTCTCAGAGGTGTGAGCCCTGAGGCATTGGTCGTATCTTATTCATCAAGTTCTTGGAATGGTCGGTGTGCGTTGATTAATACAGAGCTACCGACATGCCATCATGTCGATGTTGTAGAAGCTTTTTGGAATAAAAATCCCATAGCTTTTTATGGAAGGAGATCCCTTCTTTGAGAATAGTTCTCTAGCTTTGTTCAGGGGAAGGTCACCTCATCGTAAGAACATGGTGATCTAAACCCTTCGATCACTCTGCTGAGCCCCATAGAAGGCTCACTTATAAGACCTCCATCTGATCTAATGGTTCCCTAGCATGATGGAAACTCTATCATTGCCTCATGGTAGTCCTTAATCTCCATTGAGTTGGGATCTCCTCTAAACTAGAGTTGTCTCTATTACTGAAACTCATGTAATCCGTTGAGCCTACATTTGTCATCTACCAGTAGTGTCAGTGGTAATAACTAACCAACGTGAAGTAGTATCACTGGGTCACCAACCAAATTTACCATATCAGGAAACGTCACTATACTGAAGCCTCATTACTTCATGGAAAATCCCCATTGTAATTCTCTAGAATCCTGGATGGTCGTATGTGTGGAGGAATCGTGAAAGGGAATCAAGACAAACCCTGGTAAAAAAGATATACATGGTGAGATGACTCAAAATTGGTCGAGAGAAAAACATTTCAAAAAAAATGAAACCACAGTTTTCGTGTACTGAGTTGGAAAATAGAAATTATGGTCATTTTGTGTGGATACTTATGCTTCCACACCAACACCGGACACCTCGTACTAAAATCCAAACTCAAGATAATGAACATGATTTCTCCTATTAAAAATTATAGACTCTTTCTTCATCTGTTAGAACCAACCACCCATTAATACAAATTTGTCACAACCCATCCCCCAGGGCCCATTCCACGACATAACCCAAGCCCTCTTTCTAAATGAATGTGGTTGTCGACTATTTCTGAAGGAATCAACCTGAAATTTGGAGGTATTTCCCTATGTACATGTATGCACAGACACATCCAACCACATGCCACAAACTGAAATGGTAAAACAAATATACTAAAACAATTACTGAGTAAAAGTAAAACTGAATACAAGTGAGCCAGAATACAAACCAAATAGAAATACTTAATACAGTAAAGTACAACAGGATTCGGATAACCATCCAATAAAATCCCCACATGATTTTTAGAGTAGTGTAGCTACTAAAAGTCAAGGTAGTATGTCCTATTGGCCTAATATATTGGGCCTCTCCAGCTCTTAGGCTAATAAGTCTTCCGTAGAAACATCCATCATCTATACAAGACATAACCCATGCGGGATAATCCCATGTAGGGTTGTGTAACACAGTACTCAGTAGGGGACCCCAGTACACTATTGAGAAATACCACAAAGTGACCAAAAATAAAAGCTCAATGTAAGGAAAACTCACACCTAGTATATTCTAGATTAGGAATGGTTCATCAGTTATCGTAAATAACATTTCGTGCTATTGAGGGACTCGTCCCAAATTAATCACTTCTTGTCTGCGGGGCCACTATGGATCCACACGGCTGTTGCTGGTCTTCCGGGCCACTAAGGATCCACATGGAAGCTAATTGTCTATCATGCCACTAAGGATCCACAAGACTGCTACTCGTCTTTTAGGCCACTATGGATCAACATAGTTGTTTCTCGTCTACCGGGCCATTAAGGAACCACATGGGTGCTGGTCATCTTCCGAGCCACTAAGGATCCACACAGCTCCTTCCCATCTATTGGGCCACTAAGGATCCCCATGGCTAATTGTAACACCCCAGGTAAATAAAGAATATGACATTTTCATATTTATCCATATTTGTGAATAAAATATTAATATGACTTTAAAGGGGACGCTATGCTCGATGGCATACCCAACACGCAACAACGAGTTTCTTGGGAATCTTACGTTGCACTCTAATAATAAAATAATATTATTTTAAATGGTACTTAACATGTAGCCGTTGTATTGGCGGGAATGGATATTAATAACGAAAATATGATTATAAATTTTTTTAAATGTTTTTACATTTATCCAATAAAAGATAAAGGCTAAAAATATGGAAGGAATTCAATTTTAGGCTTTTATACCCTAATTTTCACTAAAGGTTCACTTATCGCCTTTTGATGGAGAAATGTCATTAAATATAGTTTTGATCACTCTTATACATTCTTTTGGACCAAATAAAACTCTTCTTTAGAATCGGGACATCAAATTTTACTTTGTGTAATTTTTTGGTATCTTTCTGATAAAGTTCATTTTTTTAAATGAATAGTGTAAAATGTTGTATTTTAATTCAAAACCTCTTTTTAATATAATTTATTTATATGATTAGATAATCTTTTTAAATGGTTTTAAACTGAGATTAGAAAATATTTTTACCATTAAATCCAATAGTAGTCGTTGGAATTAATTTCACTTTTAAATCGGACTTAAACTAGTATTAATCTTTTGATACTTATTGTTTCTTAAAAACACGCTATATGTTTTGACAGCGGGGGTTAATTATTAAATTAATTAATTCTACTTATATTCTTTGAATTAGGTAATATAAACATCATTTTTGAATTCAGAATATCAAATATAGCTTAGGGTGAATTTTTGGTAATTTTCTGAAAAACTCCAATTTTTTATTAATAGTGAAACCACTAAGTGGTAATCAAGAAAACTGATTTTTTAGTTAAATGAAAGTTTACCACTAATGTGTATTGAATTTTGAAAATCCGACATACATGCTTTTCATTAATATTTAAAATTTGGTTCAATGGGATGAAAATAAATTTTTTGGTGAATAGTAACTTTTTTTCATTAATCGCGATTAGAGGTAATTAGTGTGATTTAATGTAAAAATGATATTATAAAAAATATGAAAACACAATGACACTTGTCCTACCCCTATTGGATGAGTCATGGCCGACCAAGACAACCCATGGGTAAACTTGGGGACCCCATGGAGCCACTTTGGTTGGAAAATGACATTAATATATATTTATTTAATGTTATAATTAAATTGATACAAACATGAGTTGTTTTACTAAAACAGTTTTTAAGTGGGGTTACACAAGTCCAAATTTTGAATATAAATATCAATTAGAAATCTAAAAAAATTTACTACATCATAGTATTTTTTTATAATTTTTATATATTAAGTAAATTAATTTAATTACGACATCATGATGATGCAACGATGACCTCATTAATGAACAGTTTAAATAAAATGAAACGATAATATAAAATCTAAGACCTACACTTGTCCAAAAACTATTGGATGGGAATATTTCGAAGCCTTATCATCTTATCTTAGAAATATATCAATTTGGGACCTTAGAAATTTGAAACACTTTTGAAACTAAAATAATAGTTTCATGATTTCCAAAAGTGCCCCTCCTCTCCTCTTATAAAAGGCCCCCACCTCTACCTCTTTCACACACACCTAAAGCCTTTGGCTCGGCCATACCCTGCCCATTTACTCTCTCCAAATCCCTCTCCTCATCCTAGTGTATTCCCTTTGGGAATAATCCTTTCAAAGGAAGCCTTTAGGCTCAAATCAAAAGGAGTTACACTTTTAAAGGTCATTCATTCTCTCATGTTCATTTGTTTTATTTTGCTTCTCCAACCCCCTAAACTCTTTTTATTTACTTCTTTTGTAAAAACACCAGTATCTTAAATATACTAGGATGTTGTTATAAGATTTATTCGAGCAACACTCTCACACAACTACATCAAATGGTTAATGAACATACGATTTCCGTGGATGGCGAAATTTTGCCTCCCGAAACGATGATTGTTCAACACTCATATAACACCTTCAAAGGTGGCCATTTAGATGAAACTATATTTATATATGATATATAATATGTTTATGTTTTACTTAAGCTTCTGTATTTTCATTTTTTTATACCTTTATGGTTTCCATTGTGGGTAAACACGATAATTTCATTTTAGGAAGTGCGGACTACCGCCCCCTCAAGGTGATTTGATTCGTTAATACCATACGTGGGACGTATAAAGGATGGATTTAAAGTTATTATATAAGATGTGATACTAGAATTATAATATACATCTATATAATTATTGTTTATTTCCATTAAAGTATGAGATAGAAATGAAAGTAGCGTTCATGCGTACGTACGGCTTACCGTCTCCTTGATCGGTGCATTTCATTTCTTACCTCTAAATGATTATGTAATATTATAAATAAATATATATTCTAGATATATATGATATATATGATATCCAAATCATGAATATCATTATGGATATAATGAACCTTTGACCACACAAACAACATGTAATTGTAAGAAGTCCATTTTCGACTAAAGAACCAAATAATGAAAAAACAAACATTATTAACTTAAATGATTACATAATGTTTATAACATTGAAATAAGTGATATAAAAGGAATAATGAACTTTGATAAGGGTCATAAGAAAGTAGAAATTAACAGAAGTTTATTATTCAGGACGTTAAAGAACGATCGCGTCAAGTCGGACCTGAGGTAAGGGATCCTCCTCCACTATTTCTTTTTAAGTATTCTTTTTTATGTCATTCCCTCTAAAGGTCATCTTTCTTGTTATTGGGATGTTATTTTATATTACACTGACTTTAAGTATTATGTTCATATGATGAGAGACCATATTCTCTCTCATCAATCCATTTTTTATGTTTTGAGTGGCGCCGTTAGGCTGTCGAATTTTCGTAAGAGATCTAACCTCTCTCTTTCATTTTAAGTACTATCCTTTATGTCACTTCTTTTAAGCTCTTCTTTGTTATGTTGGGGGATGTTATTTTATATTCCTATTTATGTAAACTTTATGTTTATGTAATAAGAGACCCTATTTCATCTCATCAATCCATTTTGAATGTTTTAAGTGGCACCGTTAGGCTGCCGAGTTTTCTTAAGAGATTTTTCATCTCACTTTTATTCCCGTGAGATTTATGCTAAATTTTCCACAATTTACTTTGAGTGGTTTATGTACTGACCATTATTACACTCCTTTTGTAATATAATTCCATTTATGGGTATTTACATATTCATTTTATGACACTTCTTCAATGGGGTGTACTTTTCGAAAGTTAACCAAGTCGGTAATGGAACCTTTCACCCTCCTTATTTTAATGGACTTCGTTTGTTATGTATTTTAATTCACATACATTAATGATGGGATATGTTCTTCTATATCCTAATTGATGTAAATTTTATGTCCAAGTGATGAGATTCCCTTTTTGTCTCTCATCAACTCATTTTCTGAATTTTTTAAGTGACGTGCTTAGGCTGTCGAATTTTACCAAGGGAACGTTTTAACCCAATTTCGATTTCTTTGGGTTCAACATGTAGTTATTGAATATTTAATCCTTTGAATATGTGTGAATGACCTTTTATTATTTTACACATAATATCCAATTATATTGGGTGTATTTATTTTTGTCACACATAATTTTGATATTGATTTATCCTTAATTTAAGGATACCATCCTTATAAGGGATTTCATCACATTTTACATCCCTATTGAGACTTCATTGTTGTTATGCACCAATTCACTCTTATATGGTGTATATAATGTCCTTTGGATTATTATATCATGAATCAATTTATTCTAATGATATTATAAAGCTCTGATTAAATGTTATTCCTCAATTATTGTATTCATGTGTCTCTAATGTTGGTAAAAACCCTTTGACCAAAATATCGCTTTAAATGATTTACTGACTTGTTCTTATTAATATCCATGTTTTCAAAATGGTTTTAAGGATTTATTTATATGGATATTAATGGTTTAAAATGTTAATAGATTCATGGTGGTATGGGACACTTTGATTCAAAATTATCCTTATTAAATGTTTTAAATAGTTTTGGAAATGGTTTCTTTTTGTATGGATTCATTATTTCAAAATACTAAAATGTTATATTGTGATTGAAATGTGGAAATGTTTTTTTCCTTTATACAGTTTTTATGTGATACGTTTATGTTATGGTTCTTGGGCATTGTTATTAAAACAGGTGGTTCCGTGATAAACTAAGGGCGGGTGAGCCTGATATAGCTCTCCAATGCATTGGGTAACGCGAAGGAGTGAAACGTTAAGGTTTCTCTGAAGAGATTTAGGGAATATACTATCATGGGTATTCTAAACGTAACCAAGAGGGTTACTCCCTACGAAAGAATGTTATGAATTCCTCAAGTTACCTTTTATGTATTATGTTTTCTATGATTTATTCGTGGTTTGATGAGGTATGTTAAAGTTCCTATCTTTTATGGGTAAAGTATGATTTCATTCTTATGTATATATGAACTCATGTTTCCTTTCCCTATTTTTATAACCCTTACTGAGCTTTTTATGCTAATCCCACGTTTTTGAAATGTTTTTCACAGGTCAAGGGAAAGGTACATGATGTGTAGATAGTGTCAAGGATGTGTCAATAAAGAATCCATGTTTTATTTTCAATATGTTTCCGTTGATGGGAAGAATGAATACTGTCTTTTATGTAACCACTTTGTTTAAATGTGGAATGTAATGCAAGTTTCATGATCTAATTCTCTAAAACCCTAAACCTGAAAAGATCCTCAAAGTTTAATCTTGTAATAACTCAAGATTAAGTAAGGTTTAAGGATGGGGCCTTATAGTTGGTATCAAAGGTCGGTTTAGACAACTTCAGGGATTATGAGTTTTTGTGAGGCACATGATTAGTCCCTATAACTATTATTTCAGTTAAATCCTTGTTTTAAAACTTTTTTTCAGGTCAAGTAAAGTCAGTTATGAATGGAAGGAGGAGGATCTCAAACGACATTCCTATCTCTTCTTGATGACATTCTTGCAATAATTATTGCAAAGTCATCTTCAGATGATTGTGAAACTTTTTCTAGCATACAACTCACTTGCAAGCATTTGTTTGAGATATCAAACACCTCTGCTATACCTCGTTATCATTGTGGATCATGGGTTGTTTTTAGAAAAATACTATTTTCACAATATTCTCATGTTTTCAAGAGAGGTAAATATTATCAAGGTATTTTCAAATATTTTACCTTATCACAAGAATTTGAAGCATATTATGATTTTAAAAAAGGTGTTGAGGAAGGAGACCCTTGCGCAACCTATTTATATTTTCTTTTAAAATATAGTCTCACATAACATACTTATGGTATTTTAAAAGGACCAATGATATAAAGTTTCATATCAATTTCGGTCCGACTATTTCTTAGAAATCATGTTTTATTAGATGTTTTGGAACTATATGTCATACATGATTATTTTCCAAAACTGTTTTTCTGTGAACACCCATATGACCCATGTTGCACGAGGTGTATTTGGATAGAGGAAGAAAATGATTTTGATGGATCTATAAATCATTCTTGTAATGCATGGGACTTCTACCTACGTGAGCAAGATGACGATGAAACCGAGTGGATGACATGATCAAGGTATGATGTTATTCATTTTGGAAATCGTTTTATTTTATCTTATGGTGGTGAAATAAGACTTCAAGAATTAAGGTGTTGAGATCATAATGAGTTTGGATGAAAATTACAGGTATAAGGAAACTCTTGAGGTTAAAACATGTTAGGGTTATTTTTGGAGTTTTATAAAAAAGACAACATGCAGACCGTTTGACAACTTGTTGCATCGGACAAAGCTGCGGGAATTGAACCCACAAAAAAGTGCAACTGTTATTTATCGCCTACCACTGTACTACGTGAAGTCCCTGGTTAGTTTGACTGATTCTTTTTAGTTAGATGATTTTATGAATTAAGAGTAAGTTGATTTTGGGTTATCTATGGAAATTATTAACCTATCATGGAGGATATGTGATTAGGTTAATTACTTTTCAATATGAGACATTAAGAGTAACTGATGTTATTTGAAGATAAGTGTTAATTTGTACCTTGGAAGACTATGTGACTAAATCCTTCAAATATTTGGGTTTCCATCATAGATTGGTTTACTTTGAAGAATTTTATGGACAAATAGTTTATTGAATGGTCGTTGTTGAACTTTGGGTATTGTTTGATAAATTTTGGAGATTAAGAATAGATTTGTTTTTTCTAAGGATTATCCTTTTTGGGTATTATCAGATCTCATAATAACTTTTTTTATGTTTTAGTTTTTGTTAAGGTCTAAAGTCATGTGAAGTATATAGTTCTCTTTGGAGGATTAGGGGATTCTATAGAAGTTGATTATAGTACTCTTAATGCGAACAAGTCTCCCTAAATACTCGTCTTTTGGAAAAAAAATATGAGTTTGATTAAGGAATCTAGTAAAAGTTGAAAGTCAACATGATAAGTGATTATGTTTTGTTATGAATAAATTCCCCAATAAAAAGTAAAGTAAAACAAAAATGAAGTTTATTAACTTTTCCTACAGGGGAATCGAATACCGTTTAACCCATCACAAGTTTGTGTTTTTTTATGGTTAACTTTCTCCTAGACATGTTTACAATCACTCTCCCTCAGAACATGACCCTTTGTTTTTTCTTCCATGTCCATGTTTTCTTACATGGAATCCTAGTATGGGTTAACTCGGGTGACCTCTGTACTCCTCTTTCTTTCTTTTAAAGTGATTGTTTTATTAACTCTTGTTTCGATGTGGGATTTTCAATGAAGAATCTGAGCCCAATTTTAAAATTGCGAGGACGCAATTCCTAAAAGGGGGGAAGGATGTAACACCCCAGGTAAATAAAGAATATGACATTTTTATATTTATCCATATTTTTGAATAAAATATTAATATGACTTTAAAGGGGACGCTATGCTCGATGGCGTACCGAACACGCAACAACGAGTTTCTTGGGAATCTTACGTTGCACTCTAATAATAAAATAATATTATTTTAAATGTTAGTTAACATTTAATCATTGTATTGGCGGGAATGGATAGAAATAACTAAAATATGATTATAAATGTTTTTAAATGTTTTTACATTTATCCAATAAAAGATAAAGGCTAAAAATATGGAAAGAATTCAATTTTAGGCTTTTATACCCTAATTTTCACTAAAGGTTCACTTAACGCCTTTTGATCGAGAACTGTCATTAAATATTGTTTTGATCACTCTTATACATTCTTTTGGACCAAATAAAACTCTTCTTTATAATCGGGACATCAAATTTTACTTTGTGTATTTTTTTGGTATCTTTCTGATAAAGTTCATTTTTTAAATGAATAGTGTACAATGTTGTATTTTAATTCAAAACCTCTTTTTAATCTAATTTATTTATATGATTAGATAATCTTTTGAATTGGTTTTAAAGTGAAATTAGAAAATATATTTACCATTAAATACAATAGTGGTCGTTGGAATTAATTTCACTTTAAAATCGAACTTAAACTAGTATTAATCTTTTGATAGTTATTGTTTCTTAAAAACACGCTATTTGTTTTGACAGTGGGAGTTAATTATTAAATTAATTAATTCTACTTATATTCTTTTAATTAGGTAATATAAACATCATTTTTGAATTCGGAATATCAAATATAGCTTAGGGTGAATTTTTGGTAATTTTCTGAAAAACTCCAATTTTTTATGAATAGTGAAACCACTAAGTGGTAATCAAGCAAACTGACTTTTCAGTTAAATGAAAGTTTACCACTAATGTGTATTGAATTTTGAAAATCAGACATACATGGTTGTCATTAATATGTAAAATGTGGTTCAATGGGATGAAAATAATTTTTTTGTGAATAGTAACTTTTTTTCATTAATCGCCATTAGAGGTAATTAGTGTAATTTAAGGTAAAAATGATATTAGGAAAATATGAAAACACCATGACACTTGTCCTACCACTATTGGATGAGTCATGGCCGACCAAGACAACCCATGGGTCAACTTGGGGACCCCATGGAGCCACTTTGGCTGGAAAATGATATTAATATATATTTATTTAATGTTAAAATGAAATAGACACAAACATGAGTTGTTTTACTAAAACAGTTTTTAAGTGGGGTTACACAAGTCCAAATTTTGACTATAAATATTAATTAGAAATCTAATAATATTTCCTACATCATAGTATTTGTTTTATAATTTTTTGATATTATATAAATTAATTTAATTACGACATCATGATGATGCAACGATGACCTCATTAATGAACAGTTTAAATAAAATGAAACGATAATATAAAATATAAGACCTACACTGGTCCAAAAACTATTTGATGGGAATATTTAGAAGCCTTATCATCTTATCTTAGAAATATATCAATGTGGGACCTTAGAAATTAGAAACACTTTTGAAAATAAAATAATAGTTTCATGATTTCCAAAAGTGCCCCTCCTCTCCTCTTATAAAAGGCCCCCTCCTCTACCTCATTTCACACACTTCTCAAGCCTTTGGCTCGGCCATACCCTGCCCATTTACTCTCTCCACATCCCTATCCTCATACTAGAGGATTCCCTCTGGGAAGAATCTTTTAAAAGGAAGCCTTTAGGCTCAAATCAAAAGGAGTTACACTTTTAAACGTAATTCATTCTCTCATGTTCATTTGTGTTATTTTGCTTCTACGACCCCCAATACTCTTTTTATTTACTTCTTTTGTAACAACACAAGTATCATAAATATACTAGGATGTTGTTATAAGATTTATTCGAGCTACACTGTCACACAACTACATCAAATGGTTAAAGAACATACGGTTTCCGTGGATGGCGAAATTCTGCCTCCCGAAATGATGATTGTTCAACACTCATATAACACCTTAAAAGGTGGAAATTTAGATGACACTATATTTATATATGATATATAATATGTTTATGTTTTACTTAAGCTTCTGTATTTTCATTTTTTTCATACCTTTATGGTTTCAATTATGGGTAAACACGATAATTTCATTTTAGGAAGTGCGGACTACCGCCCCCTCAAAGTGATTTGATTCGTCAATACCATATGTGGGAAGTATAAAGGATGTATATAAAGTTATTATATAAGATGTTATAGTGGAATTATAATATACCTCTATATCATTATTGTTTCTTTCCATTAATGTATGAGATAGAAATGAAAGTAGCGTTCATGCGTACGTACGGCTTACCGTCTCCATGAACGGTGCATTTCATTTCTTACCTCAAAATGATTATGTAATATTATAAATACATGTATATTCTGGATATATATGATATATATGATATCCAAATCATGAATATCATTCTGGATATAATGAACCTTTTACCACACAAACAACATGTAATTGTAAGAAGTCCATTTTCGACTAAAGAACCAAATATTGAAAAAACAAACATTATTAACTTAAATGATTACATAATGTTTATAACATTTAAATAATTGATATAAAAGGAATAATGAACTTTGATATGGTTCATAAGAAAGTATAAATAAACTCAAGTTTATTATTCAGGACGTTAAAGAACGATCGAGTCAAGTCGGACCTGAGGTAAGGGATCCTACTCCACTATTTCTTTTTAAGTATACTCTTTTATGTCATTCCCTCTAAATCTCATATTTCTTTTTATTGGGATGTTATTTTATATTACACTAAATGTAATTATTATGTTCATATGATGAGAAGCCCTATTCTCTATCATCAATCCATTCTGGATGTTTTGAGTGGCGCCGTTAGGCTGCCGAATTTTCGTAAGAGATTTAACCTCTCTCTTTCTTTTTAAATACTCTCCTTTATGTCACTTCTTTTATGCTCCTCTTTGTTATGTTGGGGGATGTTCTTTTATATTCCTCTTTCTGTAAAATTTATGTTTATGTGATGAGAGACCCTATTTCCTCTCATCAATCCATTTTTAATGGTTTAAGTGGCGCCGTTAGGCTGCCGAGTTTTCGTAAGAGATTTTTCATCTCACTTTTATTCCCGTGAGATTTATGCTAAATTTTCCACAATTTACTTTGAGTGGTTTATGTACTGACCATTATTACACTCCTTTTGTAATATAATTCCATTTATGGGTATTTAAATATTCATTTTATGACACTTCTTCAATGGGGTGTACTTTTCGAAAGTTACCCAAGTCGGTAATGGAACCTTTCAGCCTCCTCATTTTAAATGACTTCATTTGTTATGTCTTATAATTCGCATACTTTTATGTTGGGATATTTTCTTCTATATCCTGATTGATGTAAATTTTATGTCCAAGTGATGAGATTCCATTTTTATCTCTCATCAACTCATTTTCTGAATTTTTGAAGTGACGCCGTTAGGCTGTCGAATTTTACCAAGGGAACGTTTTAACCCAATTTGGATTTCTTTGGGTTCAACATGTAGTTATTGAATATGTCATCCTTTGAATATGTGTGAATTACCTTTTATTGTTTTACACTTAATATCCAATTATATTGGGTGTATTTATTTTTGTCACACATAATTTTGATATTGATTTATCCTTAATTTAAGGATACCTTCCTTATAGGGGATTTCATCACATTTTACATCCCTATTGAGACTTCATTGTTGTTATGAACCAATTCACTCTTATATGGTGTATATACTGTCCTTTGGATTATTATATCATGAATCCATTTATTCTCATGATATTATAAAGTTCTGATTAAATGTTATTCCTCAATTATTGTATTCAAGTGTCTCTAATTTTGGTAAAAACCCTTTGACCAAAATATCACATTAAATGATTTAAAGACTTGTTCTTATTAATATCCATGTTTTCAAAATGGTTTTAAGGATTTATTTATATGGATATTAATGGTTTAAAATATTTAAAGCTTCAAGGTGGTATGGGACACTTTGATTCAAAATTCTCCTTATTAAATGTTTTAAATGGTTTTGGAAATGGTTTCTTTTTATATTGATTCATTATTTCAAAATACTAAAATGTTACATTGTGATTGAAATGTGGAAATGTTTTGTTTCCTTTATACATGTTTTATGTGATATGTTTATGTTATGGTTCTTGGGAATTGTTATGAAAATTGGTGGTTCCGTGATAAACTAAGGGCAGGTGAGCCCGATATAGCTCTCGAATGCATTGGGTAACGCGAAGGAGTGAAACGTTAAGGTTTCTCCAAAGAGATCTAGGGAATATACTGTGATGGGTATTCCAAACGTAACCAAGAGGGTTACTCCCTATGTAAGAATGTTATGAATGCCTCAAGTTACCTTTTATGTCTTATGTTTTCTATGATTTATTCATGGTTTGATGAGGTATGTTAATGTGCCTATGTTTTTTGGGTAAAGTATGATTTCATTCTTATGTATATATGAACTCATGTTTCCTTTCCATATTTTTATAACCCTTACTGAGATTTTTATGCTCATTCCATGTTTTTGAAATGTTTTTCACAGGTCAAGGGAATGGTACATGATGTGATGATAGTGTCAAGGATGAGTGAAGAAAGAATCCATATTTTATTTTCAATATGTTTCCGTTGATGGGAAGAATGAATACTGTCATTTATGTAACCACTTTGTTTAAATGTGGAATGTAATGAAAGTTTCATGATCTAATTCTCTAAAACTCTAAACCTGAAAAGATCCTCAAAGTGTAATCTTGTAATAACTCAAGATTAAGTATGGTTTAAGGCTGGGGCCTTATACTAATTATCGAGCCATCAGTCTTACCTCATCTTCCATGATTTCCCACATAGAAAAACCCAAAATATCATCCCATTAAAAGGGTCCTAATGCACCATACATCTTGTCGAATAGATGCCCAGTCTTTAAGATCTAGGAATTTAAGTAAAAGGGCCCAGTTGGATTTGATTCCAATCCAACCAAGCCCTATTCCAACCCCCAACCAAAACATCCTTTGAGTATCACATAAGTCCCAACTCATCTCAGTTGTCATTGTGACAAAGGCGATGTGCCAATTGGACACTCGGTCTGTGAGTTATTTTCTTTTTAGTAAATAGGGACCAGTTGTGTCTGGACCCAATCTGCTCTCTGTTAAAATGAACTGACTAACCTAGACTGGGGGTCCCACATAACTATATTTAATTTTACTGACTCAACCACAACCAGTTCCGGTCTGGGCCAGTCTGGTCCAGTCTTGCTAGTGTGCTAGGCCCAATGGTCTTCACTAGACTTGGCCATGTTTGGCCAAGGGTCCAGCTTGTACAGTCACCCAGTAACCCGGTTTTATCCAGCCTAGACCTTTCTTGTACGATGGTCTCTTTTCCATCCTGGGCCACATAGCAGCCTATGTGGCCCAGTGTTAACTCCCCATCCAAGTATTCTAAAATGGACCGAATTAAGGAACATATTGGGCTACTCAAGCGGCCCGATCGAACTAGCATGACTCGGACTGGCCCAAAGGGACGACATGGATTGGCCCGAACCTGCTCAGTCAGTTCGGTTTACCCAAAACATGTATGGCTGGTCTGATTGTGGGTGAGCATGGCATGTCAGACTGTCCTCCAACTTCAGTCAAATTGTGGCCTGCTCCTCTATGTGATGCCCAGAGGCATTGCGTCTCCAGTGCACCACTATGGCCAATGGGTTGCGACCTCATGTGTCTCTGACTTGGCGAGTGTTGTGTGTTCTAGTCCTGCCTGCCAGTTGCCCCTTTTCCACACCACCGTGGCGTGCTAGTGGTTCCTTCTATAGTCCATCAGAATTTCCCTGGTGGTCAGTTTTCATTACCATCTACACCTATGGGGCCATAGGGCTTCATCCTTTACTACAATAGCCTCAAACTCATCTTTCCACCATTTGAAAAAAATTTCCAACAAGAACTCACAAGGAGGAGGGGGTCAGGCATTGTTTGTGTCGGCCAACGCCATCCGCATTAGAGGTTTTAAAGTAAGAATGGCGTGGGATTACAATTATATCATCAATAGAATTATTCCCGAATATAAAACGCATGAACGACACACTCCCACAAGACTTCAAGATCCATTGATTAACCTGTCAGTGGGTTAATCTGCATTCTTCATTCAGAATAATAATGGGTAAATCATAAAACCACAATAAAACCCCTAACTCATTTGACATTTTTTGTCTTATTATTATGTGCTTGAGGAACCAAGAGTTTGAAATCTTTCATCACGTCCCGACATCATTCTTATAGGAATGTTGAAGTCGATGAAGTGCTTCCCTCATCAGTTATTATTCATTAGAGAGGAAACATATTTTAGGTTCATCAAGTAATTACCCAAAGATTCATTTCCCACCATACAACACATTATTTTAATAAAAAGAAGCATTTCACTATGTTTCTGTTATGCTTCATCATTGGGTCGATACGTTTTCCCAATGACCAATTATGGGGCTTCATATAATGCACCTTCTCTTCATCTCATTTCTCAACCATAGTACCGTCATCTGCCACTCAATGATTAAAAAAATAAAAAAAATATGTTTTTAATGATATTTTATTATTTTGTTGAAAATTGTTAGCAATAAAAAATTTTTTCTGACCCCTATAAGGAAATTTTAGTTTCATTTTTGGGGAATCCTGGCATTCCATGTTCAATGGTGCCCTCAGATTGTTGATCTGTGCACCAGTAAAAATGTTATAAAAACCCACTCACACATTTATTTAAATGAACATAAAAAATTTCAAATAATACCTTGTCACCCCTGACCCTCACTAGTAAAGGTTATGTTATTCCTAAGGGTAACATTCCACCATGAGATCAATGATACTCTTAGATTTTCTCTCATAGTTACCATCTAAAAGTTATAAGGATTTGACAATAAAATAATTGTTATTAAATTATTTTATATATGGCTAAAAACTAACTTCCACTTTTGGATCGTGCCAGCCAATATCTGGATCTTCCTAAGGAAAGCATACCCCCACGAGTTCAACGGTTGTCTTGGATTTTTAATATATGTCACCATTCATGAGTTATAATCATTTGAAATATAAAATAATTTTATTCAATAATTTTATTTATGGTTATTACATTTTTGAGTTTTCTCACTAAAGGGTTGAACTGACTAAACTTAAGTCATGCCCAAGGTATACCTACCATCCTAAATGCTACGGTGTCCTTAGATTTCTATTCCGAGCACTCATTTATGAATTATTCTACTTTTTCAGGAAAACCAATCACTGGCACTGTTTATTGCTTAAAATTTTTCAACAGATCATTATAGGCACATCGGGCCTCATAATTGAATGTCATCTCAGCACCTGGTCTCGAAATAATTCTATATAATTTAAAATATATATATAGAAATTCTGGGACAATACAAAATTAATATAAATATCTAGTACCCTTTAAAAAATTATTAAAAGATATTGTAGAATTCTACTCAGTTAATACTTTATGGAAAAATAAAATGCTATAAATATATATCTCAACCCATAAAACCTTTCCCAAAATACACTTCATATTTATCCATCAAATTTTTTATCTCAATGTAGGCTCGTGGTAGGCATTGTAGCGTAATCTCCCTTTATTGTGGCATCATGAAATTTTGTCGTTCTAGATAAAATGAGTTTCCACCTAGTATATAGGTTATCATTTTTATGAAATAAAAATAATGTAATTCCTATAACATTCAAAAAAATATGTTTAATATCATCAAAATAAAATTAATTATCAAACATGTTTTCAATCAATAAATCATTCTACACTGCTTATTTTTCCCACAAAATAAAATAATGATAATTCAATATAATTTCTTTAACATTAAGAACATATTATTTATAATCCATTCCTAAATAATCTGATTTTTATAAAGCATATCACCTTAACATTGAATTGCCTTTCTATGACATTTTATCTACTCAATATGTTTTCTAAAATCCATAAATAAAATTTAATGAAATTATTTTTAAAATTTTCATGATTCTTATAATTTCCACATCATTATTTAAATAGATAAACAACATAACTCTAATGTTTTAAATCTTAAAAACCTTAATCATTCCACTTCATTGATTAGAATAAAGTAGGCCATATCTAACTAATACTTTAGTTATGGAATATAATTAGATAATGACCATTTTCCCTAAATCAATTACATAGAACTATTAATATCACCCTAGGTTGAAATTTATTTCCTAGAATCTCGTTACCTAGACCCATCATTTTCCATTGGCAATTATCTTATTTTTGGACACCATTCCTACACAAGAAGAATCTTTCGGTTCCTTTATGGAATTTTTAAAGGTGTCCCTACCCACATTATTTACATGTAAAAAATTTGAATCTTATATTCATTGTCATAATTAACACTTAAACATACATGATACTCTATCCTTCCTTTATTTTCTTACCTTGGAAATTAATATCTATTCAATCTATTTATTATTATTTTGGGTAGCTCATTTGGAATGATAATTGTATGAATAAATACAATTACCATTTGTTTAGTTATATAATTAGTGAATTCAATACATTTCCCATAACGTTGGTTCTGGAATTATTTCTCCTCTTTCCTATCAATAACTAAAAACCTAAAAGAATCATGTTGAAAATGAATTAATGTACAAAATAGGAAACATATATTCCAATAAGTAATAACTTATAAATGATAACTATATCATGGATTGTGAATATATATTTTTCATTCTATTCTATCCATTGTAACATTCCATATTATGGTTCTAACCTAATAACTATTTCTATTCCTTTATAGTGGTTTCTTATGATTTTGTAAATCTCCAAACCATATTCTCCAGGAGTTTTAAAAAATTTGTGAAATAGTGACTATTATCTTCCACAATATGATTATTTATTCGAGTACAAGTCATTATTTTCAAATTTATTCCCCCTAGGTATAACTATACTAGTGATACATCCACTATTATAATCCAAACATGTATGTAATTACATAAAACCCACTCACTCTATGCTTTATGAAAATTATTGAATATTTTTTTACACGTATTATTGTACATATACTTGTCCCTAGGGTTTTCACAAAATATTCTTGTCATAATCCCCAAAAATAAATTTTAAATTTTCTGATACTAACTATATAAACACAATCCTTTACACATATTATTACATTTTTTAGTATAAACATCTATTAAATACAACATAATGATCGTGAGTCCTAGTGTGTTTCGAAGATTAGGTTCATAATACATGAAAGATAGGATAAAGTAAACCTTTATTTTTTTTGTATTCCCCAAATTGATTTATGATTTTTTTAAACTACATGGTATAATATTGTAAATACATAGACAAAATCGGTGAACTAAAAGGCCCAGTATGGGAATAAACTTAATATGGAAATATATTGTGATGGTCAAAGGTATAACATGATATCATAAAATAGAATCATTAAGGTTAAATAAATGTTATCAGATTATAATGAAAATTGTAACATAAGATCAAGAAAACATTGAAAACTTTCTTGGATCATATTACATGACATAAACATTAGACAAGGTTGACTTTCTAAATAACATAACATTGTGGAAAAATTCCTATAATGTATTATGTTTACTCCCAAATCCCATACATGACATATCATAAGATTAAAAATATTACCTAATGCATTGGTGTTCTATATATAAATACCCATTAAAATATGTTCATAAATATGTGTTCAATAAAAGGAAATTTATCATTAGGCATTAACATAAGAATTAACAATGGAATGAAATGGGTTTCATAATCATGTATCGTTATCATAAGAAAAGGAAATTTCAAAATTAATGATTTGTTAAATATGATCAAAGGTCATTTATTTCCACATAATGGTAAGGTAGAAAAAGATAATATATATGTGACGGACATATATACATAATTTATAATTAATCCACAACATCAATGGATGTCTTCATTGAAGAATATTTCATTAAAATATGACATGGAATACCTCTTGAGAAAAAAAATCTTTTCACATTCAAATCACATCATCAAAATGCAATAATATAATAAATATTATAGAAAAAAATTCCTTTAATAATAAACATAGTTAATTATAATGTAATATTCAATGAGATTTTGTGTCATGCTGGAACGTAATTATGTACATACCTTATATTTTAAGAAAAACCGTCCTTTCACACTGTTGTAAAAATGTAAAAAAGTCCATTGTTTAAAAACCCACCGAAGGATTAATTTCAAACAATTTTAAAATAATTAAAATATGGATAAATTATTATTTTATAAATCCTTTTATAATGTTAAAATTTTTATTGATAATAATTTCAAGAAAACATGAATTTGGTATAAAAAGGATTGTTGACAAAAGAGTGAAATTATGTCAATGTTTCTAAAAGAAATTGATCATTAGTTTTTAGTAATAAAGATTGAAAAATGGTACCATTACCTGAAAATATAATGAATAAATAAAAGAGGAATTATTTTTTTAGATAATGACAAAATAATCTCCTATAATGAAAATTCATGCATAAAAATCCCAATTATATTGAGATTGAAAGAGAAACCATTACTACTTTGGTAATATTTGAATTATACATATCATGAATGATGTAAATTATTTTTATAATAAATTATCCCAAAGTAATAAGGATTCATGATATAATATGTAAATGGTTTTTATAGATATCATTTGAATGAATCTATGTGCATAAAAACATGTTTCACAATGAAGTAAATTTTGAGATGAAACCCTTATGTTGAGTCAATGATTTTTCATGTATTTATTTTATCTAATGTATGATAAAATTATATATCTTATAGGTTTACTAATAAATGAATTATAGTTTTAATAAAATATACATAAATCATTTATTTCACCTATTTTAATTATGTGTTATATTACATAAAAGTTATGACCATGTCGGGTTCTTTGTGGACATTCGGTTCCTAATATTAAAATGACATTGGTGTGTTGACAATGGTCAATGATATCATTGTTCATCATATTAAGAATTATAATTATATAATAAATTATTATTTATACATACAATATAATATTAAAAATATCCAGGAATCATGGTTACAAAAAATTAATTGTGTTATAATCACGGGTACGGTATGCCATACGTATGAATGTGTAATGATTACATTTTTCAATGATCTTGATAGAAAAAAGGTAATCACTATATTATATTTCCAGATTGACTATAATATTATAAATAGCATATTATTTATTTAAATAAAATGAAATGTACCATTCATGTGTTGTGGTAATAAAAAGATGAATCATATCATTTTACAATGTGCTAGCCCACCATACACTTGAATTACATTGTCATTTCTCCATGGATGGTAAGGTAAAAGAGTATATAATATAATAATATTTCCGATTGATTTTTTTTAATTAATATCATAAATATGTTTTCTGTTCATTATTATGAATAAATTTTAGTGGAGATGATGGAATATGAGTTACAATCGTTCGCAAGACGATATCCCTCTATAGATAGGAACGATGGATTCTTTGACCATTTTATGGAAGAGGAGATGGATTAATATTATTCGACTAACAGAATAAAATCTCAAAATAAAGGATATTTTTCTAAATAATAAAATTATTCATATAGAATTTAATATGGAATAAAGAAGTAAAAAAACGAGCAAGGGGAATATAACTACTTCCTCGTAGAAGAACATCATTTGGATAACTTATTAATGACCATAATGATGGTAATTTGGGAAGGAAAAAATATCTAGAATGTTATAAATAATTATTAGGTGATATTTTGGTAGGTTTTTCTTGATCCAAACGTATTTATAGGTGTGAATAAGTGTGGGTATGGTGATCCTATTTATAATTGAGGTGGAGTTGTATTTTTCTAAATACCCACCACTATTCAATAATGAGAAGTTACCCTTAATCAACGTGATTATAAAATTGAAAAATAGTGTAGCGGATGGGTGATATATTTAATAAACACCGCCAAAATTAAAAAAGAAATATTTTTTAATCTTGTAATTCTATTTACTTCTATGGTTACTCACTTTTAAGAATTTTAATTTTACACCTTTGTTACTGGTTTTTAACTATTTTAACATTTCAGTATGAAAAAAATTAATTTGAAAATACAAAATAAAAAATAATTTTTTGATTCCATATATTCAATCTATATTATAACATTGAAATAATTTATCTATTATAATTAAAATTTATATTAAACCAGTAAACCAATCAAAAAATGGTTTTTCAAAATAATACATTTTTCAAGTATTATATGATATTTTGTTAACTCTATTACTAGTAGTTATAATGCCGAAATTAAATTAATATTTTTTAACATAAAATATATAAATTTTATTTAGATAATTGCTTATTTGGGTTTATTTAATTAACAAAAATGGAGAAACATTCTTCACATTAAAAAAAATTCAGAAAAATAGGTTTTAGGCCAACAAATAAACTTATTATAAAATCCAGTATAAAGGTTATTTAAATATAATTAATTAGAATATATCATTCAATTTAAAATTTCTGTTAATTTGAAATAATGTTTAAATAATACGAGTATATTAAAATTACATAATTATTTATATTAAACGATTGTATTATAAAAATAAAACTATTCAATGAAAAATAAATATTTACCGTGAAAATAAAAAAAATTACCTATATTAATATAGATATATTAATTTGAAAAAAACTTAAATTTTATAAGAAATTTTTTCCTAAATACCAGAAAATTAATTATTATATTTTCACAAGAATAATTAAAAAACATTTTTTAAATAAATGTTTCTCGTAAAAATTATGTTCTTACTTCCAATGAATTTACACATGCATTTATATAACTTACTTCCTTTTAATATCTTTTTAAAATTATTTAATCTTATTCATATAATCATGAATAATTTATATTTTATAATGTTCGCATTTAAATAATAATATTTTAATAGTATGTTGTGTCCCATTTAATCGTAGTATTGCATGTTGTATTTGCCATCAAATATAGTGTTATTTTAAAATCTCATTGTGTTGTATCTCATGATGAAATGAACACTCAAATATAGGTGAATGTAATTAATATTAATGATAAATTTGTGTTCAATTCGCCAATTGAAATATCATGTTGGTCATTAACAATGAATTTTCCTTCTACGATTGAGTAAGATACAAAGAATATTCATAAATAAGTAAAAAAATTATATTATTAATTTGGGTAATGAATTTATAGTGGATTAATTACATATAGATAATTGTTAATAAAAACCCGATATGAAATTTTAGATCATTTAGAAATTATAAATTGATAGAATTTAATACAAGTATTATAATTTAGGATAAAAATTTAACAATAAAAACTGTAGAGGAAAACAATAGAGGGATTATTTGAAAGATGTATATGAAGATAAATTAATAAATTAATATGATTAGAGAAGATACTAAAGAATTGTAAAAAAAATAGATAAGGACAATAAACTCAACGATTAAATTATTTTCCTTAATAGACTCTTGAAAGAGTAAATAAAATTTTTCCAATAAGAAAGATATCTATTGGAGGTGATTAAAATTTACCTAAAAATTTGTTTTAATGTTATATAGTTTGAGGAAATATTAAAATCATAAAGGGGGTTTTCTTTCTATAATGGTGATTTTCATATAGATACCTTAACGTGATCTAATTATTTAAGTCCATATCATGTAAAATTCATACTATAAGGTTTCATTCAAAATATGGGAGAGTATTATTAAAAAGAAAAGTAGTGAGGAAGATATTCTATTCTAAGAATATAAGAAATTCCAAGTATTGTGTTTGAAATCATTGTAAATATATAATAAATGAAATATATCTATATCATCACGTCCAACAAAATAAATGACATGGTATTATTTCTATGATATATATTTTATTTGTTCTATTTTTTATATATTCATTGATATTACAGTTGTAGTAAATTTGATAAAAAGGATGTCAAAACATAATGATAAAAGAGTAATCCAAATCATAATTAGAGTAAATGCAATTAAATGTAAAAAATTAATGGATTTGAAAAAAATGTTGTACAATAAAATTTAATATCATGTATCATGAATTGATGGATTATTATTTTTTGAAATCATAATATATAATATAGAAACAAATTTTGAAGACTAATAATGAGGAACATTTTTTTAGACACCAGAGAATATGTGATCAAAAGATTATCCAACTAAATGATGAATACATTGAAATACATGAAAACATGTTTTTATAGAAGAAATTTTAGATATTTTTTTCAAACTCAATCCTTATTTATTCAAACAATTATTGGGACCCCATATACCATTGAATCATTGAAAAAAAATAAGGACCATTGAATATAAAAACATAAGAAAAGTAATGCCTCCATAAAATCTTCTATGATACTCAAGTTATAAAGTGATTTGGTGTGATCACTACCAAACAAATGTATCTATATACCCATTTCCACTCATTGTATCATATAAAATGAACTATTATCATATTATCCCTTTTCATAAGACATTGAGGGGCCACATGGAAGGGACATTTTAAATAAATTATATCTAATTCATATATTATTGATAATTATAATATTGGTAAACCTGGTAAAGGGATTCATAACAGGTCATTTACATTTACTGATTATCATATCACATTACCCAAAACCAGAATAAATAATCACATCATGTGTACAATCTATGAATGACCATTAAATTACTCTATCTATCTCAATCATGGGACTAAATATCATACTCATCATATGAGAGGATAAATACCATATTAGTTCAGCTCTAAATGATGACATGATCAGAAAAACAACCAACAACCCCCTTATTATCTATTCCTTATGAGTTTTGATAGAATGGTACCAATGTACAAGTGTTCTAAAAATAGGTATCTCATCAAAATTGAGAAGTGGTGACTCCAAATATGATTCATGCACACTTAGTATACAAATGACACAATGAATGAAATTCCATGTGGTATAATTAATAATTAATCCAATGAACGAAACACATTTTCTGCCTCAATGGACATAGGGCATATTATTATATGAGAAATGTAATAGAATGAAGGGGGGACGAGCTCGTAAAGGGGTTCAAATTTCTAGGTATTCCCCCTCCACTACTTTCCTCCCACCATCTCTGGTTGTTTTCATCTCTCCTCGGTGATTTTCTCAGCACGTTCATAGTGTGGACTCATCAAGGTGTGGCATCATACAAGCTCAACATCTTCAAAGAACCGAATCATAGCCTTCCATTCTTCTCTCCCATGCATTTTAACAGGTTTGGGTTTCTTAGGGAAACATGGTGTTTGTCCACGGTGAAGGTTTTAGATATTGTGATATGTGGACGTCATTGCATTCAGTGTCGTCTACTATTTCTTGGGAGTATCTGGTACATTGGTGTGGTTGTGAAGGCAGAAACATGATCTCCTTCCCTCACATACAGAGGGTTTCTTTTACAGCGAATCAGATGTTCATGAGGTCCTCTTCTTTATTTAGTATTATGTTTTTAGCTCTAATTTCATTTCATTGGGTTTTTTGTGTGGTTTTCTGGAGCCTTGTGGTGGAATCATCATTGTCTTGCTTCATTTCCAGCAACCGGTTGAGTGAAGCTTCTAGGTAGAAGATTATGTTTATTGTTGTCATGGTTTGGTTGTATTGTTTTTAGAATGTCATGGATTAAGTATTTTTTTAGTTGAATGTGTGAATTGGAGGAAGGATTTTTGTGATCGTTTGATAATTTTGTCCCTACAGTTTTTAGTCTATGGGATAATTCATTTAGTTCACTTTAAGGGATTATTTCAAAATAGTTGAAGGGAAGAGAGTTTTCAAAGAACATGGAAATCTTTATTTCGATGTTTTAGAGGGTATGGTGTTTTCCATAAGTATTGTTCTCATGCATCCTTGAATTGGACTAATAGCTGATCAGTGATGAGAATTTGAAAGATCTTATTAATGATATTGATGATTGGGAGGGGATTTACTTTGTAGTATTGAATGGGATTGTTTTATTTCATGGGACATTGGACCATGGGGCTTTATTTTTTTTATGTCTTTGAATCCTGATGGGTTTCCCCTAAGCTACTAAAATGGGATTTATCATTATCTTAATAAAAATTTAATTTTTAGTAATATAAAGAACCATAATATTTAGATTGTAAGTATAATAATGCATGATGAAATTTAGATATGGATAAAGCAGAGTCATATTTTAAGAGGTTAGGTATCATTTCACTTCATGAAATTGATTTCAATATATACATCAATGTATAAAATGAGACAGAATTATAATTTTGATATTTTCTTTTGTAGAATATCATATATTTTATATTCATAAAATTATTTTATAATAATTAATAAAAATATATATAATATATTTTCAATCATATCATATACGAGGGACTACTAGAACATCATTATAATTTATACACTTTCATGAGATTTTTTAAAATAATTACGTCTCCATGTACTTTTTCCCACATATCTTTGTGATCACATGATAAAATCATCCCACTAAACCCTTTAATGAGTAAAATATGAGAAGATAGATAGTTTGAATGTTGGTGAGACTTATGAATCATATTCTGAATGTCCAACTCCAAAAACATATTCATACTCATTAACATTATAAATTCATATGTGAAAATGTTATTAATTTGTGTCTACTATTAACTCTTTCTATGTAAATCATATTCATCATCATTTTGAAATAATATATCCCAAAATTTAAATAAAATATTTTATTAAATCATTACCATCACATCTTAAACTCCATTATGATAAAATTTCTTTCAATTATTATTTTCATTGGTATAATCCTTTATTATTTAACATTGAACATTTAATGTCTAAACATACTCATATTAGACTATTATATACTATATTATTTAATGAATATCACTATATGATATACAAAATCTATCTGAAATGAAGAACTATATTTCCATTTACATATAATATTTAACAAATAAAATATTAATGATTGTATCTTATATAGTGTAAAATGTGTTTGGAGAATTTTATTGAATATGATTATTATTCACTAAATTATTCCACAAATATTATTGCGATAAAATCCCAAATATTTTTAAAAACATATAGATAGTCACAATTATTCTTGATAAAAAATGTTTATCCTTATCATATTTTAAAACCATGTTATAGAATATTATGAATAACAAACAATTTGCATAGTATGAATTTTCCAATATTGTTCATTACAACTCTATCTTAATAGAAAAAAAATCCCTTATTAAATAAGAGAATTTAGATTACAATACACATACTTTACTTCATCAAACCTAATCAATCATATAGAGATATTATATCATATTAAATTAATATTTATTACATAACAAGATGATCGATGATAGAATCATATAGGTCATGTTTATTTGAAAATATAAATACATAAAAATCTATTTCATAAGTGAAAGGCATCATCTCCCAATGCGTTATTTATAAATGACACCCGTATTAGATTTACCATACATGAAACCATTATTTACAATATCAGGAAAGGATGAATAATCAAGGGTGAGATGATATTATTAATAATTGTAAACAATGAAGATATAAATTATCACATAAGAAAAACATGTCTATTAGGGTATGAGAACATTAGTTCAACATTGGAAAACCAAACCCAGCATTTCACTCTTCTTAATATTGAGTTATGAAATAATGTATGAAATCTTATATGATATGAATATTAATGGACTAAATTAATATTATGCAAGAGAGAATAACACTATTATTAGACATAGATGTGTTCTATATACGTAATTATAGATAATATTTTAATTAGTAGTAAATTAGCACAACCAACAACCATCTCTGTGGAATGGGTTTGTAATAAAATAGGTAATGATAGAATAAATAATTCTATTATTTACCATTATTCATGAATTATGTATTCTTATTCATTATAATTGTGTTATGTAATTATTAAAATAAAAAGGGAAATTATTTTTAAAACCCAATTATTATAATATTTCATTTAAAATATTAACTTTTGAAATAAAGAATTAAAATTTGACAATATTACATTCAATTTTAAATTTCTCATGTCAAAATTACCTTAGTATTTATTTTTTATAATTTGCTGAAAATTTTTACTTTTCATTAATAAGTGAAAAATACAGATTTTTATTGAATATACAATTTTATTTTTATGTTTTTATAAGGTGAAATTATGTTTTTTATTTTAAATTTTTATTAATTAATTTTTATTTAAAATAATCCAATTATATTTTTAAATGGATTTTATACATGAAATTAATATTTAGAAAACTATATTTAAAAGGGTATCTTTCTAAAAAACTAATTTTTTGTTATTTTCCAGTTTAATATTAAATTAAATACTACAAGTTATATGTTTTGAATTTTGAATAATTTATTCCATATATTGATTAAGTGGTTCCATATTTAGAATATAGGTCACTTTTATTTTTCAACCATATGAATAACAACCTTTTTAATTTTGTATTACCATGGTAAATATTAAATCAGCAAAATAATGTTAAATATATAATGATAATAACCATTAAATGACCCAAACACTTACTAAAGTCTTATTAGATGAGTATATCTCTTCCACAATAAGAATAGATTATTTTTTGTGACCTTTTTGGCCAGTTAGATAGTATTATTACCATTATAATTTTTTATATAATAAAAAATCATACACATCATACACTTGTTTTAAATAAGTTTAATATTCATAAAATGGTGTTATCAAGAGGCAACACATGAATATAAATTGCCTTTTAAAAACCATATTGATTATCATTTATTATTTTAAATTTTTAGTAAAAAAATAATTACCTAAAATCCAATAACAATTCTGATTTAGTAATTAATTTATAGATAAGAAAATAAAATAACAAATATAAAAAATATTAAATTAAATATAATTTGAGATAAATAATTTAATAAAAAAGTGAATAGATTAACATGATGTAATTTCCCAAGTCCAGATGCCTCCTAAAAGTGCTCTGAGTTCAGTTAGCCACATGAGATCAAGTCCATATCCCTAAATTCCAGAGGCTACCGACTAGAAGAGAGGGCCTATGTGTGATAGTGGGGAGACTAGGCCCTCATTAGTAGAGTGAAACACTGTAGATGGAGTGAGGATACTAGGCCCTCATTATTAGAGTGTAACACAATAGATAGATAAAACAGATAGCGAAAATAATAAGACTATACAATGGAAGTTAAAAAGTAGAAGACTGATAATACAATATATATGTGTCATATCAAATAAAAATCACACATGTCACATGTTTATATGAAGAATAATTAAGCAAGTCACAAGGCTATCATACACACTACATGATCCAAAATGGTAAAAAAAGAAAAAATATCCCAGATGCATCGCAATCCTAGGTTTAGTCCCACACTCTCCTACTCTTAAGGAGCATATCATGTACCAGTAGGATGACACATTCCCTTATCAACACATAAAACCAAATAATATATATAGTCCAAAATCCTAAAGCAAACAGGGTGTGAGACTAAATCTTTGTAGGTAAGCACCCATGGTCTGTTCCAATTTTTGAGTGAGTATACATAATAGGCAGTGTAAAATTGTGAAAGCAGTAGGCTAGGAAATACTAAAAATAAAATAGTCTTATAATCACTTTTTTCCATTTAAATTCCATTTATATTAAATTAAAAATTCAATTTAATTTATTGTATATGTCTCGAGATACATCCTAATCTCAGTAATCCACCGTATAGTATTAAGCCCCATAGATGCCTCAGAAGGCCATCTAGGAATGTATAGGCAATGGCCAAAAGCAATTATGTGCTTTATCATAGTAGGCGCACAATAAACCATACATTATCTCAAAACCATGATACCATACATACATTCCTAAAGTGTAATTTAAGGGCCACTCTAGGTGTAAATCCACCAACAACATACTAGCAATTCCTTAGAGAACCTCAGAGAGGAAAATCTATTATCACTCTAGGTGTGGTATAACCTATGTCAGTGAGCCTATTGTTGGTGTTCCAATAGGGATCCCAAGTATCACCCATGAAAAATCCCAAGCTATTATGTCTTTTCATGGAATCCTATAAGAATCCATGATTCCATTGTCATTTAAAAATACTCTATGTGCCCATCCATGGCGACCATGGATCACTCATGACTAATCATTTAATTAATAAACCCATTGATCCAATCCATGGTCTTCCCAATAATCCAAGTTTCACAAAAAATGATTATGGTAAAATAGACATATTATTTCATCCATTTCATTAAATCAAATTCAGTTTTTCACTCAATTATTTTTACCATTCATCCATTACTACTTAATTTAACAATTTAATTAAACATGCTTTGGTCAAAACCATAAACATTTAACATCATACCACTAAGGGTGTATCAAGTTAGAACCAACCTCAAAATTATTAAATATAATTACTCACATCGTCACAACTCATATAATAAGAATCACATGAAAAATTAAACTATTACATGACATTTACATTTATTAACTCAAATGGGAAACTTCAGAGTTGGTGAAAAACAATACAAACATGCATTATCAAGCCTGGGAAAAAACAAGGGTCAAAGGGGAAATTCAACTATACAATACAATATCCAATTTTAATACCATCTAAAAACATGAAACATACATCTATATTTTAAATTCCAATTTAATGAACCCTCAAAATGGATTCAAGGCACTTCACAAAGGTATCCTAGGCTAAACGACCATAATGTTGTCCAAATGGGCACTCACCTATGGGTGGCCATTAATATGAGAATTAAACCAAAACAATTATTTGAATCACAGGATAAAATAGATAAGAAATTAATTTAAATGACTAAAATAATTTATAATTCAAGGAAACAACTTAAAAATGGTAGTACGACACTTTGACATATATTATCAAACAAAAATTCAACAAAAAGAAAGAGACCACCTACCTTAGACTCGTTCTAGATAGTCATGCCAGTATCAAGCTCTACATCACCCAGGTTTTAGAGAAATATGAAAAATAAATGTAGAACATGATATTAGGGAATATGATTCTAAATCTAGATAGCACAATTGATACCCAAAATAATATATAAAGGGAAAAAATGAATCGTGGCGTTACCGTTGTAGATCAAAGTGGACAAACAACGGTCGAAATGGACAATGGATGGAATGTTGATCTAAAATGGGAGAATGGGCGTCAAAAGAATATATCCCTTGGTCACATTATATGCATTGTGATAGGGGGTAGTAATAGGTTCTTAAAACATTTCGAAGGAAAACATTCCATTTTTCCCAAAATATCTCATTCGCACTGTTTTTGTGCATGGGTTTCCTAACCTTGTAGAAACCCTGATCAGACTATGGTAAATATAAGAAAAATATCATTATTACCCTTCATGATTTGAATACCTATGATGATGCCTCTGTAATGTCTTCAAAAACTGGAGACATGTTCGCACGACCATGAACCCCAATCCGCACGGTTTTGTCTACCCGTGTGACCCTGTATTTTCACCCAAAACATGGGTTTTGGGATAAGAACCATCCTCGAACACCCTAGCACCCTCCATGACCTCAATGGGCATCCACATTACATGATATGTAATAATTTAAATGATGAACAAATATAAATATCACAATCCTTACATCAAAGAAGAATCTAGTTCTAACAAACATCCCCCTCATAAAGGAATTCATCCCCAAATTTTCCTCCAGGGGTGGTGTAGAAGTATCTCAGAACAAATCAAGACATTTAAGTTGAATGTCAAAATTCCTCTTCATGGTATCATCCTGCACTTGGGCATGCTTCCACATCACCCATATAGAAGGAACAGACTGACCCCAAATAACCTTCATTCTACGATCCACACATTGTATAAGATACTCCTCAAAAGATGCATCTTCCAGTAAATCAACCTCCCCTAGATGGAAAGAATGATAAGGGTATGAGTAGTAAGAACATAATTGAGAAAAATGGGAGATATCATGGATATCCTGGTACCTCTGTGAAAACAAAAAACAATAGGAAATTGTCACGAATCTCACTGGAATCTAAAATGTCCTGACATATCGTGGAGAATGATTCCCCTATCTCCCAATCCTCTTGTGTCCCAGCCATGATGAAACACATAGAAAAACCTGATCCCCAACCATGACCTCTAAAGGTTATCTATGGTGATCAATGTATGATTATTTACGGGACTTTGCAGTAGGCATACACTTTGGAATAAACTGAACCTATTCAGTAGTATCCTGGACAAGATAAGGTCCAAACATAGCTTCCTCACCAACCTCTATCCAACACAGGTTTGATCGGATTGGACTACCATAATAATCCTCATACAATGGAACTTTAATAGTATCCTAAAACATATTATTATAGGAGAACTCGATAAGGGATATATCGTTCTCTCAAGATCCCCTAAAATTTATGACACATTCTCGTTTCATGTCCTCTAACACCTGAATTGTGTGCTCTGACTGGTAATCTATCTGGGGATGGTAAGTTGTGATTAGAAGAAAATGTATACCCAACACCCTTTATAGAGCTTACCATAATATCAAATTAAACCATGAATCCCTATATGAAACAATATAATGTGTTACACTATGAGACCATACAACCTCCTAGATGTACAACCTTCCAAGCTCCTCAACACTGATTGTTTCCTTGATCGGTATGAAATTTGCATCCATTTTGACCCTATCAACGGCAACCCAAATAGAATCATTACCTAGAGATGACCACAGTAAACCCCCCACTAAATCCATCATCCCATGATTCCATCTCTACATAGGAATGGGTAGTTGTTGTAAACGTCCAGCTGCTCACTTGTGTTCTTCAATCACCTACTAGCAGAAGGAATACCACATAACAAGAAAAGATAAATCCTTTTTCATACTTGTACATTAATATTGATGATGTAAGTCATGATTCATATTGGTGACACTAGGATGCACTTCCAACAAAAAGACATGGAAATCCCGCTTTAGCTCCGCGTGCATGTCTACAAAATCCAAGGGTCGAATTTATGACCTTTTGGGGACACTTGAATGATATCTTACCCTTTATAATATTTTATTTACCTAAAATCCAAACATTACACAAACACGTTTTTAATAAGAGTTATTTTTTTAATATGGTGTTATCCATAGGATATGTTTAACTATAACTGTTATTTTGAATTTTAAATGATTTATCACCATCATGTTAATTTATTTTTAATTTCTAGTGAAGAAAATGTTATCGTATACTCTTGCACAACACTAATGTATTAATTAATAAATTAAAATCAATACAAAATAAATGATATTAAAAAAATTATAATAAATATAAATTGAGATAAATAATGTGACAGAATAATTTTATAGATGGCCATAAATGGACCAGGATTTATATTTCAAACATTATTTTAATCACTTGATATAATTAATGATATTTGGAAATTTTATTTCATTTAATAAAATATTTTATTAGAATTTTAAATGTTATCTTGATATCATTAAAATCAATGTAGTGAATTGTTATAAAATTTACATTATGTATGTTTTATGAAAATAATATTTTATTAAATGATATAGAATTACTAATATTTTTGAATTTTGAAAAGATATTAGGATATGGATTAAAATATAATCCATCGTCAATGTATGGGTTGTTTATAATTTTATAATGACTTTCTTAACCATCCAAGAGTAAAAGTCAATGTTGTCACGACAACGGTTAATGTGGATAAAAGTAAAAGATATGGTAATAAATACAGTGAAATATTGTCTTATTTTTATTATATGATTGAATTTAGAACCATCCTCATATTATGATCTAAATAAATCATTTATAGGAATTTATAAATAAATAATAGATTATATTAAATTAATATTTTGATAATTTCCATGATTTCCACACCCATCTCTTATAAAATGACAAAACATCTTCCTAATTATTCACACATAAAAATATATTTTTCAACCAAGACCCACCCAATTAACCTCCTAGAATACCTCCCAACATTTTATAACTATTATATTAGTAATAATACAATTATCATGGATCTTAATGAGTAATGTGAATAAGGTTTTCTATATAATAGTTACAGCTTCTATCTACATGTATTAGTTTTGATCCTTTTTAACCATCCCTGAAACCTTATTAAACCATCATAAAAAAATGAATAAAATATAATACATTTATTTTTATGTTATTATATTAGATTCATGGCCAATTTCCATATCCTCTTTCATCAAATGGGTGAAAATCACCATTCATGTGTACTACAGGCTACTGCCTCATAAATTGATGCAATTTTTTCTATTGATTTATCTTATGAAATGTAGAATGATGAAATTAATGTTTATATATGATTTTAATGAAATATTTATCATTATCAATATATATTAATTCATTTATATTATTACCTTACCATGCACAGAAAAATGATAACTTCATATGTCTGTATGTGTGGACTAGCATATCCATGAAGCAATGTGATTCATTTTTCTGCACATCATCACATGTATGATATTTATAAGTATATTAAAATAATTGATATTATATATAGATATATGATATTATGGTAATTCATTAAAAATTAATAATATTTACCTTCTACCAAGAATTATATTTGAAAAATAGAAATGTTACTCATGCATATGTATAACATACCTTCTTTATGATTGTAATATAGGTCATTTTTTATATCTATATATAACTGTCTAATTTAATTAATTATTTAATCAGTATAAGTGTTAATCATTTTCTATGTATTATTCTATATATGACGAAATTCTGTTATCATTGACCACATTCTTCCTACCAAAGTCATTTTAAACTTACGAACCAAATATAATCAAAATTTACGGCATGGACTAAATTGACAATTTAATTTCATATAAAAGATAACAAGTTACTTAAAAATAATAATAAGCATAAAAAGGTTCCAGAGATTTATAAAAATAAAATTAGTCTATTATGAAAAATGATAAAGAATATATGTGATGATCCAGACTCATAGTAATAGACTTTTTTCTAGAAAATAATTTTTAATGTCTTCTTTAACACTCCATTTTTCTTTTATATACATATTATTAAAAAATATTTAAAAAATATTTTTAAATTATTATTTGTTTAAAATACCTTTTAACATATTTTTATTATTTTTACAAAATGGTTTGAAAGTGTTTTTTTATCATATTCTCAATGAATTACTTTCTTATTTATTCGACCAAAACGCAGAATGAATGTTATTTTATCTTATATGGAATGAGAGGAATTTCCCAGAATCATGAAACCTAAATGATTTTATGTTTCATTTATATTTTATAATATTTAACTACAATGAAAATGTTTTCTTTATTATTCACATTGTTTTTAATATAAAAAATTGATTTTTAATGAATATTTCATTTTGATGTCTGAATGTTTTTTACGTGTGTATTAAAATGTGTTTTTAAAATGATTTATTCGTGATATGGTCATTGTAAATTAGATATATAATGGGTTGAACTAAATTATTTATCATGTATGATCCCCATATATCTTATATGATTAGGTCTACACTAATAGTGCAAGGTGGGTCTTTTATAGCATATACGATGGGTGCTCATAGCTAGTGCCCTAATGCATTGGGTTCTCTAAAGGTGGAAGTTAACCATATGGTTATTACATTTGTATGAGTGAATGTATGAGTGATATGAAAGTGATTTCCCAAGGCAACTACATGTGATTGTTTGATGGATTATGAGTTATCATGGAAATTATTGATTTCATAAGGTAGGATAAATATCTTTGGTTTTTAGAAAATGATTTTACAGATATAGTGTAATGTGCTTGTTTTTTAAGAAAAATATTTTAATTTGATTTTATTTTATTCACTAGAAGTAACGATTTCTTGTATTTCTGTACCTATTTATGATTTTTATTCTCATCCATAATATTAAAAAATCGTTGTTTATGGATGTGTAAATAAAAAAATATGTCAACATTATATTCAAGATTATTTTTCATGAAATGAAATAATAATTTTTAAGTATTCTTTGGTGGCAAAATGGATATTGAGTATATGTGTATAATTTTAAACATATGAGTTGTCAGGTATAATTTATGACCTAATTCTCAATGTTTATGAACCGAAAAGATCCTCTAGATTATAATAATGTGAATTCTAGTTATAATACACTAGAATATATAATTTTTAAGGTCAGGTCCTTTTATGGTTTAGTCCCCAAAATGTCATATTATTCAATGTTTACTCCTAAGATGATCGTATATTCATATCACTAAAGATCCTATGGATTTTAATAATGTTTCCACTAGTATATAATTTCAGTCACACCCATAATATATTCTTTTCCCATATCGCTTCTTTAAGTGGGTTGTTTCACTAGAAAACAAATACCAGGTGAGTGGAATTGGTTCATCAAAGTTTCTCACTACGATCTATAATCAGTACAAGTGGTTCTTAGTAGGAAAAATCCATAATAAGTGGTATCACTTATGAGTTCTTCACATGTGAAGTATCAGTTATCTACATCATCAAGAATGATACATTTAACACTTTTTAGACTTGAGAGTGGATCAATGGAAGTACCAAAAAATAATCAATTATCCATACTTGATCAAGAATCTAGAAGAGACCAAGGTAGAAATGGAATAATGTTACTCTTTTCCCAAATCACATTAAATTCTTCTATAGATAAATTAAAAGAAAACCCATCTCATTGACTTCAAGATCCATATCACTCTAATGATTATCAACACAACATTTCTTTCAACTCTTAGATGCCTTGATATTTTTTCTCATGGTTTAATATTTCTATATCATTTACATATCTAGTTTGGTTCCCAATAGCATTATTTCATTAATTTTCTCCAAAATTATTGTGGTTAGATACTTCATTACATAAAGGGATTCATAAGGATCCATATATATTCTTTAGTAGAAGTTATTTTTGTATGAAAAATCAACTAGATAAAGGTGTTGATCCTAACCACCTTTGAAATCCATATAATAAGTACACTATTTATCCTCTAGTGATTTATTAATCCCTTACACTATACTCATATAAAAATATGATAATATGTTCTGAAAATCAATTATTTTTCAATATCTTGCTAAATAATTCATTTTAACTTAACGGTAAAACATAAATCCTACTTAGATACCACATAACATGGTGCTCGATACAAACTTACTACTTCATTTACGTTTATACTATCATTTTGATCCACTAGTATATATACACTAATATAAATTAAGTGTTCTATCTTTTAAAGGATATTAACTAAATCCAATATTGAATTGTTCACATTAATTTTTTTGGGAGTCTATTGACAAAATCCACCGTGATTATTTCCCAATTTATTTCTTTTAATGGGTAATGGTTCTCACATCCCCATTTACTTTTTAATCATAGAAATAATTAGATAAAATATTAAGCACCAAGATTTATAGTTAACAATAAGTCTCTCAATTCTATCCCACTAGATATGATCCTTAAAATATTTATACATATTTATAATTGTGAGATGAATAAGGATTGATAAAATATCAAACTTGTCCAATAGATCCCTCTTTAAAATAATGCATGTACGGATAAGATACATAGTTCCTAAACCTTATCATTCCATGATAACAAATTCTAATCTTATGAAAATTTTATTCTCTTTTTGTATAACTACATTTTCCTTCTACAACTTCATAATCATCACAAATTTAGGCTTTTAAAGAGTCATTTGATTAATATAATATCTGCCCTCATTCCAGGTTTCAACATTTCAAGATCCATCATTTGAAAATCAAGAAATATGGTATATTTTTTGATCCCCAGCGAGGTGAAACTATTATGATCCATTTGACTCGATGCATCAGCCTTCTTGTTCTCATCCCAAGTGTGGTAATGTATTGAGGATTCATAATCGTAATCACATCTAACCATCATCTCTTAAAAATTCAAATATTTTTTTTTTCTAAATGTCACATTAAGGGTAAGTGGTAACCGTACATTAAAAGATTCAAAAAACTACACCACATTACAAATAATGCACCACATTACAAAATCATGTAGAAAAATATCACATCCCACTTATTTAGAAATAAAGCACCGTATCATAGGGATTTTCAAATTCAAAATATGAAAACATTAAACTGATTCCCAGGCCACACACCTGTCATCATCATTTTGATTTGATCTAAGAGACAACTCAAGTTTTATAAACATTGATTCTCTAACCAGCCTCGATTCGATCCAACAACCTATCTAACATTTATTCACCTTTATTAAGATCATTTCTAGGAACAACCAACTTCAATATCACCAGTTTTAGCACTGGAGATTCCATCTCCATCAACATCATCCTCATCACTCGATACAGACTTCCACTTCATCGACATCTAATATCAAAACCATCCTTCACCTTCAACTTCCACTCCACCCACATATTACAAACTCTGATCTCCACATAAATTTCCAGAAATCCAATGAATAAAAAAAGGAACTTCCATGTCCTTGAAATAAACCAAAGAAAATAATTAGCAGCGACAGCTCCATGGACACCCAACCGCTCACATGAAAAAAATCCCAAATCCTCCTTGGAAGCTAACACAACCAACAGACTTGGGATGGTGAAAAGAACCTGGAATCAAGAGAAGAGAACAAGTGTCTTGGAATCCAGTGATCTGATCCGTTAATCCATCACCATCAACCAACCCTAACCTACGATGATGAAGTCACCATGGGACACTAAACCACTAGATCTCACATCCCAGTGAACCGAAGGGAATACCACACAATCTTACCCCAATAAAATGGTAGAGACAATGCGATATAGAATAGAAATGGGAGTTCAAACTCCACGATAGAACATAGCTTTGAGAGCTATAGTGAATTCTATAAAAACCATACAGAATAGTGAAAGAGAATGTGAGAAGGATAGATACCCTAATTTAAATCTATGAATGATGCCTTAAATAGAACCCAAATATATACATATACAAGAGAGGAGGTCACCAAGAGGAAAATAGTCAAACATTATAGAAAAAAATAGGAAATTGGAGAAACCCACGGAGCATGAAGAAAGTGGTATAATTTATAACCATTTCATACCTTGTTATTATACATCACATTACCTTCTATGATGCATCACTAATGACTACAATCCCGTCTCCATGGTAGGAGAATGTTTGAAATGGTTTTTCAAGAAATATTCTATTTAGTTACTTGAAATTTTTCACTTCATTTGTATTTCCATTTGATCTCAGATCTCATCTGATTTATCTTATTGAAAAAACCATTGATCATATCATTAAAAACCAAGAATACATTCTATCTTAGTCAAAATGGTTCGTATGGGACAATGTTCAATAATTTGAGTCTTTTATAGATCCATATTTATAATCCCTATTCAGAATTGATAAACCAGATGTGAAACCTATTATAGAAAAAATTAACAATTAATAATTTTTTCATACAACTTCATCATCATCGGGGTTTTTAGAAAAATTATCTATTAAATTTCATGCTCTACCTTTATCAATGAATATATAATAATATTTTCTATAAATACTACCATAATCTAATCAAGGTAATCTATTTAGGTTTTTATATTCCTCTTATGAAGGAAATACTTATAATATGGGGTGAAATATAGTTCAAAAATGTTTAAATTTTTATCCATGAAAATTCCAAATACATTTTTATTGATTTATCAAACTTTGAATCATTCTGATTATCAAAGTCATAGAATCATATTCCCAAAACCATCTGATTATAAATTAGAGAAAATTATAATAACAATGGATCTATTCATATTAGAGTGTATTAATCATAATTACAGTTATTATGATGTAGAATTTAGAATATAAATATGAATATGATGACTCACTTTATATAATATATTCATCATAATAATCACTTATTAAAAAAATCTGTAGAAATAAGTTGTAATATTGACTTACAAGATATTAGAAGAATAAAATATTTTAGCCATAAAAGTTTAGAAGTCAATATACCTGACTAAAGGTATCCACTATTTTATATTTATAGTAATGTATATCTTCCCTTACAAGGAAATCCTTGGATTTGATTATCAAATTTTCTCTATATTCCCATCCTTAAAAACCCTTAACATGATGATCAGCTCAATTTTACTATCCTTATAATTCCCTGAGCTACTGGATTAGATTAAAAATCTTCTTATCCCTATTATCCCTTGATCATTATGATGATTGAACATAGATTACAATTATAAATATTATTTATGAATCATCCTTGATAAGGATTATTTAAAAAAGGAAGCTCTCCAAAGAACTCACTAACTATGAATGAGGTGTTCATCTAATACACTCTTCAATAAAATTATGTTTTGAAAATGAAAAAATCAATCATCCTTAAATTAATTTGAAGAATTTCTATTTATAGGCGATAAACCAATAGTATTATTTCCATGTTTGTTGGAATGGCATCAGAAACCATGAACATGAAAACTCATCAGAAATGAATGTCTGACATTGTTTTGGTTGACACCATTACAGTGTAAATTATGTTCCATATAATAAAAATAATTTTATGAATTTCGATTATAATCATAGTTGAATATGATGAAATTACATATCGTTTTTCAATATGATTATCATAATGTGAGTCATTTAAGTTTATTAGTACCATAATATATATAATATTCATGAATTATAGGTAATTATGAAAGACATGACTGAAACCTAAATCCTGGCCTAATTATGGTGAGTCTAAATTATCACAAACATACAAATTATGATCATTATAATTAATAAAGAGATATTTAGATTCATTATCTTATTGAACATATTCTATGTACGGTAAAATTTTATGTATTCTAAAATAAATTTCAAAAACACATAGGATGTAAAAAATTAGTAAAAATAGTTTTAAGATGGTGTATGTGATTTCTATAACTAACTAAATGGAAATGTAAGAAAAAGTCTTTATTACAAACGAACTCTCATTTTTGGAAAGTACAAAACCATAACATAGTGAAAAAACAAACTTTAAAAAGCATTCATCCCATCTTCATTTAAAAACATCATAATCAGAGTAATTTATTAATCCTTAACTACCCATATCATTATAATACTTCTGAATATGACTATGATTATGATGGAGTTTCATAATAGATATTTAATTAAGTTAAATTCTCCTCCTTATGAAATTGTCACTCCTTGAAAATCAAACTCTCACTCTTAAAGAAAAATCTCCACATTTATCTTAAAACAACCATTTAAAAATTCTTTTCTTTATTTATGAACATAACTCTCATAAAATGATTTATCCACTATTGGGATTTTAAAAATTAACGTGGAAGAGTCTGGAATTTCATAATATGTTTGTGAAGGAAAATATATATGATAAAAAATATTTTGTATTTACTAATAATAGAGAAAATATAAATGTGAATTTAATGGATAATAATTTGAAAACATTCAATCAAAAAAAACATTTAGATCATGTTAAATTAATTAAAACAATTAAAATGTAATAAAGAATTATATAAATAAAACACTTCATGTGTTAAGAAGAAATATTGAATCATTATTCATTAAATTATTCAAAAATCCTTCATATTATTACATTATTGTTTTTATTTTTATGTATCATTTATCATTTATTATTGAGAACTAATTCTTTTTACATACTATGAGAACTTTTTATTATCTTACATTATAATGAAATGTTTTGAATCTATATATAGGAGTATGTTTATCTCTAACTCAATTTATCGTATTTTTTTATAGATAATTTACATACTTGGTTCATTCGTCTATTGCATTTCTAAATCCATCCAAAAACATAAATTGTTTAGGAATATATTTTGACTAAATAATGAATTATTATGAGGAATCAACCATGAGTTTCTTCACTTTGTCAAATAATTATTCATGCAAATGAATTTTGGAATCAATCTGATTTTACCACAAATACAGTTGATTAAAATACCTTTTATGAGTATGGTAACATTCATGTAGAGTCTTCAACTCAAGTTGAACATGAATAACTAACTCAGCTAAAACATTAAGAGATTCTGATGTTTCATTGAGACTTTCAGGAATCATCAAACCTCTTGTGTCAAGAATATGGATATATGGAATAGTTCTTTACATCCTTCTCTATACATGAATAGTGTAGTAAAACTCTTCCAAGATATTGTTACTATCAAATATGAATAATTAAGGTAGGGATATGGATGTTTTTTTGGATCATACTAACATCCATTTCAATTCCTTTCCCTTTTTCATTCTATTAAACTTCCTTCCCAATATTCATAAAATGATTAGCTTCCTATGATAATTTTGTAATCTATAAATTTATATGAGTCATGGAAGTATCATCTTCTTTAGTCTTAGAATTTTGATCATCCAAATCTTTTATAGACTACGATTCTTATTTTTCTTCTTCATCTGAATCTTTTTCTTGAGAACATCTAGATATTTCATCTTTTTCATTAATAGAAGGAATGAATGGTGATGATGATGATTTAAATGATTATTATTTTTATTGGATTCCTTAATGATAAAATTATTCATTTTCATCATATTCCACTATTAATTCTTATCATTATTCCACATATTTTTCAATTTCACATTCATCTTCTTCATATTCTTTATCACTATATTATTGTTCTTTAAATTATTTTTCTTCTCTATCCTTCTCTTCAACCTCTTCATCAACAACATTATTATGCTCATACTTGAGTAACCTTTCTTTTCTAAATGTTCATTTATAGGTAGTTTCCAATGCTTATTTTTTTTTAACATTTAGTATTTATTCTTAATCATAAAATTTTTATTTACCATTATCAGTAACAGAATAATGAACGACATGATACACTTTTATTTAATCAAAAACTATCCCATCATTGGTTGGATCTGATAAGAGTTGGAAAAAACCATCAAAACATTTCTAGATGATATTTCAACACATAGTAACATACTTTCTAAATGTTGAACATCCTGTAATATTATCTTTTGTTTCTTCATCTAATGTTTCGGTAGGAAGAATTTTAAGGCTTCAGCTTCTTCTATTTTGATTCTGTTTTTAGAACACTTGGTTACTTCTCGTCCTTATCTTTCATTCACTTTTCAAAAACACCATATAGTAATTTCTTATATTTCTTTTTCTTCTTCATAAGAGCTATCACAAACTTACAATTATTCTTCTTATCAACCTTCTCTCACTTTATTGATGGTTTTACATTAGATTCTACCTCATAAACCATCTTAGTAAAATGATATGATTTTCTATTAAACATAATCCCCACAAGGTTCATTATATCATCACACATAATTAAAATATTACCCCCATCAGATATGATTTATTGGAAATATTAAAAATCATCATGCATTAAAAATAATTTTTTATACAAATTCTATGATCATAATGATCATGGAATTGATATAGTTGTTTTTTAGGTTATCCAAAGTAATAAAGATATACCCGATGTGATAAATATTTCTCATATTCACCACAAGATCAGGAAAAAAACATATGATACCTTTTGCTGATCTTGACCCCCTTTTCTCAGTATGAGAAATGATTGAATCCTAAAAAACTAATAGATTATTTGGATTTAGATGTGAAAACTCACAGACTTTCTCATAATGGGAAACCAAAAAAACTTTTTAATTTTTCTAATTAAACATACTAAGATCATATGGTAATGTTTATGGAGGTATATAATCATCACCATTTTATGAAATTAGGAAAATATTACAAAAATTCTAATACTAATTTTTATATATTCTAGAATAAATTTTTTCCTTCCATCTTCCATGATGAAATGAATGGATTGATAAAACTCATGTAAAATATTAAGATAAAATAGATCAATTTATTTTCCTGGTTTTTCAACACATCCAAATTCCCAACCTTTTAAAGCGATAAAACTTTCTGTGTAAAATCATAGTTATATTAAAAATATATATCAATTAACCTATCATTGAAATCATACCACTTCTCAAAATCCTCCTTGGTCACCAATAGTTTTGAAACTGAAATCAGTGAATCAGATGAAAATAAATAAACATTCAAACTAATGGAATTGAGGGGATTAAAATCATGGTGTAGAACCAAAAATCAATCAAAGTTATACATAGATGGGGAAGGGGTGCCTCTATTTATTAGAATCATGGGTGTTCGTTTTTATCAAAAACCAATTCAACATTTGAGATGATAACATATTTTATCTGAAGGTAATGATTAATTTAAAGAAATAATGTGATTTTTGAACTCATGACGTTATTTAAACCTTTATTAACTTTTTTATGAATTTGATTATGATTCTTTTCACAATTTAAGGACAAATAAATGTTTTTTATAAAACTAAATTTATTAAAACAACATTTATTAAAAAATCAAAATGAAATTGTGAAAAATTAAAAATATAAGATTGTACATTTTGGCGTAAAAATATCCATCAGTACGAGTAACCTCTTCTTCTTTATTTTTTACAAATAAAATCATAAATATTATATATTCAATAAAAAGAATATTTTTAAAATCGTTATATAAGATAAATCAATAAAATAGTTCTTATTATGAATAATAATTTCAAAAAATTTAAGATAATGTTGAATATGATAGTTTTCAAGTAGAAATGAAGATACAAAAAAATTCAGCTCAAAAAATTATAACAAAAAGTGAATACAAAAATGATTATAACAATGTTTTAGTCATAAATCCCTTTTGATGGTTCTAATTCTGAAATATTCATAAAATTTATGAGTCTGAAAAACTCATGATAAATAAAGCATTAAGAAAACTAAAATTTTTAGAAATAAATTTTAATAAAAAAAAACATATATACTCCCCCTTTGAAATGGATTACCATATTGTAAGGATATGGGTAAAAAGAAATAGATACCAATGATTACTATTTGATAATCATTTATATATTCTATTTAATTTATTCAAATATATTTGTTCTAATTGTTTTAGTAAAAATGTTAGATAGTTGATCTTTCATTTCGATTAATTATAAAATTATATCTTCTTTAACTGTGTGATCCCAAAGTAAATGTCGGCTAATATATAATATCTTATTACATGAGTAAAATTATGGGTTTTCTATAAATAAATTACAGTTGTATAATATCAAAATATTTGAGATTCACTAAGATCAATTATAGAGTTCATGAGTGTGTTTCGCATCCATAATACTTGATCACAACAACTTCCAGCTGCCACATATTCAGCTTCAGCAGTGGAAAGTGATACAAAGTGTTGTTCATTACATGAAAAAGATACTGAAGAATCTCTAGTGAAAGGAACAATATTATATTTAATTTCCCAATCCTTTTTATATCCACCATTGTCATCACCCAAAAAATATTATAATTCAGAATAAATTCTAGATCAACAGAAAAGCCCTAAATCCATAATTCCCCTATGATAAAAAAAGGTAGTTTTACAAATTTAAATGGTTATCCCATATTTTTTTTTGATATCATGAAAGTAATTATAGAAGAAACATATAATATAATAGACTATATGTTTTAAAATGTAAAGATCTTATCATTCCTTGAAAAATCAATTGATCAACTGATTTCCCATGCTCATCAAGATCTAGAGTATTTGTGGTACTGATGGGAGTAATAATACTAAGAGTACTGTCATATAAAAATTTAGTAATAAGATATTTAAAATACTTATATTGTAATATGAACAATCCTTATGGTTTTTATAAAATTTTGAAAACCAATGAAATATGTTAAGTCAACAATCATATTCCTTTCAAACTAATATTTCATAAGATCCTAAAAAGTATCTATTAAATATTTATGAGTTTATATGAATATAATTTCATCAGAATAAAGTTTTACAATCATAATATTTATATTCAACTATATAATAAAATAATTTGGATCATGGCCCCATTAAAAAAAATTTTATAATTGTATTGATTACATATCATAACCAACACTATGGACTTGTTTATGTCTATATAAGTATTTGGTATGTTTATAAAAGAATAGATGATGTTTTTTATTTTAAAAAATATGTGTAGTTCAATATTAATTTCATTCTAAACATTTTCTTTATGGAATTAGTAATTCACCTATATTTGGAAATATTTTTAATTAAATATTCTCTATGGGAATATTAACCAATACTCACGGTTTGGAACCGTCGTTACAGCCCATAGAAGTATACGTATAGGATATAGCCATGGTTCAAATAAGTATGGGATCTTATTCCATCGGTATAGATATGAGGTATATCCACTATTTGAAAATTCTATTACCATGTTCAAGAAATGTGGAAGTAGGTGTATTAAAAATATCCCACAATTTAATTAACCATGTACTCATTGTTCTCAAACTATTGATATAGGATTTAAAAAATTCTTATCATCAAATTCTAACCTTAGAGCACCACTATAGAATCTTTGAACCTAATCACGACAACACATATTATTATTTGTACAAATATATATATATTCTTATATATATATATATATTAATTTATTTTAAACAATGGATATATGTTGAAAAATGTGGCAATAGGTATTCCCTTGGGAATTTTGTTTCATGTTTGTACATAGGAAATATGTAGCCACAGTTTAAAAAAATGGCCATATAGATTACCTATACCCATATTTTTTTGAGAAAATTGTATATATTTTTGGAAGAAAAACTAATACTCATGGTTTTTTAATGAGACATTGGTTTATGTCATTAACCAAACCCCATAACCAATATTTTTTCAAAACCTTGTTTATATGTCTAACCATTACACATGTTTTTTCGAATAACAATGGGTACAGGTCTGGAATCAAACCCTATACACATTGTTTTATAAATTCCATGGGTGCAAGTGGAAATAAATCCTATACATAGGGTTTTTGAAAAAGCGTTGTTATATGGGTGATCTATACCAACAATTATTTCCAAAACCATTGGTATAACCTTATTTTCTTGAAGTGAATGCTCTAGTGTTAACTAGTAGAATAATAAATTAATGTAATTATACTAGAGAATATATATATTTATAATCAATTCCATCTTATTGATTATATCACTCAATAAAAATTATTTCTTTATTTCTAAAAATAATTCCATTTTCAACAACATAAATTGTTATAAAAAACCATTTTATTGAAATTATAAATATTTCATTAGGTTGTTCATCTAATGTCTAGAATTTGTTCATATCAAATTTATTGAGATTATATTTCATTCCCTAAATACAAAACTCATCACCTAAATCCTTGTTGGGCTTTTTTTGTTCAAATTGGTGTAATAATTATTGATGTTCAATATCATATCTTCTTGAACTTATAGTCCTAACTTTTTGATCTACATCATCAGTGATACATTAAATAGGTATATTTCTAAGTAATAACTGACTTCATGGGTTTTCAAAAGTATGTTCTTCAATAATAGGTTGAAAATATTCTTGAAGAATAATATTAGGAACAAATTATGGAGTTATTTTTTATGATAATATCTTTCTACAATGTTTAAAAATGAATTTCCAAAAAACATCTAAAGATGTTTGTAGAGGTTGTTTGAAAATAAAAGGGTTAGTTTCTTCAAACATATCATTTACTATTTCCACTGCAGTAAAATATTTGTTTTTTTATCAAAAACTCTAAAAGAAATTGAAGTACAGTAATTAATTAAGAAAATTATATCATCAAATTTGGGTGTAAATTCCAATAAATTAAATTTAGTGTTCAGAATGAATATTTTTCAACCAAAAACATTAATGTAAGAATCATTTATTTTTTTCTATATGAACAACAAAAAATGAATTTTATTAAGAATTTATTAAATAGATACTCGAATTATAGTATATAAAGTAATATTAAATTACTTAACCATAGAAATGCACCGACTGAGTATTCACAGGGCATGGTTATAGTAGTATACAAAAAAATTATATTCCTCCTTTCAAAAAAATGTTTTCTATAGGGGTTATCGGTGTTATAAAGTTATGTTCAATACCTTTCTTACTTTATAAAGTTTCAAAATATGAATTTCCAAATTATCCACCGCGATCAATATGAAGAGTTATCAAGAATATGTTTTTCCCATTTTCAAATTCGGAAACAAAAGTTTAAAAATAAAAAAGCTCCATAATACATTGTGAGAAAATAAAACCATTTATATGTAGTGTAATAAAAAACTAATACATATACAATGAAATTTTCAATCAAGACATCTAGCTTTTATGTGACCAAATATGTCCATGTGCACTAACTATAATGAATCGAAAGCTAATACTTCACAAATATATTTAAAAAATTATTTATGTTTTTACCATATTGACAAGGGCCAGAGAATTTTTCATGTATCAAACCTATGTTTCTCTAGATCCTAAAAAGGCCATAATTATTTAATTTATATATCTTTGTAAAGTTATCATATCCTAACCTTCAATATCCTAACAGTGATTAATCATCTATTTCACTATGTCTCGGTATATCTGGGATCCAAATGTCTTCTATGTTATGTGTATAAACATTCTCATTTAGACTGGCTGAAAAATAAATTCATCCTATAACTATGTAGTAAACATTCACTACAAAAAAATGACTTATAAAAATAGAAATTTATTAAAAGATAATATATCTATTAGTAAAAATGATCAATTATAAGAGATATTAAATTTTTTGGTTTATATATTATGTACAAACACTTGTTTTTACCAACGTTTATATCTGTTGATATTGATCATTTACACACAAAAAACATTTTCCAATAGATAAATCTATTTCTTTATCATATAAATACCAAAAACTTTTACAAACAAATGATTCTATGACTATTAATTGTTATTACCAACAAAGGTTTTACCATTCTAAAAAATGTTATGCTCTAATTTATCTAATAACATAAAATATTTCACCATAAAAATAATATATATATATATATAAATTATTTTCAATTAATGTTTTCAATTATAAATATTTTAATAAAATGATTCAATCATTTTTTCATTGATACATAATATTTTCTTGATGATATATATATATATGATACAAAATTAATGAAAACTTATCGTATATTTATTGAAAGATTGAATGTAGTAAAAATGTGACTTATATATAATTTCATTATGTGTATATAATGTAATATTTTTATTCATAACAAATATAAATTTTAATCTTTTTTCATTATATATAATTTTTTAAAATCATGGTTTTTTTAAAAAAAATAATTACCAAAAATATGATACTCTCTTCCCTAAATTAAAAGTCTTATGCCACATCTATAACATCATTGTTACCTCATCTTCCACTTTCACACCCCGGTGTGGTTAATTTCTTTATCCATAGTCAGACAATGTATGAGACTTGAAAAAAAATATATTTTTTTCTTGTTTTAATTATTATTTTTATTATTATTATAATTATTACTATTATTACTGTTACTATTATTTCTATTATTATTATTATTATTAATAGTAATACTATTATTATTATTATTATTATAATTTTTTTAATAAGTTGGCGGACAATACCTCCTTTTTTAATTATTAAACTACATAACTCCTATTTTTAACTAGATAGTGGGATACATTACATGGACCATAATGTGTCCAATAGACATTAAATCCCACTATAACAATAATTATTCCAATTTAACATAGTCATGTCATCACCTGACCTCTATGTTTTTTGTTCCTGCTTTTACATTCCATTTAGATCAGGTCCTGTCATAGACAGTATGGTTGTGTTCAACTACTTTTATTGCCTGTTGCAGTTGCCTCGCCCTCTATAGCAAAATCATCACTGCTCACCCACATGTCTTGCCTGTTGTCTCCAGCAAGAAACGACTCTCCTACATCACCCTTCCCTGACATCGATGGTTCTTCCTGGTCATCATGAAGAAACACTTCAAATATGCTTCACTACCTCCCGATCCTCTACACCAATCCTAACTCCACCAAAATCACATCCCCCCAATATCCACTGCTCACTATGCAACTCGAAGTCTGCTACCTCTGACCAATGCATTCTTATTTGTGTCACACACCCCAGCAATGAGGAACCCTAGTGGAGTGCCCCCCTCTTACTCTTTCTCTTCCCATGGAATAAATCATCTCTCCTTCAAATTTGGCACACTGTCTCCCTGGTTAGTATTAATTCTCCTCAGATCTCTTCTAATTCTATATTCATTTTGTAGTTACCTATTTTATTTATGATGCATGTGACATGTCTTATCACTTACCAGATTTAGGGTGTTTTATTGGTTGATTCTCGATGGCCTTGGTTTGGGAGACCAAATTGTTGTCCATTTTAACCTTGGTTGTGTAAGGGGTTTTAGGGAAGTGGAATAATTCATAACCATTTTTTTAATAATGCGTGGCCATTTTTGTGTCAACTTAAATTTTATATATTGATTTGGTGTATTGAATTCCCCAATAATGTGTTTTTATCGACTAATGAATGGTTCTCATTCCATGTGGTGTGTAAATTCATTATATTCATTTTATTATATTAATCAACTGGTGTTCCATTAAATTTGATTTTGAGAGTCTTTAATTATAAGATTTTTTACAATGCATGGCTTGCGGTGAAAATATTTAATTATATGTGATATGAATAATAGTTATTGATTGTATTTAATTTTATGAATATTTTCAACATCACAATTTTATTTTTTTGTGATTATGAATTACTGGTGTTTCATATTCATGAATTATAGTTTATTTTTTTAAAATTAATTATTTTATACTTTATTTGTAAATTTCATTCCTATTTAATAAGTGGATAATATTTTAATTGTTAATTGGTAACCATTAGTTCTTGTTCCCATGTTAAATAATTTTTTCACAGGAAAATTATTTGTTCTTGAAAAATGTTATGCTACAAACTTTTCATTAGTATATTAATGGAATGCGTTTGTGATGTTATGTTTAGAAATTGTAAGTAATGTTGAACTTCTCGTTATTGTGTATTTAAACCTGGTACATATGAATCACTTCATTTTTTTAATGGTATTTTTGAGTTGAGTGAATTTGATGAGTGTTAAATTATTGTAGCTATACAGAATCACTTCTGAACATGTTTTATCAATTGAACAAATTATAAATTGTATCATATTTCCCCCATCCTCATTAGTTTCAATCCTCTTCCTTTAATATAATATGAATTTATTTTTTTAATGTAATCTATCATTTCTAAATTTTAATAGGACACACTTATCTGTAGTATATAGTTTTAATATATAGTTTTTATTCAATATGCATTAAATCTATCATTTGATGCAATTTATATTAAATATTAATTAAATTAAAACCTATGTAATGTTTGGGGTTTCTTGATGGGAAATTATGGCTCAGTGGAATACCTTTACACATCCATTATTATTTGGATTTATTGATTCTATTCACACTAGATTATATATTATGTATAATATTTTCAAATTTCTATTCAATATGGTAACATTGTTATATTTTATGTGTATTTTTATTTTTCAATCTGCATTCAGGTATTTTTTATTTCATTGGATTTCTAAGACTCAAGTTTCTACGACATTGATATTGTGTTCTATTTAGCTCTATGAATTGTACAGGTCTATTTGACCTAAAATCATCCTTGATGAAGGGAAATCTAGGTGTTAAATTATGTAAAAACTGAACACATATCTTGTACAAGCCTTTAAATCACGGTATATTACATGTGAAACATGTCTTGTCACATAGCCTTGGCATGTACAATCCATTACATCACGGAGCACTAATCACGAACATCTCTTCAATTCTGTATAGGCCATGTGTTCATGAAATCATGGCTTGAACACATGGATTATAAAATTCTATTCAATTCCATACAATTCTACACATACATGTACATCATGGACTATATCGGACATGTGTTTATGCTCGGTGTACAATGATTCACTCAATCATGTTTCATAGTAAAAATATTCTAATTTTAATATAACTGCTTTACTTTATTTTAATAAACCTTGATTTCAATGAATTGAACATAATTCTGGATGAGTAATTCAAACCAAAGATCTCTAATTTCTGTCTTTCCAACCTTGGTTCAACTGAGGATAATACCCATGTTTCTACAATAGTGATGGGGACCTATGGATTTCATGCTCCTATGTATGCATGAGATATCTAGTTTAGAACCAATGTAGATGTGTATATATTTGTTGTCAAGTTCACAGAGATTATTGTTTGAAGGTGGGTTACTGATACTCTTAGGCCCAATGAATTGAATAACCTGATATAATTGTTACCTTGTAAGTTATTATTTTAAACTTAATGCCAAGTATATATTTTTTATTTATATATTTGGGTATTTTAATGTCTATTAACCTATCGTGTTGGTACTTCCATTATTGAAATTCCAATGGAAGTTCAAAAAAAATGTAGATTATTTTATATTCTCATTTTTTAGACTTCTATTTATTTTAATTTTGGTTTCAATTCAGGAATATTTTTTGCACATATTTTTGGGTATTCTCTTTGGTTGTGTGTGGATTAGATCATTGAGTAGAACGGTCTGTCATAACATCGACTTGAGGTTCATCAACTTTACTAAAGAAGGCATGATTCGTTGAGATTTAAATAGATATGATGAATGAAAAATATTCATTCCATACATATAATTTTTTATATTTAAATTTATTCTTATTTTCATTTCATTTCATGTAGATATTTTCACAAATTTTTCATTTTTCTCTTTTATTCTGAGTTGTGAAGATCGTGGAGTTGAATGGTCTGACATAACAATGATTTGGAGTTCCTCACTGGAATTGGATCTAACATGATTTGATGATATTTCAATAGGTATGATGAATCAAAAATTTCCATTTTATGCATATCATTTTCTTATTGTTCTATTTTTTCAATTCATGCAGATATTTTTCACTAATTTGTGGGTATCCTCTTTGGTTGTGTTCATTATAAATATTGGAGATGAAAGGTGTGGCATACCAATATCTTAAGGTTCTTCATGGGTAATGTAGTCTACTAGTTTTTTTTCTAATACACTTTTTGGGTGTGATGAAAAAAATTGTGTGAGTAACTATTCTTCGACCATGATGGGCGATAGAATATTGGAGTAAACAGATGACATGGCCTTTATTTATTTATTTTTTGGGGAGGTTGGTGTGGCTGCAATGACGAAAACCATGAATCCTGGGTTTTTTATTTTTTATTAACTTCTTGCAAATCAATCAACTTATGTATGTACTGATTCATTTTGTATTAAATTTCATTATTGGTATGATTAATCATTTTTTATGTTTAAACATCTATGAATATATTTTTCAATTAGATAATTAAAAAATGTGTATAATATATGATAAATTATTAAATATAATACAAAAGTTTAGTAATAAATATTTACATACCCAAACATAATATCTTATATAAAATAAAAATTACCGACCGATATTAATTATGGGTATTCATTATGATAGTTGATAATAATATTACCAATAGATATATTTGTCATAGAAATATATTGTTACGTATTTTGACCAACATATATTAATCTATTGGTATTATTATATTTTTAATAGAAATATATTATCTGTTGAAATAACATTTAGTGACAGAGTTTTTACTATGGTATTAGAGTTAGGGAAATTTTTGTTTGTACAACATTTTACCAATCGAAAATGCACTTTTACCAACATATATACCCCTATTAGAAAAATATAATTATTTTTTAGTGATTTAACATTCCTAAATTTCATACGTATCATTCAACACATAATTGAATTGTGATTATAATGTTTTGATTAAGAACATTAAAAAATAATAAATTTGAAAGAGTAAATTTACATAGAAGAACAATGTTATATATTCTGATAATCTCTCGTTGAGTATTATCTATAAAAGTAAAATTTCAACTTTTCATAATGATAATAAAATTAAAAAGTATATTTTAATAGTCATATTCTTGGAGGATACATTATCTATATACCCTATATTACTTTTTTTGTACTTTCATTGTATTTCTAAAAAAACATTAGTATTTCAAAACTCAAACCTTCAAAGGTCTAATATTGACTGTAAAAATTTTCTTCGATATCCTCATATATCCTATTTTGTTTTGACCAGTTTTCATTTCTTTTTAAAAATAGGCTTTACGAAAACCAATTCATTGAAATTTGTTTATGTTATAATGTTTTCCCAATTTCCATAGCATTGACCATTGGTAAAAAAATGGTTCACATTCTCAAATGAAATAATTCTTACTAATAATAGGATTCATATTTGTATAAATCATTCCATTATTATTACTATATGGATTATTTTATTTCTATATTCAATGAAATCATCCTTACAAGTAGAAAATTCGAATAAAAGTTTCCTCAAAGAATAAATTTTAGAAATTATTTTGAACACTAATTTTTTATCCTCCTTTTTAATAGTTTTGGAATTATGTTTATAAAAACTAATCTGTATACTATTTTGCATAGAAATTAAATTTTCATGATATTAGTAAATAGTTCCTTTTCGATATTTTTTTTGATCAAGATCCTTTGAATGATATAATATTTTAATTATCAAAATTTTTATTATTGATTCACCCTCAGAATGTTTTACATTATAATTATCATGTTTTATAAAATTGTTGACATTGGATTTTTAATACTAATTATAATTTCCCTTTTATAAGTTTTTAATTTCTGTCATTCCTCTTTGAATTTAGACAATATTTTTTGATATGACTATTTTTCATTAATTTATATCATGTGAATTCATCATTCTTGTCACCTTTATCCTTAGAAGTATTTTTTATGTTAATATTGGAAATAATTATACCCATCTACCGTTTTCATTATTATAGATAGATTTTTAGTTAATTTATAAAATGATATGAAATACCTGAATCAGATGGAACAAAAACATCTTTCTTTATCAAATATGTTACAAATTTCTCTGGCGATTTGAGAATTTTAATGTAAAGTATTAATAGAAAAGGAAACACCTTCATTTTTCTTCTTCTCATTATCAACATATCTCTTCAATATTACTTCATATTGTGTAAGAGTTTGTAGGAGATCATCCAAGGTAATTTTTTTATCTTTATTATCTCATCAAAAACTATTCTTTTTTTATTCTAATTAATTGAGAATAATTTCAATAATATTTTACACACTAAATTCACCATCTATAACTTTTTCACCCATATCATATAAAATATAAACAATTTTAATAAATTGATATTACATATTTGTAACTAATTCTCTAAGATGAAAACCAAATTCATGATAGTCACCTATAACCTTGATCTCCTAGTCTGAACAACGTTAGATGATCTAATATGTGTGTCTTCCAGATTTTTATAAATATTATTAGAAGCTTCACATGAGAAAATATGACTGTAGATACATATTTTTATATAACATAACATTGTATTCCTTACACTGTAGTTTAACACATATTCCAATATTTTGTGATGGGTAAATTAAGTAACATCCTTACCAAAAATGTTATAATCTCTAGTAAGAATAATGAAATCATGAACTCTAGTGTTGATTATAAAATTCTACATCTTATCTCTTCATTACTCATAAACAGCACTATCAATGATAGGTGGTATGTTCATATTTATATTTTGTAGTGAACCTAAATTGAGATCATCCATCATTAATAAAGAAAAAATAAATATTTTATACTAAAACATGTGACTTCATAACAAGTTATAAGTAATTATTTTATAAAAAAAATTAATAAACCTGCAATAGGTGATTAATTTATAAACTCAACATGTAATTGACCGGTAGATCATTATCTAATACTGATTGGTAGATATCATAATCATAGGGTAACATTGGATGGATCTTATAAAAATTTATGTATCATAATTTCTTCTAATGATGGAAATAATTACAATGGGGTGGGGGGTTAATTTTAGTTTAAAAATAAAGTTTAACATATTTATGAAATGAAAAATAGAAATCCCCTTTATGTAAGATATTAGAGATAGAGTAATTATAGTTAAAAAAAATTCATATAATTAGATTCAATAATATGACCAATTATATTTGAGTGAAGACAATAATCATAATGGATCCTATTTAAATAAGAATTTATTAATAGAAATAAGATTTAATCCGATGAAATAATTAGAATATAAATATAAATACGATGAATCATATTCTATTATACATGTAGCAGAATAAACACATGTTAAAATGAAATATATTTAATAAATAAGAATAAAAAACAAGATATTAAATTTATAATATCTTTAAATATAGTGACCCTGGATTTGACCAATAAGTCTTCGTAGTATTCCTAAGAATATTTTAAAAACTATGATATGAGTTGAAAAAGTGTTTCAAGGCCTCGAGAACCTCAATGTGGTGAATTAAGAATTAATAAATATATTTTATCTCCCATATTTAGTTTCTTTGGGAACATGGAATAACAGCTATGTAGAGTCTAGGATCATATTTCTGAGATAGTGATTGAGCATAAAACAACATTTTTACCCAATGTCTGACATAAACATAGTCGTGGATGGGTGTACGGTCAGTGGTGTTTCATGAACGGGGTGTAAAATGTTGGATATTTGGTTAAAACAATTAATAAAATATTCATCCTACTTCACCCCTTGGTGCGCTTGAAAGGATAAGCCAATGGGACCCCATGGTGATTGATGAACCAAGGGCCGAATCGAGGAAACAAAGCCCCGTGGGCCTTAGATCCTGATTGTAATCACTCCTAGATCATGCAACAGAATCATCATAGTGGAAATCGGAACTCGATGCTTCATTGCTTCACACCCAAGGTAAGTGTTTGAATTTTAATTACAAATATCATTTTTTATGAATCATTTTATGGTTTTAGAGATATTAGAATCTTTATAGGGACCCCTTGAGGGTCAATCTATGTGTTTCAGGGTGAATAGGGTGATTAGGTCTTTTAATAGGGAATTATGGACGAATTTTTCCATCTACAAGGTGTGTAAACCAGTCCTACACTTGATGTGTTCTTCCTATTGGTGGAATACAATGTTTCTAGGACTACGCTTTTTGTACTGGTTGTTACAGGACCTATAGGGACCCCTTGTCATGTCATAGGGGGAAATGGCCTGTGAAATGTGTCACTATACATGGTTGTTTAAAATAACATGACCAATGTGCATATACATGGTGTCCAGGACATGAGAATGGAAAAAAACACTTGGCTATGTAGAAATTGCACCCAGACATGTCAATTAGTAAGGGATTCACAACATCTATAGGGCATGACTGGTTGGGCCATGTTATGGAGAAACACAAACAAGGACCATTGGAAGTGGGACATGGAGTGAACATTCTATACAAGACATGTTATAACACCCCATTGTTTCAGAGTACATTATCTCTTTAATGTAATTCAATAGCTTGCACCTCAGAAAATGCCGAGTTCGAGCACACGACAACTTACCAAACTAGCTGTTAAAAAGTTGTTAGGAATAGAATTAACTTAATTTTTAATTTTATAAATTCCATCTGATTTTAATATCAATATTATGTGTCTTGGACATATTATAAGAACAAATTCAGTTTTCAGATAAAGGAAGTATTTTTCAAAAAATGCCATTTTACTGCCTTTTAATGGAGAACCCTTTTAAAATACAATATTTGACACTTTTATATATTCAATTTGAAAACATAAACTTCTTATTTAGAATCGGGACATAAAAATTTAGTCTCAATAAATTTTTGTTGTTTTTCTGATTACTTTCATATTTGGGTGAAAAATGAAAAATACTAAATTTTATTTGAAAACGACTTTTTAATAAAAATATTTTATAGTGTTCAATTTTCCATTTGAATGTATTGGAAGTATAATTAGATTATATTTTTACCATTTAATTCAATTTTCGTTATTGAAATTAATTTCACATAAAAATTATACATAAACAATTGTCAATCTTTTGATAGTTATTGTTTCATAAAACACACTATTTGTTTTTACAACCAGAATTAATTTTATATTAATTAATGTTACTTTTATGTTTTGAATTTGGTAAAACAGACAGAATTTTTTAATTTGGAATATCAAATATATCTTAGGTTTAATTTTTTTATTTTCCTGAAAAACAACAATTTTTGATGAATAGTAAAACCACTTAGTAGTAGTTAAAAACTGTGTTTTTCATTTGAATGAAATTCTACAACTTCTGTGATTTGAATTTTTAAAATCTGATATACATGGTTGTTATTAGTAAATAAAATGTGTTTTAATATGATGAAAAGAATTTTTTGGTGAATAGTAACTTTTGCCCTTTATTTACAATAGTGAAAGTTAAATAGGATAATTCAAGGTAAAAAAAATATTATAATAATACAAAATTACCTTAACACTTGTTATAACCTTATTTTATAAGTCATGGAAAATAATGGGCATGCTTGGGTCGATTTGGGGACCCCATGGAACCATTTAAATGTGATAATGACACTTTATTTTAATTGTCTTCATGTAAAGACAAAAATGACATCAACAAATATCTTTTAGTATATTAGTTTTTTCATGGGGTTATATAAGTCATATTTTCAACTATAAATATTCATTGGAAATATAAAAAGATTACATACATTATTGTTTTTTTATAAATTTTAGAAATCAAATAAATAAAATTATATATGACACAAAAATGATGTAGTATTCACCTGATTAATAAATGATTTAAATAAATATGATTATAAATATAAAAAAATTTCCAAAACCTATCCAATTATTATTGGATAATTTTATTTCGAACATGAGTCATCTTATCTTTGGAATTAATGAGTTTTGGACCATTTTAAACCAATGATATGTTTATAGTAAATTAACATTTTCAAACATTCCAAAAGATCCCCTCCTCTCCCTTATAAAATGACACCACTTTTAACCCATTCCTCACACATATCAAGCCACATATCTTGTCCAAACCCTACCCAAATAATCTCTCAAGATCCTTCACTTCAACCGATAAGCGTTACCTTAGGCATAATCCACTTCAAGAAGTCCTTTTGGTTCAAACCAAATTGAGTTACCCAAATTAAAGGTAATGGTTACTCTTAACTTCTTTTCATTTGTTTTACTTCCCAAACCCCTAAAAAAATTTTATTCCATTATTTTATAACAAAAAAAGTATCTTAAATATACTATTTTGTTTTTATTAGAATTATTGGAACTACAATTACACACACTTCCATATAATGTGTATAGAACACACTATTTCTGTTGATGGAAAACTAATGCCTAACGAAATGACGATTTTTCAATTATCTCTTACCACCTCTCATGGTGGACATTAATATGGAACTATATTTATATATGATATATATTATGTTTATGTTTTCTTTACAATACTATATTTTCCATTTATGTCAAACCTTTAATGTTTCCATTATGGGTAAAAGCGATAATTTCAATTGAGCAAATGCGGACTACCGCCCCCTCAAAGTGATATGACTCATTAATGAATTGTGTGAGACGTATAATGGATGGATATAATAATAATATATATTATTTTATACTGGAATTATAATAAAATTATTTACCATTATTTTTTAATTCCATTAAAATAGAAAATATAAATTATTTTAGCGTTCATGCGTACATACGGCTTACCGTCTCTATGAATAGTGTATTTCATTTCTATTCTCAAAATGTTATGTATTGTTATAAATAAAAATATATTATGGATAATATATATATATATATATGATATATAAATCATATATATCATTCTGGAGATAATGTATTTTGACCACAAGGACAATTTGTAATTATAACAAGTTCATTTTTTGACTCAAGTTCCGAACATCGATAATATATCCAATCTGAACTCAAATAATTAACTAATTGTAATAGTAAGGTAATAAGTGATATAAAAGGAATAATAAACTTGAAAATTTTTATTAATAATTAATAAATTAACTTAATATTATTATTCAGGAATTACAAATAACATACAAGACTAGTTTGACTTAAGGTAATGGGTTTCTTATCTCACTTTTAATTCTATGAGATTTCCATTCTTTGCCAATTATTTATTGTATGTGGTGTATTGTGTACATCAATTTGATACATATTATCATTATTCTATTTTAATTCATGGTATTATGTGATTCATTAGGTGGTAATTAAATTTTTTTCATACGACTCGATTGATTACAATGTGGTAAGGGGTTTTCATCTAACTTCTTATTCCCGTGAGATTCATGGTGTATTTCCACTATTTCTTTTAGTATGGTGTATATACTGCACATGATTATATTACTTGTATAATATAATATAATTTATTGTTATTTATATCTTAATTGTATGATTCTTCTTTCTTGGGGTGTATGGTTCGTCAGTTACCAAATCGGTAAAGAAATTTCTAATTTCAATTTCCACTCATTAAGCCTTGGCATACTTCATTGATTATTTTACTCCAATATTATGTGTGGAATCACTATTTATTATTTATGTATTAATTTTCACTTCCCTTTAGGTGGATATACTTTTGATACACATAATCACTCCATTGATAGTTTATCAAGTCATTGATATGAACTTGATAAGAGTAATATTAACTAAATTTACATTCGTTGAGTAAAACATCTGAGTCATTGGTGTTGTTTTTACCATAATATGTGATAATGTATTCGGATTTATTTACACTAAATATCCAATAATATTGAGTGTATTTCTATTTTTCACACATAATTAGGTCATTTATTTATTCTTAACCTAAGGATATGGTCTTTGTAAGGGATTTCATCTCAATTTACATTCCATTGAGACTTTTTTTGTTATACACCAATTAGATTTTATATGGTTTATATAATGTACTTTGACATTGTATATCATGAATCCCTTTATTATCATGATATTATAATGTTTTGATAACCTCAATTATTTGTATTCAAATTTCTCTCTTTTCGTTAGGAACTCTAACTAAAATATCATTTTTAATGTTTTAGAAATTTATTCTTGTAAATCTTTCTGATTAATGTCCATGTTTTAAAAATTCTTTTAAGGATTTATTTATATGAACATTAATGTTTTAAAATTAAAATTCCTTTTAAATGTTTCAATGTGGTATGGTACACATTGATTCAAAAATCTATTTTAAATGGATTCTTGATAAATAGTTATACTTTTAAATGTTTTCTAGAAAAAAGGGGATATTTCTCTCAAATAGATTGGATGATTATTTTCATCCATGTAAATATCCTTCATTATTCTAGATTTTGGTTAATATATTATAATACAATCTTTTATATTGTATTTAATGAGTAATGTTTGACTGTGGATGTGCTATTTTTATACCATTCATGGTTTGTTGTAAAAATGTAGAAATTGTGTATTCTAGTTTTAAAACGAATGTTTAGATTATGCTTAAAAATTTTCATATGAGGAATGAATTGGACATAGTAAGTTACCAGTCGAGCCCAATATAGCTCCTTGATGCATAGGTAGGTCTTATGAGACAAACTAGTGTGTTGGCACAAGGTCTTGAAAAAACCATATTTGTAGTCTCGGCACGAGTCCTTGAGAGTGTGGTTATGATGTCTGGCATTATGTATTGCATCATTATGAGATTACCTATTGATATGTCATATGGTTATTTGACTATTGGAATACCCATGACTATGTTTTATTATGGAATTAGTTACTCATCTCATATTCCTACCATAAAGTGTTCAGGTTTGTTATTTGTAAAGGCATGTGTTTTCAATTATTCAATATGCATGATGTTTATGTTGTCTTCCACTGTATTGATTAATCTTACTAGTGTTTGAGCTCACCCCTTTCTTATGTTTCTTTTTCCCAGGATATGAAGAAGTTAGTTATGAGTTACTTAGAGTCATAATCTTAGAATCATGGATTTTTCTAATGGAATAAATTAGTGTTGTTTTTTTAGTTGTAATATTGAACTTATATATGTATCTTGTTTCCAAAACTACTAAACTGATCAGTCCTTTGGGACATGATTCATTATAATCATTCCAATGTATTAAGATAATGCACGAGCTCCTAGATTTTGGGGTCAGGGCGTTACAGTTGGTATTAGACAAAAGTTTAGTACAAACTTTGGATAGTAGATTTAGATAAACCATGATTAAAAACATTACCATAAGCTAGACATTGAGGATTAGTGTAGAAGAACTTCCTAGAATTTTTGGTAATGTAGAGATTATGTGTATTTTACAGGCAATGCATCCCTGGCTAGATATGATCAAGTAAGGGAAGCTTTGGCAATGATGTACCTATGATTGAAAACTCGAACAAGGAGTATCAGGCTTGACATGGGGTATCCAAGTACATGACAATGGGCCTTGTTGCACTCTTCGTTATAACACTCCTGAGGATTATGCTTAGGATAATTTACCGTTTATGTATAAAACGATTTGATGGATTTTAATATAATCGGATAATTAATGACCTTTGTTAATACCAAGGTGTTTCCCATTGAAAATATGGTGTCATGATATTCTCTAAATGATTTTTTGAGTATTGTTACTCACACAATGCTTTCTAGTTTTAGTCAATGGATGGATTACAAGGAAGTTATAGTGACTTTGAACATGATGTACAAGGTGGGAATAATGGTGGAAATGAGAATAAAAAATGAAATGTTGATAGGCGTAAAAGATATCATGTTCATGCCGAACTATTTTCCAAAAATATGATCAATAACATATATATTAACCAAATCTCAGACTCAACAAAGAAGTGAAATGCACTGAATGATAAGAGTACCTACTTTGGAAACCATAGAGAAATGAAACGTCAATTTACATCATACAGGAAATGTGGAGAGAGACACCCAGGAATGTGTCTCAATAGAACAATGAAATTCTTTATGTGTGCTAAAGAAGGAAATAATTTAAATAATTGTCATGGAAAAATGAATAGTTCTATGGTTGAAAACAAAAATGGTCCCAGGTAACCATTTACAGTCATATTCCGTAAATTTATGGGACCTATCATTTACCCATGTGAAGGACGTATTCTAAAGGATATCCTCTTGGTCAAAGAAGAAGCTATGTGGAAATAAATTGTTGGCAAAATGTTTAAAATTTTTAGTGCTCTTTGTTGATGGGATTACATTCGAATAATATTCTCTTGTATGTGTAACCCTGCATTTTTTCATGTGAAAATAATATTTTAGGAATAATTATCTTTTATCTTGTGGATGTAGATATAAATAACCATTTTGTTTTATATGATCCTTGAATTTGAGGAAATTATATGTTATTAAACTTTGGTATGATAATGCGAGTTATGAGACAACATTAGTCGTTAAATTATGTTATGGTTATTTTGAGGAATTTATCTCATTTTTGTAATGTAATAAAATATAGTTTTTGGAAAAGGAGAACACGTAGACTGTTTGACAACCCATCGCGTCGGACAAAGTTGTGGGAATCGAACCCACAACCAGAGTACGATTAGGATTTATAACCTACCACTAGAATACATGAAGTCCCTGGTTAGTGTGACTAATTCTTTTTAGTTAAATGATTTTATTTAGTTGATTTGGGACATTATGTGTAATCAAATGTATATAGTTAGTTTAGGAAAATGATTTGGTGATTATGTGATAAATGTAATTTTGGAAGACATTCTCTCTGTTGGGAATAATATATGCCTAAGGGAAATATAATACTATAGGATTTCATTTGAGGAGTAATGGTGGATATTTTTCAATATTTTTATTGTGGATTTATAGAAATTTGGGTTATTTATTGAAATTATTAACCTATCATAGAGAATATTTTATTAAGTTAATTACTTTTAAGTATGTGATTTTAAGAGTAGTCAATGTTATTTGGAGATAAAGTTTAACATGGAAGACTACATAATAAAATTCTTAGGAGGTTTGGGATTAAATATTAGTTAGGATTATATCAATGTATTTTAAGCACAATTGTTCATTGAAGGGTATTTGTTGAACATTGTGTATTATTTTTTAAAATTTGGGAGATTAAGAGTAGTATTTCATTCTATAAAGGATTTTCCTTTTTAGAGATCATATGATAATGTAACAACCATTTTTGTATGGGTTACTTTTTAATGACAAGACAAATATATAGTTCATCCATTGTTGATTATGTGATTCTCTATAATTTTATTGTAGCGCTTCAGGTGTAAACAGGTCATCTTTAATACTCATCATTTGGAGAAAAGATGAGTTTGTGGTAGAAATTTATTAATGGATGAAACACTACTTGTATGGTTATTATATCTTCTTATAATCCTAGACAATCTCATAAATAAATTCATCAACATTATGAAAAGGAACATAAAACAAAAATGTTTTTTGTTTACTTTTCCTACTAGGTAATCAATGACCTTTCAACCCATCACAAGTTTATGGCTTTCAAATCCTTAACTTCTCTTAATAATATTCTCGGTCACTATCTTTTAGAACATAATGATTAGTTTTCACTTCTGTAACCATGTTTTATTACATGGAACCCTAGTATGTGTTATTTTTTGTAACCTTCATACATATATTTATTTATTTTAAAATAGAGGCCTCATTAATCCATTTTTGAAGTGGGATTTTAACTATGATATTTTAAAATGTCAAAACCCGTGTTTTCAATCCTGAGCATAAATTTCGAGGACGAAATTTATTGAAGGGGGGAAGAATGTAACACCTCATGGTTTCATAGTACATTATCTGTATAAAGTAATTCAATAGCTTCCACCTCACAAAACACCAAGTTTGAGCGCATGACGACTTACCAATGTAATTGTTCAAATGCAGTTATGTATAGTATTAACTGAATTTTGAATTTTTTATAATCCATATAATTTTAACATCCAAATTATGTGTTTCTTAGACATAATATAAGAACAAATTCATTATCTCAGATAAACGATGTATTTTTCAAAATATGTAATTTTACAACATTTTAATGGAGAACCCGGTTTAAATCCAATATTTGACACTTTTATATATTCAATTTGACAAAATAAACTCCTTATTTAGAACATGGACACAAAAATTTTATTTTAATAATTTTTGTGGGTTTTTCTAATAAAATTCATATTTTGATGAATAATGAAAAATACTAAATTTTAATTGAAAAAAAACATTTTTAATCAAATTAATTTATACAGTTCAATTATATGTTTTAATGGTTTGTAATTATAATTAGATTTCATTTTTAACATTTAATCCAATCAAGATTATTGGAATTAATTTCACTTTGAAATTATACATAAACAAGTGACAATTTATTTATAGTTATTATTTCTTAAAAACAGGCTATTTGTTTTGACAACATGAATTAATTTTAAATTAATTAATGAAACTTATATTATTTGAATTTTTCAAAATAGATATCATTTGTGAATTTGGAATATCAAATATTTATTAGGCTGAATGTTTGGTATTTTCCTGAAAAACATCAATTTTTAATGAATAGTAAAACAACTTAGTAGTAGTTAAAAAACTGACTTTTTCATTTAAATGAAATTTTACCACTTCTAAATTTAATTTCAAATGTCCTACATACATGGTTTTGATTTTTATGTAAAATTTGTTTTAATAAGATGACGATAATTTTTGGTGACTAGTAACATTTGACTTTTATTCACCACGGTTAAAGGTAAATATGGAAATTCAATGTAAAAAGAATATTATAATAATAAAAAACTAACTTAAAACTTGTCCTAAACATATTGAATGAGTCGTGTATGACCATGGGAATCATTGGGTCTTTTTTGGGACCCCATGGAGCCACTAAAGAGGGATAATTACACTTTATTTTACATAACCTAAAGTAAAGACAGAAATGACATTAACAAATATCATTCAGTATATCAATTTTTACATGGGGTTATATAAGTCATATTTTCGATTATAAATATTCATTATGAATATAAAAATATTTCATACATTATGTTATTTTTTTATAATTTATATACATCATATAAATTAAATTAATTATGACACAATAATGATGCAGTATTCACCTCCTTAATAAATGACTTAAATAAATAAGATTATTAATATTAAAAATATAACAAAACTAGTCAAATTATGATTGGATGATTTTATTTCGAACATGAGTCTTATTATATTTGACTTTAAATAGTTTTGGACCTTTTGAAACCGAAGATAAGTTTATAAAAAATAACATTTTTTAACTTTCCAAAAGAGCCCCCCCCCCCCTCCTATATAAAAGGAAACAACTTCTAACACATTCCTCACACCTCTCAACCCCCTTGTCTCATCAACACCCAGCCCAAATATGATCTAAAGGTCCCTCTATTTTACTTATAATCTTAACCTTAGGCATAATTCACTTCATGAAGTCCTTTTGGTTCAAACCAAATGAAGTTACCTTAACTAAAGGTAATGGTTTCTCTTAAATTCTTTTCATTTATTCTACTTCTCCAACCACTAAATTTTTTTTATTCCTTTATTTTATAACAAAACTAGTATCATAAATATACTAGGATGTTGTTATTAGATGATTTAGAACTACACTTACATACACCTCTGTCTAATGGGTAAAGAACACACTATTTCTGTGGATGGAAAACTAACGCCTCACAAAATGATGAATGTTCAATTATCTCCCACCACCTCCCATAGTGGGAATTAATATGGCACTATATTTATATAAGATATATATTATGATTATGTTTTCTTTATGATTCTGTATTTTCCATTTCTATCTTACCTTTATAGTTTCCATTATGGGTAAACTAGATAATTTCATTTGATTAAGTTCGGACTACCACCCCCACAAAGTGATATGACTTGTTAATGACTTATGTGGAATGTATAAAGGATGGATTTAATTATATTATATATGATATTATACTGGAATTATAATATACCTATGAATTATTATGTTTTAATTCCATTAAAATACAAAATAGAAATTAAAGTATCATTCATGCGTACGTACGGCTTACCGTCTCCATGAACGGTGCATTTCATGTCTTATCTCCAAATGTTATGTACTATTATAAATACATATATATACTTGATATAATATATATATATATATATATATATGATATATAAATCATGAATATCATTCTGGTGATAATGTATTTTTTACCACAAGGACAAATTTTAATTATAACAAGTTCAATCTTGACCCAAGTTCTGAACATCGATAAAATATTCAATATGAACTCAAATAATTACCTATTTGTTATTAAAAGGTAATAAGTGATATAAAAGAAATAATAAACTTGAAAAATGTTCTTAATAATGTATAAATTAAGTTATGTTTATTTTTCAGGAAGAACAAAGAACATTGAAGACACGTCGGACTTGAGGTAAGGGGTTTCTTATCAGACTTTTAATTCCATGTGGTTTCCATTGTTCGCCACTTATTTATTTCATGTGATGTACTGTGTACTGCCATTTGATACAAATTATCATGATTATCTTTAAATTCCAGATATTTTGTGATTCATTTGGTGGTTGTTAACTTTTCTTCATACAACTCGATTGATTACAATGTGGTTAGGGGTTTTCATCTCACTTCTTATTCCAATTAGATTCATGGTATATTTCTACTATTTCCTTTTGTATGGTTCACATACTACCCATGACTGTATTCATTGTGTAATATAATTTAAGTTATGGTTATTTACATATTCATTATATGATACTTCTTTCATGGGGTTTATGTTTCATAAGTTACCAAATCTGTAAGGGAATTTCTAATATCGATTTCCACTCTACGGGCTTTATGCATATATCATTCATTATTTTACTCCAAGATTATGTGTGAAATCACTATTTAGTATTTCTGTTGTCATTTCCACTCCCCTTTGGTGGATATAATTTAGATACACATAATCACTCCATTGATAATTTCCCAAGTCGTTGATATGAACTTTATAAGAGTAATCTTAACTCAATATCCATTCATTAAGTTAAACATCCAAGTCATTGGTGTTGTTTTTACCAGAAAATGTGTGAATGTACTCTGATTGATTTACAATTAATATCCTATAATATTGATTGTATTTATATTTTTCAAACTTAATTATTTCATTGATTTATTCCTATCTTTAGGATACAGTATTTATAAGGGATTTCATCTCAATTTACATTCCATTGGGAATTCATTGTAGTTATACTCCAATTCACTTTTATATAGTGTATATAATGCAATTTGACATAGTATATCATGAATCCCTATATTCTCTTGAAATTATAATCTTTTCATTACCTCAATTATTTGTATTCTATTTTCTCTCTTTTGGTTAATAACTCTAACTAAAATATCATTTTAAATGTTTAACAGATTTATTCTTCTAAATCTTTCTCATTAATGTCCATGTTTTGTTAATGGTTTTAAAGATTTGTTTACCTGAAATTAGTTTTTTTAAAAAAATTTATTTATAAAAGTTTCAATGTGGTATGGGACACTTTGATTGAATAATCTATTTTTAATGGATTCTTGATAAATAGTGATACTTTTAAATGTTTTCAAGGAAAAGGGGGATATTTCTCTGAATTTGTTTTGATGACTATTTTCATCAATGTAAGTATCCTTATTTATTCTTGATTTAAGTTAATATATTATAACACAATCTTCCATATTTTATTGAATGTGTTATTTTTGACTGTGGTTGTGCTATTTTTATACCATTCACGGTTTGTGGTTAAAATGTTGAAATTTTATATGAATGTTTTAATACAAATGATTAGATTATGTATCAACCTTTTCATATGAAGAAGGCATTGGACCTAGTAAGTGATGGGGGGAGCTTGCTATTTCTCCTCGATGAATCGATAGGTCTCATGAGACTAACTATAGTCTTGGCATAAGGCCTTGAAAAAATCTTATTTGTAGTCTTAGCACGAGGCCCTGACTATGTGGTTATGATGTCTAGCATTATGCATTCCATCATTATAATATTCTCTATTGATATTTCTTATGTTTATTATACTAGTATAGTATCAATGACTATGTTTTATTATGGAATTATTTACTCATCTCATATTCCTTGTATAAAGTGTTCTTGATTATTATTTGTAAAGGCATGTGTTTTTAATTATTCACCATGCCTAATGTTTATGTTATCTTCCATGATTACTCTTACTAAGCATTTGATCTAACCCCTTTCTTATGTTTTATTTTCCCAAGATATGAAGGAGTTAGTTATGTGTGAATTGAAGGCATAATCCAAAAATCTTGGATGTTTCTAATGGAATAAATTAGTTTTTTTATTTTCAAGATGTAATGTCGATCTTATGTTTGTCTCTAGTTTCCATGACTACTAAACAGATTGGTCCTTCAGGTTTTGATTCCTTGTAATCATGCCAATGTATTAAAATAATGCACAAGATCCTTAATTCTAGGGTCGTGGATTTACACATGCAATCTTATATGGAATGTAAAACCATGTGTGAAGGATAAATAATTAGTTTTGAGGGTGGAATAAGATATCTTTTAGACCCCACTTCACTTCATGTACTCTTTGAAGATTTTTTTATACCTTCTTCCCTCCATATATTCACTTTTAGAGCCCTAATTCAGGATCTTTAGTATCCTATCCTGAGATGTTTTTCATGTAGAATGTGATGGAAACCACCGATTGTGCCTAGAAGATATGGGGTGTGGGAGAGGTTTGGTGTGTTTCATGGGTTAAGAAATCCTAGATCATGAGGGTTTAATATATTCCCAAGTTCTTCTATTAGAGACTTTTTGACCAGAAGGGTTGAGTGGGTGCCCATGGTCCATTCTCTATGAGGGTTCCAATATCATGTCCTCATTATAACATTGTGACCCCTTTTGGATGTCTCTTTTACGTGTAGTGTGGGTGTCTTCCCACTTAATGGATTTATTCATCTCATCCCTCTTCAATGATAGACAAAATGTACTTGGATCACATATCACCATAAGATGCCAGGTGTGACCCTCATGTCCATTCATGTTTCATTGGTATGGTTCTTGGAATCTATCTGAAAAATATTCACCTGCGCATCGATCCTCTAACCAAGTGAATGTTTCAGTAGGGTTTTGTGCCTCAGTGATCTCTAGGCATAGACCTATTGTTGTGTATCAATATATATTCATTAGGTTTTCTTTATAGTGACACATTCCATGGGTAGGGTTTTTAGAATCATTGGTGAAATGATACCCAACATCATGAGTTATACCTAATGGGGTTTGTGGATTATCCATGACCAATACTACGTTGGATACAATTCTCTATCTAAGTGATATGATCTTTAGGACATCATATTTGGTTATAGATTCCCCTAGTCGATCCTAGGTGTGATCCCCTCTCTGACTGAGATCTTTTTTATACCAGTTAGGGTTTATGGTGTCCCCTAAAAGATCCTAGGAGTTATCCCCTAACCATGGAGTTCTTAGCTTTGGATTTCTAGTTAGGGTTCATATCACTACCCGTGTTATCTTCAGAGGCAGCCTCTTTCATAGGAATAAGAGACACGAAGGTCCATTGTGATTCTCTTAGTGGTGATATCTGATGAGCGTGTTCTCTTAGAAGTATTCCCTTAGGAAGTTGGTGTTTTCATCTTCTTTGTGACACCTGATTTATTGGTATCTCTCAAAGGATCTATTAGGGATGGATTTCCTGTACCTAATAGAGTGTATTTATCAAAATATTGTCATCTTAGATGACTTGGATAATAGAGTGTGTGCTCCTGGTCAGGTTTCATTATAGATCGTCGAGTAGGAGTCTATTGCTGTAGATTTGTTCTAGACCTTATGAGTCTTATTGTATGATAATAGTATATCTAGGTGTCCCTTTTGGTTTCATTTCAGAGTTTTCATGTCATGGTTTACACAACTTGCGGTATTCGGTTACTATTCATATTTATATAAGGATGGACTAGAGATGGAGATTCTCTCAAATTTGGGTTCCCTCTAGCATGGACGAGTGTACAATTGCCTTACAGTTACTCCCTTTTCATTTAGGGATTTTGGGGTGCTTATTGAGTATCTTTATACTCACCCCTTAATGGGAATTTCCCACATATTTTTTGACATTTTAGATTAATGTACTCTCTAAAAATTCATAAGAGGACCATAGAAGGAATTGCTTTATGAGCTATACTGGTCGGGGTGTGTATAAGAGCATGGATGAGGAACATTCAGAAATGTTCATTTGACTGCATTCCCATCCTTCTAATAAGGTTTAGTACTTTTATAGTTTTATTTTAGTGGGTGTTTTTTACATTTTTTATGACTTCAGCACATCTATTTTACTCTCGTTTGGTTATATTTATGCATTAATTTATTTTCAGTTTCATATATATTTGTGCATTTTTGCATAAAGGTGTATGTGGGTTCTTGGGTACAGGTACCTAAGGTTATGGTCTACCATGTGTGTAATATCCTACTCGGTGCAAGTCTCTATCCCCTAGACTATTGGAGGCAATCTGGGGGATTCACAAATTGAGTCATGTTGGGGTTTTTCATGAGATAGTGTTATCATAGGGGGTTCCACATTGCGACTGAAATGTCTTGATACAGGTTTCTGTTTCCTAGAGATATTGTTAGGGTGTTTCATGTTCGTCTATCAATCCAGGGACTCTAGTTTTGGTTTGGATGATTAAAAATCCAATCACTATGAGTTTTATAACTGACATTATGATGCGGTACATTATGAAATAATTTATAAAGAAACAATGACACATGCATCATATAATACTTACTTTTGGGGTTTCCTTTCCTTCATGAGTTAACTCCCATGATATACTCTTTGATCATTGTGAACCTTTATTGTATCATAGGATGCCACTATGATGATGGCTAGTTAGGGTTCCATTGTAGGATTGTGGTGATGTTCCACCCCGAGATAAGGCTTCAGTGTAGGTCACTTGTTTTAAGGTGTGACCTTTGGTTTGTCCTCTAAGTGAGACACTAACTATGGAGCAACATGTTACTCTATCAATGTAGGTCGAAGATGCACCCAAACTGAGTGAACTATAAAATTTGTATAGGATTTCAACTCTATGTTATAGGGTGAATTAGATTCCCATGTAGCATATTACTAGATCTAGCTAGTCACACACATTTTACCCTAGTTAGGGCACCTCCTAATGAGAGGGTGGTCCTAGTTGTGAGCATTTTTCATTCTTTGGTTGGGAGATGGTGGATTATAGTGATAGAGACCCATGAAGAGGATAAAATATCTTGGTTAGCGTCTTGGATTCTATTCTTGGAGTATTTCTATATAACCACACTCAGGTCAGTGCATATCCAGATGCTTATGTAGCATTGGTGTGGAAACATGACCATTCTGGTGTACTCAACAAGTTTCAAAGACTTCTCATGTTACTCCATGGATATGGTTCGGGATCATTTCAACATATCATGAAAATTTGGTTATTTAAATAACTTGGAGATATGAGTGTTTTTAATGCCTCTATTCATTCACACCTATACTGGAGTGCTAGAGTAGGCATAGCTGTTGGGGGGATTTCTTGATGAGAATACTCTAGCCATTTGTGTTCTTCATGTGGGAGTTTTGAACTTTATGTCCGGTTTGGTAGTTGGTAGACAACACTGGGCTTAAGGATTCTAGATTTCACTATTCATTAGGACACTATCATGGTATGGAGGTTCTAATTCTTAGGTATTTCAGGCCTATTTCGATATGTCATAGGAGAGGAATTGTTACACTTATGATGGATGGGGACAATTTCCTAGAGATTTTCTAACCATTAATTCATCTGAGTTGGATATAGTCGATGAACGGATTTGGTAGAATAATCAATTCAATCATGTAGGTAAACTTTGTGCATGAATTAGTGGAGGATCATGTGGGCAGTTGGATGGGTAAGATGGTATGATTTTCCACCCCCACACCTGGGTGGTGCACGCCAAGATAAAGGAGCCGGAAGATAGGGTGAGGATAGATACATGCCATGGGAGCCTTTTAACTAGAGGTTCCATGGTAATGAATTATTCTCTATGTCCTTACTATTATCTACAATACAATTGATAGATACTTTTGGGATGTATTATTTTATTTTTTCTTATTTCTTAACATTTTTTCATGGTGTTGGTAAGACCCTATGTTGGTTTTTTTCGATGTAGCATTTAATTCACAAGGAAGATGGATCTATCCATCATCAAGACATGTTTTTGTGAAGTGATTAAAACAATTAGGGATAGTTAGTGTTGGGGAAAGTGGATATTTTTGGGGTGTAGAGGATGGTTCCCTCTGACCTGAGCATTCGATGCAGTGTTTTTTGTTCAGGGTTTTTCTGTGAAGGTATTGGAAAGAACCAGTGTGTGTTCATGGGAATCCATGTTTGTTTATAGATATCCTCACACAATCAATGTCAGAATTTTATTCACGATACATTAGTAGGTTTTGATTTGGTTTTAAATGTCTTGGACTTAGGATAATGTGGAACTCTTTCCCCCACTAAGTCTTTTTTTTGGGATGCATTACAAAACTATGTGGAAAAGATAGTGACTACCAATGAGGATAGAATTGAGGTGTGGTGGATGAGTTCCTTTTAATTTTATAATTAGAGAAGTTTTTCATTGGTCTTGGTGTCATGCTAGAGAGAGGGTGTTATGATATACCCTATGAATGCATATGGATTAGGTGCCTTGTGTTTTCCACCTATCACAGAAAAAGAGACATATACCACATTCTTTCATTATTTCAACATTTTAGATATATAATTGGGTGAGGTATCCATTAAGGATAAAAAGATTGAATGCTTGTGGGATGTAGGGGAATCCTTGGATTCAATTATGGGGGTATTAGTGATATTTCTATTCTAGGAATCCCATTTAAGAGCTCAGTTTATTTCCATGAGCCTGGTATTTTTCTTTTTAGGGACATAAAGCCTTATGTTGGGGAGGATATTGAAGCTTAGGTTTTGACCTATAAGACATTATAATACTACTATAAATATTTCCAATGGTAGGTTATGGGTCTTTTTAGTGTTTCGGGGCCCTAAGATCCTCGGGGCGGTGCCTTTAAAATTATTAAATATATTTTATAACACATTCATAATTTCTTTGGAGATGAAGAATAACGTTCAATAAGAGTCTTTGATCATATTTTTGAGACTGTGGTTATGTTCATAACGTTGTGGTTACCCTATGTATGACATATTCATTATCGGAATCAGTTTTCAGGATGGAGGTGTTTTTTGAGTGGAGTGTTAAATGGAGGATAATGTTTTAATAAAAAATAAACAATTATTCTTCTTACACAACCCCTTGGTGTGCATGACAGGAAGAGATGAATCCCCTAACCTCTCTCCCTTTGGGAAAATATGACTCGAGGGGTGAATCAGGGAAATTAAGCATCGTTGGCCATAGATCATGATGATTATTAGACCAAGATCATGAAACAGTAGATTTAATGTGTAGATATGACCTTAAAGCTTCCGAGTACCCCCCCTCGTGGTAGGTGGTTTGATATTTAAGTCTCAATACACTTATTTATTTATCATTTTATGGTTTTATATCGCTTAGATGATTTCTAGGTAACAATTGAGGGTCAATCTATGTGATTTAGTGTGAATGGGTGTGATCAAGGATTCTTACTAGGAATTTGTGATAGATTTCCTCGTCTACATGGCGTGTAAACTAGTCCTAAACACTTTATGTTCTTCATGTTTAGGAAGGATGATGTTTTGGGGTCTACAGGCCTTATAATTCGGGTTACACACTATATACAGACCCCATGTCATGTGGTCAGGGGAAATGCTATGGGAACCGTGGGACAGTACATGACCATGTAAAAGAAGACAACCCATGTACCTGGACATAGTGTTTTTCACATGGCTAGGTTGACATTTAACCCAAAAATTCCATTTATTATGGGTTGAAAATCAAGTAAGGGGCACAACTAATCGGGTCATGTGGAGGAGAAAAATTTTTAGGGGCTTCATGAAGTGGGACACAATGTTTACCTTTTCTACATGTTTTTTAGTCCTACATGGGTTGTAAAACCATGTGGGAACAATAAACTACTAGGTTATTTGGTGGGACCAAACATCTTGTGGACGAAATTTCACACCGTGTACTCCTTGAGGATGTTTTTGAGATCCTCTACCTTCCATGTCTCCTCTTTGAAGCTCATATCAAGCCTGTGAGTAGCCTATCCTAATCATATTTCTATATATAATGTGATGGTAGCCATTATTTGGGGAACGAAGATTTAATTTGTAGGTGATTTGTTATTGGTATCCTGGGTTAGAGATACGTACACTATACGGATTGAGTGGGTTCCCCTGGTCCTTATGTTAGAAAATTTTAGATCGACATGGTTGAGTGGGTCCCCTAGTTATTTTCCAATATCTATAATGACACATACAAGTCCTCTTTGATGATATACTCATCATACATGAAGCACATATCACCCCACGAGTCCTGACAAAATCCTCCCTTCCCTTCATGTTTCCCTAGTATGGTTTTTGGATTCATTGTGATCAATATTTACCCATGAAATGATCCTCATCTAGGAATATGTTCCAGCAGGGGATATATCCCCTTGTGTGACCTAGGTGCAGACCCACTAGCTATATATTAGTATCTATTCGTTCCTTTGGATTTTCATGACAAGTTCCATGTGTTGTTTTTGTGGAATCATTCGAGAAACAATCCACTACTTCACATGTTATAATAGATGGGGTTTTTGGAGTATTCTTGAGAAAAACTAAATTGTTGATGAAACTATATCTATTTAATATGATAAAAAATACATCATATTGGGTTCTGGTGTCCCCTAGAAGATACTTGGTGTGATTTCCTTTCTGAGTGATATGTTTTTAATACAGGTTTGAGTATGTGTTGTCCCTTAGTAGATAATAAGAGTTATCCCCTATCCTTGGAATTGTGGGTTTTGGTTTTGTGGTTGGGATTCATAGTGTCCCCCAATTGATCCAGAGAGGGATACTATTTCTGAGGATCAAGAGATACTGAGTACCAGAGAGATGTTATTAGTGGTGATATCCGATGAGTGTGTTCTCCAAAAATTATGAACTTGGGATGATGGTCTTTTCACCTGCTTTGTGATTGATTGAGTGGTATCACTAAGATGTGCCATCAGGCATTGCTGGGTTGTACCCGATTGAAGATATCTCCCGGATGAGTTTCAATTGTGATGACTAGCCTCGTGGACTGGGTTCTCTTAGTCTTGTTTTGTTGTAGAGCCTCAATTAAGAACATGTCACTAGTTATGTGGTCATAACATCATGAGGATTAGTGATTGAGATGATTATATTTGGGTTTTCCAATGTATTTCCTTGTGGCTTTGTCACAAATTGGTTGAAAGAACTTTCATTATGAGATGACTAGCCACGTTTTTCTAACGATGGTCTCAAGATGGAGTTTCTCTCTCATTTGGGTCCCCTCTATCTTGTTCGAGTGGATTGTTTCAATTGAGTTGATCAATTTTTTTAGGTTTTTCATGTTCTTATAGAGTTTATTTATACTCAACTGTGCGCCATCTATTCCTACACTTGTTTTGTCTTGTGTAGAATGCAAGCGTTTGAACCGAGTCTTTAGAGAACCTGAAGTAGGCAAAACATAGTGAGTTGGACCGACCAGAGCATTTTCCAGAGCTTGGCCAAGGAGCATTCCAGTAGGTTCATTTATCCTATTTACCAACCTTATTATAAATTTGGACACTTTTATAGTATTGTTTTGTTGGTAGTTGTTTTTAATTTTTTAATGCTTTCAGAACCACCATTGTACTCTAGTTGGGATAGATGTATATATTAATTTCTGTTTAGTTATATATATACACACATTGTTTCATGGAGGTGTATATTGGTGCATGGTTATAGGTACCATAGTCTATGGCCTCCCTTGTGTGTGATATCCAGCTCCCCACTAGTTTCTATCCCATTGGATATTGGAGGTAGGCTTGGGGTGTCATGGCTCAAGCCTTGTTTGGTCGGGTCACAACACATAACCTTAAGAGTATGTAAGTAAATTAACTGAACTAATGGTATCCACTATTTTATACTTATTGTAAACTCTGTCTTTATTTACTAGGAAATCCCTCTATATGAATATCAATTTTTATTTGAATTATTATCCCCATATCCCCTTGATACAATTACTGAATATATCTTACTATCATCATAATCCCTTGATTTGATTGATTATATTCACGATAATTTTATCCCCAAAATACATCAATCATTATGATGATTAAACGTGGATTAAAATTGTTAAATTTATAATGGAAACATACCTAATTTTTTTAAAAAATTATTATAAATCTCTAAATGAATAAAATGACTAGTAATGAGTTGTTCACATAGAGGACTCTTCAAAAAAAATTGTTAAAAAAATAGAAAAATGAATCTACTTCAAACTCTTTGAATGACTTCATATTTATAGGTGATCATCGAATTTTAATATTTCTATGTTTTTTTCAACTACATCATATACCTAGAACATGGCATCTCATCTTAATGGAATTCCTAGTATTTTATTAGTTTACACTACTACAATATAAAATTTTTTCCCCATGATATAGATATGTATATTTATTCCAATTATAAATTTAGGTGAGCCCGATGGAATTCCATTTCTTCTGTCAATATAATTATCATAATGTGAATTATTCCATTTTATTGGTGCCAGAATCAGTCTAATAGTTTTGAAAATATTTTTAATTATAAAATACATGTCTAAAACCTTACTCTTCTCCTGATTATGGTGAGTATGATTTATCAAACACATACTCTTTATTATTATATTAATGAATAAATTAACATTTTTTCATAATATAAAAGAACTTATTGTATGTATGGTACTAGATTATGTTTTCTACAAAATATATTTTTATAAATGAGAAATAAAATGTTATTAAACAGGTTTTTAAGAATGTGATTGTAATTTCTGACATTAAATGAATGGAAACCTAAGTAGTCGAACATCGGAATCAACAATATCTAAAGACTCTATTAATTAAATCCATGAAGATAATGGAATCATTAGTAAGGAAAAATAGAATCACTATATATTCCTTGCTATCATACATTGAACGAAATGCAATCTTGATAGTACCTCCTTCCTCAAACCTAAATTGATGATATCTTTAACTAATATGAATCATGGAAAAGATTTTAAATCCATGAATTTGATCCATCAAGTCATCAATATAGTGGTTGGGATAGTTCTTTATTGTGATCTTCTCTAGATGCTAATAATAAATAGAAATTAACATTGTTTCATCTTTCATCTTAACAAAATGATTAGCTGCATGCCAAGGTTACACACATTTATGAACTAATACATTTTCAAGACTAATCTAGTGTTTCTTCTTTAATTCATGTAACTCAATTGTTCCTTTATATATGGAGTCATTGAAATATGTGGGGAACTTGGTACAAGATCAATATAGAACTCAACATCACCATTCTGGGGATTACTTGTTCAATCTTATGAAAAGGCACAAACAAACTCTCACATAATAGAAATATGATTAATGTGGATTTTCTCCCCAACCATTTGAGATAATCACCCCTAATGGATGTGAATCAAGACCCATACAATGGATGTTATTTCCATTGAATGTTCATATTTCTCATCCCATATATTGATGATCATTAGATGGATTCAAATATCAAACATGACTTGCTTTAAATGATTATTAATGTGAAAATCATATAGATAAATCCAATAAAAGCATATGATAAAATAAAATTCAACCAGAGGGAGAAAAAATATTTTTAGGATGAAAACCCTAATTGAATTCAACTAGATATTATTCGTATACTTGAAAAGTGATCACCATTCTATTCATGGTTTTTTGTACTAATTTAAAATTTAATATGTGGGGTGGAATTAAGAATCAAGAATAAAATTATATAGAAATAAATTAGTTGGTAGATCATGAATAAAATAAGACATTAGCTGTTCTATAGTAGATAGTATGTGTACCTTTCTACACATCATTATTGTATCATAATGAGAAATAATAATAGAATGAGATTTAACTTTTTATATATCATTAAGTGATTTATAATTTCAATCATTATAATTATTATTATGATTTCATAAGTGGTTATCGTAATTACCATACTCATAGATTTTGAATCACTATACCATGGATAATGCATTCTAGGGAAAATTCTCTCTAATTTAATTATAATATAACATTATCGAATTACCTCATAATCTGATTACATACACACTTACCACACATATAATATTTAATAGTCCATTTAATACAATTTCCCTCATTTTCCTTCCACATGTCAAGATTTAAGGAAATCTCATCTTTTCTATACATGGTTTTTAGAGTTTCTCTTGAATTACATCATTATATTCATATCAACAACATGATATTCATTGGAAACTCCAATCTCCCATTTCACTTTTATAAAACAGAAAACTATTTTGGTGTTGAAACTGAAGTCACTTATGTATAATATCCCTTGGATAATTTCTTTTATGTGAATAAATAATAAATCAACTTCACTTTTTAGTTCTATTATATTACCTGAAGGGCACCACACATGTCTTGAATAATATTCCTCACAGTTACAAGCCAACTCATCATCCTTACCAATTAAATCATAAAATTATTTCACCAATTTTGAGATCAGAATATGAAGAAATTACATATTGAAAAATAATCTATTAAAATCCTCCCACTATATGAAGTTAATTCGTTCTTGTTTTGTCAAATTCTTGATAATATTCCACCATTGAAAAACATTTCATTAAAAATGATAGATAGAAAAAATGACCTTTTGATGATTTGAACACTATAGAATGGAAAATATCATTTCAATGGTACTGATATATATCTCATCAATGATTAGATCTGCTGAACCACTAAAATAAAGAGGAAATTTCCCAAAAAATTACTCAAAATAACATTATTTTCCGTACTGCTCGTGTGGAGGATTAGAATGATTTGTATATTTAGAAACTAGTGATAAATAATTAATAATTATTTCATTATAAATCGTATAGAATTTACTATATTTTGAGGAAAATAATTCATTGCTTATATTGTTAAATATTAACAATATTCAATTAAGTTCCAACCTTCAATAAAAACCAAAAAAATCTTAATGTGAAAAAACAATCATTTTCAGAAAAAAAATCATGACAGGTCATTTATATGATGTTTGAATCATGATACCTTCTTCTCAATCTGTGAACCTTTAGATTTTCCTAGTTTATTCATGGTCATAATCTATTTAAATAAATCATGATGGTTCATAAATATTTTATGATTTTCTAAAATAAACCCCCTGGTTGTGTCAAACTAGGTGTGTAGTAAGTCCATGTGTCATGCACTATGTGACACTATTGTCTAATACTAATGTTCCTTTTTTAGAGGTATTAACTCTAGCTATAATTGTTCTAGAGCAATATAAACTGGAACTAACTATACATGGATATAATTTCTAATAGACAACTCACTGTATTATTCACCAAAATTCCAGGACATTTTCATATAATTTGTCTTATCACATATGTTCTCAAAAAAGGTTTTGTATCCTAGTTTCCCAATGATAACTAACACTTTCATTGATGTGAATTATTTTCACACATACCTTCCATACATATTCATTACATCTTATTAAATGAGTATTCCATACATAATGTAAAATAAATACCCAAATCGAATAGATCTAGTGTCATTTGAAACATCGATGGTTAAAAAATGATTCATTAGTGAATTACATCACCTCCCGCTATGTTATTTATAACTAGAAAAGTTCTTATAATTTTCATACATGAATTTTTTTTCAAATCCCGAGATAAGGAAACATAAGAAAGTGTTACCACATATGCACAATAAAGGTAAATAAGGGTTACATAAATGATCTTATAATCATAATACATTCATAATTGTATGAGAACATTATCTTAACATTTAAAAAACATACCATTTATATCAATCGTCATAATAATTATTCACAGAATAAATATTTCTTGTTCATAAATTAGTTATCATAATAGAATGAATTAATATGATCCATTAGAGCTTTAAATTTTCTTAATACATATAATTTTGTTATACATAAAATATTTGAATATCATTTCAACAGCAGACAAGGATCACATAATAGAACATCATATTGGAATAATTTCACTATACAATCTGTCAAAGTAGTCAAGGATCACTATAAATCCTATCATAGTGGATAGAGTTCCATAATAAACAAGGTTCACTCCCCATTCTAGTCCTGTTTATCTCTGTGGAAATCAATATATACCCAATGCCTCTAGGGCTATATAATTCTTGTATCACCCATAACATAATGAAATTTATACAGATTAATGGCACAACATTATAAAACAATCATCATATAATTACCCTTGAGAAGAAAATGGGTTTTATAATCATTTATCCATATTACTACCCATGTAAATTAAATAAGATTAATAATATTTTAATATATTTATCATAGTAAAACCCATTAAAAAACAAATGGGTTTCATAATGATATTTTAATAAAAATCAAAAACCATTAAGAGATATGAAAATTAAGTAATCATTGGATCATTATTCCATAAAATATAATATAATAGAAAGTTATGTCTTAATTTAAGTAAAATAATTTTAAATGATCACTTCGAACATTTCTCAAGGAAAATATCAGATTCTGTATGAAATGTGTTATTTTTATTATAAAAACCTCCCAAGTATTGTGGAAAAACGCTACATCATTAAAAATTTAAAAATTGAAAATGATGGTTCAAATAATTTGTTATTCATGTTGGTGGAAAACAATTTCCATGACTTGTATGGTAAAACAAATATTCCATCAATATTTTTTATAAAAGGTGATAATTAACTCATTTGAAAAACTAAATGTTGATTCCTTTAATAAATTATTAAAAAATTTAATACCTGGATGTATAATGAATTTAAAAAATAAACAGAGAATAAATTTTTTTGAAGAAAACATTTAGATAAATATTTATATATAAGAAAAAGGATTGTCAACAAAAGGGAAAAGTAATGATGAGTTTCTATTAAAACGTTATTTTAGAATTTTGAGTACAAAACAAGTTGAAATTGAAAATAAAAAATTTAATTTTATGAAAGAAACATAACATAATAAAATTCATGAGTTTCATTAGAGGTAGATTATAATATTTCATCATCAGAAACATAATCATAAATAATGTAGAAAAACATTGAGATTATAACATTCAAAATTTAACACATTGGTCAATTATGAATCATAATACAAATGAAATAAATAGCCATATATTGATATATTTCCTCATAATATTCATAATACTTTTCATAAATTAAATTTATGGGAATTATACACACCACATGAATGAATGAGATTGTGGATATTTCATGTGTCACATCAAAATTGAAGTAAGATGAAAATCACTTACCTCAATTCCTGACTATAATCATACATGTTTGAACTTCATGAATAATAAATACATTCTTATTAAAAATATATTTCATAACCATACTATTATATATCATAAAATATATTTTTTACTTATATCATTTTAATACTCATTTACTAAATGTTCTTTGATAAAATCTATATTCCTGGTCATAAGAACTTCATTTTTTTACGTTTTGTTTTGGTTGTTTTGTTCCTTGTACATTTATTATGGTCCCTTAGTATAAATAATTTTATTAATGTTATAAATATCATATAAATTCATTATATAAATATTTATTATCATTCATATAATATGGAGATAGAAAATGAATTACTTCGTTCATGGAGATCACTACTAGAAATATGGATTATAATAGAGCTAAAAACAGCCATTAACAGCGCTAAAAAAGCATTGTTAATCTTGGAAAAGATAAAGGGGGGGTCCCCTTTTTCAGTTATATTTTCAGCACTGATAAATTTATAATATATAAGCACTATTGTGTGCACTAATAAAAACTACCTTTATCAGTGCTCAAAATAGCGCTGAAATATTATCCATTTAACACTGCTTAACTAGCGCTGATAAATGCGAAAGATTCTATCCAAACCCAGAACCTGCACAGAACCTGCCCAGCACCTGCACACATTACAGCACCTGCACATATTCCAAAAAAAACCTGCACATAGCACACACAACACCCACACACAAAGCACAGAAGATCAAAAAATGATACATACATTTACTTGAAATCCTGAATACAAAACAACACACTTCTAAATACATTTCAAACAATGTTTAATTTGGTTACAATTAAATTTATCCATGAAACAGTTAAAAAAATGATGTTCCATCCTTTTTGCATCCATCCGCTCTAAAAAAATTTCATCCATGGCGGCGGTTTCCGAACAAAGCCTTTAAAGTGAGGAAAAGGATTTCACCTACATAATAAAACAAATATTATGTTAGTAATACAATGATGAAATAAAGAATGGGGTTGCTAAATGGAATTCTACAAGTGAGACACAAAACATAAAATAACCAATTATACTAGTGAGGCACAAAACATAAAACAAATATTATGTCCCCCCATTCCATAAAAAATAAGCACCCCTGCCCACTTCCCCAGCACACCCCCTACACACTGCCCGCCCGCGAGCACACCCCCTACCCCTGCACACTCCCTGTCCCCTAAACACCCCCTTCCCCCTACCCTAGCACACCCCTGCCCACTGCACTTCCCCTGCCCATTGCACACCCCCTTCCCACCCCCTAAATATTTCAAAAGATCCCAGCACACCCCCTACCCCTTCCCCCTACACATTTCCCCCTTCCCAAACCCCCAGAAAACCACCCCTTCCCTCTCACCATGTCCCCTGCACATCATAAAGAAAATACCTTATATGGAAATTGTGCTCAATTTACATTATACACATCATATATATCAACACATTCTCATGTACTTTCATTCAATGTAAATACACATATATAGAATCTCTACATCTCATAAGAAACCCATCTTTAAAATTCATAAACACATTAAATCCATTTGAAAACACTGATTACACAACTTTCTCATTTCTTCAAACACATTTAAAGGACATAAGCATGAAAATCCACAAGAAATACAACTGTATTCATTTTAAAAATAACTTTCAAGTCTATACACACCCCAAATTCCTTTGATAACACATTTATAACCACACAAACATTTCATATAGTACACTTAGCAAGAAAATACATGATAATAAAATCATCATATAATGTAAAAGCATGGAATCACCTACATAAAGCGTGGAATATTCCGAAATCTACTGGAAAACATAAAACCACACCTCCACAATACCTTAATAAGGACTGATTAAACATTAAAATTGAATATATTAATGGAAACCCATGTTTAACTTGTGGTATTCTATGATTTTAACATCCCACAATGATATAGGGTCATGATTTAATGTCTTACAGAGATGTAAGACCTGGGTGGATCAAAACACTTATAAAGGTGGATCAAGTAGGTACATCTCTAGGAGGGAGCACCTGGAATGATTACCTGATAGATGGATCAAAACGCCCAATGAGGTCTGACCCAAGTGTGGTGCATCCCATAAAGGTAAGGTTTCTCATTTTTAAGAATTATTCGGACTCCACTAAGGGAAATAAAAGAGGGAAAATAAACAAAGTTGTACCCCAGTGAGGGGGTAACCGTGGTTTACCATTGGTTGGGATTTATACTCATGGAGGCTTCCTACGTACCCAATTTAGAATACAAGGATCAAAACCCATATATTTAAAAGAGGTATGTTGTGGGTATTACATATGGTTAGCTTCCCTTCACACTAAGAATACTCTTGGTTGGATGAGTATGGGTCTTGTGGGGCTTATGCATTGTCATATTCTCAGGTTCTTCTAAGAGTAGCAATGGGATGAATGGGACATACGTGCTAAGATGGACCATGGGAATGGCGTGATCCTTGTAAAGAGGAATGAGGCACAAAAAACATGTGGAGCTGTCTGTAAACATTATTTATGGTGGCCATGGGGCTTATCAGACTCCCCATACCTTCCATAAATACCTCAAAACATCACGAGGACCAGATTCTACATGATGGTGCATCACATGGTTGATTATTTAGATGATGTACTGGTCGTTTGAGCTTGGATTTCATCTCAACCAGCCATTCCCTTTAATTATCTTGGCACACATATTTTGGTTCCAAAAAATCCCTCAATGATACGGATTATCTCATGCATCTACCTAGAAATAATTCTGCAAGTCAAACAACAAAACATGTGCTCAAATAAAAGTTCAAACAAACGAGATACAGAAAATGGATTTTGTTGATCCTCGGTGGTTTCGTCGTTCACCCCATACGAACTGCACACCATCATGCCTTAATTCAATATTGATTTGTTCAAAGATCAACAATATGAATCCAGGGATAGAAAATATTGAGTAATAAATTAAGATCTCAATACATCGGATCATTCATAACTCACCAAAGAAGGTTGGAGGATAATCAATGATCATATATAGATAACATAAGTGGTAGGAATTCACCTTCATCCTATTTGTGTACAATCTTCCATCAGGTATGTTTCCCATTCGTTTCTAAACACATGTATATCATCTTGTGAATATGAGTCTTTGCGATAGTCATAGTATTATTGAAAAAATATAAATACACAAAGTATTAATAAATATTTTAAATGAACTCGTAATTATTTTCAAAAATACCTCATCAGGGATGCTCTTTTGTTGATGAAATACGATCTCTTTCATAAATTTACAAACATAATAACCACATTCTTTTCCGTTTGTTTGTTTTGGACACTACAGAAACATCGACAACAATAAGTAATTTTTTTTTGATATGTGTTTGGATAGTGAAATGTTATTATATATACCTGGATAATTTTCCAGTTTTAGATCTTGTAGGCATGCTCATCCTTATGCCTTGGATTCATTCCATTAATTAGATGATATTTATGCACTTCCCTATCATAACACAATCCTCATTAAAAGATAACATAAATTATATAACTAGATGTTTTGTTTTAAAATGTTGGATCTAGTGTATTATAAATTAACAAACGCCATCATGTGTGGTTGGATTGTTGGATATCCATGCGTTGAATCCAGAAAATAAATCTTTGGAGTATCCAAATTGACTGCAATCAGCATCCAATGCCCCCTAAAAATAAAAATAAGTAATAAGTAAAGAAAGAAATGAAAATATAGTTGATATGATTAAATTAAAGAGTTTTACCCCTGCATCTTTCGTATTCAAAAGATTCTGTCATCCGTATTTTTGTTTTCAATCAATTTGAACAGGGATTACATTATTTCAGCCTCTTTAACTAAATCTATTTCTTCTTTTGACGATGTGGTGTGAGGACTAACAAGTCAAAATTTTTGTTCATGGGGAAATCCCTTCAATTGTTTTTCATATATACATCTGTGACAAATATAAAATGTATTTAGTCAAGATTATAAGAGTATATCAGCTTTTGTAAAATAAAATCATGAAAACTTGCCTCTTGAATACATTTACAAATGAGTTTCCTAGACATTCATACTTGAAGACTTCATTTACATTTTCTGCACTAATGAAATCTGATATCTACTCTCCATACATATCTTTTTCGAAAGAAACTATGTGAGTACTGTTGTCTTTCATCTTTGTATCCACATGAGCCTACAATGATATTAAATGTGGATATAGAACAGGCGGGGTGAAGGTGCTCTTAGTAGACCATTTCAATCGGTTGGTTGATCCTTGAGATAGTTTTGAGCTGATATTTCATTTCACCCCGTAGTCTTTTTCATTCTGTAATAATAGTCATCAGTTCAGACCTTTTTCCACTAAATGTTAAAGGTCCATCTTGAAAAATAAATAAGAAATGAATACCTTTTTGTCGACATGTTTTTTTACAAGAACCGTTGGCCATGCGATGAATGTTCCAACAGCTTGTTAAACCGTATGAATGTTGTTATCGTCGTTTAGAATAGGTAGCTCGGCACTCGGCTCATTAGCTACGTTAACTGACACTCTGTGATGATCTTTTGGAAGCTGTCTGTTGTGTAGCATGTCGTTTTGCGTATTGAACACCGTAGCCCTCGCTACAAGGCAATAGGTGGGAGTTGATAAATATAAATCGCAGTCATTTTCGCCCTATGAAATATTAGTATATTAAAGTTATTAGAGTCTATGTAAATCACATTTCATAGAAACAATTATTAAAACATTAATTACCTCATCTAAGTCAGGTTTTTTAGGGGAATGACTCGCCTCAAAGCTGGTGGGGGTGGGGCGAGATCATCACGCACGGGTTGTTGTTGAGTTGTTTCTTTTCTTTGCCTCTCCCCCATAAATTTTTCTATAATCTCTCTCTAGTATTGTAATTATTCTTGAAAATAGATAATTCTTCTTGCATCTTTTCCATTTTTTCATTTTGATCCTCCCCTTGTTTTTGTTTTTTGAAAATATGTTCGGGGTGTCGCCCCAAAACCCACACCTCTGACGCAGCCATAATTTTCTGGCTGTTTCAAGGCTGCTGAAAGTATGTCTGCATCTGGTGTGGTTGTTTTTGATTCTTATAAATATTTTAGATAGAAAATATAGAGAAATACGTAGTTATTTTAATGTAATAGCGATTTAAAGTAACTAAAATTTATATTATGTCATACTTACACATGTTTCTCACACTTTTTGTGTGTTATCATCTATCAATTTCCCCTCTTTATTTACACGAGCCTCGTTCCATAGTATATGGTATGGGTTAGATATGGATTTCGATTTCGATTCATCAATCTGCATATAAATAGAGAAACATGGTTATGGTGTTGTTTTATGTCACATACTAGTAGTAGGGTAGATTTAAAAGACTTACCAAGTTTTTCTCATGTTCAGCATACCACAACCTTGCTTTATAGTAAGGGTACGTTGGTTCTATTGCGTGTTTTTTATTTTCAGCACTCAGTAGCTGTTTCATAAATAAAAAACTGTCAATCAGAGTGATGAATACAAGAAAACGTAAAACAATGTATTACCCTACACACTGTACCTGAAAATTATGCTCCCCACAATGGTTGCTAAACGCATCCCACGCTCCTTGGGATATCAAGTGTGCGTAAAGAGGAGGTGGGTGCGTCTTGGTTTTCCCTTCAACATCTTTAAGATGATATTTCGTTAAAATTGTGTTGAAACAACTATGAATCCTTCCTGAAACTCTTAATACATATTCCTTGTGCGAGACATCTACTATAAATGCACTCTGCAATGGACGATGAAGAGTAAGTCAATGTTTTGGTATTTTATATTATTTTAACAAATTAGAAAAATGATATCATAATTTTACAATAATCTCTTCCCACATTAGTGTCTTCAGCCCGGTGACAACATGGTGCAATGACTGTACATCAATCGGCACGCATTTCCGAGTGACGATTCCAATGTAGCTACTAAAGATGGATTTGTTGGGGTTAACATGTTGGCCTCGCTTATTCCATCCCACCTCAAATTTGTTGCATTATGCTTTTGCCTTAATGATTTTGGCCAACACTATCAAACTACAATGCTCTTGTTTTTTTTTTGCGCTTTCAGGGTTTCATTTCCTACCATTTCCTCAGAAATAGCATCAATATCTTCCCCCAGAGCGCTAGCATCGGCAATGGTTCCAGCAGCAATAGGTTGAGAAACATGTTGTACCTCAGCACTTGGACCAACAACAACAGGTTGAGAAACTTGTTGTTACTCTGCACTGGGACCACCAGCATTTGGTTGAGAAACCTGTTGTTGCTCTGCAGTGGGACCACCAGCTGCTGGTGGAGAGACCTTTTGTGCCTCGAGATTGGGCGCATCAGCTGGTGCAGAAGTCATTATCTGCAAAAGTGGCTTAATATTTAGTTTAGATTACATCAAAACAGTAGCGAACAGATAATAACATAACATAACACAAAATATGTTACAATAAACAAAAAACATTATTATTGTAATCTCTTTTTTCTTTAACGGCTGAAGTGATTTGACTCCTCTATCGACTATGTAAATTCCTTCATTATGGTCTCCTCTAACATAAAAAACGCCGTCTACATTTGGACTGGTGCGAAATGATTATGATGTCCCTATAAAAGGGTCAAACTCCATTGAAATTTCATCTGACCCTTCAGTTGTTTTGGTCGATAACAGAACAATTGACCAATTTCGGTTTGCAGGGTCTGGAACATAAAAAACTTGTACTGCCTGTGATTCCATTATAAATAGTTCGTCTTTCTCCCCTTCCTTACTGAAATCAATTTTCACGAATCCTAATTCATCTATTTTAACAGCAGTCCTCTTATCAACACGCTTGCATTGAAAAATTGACACTTTGAATTTCGTATAATCCAACTCCCATATTCGTTTGAAGATGCCAAAGTATGATATATTCGCAGAAATTGGATTTTTGTCCTTCGCACCAAAAATATGCATCGCCTCAACCACAAGTGTAACACCACTATTCTTCATGGTACTATCTTCATCATGTTCATTAGTATAGAATGTATAACTGTTACCTGCATAAGAATTGTAAGATAATACGTACACACATGATCCTCTGGCAAGCCATCGAAGTTGTTCTGAAATTGAGTCTGGATTTTCATCTAACTACTTAAAAATATGGTCTTGAAACCATCATATAAACGGTCGATTATGTGTATCTGATATCCATTTTTCATCCCTAGAAGGATTCAAACGCCTAAGAATTTCATTGTGGGTTTGAACATATGGGTCAACGTCGAAACTGTTTTGCAAAACATAAAGGTGGGCCTGCTCCCGATTTGTAATATTGACTGTGACAACCTCTCTTCCAGAAATTCCTTCACCCTCAAGCCACTCAGTGTGGGGAGATTTCGGTAGGCCAGTGATTTCCACACCAGACAGGTATTCGGTACAAAATTCAACAGCTTCCTCAACAATATATTTCTCCGCAATACAACCCTCTGGCCGACTTCGGTTTTTGACATACCCTTTCGAAATATTCATATACTGTTCAATGGGGTACATCCATCTATAATGTACAGTACCACATAGTCGAATCTCTCTCACCAAATGAACCATCATATTGAAAAATTTTGGTGGAAGAACATTTCCAATTCACATTATATGAAGGAAATTTCTCTTTCGATAGATGGAAATTTCGCCGGGTCTATAACTTTGCTGCATATAGATTTAAAGATGAAACAGATCTTCGTTAATGTATGGAAGACATACTTGGGAAAAATGCAACGTAAAGCTATAGTAATTAGATCTTGCATCAAAACATGGCAGTCATGTGATTTCAGACCCTTTAATTTCAAATCATCCATTGACATGATGTTCTTTATATTTTGATGAATACCCCTATAGAACCTTTACGAAATTAAAGAAGTTGCAAAACTAATATCTCTCCTTCTTGGAAAGAGTGTATGCAGCAGGAAGAAGAAATGTTCTTTTTTCACCCTTCACTGGTGCCAACACTTCTCGTATTCCCATCTCAACCATGTCCAATCTAGCCTTAATTCCATCCTTTTTTTGACAGGTGCATTTAGCAACATGATGATGACATTATCACATACATTTCTTCCAACATTAATAACATCAAGAAAATGTCTAACATAAAGACAATTCAAGCATGGTAATTCAAAAAAACTGATCTCTTTTTCCAACCAGTTTTCATATGGTTTTTCGAAAATGGTTTACCAAAAGTACTGTCCAAATCATTCACTTTCTAAAACAATTGATCACCTGTTAGAGGAGATGATGTTGTATGTTCCTCTAAACATCCGTCGAATGATGTCATCCATGATCGGTACTTATGTCGTCGGGTTAGAAATCTGCGATGCCCTAGAAACACAGTTTTTGAAAAATGTTTCAACCTAATTGACTGTGTCCCTTGTTCGCAAATGAGACACCCTTGAGTTCCTTTAATGCTATATCCTGACAAATTTACATAAGTAGGAAAGTCATTTATTGTCCCATATGACATGGCTTTCAAAGTGATATTTTCATTTTTGTAAGCATCATACATCGTAACACCTGAATCCCACAATATTTTCAAATCCTTGATCAATGGGGCCAAATAAACATAAAATCATTACCCGGTTGTTTTGGTACTGATATACGCATAGATAACATGATGTATTTTTATTTCATGCATAACCATGGTTGTTAATTATAATTTACCAACATAACAGGCCATGTAATGTGATGCTGCTTTGAAAACCAAAAGGATTCACCCCATCTGTAGATAACGCCAGACGAAGGTTTCTCAACTCGATCCCAAATTCATGATACTCATGATCAATTCTCTTCTACTGAGGAGATTATGTAGGGTGACGTAGTTTCCCATCATTAATTCTTGTAACTGTATACCCTGTCAATTTTCTTGCAGTCTCTTCACTTCTATATAGGTGTCTAAACCTATTAATGATTGGAAAGTACCATACAACTTTCATAGGACTAGAATCATCTTTCTTGTATCAGGAAGCACCACACTTTGGGAATTCTTTATGTGATTTGTGGTTCTTGCAAAATAATATACAGTTATTTTGGAAAGCATGTATTCTTTCAGAGATCATACCCATTGATCGTAGCATTCGTTTGGCATCATATGTTCGGTTTGGGAGTTCATTATCTTCTAGGAGTATGTCATTCAGGATAGTAAGTAGTTCCATAAAACTGGCGTCACTCCACCCGTTGCCTGCTTTCAAATTATACAGCTTCAATACGGCTGACAATGATGTTTATTTAGTTCAACCAGCATACAATGATGTTTTTTCACAACTCTTTAACTTCTCAAGCAATTTTAGGAAATCATGAAGCTTATCTTCAACTGTCCTGGTCATTTCCTCAATACGATCTTCATCATTGTTCACATCTGTAATCACACCCTCCATACGATCATCTTCACTTTTCACGCTTCTAATCATATCAAATGATCTATAAAATGTTGTGTTCTCTGAGTCACTACCTACATTGGTTTTTTCCCCATTTTTATTCAAACATGTATAACTACGTTCTATTCCGTGATAGATAAGGTCTTCTTCCAACTTCTTGGGACTAATTTGTCTTGAATAACAATAGTGTAAACATGGACAATGGATTTGAGAATGGTCACATGCATGATCTTCTTGCAAACATGATAAACTCTTTCACTCCATCTTCATTCTCTTTTGTCAACCGATTGGCATTCATCCATTCTTTATTCATATTCATCGTCTTTATGGGTTTGATCTCGAGAACTTGCCTAATATTATGTTTTAATTAATCAGGTAGCATTGTTTGGGTTTTATAGAAACAAATCATGGTACAAATGCCTTTAAACACATGTGAAATCCATATACATGGTGTGCCTAGTAGGGTGAACATCATGTATGTATAAGATACCTGATTTAATCTGACATATATCAAATATATTCCATGTTAGTCTTACAAAGACTGAATGATGCCTTAGAAAATACATGACATGTGAACAAGAGGAAACCAATGAGTAACAGGAGAAAACAGTAATAAATATGATGTTATCTCAATGTAATCAAGGTGATGATAAGATGTTTGTCAAGATCAACGATGGGTTGGGAGTACACTAATATTTAATTGAAAAAAACTATGAAAAACTAAGCCAAAAAAGGATGAAATATCCTATTCATCAAGTCCCTTAATACAACCAATGCATTAGTTAAACCAAAAATCATCGATAAAAAATTATACATGCCATAACTACTCCAAAAATCCGTCCATGGTAGGTCCATCGATGTCCAACTCATCTAATGTTCATTAGTGTAACCCCACTATTCTGCATGGTACTGTCTTTATCATGTTCATTAGTATAGAATGTATAACCATTACCTGCATAAGAATTGTAAGATAATACGTACAAACTTTCTCCTCTGGACTGCCATAGAAGTTGTTCTGAAATTGAGTCTATATTTTCATCTAACTGCTTAAAAATATGGTCTCGAAACCATCATATAAACTGTCGATTATGTGTATCTGATATCCATTTTTAATCCCTAGAAGGATTCAAACGCCTAAGAATTTCTTTGTGGGTTTGAACATATGGGTCAATGTCGAAATTGTTTTGCAAAACGTAAAGGTGGGCCTGCTCCCGATCTGTAATATTGATTGTGACAACCTCTCTTCCAGAAATTCCTTCAAATTCAAGCCACTATGTGTGAGGAGATTTCGGTAGCCCGACGAATTCTACACCAGATATAAGGCCCTAGCCTTAAAACCTTACTTAATCTTGAGTTATTACAAGATTACACATTGAGGATCTTTTCAGGTTTAGAGTTTTAGAGAATTAGATCATGAAACTTGCATTACATTTCACATTTAAACAAAGTGGTTACATAAAAGACAGCATTCATTCTTCCCATCAACGATATCATATTTAAATTATAACACGGATTCTTTCTGACACATCCTTGACACTATCATCACATCATGTACCTTTCCCTTGACCTGTGAAAAACATTTCAAAAACTTGGGATGAGCATAAAAAGCTCAGTAAGAGTTCTAAAAAAAATATGGAAAGGAAACATGAGTTCATATATACATTAGAATGAAATCACACTTTACCCATAAAACATAGGCATATCAAATCATGAATAAATCGTAGAAAACATAAGACATAAAGGTAACTTGAGGCATTAATAACATTCTTACGTAGGGAGTAACCCTCTTGGTTACCTTTGGAATACCCATCACAGTATATTCCCTAAATCTCTTCGGAGAAACCTTAACGTTTCACTCCTTCGTGTTACCCAATGCATTGGAGAGCTATATCGGGCTCACCCGCCCTTAGTTTATCACGGAACCACCCGTTCTTCATAACAATGCCCAAGAACCATAACATAATCGTATCACATAAACATGAATAAAGGAAACATAACATTTCCATATTTCAATCACAATATAACATTTTAGGATATTGAAATAATGAATCCATTCAAAAAGAAACCATTTCCAAAACCATTTAAAACATTTAATAAAGAGATTTTTGAATCAAAGTGTCCCATACCACCTTGAAGCTTTTAACATTTTAAACCATTAATATCCATATAAATAAATCCTTAAAACCATTTTGAAAACATGGACATTAATAAGAACAAATAATTAAAACATTTAAAACGATATTTTTGGTTAAAGGGGTTTTACCAAAATTAGAGACACTTGAATACAATAATCGAGGAATAACATTTAGTCAGAACTTTATAATATCATGAGAATAAAAGGATTCATGATATAATACTCCAAAGGACAGTATATACACCATATAAGAGTGAATTGGTGCATAACAACAATGAACCCTCAATAGAAATGTCAAATGTGATGAAATCCCTTATAAAGAAGGTATCATTAAATTAAGGACAAATAAATCTTAAAAATATGTGTGACAAATATATATACACCCAATATAAGTGGATATTAAGTGTAAAACAATAAAATGTAATTCACACATATTCAATGGATGACATATTCAATGACTACAAGTTGAACCCAAAGAAATCGAAATTGGGTTAAAAAGTTCCCTTGACAGCCTAACGGCATCACATCAAAATGAGTTGATGAGAGATAAAAAGTGTATCTCATCACTTGGACATAAAATTTACATCAATAAGGATATATGAGAACATATCCCAACATAAAAATATGTAAATTAAAAGACCCAACAAAAGAAGTCTTTTAAAAAAAAGGAGGGTGAAAGGTCCCCTTACCGACTTGGGTATCTTTCAAAACATACACCCCATGAAAGAAGGACAATAGGTCATTGATGTAAATACTCATAAACGAATGTATATTACACCAACAGTAGAATAATGGTCAGTACATACACCACTAAATGGAATTTGTGGAAAATGTAGCATAAATCTCACGGGAATAAAAGTGAGATGAAAAATCCCTTACGAAAACTCGGCAGCCTAACGGAGCCACATAAAACTTCCGAATATGGATTGATGAGATCAAATAGGGTATCTCATCACATTACAATAAAATGTACAGAAAGAGGAATATAAAATAACATACCCCAACATTACAAAGAGGAGCTTAAAATAATTGACATAGAGGAGAGTACTTAAAAAGAAAGAGAGAGGTTAGATCTCTTACGAAAGTTCGGCAGCCTAACGGCGCCACTCAAAACTTCCAAAATGGATTGATGAGAGAGAATAGGGTCTCTCATCACATGAACATAAAAATTACAGTAGGATTAATATAAAATATCATCCCAATAACAAGAAATATGATCTTTAAAAGGAATGACATAAAAGAGTGTACTTAAAAAGAAAGAGAGGTGTAGGATCCCTTACCTCGGGTCCGACTTGACTCGATCGTTCTTTAATCTCCTGAATAATAAACTTGAGTTAATTTATAATTCCTTAAGAACCTTTTTAAAGTTCATTATTACTTTTATATCACTTATTACCATGTCATACACATTATGTAATCATTTAAGTTAATAATATTTGTTTTGCCGATATTTGGTTCTTAAGTCGAAAGTGGACTTCTTACAATTACACGTTGTTCGTGTGGCCAAATGTTTATTATATCCAGAATTGTATTCATTGTGTAGATATCATATATGTCATATATATCCAGTACATTCATTCATTTATAACATTACATAATCGTTTAGAGGTAAGAAATGAAATGCACCGTTCATGGAGACGGTAAGCCGTACGTACGCATGAACGCTACTTTCATTTCTATTTCGTATTTTATAGAATGGAATAATAATGATATAAAGGTATATTATAATTCCAGTATAATATCATATATAATATCATATTTCCATCCTTTATACATCCCACATATGGTATTTAACGAATCAAATCACTTTGAGGGGGCGGTAGTCCGCACTTCCTTAAATGAAGATATCGCGTTTACCCATAATGGAAACCATAATGGTATGACTAAAATGAAAAAAACAGAAGCTTAAGGAAAACATAAACATATTATATAACATATATAAAAATAGTGACATCATAATGGCCACCTTTGAAGGTGTTAAATGAGTATTGAAAAATCATCGTTTCGGGAGGAAGAATTTCGCCATCCACGGAAACCGTATGTTCTTTAACCATTTGATATAGTTGTGTGAGAGTGTAGCTCGAATAAATCTTATAAAAACATCCTAGTATATTTAATATACTGGTTTTGTTACAAAAGAAATAAATAAAAAGATTTTAGGGGGTTGGAGAAGCAAAATAAAATAAATGAACATGAGAGAATGAATTACCTTTAAAAGTGTAACTCCTTTTGATTTGAGCCTAAAGGCTTCCTTTGAAAGGACTCTGCCCAAAGGGAATACTCTAGGATGAGGAGAGGGATGTGTATAGAGTAAATGGGCATGGTTTGGCCGAGCCAAAGGCTTGAGGAGTGTGTGAAATGAGGTAGAGGTGGGGGCCTTTTATAAGAGGAGAGGAGGGACACTTTTGGAAAGTAAAGAAATATTACTTTATTTGAAAATGTGTTTCGGTTTCAAAAGGTCCCACATTGATATAATTCGTGGATAAGGTGATAAGGCTTCGAAATACACTCATCCAACAAGTTTTGGACATGTGTAGTTTATAGATTTTACATTATCTTTCCATTTTATTTAAATCGTCAAATAATGATGTCATCGCTGCATCATTATTATGTCATAAATAATTTAATTTATTTAATGTCTACAAATTATAAAAAAATACTATTATGTAGGAAATATTTTTAGCTTTCCAATTAATATTTATAATCAAAAATATGACTTTTATAACCCAACTTAAAAATTGTTTTAGTAAAACATATCATTTTTGTGTCAATTTTACTTTTACATTAAATAAAATGTTATTTATGTCATTTCCAAACCAAAGTGTCTCCATGGGGTCCCCAAGTTGGCCCATGGCTTTTCTTGGTCGGCCATGACTCACCCAATAGGTGTAGGACAAGTTTCATGGTGTTTTCACATTCTTATAATATCATTTTTACCTTAAATTACACTAATTGCCTCTAATCGCGATTAAGAACTTAATAAGTTACTATTCACCAAAAAATTATTATAATCTCATTGAACCACATTTTACTTATTAATGACAATGATGTATGTCGGATTTTTGAAATTCAAAACACAATGATGGAAAAATTTCATTTAAACGGAAAATCAGCTTTTATAAGTACCACTTAGTGGTTTCACTATTCATCAAAAATTGAAGTTTTTTAGAAAAATCCCAAAAATTTACCCTGAGCTATATTTGATATTCCGAGTTCAAAAATGAAGTCCGTTTTACAAAATTCAAAACATATTAGTCACATTAATTAATTTAATAATTAATTCCCGCTGTCAGAGAAAATAGCGTGTTTTTATAAAACAATAAGTATCAAAAGATTGACACTAGTTTAAGTCTGATTTCAAAGTGAAATTAATTCCAACGACCACTATTGGATTTAATGGATAAAATATTTTCTAATTTCACTTTAAAACCAATTCAAAATATTATCTAATCATATAAATAAATTAGATTAAAAATAGGTTTTGAATTAACACACAACATTTACACTATTCATTAAAAAAATGAACTTTATCGGAAAGATACCAAAAATTTACACAAAGTAAATTTTGATGTCCCGATTCTTAGTAAGAGTTTTATTGGGTCCAAAATAATGTTTAAGAGTGAAACAAACTATATTTAATGATGGTTCAACATCAAAAGGTGATAAGTGAACCTTTAGTGAAAACTAGGGCATATACGCCTAAAATTGAGTTCTTTCCGTATTTTAAGCCTTTATCTTTTATTGGATAAATGTAAAAACATTTAAAAAACATATATAATCATAATTTAGTTATTTCTATACATTCCCGCCAATACAACGGCTACATGTTAACTACCATTTGAATTAATATTATTTTATTATTAGAGTGCAACGTAAGATTCCCAAGAAACTCGTTGTTGCGTGTTGGGTACGCCATCGAGCATAGAGTCCCCTTTAAAGTCATATTAATATTTTATTCACAAATATGGATAAATATGAAAATTTAATATTCATTATTTACCTGGGGTGTTACATCCTTCCCCCCTTTTGGGAATTGCGTCCTCGCAATTTTAAAATTGCGCTTGGAAACATCCTTGAAAGTCCCACATCGGAACAAAAGTCGGTAAAACAAACACTTTAAAATAAAGAAAGATAAGTACAAAGGTCACTCGAGTTAACCCATACTAGGATTCCAAGTATGAAAATATGGACATGGAGGAGAAAACATAGGTTCATGTTCTCATGGAGAGTGATAGAAAACATGTTTATGAGAAAGTTAACCATGAGAAAATCACAAACTTGTGATGGGTTAAACTGTATTCGATTCCCTAGTAGGAAAAGTTAATAGACAACATTTTTGTTTTAAGTTACTTTTTATTGAGGAATTTATTCATAAGGAAACATAATCACTTATCATGTTGACTTTCTACTTTTACTAGATTCCTTAATCAAACTCATATTTTTTTCCAAAAGACGAGTATTTAGGGAGACTTGTTTGCATTAAGAGTACTATGATCAACTTCTAGAGAATCACCTAACCCAAAAGAAAACTACATACTTCCCATGTCTTTAGACTTTAACCATAACCAAAACCCAAAAGATTAGTACAAGATTAGATAACCCAGAAAAGGATAACCCATTAGAAAGAAAATCTATTCTTAATCTCCAAAATTTGTCCAACAAAACCCAAAGTTCAACGATGACCATTAGATAAACAATTTGTCCATAAAATTCTTCAAAGTAAACCAATCTAAGATTGAAACCCATGTATTTGAAGGATTTAGTCACATAGTCTTCCAAGTTAAATCGTAACATTTATCTCCAATCAACATCAGTCGCTCCTAAAGTCTCGTATTGAAAAGTAATTAACCTAATCACATATCCTTCATGATAGGTTAATAATTTTCATAAATAACCCAAAATCAACTTACTCTCAATTCATAAAATCATATAACCAAAAGAATCAGTCAAACTAACCAGGGACTTCACGTAGTCCAGTGGTAGGCGATAAATACCAGTCGCACTTTGGTTGTGGGTTCGATTCCCGCAGCTTTGTTCGACGCGACGGGTTGTCACACGGTCTGCGTGTTGTCCTTTTTTCAAAAATATATAATTCTTAAAACATTCCCCAAAATGAGATAAAATCTTCAAGAATAATCATAACATATTTTAACCTCAAGTTTATCTCATTCCTTTCATTTTCCATCATATCATATAGTAACCCATAATTACCTAAAAATTAAGTATCATATAAACCCTAATGGTTACCTTAATAATTATTACCTAAATTTCCACATCGAGTTGGACATCTCGTACATGATGCATTAGAGAACTCACCAAGGTTGAAGTGGTTGATCATGACTCCTTGATATTTGGTTTAGAACAACCACGAGTTTCCTCATTGAATCCTCCATTTTATCTAGTATCTTAATCAGAGAACCACCACAGTTTCCTTCAAACCTGTTGTCTCTTTGGTGCCTGCTAGATCTATCCATTCACTAAAAATAGAAATGTCAGTGTGAGTATATCAACAAAACCATCATGTACTAATGAGGAAGGTAAACACTAAGATACACTTACTCATTAACATTATCTAAAACTAGGACTCTTTCTGAAATCCTAACCATTATGGTAATGTCACTTATGCTTAAAGAATACCCTAACCTCTAAAGTTATCTAAACCGACCTCTAATACCAACTATAAGGCCCCAGCCTTAAAACCTTACTTAATCTTGAGTTATTACAAGATTACACATTGAGGATCTTTTCAGGTTTAGAGTTTTAGAGAATTAGATCATGACACTTGCATTACATTCCACATTTAAACAAAGTGGTTACATAAAAGGCAGCATTCATTCTTCCCATCAATAGAATCATATTTAAATTATAACACGGATTCTTTCTTGACACATCCTTGACACTATCATCACATCATGTACCTTTCCCTTGACCTGTGAAAAACATTTCAAAAACTTGGGACGAGCATAAAAATCTCAGTAAGAGTTATAAAAAAATATGGAAAGGAAACATGAGTTCATATATACATTAGAATGAAATCACACATTACCCATAAAACATAGGCATATCAAATCATGAATAAATCGTAGAAAACATAAGACATAAAGGTAACTTGAGGCATTCATAACATTCTTACGTAGGGAGTAACCCTCTTGGTTACCTTTGGAATACCCATCACAGTATATTCCCTAAATCTCTTCGGAGAAACCTTAACGTTTCACTCCTTCGTGTTACCCAATGCATTGGAGAGCTATATCGGGCTCACCCGCCCTTAGTTTATCACAGAACCACCCGTTCTTCATAACAATGCCCAAGAACCATAACATAATCGTATCACATAAACATGAATAAAGGAAACATAACATTTCCATATTTCAATCACAATATAACATTTTAGGATATTGAAATAATGAATCCATTCAAAAAGAAACCATTTCCAAAACCATTTAAAACATTTAATAAAGAGATTTTTGAATCAAAGTGTACCATACCACCTTGAAGCTTTTAACATTTTAAACCATTAATATCCATATAAATAAATCCTTAAAACCATTTTGAAAACATGGACATTAACAAGAACAAATAATTAAAACATTTAAAACGATATTTTGGTTAAGGGGGTTTTACCAAAATTAGAGACACTTGAATACAATAATCGAGGAATAACATTTAGTCAGAACTTTATAATATCATGAGAATAAAAGGATTCATGATATAATACTCCAAAGGACAGTATATACACCATATAAGAGTGAATTGGTGCATAACAACAATGAACCCTCAATAGAAATGTCAAATGTGATGAAATCCCTTATAAAGAAGGTATCCTTAAATTAAGGACAAATAAATCTAAAAAATATGTGTGACAAATATATATACACCCAATATAAGTGGATATTAAGTGTAAAACAATAAAAGGTAATTCACACATATTCAATGGATGACATATTCAATGACTACAAGTTGAACCCAAAGAAATCGAAATTGGGTTAAAAAGTTCCCTTGACAGCCTAACGGCATCACATCAAAATGAGTTGATGAGAGATAAAAAGTGTATCTCATCACTTGGACATAAAATTTACATCAATAAGGATATATGAGAACATATCCCAACATAAAAATATGTAAATTAAAAGACCCAACAAAAGAAGTCTTTTAAAAAAAAGGAGGGTGAAAGGTCCCCTTACCGACTTGGGTATCCTTCAAAACATACACCCCATGAAAGAAGGACAATAGGTCATTGATGTAAATACTCATAAACGAAAGTATATTACACAAAGAGTAGAATAATGGTCAGTACATACACCACTACATGGAATTTGTGGAAAATGTAGCATAAATCTCACGGGAATAAAAGTGAGATGAAAAATCCCTTACGAAAACTCGGCAGCCTAACGGAGCCACATAAAACTTCCGAATATGGATTAATGAGATCAAATAGGGTATCTCATCACATTACAATAAAATGTACAGAAAGAGGAATATAAAATAACATACCCCAACATTACAAAGAGGAGCTTAAAAGAATTGACATAGAGGAGAGTACTTAAAAAGAAAGAGAGAGGTTAGATCTCTTACGAAAGTTCGGCAGCCTAACGGCGCCACTCAAAACTTCCAAAATGGATTGATGAGAGAGAATAGGGTCTCTCATCACATGAACATAAAAATTACAGTAGGATTAATATAAAATATCATCCCAATAACAAGAAATATCATCTTTAAAAGGAATGACATAAAAGAGTGTACTTAAAAAGAAAGAGAGGTGTAGGATCCCTTACCTCGGGTCCGACTTCACTCGATCGTTCTTTAATATCCTGAATAATAAACTTGAGTTAATTTATAATTCCTTAAGAACCTTTTTCAAGTTCATTATTACTTTTATACCACTTATTACCATATCATACACATTATGTAATCATTTAAGTTAATAATATTTGTTTTGCCGATATTTGGTTCTTAAGTCGAAAGTGGACTTCTTACAATTACACATTGTTCGTGTGGCCAAATTTTTATTATATCCAGAATTGTATTCATTATGTAGATATCATATATGTCATATATAACAAGTACATGCATGCATTTATAACATTACATAATCATTTAGAGGTAAGAAATGAAATGCACCGTTCATGGAGACGGTAAGCCGTACGTACGCATGAACGCTACTTTCATTTCTATTTCATATTTTATAGAAAGGAATAATAATGATATAAAGGTATATTATAATTCCAGTATAATATCATATATAATATCAAATTTCCATCCTTTATACATCCCACATATGGTATTTAACGAATCAAATCACTTTGAGGGGGCGGTAGTCCGCACTTCCTTAAATGAAGATATCGCGTTTACCCATAATGGAAACCATAAAGGTATGCCTAAAATGAAAAAAACATAAGCTTAAGGAAAACATAAACATATTATATAACATATATAAAAATATTGACATCATAATGGCCACCTTTGAAGGTGTTAAATGAGTATTGAACAGTCATCGTTTCGGAAGGCAGAATTTCGCCATCCACGGAAACCGTATGTTCTTTAACCATTTGATGTAGTTGTGTGAGAGTGTAGCTCGAATAAATCTTATAAAAACATCCTAGTATATTTAATAAACTGGTGTTGTTACAAAATAAATAAATAAAAAGATTTTAGGGGGTTGGAGAAGCAAAATAAAACAAATGAACATGAGAGAATGAATTACCTTTAAAAGTGTAACTCCTTTTGATTTGAGCCTAAAAGCTTCCTTTTAAAGGATTCTTCCCAAAGATAATACTCTATGATGAGGAGAGGGATGTGGAGAGAGTAAATGGGCAGGGTTTGGCAGAGCCAAAGGCTTGAGGAGTGTGTGAAATGAGGTAGAGGTGGGGGCCTTTTATAAGAGGAGAGGAGGGGCACTTTTGGAAAGTAAAGAAATATTACTTTATTTGAAAATGTGTTTCGGTTTCAAAATGTCCCACATTGATATAATTCGTGGATAAGGTGATAAGGCTTCGAAATCCACTCATCCAATAATTTTTGGACATGTGTAGTTTATAGATTTTACAATATCTTTCCATTTTATTTAAATCGTCAAATAATGATGTCATCGCTGCATCATTATTATGTCATAAATAATTTAATTTATTTAATGTCTAAAAATTATAAGAAAACTACTATGATGTAAGAAATCTTTTTATATTTCCAATGAATATTTATAATCCAAAATATGACTTGTATAACCCAACTTAAAAATTCTTTTAGTAAAACATATAATGTTTGTGTCAATTTTACTTTTACATTAAATAAAATGTTATTTATGTCATTTCCAAACCAAAGTGTCTCCATGGGGTCCCCAAGTTGGCCCATGGCTTGTCATGGTCGGCCATGACTCACCCAATAGGTGTAGGACAAGTGTCATGGTGTTTTCACATTCTTATAATATCATTTTTACCATAAATTACACTAATTACCTCTAATCGCGATTAAGAACTTAAAAAGTTACTATTCACCAAAAAATTATTATAATCTCATTGAACCACATTTTACTTTCTAATGACAACCATGAATGTCGGATTTTTGAAATTCAAAACACAATGATGGCAAAATTTCATTTAAACGGAAAATCAGCTTTTATAAGTACCACTTAGTGGTTTCACTATTCATCAAAAATTGAAGTTTTTCAGAAAAATCCCAAAAATTCACCCTGAGCTATATTTGATATTCCGAATTGAAAAATGAAGTCTGTTTTAAAAAATTCAAAACATATTATTCACATTAATTAATTTAATAATTAATTCCCGCTGTCAGAGCAAATAGCGTGTTTTTATAAAACAATAAGTATCAAAAGATTGACACTAGTTTTAGTCTGATTTCAAAGTGAAATTAATTCCAACGACCACTATTGGATTTAATGGTAAAAATATTTTTTAATTTCACTTTAAAACCAATTCAAAATATTATCTAATCATATAAATAAATTAGATTAAAAAGAGGTTTTGAATTAAAACACAACATTTACACTATTCAATAAAAAAAATGAACTTTATCGGAAAGATACCAAAAATTTACACAAAGTAAATTTTGATGTCCCGATTCTTAGTAAGAGTTTTATTTGGACCAAAATAATGTTTAAGAGTGAACAAAACTATATTTAATGATGGTTCAACATCAAAAGGTGATAAGTGAACCTTTAGTGAAAACTAGGGCATATACGCCTAAAATTGAGTTCTTTCCATATTTTAAGCCTTTATCTTTTATTGGGTAAATGTAAAAACATTTAAAAAACATATATAATCATAATTTAGTTATTTCTATCCATTCCAGCCAATACAACGGCTACATGTTAACTACCATTTGAATTAATATTATTTTATTATTAGAGTGCAACGTCAGATTCCCAAGAAACTCGTTGTTGCGTGTTGGGTACGCCATCGAGCATAGCATCCCCTTTAAAGTAATATTAATATTTTATTCACAAATATGGATAAATATGAAAATTTCATATTCATTATTTACCTGGGGTGTTACACCAGACAGTTATTCGGTACAAAATTCAACAGCTTCCTCAACAATATATTACTCTGCAATACAACCCTCTGGCCGACATCGGTTTTTGATATACCCTTTCAAAATCTTCATATACCATTCAATGGGGTACATCAATATATAATGTAAAGGACCACATAGTCGAATCTCTCTCACCAAATTAACCATCAAATGCACCATCATATCGAAAAATTCCGGTGGAAAAACATTTACAATTCACATAATATGACGACACATTCTCTTTCCATAGATGTCAATTTCACCGGGTCTATAACTTTGTTGCATATAGGTTTAAAGAAGAAACAGAGCTTTGTTATTGTATGCCAGACATTCTTGGGCAAAATGCAATGTAAAGCTATAGGAATTATATCTTGCATCAAAACATAGCAGTCATGTGATTTCAGACCCTTTAATTTTAAATCTCCCATTGACATGGTGTCCTTGATATTTGATGAATACCCCTATGGAACCTTTACATCATTCAAGAAGTTTCAAAACTGATATCTCTCCTGCTTGGAAAGAGTGTAAGCAGTAGGAGGAAGAAATGTTCGTTTTCCACCCTTCACTAGTGCCAACTCTTCTCGTATTCCCATCTCAACCATGTCCAATCTAGCCTTAATTCCATCATTTGTTTTTTCAGGTGCATTTAGCAACATGCCGATGAAACTATCACATACATTTTTTTCAACATGCATAACATCATCAAAATTTCTAACATATAGACAATTCCAGCATGGTAATTCAAAAAAACTGATATCTTTTTCCAACCAGTTTTCATAAGGTTTTTCGAAAACGGTTTACCAAAAGTACTGTCCAAATCATTCACTTTCTAAAACAATTGATCACCTATTAGAGGAGACGACGTTGTACGTTCCTCTAAACATCCATAGAATGATTTCGTCTATGATCGGTACTTATGTCGTCGGGTTAGAAATCTACAATGTCCTAGAAACACGGTTTTCGAAAAATGTTTCAACCTAATTGACTATGTCCCTTGTTCGCAAATGAGACACCCTTTAGTTCCTTTAATTCTATATCCTGACAAATTTCCATAAGCAGTAAAGTCATTTATCGTCCCATACAACATGGCTTTCAAAGTGAACTGTTCATTTTTGTAAGCATCATACATCGTAACACCTTAATCCCACAATATTTTCAATTCCTTGATCAGTGGGGCCAAATAAACAACAATATCATTACCTGGTTGTTTTGGTCCTGATACACATAGATAACATGATGTATTTTCGTTTCATGCATAACCATGGTGGTAAATTATAATTTACCAACATAACCGGCCTTGTACTGTGATGCTGCTTTGAAAACCAAAAGGATTCACCCCACCTGTAGATAACGCCAGACGAAGGTTTCTCGGCTCGATCCCAAATTCATGATACTCGTGATCAATTATCTTCCACTGAGGAGATTATGCAGGGTGACGTAGTTTCCCATCTTTAATTCTTGTATCTGCATGTCATGTCAATTTTTATGCAGTCTCCTCATTTCCATATAGGTTTCTAAACCTAGTAATGATTGGAAAGTACCATACAACTTTCGTAGGACTAGAATCATCTTTCTTGTATCAGGAAGCACCATGCATTGGAAATTCTTTAAGTGATTTGTGTTCCTTGTGAAACAATATATAGTCATTTGGGAAAGCATGTATTCTTTCAAAGATCATACCCATCGATCATAGCATTCGTTTGGCATCATATGTTCGGCTTGGGAGTTCATTATCTTCTGGGAGCATGTCATTCAGGAGAGAAAGTAGTTCCGTATAACTGGCGTCACTCCACTCGTTGCCTTATTTCAAATTATATAGCTTCAATACGACTGACAATGCTGTATATTTAGTGCAACCAGCATATAATGACGTTTTTTCACAACTCTTTAACTTCTGAAACAATTTTGGGAAATCACGAATCTTATCTTCAACTGTCCTTGTCATTTCCTCAATAAAATCTTCATCATTGTTCACATCTGTAATCACACCCTCCATATGATCATCTTCATTGTTCACGCTTCTAATCATATCAAATGATCTATAAAATGTAGTGTTCTCTAAGTCACTACCTACATTGGTTTTTTCCCCGTGTTTATTCCAACATGTATAACTTTGATCTATTCCGTGATAGATCATGTTTTCTTCCAACTCCTTGGGACTAATTTTCCTTGAATAACAACAGCGTAAACATGGACAAAGGATTTGAGAAGGGTCACATGCATGATCTTCTGCAAACTTGATAAACTCTTTCACACCATCTTCATAGTCTTTTGTCAACCGATTGGCATTCATCCATTCTTTATTCATATTCATCGTCTTTATGGGTTTGATCTAGAGAACTTTCCTAATATTATGTTTTAATTAATTAGGTAACATTGTTTGGGTTTTATAAAAACAAACCATGGTACAAATTCATTAAACACATGTGAAATCCATATACATGGTCTGTCCACTAGGGTGAACATAGTGTATGTATAAGATACCTGATTTAATCTGACATATATCAAATTTATTCCAATTTAGTCTTACAAAGACTGAATGATTCCTTAGAAAATACATGACATGTGAACAAGAGGAAACCAATGAGTAACAAGAGAAAACAGAAATAAATATGATGTTATCTCAATATACTCAAGGTGATGATAAGATGTTGGTCAAGATAAACTATGGGTTGGGAGTACACTAATATTTAATTGAAAAAAACTACGAAAAACTAATCCAGAAAAGGATGAAATATCCTATTCATCAAGTCCCTTAATAGAACCAATGCATTAGTTAAACCAAAAATCATCGATAAAAATAATACATGCCATAACTACTCTTAAAAGCAGTCCATGGTAGGTCCATCGATGTCCAACTCATCTAATGGCATCCTAATGTTAAATCTATCTTGGAGAAGATCATAGAACCTCATAGATGATCAATGTGACTATCAATGCGTGGACGAGGATACATATTCATGACTCTCATCGGGTTAAATCTCTAATATTCCAACAAAATAATAAATACCAATCAACCATCTATTTTAGAGAACTATAAAACCCCATGGTAACGTACTATGCCATATGAAACCATTATATTCTATATCATCAAATTGTAATTCAAACAACCAATGCTCTTTTGGTGTTATTTTTGAAATTGTGATAGAAACTGAATTTTGTCCCAAAACAAACTAGATTATAATGTTTATCTCTTTATTAAGAAGTAAATTTTATACCTCATTAGTGAAAACATCCTAAAAATGTACTACCATTGGGGAAAAATAATCCTACATCATTCTAGAAACATCTACAATATGCCTGACTATTTGAGCCATTAGGGTACAGTAAATATATAATTATAACATGCTATTTAAAATGAAATGTGGAAACAGGAAATCATACAGACTCCTGATAAACCCATAATACAAAACATATCACCTAGTATGTGTGTCAAATATACAAATAAATAAATTAGAAAAAAACATGCCACAAAGCATAAAGATACCATTAAATACTAAAATTGTCAACTTGTTTTAGAAATTGTTTATCTTCATCTGTGCCTTGTACTTGCACCAATGAATTTGAAGGTGAGTATGCGTACACGATAGTTGACCTTCTTAGAGAAGAATTTCTGGAAGAGTATAAGAGACATGAAGCAATGAAGATCTTTCTATTCATTGTGGCAATCAGCTTGTGCAACGTGGACTATGTTAAAATACCTGCAAGTTATAACTTAGGCCATGTTGCACAAGCTAATTGCCACATTGTTTGTAGCAACCACATTTTCTCCAACACTCTAATTATCTCCATTGCTTCGTGTCCCTTATACTCTTCCAGAAACTCTTCTCTAAGAAGGTCAACTATCGTGTACGCATACTCACCTTCAAATTCATGGGTGCAAGTACAAGGCACAGATGAAGATAAACGATTTCTAAAACAAGTTAACCAATGTATGTATTTAATGGTACCTTTATGCTTTGTAGCATGTTTTTTTTTTCTAATTTATTTATTCGTATATGTGACAGACATACTAGGTGATATGTTTTGTATTATGGGTTCATCTTTTTCTAATCATATAAATTTGAGATTATGCTATGTGATAAAAATTAATATGGATCCATCATCATTTCCATTGGGATAATCTTTGGGAATCCATATAACCATAAAATTAAAAACTATTTCCTCTGTATCTCATACATAAATATTCTAATCGAAGGGGTAGAACTTACCACCCATGGTAACTCAAAATAAAAAAAATGAAAACAGGGGTTGGTTATCCACAAAAGTCATCACACATAACCTTGGTAGACCTCTCACACATGTGAACCATCATAACTAACCAAAAAACATATACTTCATCTTAGAGTCAAGATATCCCTATGGAACCTATAGGGTATCCAATTCCACATCATTCACAAACAACCCACTTGTATTGCTAAATATCAATAACATCTCTTATTTTGACACTCATCAGTAATTATGAATCACATCCCTATACATAATCATAATCACATTAAGAACAGACTATCTATTATGGAAATACTTACTGGAATTAGGCTCAAGATATGGTATAATTCTTATCTCACATCTATATTCACTATTTGGTCCTCACACTCATAATATATAAATAATATAACATCGGAATACCATCCAGGGAACTCACCTCCCATCTTGAGAGCATGAGGAGGATGAGGAAGAGGCGGCGAAGGTCGTGGTAGCGAGGCTGCAGGCGGCAGTGGCGACAGAGACGGTGGCGGTCGCGACAGCGAGGGTGGAGGCAGCAGAGACAGAGGTGGTCGTTGTAGCAGGAGCGGGGGCGGAGGCAGCGGAGGCGGAGGAGAAGGAGGAGGATGAGGAGGACGAGGAGGAAGAGAAGAAGTAAGGAGGAGGAAGGAGGAGGACGAGGAGGATGAGGTCGCGCGGCGAGGGGCCAGGTTCAGCTTCCGTGAGAGCTTTACCACGTGAAAGAGAGGATGGCATGTTAGGGTTATTAAATAAAAAATGAAATAACCTTTATCAGCGCTCGTTAAAAGCGCTGATAAAGGTATGTTTTATCAGCGCTAAAATAAAATCTCTGATAAAACATTCATTTATCAGTGCTTTTTTAGCGCTGATAAAGAGCTACCTTTATCAGCGCTAAAAAAAACGCTGATAAATTTTACCTTTTATCAGTGCTAAAAAAATCACTGATAATGGGGGACCCTTTATCAGCGCTTATTTTTGCATTGATAAAGTCATACCCCGTTATCAGTGCTTTCTATTTAGCGCTGATAATGGTCAGTGCTTCCCTTGCCCTATTTTTTGGTAGTTGAGATGGTTTCTCATATGTATGCATAAACACTATTTTCATATTTTTGACAGACTAGATGAAAAAAGAAAATAATAAATAACTTTTTAAGAAATATGTTAATATCATATATAATACTTATTAATTAAATTTATACTTATTTCCATCAATGTGAAAAACTAAAAATAAATATTTATTACATCGCTTCATGGAAGTTATAGCCCACACATGCACATGGACAACATTACCATTTTAAAATGAATTTTTTAGGTGGTAAAGTATATGGAATATTATAAATAAATAAGTATAAAAAATTAATAAATTTAATTAACATTATTTAAATACATAATTATGTCCACCTATGAGAGGTGGTAGTGGAAGACAAAATAAATTGATTCGTGAGGTTGTAGTCCACAATAGACACAATTGGCAATTTCGTTTCCCATTTTATAGAGGAGGATATTGATATAGATTATTTCATTAACATACAAAGATCTATGAATATTTTAAAAAACGAATTTATTATATTATTAGTTTTTAATAATATATTTATGAAGTAGAAGAAGAAATAAAATAAAAATAGTTGGTTTAAAACTATACCTCTTCTTCAGAGAACATCTTTAGGATTGTATCTAAATCAATATCTATGAGTGTTTCATAATCATATACAAATATATAAATTATAAGGGTAGGGAAATAATGATAAGGTTTTGGTAGGTATTTTTAGATACATAAGGATTTTTACGTGCAAATTGGAGAGGAGAGCGGGTTCCCTTTTATAGGTGGGGTAGAGGACACTCGTATAATTTTTGAAAAAAAATATGCCTTAGTTTTACACTGAACCGAAGGATCCAAAATTGTTTAATATTGAACATTATTATGTATAAGATCGAAATATGTCCATAAAATAAGAATTGGACTTGTTTTTAGATTTTTTCAACTCTTATATTTTTAGTCTAACCCCCGGTAAACTTGTTTTATCATTAACAAGGAAAAATATTTTTTTTCAAATTTTACTATTAATTATCATGAAATATTTTGTTGGAATTATTTTAGAAAATTAAATATAAAAATTTAATTTACTTGACCCATTTTATCAAATTCAATTTATATATTTGGTATAAATTATTTAAAAATTAAACTCATAGTTATGTTAAACAAAATGAATATCCATAGAAATAATTTTCATATATAATATGAGTTTTTCAACCAAAAAATATCATAAAATTGATTAAAACAACATAAATTTGATTAATAGAATTATAATTTATTTCTTTTTAATTTTTAAACAATTTTAATATTCATTATAACATTATAAATAATTTAATTGAAAAATGGAGCTTTAAATAAATAACAATATTTTCCCCAATTCATTGATAAAATTATTTTTTTAGAAAATTATACAAAATTCACTATATTATAATTTTGAAATTATGATCGCAAAAAATATGTTCATTTTTGGGAAATTAATTTTTATAAATTTTAAAAAATAAATTTTAAAATAAGTTTAAAAAATGCAACAATGCTATTTTTTAGAAAAATACGTCAAAAGCTTAAAAAAAGATTATACTTAATCGATACGAAGAAAGAATATTAAATGAATGTTAAATAATTTTACTCAATATATAATATATGATTTTTTTAAAATATAGTTAATAGTAGTGGGTAATTCAATTTATTATGGTAAAAACAAACTGCATGCATAAATACAGTTTTAGAAAAAAAATTATTTTACATTAAAATGTTTTTAATTTTATTTTAAATTTATTGATAAAATATAATTTATTTTTTCATGTGTAAACCATATAATTTTATTAAGTTAGTCCAATTCATACCCACCAATTAAATTGTTAACTTCTTATGTTTTATTATAATAAGTTTCGTTAAAACAATGTGTTCCGTGTAATGAAATCTATCAAAGTTATTATTTTGAAAAATATATGAAATAAAATATATGTGTGATATTTTTTCTTAGATCCATGAGATAATTATCAATTGCTTAGTTAATATCCTTGAACCCCAACTCCTAGGTCCAATTTTAAAAACATAATCCATACACTTCGGGATTTGATACTGATGATGGTAACCCAATTTTCCCCATAAAAAGTAAAAAAGGAAATAATGGATTAATTTTCCAACCATGGAAATCATCAGTTTTGAGTTTTATATAATTTGTAAAAACACTTACTTAATCGATACACATGAATTCAACAGAGTATTTTTTTCTACTTTACCCTTATTTTCATATTCCATTTTGAGTATTGAACATCTCTCACAAACATCTTCACATAAGAGACCATTATAGACAAAAAGAATCAATCATCATTATTCATAACTAATAGAATAGGAAACATAATAAGGGTACAATCCAATGCTCATTAATGATTAACATATTAATTAACAATTGAATGTCATTAGTTTTAATAATACGATCATATGGCATGATGGCATAGTCATAGTTCATAAGAATAATGATTCATACATGACATTAATTAGACCATGAATCATGGTACATGTCAAGACGATTTGTCGAAGGAATGTGTAATAATTATAAATAATCTTGGGCCACATGATTACAATCCTAAGAAAAGTAATAAATAAATAATCATAGCATGAATAAAGATTAAATTTTGGTATCTTTGGAACATCAACATCATAACTTATATTAAATTCAGTTTAGAGATAATTGGAGGCTGATTAAATCCATTGGAGAAACCCCCCTCTCACGATAGTTAAAATTTATAATTAACATAGATTAGAACTAAAATGGGATAATAAGCATTAAAAGAATATTTCCCTTAGTCCCCTAATGTTTATCATGAGAAATTATGGTTATTTTTAAAATTATAAATCATTTTGAGGGAAAACACGTAATTTTAATCTAAATATCTGGGTTGCATGGTTTCAACGCATCGTTTTCCTAATATTACGGAAACTGTGATCAGTCCAATATATTTCTAGGGCACATAACACCATTACTCCACATTTTTTGAATAATCTGGTGGATGCCTCTATAAAGTCTATTAATACAACATACATGTTCTTCCAACCCTGCGCCCCAATCCACGCAGTTTTAATGAACAATGTGGCCTCCTATTTTCACCCAAAACATGGGTTCCAGGATTTGAACCATCCTTAAACACTGCAAATACCTCTATGACCCCAATAGGCATCCATATTAAGCTATATATAGGAAATTAAATAAGGAATAGAGGTAAATATCATGATTCATACCTCAAAGAAAAACCAGGTTCATAAAAACTCCTCTCCCTTAATGAAATTCATCCCAAAATTTCCCTTCCAATGGTGGTGTAGAAGTATATGAGAACAACTCTTTCCAATGGGATCGAACATTGACATCCAGGTCTCATGTCTCATATTTCACTCATCTGTGCTACCATAGCACCAATACTAAAGGAACTGACTGGCCCAGAATAACATACATCATATGATCGACAATTTATATAGGATACACCTCGAGTGATGCATCTACTTGTAACTCAAAATGATTTTGATAAAATTTATGAGAATGGTATGTATTGTAATACTGCAACTAAAGAAAATTAGAAGACATCATGAAAATATTCTTACTTCCAAAGAAACTAAAAGTCATAGGAAACTGGCACGACAATCTCTAGAATATCAAATGGCCTGACATATCATAGAAAAATATTCTCCTATCTCGTGATCCTCTTGTGTCCCATCCTCATTGAAACATGTAAGAAAACCTCATCCACAACCTTAAAATCCAGAGGTCTTCTACGGTGATTGATGTATTATTTTTAGGGGACTATGTAGTAATAGTCTGCTTCTGAATCAACTAAAACAATTCAGTGGTCTCCCATACAAAACGAGGTCCCCTCATAGTTGTCGCTCCTACCTCTAGCCAAAACAGGCATAATCAGAATTTCCTACCTTGATAAGCCTTATAAAGTGCAATATGAATAGTATCTAATAATCTATTCTTATAGGAGAACTCCATCAGAAGTATATTATTCTCCCAAGAACCCTCAAAATCTAAGACAAATGCCTGAAGCATCTACTTGTGCATCTAAATCATGCACTCTGACTGGCTATCTATCTGGAGGTGGTAAGTTGTGCTTAGAAGCACCTATTTGCCAAGAACGCTCTATATCCCATGCTATAATCTCGATGTAAACCCATTTTCCTTATCTAAAACCATAGAATGTGGGACTCCATGCAATCATACAACCTCCCAAAAGTACAACCTCCCTAGTTCATCAACACTAAAGATTTCCAAGATTAGCAATAAATGTTCTACCTTTGTGATCTTATCAATGAAAACCTAAATTTACTTGTTACCTCGAGGTGACCTCGGTAAAACAATCACTAAATAAATAAACAACATCATTCAATTTCCACTCAGGAATGGGTAGCTACGGTAAATGTCCTATTGGTCACCGATGTTCAGCCTTCACCTGCTGATAGATAGAACACCACATAAAAAACTAGCTACATACTTTCTCATACCTAGGCACCAATACCAAAAATGTAAATCTTGATACATATGGTGACACTAGGATGGACTGCCAATATAGAGGCATGAAAATCCCACATCATCTCCTCATACATGTCTACAGAAACCCATACATGACAATGTAAACATATGATGTCTTCCTCACCTATGGTCCAACTAGGAAGAGGTTCCCCACTTGACAAACTCTCCTGTAGAACTAGGCCTTCTAAATTTGATAGATTCTTCATCCCCACTCTATATATTTTGGTGGAGGTAATAAATATGGATGAAAGATTCATCTATAATGGACTATTGTGAACTTCCAAATTTACCTAAAAGAACAATTCCATATGTTAACACTCCCTAATAGCCTATTGTACTTAATATAACAAAGTCCTCATAGTGAATGAATTGGACACAACATTTCCTTTACTGGGTGTGTAGGCAAGCTCAATGTCAAAATAATGAATTTATTCCACCCACCATTGATGTCTCTAATTTAGACCGGCCTGAGTAAATATGAACATGAGGATTTCGTTGTCCGTGTACACTGTAAAATGCTCTCCCACTAAGTAGTCTCTCCAACATTGTAAATCATGAAAAAATGTATCCAACTCGAGATTGTGCATTTGGAAATTCCTCTCATGTGGCCTCATCTATCAAGAATCATTTTTGATGACTCGATCCCCCTATATAAGAACTAATCCTAGACTAATACCTGATGTGCCACATTATATAGTGTAACACATTCATGGCTCTAGAAAAATCAGTATCGGCGCTGAAGTCAGTCTCCCCTTAAACTTAAGAAAGGTTGTCTCCCATTATTCTGTCCAAACATACATTGTACCCTTTTTAATCAGGATCGTTAATTGTGCTTCTAAACCTGATAAGTCTTGTATGAAAATAATTTAGTAAACCTCCATCCCAAAGAAACTCCACACCTCAAAGATATTCTTAGGATTCTCTTAGGAAACCAATCATCTCACCTTTTCTGGGTTCACTGATACTTTTGTCTCCTAGATGATGTGACCTGAGAAGTGAATCTGATTCATACAGGAGTGGAACATAGTGAGATTAACAAAAAAACTAATTCTCTCTCAGTATACTTATTTCAATCTCAATATGTTTGGAATTTTTTTGTCTATTACGAGAATAAATCAATATATAATCCACATAGACCATGAAAAATGAGTCAATATAATGATTGAACACATGGTTCATAATTTCCATGAAACACTTCGGTGTGTTAAAAAGATATAATGACATAACTAGATAATCATATAGACCATACCAGCTCTGAAAGGTTGTGTGGGGTATGTCTGATGATCTGTTAAGCACTTGATAATAACTTTATGTCAAGTCAATCTTCAAGAAAACATGATCTCCACGGAGCTATTTGAGGACATCATCTATTCACAACAAAGGATAGTAGTTCTTAACAGTCAAGTAGTTCAGTTTTAGATAATCAACACAAATCCTAAGGGTACCATCTGCCTTTTTCACAAAAAGGACCGGAGGACCCCATAGAGAATTAATGGATCAGTTGAAACACTTAACATCCTAGTCCTCGAACTGCCTCTTATGATTTTTCAAATCTATCATAAAACTACTACATGGAGGAATGGATACTAGTGAAGCTACTAGAACAATCACAATAAGAAACTGTACCTCTCTTACCAGAGGAAAAATTGAAAAGTTTTACAGGAGGAAATCCTTTCAATGATCAACCATTCGATGGAAATACTAATGCCATGTTCATTAGTCATCCAGATAGAAACATCAAATCTAGTCTATAATTCTGCTTAACACATGATGATCCGGTGAAGCTTGGATTTCCATAACATCCTATTTAACATTGTATAGAAAATATCTTCCATTTGGTTTTGTGAAACTCACCCTGCGGTGTTAGAAATCATAAAAGTCACGAAAGGAAACTAGTTATTCCATCCCGAGAATGACATTAAAATATGTCATTTATATGAAATAGAGATCTCCTGAGAAGTGACACACACCAACATCCCAGGGAAATCCTTGAACTAACACAAACCATCCATTTTAATTCCCAACAGAGTGTCTAGAATCATAATGTCATCAGAAGTTAAAACACAGAGCCCAATTCTCTCCACAATAGGCACATATACGATACTATGTGAATCCCTTGTATCAAAAAATGTAGAATCTGAAAAATAGTCTACTAGAATAGTACCTTGGATAGTAGAATGTTTGGGGTCCTACTCCTATTGGGTTTGTTGTAATAAAAATATTTGGCCAGTATCGTGGCCCTCAGATAGTTCCTGGCTACATTGAGCAGATCCGCCCTACTATCTTCGTGAACCTTGGGTCTGGCTACTAAAACCATGACAACGACCTCGTCCTAATTGGCCTGATGCATTCCTGTTCCCTGACATGTGAGAAGCTGCAGACCTCCCTCTAAAACATGGAGATGGTGGAGATCCTCTCCCGCTTGCTTCTAGGGGAAAACTCTTGAAATAGTGGTGCAAATGGCCCATATTAACGAATGAGAAGCACTCAACTAGGTCCCACAGACACTTTTTCCTAGTATTACATAGTCATCCGCACTAGTTGCATCTCACCTAGATACCAGAAAGAATGTTCTCACTACTGAAATAACTACCAGCAATCTCCAGACCATGTTTCCTACTGCCTGTTGAGAAAATACCAGATCTAGGAGCTAAACCACCCTAGTTCTCACCTCCATATTCCCTCAGGTCATGCTATGTGATCAACAATATGATTCAACATAGAAGATATAGAATTCAACCTATAGACATTTAATGGTGATATAATTTCATATATGATATCATCCTCAAACCGCATAGCTTTTGAAAAATTATCACCCATCAGGATATTTGTGAATCGTCGAAGAAATGAAAAGCAGGAAGAGTATTCCATTACTAACAAGGAACCCTCCTTCAGATGCATAAAATCCCAGACATTATCATCCCTTAGTGTCTCAGGATTGTAGTACTCTTAAAAGACTATCTGGAAATCTACCAAATTCCTGTACTGAAGATCATCCATCTGAGTAGTCACATCTGACCATCACCTAGAATAATTATATAGAATATAATTCATGAGCTTTACCCTCCTCTTATGAGGCATCTCCAAATTCTCAAAGATCGAAAATATGTCCTCTATCTATGACTCTATAGCCCATGGTCCACCGTCCTCATAAAGTGAGGGTGGATGCTACTATAACACTCGCGTCAGCTCAGCCAAAGACATGGAAAGTAGTGGTGTGCCCTAAAAGGTTTTAATGATCCTTAAAAATACTTCATAAAACCATGAATCAGCACGTATGCCCTGTATAATATTTGGTGTCGTAACTAGAATAGCAGGAGGATCCACCAGTAGCCTATGTCCTACCACCTCTAGGTTATGATCGTCACCACCCTCCTGGCATATAGGTGGAGGTCGTCGTAGTGGCATGACTCTACATGGTCAAGCTCGCACCTCAGTTCTATATCAGAACATTGTTGTAGCTCAAAATCATATAACAAATAGGATGGGTCTAAAAAACTTCCTCTATAGACACATACCTCTTCCTACCCCATGGTTCGGGTCTAGGAATAAGACAATGAGGACCACTACTAGGATCCCACTATTAAGGTAAGGTATGGTCAAGTTCTCTATCAATTTTTTTTATTTCACTTGATTTTCACATTTATTCCATGTTATAGGCTGATTACATAACAAAAAAAGGAACATAAACTCATTTAAAGCTTAACAAATTCTTTTATTGAAGGGTATCCTGAATGGTATTCCAAAATCCAATCTGTGGGGGCCCATACTCCCCACGAATCAATGTTTTTCATCCAAGTATCGAACATAGTCGCACAATTTAATTTCTCATCGAAACATAATCCACAATATTCTAAGCCATGGGGGCCCATACACATCATGGATAAAGATTGCGATCAACGCAATTCGAACCATATAAAATTCCAATACACATATCACAATAGAAGGCATAGTTATCACAGTTCATATCAAACCAACATGATATCAGTAATGCTCCTATATGGCACGGAAAGAATGAATGTCATGTGATTTCTAAAAAGTTCATTTATGATTTAGGAGATCAGATACCCTTATATTATCATGTTTCACCACAATATAACCACAATTATATTATGAATAACAAAAAAACACAAGTGAATCACCCAACAGTGAAATCGATTCAACTGTAATAAATCAAAATCCAAAATTCACATTTCAATTCGAGGAAATTTGGTTTTTCCTATAAGTGGTGTAGCTACTTTCGAGCAGAGCTTATTTTCAAATCCATTTTCCTCCCTATCCATTTCTATTGTCTCCAAATAGTAATGAAAATTAAAAAACACTCCTCTTATTCAACTTTATAATATCCATAGGATTGATTCCATGTAACAGAGCTCTTAGATCAGTTGGACAAATGGCCCCAAGTGCATCCCCTCAAATAAAAAAGGATGCCAAAAAGTATTGAGGGAATTTGGGTGATAGTGGAGAGACTATGCCCCCATTAGTAGAGTGTAACACAGCAGAGAAAAGGAACAAATAGTGAAAATAACTATAACATACAACAGAAGTAAACAACATAATACTTATAATATAATATCCAGATTTCATGTCATATAAAAAATAATTCACTTCACGTGTTTATTATAAGAACATCTATACAAGTCATATAGACATCATATAAATTGTTCAGCTAAAAAGGAAAAAAATTAGAAAAAAGTATCCCAGTAGCATCACAAGCCGAGGATTAGTCCCACGCTCCCCTGCTCCTAATAGTCATATCATCTACATAGTGGAGGGTGCTTTCCCTTATCAACACCTACCAACATATAATCTGTTTTATTCCAAAGAATGATCCAAATAGGGTGTTAGTATCAATACAAGTAGGAAACTACACATGGTCTACAATAATTTATAAGTGATTATATATAATAGGTAGTGTAAAATAGTAAATGTAATAATCTAATAAATAATCAAAAGTAAATGGTCTTATATTCACTGGTTTCCATTTACATTACATTTATATTAAATTTAAAATTCAATTAAATTGATTATATAAGTCTCATGATCTATCCTAATCCTAGAGATCACCATTAAATTATTAAGAACCATAGATGCCTCATAAGGCCATATAGGAATGTATAGGCAATGAGAGAGACCAAGTTTGTGCTTTTTCATAGAAGATGCATCATCAGCCATTTAGTATCCAAAAACCTTGATCCCATCATTACATTCCTGAAGAGGAATTCAAGGCCCACTCCAGGTAAAAATCTACCAACACTCTACAAGATCATCCCTTGCGAACCTCAAAGATGAAAATCCATCATCACTCTAGTTGCGGTATAACCTATGGCATTGAGTCCATCCTTGGTGGTACAATAGGGATCCGATGTATCTCCCATGACATAATCCATGCTTCATGTGTCCATCCATGCCATTGTATAAGGATCTATGATTCAATTTTCATTTAAAAATCCTCTGTGAGCTCGTCCATGGCATCCATGCTTCACTCGCATCTTATCATTTAATTAATAAATCCATTGATCTCAACCAAGGTATTCTAGAGAATACAAGTATAACTCATGTGATCAATGTAAAAAAAACATACAATCCCATCCATTTAAATACATGGAAATCCATGTATCACTAAATGATATTTTCCATTCAACCATAATAGTGTCATTTAACGATTTCATTCTAAATTCTATTTTCAAAACCATAAGATTTTAACACCTTACCCCTAAGGGTGTCTCAATCTAGGACCAACCTCCAAAGATTGGCCAATCATTACTCACATGAAAAAAACAACTATAATAATAAACACCTAAAAAATTAAACTATTAAGAAGAATTAATGATTATGAACTCACGTGGGAAAGTTCAAAATAGGATAAAAACAGTTGAAAAATGCTTTATCATGCTTGTGTAGAATATGGGTCAAAGGGGATACTCATCTATCATGCACCCTATGCAATTAGAATACTATCTTGCAACATGGAAAAATCATCTAAATAAGGAATTCCATTTTAATTAACCATAAAAAAGGATTCAGGGCACCCCACAAAGGTATCCTTGGATGAAAGACAATAAATTGGTCAAAATGGGCACTCACCCATGGGGTGGCCCTTAATCTGGTTATTAAACCTACAACATTCTTTGAAATTCAAGATTAAATACTGATACAAAGATAGGAAAAAATAGTTCTGATTTATGATTTTAGGTGACACACCAAAAATGGGTGTGTGACACTCTGACATATATAATCAACCCAATATTCAACGAAATGCACGAGACCACCTATATTAACTCATTCAATATAGATTTTCCATTATTATGATCTGATTCTCCTTAGTGGGTGATTAATAAAATAACGAATGAAGAATGAGATATTAGGCAATATGATCCAAAATCCAAATAGCCAATTGATACCCAGAAGAATTGAGAAAGGCTAAAAAGGAATCGTGGCATTACCGTTGATGATCCAAGGAGACGAACAGAGGTCGAAATAGAAAATGGATGGATAGTACTTCTGAAAAGGGATAATTGATTCCAAAGGAGTTATCCCTTGGTCTATTATTATGAATCATGATAGAGGGGGAGGTGTATATTTTTAGGTTTTTATAACATTTGGAGTGAAAAACCGTAATTTTCACCAAAATATCTGGGTTGCACAGTTTATACACATTTTTTTCCTAACCATATGAAAACAGTGCTTAGCCAAATTTTAGGTTGGGGAACATCACATGGTTACCCTGCACAATTTGACTAATCAGGAAGGAACTGCGAAAACGCCTCAATATATTTTTGTAAAACTAGAAACATGTCGGCACATTCGTTCTCCTCAATCCTCATGGTTTGAACTAACCGTGAAACCTATTATTTTCACCCAAAACATGGGTTCTAGGCTCCGGACCAGGCCCGAACACCTGAGAGCCCTCTATAATCCCAACAAGCATCCACATTAAACAATATTATAGCAATTAAACAAAGAATTGATGGAAAACTCATGATTCATACGTCAATGAATAATCATTTTTTTAAACATATTATGTTAGAGATATAATAAATTTTTTATAATTTTACATGTTTTCATGATATTGTTAATATTAATATGATAAATATTTTTAAAAATTCACATAATAGAAATTTTATAGAAAATTATATTTCATTATATGATAAAAAATTATGAAAAACATTAAAATCAACCAATTTATTATTATATGGTTTAAAATATCATCCATGCTTCATTAATGGGCCTTTTTCATTTTATATTATCTACATTAACCCTCCATCGGTTTGAATCCATGTTGTCATGGTAGTTGTAAAAGGGGTTAAATAGGGGTCAAACCCAAAGAGAATAGTTGTAATATAGTCAAAAACATGTTTAATATTTATTTTATGATGGTATTATGACCCATATAATATTATCAATAACTTAACTTATACCCATTTTGAATTAAATACTAATATAAACTAATTTAATATTTTGATAAAGGCTAATTGTTCCCCTTCCATTTCTTATAATAGGAAAACATTTTTATCATTTCATCACACATAAAAACATGATTGGTTCATCCAATACCTAAACAATACCTTCCTATAATCCATCACCAGATTATGTAGTAATTTTATTTTAAATATTTCAAATCATAAAGGTATAAAGTTGTTACGTATTGGAGGTTTTCTTAAAAAGGGGTATAGTTTTTAACTTCACGTTTTTGTTTGGTTTCATCTTCAAAATCCCTAAAACATTATTTGACCATGATAAAGTAAAAAATAAAATATCATATATATATTGTGATGGTGTTATATTAGTCCCATGACCTATATCTGTACCCCCTTCCATCAAATGTGAAATCAGTTCATCATTCGTTTGTATGGTTGGCTACCGCCTCATGAGCCGATGTAATTTAATTTCCATCCTTGTATCTCAACACAGGTTATAATGTTGAAATTAATGTTTATATAATATATTAATGACATAATAATAATTCTAAAATTATAATATATCTTTTATGTTATTACCTTTCAATTTATATAAAAATGATAAAATATTTGTTGCGTCTGTGTGGACTGCTACCTCAATGACGCGATGTGATTCATTTTTCATCAAAAAATCACAGGTATGATATAAATATCATAATATTTAACAAATTAATATGATGTATATTATATGATTCTAATTATATAAAGGTAAGATAATACATATTTTTTTCAATAATTATGATTGAAAAAATGGAATCCTTAGTTATGCACACATACGACTTACCATCTCCATGATTGTATCATATATCATTTCTCAATACCATTTTTCATGGTTTGATTTAAAAGTATATATAATTCATAAAAGGTATAATAATTTTAGTAATATTATGATATAGATGATGGAATTCTCATCAATTTGACCATAGTGATGCTACCGAAATCATTATTTACTTTTGAATATAATATCATTGAAACATCTAATGTGAACACAAATGATAAATTAATTGTATATAACATGATAAGAAGTGATATATAAGGAATAATATACTTTAAAATTATTCTTATAAAATTATAAAATTAACATAATCTTATTATATAATTAACATAATATTATGACTCGAACACAAGGTAAGTGGATTTCTATTAAAAACCTTATTTTAATGTACCCTTTATAACTCTCTTTTTCATCCATATCGAAATTTTCCAGAATAATTTTAAATAATATTTTTAATATTAATATATTATTTTTTAAATTAATATTTACACATGTTTTACTATTTATTAAAATTAAGGGAATTTTTTTATTGTTTTATGAACGAGTTAATTTGTGAATTTTATGATAAAAAACATAAGGAATTTCTTTAACATATAATACATGATAAAATTTTCACACTATTAGGAAGCATTAACTATTTCATGTTTTATTTAATATTATTAATAGTTATTTTTAAGGAAAATTTATTCTTCATTATGTGTGCATTTTTTAGAATTTACAAATGATTTTTATATAAAATAGTATTTTGATACCAGAATGTTTTTTCCCATGGATTAAAAATATTTTTTCAATGGATTTATGGATGATATGGTCCTTTAAAATATCTTATATAATAGTTCTTTCCATTTGTATCGCATGTGTATTCATATTATAGCTTATATGATTGGGTAAACCTAGATAGCACTAAGTGACCCTGTTATAGCAAGTAAAATGAGTGTGTCTAGATAGTGCTCCAATGCATTGGATTCTTTAGATGTGGAAGACAACTGTAGGTTTATTTTGATTTCCAGAATGATTAAAATAGTGATATTATAATGATATTCTAATATACCAACATGATATTTCTATTAATTATTAGGTATTTTCATGTAAATCATTGATTTCAAATTATAAAATAAATATACTTTTATTTAAAATAATAATTATTCCATTTTAGGTTTAAAAGGATATTTTTAAGAAATATATTTTTCAGGGATACTGTGTTTGTAACTAGGATGAGAAAATTATTCTGTTTATGTCACTTTATAATATTTTTCACTCGTACAACATTATTAAATTGTTTTCCACATGGTTTGAGTAAGAGTAAAAGAAAAATGAATAACTATTGTTTAATTTCACACAGAATAACCATGAATAGAATTCATGAGTTTTTAAAAAATTGTTTGTTTGTTAGAAAAATGGATATTGGGTAGAAATGTGTACTTTGTAATATATTTGTTAATATGTATGAGTTATCACCAAATTAGATAAACCTATAAAGTGAAATGATCCTCTAGATTTTTTGAATGTAAATTTTAGTTCAAAGATAGAGGAATATGTAATGTTTAGGGTGGGGTTCTTATAGGTAGTACAAGATGAGGGTTTATATTACATTACATATTTTTATGATTTTAGGTGTGTTAATCTAAATATTTATAAATACAATCACGAGTTCAAGAGTTTACGTATGATCATATGTTTAATATCTTAGACACCCCTATTTTGTTTTAAGTGGTGGATGAATAAAATGATAAATAGTACATTGAGATACAATTAAAGTAATATAATGTTTTTTAGTATAGGTTTTTATATAAATTTTTTTATAGGAATAACGCCATTAATTTTGGTGGAAATATGTTTAAAGGTAATTTTAGACTTTAAGGTATATAAGATCATTTATTTTTTTTAATTATGGGTTATTAATTTTTGGGATGCAAAATTAAAGTTATAGTATAAAATTTGATATTCAAACATTTCTATAATATTGACTATATTAATTTTATGTTCTCGGATGTTTTTCACATTTCTGGAATTTTTATATTGATTATATTAATATAGTTTTAGGAAAAAAAACTTACAATATGTGTGACAACCTATCCCGTATGAAATGGTCTTGGGGATTAAAGCAATGACATATGGGTGAAAATGATGCATCGCCTACCACTGGTGTTGGTGATTTCGAATTGGTATGAATTTTCTTCATTATTTAAACTATTTGATGAAAACAATTTTGTATATTTTATCAACATATGATTTATCAAATATATAATCATGTGATTTAAAAATTAATTGGTTATTAAGTGATTAATTTTTTTGATGATGCTAACTATTTTAATAACATATATTTTTATTATTAATAGAATACTATAGGATTTTATTTAGAATATAATGGATTAATTATATTTTTGAATGTTATATGGTTTTATTTTGGATTTATGGTTATTCATGTGATTATTAGAAATTTTTATCATATCTATGTGATTATGTGATTTAGGAAATTGAATTTTTGGTATGACACATTAAGTATCATTGATGTTATTTGAATATAAATGTAAAAATGTATCATGGATGACTATGCGGTCATATATTTTTTATTTTTGGGTTAGAATATTTGTGTAGAATTATTTTTATGAATTTTAGGGATGGTTATTTGTTTGATGATCTATGTAGAACTACGGAGATTACTATTGGATTTTATAGATTATTATACATTTTCTTTATATAAATGTTTATTATTTTTAGGGAATTAACTTATATTGAACAATCAATTTTTGGTATTGGTTTATGTATACAGATAAGAGGAATAGATTTTTATACTTTCAGGGATTTTTGGTTCTATAAAATTTTATTTTGATTAATTATGCATGAAAAAATCATATTGATTACTACTCATTTATATAGAAATATGAGATTATATTGTAAATTTATATAAGAATGAAATTATACATGTCATTTAAGTATGTTTCCATTTCTTCGAATTCTAGGAAGTAAGAAAATTCCTCAAAATTAGGATAAGTAGTTTGAAATGAAAATGTTATTCATTTTCTCTACAACCATGAAATTAATGTCCTTTTAACCCATCACATATTTATAATTTTATGATTGTTTACTTTCTGATGACCATGTTCTCTATCACTCTCCATTAGTCCTTATGAGATAGTTTTACATTCTTTATCTATGTTTTTAATTCCCTCCAAAGGTCTAATACACTGAATCCTAGTAATTTTTAATCAATATAACTATCACACTTATCTTACACTCTATTCATGTGGATATTTAATTAACCCCTTTTATGATCTGGGTATTTTAAAAGACGTATTTCGAAAATTCAAACCTCGATTACCAAGTTGGTGTTCGAAATTGTGAGGATGAAATTTCCCAAATAGGGTGAAAATGTAAAAAAATTAAAAATAATTGAATAAATAATTTTATTATTTATTATTACTCCCACAATAAGTTGTTTTATTAATTATAAATATATTAATTAATTCTTAAAAATGGATTAGTTTTATAAAACTAATATGTTATAAGATTTTATTTAATTTATTAATTTTATAATTTTATAATTTTAATTTTAAATCTTTAATTTCAATTTTAAATTTATAATTTCCAATTTATATTATAAATATTTTTTGTGATTTATATGAAAATTTTGTTTTTTCAAGAAATAGTGAAAAATGTTGTCCTTTATTGAAAATTGTATATTAATTTATATAATTTACAAGGTCAAATTAAGTTTTACATGAATTTTAATTTTTAATTATTTCATTTAAATTTATTATTATATAACGTCTGTTATTTAAATGGGTTTTATAACAGAATTTTTTATACAAACATTTTATATTTAGGAAGTGAATTTTTCCGAAAGTAGATTTTCATTGAATTATTTCATCATGATATTAAATTCAATTCTGCTTATTTTGTACATTGAATTTTGAAAAATGGATTCAGTATTTTTAATAAGGGGTCTATATTTAGTAAATAGGACCATTTTTTGAAGCTTATGAATAGTATACTTAGTAATGTTTTCTTACCATAGTAAAGGGAATACCATTTATTTTAGGATAAATATAAAAATAAGAACAATTAATGGACCCAAACAATTAACCAAAATTTATTTGATGAGAATATATTGGCCATAATAATCCAATGGTTAACTGTATTACCTTTTGCGGCCACTTGAATGATATAATTCCCTTTATAAAATTTTATTTAAAGTAAAACCCAACAACACACACATTCGATTGTAATAAGAGTAATTTTTTTTAATATAGTTTAATCCTTATGATATGATTAAATCCAATTATTATTTTTAATTATAATAGATTTATCATCATTATGATAATTTATGTTTAATTTTTTCTTTAGAAATTATTATCTTAAACACTTGAACAACACTGATTTATTAATTACATAATTAACATAAAAATACAATAAATGATATTAAAAAATCCTAATAAATATATTTTGTGACAAAAAATGTCATTGAATAATTTTATAGATGGCCATAAATGGTCCACTGTTGTTATATTAAACGATATCCTAATCACATGGTAGAATTTATGATTTTTTGGAATTTTATTTCATTTAACAATATATTCTCATTGAATTTTAAATGTTATCTTGATATTATTAAAATAAAAGTAGTGAATATTTATAAAATTGTCATTATGTATGTTTTATAGTGTAATATTTTACTAAGTAATATAATATTCTAAAAATTATTAAATTCTGAAATGTGATTAGGATATAGTTTAAAATATCTACCATTGTCGATGTATGGGTCTTTTATCATTTTATAGTAACTATATTAACCATCCAAGAGTAAAATTCAATGTTGTCCTGGTAATAGTTAATGTGGTTAAAACCAAAATATATGGTACGAAATATAGTAAAATTTATATAATTTTTATTATAAATGGGAATTTAGACCCATACTTATATTAACGTCGGAATAAATCCATTAGAGCCATTTATAAATAAAAAATTAATTTATATTAATTTAATATTTAGGGAAATTCCTTGATTTCCCCACCCATATATTATAAAAGGACACTATATATTCCCAATTATTCACACATAAATCTTATTTTATCATCTGATACCCACCCAATTACCTCCTAGAATCCCTCCCAACATTCTATAGGTATTTTATTAGTAATTATACAAATATTAGATGTCTTAATTAGTTATTTAAAGAATCTTTTTCAAAGAATATGTCTAGTTTCTATCTATATGTTATAGTTTTGTTTCTTATTAAACATCCTAAAAACATATTTAACCATTATAAAATAACTAATACAATATAATCCATTTAATTTTATGTTATTATTTTAGTTTCATTTCCTATATTCTTCTCCTCTTCCATAAAGATGAAAATAAGTCAACATTCATGTGTATGACAGACTACCGCCTCACACACTGATGTTGTTTTTTTACATTAAATTATCTCAAGACAATATAAAATGATGGAATTAATATTTATATATGATATTATGACATATTTATCATTATTAATTGAAAATAAGTAATTTATATTATTACCTTACCGTTCCCAAAAAATGACAACATCGTTCGTCTATATGTGTGGACTACCACATCCATGAAGCGATATGATTCATTTTTCATCACATCATCACATGTATAATATTTATAAGTATATTTAAATAATTAATATTTTATTTATGTTATTGTGGTAATTCATTACAAATTAAGTAATACTTACCTTATATCAATATTAATCTTTTAAAAATGGAAATGTTTCTCAAGCATATTTATAACATATCATCATCTAGATTATAACATAGTTCATTTTTCAAATCTGTGTATAATGATCGAATTTAATTTTTTATCTAATCAATAATATTTTTTATATGTTTTTGAATATTATTCTATAAATTATGGAATTATTATCCTTTTAAACTCATTCAACCTATTGAATTCATTCTAGACTTATGAAATGAATATCATTAAAATGTGAGGCATGGAATTACATGATAATTTATTTTCATTTAATGATAATAATTGATATGAATGAAATACGAAAAATTAAAAGGTTTTAAAGATATTATAAATATAAAATTATTCTATTTTGAATGAAGATAAAAAATATATTTGAAAAGTCAGACTCATGGTAAGTGACATTCTATAAAAAAACATTTTTTATTGTTTCCTTTAACACTCCCTTTTTCTTTCGTATCCATATTCTAAAAAATGTTGAAATAATTGTTTTAAAATTAGAATATTAATTTATAAATTTATTTAAACATATTTATTAATATTTACAAAATGGTTTGAAATTAACTTTCTAACATATTCTCAATGAATTATTTTTTGATGTATTCGACAATAACAGAAAATGAATGTTATTTTGTCTTACATGTAATGAGAGGCATTTTGTACAATTATGAAACCTTAATTATTTTATGTTTAATTTATATTTTTTGATATTTAACTTCAGTAAAAAAAATTCTTTATTCTTATCATTATTTTTAGTTTTAAAAAGTTATTTTAAATGAATATTTCATTTTGATATCCGAATTGTTTTTTATATATGTGTTAAAATGTGTTTTTAATGGGTTTTCCATGATATTGTCAATATAAATTATTTATATAATGGTTTAACTATATAACCTATCATGAATGATCCCTTTGAAGCTTATATAATTTGGTCTACCTGGATTGTTTCATATGAGCATGTTATAGCTTATACAATGGGTTCTCATAGCTAGATCTATAATGCATTGGGTTCTCTGGAGGTGGAATTCAACTACATGGTTATTACATTTGTATGAGTTACTGCAATATTGATATGAAAATGATGTCCCGGGAACCTACGTGTACTTTTTTTGTATGGATTATGAGTTCTCTTAGAAATTATTGATTTCAGATGGTAAGATAAATATAATTGGTTTTTAAACAATTATTGTATAGTTTTAGAGTAAAAAAGTATGTCTTTTTAAGAAAAGGTTTTTAATTGGATTATATTTTCTTCACTAAATTAATATATTTCTTATTTTTATGTCCTTTATTAATATTTTCATACCCATCCAAAATTTATTTTAAAAAATCACATGTTTTATATATGTGTAATCCAAAAAAATATGTCAATATTAAATTTATGATTATTTTTTATTAAATGAAATAATATGTTTTAAGTATTTTTTTGGAAATCATATATTTTGTAGATGTTCCTAACATATAATATATAAGTTTTTATGTATACTTTATGACCTAATTTCTAATGTCTATAAACTAAAAAGATCCTATGGATTATAAGAAGATGAATTATAGTTAAAATACAGTAGTATATATAATTTTTATGGTTGGGACCTTATAGTTTTTAGTCCCCAAACCATCATATTAGTAAGGTTTACTCCTGTGAACATCATACTAGATAGATCCCTTTATCGAACTAGATCCACTCCCTATTCATGTCATGTTTATCTCAATAGATATCAATCATTACTGACTATATTACTAGGCTATATAATTTCAGTCACACCGGTCATAAAATGAAATTAATATATATGTGTGCTAAAAGGTCATAAATCAGTAAACATATCATAACCCTTGAAAATTATATGTGATTCATATAAACTTCTTCAAAGAATAACATGTGGGAAAAAAATGTTTCATAATTTTTTCATCAATTCATAATATCATAACACGTGGAAATATAATGTGTTTCATAAAATTTAATTCATCAAAATAATAAATTTCCAAGATAAATAATAAAGAGAATATACGTTAATCATATACTTAGTAAATATTATTTAACATCAAAGGATCTAATCTTAGATGGAAAATTATTTTAAAGGGTCACATTGATGATTTCATACGGAATATACCATTCTATAATTAAAATCAATTATTTAAAATATATAACTGAGACCAATATTATGAGAAATGTTTCCATCGAAAATAAAATTGAAAACATGTAATTGAAACATCCTATAATTTAGGGGTAATGATAGAATAAAATTGTGATTATGTCTTGTACAGTAAAATAATGAATACTTTTATATATTTAGAAAAATTCAAATGAAACATGTAATAAATTTACAACATGATTCATTTAAATTTTTATTTCATAATTATAAAATTGGTAAACATTAATTCAAAAATAATTTGGGAATATTAATGAAATTAATGAAATTATTTATGAAATATATAAATATATATAAAGGGAAAAAATATTTTGGGCCGATGAGAGAAGTATTTTCATGTTTCATTATAAAAATATTGTGGAATAATGGGTGCATAAATAGAGGAAAATTAAAGGAAAAATTTTAATTTCAAGAAATAACCATAAAATAATATAATTCATGTGTTAATTGAGAGATGTATCATAATATATCATCATAAAAATCATAATTATAATCAATATTGATAAAAAATGAGGTAGCCATAAAACATCGTGACCATATTATTAAACTTTAAATCATAATCCAAAATAAATAAATAAATTTATATAAATATGTATATGAAGTAATATTCATAATAATAATCATAAATTACATTAATTTGTAGTATATACCTCAAAAAATGAATCATATTTTGAATGTGGCATGTGTCTCACAAAAATAAAACTGTGACGAAAACAGACTACCTAAAGTATTGAATGTCATTATAAACATTATAACCTCCTATATAATAAATATAAATATATTGTAATTATATTATATAACCATATTCATATATATCATACCATATATTACTTATTTACTTTATTTTTATCACCCATTTATTAAAATTTCTTTGTTAAAATGACAGTTCCAGGTGTTAACAGCTTTGTTTTTCACGTGTGTTTTCATTTGGTAGTTTTATTACTTGTAAAATTATTAGGGTTATATCATATCATTTATTTTCTTCAAGATAAAAATATAATTTAAATTCATTATATATATATATATAGATTCATCAATAATCGTTAGAGATAGAAAATATATTACACCATTCAGGGAGATGGATGGTCATGCATACACGTATATGATGTTTTTTTATGGATAAAATGAATGAAAGGTAAATACTGATTCAAATTTATAGAATAATTTACAGATCATTAATACCATATATTTTCATTAAATCTATATTTATTACCATCCATTTAAAACTAAAATGAAAGACGTATCACAACTCCTCATGGAGGCGGTAGTCCACACGTACTCATTGTATGGTAAGATATTATATGTGATATTAAACTAGTATCTGTATAATTATGTCACAAATATATTTTATATTATTAAATAATATCATTATATCATTCCATGAGAAGTGGTGATGGAAAATGAATAAAATCGGTTCGTGAGACAATAGTCTTCTATAGACTTGATCAATGGTTTCATTTCCCTTTCAATGGATGAGGGGACAGATATAGTTTATTTAATTAATATAATAATATCAATGTATATGTGTTAGAATTATTTTATTATATCATTATTGTTTAAAATATTTTAAGGATGTGTAATATGATATACTAAAAATGCATTGTTTAGGGATATACCTAATCCTCAGATAAACTCTTTAGGTTTACACTAAAAGACATCATATGGAAGTTTCATAATAAATAGTGCCATATTGGTCATGGGTAGGGAAGTATGTAAGATATTTTTCTAGTCATATCAAAATCAAAAGTCCAAGAAAGTGTAAAGAGGAAAGGGGATTTGGTTTTATAATTAGGGGATTGGACAAACATGGAATTTTCAAAAAGAAAAAGATAAAGCAATACATTACACATACCAAAAGGCTCTAAATTAGATCATTATCTAACATTATGTAAGATATGGTCCAAATATGGCCTTGAAGTAGAAATAGGGGAACTCTTTTGGTCATTTTAACCCTTATTATTGTAGTATAACTCATGGTAAATAAATTTTGACCTTAATCGATGTCATTAACTTTTACTATTTTTAATATATATTATGACAAATGATTAAGTAATCCATTTTACATAATATTAAATAATAATACTCAAAATATGTAATCCATTTAAAAAAATACATTAATATATGTGTAAGAATATAGTCTCAAAATAAAATAGTAGATTACTCCAAAAAAATATTTTCCAAAGGAAAAGTGATCATAACAAATAATAGTGTTTATATATAAAATTAACATATAATTGATTCAAATGAAAAAAAATGAATCAATAATTATATATTTGAAATAGTTTTTTTTAAGTATTTTAAAATACAATTCATCTGTTTATATAATTTAAGAGAAAAGGAATTTATCAATAAAAAATAACTTTTCAATAAAATAATTTTTATTTTCATTTCTAAAAAATGGAAAATAAAAAACATAATCATTTTTTAAAAACATAATTTTCATAATTTAGCTAGTTATATTTATACCCACATTTATAATTTTAGGTCATAATGGAATTCTATATTATGGTTCATTAAAACAAATTGTTCCATTTAAATTAAGCTTGGAAAATAATTAATTTTAATTTAAAAATATTATAAAATATCTAGGTGTAATACTATACACCTCTTAAAATTAATTTTTCAATATAAATTATATTACGTTTATATTAAATACTGTATATACTTCTACCTCATTATATTCACATTTTCCAACATTTCTACTTTAAGTTGGTAGTTTCACAACAGAAAAAACCAAGGGATTTGAATTTGTTCATAGCTGTTTCTCTCTACGATTCGTAATCTGTATAAGTTGTTCTTAATGGGAAAGATCCATAACTAGTGGTATTACTTTTGAGTTCTGTACATGTGAAGTATCAGGTATCCACCTCCTCAAGAGTTATATATTTAACACATTTGGGACTTTATAGGGTATAAGTGTATGTACCAAATGATAGACTATCATCTATACTCGGTCAAGAATCTTAAATAGAAAAATATACCAAGGTCTTAGTGTTACTTCATTCCCAAATCACACTAGCATCTTTCATGGATAAATTCATTGAAAATATTCTCACTATATTCAAGCTCCATATCACTATAATTATTATCAGTACACTATTTCTATCAACACTTTTATGCCTTGATATGTTTTCTAATTGTCTCGAATTTATCTATCATTTATGTAGCTAGGTAAGTTCCCAATAACATTATTTTTGTAATTTTATCCAAATATATTGGTGTTATACACTTCTTTCCATATATGGATTCATAAGGATCCATATAAATTATTTAATAAATGTTATTTTGTATGAGAAATCAACTTCCAAATGTTGTTTATCATACTTACCTTTTAAATCTATATAATTAGATCACTATATATACTCTTTTGTTTTAATAATTCCCTATGGGTTTCTACCTATATATGGATGATAATATATTCTGAAACTAAATTATTTATCAATATATTTTCAAAATTCATCATCATAACTTCATGGAAAAACATGAATCCCAATCAGATTCAATAGAACATGGTACTTCATATAACCTTACAGCTTCATGTATGTATATACTATCATATTGATCCATTGGAAAATATGCACTAATATAAATTAAGTGTTCTTTATTTTAAATGAGATCAACTAAATCAAATATATAATTGGTGACAATAGTTGTTTTGTGAGTCTGTTGACAAAATACACACTGATGTTTTCCGAATTTATTTCTTTTATGGGTAATGGTTCTAATATCCCCATTGATTTTGGTCTCTTAGAAATAATTTTCTAACATACCAAGCACTGAGATATATACAGATAAATGATAATTTATATTCTTTCTCACTACAAATGATCTATTAAATATTTGTAAATCTTCATACATATGTGATGAATAGAGAATGATAAAATATGGGGCTTTCCAATAGGTCCTTCTTCAAAGTAATGCATGGACAGAAGACATATATTTTTCATAGACCACATCATTTCGTCATAACCAATGTTAATATTATGAAAACATTTTCCCTTATTATGTAGAACTACATCTTACATCTACACCTATTTAATCATCATATATAGACTATTGAACAGTTGTTTTATAAAGATAATATACCCCATCATTCCAGATTTCTAGATCCATCTATTGAAAATAACAAAATATTTTATCTTTTATTAACCTCATCAAAATTAAACTAATCTGATTATTTTAAATCCATCCATCATCCACCTTTTTATCTTTCCTAGTGTCGTAATGTATTGAGAATAAATAATCATTAATCATCTCTAACCATCATCTATTTAACATATTCTATTATTTTGCAGGAATATAAACATTAATCTTTAATGATCTGAGTATATTTATCACACAGTTCCTTATTAATACAATACCACTATATCTATAAAAGAAAAATTACCACAACTAACTCCAAATAAAGAATTTTGTAATTTTTCCCATGAACCATTAATTCTTGTGAGTAATAATATATAACCATATCATTCCTTATGATTATACATCACATTACATTATTTTATGCATCAAAAATAATTAAAAAACCTTCTATATTATTTGGGAGCGTTTGGAATGGTGTTCTGAGTAATGTTCTTTTTACTTCCTTGAAATTCTACCCACATTTATCTTTCCTTAGAAACTTATATTTCATCTTCTCTATATTATTGAAATACCATCAATGATATATTTAAAAAGAATGAAAACATTATATTTTAGTCACAATGGTTGTTTTGGGCTAATTTTTAATAATTTGGGGCTTTGATGGATCCATATATATACTACCTATTGAATTTTTATGACCCAAAAATGAAGCCTTTTATTGAAAAAATTATCAATTCATATTTTTTTTCAAAAAAATTCTTCATCATTAGGGTATTTATAAACATTATCTACTAATCTTCATGCTCTTCATTATTCAATGAATATATTAGAATATTTTCTATAAATAGTACTGCAAACTAATCAAGGTAATCTATGATTGATCATAATTTTCTCTTATGATGGAAATGATTATAAGATAGGGTGAATTATACTTTAAAAATGTATTATAAATTATATTAACTATGAAAACCCCAAATTATTTTTAATTAATTTATCAAACTTGGAATCAGTCCGATTAATGAAGTCATAGAATCATATTCACAAAACATTATGATTATAAATGTGTGAAAATTTTAAACATAATGGAAATATTTATATCATAGTGTATTAATTGTAGTTAGAGTTAATATAATTAAATATTAAGAATATAAATATGAATATGGTGACTCACATTCTATTATATGTGAGTCATAATAAACAGTTATTAAAAAAATCAATAGAATTCTTTTATAATAATGACAACCCATATTTTAGAAGAATAAACTATTTTATCACTAAGAGTTTATATTCCAATAAACCTAACTAAGTGTATCCAATGTTTTATATTTACAGTAAAGTATTTATTTACTTACTAGGAAATCCATTGATATGTTGACCCAATTTTCCTTATCTTTTTATCCTTGGAAGCCCTTACACTAGTTTTGTTTTACTATACTCATTATCCCCTTAGATAATTCATTAGATTCAATATCTTATTTTCCCTAGAATCCCTCGATTTTTATGATTATCAAACATGGATTAATATTATAAATGTTCTTAAGGAAACATCTCTATAAATGATTCCTTAAAAAAGATAAATCTATGAAGAACTACACTAATAATGAATGAGATGTTCCTGAAGGCCACTCTTCAAAAAAATTATGTTGAAAAAATAATAAAATTGATGATATTTAAAATATTTGAATGACTTTATATGTATAGGTAATATCAAAATAATCATATTTTTTTAGTTTTTTACAACATCTTCAGAAACCATTCAATTGACAACTCATCATATATGAATGTCTGATGTAATTTTGGTTTACACCATTAAAATGTAAATTATTTTCCTTGTGAAAGAAATAATTTTATGAATATGGATTATAAACATATGTGTTTCCGATAGAATTCCATATCTTTTGTCAACATGATTATCATAATGTGGTACCTTTTAGTTTATTTGTACCATAATCTTATAATATTCTTCTATTTTTTATTTGTATAAAATACATGAATAAAACCTAAATCCTAGACTAATTAAAAAGATTCTCACTTATAAAATGAATTCTCATTGTGTTAATTATTATAAATAATGAAATATATATATTTTTAATACAATAGAACATATTCTATGTATGGTAAAATTTTACATTTTCATCAAAAATATTCCAAAACACATAAGACCAAAAAAATTCAATAAACATGGTTTTAATAAGGTGTTTGTGATTTCTATAACTAAAGGAATGGTAAATTAAGAAGTAATTTTTATGACTCAACAACCTTCCCATTTTTTGGATTCACAACCCAAAAACATAAAGAAAAAACAATCATTAAAAAACATACAACCCTTGTTCTTTTAAAGAATCATAATCAGAGTTATTCATTAATCCTTAACAACACCTTAATTTATAACACTTCTTAATATGATTGTGAATATGATGGAGTTTTAGAATAGATCATTCGTTAAGATAACTTCTCCTCCTTATGAAAACGTATCTCCCTAAGGATCCTACACTCACTTCTAAATAAAAATCTCCACATTTCTATTACAATATCTATTTTATAAAATCTACTCCATAATTAAGAACTTCACATTCATATATTGACTTATCTGCCATTTTTATTTTCAAAAATAATTTTTAATAGTCTTGAATTTCATAAATTGAAAGAGAATAAAAATAAATAAATGAAAATATATTTTTAATTAACTAATAATCAACCAAAATATAAATGTTAATTTAATTAATAAGATTTGGGAAATATTTATACAATTCCGATTTGGATGAAGATAATTTCGTTAAACTGATTAAAATGTTTTAAAAAATTTATAAATAAAATTCCTCAAGATTTAGGATTAAATATTTAATCATAAATCATTAAAGTCTTCACAAAATTCTTAATTTTATTATAGTCCTTTCTGTAATATAATATCTTCTCTATCATTTATTCACAGGAGACCAGCCCTTTTACTTACTATGAATACTTTTTATTCTTCTGCATTATAATGAAATATTTGGATTTAATAGATCATAGTCTAGTCATATTTAACTCCATTTCTTATTTTTTTATTCTTTAGAGCATTAACATTCTTGGATCTTTCATTGATTTCAACTCAATAATAATCCAAAAGCGTTAAACATTCAAGAATATATTCTGATTAAAAACTAAATTATTCGAATAATTTTACCATGAGCACATTCACCTCATCTAATAATTATTCATGCATCTGAATTTTGGAATCAATTTGCATTGACAACATATCCATTTTATTACATGACCTATTATGATTAGGGGAACATTAATGTATAGTCTTTAACTCAGCTTTAATATGAATAACTACCTTCATTAAAACTTTAACAGATCCTGATTTTACGTTAAAACATTTGGGAATCATCTAAACTATTGTGATAAGATTATAGAAATTTGGAATAGATTATTATATTTATCTCTACACAAGAACATTGTAATAATAACCCTTCTGAGGTATTCTTCCAACAAATTCTGATTAATCAGGGACAAGATGTAGATGTTTTTTTTCGCTCATAAAAATATCAATTTCATTTCCTTTTCCTTTGATTATCTTTTAAAAATCCTTATCAAATCTCATATAAATATTCTCCTCTTCTGATAATTCTATAATCTAGACACTTTTATCGATCATGAAATTATCATCATCTTTGGTCATAGAATTTTGATCATTCTAATATTTTATATATTATTGATCTTCTTCTTTTAATGATTCCTCCTCTTGAGACCATTTGAATTTTTCTTCTTTTTCATTCTATAAAGGTTTATATGATGATTATAATGATTCAAATGTTTATTTTTTGGATTGGGTTCCATCATGACAAACTTATTTATTTTATTCATGTCCCTTTTATGATTATTTTCATTATTTAACATCTTATTCAATTTCACATTGATCTTTTTTATATTCCTATTCTTCATTTTCTTGTTCTACAACTTATTTTAATTCTTTATCTTTATCTTCAACCTATTCATAGACAACCATATTATTCTCATCCTTGATTGTCCTTGTTGTTCTAAAAGTATATTTCCAGGTAGGTTTGAGTGCTGATTCTTTTTATGGAATGTTTATTTCTGATTATTAATAATAAAATTTTCCTTCATATTTATCAGTAATAGAAGGAATAACAACATGATAAACTACTATTTCATAAAAAAATATACCATTTTTAGTGGATATTATCAGTGTGGTAAACTACTAAAACATCATTTCTTGAATCTCTTTTTACACATAGTAAAATAATTTTAAAAATTTGAGCATCATGTAATATTTTCATTTGTTTCTTCTTAAAATATTCTACATCTAATGCTTCAATATCATGAATTTTTATGCCTGTGGATTCTTATGAGATGATTATGACTTTTAGAACTCCAAGCTATTTCTTATCCTTACTTTTCATCCACATTTCAAAAACACCATCTAGCACATTATTCTCATTATTTTTCTTCTTCAGAAGAGAAGTCTCACACTTCCTCTTCTTCTTATTATCAAACATCTTAGACATTATTAATGGTTTTACTTCAGATACTGTTCCATAAAGCTTCTTATAAAACATATCTTATTTTATCTCAAAGACCAACTTCATCCCGTTCATTGTATAATCACTTAAAATTAAAGTATTATCCTTCATCAAATATGATTTATTTGAAATATTGAAAATCTTCATGCAATAAAAATAAATTTTTCTTATAAAATCTATTAAAATAATTATCATGGAATTTATAGAGTTATTTTTTGTATTCCATAGTAATAAAGTCAAATATGATGAGATAAATCTTTCTCATATTCACAATGAGATCGGGCATAAAAATATGATATCTTCTGCTTATCATGACCACATTTTATTGGTATGAGAAATACTTTCATCTTAAAGAATCTACTATATTGTGTAGATTAATATGTAAAAAATCACAGAATATCTCATAATGTGAATAAAAATAATTCTTTTCCTTTTTCTTATTAAAAATACTTAGATCATCTGGTAACTTTTGTGAAGGTAAATAAGCTTACCCATATAATGTATTTACAATAATATCTGAAAGATTGTTATAATAATTCTTATACTTATTTCCGTCCAATTTAAAGGAAATTTTTTCCCTCCCATCTTCCTTTATTAACTGATTGGATGTATAGAACTCATGTACAACATCAGGATAAAATATATTAATGTCATTGCCTAGCGTTTCAAAACATACAAATTCCCAACCTTGAAAAAAGATTAAAATGTTTCATGGTAGAATAATAGTTATAATAAAATTATATTTAAACTATACTATAATTGAAAACCTACAAATTTTCAATATCTTACTTGTTCACCATTAGATTTGAAAATGAAACAAGTGAATCAGATGAAAAAGAAGTAAACATTCAGACTAATGGCTTTTAGGGGTTTAGCAACATGGGACAAAATGATAGATCAATCAATGTGGGATAAAGATGGGGTTCAATCTATTTATATAGATCAGGGGTGATAGTTGTTCATCCAATATAAAGCCAACGATTAAGATGAAATAATCTTTGATCTAATGGAAAATACTTCATTAAAAAAATCTACTTATATTATTCAACTCAGGACATTTTCAAAACATTTATTGTATCGAGAATGATTTCAAGTAGGATTATTTTCACAAATTGAAAACAAAGAAATGTGTTTTTATAAAACTAATTTTATTAAAACAATATTTATAAAAAATAATAATTAAATAATAAAAATATTAAATAGATAAGAGGGTACCTTTCGGAGTAGGAATATCTATCAGTACAAATACCATGTTCTTATTCAGTTTTTAAACCTAAGTAGATTAATATATTTTAAAAAAATAAAATCACAAATATGATATTTTCAAAAGAAAGAAAATTTTCAATATATTTTTATAATAAAATTGAATATGATAGTTCTTATTAAGAAAAATGATAATGAAATTATTAACAGAATGATGTATACGATAATTTCAAGTAGAAAACCAGATACAAAAATTTTGCATCTGAAAACATTGTAACAAAAATTGAGTCCATAAATTTGTTTAAAAATTTTTTAGTCAAAAATATGTTTTGATAGTTCGGACTCATTAATATTTATAATAGGTATGTTTTAGAAAAACACATTAACAATAAAATAATTATGAAAACTAAAATTTTAGAAAACAATTTTTTTCCTCAAAATAAAAAACATATATATTCTCCCTTTTAAAATGATTACCTTATTTTAAGGATTTGGATTAAAAAATTATCAATTAATTATTAATGTTTTTTATCATTCAAATATTCTTTTTAATTTATTTATATATTTTAGAAATAATATGTTTCGAAAAAATGTTATCATGTTGATCTTGTATTTTTATGAATTGTAAAATGATATCTTCTTTACGTGTGTGATACCAAAGGACGTGGTGATTAGTATCTATACTCTTTATAAATGAGTGATGTTATGGGTTTTATATGAATCAATTAAACTTGTATTATCCCATAATATTTTATTTTTACTAAAACTCATGCCATAGTCATTGAGAGTGTATTGTATTCACAACACATGGGAACACCAACTTCAAGCACCCACATATTCATCTTTAGTGGTGGAAGGTGATACTGAGTGTTGTTACATAAATTAAAAAGAAACTAAGAAATATATATAGAAATGACCCATCCCAAATTTAATTTTCATATCCATTTTACAACAACCAAAGCCATCATCTGGAAAATATTTCAATTCAATAAAATTTCTTGATGGATAGAAAAGTCCTTAGACCATAATTCCCCTATGATAATAAAAAAATATTATTAAAGAATTTAAATGGGTTTCTCTTATATTTTATTGATATCTTTCACATATTCATAAAAAAAACATATAATTTGGAGGACTATAATTTAAGTAATGTAAAGTTCTTATCATACATCTAAAAATCATTTGATCTACCAGTATACCAGCCTAATCAGGGTGTAGAGTATTTGTGGTAATGATGGGAGTGTAAATACTTAGATTATTTTCATATACAAATTTAATAAGATGATATTTCAAATACTAATGTTGTTATATAGAAAATCCTTATGGTTTTTGTGAAATTTTGAAGTCCAATAAAAAATGATACCTCGTCAATCATATTCATTTCTAACTCATATTTCATAATATCCTCAATGGAATATATTAAATGTTTTTGATTTGATCCAAATATAAGATCATTAACATAAATTTCTAGAATCATAAGTTTTTTTAACCAATATAATAAAAATAATTCGATAGTGGCTCTATTTAAAAAATTTCTAACAAAACTATTGATGACATATCATTAAAACTCAACGGGATTGTTTAAGTCCATATAAGGATTTGGAATGTATATAAATGAATTTAGGAAGTTTTTTGTTTTCAAAACTATGGCTTGTTCAATATTAATTTCATCCTAAACATTTCATTTATGAAATTAACTAATAACGTAAATTTGAAAATATTTTATATTAAAGATTATCTATAAGAATATTATCCCATACCCATGGTATGGAACTATTGTGGTAGCCCATAAAACTATTAGTATAGGATATTGACATGGTTTAGAGAAACATGGGAGATTGTTTCATCGGTATAGATCTGAGATATAATCATAGTTTGAAAAAGCCATTACCATGTTCATGAAATATGGAAATTGATGTATGGGAAATAGTCCACAATGTCAACAACCCTTTACCCATGGTTCTAAAACTGTGGAAATAAGATTTTAAAATTTTCCTATCATTAGATTATAACCCTAGACCACCTCCATAAAATCAATGCACCTAATAACTACATCAAATATGATTATTGGTATAAAAATACATAATTTCTTATATATATATATATATATATATATGAATCCATGGATATATGTTGAAAAAATTGGCATTTAGTATTCCCTTGGGAATTTTTTTTCATGTGCTCACACCAGAAACAATGGGTATACGAATGAAATATACCCATAGTTTTTTTAGTACAACTATTATAGATTTTGCAAAAAAAAAACAATACCCACTGTTGTTTACTAAACCATGGGATTTGGTCTTAAACCAAAACTTATACCAATGGTTTTTTTTATAACATTGAGTGTAGGTGGGAACTTTACTGATGCGCTTTGAAAAAATTATTGTTATAGGTTTGGAACCAAACCCTATACCCACAGTTTCAAAAAACCCATGGGTATAAGTCTGAAAGAAATGTTATACCTTGGGTTTCTCGAAAACCATGCCAATTAGGGTTATCTATACAGATGTATATTTCAAAAACCACGGTTATATCCTTATTTTCCAGTATTGAATGCTCTATTATCTGTAAGTATTATAATAACATCATTTATTTCTACAAGAGCATATATTTCCTTATAATCTATTCCATTTTATTGATTATATCCCATAGGTACAAATCTTTCTTTATTTCTATCAATTATTCCATTTTCATCGTAACAAATTAATAAAAACCATATTAATCAAATTATAGATGTTTCCTTAGGTTGTTCATTAAATTTCAAGAATTTGTTCCACTCAAATTTAATGATATTTTATTTCATTCCCTTAATACAATCACTGTCACATAATGCCTCATTAGGATTAACTAGTTAGAATTGGGATAATAATGTAAGATTTTCAATATCACTCCTTAAATAACTTTATGTACTAACATGGTGACCTACGTCACTAATGATACATTCACTATGATGCTTCCTAAAATACTATTGTCTTCTTGGGTTTTGAAATGTTTGCTAATGAATAATACGTATAAAATCTTCTTGAGGAATAACCTTAGGAACAAAATTATAGAGTTATTTTTTAATGATATGATCATTATAAAAATGTTTAAAAATTATTTTTTAAACAACATATAAATATGTCGGTAGAGGTTATTTGAAAATACAAGGTTTAGTTTCATCAAATATAATAGGTATTGTTTCCTCTACCATAAAATAATTTTTATTAAAAGCACTATAAGACGATGAAGTATTGTAATAACCTATGAATATTCCATCACCGTATTTGGATGGAAATTTCTATAATTTATATTTAGTAATAAGAATGAATAATTCTCATCAAAAAAACATTGATTTAATAAACCGTTGGTTTTCTACCAATCCTCAACTCATAAGTACTATTATTAAGAAAAGTTCTAATAAAAAATGATTTTTTTATATAAGGAATTACTAACTACTTCGTCTAAAAACATTTTTCAACTGAGTGTCCACATAGCATGGTTATAGTATTCTCCTAAAATATTATATTTATTTTTTCAACTTACCCATTTTCTATGCGGGTTCTAGGTGCTGAAAAGTTACGTTCAATAACTTTCTTAATAATTTTTTTCTCAAATTCTGAATGTCCAAATTCGTCACTCTGATCACAATGAATAGATATCAATAAAAATTTTCTCTCATTTTAATATTTTTTTTACAAATGTTTTAAAATAAAAAGGCTTCATATTTCGTTGTGAGAAAATAAAACCATTTATATCTAGTGTAATGAAAAACTAATAAATATATATAGACTTTTTTCATAAAAACTACTAGTTTTTTAGCATCAAATAAGTCAATGTGCACTAACTATAATGAATCAGAATCTGAGACTTCACTAATATATTTAAAACATGAAATATATTCCTTACAGTGTTGAAAGGGTCTTTTGAAATTTGATGTATCAAACCTATGTTCTATTAGATCCTAAAAATTTCCATTATCTGTTAATTAATATAGGTTTCTAATGTTTTCATGTCTTATCCTTATATTCCATAACCATAATTAATCATCTATTTCACTATGTCATGGTTTGTCTTGGCTCTAAATGTCTTCTATGTAAATTGTACAGTCATTCTCACTCTGATTGGCTGAAAAAAAAATTCATTTTATAACTATATACTAAAAATTCACTACAAAAGAATGACATATACCAATAAGAAATTTATTGACAGATAATATATCTGTTTGTAAAAATGAGCAATTCTAATAGATATTAAATTTATTGGTACAAATTTTATGTACCAACACTTGTTTTTACTAATAGTTATATCTGTCGATATTGATCATTTAGCAGCAAAAAAAATCATTTATCAATAGTTAAATTTATTCCATTGTCATATTAATACCAATATTTTTACCAAAAAATGATACTATTACTATTAATTATTATTACCAACAATGTTTTTGCCATTATAAAAATATGCTGCATTAAATTATCTAATAACATAAAACATTTCCCCAAAAAAGAATATATATATATATATATATTATTTTTAGTAAATGTTTTAAATTATAAATATTTTAATAATATCATATATTAATTGTGTCATTGATACATAATATTTTTTGGAATATATATATATATATGATATAAAATTTATGATAAATGATTAATTTTTTGTAAGATTGAATGTAGTAAAAAATAAATTGTCTTATATATAATTTTATTATATATATATATAATATTTTATTTTTTAGAATTAATAAAAAATTTAATCTTTCATTCACTATATATATATTTCTTATAAATCATTGTATTTTTTTTAATTATACCAAAAAAATGATACTCTATTCGATAAATTAAAAGTCTTCACCCATATCTTTAAACTATACCAAAAATATGATACTCTATTCCATAAATTAAAAGTCCTGAGCCACATCAATCACATCATTGTTATCGTGTCTTCCATTATCACAACCCAACCCGGTAAAAATCCTCATGTGTGGTCAATCAATGTGTTAGAATTTCATGAAAAATATTGTTGTTGTTATTATTATTATTATTATTATTTTAATTTTTTTAGTTATTACTATTACTATTATTGTTTTTGTTGTTGGTGTTGTTGTTTTTGTTCTTAATAATCTCAATTTTTTAACAGTTAAGAGGGAAAAAACTCCTTTTTAAATTATTAAACTAAAAAATAAACTTTTTATCTTGATTGTGGGATACATTACATGACCCACAATAGATATAATAGACATTAAAGACCACTACAACAATAATGATTTCAATTTAACCTGGACATGTCATCACCCGGCCTTCACAATTTTTGTTCATACTCTTCCTTTTTATCTAGATCAAGTCCCATCATAGCAAGGATGGCATTCCCCACAATTTTCGTCACATGTAGCAGTCACCTCACCCTCTACAACATAATCATCACTACTCACCAACATGTCCCCCCTATTGTTTTTACCAAGAGATGGCTCTCATGCAACACCCTGCCCTGATATTGACGACATGTCCCGGTCATCCCGAAGAAACACTTCCACCATCCTTCACTACCGTATGATCCTCTATGCCAATATTGACATCGCCACAACATCCTCCCCCTTATTACAACTTCTCACCATGCTTTTCAGTGACCACTACCTCCGACTGATGCCTTCCTCTTTCTATCACACAACCTTTCTAGTGTTTGGGCCACTCCCAATCTCAAAGGATATAGTGGAAAGAAGAGTCTTCGGGCTACTGCAGATTTCCATAGTAGGAAACCCCTACATTTGGTTATTCATAGTGGGAAACATGGTGGATGCAGTTCATGATGAAACAACTTTCCATCGATGGAAACCACTATAGTGGTTTTCCCTGGGGAGAAGCATGGTGGATGGAATAAAGGATGATGATCAAATGGAGATGAGGAAGTTTTCCATTGGTATAGGAACAGTCCACCAAACCGAAGGAGAAATTGTTTATTATTCCTCTATGCGAATGTGATTTAAATCCCATAAATGATCGTGATTTATTTGGTGAATATCATATGTGTTTAATTGTGTGAGCCTTTGTTGAGTGTTATCCTTAGAGATAAATAATGTGACAGCCCTCCATTTCACCCATGGATGTAGGAAAAACTGATGAACCATGTTAAAATCAGTGTGTTCTCTTGTTTTCTCATTTTTTTTGATTTTTGGTGCCACAAACTTCCACTTCCCTCTGAAAAGTTCTATCAAATGGAGCCAGAGTAATGGGAGTTGGAAACAGTGAGGTGAAGATGAGTTTTCCAGTGACCAGATAATTTAAAGTGGTCTTAAATTTTTTTTGAGGCCAGATCCTTTAATAGGATGACGAGAATATCCTAATGGTGCAAGAGGGGATGAAAACGGATATGAATCAAGCACTATATATCCAGTCAATGTTCCATTCAAACTGAAAGTGAACAGTAACCTCAAGTTGGAGAAGATGGTACTATTCACGCCACCCGTGAACCTTCTGGTGAGATTCTAGTAGCTGATCCAGTGTGCCATGTCAGCTCCATGTCAATAACCAATCTAGACTACTGAACTTACTATGGTGATTTGTCAACCAATCGGTGTCTGATTTTGACGATCCAGAAGTCGATTCTGACTATTTTGACCATTCTTGATGCATCCATATGGTTAGTTTTTAAAAATTATCACCCATCAAGTTGCTTTAGAGGAGTGTGTCATTGAAGTTGGTGATCCCATTTTCGTGAAAATGACAATGGATTGTGGCAGAGCATTACCAAAATTTTAGATTGATAATTTCGAGGGTCAGAAAAATTTTCTCTTGTGTCAAAGAACAATGAAATATATTATGGTGATGTAGGGCATGATTAGACTATTGATCAGAGATAAGTCTTAGAGAACCGGTAATGATAATTGGGATGAACTCTTGATGTGGGTCTTTAGAACAATTCGACAGTGTCTGGCGAATGAGATAATACTTAGTGATAGATAAGACATCACCCATGGATATCTCGAAAATGTGGTAGTAGTGATATATAGTGAATTTACTAAACAAAAATTTATTCATGAAAAAGAAATTTTACCAGTTTTGGATTGACGATGGAACAAATTTGTTCAATCACATCAATGAATTCAATAAGATTATGACATAATTATTGGGGCATAGTGTAATGGTTGGGGATGAAGACAAAACACCTTTTTTGAACTCTCTACAAATATCATTTGATAGGCTTGTGACTTTATTTTTCATGGGGAAGGAAAACATTGAAGATGAATGAGGAGATAGCTTCAATTCAGGATTCAAAGGCATTCTGAAGAGCTTATATTCATTCAGGAGAGTAAATCATGATGATGAGAGATGATCAACATTGCATGATCCAACATCCAATGTCAAAAGGTATATAATAGCATAAAAAATCGAGGGGAAATGATCCTAGAGATATCACATGTTCTTGGTGTGAGAAAAAGGTCACAATAAATGTGATTGTGGGGAGCGCAAACAATATGTTGCTGGGAAAGAGAAAGATGAAGAGAAGGATGTGAACATCACAGAATAATTGGAATATGATTAAGTCTACGTGACAATGGGAAGCATGTCGTCATATGAGAGAGTTAAATGGGGATAAGTGCAGTGTGATTACTACAAAATATTTGGTCACATGAAGAGGAATGTCAATTTCTAAGAAGGATTAACTAGAGAGCTCATAATCCAAAGTAATATTGATGGTTTTTGGAGGAACACATATGTAGGCTGAAAGGTGTGTTTCATACATTTCAGTAGGTGCAAGACTCTAAGAGACTTGGTGATGGGTCATCATGGGAGGTTAAAGGAGTTGGGATGGTGAAATTGAAGACACCCAATGGGGGAGTATTTAAAATGGATGAGACGGGACTTGTTATCATTATGTAGGCTCGATAAATATGGTTCAAGATTTTCATAGTAGGTGGTGTGTTGGAAGCCGCACATGGGTATGTAGAAACGATTACTAGGAAAAAGTCCCAAGGATTGTATCATTCGATGACACAATAGTCAGCCCAAGATCGATTAATGGTAGTGGAACTTTCAAATCATTTGGTGTGAAGAAGCATGTTTGATTTTCCATTGATGTTCGAAATTCCCCTAAGGATACTATAGTTCTGGTTTGAAACACAAATTGGTCATGAGGGGGAGATTTGTGGGGTCTACACCCAATCGGGGGAGGATTCAGTGGAACGAAGATCCATCTAGCTAGGGAATCTTTCCATGGACGGCAATCATTATAGTGGGTTTTCCATGGTTGGCAGCATGATGGATACAGTCAAGGCTGATGAGCAGCCAATGATGAAGAATATTCCCATGGGTAGATGAACTACCCACCAAACTGAATGAGAAAATGTTTTTTCATTCCTCAATTTAAATGGGATTTAAATCCCATAAATAATCATGGTATATTCGGTGAATCATCGATGTGTTTATATATGGGAGCCTCTTTTGAATTTTATTTAGAGAGAAAAATAATGTTATGACCTCCGGTTTCACCCATGGATGTAGGAAAACCATCCGAACCACGTTAAAATCCTTCGGTTCTTCCGTTTTCTCCATTTTTGTGTGATTCTTGGTGACACACACCACCATTGTGCCTTAATAGGTATGAGGAACCCCAATGTCCTTCCTTCCTCTTACTTCTTCCATTTCCATGGAATCGGCCGTCTCTCCTTATGATTTCACATGCAGTCTCCTTGGTTAGTGTTCCTTCTCCTAGGTTCTCTTCTTTTTCTCTATTCATTATGAATTTCCCTCTTTTCATTGTGATTCGTGTGACCAATTTGATCCCTTACCAGATTTAGGGTACTTTATTTTTTGATTCTTAGTGTGCATATTTTGGGAGCACAATTTTTAATCCATTTTAAACATGGTTATGTAAGGGGTTTCAGGGTAGTGGATAATGCATGGCCGTTTTGTGAATAATTTTTAGAAATTTTGTTGTTTTCTTAAATTTTATTTTTTGATTTCGTGTGTTTAATGGATCAATGGTATGTTTTTTATTAACCAATGATTGAATTCTATTCTAAGCGGTGTGTAAATTCATTATATTAATTTTTTAATGTTAATGAACTATTGTTCCATTAAATTTGATGTTGAGAGTATTTAATTAAAATAGTATCTATAGTGCATGGATTGTGGTCAAATATTTAATTAGACATGATATGGACAAATGATGATCTCTATATTTAATTTTGTTTATATTTTGAACATCACAATTGTATTTTTATGTGATTATAAATTAGAAGTGTTTCTTATTCATGAATTATTATTTATTTTTTATTTAAAATTAATGATTTTATGTGTTATTTTTATGTTTTACTCTAAGTAAATAAGAGGTTAATATTTTCATTGTTAATTATAAACCGTTAGTTCTAGTTCCTAGGTTAAATAAATTTATCACTTGAAAATTTAGTTGATACTAAAAAATGCTATGTTACAAACTTTTCATCTATTTATTAATGTAGTATTTGTTGGAAGTTTCTTATTGAAATAGGAAGTAATGTTGGAATTATCTATAGGGTGTGTTTAAACATGGTAAATATGACTCAATTCAATATTTTTAACGGTATGTTTGAGTTTTGTGAATTTGATGAGTGTTCTATTATCATTTCTCTACAGGATCTCTTCAAAATATGTTTTATCAGGTGAACAGATTCTAAATTGTATTATAATTTCCCCTTCCTCGTTAGTTTAAATCCTCTTATTTTTGTATAATATGGGTTAATTTTACCCTTTTAATATACTCTATCATTTTTAAATTTTAATAGGGTACACTTATGTATAATACATAGTTTAAATATGAAACTTTTATTCAATATGAATTCATTATATCAATTAATACAATTTATATTCAATATGCCTTGAATTACAATCTATGTAATGTATGCTATTTCAAGATTGGAATTTATGGATCAGTGGGATAACTTTCCTAATCCTTTGTTGTCATCCTTTATTGATTCTATGAATACAAGATTATATATTATTTGATAATATATTCAAATTTTTATTCAATATGGTAACACATTTATATTTTCTTTTTCTATTTATTTTTCACTCTTCATTCATGTATACGTTATTTTATTAAACTGATAAGTCCCATGTTTCTAAAATATTTATATTGTGTTATAGGGAGCACGATTACTTGTATAGGTCTTATTAAGCTGAAATTATCCATGCCAATGTGAAATCCATGTATCCAATTATTCAAAAATGTAAAACATAGCTTGTACAAGATTTCACATCATGTTATATTAATCTGACACATAGATTTTTAGATATTCTTGGACTATACAGTCTTATAAATCATAGAACATTACACATGTCCATGTGTTCAATTATTTATAGGCCATGTGATCAAGTAATAATGGCTTGAACACATGTCCTATAAAATTCTATTGCATTCTGTACAATTCAACACATGCATGTACATCATGGACTATAATGGCAATGTGTTCATGCTCATTGGACAATTGCTCACTTACCCATGTTTCATAGTATTCATCTTCTAATTTTACTAGAACCTATTTACTTTCATTTAATAAACATTTATTTCTATGTATTAAACATATTTCTAGATGATTAATTCAAACCAAAACTCTCTAATTTTAGTCTTTCCAGGCTTGGGTCAACTATAGATAAGACCCATGTTTCTATAATGGGGATGGTGACCTATGGATGTGATGCTATTGAGTTTGTATGAGATATCAGTTTACTTCCAAATTAGATTCATACAGATTTGGTGTCATGTACTTAGAGATGATTTCTGGAAGGGGGGTTATTGATACTTTTAGGCCCACTGACCAGCAGAATTTGTTAAAATGGGTACCTTGTAAGTTATTATTTCAAACCAAGTTCCTAGATTACATTTTTTATATATAAAAGGTGTATTTTAATGTCCATTTCTTAGTCTTGTAGGTACTACCATTGTTGAAATCCAAAAGGAAGTTCAACAAAAAGGAATTTTATTTTATATTTTCATTTTTTATACTTCCATTTATTTCAATTTTGGATTCAATTCATGAAAATATTTTGCACAGTTTTTTTGGTATACACTTTTCTAGTGTGTGGTGTATATCATGAAACTGATGTGTGTAGCATAACAATGAATTTAGGTTCATTACCTTTACTGGATTTGACTAGATTCATTGATATGTCAATAGAGATGAAAATTTATAAATATTCATTCTATTCATATCATTTTATATGTTTTCATTAATATATATTTTTTTTCAATTCATGTAGATATTTGCACTAATTTTTTAGTATGCTATTTCATTGTGAGTGGTGCAGATCATAGCGCTGAATGGTGTGACATTATAGAAATTTGAGGTTCCTCATTGGCACTGGATCTAACATGATTTTTTGATATGTCAACAGGTATGATGAATGAAAAGTTTTCATTTTGTGCACATCATTTTTTAATACTTTTTTATTCAATTCATGCAGCTATTTTGAACTAATTTGTGGGTTTTCTCTATTGTGTATGGTTTATATATTGGAAAAGAAATGTGTGACATAAAAACATCATAAGGTTCCTCATCTGTACTATAGTTGACATGGTTTTTTTCTTATAATGATCTACTTCGGTGTTATGACATATTTTTGGTGTGCATAACTATTTTTCTACCATTATTGTTGCTGGAATATTAGAGTCAAGAGATGAAATTCCATTTATTTATTTATTTATTAGGTGGGTTGGTGTGGGTGCATCAAAGACATTAGTGAATCTTGGATTTTTATTTTTTATAACCTTCTTAGCAATCAATCCACTTATGTATGTACTAATTCATTTTGAATTAAATTTCATTATTAATATGATTAATATTTTTCTATGTTTAAACATGTTTGAAAATATTTTTTTGATAGAAAATTAAAGCATGTGTATTATATATGATAAATTAATATATATAATATGAAATTTTAGAAATAAATATTAAAATTAAATAACATAATATCTTATATAAAATATAAATTAAAAACATATATTAATTATTGGCATTGGCACCAATAGTTGATAATAATATTACAAATAGATATGTTTGTCATAGAATCCTATTTCTATGAATTTATTCCAATATATATTATCTATTGGTATAAATATAATTGTAATAGAACCATTTTATATATTTAAATTACATTTACTGATATTGGTTTTACCAAAAATTTATTTGTTGTAAAATGTTTGTTGGTACAACAATTTACGAATAGAAAAAGAACTCTTACCAACAGATATACCAATTTTTTAAAAAACAAAATATTTTTTAGTGATTCATAATTCATAAATTTCATTTGTATCATCCATTAAATAATTGAGTTGTGATTATAAGATTTTGATTATGTTTTTCAAAAGATGATAAATTTGAAAGAGTTACTTTATCGAGATGAATAATATTACCTATTCTGATAATCTCTCATTGAGAATTGTCTCCAAAATATATGATTCAACAATTAATTTTTATAATATTATTATAATGTTTTTTAGAATTCATATACTTGGAACATCCACTATCTATGTACCCTATATTATTTTTTCTATTAAAGTCATTGTTTTCCTAAAAAACAATAGTATTTCAAAACCCAAACCTTCAGGGGTCAAATATTGTTAGAAAAAATTATGATGGGTAACAACATCTATTCTATTTTGTTATGATCAGTTTTCATTTCTTTTGAATTATAGTCTTCATAAAAACCTAGAGATTGAATTTTATTTAAGGAATAATTTTTTTTCCAATTCCCACCACATTGACATTTTATACAAAAATCATTCACATATTGGAATTAAATATTTGTTTATAATAATAGGATTATTATTTTTATAGCTCATTCCAGTATTATCACTATAAGGATAATTTTATTTTTACATTCAATCAAATTTTCATTACAGGTGGTAAATTTCAATACAAGTTTCATCAAAGATTACATTTCTGAAATTAATTTTAAAACTAATTTTGTATCCTCATTTTTAATTGTTTTGGAATTATGTATATAAAAACTAATATGTAAAAAATATTTCATTGAAATTGATTTTTAAACTCTTATTAAATATTTTATTTTCTGTAATTTTTTTTGATTAACACCTTTAGTATGATATAATATTTCGGTTACCAAAAAAATATCCTTGAATAAACCTTCGAATTTTTTTATTTAGAAATGTCAAATTTTTTACAAATATTAAAATTAGAATCTTCTAAAGGTTTAGAAAAAAGAGAAACTTCATCGTAAGAAAGTAAATAATTATCTTCATTGGCTGGGGAAGATTTATTATCTAAAGATGTATAATTTTTCTCATCTGGATAATTCGTACATAATAACATATTAGTTTTGTTTTAAGATGTTTGCACATTTTCCAAAGAACATATATTATCCATTGAAACATTATAAAAAGACATATGTTCAATTATATAGAGAATTAATTATCAGATTAATTTTTAGAAGAATCAACTCTATTATCACTCCATGTGTCTGATGATTTTAAATTTTTTTTGCCATTTTATTTTTAATACTTATTATAATTTCTCTATTATTTATTTTTATTTTCTTTGTTTCCTCTTCGACTTTAGACAATATAGTTTGATATGTCTATCTTTATTTCATTAATAACATGTGAATTCATATTACTTATCACATTTATCCTTATCAATTATTTTATATTAGTATTCAAAATCATTTTTCCCATCTATCTTGTTCATTCTTCTATATTTATTTTTTAATTCATTCATGGAATGATATTATTTAATTGAATCATATTGAACAAAAACGTTATTCGTTCTCAAATATGTAACAAATTTCTCAATTGTTTTGTGATTTTGAAGGTATATTATTAATAGAAAAAGAAAAACCTCCATTTTTGTTCTTATTTTTATCTTCATCTATCTTCAATATTACATCATATTGCATAATAGTTCCCATGAGATCATCCAAGGTAATATATTTTATCTTCACTATCTCATAAAAACCATTCGTTGTTATTACTATTCATTAAGAATAATATCAATAATATTTTACACATTAATTTCATCATATATAACTTTTTCACCAATATCTTATAAAATATTAATAAATTCCATAAATCTCTATTACATATTTCAGACTGATTCTCTGGGAAAAAATTCTAATTCAAGATAATCATCTCTAAGAATTGATCTCATAGTTTCAACAACGTTAGATGTTCCAATGTTTGTGACTTCCTCTTTTATCCCAAAATGATTAGAAGATTCACATGAGGAAATATTATTATTTATGAATCTTTTCATAGAACATAAGAACGTATTCCCTACATTATAGTTTAAAAAATATTCCTATATTTTATAATGAGTGAAATAAGTGACATCCTTATGAGGAATATTATAATATCCATTTAGAATAATGAAATTATTTAGTCCAATGTTGATAAAAAAATTATCCATCATATCTCTCCATTACTCGTAAGTGGCACAAAAAAAGATAGGTGGTTTATTCGGATTTATATTATATATTAAACCAACATTGAGATCTTCCTTCATGAAAATAGGGAAAAATATTTTCTACTAATACATGTGCGTTTATAAGGATTTATAACAATTATTTTATAACAAAATTTAATGAACTTGTAATAGGTAGAGAATGTAAAAACTAAACAAATATTTTAGTACTAAAAAATTATCTAATACTTATTGGTTTCTATAATAATCACAATGATCCTTAAATGGATCTCATACCAATTTATGAATTGTAATTTTTTCTTATGATAGAAATATTACCAATTGGGGGTTAATTGTAGTTTAAAAACATATTTTTAAAGGTTTATGCTATGAAAAATAGAAATCCTCTTAATTTTAGATATTGGACATAGAATCAGTCTAATTGAAAATGTAATATAATTAAATTCGAAAATCAGTCCAAGTATATCAGAGTGAAAATCATAATCGCAATGGATCCTATTTATATCAGAATTTATTAATTGTAATTATAGATAATCTAATAAGAAATTAGAAAAGAAATATAAATATGATCACTAACATTCAATTATATGTGCAGTGGAATAAACACTTTTTAAAAAAGTATAAATAATTAGTAATAATGATATATACGATATTAAAAGAGTAACCTCTTTTAATGTAGGGAATCATGTTTTTATGTATAAGTCTTTAGAATATTTTTAATAATATTGTCAAATGTAGGATCTTAGTCGACATAGAGTTCTGGGGGCCAAGTGCCTCGGCGTAGAGATTTTAAAAATAATAAATATATTTTATCACCCATGTTTAGTTTATTTTGGAACATGTAATAACACCCAAGTAGATTATAGGTACAGATTTTTGAGACTATTATTGAGCTCAAAATACCTTGTTGACCCTAGCCGCGACATAAACATTTTCATCATCGAGTGTTGGGTCAATGGTGTTTCATGAATGGGGTGTTAAATAGAGGATATTGGATTTATAAAAATCCATAAAATATTCCCACTCCCCCACAACTTAGTGCACATAGAAGGATATTCCAAAGGAACTCCCTTCAATCCCTTTGGTGACAGATGACCCGAGGGCTGAATTGAGTAAATGAATCCTCGTCGGCATCAGTTCTTGATCTTGATCACTCTTGGATCATGCAGCAGCAGCTTCAAAGTGAAAATATAGGATTGATGGTTCGTTGTTTCTCCCCCAAGGTTGGTGGTTTGAGTTTTAAGTTCTAACACCCTTTTTGAATCATTTTAATGTTATATATCCCATAGATTCTTTCTAGGTACCCCTTGGGGTCTATCTATGTGTTTCAGGGTGAATGGGTGTGATCAAGTCTGTTTATAGGGAATTATTGATGAATTTTCACAACTAAACGGTGTGTAAACCAGTCCTACACAATGTATGTTCTTCATATTGGTGGAATATGATGTTTCTGGGTCTATGTGCTAGGTACTGGCAGTTACAGGCTGTGTACGAACCCCTTGTCATGTGGTATGGGGAAAGATCCTAGGAACCATGTGATTATACAAGTTCATTTTTAATAACATGACCAATATACACATACACGAGGTCCATTACATGGGAATGGGAAAACCACATGGCTAGGTTAAAATTTAACCTATACATGTCATGTAGTATAGGGTAAATGATGTGTAAGGGACACGATTGGTCAGGAATGTGAGGGAAAAACATGACAACAGGTCGTGTCAAGAGGGACATGGATTTAACCTTCTCAACAATACATGTACTACTACATGGGATGGAAAAACATGTGGTAAAGATACATGACTGGGTTCTCGGGTGGGTTCACACATCTTGTATACTCCACTGCACACAAGGTACACATTGAGGTTTTTTTTGAGACCTTCTTCTTTCCATATAACCTCTTTCAGAGCTCTGATTTAGGATTATGAATAGCCTATCCTGAGCAGTTTTCTATGTATAACGTGATGGAAGACATAGATCGTGACTAGGATATATTGTGTGTAGGATAGATTGAGTGTGTTTCTTAGGTAATCAAGGCCTAAATCAGAAGGGTTGAGTGGGTTCCCTAGTCCTTCAGTAACTGACGTTCAAACTGAGAGGGTTGAGTGGGTCCCCCATGTCATTTTTATATGAGGTTTTTAGTATCATGTATTCATTATATGATTGTGTCCCCTCATTGGTTGTCTCATGTAGGTGTGGTGTGGGGGTGTTCCCACATTCTAGAGTGAGTCGTCTTAGTACACTTCAATGATAGACTGAACATGCATAGTTCACATATCTCCCAAAGAGGCTAGGTGTGATCCTCATTTCCCTTCATGTTTCCTTGGTTAGGTTCTTGGAATCTATGTAACTAATATTTACTTGGGCATTAATCCTCTAACAAAGTGGATATTCTAGTAGGTGTTGGATCCCCATCGATCCATGGGAACCAAACCCCTTTTTGTGTATTGATGTATGTTATTTCCTTTTGATATTAGTGAAACATTCCATGGGTATTGTTTTTGGAGTCTTTAGTGACACGATACCCTACATCGTGAGTTGTACCAAATGGGGTTTTTGGAATCATTGAGACTGATACTGCATGGAATATAAACCTCTCTCTCAGTGATATGATATGTTGGATTTCATATTGGGTTTTGGATTCCCCCAGTGGATCCTGGTTGTTATCCCCTCTCTGAGAGAGATTATTGTGATAACAGTTTTGGTTTGTGGTGTCCCATAGAGGATCCATGGGGTTATCTCATAACCGAGGAGTTTTATGGTTTGGTTTTCTAGTCGGAGTTCACAGGACCCCCAGTTTTTCCTTGGAGGGACCCCCTTTTATAGGATCAGGATCCACTAAGGACTAGTGTGATGATCTTAGAGGTGATATCTGACCAGCGTGCTCCATCAGAAGTATTACCTTGGGATTCTAGTGTTTCCATCATCTTTGTGATACCCAAATGGTTGGTATCTCTCATAGGTTCCATCAGCGATGAATATGTTGTACCTGATGGAGTGTATCACTTAGAAGAGTTTCATATGGTATGAATGGGCTCATGGAGTGTGCACTCCTGGTCATGTTTCATTATAGAGCATTGAGTAGGAATCTATCACTTGTGATGAGGTCTAAGCCTCACGAGTCTTAGTTATTGAGAATAGTATATATATATATATATAGGTGTTCCACTATGTTTCCATTCATTTTTTTCATATCCTGGTTGACACACCCTGTGGTATGAGCTAACTATTCATGTTTATACAATGATGGTCTTGAGATGGAGATTCTATCATTTTTAGGTTCCCTCTAGCTTTGTTGAGTGGACGGTTATCCTTCAGTTTCTCCCTTTTCTTTTAGAGACTCTGGGGTTCTTATTGAGTATCATAATACTCACCCCTAAATGGGATATTCCCACATGTTTTGTGACTTTTTTAAACTATACGCCACTCGATGAAGTCCTGGAAGGACCTATATAAGGCAGTGCATTATGAGCTAGACTAACTGGGGAGTTTACCAGAGCTTGGCCAAAGAGATTTCTGAAGTATTCATTTGACAGTGTTCCCCTCAAGACAATGTTGGATACATTTATAGTTTTATTTTAGTGTGTGTTGTTTTCCATTTTCATTATTGTATTACATTTATTTTACTCTATTTTGGTTAGATTTATGATTGAATTTCTTTTTAGTTATATATATATATTTTCTTAGTTTGTTGGAGGTTAATGTCGGTGAAAGGGTACATGTACCATATGATAAGTTCTCACATATGTGTGATAGCCTACTAGGTGCTAGTCTCTATCCCCTGGCCTATTAGAGGAAGTTTTAGGGAGTCATTAACTGAGCCTTGTTGGGTTGTTTCCTGAAAGAGTGTTATTAGAGGGGGTTCCACATTGGGACTACAATGTCCTGAGCTTGGTTTGGGTTGCATAGTGAAAAGTTATGGTTTTTCAAGTTCATATTTTTTTCAAGGGATTCTATTTTTGGTGGGGTGGATGGCATACCCAATAACTACAACTTTGATAACCTTCCCTTTGATATGATACATTATAATAGTGGTTGTAGGGAAATAATTGCATGTTCATCATATAGGACATAGTTTTTTGTTTTCTTGTCCTTCTTGAGTGTGCTCCACAGATATATTCGTTGACCATGGTGCACCATGATTTTATTTCATGATGACTCTACAAATATTTCTAGGTAGGGATACATTATATTATTTGGGTGATGATCCACCATGATAAATGTCTTCACTGCAAGTCACTAGTTCAGAGTTGGGACCTCCGGGTGGTCCTTTAGGTGAGCCACAACCTATGGAGTAGCAGGTTGTGTTAGCATTGTAGTGTGAGGATGCGCACAATATGAGTGAACTATATGAGTTCTATAAATAGTGAAATCTAGTTTCATGGGTGAAATAGACCCCCATGTGGCTTATTACTTGATTGAAGTAGTCACACACATTTTTTTCCTTGTCAGGACACCTCGTGTTGAGATGGATGTCCTAGTGGTTAGCCTTTTTTCCTCGTTCTTCTTGGAGATGGTACAATATAGGGAAAAAGACCCGTTAAGAGGATATAATCTCTTTGGAAGAGTCATAGATCCACTTATGGTAGGATTTCCATCGGACCACACCGAGGTCAGTGCATATCTAGGTGCTTTGATAGCTTTGGTAAGGCCGAATGAAAGTGATGGAGTACTCTGGAAGTTTAACAGAACTGTCGTGTTACTCCTTGGATATTGTTTGGGATCTGTTCTACAAATAATGAACCTCTAAAAAACTCTTTCACGAGGATATAATGGTGTTTTTGGTGCCTGTATTCATTCCAATCTATTTTGGAGTGCTATATCTGGACATGGTGGTGGAGGGATTTTTGAATGATCTGACTCCAGTCGTTAGTGCTGATCATGTGGGAGTTGAGAACTCACTGGATGGTTCGTTATTTGGTAGAAAATAGTGGGCTTAGGGATTCATGATTTATCAATTATTTTGGATACTATCAAAAGATGGAGGATCTATGTCTCAGGGCTTCCTGGTCGGTTTCGATAAGTCGTAGGAGTGGTGGTGTTACACTAACAATGGTAGGGGACATCATGCTAGATATTTTTCAATCATCCATTCTGTTGAGATGGATATGGTTGATAACCTACATTGGTATAATAATCATATCAATCATCTAGGTCTATAGGGTGGAATATGTGGAGGACGAGTAGGTGGAGCCGCATGAGCTGCAAGACGGTATGAGATTCCCCCACAACCCCAAGTGGCCCACACCAAGATCAAGGGTCTAGGGGATGGGGTGAGGATATCTACATGCCATAGGGTATTTTTACCTAGAGGATCCAAGGGATAGAGATGTGCTCTATGTCCTTACTACTATCTTCCTTACTATTGATAGAAAATATTGGGTTGTATTCTTTTACTTTTTCCTTCTTTCTTAAGGTTTGTTCATGGAATTGGTAAGACCCTATGTTTATGTTGTTCAATATAGATTTGAATTCTCCATTAAGAAGGATCTATCCCCCAATGAGACATGTTTTTGTGAAGCGACTAAAACCATGAGGTAGAGTTAGTGTCGGGGAAACTGGATAGTGTCGAGGTGTGGTGGAAGAGTCCCTCAAATTTGAAAATTCTATATGTGGTTTTTTGTTTGTGGTTTTTCTATGAAGGTATTTGTAAGACACGTTGTGTGTGTGTGTATATGGGAATCCCTAATTGTTAATTGGTACCCTCACAAAATCAGTGTCAGATTTTTATACAAGAAACTTGAAGAGTTTTTGGTTTTTTTGATGTGCCTTCAGTCTCATGGGAATGAGGAACACCTTCCCCATTAAGACACTTTCTTGAGATGTGGTCCAAAACTATGCAGTTGAGATAGTGGCTACAAAAGATGATTGTATAGAGGATCACTTTATGAGTGACTTCTATATTTTTCCCATATAATGTTTTTATTATTATATGTGTCATGTTATAGAGGTGGTGTTAAGATAGACCATATGGCTGCGAGTGGATTCGGTGCTTTTTGTTTTCGACCTGTTGCAGTTGAAGAGTCCTGTGCCTTTTTTTCATGATGTTGACAAGGTTGAACCTGAATTTAGTGATTAATCCCTAGATGATTACCTGATTTCATGATTATGTGATGCTGGGGAATCCTTGGTATCTTTTATGGTAGATTTGGTGAGCTCGTAGGAATTAGAATCCTAGTTGAGAGCTTCGTTTCATTCCATGAACCTATCATTTTACATTTTAGGGACATAAATCCATAAGGTGTGGAGGATGTAATAACTCGGTTTTTGTCTTGTAAGGCATTGTAAAAATCCTATGAATATTTCCATTGCAATGTGATGAGTCTATGTGGAGTTTCGAATACCTGAGGGCCTCCGAACCATTCCTTTAAAAATATTAAATATGTTTTATAACCCATTAACAGTTTCTTTGGAAATTCAGAATAACTTCCAAGAGGAGTCTCTGATCATATTTTTTAGACCGTGGCCAAGTTCATAATATTGTTTTTACCCTATTCACGACGTAATATTTATCATCATCAGGTGTTGGGTCAGGGGAGTATCGTGAATGGGGTATTAAATGGGTGATATTAGTTTAATAATAATTAAACCATTATTCCTCTTACTCCACCCCTTGGTGTGCATGATAAGAGAAGATGAATCCCCTCCCTTCTCCCCCATTTGAAACTGATTACCCAAGGTCTTAATCGAGTAAATGAAGTGTCGTTGGCCTCAGATCATGATGGTGATCGTCAAGGAATCGTGTAATAGTAGCTTCAGAGCACAGATATGACCTCGATGCTTTTCCATTTCTCCCATGAGGTAGTAGGTTTCATATTTAAGTCTCAATACATTTTTTTAATTTATTACTTTTAGGTTCTATATCTCATAAATGTTTTCTAGGGACCCTTTTAGGGTTGATCTATGTGCATTGGGGTGAATGGGGGTGATCAAGGTTGTATACTTGGAATTCATGATGGATTTTCCCATCTACAAGGCATGTAAAGTATTCCAACACACATTATGTTCTTCCTATTATAGAAAGATGATGTTTTGGAGTCTACACCCCATGTAATGGGGGTTACACACTATGTAGGGTCTCCATTTCATGTGGCTAGGGGAAATGGTATGGCAACCATGGGATAGTACAGGACCGTGTAAAACAACATGACCAACGTACATAGACATATAGTTTGGCACATAGCAAGGTGGCCATTTAGCCCAAAAATTCATTGTTTTAAGGGATAAAAATCATTCAAGCGACACATTTTGTTGGGTAGTGTGGAAGAAAAACATGGTCACGTGTTGGGTGAATAGGGACAAAACATTTACCTTTTCTATATGTCATGTACTCCAACATGGGTTGGAAAACATGTGGTAATGATACATGTCCAGGTTCTTGGGTGGTCCCAAACATAATGTGGACCCCATTTTAAATCATTCACTCCTTTTGGATCTTTTTTAAATCCTCTACCTTCCATATATCCTCTTAGGACCTCATATTCAAGCCGGTGAGGAGCATATATTGATCATTTTTTCATGTAGAATGTGATGGTGACCGTGATTATGGGCTAGATGATGTTGTGTGTAGGTGATGTCATGTAGGTATCTTGGGTTAGCAAGGATTATAATGGAAGGGTTGAGTGGGTTCCCATGGTTCTTCTATTAGTGAATTTCATATTGACAGGGTTGAGTGGAACCCTATTCATTTAACTATGTGGGATTTGATATCACGTCCTCATCACAAGATTGTGACCACTCTTTGGTTGTATCTTATACGTGTGGTATGGGTGTCTTCCCACTTTTTTAGTTGGATATATAAGTCTTGTATGATGATATACTCAGCATAAATGGAGCACATATCACTCCAATAGTTTGAGCGTGATCCTCACACCCATTTATGATTCCCTAGTTTGGTTATTGGAAAAAGTGTGATAAATATTTAGGCAAGAAATGACCCTCTACCCATTATGATGTTCCAGTCTGGGATGGCACCCCTAGTGAGCCTTCGGTGTAGTCCATGTAGCTATGTACTGTTATCTATTCATTCCTTTGGCTTTCCATGACATGTTTCGTAGGTAGGTTTTGTGGAATCATTGGTGATACAGTCTCTTATTCCATGAGTTATACCAGATGGGGTTTCTGAAATATTTATGACCAACAATAAATTTTTTATGATCCAATATCTAACTCTTATTATATATAAAATTTCATATTGGGTTGTGGTGTCCACCAACAAATACAAGGTGTGGTCCCATTTCTGAATGTGATCATTGTCATATTGGTTTGTGTTGGTGGTATCCCATAGCAGATAATAGGAGTTTTTTACTATCCTTGGATTTGGGGATTATGGTCCTCCAATCGGGATTTGTAGCTTCCCCCAATAGATCATTGTAGGGATCCACATTATAATGATCGAGAGTTTCTGAGTTCTAATGTGATGTTCTTATTTGTGATATCTGATGAGTGTGTTCTCCCAGAATTATTCCCTTTGGATGGTGGTGTATCCAGCAGCTTTGTGATAACCGATTGAGTAGTATCTCTAAGTGGTTCCATCAGGGATGGATTTGTTGTACCCGATTGAGAGTATCTCTGGAACATGTTTTAGATCGAATGATAGGTTTAATGGAGTTTGATATCTTGGACAACTGTTGTGTTAGATCCTCGAGTAAGAATATGTCACTAGTGATGAGTTCAGAGCCTCGTGAGTGTTAATTCATGAGATGATTATATCTGGGGTTTCCGCTTTTTTCCCTTGTGGTTTCATCACATATTTCTCACCACAAGTTTTGTTATGATCAAACTAGTCATGTTCAGCCAAGGATGGTTTCAAGATGGAGTTTTTCTCTCATTTTGGTCCCTTGTGGCTAGGTCGAGTCGACTATTTCCATTTAGTTTCTTCTTTTTATTTTAGGGTTTTTGGGGTACCAACTGAGTGAATTTATACTCAACCAAGTTCCATCTATTCCCACGCGTGTTGTGCTTTGTACAGACTACATGCCTTCTGATCAAGTCCTTAGAGGACTCGAAGCAGGCGTAGTTTGGTTATCTAGGCCGACTGGAGTGTTTACTAGATCTTGCCCGTGGAGCCTTCTAGCAGGTTCATTTTTCATTCTACCCTCTTTATGAGAAATTTGGACACTTTTTTTGTTTTCTTTTTGTGGGTTTCCACTTTTTTTTCTTTCATATTTTCTATTATACTCTAGTTGGGTTAGATGTATGTATTCATTTCTTATTAGTTTTATACATATATCTACATTGTTTCATGGAGGTGTATGTGGATGCATGCTTACAATTACCATAGGAAAATCCTCTCATGTGTGTGATAGCCTACTCAACGCTAGTTGTTATCCCCTCTCGTATTGGTGGTGGTCTTGGTGTGTCATGTCTCAAGCCCTATTTGATCGGTTCATGACATTTATCCTTAAGAGTAAGGTAGTAAATAATCCTAACTAAAGGTATCCAATCTTTTATACATACTATAATGTCCCTCGTTCCTTACTTGGAAATCCCTTAATATGGATATCAAATTTACTATGACTTCTTATCCCTATAATCCCTCGATACTATTATTCACTATATCTTACTATCCTCATAACCCCTTGATCTGATTGATCAGATTATCCATCATTTTATCCCTATATTACCTCGATCATTATGATGATTGAATGTGGATTACAGTTGTAAATGTTAGAAAGGAAACATCCCTGTCAAGGATTCTTTAAAAACATTAACTCTCTAAATAACTCCACTTACTAGGAATGAGATATTCACAAGGAGAACACTTCATAAAACTTTTTTTGCAAACAAATGGAAAAAAAAATGTACTTCAAACTCTTTGAATGACTTTCTATTTATATGTTATCTCCCAATTTTCATATTTCTGAGTTTGCTGCAACTACCGCAGACACATAGAACATGAAATCTCATAATAAATTAATGTCTCGAGATGTATTGGTTTACACTATTATAGCGTAAAAGATTCCCCCTATGATATATATAAGTATATGTATTCCAATTATAGACATAATAGAGTTTGATGAAAATCCTTATATTCTGTCAATATGATTATCAAAATGTGAATCATTCTGTTTTATCACTACCAGAATTGGTCTGATAGTTAAGAAATTATTTTTTATTCTGAAATACATGAATTATACCTAACTCTTGGTCTGATTATGGTGAGTATGATTTATCATGAACATACTCATTATGAATATATGAATGATTAATGTAAAGATTATATTCTAAATATAATAGAACATACTCTATAAATGGTACAAGATTTGGTTTTTTACCAAAACATTTTAAAATAAATGTGAATGAAAATGTTACTAAAAATGTTTTTGAGAAGGTGTTTGAGATTTCTAGAACGAAATGATTGGAAATGTAAGTAGAAAAACATCTAAATAAATAATATGATAATACTATATTCTTTAAATCCATGAATATAATTTCATCATTAGTAAGGAAAAATAGAATGACTATATATTCCTAGTGTTTTTTAATGAGTCAAATTTCCTTGGGCCATTCCTTTGAGAAAATCCATTATTTTGGGGTTTTCTGGGAGGCAACGATAACTCATTTCAATTGTTTTTCAAATTTATTATTTTTCCTCAGTGTGTTAGGGGTGTTAGTTTCAGGGAGTCTGGGGAATAGGCATTGATAAGTTAGGGGTGTTGGCATTAGTGAGTCAGGGGCATTAGCATCGGTGAATTAGGGGTGTCGACATCAGTGATTCAGGGGTACAGAAATTGTTGGGTTAGGGGCGTCATCATCGGTCAGTCAATGGTGTGGGTATTAGTGAGTCAGAGGCATCATCATTGGTGAGTCAAAGGCATCAGATTCGGTGCTAGGGCATCAGTTTCAAGGCATCAATGAGTCGGCAAATAGTTATCTCAATGTCGGTAGGTCACGATAGTAGCTCAACATAAATAGGTCACATTGGTAACCCACACATCAGTGTCATAGCTTCGGTGAATCATCCATCGGTGAATCATTCCTCGTTTTTTCAGTTTCATCCCTATTATGTCTTATTTGATATAAATTTAGTATAATGGTTTGATTTATCATTTTAAACTCATTACAAAGTATATTAATTATAAATTTAATATCCTAATTTTCCTCGTACTTTGAAACAACCAAAACACTTGGTCAAACCATGATACAAAAGTTTTGAATTTTGTGAAATCATCACCCAGATTTTTGGATCTGTCCTTTTCTAATTATGAGACCCTCTCTTCCTTAGACCATTTTAGTTTTCACTTGGTGTACCCAGAGCTTTTACCCTACCCATAGTAATTCATCTATGTGGATGTTATTGTTTTATTTTCATGTATTTCTTTCATCCTACTTGCTTGAACCCCTATATTTGGCACAAGGATTATTTTTGGTCACTAATTGTTCCATACAGGGATTTCATCTACCTCTCATTAATTGTGTATCATGCATGGTGGGTGTATTAATGAATCCTTGTGAAGAAAATGTGAATACATTCTTAAATTACTAATAAATAATGACTAGTATTATGATCAAAATATAACAAGGGTTAATTAAATAATGAGATAAGAGTGGATTGATCTTGATAGCCTGATTTATTTATTTATTTCTGTTTTGATTATTGATTTTGTGGTTTTGTGCCTTTAAAAAACATGGTCATTAGTGGTCTTTTCATGCACACATTTGGTGTTCTATTTGTTTTTTCTAATGGTGATTGATAATTGGTCATAACATGGAATCTTCTTAATCATGTATATTTGCCTAATTAAATGGATTCCCCAAAATCAAATATGTTCTATGATCACCCTAGTTATTTAAAGTGGAATTAAATAACTCTTTTTGGGTAAATTTGAATACCCTTTTCTGGATGGTTTGGTCATGTGTTGTGTAGTTTATGGGGTTCTATCCTTATGTAGGTTGTGGGTACATGGGTGGATAGAAGAGTTGGTTCTGTGAGAATGGTGTTGTATGTGTGTGGAGTGGGGTTGGGGTTTAATGGTGGTTGTTATGGGTTTTTCATATAGTGTGGTACATGAGGGGTGACTGGATCATAGTTTGATTGATTGATTGATTGTGGAATGGGTAAACTTGTAGTAAGTGACACTGTCAATGTTGTATTGTGGTCGTGGGGAGACGTTGGGATGTGGGACTACAATATGTTAAAGAACATGTAATGTAATCGGACTACATCTGGGAAATTATGTGGTAGTAGGGCTACAGGTCCTAGTTGTGAGACGAGTATTGTGTAGTATAACTTTGTATAATGATAGAATAGTCACCTTGGGTAGTAATGAGATAAATTAAACTGATACATTTGTAAATAAATAGAAAATTGTTGAATGAAAAAGGCATTGTGTGTATTCTTTAATAGTGGCTATTGTGTTGTTGTACATATAGGGTTAGTAAAAGATATGGTTCTTTGTGGGAAGGTTGTTTGTTTTTGGACACATAGGTTAGGTTGAGTGTTTGTTTAATTATATGTATAAATTGTAGTTTCATGTGTTTTCTATATTCACCCCACACTTATTGATCACCATGTGTCAAACACCTCCATTCATGGGGGAGGGTGTCTCTACTAATATCCTGATGGGAGGATGGATGGAAGGTTACTAACTTTCTACCGAGCACCCTCTTCTGTGTTCATACCACTCAACCATAACTATGAAGGCAGTAATGGATTGAGGTATACCATATTCCAACATCTTTTGGGCTGTTTTTTGTGGATGAGAGGCCTAGGTATTTATAGGCCACATTTTTTTCCCAATTGTCTTCAGGATGAGATCGAGGTGTCTTCGGGTGAGAGAGAGATTTGTTGTGGCCCATGTGTTTGCGGGTGAGATGTGTGGTGTGGTTTAGGCCCAGGTGTTTGCAGGTGGGTTATGGCGGTGACACTGCATTTTGTAAGACTTGTAGAATCAAGACTTTATCCATTATGAATGAGCATTTAAATGTTTATGTGTGTATACTACTACTTTACATGACTTGTGAGTGTTCCTTGGTGAGGATAGGATGGTTAGTACTACTTTTAGGTGCTCTGAGGTTCTAATATTTTCTTTCATATGGTCATTAATATGTTCTCCACTTGTGCACGAGTGTTTGTAGATTTCTTATTGGGTATACTTGTGTACTCACCTTACATATATAAAACTATTTTCTAGGTTTCCAAGATTAAATTTACGACCATTATAGAATTTACTAGCTCAGGTGTTAGGATAAATGTAGTGTTGCTACTTAGTCTCTCTCTTTTGGTACTTTCTTTAGTTTGTTGGTTTCACTTTTGTAGCAACTTTAGATTAAATCATGCATGGGTTGTATTTTTTTCCAATATCTAAATTTTTGGTGTTTTTTGGGTTGTTTACCATCTTATCTCCCAATATTACTTATATTAAAAATGGTAATTCCTTCTATTTTGTGTGATATTCTATACCCTTGGTGGTAGTCGCCACACCGAGGCCTATTTAAGGTTAGAAATGGGGGTCATTATCTCTCCTTCGTCGTGAAGAATAATGGGTATGTCACATTGCATCCCCTTTCCTCATCATGATTAAGGCGGGTTATGATAGAATGGTATCAATGGTTGGTTGAGGGATAGGATGGAGTTTGGAGTTTGGCATAGTTTGGATTTCATGGGATTGTTGGGAAATGGTGCTAGGAAATATTTTTGCGTGAAACAAGCTTGAGAAGACCGGCTAGGACACAGGATTTTCAGGTCCCCTGTGATCTAATGCAAGGACTCTTGATCTACTAAAAGACCTAGTGAGGCTACAATGATTGAAGGATATAGACCCTATGAATGGTGCACGCATCATAATTACTTGTTTCCTTGTGTGTCTTGGGTGTTTTGAGAATTTAAAATAAATTAAGAGTTAAAATGAATTTAAAAGGAAAATATTCATAAAACATAGGCTTATGGGTTATTGTTTATTCTCTTTTAGCTATGGCACCCAAACATCAACCACATGCGGTACAATAAGTTGAGGCGCAACAGGCTGACCCAGTTGATTAGCGGAGGGCCAATAGAGAAGAGGAATATGACTTCTGGAAAAAGACCATTCGTGATTTCAAGTAGCAATCCTTGGGAAAGTACAATGGTAGCATTTCAGAATCAGAGACGGAGGGAAGTCATGAGGAGATGTCAATCAGCTTCACCATCATCCATTCTTAGAGGTAGTACGGGTTTCCTCTGGCAGTGAGCCATATGCGAGGAGCTGGGTGTGGGAAGTTCCACACCATCGAGGCGGCATTTCCAGCAAGGAAGAAGGTTGCATAAGGTACGATTAGTCTTTTTAGTACTATTTCAGGTGATTTGTTTGAGTTTGGAGCTTCACACACCTTTTTTGAACCTAGTATATCCCATGCCATATGTCTAGAATTAGAGAGACGATATGTTCCCCTGATGTTGAGCATGCCTATTGGAGGTCAGACTTGCAGTTTGATGTTTTTTGGGGATGTAGACTGATTTTTTTGGCCGCATTAGGATAGTAGTGATCTTATTCTCCAACATAATCATCCATTATATGTCATCCTAGACATTGATGTGTTGTAATCTATGCACGGTATTATTGAATACTTCTGGAGGACAGTCATGTAATCATGTGCAGATGGCCAGCATGTAGTTTCATTGTGAGTAAAGCTATCTGGTGGATAGTCGGTGTGTGGAGCCTCCTCTCCCTTTGTAGTCCAAGATTTCTGTTGTATCAGAAATCATATATAGATGGTTGAGGTTTTTGGGGTTCTCAAATATCTCCTGGATGTCTTCCTAGAGGAGGGTGTGAATCTACCCCCTCGACGTGACGTTCAGTTTGGAATAGACTTGCATCCCAGTTCCCAACTGATATCAATGGCTCCTTATTAAATGAAACATACTACACTATAGGAATTATGGATTTAGGTTGATGACCTAATGAAGAAGGGATTTATCTTTCCAGGTGTGTCACCATGGGGTGCACAAGTCTAGTCCGTAAAGAAGGCAGACAGTGGTCTAAGACTATGCATACTACTTGAGACTGAATCAGGTGACAATCTAGAACTATTACCCCCCTTGAGTATTGATGAACTTTTAGAATAGTTAAAGGGAGTAGGATGGTTATCTATGAATGCTCTTTGGTCTAGATATCACCAGTTGAGGTTGAATGAGCGTGATCCTGAATATTTTCTTCAGATGTAGGCATGAGCTCTTTGAGTTCGTGGTCATGCTCTTCATCTTTACGAATGCACCAGTCATGTTCATGGGGCTCATGAACTCTATCATATGAATCTTCCAAGATAGGTTCATCATTGTGATCATAGATGACATACTAATCTACTCAAGGTTATAGGAGGCACACAACGAGCATCTGATGACTATCTTGGAGGTCCTTCGTTGCCACCAGATATATGTGAATTTTTCCACGTGCATGTTCTGGATGTTAGAGGTGAACATCCTTTTTTGTGTGTTGTATCAAAAAAAGATTTTTTGGGCCAATAAAAGATCTATGTGGTTATTTCATGGGAAGAACCTAAGAATGTGGAAGTGGTTCATAGCTTCCTAGGTCTATCAGGCTATTATCAAGGATTTTTTCTTAACTTTTCAAGAGATCTGGCTCTGTTGACAGATTTATCTGGAAAAGACAACTCCTTTTATGTGGATTGATATGTTTTATGAATCATTTATCTACTTGAAGAGGAATTTGTTCAGTGCTCCAGTGATTAGGTTTCCAATGGAGGGAGTGATGTTTGAAGTCTTATGTGATGATTCTGGTCTAGGATTGGGATGTGTGTTAATGCAACAGTAGGGAGTGATCTCTTATGCGTCTAGGAAGCTACCTATACATGAATGTAACTATTTAACCAATGACATGTATATTTTATTGGTCGTGTTCCCACTGACATTGGGGTTATGTTACCTTATCATGGATAACTTTGTGTTCTTCACAGATACCAAGATCTTGAAGTATATCTTCTCCCAGCGAGACCTGAACTTGAAATAGTGAAGGTGGATGAATTTTATCTAGGACTATGACATAGAGATCTATCAATCATTAGGAAAGGGGATCATGGTGGCCTATTACATTAGAAGGAAGTCACAGAAGGAGGTAGTTCGGGAATCCACATATGCTTTGAAGGAAATGGAGGAGTTAGCTATTTTTCATCTGGATGTGAGAGTGGATGGTTGTAGAGGATGTATGATTCATATGATAGTGCAATATTTCGTAGTGTGGTAGGTATAGGTGTCTCAGTGGGGAGACATAGATACTAAAGTGATGTGTGACTGTACTAACGTAGGTGATGCTCCAGAGGGATGGTTAGAGGATAGTAAAAATCATGTTTTCCCATGGGAAGTTGTTTTTCCTATTAGAGATTCGTGACAGATTTCTCATTAATATCCATATATCACCCCTGGTGGTGCATCCCAGAGTATCTATGATGTACTAAGGTTTGGGGGAACAATTTTGGTGGCCCGAGGTGAAGCAGACAGTGCAAACGTTTGTGGGAAGGTGCCTAGTGTGTTATCATGTAAAGGTTGAGCACCGTGTTCCAGGCAATCTGTTGTAGCCCTTAGACTTTATCAAGTCGATGTGGGATGAATTATTGGTGGATTTCATTATAGGGTTATGTAGGACTCAGGTAGGTTGTGATTCCATTTGGGTATTAATGGAATATTTAACAAACTCAGATCACTTCTTGGCAATCAAGGAGTCAATGGCAGTGTATGCCTCAGCACATAGTTTTGTGAATGAGGGGGTGTGGCTGCATGGAGTTCCAAGATCCATTGTATCGGATTGGGATACATGTTTTATGTCAGGATTCTAGAGGTAATTACAACATGCCTTTTCCACCTAGTTACGCCTCAACCCTACTTTCCACCCTAAGAGTGATGGGAAGATAGGGAGAACCATCCAGACTTTTGGGGACATGTTATGGGCATCTGTTCTAGAAATTTGTGGGTCCTGGGTGTGGTAATTACCATTTATATTGTTATCTTACAATAATATCTATCACTCTTACATTAGTATAGATATGTTCAAAGCTCTATATGGTAGGTCGTTTCATTCAACGTTTTTCTGGATTGATGTTGGGGAGGAATCCATTCATGGACTATACATGGTGGAGAGTATGACAGAGAAGGTGCACTATGTATATGAGAGGATGAAGGTAGCATAGGACCAGAAGAAGTCGTGTGCTGGTCAAAGGAGGAGTCCTTGGAATTTGAGAGTGGGGAACAAGTTTTCTTGATGGTTTCCCCTCGATGTGGGATGCTAAGGTTTGGAATAGGGTGAAAGCTTTCTCCCAAGTTCACTAGTCCTTTCAAAGTATTGCGGAGAGTCAGAAAAGTGGCATATTAGCTGGCATTTCCACTGTAGTTGGAGAGGATCTATGTTGTCTTCCTTGCCTCTTAGCTTCTTCAGTATCCACACGATGTCTCCCACATCAATGACTAGGATATTTATATATCAATTATTATTCTATATTCGTAGAGAGGCTAGTAAGAATCGATGATTATGAGGATAAGGCTCTTCATGGAAGGATCATTCATTTGTTTCTTGTGTTATGGAGGCATGGTTGACTAATGGAGAGTATATGAAAGTGGTAGGAACATATGTGTGCCTAGTACCTGGAACTATTCAATGTTTTGTTTATGGGTTTTACATTTGTGCTTAATTTATTATGTAATGATCGATCTTTTATTTATTAGATGAGTTTTTCCCCTATTCCCTTAATGTTGGTAAAATTTCCTAACTGTGGGGAAGGTAGGACCTGATCCCTAATCGACACACATTAATGTGGATGTGATTAAACTCGTGCGGGAGAGTCAGTTTCACCCAAAGCAGATTGTATCTTGAAATAGATAAAGGAGCTCCTTAATCATTGTGTCTGGATGGTGCGACATTGGTGTTTGAGTGGTTGTTTGGGGTAGTGAGGACTTAGTGTTTCAACAGTTGTTCAATAGATAGATGTCAAGGATATGTTCTGGGATTTGGGGGTTTTCACTCCAACTTTTGAACAAGACAAGGGTGTTTTTTTCTAAGAAGAATCTTACAGGGCGGTTGTTCGGACCCCTCATTCTTTTGGATTTGGTTTTAAATTCACAGATAAGAGAATATATTGATAGGTATCTGATGTAATGACCCAGATTTCCCTGATCCATTATTTTGTCAAAATCTATTGTTTTGGGGTGTTCTAGGAGGCAAAAATGGCTCATTTTATGAGTTTTCCGTATTTCTACAATTTCCATCAGTGAGTGAGGAATGCTGGTATTGGTGAATTAGAGGTGTTGACATCAATAAGTCAGAATTTCAGCATCTTTTAGTTAGGGGTGTTAGCATCGAGGAGTCAGGGGTGTCAGCATCGGTGATTCTGGTGCATCAGCATCAGTGAGTCTGGGTCATCAGAATCGGGGAGTCCGTGGAATCAATATCAGCGAGTTAGGGGCATTTGCATAAATGCGTCAGAGGATTCAGCATTAGTTCCAGGGTGTTAGTGGAACTGTGTTGCTTTTATGGCTTCGGTGAGTTTGGGGGTCAATAGATCAACATTAATAGGTCACCTCGGTAGCCCACCCGTTAGTGGATCAGTGTTGGTGACTCAGTCATCGGCAACTCATTTCAATTTTTTCAAGTTCATAACTTTTTGTATTAACTGACATAAATTGAGTTTAAAGTCATGATTGATATTTTCAAAGCATTTAAATTTATATTAATTATATATTTAATATCCTAATTCTCCCTAAACTTTGTAACCGTCAAACTATGTGGTCAAACCAGAATCCAAATTTAATCTATTTTTGGATATTGTCCCACAAATTTTTGGATATGGAAATTTATTATTCTAAGATCCTCTCTTCCATATACCCTTTCAGTTTAACCTTAGTCAGCCTTGAGATCTTCCCCTCCCTATAGTCATTCATCAGTTCAAAATTTGTTGTTTGGTTTCCTTGGATTTGTTTCCCTCTACTCGTGGTATCCCCTATTTTTTGGGCAAAGTGGAGTTTTGGTCACCTGTTGTTTGAAGTAGGGATTCATTCTTCCAATCTTTAATTATACATCGTGAGGGGTGGGTGTACTAATTATTCCTTTTGAATAAACTCTAAATACATTATTAAACGAGTAATAAATAACGACATGGAATATGGTCAAAAGATAATAGGGGTTAATTAAATTACAGGCTAGGAGTGGATTGATGTTTTATCTCTTATTTTATTTTGTTATCTTATTTTATTTTATATATTGTTTTGTTTTTATACATTATAAAAATCATGGATGTTGGTGGTCTTTTCTTGAATAGTAGTAGTGGCATGTTTTTTTGTTATGACGTTTGATAATTGGATGTAACTTGAAATCTTCATAATCATGTATACTGGGATAATTGAATAAATTACTCTGTATCAAACTTGTTTTGTGCTCACCCCAGTTAATTAAAGTGGAATTAATGAACTCATGTTGGATAAATTTGAATACCCATGGCTTGACGTTCAGGTCATCTACTGTGTGATTTATGAGGTTCAAGACTTATGTAGGTTGTGGGTACAAGAGTGGATAGAGGAGTTGGTTCTATTAGAAGGGTGTGGTATGTGTGTGGAGTGGCGTTGTGGTTTAATGGTGGTTTCTATGGGTTTTTAATATCAGATGGTATAGAATGTGTGACAAAATCTCAGTCTGAGTGATTGGGTGACTTTGTAATGAATAAACTTGTAGGTTGTGGGACTACAATTTCTTGTGTTGTGGCCATGGAATGACATTTGGATGTGGGACTGCGGTGTGGTAAGAACTTTTTATATAGTGGGACTGAATTTGGGAGATATATGGGTTGTGGGGCTATCATTCCTAGTTGTAAGAGGTGGATTGTGTGGTTTAACTTTTGTTCATGAAAGAATAGTCACCTCAGGTAGTACTGCGTAAAATTAGAGTTAACCATTAGAAAATAAATGGAAAATGGTTGGATGAAAAAAGGGGTTGGGGGTATGCTTCAGCAGTGGGTGTTGTGTGGTTGTGCATATAGGGGTAACAAAAAATGTGTTTCCTTGTGGTTTTATTGATTATTTTGGGACCTATAGGTTGGGATGATTTATTTTTACTTATATGTAAAAAATTTAGTTCCTTGTGTTTTCTATACGCACCCCACCCTTGTTGAGAATCATGTGCTGAACACCCCCATTAATGAGGGAGGGTCTCTTTCCCAACATACCGATGGGTGGATGGATGGATGGTCACTAACTTTCTTCCTATCACACTCTTCTAGGTTCTTACCACTGGATCATATCTAGGAAGGCTGTAATGGCTTGAGGCTTACTGTAAACCAAGATCCTTCAGACATGTTTGTTGTGGACGAGTGGCCTGGGAGTTCGTGGGCCAGGTTTGTTTTCCCATGTGTATTTAAGATGAGGTCGAAGTGTCTTCTGGCATGAGACATGATTGTTTTGGCCTATGTGTGTGTGGTTAAGATGTGTGGTGTGGTTATTTCCCAGATGTGTGCAGGAAGGTTGTGGTAGTGGGACTGTGTTTTGGAAGATTTGTATCATCAAGATGTTAGATATTAGAAATGAGCAATTAACCTGTTGGGAAGTAGTGCAGGCTTCCCAAAGGTCGATGTGCTTATAATAATACATTACTTGAATTACGTTATTTGGTGAGTGTGCCTTGGTGAGACAGGGATGGTTAGTACTCCTTGGTATTTTCTTTGAGGTTATAATATTTTCTTTCAAAGGGGCATTAGTGTATTCCCCCACTTTTCCACAAGTGGTTTTAATTTTTCTACTGGTATACATGTATACTCACTCTACATCATCAAAACTATTTTTTTGGTTTCTAGGAGGACATTGCGAGTTGTGCTAGACTTTATTAGTTTGAGCATTGGGATATTGTCTGTGATACTTCTTAGTCAATCTCTTTTGGTACTCGTTTTAGTACTTGGGTTTCACTTTTTGGCATTTTATATTTAAATAATGCATGGGTCAGAATTTTGTATCCATTATATAAATGATTGGTGTTTTTAAGACGGTTATCATATTATCTCCCAGTCATGTTTACATTAAATAGGGTAATTCATTCCATTTTTGGTGAGATTCTATACCCTTGGTGCTAGTCTCCACTCCATGGACTATTGAAGGAAGGACTCAGGGGGGGCATTATCTCTCCTTCATCTTCATGATGGATGGGTGTGGCACATTGCTTCCCCTTCCCTCATCTTGAGGAAGGTGTGTCGTGACCTGTTCCTACATTTAATGAAATGTTATCTAGAGTATGTCTCTTTCTTCAAGCATAAATTGATGATATCCATAATTAATTTGAATAATGGAAAAGAATTGAGCTCCGTGTAGTTGATCCAATAATTCATCAATACAGGGTATGGGATACTTGTTATTGATTTGGAACCTCTCTATCTAGTGATATTCAATGAAAAGTCACATCATTATTTATTTATTTTTAAAAAATGAATAGATTCATTCCAAGGATACCCAACTGGATGAATGAATACCTTTCCAATATTCACCTACTGTTTCTTCTTCAATTCCTATAACCCAATTGGTTCCTTTCTATAAGGATTCTTTGAAATAGGTGTGGAACTCGGTAAAAGTTCAATTTAGAACTCAACTTCACCATTCAGTGGATGACAAGGTCACTCTTCTAAAAAGACAAAAAAACTCCAACATAATAGGCATATCATCAATGTTGATTTTCTCCACAACCAACTGAGATAATCACCCCTAATGATTGGAAACCAAGACCCATACAATGGATGTGATTTCTAGGGAATTTTATTAATTATCCAATATATAGATGATCATTGGACAGTTTCAAATATCTATCATGGATTAAATTCCATGAAAATTGATTTGAAATTATTATAGTTAAATCCAATAAAATCCAATGATAAAATTAAATTCAACCAAAGTGAGAAAAATTATTTTCAGGATGAAAAACCCAATTGACTTCAACTAGAGAAAATTAGTATACATGATATATCATCATTATAAAATTTTGGATTTTTAGTACTAATTAAACGTCAAATAAGTGGGGTGGAATTATGATTCATGAATCAAATTATTCAGATATAAAATAATTGGTTTATCAAGAATCAAATAAGAGATTAGAAATAATAGAGTAGATGGTAAGTTTTCCTTTATCCACATCATTATTGCATCCTCATAAAAAATAACGATAGAATGAGATTTACCTTTTTCTATATCATTAAGAGATTTATAATTTCAATCATTATAATTATCATTAATACTTCATATGTGTTTAGATTTATTACCATACTCCATAAACTTGAAACACTAGACCATGGATATTGATTTCTGTGGACCTTTCTCTCTATTTTCATCATTTCCTATAATTTTCCCATCATATCATCATTTTATTACAAAATTTCATTCCTTACCACAATAATAATTTTTAAGAGTCCCTTTAATAAAATTTCTTCCATGTTTCTTTCCACATGTTGAGATTTAAGGGAAGCTCATCTTTTAAATACATGGGTTTTAGAGTTTCCCTTGAATTACATCATTCTTTTCATATCAATACCATGATATTCATTTGTAACTCCAATCTACCATTTCACATTGAAATAATATTAAACTATTTTTTCATTTCTACTATATTCCGTTATGTATAATATCCCTTGGATACTTTTTTCTATCACTAAAGACTTAATAAACATAACTTTTTGGATAGATGGTGTTACCTAATATGTACCACACATGTCTTGAAAAACATTCCTCATTGTTACTAACCAACTCATCATCCTTCTCCCATTGACTCACCAAATTATTTCTATATTTTTGATATCAGAATATGAGGGAATGTAAAAATTAAAAAAAAACATTTACAATAATCCCACATTATGGAATTAATTAGTTTTTATTTCTATAAATTCTTCATAATGTTCCATCATTGAACCGCTTTTCCATAAAATTGATGGGTAGAAAAAATGACATATTGATGTTATGAAATCTTTATAATGGAAAATAAAATTTCAATGGTAATAATATATATCATATCAACTAGTTGATTAGTGTAACAAAAAAATTAAGGTGTAAATTAACCAATAAATCATTCCACATAACATTGTATTCTCCTTTTCTAGTTTGGAGGTTCAACATGATTTATATCTTTAGAAACATGTGTGGAAACATTAATATGATTTTTCATTCTAACTCCTCATAAATTTCATTTATTTGGAGTAAAATCATCTCATCTTCTATCTTATTAATTATTAACATAGTTCCATTATGTTCCAACCATCAACCAAACCAAAGAATCATAATGTGAAAAAAACTCATTTTGGGAGACAAAATAATTGTGAAAAATAATTTATATCATATCTAAATGAAGATAAATTATACTCAAGAAAAGAAATTGAGATTTAACTAGTTCATAAAAGGTCATAATATTTTTTAATCATTCAGGATGGTTCATAAATAGTTTATTAGTTTCTAAAGTGTATCACCCAGGTTGTGTCAAACTAGGTGAGCAGTAAGTCCTGGTGTCATGCACTTGGTGTCACTCACGTCTAATCCAAATATGAATTTTTTATAGGTTTTAACTCCTGCTATAATTGTTCTAGAGCCACATACACATGCACTATCTATACGTGTTTATAATTTAATAGGAACCACATGCTATATCCTTCACCAAAATTCTTGTTCATTTTTCTATAATTCTACTTATCACGTTGGTTATCACTAAATGTTTCTTATCCTAGTTTCTAAAGGATAAATAACCCTCTCACTGATATGAACAATTTTGAACCATACATTCTATACATAGGAATTTCATCTTATTCAATGAGTATTTCTTACATAACATAAAAACCACACCGTAATCATTTAGATCAAGTATCATTTGAAATATGGATGCATAAATAACAGATTCATATGTGAATGACATCACCTCCCACATTTTTATTTATAACTAGAATAGTTATTATAGTTGTTATACATGAACCCATATTTCATATACTAAGAAAAAGAATCATATGAAACTGTGACCACGTATGTTCAATAAAGGTAAATAATGGTAAAATAAATGATTTTATAATCATAATACATGCATAATTGTATGAGAACATGTTTTTAACATTTGAAAATCATACCATTTTTATTAATTATCATAATAATAATTCTTAGAATAAATACCTATTATTAATAAAAGATTTACAATAATAGAATGAATAAATATGATCCATAATAGAATTAAATTTTCATAATATATATAATTTTGGTGTACAAAAAGTCATAGAATATCATTTCACTAGTAGTCAATGGTAACTTAATATAATATTGTATTGGAATATTTTCATGACCCAATATATCTACGTAGTAATTGTTCACAATAAATATTATCATAGTGGATAGATTATCTTACTAAACTAGGTTCACACTCCATTAAAGTCATGTTTATCTTCGTAGAAATCCATAATTACCCAATGCAAAAAAGGGCTGTAGAATTCTTGGATCACTCATAACGTAATTAAATTCAAAAAAAATTGCTAGGAAACATTATAAATTATTCATCATATAATTATCCATGCAAATAAAATGGGTTTTATAATCATTTAACCAAGACAATGACCATGTAAATTAAATCGGATTCATTATGTTTTCATCAATTCATCATAGTATAATCCCTTGAAAATAAAATGGGTTTCATAATGATATTTTAATAAAATTCCTAAACCATCAAGTGATATGACAAGTGAGTCATAATTGGATCATTACTGCATAAAATATTATATACAAGTAAGGTATGTCATCATTTAAGGAAAATAATTTTAAATGATCACATAGAACATTTCAAAATGAAAATATCATATTCTATTAGAAATGAGTTATTTTAAAAATAAAAATTACCCAAATATTATTGGAAAATGTTCCTCAAAAATTATAAACCTGAAAAGTATGTTTCAATTAATTTATCAATCACGATTGTTGATAAAAAATTCAATCCTTTTATGGTAAAACAATGATTCAATAAACATTTTTGATTAAAAGATAAAATTTCCGCATTTGAAAAACTAAATTTTTATTCCTTTAAATATATTTTTAAAAAATCCAAAACCTTTGAAAATAAATATTTTAAAAAATAAAAATATAATAGTAACAAAATTATTAAAACATGATTTACATAAATAATTATATAGAAGAAAATGGATCGTCGACTAGAGTGACAAATAAAGATAGTTTTCCATAAAAACATTATTTTGGAATTGTGAGTACACAAACAGTGGAATGTGAATGTAAAACAAGAAATTTAATGAAAGAAACTTATTATCGGAAAATTTAAATGTTTAATAAGATATATTATATATTATTTCATCATCAAAAACATAGTCATAGACAATGCAGATAAACAATGAGATTATAACATTCAACATTTCCCACTTTCTAGTAAACTTTTAATTATAATCCATATAAAATAAATAATATTTTAGAGGTATTTTTCCTCATAATATTCATAATAATTATCATACCTTAAATTCATTGTAATTATACACACCACATGAAATAATGAGTTGGGGAATATTTCCTGTGTCTTAAAGAAAGTAAAGTGAGATGCAAATCACTAACCTCAATTCATGAATATAATCCTAAATGTTTGAGCCTCATGAATAATAAATATATTATTATTATAAATATATTTCATAATCATACTATCATATATCATAATATATATTATTTAATTATATCATTTTACAACTCATTTATTAAAAATTCATCAATAATATCAATATCATTGGTCATGAAAACATCGTTTTTCTTGTAAGTTTTTGTTTAGTAGTTTTAGTCATTGTACATGGATTATTGTTACTTGATATAAATAATTATAGTTATGATATAAATATAATATAAATTCATTATATAAATATTTATTATCATCCATAAATTTTGGTGGTAGAATATAAATTACATCGTTTAGGGAGATAGTTACTCATATGTATGCATGAACGCAATTTTCATTTTTTTGACGGATTGAATGAAAAAAGTTAAATATTATTTAAAATTTCAAGAATAAATTTAATATAATATATAATAACTTTTAATTAAATATATCCCTATTTCCATAAATTTAATAATAAAATAAAGATGTATCACATCACATCATGGAGGTGGTACTCTACACATGCGCATGAACAACATTTCCATTTTCAAATACATTGGAAGGTGGTAAATTATATGTGATATTATAAATATATAAGAATAAATATTTGATAAATATAATTAATAGACATTAAATAAATAATCATATCAAACTATAATAGGTTGTGGTTGAAGAAAAATTACATTGGTTCATGATGCGGTAGTTCAGAGTAGACACAATTGACTGTTTCGTGTCCCATTTGATAGATGAGGAGATTGATATAGATTATTAAACTATCATACAATGACCAATGTATATTTTATAAACTGATTTAATTATATTATATGTTTTTAATAATATTTTAATGATGTTGAATAATAAATAAAACAAAAATGGATGGTTTAAAACTATATCTCTTCTTTAGAGAACCTCTTTAGGATTATATCAAAATCATAAATAGGAGTGTTTAATAATATTAAAAATACTAAAATTATTTTTTGGGGGAATGAATTAAGTGGTCTAGGTAGGTATTTTTTTTATCCAAAATGTTATTTACATGTAAAGCAGAGAGGAGAGGGGGTTCCCTATTATAAGTGGGGGAGAGGACACTCATGGTATTTTTGAAAAAAATGATATTCCTTAGTTTAAAACACAAAAAAAGAATACAAAATTGTTGAATCTTGAACTTTATAGGATGGAAGATCGATGTATGTACATCTAATATATATTACACGTGTTTTTAAATTATTTTAACAATTATATTTTTAGTCTAACCCCTGGTAAACTCGTTTTCTCCCTAGCAATGATATTTATTTTATTACGATTTTTACTATTCCTTATGATAAAATATTATGTTGGAATTATAATTTAAAATTAACTATTACAATTTAAAATATTTAATCCATTTTAACAAATTTAATTCCTAGAATTTGAATAAATTTAGTAAAAACTAAACTCTTAGATATTTTGAACAAAATGAATTTTTATAGAAATAGTTTTCAAATACAATAACAGTTTTTCCCAAAAATATTACATAAAATTGATTAAAATGAAATAAATTTTATTTATAGATATAATATTTATCTCATATGACTTTTAAATCATTTTTAAAATACATATTAAATATATGAATAATTTAGATGAAAGTGAAGCATTAAATAAATAACATTATTTTTTAAAATATAATGATAAATTTATTTTTTTAGAAAATTATACAAAATACACACTGATAATTTTGAAATTATGATTAGAAAAATTACTTTCATTTTGGGATATAAATTTATTAATAATTTTTTTAAAAAATTATAATATGAAACGGGACAAAACCCTTTTTTAGAAAAAATATCATTACAAGCTTAATAGGAGATTATACTTCCTCCATACCTAGAAATATATTAGATGAATGATAAATCATTTTATTGAATATATTATATATAGATTTTACAAAAAAATAATATTAATGATTAATTAAATTTATTATTCTAAAACACATTTCATGCATAAAAATAGTTTTAGAAAAATATTTATTTTACATTAATTTTTTCTTAATTTTATTTATAATTTATGGGTAAAATATTATTGAATTTATTCATATGTAAAACATATAATTTTTTTAATTTATTTAGTTTTTTTCATTCCCTCTACATTTATTCATGGTTTATTATGATTTTCTATAATAAGGTTTCTTAAAACACTATATTCCATGTAACGAAATCATACAATGATAATAATTTGATCAAAATAAGTCAAAAAATATTAGGGTGTTATAGTTAATTATATCCACAAGTGAATTATAAATTCATTCTGTAATAGCCTAGAACCCCCACTTCTATATCAAGTTTTTAAAACACAATCAACACAGTTCTGGATTTGATATCGGTGAAGGTTATATAATTTTATCTATCCAAAACGTAATAACTTAAAATAAAATACTTCATCAATTACACACCCAAGGAAATAATTTGTTTAGAGTTTTAGAGAATTAGTAGAAACACTTATTTAATCAATACACACGAATTCAAGGGACTATTTTTCCTAATTTACCCTTCATTTCATATACCATATTTTGTTTTCATCATCTCCCAAAAAAATCATCACATTAAAAACCATTCAAGACTCAAAAAATCAATCATCATTTTTCATAACCAATAGAAATGGAATCATAATAAGGGTGAGATCAAATTCTCCTTAACGATTAACATAAGAATTAACAATTCAAATCTATTAGTGTTAATAATAATAGTTGAAGGGTACGATGACATCGTCAAGGTGCATGAGAATAATAATTATTACACATAAATAATTGGATCATAAATCGTGATACGTGGCCAAAATATTTATCAAAGGAATGTATAATAGGAATCAATAATCATGATCCAGTGGATTACAATCCTAATTAAAATAAACAATAAAAATTCCTAGTAGTAACAAGTAAAATGTGTAGGTATCTTTGGAACTTCATATTTATAAATTATTTTAAACTCATGTCAGCGATAACTGGAGCCAGGGTAAATCTATAGGAGAAACCCTCATATAACTATATCCTTTATTCCACTAATTATAAGGAAAAATATCCAATGTATTAAACATTTATCTTCGTTCACCCGTCGTATAATCTATAATTGGATCAAAAGTCACTATTTAGGTGTACCCATCATAAAAACTATATTGGGATCACCTAATATAATATGGGCACAACCACAGTATGAGATATATCAGGCTCACATGTGAGATATAATGGGCCACAACACTTCATTTATTCTAAATTGAGATCACTTATTTTTCAAAAAAAATCTACAAGTAACATTAATGAATAAATCATTTATTTCCCTTAAGATTTCTATAATATTAATAAGTTATGTTCTTTCATAACTCGATTAAACCATGAAAAAGAAATGGGTTCCATGAAAATCTCATATTTCATGAAATTTAAGAGTAAAGATGGTATCAATATTACATATCCCCAATGGAGTGTATGTAACATCATGGGTATTTTATATTGATGAATGGAAATATCATTACATGATTATTTAGAAAAATATTGATGGAAATGAACTTTCCACATTGAGTAACATAAATATATGTAATGTTATAAAGAAAACGATTTTCTATGGTCTAACGGAACATCTCTTGAGGAAAATATTCTTTACATTTTGAAAACAATTATTTAAAATATAAAAAATTCTCAAACATTAATGAAAAAACTTATGTTTCAAAATAAAATTTCAACCGTAAAAAGGAGAGTTTAAAAAATGATGTTTCATTGATGGTGGAAATTTATGTTAATAAAAATTATGTTGAAAAAATATTCCTTTAACATTTTTTATAATATTTAAATAGTTCCTCAATGGGATAATAATAGGATGATTACTTTTCAAAAAATTTCTAAAAAACACTTAAGGGTAAAATTAATGTAAACTACCATAGTAAAACAATTTTGAAATATTTATAGAAAAAGTGGATTTGAAAGGAAACGTATTTTCAAACTAAGAGAGAAATAAAGTCACATTTTCATGAAATAATATGATATTATTTTGTCCCAAAGAAAAATAAACATAAAAAATCATGAAAATAATGGAGATTTAATGATAAAGACTTGGATTTATTGGTAAATCCTCAATCATAATACACCTAAAAATTTAAAATAATTTTAAATGGAAATATAAAAACATAAGGATATTCATTATATATAATATCAATGGTGAAACACATCTATACCAAACTCTATCCAATTATAATACCATATAACAACATGTAAAGTACATATATATTAGAAATTCCATTTTTATGAACCCTAAAAAAAGATTCAAGGAACACCACAAAGGTATCCTAGGCCAAACAACAAAAAAGTGGTCAAAATAGGCACTCACCCATGGAGTGGCCCTTGATCTAGGTATTAAACCTAAAACATTCTATGAAACACTATTTAAAATACATAAAAAAATATAGGAAACAACATGCATGGTTTATAATTCTAAGAGACACACTAAAAATGTGTGCACGACACTCTGACATATATAATCAATCTGACATTAAAGGAAAAGTATGAGACCACCTACCATAGACCCATGTAAGCTAACTTGCCCCGTATCAATATTTGATTCCCCTGGGTTTGGGAGAAATCAGAAGAATTGATAAAGAATGAAATATTATGACATATGAGTCTAAATCCAAATAGCTCAATAGATACACATACGAATCGAGAAAGGTTAAAAATAATATTGGCATTACATTGTATATCTAAGTAGACAAATAGCGGTCAAAATGGAAAAGGGAAGAAGAGTTGATCTGAAATGGGAGAATAATGATAAAAAGAAGATCTCCATTACCCCGTTGATGTTAATTGTATGATTGTATGGTTATTTTTAGTTTTTTAAAACATTTCGAGGGAAAACATATAATTTTCCCTAAAATTTCTGGGTCCCACGGTTTCTATGCATGGTTTTCCAAACCGTGTGAAAAATATTCTCAAACAACTATAAGTCTAGGGAACATCACATTATTACTCTTTATAGTTTGAATGAATATTACGATTCCTCTATATAGTATTCTAAAACGACAGACATGTTTTCACGACCATGCACCCCTATCCGCAAGGTTTGACCTAATCGTGTGACCTCTTCTTTTCATCCAAAACATGGGTATCGGGCTCTGAATCATCTCCAAACTCCCCAGAGCCCTCTATGACCCCAACAGAAATCCACATTCAGAAATAAATATGCAATTAAATGAGGAATAGATGAAAATCTCATGATCTATACCTCAACGCAGAACCGGGTTCTTAAAAACTTCCCCTTAATGTAATCCATCCCCAAATTTCCCTTCCAAGGGTGGTATACAAGTATCTTAGAACATCTCTAGCCATTGCAATCAAACATTTTCCTCCCTCTCCTAGGTCTCATCCTGCACTCGGTTGTGATACCACATCACTTATATATATGAATATACTATCCCTATAGAACCTTCATACTACTATTCACAATTCATATAAGATACTCCTCAAAGGATTCATCTTACCGTAACTCAACATCCTCGGGCTGAAAAGCCTAAGAAGGGTATGAATAGCTACATTGCAACTGATAAACATGGAAGAATTCATGCATAACCTGTTACCTCTGAGGAAACTACAACTGATAGGAAACCAGAAAAACTCTATTTAGAATTAAGAATGGTCTGACATATCCTGGATAAAGCCTACCCTATCTCTTGATCCTCCTATGTCCCAGCCCTAGTGCAATATTCAGGAATACTTGATCCCCATAATTGAACACCATAGGTCATCTATACTAACCAGTGTACGATTTATGATGGGACTATGTAGTATCCATCGAGCTCTGAATCAAGTGAACATGTTCAGTAGTGTCATTGACAAGACGAGGTCCCAACATAACCACATATCCCACCTCTAGACAACACAGAGTTAATCGGTATGTCCTAACATAATAATCCATATATGGTACCATATAAATTATAGCGTAAAATCTATTATTATATGAAAACTCTTCCAGTGGTATATGCTTCTCCCTTGAACCCCCAAAATCCTGGACATATGCCCAAATCATGTCCTCATGCACCTGAATCGTGCGCTCTAACTAACCATCTGTCTTTGGGTGGTAAGATGTCCTTAGAGGCACCTATATACCCATCAGCCTCTATATCCCTTTCTAGAATATGGATGTAAACTGCTAATCCCTATCTAAATTGATAGAATGTAGGGCCCCACGTAATCGTACAACCTACTAGATGTACAACCTGTCAAGCTCATCAATCCTGAAGGTTTCCTTGATCGATAGTAAATTGGAATCCTTTTTTATCTTATCCAAGAAAACACAAATGACATCATTTCCTTCAAGTGACATTAATAAAACCATCATGAAATCCATCGTGAAATCATTCCATTTCCAATCAGGAATCGGTACCTACTATAAATGTCCACCCAGTAACTGGTGTTCCACCATAACTTACTGACAAATGGAACACCAAAAGGATGTGTGGGGTATGTATGATGATCGAACATGCACCTAATGATAACCAAATCTCAATACAATGTTTGTGAAAACTCAATCTACATAGAGTTAGTCAAAGTGATCATCAATTCACATCAATGAATGTAAGTTCGTAACCATCAACAGGTTATGTTTCTGATAATCAACATATATCCTGAGAGTATTGTCTACCTTTTTCACAAAAGGACTAGTGAAACCCACATTTTAGTACTGGTTCGGATGAAACCCTTAACCTCAAAGTCATTTAGAATCCTCTTATGCACTTTAATATATATCATAGCAACTTGATAAGGTGGAATGGAAACTGGTTCCACTCTTCGAACTCTCTTGATAAAAAACTCTACCTCTCTACTTAAGGAAAACCATAAAATTTTTCCAGGAAGACTTCCCTAAAATTATCAACCCCTAGAGGATAATCCAATTGACGTGTCCGCTGGTCATCTAGATAAAAATACTTAATATGGGTTGTCATTTTTTCCAACCCACGATGCTCGGGTCCAGCTCGGATCTCCTAAACATCCCATTCACCATTGAATAGAAACAATCTACCCTTTGGTTATGTGAAACTCACCCTATGGTGATAGAAATCAACAAAGGACAAAAAAACAACCTAGTTCATCCTATTAATGAAATCAATACCTATCAATTTTATGACATTGATATCCAACGAGATGTGACACCCACCAACCTCCAAGGGGAAATCCTTGCACTGACCCACACGTTCCATTATAATTCCCAACTGAGTGTCTAGTGTCATGATTTCATCAGAAGTAAAAAAAACAGAGCCCAAGGAACACCATATTTGGAACAGATATGAAACTATGTGAATACCCTATATCAAAAACTATAGAATATAAAATTAATGCTACTAGAAAAGTACCTTCGATTGTATAATGTCTGGGATCATTCTCCTATAGGGTTTGTTGCACTACAAAAGTCTTACATGTACTGAGGCCCTAAGACATTGCCTAGCTACCCTATTCTCATCCACCCAACTCTCTCTGAAAACCTAGGGTCTGGATACTGAAACTAATCAGACCACCTCGGCGTGAATGACCTTATTCATTCTAGTTCACTGATTGGTGGTAAGTTGCAGTCCTCGCTCCTGAATGTGGAGATGTTGTAGATCCTCCCTCACTTGCTTCTTGGGGAAAACTCCTACAAAAGCATTGAGAATATCTCATCTTACCTTATGATCGGCACACAAATGGGTCCTAAAGACATTTTTTCATAGTATTATCTTGTCATCCACACTAGTAGTATCTCATCTATCAACCAGAAGAAACGTTCTAACTACTCACATGACTGCAGGGATGCTCCAGATGATGTTTCCTACTTCCTTTCGAGACAATTCCAGATATAAGTTCTAAACATACCTTGTCCACACCAACATATTTCCTCAAGTTGTACACTATGATCAGCGCTTATTTCAATATATCATATACAGAAGTAAAGGTAATGAAAATTACCTGAGATATGATATTGTATCTAATACCATTTTGAAACCACCCAACCATTGATAAATATGCACCTATCAAGAGAGGTGTGAATCACCGAAGATCATAAAAACGGGATGAGTAGTCCATTACTGACTAGGTGACCTACTTCAGATGCATAAATCTAAGGCCTTATCAGACTGCAGTGTCTCAAAATAGTATTATTCATAAAATACTATCTTGAAATATACCAAATCCATATCCTGATGATGCTCGGTCAGAGTAGTCATGTAGAACCATCTCTTTGTGGAATTACATAGAATATAATTCGTGAGATATACCCCCCTCTCAGGAGGTGTCTTGAGATTATCTAAAACCAACATAACTATCCATGACTATGCTTCCTATGGTCCACCATACCTAGAAAACATGGGTCGATGCTGCTACTTGAACACCTGTGTCAACTCAACCATAGAACAGGAACATTGTGGGGATCCCTCAAAGGTATGCATTAAACTCATAAATACTTCACAGATCCATGAATATCTACATATTTTTTGTATATTATATCATGGAGAAAATGAAATTAATGGAGCATCCACCTGTAGACCATGGCCTACAAGATCTGGGGTATGATCATCACCACCCTCATAGCGTACAACTGAAGGTCATCTTGGTTGTATGACTCTACATGTTCAAGCACACACCTTAGTTCTAGATCAAAACTATGTTGAATCTCAAAAGGTTTGGACAAATAGGACATGTACAAAAACATTCCTATAAATACACATCCATCTACCTACCCAATGGGTCAGGTCTAGGCATAAGACAATGAGAACCACTGTCGAGATACCACTACTAAGATTAGTTCTGGTCAATTTCTCCATCAAAAACAATTTCAATTCACTTGATTTGAATATTAGTTCCATGTTTTAGTATTATTCCACATTAAAAACGTGAATTGTAACTCCTTTCAAAATTATCACATTCCATTACTAAAGGGTATCTTGAATAGTTTGCTGAATTCTAATCCAAGGGGGGCCATACTCCCCATGAATCAAAGCTTGGAATCCAAGTATAGAACATATTAGCACATGTTAATATCAAGATAAAACATGATCCACCAAATACTAATCCACGATGTCCCATACACCTCTTGGACAAGTTTTGGACTCTATAAAATTAGAACTATAGAACATACCAATACACTTATCACAACTACATAAATATCTACCACAGTACCTATCACAACCTATTTTTATCAGTAATTCTCCAACATGGAATTGCAAGAATGCATGGAATGTGATTTCTAACAAGTTCATGTGTGATGCATGAGATGTCATAACCTCATCTCATCAGTTTACAATAGAATAAAACCAAAATCATATTAAGAATAACAAAAAAACATAACTACATCACCCAGTGGTGAAATAATGTCAATAATAAAAAATCAAAATCAAAAATTCAAAATTCAATTTGGGGAAATTTGGATTTTCCTTGTACATAGGGTAGATACTCATGGGATCAACATATTACCAAATACCTTTCCCTCACTATCCAATTTTATTGTCTAAAAATAGTAAATAAAATAATAAAAGACTCATCTGATACCACTTTGTAACATCCCGATAATGGATGGCACCTAACAATGCTCTGAGTTTGGTTGGAACATGGCCTTGATCACACCCCCCCAAATTCCAAAGGCTACCAACTAGTGGTGAGGGGATATGTCTGATAGGGGGAGACTATTACCTTTTTATCAGATTGTAACATAGTGGAGAGAAGAAACAAAATGAAAAAACAATAATACCATAAAATAGAAGTAAATAGTGAAGGATTGATAATACAATATCCATATGTCATATCATATATAAAACGATTCATTTCACATGTTTATAAGAAGAAAATCAAAAAAATCATAAGGTTGTCATATACATTGCATGATTCCAAAAGGTGAAAAAAGAAAATAAATGTATCCCAGAATGATCACAATTCTAGGCATGGTCCCACACTTTCCTTCTCTTAAGCGTCACATCATCTACCCGGAAGAGGGTGCTTTCCCTTATCTTTCATGACTCGTCCCCTAAGGCCCTTTTCCTGACAACCCCAGGACCACTTCTCAAAGGCCATGGGATAGAGAATAGTTCTAAAGGCATTATTCCACAAGTGAAATTCATTTTCTGGAGTACCTGTACATACACACAACTCCCTTCCAATGGTACTAGAAAGTAAAAGATAAGGAAAACATGAATGCAATTGACTATATAAAATACTGCCACAGTATAATAGAAAGTAAAGTATAAGGTGGAATCCCTGGTCAGTATACAATCCCACAAAAGTAAAAATAGACCAAATGTAAAACTATAAGTCCTAGAATCTCGCACATCGGGAAGATTACCTGGAGTGTAGGAGAAAAGTATATGCCAGAAGATGTGAAAGTACACTTTTTCATTATGATCTCACTGAACACTACAAGGTCATGGTCCTCCCTTGACTTTATTGAAGCATTGGTCAACTGAACTAGACATGCAATGTGCTGGAAAATCCCATACAGGGTTGACTTAAACAATACTCTGTAGGGGACCCCGAAACCACAATGATAAAGAATATGAGAAATACCATGAAGGAATGCAACTTCCTCATTACTCGGCTATATGCCCAAACATATACCATGAACATCCAGATATACTCATCTCAACCACTATGAAGCATTAGGTCCATCTGTTTAGCCAGTACCAAGATTCACACAGAAGGATCAATGGGTAACACTCAAACTAGGAGATCACACTATGTGAGCTCAGCCAACCATTATGACACTCTTCCAAGAGATGGACTCCATCGGGTACAATCCTATTGTTCCAAATGGTACATCTAAGGGAAAATTATACATCAGTATAATTCTACTTGGTCTGACTCTATTGCCCGGAAATAGATGATTAGTCATCACAGCCTTCTTCCTGATGCAAGACTAAGGAAAACCCAAGTTACAAGTCACACAACTCGTCACTACATTCACTTGAAGTAACACTGCTCCAAACTAACCTGCAATACCTTAGTCTCTCATGTAAGGAGTGGCCCACGACTTAGTCCATTGAGGGAGCACTATCTCCAACCTAGGCATCATTTTCATCATGTGGATGGCCCCACTCCTCGCTACTCTGTCTGACATCTAAGGGACCTCCATCTCTAATCGATGACCTACCCCATACCCAGTTGGGGGGGGGTACTACTCAGTGACTAGAGGACCCACACCATGGTATGACAGGAGAGTACTAACTTTTACTATTCATGTATTGTGGATCCTCTCCTTAGTATGTTTAGGGAGTACTGACTCCTATAATAGAGGACATTCACCCTACCATATAGAGGAGTACCGACTACATTTGATCACAAGTGGAGGACCCGCACCCAGAAACAATAGGGGAGTACCGACTTAATTAGTTTGGGGGTTCTTGGGGACTCGCACCCTAGTAAATTATGGGGTAACTACCCCCAGGCTAGAGGACCTACTCCCCATCATAGAAGGGGTGTACAGACTCTCTTGTAGAACTGCGTAAGGAGGAACCACACCCTAGAATAGAGGGGGAGTACTAACTCTTACTATAGAGGACCCGCTCCCTACCTGATATTGTAGTGCCACATCTATATGTGTTAGGAATGGAGGGAATGAACCCTAGTCCAATAGGGGACTACCGATTTCAAGGATAGAGAACCCACTCCCTCACATGGTAGAGGAGTAACAAATATTCCTTTTCAAACTTCTCCAAGAACCTTCACCCTATAACGTGGGGAATTCCATCTCTACCAAAGTAGAGGGATAAGAAGTAACCTATCCTTGAGTCTTCAAGGGAGTAACAATCCTAACATCTAATCATAAGAATCACATTGATTCTCCCCAAATTCTTCTTATACCTGGAGAGCCTATAATTTAAACCAAATATTTTTCCCTCTAACATTCTCCAAAACTCACTTAGAGTATTTCAAAAGGACCCTCTCATCCAAAGGTTCCCAACACCATAGACAGATCATCAATTGGATGCTCTGATTGGATGTTTTTGAAATTATTTCAAAAAGGGGATGGTGAGTTCTATGTCCAGTCCGACCTGATCGGACCGATGTGACTGGACCTGGGCCAGGGTCCACCGACCCAACCCATGTCTACTGACCAAAACTGAAACTGTCCTGGCCTGGGTCTGGCCCACCGGAGTGGGCCAACGCTTCTATTTGGATGTGTCATAGTTGCGTCCGGGATCACCATATGTGATCGGTGAAACTAGCCACCCCTCTATATGACCCACAGTCCATGTTTTCAGGTTGACTTTTCAACCCGGCGCCAGAGTGGTGCCACAGGTATCCACCACCACAGCCGTGGTGGACGTCGTCACCACCGTTCAGCGTACCGTTGGGGCATGTTGTTTCCATTAGCCGCAAGAATATCTGGCGGCCCCACTACCCCTCCATCTAGCATTTAGTCGATGTCGATGTGTGCCACTACCACCACCGGCACACCAGCAAGATCTTTAGAGGACCACCGGATGCACTCTAGTGGTCCTCTATTTGTGTCGCTTGGGATATGGTTTCTAGGGAATGACCTCTTCTCTAAGATGGCCTCAGATGCGTCTGGAAGCTATTTTGGAAAATACGTTTAAAAAGAATGTACATGATGAGGGGCCTAAGCCTTGTCTGTGACTACCCACGCCCTCCGCGTTAGATGTTTAAAGCCAGGGAGGCTTGGGATGATATTATTTCAACAAAAGATTAATCTTAAATAGAATTCCCAAATGAAACACCCTCCCACAACAACGCATGATTCAAAGTTCAACCAGTTTTTGGGTTGATCTGCATTCATCATTTTGAACAAAAATAGGGAAAAACATAAACCAAAACAAACCCCTACCTCGATAAAGTTCAATTTTGAAGTAGTCTGACTACATATGTTCATGAAGTCGATGACATTCGTTGCTTCTTGGATCTATTCTTCATCAAGCGAGGACATTGTGAGCAATCCACCGGTGTTCATTATTCTTTATAAGGGAAGAAATTTTTCATAGGTTCTTTAGTGAAAAGTCCCATAGATTAATACCCACCACCCAATGTGTTAGCTTAATAAAAAAGAAACACGTCGCAACATTTCTGTTATGTTGAGACATTATGTTGTTACGCTGTTTCATTTATGAAATATCGTAATAGTTATGTTTTCAAAAAATAGGTCACTAAGGAGATTTATTTATTTCATCCCATTGCAACATTGCAGCATCAGCATCAGCTACTCAATGATGATAAAAAAAATAAAAAAAATATTTTTAACGTTATATTATTATTTTCCAAAAATTCGAAAAAAACTATTCTTTTCGACCCTTTCTGGTTGAAGTTACATCTATTCTTAGGTAATTTATCCAACACAGACACAATAGTTCCCCCTTATTTTAAACATGGGTACCCATTTAGAAGTTTCCAAAATCGTGGACCTTTGCCACTTTAGTTCACATAAAAAAAATTCAAAAACTAAATTTCACCCTCGACCCATGCTGTTCAAGGTTATGCTATGAATATGAAAAAGAAGTCCTTAGTAGCTCAAATGTACTCTCAAATATCCATTCTGATTTAGCCTTCAAGAGTTATAAGGATTTGAAAATAAAATAATCTTTACCTAATTATTTTATTTACAACCAATAACTAACTTCCATTTTTTTCCAATAATGGCCAATGTCAGGCCTTCTCAAGGTAAATCCGGAAATTCTGAGCCCTCGGATTTTTGATCCGTACACCAGTTCTATAGATAAAAAACCCCACTCACAAAATTAATTAATAAAGTTTAAAAATGTTTTAAAATCTATTCTGGGCACTCTAGATCTCGGAATAAAGTGTTGTTTCAGAGCCTGGCCTCATAAAAATCCCCTTTAAATTTGAAAAAAAATCCATTGAATTCTGGGATATTATGACACCTTATGGAACCACCGAGATTGACCACCTTCATGTCTAACTTCTTCTTGGTCAACATCATTCACCAATGGGCACACGTCTCTTTTAATGTGACACGTGGAGAAGCACTAAGAACTTCGATCAATTTCTAGTCATGGGGTATAGCAGCTCACCTCCACGCTGACCGGAAATAGATACAAATAGAAATCCACAGTTTAATTCCACCCCTAGATGAAAAATGCTAAATCCTCCACAAGTATTATGTGTTCATGGGTGACAATGAATTTGCTGGGGTATATATGAACAAAATAGGAATGCCCACGAGCAAAATTTTCATCTTACTAGGCCCTCTGTCTAAAACCTCTATCAGCCACATAACTTGTCAAACCAGGAACACGACCACACACACTAGTGGTATTACTTCTGAGTATTAATGGTAAAAAACCATTTCACACTACAGAAACATCATGAGTCTATCTCTGCCACCATGGAATGTTTCCAATCCTGAATCTTCTCGAGATTCCACCCTGTGCTACTTGATGTTTCCTTTCACTGGAAGGAAAATCAAGTTTTCACTATCATGGAAACACAGCATCCTTTTCCTAATGTAGTCAATCTGAGTATGACCTATAGTGGTCCATACAAATAGTGATGTCGTAAGGCTAGATACCCCAACTAAGAGATCCCAAATGAAATCCAACCTCTATGAGTTATGTCACACTATCAGTTCCAGTGTGTGATCAATAGTTCTCCTCTAGTAGGAGTCTCTATGAGTGAGGATTAGTTCCATGGTCCAACCGGAACGTCAAAGTCTCAAACAAAACTCGCAGAAAAAGGAGGATAACTAGAAACTGTGTCAATTAACAAAATGAATCCAAAAAATACACAAGTCATATCTAGAATTTCTCATGTAGATTCTTGGTAATATTCCATGACCGTACGAAGTTGTACTTTCCCTCTCCCTCTAGCTCCATGAGCCTAGCTTGAACCACCTCCTACTACTCGTCCAGATCCTCTACCTCATGCTCCACCTTTTGGAACTCCTTCTTCCAAGAATTGTCTCTTCTAAAGAGGATCATCTGCTAGCTCCTTCTCAATGGTACGGTGGGTTGGAAAATCTCTAGCATGTTTCCCCTAGATATTGTAAGCGTAAAACTGCCTCTCTTCAAGTTTATCTGCTCCGCGGTGTGGCTCATGTGCCACAGACCCACGTATCTGTGTTAGAGTATGGTTATGCCTCCTATGTCTCTATCTAGTAACTCTTCATCTACTAGCACACGCAGATTCCTCTTCCTCATGACCTCTGTTGTAGGTCACATCCATTTTCTCCTCTTCCAAGTTTCTCTCAACCACCAGGGCTTGCTCTCACACCCCAACACATGTCGGAATGCTAAGGGGAATTAGTGACGTCATAATCTCCCAATGTAGTCCATGCTTCATGGTTTGTGACCTAAATTATGGGTCTTTCACCATATCAATAGAGTAGTAAGAAATTTCTATGAATATGACTGAGTACTCTACTACTGTCATGGTACCCTGCCATAGGTGCAGTAGCCCCTGTATACACACACAACAAAATGTCATCGAAATGAACTCCTCCCTGAACATGTTCTCAATGTCAATAAAAGTGGTGGTTTCCACGTTGTGCGTATGGATCAGTGAGCTCCATCAACGTCCCACTGATACCTATAGAAGGATCACTACTAGTATTTCTATATGGTCGAGAGGCCACCTCACTAGGAAGAAGACTCGTGTAACTGCCTCAATCCAATCCTTAGCTATTGGATAGTCTGTCTCAGATTGGAACCTAGGAGATCTCTTCCTAAGGAAATTGTGTATCAAACTCTTCCTACGTTCATCATCCACTAGTAGCGCTTGTAGCAATTGAAAATTGATGGGTGGCTAGTTCAGTTGTGCAAAGATCTGTGGTAATTCCACAGATTTAGTGCCCTCCACTGAAGTCTTCACTTGGGGTGGATTATCTTCACGATCACAATGTATAATCTTATATGGATTTCATCATGGTGGAATCCGAAAATATATCAAGATGAATAGTGATTAAAGAGTATATCTAGAAATATGACTCAAGAAATACATGGAAATCAAAAACATTCATACATTATGCATGTACCCTTTATTTCACTGCAACAAGTGTTCTCATGTAATGAGTTGAAAAGCATGTGCCCAAAGTCCAAGTGTATGGATACGTCGACCGCTACATTATCACATGAGTCCCTGGCTTGAAATCCGAACTCAAAACACTTAACATAATTTCTCAAATCCAATAAAACATACCCATTGTCTTTGAGGTTGAATCAACCATCTTTGAAACCATTTTTTCACAACTCATCCCCTAGGGACTGTGTCATGGCTACCCCAAGCCTGCCTCTCAAAGGCCAGGGGTTGGATACTAGTGTCAAATGAATTATTACACAAGTGGGACGCATTTTCCTAAGTACTTGTACACATTCACACAACTCCCAGCCAAAGGTACTAGGATGTAAAAGACAAAGAAACCATGAATGAAATCAACTAATAAAAATGAAACTAGAGTATAAAGTAATGTAATGTATAGTGTGGCGACCAAAGCCTGTATGCAACCCCACCAAAATAAAAAATCATAACAAAAGTATAACTCCATGTCCCAGAATCTCGCCCGCCTGGAAGCCTACCTGAAGGGTAGGTGAATGGAAGCTGTACAAAGTTGTGGAAGTATACCTCATCTGTCAGATCTCACTGAACAATACTAGTTCCATGTCCTCCCTAGAATCTATAGAAGTGTTAGTTGTCTACCGAAGGCCCGACACATGCAGGAAAATCCCATGAAGGGGTGAGTCAAACAATACTCGGTAGGGGACCCTGAAACCACAATGATAAAGGACATGTGAAAAAACACAACTGAATGCATCATCATCTTTACTCGGGTATATTCCCATGCATATACCATGAATATCCACATATATTCATCTCAACCACTAAGAAGCATAAGGTCCTCCCATATATCCAGTACTAGGATTCTCACGAAAGGCTCATGGTGTAACACTCAAACCAGGAGATGACACTCCACGAGCTCTTCCATCCCTAATGGAACCTATCTGAAATATGTAATCCATCGTGTACAATCCAACAATTCTAAATTGTACTTCTGGGATAACTTACTCCATTAAGAAAATTCTAATAGGTCTGAATCTAGTTCCCGACAGTATAGGTTTAGTTGTCACTGCCTTTCACCTCATGAAAGACATAGGAAACCCTATTGAAGAGGCTCGCTCTTAATCACTATGCTCAGTTGAGGGAGAACTAATCTAGACTAACCTACAATACCTCTGTCACTCAGGTATGCAGTTGAATACAACTTAGTCTATCGAGGGAGGACTAACTCAAATAGAGGAATCATTTTAATCAAGTGGATAGGCACACTCCTCGCTAATATGTCTGATAGCTGAGGAAGATCCACCTCTAATCGAGGACCCTCAACCTAACCAATAAGGAAGTACTACCTAGTGACTAGATGAAAAGTAGCATTGGTATGATAGGGGAGTACCAACTCTTTCAATACATGTGTGGAGGACCCGCACCCTGGTATGATAGGGGAGTACCAACCCCTATAATATCATACCTGAACCCTACATGGTAGGGGAGTACGAACTCTATTTGATCACCTATGGAGGACCCATGCACTGAAACAGAAGGGGTGTACCAACCCCATTAGTTTGTTCGCTATGGGGGACCCACACAAAAGTATGTTTGGGGAGTACCAACCCTAGGAGAGACGACCCGCTCCCTGGCATGGGAGGGGAGTACCGAATCTGTGGTAGAACTATGTAAGGAGGACCCACACCCTAGAACAGAAGGGGAGTATGGAATCCTACAATAAGGGGGCCCCCTCCCATCCTAGTAGGGGTCTGCTGACTTTATATGCATTAGGTATGGAGGAATTGTGCCCAAGTCTAATAGGGGAGTACTGACTCTGAGGATTGAGGACCCGCTCTCTACTACGATAGGGGAGTACCGAAACATACTTTACAAACTTCCCTGAGAACTTGCATGCTAAATTGTGTGGAATCCTATCTCTACCAAAGTAGGGGGGATAAAGAGTACCCACACCTTGAGTCATAAAGGGTGTAACCGTACTAACATCTCATCATAACAATCACCCTAATTCTACCCAAAGTCAGCCAGTATCGAGAGAGCCTACATGTAACGACCTAAAGTTTTCAACATAAATTTCCTTCTTATAATTATTTCATATAATCACATTAAATCAAAACACAATAAAATATTATATACTATTTTACATTTAATCATAATTCTTCACTTCTGTGTTTTGAATTTCAAAATTCTAACATACACGGTCGCAATCAGTAAGATGATTGTAGTCGGATATGAAAAACATAAATTTTTTTGAAACGTAACATGCCCTTATGAATTGTAATTTTACCCTTATTAATAGTGATATATACTAATGAATAGTAACCTTACCTATGCTAGTATATAAATAAGATTCAATTGAAATTATGATGTACATATATTTTGGAATAAGTTATTAAATATTTTTAAACATGTTTTTTAGAATATATTATGATTTTAATTAAATATTATGTTAATCATATTTAGATAATTATTTTTGAAAATTAATTTCATTTTTTGATTCTATAGGTCGAAAATTGGGTAGAGTGAAATTTTGGGATTATCCTCAAATACTTGAATTTTGTGAATGGTAAAATACAATAATTTCCTATATTAATACATTATAATTGAAATCCAATATTCTTGACATCAGAAATGAATTAATAACCCAAATATATATGTAAAATTCATTTATAACTTTTATTGGTCTTGGAATCATAATTATTTCTTATATAATTTAAAAATAATAAAATAATGATTATAATATTATGAAAACACCCCTCTCATCCACTATAAAAACCAGGCACACTCCCCTATTCTCTTCACTCCAATAAATCCTTGTTACATAATTAAATTTTTACCCAAATCTCTCCCCATCATCCTTCCCCACATCCTTTATCCATTGGTCTACTCAAAAGACCAAAACCTCTCCACATAAGTTGTTCTAAAAGGAGATAAACTCAAGAGGTAAATTGCTCTTTCCAATTATTTTATTACTTATAAAGCTCATTTCTTTTCATTTTTATTTCGTCACCTCCATTAACCAAAATGATATGATAACTCCAGTAACATAAATGTACTATAATTTTGTTCTGATAATGGGATAATAAATTATCATCTTTCCTTTTCATTTTTTTATTAATGAAATGAAACCATCATCTGAGATGTATTAATTTATCACATTAGGTATGAAAATTTATCAAATTCTGTTGCAATATTATATTCCTTCCATGAAAACATATTTATGGTTGAACACAACAATTAAATTTGTTTTTTATCTTATGTATTTTTATGGAATCTTCTTCCACATTTTATGTAAAATAATAATGAAAAACAAATTAATTATGAGAAAAATCTCCAAATTAAGTCAAGTGTTTATGGTAATGTTTTATATAATGATTCATATTCACTCCATGTATCCAAAAAAAATCAACCATTTAACCTTCATTATGTTCAATTAGAAAATATAAATCCAATTCTGGAAAACCAATTTCATCAAACATGTTTGTCCGAATAAGAATATAAGTGAACTGATCATTAAAACCAAGGAAACAAACGAACCTGAACAAGGAAATTGAACCACTTCACCCACAAAAGGGTAATGAATGAACAATAAAAGGTTATAATAAATCTGTAAAATATATAATAGTTTCTGCAATTATTAATTAGTTATCCTGATTTGATTATTCAGGTCATTAATATTATGTGGGGAACATCACCAAGCTTATGGTAAGGGATCCTCTCTCTTTCATTTTTATTCAAGATTGCCCTCTATGTTATGCCATTTTGGGTGTAATTCCTTGTTATGGGTTATTCTTACAAAACTACCCATTAATTTCCACATGATTTTTAAATGATTATAAACTGATTTCTATCTCATTAAGACCTCTTATGTTTACACGATACCATACTGATATTCCGTGAAAGATTCAACCCGAACCTCCTTTATTCCTTTGAGTTTCTATGTCATTATTTGTACCTAAAAAGGTTATCTATTATTCTTATGTTAATCTTATAAATTCTATTTTAATGTTTGAAACTCATGTAACATGTTCCATTCATCTTTCTCTTTTTGGGATGTACTTGTTTTTAAGTGATTCACTCCTCAATACTTCCCGATAAACAAACCTGGTTTGAGGAAGCTTCTTGAATTTTACTCAATATTAACTACAATTTATCTTATATATTAATCCACCATTATCTTTATAATATATGTCTTTTTATTTTGATATCCTTCCAGGTTCACTATTGGTTTTTTATTAAAGATTTTTCCCTATCAATTTTAATGGCTCAGTAGAATTTTCCATAAAACCGCTCAAAATGTTTTTATGCCAAAATTTCATGAATAATTTTCTTACATGTTGTCAATTATACTTCACATAAATAACCATGATAAATATATATTCTTCCACACTAATGTCTATTTATACTTTATTTCCATTCTTTCATAGACACGTTTATGTTACTCACATCTGTTATGCTTTATGTCATGATTATGGTACCCACTTCTTTCCATGGGTAATCATTATGTTTATGTATGATTGATTATGTATGATTATTTATATGGTAAACATATTCATGAAATGATTAGATGGATTCACCCAAATATCACTCCAACGAATTTGGTAATGATAAGTCTCATGATATGTTATGTGTGACGGTCTTGGAAGTTAGCCTTGGATTGTGGTAATATGTGAAATGATCATGGAGGTTAGCATTAACTTGTACTAAAGTAGTGCTTTATGATGCATAAACATTCCTATGACCCCATGTTTATATGATTCTATGTTTTTATGTTAAATTTCCACATGTTAAAATCATTTTTATATCATCATGTCATGCATTTTATTCATTGTGCTAATGATTTTTTCTTATGGATAATCCCTTACTGGGATATTTAGGTCATCCCTTTGTTCATGTGTTCCTCAGAGTACCCTATGCATATGTTTGAGCACAATGAAAGTTAGGTGATAAATTTTAATATTAAATAATTAATTGTTTTTAGTCTCTTGTTCATAGTTTTATGTACCACATCTTAAAAGACACTAGACTTCATGATCCATGGCTTGTACTCTAATGTATAACTATGATTAAAATAATGTAACATTATATGAAGAAGGTTAGGGTCTCTATACTACACATCCATAAAAAGAGTTTTTCCTCTAACTTTCTCAAAAACTCACTTGGTTTATCTGAAATGGACCATCTCGTCTCAAGGTTTCTGATGTCGAAGATGGCCCATCAATCATACACTCTTATTGAATGTTATTGGCATTTTTTCAAAAATTGGTCGGTGGGGTCTGTGTCCGATCAGACCAGATCGGACCAAGCTGACCGGACCTGGCTAAGGGTCCTCAGACCCGACCTGGATGGACAAACCCATCTAGGCCCAACATGGAGTGCACAGACTCGACCCGGGTCTGCCGACCTAACCCGGGTCTCGGACCCAACCTGGGTCTGTTAACCCAACCAGGGTCTTCTGACCCAACCTGGACCCAGCCCACCCTATGTTTTGCCTTGTCTGGCCTATCGGAATGGGCCAAATATTCTATCCAAACATGGAAAATCAACTTTTGGCTTCACCACATGCATCTATTTAAATCGGACACCCCTCCATGTAACTCGTAAAACTAGTCCGCGAGATGAATTGTCAATGCGGCGTCAGCGTGTGTAGCGGGTCTCAAGCACCGCAGTCATAGTGGTCCTGGTCTCTACTGCTGGGGGCACTCCATTTCCATTAGCTGGTGGTCCTTCTTTCCTATCGTCTGGCATGCTGTTGGCACAACCACATGCCACTGCCAGTGCTGCACCGATAAGAACTTCGGAAGACCACAGGACGCACTCCAATGGTCCGTTCTTCACACAACATGCACCCATGGCCTCCATGGAATGCCTTATTCACTTTGATAGCCTACGATGCACCTTTCTGTATCATGGGAAATATATCTAAAAAGAATCCACATGTGGAGTTGATTATGACTTGTTCATGTTGGATCATGCCCTCCGCGTTATAAGTTTAAAACTGGGGATGCTTGGGATGATACTCTATAAACAAGAGTTTAATCCGGAATAGAAAACCCAAATAAAACTCCCTCACATTAGAATGAATGATTCAAGGATCAATCAGTTCGTGTTTTGATCTATGTTTGTCATTTATAACATGAATGGGGAATGTATAAATGAAATTGACTTCTACCTTGAATTAGTCTTCCCACAAACCATCAAGAAGTTGAAGGCGTTCGTCTCTGTCTAGATATGTTCTTCATATAGAGATGATGTTGCGAGTGATTCATTGTCATTAATAATTCTTCATAGTGGAGGAATATCTCTATAGGTTAGTCGGAGAAAATTCCCACGGTTTAATTCCCACCCTCCAATGTGTTAGCTTAATTGAAAGGAAACATGTTGTTGTGTTTCTACTACGCTGTTTCATTTATAAAACAGCATTTTGGTTATGCTTTCACAAAATGGTTCATTAAGGAGCTTTCATTAATGCACCATGTCATCGTACCACAACATCTTCATTCATTTCTCAATGTTGAAAGTGAATAACATTTTTAATATTATTTTATTATTTTCTGAAAAGACTGAAAATTAACTTTTCCATCCAACCCTTACAGGTTGAAGTTAAGTCCATTATTAGGTAATGTCAACATTTTTGAGGAAATGATGTTCTTAGATTTTCAATTTAGAAACCCATTAATAATTTTCTAAAACCACGCACCTACGCCATTTTAATACCCTTAAAAAAACTTAGAAAAACTAAGTTTCTCCCTCAACCCGTGTCGGTTGAAGTTAAGCTCCGCCTATGAGAATCATGAACTGACTAAAAAAATGGTACTCTCTGATATCTAATTCAAGTTACCGTTTAGTATTTATAATGATTTGAAATTAATATAATTGTTATTTAATTATTTTATTTATGGACAAAAACTCACTTCTACTATTTGTCCGCACCGACCAATGTTAGGTCTTTTTTTTGAAAATTCTGAAACTCTGAGTTCAACGGTGCCCATGGATTTTTGATCCCACCAACGATTCAAAATATAGAAAACCCCACCAACAAATTTAATTAATAAACTTTAAAAAATGTTTGAAATCTATTCCGGGCACTCTAGTTCTCAGAATTATGTGTCATCTCAGAACCTGAAGTTGTAAAAATACCATTTAAATTTGAAAATAAATCCATAAAATTATGGGAAATTAATTTATCAACACCTGTAACAACATAATCTGTTGGTTCCCAAGAATGACCCTAATAGGGTGTTATACAAAATCCCATAAGGAAACCACCCATGGTTTGTGCTAATCTGTTAGTGAGTATATATAACAGGTATTGTATAATAGTGAATGTAGTAAGCTGGGAAATACTCAAAAGTAAATAGTCTTACAAGCACTGGTTTCCATTTACATTCTAGGTATATTAAATTAAAATTTAAATTAAATTGATTGTATAATTCTGAAAATCTTGCCTAAAACCAGTTATCCCCCTCATAGTTTTACGCACCACAGATTCCACAAAAGGCCATCTAGGAATGTATAGAAAAGGATCAAAAGAAATCATGTGATTTGGTGTGACAGATTGATCATAAAGCATTCTATATCCCAAAACCCTGATATTTTCCTTACATTCCTAAAGTAGAATTAAAGGTCCACTCTTGGTGGAATTCCACCAATAGCCTATGATCCCATCCCCATTGAACCTCATACAAGAAAATCTAGCATCACTCTAGGTGTGGTATAACCTATGTCACTAAGACCATCCTTGTAGGTCCTATTAGGATCCCAAGTATCACCCATGACATAATCCCAGCCTCTTGAGTGCATCCACGGAATTCTATAAGGATCTATGAATCATTCGGCATTTACAGAACCCCTGTGATCCCGTCGATGGTGTCCATGGTTCACTCACAGCTTATCATTTAATTAATAAACCTATTGAGACCATCCCAGGTATTCTAGATAATTAGAGGCTCCCTCATGGGACCAAGGTAAAATAGACATATAATCTCATCCATGGAATTCCCTCAAAATCCATGTTTCACGTAATTATATTAACCATTCAAGCATAACAAGTTCATTTAACAATTTTATTAGATATGATAGGGTCCGAACGATATGCATTTAACATCTTACCACTAAAGGTGTCTCAATCTTAGAACAACATCAAAGTCTTGGACCATAATTGCTCACATGGAAAAAACTCATATGACAACAGAAACATGAAAAATTAAACTATTACATGGATTTAAAATTTATTAACTCATGTGGGAAAGTTCACTTTTGGAGAAAAACTGTCCAAACATGCTTTATCAAGAAAGGAAACAACATGGATCATAGGAGAAACTCATACATCATGCACCCTATCTAATTATAATACCATATTACAACATGGAAAAAACATATAGATATGAAGTTACATTTTAATGAATCCATGAAAGGGATTCAAGGCACACCAAAAGGTATTCGAGGCTGAATGGCCATAAAGTGGTCAAAACAGTCACTCCCCCATGGGGTGGCCCTTAATCCAGTTTTTAAACCTACAACATGATTTGAAACACATGTTTAAGCACCTAAAAAATATAGGCAACAACATGGATGATTTATAATTCAAGGGGCCACCCCAATAATGGCTGTGAAACACTCTGACATATATAATAAACTTGACATTCAACGAAAAGCATGATACCACCTATCTTAGACATGTGCTAGATAGCTCATCCTGTATGTAGATCTGATTCTCCCTATTTTGAGATAAATATGAAGAATGTTTGAAGAAATACATTTTAGGGAATATGATCCAATATCCCAATAGAATAATCAATACCTGGAATAATTGAGAAATAATAAACGGGAAATGAGGAATTACCATTGCGGATCCAAGGAGACAAACGACAGTTAAAATTGACAATGGATGGAGTATAGATCTAAAATGGGAAAATATGCATCAAAACGAGCTCTCCCATTGTCCCCTGGTATGAAGTATGATAAAGGGCGGTTAATTTATGTTTTTGAATCATTTTGAGGGAAAATGTGTAATTTTACCCAAAATACCAGGGTTACACAGTTTCTATGCACGGTTTCTGTAACTGTCAAAACGCAGGGCCCATCCCACTATATGTCTGAGGCACATCACATAGTTACCCGACATGATTTGACCATCCATGTGGTAACCATGTAGACACCTCTATAAAGTCTGTTAAAACTAAATACATGTACATATGACCATTCACCGTAATCCTCATGGTCTGAACTTACCTTATGACATCCTCTTTTCACCCGAAACATGGGTTATGGGCTACGGACCATCCCCAAACACCCCAGAGCCCTAAATGACCCCAACGAGTATCCACATTATGCTATATTTATGAAATTAAATGTGGAATATATGGAATAATTGTGATCCATACCTCAAAGAAGAACTGGGTTCTTACACATGTCATGTTAGAGATATAATATTTCGTTTATAATTTTAAATGTTTTATTGATATTGTTAATTTTAATGTAATGGATATTTCTAAAAATTCAAATTATAGTTATTTTATAGAAAATAATATCTTATTATATGATATAAAATTATGAATTATATTAAATTCATCCATGTAATTATTATAATGTTTAAAACTTCATTCATGATCCACTTATGGGTCATTTTTTCATCTTATAGTAACTATAGTAACCCCCAAAATGAATGAATCAATGTTATCATGGTAACAGTTAAAGGGGCTAAATTTTGGTTATACCCAATGTAAATAGTTATAATATAGTCAAAACATTTACCATTTTTATTTAATAAGGGGATTATGACACATATAATATTATAAATAAATCATCTTTAATCCATTTTTAATTAATTATTAATATTTATTAATTTAATATTCTGATAAATCCTCAGAGTTCCCCTCCCTTATCTTATAAAAGGCACATATTCTTCTCATTTCATCGTGCATAAAAACATAATTGGTTAATCCAATACCTGAAAAAAAATGTTCTTATAATCTTTCCCCACATTTTACATTAATTTTATTTAGATTACTTCAAATCTTAAAGGTATAAAGGTGTTAAGAAGAAGTGTGTTTCTTAAGAGGGTTAAAGTTTTTATCTTCATTTTTTGGTTTGGTTTCTTCTTCCACATCCCTCAAAAATTATTCTACAATGATAAAATAAAACGTAAAATATCTTACATATATTTATATGATGTTATATTAGTTTCATGAACTGTATCCACCTATTCTTCCATCAAATGGGTAATAAATTCATTATTTGTTTGTTTGGTAGACAAATGCGTCATGAACCGATGTAATTTAATATCCATAATTTAATATCAATACATGTTATAATGATGAAATTAACATTTATATAAGATATTAATGACTTATGTATCATTCTAAAATGATAATATATCTTTAGGTTTTTACCTTTCTATGTATATAGAAATAATAACATAGTTCATGCGTATGTGTGGAATGCCACCTCAATGAAGCTATGTGATTCATCATTCTTCACAAAATCAGATGTATCATCTAAATATCGGCATAATAAAAGAATTTATATGATATATAATATATTATTATCATTATAAAATGATAAAATAATACATAATTTCTTTTCATAGTTATGATTGAAAAATTGAATCATTAATCATGCATACATATCACTTATCATCTCCATGCTTGTAATGTATATCACTTCTCAATAATGTATTAAATGGTAGGATTGTAAAGTATATTTAATCAATAAAATTTATAATCATTTAATTAATATTATACTAGATATGATGAAATTGTCTTCAATTTTACCATAGTCATGCTACTGAATTCATTCTTGACTTATGAACTGAATATCATTAAGACATCTAATCTAAACACAAATGATAAATTAATTGTATATAACATGATAATAAGTGATATATATGGAATAAAATACTTTTAACATGTTTCTACTCAATTATAAAATTAACATAACCTTATTATTCTAGGGCATAAATAATTAACGTGATGACTCGAACATAAGGTAAGGGGATTTCTATTACGAAACCATATTTTAATGTACCCTTTATATTTATCTTTTTTCATATATATCCATATTTTCCAAAAGAGTTTAAAATAATATTATAAATATTATTATATTATTGTTAAAATTAATTTTTTCATATTTTTTAATTTTAAAACAGTATTTTTAAAATAATTCATTTGTTGTTCTCTAAACGAGGTAATTTGTGGATTTTATTGCAAAAAAATATAAGAATGTTTTTTAACTTATAAGACATGAGAGGATTTTTACACTATAAAGAAGACTAACAATTTAATGTTTTATTTAATATTATTAATAGTTATTTTGAATGAAGATTGGTTCTCTATTATAAGTTAAATTTTTAGATTTTAAAACTGATTCTTAAAGAAAATGGTATTTTGATTCTAGAAAGTGTTTTTAAATGGAATTAAAAGAGTTTATCAATGGCTTTATTGATGATATGATTCTTTGAGAGTGTTTATAAGACTGTTTTATCCCATTCTATCTCATCATTATTCCTATGATAGATTATATTATTGGGTAAACTAAGATAACACTGAGACCCAGTTGTAGCTTTTACAATGGGTGTACCTAGATACTGCTCTAATATATTGGGTTCTTTAGAGGTGGAAGTAAACTATATGTTTATTCTAATTGTATGAGTGATTGTATGAGTGATTTTATAATGATTTTCCAAGGTACCTACATGACCATTATATGATTAATTATGATATTTCATGGAAGTCGTTGATTTCAAATAGTAAACTAATTATCAGTTTTTAAAAATAATAATTATACCCATTTAGGGTAAAAATGTAATTTTTTAAGAAATATTTTTTATGGGTTACTGTGTTTTTCACTATGATAAAAAATTTATTCTTTTTATGTCCATTACTAATAATTTTGTGCTCAAAACATATTATGATATTGTTTTCAACAGGGTTTAAGAAATAGTAAAGTAAAAAATAATTTTGGTTTTATTTTATAATGATTTATCATGAAACGAATTCATGAGTTCTTTTAAAAACATTTGTTTGTTAGAAAAGTTTTATTGCGTAGAACATTATACATTGTAATATATTAGTAACTATGTATGATTTATGACCCAACTCTTTAAAACTCAAAATATAAATGACACTCTGAATTTTTTTAATGTGATTTCTAGTTCAAATACAACATTATATGTAATGTTTTGGGTCGATTAAAAATATTTTTTATATGAGGAGGGTTTATATATCTTTGGAAACTTGTAGTTTTTAAAATGTGTTAATCTAAAACGTATTGAATACCACCATGTGTTTACTAGTTTATGTATAATCATATGTTCATTGTATTAGATACCCCTTTTCATGTTTCAAGTGATGGATGACTAAGATGATTAGGAGTACTTTGAGCCAAAAGACCTAGGATCAAATCTTGGCAGTGACAAAATTCTGGGTACTGTAGCAGTACATTAGTCGGGCACTATTGAAGCACTGTAGCATCAATGACACTGTAGTGGCGGAGGCAATGTAGCAGGGACTGTAGCGGCGGTGGTACTACATCAGGTACTATAGCAGCGCGAGTACTATAGCAACATTGTTCACTAAGGGGTCCTTCGGGCAAAAAAAGGCTTTCAAGCCTTTTATTCAGGTCACTTGGCCTTCGGAATTCAGGCTATGTAATGGGTCTCCCTATACCCACACTAAAGAGTTCTTTTCTCTAAATAATAAATTGATGCCTTGGAAATAAGATTTTAAAAAAAATGTGATGTTGAATGAAAGGTATTCCATGCAACTTTGGGTTAAAAATTTTATTTAATGTTGAATATATAAAGGTTATTTTTTAGGATTCATGTCACATTTTTGAAATTTTCTATGGGTATTTTTAATATAGTTTAATAAAAAGAAAAACTTCTATGATGAATGATAACCCATCATATACGGCAGGGTTATGGGGATTGAACTCACTATAGAAGTGTGAAAATGTTGCATCACCTACCACTAGCCTAGGTGATTTCTGAGTTACTATGATTTTTTAACTTATTTAGATAATGTGATTGAAAAAAGTTTTTTATATTTTAGTAATAGTTTTTTTTACCAAATATATACTTGTGGGATTTCATAATTTATTGGTAATTAAGTGATTAATTTAATTTTTTTTACTTTCACTTTTTTAGGAACCTATATGTTTTAAAAAATAGAATATTATGAGATTTTATTTAGATAATAAAAGATTAATTATATTTTGGAAGCATATATGTTTTTATTGTGGATTTGTGGTTATTCATGTTATTTATATAAATATTTATCATATAAACGATATTATGTAATTTAGGCCATTGAATTTTTAGCATGAGACATTAAGAGTGATTGATGTTGTTTGGATATAAATGTTAAAATATATCTTAGATGACTATATGGTCATGTATTTTTTATTTTTGGGTTACAATATTAGTCTAGTGTGTTTTAGATGAATTTTAAATATAGTTATTTTTTAATGATATATGGTGAACTTTGTATATTAATTTTGGATTTTGGAGATTAATGTACATTTTTTCATATATATTTTATTATTTTTGGAGAATTAAATTATCTTGTATGAACTATTTTTGGTTTTGGTTAATGTATAAATATAAAATGGATATATATTTACTATTTTTTGGATTTTTTTTCCCTATAGTTTGATATTTGTATTTTAGGCATGAAAAATTTATCTTGATCACTTCTCATTTTGAAGGAAATAGGATATTCAGGTGGAAATTTATAGAAAAATGAAATTATACATGTCATTTAAGTATGTTTCATTTTTCATAAAGTCTATGAAATAAGATAATTCCTCAAAATTAGGAAATTTATTTTGAAATAAACAATTTATTCATTTTATCTTCAATTAAGAAATCAATGGACTTTTAACCCATCACATATTTACAATTTTATGATTGTTTACTTTTAATGACCACATTCCCTATCACTCTCCACTACTCCTTGGGAGTTAGTTTTCTCTTCCATATCAATGTTATCACTTCCCTCCAAAGGTCTACTACATGGAAACCAGGTATTTATTTTATTTAAAATAACCTTCATACTTATCTTACACTTGATTCAAGTGGATCATTAATTTCCACCTTTTATGATCTGGGTATTATTGGAAACATATTTTGAAAATCCAAAACATGATTATCAAATCATAGTTTCAAACTATGAGGATAAAATTTCAAAAATGGGTGGAAAATGTAACAAAATTATAAATGTTTGAATAAATAATTTTAATATTTATTATTAATCTGAAATTACGTAGTTTTATTCATTATTAATATATTAATTAATTCTTAAAAATTGAAATGGTTTTATTAAACTCATTTATTATAAAATTTTACTTATATAATTAATTTTATAATTATATATTTTTAATTTTACAATTGTAATTTCATTTTTAAATTAATAATTTTGAATTTATCTTTTAATTAATTTTTGGCAATTATATGAAAAGGTTCATTTTTCATAAAATAGTGAAAAATACAAGTTTGTATTGAAAAATCTATATTATTTTATAGAATTTACACGGTCAAATTTTTTTTTCATGAATTTTTGTTTGTAATTAATTAATTACAATGTAACATAATCGACTTATAGTTCTTTAAATGGATTTTATAATTTAATTTGGTATAAAAGTTTTAAATTTAAGAAGTAAATTTTTCCAAAAAAGTGGATTTTGAAACAACCTGAGATTTTATGAGAATTATTATTTTTATTTAAATGATGTATTGTGTATTTAGCTACACTAAAATTAGCTTGTTCTATATGCAAAACTGTATTAGCTTGCAGTATATGCAACACTATTCTTGGCTCGTGTTACACAAAATTTCATGTTCATTTTGTAGAAATTATTATACGCAACATTAAGTATAGATTTTGTTTGATTTATAAATGAAATAAGTTTTGAATTTTGTTATATGAAACACCAAATGGAGCTTGCACTATAGACATCCTTGACTTGGCTTGCATTACATGCAATCACGACCTTCCTCGATTGCGTGTGTAGTACGCAATACTGGGGTTCACTAAACAATGATATATTGTTATAATATTATAATGCACTAGCTATTATGAATAGTAGTAACTATATTTTTAATTTTATAATATTATTATTCATCTTACACATTTTCTAGAATATGGTATGAGAACAAAATAAATTTTTCGTGTAGAATAAGTATTTTTCAAAAAATGCAGTTTTACGGCATTTTGATGGCGCACCCATTTTAAATATAGTTTTTGACATTTTTATAAGTTTAATTTGACAAAATAAAATTATTTTTTGGAATAAGGACATAAAAACTTACATTGGATAAATTTTTCATATTATTCTAATAACTTTCATATTTTAATGAATAGTAAAAACACGATATATTTTAATTATAAACAACTTTTTTCATCCCAATAATTGATATTGTTAAATTATAATATTGAATGGTTTTAAAGTATAAATAGAATATATTTTTACCATTTAATAAAATTTATGTCATTACAAATAATTTTACATTGAATTCATAGGTATAAACATTTCAATCTTTGGCAATGTTTTAACTTATAAAACTCATTTTCTTAACAACAGGATTTATTTTAAATTAATTGCTGAAACTTCTATGTTTTGAATTTTGAAAAATGGATTCAATACTTTAATTCAGTGGAACAAAATTATGTTAATATGTAACTTTTTTTTTGATTTTTTGAATAGTAACTACGATAATTTTTATTTATTGCAGTTAAAGGTAAATCGGATAATTATGTGTAAAAATAAGATTATAAAATTCCCCTAACACCTGCCAAAATTCAATTAGATGACTAAAAGTAATCCCATACCACCTAAGGGTCATAATAGATTTATTTTAAGGAATTTTGACCACGAAAATAATTTAATTTTTATTAATACCCAAGAAAGTGACAACATGTCACTCTCTTAAATCATATAAGTATAATAATTTTAATTTAGTTATAAACTTCATGAAACATAGAACATGAATAGTCTCCAGAAATCTAATAAAATTATATAAATCATGTAAATTTATTTATAATTTTAAGGGATTAAATAATTAACATTAATGGTGACACCGTAGTGATGTTGATATAATATTTTTGATTGAAATTTCAAATAAATGGTTTTAAAAATATTAAAATAAATATTGTAAAAACTATTTGATGTGAACCATGAATTTTCTATATATATATATGATATGTTATGAATCTATTAAATATTTAAATTTGAAGATATCTTCTATGTGGATTTTATTTAAATTCAAATAAATGAATATTATCAAAATTGACACTATTGTTATTTTATAAAAATAACATAATATAAAATTGTTTAATAATCAAAAAAAATATTTAAAAATAATAAATTAAATTTTATATGGTCTAAAATGTCATAAATTATCCAATTATGGACAATTTACAACACATAAGTAATTATTTATAACAATTTAGAATTTAGAATCATATTACCACAAATAAAATTAAATAGATTAAATAATGATAAATCAAGTTGATAAGGTATAAACTAAATTTCAAACTTGTCTAAATTTTAATGGTTTCTGATATTACAACCCTGTCTCATATAATATTTGAATATGAGTCATTTTTGGAGGTTTTTAAGTGGGTTTTTATTTATTATAAATTAATATTTTTGTGGTTTCCAAAGGTTCTCCTCTCTTATAAAAGGGAACCTCCTCCCTCTCCTCTTCACAATAACTGGAGCCTTCAATTTAGACCAACCCCTAACCATTTATCTTCTCCACTTTCCTTGAAACATTTAAGAGGTTCTAGTCTTCTCAAAAGACCAACTGCAGTCCCTTAAGAGGAAGCTTAAAGGAGGTGTGTCATACAAGAGGTAATCTCTTCTACCGATTCTTTCAAGTTTCGTTCTTCTTCAACTTCCTCTACTTTAGTTTTTTCATTATAAAGTAACACAATCAGTATCACTAATATACTGATATTAAATTATAAATATAAAACAACCCCAATTCATCTTCCATCCATCCTACGTAAAACAAAATCACCGCGTGTGCGTACGTACGGAATACCGTCTCCACGAACACGATGCGATTAATTTTCCATTATTAACCATTAAAGTATGATTATAAAGTATATTTATAATAAATATTCATGAAATATATTACATCATAATGATACTTTATTTATGTACATATATGTTTCATTTAATTAATTCCATTCAATTCAATAAGGAAACGAAAATAGTGTTCATGCGTACGTACGGCCTACCGTCTCAGTGAACGGTATACTTCATTACATTTATCGATCTATCATATATATTTATATAATGAATATATATTATATATAAATCACGTTTTACATTCTGTAATTAAGTAAATCAGGACATGAGTAATAATATTAAAAACAAAAAATCGAAACACGTACGATAAATGAAACGATTTTACCTAAAACACTGCTTTAACATTGAATTTACAAAAGAATGTGTAATATTAAGTCATAATTGAATCATATATGATATCATGAAAATGAAAATGATTCTATAATAATTCAATGACATTATTTAAATCATTATACTGGAGTCTCGGATACATACGAAGCAAATCAGACATAAGTTAAGGGATTACTTTTCCAATTTTGTTTTTATCCAAGATTGTATATACATAAGTATTTATTGGGGTTATATTTATCATCCATGTACCTGTTTTCTAAAAATGGTATCATGTATGTTTAAAGTCCTTTTTACTCATTTTTGACTTTTACTACAGGGTATGTAAGGAATCGTTCTTTTGTTTACCATACGAGGTACTTTTTGACTTTTCCGGAAAAACTGCAAGAAGATTGTTTTTTTAACTTATACGGCATGAATGGATTTTTATGGTTTCATAACGCCTAATTTTCATGAAGATATCTCTACAATATTTCATTATTATTTTCAATAAAAATCCTTTTATTTAAAAATTTCATGGAATTTTGTGAAAAGAAAATGATTTTGAAGAAGAAATGATATTTTCCTCACGAATTCATTTCAAGTGTTTATTCAAAACTATTTTATATCTAAGATTACATTCATTAATATGGTTATGTTTCAAGTATAATGGTCTGATTATTTACATGGTTTTATTTTGTTTATGATGAAATGATATCCATTGTTTTATATGGATTATGTTATGATGGGATGATGTTTATGAAACTCATTTTATTTATTGGGTTAGAATGAATTATTTATTTTTATTTTGTGGCACACGAATGAATGATTTCAATATGAGATGGGTGGTACCTATATATCCCTCCAATGCATTGGGTAATGATTTATATCTCATGATATAGACATGGTTTGAACAGAAAGTTAATTTGGTTCTGTGATACAGGACTGGAACGAGGATTGAACTCGATTCAGTAAGGGACTTTGTCCACTAAGATGGTCTTGGAAACAATGCCTTGGCTAAAATGGAAATCATATCAATTTATTAATGGTTTTCGACAATTACATGTTTTATTCCCATGCTATTTAATCATGATTCTTGTTGCATTATGATCTATGCCTTACGTACCTCCATGTTTTATTTCGTTTCTCAAGATTTTGATGTTTAAACATTATGTTTAGGTTTTTAAGTTCAAATGTATATAGTTTGTTTTATTTTATCCATGCATACCCTTACTGAGAATTTGAGCTCACCCTTTATAGGTTTTCTTTTCCCTAGGATATAGTGAAAGGTTTTAGGTAAGAAAACAAAAGGGGAAGATCTTAATGGGAGATGTTGAAGATCTTTCACCCTGATTAGAAGATTATGTTCTAAGTTTCCAAAGACACTAAACTATTATGGTCATTGAGTGTTGGTTTTTGTTATGTATTAATTATTCCACAAAATTAATGTAAGTCAATGTACATCAAGTTTAGGGTCTAAACAGTTGGTATCAGAGGAAGGGTTTAGTCAACCTTTGGATACTAGGATGCATGAACTGTAGTGAGATCCCTAGAGATATTTCTAAGGTATGTCTAGGGATGTACCTATGGTTATGTATAAGTATATTTTATAGTCCTAGAATTATTATAACGATATTAGAATTTAACATAAGATGTTAGATATTGATGGTACCCCCCCTTATTATGTTTTTTCCCTAGAATGATTTTTTCCTCTCACACTATTCTTTTTGGGTTTTAGACGATGGCTGGATCCCGAAGTAGTCATGTCGATCAATTTAATGGACAATGATATGATTTTCCTTCTAAAAAAACCAATGTTATGGTATATGGAGTGAAAAATCTTATTGATATACTTACACAAGATATGAATCATTCTACACATCCAAATGAGCATAGAAGGGAACAATATTCTATTGAGTCCTTCATGATGCAACGTCAACCTTCTTTCAGTGGGTGTTTTAATCCACTTGTTGCTGAACAATGGATTAGTACCCTTGAAAAGATATTTTCCACACATCGCTGTTCGGAACAAGAAAAATTCATTCGGGGTATTTACCATTTATAATGTGAAGCATACCAATGGTGGACTCTAATTAAGAATACGAGGCCCCGAGATGAAATCGAATCCATGAAATGGGATGAGTTCAAGAACTTATTTTTCAATAAGTACTTACCTCGTAATCGTTGAACAAAGATGGAAAATGAGTTCCTTGAGCTTAAGAAAAAGGATGATGAATCTGTTGGTATATACAAATTGAATTTTACATGGCTTGCAAGGTATGCATCTTGGTTTATCATCCAACCTTAAGGTAAAGTTGATCGATTCTTTAGTGGCTTAAAACCAAGTCTTCGAAGGGAATTAGCTATAAGAGAAATCAGTATTTATGAAGAAATTGTGCGTTGTGCTACCAAGGTAGAACTGGAAGTTGGTGTTACATATCCATCTCATGGTTTTGATAAGAAACGAAATATGGAGTTCAAGGAAAAATCTCATAACAATGGTGAAAAGAATATGAATGTTACTTTGTGCTCAAAGTGTGGAAATAATCATGGTGTAAATTGACTAAAAGGTACTATAAAATGCTTTATGTGTGTAAAAGAAGGTCATTAAGTAGTTGAGTGTCGAAGTAATGGGAAAAGGTAGCTAATGAAGTGAATAGAGAAAAGACTACAGACAATGTTCCACCAACACTTCAATGCTTCAAGTGAAAGGAAATGGTGAATTATGCTAATCAATGCCCTAATCCAAGGGCTAATGATGATCGACGTGAGAAAACTCTCAAGGTAAAGGATATAGGGAAGTCAAATTCGATCATTATTTGTGATGTTGAATATGAAAATGATGTTGTTGAATGATTAAGTGTTTATGTAATGGGATTTCAAAATATTATGATCGAATCTCTTTTATAGTGTCATGGAATTTTGGAATATCTATGTATTGTTTTTCAATAATTATATGGTACTGGTAACCATGAAAAGTTATTGAAATATTTTTTTAAAGAAGATGATATGCGCATAATTTGGGGATAAAGAGAAAATTAAATGAGCTCATGATTGTATTCACATGGTTGGTAGATGACATTTCTAGTAATTGTTTTCTTTATACTATGAGCTTGGACAGAAGTTTTTTTAATAAGCCTCAAGATTGGAATGGATTATGTCAGACATAAGTTAGTATTGATTGAGTATAGAACATTTTTTCGATATTATTGATGGGATGTTATAATAATGTAGTTTTAGAAAAAGGAAAAACAGGAGGATGGGCGACAACCAGTCGCGTCGAACAAGGATATGGGAATCGAACCCACAACTGAAGTGTGACAGGCACTTATCACCTACCACTGGCCTACAAGAAGTCCTTAGTTAGTATAAACTAGTTTTATTTTATTAAGTGGTATGATAGATAATGTATAAATCCATTTTTGGAATCATATACAATTAACCTCACCATAGATGGACTTATATATATTTGATAACTTTTTCTAACCTTTTGTTTGAGACAGATGTAATGACCCATCATTCTATAACATGATCTGCTAACACTTCAAGAATAACAAATTAAACTTTATTTATTTAAGAGATAAAGTGTAAATTGTTCATGGCACAAAAAAATGTGAGATTGTACCGAAATAAAGTAAGTATTTCTTCTCATTCAAATTCTTCAACTTTAGGGAATTGATCTTCAAAACCAAAAATGTTGTCATAGTGACTTCATATCCAATTAATCTGATGGTACCTTAGATCATCACAAATTTATGACTTTGTGATTTTAGGATTTTTCATAGCCATGTTCCCTACTACTCTCCATTGGAACATGATGGTTAGCTTTCTCTTCCATATCTATATTTTCACCTATGTTCTCTTATATTGAAACCCAGTGATGAGTTAATTTGGGTAACTGATATGTTTCATACATTACATTATAAAATTATGTTTTATTATTCCTTTCTACAATGTGAGTTTCTATGATAGAAACTTTCAAGCGGTAAACCCTTTATAACCATGAAAAATTTCGAGGGTGAAATTCATTTTTAGGGGAGTATAATGTAACAACCCATGATTTTATGAGAATTATTCCTTTTAATTTCATTGATGTCTTGTGTTGTATGTTACACTAAAATTCTCTTGTGCTATATGCAACACCGTATTAGCTTGCAGTATACGCAACACTATTCTTGGCTCATGTTACAAAGAATTTCAAGTTTGTTTTGTAGAAATTATTCTATGAAACATTAATTATAGATTTTGTTTAATTTATAAATGAAATAAGTTTTTAATTATGTTATAATAAATACCAAAGGAAGCATTAACTACACACATCCCTCACTTGGCTTGCATTACATGCAATCCCGACCTTCCTCGATAGCATGTGTAGTACGCAATACCAGGTTTCACTAAACAATGATATATTGTTATAATATTATTATGGTCTAGCCATTATGAATAGTATTAACTAAATTTTTAATTTTATAACATTATTATTCATCTTACACATTTTCTAGAACATGGTATGAGAACAAAATAAATGTTTCGGGAAAAATAAGTATTTTTTAAAAAATGTAGTTTTGGCGCCTTTTGATGGAGCAACCACATTAAATATAGTTTTTGACATGCTTATAAGTTAAATTTGAAAAAATAAAATTCTTCTTTGGAATAAGGATATAAAAATTTACTTTGGATAAATTTTTCATGTTATTCTGATAACTTTCATATTTTAATGAATAGTAAAAACATGCTATATTTTAATGAAAAGCAACATTTTTCATCGCAATAATTAATATGGATAAATTATAAAATTAAATGTTTTTAAAGTATAAATAGAATATATTTTTACAATTTAATATATTTTATGTCATTACCATTAAATTTACATTGAATTTATAGGTAAAAACATTTCAATCTTTGACAATGTTTTATCTTTTAAAACCCATTTTCTTAACAACGGGATTAATTTTAAATTAATCACTGCAACTTCTATGTTTTGAATTTTAAAAAATGGATTCCATATTTGAATTTAATATGTCCAAATTATGTTAATAGGTTACTTTTATATATTTGATATTATGAATAGTAACTATGGTAATTTTTATTTACTGCAGTTAAAGGTAAATTGGGTAATTAAGGGTAAAACTAAGATTATAAAATTACCCAAACATATGCCAAAATTCAATTGGATGACTAAAAGACGACCCATATCACCTAAGGGTCAGAATATATTAATTTTATGGACTTTTGACAATGAAAACAATTTAATTATTGTTAAAACTAACAAAAGTGACAACATGTCACTCACTTAAATCTTATAGGTATAATAATATTAATTTAGTGATAAAATTCATGAAAAATCGAACATTAATAGAATATAGAAATAAAATAAAATTATCTACATCATGTGAATTTATTTATAATTGTTATGGATTAAATAATTATCATTAAAGGTGACACAATAGTGATGTTGAAAGTTATTTTATTGATTGAAATATCAAATAAATGGTTTTAAAAATATTAAAATAAATATTGTATAAACTATTTAATATCATCCAAGAATTTTATAGACAAATATGACATGTTATTAATCTATTAATTATTTTTTTCGATAAATTATTTGGTGTGGATTTTATTTAAATTCAAATAAATGAATCTGGTCAAAATTGACACCATTGTTATTTTATAAAAATAACATAATATAAAATTGTTTAAAAATCACAAAAATATTTAAAAATTATAAATTAAAATTTATATGGTAGAAAATGTCATAAATTATCAAATTATATAAATTTTACTCCACATAAGTAATTATTTATAACAATTTAAAATTTAGAATCTTATTACCACAAATGAAATTAAATAGATTAAATAATGATAAATCAAGTTGATAAGGTTTAAAATAAATATCCCACATGTCTAAATTTTATTGTCTGATGATATTACAAACCTATATTATCTAACCATTGAATATGAGTCATTTTTGGAGGTTTTTAAGTGGGTTTTGATTTATTATAAATTAATATTTTTAAAGTTTCCAACGGTTCCCCCTCCTCCCTTATAAAAGGGTGCCTCCTACCTCGCCTCTTCACAACACCTTGAGCCTTCAAGCTCGGAAAAAACTTGACAATTTATCTTCTACATATCCTTAGAAACATTATGGAGGTTCTTTTCCTCTCAAAAGACCATGTCTAGTCCATTAAGAAAAAGATTAAAGGAGGTGCGTCAAAGAAGAGGTAATCTCTTCTACCGATTTTTTCAAGTTTCATTCTCCTTAAACTTCCTCTTCTTCAGTTGTTCATTATAAAGTAATAAAATCAGTATCGAAAATATACTGATATTATATTATAAATATTAAACCATCCCATTTCACCTTCTATCCATCCTACGGAAGACGAAATCACCGCGCATGCTTACGTACAGAATATCGTCTCCACGAACGCGATGATATTCATTTTCCATGATTAACCATTCAAGTATGATTATAATGTATATTTATAATAAATAATCATTAAATATATTAAATCATAATTTTACTGGATTTGTGTACATATATTTTTCATTTACTTAATTCCATTCAATTCAATAAGTAAATGAAAACAGCGTTCATGCGTATGTACGGCCTACCGTCCCCATGAACGGTATATTTCATTACATTTTTTATCTATCATGTATATTTATTTAATGAATATATATTATATATAAATCATGTTTTAGATTTTGTAATTATGTAAATCGGGATATGAGTAATAATATCAAGAACAATAAATCGAAACATGTATGATAAATGAAACGATTTTACCGAAAATGTTACTTTAACATGAAATTTACAAAAGAACGGGTAATATAAAGTCATAAGTGAACCATATATGGTATCATAAGAATGAATATGATTCTGTAATAATTCAATGAAATTATTTAAATCATTATACAGGAGTTTCAGATACATAAGAATCATATAGTACATAATGTATGGGATAACTTTTCAAATCTCGTTTTTATCTGAAATTGTTTATTCATAAGTATTTATTTTGGTTACATTTATCATCCATATCCCTATTTTCTAAAAATTGGTTCATGTATGATTAAAGTCCTTTTTACCCATTTTTGACTTTTACTACATGTTATGTAAGGAATCTATCTTTGGTTTTCCATACGATGTACTTTTTCACTTTTCCGGCAAAAGTGCAAGAAGAATGTTTTTTTAACTTATACGGCATGAATGGATATTTACAGTTTTATAACGCCTAATATTCATGAAGATTCATCTATAAGAATTCGTAATTATTTTCAAAACAATCCTTTTCTTTTAAAATTGCATGGTATTTTGTGAATAGAAAATGATTTTTAAGAATAAAGGATATTTTCATCAAGTATTCTTTTCAAGTGTTTATTCAAAACTATTTTCTATCTAATATTACATTCATTAATATTCTTATGTTTCAAGTATAATGTTCTGATTATTTACATGGTTTTATTTTGTTTATAATGAAATGATATCCATTGTTTCATATGGATTATGTTATGATGGGATGATGTTTATGAAACCCATTTTATTTATTGGGTTAGAATGAATGATTTATGTTTATTTCGTGGCACATGAAAGAATGATTTCATTATGAGATGGGTGGGACCTATATCTCCTTCCAATTAATTGGGTAAAGATTTATATCTCATGAGATAGACATGGATGGAACAATAAGTTAATCTGGTTTAGTGATACAGGACTGGAACGAGGAGTGAACTCGATTCAGTAAGGGACTTTTTCCACTAAGATGGTCTTGGCAGCAATGCCTTAGCTACTATAGAATTCATATAAAGATATTAATGGTTTTACACAATTAAATTTTTTATTCCCATGCTATTTTATCATGATTGATATTCCATTATGATCTATGCCTTACGTACTGCCATGTTTTATTTCATTTCTCATGATTTTGATGTTTAAACATTATGTTCATGTTTTTAAGTTAAAATGTATATGGTTTGTTTTATTTTCTCCATTCTAACCCTTACTGGGTATTTGAGCTCACCCTTTATATGTTTTCTTTTCCCCGGGATATAAAAAATGGTTTTAGTTAAGAAAACAAAAGGGGAAGATCTTTATGTGAGATGTTGAATATCTTTCCCCATGAATAGAAGATTGTGTTCAAAGTTTCCAAAGACACTAAACTATTACGCACCTTAAGTGTTGGTTTTTGTTATGTATTATGTATTCCAAAAAGGTAATGTAATGTCCATGTACGTCATGTTTGGTGTCTATATGGATTTTCATAGAATTTTCCTAGCATAATATTAAATTAAAATTCATATATTATGTTCATTGAGTTTTGAAAGATGGATTCCTCATTTGGAGTTCGTGGGTTTTAATTTAGTAAATAGGACCATTTTTGGTCATTTTTAATAGTTACTATAGTAATGTTTCTTTTTTATAGTAAAGGGTAAATTTGGTATATTTTGACAAATATAAAATAATAAGAACAAATAAATGACCAAAACACTTACCAATATCAAATTAGATGATTATATATTGACCATAATAATCCAATGCTCTAATTTATGACCTTTTGGGGCCACATTAATAATATCAATCCCCATATTTTATTTAATTAAATGAAAAAGCAAACATTACACACACACATTTTTAATAAGAGTTATTTTTTAATATGGTGTTATCAATAGGATGTGTTTAACTATAAGTATTATTTTTAATTATAAAATATTTATCATCATCATGATAATTTATTTTTAAATTTTTGTGAAGAAATTATTATCATAAATTCTTGTACAACACTAATGTATTATTTAATTAATTAGCAGAAAAATAAAAGAAATAATTTTTAAAAATTCTAATAAATATAATATGATATAAATAATGTGATAGAATAATTTTATAGACGGCCATAAATTAGCCATAGTTGATATTTAAAACCTTATCCTAATAACATGGTAGAAAATTTATTTTTTGGGAATTTTATTTCATTTAATAAAATATTTTCGTTGAATTTTAGATATGATCTTGATATTATTAAAATCAATGTTGTGAATTGTTTTAATATTCATGTTATGTGTGTTTTATAGTAAATAATATTTTATTAAATGATATAAAATTATAAAAATTCCTAAATTATGAAAATTTATTAGGATAAAGTTTAAAATATCAACCACTGTAAATGTATGGGTAATTTCTCAGTTTATAGTTACTAAATGAACCATCAAAAAGTAAAAGTCAATGTGGTCATGGTAACAATTAATGTGCTTAAAACCAAAAGACATAGTTAGAAATATAATAAAATGTTAACTAATTTTTATTATATGTGTGAATTCAGACACATCCTCATATTATCTTTTATATAAATCCATTAGATCCATTTATAAATAAAAATTAATTTATATCAACTGAATATTTTGGAAAATTCTACGATTTCCACACCCATATCTTATAAAATTACACAACATATTCCCAATTATCACACTTAAAAACGATTTTTTCAACCAAGACCCACCCAATTAACATACTATAATCCATCCCAACATTATATAGTTATTTTATTGGTAATAATACCATTATTATAGGTCTTAATGTATTATGTAAATATGGTTTTCCAATGAATAGGTATAGTTTCTATCTTCATGTTTTAGTTTTGTTTCTTCTTACACATACATAAAACCTTATTAAAAATGATAAAATATCAAATACCTTATAATAAATTTAGTATTATGTTATTATTTTATTGGAATGAACTATATCCATCTCATATTCTATCAACTAGGAAAAAATAAAAATTCATGTGTATGACAGACTACCTCCTCGCAAATTAATGCCATTTTTATTCCATAAAAATATCTCAAGACATTTTAAAAGGATGGAATTAATGTCTATATATGATATTAATGACATATTTATAATTATTAATAGATATAAAATTATATATATTCTTTCTTAACATGCACAGAAAAATGATAAAATCATTTTTCTGTATGTGTAGACTACCACATCCATTGTAACACCCCAAGATTTTGTGAGAAATATTATTTTTAATTTCATTGATTTATTTTCTTGTACGCTCCTCAAAAATTATCTTGCACTATAAAAAACACCTTATTAGCTTGTATTATACACAAACACTATTCTTGGCTTGTGTTGCACTCAAGAAAAACCTTCCTCAATAGCCTGTGTTGTACGCAATACCGAGTTTCACTAAACAACGATATATTGTTATAATATTATTATGAATTGGCCATTATGAATAGTATTAACCTCATTTTAAATTTTATAACTTTATAATTCATCTTACAAATTTTCTATAACATGGTATGAGAAAAAAATTAATTTTTCGGATACAAGAAATATTTTTCAAAAAAATGCAGTTTTGTCAACTTTTGATGGCGCAACCATTTTAAGTCTATTTTTTTGACATGTCAATAAGATAAATTTGAAAAATTAAAATTCTTCTTTGGAATCAGAATATAAAAATTTATTTTGGATATGTTTTTGACCTTATTCTGATAACCATCATATTTTGATGAATAGTTAAAATTCGATAAATTTTAATTAAAAAACAACTTTTTTCATCGAGATAATTTATATGGTTAAATTATAATATTAAATGGTTTTAAAGTATAAATAGACTATAATTTTACCTTTTAATATAATATAAGTCATTACCATTAATTTTACATTGATTTAATAGGTAAAAACATTTCAATATTTTTCAATGTTTTAACATTTAAAACTCATTTTTTCAATAGCTTGATTTATTTTAAATTAAATACTGCAACTTTTGTGTGTTGAATTTGGAAAATTGGATTCCATATTTGGAATCAGTAGGTCCAAATTATGTTAATAGGCTACTTTTTATTTATATTCATTAGGAATAGTAACTATGATAAGTTTTATTTACTACAGTTAAAGGTAAATCAGGTAATTAATGGTGAAAAATAATATTATAAAATTACCCTAACACTTGTATTAATATAATTGGATGATTATATTTGGTCCTAAAATATACTTCAGTCCAAATGGTATCTATTGTAACCCACTTGTATGGGATCAAGACCTTTTATTTATTTTATTTAAAGGAAAGGAAAATATGTCTCTCTCAAAATTTAATATTTAGATTATTTTTAATATTAGGTTATACATAATATAAAATCGACTTTAAATACTCATTTTAAAGCTAAAATGATTTTTCTCTGTCATGGTAATTTATTTTTTATTTTTATGAAAATTTTAATTTTCTTAATAACTAATAAATTAATTATGTAAAAATTATTTTTTATGTGACAAATCAATAATATAGTTTTTATAAAAGAATAATAACCATCAAAAGGACCATACACTTGAAAAAACCTTATTTTTAGAGTATATCTATACTATAATCATCTAATGGTCGAATTTGTGACCATTTGTAGCCTTATAAAAGTGATTATGACAGTTATATTATTTTATTTTAATTGATGTCAAAGATGTCACCTTCATACTTTAATAAATATAACAATTTAAATGTTTTGATTTTAAGATTATAAATTCGAGAAAAAGTATTATTATTGAAGATATTAGATTTACCTGCCTCATAGTAATTTGTTTTTAATTTTTATGAAAAAATAAGTATATTAAGTAATTATACAAAAAGGTTGTAGTAATTATTTTATTAAGAGAAATATCAAATAACCATATTTCACCATCTATCCATCCTATGGAAAATGAAATAACTGCCCATGCGTACGTGAGGAATTTCGTCTCCACGTCGTGGTGTAATTTTCATTTCCATCACCACCTTACTTGGATGACTATAATGTTGGAAATAATAACTATATATAATCATTATAATAGGATACTAATTCTGAGATATTATATAATCCACTACAATATCATTCAACAATTATGGGAACGATATTGTCGCTCGTGCGTACGTACGAATTACCGTCTCCACGACGCGATGAGATTCATTCTCCATGTTAACCATTTCAAAATGATTATAAATAATATATAATAAATAATCATGAATGATATTACATAATAATTATTATGCATTTATGTACTTATATGTTTCATTTACTTACTTCCATTCAATTTAATAAGGGAACAAAAACAGTGTTCATGCGTACGTATGGCCTACCGTCTCCATAAACGGTGTATTTCATTCCATTTATTGATATATTAAATATATTATATATTATGAATATATTTTATATTTAAATAATTTTTTACATTCTAGAATTAATTAATCATGATCTATGTAATCATATAAATAATTAAAAGTTAAAACACATACGATAAATGAAACGATTTTACCCAAAAGGTTGCTTTAACATGGGATTGACAAATGACTGAATAATATAAAGACCTAAGTGAATCATATATGCTATCATAAATATTATTATAATTTATTTACAAGTTAATAATAATTCTAAACACACTATACATGAGTTTTGAATACATACGAAGCATATCATACCTAAGGTAAGGGATTATTTTGTCTCACTTTTATTTCTGTGAGACATATAACTTAATCACCATATATTTATTTTTTATGGTGTTTATGCTTCCCATGAATGTTTTATGATTTTTATTATAAGGGATATGATATTTAAATATGAATGTAATTTTCTTGTTTTTATGACACATATGATTTCACCGATCATAAATAATAATGTATAATTATTCCAATTTCATTCGTATCTGAGAATGTTTATTCGTAAGTATTTACTGGGGTTATGTTTATCATCTATGTCCATGTGTTCTCAAAATGTTTTCATAAAATGATTAATATTCTACCGTGTATGTTTAATGTCATTTTTACCCTTTTTTCACCACATGGAATAGAAGTAATATTTCTTTTGTTTACCATAAGAGGTACTTTTTTACTTTTCCAACAAAAGTACAGGTAGAATTATTTTTTTAACCTATACGGCAAGAACAGATTTTTAATGTTTCATAATGCTTTATTTTCATGAAGAATATTCCATAATATTTCATGATTATTTTGAACATAAAATCTTTTCTTTTCAAATTTCAAGGAATTTTTTTGAAAGAAAATTATTTTGAAGAAGAAAGGATATTTTCCCCAAGAATTCATTTCAAGTGTTTTATCAAAACTATTTTCCATCTAACATGAACTTATTTAGTATGTTTATGTGTCATGTATAAGGTCTCTATTATTTAAATGGTTTTATTTTTCTAATGATTAAATGATATCCATTTGTTTTATATGGATTATGTTATAATGGGATGATGTTTATGAAACCCATATTATTCTTTGGGATATGATGAATGATTTATGTTTATTTTGTGGTACACATAAAATGATTTCATTATGAGATGGGTTGGAGATATATATACCTCTGATGCATTCTGTAAAGATTTATATCTCAGGAGATAGACATGGCTGGAATGGAATGTGAATCTGGTTTAGTAATACAGGGCTGGAATGGAAAGTAAACCATGTTCAATAATGGACTTTGTCCACTATGATGGTCTTGGCAGCAATTCCTTGGATACTGTGAAAATAATAACATGTGCTTAATGGTTTTCCACAATTACATGTTTTATTCCCAAGCTATTTTATCATGATTAATGTTCCTTTTTGATCTATTCCTTACGTACTACAAAGATTTATTTCACGACTCAAGATTTTGATATTTAAACTTTATGTTCATGTTTTTAAGTTCAAATGAATGTGGTTTGTTTTAGTTTCTACATGCATACCCTTACTGGGCATTTGAGCTCACCCTATTTATTTCTTATTTTCCCCATAACATAAAGTAAGGTTTTACATAAGAAATAAAGGGGAAGATCTTTTGGGAGATATTGAAGATCTTTCACCATGATTAGAAGATTATGTTCTGAGTTTCAAAAAACACTAAATTATTACGATCCTTGGTTTTCTGTTTTTTAGATGTATTAAGTATTCCACAAATTAATGTAATGTACATAGACTCCAATAATGGGTCTCTAAAGTTGGTATCAGAGAGAAGGTTTAGCTAACCGTTGGAAACTTAGATGTGAAAACTTTTGTGAGATCCCTAAAGTTATTTCTCTAAGGTATGTCTTGGGATGTCTATATGGTTTAGTATAACTATAGGTTATAGACCTGCAATTATGTTGATGATCATGAATAACCTAAGGTGAACCTAAGGTGTCAGGTATTAAAGAATGTGTGATAAGGTAGACATCCCATAAGTGACTTTTTATGATTATGTGGTTCCTTGTAATTTTAACTTTTTCTTACACTATGGTTTTTTGTTTTAGTCAATGGAAGGAATAAGAAGGAATTCAGTTAACATTGATTCAAATGGAAAAATTGGTGACTATGATCAAAAAAATTGTGTAATTCCTGGAGAGAACAATTTTATGATTATGATGAATCTGTCATCGTGATATATGATTAACAAGGTTAACATTAGTTGTATGCCTATGTCATCAAATAAGAGGATGATTGAATTTTACGCATGTTTGAGTGGTGAGGAACATAGAGTATGGAAGATTAATCTTTTTTCATATTTAGAAGAAGGGAATAAGAACCTTGGGGAATACCACAAATGGAGGGGAAGATGTTATCTTTTTGGGGAAAAGGGGCATATAGTGACAGACTTTTATGGAGCTCAATGTCTTATCTGTGGGGAACATGGGCATTACCCATCTCAATGCCCTGACCATAGAGGTTACTTATAAGGACCAATTACATTCGAATCATTGAGGAGGATGGATTGAAGGGATTATGTATTTTAATTCAATAATAATGTTGTTGAGGTACTTTTATGGTAGATTAATATATCTATGTATTAGTCCATTGTGGTTTTCTATAAGAATATGGTACCGGTAACCATAAAAAGTGATTGAAATATTTTTGGAAAGCAGATGATATGACCATAATGAAGGGATAAGGAAAAAATAATATGTTTTATAGTATTAATGAGCTCATTACTGATATCATGGTTTGAGTATATAATAATTTTGGGATTTTGGTATATGAAAAGAGTTAACATTTGACAGCATTCATGTTTTCAATAATGTTTCAAGAATACATAATTAAGGTATTCACATGTTTCTATTGTGACCAAAAAGATATATCTTATGATATTTGGTGGATAAATGATGGTATTTACATACTTGGTAGATGACCCCTCTAGTAATATTTTTCATTATACTAGGAGATTGGACAGAAGTATTTTGAATAAGACTAAAGATTTGAATGGATTAAGTTAGACATCAGATATATTGTTTAAGTCAAGTACTTTTTTTATATTATAATAATATGTTATTATAAATATGAAACAACCCTATTTCACCATCTATCCATTCTATGGAAAATGAAATAACTACCCGTGCGTACGTACGGAATTTCGTCTCCACGCCGTGGTGTAATTTTCTTTTCCATCACCACCTTACTTGGATGTCTATAATGGTGGAAATAATAACTATATATAATCATTATAATAGGATACTTATTTTGAGATATAATATAATCCACTACAATATCATTCAACAATTATGGGATCGATATTGTCGCTCGTGCGTACGTATGAATTACCGTCTCCACGACGCGATGAGATTCATTCTCCATGTTAACCATTTCAGAATGATTATAAATAATATATAATAAATAATCATGAATGATATGAAATAATAATTATTATGCATTTATTTACTTATATGTTTCATTTACTTACTTCCATTCAATTTAATAAAGGAACGAAAACAGTGTTCATGCGTACGTATGGCCTACCGTCTCCATAAACGGTGTATTTCATTCCATTTATTGATATATTATATATATTATATATTATGAATATATTTTATATTTAAATAATTTTTTACATTCTAGAATTAATTAATCATGATCTATGTAATCATATGAATAATTAAAAGTTAAAACACATACGATAAATGAGACGATTTTACCCAAAAGGTTGCTTTAACATGGGATTGACAAATGACTGAATAATATAAAGACCTAAGTGAATCATATATGCTATCATAAATATTATTATCATTCATTTACAAGTTAATAATATTTCTAAACACACTATACATGAGTTTTGAATACATACGAATCATATCAGACCTAAGGTAAGGGATTATTTTGTCTCACTTTTATTTCTGTGAGACATATAACTTAATAACCATATATTTGTTTTGTATGGTGTTTATGCTTCCCATGAATGTTATATGATTTTTATTAAGAGGGATATGATATTTAAATATGAATGTAATTTTCTTGTTTTTATGACACATATGATTTCACCGATCATAAATAATAATGTATAATTATTCCAATTTCATTCGTATCTGAGATTGTTTATTCGTAAGTATTTACTGGGGTTATTTTTATCATCCAGGTCCATGTGTTCTCAAAATGTTTTCATAAAATGATTACTATTCTTCCGTGTATGTTTAATGTCATTTTTACCCTTTTTTCACCACATGGAATAGAAGTAATATTTCTTTTGTTTACCATAAGAGGTACTTTTTTACTTTTCCAACAAAAGTACAAGTAGAATTATTTTTTTAACCTATACGGAAAGAACATATTTTTAATGTCTCATAATGCTTTATTTTCATGAAGAATCTGCCATAATATTTCATGATTATTTTGAACATAAAATCTTTTCTTTTCAAATTTCAAGGAATTTTTTTGAAAGAAAATGATTTTGAAGAAGAAAGGATATTTTCCTCAAGAATTCATTTATAGTATTTTATCAAAACTATTTTCCATCTAACATGAACTTATTTAGTATGTTTATGTGTCAAGTATAAGGTCTCTATTATTTAAATGGTTTGATTTTTCTAATGATTAAATGATATCCATTTGTTTTATATGGATTATGTTATAATGGGATGATGTTTATGAAACCCATATTATTATTTGGGATATGATGAATGATTTATGTTTATTTTGTGGTACACATAAAATGATTTCATTATGATATGGGTGGGAGATATATCTACCTCTGATGCATTGTGTAATGATTTATATCTCATGAGATAGACATGGCTGGAATGGAATGTGAATCTGGTTTAGTAATACAGGGCTGGAATGGCAAGTAATCCCTGTTCAGTAATGGACTTTTTCCGCTATGATGGTCTTGGCAGCAATTCCTTGGATACTATGGAAATCATAACATGTGCTTAATGGTTTTCCAAAATTACATGTTTTATTCCAATGCTATTTTATCATGATTAATGTTCCTTTTTGACCTATTCATTACGTACTGCCAAGATTTATTTCACGACTCAAGATTTTGATATTTAAACTTTATGTTCATGTTTTTAAGTTCAAATGAATATGGTTTGTTTTATACCCTTACTGGGAATTTGAGCTCACCCTATTTATGTCTTATTTTCCCCATAACATAAAGTAAGGTTTCACATAAGAAAACAAAAGGGGAAGATCTTTGGGAGATATTGAAGATCTTTCACCATGATTAGAAGATTATGTTCTGAGCTTCAAAAGACACTAAACTATTACGATCCTTGGTTTTCTGTTTTTTAGATGTATTAAGTATTCCACAAATTAATGTAATGTACATAGACTCCAATAATGGGTCTCTAATGTTGGTATCAGAGAGAAGGTTTTGTTAACCATTGGAAACTTAGATGTAAAAACTTTTGTGAGATCCCTACAGATATTTCTCTAAGGTATGTCTAGGGATGTCTCTATGGTTTAGTATAACTATAGGTTACAGACCTGCTATTATGTTGATGATCATGAATAACCTAAGGTGAACCTAAGGTGTCCGGTATTAATGAATGTGTGATAAGGTAGACATCCCATAAGTGACTTTTTTATGATTATGTGGTTCCTTGTTATTTTTACTATTTCTTACACTATGGTTTTTTGTTTTAGTCAATGGAAGGAACAAGAAGGAATTTGGTTAACATTGATTCCAATGGAAAAATTGGTTACTATGATCAAAAAAATTGTGTAATGTCTGGAGAGAACGATTTTATGATTACGCTGAATCAGTCATCGTGATATATGATTAACAAGGTTAACATTAGTTGTATGCCTATGTCATCAAATAAGAGGATGATTGACTTTTACGCATGTTTGAGTGGTGAGGAACATAGAGTATGGAAGATTAATATTTTTGCATATTTAGAAGAAGGGAAGAAGAACCTTGGGGAATACCACAAATGGAGGGGAAGATGTTATCTTTGTGGGGAAAAGGGGCATAGAGTGACAGACTTTTATGGAGCTCAATGTCTTATATGTGGGGAACATGGGAATTACCCATCTCAATGCCCTGACCAGAGAGGTTACTTATAAGGAGCAATTACATTACAATCATTGAAGAGGATGGATTGAAGGGATTATGTATTGTAATTCAATAATAATTTTGTTGAGGTACTTTTATGGTAGATTGATATATCTATGTATTGGTCCATTGTGGTTTTCTAAAAGAATATAGTACCGGTAACCATAAAAAGAGATTGAAATATTTTTGGAAAGAAGATGATATGCCTATAATGAAGGGATAAGGAGAAAATAATATGTTTGATAGTATTAATGAGCACATTACTGATAACATGGTTTGAGTATATAATAATTTTGGGATTTTGGTATATGAAATGAGTTAACATTTGACAGCATTCATGTTTTCAATAATGTTTCAAGAATACATAATTAAGGTATTCACATGTTTCGAATGTGACCAAAAAGATATATCTTATGATATTTGATGGATAAATGATGGTATTTACATACTTAGTAGATGACCTCTCTAGTAATATTTTTCATTATACTAATAGATTGGACAAAGGTATTTTGAATAAGCCTAAAGATTTGAATGGATTAAGTTAGACATCAGATATATTGTTTAAGTCTAGTACTTTTTTATATTATTTCTGAAATGGTATAATATTATTGTTTTGGAAAAAGGACAACCTGTAGGATGGGCAACAACCCTTCGCGTCAGACAAAGATGTGGGAATCAAACCTACAACTGAAGTACGACAGGCCTTTATTGCCTACCACTAGACTACAAGATGTCCCTGGTTTGTAGAATTTAGTTTTATTTTATTAATTGGTGTGATATATGAAGTATAAGTCCATTTTTTGAGCCATATACGATTAATATCACCATATATGGACTTATGTATATTTAATAACTTTTTCTAACCTTTTTTGAGATAGATGGAATAACCCATCATTCTATCACACGATCTACTAAAACTTCATTAATTATAAATTCAACTTCATTTCATTGAAATATGAAGTGGAAATTGTTCAAGGAATGACCAACGGAGAGATTCTGCCAAAATCAAGTGAGTATTTCTTCTAATTCATATTCTTCAACTTTTGGGAAATGATCTTGAAATCCAAAAATGTTGTCCTAGTGTCCTTATATCCGATGAATCAGATGGTACCTTAGATCATCACATGATTATGGCTTTGTGATTGTGGGATTTTTCATAGAAATGTTATCAACCAATATTCATTAGAACATGATGGTTATATTTCTCTTCCATAACCATATTTTCACCTATATTCTCTTATGTGGAAACCCAATGTTGAGTTACTTTTGGTTACCGTTATGTTTCTAAATATCATTTTTAAAATTATCTTTTCGTATTCCTTTTTACGATGTGGGTTTCTATGAAAGAAACTTTCATGTAGTAAATCATTTATAACCCTGATGAATTTTAGGGTGAAATTCATTTTAAAGGGGATAAAATGTAACACCCTGAGATTTTATGAGAAATGTTATTTTTAATTTTATTGATAACATGTGTTGTACCCTACACCAAAATTATCTTACACAATACGCAACACTGTATTAGATTTTATTATACACAAACACTATTCATGGCTTGTGTTGCAGGCAAGAGAAACCTTCCCCAACAATGTGTGTTGTACGCAATACTGAGTGTCACTATACAATGATATATTATTATAATATTTTTATGAACTAGCCATTATGAATAGTATTAACAACATTTTGAATTTTATAACATTATAATTCATCTTACTCATTTTCTAGAACATGATATGGGAACAAAATTAATTTTTTGGATATAAGAAGTATTTTTCAAAAAAAATTGTAGTTTTGTCACCATTTGATGGGGCACCAATTTTAAATCTAATTTTGACAAGTTTATATGTTAAATTTGAGATATTACACTTCTTATTTTGAATCAGGATATAAAATTTATGTTGGATTAACTTTTGACAATATTCTGATAACCTTCATATTTTGATGAGTAGTAAAAAGACGCTAAAGTTTCATTAAAAACAACTTTTTTCATCGAGATAATTTATATGGTTAAATTATAATATTGAGTGGTTTTAAAATAAAAATAAAATATATTTTTAAAATTTAATAAAATATAATTCATTATCAATAATTTTACATTGAATTCATAGTTAAAAACATTTCAATCTTTAGCAATGTCTAAACTTTTAAAACCTATTTTCTCAACAGTGGTATTAATTTTAAATTAAATACTGAAACTTCTGTGTATTGAATTAGAAAAAATTGATTCCATATTTGAAATCAGTAGGTCCAAATTATGTTAATATGCTACTTTTTATTTTTAGTCATTATGAATAGTAACTATGGTAAATTTTATTTACTACAGTTAAAGGTAAATCAGGTAATTAAGGGTAAAAATAATATAATAAACTTACCCTAACACTTGTCATATTATAATTGGATGATTACATTTACCCCTAAAATATACGTTTGTCGAAATGGTATCTATTGAAACCCACTATTATGTGATTAAGACCTTTTATTTATTTAATTTAAAGAATAGTGAAATATTTCTCACTCAAACATTAATAATTAAATTAATTTCAATATAAGGTTATACATAATATAAGTTCAATTATAAATACTCATTTAAAATCTAAAATGTATTTTATTTATCATTTTAATTTATTTGTAACTTTTAAGAATTCGTTAATTACCTTAATTTCTTACACATTAATGATGTAGAAATTGTTTATTTAGTGGAAAATCAATAATACAGTTTTTATTAAAATAATAAAACCCATCATAAAGACCATAAAAATATCCAAACATTATTTTTAGACTATATCTATACCCTAATCATCCAAGGGTCTAATTTTTTACCATTTGGAGCCTTATAAAATTGATTATGACACATATATTATTTTATTTTCAATGATGTCAAAGTTGTCACCATCATACTTTAATAAATATAACAATTTAAATGATGTGATTTTAAGATGATAAATTCGAGTAGAAGTATTATTATGGATGATATTATATTTATCTACATCATAGTATATTATTTTTAATTTTTACGCAAAAAATAAGTATATTAAATAATTATACAAAAATTTTGTAGTAATTATTTTATAAAGAGAAATATCAAATAAATGGTTTGATAAATATTAAAATAAATATTTTATGTAAAAATTATTGTTCTCCATGAATTTTTTAGATTCATATGACTTTTTAGGAATCTATTAAATATTTTGGTTCGAATATATCTTCTGTGTGGATTTTATTTAAATTCAAATAATTGAATAGTGTTGAAATTAACACAATAGATATTAAAAAAAACATATTATGAAATTGTTTGAAAATCACAAAAATATTTATAAATTATAAATTAAAATTTTTATTGTCGAAAATGTCATTAAAAATCCAATTATGGAAAATTTACAAAAAAAAGTAATTATTTATAATGATTTAAAATTTAGAATATTATTATCACAAATAAAATTAAATAGATTATATAAGGATAAATAAAATTTATAAGGTTTAAAATAAATTCCCAACATGTCTAAATTTTATTTTCTGATGATATTACAACCCTATCTCATCTAAACTTCGAATTTGAGTCATTTTGGTGGTTTTTATGTCGGGTTTAAATTTATAAAAAATTAATATTTTTGAGGTTTCTAAAAGTTCCCCTCACGTCCCTTATAAAAGGACACCTCCTCACTCTACTCTTCACAAAATTTTGTACCTTCAATATCGGAAAAACCCTATCATTTTAATTCTCCAAATACATAGAAAAATAATTGTGGTCCTGGTCTTCTACCAAGACAATCTTTAGTGCCCTATGAGAAGGTTTAGAAGAGGCGCGTCGAGGAAGAGGTAATATCTTTTACCGATTCTTTCAATTTTATTTCTTCTTCTACTTCCTATTCTTTATTTGTTTCATTATAAAGTAATAACATAATTATCACTCATATAATGATATTATATTATAAATATGAAACAACCCTATTTCACCATCTATCCATCCCACGGAAAACAAAATCACCACGCGTGCGTACGTACGGAATACAGTCTCCACACTGTGGTGTAATTTACTTTTCCACCACCACATTACATGGATGGGTATAATGGAGGAAATAATAACATTATATAATTATTTTAACTTGATACTAATTCCGATATATTATATAATCCACTCCAATTCCATTCTACAAATTATGGGAACGATATTGTCGCTCGTGCGTACGTACATATTACTTTCTCCATGACGCCATGAGATTCATTCTCCATGTTAACCATTCGATAATTATTATAAAGTATATATAATAAATAATCATGAAAGATATGAAATAATAATGATATTGGATTTTTGTACATATATGTTCATTTACTTACTTCAATTCAATTTAACTAGGAAACGAAAACAACGTTCATGCATAAGTATGACCTACCGTCTCCATTAATGATGTATTTCATTCCATTTATCGATCTATTATATATATTATAAATTATGAATATATATTATATATATATATATCATTTTTTACATTCTGGAAATAAGTAATCATTATCTAAGTAATCATTTGAATAATTACAAGTTAAAACATGTACGATAAATGAAATGATTTTACAAAAAATGTTTCTTTAACATGGGATTGTCAAATGAATGAATAATATAAATACCTAAGTGAATTGTATATGATATCATAAATATTATTATGGTTATTTAACAAGTTAATAATATGTTTAAAACTACTATATAGGAGGTTTGGATACATATGAAGCATATTAGACCTAAGGTAAGGGATTATTTCATCTCACTTTTATTTCTATGAGACATATGCCTTAATCACCCTCTATTTCTTTTGTATGGTGTTTATGCTTCTCATGAATGTTTTAGGACTTTTATTATGAAGAATATGATATTTACATATGCATTTATTTTTATTTATTTTATGACATGAATGATTTCACTGATCATAAATGGTAAGGGATAATTATTCCAATCTCATTCTTATCAGAGATTATTTATTCATATGTATTTAATGGGGTTATGTTTCTCATCCATGTCCAGGTGTTCGAAAATTGTCATCATAAAATTTTTATTATTCTTAAAATATATGTTTAGATTCATTTTTACCCTTTTTTGACCACATGGTATTGATGTAATATTTTATTTTTTTACCATACGAGGTACTTTTTGACTTTTCTGGCAAAAGTACAAGTAGAATGTTTTTTTTCTAAATTTTTCAGCAAGAATGGATTTTTACAGTTTCATAACGCCTTATATTCATGAATCTTCTTCTAAATTATTTCATGATTATTTTCAACAAAAATATTTTTATTTTAAAATTATATGATATTTTTTTGAAAGAAAATGATTTTGAATAAGAAAGGATATTTTCCTCAATATTTTAATTCAAGTGTTTTATCAAAACTATTTTCCATATAAGATGAAATTATTTAGTATGTTTATGTACATGTTTTGATTTTTATTATGATAAAATGATATCCATTTATTTCTATGGATTATCTCATGATGGGATGATGTTTATGAAAACCATATTATTCTTTGGGTTATGATGAATGATTTTTGTTTATTTTGTGGAACACAAAACAATGATTTCCTTATAAGATAGATGGGACCTATAACTCACACTAAATAATTGCATAAATATTTATATCTCATGAGATAGACATGGCTATAATAGAAAGTGAATCTATTTCAGTAATACAGGGATGGAACGACATGTAAACTCGGATCATTAATGGACTTTGTCCACTATAATAGTCTTGGAAGAAATGCCTTAGCTACTATGGAAATCATAACATGTGCTTAATGGTTTCCCACAATTACATGTTTTATTACCGTGCTATTTTATCATGATTAATGTTCCTTTATGATCTATGCCTTATGTACTTCAATGATTTTTTGTACAACTCACGATTTTGATGTTTAAATTTTATGTTCATGTTTTTAAGTTCATATAAATATGGTTTGTTTTATTTTCTCCATGCATACCCTTATTGAGAATTTGGGAGCACTCTTTTTATGTTTTCATTTCCCTGGGACATAAAGAAATGTTTTAGGTAAGAAAAAAAAGGAGAATATATTTATGGGAGGTGTTGAAGATCTTTCCCCATTATTAGAAGATTAAGTTCTAAGTTTTCATAGACACTAAACTATTATGGTCCTTGGGTGTCTGTTTTTGTTATGAATTATGTATTTTTCAAGAGTAATGTAATGTCCATGTACTTCATGATTGGGTCTCTACAGTTGGTATCAGAGGAAATATTTAGTTAACCATGGGAATCTAAGATGAAAAAACATTCTTGAGATTCCTAGATATATTTCTAAGGTATGTCTAGGTATGTTTTTAATGTTTAGTATAACTATAGGTTAATGTAATAGAATTATGTTGATGATCATGAATAACCTAGGTTGAACCTAAGATGTCATTTATTAAAGAATGTGTGATATGTTTTACATCACATAAGTGACTTTTTATGGTAATGTGGTTCCTTTTTATTTTATATGTTTCTTACACTATGGTTTCCGATTTTAGTCAATGGAGGAAATGATAAAGAATTCGGTTAACATTGATTCCAATGGACAAATTGGTGACTATGATCAGCAAAATTGTGTATGGCCTAGAGAGAAAGAATTTATGATTATACCGAATCAGTCATCGTGGTAGATGATTAAAAAGGTGAAATTCAGTTGTATTCCAAAGTCATCAAATAAGAGAAAGATAGACTTTTATGCATGATCGAATGGTGAGGAACATAGAGAATGAAAGATTGAGATTTCAACATATCAAGAACAAGGAAAGAAGAACCATGAAGAATACCACAAAGGGAGGGAAAAAAGTTATCTTTGTGGGGAAAAGGGGCATAGAGTGATAGACTGTTATGGAGTTCAATGTCTTACCTATGGAGAACATGGGAATTACCCAAATCAATACCCTGACCTAAAATGTTAATTCTTAGGAACAATTCCATACCGATAATTTAAGATGATTGATTGAAGGAGTTTTTTATTGGAATTCAATAATACTGTTGTTGAGGTACTTTTATGGTATATTGATATATCTATGTATTGGTCCATTATGGTGTTCCATAAAAATATGGCACTAGTAACCATAAAAAGTGATTGAAATATTTTTGGAAAGCAGATGATATGCGCATAATGGAGGGATAAGGATAAATAATATGTTTTATAGTATTAATGAGATCATGACTGATATCATGGTTTGAGTATATAGAAATTTTCGGATTTTGGTATGTGGAAAGAGATAACTTTTATAAGTATTCAGGTTTCCACTAATGTTTCAAGAATACCTAATTAAGGTATTCACATGTTTCTAATGTGACCAACAAGATATATCTTATGATGCATGGTGGATAAATTATGGTATTTACATTATTTTTAGATGACCTCTGTAGTATTATTTTTCATTATATATGAGATTGGACAGAAGTATTTTGGATAAGCCAAAATATTGGAATGGATTAAGTTAGACATCAGATAGTGTTATTTAAGGAAAGAACTTTTTGATATTATTTCTAAAATGTTATAATAGTATAGTTTTAGAAAAAGGATAGCCCATAGGATGGGAAACAACCCGTCGCCTCGGACAACGATGCGGGAATCTAACCCACAACCAAAGTACGACATGCCTTTATCTCTTACCACTGGCCTACAGGAAGTCCCTGGTTTGTAGAAATTATTTTTATTTTATTGGTGTGATATATGAAGAATAAGTCCATTTTTGGAGCCATATATGATTAATATCACCATATATGGATTAATGTATATTTAATAACATTTTTTATTCTTTTGTTTAAGATATATGGAATGACCCATCATTCTATCACATGATCTTCTAACACTTCACGAATGAAAAATTCAACTTCATTTCTTTAATATATAAAGTGGAAATTGTTCGAGGAAGGACCAACAGTGAGATTGTTCGAAAATCATGTAAGTATTTCTTCTAATTCAAATTCTTCAAATTTTGGTAAATGATCTTGAAAACCAAAAATGATGTCCTAGTGTCCTCATATCCAATGAATCATATGGTACAATAGATAATCACAAATTTATTACTTTGTGTTTTTTGGCTTTTTCATAGCCATGTTATCTACCACTCTTCATCAGAACATGGTAGTCAGATTTCTCTTACATATCCATGTTTTCACCCATATTATATTATGTGGAAACCCAATTTGGAGTTACTTTGGGTGACTGTTATATTTCAAACATTTATTTTTAAAATTAATTTTTTGTGTTCCTTTTTACAATGTGGTTTTCTATGTAAGAAATATTCATGTAGTAAACCATTTATAACCCCGATGAATTTTCAGGGTGAAAATCATTTTATGGGGGGTACAATGTAACACCCCGAGATTTTATGAGAAATATTCTTTTTAATTTCATTGATGTCTTGTGTTGTACGCTACACCAAAATTATCTTGTGTTATACAAAACACCGTATAATCATGTATTATACGCAAACACTATTCTTGGCTTGTGTTGCATGCAAGAAAAACCTTCCTCAATAGCGTGTGTCGTACGCAATACTGAGTTGCACTAAAAAATGTTATATTGTTATAATATTAAAATGAACTAGCCGTTATGAATAATATTAACTAAATTTTGAATTTTATAACATTATAATTCATCTTACATATTTTTTAGAACATGTTATGACACCAAAATGTATTTTCGGATACAAAATGTATTTTTTTTTAAAAATGCAGTTTCACCACCTTTTGATGGCGCACCCATTTGAAATCTAATTTTTGAAATGTTTATAACTTAAATTTGAAAAATTAAATTTCTTATTTTGAATCAGGATATAAGAATTTATGTTGGAAAAATTTATGACTTTATTCTGATAACCTTCTTATTTTGATGAATTGCAAAAATACGCTAAATTTTAATTAAAAACAACATTTTTCATTGAAATAATTTATATGGTTAAATTATAATATTTAATGGTTTTAGAGTATAAATAGAATATATTTTTACCTTATAATATAATATAATTCATTATCATTAATTTTATATTGAATTTAGAGGTAAAAAATTTCAATCTTTTTCAATTTGTTTACTTTTAAAACACGTTTTCTCAACCGCGGGATTAATTTTAAATTTTATAATGAAACTTCTTGGGTATTGAATTTGGAAAAATTGATTCCATATTTGGAATCAGTAGGTCCAAATTATGTTCATATGATTCTTTTTATTTTTAGGCATTATGAATAGTGACTACGGTAAATTATATTTACTAAAGTTAAAGGTAAATCAGGTAATTAAGGGTAAAAAAATATTATTATAAAATTACCCTAACAGTTGTCATATTATAATTAGATGATTATATTTTGTCAAAAAATATACTTGGGTCGAAATAGTATCTATTGGAACCTACTTGTACGTGATTAAGACCTTTTATTTATTTTATTTAACAAAAAGTGAAATATGCCTCACTCAAACTTTAATAATTAGATTATTTTTAATATAAGGTTATACAGAATATAAATTAGATTAAAAATACTCATTTTAAATATAATTTTTTTTTATATATCATGGTAATTTATTTTTAATTTTTAAGAAATATTTAATTACTTTAATATCTTACACATTAATGATGTAGAAATTATTTATTTAGTGAAAAATCATTAATATAGTTTTTATTAAAATAATAATCCCCTTCCAAAGGACTGGAAACTTAACCAAGCCTACTTTTTAGAGTATATTTATACCCTAAGAATCCAAGGGTATAATAGCTGACCATTTGATGCCTTATAATTGTTATTATGACACTTATATTATTTTATTTTAAATGGTGTCGAAGTTGTCACCTTCATACTTTTCGAAATATAACAATTTAAATGTTGTGATTTTAAGATGATAAATTTGAGTAAAAGTATTCCTATGGAAGATAATAGATTTTTATGAATCAAATTATTTTATTTATAATTTTTATTAACCAATTAAGTATATTAAATAACTATACAAAAATGTTTTAGTAATTATTTTATTAAGAGAAATATAAAATAAATTGTTTAAAAATATTAAATAATTATTATATGAAAAAATTAATGTTCTGCATGAATTTTTTAGATTAAAATGACTTGTTAGTAATCTATTAAATATATTATTTTGAATATATCTTATGTTTGTATTTTATTTAAATTCAAATAAATGAATAGTGTCAAAAATGACACTATTGATATTTTATAAATAAAACATATTTTTAAATTGATTAATATTCACAAAAATATTTAATAATTATAAATTGAAATTTATATTGTCTAAAATGTCATTAAATATTCAATTATGGAAAATTAACAACACATAATTAAGTTTTTATAACGATTTTAAATTTCGAATAGTATTACCACCAATAAAATTAAATAGATTAAATAATGATAAATCAAATTGATAAGGTTTAATATTAATTCCAAACATGTATAAATATTATTTTTTGACAAGCTTAAAACCCTATATCATCTCATATTTTAATTTGAGTCAATGTTTAGGTTTTTAGGTGGGTTTTGAATTTATTATAAATTAATATTTTTGAGGTTTCCAAAAGTGCCCCACTCCTCCCTTATAAAAGGATACCTCCTCGATATCCTCTTCATAACATTTTGAGCATTCAAGCTCGTACAAAATCTGTTCATTTATATTCTCAACTTCAATATAAACATACTTGAGGTTATTTTCTTTTTCAAAGACCATCTTTAGTGTCCTAAGAGGAGGTTTAGAAGAGGCGTTTCGAAGAAGAGGTAATATCCTTTATCGATTCTTTCAAATTTATTTCTTCTTCTACTTCCTCTTATTTATTTGTTTCATTATAAATTAATAACATATGTATCACTAATATACTGATATGTTATTATAAATATGAAACAATACTATTTCACTATCTATCCATCCTATGGAAAACGAAATCATCGCGCGTGCGTTTGTACAGAATACCGTCTCCACGTCGTGGTGTAATTTTCTTTTCCACCACCACCTTACATGGATGGGTATAATGGTGGAAATAATAACTATATATTTGTATTATAACATGATACTAATTCTGACAAATTATATAATCCACTCCAATACCAGTCAAAAATTATGGGAACGATATCGTCACTCGTACGTACGTACGGATTACCATCTCCATGACACGATGAGATTCATTCTCCATGTTAACCATTAAAGAATGATTATAAAGTATATATAAAAAATAATAATGAAAAATAAGAAAAAAAAATGATACTGTATTTATGTACATATATTTTTTATTTACTTACTTCCATTCAATTTAATAATGGAACGAAAACAACGTTCATGCGTACATACGGCCTACCGTCTCTATAAAAGGGGTATTTCATTCCATTTATTGATCTATTATATATATTATATATTATAAATATATATTATATATAAATAAATTTTTGAATTTTTGAATTTTGTAATCAGGATCTATGTAATCATATGAATAATTACAAGTTAGAACATGTACGATAAATAAAACAATTTTACCCAAAATGTTGCTTTAACATGGGATTGACAAATGAAAAATTAATATAATGAACTAAGTGAATAATATATGATATCATAAATATTATTATGGTTCTTTTAAAAGTTAATAATAGTTTTAAACCCACTATACAGGAGGTATGGATACATACGAAGCATATTGTACCTACGGTAAAGGATTATTTCATCTCTCTTTTATTTCTGTGAGATATATGCCTTAATCGACATCTATTTCTTTTGTATAGTGTTTATGTTTCCCATGAATGTTTTATGATTTTTATTATGAAGGATATGATATTTCAATTTTCATGTAATTTTCTTTACTTTATGACACGTATGATTTCACTAATTATAAATGGTAAGGGATAACTATTCCAATCTCGTTCTTATCCATGATTGTTTATTCCTAAGTATTTATTGAGGTTATGTTTATCATCAATGTCCATGTATTCTCAAAAAAAATTCATAAAATGTTTACAACTATTCCATGTATTTTTAATGTCATTTTACCCGTTTTTACAACATGGTATGGAAGGAATATTTCTTTTGTTTACCATAAGTGGTACTTTTTGACTTTTCCTGTAAAAGTACAAGTAGAATGTTTTTTTCTAAATTATAAGGCAAGAATGGATTTTTATGGTTTCATAACACCTTATTTTCATGAAGATTCCTCTAAAATATTTCATGATTATTTTCACCAAAAATCCCTTTCTTTTAAAATTGCATGGAATTTTTTTGAAGAAAATGATTTTGAAGAAGAAAGGATATTTGACTCAAGATTTCATTTCAAGTGTTTTATAAAAACAATTTTCCATATAAAATGAAATTATTTAGTATGTTTATGTGTCAAGTATAATTTCTGTCTTATTTAAATGGATTTATTTCTCAAATGATGAAATGATATCCATTTTTTATATGGATTATGTTATGATGGGATGATGTTTATGAAACCTATATTATTCTTTGGGTTATGATAAATTATTTATGTTTATTTTGAGGTGCACAAAAGAATTATTTCATTATGAGATGGGTGGGACCAATATCTCCCTCCAATTCATTGGGTAAATATTTATATCTCATGAGATAGAAATGGATGGAATGGAAAGTGAATCGGGTTCCGTATTATAGGGCTGGAACGACAAGTAAACCCAATTCACTAATTGACTTTGTCCACTATGATGGTCTGGGAAGAAATGCCTTGGATACTATAGAAATCATAACATGTGTATAATTTTTTTCCCACAATTACATGTTTAATATCCATGCTATTTTATCATGATTAATTTTCCTTTATGATCTAGGCATTACATACTACGAAGATTTATTTCATGACTCATGATTTTGATGTTCAAACATTATGTTCATGTTTTTAAGTTCAAATGAATATGGATTGTTTTATTTTCTCCATGCATACCTGTTGGGAAAAAATCCCTCAGGGTATCATTGAATCATTTTTTGAGGTGATTGTGTTTGTTGAAAAAGTGGACATCTGAGTAGTGATAGTTGACAAAGCAAAACAATGACATACAAATTTGTTGACAAAGAGGATTTCATGATGGAATGTAGAGTTCAAGAGATGATGTCAATGATCCATGTTTGATTCAAGAATGTCGACAAAAGGAATGAATGATCTGGAGGCGATACAAATGTATAGATACAAGGTGGCGTCGTTTTCCAGTGGTTACCAAATTTTTGGGCCTGAAAATCTACAATTGATGAAAAGTGTTTTTGGCAGAGGGACTTGCGCACCGAGTACATCGAGTATAGGAAACTTGTGTGCCATATGTTTTTCAAGATAATAAGATCAAAATATGGCTTTGGAAACAGGTTCGCGCAAGTTTGGGAGTTGGTCACATAAGTGTCTAAAAGGAAAAAAGACTTGCACATCGAGACTAGGTCGCGCAGGTGACTTGCGCACCATTGTACAGGGTGGTCAATTTGCCTATAAATACTAGACCACCCCTCTTCATTCAGAACCGGAGTTCAACACTTTGAGAAATCAGACCTCCCGTTGCACAGGTGTGGTGGTCGCGCAAGTGGTGTGTGTGGTCGCGCAGGTGGGACTTGCGTGACAAGGTGATTGTTGTGCGCCAGTGTTTGAAGTTGTGTGCCAATGTAGAGTTGCACGCAAATATTGGATTGGGTGTAAAAGGATGTGATTCGCGCAGGTTTGGAGTTGAGGAAGCTTGAGTCGCGCAAGTGTCTGAGGAGGACTTGCGTGTCCGTTGTGACTTGCACGTAGAGATTGACTTGCGTGCCAAGTAAGGTTTATTTCCAGCAGTGATTTTCGGGCTGCGTGGAAGCTGGAAGTGTGCCTGATACCTTCGGTGAAAAGAGATATTCATCTACGGGTAGAAATTGTGCTTCAACAGAGCATCTACTTACAGAGGAAGATGCATTCCTTCATGCAAATGAAGAGACCTACAGGTCTATAAACTGTGAGTAGATCCTTTCCGGAGCAGTGAGCAAAGGATGAGGAAGTAGGTGATCCTCTCTACCGGCAGTGATCTAGAGAGAGAGAAATAGGGAGTGACCCTTGGTAAAGCAGTGATCTGGCCCTAAACATTGTAAAGGCGGTGAGCCTGGGCATAGAAGTGATCTACCCTGAACTTTGTATCCACATCTAGTGAAGAATAGTGGAATTTGGTACGACTGGGAACTTGTCGGCGTATGCTCCTGGGACGTAGCCCAGTGAGGGTGAACCAAGTAAAAATATTTGTGTCTGTATGTTTGCTTCCCTGTATTGCATTCAAAGCATCATCATTAGATAAAGAAGTAAATAAGTGATCATAGTTTACACACAAGAGAAAACAAAGTAACCATTGTAATAAAGAGGTCAAGATCTATTGGGTTAGGAAGAACTTTGAAAAAGAATATTCATACCCTGATTCAACCCCCCCCCCTCTCAGGGTATATAGGCCCCTATTGGTCCTAACTATGGGTATCAGAGGGAAGGTTTCTTCTATTAGATTTGTTTGCTTCGACTTGGTGTAGTCGATCTGTGTGGTTGAAGATACAGTTTTCTCTTATCTCAGTCTGCCATGGGAAAGGGAAAAGCATCAAAGAAGAATCAGAAGTCAGGTAATTTCCCTCAGTGTGGAAGTGTTTTTGGAAAGTGTGTGATTCAACTAAAACAATCAAACAGCTTGCTGAAGGAAGGTCTAGATGAATCTGATGGGGAAAATATTGATTCACTCAATCATGATGTTGGAATGTGTGAAGTACATGAGCATCAGAGTGATACTGAAACAGAAGGAGAAATTGAAGGAAGAATAGATATTCAAGCTGAGTTAGAGTTTTCTCTTGAGGAGATAGATGTTTGGAGAGCTAAAACAAAGAAATCTAACAATGTTGTTCATGATGCCAAACTCTATATGCAGTAGTAAGAAGAATAGAAGTCTGAGTTGATAGAAGAAATTGAGAAACTCAAGTTATCAACATGAGAGAACTCAGAATCAGTTAGTGAGTATATGCTTAAGATTGAAGAACATAAAAGCAAGATCTATGGCTTGAATAGAAATGTGAAAGATCAAGTCAAGTGTATTAGAGAATCGAATATTTCAAGTGACGTCAGAAACACTGATGAAATGAAATCTAATGATATTTGGGTCCAAGCACTGGAAACTGAGATCAATAAGCTAATAAGTTTGAATCAAAGGATTATTGATGTAGCTATTGGTCTTAGAGAGAAAAATGATTCTCGATATGAAGAATTGCGAAAGAGATATACAAAGGTAGAAAAATAAATAGCTGATGTCAAGGGGAAGAATCTGAACACAGACGAGATTCAAAACATGAAATCTAAAAATGATGATCTTGTGACACAGCTTTCTGAACTAGTTCAGAAGAATCAAAGGCTACAACAAGAGAATGCGTGTTTCTCAGATTCTGTTTCTCATGAAAAATAAAAGGTATGGGAGAAAAGTGAAGTGGTGGAAAATCTCACACAAGAACTAGAAGATGAGATGAATAGCAAAAAGAATCTCAAAAGAGAACTCAATGCCCAAATTGAATCAAGGGATATGAAGATTCAAAAGTTGGAAGAAGAGCTCGAATCCGTGAAGAAGGAAGTGGAGAAATCCAATTCTAAAGGAAAGCCCAAAATGAAGGATGCCTTACACTTGATATTTGATTATCCTTCGACAGGTGATGACAAAATGAAATGAAAATTTTCTATTTCTGAAAAGAGGCAAGAACAAATTTTCTCAGCTCAAAGACCATATAGTCTGGGAACAACTGGTATCGGATTTGATGAATCCCCTTCCGTGCAAGATAGAAAGAGATCATTGAATAGTTCCAGATGTGAAAGAAATCCTATAGGTGCTGGAGATAGGCCTAAGAGGACAGTTACAAAAATTAGTGATGACGTGTGCTATTTCTAGGGGATTCATGGCGACACATCAAGCTTATGTTTAGAATCTCATGAATACATTTTAGGCTGTGAAAATAGAAACTACACAAAATATGAGAATATGAATAAGCGTCAGGAGAAATTAGAGGGAGGAGTCTCTCAGAGGAAAACATTCATTAGATGCTACTATTGTGGTAGAAAGGGACACACAATGAGTATATGTCCGGAAGCTCAGGAGCTCAATGTCAGAGGAAGAACTCACGCTACCTCAAAATCTCGACATAGAAATGATGAAATGAGGTATGTCTTTAATGGAAGATGTTTTATATGTTCTGATCATGGGAATCTGGCCAGAGAATGCAGCAAAAAGAAAGCAGGGAATGAAAAGGAACCCAGAAAGAGAATTTCTACTCCAGTGACGCATAATGAGAAATTATACAATGAATGACAAATTGGTAAGGTGAAGAATAGGCTTAGAGCCTCAGGGGAATCATATAGAGCTGAATGAAATGTGTATTTGTCACCTTCTCTTTCAAACTCACAACCATCCTCTAAGAAAGAACAAGAACATATCTGGAAGAAAAAGGGAGGAAACACTACAACTGTGAGTAAGGAGAATGTACATTCAGTGGAGGACCCACCACCAATGCAAAATAGGGTGGTGACTAATAAATCTGATAAAAGGCAGAAAAACAGAGAATTTATTGAAAAAATCACACGTCATGTGCCATATAGAAGACTGGAAGAAAAAGGAAAATCCATGCAATGGTGGAAGAAACAAAGGATGATGAAAATCAAGGAGATTCCTACTCAGATAAATAATCAAGGAAAATGGAATTTTGATAGAACCTCAAAGAAGGAAATGTGTACTAGTGGTTTTATACCCCATGTCATGAGAAAGGATGGGCCTACAGAATCTACATATTGGAAAAAGGCGCAGAATGTGAGTAAAGAATGCCTAGTAATATGGAAAGAGCAGTTAAAATTGGATAGACAACTAGATGAAGCAAGGAAAGAGTGTGATGCTCTATAAGAAAGAATCAAAGGGTTGACCCATCAGGATCAACAACAATTCTCATCTTGAGGATTCCAGAAGATCCCCTCTCCCTATGTATACAAATTCTATTAACTGATGATTCATGTGTTTCAGGTTATAGGGAGATACGATCCAAGGGGAAGTGGCATCTAAAGATGCAAAGTGGAGATGTGATATGCATCAGTGTTTTGATTGACTGAAATCAGGTAGCAAAGTTGATGATGAAAGGGAGAAACAGAGCACAATAGGAAGTGATTGTGTTATTGACTTTGTCTCTTGTTTCCTACATCGAGTGCCAACTCAGTAGGCTTAGAGATTTTGTTAATGGAACAATTCTTATTGGAATATGAGAATAAATGATGGATGAAGAAAATAATGGTTATGGGTCTATACAGTTGGGCCTAACAGATGGAAGAGTTTCATAACATAGGGCTAGCACTCTATATCCTAATCAGATGCAAGATCACATTGCGATATGAAGGATGAATGTTTATTTTAATGAAGAATGATTGGGGGCCAAGTAGTAAAATGCATGATTTCATGATTATCTATTAGTATCTAACAATGTGGTATCAGCTGACTGCTTTCAGGATACCATGATGCTGCAAGAGAAAATCAAAGGCATGTCAATAGAAATATGAGATAAGAAGTTCAATGAAAAGGCATCATTGAACAATGACCCAATGAGAAGATTTATGTTAAGAGAGATGAATTGGTAAGAGACTCAGGGAGATCAGAAGTGGCTGAAGTTGATTCAGAAGAAGATACTGATGGTGAGTACGAGGAAGTATATTCCTTATCTGCATAGAAGCCAAAGAGTTGAGCTGAAATTGACAGAAATAATATCATCAGTGATTAGTCATCTTTAGTTCAAACAAGGAAAATGAAATCACTATAGAAGGAATATTTTATAATTTAGGTTGAGACGAAATACTTTGCTGATGCAGCTGATGTTGAAAACTGGGTTCAGGCTATGAATAAAGTGCTTGATCAGATTGAGAAGAACCAGATGTGGGAGATTGTTTCGAGGCCAGCAGATAAGAACGTCATCGGAAGTAATCGGGTCTTTCGCAACAAGATGAACAAAGATGGTGCAATGGTTCGAAACGATGCATGACTAGTGCGAAAAGGATACTCCCAGATAGAGGGAATATATGGTGATGAGACATTTTCACCAGTTGCAAGGAAGGACACAATCAGATTATTCTTATCCATTGTAGTGCAACGAATGTTCAAAGTATTCTAGATGAACATAAAATCAGCATTCATGAATGGGATTCTGGAGGAAGAGGTGTACATTGAGCAGCCAGATGGTTTTCTTATTCATGAGGATTAGAACATAGTTTGTAGGCTGAAGAAGGTGTTTTATAGGCTGAAATAAGCACCAAGAACATGGTACTCAAGGCTTGATTAGTACTTGTAGAAGCTTGGTTTCCAGCGTGGTGGAGTTGATTACAATCTCTATTTCAACAACAATAGTAATCAAAGGATGTTGGTGCTGATCTATGTCGATGACATAATATTTGGTGGATCAGATGATGCTCAGTGCAGACCGTTTTCCGAATTCATGAAAAATGAGTTTGAAATGTCCATGATTAGAGAGATAACGTTTTTCCTTGGTCTACAGGTGACACAAGGAAGGAATGGAACAATAATTTCTCAATATAAATATGCCAAGGAGGTTCTGAGGTGGTTTGGAATAAATTCTAAGGAGATGAAGACTCTGGTTGCTACCCGGAAGAAATTATCAAAATATGAGGATGGCAAGGCAGTTAATCTCACGGAATAGAGTCAAATTATTGGATGTCTGTTGTACTTAAATGAAACAAGGCATGATACTATTTTCACCACATGCCAAGCATCAAGATATCAACGTAATTCCAAGGAAATCCACATGCATGCAATGAAAAGAATACTTCGGTATATCCAGGGCACAATGGATTTCGGCATGACATATACTGAAAAATCTCAAACAGATATATTGGGATATACTGATGCAGACTGGGCCGGATCAGCATATGACAGAAAATTAACGTCAGGAGGTGCATTCTATCTTGGTAGACTATGTATTTCTTGGTTAATTAAGAAGCATGATTGTATTTTGTTGAGCACCGTCGAAGCTGAATATATTGTGGCCACTCAAGCATGCACAAAGTGATTGTGGATGAAGTAGCAGCTTGATGATATGGGAGTTGAAGTGAGGTCTCCGATCGGAATCTAGTGAGACAACTCAAGTGCTATAAATCTTAGCAAAAATCCCATCCATCACTCAAAGACAAAGCACATTGAGATAAAGTATCATTTCATCAACGAGAAGGTGGAGAAAGGGCTTGTGAAGTTGGAGTATGTGCCTAATGAGTTATAGGTTGCAGATATTCTAACAAAGGCTTTACCCAAGGAAGCATTCGAAAGGCATCTACTGGATCTGGGAGTTCAGTCGACACCCCGCACATGAAATAGTGTGGATGCAGAAACCCAATCCCCCTCTCCCCAAGGTATGATGTGTTTTTCCCTAATGTGTTGAGATGTGTTCTCTTCTCTATTACAGACTGCAAAGGAGTGAACTTTGGGTTCATTGAAAAAGTGGGAGATAATAGTGATTGTTCAAGGGGGAGACATTGTGGAAATTTGATACATCATGGTTGATATGGGGAGAAGCTGACAAGTGGAACAGCCAGATAGGGGGATTTGAAGCTAGTTGAATGTTCATAGCCAGAGCTTAGCTTGGACAACACATGAAATAGGGCTAAAGAGCTGTTGATGTTGTGAGAAGAAAGGGGGAGCATATATAATCTGACGATGCTAGAAGTGATCGATCAAAGAATAGATATCACGATAGTTGTGGATCGTGATAAAAGTAGAAGAGTAGTGTTGGAATGTGGTTAAACTATTTCCAAACAAAAATTGGTCTTCCAAAAGGTCCTTCAACAATTGGTATCAGTTTAGTAAAAATTGGTATCAGTTTGGTTTCAATAGTGGATGTTAGAGATGAAGTAATTCATTGATGAACTTTTCATTTACTCTTGTTTTTCACACCGAGAATTGCTTATGTGGGCATAGAGTATGTGTTGAGTAAATCCTTGATCGCTATCAGAATCTCAAAAGGCGAATGGTGTCTAAATAATCAATGATTTATCTTTTTATGGAAGAGTTGTCAACAAACCCAAAGGGGGATATTTTTGGGCATAAATCCCTCAAGGTATCATTGAAGAATTTTTGAGGTGATTGTGATTATTGACAAAGTGGACATCTGAGTAGTGATTGTTGACAAAGAAAAACAATGACATAAAAATTTGTTGAAAAAGAAGATTTCATGTTGGAATGTCAAGTTCAAGAGCTCAGGTCAATGATCCATGTTTGATTCAAGAACTTTGACAAAAGGAATGAATGATCATGAGGTGGTACAAAAGAATAGATACAAGGTGGCGCAATTTTCTAGTGTTTTCTAAATTTTTGGGCCTGAAAATCGACAAATGAAGAAAAGTGTTTTTGGCAAAGGGACTTGCGTGGTGAGTACGTTGAGTATAGGAAACTTGCGCGCCATATGTTATTCAAGATTAGAATATCAAAAAATGGCTATGGAAACAGGTTCGCGCAAGTTTGGGGGTTGGTCGCGCAAGTGTCTAAAAGGACAGAAGACTTGCACGTCGAGACTAGGTCGCGTAGGTGACTTGCGTACCATCGTGCAGGGTGGTCAATTTTCCTATAAATACTGGACCACCCCTCTTAATTCAGAATTGTAGTTCAACACTTTGAGAAATCAGAGCTCCCGTCGCGTAGGTGTCGTGGTCGTGCAAGTGATGTGTGTGGTCGCGCAGGTGGGACATGCGCGCCAGGGTGATTGTTGTGCGCCAGTGTTTGAAGCTGCGTGCAGTGTGGAGTTGCGCGCCAATATTGGATTGGGTTTAAAAGGAAGTGAGTCGCGCAGGTTTGGAGTTGAGGAAGCTTGAGTCATGCAAGTTTCTGAGGAGGACTGGTGTGCCCGTTGTAACTTGCACGCCGGTACTTGCGCATCGAGATTGACTTGCGTGCCAAGTAAGGTTTATTTCCAGTAGTGATTTTCAGGCTGCGTGGAAGCTGGAAGTGTGCCCGATGCCTTCAGTGTAAAGATAGATTCATTTACGGGTGAAAATTGGGCTTCAACATAGCATCTACTTACAGGGGAAGATTCATTCCTTCATTAAAATGAAGAGATCTATAGGTCTATAAACTGTGAGTGGATCCTTTCCGGAGCAGTGAGAAAAGGAAGAGGAAGTAGGTGATCCTCTCCACCAGCAGTGAGCCAGAGAGAGAGAAATAGGGACTGACCCTTGGTAAAGCAGTGATCTGACCCTAAACATCGTAAAGGTGGTGTGCCTGGGCATAGAAGTGATCTAGCCCGAACTTTGTATCCACATCTAGTGAAAATTAGTGGAATTTGGTACGACCGGAAACTTGTCGGCGTATGCTCCTTGGACGTATCCCAGTGAGGGTGAACCAAGTAAAAAGCTTTGTGTCTGCCTATTTGCTTCCACGCATTGCATTCAAAGCATCATCATTAGATAAATAAGTAAAGAAGTGATCATAGTTTACACACAAGAGCAAACAAAGTGACCCTTGTAATAATGAGGTCAAGATCTAGTGGGGTAGGAAGAACATTGAAAAATAATGTCCATACCCTGATTCACCCCCCCTCTCAGCGTATATAGGCCCCTATTTGTCCTAACAATACCCTTACTGAGCATTTGAGCTCACCCTTTTTATGTTCTCCTTTCCGTGGGATATAAAGAATGGTTTTAGGTAAGAAAAAAAGGGGAAGATCATTATGGGAGATGTTGAAGATCTTTCACCCTGATTAGAAGATTATGTTCTGAGTTTCCAAAGACAATAAACTATTACGGTAATTTGGTGTCTGTTTTTGTTATGTATTAATTATTCCACAAAATTAATGTAATGTCCATGTACGTTAAGTTTGTGTCTCTAGAGTTGGTATAAGAGGAATGGTTTAGTTATCATTTGGAAACTAGGATGTGAAAACTTTAGTGAGATCCCTAGAGATATTTCTAATGTATGTCTAGGGATGTCTCTATGATTTATTATAACTCTAGGTTACAGTCCTAGAGTTATTTTTATGATCATAAATAACCTACGGTGAACCTAAGGTGTCATGAATTAAATAATGTGTGATAATTTAGACATCCCATGAGTGAAAATTTATGATTATGTGGTTCCTTGTTATTTTAGTTGTTTCTTACACTACGGTTTTTGGTTTTAGTCAATAGAGGGAATGAGAAGCAATTCAGTTAACATTGATTCCAATGGAAAAATAGGTGACTACGATCAACAAAATTGTGTAATGCTTGGGGAGAATTATTTTATGATTATGTTGAATCTGTCATCACGATATATGATTAACAAGGAGAACATTAGCTGTATTCTTAAGTCATCAAATAAGAGGAAGATAGAATTTTATGCATGTTCGAATGGTGAGGAACATAGAGGATGGAAGATTAAGCATTCTACATATCAATAAGAAGGGAAGAAGAACCTTGGGGAATACCTTAAATGGAGAGGATGATGTTATCTTTGTGGTGAAAAGGGGCATAGAGTGATAGATTGTTATGGAGTTCCATGTCTTATCTCTGGAGAACATGGGCATTGCCCAACTCAATGCCCTGACCTAAGAGGTTACTTTTAAGGAACAATTCCATGCCAATCGTGGAAGTGGATGGATTGAAAGGCTTATGTATTGTAATTCAAGAATAATGTTGTTGAGGTACTTTTATGGTATATTGATATATCTCTGTATTGGTCCATTGTGGTTTTCCATAAAAATATGGTACCGGTAACCATAACAAGTGATTTAAATATTTTTGGAAAGAAGATGATATTCAAATAATGATTGGATAAGGAGAAAATAATATTTTTGATAGTATTAAAGAGCTCATGACTGATATCATGGTTTGAGTATATTGAAATTTTGGGATTTTTGTATGTGGAAAGAGTTCACTTTTGACAGCATTCATGTTTTCACTAATGTTTCAAGAATACATGATTAAGGTATTCACATGATTCAAATGTGACCAACAAGATATATCTTATTATATATGGTGGATAAATGATTGTATTTACATGATTGGTAGATGACCTCTCTAGTAATCTTTTTCATTATACTATGAGATTGGATAGATGTATTTTGGATAAGCCTGAATATTGGAATGGATTAAGTTAGACATCAGATAGTTTTGTCTAAGGCTAGAACTTTTTGAAATTATTTCTGAAATATTATAATAATATAGTTTTAGAAAAAGGAAACAAGAAGGATGGCGTAAAACCCGTCGCGTCGGACATGGATGCGGGAATCGAACCCAAAACCAAAGTACGAGAGGCTTTTATAGCCTACCATTGGCCTATAGGAAGTCCCCAGATTGTAGAATTTAGTTTTGTTTTATTAAGTTGTGTGATATATAAAGTATAAGTAAATTTTTGGAGCCATATATGATTAATATCACCATATATGTACTTATGTATATTTAATAACTTTTTCTTAACCTTTTCACTGAGATATATGGAATGACCCATCATTCTATCACACGATCTTCTAACACTTCAAGAATGAAAAATTTAACTTCATTTCTTTAAGTTATGTAGTAGAAATTATTCAAAGAACGACCAACAGTGAGATTGTACCAAAATCAAGTTAGTATTTCTTCTAATTAAAATTCTTCAACTTTAGGGAAATGATCTGGAAAACCAAAAATGTTGTCCTGGTGTCCTCATATCCGATGAATCGGATGGTACCTTAGATCATCAGAAATTTATGGCTTTGTGAATGTTGTCTTTTTCATAGCCATGTTCTCTACCACTCTTTATCATAACATGATAGTTATATTTCTCTTCTATATCCATATTTTCACCTATATTATCTAATATATAAACCCAATGTTGATTTACTTTTGTTGATTGTTATGTTTCTACCCGTTATTTTAAAAATTATGTTTTGGTATTTCTTTTTACAATGTCAGTTTCTATGAAAGAAATATTAATGTAGTAAACCATTTATATCATTGATGAATTTCGAGGGCCATATTCATTTTAAGGGGGGTATAATGTAATACCCCAAGATTTTATGAGAAATATTCTTTTTAATTTCATTGATGTCTTGTGTTGTACACTACACAAAAATTAGCATGTTCTATAAGAAACAATTTATTAGCTTTTATTACACTGAAACACTATTATTGGCTTGTGTTGTAGACAAGAGAAACCTTCCTCAATATTGTGTGTTGTATGCAATGCCGAGTTTCAATAAACAATGATATATTGTTAAAATATTATTATGAACTTTCCGTTATTAATAGTATTAACCGCATTTTAATTTTATAACATTATAATTCATCTTACACATTTTATAGAACATGATATGATAACAAAATACATTTTTCGGATACAAGAAGTATTTTTCAAAAAAAAAAAGTTGTCCTGTCGCCGTTTAATCGCACACACATTTTAAATATAATTTTTGAAAAGTTTATAAGTTAAATTTGACACATTAAAATTATTTTTTTAAATCAGGATATAAAAATTTATGTTGGATAAATTTTTTACATTATTCAGATAACCTTCATATTTTGATGAATAGTAAAAATATGCTGAATTTTAATTAATAACAACCTTTTTCATCGAGATAATTTATATGGTTAAATTATAATATTGGACGGTTTTAAATTATAAATAGAATATATTTTTAGCATTTAATATATTATTAGTCATTTTCATTAATTATACATTGAATTCATAGGTAAAAACATTTCAATCTTTTGCAATGTTTTAATTATTAGAAATTGTTTTCTCAACAGCAGGATTAATTTTAAATAAAATACTAAAACTTCTATGTATTTAATTAGGAAAAATTAATTCCATATTTAAAATCATTTGGTCCAAATTTTTTTAATAGTCTACTTTTTATTTTTAGGCATTATGAATAGTAACTGAGTTAAATTTTATTTACTACAATTAAAGGCAAATCAGGTAATTAAGGGTAAAAAATAATATTATAAAATTATCCAAACACATGCTTTAATATAATTGTATGATTATATTTAGTCTAAAAATATAATTGGGTCGAAATGGTATCTATTGGAACCCACTTGTATGGGATTATGACCTTTTATTTATTTTATTTATAGGAAAGTGAAACATCTCTCACTCAAACTTTAATAATTTGTCTATTTTTAATATAATGTTATACATAATATAAATTCAATTATAAATAATCATTTAAAATATAGAATATTTCTTCTTTACCATGGTAATTTATATTTAATTTTTAAGAAATAATTAATTACCTTAATAACATATAGATTAATGATGTAGAAATTATTTATTTAGTGAATAATCAATAATATAGTTTTTATTAAAATAATAATACCCATCAAAAGGACCAAAATCTTTACCAAACCTTATTTTTAAAGTATATATATACACTAATAATCCAATGGTATAATTTTGACCATTTGGAGCATTATAAATGTAATTATGACAGTTATATTATTTTATTTTAAATGATGTTGAAGTTGTCACCATCATACTTTAATAAATATAACAATTTAAATGTTGTGATTTTTAGATGATAAATTAGAGTAAATGTATTATTATGGATAATATTAGATTTATATGCATTATAGTATGTTATGTTTAATTTTTTTTGCAAAAAATATGTATATTAAATAATTATACAAAAAATATTGTAGTAATTATTTTATTAAGAGAAATATCAAATAAATAGTTTTAAAATATTAAAATAAATATTATATGAACAAATTAATGTGCTCCATGAATTTTATAGATTATTATTACTTTTTAGGAATCTATTATATAATTTGGTTTGAATATATCTTCTTGTGTATTTTATTTAAATTCAAATAAATTATTAGTGTCAAAATTGACACTATTGATATTTTATAAAAAGAACATATTATTATATTTATTAAAAATCACAAAAATATTTACAAAATAATAATCTAAATTTATATGGACGAAAATGTAATTAAATATCCAATTATGGAAAATTCACAAAACATAAGTAAGTATTTATAAGGATTTAAAATTTAGAAAATTATTACCACAAATAAAATTAAACAGATTAAATAAGGATAAATCAAATTGATAAGGCTTAAAATAAATTCCTAACATGTAAAATTTTTATTGTATGATGATATTAGAACCCTATAGCATCTCATATTCTAATTTGAGTCATTCTGGATGTTTTTAAGAAGGGTTTTAATTTATTATAAATTAATATTTTTGAGGTTTCCAAAATTGCCCCTCTCCTCCCTTATAAAAGGGCACCACCTCACTCTCCTCTTCACAACATATTGATCCTTCATGCTCAGCCAAACCCTGTCCATTTCTCTTCTCTAATTCCATAGAAACATTCTTGGGGTCGTATTTTTGTTCAAATACCATCTTCAGTTCCCTAAGAGGAGGTTTTGAAGAGGCGCGTCGAAGAAGAGGTAATATCCTTTACTGATTCTTTAAAATTTATTTCTTCTTAAACTTCCACTTATTTATTTGTTTAATTATAAATTAATAAAATCAGTATCAATAATATAATTATATTTTATTATAAATATGAAACAATCCTATTTCATCATATATCTATCCTATGGAAAACGAAATCACTGTGGGTGCGTACGTACAGAATATCGTCTCCACGCCGTGGTGTAATTTTCTTTTCCACCACCACCTTACATGGATGGGTATAATGGTGGAAATAATAACTATAAATAATTATTATAAAATGATACTAATTATGAGATATTATATAATCCACTCCAATACCATTCAAAAATTATGGAAACGATATCATCGCTCGTGCGTTCGTACGGATTACCGTCTCCATGACACGATGAGATTTATTCTCCATGTAAACCATCCAAGAATGATTATAATGTATAAATAATAAATAAACCTGAAATATATGATATAATAATGATATTGTATTTATGAACATATATGTTTCATTTACTTACTCCCATTCAATTTAATAAGGAAACTAAAATAGCGTTCATGCGTACGTACGACCTACAGTCTCCATGAACGGTGTATTTCTTTCTATTTATCGAAGTATTATATATATTATATATTAAGAATATATATTATATATAAAAAAATTTACATTCTGGAAGTAAGTAATCATGAACTAAGTAATCATATGAATCATTTGAAGTTAAAACACGTACGATAAATGAAAAGATTTTACCCAACATGTTGCTTTAACATGGGAGTGACAAATGAACGAATAATATAAATACCTATGTGAATCATATATTATATTATAGATATTATTATGGTTATTTTACAATTTAATAATATGTTTAAACCAACTATACATGAGATTCAGACACATATGAAGCATATCAGAACTAACTTAAGGGATTATTTTGTCTCACTTTTATTTCTGTGAGACATATGCTTTAATAGCCATCTGTTTCTTTTATATGGTGTTTATTCTTCCCATGAATGTTTTATGATTTTTATTATGTAGGATATAATATTTACATATGAATGTAATTTTCATTATTTAATGACATTATGATTTCACCGATCATAAATGGTAAGTGATAATTATTCCAATCTCTTTATTATCTGAGATTGTTCATTCGTAAGTATTTACTGGGGTTATATTTATCATCCATGTCCATGTCTTCTCAAAATGTTTTCATAAAATGTTTAATATTCTTCAACATATGTTTAAAGTCATTTTTACCAATTTTTTTACCACATGGTATGGAAGGAATCTCTCTTTTTTTACCTTATGAGGTACTTTATAACTTTTCTGGAAAAAGTACATGTAGAATGTTTTTTAACATATACCGCAAGAATTAACATTTACAGTTTCATAATGCCTTATTTTCATGAAGCTTCCTATACAATATTTCATGATAATTTTCAAAAAAAATCATTTTCTTTTAAAATTTCAGGAAATTTTATTGAATGAAAATGATTTCGAAGAAGAAAAGATATTTTCCTCAATAATTCATTTCAAGTGTTTTAAAAAACTATTTTCCATCTAAGATGAAATTATTTAGTATTTTTATGTTTCAAGTATAATGTCTCTATTATTTACATGGTTTTATTTTTAAAATGATGAAATTATATCTATTTTTTTATATGGATAATGTTATGATGGGATGATGTTTATGAAACCCATATTATTCTTTGGGTAATGATGAATGATTTATTTTTATGTTATGGAACAGAAAAGAATTATTTCCTTATGAGATGGGTGGGACCTATATCTCCCTCCCATTCATTTGGTAAAGATTTATAGATCATGAGATAGACACGACTGGAATGGAATGTGAATCCAGTTCCATAATACAATGCTTGAACGGAAATTAAACATAGTTTAGTAATAAAATTTTTCCACTATGATGGTCTTGGTAGCAATGCATTGGCTACTATGGAAATCATAACATGTGCATAAGGTTTTTCCACAATTACATGTTTTATTCCCATGATATTTTATCATGATTAATTTTCCTTTTTTTCTATGCCTTATGTACTTCCAATATTTATTTCATGACTCAATATTTTGATGTTTAAATGTTATGTTCATGTTTTTAAGTTCAAATGAATATGGTTTGTTTTATTTTTTCCATGCACACTCTTAATGAGCATTTGAGCTCACTTTTTTTATGTTTTCATATCCCAAGGACATAAGAAATTTTTTAGGTAAGAAAACAAACGGGGAAGATCTTTATGGGAGATGTTGAAGATCATTCACCTTGACTAGAATATTATGTTATGAGTTTCCAAAGACACTAAACTATTACTGTCCTTGGGTGTCTGTTTCTGTTTTATATTATGTATTCTGTAAAAGTAATATAATTCCCATGTACATCAAGCTTGGGTATCTACATCCATAAAGCGATGTGATTCATTTTTTATCACATCATCCCATGTATGACATATATAAGTATATTTAAAAAATTAATATGATATATATATATATATGATATTATGGTAATTAATTAAAAAATAAGAAATACTTACCTCTTATCAATAATTATTTCTGAAAAGTGGAAATTTTACTCATGTGCATGTATAACAATCCTTCATGGTGACTATAAAATAGTTCATTTATCATATCCATATACAGTTGTCTCATTTAATGTTTTATTTAATCAATTAAAATTTTAATAATTCTATGAATATTATTCTATAGATGATGTAAATCATATCTCTTTGACCATATTCATCCTACCGTATTCATTCTAGACTAATGAACTGAATATGATCAAAATGTATGACATGGAATTAAATGATATTTAAATTTCATATAAAAGATAATAAGTGTTATAAAAGGAAAAATATAAATATAAATGTTCCAAAGAAATTATTAAAATATAATTAGTCAATTATTCTGAAAGGTAAAGAATATATGTAATGATCGAGACTCATTGTGAGGAAATTTCTTTTAAAAAATCATTTTTAATGTTTCCTTTAACACTCCCTTTTTCTTTAATATCAATATTCTCAAAAGAAAGTTTAAATAATATTTTTAAATTCTGTATATGATTTTTAAATTCTTTTTCAAATATTTTTTAATTTTTATGAAAAGGCTTGAAGTTATTTTTCGAACATATTCTTAATGAATTTCTTTCTGATTTATTAGACAAAAACATAGAGGGAACATTACTTTATCATATATGGAATGAGAGGAATTTCCCACCATCATTACACCTTAATGATTATGAGTTTCATTTATGTTTTTCCATATTTAAATTCACTGAAAATGGATCCTTTATTATTCTCATAGTTTTTAGTTTTTAAAAAGGATTTTTAATGAATATTTCATTTTGATATCAGGACATTTTTTTAATATGTCTTCAAATGTGTTTTTCAACGTTTTCATTAATGATATGATAATATTAAATTAATTATATAATGGGACTAACTGCATTATTTCTCATGGATTAGCTCTTGGTTGATTATATGATTAGGTCTGCTCAGATAGCTCCATGTGAGCTAGTAATAACTATAAGATGGGTGCTCCTAGCTAGAGCTCTAATGAATTGGATTCTCTATAGGTGGAATTTGACCATATAGTTATTACATTTGTATGAGTGTCTGTACAAATAATATAAAAATGATGTCTCAAGGCACCTACATAGCATTTTTTGATGTATTATGAGTTCTCTTGGAAATTATTGAATGAGGATGGTAAGATAAATATCATTGGTTTTTAAACAAAGATACCATAGTTATAGGGAAAAGGAAGATTTTTTAAGAAAATGTTTTTAATTGGATTATATTTTCTTCACTGGACTAATTTTTTTCTTGTTTTCATGTCCCTTGTTGTGATTTTTATGCTCATACAACAATTTTTTAAAAAAATTACATGGTATATAGATGTGTAAATTAACATAATATGTCAGCATTAAATTTACGATTATTTTTCATGAAATAAAATATTAATTTTTAATTATATTTTGGTGGGAAAATGGATATTTCGTATATGTGTCAGATTTTAATATATGATTTGTTATATGTAGTTTATAACATAATTATCAAATTCTATAAACCAAAAATGTCCTCTGGATTATAAGAATTTGAATTCTAATTCCAATAAACTAGTATATGTTATTTTTAATGTTTTTTAATTACAAGGTCTAGTCCCAAAACCATCATATTAGTTAAGGATTACTTCTGAGACTATCATAGTTGATAGAGTCCCTTATTGAACTAGATACTCTCCCCGTTTGAGTCATGTTTATCTCATGAGATATCGATCTTTATTAACTCTATTAGTCTGCTATATAATTTCAGTCACACCTGATATATAATGAAATTAAAATAGAAATATTCCACAATATCATAAAACATCCAACATATCATAACTATTTAAAATAAAATGTGATTTATATAAATTTATTCATAGAATAACCTATAGAAAATAAACAGGTTTCGTAATTTTTTCATCAATTCATAATATCATTACTCGTGGAAAAGTAATTGGTTTCATAAACATTAATACATTGAAATAATAAATTATCCTGATAAATAATGAGGATAATATCCTTTAATAACATCCATAGTAAATCTTATTTAACATCAAATGATGTCATCTTAGATGAAAAATTATTTTAAAAGATCACATTGATGATTTCATAAGGAATATATCATTTTTTCTTTGAAATCACATATTTAAAATATATAAAGTATAAAAATATTAAGATATATAGTTACTTTTAAAATAAAAATGAAAATATGTAATTAAAACTTCCAGTAATTTATGGATAATTAAATAAGAAAATTAAATTCATGTCTCATATAGTTAAACAATGACTCCATTCACATTTGTAGTAAAAATTCTGAAGTAACTTTTAAAAAAATACAACATGATTCATTGTAATTTTTTCATAATTATAAAACTAGATAAAATGAATTCAATAATAATTGTGTAATATTAACAAAATTAATGAAATTTTTTTAAGGAATTATATATATATAAAGAAAAACGATTTTAGACAGAAGGGATAAGTAATGTCGGGATTCATTAAATAAATTATTTTGGAATAATTAGTGGATAAATAGAGGGAAATGAAAGGAAATCTTTTAAATTCAATTAAGAAATATAAAAGGAAAAACATTATGTGTTTATTGAGAGATATATCATAATATATCATCATCGAAAACTTAATTATAAAAAATCATGAAAAAAATGAGGTAGTATCATAAAACCTTGACCATATTATTAAATTTTGAACCATAACCAAAAAAATAAACATATTTTGATATGTATATAAAATAATATAAATAATAATAATAATAAATTACATTCATGGTTAGTATATGCACCAAAAAAATGAAATATGTGTTGAATGTGACATTTGTCTCATATAAACAAAAGGGTGACGAAAATCCACAAGCTCAAGTATTTAATATCATTATAAACATTAAGTAATACTATTTAATAAAAATATGTATATTATAATTGCATTAAATAACCGTAATCATTCATATCATAACATATATTACTTATTTAATTTATTTTATCTCCCATTTATTAAAATTTCTTTGTTAAAATGGTTGTTCGAGGTGATGACATCTTTGTTTTTCATGTGAGTTTTCATTTGGTACTTTTTTTACACATACAATGATTAGGGTTAAATCATATCCATAATTTTATTCATGATAAAAATATAATATAAATTCATAATATATATATATAGAGATAGAGTCATGCATAATCATTGGAGATAGAAAACATATTACATCATTCATGGAGATGGTAGGCCACACATACACAGGAATGTTGTTTTCATTTTTTGATTGATTGAATGAAAGAAATGTAGAAAATGATTCAAATTTATTGAATAATTTATAGATCATTGACATAATATATATTTATTAAACCAATCTATATTACCATCAATTTAAAACTAAAATGAATAACATAGCATATCTCTCCATGGAGGTGGTAGTCCACATGTACGCATTGTAAGGTAAAAAGTTATATGTGATATTATAATTCCATATGTATAATTATGTCATCAATATATTTTAAATAATTCAATTATATCATTATATCCACCCTTGATAAGTGGCAGTGGAAAATAAATAAAATCGGTTCGTGAGGCAGTAGTCTTTAGTAGACACAATCAACGGTTTTGTTTCCGATTTCATGGAGGAGGAGAAGGAGATATGTTATTTCCTTAAAATAATAAAATCATAGTATATGTGATATAATTTTTTTATTATATCATCATTGTTTTATAATATGTTAAGGAGTATGAATATGAAATAAAACAAAAATGCAATGTTTATGACTATACCTAATCTTCGGATAACCTCTTTAGGTTTGCACTAAAAGAAATCATATGTGGTTTTGATAATAAAACAATGTCCTATAGAACATGGGTTGAAAAGTATGTAAGATATTTTTTTGGGTATTGTCTAAATAAAAAGTCTATGGATGTTTAAAGAGTAAAGGGGGGTCAATTTTGTAATTGGGGGATAGGACAAACATGGGTTTTTTTAAAAACCAATGCTTTACACACAAAAAAATACTATAAAATGTATCATTATCAAATATTATGTAAGATAAGGTCCAGATATGGCCATAAAATAGAAATGGGAGAGCCTTTTTGGTTATTTTAACCTATATTGTTGTATTTTAATCCACGATAAACCCGTTTTAACCTCAACTGATGTAATTAATTTTTACTGTTTCTACAATATATTATGAAAAAAAATTAATTTATCCTTTTTTTAAAAATATCCAATAAGGGTATTCAAAATATTTTAAAACATTTAAAATTAATTCAATTAAATGACGTGGAAGAATATAATCTCACCTCCTCTCATCCAGGATGGTGCATTTTCATGGTATCACGACGGACATGGGGTTGCTTCCACAAGATGGTGCCATGTCCAACAAGACTTCCAGGATTTTTAGTTCCTGGGAACTATAGGTAGGCCAAATCAGGCTGGATCCTCTTGGTTGTCATTCAAATCAAATGGTGATGGAGTTGATTTGGGATCACTCAGACACCTGGGTTGCAATGGGGCCGCAAACAAGGCAGTCTTTATAAGGCCCCAACCTTAAACCTTACTTAATATTGAATTAAATGAATAATTCACGTTGAGGATCTTTTCAGGTTTAGAGTTTTAGAGAATTAGAACATAACTGTTACATCTCAAAAGATTACAAAGTAGTCACTTATACTAATTTTCCATAATAAAAAAATCTTGAAAGAAACATGTCCAGTTCCATGTTTTATATAGCATGACATTCCCTTGATCCCATCCTTTACATTATTCCACATTAATTCCTGTGAAAAACATTTCAAAAAACTTGGGGTGAGCAAAAAAAGATCAGTAAAGGATACACAAAGAATGAAAACTATTAGTTTTTCAAAATCAAGTAAACCATGTATACTCTATCAAAGTAATACCTTCACCATCATTAAGTAGTAAAAACTCTTCACTGAATAAAGTATCATTACTTACCTTTTTGTAACCAAAGTATTACCATAAAACCCATATAAAGAACACATAACATATATAAAGGTAACATGTGACATAAACATACTTAAGTGGAATAACCATACGGTCGACTTCCACACATATCACTTAATGGAATAGCCATACGGCCAATTTCCATACAAACTTAATGGAATAGCCATACGGCCGACTCCAATACCCAATGCATTGGAGGTTATAACGTAACCACCCCTCCTGGTATTCACGGCACCACCCGTCATATGGTTTATAACGTAACCACCCGTTAAAATGTCCAAGTACCAGTATAAAATCATAAAACATAAAACTGATATAAAGGAATGATAACATTTCCACATTTCAATCACAATATATCATAAATATATTGACATAATAGAATCCTTTTTCAAAAACATTTTCAATACCAAAATACATAAAAGAGTATATGGAATTTATTTTATTCTAAAAACATTACGCCTTGTTGAGAAAGCCAAAGACCAAATAATACTCGCGGCGGCGGAAAAAGTCGTTGTCACCGCATACGTTAAAAAAACATTCCTTTTTGTCGTTTAGTAAAACGCTTCGTAGAAAAAGATTCCTTTTGTATAAAAGTAAAAGTCAAAGGGGTTTATACACCGTATAAAAGAATGTTGTTTATAAAATGAAATATGCCTCAATGAAAGGAGATTGAGACGAAGTCCCTTACCTCGGGTCCGACTTTACTCGATCGTTCTTTAACGTCCTGAATAATAAACTTGAGTTAATTTATACTTGATTAAGAACCTTTTTAAAGTTCATTATTCCTTTTATATCACTTATTGCCATGTTATAAACATTATATAACCATTTAAGTTAATAATGTTTGTTTTGTCAATATTTGGTTCTTAAGTCGAAAGTGGACTTCTTACAATTACATGTTGTTCGTGTGGTCAAAGGTTCTTTATATCCAGAATGAAATTCCCAATTCGGATATAATATGTATCATATATATCCAGTATATACATGTATTTATAATATTACATAATCATTTAGAGGTAAGAAATGAAATGCACCGTTCATGGAGATGGTAAGCAGTACGTACGCATGAACGCTACTTTCATTTCTTTGTCATATTAATGGAATTAAAACTAAATGAGAGGTATGTATATTTTAATTCCAGAATTATATTCATCATTCAGATATATCATTAATTATATATATCCATTATATACATGTGCTTTTAATAGTACATTGCATTTGGGGATAAGAAATGAAATGCACCGTTCATGGAGACGGTAAGCCGTACGTACGCATGAACGCTACATTCATTTCTATCTTATACATTAATGGAATGAAATAATAATGGTATAGAGTTATATTATAATTCCAGTATAACATCATATATAATAACTTTAAATCCATCCTTTACACGTCCCACATATGGCATTAACGAATCACATCAATTTGAGGGGGCGGTAGTCCGCACTTCCTTAAATGAAGATATCGTGTTTACCCATAATAGAAACCATAATGGTATGCCCAAAATGAAAAAAACAGAAGCTTAAGGAAAACATAAACATATCATATATCATATATAAAAATAGTGACATCATAATTGCCACCTTTGAAGGTTTTAAATGAGTATTGAACAATCATAGTTTCGGGAGGCAGAATTTCACCATCCACGGAAACCGTATGTTCTTTAACCATTTGATGTAGTTGTGTGAGAGGGTAGCTCGAATAAATCTTATAACAACATCCTAGTATATTGAAGATACTTGTGTTGTTACAAAATAAGTAAATAAAAAGATTTTAGGGGGTTGGAGAAACAAAATAAATCAAATGAACATGAGAGAATCAATTACCTTTAAAAGTGTAACTCCTTTTGATTTGAGCCTAAAGTCTTCCTTTGAAAGGATTCTTCCCAAAGGGAATCCTCTAGGATGAGGATAGGGATGTGGAGAGAGTAAATGGTCCGGGTTTGGCCAAGCCGAAGGCTTGAGGAGTGTGTGAAATGAGGTAGAAGTGGGGGCCTTTTATAAGAGGAGAGGAGGGGCACTTTTGGAAAGTAAAGAAACATTACTTTATTTGAAAATGTGTTTCGGTTTTAAAAGGTCCCACATTGATATAATTCGTGGATAAGGTGATAAGGGTTCGAAATCCACTCATCCAATTAGTTTTGGACATGTGTAGTTCATATATTTTACATTATCTTTCCATTTTATTTAAATCGTCAAATAATGAGGTCATCGCTGCATCATCATGATTTCATAAATAGTTTAATTTATTTAATGTCTAAAAATTATAAAAAAAATAATATGATGTAGGAAATCGTTTTATCTTTCCAATGAATATTTATAATAAAATATCGGATCTTTATAACCCCATGTAAAATTTTTTTTTGTAAAACATATTATGTTTGTGTCATTTTTACTTTTACATTAAATAAAAAGTTATTTATGTCATTTCCCAACCAAAGTGTCTCCATGGGGTCCCCAAGTTGACCCATGGCTTTTCTTGGTCGGCCATGACACAACCAATGAGGGTAGGACATGTGTCAAGTTCATTTCATATTATTAAAACTTTATTTTTACCTTAAAATACACTAAATACCACTAATCGCGATTAAGAACTTAATAAGTTACTATTCACCAAAAAATTATTATAACCTCATTGAACCACATTTTACTTCTTAATGACAACCATGTATGTCGGATTTTTGAAATTCAAAACACAATGATGGAAAAATTTCATTTCAATGGAAAATCAGTCTTTATAAGTACCACTTAGTGGTTTCACTATTCATCAAAAATTGAGGTTTTTCAGAAAATTACCAAAAATTCACCCTAAGCTATATTTGATATTACGAATTCAAAAATGCAGTATATTTTACAAAATTCAAAACATATAAGTCACATTAATTTATTTAATAATTAATTTCTGCTGTCAGAGCAAATAACGTGTTTTTATGAAACAGTAAGTATCAAAAGATTCACACTAGTTTAAGTCTGATTTAAAAGTGAAATTAATTCCAATGACCGCTATTGTATTTAATGGTAAAAATATTTTCTAATTTCACTTTAAAACCAATTCAAAATATAATCTAATCATATAAATAAATTAGATTAAAAAGAGGTTTTGAATTAAAATATAACATTTTACACTATTCATTAAAAAAATGAACTTTATCAGAAAGGTACCAAAAATTTACACAAAGTAAATTTTGATGTCCTGATTCTAAAGAAGAGTTATATTTGGTCCAATAGAATATATTATATTGATCAAAACTATATTTAATGTCGGTTCTCTGTCAAAAGGTGATAAGTGGACCTTTCTTGAAAATTAGGGTATAAATGCCTAAAATTGAAATCTTTCCGTATTTTAAGCCTTTATCTGTTATTGGGTAAATGTAAAAACATTTAAAAACATATATAATCATATTTTAGTTATTTCTATCCATTCCCACCAGTACAACGGCTACTTGTTAACTAACATTTAAAATAATGTTATTTTATTACTTCTGTGCAACGTCAGTTTTCAAAGAAACTCATCGTTGCTTACCGAGTACGCTATAGAACGTAGAAACCCATTTTAATTAAAATTAACATTTAATTCGTAAATATTAATAAATATGAAAATTCTTTATTCTTTATTTACCTGGGATGTTACATCCTTCCCCCCTTTTGCGAATTGCGTCCTCGCAATTTTATTCACTTATCAAAATAAGTGGGGGTATTTATCCCTCATTGCATTTTCAGATTCCCACGTTGTCTCTTCAATCACATGGTTTTTTCACAAAACCATTACCTGATGAATCACTTTATTCCGTAACACTTTCTCCCTGTGGTCAAGAATCTGGACCGGTTGTTCCTCATAAGATAGGTTCTCTTCCAGCTGAACTACCTCTGGACTCAAAACATGAGATGGATCTGGCATATACTTTCTCAACATCGAAACGTGAAAAACATTGTGTACCTGAGATAAACTCGGAGGTAAAGCCACTCGGTATGCAACTGATCCAACTTTCTCCAGAATTTCGTATGGTCCAATGAACCTTGGACTTAGCTTTCCTTTCTTACCAAATCTCATCACACTTTTCCAAGGAGAAACCTTGATAAAAACATGATCACCTACCTCGAAAAATAGATCCTTCCTCCGGTTATCTGCATAACTATTCTGCCTGCTCTGAGCTATTCTCATGTGCTTCTGAATCAATTGAACTTTTTCTGCCATCTCTTCTACCAATTCTAGTCCCATCAACTTCCTTTCACCCACTTCATTCCAAAATGCTGGAGTTCGACACCGCTTCCCATATAATGCCTCAAATAGAGCCATTTGTATACTGGAATGAAAACTGTTATTATAAGAAAATTCAACCAAAGAAAGATGTTGGTCCCAACTTCCCTGATAATCCATAGAACAAGCTCGTAGAATATCCTCCAATGTCTGGATTGTTCGTTCTGACTGCCCATCTGATTGAGGATGAAAAGCTGTACTAAAATTTAATTCAGTACCCAACGACTTCTGAAGGCCTTTCCAAAAGTTATAAGTAAACCGGGGATCACGATCCGATACAATGGAAAGAGGAACTCCATGTAACCTGACTATCTCTTTAAGATACAAACGAGAAAGTTGATCTATATAGAAAGTATCTCGTATAGAAAGGAAATGAGCATATTTGGTCAAGCGATCAATAATAACCCAGATTGAATTATTACCTCGAGATGTCTTCGGTAATCCGACAACAAAGTCCATGGATATATTCTCCCATTTTCACTCTGGCACTGGTAAAGGCTGAAGCATCCCTTTTGGTAACTGCCGCTCTGCATTAACCTGCTGACAAGTCAAACACTTCACAGTAAAATCAGCAATATCACTTTTCATTCCATCCCACCAGTAATACTCCCGCAGATCTCTAAACATCTTAGTACTGCCCGGATGAACTGAAAACGGAGAAGTATGAGCTTCACATAACAACTCTCTCTTCAACTGTGAATCACAAGGCACACACAATCTCTTCCCAAACCTCAAAACACAAACACAAACTTATCCAAGAACTCATCGAAAATTTTATTCATAAGGTCCATGAATACAGCAGGTGCATTGGTTAACCCAAAAGGCATAACTACAAATTCATAATGGCCATATCTAGTACGGAATGCAGTCATCGGAACGTCTGCTTCTTTTACTTTCAACTGATGGTACCCTGACCTCAAGTCAATATTCGAAAAATACTGAGCTCCCTAGAGCTGATACCACTTCATTCGATGGCCCAACATCTGTTGAAGTTGTTGCAATGGATTTCACCACCCCTTCTGCTTGTAGTCTGGCTGCATTCCCCCAGTTGAGTTCTTCGTTGGACACTCATTTGCATAATGACCCATTTCATTACACTTAAAACATCTTACCGTTGGATTTTCATTTCCTGCTTGATCATCTTCCTTACAGTTACGAGCAATATGACCAGAATTACCACACCGAAAGCACTTACCAGACTTGGATAAACATTCTCCAGGATGCATTTTACCACACTTCTCACAGGATGGATATTTGGTTTTCTTACCTCCTTGCTTCTTTGATGAATTCTTCCCCTTTTCCTACCAACTAGACCTCTTATTCTGTTGTTTGTCATAGAACACCTGATCATTAGAAAACTCCATTTCCACCTTCTCCGCACATCGAACAAGTTTTTCATAACTTTTGAACTCACGAGAAGCTAAATCCCTTCGATACTTTGGCTTTAACCTTGAGTAAAAACGGTTTATTTTACTATCAAGATCTTGTATGATGTTTGGAGCATACCTTGCCAATCGAGTGAACTTTTCTTCATAAGCAGCCACAGAATCATCCTCCTTCCTCAAATCTATGAACTGTTTTTCCATCCTAAGACAAACCACCTTAGGAAAATATTTCTCAAGAAACATACCTTTGAATTCGTCCCAGTGAAGATCCTCAATCTCATCACTATCCCTTATATTTTTCACCATCGACCACCACTGATCAGCTTCACCTTCAAAACGGTAAACAGCAAGACTAACCTTTTGATGTTCTGAACACCCCATGACATCAAAAATCTTCTCCACTGATTTAATCCACCCTTCATCTTGCACAAGGTCAGATGATTCTCTGAATGATGGGGGATGTTGCCTCATGAAATGTTCCACCACTGACATGTTCCTCTGCGTTTGATCTGGCTGATCTTGTGCATGGATACCACCACCATTTATAGCCTGAGTCAACTGTGCCATCACTGCAACAAACTGTTCAGTTCCGATTCCGACCGTCTCAGGTTGCTGATTTGGAAGCTTATATCCCTCCTGATGTCGTCCCAACATAGCTGCTTTGTTTCCTCTGCGGAAAACCATTCTGAACATAGAAATATCTTAGGCGAAGCAACATGGTAATCCGTAAATCCTATATCATTTCAATCATATTATAATTTAACACTTTTCTAACTCCTAAAGTTGTCTAAACTGACCTTTGATACCAACTATAAGGCCCGACCTTAAACCTTACTTAATATTGAATTAAATGAATAATTCACGTTGAGGATCTTTTCAGGTTTAGAGTTTTAGAGAATTAGAACATAACTGTTACATCTCAAAAGATTACAAAGTAGTCACTTATACTAATTTTCCATAATAATAAAAACTCGTGAAAGAAACATGTCTAGTTCCAAGTTTTATATAGCATGACATTCCCTTGATCCCATCCTTGACCTTATTCCACATTAAGTCCTGTGAAAAACATTTCAAAAAACTTGGGGTGTGCATAAAAAGCTCAGTAAGGGATACACAAAGAATGAAAACTGTTAGTTTTTCAAATTCAAGTAAACCATGTATACTCTATCAAAGTAATACCTTCACCTTCATGAAGTAGTAAAAACTCTTCACTGAATAATGTATCATTACTTACCTTTTTGTAACCAAAGTATTACCATAAAACCCATATAAAGAACACATAACATATATAAAGGTAACTTGGGACATAAACATACTTAAGTTGAATAACCATACGGTCGACTTCCACACATATCACTTAATGGAATAGCCATACGGCCAATTTCCATACATACTTAATGGAATTGACATACGGCCGACTTCCATACCCAATGCATTGGAGGTTATAACGTAACCAACCATCCTGGTATTCACGGCACCACCAGTCATATGGTTTATAACGTAACCACCCGTTAAAATGTCCAAGTACCAGTATAAAATCATAAAACATAAAAACGATATAAAGGAATGATAACATTTACACATTTCAATCACAATATATCATAAATATATTGACATAATAGAATCCTTTTTCAAAAAAAAATTCAATACCAAAATACATAAAAGAGTATATGGTATTTATTTTATTCTAAAAACATTACGGCTTGTTGAGAAATCCAAAGACCAAATAATACTCGCGGCGGCGGAAAAAGTCGTTGTCACCACGTACGTTAAAAAAACATTCCTTTTTGTCGTTTAGTAAAACGCTTCGTAGAAAAAGATTCCTTTTGTATAAAAGTAAAAGTCAAAGGGGTTTATACACCGTATAAAAGAAAGTTGTGTATAAAACGAAATATGCCTCAATGAAAGGAGATTGAGACGAATTCCCTTACCTCGGGTCCGACTTGACTCGATCGTTCTTTAACGTCCTGAATAATAAACTTGAGTTAATTTATACTTGATTAAGAACCTTTTTAAAGTTCATTATTCCTTTTATATCACTTATTTCCATGTTATAAACATTATGTAACCATTTAAGTTAATAATGTTTGTTTTGTCAATATTTGGTTCTTAAGTCGAAAGTGGACTTCTTACAATTACATGTTGTTCGTGTGGTCAAAGGTTCTTTATATCCAGAATGAAATTCCCAATTCGGATATAATATGTATCATATATATCCAGCATATAAATTTATTTATAATATTACATATTCATTTAGAGGTAAGAAATGAAATGCACCGTTCATGGAGACGGTAAGCCGTACGTACGCATGAACGCTACTTTCATTTCATTGTCATATTAATGGAATTAAAACTAATTGAGAGGTATGTATATTTTAATTCCAGAATTATATTCATAATTTAGATATATCATTAATTATATATATCCATTATATACATATACTTTTAATAGTACATTACATTTGGGGATAAGAAATGAAATGCACCGTTCATGGAGACGGTAAGCCGTACGTACGCATGAACACTACTTTCATTTCTATCTCATACTTTAATGGAAAGAAATAATAATGCTATAGAGGTATATTATAATTCTAGTATAAAATCATATATAATAACTTTAAATCCATCCTTTACACGTCCCACATATGGCATTAACGAATCACATCACTTTGAGGGGGCGGTAGTCCGCACTTCCTTAAATGAAGATATCGTGTTTACCCATAAGGGAAACCATAATGGTATGCCCAAAATGAAAAAAACAGAAGATTAAGGAAAACATAAACATATCATATATCATATATAAAAATAGTGACATCATAATGGACACCTTTTAAGGTGTTAAATGAGTATTGAACAATCATCATTTCGGGAGGCCGAATTTCGCCATCCACAAAAACCGTATGTTCTTTAACCATTTGATGTATTTGTGTGAGAGGGTAGCTCGAATAAATCTTATAACAACATCCTAGTATATTTAAGATACTGGTGTTGTTACAAAATAAGTAAATAAAAAGAGTTTATGGGGTTGGAGAAACAAAATAAAACAAATGAACATGAGAGAATGAATTACCTTTAAAAGTGTAACTCCTTTTGATTTGAGCCTAAAGGCTTCCTTTGAAAAGATTCTTCCCTAAGGGAATCCATTAGGATGAGTATAGAGATGTGGAGAGAGTAAATGGGCAGGGGTTGGCCGAGCCAAAGGCTTGAGGAGTGTGTGAAATGAGGTAGGGGTGGGGGCCTTTTATAAGAGGAGAGGAGGGGCACTTTTGGAAAGTAAAGAAACATTACTTTATTTGAAAATGTGTTTCGATTTTAAAAGGTCCCACATTGATAGAATTCATGGCTAAGGTGATAAGGGTTCTAAATCCACTCATCCAATTGGTTTTGGACATGTGTAGTTCATAGATTTTACATTATCATTCCATTTTAGTTAAATCGTCAAATAATGAGGTCATCGCTGCATCATCATGATGTCATAAAATATTTAATTTATTTAATGTCTAAAAATTATAAAAAAAATACTATGATGTAGGAAATTGTTTTATATTTCCAATTACTATTTATAATAAAAAATAGGATCTTTATAACCCCATGTAAAAATTGTTTTTGTAAAACATATTATGTTTGTGTCATTTTTACTTTTACATTAAATAAAAAGTTATTTATGTCATTTCCAAACCAAAGTGTCTCCATGGGGTCCCCAAGTTGACCCATGGCTTTTCTTGGTCGCCCATTACACAACCAATGAAAGTAGGACATGTGTCAAGTTCATTTCATTTTATTAAAACATTATTTTTACATTAAACTACACTAATTACCACTAATCGCGATTAAGAACTTAATAAGTTACTGTTCACCAAAAAATTATTATAACCTCATTGAACCACATTTTACTTATTAATGAAAACCATGTATGTCGGATTTTTGAAATTCAAAACACAATGATGGCAAAATTTCATTTAAACGGAAAATCAGTCTTTATAAGTACCACTTAGTGGTTTCACTATTCATCAAAAATTGATGTTTTTCAGAAAATCACCAAAAATTCACCCTAAGCTATAATTGATATTAAGAATTAAAAAATGAAGTCTATTTTACAAAATTCAAAACATATAAGTCACATTAATTAATTTAATAATTAATTCCCGCTGTCAGAGCAAATAACTTGTTTTTATGAAACAATAAGTATCAAAAGATTGACACTAGTTTAAGTCCGATTTCAAAGTCAAATTAATTCCAACGACCACTATTGGATTTAATGGTAAAAATATTTTCTAATTTCACTTTAAAACCAATTCAAAAGATAATCTAATCATACAAATAAATTAGATTAAAAAGAGGTTTTGAATTAAAATACAACATTTTACACTATTCATTAAAAAAATGAACTTTATCAGAAATGTACCAAAAATTTACACAAAGTAAATTTTGATGTCCCGATTCTAAAGAAGAGTTATATTTGGTCCAATAGAATTTATAAGATCGATCAAAACTATATTTAATGACGGTTCTCTGTCAAAAGGTGATAAGTGGACCTTTCTTGAAAATAAGGGTATAAATCCCTAAAATTGAACTCTTTCCGTATTTTAAGCCTTTATCTTTTATTGGGTAAATTTAAAAACATTTAAAAACATATATAATCATATTTTAGTTATTTTTATCCATTCCCACCAGTACAACGGCTACTTGTTAACTAACATTTAAAATAATGTTATTTTATTACTTGTGTGCAACGTAAGTTTTCAAAGAAACTCATCGTTGCGTACCGAGTACACTATCGAACGTAGAAACCCATTTTAATTAAAATTAATATTTAATTCGTAAATATTAATAAATATGAAAATTCTTTATTCTTTATTTACCTGGGATGTTACAGTCTTTGTTTATATTACTGCACTATGGGCCATTTTTTCCTCTCCCGGTCCCCTGTTTGATTGTAATTCTTTATTGAAGGATAGAAAGAGAGAGTGTCACACTCTTGGCCATGTATGTCCCTTACGTTGTGTTATCTTGTACCTATTTTTTACTAATAACTTTTTGGTTTGGTAATAACGGACCCAAACATCCATGGTAATTGATTAAAATGAAGAAATTGTATTAATACAAAAATAAATGATCTATTTTTTAAAAACATTTTAACATTCAAATTATCTTTCTATATAGTTTAAATTAAAAGGAATTATTCAATTAAAAAATTATTTCTCACTATTAAATAATAAATTAATATATTAAGAAATTTATTAAAAAATTACTCTAAGATAATATTGAAATGATGATACTACCAAACCATTTTTTTCAAATAAATTTTCTATAATTCAAATTTTTTAATTAATTTTTATAAAATTTGAGGAAACCACTTTTTAGAAAAAAAGTACATTTTATAAGCATAAAAATTTATTATTAAACCCATATTTGAAGAAAATTATTTATATTAATGAGAAAGAATTTTTTTATATATAATATATAAATTTCAGTAAAATAATTCACCACAACTTATTAATTCAATTAAATAAGATAAATACACTTTGTTTGCATAAAATTAACTTTTAGAAGAAAAAAAATATCTTTTACAGTTAAATAATTTTTATTTAAATTTCTAAAAAATTGATAATCATATATATTTTTATTTATGTTCTATGAAAACAATTTTCATAATGAATCTAGTCCTATTTGTACCCACATATATAATAGTTGGTCGTAATGGTATACTATATTATGGTTCATTGAAACTCAGTGATAGGTGTAACGTAGGCGATTAGAAATTTTGAATAAAAAAAATTCATAAAATATCCAGGTGTTATATTATAGACCCATTAAAATTATTTTTTACATAGAAATTATGTATCCTTAAAAAAATACAGAAGAATTTTCTACCTCATTATAACCACATTTTTCATCATCACTTCCCTATGTTGGTAATTTAAAATTAGAAAAAATGCTAGGTGGGTGGAACTGGTTCATATAATATTATCTCCCCATTACATAATATCTACAAGTTTTTATTAATGGGGAATATCAATAACTATTATTATTACATTTTTGTTCTACACAATTCAATTGTCAGGCATCCACTTCCTCAAGAGTGATACATTGAACAGATTTTGGCCTTGATAGATGATCAGTGGAATTAACAAATAATATGCTACCATCCCTACTCAATCAAGAATCTTGAAGAGACAAATATACCTAGGTCATAGTATTGATTTTTCCCAAATAACATTAACTTATTCCTTGGATAAATTATTAGAAAACAATTATCACTGATATCAAGCTCCATATCACTACAATGATTATTAGTACAACATTTCTATCAACTCTGAGATGTCTCAATATGTTTTCTAATTGTTTTAAATTTGTCTATCATTTACAAAGCTAGATATGGTCCCAATATCATTATTTTTGTAAGTATATCAAAAAACATTGGGGTTTTACACTTTTTTCCATGTATAAATTCATAATTATCCCTATAAATGCTTTAGTAAAAGTTACTGTTTTATAAAAAATTGACTATATAATGGTGTTTATCATTACCACATTTGAAATTCATAGAATAAGACCACTATGTATCCTATTGTGTTTTAATAACTCCCTTAGATTTTACACTTATCAAGGGATGATAATATGTGATGAAACTCAATAATTTCTCAATATATTTCTAACAAATTCATCAGAACATCAGGGTAAAACATGAATCACAATCAGATACTACAAAACATGGTACTAGATACAAATGTACTGCTTCATTTATATATTTATTATCATATTGATCCACTAGTTAATATACACTAATTGAAATTAATTGTGCAATATTTTAGAGGATATTATCTGAATACAATATATAATTGTTCACATTAGTTTTTTTTGGAGACTGTTGACAAAATACAGACCGATTTTCACCTAATTTATTTCATTCATGGATAATCGTTCCAACATTCCCATTGATTTTTTGTTTGAGAAATAATTTTATAACATACCATGAACTTATATATAAACATAGTAATAAGTCTCTGTATTTTTTCACACTAAAAATGTTCTTTCAATTCATTATAAATCTTCATATTTATGTGATGAACAGAGAATGATAAAATAAGAGGCTTATCTAATATATCCTTCATCAATATAATGTGTGGATGGTAGATATATGTAGATCATGAACCTTATCATTCAATCCAAACCAATGTTAACCTTATAAAAAAATCCCTTCTTATGTTGAACTACATGTTACTTATACACCTATTTAATCATCACATACATAGACTTTTAAAAATTAATTGGATAATGATAATATCCCCCATCATTTTAAATTTCAATATTTCAAGATCCATCCTTTGAAACTCAAGAAATATTGGATCTTTTATGATTCTCATCAAGGTTATACAGTTATGATCCTTTTTAGTCAATGAATCAACGTCCTTTTTCACTTTCCTATGGTGGTAATGTATAGAGGATTCATAATCAATAATCTTCTCTAACCATCATCTCTGGCACATATTCAACTCTTTTTGTGGGAATTTAAAATTTAAAATTTTCTAGTCTATATATATCATATTATTCTATATTAACATAATAAATTTTTATCTTTAATGAAATAATTACCACAACAAACTCCAATGTATGAGTTTGGTATTTTTTATCACAAACCTTCAATTATTGTGAGGAATAATCTATAATCATGTCATTACGTATAATTATACCTCACATTACCTTATTTTATGCATAACTAATGATTAAAAACCCTTCTATACTATAGAGGAATGTTTGAAATGGTGTTCTGAGTAATATTATATTTAGAACCTTGAAATTTTCCCTAAATTTATCTTTCCATAAGAACTTGGATCTCATCTGCATTATCATACTGAAAAACCATCGATAATATCTTTCCAAACAGAGAATACATTGTATCTCTATCACAATGTTTGGTCTAGTCCAATGTTAAATAATTTTTTCCTTTGATGGACCCATATATATACTACTTATTGAGATTTTATGACCTGGAAATGAAACCTTATATAAATAAAATTAACAATTCATAAATTTTTCATACAACTTTGTCATCGTTAGGGTCATTAGAAAAATTATCTATTGATCTTCATTTTCTTCTTTTGTCAGTGAATATATAAAAATATTTTCTATAAATAATACAATAAACTAATCAAGGTAATCGGTGTTGGATGGTAAGTTCTTCTTATGATGAAAATACTTATAATATGGGGTGAATTGTAGTTATAAAAATTGAAACTATGAATATCCAAAATAATTTTTAATTAATTTATCGGAAATGGAATAAGTCTAATTAATGAAGTCATAGAATCATATTCAAAATAGTGTCTGATTATAAATGTGTGAAAATTGTAATCAAAATGGATCTATTTATATCATAGTTTATTAATCATATCAGATTTAAAATGATAAAATAGTTAGAATATAAATATGAATACGATGACTCACTTCCTATTTTATGTGCATCGTAATAAAAAAATCATAATAATGTAATAGAAAGAAATTGTAATAATGACTTAAATAATATCATATGAATAATCTAGTTTAAGATTAATAGTTTTATAGTCAAAAAACTTGATTAAAGGTATCCACTATTTTATATTTATAATAAATTGAGTCATCAATTACATGGAAATCCCTAGATATGATGATCAAATTTTCCCTTTCATCCTGTCTTTATAAGCCCTCAACAAGATGACTGGATCGGTTTTACTTTCCTTTTAATCCCCTAAGCCAATGGATTTGATTCAGCATCATATTATCCCTATATTCCCAAGATTCTTATGATGATATAATATGGATTACAGTTATACATGTTCTTAAGGAAACATCACTAGAATGGATTCCATAAAAAAGACAACTCTCTGAATAACTACTCTAAATATGAATGAGATATTCATGCATTCCACTCTTTAAAAAAATATGTTGTGAAAATCAACAAATAAGTCATCTTCAAAATATTTTAATGACTTTTTATTTATATTAGATCTCCCAGTAGTCATATTTATGAGTTTTATGCAATAGCCTCCAAAAACTTTCACATGAAAACTCATCATAAATGAATGGAATTTTTTTTGTTTTACACCATTACAATGTAAATAATGTTCCTTTTGATAGAAATAATTTTTTAAATTTCTATTATAAACATAGGTCAGTCCAATGGAATTCATTATCTTTTGTAAATAGGGTTATCATAATGTGAGTCATTTCAGTTTATTAGTACCAGAATCTATATAATATTCAACAATTTTTTGTCTGTATGAATGTCATGGATAAAACCAAAATCATGGATTAATTATTGTGAGTCTGACTAATTAGAAACATAGTCATTATGACGATGATAATGAATAATGAGATATTTTTATTAATTATATAGTTAAACATATTTTATGTATAGTAAAATTTTACTTTTTCTAAATAAATATTCTAAAGAAAATAGGACATTAAAATTTAGTAAACATTGATTTAATAATGTGTTTTTGATTTCCATAAAAAAACTGAACATGAAATTAATAAGGTGTTTTTATGACTCAAAAACCTCCCCTTTTTAGAAATCACAATCCCAAAATGTAATAAAAAATAAACATTAAAAAAATGCATCCAGTTTTCTTTTAAAAATAATATTTAGTGTTATTCATTAATTTCTAACTACCCCTAAGTCTATAAAACTTCTGAATATGATTGTGAATATGGGGTAGTTTCAGAATAGATCATTCATAAAGATAAATTCACCTCCTTATGAAATTGTACCACCATAAGGATCATACTCCCACTCTTAAATAAGCATCTCTACATTTATATTAAAACATCCATTTAATAAAATATTCTCCTTATTTAAGAACATCACTCTCATATAATGATTTATCTGCTGTGGTGATTTTCAAAAATAATGGGTAATAATCTTAAATTTCAAAAAAAAAATAGCCAAGGAAAATAATTATAATAAAAAATATTTCTAATTAACTAATAATCAACAAAAATAAGAATTCTCATTTAACCAATCAGACTTAGAAAACTATTATAAAAATCTGATTTGGATTAAGAGAAATTCATTAAACACATTCAAATGTTATTTAGAATTTTTTAAATAAAATAATTCCTGAGTTAATAATAAATATATACTCGTTCTTAATTAAAATCTTCACAAAAGTCTTCACTTTATTACAGTCCTTTCAATAGTTTTCTATCTTTTCTATCATTTATTCTTTTGTTCTCAGTATTTTTTCTCACTCTAAAAACTTTTTATTCTTATACATTATAAAGAAATGTTTTGATTTAATATATTTTCTTCTGGTTATCGTGAACTCCATTTCTTATATTTTCTTTTTTAGAGCATTAACTTTCGTGGTTCTTTCATCGATTTCATCTCAGAAATCATCTAAAAACATCATTCTTTCTGGAAAATATTTTGACTAAAAAATTAATTATTCAGATGATTCTATATTGATCCTCATCACTTCATCAAATAATGGTTCATACATATGAATTTCAGAATCAATATGGTTTGACCACTTATCAATTTAATTATATTTCCTTTTGTGGGTATGGAAACATTCATGTTGTTTCTTCAACTAAGCTTTTATATGAATTACTAACTCCATTAATACATAAATAGATTCTGATTTTTCATTAAGACATTAGTGAATCATCTAACCTCTTGTGTCAGGATTATGGAAAAATGGAATAGTTCCTAACATCCTTCTCAATACAAGATCACCATTGGAAAAACCCTTCTGGGCTATTTTTCTTACCAAAACTGAATAATCAGGGTCAGGCTGAGGATATTTTTTTATCATACTAACATCCATTTCATTTACTTTCCCATTTTCTATATTTTAAAATTTCTTATAAACTTTCATAGAATGATTATTTTTATATGATAATTACATAATCCAGAAATTTGTATCAACCATAAAGTTATCATCATATTTTGTCTTAGAATTTTGATAATCTTATTCTTTTAGAGATATTGACTCTTCTTCTTATGGTGATGATTCTTCTTCTTGAGAACATATTTATATTTATTATTTCTCATTCTTAGAGGGAATGTATGATGATTATAATGATGATTCAAATGATTCTTTTCTATATTAGTTTATTCAATGATAAGCATTCATTTACATCATGTTCCAATTATGTTCTTCAATTCCAAATTCAACATCATTATATTCGTCGTATTCATTTTTTTGTTTGAATTATTTTTCTTCTTTGTCCTTATCTTCAACCTCTTCATCAACAACCTTCTTATTCTCATCCTTATATATCCTTGATCTTATAAAAGTAAATTTGCACGTAGGTTCTAGTGCTGATTCAGTTTGATGAACCTTTAGTATTGATTCTTAATCATCAAATTTTTATTACCTTTATCAGCAATAGAAGGAACAATGACAAGATACACATTATTTCATTTAAAAATATACCTTCTTTAGGTGGATCTTATTAGTGTGGGAGATTACTATACCAACATTTCTAGAAGCTCATTCAACACATAATAACATACTTTCTCAATGTTGAGCATCGTATAATATTTTCTTATATTTATTCTTCTAATATTCATCTTTTAATGCTTCAAAAGCATATATTTTTATATATTTGATTCTAGAAGGTCGATTCAAATTTTCATAACACCTCATTTCTTCTTAGCCTTACCTATTATACAATTTTCAAATACACCATCTGGTAATTTCTACTTTTTCATCTTCCTCATCAGAAGATAGGTCCCAAACATTCAATTATTCTTCTTATCAACCTTCTAAGATTCTATTAATTGATTTAATTCTGATACTATTCATTAATCCTTCTTATTAAACTTATTTAATTTTATGTCAAAATACAACCTCATATTGTTCATTCTCTCAGCACACTTAATTAAAATATTACCATTCAACGTATATGATTTATTGGAAATAGTGAAAATATTCATGCATTAAAAAACATTTTTTATTATAAAATCTTGGAACATAATGATCATTGAATTTATTTTCATTTTTTATGACTTCCATATTAATAAAGACAAATATGATGAAATCAATCTTTCCCATATTCACCATGATATTAGTCATGAAAAATAATATACCTTCATATTATCTCGACCCCCTTTTCTCTGTATGAGAAATCCTTGCATCCTAATGAAACTACAAGATTATATAGATTTAGATGTGAAAAATCATAGACATTCTCATAATGGTAAAACAAACAATATTTTTCCTTTTTATTAGTAATCCTTCTGAGATCATCTGGTTACCTGTTTGAAGGTATATAAGCTTCTCCATCTAATGGAATTACGACAATATCATAATGATTATTCTAATAATTTTTATACTACTTTTCATACATTAAAAAAGAAATATTTTACTTCCTATATTCATTGATGAAATGAATGGATGGATAGAAATTGTATAAAACATCAGGAAAAAATTGAAAAAATTCATTGTCTATTTTTTCAACACACAGAAATTACCAACTATTTAAAGAAATGATATTTTTTGTAATTAAATCATATCTATAGTAAAAATTTCATTCAATTAACACATCCTTAAAAACATAACACATTTCAAAATCCTCCTTGTTAACCATCATATTTGAAATTGAAACCAGTGAATTGGAATAAAAAGAAGTAAACATTTGAACTGATGGATTTTCGGAGTTTGGCAACACCCGTAATAATTATAGATCAATTGATGTGGGTCATAGATGGGGGGTCCCTCTATTTATAGACAGCAGGGGTGATGGGTTTTCATCCAAAACAAAACCAATATTTCAGTTAAAAATATCAATGATCTGATGGTAAATATTTCTTTAAAAAATGTTTTAATGATATTTTTCAACTCATTATGTTTTTAAAAAAATTATTAGATTGAGAATGAATTCGAATAGGATTTTCTTCAGAATTTGAAAAAAATGAATTTTTTTATAAAAATAAATTTATTAGAAAAATATTGAAAAAAATTATAATTAAATGCTGAAATTTTTCAAAAGATGGGATTTTCTTCACAATTTGAGATCATATGGTTTCATGTCTGATGAGAAGTGTGACCAGGGCAGTTCGATTAGTAATCCAAGTTTGTTTATGGATTTCTTATTTCTGTTCGAGTTGTGTTGTTCCTGCTAGGATGACTGACAGTTAGATTCTTGGAGGAGTGGAATGTTGGGTCCCAATATTGTTTTAATGGTTTCGTGATATGTTGATGTGTTGTTCCATTCACGCTCGCCGTCGTGGCCACCCTACAGTTTCATTTCGACGTCTACCACCATTTTCATATCCCTTTCATTCAACTTCAAGCCGTCAACACCTCCAACGATTCATTAATCCTCCACTATGGTTGAAGCTCCCTAGACACCTATACCTCAATCAATCATCCCATCCATCCACAACCTGAACCCGCACTGTAAATGGATTTAGATTTTCTTCCACTCCTCCACCATTTCACAAAATTATATGACTTCCTACTGCTTGGTCTACCCCATCATCTCCTCGCTTCCTTCACCTCCGCCTCCACCTACAAATGCTTCACCTCCACCTGCTTTGCCTCTGCTTCCACAAATCCACTTAGTCTGCCTCTTCCTCCATCATCGTCTTCATGTTTTCAGGTGTTCAATTGAAGAAGATGGGGCCTTGATTAATCAATACGCCTAGTATGTTTTCTTTTTAAATTATTCATTCAATTTTGCCTTCAGTCATCAAAATCATTACATTTTTTATGAAATTATCGATACCTCTTAGTTTTGTTCTAGAATGTTATTTAAGTAACCTTTATTGAACTTCATGGTTATTTATAATAGGTTAATTTGTAGATGAGGTCTCACTACTATACATAAAGGTACATTATTGCATTTCATAGTTTTTTTAGATTAGAATTCATTCAATTTATTATTCTTCCCTATACCAATTTATACATATATTTTTTGATTCATAGATGCTGAAATGGTTTTTATTCTCTTTATGGTATGTTCTCCTCATGCCATATAGGTACTGTTTAATTAACCTATTTGAGGTGTAATGAATTGTTATTTGTTATTGCACTATTTTTTAATTTTAATGAAGTTTTTTGAGTTTTTTATTCAACACTGTGTCAATTGATCCATATAATTTTTTATTAATCCTTTGACTTCATACGTTTTTCATTGTTCCAAACCCTTACCCACACAATGATGTCTCAAGAAAAAACCCACTACCCACTTGATGTCCAGATGCTACTCATCTAAATCCACCTCATCTGGATCCTCCACGTCCGACTCATCCACATTCGGGTCCTACACATCTGACTCCTTCACCTCTTGAACCTCTGCCCCGGGATCCTTCTCCTTGTGAGGGATTGACATCTGAAGGCCGATGTCGAGCTCCAATTTTCTACTCCGAATGATTCCCTTCAGTATTCATCGATTTCATGCCATTCCTTTGACACAACTATAGCTCATGATTTGCATCACCTGTATCTAAGGTAATTGTGATTTTACACTGTCGTAACCTGTATATGCAGTTTTTAATCATCATTTTACCTTTATGAATTATTATTGACACTTGAGATGGTTCTATTTTATTGTTCTACATCGCCTGAAAGGGTTATTCTTTGATTTAGTGAGGTATGAATTTGGCAAAGCTTGCTCCAGAAAGGGATAAATTAGTGAATTTATATAGACTACATTTTAGCCTGGTGGTTTCCCTAGATACATTACAATGATGAAAACAAATGCAGGTGTTGGGTTTTGATGATTTCAAAATTCATAATACCTAGATGAACACAGTATCTTGATATTTCACTTCTTTTAAATTGGATTACAATGATAATTCACCTCTACTTCTCTTACTTACAATTGTACAACATATTAAATTATACTATGAATGCATGTATTTTCGTTGGAACAGCTTCAGCTCGTGATTTGTGTCGCCTGTATCTAAGGTGATTGTGCTTTTACACTGTCGTAACCTGCATATGCAGTTTCTAATCATCATTTTACCTTTATGATTTACTATTGACTCATGATATGGTTTAGTTTCATTGTTCTATATCACCTGAAAGGGTTATTATTTGATGCAGTGGGGTATGAATTTGGAAATTCATGCTCGGAAATGGAATAGATGGGTGAATTGATGTAGACAACATATTAGCCTTCATGTTTCTCTAGACACATTAAGATGCTAAAAACAAATGCAGGTGTTGGGTTTTGAAGATTTCAAAATTTATAATATCTAGATGCACACTATATTTGGAGATTTTAACTTTTTAGACATTCGATTACTATGAAAATTCACCTTTACTTATTTTAGATACAACTATACAACATATTAAATTATACTATGAATGCATGTATTTTCATTGGAACATAATGTTCTATAAATGATTTTAAATTTATGGAAACATTGATTTCATTTATATCTTATGTTATATTTATATTCTTATCTATTTTTTTGTTATAAAATAATGGAAGTATTTCTAACCATGCTTCTGTTCTCTCTGGGGTTCGAAACACATGTGTTGTATCCCATGGTGGAGGTGTTTATGTTCCTCTAGAATGGTGAGTTTTTTGTTTTTATATATTTAATTTTTTTATTAGGTCAATATTTTTTTCCTCATATGTTCATATTTTTTCTATCAGGTCTATTTTTTTCCATTTAGGCTCGTATTTTTTTGTTCTTCTAGTATACTATTTTTTTAAAAAATTCAGAGTACTTTTTTTATAATTGATTCCAATTTAATATTTAGGTTCATATTTTTTCCTTCAGCATTCGTCTGTTTCAAACAATTTAATGCCATTCCTTTCCTTGGACATAGCTTCGGCCCGTGATTTTTGTCACATGTATCTAAGGTATCCGTGATTTTACACTGTCAGAACCTGCATATATAGTTTTTAAACATCATTTTCCCTTTATGTTTCATTATTTAAACATGTTATGGTTCGGTTTTATTAACCTACATCACCTGAAATGATTACTCTTAGATGTAATGGGGCATGAATTTGACAACGGTTGCTTTGAAAAGGTATAGACTGGTGAAATAATGTAGACTATTTTAGCCTGGTGGTTTCTCTAGATACATTATGATGCTGAAAATAAGTGAAAGTGTTGGGTTTTAAAGCTTTGAAAATACACAATATCTCTTATAGATTGTATGTACCCTTGATTACTGATTTGTATTAAATTGTTTCATTACATGAATACTGTAATTTATTTCCTCCATTACAACTTATATTATATTTTTTATTCTCAAAAGTTTTTAGCTTCCATTATTTTTTCAAATCAAATGATTTATTCCTTCTGTTATCCTATGATTATAGTTCAATGATTATTGTCAGTATTTGTGTTTTCATGTGAATAAGAACCATCAGTTTATTTGGTTGCTTTTTCATTCAGGAGATAAGAGATGACCATGGTCTACTATTTTGGCCTGATAGCTGCTCGTGATTTGGTAGGCTTATAAAACATTTTTTTCAGTTGAATAATAACCATCAGTTAATAGGTTCATATTTTTTCGAAATTTTTGACAATGTTTTTTTCAAATAGGTCCATCTTTTATTACATATAGGTATGTTGATTATATTAATGATTACTATCATGAGTATGTACAAAGATTCTAGATCCAATGAAGATTTCTTCTTTTTATGTGTATGTGTTTCACATCATCTCCCCTCTTTGAATCTTTCTTTCCAAACCCTGTAAAGTGGTAAGCCATGAGAACATGGAACTGTACTAAAGAAGAAGAGTATGGCTGGGAAGGTGTGAGCTCGGAGCAGTCCATGAATGACTTCAAGATTGTTTTAGGTTTGGCATTTTTTTTGTTCTTCATTTTCCCTTCATTTTCCTGCATTTTTTCTAAATTTTTTGCATCATTTTGAGGTTCTATATCATTTTTTCTCTATATTTTGGGCAGGGGGAGGGGAGGGTAGGGGAGGGGAGTGGGGAGTGGGCTGCTGGTGGAAAATATTGGGCAGGAGGGAGGGGAGGGGAGGGGTTGGGGCTGCGATGGTTTGAAGGGTGGGGAGGGGAGGGGAGGGTTATGGCAGGGGAAAGGGGTGCTGGGGGAAAAGTTTGGGCAGGGGGGAGGGGAGGGAGGGGCTGGGGGATGGGTAGGTTGGAGGGGAGGGGAGGGGAGGGGAGGAACATGGCAGGGGGGAGGGGTGCTGGGGGAAGAGGTTGGGAAGGGGGAGGGCAAGGGTAGGGGCAGTGCTGGGTTATGGCAGGGGGTAGGGGACTGCTCGGGGAAAATGTTGGGTAGGGGGGAGGGGAGGGGCAGGGGGTTGTGCAGGTTGGAGGGGAGGGGAGGGGAGGGGAGGGGAGGAATATGGAAGGGGAAAAGGGGTTCTGGGGGAAACAGTTGGGAAGGGGGAGGGGATGGTAGGGGAGGATGAGGCCTAGGGGGAGGGGGTTGTTGGGGGAAGAGGTTGGGCTAGGGGGAGGGGAGGGGAGGAGCAGGGCTGGGTTATGGCAGCGGGTGGGGATCAATGACCATCTATTGATATTGATTTTATCACATTGACATTTTTTCTATATCTTGACATATTTTTGAATTAATCTCCCACATAATGGAAAAATATGTGATGATTTTATATATTTGGTTTCTATACAAACTGTTTCTTTTTTAGGTGGCGGTAATGTTTTTAATTTATCACCAAAGCAGTTTGTTTTGAAGGTGTGTGGGGGAGCTTTAGGTCAGTGTTTCCATACATTCTATTTAATTTATAATATGAGTGTTTTACATTCATGGTGTTTTACATTCACTGTGTTTTATAATGTTTTAAAAAAATATATGTTTCAATATCCATTATGTTAAAATATAAATCTATGGATTTTGTACTAAACATCTCATAAACATGTGAGTGAACATGTAACACCCATGGATTATGGTATTTGACTGTTTTATGATGTATTTTTTATTATAAGAGGGTTAATAGGTTCATATTTTTTATAATTTTTTAATAATGTTTTTTTCATACAGGTCCATCTTTTATTCCATACAGGTACGTAGATTCTGTTAATGATTAGTACCATGAGTATGTACCAAGTTTCCAGAGCCAATGATGTTTTCTGATTTTCTGTGTGTATGTTTTTCACATCATCTCCCCTCTTTGAGACTTCCTTTCCAATCCCTGTGAGGTGGCAGGCCACGAGAACATGGCAATGTACTAAAGAAGAAGAGTATGGCTTGGAAGGTGTGTTCCTGGAGCAGTCCATGAATGACTTCAAGATTTATTTAGGTTTGGAATTTTTTTTGTTCTTCGTCATTCCTTCATTTTTCCTTCATTTTTTCTGCATTTTTTCATCATTTTTAGGTTCTGCATCATTTTTTCTGCATTTTTTGGGTAGGGGGAGGGGAGGGTAGGGGAGGGGAGTGGGGAGGGGGATGCTGGGGGAAAAGATTGGGCAGTGGGAGGGGAAGGGAGGGGAAGAGGATGGGAAGGTTGGAGGGGTTGGGGGAGGGGAGGGGAGGAAGATAGAATGGGGAGGGGTGCTGGGGGAAGAGGTTGGGCAGGGGGGAGGGGAGGGGAGTGGAGGATAAGGGCAGGGGGGAGGAGGCAGCTGAGGGAAGAGATTGGGTAGGTGGGGAGGGGAGGGGAGGGGCAGGGCTGGGTTATGGTAGGGGGAGGGGGCTGTTGAGGGAAAAGGTCGGGTAGGGTGGGAGGGGAGGGGCAGGGGGCTGGGCAGGTTGGATATTTCATTCATGTCCATTTCTCAGTGACATTAATACTTATTCTCCATATTCAGGTATATTGATGTTGTATACTTATGTTGTATATATTCTTAGGTTGTATTATTATGCTGCATATTCAGGTACTCATATGTTGTGTTAGACATGGAAGATTCCAACCAATCATATATTGGTGACGCCAAGATGAAATGCATTAGGAACATCTTCTACTTGATGGAAAATTACTCCATGTCTAAACATCACAACATCTCTACTTATGGATGGAAATTCTTTCTGTATTATAATGATTCCTTGGCACATCTCATATATTTTATTAGGTAAACTATTCCTTAAGTAACATCTCTTCTACTTTTTCTTTCATAGTATGCAATATTGTTTTCCTAAATGCAATTTATATTGATGTCAGGTTTCCACCCCCGACTATTTCAATGTTTTTCACATTACAATTCATGTATCTTAATTTAACATTTTATATTGATGTGTTATTAATAGATTCACTTATAATTCCAAATTATTAACCACTTATTTTATAGTAAAATACATTAAACCTTGCTGTTTCTTCATAACTATTACAAATAGTACTCTTAAGAAGACAGATAATAAACTATTATTTTTCATAAATAGTCATCTATAGTTAATAATAAGAATTATTTTATAGTTTCGTGCATCGTACGGGTGGAGTACTAATAATGAAATATTTTTATTCATTATATTGTTAAACATATTCTATGTATAGTAAAATTTTACTTTTTCTACAAAAGTATTCTAAAGCACATAGAACATTAAAATTTAGTAAACATTATTTTAATAATGTGTTTGTGATTTCCATAAAAAAACTAAATAGAAAATTAATAAGATGTTTTTATGACTCAACGACCTCCCCTTTTTAGAAATCACAAACCCAAAATGTAATAAAAATAAACATTAAAAAAATGCATCCAGTTTTCATTTTTAAAAAATCATATTTAGTATTATTAATTAATTTTAAACTACCCCTAAGTCTATAACACTTCTAAATATGATTGTGAATATGGGGGAGTTTCAGAATAGATCATTCATAAAGATAAATTCACCTCCTTATGAAATCCTACAACCATAAGGACCATACTCCCACTCTTAAATAAGCATCTCTACATTTCTATTAAAACATCCATTTAATAAAATATTCTCCTTATTTAATAACATCACTCTTATATAATGATTTATCTGTTGTGGTGATTTTCATAAAATAATGGGTAATAATCTGAAATTTCAAAAAAAATTAGCCAAGGAAAATAAATATAAGAAAAAATATGTCTAATTAACTAATAATCAACAAAAATAAGAATTCTCATTTAACCAATCAGACTTGGAAAACTGTCATAAAAATATGATTTGGATTAAGAGGAATTCAATAAACACGTTCAAATGTTATTCAGAATTTTGTAAATAAAATAATTCCAGAGTTAATAATAAATATATAATCGTTCTTAATTAAAATCATCACAAAAGTCTTCACTTTATTACAGTCCTTTCAATAGTTTTCTATCTTCTCTATCATTTATTCTTGAGTGATCAGTACTTTTTCTCACTCTAAAAACTTTTTATTCTTATACATTATAAATAAATGTTTGGATTTAATATATTCGATTATGGTTATCGCTAACTCCATTTCTTATATTTTCTTTTTTAGAGCATTAACTTCCTTGGATATTTCATTGATTTTATCTCTGAAATAATCCAGAAACATCACTCTTTCTGGAAAATATTTTGACTAAAAAATTAATTATTTAGATGATTCAATGTTGATCCTCATCACTTCATCAAATAATGGTTCATACATCCGATTTTTAGAATCAATATGGTTTGACCACTTATCAATTTGATTATATTTCCTTTTGTGGGTATGGAAACATTCATGTTGTTTCTTCAACTAAGATTTAATATGAATTACTAACTCCCTTAATACATAAATAGATTCTGATTATTCATTAAGACATTAGTGAATCATCTAACCTCTTGTGCCAGGATTATGGAAATATGGAATAGTTCCTTACATCCTTCTCTACACAAGAACACCATTAGAAAAACCATTCTATGCTATTTTTCCTACCAAATCTGAATAATCAGGGTCAGGCTGAGGATATTTTTTTTATCATACTAAAATCCATTTCATTTACTTTCCCTCTTTCTATATTTTAAAATTTCTTATAAACTTTCATAGAATGATTCTTTTCGTATGATAATTCAATAATCGAGAAAGTTTTATCAATCATGGAGTTATCATCATATTTTGTCTTAGAATTTTGATAATCGTATTCTTTTAGAGATATTGACTCTTCTTCTTCTGGTGATGATTCTTCTTCTTGAGAACATATTTATATTTCTTATCTCTCATTATTAGAGGGGATGTATGATGATTATGATGATGATTCAAATGATTATTTTCTATATTAGTTTATTCAATGATAATCATTCATTTATATCATGTTCCAATTATGTTCTTAAATTCCACATTCAACTTCATTATATTCGTTGTATTCATTTTTTTTGTTCAACATATTTTTCTTCGTTATCCTTATCTTCAACCTCTTCATCAATAACCTTTTTATGCTCATCCTTAAATATCCTTGATCTTATAAAGTAAATTTCCAAGTAGGTTCTAGTGCGGATTCAGTTTGTTGATCCTTTAGTATTGATTCTTAATCATCAAATTTTTTATTACCTTTATCATCAATAGATGGAACAATGACAAGATTCACATTATTTCATTTAAAAATATCCCATATTTAGGTGGATATTATTAGTGTGGTAGATTACTATACCAACATTTCTAGAAGCTCTTTCAACACATAATAACCTACTTTCTTGAAGTTGAGCATCATATAATATTTTATTATATTTATTCTTCCAATATTCATCTTTTAATACTTCAGAAGCATATATTTTTGTTGATTTGATTCTTCTAGGTTGATTCAAATTCTCATAACTCCTCATTTCTTCTTAGCTTTACCTATCAAAAACTTTTCAAAACCACCATCTGCTAATTTCTTCTTTTTCTTCTTCTTCTTTGGAAATTAGGTCTCAAACATCCTATTATTCTTCTTATCAACCTTCTTAGATTTTATTAATTTTTTTACTTCTGATACTATTCATTAATCCTTCTTATTAAACTTTTTTAATTTTCTGTCAAGATCTAACCTCATATTTTTCATTGTATTAGCACACTTAATTAAAATATTACCATTCATCAGATACGATTTATTGGAAATAGTGAAAATATTCATGCATTAAAAACATTTTTTATTATAAAATCAGGGAACATAATGATCATAAAATTTTTTTTCATTTTTTATGACTTCCATATTAATAAAGACAAATATGATGAAATCAATCTTTCCCATATTCACCATGAGATTAGTCATGAAAAATATGATACCTTCAGATTATCTCGACCCCCTTTTCTATGTATGAGAAATCCTTGCATCCCAATGAAACTATATGATTAGATGGATTTAGATATGAAAAATCATAGACATTCTCATAATAGGAAAACAAATAATATTTTTCCTTTTTATTATTAATCCTTCTGAGATCATCTGGTTACCTTTGTGAAGGTATATAAGCTTCTCCATCTAATAGAATTACGACAATATCATAATGATTATTATAATAATTGTTATTATTCTTTCCATACATTAAAAAAATATTTTACTTCTTATATTCGTTGATGAACTGAATGGATGGATATATATTGTATAAAACATCAGGATAAAATAGATAAATTTCATTGTCTAGTTTTTCAACACACAGAAATTACCAACTATTTAATGAGATGATATTTTTCTTAATTAAATCATATCTATAGTAAAAATTTCATTCAATTAACATATCCTTAAAAACATAACACATTTCAAAATCCTCCTTGTTAACCATCATATTTGAAATTGAAATGAGTGAATTGGAAGAAAAAGAAGTAAACATTTGAACTGATGGGTTTTCGAAGTTTAGCAACACCTGGAAGAATAATAGATCAATTGATGTGGGTCATAGATGGGGGGTCCCTCTATTTATAGACAGTAGGGGTGATCGGTTTTCATCCAAAACAAAACCAACATTTGAGTTAAAAACATCTATGATCTGATGGTAAATATTTCTTTAAAAATTGTTTTAATGATATTTTTCAACTCATTATGTTTTTAAAAAATTTATTAGATTGAGAATGAATTTGATTAGGATTTTCTTCACAATTGAAAACAAATGAATTTTTTTTATAACTAAATTTATTAAAAAAATATTGAAAAAAATTATAATGAAATTGTGAAAATTTTAAAAGATAGGATATTACAGTTCAGGGTAGGAATATTCATCGGTACGATTAACCTGTTCTTATTAATTTTTTAAAACTATATAGATTAAGATATTTTTAAAAATAAAATCATAAATATGATATTTTGAAATGAAATACTATTTTCAACATATTTTTATAATAAAACTGATTATGATAGTTCTTATCAAGAAAAATGATTAAGAATTTTTTTAATTGAATGCTGAATATTATAGTTTTCTAGTAGAAATAGAGACACAAAAAAATTTCATCTGTTTTAATTATAAAAAAAAGTGAGTCATTAAATTTTTATTACAATTTATTTGTCCAAAATTAATTTTGAGTGTTTTGAATCATAAATATTTTTAATAGTTATGAGTCGAAAAAACACATTTAATAAAAATATTAGCAAAAGAAAAATTTTAGGAAACAAATTCTTTTTCAAAATCAAAAAAAATATGTATACTCCCCCTTTAAAAAGGATTTCCCTATTGTAAGGATATGTGTGAAAAAATAAATAGTTATAAATTATTACATTATGTTGATCATTCATAGATTATTTTTAATGTAATTCGATTTATCATAACTAAGAGGTTTATTAAAAAGGTCTAAAAGTTTATCTTGTGTTCTAATGAATTGTAAAATGATATCTTTTTTAGGTGTGTGACCCCAAATGAAGTGGTGAATACAATATATTCTTTTTGTATATGAGAGATGTTATGGGTTTTATATAAATCAATTACACTATCATTTTCAAAAAATACTTCAGTATTACTAAAACTTATGCCATAGTCATCGAGTTTTTTTCATATAAACAAAACATGATCACAACAACTTCAAGCTTCCACATATTTTTCTTCAATGGTGGAAAGTGACACTGTGTGTTTTAATTACATGAATGAGAAACTAAAGAATTTATAGACAATGGAATAGTCCGAGATTTAATTTTCCTATACATTACACATCCACCAATGTCATCATCTGAAAAATATTGAAATTCAAAGAAAATACTAGAAGTATAGAAAATTCCTTAATCCCTAATTCCCCTATGATAATAAAACATTAGTTTTAATGGTTTTTAATGGGTTTATTTTAAATTTTCTTGGAATCATGAAATTAATCATTTGAAAAAAATATTATATCCAGGTCTATAAGTTATGTAATGGATAGATTTTATCATACCTCTAAAAATCATTTGATCTACTGGTTTCCCTGGATCATCAGGATCTATAGTATTTGTTGTACCTATTGGAGTACTAATAGTTATAGTATTTTCATATAAAAATTTAATGAAAATAAATTTCAAATACTTATGCCTAAGTATAAAAATTCCTTATGGTCTTTTTGAAATTTTTAAAACCAATAAAATATGTTAACATGTCCATCATATTCATTTCAAACTCATATTTCATAGGATCTTTAATTGAATCTGTTAAATATTTTTGAGTTGATCCAAATATAATGTCATACGCATAAATTTGTAAAATCATAATATTTTTATTAACCAATATAATAAAAAGAGTTGTATTGTGGATCCCTTAACAATTATTTTGTAATAAAACTATTGATAACCTATCATAACAAGCTTTATGGGATTATTTATGTCAATATAATGATTTGGTATGTTTATAAAAAATTTCAGGATGTTTTTTATTTTCAAAAGTAGGGGTTGATCAATATTAATTTTATCCTAAAAATATTCTTTATGAAATTAAAAAATCACATACATTTAAAAATAATTTAAATTAATGATTCACTATTGGAATATTATCATATACCCACAGTTTGGACCATTTTTTTAGTCCATAAATCTAAAGGTAGTGGATATAGCTGTGGTATAGAGAACCATGGGAGCTTATTCCACTGGTATAGCATTGACCTATATCCACATTTCAAAAAAGCTATTACCATTGTCATGGACTGTGGAAAAAGGTGTACAGGAAATAGTCCACAATGTTAATAACCTTATACCCATGGTTATGAAAGCATGGATATAAGATTTAATAAAAATTATTATCTTCTGATTCTAACCCTAGACTACCACTATAAAATTTAAGAGCCTTATCAATATATCACCTATGATTATTGGTATAAAAATATATTTTTTCTTATATATATATATATATATTAAACTGTGGATATATGTTGAAAATGTTGCAATAGGTAATCCCATGAAATTTTTTTCATCTTCTTACACACTAAATCTGATGCAAGGGTTTACAAAAACTATGTCTATAAGGATGACCTATAACCATAGATTTTAGAGAATTGTTGTTATAGGTTTTGAACAAAAACCAATACCCATGGGTTTTTAATGAACTATGGGTTTAGGTCTTGAACCAAACCCTATACCAAAGGTTTTTGAAAAATCGTGACTACAGGTGTGACCTTTGCCCATGGTTTTTGGAAGAACGTTGGTTATAGGTCTGGAACCAAACCCTATACCCATAGTTTTAGAAAAACCATGGGTATAAGTCTGAACTAAATACTATGCCTAGGGTAATAGAAAACCATGGATATATGTGTGATCTATACAAATGGTTATTTCCAATACCTTTGGTATAGCCATATTTTCTAGTAGTGAATGCTCCAATGTCCAGATGTAGAATAATAAATTCAAGTCTTTTGACTTGAGCATATATTTCCTTAAAATAAATTCCATCTTTTTACCAGTCCAAAACTACTAAGGAAGTTTCTTAAGAAAAATTCCAATAGAAACATGATTTATAGAATATATGGTAGTATTATATGCTTTATCCAAACAAATTGCAACTATATATTCACATAGCATGGTTATAGTAATATCCTAAAAAATTATATTTCTTCTTTCAACTAATCCATTTTTTGGGGGGTTCTAGGTACTGAATAGTTGTGTTCAATACCTTTCATACTAAATTTTTTTTCAAAATCATAATTTCAAAATTTTCCACCCCGGTCACAATAACAGTTTTCAACAAGATGTTTTTCCCATTTTCAAAATTGGTTACTAATGTTTTAAAATAAAAAAGGCTTCATATTTATTTATGAGAAAATAAACCAATTTATATCTATTGTAATCAATAGCTAATACATATACATTGTCTTTTTGCAACAATACATCCAGTTTTTTTAGGACCAAATAAGTCCATGTGCACTAACTATAATGAATCAGAAGATGATACTTCACTATAATATGTAAAACATGACTTATGTTCCTTACCGTGTTGATAAGGACCGAAGACATTTCATGTATCAAACTTATGTTCTGTTAGATCCTACAAAAGTCCATTATTAGTCAATTTATATATGTTTATAAAGTTATCACATCCTAACAATCTATTCCATAGCCATGATTAATCATCCATTTCACTAATTTGTGGTATGTATTTTCTCCAAATATCTTCTATGTTATGTGTATAAATATTCTCATTCTTATTGAATGAAAAAATTAATTCATTCTATATCTATGTACAAAATAGTATCTATAAAAAATGACTTATACCAATAGTGATTTATTGAAAAAAAGTATATTTGTTGGTAAAAATGGGCAATTATAACATATATTAAATTACATCGGTATAGATTTTAAGTACCAACAATTTTTTTTACCAAGATTTATATATGTTGATATTGATCATTTAACAACAACTAATATTTTACATATAGGTAAATCTATTGCTTTATCGTATTAATAGAAAACTTTTATTACCAACAACTGATTCTATTACTATTGATTATTATTTCCAATAATTTTTTTACCATTATAAAAATATGTTGAAATAAAATATCTAATAACATAAAATATTTCCCCAAAAGAGAATATATATATATATATATATATATATTATTTTAAATAATTTTTTTATGTTTCAAATATTCTAATAAAATAATATAATCTTTGTTTAATTGATACGTATTTTTTGATATAATAAATATATATGATATAAAATTTATGGTAAATGATTATTTTTTTGGAATATTATTTATAGTAAAAAATGAGTATGACTTATATATAATTTTATTATATATATATATAATATATTTTTTTATCCATAATATATATTAATCATAAATTTTTTCCATTATATGTAAATTTTTCTAACATCATGGTAATTTTCTTTAAATTATAACCACAATATGATACTCTATTCAAGAAATTAATTGTCATGAGCCCCATCGATCACATCCCTATTACTGTGTCTTCCATTGTCAAACTCTGACCCGGTTAATTTCCATACATATGGTCAAACATTGTTTGATAAATGAAAAAAAGGTTGTTATTGTTGTTGTTATAATAATAAAAATTATTATTATTATTATATTAATTGTTATTATTAATACTATTTCTATTATTATTATTACTTTTGTTGTTTTAGTTATTATTATTATTACTGTTATTAATAATTTTAGTTTTTTTAACAAGTAAGAAGGAAACCCATACATTTTTAATTATCAAACTACTACACTCTTCCTTTTAATTGGATATTGGGATCCATTACATGTCCCATAATACGTCCAATAGACATTAAATCCCACTACAAAAAAATGTTTCCAATTTAACCAGGTCCTGTCATCATCCAACCTCTGTGTTTTTTGTTCCTTATTCTACTTTCTATGTAATGCCCCGACCCCAGTTACCTAGATTCAGTACATTATTACATATCATTGGCATGATTACAAGAAAGACCAAGTCTCAAAAAACCGATTAGTTTAGTAACCTTGAAATAACTAGATACAATCATAAAGTTTACATTACATCATAAAGTGAAAACTACTACCAAAACATCTTGTATTCATATCCCCTTATATTATCCCTGCAGGTTATTCATAAATTACTTCTTGATATCATGGGAAAAATAAAACATTGAAATGGGTGAGCTTAGACACTCAGTAAGTATAACAATATAGCGGAAACATTCATAAATAAACAGAAACATTTAAGGCAATGTATAGCTAAAACAAAAGCCTTTTAAACTTGAACCTCAGAATAATATGGAAAAGATAAAATGAAAAAATTCCATTTACTTATTCACATGGATATTCTACTAGTCGAATAATCACATGTAATATCAATAACCACTTTCATAATGATGGAATGCATAATTCCAGACTATCCTAACCACATAGCCAAGGCCTCGTGCCAATACTACAAATAAGATTTTGTCAAGGCCTTATGACAAGACACTAGTTTGTCTCATGAGACCTACCGATGCGTTGAGGAGCTATAGAGGGCGCCACCCATCACTTATTAAGACCAATGCATTCCTCATATTTACAGGTTTAAACATAACATTAGCATTCATATTAAAACTAGCATACGAAATGTCAATACTATCACCATAAACCATGAATGGTATAAAAATAACACATTCATAGTCAAACATATCCCAAACCCTTAAATAATAGATGGATGTTTTGTATCATAATAAATAAACTTCAAATAAGCTTAAAATCCATCAAAGGATGTTGATATAGATGAAATCAAAAAGATTTAAGAGAAATATTTCTTTTTTTAAATCATTTAAAATTCACATAATTATAAAATAAAACATTTACTTTGAAAATATTCTTATAAGATTTTAAGGGAAGCTTCGACGATTTTATAATGGTGGAAAATAGCTGCACCCGCCGTATAAGTTAAAAAAATACATTCTTACCTTAATTCTGTCGAAAAGGTTAAAAAGGACCTTGTTTGGAAAATGACAGAAAGATTCCTTTATAATCTTCTTATAAAAAGTAAACAAGGGTATAAATGACTTTATCCCATAGTCATTAAAATATTAAGAATTATTTGAAATCCATTTTTAAGAAACATGGATGTAGATGATAAAGATGTCCCAGTAGATAATCACGTATAAACAACCTCAGATAATGAAAAGATTGTGAAATAAACCATTACCTTTTACATTTCCTTAGTCGATGGTATGTTAAACTCATTTATAATAGTTAAAACAATGTTATTAAATTATACAATAACCATATACATAATTATGATATCATATATGATCTTTTAACATTGATTTGTTAATAATATCTTAGTATTATCATTGTTTCTGGTGTTAACTTACTCATTTTCTTTTATATTTTTTGTTACATAAGTCATGTTTTTCATGGATAATTTGTACCTTATTCATATCCAGAATGATATAATGTTTTTAAAAATTACTTTTAATCATCAACTGAGAATTAGTCTTGAATGGATACGATGGGGAATGAATCTCAATGCGTTTGTGGAGACGGTAGTCCGTACGTACGCACGAGCGACAATATCATTCTTTTGATATTAAAATAATATATAATTGGATGGTATATCATATATACAGAATCATTATCATGTTATATTTATTATTTACATGAATTACACATCATTATTATACCCATCCAAATAATAATATATTGAATAACAATTACACCACGACGTGGAGACGGCAAGTCATACGTACGCACGTATGGTGACATGTCATTCAAACGATGGATAGAATACTGAATATGGTTGTACCATATTTATAATAATATCACAGTATATAGGATATACTGGATTTATTATTTTAGAATGGTAATAACAAAGAAAGAAGAAGTTTGAAGATGAAATGAATTTGAGAAAGGGTGGTGAAAACATTACCTCTTCTTCGGGTTCTTCCTTTTGATTTGATAAAAAGGGCTCCTTAGGATGGATTTCTGATAAAAAGAAGGCCTCTAGGTTGTATTGAGAGAAGTTTATAGAGTATTTGGGCAGGGTTTGGATGATCCCAAAGGATTTGAATGTGTGAATTAGTGAGAAGGGGGAGTGCCCTTTTATAAGAGGGGTGAGGGGCACCTTTGGAAAAGCTCGAAATATTATTTAATAATAATTTCATATTCAGTTTCTAATGGCTCCAAAGTGGATTATTTAAAGGTTAAGGTGGGGATGGGTCTAAAACCACTCAAACAATATAATTTAGATAGGTTTGTGTCTTTATATTAACCTTATGTTTTAGATTTAACTCTTAGTTAATTAGTTTGACACTTACCATGTCACAATGTATTTTTATATTAGATATTTAATAAACATACTATATACCTCCAAGAGTCCTCCAAGTGGTCTATTAATGATACATATATCATGATATAAGTATATTGGCCCAAAATTTTATTTTTAGTAATTTAATATCAATTAATAATATAATATATGTTTTAAAAACACTTTTATGTCAATTTTGACACTATTGGGTATTTCGTTTTTTATAATTTCATAACAGGATTATTACTTCGGAAAAAAAATTTATAACCAATCCTAATATGTCATATTAGCCTATAAAATTAGTGGAATTAATAAAAAGTCTCAAATTACATTTACTTTGATATTTATAATATCAATTATTTTAATATTTCATTAATTAGGTAATTACTGCTTCATCATTGTGTCATAAATAAATTAAATTATTTAATATCTCAAAATTATAAATAAAATACCATTATTTAGGAAATCTCTTTAGATTTATAATTAATATTTACAATCGAATTTATCTTATGTATAACCCTATATTAAAAATGTTTTAGTAAATAACATTTGATTTTAACTCTTTTAACTCTTCTTTGAATTAAATAATAATAAATGTCCTAATCTAATCGAAGTGGACCTAAATGATAATATTTTATTACTAAGGTTGTTTTTGGTCGATATACACTAGTCCAATAGAATTATTACATGTGTTAGGGTAATATTATTATCATATTTACCCTTAATTACACTATTTACTTTTAACTATGGTAAATAAAAGTAAAAAATTACTATTCACCAAAAATTAGTTTTCATCTCATTGAACCAAATTTTACTCCATGATATTAACCATGACTCTCGTATTTTCAAAATTCCACTCACAGAAGTGGTAAAATTATGTTTAATGTGAATTTTCAAATTCTCCTTGGAGGTGGGTAAATGACGGTGAAAAGTTCAAAAAAAAATTATATATCTAAAATTATTCTAAACTAACTCTAATGAATTACATTGAAATTATATAGGTATTATGTATCTATTTTGACATTAATTTAATTTAAATAAAATAAATAATTATTTAAATAAAAATTCGGTTTTAACCAATAACTCAGTGTTTTTCACTATTCATCAAAAATCGAAGGTTTTCAGAAAAATACCAAAAATTCACCCTTGGCTAATTTCGATATTCCGAATCCAAAAATGAAGACCATTTTGAAAGATAAAATTTATAAAATTTCAAAAAGTGGGTATTACTATTTGTAACGACTAGTTTGATTGGTTGTGGTGTGTGTTAGAACTCGAGGTTGCGTACAACACACGCTACTGTATTATTCAAAGAGAAGCGTACCGTGGAAGCTTGGGGTGTTACATTCTCCTCTCCTTCAAATAATTTCGTCCTCGAAATTTCTAGAAAGCTAATGTATAAAAAGAATCAGGTGATTCTTCATCATAAGTTCCTCAGGTTCCCACGTTGCCTCTTCCATTTTATGGTTTCTCCATAAAACATTTACTAGATGAGTAATCCGGTTTTCAACACTTGTTCTCTAGTATCAAAAATCCTGATGGGCTCTTCGCAATAAGACAGATCGGGTTCCAGTTCTAATTCTTCGTAAGTGAGTACATGCATTGAGTCACGAATGTATTTCCTCAACAATGATACATGAAACACATTGTGAACTTTGGAGAGACTTGGCGGCATTGCCAAACGGTAAGCTACAACCCCAATTCATTCTAGAATTACGAAACGTCTGATGTACATGAGACTCAATTTACCTTTCTTACTGAAACGTATAACTCCCTTCCATGGAGATACCTTCAAGAAAACATAATCTCCTACCTGAAATTCCAAATCCATCCTTCAGTTATCAGCATAGATATTTTGCCTACATTGAGCTAATTTGATGTTGTTTTGGATTACCTTCACCTTTTCCATCGTTTCCTCCACCAGTTCTGGACCTACGAGTTTTCTTTCACCAATGGCATCTCAACAGTTTGGTGTGTGACATCTCGTTCCGTATAATGCTTCATATGGTGCCTTCTAAATACTCGAATGGAAGCTATTGTTATAGGAAAATTCTACCAGAGGTAAATATTGATCCCACATACCCTGAAAGTCAAGTGAGAAAGATCTCAACATGTCTTCTAAGGTTTGAATAGTCCGTTCTGATTGTCCATCTGTTTTAGGGTGGTAATAAGTGCTCAAATTAAGTTTAGTATCCAAGACCTTCTAAAGATTATTCTAGAATCTTGAAGTAAAATGGGGATCTTGAACCGAAATAATCGATAGGGGTACTCCATGAAGTCTCAAAACATCATTAATATATAGTCTTTCTAGACGTTCAAGTGGGAAATCTTTCCCTTATAGCAATAAAATGTGCTGACTTGGTAAGACGATGAATAATGACCCATATTGCATCGTTCCTTTTAGGAGTCTTTGGTAGTCCCATGAAAAATTCCCTCGTGATATTATCCCATTTCCACTCATGTATGGGAAGAGGATACATGACTCATCCTGGTTGTTGCCTTCCAGCTTTCACTTGTTGACAAACCATACATCTTGACACAAAATCGGCAATCTCCCTCTTTATGTTGTCCCACCAAAAATGTTCCATCAAATCTCTATACATTTTGGTACTTCCAGGGTGTATAGAAAAATTAGAGCTATGAGCATCATCTAATAATTCTTTTTTTAGATCAGGTATATCGGGAACACAATGTCTCTTCCCAAATTTCAAAATCCCTTCTTCATACAAAAATTCTCTCAATCTCCCATCTTTCACAACTTTAATCTTCTTTTGAAATTATTCATCACCGGTCTGAGAACTCTTTATACATTCTAGTAAAGATGGTTTGGAAACCATTTGAAAAAGCATTGATGTTTCACCATTCATGGTGATTCCCATATCCATCTTCACTAGATCCATGAAAATAGGATCCCTTTCAATTCTCATCACGTTCAAAACTCCATGATCTTTTCTACTCAATGCATCTGCCACCTTGTTTGCCTTCCCCGGGTGGTAGTGTATCATGCAATCATAATCCTTGAGTAATTCAAGCCATCTTCTTTGCTTATTTTGAGTTCTTTTGGTGAGAAAATATACTTCAAACTCTTGTGATCAGTATAGATCTCGCATTTTTCACCATAGAGGTAGTGTATCGATATCTTCAAAGAAAAGATCACAGCTGCTAACTCGAGATCATCAGTAGGATAGTTTTTCTCATGAATTTTTAGCTTTCGTGATGCATAGGCAATAACCCTATCATTCTACACAAGGACCCAACCAAGTCCTTTCTTCGATGAATCACTATAAATAACAACCCCATCCTTCCCCGATGGTAGAGTAAATATAGGATCATTGACTAATCTTCTCTTCCGTTCGTCAAAACATTCTTCACACACTTTTGTCATGAAAAATTTAACCCATTTACGTGTGATCTTCGTTAATGGTTTAGCTAATTGGGAAAAATTCTGGATGAAACGTCGATAATAACATGTCAAACCAATCAAACTGCATACTTCAGTTATACACATCGGTGTCGGACATTCATGTATGGCCTTGGACTTAGAAGGATCAATGGAAATTCCATCCTTAGAGACAATATGACCAAGAAAAGAAATCTCCTGAAGCCAGAATTCACACTTTCTATACTTCCCATATAATTCATGACTTCTAAGGGTCTTTAGGATAATGCGCAAGTGGTTTTCATGATCTTTGTAGCTTTTGGAGTATACCAAGATATCATCAATAAATAACACCACAAAATCATCGAGATATTCCTTGAAAACTCTATTCATCAGATCCATGAATACAGAGGGCGCATTAGTCAGCCCAAACGGCATTACTATAAACTCATAATGCCCATACCTGGTTCAAAATGTTGTCTTCTGAATGTATTCCTTCTTCACACACAACTGATGGTATCCAGACCAAAGTTCAATCTTTGAAAAGTATTGACCTCCATGCAGTTGGTCAAATAAATCATCTTTGCGAGGTAGGGGATACTTGTTCAATAATGTTATAGCATTGATTTCCCTGTAGTCGATACATAACTTCATAGATCCTTCTTTCTTATTAACAAAAAGGATAGTGGCTCCCCATGGAGAAACACTAGGTCAAATAAATCCCTTATTATTCAATTCCTATAGTTGTTTGTTTAGTTTGACTAATTCCATAGTGGCCATTCTATATGGGGTCTTCGATATAGGACTTGATCCAGGAATTAAATCAATTTAAAACTCAACTTCTCATTCTAGATGATGTCCAGGTAAATCTTACGGAAACACATATACATATTCATTCACAACAGGTACATCCTCTATGTGAACATTCCTTTCCTCACCCACAGTTATTTCATTCTCTTCCTCCCCAATAATTGAATTTAGTTGAGCTGTTGGGGGTGGATCTAGATAAGAATTAGGTGGTGAAGATTCTGCACTAAATATAAGGTGTTCCTTATCATTATCATCAAAAATAGTAACCTCCTTCTTCTTACAATAAATTTTTGCATCATGGTCTGAAAGCCAATCCATACCGAGGATTATATCAAAATAAACCATAGCTATGATGATGAGATCAGCAGATAAAGAATATTTATGTGCTCTAATGGGGACTGATTCAAAAAACTTTGTTGCAATGATACTTCCCTTAGGAGTTTTAATTGACAACTCCCTTGTTAAATAAAACTAGAAATATCTAATTTTCATAGAAAACTGGGAAGATATGAAACAATACGATGATCCAGAATCAAATAATGATTTTTCTAAACTTTAGGAAACAATTAAATTACCTGCCACCATGTCTTTGGGAGCTTATAACTCAACAGTACTGATAGCATAATCTTGGCCTTGATCCCTTGGACTTTTCTGAGGTAAGTTCCCATGATGCTTAGGGCATTAATTTGAATAAGGTCCCATCTCCCCGTAATTGTAACATTGAACATCAGTATCTTCTTTCTTCCCCTTGCAATCATGAGCTTGGTGGCCTTTTTCACCACACTTGTAACAGACTCCCATTCCGTTCAACCAAGTACCAGGGTGTTTCTTCCCACATTTACTGCATGATGGATATTCAACATTTCCCTTCTTCCCCTTATTTCTATTCCCAGATTGATCGGTAGATCTCTTCTTCTATTTCTTTGTTTAAATTCATAAGACTTAGAGAATTCATTTTCTGTATTGATAGAACATGAGACAATATCTTCATATAACGAGAAAGATTGTTACAAAAATGCTCGAAGAATAAATGGTTCTAACCCATCAAGGAAACAATCAATCTTACTTCTTGGGTTACGTATATAATCTCCAGCATACCATGCTAACCTTGTAAAGTTAGCCTCATACTTTGTGACATTCTCATCCTCCTTTTGTCTCAAACTCAGAAATTCCCTTTCCATATCTGCTCGATGATCACGAGGAAAGTATTTTTCTAAAAACAAATCTTTGAACTCCCTCCATTCCATATTTGATACTTCATCATCTTCGTTCATTTTTTGAATCAATGACCATCATTGATCAGCATCTCTAGTGAGATGGTAAACTGCCATGATTTATTTTTCCCTTTCTCTAATCCCCAAAGGCTGAAATATTTTCTCTAGGGAACTTATCCATTTCTCAGCTACCAATGGATTTTTACTCCCATTTAATGTTGGTGTTTGTTGCCTCATGAATAGATCTAACATTGATCCTCCACGCTGTGGATCAGGCTAATCCATACGGGTAAGGTTATTATTCATAACCTGAGTGAGTTGTCCCAATATGGTGATACGCTGATAAGCAACAGTTATATCACCAGCTCCACTATAATTATCTTGAGAAGGCGGGCAATCCCTACATGGAGTGCGTGCATTGATTTGTTTTCCATTTCTTCCACTAGGTGCCATTTCTAAACAATGGAATAAACTAGATCAGTTTTTGAATCAAAATACATAATTCCATACTTATAAAACACTTAACATAAATTGAACTATTTATGGATATAATCCGTAATCATAAAAATGTTTTCTTTGAGAAAGTATATTCTCATAAACCCTTCATGATGATTTTAAAGACAATGAGAGTTATCCTAAGCATATCCCCCGGGAGTGTCGTTACCAATAGTGCAGCAAGGCCCATTGTCATGCACCAGTTCCCGTTCGAGTCTAGCTCAAAGCGGTGTTTTCAAGTTTTAAACCTAGGTACATCTGTGCCAGAGCCGCCACTACCTTCTTGTATCCAGACATGGATATATTTCTCGGAAAGCTCACAAAATCTCTATAATACCAAAATTCTAGTAAGTTCTTCTATACTAATCCTCAAAGTCCATCTTAGGTCTATGTGCTGTAATCAGAGTTTATCTAAATCTAGCTTACAAGGTTTGTACTAAACATCCTCTGATACCAATTGTAATGCCCCAACCCTAGTTACCTAGAGTCGGTGCATTATTTCATAACATTGGCATGATTACAAGAAAGATCAAGTCTCAAAAGACCGATTCGTTTAGTAGCCTTGAAATAACGGGATACATTCATAAAGTTTACATTACATCATAAAGTGAAAACTACTACAAAAACATCTTGTCTTCATATCCCCTCATATTTTCCCTGGAGGTCATTCATAAATTACTTCTTCACATCCTGGGAAAAATAAAACATTTAAAGGGGTGAGCTCAGATGCTCAGTAAGGATAACAATATAGCAGAAAGATTCATAAATAAACAGAAACATTTAAGGAAATGTATAGCTAAAACAAAAGACTTTTAAACTTGAACATCAGCATAATATGGAAAAGATAAAATGAAATACTTCCATTTACTTATTCACATGGATATTCTACTAGTCGAATAATCACATGCAATATTAATAACCACTTTCATAATGATGGAATGCATAATTCCAGACTATCATAACAACATAGCCAAGGCCTCGTGCCAAGAATACAAATAAGATTTTGTCAAGGACTTATTCCAAGACACTAGTTTGTCTCATGAGACCTACCGATGCATCGAGGAGCTATAGCGGGCTCCACCCGTCACTTTTTAAGTCCAATGCATTCCTCATTTGAACAGGTTTAAACATAACATAAACATTCATATTAAAACTATCATACGAAATGTCAATACTTTCACCATAAACCATGAATGGTATAAAAATAACACATCCACAGTCAAACATATCACAAAACCTTAAATAATATATGGAAGTTTTGTATCATAATAAATAAACTTCAGATAAGCTTAAAATCCATCAAAGGATGTTGACATAGATGAAATCAAAACTATTGGAGAGAAGTATCTATTTTTTTGAAATCATTTAAAAGTCACATAGTTATAAAATAAAACATTTACTTAGAAAATAATATTATAATATTGTAAGGGAAGCTTATAAGATTTCATAACGGCAGAAAATATCCGCACCCGCTGTATAAGTTAAAAAAAGACATTCTTACCTTAATTCTGTCGAAAAGGTTAAAAAGGTCCTTGTTTAGAAAACGACAGAAAGATTCCTTTATAAACTTTTTATAAAAAGTCAACAAGGGTATAAATAACTTTATCCCATAGTATTTAAAATAGTAATAATTATTCGAAATACATTTTTAAGAAACATTGATGTGGATGATAAAGAGGTCCCAGTAGATAATCACGTATAAACAACCTCGGATAATGAAGAGATTGTAAGATAAACCCGTACCTTGTACTTTTCCTTAGTCAATGGTTTGTTAAAATCCTGTATAATAGTTTAAAAATTGTTATTAAATTATACAAGAACCATATACATAATTATGATATCATATATGATCTTTTAACATTGATTTGTTAATAATATCATAGTATTATCATTGTTTCGGGTGTTAACTTACTCGTTTTCTTTTATATGTTTTGTTACATAAGTCGTGTTTGTTAGGGATAGGTTGTACCTTATTCATATATAGAATGATATAATGTTCTTAAAAATTACTTTTAATAATCAAATGAGAATTATTCTTGAATGTATACGATGGGGAATGAATCTCATCACGTTTGTGGAGACGGTAGTCTGTACGTACGTACGAGTGACACTATCATTCTTTTTATATTAAAGTAATATATAATTGGATGTTATATCATATATAAATAATAATTATCATGTTATATTTATTATTTAAATGAATTACACATCATTAATATACCCATCCAAATAATAATATATTGAATAACAATTACACCACTACGTGGAGACGGTAAGCCGTACGTACGCACGTATGGTGACATGTCATTCAAAGGATGGATAGAATACTGAATATGGTTGTACCAAATTTATAATAGTATCACAGTATATAAGAGATACTGGATTTATTATTTTAGAATGATAATAACAAAGAAAGAAGAATTTTGAAGAAGAAATGTATTTGAAAAATGGTGGTGAAAACATTACCTATTCTTCGGGTTATTCCTTTTGATTTGATCAAAAGGGATCCTTAGGTTGGCATTATGATCAAAATAAGGACTCTAGGTTGTATTTAGTGATGTTTAGATAGTATTTGGGTAGGTTGTGGCCGAGCCAAGAGGCTTTGAATGTGTGAATTAGTGAGAAGGGGGAGTTCCCTTTTATAAGACGGGTGAGGGTCACCTTTGGAAAAGGTAGAAATATTATTTTATAATAAATTCATATTCGGTTTCTAATGGCTCCAAAGTGTATTATTTAAAGTATAAGGTAGGTATGGGTCAACTATCACTCAAAAAATAGAATTTAGACAGGTTTGGGTCATTATATTAACCTTATGTTTTAGATTTAACTCTTAGTTAATTAGTTTGACACTGAGCATGTCACTTTGTATTTTTATATTCTATAGTTAATAAACTTACAATATACCTCCACGTGACCCTCAAGTGGTCAATTAATGATAAACCTATCATTATATAAGTCTCTTGTCCAAACAGTTTATTTTTAGGAATTTAACATCAATTAATAATATAATTTTTTTTTAAAACTCTTTTATGTCAATTTTGACACTATTGGGTATTTTGTTTTTGATAATTTAATAACAGCATTATTACTTAGAAACAAATTTATATAACCAATCCTAATATGTCATATTAACCTATAAAATTATTTTAATACATAAAAACTCTCAAATTACATTTACATTGATATTTATAATATCAATTTTTTTAATATTTCATTAATTAGTTAATTAATGCATCACCATTGTGTCATAACTAATTAAATTATTTAATATCTAAAAATTATAAATAAAATACCATTATATAGGAAATATTTTTATAATTCTAATGAATATTTAAAATCGAATTTATCTTATGTATAACGCTATATTAAAAATGTTTTAGTAAATAAACTTTGATTTTAACTCTTTTAACTCTTCTTTGAATTAAATAATAATAAATGTCCTAATCTAATCCAAATGGACCTAAATGATAATATTTATTCCAAAGGTTTTTTTTGTAGAGATAAACTTGTCCAATAGAATTACGACGTTGTTTTAGGGTAATATTAATATCATTTTTACCCTTAATTACCCTATTTACTTTTAACCGTGGTAAATATAAGTAAGAAGTTACTATTCACCAAAAATTATTTAATCTCATTGAACAAAATTTTAATCCTTCATTTTAACCGTGTCACTCGGATTTTCTAAATTTCACTCACAGAAGTAGTAAAATTAAGTTTTATGTGAATTTGCAAATTCTCCTAGGAGGTGGGTAAAAGACGGTGAAAAGTTCAATAAAATTTTTATATATCTACAATTATTCTAAACTAACTTCAATGAATTACATTGAAATTATATAGGTATTATGTATCTCTTTTGACATTAATTGAATTTCAATAAAATAAATAATTATTTAAATAAAAAGTTGGTTTTAACCAATAACTCATTATTTTTCACTATTCATCAAAAATTGAAAGTTTTCAAAAAAATACCAAAAATTCACCCTTGGATAATTTCGATATTCCAAATCCAAAAATGAAGTCCATTTTGAAAGATAAAATTTAAAAAAACTCAAAAATTGGGTGTTACAATTCATAACGGCTAGTTTGATTGGTTGCGGTGTGTGTTAGAACTCGAGGTTGCATACAACACACGCTACTGTATTATTCAAAGATAAGCGTACTGTGGAATATTGGGGTGTTACATTCTATGTAGATCAAGTTCTTATATATCTAGGATGGTTATCTCTAACTTCTGTCCTCACCTGTAGTAGTCGCCTCCCCCTCTATAGTGTAATTATCGCTGCTCACCCACATGTCTGGCATGATGTTTTCGCCTGTTATCGACTCTCCCACATCACCATTCCCCAACATTAATGTCCTATCCTAGTCCTCCTGGTGAAAAAATTCCACAGTCCTTCTTTACCACATGATCCTATAAGCCAATCCCGACTCTACCACAATGTCCCCCATATCACAACTACTCACCATTCTTGTCAAAGACCACTATGTCCGAGTGAAGCATTCTTGTTTGTGTCACACACCGTAGATAGACAGAACCCCATTATAGTGCCTCCATCATACTCATTCTCTTACCCCGTAATCATCCATCTCTCCTGATTTCTCATGTGGTCTCCCTGGTTACCATTCCTTCTCCTCAACTCTTTTATTCTTCTCTATTCATTTTGAATTTTCCTATTTTCCATATGATGTGCATGACTAGTTCGACTACTTACCAGATTTAGGGTGTTCTATTTGTTGATTCTCAATGGTCATGGTTTGGGAGCCCAAATGGTGGTCCATTTTAACCTTGGTTCTGTAAGGGGTTTTAGGAAAGTGGATAATGCTTGACCAATTTGTGAATAATTCATGGTCATTTTTCTATTTGAGCTAATTTTATTTTTTGATTTGGTGTGTGGAATTCATCAATGTTTCTTTTTATTTACAAATGAATGATTCTCATTCTATGTGATATGTAAATTAATTATATTCAATTTATTAAATTAATTAACTGTCGTTCATTATATTTGATGTTGAAATTCATTACATATAGATTTCTTTCTATGCATGGATTGTGGTAAAATATTTAATTAGTTGAGATATGTACAAATTTTGATATTTATATTGAATTATATTTATATTTTGAACTTCTCAATTTTATTTTTATGTTACGACAGATTAGTACTATTTCAAATTCATGAATTATAGCTTTTTTATTTAAAATTAATTATTTTATTTTATATTTGTATGTTTCATTCTTATCTAATAATTAGTTATTATTTTCTTTGTTAATTGTTAATCATTAGTTCTAGTTCCAATGATAATTTAATTTATCACAAGACCATTTATTTTTTTCTGAAAAATGTTTTGTTGCAGACTTTTCGTCTGTATATTAATGATGTATTTATTGGAAGTTGTGTGTTGAAATTGGAAGTAATGTTTTACTTCTCATTACGGTATATTTAAATAATGTACATATGAATCAATTTAATGTTTTTAATTTTATTTTTGAGTTGTGTGAATTTGATGACTGTACTATTATTTTATCTACAAAGAATCAGTTCCCATGAGATTTTATTAAGTGAACAAATTCTAAATTGTATCATCTTTCTCTACATCCTCATTACATTCAATGTACCTTCTTTTGTACAATATAAATTCATTTTTCTTTTTTAATGTAATGTATCATTTCTAAAATTTAATAGGATGTAGTTATGTATAGTATATAGTTCCAATATAAAATTTCAATTCAATATGAATTCAATCTAACATTTTATTCAATTTATATTCAATATGAATTAAATTACAGCCTATATAATTTGTGTAGTTTCTTAATTGGAATTTATAGATCAATGGGATAGATTTTTCGATCTATTGGTGTCTACCATTATCCATTATATGCATACTAGATTTTATATTTTTTGACAATCCTTACCAATCTTTATTCAATATGCTAACATTGGAATATATTATTTTTATTTTTATTTTTCACTCTGCATTCATTTATTCTTTATTTCATTAAACTAATAATTCCCATGTTTCTACAACTTTGATGTCGTGTTTTAGGGAGAACTACGAATTGTATAGGTATTATTGAGCTGAAATCATCCATGAATATGTGCATTCCATGTGTTAAATTCTTCAAAAATTTAGCATATAGCTTGTACAAGCCTATACATCATAGTATATTACATGTTACACTTTTATTTTCATATATCCTTGGCCATTATAGTCTTATACATCATAGAACATTACGCATGTCCATGTTTGGAATTCTGTATAGGACATGTGTTCATGTAATCAAGGCTTGAACACATGGACTATAAAATTTTGTTCAATTCTGCACATTTATGTACATCATGGCCTATACATGTCATGTGTTCAAGATCAGTGTACTATTCTTCACTCGCCCATGTTTCATAGTACTCATTTTCTAATTTTACAAGTTTTGAATTATTTTCAAGTTATAATACAAGATATCAATGTGTTCAACATATTTCTGGACAAGAAATTCAAACCAACGCTCTCTGATTTTAGTCTTTCCAATAATGGTCCAATTGAGGATAACACCCATTTTTTCATAATGGTGATGGGGACCTATGTATGTCGTGATCATGAATATGAATAATCTAGAATGTTTACTACCAAATGAGATGTGTAAAGATTTGGGGTCTTATTATAAATGATGATTGCTGGAAGATGGTTTATTGATACTCTTAGGCCCACTAACTTGTAGAATATGATATAATGGGTAACCTATACGTTATTATTTCAAACATAATAACAAGCATTCATTTTTTATATATAATTGGTGTCTTTTAATGTCTATTTCATTTTCATGTAGGTAATAACCTTATTTAATGTCAAAATTAAGTTCAACACAAAGGGAGATTACATTACATTTTATTTTTTTATACTTCCAATTATTTATATTTTGGTTTCAATTAATGAAAAAAAAATTCTTAGATTTTTGGGTAATCACTTTGGTTGTGTGTGGTGTAGATCTTGGACCTGAAGGGTGTGGCATAACATCAACTTTAGGATCATCAACTTTACTGGAGATGAAATGATTCATTGATATGTTAATGTTGATTATGAATGAAAAATTTCCATTCTATAGAGATTATTTTTTTTATATTTTTATTTATTTCTATTTTGGTTTAAAATCATGTAGATATTTTCACTAATTTTTTGGTATGATCTTTCATTGTGATTGGTGAATATCGTGGAGCTGAATGGTGTGACATAACAACGATTTTAGGTTCTTCACTAGCACTGGATCATGACATGATTTTTTCAGATGTCAAAAGGTATAATGAATTAAAAATTATCATTTTATACATATCATTTTTAATACTTTCATTTTTTTTCAATTCATGATGTAATTTTTCACTAATTTCTATGTATGCTCTTTGGTTGTGTGCGGTGTAGATATTGGAGCTGAAAGGTGTGGCATATCAATATCTTACGGTTCCTCATGGGTACTAAAGTTGAATTTGTTTGTTTCTTCTAATACACTAATTAGGATTGATGAAATATTGTTAGTGTCAAGAATTATTATTCTACCATGATGGGTGCTAGAAGATTAGAAACACGAGACGACATAACCTTTATTTATTTGAGGGCATGGGAGGGGTTGGTGTGGGATCCCCAACAACATCGAGGAATTCATTGTTTTTATTTTTGATAACCTTATTTAGTATCAATAAACATATGTATGTAATGATTCATTTTGTATTAAATTTCATTATTAATTTGATTAATCTTTTTTCTATGTTTAAACATGTTTGGAAATATCTTTTAGTTTATAATTAAAATATATGTATTATATATAATAAATTAATAAATATAATATAACATTTTAGAAATAAATATTGAAATACCAAAACATAATATTTTATATAAAATATAACTTACAAAAAAACTTTATTTATTGGTATTGGTAATTTTAGTGGATTATAATATTACCAAGATATAAATTTTTCATAGAAATATGTTTCTAATCATTTTGACCAACATATATAATATTTATTGGTATTATTATAATTGTAACTGATATATTTTAAATGTTGTAGTTACATTTAGTGACCGTGTTTTTACCAACAGTTTAGTGGAAGGGAATTTTTTTGGTTAAACTTTTTTCCAATAGAAATTTCACCTTTACCAATAGATATACCCATTTTAGAAAAATTGAATTAATATATAGTGATTTATCTTTCCTAAATTTCATATGTATTATTCATAAAATAATGACATATTATGACAAGTTTTTTTTTTAATACCATTAGAAAATAATAAATTTGAAAGAGTTACTTTACCTATATAAACAATGCTACCTTGTTTGATAATCATTCCTTGAGTATTATCTACAAAAGGGAATTTCTACCCTTTCATTTTTTTAATTTTTTTAAGAATTCTTTGTTGGTAGTCATATTCTTGTAACATCCACAATATATGCACCTTATATTCTTTTTTCTGGAACTTTTATTATTGAAAAAAAAAATTAGTATTTTAAAACCCAAACATTCATGGTTCTATTATTGTCAGAAAAATGTATCATGGGTTACCACATATATAATTTTTTTTCCAATAGTCATTTATTCTAAAAAATAGGCTATATAAAAACCCAATGATTGAAAATTGTTTAAGGAATAGTTCTTTTTCCAATTCCCACAACTTTGACACTTGGTACAATAACCGTTCACATATTGGAATGAAATAATTGTTACTATAATTACTATGTGTTTTAAAAAAAATACAATTCTCAATTTATAAAATTTTAGAAAAAAAAATTCATCATAAGAATGTAGTGAATTATATTCCCTAGCTAAGGACGGTTCATTATCTGAAGATGTAGAATTTTTGTCATCAAGGTAATTAACACGTTAGGATATATTAGTATGGCTTTGAGATGCTCATACATTTTCCATGAAAGATATATTCCTCATCGGTATGTTAGAATGATGACATATGTTCCTTGGTATGAAACATTAATTCTTAGATGAGTTTTCAAAAGAATCCCCTCAACTATCAATCTATATGTCTGAGGATTCTATAACTTTGTTTCAGTTTAATTTTAAATACTTATTATAATTTCACTCTTATTTTCTTTTCTCTTCTTTAATCCCTCTTCAACTTTAGACAATCTGGTCTAATATTTATATCTTTATTTTATTCATATCATCTGAATTCATATGTTTTGTCACAATTATCCATAAGAATTTTTATATTAACATTTGAGGCCATTCTTCCTATCAATCATGTTCATTCTTCTGGATATATTTTTAATTCAGTATTAGAATGATAATACATACTTAAATCATATTTAACAACAAATTTATTCTTTCTCAAATATGTAGCAAATTTCTCAGTTGATTTGAGATTTTGAATGTAAGATCCTGGTTTTTAAAAAGATATGTTTTGTTGTGTTTTGGGTTGAACCCTTTTCTATAAGGACTTTAAAAGGTTTTTGGGAGTGTGAGAGGCCTTGGGGGTGTTCTGGGGGATAGGGGCATGGAAGAAAAGAAGTCTGGGAAAACAAGACCAAGGTTCACGACCTACACACGGCTAGCCAAACCGTGCCGCATGCCCAGACTAATCTGTGCGACCCTCCCTCCTCTGTACAAAAGCGAGCACACAGTTTGCACATGGTTTTCCAAACCGTGTGGCTAAATCATGTGACTCCCCCTCCACTGGGCAGTGGCGTGCACACGGTTTGTGCGTGGTTTTCCAAACCATGCGACTAAACCATGTGGCCACTTAAAGTTTTAAAATTTACAAAATTACCACTCCGGACTTTAAGAACCCCACTTGGGATTTTCCTCTCTTTATCCTCTCTTCACCTTAGGCACGAACCAAACCTCCCATGAACATCAAGAGATCAAACTCCTTCGATTCTAAGTTGTTTTTGGTATCGTTGGTTGCAGATCGATGCTCCGGGTAAGGCTAATCCCATCCTTTGTTCTTTTCTTTGTTTAAGGATTATATCTTCTCTCCCTCTTGTTCCAAAGCTCTAAAACCCTATCTTTTGGGTGAGTTTTAGGTTGACGCTCCAAAGGCTGGTCGGATTGAGGTCTATGTACTCGATTGAGGGTGTGTTCAATCGTGGTTTTGAGGTAGGTGGTCTAAAAGTTACATCCCATGGTTATTCAGGGTTTTTGTTCATGTTAATTTGTGTTCTGGATTTTCCTTGGTTATGTTTGGATAGCCTTGTCCTGTTTGGGAAGAATGGTGTTTAAAATGGAAAATGGGAACCCTCACAATCCCCATGGGATGTGATGGGATGGACTTGACCTAATTTAGGGCCATCCATGGGTTGTGCCTGTTTGTCCCGGGTTTGGGGATTTTTATTAAACAAGTGACCTTGTTGTAATAAAATGTAGAGCCCTTGATGAATATGTTGGAACGATTGGTGGAACATGGGAAAAATGTTAGGTGATTCACCTAGACTTGGAAACTAACCTTAGGGTTATTGGAAATGGAATGAATGGCTGATTCATGGAAATGATGAATGGGTTAAATGGGTTAATGTGTAAATTGATTAAAGATCACAATGGGATAGATTATGGGTCTAGTGTTGAATGCTTAGTGATATAGGAATAACACAGGGGAATTGGGTGGATGGTTAAATGATGTGAAATGGTAGTGTGTTAATGTGTTAAGGCATAATGTAAATTCCCATGTGGGTCATTGTGAATGGTGGTTGATGATGGGCAATGGTTTCAAGGTTGATGGTTACTTATATATAAGCATGTGCACATGGCTTGGTAGTGTGGGTTATGACTTGAGGATCTACGCCCACGGTTCGAGTGAAGACTGAGGCTCCGAACTCCACCCAAAATGCACGTGTTAGGAATGGGGACTGATGATCTATTCTCTTAACGGTTGCATCCGCTCAGACTGAGGCTTCGAGGTGAGGATATGGTTGCTATGATGGAGTTAGTCCTAGTGAGATAGAATAATGATGTGTTTACCCTATTTCGGGTGATATTTGGCCTTAGACCCATGTAATATGAGGTATGTGATTATCCCATGGAATTTAATGAAAGGGTAAGTGATGGTAAATGGTAATAAATGGATGGTAACGCAATGGCAATGACTTTGGCTCTAAACTGGTTAATGGAACCATAAATAATTACTTGGAATTTATCATTAATTTTCCTTTTTCATACATAACTGTTTATACTGTATATTTGGTAGACACCGTTGGTGGTGGCCTATTGAGTTGTACTCACACCATGCTCGGGCTGCCATTGGGTACCTGATCAGACTTCATGTTTGTCGGTCAGGACAAGGGAAAGGGTCCTTGCTAGATAACTGAGTGGACATGGGTAGCACTTGGTGGAGGATCCAGACATGGAGTCTGGACCATCTTGGGGATTTTGGTTGTTGACTTTATTTTTGGGCTTTTGTTCAGTCTTGCACTTGTAGTATGACATGACATGTTTACTATTGTAAATGGTTGTTATACATGTTCATTGTTTATCAGTTATTGTTTCTGCTGTTTGGTTATTCTTTTGTGGAATACTCTGATAAAAAGGGGGTATAGTATCCCCAAATGACCCCATAGACCTCCGCTGCTAGTCGGAATCCTTTGGCATACAGGGAGGCCTGCTTAAGGGCATGTAACTACCCGGCTCGGAGCACTAGTTTAGTGGTTTCCGGGTCGGGGATGTTACAAAGTGGAATCAGAGGAGGTCTTTCTTCTACTTCTCTGAGGTCTTGTTATTTGGGATTGGTAGCCATGGGTTAAGATGTGTCAGGCCTGGCTAATAAGCTCGTCCTTGGGAGCAGCTAACCCATGTACGAGGGAAAACCCAAGTCACCCTGGGCAGGAAATGTTATTCTTGATTGTGCGATGTTATAGTTGTTGATATTACACCATAGGGTGATGCACATGTGGTTTGATGTGACAGTTTTATGATATTTGGATTGTGGACTTAACGGAATGAGGATTTGTATTCATGCAACATTTCAGGCACCTAGGGAGATAGGTGGAATGAATTGTATTCGGCACACGCATGGGATGAGTGTGTGAGGATGGAAAGTAGGGTGCATTATGCATTTCATGAAACTAAGAAATAATGAGAATAATGAAATAAAACAAGTGGGTAAATGATGTTTAATGAAATATAAAGGTTTGAAATGAAGTGGACATGTTTGGTTAAATGTTGTGTGAGTTGGTGGTAGTGCATGCTGGTTTACCCCATGTGGACCATGGCCCACGGTAGGGATGGTTGGGGCCGTTGTAGCTAGTAAAGAGCTTCTGTTGCAGTTGTGGAGTTTTATGGTATGCATGTTAAATCTCATGTTTTGCAATGTAGAGAGATTCCACCATGATGTCGATTGCTAGTTGGGAAATGGGAGAATGTTGCTAAGAACACTCCTCCAGTAGAGGAGCAAGAAAATGTTGTGATCAATGAAGGTGGGGAAGACCAGTTTCGAGAGAACTTGGCTCACCTTATGCAGATGATGGATCGGGACCCATAGCGGGTTGCACCGATTATGTTTGAGTTGACCAGGGAATTCCTACTTCAACACCCTACAACCATTACCGGAGAGGCTGCACCAAAGGCAGCATAGTTCTGGTTAGAGTCTGTCAAGACGATATTGGATCATCTGGAGGCCCCTGTTGAAAAGCGAGTAATGCTGGCCGCTTATATGTTGCGGTGCCAGGCAAGGAGTTAGTGGGACATTCAGGCTCAGACCGAGCAGGCTGAGGGGATGTTGTGGAATTTTTTCTAGGAGAAGTTTCTGTAGAATTTCTATCTAGAGACTTTGAGGTAGGAGAGGGCTGTAGAGTTTATGAGCCTGACTCAGGGATCGTTATCAGTGATGAACTATGCTAGTCGCTTCACAGATTTGAGACGCTTTGTCCCAGTGTTAGCAGGGGATGAGGCAGCGGTGGTAAGGCCTTTCCAGGATGGGTTGAGACACGAGATCAGGTCTCAATTAAATATCTTCCGCTTGAAGAGGTTTTCAAAGTTGATGGATCAGGCACTCATCTCTGAAGGGGGCCAGAAGGGAGCTTTGGGTTGTGGGATCATGGTGCCGGTGGGGCAGACGGTCGGTGCAGCTACTGAGGGTCGGATGTGATGCCATGAGAACTCATAGAATGATAATAATGTGCAAGATGGATGGAAGAGAGGGTCGGCCTCTCAGAGTGGAAATCAGGTGTTCTGTTATTAGTGTGGTAGGTCGGGGCATGTGTGTGGTCAGTGTCCTCGACCTCCAGTTGAGTGTCATTCGTGTGGTGGGATGGGACATGTGCAGAGGTTCGTAAGGAATCCTTGGCAGGAAGGTGAGCATGATGGTGGAATGCTGGCACTGGATACGGGAAGGGGATCATTTTCCCCGTATCAGGCAGGAAGTTGGTGCTCCACGGGCCATACTGGCGGGGGCAGTAGACGTGGAACTCCGGGACGAGATCGCTCACGCCAGCAGGGCAGTGTAGCATAGAGTACTCAGTCTAGGGCCTAGGGTAGAGGGCCAGGTCATCTTCAGGCAGTAGAGTTTGTGCCTGGTGATGGTGAGACTGGACCAACGACTGTTCGACGTATGATCCATGTAGCTTCTACTTTTTCTAGTGCCTTGTTTGACACAGGTGCCACACACTCCTTTATATATTCTCAACTTGTGGTGGTTCTAGGTTTACCGATGGAGAGGGTGTGTGGAGTTATGTCAATTGACACTCTATTTGGTGTACGAGTTGTGGATATCAAGCAGTGCAAGGGATGTGCCTTGGAATTTGGTGCGTATCATTTTCTGTGTGACTTGTTCATCCTCGAGAAGTCTGGGTTTGATCTAATCTTGGGAATGGATTTTTTGGTGCTATATCGGGCGTACATAGACTGTTATTGTCGTATATTATTGTCTAGGTCACTTGAGGGTGACGCTTATGTCCACCGTGGCGAATGGGATGTTTGAGCAGGGCGTGCAGGGCCATTTTGTCAACAAATTAGTGGACTCACAGCTTGAGTGGTATGTCTCATGCTTGATGACAATGAAATAGAGGAATGGATTATTTTTTCTACTGTGGTGGATCGGTTTTAGGATGTGTTTCCTGAGGATTTCTCGGGGTTACCACCTGAGAGGGATGTTGAGTTCACGATCGAGTTGCTGTCGGGAGCGGAGCTAGTTTCTATTCCACCATATCGAATGGCACTGATAGAACTCTAGTTACTAAAGGTTCATATTGAGTAGTTGGAGCATAAGGGGTTTATCTGCCCTAGTACGTCTCTTTGGGGATCTCTCGTTATTTTTGAAAAATAGGACGATGGGTCGTTGAGGTTGTGCATGGACTATCGAAAGTTGAATCAGATGACGTTGAAAAATCAGTACCCTCTTTCCTAGAATTGATGACCCGTTTGACCAGTTGAGTGGTGAATCAGTGTTTTCTAAGATTGATCTGAGTTTGGGTTATCAACTGTTGCGAGTGAGGTCTTCTAACGTACTCGGATAGCTTTCCGGAGTCGGTATGGGTTGTTTGAGTTTGTGGTAATGCCTTTCGGCTTGACCAATGCACCGGCAGTGTTTATGGCTTTGATGAACCTGATTTTTCATCCCTATCTAGATCAATTTTTGGTTGTCTTTGTTGAAGATATCTTAGTGTACTCGAAAAATCATGACGATCATGCCCAACATCTTGACATTGCCTTGGGTACGCTAAGAGAGCACCAGCTATACGACAAGCTATCAAAGTGTCAATTATGGATAGGTGAGGTGCATTTTCTGTGTCACATCATCTCAGAGGTAAGAGTTTCTGTGGATCCAGAGAAGTTTTAGGCAATTTTATCTTGGGAGCAGCCCAAGAATGTTTCTGATGTTCAGAGTTTTCTGAGTTTGGTCGGGTGTTACCAAAGGTTCATTCATGATTTCTCTCGCTTGGCAGCACCACTCACGGGCTTGACCAAGAAGGGAATTAGGTTTGAATGGTCTGTGTTTTGTGAGAATATCATTCAAGAGTTTAAGAAGCGGTTGACAACCACACCTATCTTGATCTTACCTGAGACGGGTAAGATGTACATCGTGTTTTGTGATGCATCTCGAGTCGGACTTGGGGATGTATTGATGCAGGATGAGCGGGTTGTGGCTTATGGGTCAAGGCAGTTGAGACCCCATGAGCAGAACTATCCCACTCATGACCTTGAGTTGGCTGTAGTAGTGTACGCCTTGAAGTGATGGATTCACTATCTGTTGGGAGAACAGTTTACCGTGTTTACCAACCATAAGAGTTTAAAGTACATCTTCTCGTAGTAGGATCTGAATCATTGGTAGTTAATATGGGTTGAATATATCCAATCTTTTGACTTTGAGTTGGTCTAAATTCTAGGAAAGGGAAATAGTGTTTCTGATGCTCTGAGCAGGAATGTTCAGAATCAGGTAGTTCAGGAGTCCAACACCGAGTTGAAGGTGATGGCCTTGTTTGCAGAGATGCACCTGGAGGTGCAGGAGGAGAATGGTCAGGTCACACTTGATTCCTTAACAATGGAGTCGACACTTTTGAGTAATGTTAAGGAAAGTCAGCTTGACGATCCGGAGTGTTTGATCATGAAGGAAAAGCTTAAAGGTGGAGAGCTACCTTCTGATTGGGCCGTCGGTGTGGATGGTTTTGTTCGAGTTTGGGATCGTGTGGTTGTGCCAAATTGATTGCGGGAAGAGTTGATGTGTGAGTTAGATGCATCAAAGTGGGCAGTGCATCCTTGTTTGACCAAGATGTACCGTGATCTATGAATGACGTTTTAGTGTCCTGGAATGAAGAAGGAAGTTGCGGGCTTTGTGGCACGGTGCCTTACCTGCCAGCAGGTGAAGGCCGAGAATCAATGCCCAGGTGGTTTGTTTCATCCATTTCCATTCTAGAATGGAATTGGGATGACTTAACAATGGATTTTGTCATGGGTCTTCCGAGGACACCAAGGAAGAATGATGAAATATGGGTGGTTTTGGATCGGTTAACGAAAGTGGCTCGTTTCTTACCGATTCAGGAGACCTTTATAGCCGACCAGTTGGGTGAGCTGTATGTTAGAGAAATAGTGTGGTTGCATGGTGTTCCATGGACCATAGTTTCGGACCGAGACACGCATTTCACATCGCGATTCTGGAAAGGGTTGCAGAAGGTTCTTGGTACGCAGGTGTTTTGAGGTAGACTTTCCACCCACAGAGGGACGTGCATTTGGAGCGTATGATTCAAGTGTTGGAAGAAAGGTTGAGAGCTTGTGTCATGGACATTGGTGGTTCTTGGGAGAGGCACCTATCGTTGTTTGAGTTTTCCTACAATAATAGTTTTCATGATACAATTCAGATGGCACCATTTGAGGACCTTTATGGGAGACTGTGTAGATATCCATTGTGTTGGCTATAGGTCGGGGAATCTGAGTTGTTGGGGCCAAGTCTCGTGCAGGAGACTTCGGAGAGAGTTCAGTTGATCAGGAAGTAGATGGCCATGGCTCAGAGTAGGAAGAATTGATATGCAGATCAGAGGCGTAGACCTCTCAAGTTTGGGGTGGGTGATAAAGTGTTCCTTCGGGTTTCGCCAAGATTGGGTCACCGTCGGATTCAAATGCATGGTATGTTGGCGCCCAGGTATGTGGGACCTTTTGGGATTGTGGATATGATCGGACCAGGGGCTTACCGATTGGCTCCTTCACAGCAGTATGGTGGGATGCCTGATGTGTTTCATGTGTCTTAGCTTCGATGGTATCACCCTAACCCATCTCACGTGGTCGATGTTGGGGATGTGGAACTTGAGGTTGATGCATCCTTTGAGGAGCATCTGGTTCGTGTGGTGGATCGTAGTGGAAATGTCTTGAGATTCAAGGTTGTTACATTAGTGCGAGTATAATGGTAGCATTGGAATGTTCAGGACGAAACATGGGAGTGGGAATCAGATATGCGGGCTCAGTGGCCCGAACTCTTCTCTTCGGTGGAGCAATGAGGCTTGGAAGCTCGGCTCGAGGATGAGCCGTTATAATGTTGGGAGGTTGTAAGATCCCGGTTTATGGAAAGGAATGTTTTGTTGTGTTTTGGGTTGAACACTTTTATTCTGGGACTTTAAATGGTTTCTTGGAAGTGTGAGAGGCCTTGGGGGTGTTTCGTGGGATCAGGGCATGGAAGAAAGGAAGTATTGGCAAAGCAGACCAAGGAGCACGGCCTGTGCACGGCCTGCCAAACCGTGCGGCCTGCCGAGACTAAGTCGTGCGACCCTCCCTCCTCTGGACAGAAGCGAGCGCATGGTTTTCCAAACAATGCAGCTAAATCATGCGACCCCCCCCCCCCTCCGGGTAGTGGCATGCGCACGGTTTGCCAAACCGTGCCGTTAAACCGTGCGGCCACTTAAAGTTGGAAAATTTACAAAATTTCCACTCTGTGCTTTAAGAACCCCACTCGGGATTTTCCTCTCTTCCTCCTCTCCTCACGTTAGTCATGAACCAAACCTCCCAAGGACTTGAAGAGATAAATCTCTTTTGATTCTAAGCTATTTTTGGTGCCGTTGGTTGCGAATCGAAGCTCCGGGTAAGGCTAATCCCATCCTTGGTTCTTTTCTTGTTTTAGGGTTTTTATCTACTCTCCCTCTTGTTCTGAAGCTCTAAAACCCTATCTTTCGGGTGAGTTTAGGGTTGAAGCTCCAAGGGCTTATCGGATTGAGGTCCATGGACTTGATTGAGGGTTTTTTCAACCACATTTTTTAGGTAGGTGGTCTACATGTTATATCCCATGGTTATTTAGTGATTTTGTGCATGTTAATTTGTGTTCTCGCATTTCCTTGGTTATGTTTGGATAGCGTTGGAAAGTTTGGGAAGAATGGTGTTTAATATGGTAAATGGGAACCCTCACATTCCCCATGGGATGTGATGGGATGGACTTGACCTAATTTTGGGCCATCCATGGGATGTGCCGGTTTGTCCCGGGTTTGGGGATTGTTATTAAACAAGTGACCTTGTTGTAATAAAATGTAGAGCCCTTGATGAATATGTTGTCATGATTGGTGGAACTTTGGAAAGATTTTAGGTCATGAACCTAGACTTGGAAACTAACCTTAGAGTTATTTGAAATGGAATGAATGGTTGATTCATGGAAATGATGAACAGGATAAATGGGTAAATGTGTAAATTGATTAAAGACCATAATGGGATAGATTATGGGTCTAGTGTTGAAGGATTAGTGAGATAGGGATACCACAATAGAATTGGGTGGATGGTTAAACGATGTGAAATGGTAGTGTGTTAATGGGTTAAGGCATAATGTAAATTCCCATGTGGGTTATTGTGAATGGTGGTTACTGATGGGAAATGGTTGGAAGGTTGATGGTAACTTATATATATGCATGTGAACATGGCTTGGTAGTGTGGGGTATGACATGAAGATCTATGACCATGGGTCGAGTGAAGACAAAGGCTCCAAAATCCACCCTAAATGCATGGGTTAGGAATGGGGAATGATGATCTATTCTCCTAATGGTTCCATCCACCAAGACTGAGGCTTCGAGGTGAGTATATGGTTGCTATGAGGGAGTTAGTCCTAGTGAGAAAGGATAAAGATGTGTTTACCCTCTTGCATGTGATTGTTGGCCTTAGACCCATGTAACATAAGGTATGTGATTAACCCATGGAATGTGATTAAAGGGTAAGTGATGGTAAGTGGTAATAAATGGATGGTAACAGAATGGCAATGTCTTTGGATCTAAACTGGTTAATGGCACCTCAAATAATTACTTGGCATTTATCATTCATTTTCCTTTTTGATGCACAACTGTTTATACTGGATATTTTATAGACACCGTTTGTGGTGTCCTACTGAGTTGTACTCACACCCTCCTCGGGCCACCGTTGGGTACCCGAGCAGACTTCATGTTTGCAAGTCAGGACAAGGGCAAGGTTCCTTGCTAGATAACTGAGTGGACATGGGTAGCACTTGGTGGACGATCCGAACTTGGAGTCGGGACCATCTTGGGGATTTTGGCTATTATATTTATTTTTGGGCTTTTGTTCACTCTTGCACTTGTAGTATGACATGACATGTTTATTATTGGAAATGTTTGTTATACGTGTTCCTTGTTTATTGGTTATTGTTTCTGCTGTTTGGTTATTCTATTGTGACTTACTCTAATAAAAAGGGGGTATAGTCTCCCCACATGACCCAATAGACCCCTGCTGCTATTTGGTAGCCTTTGGCGTACATGGAGGTGCTCTTAAGGTCATGTAACTACCTGGATCGAAGCACTGTTTTATTGGCTTCTAGGTCGAGGACGTTACATTGAAGGTGTAGTATTAAAAGAAAAGAAACGCCTCCATTATTCTTCTTATCTCTATCGACATCTCTCTTCAATATTACTTCCTATTGCATAAGAGATCCTATGAGATCATCTAAGGTAATATTTTTTTATCTTTATTTTCTCCTCAAAAAAATATTTTTATTGATTCATATTCATTGACAATAATAACAATAATATTCTACAAAATAATTTCATCATCTATAACGTTTTCACCAATATATTATAAAATAATAATAATTTTAATAAATCCCTATTAAATATTTATAATTTATTCTCTAAGAAGAAAATAAAATTCATGATAATCATCTCTGAGAATCCTCTCATCATCTCAACAACATTATATTTTCTAATGTTTGTGCCTTACAGCTTTTACCAAATATTATTAGAAGCCTCACATGGAGAAATCTCACCCAAATACATCATGTAGTATGAGATTCATGACATGTAAGGGACATAACTGGTCTGACCATGTGAAGAAGAAACACAGCCATGATCCAGTTGAAAGTGGGACACGGAGTGAACCTTCTCTATAAGACATATAATCCTACATGGAATGGAAATACATGTTGGAAGGATACATCATTTGGTGCTCGATTGGGATTACCCATCTTGTAGACCCCAATAAACTTCTTGTACTCATTGAGGTAATTTTTGGTACCATCTTCCCTTCATATCACCTCCTTATGAGCTCCGATTCAGGACTGTGAGTAGCCTATCATAAGAAGTTTTTAGCATAGAACATGATAGTGGCTACAGATCGTGGCTTGGAGATACAATGTGTAGGATAGGTTGGGTGGGTTTCTTGGCTATGAAATTCTTATATCATCATGGTTGAGTGGGTTGTCCTAGTCATTCTTTTTCTGACATTTAGAATAGAAGGATTGAGTGGGTCCCCTAGTCCTTTGCTATGTGGGTTTCAGTATCATGTCCTCATTATAATATTGTGACCCCTCTTTGATTGTCTCATATAGGTGTTGTGTGGGTGTTTTCCCACTTTTATGAGTGAGTCATCTCAGTCCTCTTCAATTATAGAGTCAATATACATAGATCGGATTTCACCTCGAGAGGCCTAGTGTGATCCTCATGTCTCTTCATTTTTCCTTCCTAGTGTTATTATAATTTGTATGACTAATATTTACATGGGCATCAATCTTCTAACCAAGATGATGTTCTATTAGGGTTCGGAACTCCAGTGTTCCCTAGGAACATATCCTCTTGTAGTGTATGGATATATTTTTATTACATTGGATTTTATTGACACATTCCATGTGTAGGTTATGTGGAATCATTGGTGACACAGTCACCTAATTTTTGATTTCTACTGGATAGGGATTATGGAATATTTGTGACCAATACGACATGGTAGATAATACTCTATTTGACTGATATGATCTCTAGGACTTTATATTGGGTTTTGAATTCCCCCAACGGATCATGTATGTGATCTCCTCTCTGAGAGAGATCTTCTTTATACAAGTTTGGGTTTTTTGTGTCCCCAACCAGATCCTAGGAGTTATCCCCTAAATTGGGTAATGATGTGATCTCTAGGGATTACAATTTTAATGATACCTTAGTGAAAAACCTTGGTAATTTTTTTTAAAATGACACCTTGTGGATGGACCTTGGTGATATGTTCATGATTGACTATGTTAAATATTGTAGCCACATCTTCAAGTTATGAAAAACGTTATTTTTATTATGATATTCCTCATGATCTCTTTATCATGCCTGAAAGATATTAATCATGTCGTTATTTATATATCTCAATTTCACATGTAAAATGTTTCTCTAGTTTCCCTTACTGGGCCTTCTTCTCACCCTTTCCTTTGATGTATGATCCCAAGTTATGAGATGTTGTAATTAACTTAGGATGAACAAATAATAGGCCTTTCAAGTGTTTAAGAAGAATTTTTTATTTCATCATGTATTAAGTTCCTGGTTTCCAAGACACTAAACCTTAAATATCCTCGGTTTTGTAAAATGTAATGAAAAGTTATGTTATAAAAAGGTGGGCTGCTATAGTTAATGTAACGACCTGATATTTGGAATAAATTTTGTTTCCTAACATTGTGTGTTATTTTATTTTATAATCAACAAAACTATTTCATTTAATAAAATGAGTATAATTAAAATGTGACTATTGGGTTGCGACTGTTATATGATTATTGGTCAGTAAGACCATTGGAAACAAAATGTTACAATTATTGTATATAAATACACATGATCTTGAATAATTAATATAGAAAGAAGCTTTGATGGCCCCATCCAGTAGTCTCGGGCCGATCGAAGCCCATTTGATGGAACTCAGGAAAGAGTAGCACCTTTGGGCTTTTCTTTGGACCAAACCCAAGATGAACTTCATCATATGAAGATGGAATGGAATCGCCTTTGCGAGAAGTTCAAGATGATAGAAATCACTACTCGGGAAATATAGGTCGAGCCGCCCCAAGATTCTATCACCCTAGCACACCTTACTGTTCGGTCCTATGCTGGTGTTATAAGGGGTTATGTAATGAGATCGTAACTACCTTGTGTAATCCTTTCATTTAAATAAAAATTTGGATTTCTTCTTATGGTGATGTTTGTGATTTCTCAATTGTCCCGATAAATATAGTATGCATATTATAGATGAATTTTGGAAGGATATTTTTAAAAATATTTATATAAACCTTAAATAATTAATAATTTGTAATGATTTTCGAAAACCGGTCTTATACAGTTATGTTCAGTAAGAAATTTAGAGTCTAATAAGATAAACTTAATTTTTTTTGAAACGTAATTTATGATTATTTATTTTACTCTTATTATTAGTATTGTGACCAAATGGATTTGTAGTCACACTTAAAAAAGTATTGATATAATTTAGGCACCTTGATTAAGTAATGTGATTCAATAAAATAGGTAAATAACTATTTCAGAAATTATTAGTCAAGTATTAGTTATTTTTTTTGAATATTTTTTTAATTAAAAATTAAATTAAAAATTTTTAGAAAATTATTTTTATAAAATGGAGTCCATTTTTGAATTCAGAGCATCGATAATAGGTTTTAGTGATTTTTGGGGATTTTTCTGAAAAAACGAATTTATAGTGAATAGTGTTTTTATATCAAAATTATGTTAAAAATATTTAAAAAATTATTTTCATAAAATGGAGTTCATTTTTGAAATTATAACATTGATATTTTCTTAAGGTGAAATTTTGTGATTTTTCGGAAAAAGTTGAATTTTCGATGAATAATGAATTTTTAGTTTTGAGTTTTGAGTGTTTGATAACATCATTAAGGATTTAATAATTATTTAATAATTCTGGTCAACTTATGGATAGTAAGATAAGGTATGAGGTGTCCCATGTGACCAATACCATGGTAAAATACCATGGGAAGGCCCATAGTTTTGCCAATACCAACAACGAGGTGTCCCTTGGCCATTAATGCCTTGTCCCCTCAATTTCCCTATAAATACTGGGCCATTCCCTCATTCTTTCCATTCCAAAATCCTCCTCAACGATTTTATGGTCTCCTTACCTCCCAAGAAGTCCTCCCAAGGTTCCCTCAAGCCTCCCAAGGTACCAAACATCACGATTTCGAAGTTACTCTTCAAGGTAAGGGATCCAACCTCTCACTTTCTTTTCAAGTACTCTCATTTATGTCATTTCTTTTAAACTACATTTTCATATGTTGGGGGTGTTATTTTATATTCATATTACTGTAATTTTCATGTTTATATGATTATAGACCCCCTCTTTCTCTGATCATTTCATTTTATGAATGTTTAAGTGGCACCGTTAGGCTGCCAAATTTTTGTAAGGGATTATTTCACCCTTATCATTTTCAAAGTTCTATTTTAATGTCAAGTCTTTCAAGTTATTTTTTCTTATGTTGGGGTATGATCTCTATATCCATAATAATTTACTTATATTTTCATATGATGATAGACCAAATTTGATCTCATCAATTCGTTTTTTGAAGTTTTAAGTGACGTCGTTGGGCTGCCGAATTTTCATATGAGAAATCTTATTTTTGTCTTCCTTTCAAGTTCTTCATTTAATATGGTATATCTTTAAAATTTCATTACCATGTACTAAAATCCTTTATATTATGTCCCCATACTGTTTTATGGATCATTTATGAGTGGGTTACCCATGTCAGCTCTCTTTTTAATGTTTTCTAAAACCCTGTAACATAGCCGTTATGCTGCAGAATTTTCGTCTCAAAATGTCTTTCTCTTTTTTCTCAAATTCTTTTATTTTATTAAGTGAATACTCAAAGATATTTCTTCTATAGGGGTATTCAAATATATATCAAAATTTTCTATTTTAATTCTTGGATTTTCATACATGAAACCCATTATCCTTCCGTGGGATTAAATTGACATAAAGATCATGTCATTAAAGCAGTTTTTAAAAAGTTGTGATTATGAAATGAAACCCATTTCTTTTATGCTATATAGGTTATTTATGAATTGTTCATGATGATATATATGGCTCACATGATAATAAATAAAAATTAATCTTGTTCCCTAATACTTCTACAATGCATTGAGTAATGATGTGATCTATAGGGATTACAATTTTAACGATACCTTAGTGAATAACCTTGGTAATGTTTTTTAAAATGACACCTTGGGGATGGAAATTGGTGATATGTTCATGATTTTCTAAGTTAAATGTTGTATCCACATCTTCAAGTTATGAAACATGTTATTTTTATTATGATATGCCTCATTATCTCTTTCTCATTCCTTAAAGTTATTAATCATGACTTTATTAATGTATCTCAAATTCACATGTAAAAAGTTTCTCTTGTTTCCCTTACTGAGCCTTCTGCACACCCTTTCATTTGATGTATGCTCCTAGGTTATGAGATGATGTAAAAAACATAGGATGAAAAAAGAATAATCCTTTCAAGTGTTTAAGAAGAATTTTTATGTCATCACGTATTAAGTTCCTGGTTTCCAAGACACTGATCATTAAAGATCCTCTATTTTGTAAAATGTAATGAAAAGTTATGTTATAAAAAGGCAGGATGCTATAGTTGGTATCAATGTATGGTTTAGTTATTTATGGAAATTAGTATATTAAAAATTTAGGAAGAACCATAGAGAAAATTTTAAATATATGAAATCTTCCTGATATTTTGGTGAGTATTGAGTAAGTGGTTTATCAAGCACATACATCCCTGCCTGGATACGTGCAGGTAGAGGTGGCTCTAGCATAGATGTACATAGGGGTAAAACCCGAAAACACCGCTTTGAGCTAGACTCGAATGGGAACTAGTACACGACAACAGGCCTTGCTGTACTCTTGGTTACGACACTCCCAGGGGATATGTTTGGTTAATCACAAGATTTGAATGAATCATTTTGAAGGAATTACAGAAACAAGTAATTGTCTAAGCATGAAGTTTTAAGACATAAAATCCTATTAGTTAAAAGATTCATAAATGAAATAATTTTTTGACGAAGGATTTATTCTTTTATAAAATTCCCCCATCGTCTAGGAATACATTAACGTATTTCCTGAGGAGTTACCCTAACCTCCCCCAGAAAGAGAGGTAGATTTCTCCATTGAACTCGTACGTAGATCTAATCCTATGTCAACGACCCCTTATAGGATGGAAAATGTGGAGCTAGAGGAATTAAATAAGAAACTCCATGATCTTTTGGAGAATGGATTTATCCAACCAACTGTGTATCCTTTGGAAGAAACTATTCTCTTTGAAAAAAATAAGGATAGATCGATGCAGCTATGCATTGATTATAGAGAACTGAATGGGATCACAGTGAAGAAAAAATACCCTCTTCCAAGAATTGATGACTTATTTGACCAACTTCATGGCAACAAATTATTCTCTATGATTGATCTTAATAATAGATATAATCAATTGAGGGTGAATAATGATGATATTCCAAAAAAACTCTTCTAATCAAGATATTGGCATTATGAGTTTGTTTTTATGCCCTTCAGACTGACTAATAAACCTGCTTTTTTATAGATCAAGAATAAGTTGATTTTGGAAACTTGTATTTTATCAAATTGATATCCTTTGTATAGAAAAATTATTTGGCGATTAAATGATAAAGGTTATTTTGGACGATGTTTTATCTTTTGGAGTACTATATTCCTAAGAAAAATAAAAATACTAAAGGATTTTATTTGTGGAGGAATGGTTTATTTTTTTTATTTTGTAAGAATCTATGTATTTATTGTGGACATATGGTGGTTTGGGTTATTTCCAGAAAATGATTAACCTAGAATAGAGAATATGTGATTAGGTTAATTACACTTTAGTATGAGACATTAAGAGTATTCGGTGTTATTTGGAGATAAATGTTAAGATTTATTGTGGAAGACTATGTGATTAAATCCTTCTGAGTTTTCGGTTTCAATCTTAGTATGGATTATTTTCATGAATTCTAAGGACGATTGTGTATTGAATGGTCTTTCTTAAACTTTGGGTACTATTTGTTGAATTTTGGATATTAGTACTAGTTTCTTTTATAAAGGATTATCCTTTTTGGGGATTATATGATCTCGTACTAACCATTTTGGTTTTAGATTATGTCTAAATACAAGGTAAATATATAGTTCTATTTTTGTCGATTATGAGAATCTCTAGAAGATGATTCTTGTGCTTTTGATGTGACCAAGTCTTTTTGAGTGCCCATTGTTTAGAGAAAAGATTAGTTTTGGTATAAACTTATTAAAGGATGAAACTCTACTTGAAGGTAAATACATTTTCTTATGTTTTTATTCTATGTATTAAATTAATTCCTCAAAATTATGAAAAAAAAATAAAAAAAAACTTTGTTGGTTTTCATTTCCTACTAGGTAATCAAAGACCATTTACAAACATTATAAGTTTGTGATTTTCTAGTGGTTAACTTTCTCCTAATCATGTTTTCTATCACACTCCATCAAAACATAACCCTTGATTTTCTCTTCTATATTCATGTTTCCCTACATGGAATCTTATTGTGGGTTTTCTCAGGTAACCTTTGTACTTCCCGTTCTTTCTTTTAGAGTAATAGTTTTTCTGACTCTTTTTCCGATGTGGGACATTCAACGAAATTTCCAAGCCCTTTTTTAAATTGCAAGGACACAATTTCATAAGGTGGGAAGAATGTAACGACCTGAGATTTTGAATAAATTCTGTTTTCCAACATTGTGTGTTATTTTATTATATACTCAAAAAAACTATTTCATTTAATAAAATGAGTATAATTAAAATAAGACTATTGGGTTTTGACTATTATATGACCATTGGTCAATATGACCGTTGGAAACTAAATGTTATAATTATTGTCTATAAATAAAAGAGGTCTTGATTAATTAATATAGAAAGAAGCTTTGATGGACCCATCCAGTAGTCTCAGGCCAATCAAAGCCCATCTGATGGTACTCAGGAAGGTGGTAGCACCTTTGGGCTTTGCTCTAGACCAAACCCAATCTGAACTTCATCATGTGAAACTGGAATGGAATTGCCTTCGCGATAAGTTCAAGAAGATAGAAATCAGTACTCGGGAAATTTTGTCCAAGCCACCCAAAGATTCTATCACCCTATCACACCTTACTCTTAGGCCATATGATGGTGTTATAAGGTGTTATGTAATGAGACTGTAACTACCTTGTGTAATCCTTTCATTTAAATATAAATTCTGATTTCTTCTTATTTTGATGTTTGTGATTTTTCAAATGTCCGGATAAATATAGTATGAAAATTATTGTTGAATTTTGGAAGGATATTTTTAAAAATATTTATGTAAACCTTAAATAATTAATAATGTGTAATGATTTTTAAAAAATGGTCTTCTACAGTTATGTTCAGTATGAAATTTAGAGTCTAATAAGATCAACTTAATTTTTGATGAATAGTAATTCCTTAGTAGTGATTTTACATTTAGGATTAGTAATGTGACCAAATGGATTAGTAATCTCACTTAAAGAAAGTATTGATATAATTTAGGAACCTTGATTAAGTAATGTGATTCAATAAAAAAGATAAATAAATGTTTCATAAATTATTAGACAAGTATTACTTTTTTCCGGTGAATAATTTTTTTAATTAAAAATTTAATTAAAAATATTTAGAAAATTATTTTTATAAAAAGGATTTCATTTTTGAATTCAGAGCATCAATATTAGGTTATGGTGATTTTTGGGGATTTTTCTGAAAAAAAATGAATTTTCAGTGAATAGAGTTTTTATAAAAAAATTAAATTAAAAATATTTAGAAAATTATTTTCATAAAATGGAGATCATTTTTGAAATCATAACATCAATATTTGTTTGAGGTGAAATTTTTGGTTTTTTCTGAAAAAGATTATTTTTCGATGAATAGTGAATTTTCAGTTTAGAGTTTCAGGTGTTTAATAACATCATTTAGGATGTAATAATAATGTAATAATTCTGATCTACTTTTGAATAGTTAGATAAGGTATTATGTGTCCCATTTGGCCAATACCATGGGCAAATACCATGGGCAATCACACAGTTTTTCCAATACCACCAATGAGGTGTCCCTTGGCCATTAATGCATTGTCCCCTCACTTCCACTATAAATACCAAGCCATTGTCACATCCTTTCCATTCCAAAATCCTCCTCAACAAATTTATGGTCTCCTTACCTCCCATGGAGTCCTCCCAATGATCCCTAAATCCCCCCAAGGTCCCAAACATCAAGCTTTCGAAGTTACTCTTCATGGTAAGGGATCCTACCTCTCACTTTCTTTTCAACTACTCTCATTTATGTCATTTATTTTAATCCCCATGTTCATATGTTGGGGGTGATATTTTATATTCATATTAATTTCATTTTCAGGTTCATATGATTATAGACCCCCTCTTTCTCTCATCATTTCATTTGATTAATGTTTAAGTGGCGTCGTTAGGCTGGCGAATTTTTGTAAGGGATTGTTTCACCCTTCTCATTTTCAAAGTTCAATTTTAATGTGTAGTATTTCATGTTCCTTTTTCTTATGTTGGGGTATGATATCTATATCCATCGTACTTTAATTTCATGTTCATATGATTAGAGACCCTATTTTATCTCATCAATTCATTTTTTGAAGTTCTAAGTGACCTAGTTAGGCTGCCGAATTTTCATAAGAGAAATATTATTTTTGTCTTCATTTCAGGTTCTTCATTTCATATGGTATATATTTAAAATTTTATTACCAGGTTCTTAAATCCATTATATTATTCCCCCCTACTGTTTTATGGATCATTTATGAGTGGGTGACCAATGTCCCCTCTATTTTAAATGTTTTCTAAAACCCTGTAACATTGCTATTATGTTGCAGAATTTTCAACTCAAAATGTCTTTCTCTTTTTCTCAAATTAGTTTATTTTATTAATTTATTACTCAAATATCATTTTTATATAGGGGTATTACAATATATATCAAAATGGTCTATTTTAATTATGGTATATTCATACACGAAACCTATTTTCCTTCATTGGGTTTAAACTGACATAAAGATCATGTCTTTAAAGATGTTTTTAAAACGTTATAATTATGAAATGAAACCCATTTATTTTATGCTATATGGGTTATTTATGAACTTTTTATGATGATATATGTGTATCAAATGATAATTAAGGAAAATTAATGGTGTGACCTGATAGCGCTCCAATGCATTGGGTAATGATGTGATCTCCAGGGATTGCAATTTTAACGATACCTTGGTTAATAACCTTGGTAATTTTTTTAAAATGACACCTTAGGGATGGACCCTGGTGATATGTTCATGATTTTCTAGGTTAAATGTTGTATCCACATATTCAAGTTATGAAACACGTTATTTTTATTATGATATTCCTCATGATCTCTTTCTCATGCCTTAAAATTATTAATCATGACTTTATTGATGTATCTCAAGTTCACATGTAAAATGTTTCTCTTGTTTCCCTTACTGGGCCTTCTGCTCACACATTCTTTTGATTTATTCTCCCAGGTTATGAGATTCTGTAATGAACATAGGATGAACAAATCAAAATCCTTTCAAGTGTTTAAGAATAATGTTTTATGTCATCATGTATTAGTTTCCTGGTTTCCAAGACACAAAACCTTAAAGATCCTAGGTTTTGTAAAATGTAATGAAAAGATATGTTATAAAAATGTGGGATGTGTCACGAACCAGGTCGGGTCATCATCTGACCCAGACACCGACCCAGTCCACGACATGGCCCGAAGGGTGTTCCCGATCCACAGGGGCTGACAACTAGTGTCGAGCATCAAAATAAACCACTTGGGAATGATTTTGGCCCATAACAAGGATAAATAAGCATAAACTAAACAAGTAGATAAATAAAGGGAAATAAACTGAACAACATGGCAGGGGAAAATGTAATAAACAAAGAAATGTGACATACCTCAAGGGACCTCGTGGATCACCATGGTATGTCAACCCCACTCGCTCCTAACAGCGATCCAAGACTGAAACCTGCAACTGAAAAGTAAAGTGGGTGTGAGCACTGAGATGCTTAGTAGGAATGCCAAAATGTAACCACGTCCTATGCCCCTACCTTTAGTAATAAATACAATCATGCCAGTTTGAAAAATAAGATATAATAAAATAATTTTTTCCTTCTTTCAAATCCAAGTAACGAGTTTGCATTTTCATATAAAGCATTTCACTCCCATTACATTTTCAAAAAAGGTTCCAAGCATGCATTAATGATTCAAATGAAAAGAATGCAGTTTAGATAAAAATATGTTTTTCACAAAAAGACATCAAGTATGAAACAACTGAAATGAAACATACATTGCTAGAAGCATGTCACAAATGAGAACCATGGGTTATCCTTATAGGTAGCTACAATAAGGGGGAACCTAGAGACCTTGTACCTTGGTGAAATGTGGCTTAGAAGACCACAACCCTTAGAAAACGTAGCTTAGAAGGCCATGACTCACAAAAAACGTGGCTTAGAAGACCACGACCCTCAGAAATTCTTATGTTTAGTTAGTGTTTTTGTGTCAATGCTTCTAGACAAACCGGGATGAACCACTTATGTGTAATCTAGCGTACTAGTCTTGGTCACCCACCTAGATACCTGAGTTTCCCATTGCGTTCTATTTCAAGTGGTGGTGAGTTTTTCTTTATCATGTAAACGTATATGAACATAAAATTTTCTTTATCAAAAACACATTCAACCTCTCACCACCTTTCCCCTCCTTAAGTGAATTCCCCCCACTTTCATATAACACAATGCATACACTTCAACGTTAGGCACATCATAGCACTTTCAACATAAAAATAATTTACTAAAACCAGGGGGTCGTGCCTCAAGAGAGGTTTTTCTTTTTCATAAATCATTCATAAGGTTCCAAATGGGATTTATTACATAAAGGGAACAATTTTTACAATTAACTGGACAAAAGGACAAACACCTTTGGAAATACACATTACCAATTCTAAACCACTTAGGAAATCAATTTTTCAAGGAAAGGTCACCTATGACTGATAGAACTAAAACTACATTTAAATTTCCAAAGTAAAGGAAAAATCATTTCTAGCGACCGTAACCTGATTTCATAGCATCTGTATATAGAATAAATGTAAAACATATTTTTAAAACAAGAAAGAAATTATGAATATCAAATTAAAGGCATAGGCATAGATTACCTACCTCATACATGTCGTTATTTGACGACGACCACTCGAAGCCACGTTTGACGCATACCTGGACATGAATTTATACATATATATATATACACCCCTAGCTGCATTGCAAATATTCCCTGCGCCATGAGGGAATATTTACAAAGAGTCCATATATATATATATATATGCCTTGACCTATTCATGTACATGTAGGATACCCCGAACTCGCGGCCCAAATCCTCGTAGCGAGGCCCAACGCACTACACAAGTAATTTAATAAAATAATTTGACACTTAACAATCTACAGAACATTTAAAAATAACACAAAAGGGTTTGCGCTAACGACAAACCAATTTAATATAACATAAGAATTAATCGCATAAACCATAATCGCCATCTGAAAAAAGAGAGCTCAACAAAGGAAATCAATATCACATCACAACTACCAACTGGGCCTTCACTCATTTCATAAACATTTAAAAAATCCATTTCTTAACAAATATGAATTTTCATACATAGTTCCAACGTAATCCATAAGCATATTCAAGCGTACCAACATAAATCCAATGAAACACCACTACCATTTTATAAAACAAAAAACCCTTTTTAAATTAAAGAATCCTATCGAACACAAAGACAGTCCATGCTAAAACCCATTTTCCCTAAAGGTCAATCAGCAAGTGCCTTTCACAAAGAAAACATTTATTGGAATTTTTATCAAACATAAATAACGGATAAAACCCCATTTCAAAACCAAGTTCCATTTTCCAAGGCAATCCTCCATTTCAAATAAAAGTAAAAACCCCATTTAAAATCATCTGAGGTCGCACCTCAATTTTAAACAAAATTCCCACTAAAAGATTTAATAATCCACATAATAATTTTATGAAGAAACTCAAAGAAGTATTACCGATATTTGAACGCAAATGCAAAATAAAAACATATTCTAAGGCCAAATGAACACCAATAACATGATGACACATAATTCGCAACCCTTGCGTGACATCATAAACCAACAACAATGTTTTTGAAACACAACGAAAGGCTCAACCTGGGTTTTCAAAAAATAAAAACATTCTTATCAAATAAACATGCTACAAAACAAATTGAAATCATATCAAATCTCAAGTAAAATTATATTCTCACCAAGTAAACAAATAAAAGTGTATGCCAAATTAACTAAATAAGAGAATTAATTCATCAAAAAATAATAATACACGGAAACACTTACCTTCAGTGTTGAAATGTCCGAATTTCAGTGCGAAATTTCAATTGCACTACATTCGCACCAAGAGGGACCAAAGATGAACCCTAAAGACAATGTTTCGAAGCAATTACGCCAAAAATGGACCAAATAAAATAAGAAACCCAAACTAAAAAAATCTACTAATTGGAAGAAGAAAACAATGGAAGAAAAATAAACCTACGGGAAAGGTGTAGATGGCCAACCGAGCAAGGGAGTGGGCCACTGGAGGTGCGCCGTGCTGGAAATCCTGGCCGGAAAGGAAGGGAGGATGCGGTTCTGAGTGGTGCGAAGCACAGTGGGGGGGTGATGCAAAGATTTCATCGTGATGAGGGAGGTCCGTCCAAGGAAGTGGGAGCTGGCCGAAGGGTCTCCGCGCCGGAGGATATGTCGTAGGGCCATCACTGGTGGGGGGGGGGGGTAGAGTGAGCGGGTAAGGGAAATGGGTGGGAAGGGGGGTAGCGCGAGTGGGTAAGGGAAATGGTGGAAGGGGTAGCGCGAGCGGGTAAGGTGTGGGGGAAATTAGAGTTTGAGAGAAAAAAGAATAATAATAATAATAATAAAAGAAAAATAAAAAAAAGTAGAAAAGAAAGAAGAAGAAAAGGAATACAAAATAAATAAAAATATTATCAAATAATAATGAACATAATAATAATTTTAACGAACTATAATAATAAAAACATTATTGATCATAACTGAATAATAATTATAATAAACCTAATAATAATTATATTATTAACCATAATAATAATAACAATAATCACCATTATTATAATTATTAAACTAACACATTAAAACTCATTTTATCTATTTGTCTTTTACATGAGGTTGGCCGCACGGTGACCCAAGGAAAGTCACGTGGCTTTTAACACGCCCTGACCTTGCACCAGACGCTATCAAGGGAAAAGTATTCATTCATCAACAAAATGCAAAAATTTCAAACAGGTTTGGTCTATACCATGATAGAAAGTTTCAAGGTCTAATAAAATAATAAAATAATATTATTTAAAATTTCTTGTGTGAAAATTCTCCCCACGAAAAAAATTTCTAACCCCATAAAGTCACCCATCCAAATGAGGAATCAAAATTGAGTTTGAAACGGAACAAGGCACTCAAAAACACGAACTCGGTATGACTTTTCACTCCATCAGTCACACCCGACCAACTCTGAGGGAAACTAAAAATAGAAGAATAGTCAGGGAATGAGGATGGTTCTCCCCTCCACAAGAACCCGACCAGCACAACCAACATTGAGACTCTTAGCATGGGCTAACTCTGGAATTTCTATCTTGATCCAAGAGGGAATCACCACATAGACCAAACCTCGAAGAAGGCACGACAACATTCATGGTGGTTCCCCTCACAATTTAAGAACTGACTAGCTTAAGCCAATTAGCACATACCAATATGAGAAACCCATCACAAACCGACCCATAAACTCTCTGCATAACCCAGACCCCCACAACATGGGGTCTTTGACGAAAGACCCCAAACCAAATGGCATACCACACCCCTATTCATTATTTCCCAAGATGCATGTGTCTCCCAAAAAGAGCACATCCTAAAATAAGATCGGGTCTCCAAAGGAGAAAGTCACACAAGAGAGAGAATAACCTTGATACTCATATCCATAAAGAGACAAACTTCAAAACTCATATTTGAGGAGGCACAACTACTGGAATTATAAGAAAACAAGATCGCCACGCCATATTTCAACAAAAGTGGGGTATTCAAAGATCAAAGACCACAATGAGAAAAACAGACCACTATGCCACTTACAGCAGGACGAAACCTTCAAAGACAAGGGAGCTTTAATAGAGAAATTTTAAACCATCCCTATTTCAACACTAGAGACAAAAGTTATACCAAGGTGCACCACAACCCAATTCCTGACGGAGTGAAGATCTTCACTCCGAGACCTGTGGCTGGAGCTCTAATGTCTTGAACCATCTGATTCCCCACAGTCAGGAGCTGACATCCTTATGTGGAGACTCCAACTAACGATTCCACTAGTGTAAGCCCTCCATTTGTCCCAAATGGCCACACTAATGACAATCCTTCAATGGATGATGACAAGGTGACTTAAAGTACCCAAACTGAGCACACTAGATGAAAACAAGGTGGTGTACCGACTAATAGAAGATGTAATTGACAAGAAGACTTGTCTGAGATATGTTCTTATGATTAGCTCTCGTCACCGGATGGGGAACCTTCCCGAACACCAGAAAAAAATGGTCCTGGAACCCTGTATGAAGACCCCACACAAGACAAACTTTATCTGATTCCACGATGCTACCTCTCAAGAAAATGGAATCAACCCCTTGGAATTCCCCACGTAGGCCTTCACTGCTCGTTGGCCTTAACCGACACTCACTAGTTCTACCACATTCCTCACCTTCACTTCCTCGGGTATAAACCATCAGACGAGAATGGTCTTAAACACCTTCCAAGACATACCATCACGCAATGATTCTGGGATTATCTCCTCCACCAATCCAAAGATTAACCTTCAAATGGACCTGAACCAACACTGATTCTCATAGCATTGGGATTTTCCAAAAACCTAAAAACAGCAATGATTTCACCAAGCCAGTCCGCTACCATAAATAGATCATGATCACCATGGAAGACAGACAACAACAGAAAAGAATTCAATTCCACCACTCTGTTAAGGGTCTGGGTAGAACCAATAACTAGAAGTGACTCACTAGAACTTCATGGGACTTTTCTGGGTGTCATACTCAAAAACAAGAGGCACAAATCCAAATTAAAATACCTCATAAATTAAAATTTGACACCTCAATCACAAACAAAATTTCAAAATCAAATTGCTATTCCAACCACGGTTTAGTATGTCCAAACCAAGAACCCACAAAAATGATACCAAACATGAAAATAGAACACTAAACAATTTCTCACTCACTTTTCCAAACATTTGAAAACCCCTTTTTGAAAATCATTTTTTTCATAAAAAAACAACTTAAATATCCACCAATAGTATTCCATGAAGTCTCACACATACATATCCCTATGCTAGCTCAAGAACACATCCACTCACATCATCAATTTCTCCACTTGCCACATGCAGACCTCAATGTATGTGATCACTCATATGAATACCAATGGTCAATTCAAGACACTTATCATTTCCAAAACAGACCATTAAACACAAAGCACAGATTCCCAACCAATTTGAGAAAGTCACTTATCAATAAAGAAACATATTTCAAAATTCAAAAACATTTTCAATTTTAGAAATCATTTTCCACTCCAACAACAATATTCCCTTTTTAAAACACCTACACAAAAATCCTTTTTCATTTTTGATATCTACTCCCACCAACCAAAATGAAGGTCAAAAATAACTCACATCAAAATTTCCAAAAAAAAATAAGGGACTAATAGCTATGAAAACCCAGAAACATGGCCTAGTAGACCATGTTCCGAGTGGGAATCCACCATAAGAAGTATCTTGAATCGTGCCCTCGGGCTATACATGGTTCTCTAATCTATGCATGCTCATCACGTAACACCAGATCACTTCCCTTATCATCCATCATCCACAAAGACCAAGCAAAAGAAAAACTCAAATCCCATAATACCCCCTGAAACTCGAGTCTCGAGATGGGAAAGGGTTCATGACGTCCTTCACACACCTACCTCTCGAGTCCTGACACACCTAATTACCAAGCAACTCAACACCCCAAATAACAAGGGCCCCTTTGATACCATTTTGTCAAGAACCAGGACGGGTCATCATCTGACCCAACGCCTGACCCGGTCTGTAACATGGCCTGATGGGCGATCCCGGTCCCCACAGGCTGGAAACTAGTGCCGGGAATCAATATAAACCAGTTGGGAATGATTTTGGCCCATAAAAAGGATGAATAAAAATAAACTAAACAAACAGATAAATAAAGGGAAATAAACTGAACAACATGGTAGTGGAAAAAGGAATAAACAAAGCAACATGGCATACCTCAGGTGACCCCATGGATCACCACTGTACTTCAACCACACTTTCTCCCAACAACGAACAAAGACTGAATCTTGCAACTGAAAAATAAAGTGGGCGTGAGAATCGAGATGCTCAGTAGGAATGCCAAATTGTAACCACGTCTTATTCCCTTCCTTTATTAAGAAATCCAATCATTCCAGTTTGAAAATTAAGATATAATAAAATCATTTTTTCCTTCTTTTCAAATCCAAGTAATGAGTTTGCATTTTCAATTAAATCATTTAACTCCCACTACATTTTCAAAATAGGTTCCAAGCATGCATTAATGTTTGAAATGAAAAGAAACCAGTTTGTATTAAAATATGGTTTTCACAAAAAGACATCAAGTATGAAACAACTGAAAAGAAAGATACATCGCTAGCAGCATGTCACAAATGAGCACCATGGGTAATCCCTATAGGTAGCTAGAACAAGTGGGAACCTAGAGACCTCATACCTCGGTGAAATGTGTCTTAGAAGACCACGACCCTTAGAAAACGTATCTTAGAAGGCCAAGACCCTCAGAAAACTTGGGTTAGAAGACCATGACCATCAGAAATTCCTATGTTTAGTTAGTGTTGTTGTGCCAATCCTGCTAGACAAACCAGGATGAACCTCTACTGTGTCATCTAGCGTATTAGTCCTGGTCACCCACCTAGATACTCGGGTTTCCCATTGAGATTTATTTCAAGTGGTGGTGAGTTTCTCATTATCATGCAAACATATATGAACATAACATTTTATTTATCAAAAACTCATTCAACCTCTCACCATCGTTCTCCCTCATTAAGTGCATTCCTCCCTCTTTCGCATTTCACAATGCATAAACTTCAACATTAGGCACATCATAGCACTTTCAACATACAAATAATTTTCTAAAACCAAGGGGCTTGCCTCAAGAGAGGTTTTTCATTTTCATAAAACATTATTAAGGTTCCAAACGCGCTGTATTACATAAAGGGAATACTTTTTACAATTAACCAGCCAAAATTCCAAACACCTTTGGAAATACACATTAGTAATTCAAAACCACTTAGGAAATCTATTTTTCATGAAAAGATCACTTAAGACCGATAGCATTAATAATACATTTCAATTTCCAAAGAAAAGGCATACTCATTTCTAGCAACCGTAACCTGATTTCATAGCATGTGTATATAGCGTAAATGTAAAAAATATTTTTAAAACATGCAAGCAATTATGAATCTCAAATTAACAGCAGAGGCATAGAGGACCAACCGTATACATGTCGTTATTTGTCGAAGACCACTCGAAACCACGTTTGACGCATACATGGACATGCAATTATACAGATACATATAGACCCCTTGCTGCATTGCACATATTCCCCGTGACATGAGAGAATATGTACAAAGAGGGAATATATATATATATATATATATGCTTTACCCTATGCATGTACATGTAGGATACCCCGAACCCACGACCCAAAACCATCGCAGCGAGACCCAACGCACTACACAAAAAATTAATAAAATAAATAAACACATAACAATATACAGAATGTTTCAAAATAACACATAAGGTTTTGCGCTAATGACACACCGATTTTACAAAACACAATAATTAATCACAGAAACTATATTCATCATTTGAAACAAGAGAGCTCAACAAGGGAAATCAATTTCACATCACAACTACCAACTGGGTCTTCACTCATTTCATAAACATTTGAAAAATCCATTTCTAAACAAATCTTAATTTTTGTACATAGTTCCAAAGGAAGGCATCAGAATATTCAAGCATACCAACATAAATCCAAGGAAACTCCATTTCCATTTTATAAAACCAAAAACCTTTTTTGAATTAAAGAATCCTATCGAACACAAAGATATCCCATGCTAAAACCCATTTGGCCTAAAGTTCAATCATCAAGTGCAATTCACAATGAAAACATTTATTGGCATTTTTATCAAACATAATGAATGGATAAACCCCCATTTCAAACCCAAGATCCATTTTGCAAGGCAATCCACCTTTTCAAATAAAAGTGAATAAACCATTCCAACTCATCTAAGGTCTCATATCAATTTTAAACAAACTTCCCCTTAAAATATTTAATAAAACACATAAAAATTTTATGAAGAAACTCCAACCAGTATTACCGATCTTTGAATTCAAACGCCAAATCAAAACATCTCTTAATGCCAAATGCACACCAATAACATGATGAAACAGAATTCGCAACCCTTGAGCGACATAATAACCCAACAAAAAAGTTTATGAAACACAACGATAGGCTCAACCTTGGTTTTCACAAAATCAAAACATTCTTATCTAATAAACATGCTACTAAACACATTGAAATCATATCAAATCTCAATTAAAATTATATTCTCACAATGTAAACACATAAAAGAGTATTCCAAATTAACTAAATAAGAGAATTAATTCATCAGACAACACTAATACATGGAAACTCATACCTTCGGTGTCGAAACTTCCGAATTTCGATGAAAAATATTAATTTCACTACATTCTCACTAAGAGGGACCAAAGATGAACCCTAATGACAAAATTTTGACGAAATTATGACAAAAATGGAATAAATAAAATATGAACCAATAACTGAAAAATCTACCAATTGGATGAAGATAAAAATGGAAGGAAAACAACCCCATGGGAAAGGTGTAGATGGCCAACCGAGCAAGGGAGTGGGCCATCGGAGGTGCGCCGCGCCGGAAATCCCGACCGGAAAAGAAAGGAGGAGCAGTTCCGAGTTGTACGAAGCAGCAAGGGGGGCGACACGAATATGTCACCGTGATGAGGGAGGTCCGTCTGAGGAAGTGGGAGTTGATAGAAGGGTCGCCGCACCAGAGGACACGCTGTAGGTCCGTCGCCAGTGGGGGTGGGGTGGGGGTAGCGCGAGCGGGTAAGAGAAATGGGGGGATGGGGGTACCACAAGCGGGTAAAGGAAATGGGGGAAAGGGGGTAGCACGAGCGGGTAAGGTGTCGGGGAAATTAGGGTTTGAGAGAAAAAAGAATATTAATAATAATAATAATACTAATAATAATAAAAGAAATAAATAAAATAGAAGAAAAGAAAGAAGAAGAAAAAAGAATAAATAATAAATAATAATATTAACAAATAATAATGAACATAATAATAATTTTAACAAACACTAATAATAATAATATTTTTCATAACTTAATAATAATTATAATAATCTTGATAATAATTATATTATTAACCATAATTATAATAACAATAATCACAATTATTATAACTATAAAACTAACTCATTAAAATTCATTTTATCTATTTGTCTTGTACATGAGGAAGGCCGCACGGTGACCCGAGCAAAGTCACGCGGCTTTGAACACGCCCTGCCCATGCACTAGACACTGTCAAGGGAAAAGTATTCATTCATCAACAAAATGGAAAAATATCAAACAGGTTTCGCCCAAAGCACAATAGAAAGTTTCAATGATTGATAAAATAATAAAATATTATTATTTAAAAGTTCAGGTGTGACAGGATACTATATTGTTTCTGACACTGTTCATAGGGATATAGTGGTACATGCATCATATAGGACTTGGTTTGGGTTTTCTTGTCCTTCTTGACATATATTCCCAGATATACTCTTTGACCATGGTGCACCTTGATTTTAGTTTAGGATGCTTCTAAAATGATGGCTATGTGGGGTTCCAATGTATTATTGTGGTGATGATCCACCCTAAGACAAGGATTTAGTGTAGTTCCCTAGTTCAGAGGTGGGACTTCCAGGTGGTCCTCCATGTGAGCCACCACCTTTGGAGTAGTAGGTTATGCCCGCATTATAGGATGATGATATGCACATGTTGAGTGCATAGTATGAGTTCTACAGGCAGTGAAATCTAGGTTCTTGGGTGAAACAGTCCCTTGTGTACCTTATGACTATATCGAGGTTGTCACACACATTTTATTCCTAGTCAAGACACCTCCCGATTAGATGGATGTCCTAGCAGTGAGCCTTTTTCTTGGTTCAGTCTGGAGATCATGTATTCTAGTGATAAAGACTCGTGATGAGGAAATACATTCTTGGGATGAGTCATGGATGATCTTCTAGGAGGATTTCTATCCGACCACATTGAGGTTAGTTCATATCTTGGTTCTTTTATAGGTTTGGTAGGGTATCATGACCATGGAGGAGTTCTCATCATGTTTCCCAAACCTATCATGTTACTCTTGGGATATGGTTTGGGATCCGTTCTACATAGAATGAAGCATTGATAAGGTCTTGTACTAGGAGATAAGTTAGTTTTTTTGTCCCTCTATTCATTCTGACCTATGCTGGAGTACTAGAGCAGGCCCTGGTGGTGGAGGGATTTCTGGATGAGCAGACTCTAGCCGTTAGTGCGTATCATGTGGGAGTTGAGAACTCAGGGGATGATTCTGTATATGGTAGATGATAGTGGTCTTAGGGATTCAATATTTCTCTATTCATTATGACATAGTCAAAATATGGAGGTTCTAAGGCTTAGGGATTCCATTTCGGTTTCAGTAAGTTGTAGGAGAGGTATTGTTACACTTACGATGGTCGGGGACATCTTCCTAGAGATTTTCCAATTTTCCATTCTACTGAGATAGATATGGTTGATGAACCACCTTGGTAGAAGAATCATTTAAATCATGGAGGTACATAGGGTATAAGATATGTTGGAGGAGTAGGTGTAGAATAAGGAGGTGGAAGACAATGCAAGTTTCCACCACAACCCTCAGGTGGTCTACGCTAGGATCAATGAGCTGGAGGATGGGGTTGGAGATAGCTACAGGATTTAGGGGACTTTGACCCAGAGGATCCAAGGGATATAGTTATACTCTGTGTCTTTACTACTATCTATAGTGTTGTTTATTGAAAATATTGGTAGGAATTCATTTTTAAATTGAGGTTTGTTCTTGGAATTGGTAGAAACCTATGTTGGTGCTGTTCGACATAGATTTAAATGCATAATGAAGAGGGATCCATCTACAATCGAGAAATGGTTTTGTGAAGTGATGAAAACCATGAGGGAGGACTTGTCTTGGGGAAGTTGGATAGTTTTGAGGTGTGGTGGATGATTACCTCTTAATTTATCATTCGATGTGGGGGTTTCTGTTCATTTTTTTCTATAAAGGTATTTGTAAAACCCATTATGTATGTATGGTAATAATTGTTGTTCATTGTTACGATCATGCCATCGGTGTCATATTTTTATGTGCAACACATCAGAAGGTTTTTTTTGGTTTTACATCTATTTATACTCATGATAATTGGAAATTCTTTCCGAACTAAGACTCTTTATTGAGACATCGTCCCAAACTACACACGTGAGACAGTGGATACCAAAGTGGATAGTATCGAGGTGTGGTGGATGTGTTCCTTTTAATTTTATGATCGGAGTAGGTTATCATTAGTATCTATGTCATGTTATAGAGGGGGTGTTATGCTAGTCCCAATAACTTTAGATAGATCAAGTGCTTTATGTTTTCCACCTATAGTAGCTGAGGAGAGTTGTGCTGCTTTTTTTCATGATGTCAACATGGTTGATCAAGAATTGGTTGAGGCAGCCCCTTAGGTTTACATGATTGAATGCATGTGGAAAGTAAGGGAAACCTTGGGTGTGTTTATGGTGATTTTGGTTAGCTCACAGGCATGGGAATCTCAGTTGATAGCTTAGTTTCATTCTACGATCCTAGAATATTTCAATTTAGGGACATAATTCATTATGTCGAGGAGGAAGTAGCAACTTGTGTTTTAACCTATATGACATTGAAATAATCCTAAAAATATTTTCAAAGCTAGGTGCTAAGTCAATATAGATTTCTAGGGCCCCGAGAGCCTCAACGTTGTTCCTTTAATAATAATAAACATATTTTATAAACCATTCATAGTTTCATTAGAAACACGTAATAACTTCCTAGAGGAGTTACTGATCATATTTTTGAGACTGTGGTCAAGTTCATAACATTTTCTATACCCTAGGCACTACAAAGTATTTATCAGTATCAGGTGTTCGATCAGATGTGTTTCACGAGTGGCGTGTCAAACAGAGGATATTGGTTTAATAAAAAAAATAACCTATTATTCATCTTATCCCACCCCCTTGTTGTGCTTTTTAGTAGGAGATGAAGTCCCTCCTTTATCCCCTTGGGAAACAGATTACTTGAGGGCTAAATTGAGAAAATAAAGCGTCATTGGCCTCATATCATGATAGTGATTGGTCTGGGATTTTGTAATAGTAGATGCAGAGTGCATATCTGATCTTGAAGAATCATAGTTAATGGGGGTGATCAATACTATTTACATGGAATTCCTAAAATATTTTATCCTGTACACGACATTTAAACCTTTCCTACCTATCGTGTGCACTTAATATTCAATAAAGATAATGATTTTGGGCCTACACTCTGTGTAGTGGGGGTTATACAATAATTAGGGACCATATTTCACATGGTTGTGGGAAATGGTATGGGAACCGTGAGATAGTACATGACCGTGTAAAATAACATGACCAATTTACATGGATATATAGTCTGACACATGGCTAGGTGGAAATTTATCCCAAAACATTCCTTTTAGTATAGTGATTTGGGTTATTTCTGGAAAATTATTAACCTATCATAGAGATTATGTGATTAGGTTAATTAAACTTTAGTATGATACATTTTGAGTAGTCGATGTTATTTGGAGATAAATGTTAAGATTTATTGTGAAAGACTATGTGATTAAATCCTTCTACATTTTGGGTTTCAATATTAGTTTGCATTATTTTGATGAATTTTAAGGATGATTGTGTATTTAATGGTCATTCTTGAACTTTGGGTACAATTTGTTGAATTTTGGAGATTAATAGTAGTTTTTTTATAAAGGATTATCATTTTTGGTGATTATATGTTCTCGTACAAATCATTTTGGTTTTAGTTGATGTATAAATACTTGGTAAATATATATTTCTCCTTTTGTGGATTATGTGATTCTCTAGAAGATTATTCTTTTGCTTTAGATGTGACCATGTCTTTTTGAATGCTCATCGTTTGGAGAAAAAATTAGTTTTGGTAGAAACTTATTAAATTATGAAAATCTACTTGAAGGTTAGTATATTTCTTTATGTTTTTATTCTATGTATTAAATGAATTACTAAAAATTATGAAAAGGAATGTAAAACAAAAACGTTGTTGGTTTACATATCCTACTGGGTAATCAAACACCGTTTACACACATCATAATTTTGTGATTTTCATGTGGTTAACTTTATCCTAATAATGTTTTCTATCACTCTCCATCAGAACATGGCCCTTTGTTTTCTCTTCCATATCCATGTTTCCCTACATGGGATCCTAATGTGGGTTAACTCGGGTGACCTTTGTACTTCCCTTTCTTTCATTTCAAGTAATAGTTTTACTGACTCTTTTTCCAATGTGGAAATTTCAATGAAATTTCCAGGCCCTTTTTTAAATTGCGAGGATGCAATTTCTTAAGGGGGAAGGAATTTAACGACCTGAGATTTTGAATAAATTTTGTTTCCTAACTTTGTGTGTTATTTTATTTTATGCTCAACAAACTATTTCATTTAATAAAATGAGTATAGTTAAAATGAGACTTTTGGGTTTCAACTGTTATATGACCATTGGTCAATAAGACCGTTGGAAACTAAATGTTACAATTATTGTCTATAAATACAAGTGATCTTGATTTATTAATATAGAATGAAGCTTCGATACCCTATGCATTGGAGATCCTAACGTAACCACCCGTCCTGGTATTCACGACACCACCTATCATTTGGTTTATCATGTAACCACCCGTCTAATGTCCAAGTACCATTATAAAATAGACAACAAATATAAAATAAAGAAAACATTTCCACATTTCAATCACAATATATTGACATATCAAATCCATCATAAAAACCATTTTCTATACCAATATACATTAAAGAGTATATGTTATTTATTTTCCTTTTAAAAACATTACGGCTCGTTAAGGAAGCCAAAGATCAAATAATACTCGCGGTGGCGGAAAGGTCGTTGTCACCGCGTACATTAAAAAGAAACCTACTTTTTGTCATTTAGTAAAATTCTTAGTAGAGAAAATATTCTTTTGAATAAAATTAAATGTCAAAGGGGTTTATACACCATATAAAATAAAGTTGTTTATTAAACAAAATATGCCTCAATGAAAGGATATTGAGAATAAATCCCATACAAAGATGGTATCCTTAGATTAAGGATAAATCAATTAAGTAATTATGTGTGATAACTATAAATACACCCAATAAAAGTGGATATTAAGTGTGAAACAATCAGAGGTCATCCACACATATTCATAGCACAACATTTTCAAGAAGAAGAGGTTTAACCCAAAGAATTGAAATTGGATTAAGAAGTTCCCTTGCAAAAAAATTGATAGCCTAACGACGTCACTTTAAACTTCAAAAAATGAGATGATGAGAGATAAAAAGGGTATCTCATCACTTGGACATATCATTTATTTCCATAATAATATATAATAACATATCACAACATAAGAATATGTAAATTAAAATACCTAATAAAAAGAAGTCTTTTAAAAAGAGGAGGGTGAAACTTTTCCTTACCGACTTGGGTAACATTCGAAACATACATCATATGAAAGAAGGATCATAAAATGAAGATGTAAAAATACTAAAGGATTTTATTTTTGGGGGAATCGTTGAATTTTTTTTTTTTATGAATATATGTATTTATTGTGGACATATGGTGATTTGGGTTACTTCTGGAAAATGATTAACCTAGCATAGGGAATGTGTGATTAGGTTAATTACACTTTAGTATGAGACTTTAGGAGTAGTTGATGCTATTTGAAAATAAATGTTAAGATTTATTGTGGAAGACTATGTGATTAAATCCTTATTAGTTTTGGGTTTCAATCTTATTTTGGATTATTTCAATGATTTTTAAGGACGGTTGTGTATTTAATGGTCTTTCTTGAACTTTGGGTTCTATTTGTTGAATTTTTGAGATTAATAGTACTTTTTTTATAAAGGATTATCCTTTTTGGGGATTATATGATCTCGTATTAACCATTTTGGTTTTAGTTGATGTCTAAATACAAGATAAATATATATTTCTCCTTTTGTGGATTATGTGATTCTCTAGAAGATGATTCTTGTGCTTTTGATCTGACCAGGTCTTTTTGAATGCTCATCGTTGGGAGAAAAGATTAGTTTTGGTAGAAACTTATTAAAGGATGACACCCTACCTGACGGTAAGTATATTTCATTATGTTTTTATTCTATATATTAAATGAATTCCTAAAAATTATGTAAAAAAATGTAAAACAAAAGCGTTGTTGGTTTACGTTTCCTACTGGTTAATCAAAGACCGTTTACCCACATAATAAGTTTGTGATTTTTTATGGTTAACTTTCTCCTAATCATGTTTTATATCCCTCTCCATCAGAACATGACCCTTTTTTTCTCTTCTATATCCATGTTTCCCTACATAAAATCCTAGTGTTGGTTAACTCAGGTGACCTTTGTACTTCCCTTTCTTTCTTTAAAAGTAATAGTTTTGCTGACTCTCTTTCTAATGTGGGACATTCAATGAAATCTCGAAGCCCTTTTTTTTAAATTGTGAGGGCTCAATTTCTTAAGGGGTGAAGACTGTAATGACGTGAGATTTTGAATAAATTTTGTTTCCTAACTTTGTGTGTTGTTTTATTTTATACTCAACAGAACTATCTCATTTAATAAAATGAGTATAATTAAAATGAGACTGTTGGGTTTCGACTGTTATCTGACCATTTGTCAATAAGACCATTGGAAACTAAATGATACAATTATTGTCTATAAATACAAGTGATCTTGATTAATTAATATAGAAATAAGCTTTGATGGCCCCATCTAGTAGTCTCAGGCCGATTGAAGCCCATCTGAAGGAACTTGGGAAGGAGGTAGCACCTTTGGGATTTGCTCGGGACCAAACCCAAGGTGAACATCATTATGTGAAACTTGAACGTAATTGCCTTCGCGAGAAGTTCAAGATGATAGAAATCACTACTCGGGCAATGTAGGTCGAGCTTCCCCAAGATTCTATCACCCTAGGACAACTTAATCTTAGGTCCTATGCTGGTGTTATAAGGGGTTATGTAATGGGACCGTAACTACATTGTGTAATCCTTTCATTTAAATAAAAATTATGATTTCTTCTTATGGTGAAGTTTGTGATTTTTCAAATGTCCAGATAAATATAGTATTCATATTATTGATGAATTTTGGAAGGATATTTTTAAAAATATTTATTTAAACCTTAAATAATTAATAATGTGTAATGATTTTCAAACAATGGTCTTCTACAGTTATGTTTGGTATTAAATTTAGAGTCTAATAAGAACAACATAATTTTTGATGAATAATAATTTATGAAGAGTGATTTTATGCTTAGGATTAGTAATGTGGCCATATGGATTAGTAATCTCACTTAAAGAACTTATTGATATAATTTAGGCACCTTGATTAAGTAATGTGATTCAATAAAATTGGTGAATAATTGTTTCAGAAATTATTAATCAAGTTTTAGTTTTTTTGGGTGAATAGTGTTTTTTAAATAAAAATTAAATTAAAATTATTTAGAAAATTATTTTTATAAAATAGAGTTCATTTTTGAATTCAGATCGTCGATATTAGGTTATGGAGATTTTTGGGGATTTTTTTGAAAAAATTATTTTTCAGTGAATTGTTTTTTTATATAAAAATTAAATTAAAAATATTTAGAAAATTATTTTCATAAAATTGAGTACATTTTTTAAATCATAGCATCGATATTTTGTTAAGGTGAAATTTTGGGATGTTTCTGAAAAAGTTGAATTTTCGATGAATAGTGAATTTTCATTTTAGAGTTTCGGGTGTTTAATGAAATCATTAAGGATGTAATAATTATGTAATAATTATGGTAGACTTATGAATAGTAAGATAAGTTATGAGGTGTCCCAATTATCCAATACCATGGGAAAATACCGTGGGAAAGCCCATGGTTTTTCCAATACCACCAAGGAGGTGTCCCTTGGCCATTAATGACGTGTCCCCTCATTTCCCCTATAAATACCAAGCCATTCTCTCATACTTTCCATTCCTAAATCCTCCTCAACGAATTTCTCTTCTCCTTAACTCCCAAGGAGTCCTCCCAGGGTTCCCTCAATCCTCCCAATGTCCCAAACTTCATGATTTCGAAGTTACTCTTCAAGGTAGGGGATCCTACCTCTCACTCTCTTTTCAAGTACTCTCGTTTATTTCATTTATATTAAGCCCCATTTTCATATGTTGGGGGTGTTATTATATATTCATATTACTTTCCTTTTCAATTTCATATGATGAGAGACCCCCTCTTTCTCTCATCATTTCATTTTATGAATATTTAAGTGGCGTTGTTAGGCTGCTGATTTTTTATAAGGGATTGTTTCACCCTACTCATTTTCAAAGTTCTATTTTAATATCAAGTCTTTCAAGTTCATTTTTCTTATTTTGGGGATTTATCTCTATATTCATAATACTTTCCATTTATGTTTATATTATTAGAGACCCTATTTGATCTTATCAATTCATTTTTTGACGTTTTAAGTGACGTCGTTAGGCTGTCGAATTTTCATAAGAGAAATCTTATTTTTGTCTTCCTTTCATGTTCATAATTTCATATGGTATATCAATAAAATTTAATTACCATGTTCTTAAATCCTTTATATTCTATCCCCCTACTGTTTTATGGATCATTTACGAGTGGTTGACCCATGTCCCCTCTCTTTTCAATGTCTTCTAAAACCCTGTAACATAGCTGTTATGCTGCAGAATTTTCATCTCAAAATGTATTTCTATTTTTCTAAAATTCTTTTATTTTGATAAGTGAATACTCAATGATCATTCTTATACATGGGTATTCAAATATATATCAAAATGTTCTATTTTAATTCTTGTATTTGCATACATGAAACCTGCTCTCCTTCCGTGGGTTTAAAGTGACATAAAGAGCATGTCTTTAAAGCAGTTTTTAAAACATTATGATTGGGAAATGAAACCCATTTCTTTTTTGTTATATTGTATATTTATGAAATTTTTATGATGATATATGTGGGTCACATGATAATAACGAAAAAATAAGGGTGCACCCTGATAGCGCTCCAATGCATTGGGTAAGGATGTGATCTCAAGGGATTTCAATTTTTACGATAACTTGGAGAATAACCTTGGTAATTTTTTTTAAAATGAAACCTTGGGGACAGACCTTGGTGATATGTTCATGGTTGTCTATGTTAAATGTTGTAGCAACATCATCATGTTATGAACCACGTTATTTTTATTATGATATTCCTCATGATCTCTTTCTCATGCCTTAAAGTTATTAATCCTGACTTTATTGATGTATCTCAAGTTCACATGTAAATTGTTTCTCTTGTTTCCCTTACTAGGCCTTCTTCTCAAACTTTCTTTTGATGTATTCTCTCAGGTTATGAGATGTTGGAATGAACTTAGGATGAACAAAGGAGTAGCCTTTCAAGTGTTTAAGAAGAATGTTTTATGTCATCATGTATTAAGTTCCTAGTTTCCAAGACACTGAACCTTAAAGATCCTCAGTTTTTAAAAATTAATGAAAAGTTATGTTATAAAAAGGTGGGATGCTATATATATTATGACACTGTTCATAGGGATATAGTGGTACATGCATCATATAGGACTTGGTTTCGGTTCTCTTGTCCTTCATGACATAGATTCACAGATATACTCTTTGACCATGGTGCACCTTGATTTTAGTTTAGGTTGCTTCTAAAATGATGGCTATACAGGCTTCCCATGTATTATTGTGGTGATGATCCACCCAAAGACAAGGATTTAGTGGAGGTCCCTAGTTCTAAGGTGGGACTTCCAGGTGGTCCTCTAGGTGAGCCACCACCTTTGGAGAAGAAGGTTGTGCCAGCATTATAGGATGATGATATTCACATGTTGAGTGCATTGTATGAGTTCTAGAGATAGTGAGCTCTAGGTTCTATGGTGAAACAGTCCCCTATGTTCCTTATGATTGGATCATGGTTGTCACACAAATTTTATTCCTAGTCAAGACACCTCCCAGTTAGATGGATGTCCTAGCAGTGAGCCTTTTTATGGGTCAGTTTGAAGATCGTTTCATCTAGTGATAATGACCCATGATGAGTAAATACAATCATATGATGAGTATTGTAAGATCATATAGGGGGATTTCCATCTGACCACGCTGAGGTTAGTTCATATCTAGGTTATTTTATAGGTTCGGTAGGGTATCATGACTTTGTACGAGTTCTCATCATGTTTCCCAGACCTATCATGTTACTCTTGGGATATGGTTTTGGATCCGTTCTACAGAGCATAAACCAATGGGAAGGTCTTGCACTAGGAGATAAGTTAGTTTTGTGTGCCTCTATTAATTTCTACCTATGTTGGAGTGCTGGAGCTGGCCCTGGTGGTGGAGGGATTTCTGGATGAGCAGACTCTGGCCGTTAGTTCATATCATGTGGGATTTGAGAACTCGGGGGATGATTCAGTATATGGTAGAAGATAGTGGTCTTAGGGATTCAGGATTTTTCTATTCATTATGATATAGTCAAAATACAGAGGTTCTAAGGATTATGGATTCTAGTTTTGTTTCGGTATGTCTTAGGAAAGGTAGTGTTACACTTACGATGGTTGGGGACATCTTGTTAGAGATTTTCTAATTTTCCATTCTACTGAGGGAGATATGGTTGATTAACCACCTTGGTAGAAGAATCATGTAAATCATGGAGGTCCACAGGATAGAAGATATGGTGGAGGAGCAGGTGTAGTAGAAGGAGGTGGAAGACAGTACATGTTTCCACAACCACCCTCAGGTGGTCTACGCTAGGATCATGGAGCCGGAGGATGAGGGTGGGGATACCTACAGGTTGTAGGGGCCTTTTACGCAAAGGCTCCAAGGGATATAGTTATACTATGTGTCTTTTCTACTATCTATAGTTCTATTTATTGAGAATATTGGTAGGTATTAATTTTTTAATAGAGGTTTGTTCTTGGAATTGGTAGAATCCTATGTTTGTTTTGGTCGATATAGATATAAATGCACAAGGAAGAGGGATCCATCTGCAATCGAGAAATGTTTTTGTCAAGTGATGAAAACCATGGGTGAGAAATAGTGCTGGGTAAGGTGAATAGTATTCAGGTGTGGTGGATGATTAGCTCTGAATTTATCATTCGATGTGGGGATTTCTGTTCATGGTTTTTCTATAAAGGTATTTTAAAAACCCATTATGTGTGTATGGTAATACTTGTATGTTCATTGTTAAGATCATTCCATCAGTGTTATTTTTTTACGTGTAACACATCAGAAGGTTTTATCTGGTATGACATGTATTTAGACTCGTGATAATTAGGAATGCTTTCCCCACTAAGACTCATTCTTGAGACTCAGTCCCAAACTATACATGTGATATGGTGGATACCGAATTGGATAGTATAAAGGTGTAGTGGATTTGTTCCTTTTAATTTTACGATCAGAGTAGGTTTACATTAGTCTCTATGTCATGTTATAGAGGGGGGGTTACGCTAGTCCCAAAATCTTTAGATAGATCAAGTGCTTTATGTTTTCCATATATCATAGCTGAGGAGAGTTCTGCCGATATGTTGCATGATGTTAACATTGTTTATCTAGAATTGTTTGAGGAAACCCCTTAGGTTCACTTGATTGATTGCATGTGGGAAGTAAGGGAATCCATGGGTGCATTTATGGTGATTTTGGTAAGCTCACAGGCATGGGAATCTCAGTTGATATCTTAGTTTCATTCTATTAGCCTATAATTTTTCTATTTAGGGACATAATTCATTATGGCGAGGAGGATTTAGCAACATGAGTTTTAACCTGTATAAATTTGAAATAATCCTAAGAATATTTCCAATGCTAGGTGCTGATTTGATGTATAGTTCTGGGGCCCCGAGAGGCTCAATGTTGTTCCTTTAAAAATATTAATCATATTTTATAACACATTCACAGTTTCATTAGAAACACGTAATAACTTCCCAGAGGATTTACTGATCATATTTTGGAGACTGTGGTCAAGTTCATAACATTGTGTCTACCCTAGGCCATAAAAATCATTATCAGTATCAGGTGTTGGATAAGATTAGTTTTTTGAGTGGTGTGTCAAATGGAAGATATTGGTTTCATAAAAAAATAACTGATTATTCATCTTATCCCACCCCTTGTTGTGCTTGATAGGAAAAGATGAATCCCCTCCTTTCTCCCCTTTGGAAGCAGATGACTCGAGGGATAAATTGAGAAAATAAAGCTTTGTTGGCCTCATATCTTGATAGTGATTGGTCTGGGATTGTGTAATAGTATATTAAAAGTGCATATATGATCTTGAGGCATCATAGATAATGGTGGTGATCAATACTGTTTACTTGGAATTACTAACAGATTTTATCATCTACACGACATGTAAACCTTTCCTACCTATCGTGTGCCCATACTATTCAATAAAGATAATGATTTTGGGCCTACACTCCATATAGTGGGGGTTACACACTAATTAGGGACCATATTTCACGTGGTTGTGGGAAACGGTATGGGAACTGCGGGATAGTACATGACTGTGTAAAATAACATGACCAATTTACATGGATATATCGTATGACACATGGCTAGGTGGACATTTAGCCCAAAAAATGCCAAGTAGTATGGGATGAAAATTGTTTATGGGACACATCTAGTTGGGCTGTGTGGAGAAGAAACATGGAAAAGGTATGGGTGAAGTGGGAAACAATGTTTACCTTTTCTACATGTCATGTACTCTTACATGGGTTGGAAAACAATGTGGGAATGACAAACATTTAGGATCATGGGTGGTCGCAAACATCATGTGGACCCCATTTCATGTCATGTACTCCATGAGGATCTTTTTGAGATCCTCTAACATCTATGTATCCTCTTTAGAGCTTAGATTCAAGCCCATGAGTAACCTATAAGGACCATTTTTCTACATAGAATGTGATTGTGGCCATGATTCAGGACTTGGAGGTATAGTGTCTAGGTGATGTTGGCTCAGTATCTTGGGCTAGTGAGGGTTATTATAGTTGGGTTTAGTGGGTTCCCCTAGTCCTTCTTCTAGAGAATTTCGTATCGATAGGGTTGATTGGGTCCCCCTAGACATTTACCTATGTGGGTTTTGATATCACATCCTCATCACAGGATTGTGACCACTCTTCAGTTATCTCTTATACGTGTAGTGTGTGTGTGTTCTCACTATCTTTTGTGACACATATCGGTCCTCCTTGACGATATACAATGTAAACATGGAGCCTTTATCACCACAGGAGGCCCGACGTGATCCTCACGTCCCTTCATGTTTCCATAGTAGTGTTATTGGAATTGGTGTGACCAATATTTACCCATGAAATGATCCTCTACACATGAGGATGTTCTAGTAGGGGATGGACCCCTAGTTAGCCCTGGGTGAAGAACCTCTAGCTATGTATTGGTATCTATCCATTCCATTGGATTTGCATGACATGTTCAATGGATATGTGTTGTGGAATTGTTGATGATACGATCACCTACATCATGAGTTATACCATGTAGGGTTTTTTTATTAGTTGTGACCAACAATAAATGGTTGATGACACTATATCTATTTAATATGATCCATAAGACTTCATATTGGGTTGTGGTGTCCCGAAGTAGAAACTAGGAGTGATCCCCTCTATGATTGAGATATTTGTTATACAAGTTTGAGTTTGTGGTGTCCCATTGATGATCATAGGTGTTATCCCCTATCCATGGAGTTGTGGGTTTCAGTTTTCTAATCGAAATTCATATCATCCCCCAGAAGAACCTTGGAAAGATCCTCTTTTAGAGGATCAAGATCCACTGAGTTCCAGCAAGATTATATTAAATTACTTAATTAGTTGTGTCCACATGAGGTGTTTTGAGGTTCTTCGATTCGTAATTTCAAAATGTATTCATTATATTGACTTTGTTCAAAGTGGTAATTGATACATATTCCCACAAATAATAATAATTAAACAATCATCATTTTTATACATCAATTATAAATTCATAACTATATATTTAAGGTGGTTTGGAAAATTTAATTATGTTACATCATGGACACGGTAGCCTATTCATACACATTTGTAACATTTTCATTCTCTAATGAACCACCATGAAAATATAGTAAGTATTATTTTATCTTTTCATAATCATTATCATGTTATAGAAATAAAAAAATATTAAATCTATCTCCATGACTGTCCATTAGAAGCTATTTTTGGAAAAAATAAGTACATCACTGTGTGGAGAATATAGTTCGTACATACACAAATGCGATGATTCCATTTTTAACGATTAGAATAGTATAAAAATATATGATTTATTATTTTTAAAGAATCATAATTATTTCATGAATAAATTAAATCTATCATAATAATAATCCATGAATGATAGTGATTCAAAATGAATTACATCATTTCACAAGGTGGTTGTCTGCACGTACTCAAGAACGATGGTTTCGTTACCCATTTGATGGGAGATTAGATGAATATTGTTAATATCATATAGGTATATGTTAGATATTTATTTTTTTATACATTGTTGTTTTTGAAAAAATTTATGTAGGTAGAAGAATATGTAAAAAAAATGATCGGTTGAGATCATTACCTCCTCTTTGAAGAACCTCCTTTGGATCTCACCTTCGGGAATCTTGGAAAGGAAATTTTTAAATATCTAATCCTCTATAATTTTTATAATGAAGTTAATTACATATTTTGGTCAGATTTTGTTAAGTAACTTGGATTCAGAAATGTTATTAAGAGTGGATTGATGGTGTCATTATATTTTAGAGGATAGGGCCCCATGGAATTACTTAAAGTATTAAATAAATATAAATTAATTTTCATGTTAAACAGGAAAATTTTATATATTTAGAATATAGATTGAATATAATTAAAAAATTTCTCATAAAATATTATTTATATATGTCTAGTTGATGTTTAATCATTTATCTATTGGTTTAAACCACTCATTAACCCTTTTAAGGATTATTATGATAACATTATTTTTTACTCTTTCGGGTTAGATAAAGATACTATAAAAGAAAAAATGGCCCCTAAATCGATAATATTATATATAATAGTTCATATTAAATTGACTTGTATAATTAAAATATTCATATATATTTTAAATAAAATATTATTTATCTTAATACACCATTAAAGTCATTTTTGGGTCCATTTACATTAGTTGACTACAAAAAAATTTTAATATTGTAATTTTGTGTGAATATAAACTTTTAAAACATCAATAATAAATTATATATATCCATAAATATTATATTATATGATAAATTATCCCAAAAACACTACTTTTAGTGTTTTTAAGATCATTTACTTGATTTTTCTACTACACGCACAAGCACCGTGATAATGTTTTGTAAACATTTAAGGTTATTATTTAATCACTAAAGGTTAAAAATAAATTAAAGATAACCTAAAATTGATATATATTATAAATAAATACATATAACCATTAATTAATTGTTTTTATCCTTGTAATAACATTTTAGATATATTAAAATCAAGAATGTGAGATTTTGGAATTATTATTTATTTAAAATGATATAAAGAACATTACAAAAATAAAATTATATAAAATTAAATATTTTATACTATATAAAGGGAGTGGTTGAATGAAACTAATCCAATTAAATATAGGCATGTTTATGGATGATTTTCAATCCCTCTTCTATAGGTTTTTCCGTGTTTATCTCATTTTACCCTTTACCGAGTTGATAAATTTCTATATAGGTTACTATTCTTAATGAAAAAAATATAAAATGTAACTAATAAAAAATGTTGAACCTATAGATTCCAAATTTGGAACATATTCTATAAAATTCAATCAATATAATTTTATGAAATTACAGTTTATATAAACCTATAAAACATGATGAAAAAACGAGTTTTCAAAAAAAATACATTTGTATGTATAATAATGTATTTGTTATAAAAATAAGAATAATTTTGATTATGAAGAAATTAATTGAATTGTATTTAATTGAAATTGGATAATTAAATTTTAAAAATAATCCAAAAAAGGTACCTGTAAATATTTGAAAAGAAAATGTTGTTTTTTTAAATTGGTATTTTTCACTGTTACTTAAAAATTGAATCGTTGATGAAAAATATGATAATTTATCAAAGGATAATTTTTATAAATTAATTAAAAAATATTATAATATTTTTTAATTTTTTTACTAAAAGTGGAATAAATTATTTTTAATATTCTCACAAAAATTAATTTAAAACCATTTTTTAAGAAATCATAATTTGGAAGCATAAAATAAAATTTCTAAAAAAAGAGTCATTATTTCATAAGAATGAACCGATAAATTTGCATTGATTAAGAATGTTATATATATATATATATATATTATAATGTGTTTACATATATTCATACTCACCAATTAAATTTCTAGATTATAATCATCTTATTTAAATGATAATATATGATGGTTGTTAATGTTTGGTTTTGTGTGTCATCTATTATATCAAGAATATTATTCTTTTAAAATCATCGGGTATTAAAATCCCACTACCTAATTTTTTATTTTTATTATGTTTACCAAAAATTGAATAAATAGGATAGAATTGAACTCTATTTTAAATTCCTTCAGAAATATGTTTTCAACTCAAACTATAATTACTTATAAAACAAATTGTATAATGCAAAAAAGTGAATTAATTTTTATATGTCGTAATAAAAAAAATAATTTCTAAAGGACTTATTCCCTTAATTAATGACTTCATTTGATAAAAACTAAAATAAAAGAGTAGTATATATCCATTTTTATTTATATATATTCACAATGGTCTAAAAATATTAATGTTGACTCTTAGATGTTGAAACAAAACTATAAAAACCAGTAGAAAAGAAAGAGAACGTAGAAGATTTAAGTTGTTTAGTCGATTATATCTACATACATGGATGAGGTGGAGGTATTAACTATATGTTAAGACCATTTCATGTTGTGATATAACTATAATAGTTATATGTAACATTAGTTTTGAGATGTTAAGATAATAAATATCAAAATGGATTATGACATAACATATTCTGGTACATTTAAAAAAGTTAAGTCAATATTCATTCTAAAAATACAAGTAAATATTATACTAATCTATATATTTTCTTGAATTTAAAAAATCTCATCTTTCCAAAACCTCTTTGAAGGGTATCATGCGATATGAATATTAACTATGTCCATGTTATTCTTAAACTTGTAATAGGTAAATGTTTATCAATATATTTGTTATGCTAACTTATATAGATTTATTATCTCTAGAAATTTGTTCCTAGTTTATAATGTCCCAAATTAAAATGAATAAAATATCATTATTATTAAATTTTCTATTAATTATTTCCTTTTAGCTATTTATTTATTTTAATATTTTCAAAACCCTACCGTTGCTCGGTTTAATATTTTATATAATTAGTAATATTATTATAAATTGTTTAAATATATTATTTAATTTATTTGGTTAATTTTATAATGTTATATTATTATATTATACAATGGTTCTATTGAAATATGTTTATTTTATTATAATGTAATAGAATCATTGGCTATGCCTTAATCTATATAAGATAACACTAGAACATCAACTAAAATAAGAACATGATACTACAATATCTTCATAATACACTCCCATGTCAAATGCCAATGTTATATTAAAACTAAATAGTGGCTAAAGTGTTTTCCTAAGATAGAATTGTGAACTAATAAACTTACTAAATCAATAGAAATTGATATGTTCTGTGAAAAAATCATCTAGATGTCCACTGCATTATAATAATTCGATGCATCATAATTGGTATTGGAGACAATATGATTCCAATTGATATATGATATTTTTTTACTAAAGGTGAATAAATGATATTGGATAATGTAATGTTAGGATGAAATTTGAAATTAAATTACATAGTGGACGCAATGTGAAGGGAGTACATGAGATTTAATTTTAGATAAATATGTTATATAAAGAGAGTATATGAAGAATTGTGGATTCAAAATTCTATGTCAATTAATTTAAATAGAATATTTTGGGGCCTATTTATCATGATGTAATGATGTGAAATTATGATAGTATAAGAAAACATTTTTAATGAGAAGCTTGATATTACTTTTTGTCCATGATGGATAAACATTGATGTATTGTTAATGATATATTTCGACATATTTGAATTATTCTAATTGTTCTGTTAATAAAAACATGAATATTAAGGATGTTTCCATAAGTGTTTATTATTATAAAATTAAAAGGGAATGATCACAAAATATTTACCTATATCATCCTGACCTAAGATCCACTTAAAAAGTGTCTCAAGGTGGTTTGTAACTAGGCCCCCAGCACGCCTCCCAATACTCTTGAGCCTACTGAATATATATAAGGGTCTAGAAGTTGTACTATGTTGACATTATTCCCTCCATATTAGTAATAGATATGAAAAAACCAATAATAATAAAGTTATAGGAATAAAGTACAATCTGAAAATTATTAGTGAATGTATAAATGATCATTCATGAACATGATATAATGTGAAAATAGAAATATAAAAAGTATAAAATTGATGGAAATTCTACAACAGAAAATAATTATAAAAGACCCATCAACTATCTCTATTGGGAAGAAGGGATCTTGCTTAATCCTTTACTTCATGTAATCCATCCCATCACAAGAGGATAATAGCTAGCAAACATGATCCATGAATTTGAACCTACAGTCGGGAGGCATGTTCTTGTACCAAGTGAAAAGGTGTCCCAAATAGGGTCATATATAAACTCAATAAACCACCAAAAATAGTTTCTAATGCTCAATCTAGTCTATTTATTTAAAATAAAGTAGTTTTCTAGTGTAATGAATATGGTAGTGAATCAATAATGGTAAATATTTCATAATACAGTTCCTCGTGGAATCTTGGATGACCATACCAACTTCAACCTATGTTGGAGTACCTATGAACTAATTTCAACATGGTATTATATAAATATAAATAGATATACATAAATAGATATCATAACATCCTTGAAATGGTCTAGAATATAATTTACAATCCATAATAATCTGTTATAGAACCTAGACCAATTTACAAGAATGTTCATTAACTTGGTGTATACATAATGATTTTTTATATACTAATATTCATAAGAATAAATAAATAAGTAACCACATCTTAATCATATGTCATCCCAGGGCCATCAATAGTGATCCATAAAGAGGAATCCCATGTATCGCACCAAGAGCATTATAAATACCCAATTTTGTAAGAGTACATCCATGGAGATCCACAAGTGGAATCCGAATAATCAATATAATAATGGGGAAGGAATGTATTTTTATTCTTATCATATGTATCACACATAAGGGAACAAGTATTTCTCATGTCTTAGAATAACCATATTTCCTACGAGGACTGTTCGAGGAAACTCCTCGAGGGAAACAATTTAACTCATGGGTAAATATGTCATCCTCCATATGATTACATGAAAGGTATTTTACAAAAATAAACCAAGAATTACTCCCTACATATTTATATCTCAATACCAATTTTAATTATATTCATGATGAGCCTGTCAATGGGGTTCACAAGTCGAGACTTTTAAGAGAAAGGTCCTATAAAGCCTAACCTCATTACGTCCAACCAATAAATATAAACTCACGATTCAAGACAAGTAATACAAATAATTAAAATTATAACATAAATAAAAATATGTATCTCCATGGCCAACACTTTCATTTTATCAAAATCACATTCCATTATATTTAATTTAAAATCACGACAAATACACTAAAACTGGTTTATTAGGAAACATGAACTTTGATTGAAAAAATAACCAAATTTTCCCTTTAGTATATCATACAACATAAGCAATAAAATACAATAAAAATGTAATTGAAAACACAATCAAAAAATTTCATTCTTATAATTTAAATTAATACACCCCAATGGTGGTCAAAGTATGAGGTAGATAACAAAAACATCAATAAGAATTAGGTAAACCCACCCAATATGGTGTGTTTTAGGTTGAGTTCATATCCTCCAACATTATAAAATGGGGTGTAAAACATAATACAATGTGGTCTATGAATTTATTCTATGGAATTTCATAATTTTGAAGAAACACGTAGAAAGTTCAGTGTGAGGAATGATGATTATATCATATAGAAACATCACATTGAGGGAAACGCATATAGAACACCTAACACATTCTTAAGATGGTCCACATATCTAGTATGAATATTTTTTCATAATAAGGAACAGAAGAAATAATAGGTATTTTCAAATTCCTTGAAAATTGGGAAAATAAATCGCATGGATTTAGCATTTTTTGTGGTGAGGTAAACAAAGAAGATAATAATGGGGAGTTAAGAGATTATCAATATGGTTCCCAAATCCACACTCTACATGGCTTGACCATAAGGTTTAGAAAATTGTGAGAAAACTGTGCAGCCTCCTTTACCTAAAATACACACTCTACATGGTTAGGTCACATAGTTTGATCTAAGTGTGTGAAAACTATGAATAGGAACCGTTTTTGTGGAACTAAGGGTGTGGGATAGGATCATGGTTTGGAATACCATGTGTATCATATACACCGTCTTTGTAATTAAAAGAAAACCATTTTCATGACCACGCATGTCCTCTCATATGGTTAAATTAAACCATGTGATACCTCATGCTCGGTTGGACTAGGATTCATGGTTGTCTTAGGGCCACATGGATTTAGGCAAACTGTATGCCCTTACCAGCTACATTGGAGCATGATTTTCTGGGGCTTGGCACTCTCTAAACTCAATGGTACAGTCGATGAACCTCTCTAGCTTTAAACCAAGTCAACAAATAGCATATTTAATTTCTCTAATTCTATGCATACATTCCTAATAATGGATTAAGATAATCCCCATACACCAAATAAATGTTCAAAAACTCTTGAAATTTCAACACGGTCCAAAACATGGGATGTTAAAATCTCCCCACCAAAGAAATTCTCATCCAAAAAAGCATTGGGGAATGAATATAACAAAACCTGAACTACTTTGGTCTAGATGTTTCACTCAAACAACCATGTTTAATTTCTATCTTCCCAACACACCTCCAAGAGTGATTTTAAGCATAAAATGATTAAAATGATAAATATCGACCCGTTTCTTGAATTGAGATAATGCTTTTAGAAATATTTTACCAGATCCCATTTAACTCGGGACATGATCACATCATTCTCTCTATTATAAAGAAGCCTAAGGCATTCCCCACCTTCATTTTTAAACTTTTTAATGGCCAAATTTTCTCCAAGTCACAAAAACAATCAGATTTCCATACTGAAGAACTTTTTTAGCATTCTAACAACACTTCTGGCATGTTTCTCTAAACGATACACCAGATTTTGGGCAAGGACACTGCTCCTAGTCCTCATTATGATATCAACAGTTAGCTCTGATTTACCCAGATGAAAGTGGTCACTTTTTCTTCCTTTTAAAATTGAAAATAACCCTTTCCATGGAACCCTTCTAAACCCATGACATGCATGAAATTGTTCTTTAATTACCATATATATTCCTTTGGGACTGGTCTAGTCGATCCACATTCATCCGAATATAGAAAAAAAAAATTATTTACATAGATGTCCTACACATCATTAAAAGTGGATCTTATAACCCTTAAGTGGAAGAATCTTGAGATCACGTTGAGAACATTCAATGAGCCCCATAACAAAATTATAGTGGTGTATCCTAATCGATCCATCCATTATTCTTTTTATGAAACGACATACAAGTGACACAATGACGGTCAAATGATTTTTCCCAAATTTGAATGACCCTTATCTCAAGAGTTTCATTCACCAAATACCTATGGATATATTTACACTATAATGATTCCATTAAACCAGTCCTTTAGAGAACTTCTAAGGAGTCCTTCTATCAAAATAGAAAATTGAATTTCATTTTTATGCTCAGTGTATAACCAAAAATATCTTACCATATTCTTTATGAAGTCATGATATGGGTCATGATCTTTTAAAAACGAGTGAATAATTATTGTATCACTATATGCATGCTTCTACTTATAAGTTACACTCTTTCCAAAAACAATAATTAACATACTTATCCAATACCTGACACCACCTATCTCGACAATGAGTGTCTGGAATCAAACATGGGTCAACCATCTTACAATGCCTAATTTGAATTTAGTATATCCCTTATCACCAACAATAAAATTAATTTACTCTAGAACTAGGTTTTAATTCCTAAAAGTGTCAAGAAGAAACCACTAATCTTTGTATCGCACTTGGCTACTCACTAATTGGTTATCCAAACTGTACCCCATGTAGTTGGCATTTACCAAGACATCCTTACCCAGTGGGTGCACAATCTCATTATTCATGGTTTTAGACCAAAATCACTCTCCTACAGGTATTTTATCATAAAATACAAGTTTACCTTAAAACATGGTACATCAATACCATTTCGGATGGATATCCATTAAAATTTACCTGGAAAATAGGCATGCAATCGTGCCATTAAGCATCGTATGACTACCTGCTCCAAAGTTCCATTTTAAAATTTAAATTTTTTAAAAAGATTACCATATTTTAACACCATTTTGACTATTGTATAATGGAAATTTATCACTGTATTCCTTATACTTAGAAGGACATGCTTCTTACCATCGACGTGACACTCCACACCTTAGGACTGTCCTAGTCATCGAGATACTGAGAATGAAAAACATTTTGTATCATACATTACCTTACCTCTAAACATAGTTCATAAATTTGTAAAGAAAACATTCAATAAGATAATTATAAGAAGAGATTAAAATAACCTCTCATAAGTGTGCTAGGCCAACCTCAACTTTAGCCGCACACGTGACACTCCTTCTATGTTATGTCCACATGCGTCATAAAAATCAAACATAATGGACAGGACTAAACTAGATAAGTAGTGTTACAAAACCTAATCATTTTGACACTGTTATCCAAAATCACATGGAAAAAAACATTAGATTTTTTCTCAATGGTAAAATTTTCATAATGATCTCCACACAACTAGGTCACTCAACTCAAGAGTTGACGCATAAGCGTAACCTTTATGGACCCACGACCCTTCATCCATGTATTTAGGCAACTATAAAACTTAAGGTATTATGTAAAATTTTTAGTTGAATGACATATGATTTAGAATTTTATTTTTTAAATCCATGGTCACCACACATAACAATAACTTCCACCTCGACAATAAAACAATGTATCTTGCACCACACGTCTTTGGAATGTTATGGACCACTAAAAGTAGGGAAAGGTCATGTGACTAATGAAGTATCTCACCATGAGCATGGAATTTCTAACCTTATTAACTAGAGAATTACATGATTCCCACCCCACATTTAATAGGGAATAACATGCTAATCAATTAACCTTTTACTCGTGGGTGTCTCTTCACTACTAGGAGTCCAACATTGGGAAAACAACAACTGAATGAAACCTCTCATCCGAATACTGAAAAGAAGAATTCATCAATGATTTATGGTTAAATGGAACTACCATAACTATGATAGCTCACTTCATACTCAAGGTATCAATTCTATACAAGTTCACACCATAAAAGATCACTTGGTCTTATTGCCTGACCTCATGCTCCAAAAATGTCTAGGAACAAGTAAACTAGAGTCTATGAAAAAATTATTCATTTCCCCTCCATGAAAACATAAAAAAACATAAAATTACATCATGTTTCCCATTATAAATAACTATATCTGGTTTCAATTTTAATGAATTTAAATAATAAACATTATTAAACATTTAAAAAGCTAGTAGAAAAGGAATGTAAAAATCCAGTTCAAAACAAAAATATACTAAGATCATTATTTTTCTTATATCATTTACATTTTCTATAATATTATCATATAATTTCATTTTTAACCAATTATATGATTCATGATTTTCCACAACTGGCTCTATAAAATAAATTTTAAATTTCTAATCTAGATAGGAAAAAGCTCTTTAGTTTGTGATTGGAATTTTAATTAACAGAAACTTAATACTAATTAAACGTATCGGTATATAAGATTTATTTTTATAATTATAGGGATTTTTTATGTAATATCCCACTATAATATTATATGTAACACCAAATATTCACCTTAAAACACATTAAATAACCATTCCCTTAACATAAGTGTACCCACATTTGGTTATGTATCAAGAAATATAAAGATTATGGTGACCTAAGACGGTCATATCATGCCACGATGGGTTCATTATGTTGAAACCCAACATAGATTATATTGTTAAATTTACAAGATAACCTTAGTTTTTTTAATTCATTATAAATATGCCAAACTGACCTAATTGTGCCCAGTTAGCTATAAGGATTTAGTCACATTTATAACACCCCCAAAAGGGATCACCTTTAGAAAACATACCCCAACTGACCTACTTGGGTCCAGTTGTTCATTTGGTAACACAGTCATCTAGGTATTCCTTCCCAAAATATAGCATTTTAAGCATTTATATGTTATAATTTATAACCTTTCTAATTAGAATTATTCAGTATTGGTTTAAATTTTTCCAAACAAATCCACTTTTTTACAATTTATGGTCTCAAAAAGGTTAATTTATTAACCATTCATTATAATTCAATATTTTATATGTTTCCCCATAATGGTCATGTTAGATGAATTTATAATCCTCGATCATAGTGGTACATTCCGTTAAAATTTACAATTACCATTCATGTGACTGCAATCTAATAAGTAGTACTAATCCCAAAAGTATTATAAAACCATATATGGTTGTTCAATGTTATGTGTTACCCTTCCCAATTTATAAGGGCCCTTACTCCACATAAATTAAAAATTTGGCATAATGTTAATCTCAATTTTCAATGTTCTATCCCATGAAACCAATGGTACATGGATCAAACATAAAATAATCTTTGATTAAATGAAAGGACAAAATCTAGCTATATGGGAAAACACTATTTAGGCCAATACATATATTTTATTTAAACAATAATATATCATGAATACAATGGGCATTCCATCACAAGTAATAACTATAGGTATGCATGGAAAAAAACATGGAAATAATCTATAGAAGAAATGAAACCCCCATTCATTATATAAAAACAAGAATGATAAAACAATATATAGAAGCTTGGTATAATAATAACCATTCTGATAAATAACACAAGTACATTATATTATAGAAAATAAAAGAAATTTACTAAAAAGATATTCTGGGAGATTGATAAATTATCTGGCAAAGTACATTTATCACAAGTTTCATGTAGTCTATAATAAAACCTATATGGCATGGAATATACATGGAATGTGAATCTCTATGTGTTCATAATGATGCATGAATTCAACTCATATCTCCTTCCATACTAGCCATGATATAGAAATCATGATCTATAAATCAATAACAAGTGAAAATATACTTATCAATCTAGGTGAAATATTAATCAACCATAATAATATTAAAATGAACAATTTTACCCCTATAAACATGATCTTTCCCTCGTTCATGGGTATTTCAGACCTAGACACGAGCTATTTACCAAGTCCAAAATATTCCAAATCTCCTAAATTCAATTTCCCAAAACTATAAGTCTAATGTGGAAAATGAAACTATTGATACCATTTGTAGTGTCACAACCCAAGAACCACTTACACAGTGCCTCGAGAAAATTGGGCACTATACCTAAAGTGTGACTCCCCATAGAGTTGAGACTGTTGAATAGAAGTGAGGGTCTAAATGTTTTAAAATTGTGAGACTATTCCCTCTGGATCAGTAAAAAATATAGCCACAAAAATTAACATAAAGGTATCATAATAATGTAGTACTTTACAATCATTAATGAATGAATAAATGATCATGAATGAATATGCCATAATGTTAAGATAGACATATAATAGGTATAAAGTACATGGGAATGCCATAATTTAAATAAATAATAAAAGACCCATCAACTATATCCATTATCATTGTGATATATAGCTTGTTTCTATGATCTTATACTCCATCATACCCAAAAAAGATAACAATAGAAATCTTGATCTATATACATAAACATTTAATTAGAAGGTATTTTTTGGAACCCCGGTGAAAAGGCAACCCAAAAAGGGTGTGTGATAAACTTAGTTTCCCCCACAAATGATTTCTAATGTATAATCTATTCCATGCTTATAAAATAAATCATTGTGATGGTTTAATTAATAAATATGTAAATAAATAACAGTAAACATGACAGGATCTGGTTTACCAAGGGCACATGGACGACCCTACCTACTTCAATATAATCTGGAGTACCTCTGAACAAATTTCAACCTATAAAAGTATAATTATAAATATGTTTTTGTAATAAAATTTCATTACATCTATGAAACAAGTCTAAAATATTATTGGGTAGCCATAATAATAAAGTATGAGACATGGATCGATCATCAGGCATTTTCTTTATCATGGTGGATGTGTCCCGATGATTTATACACTTTCATTCATATGTATTAATCAAGAAGTATATATATATTAATCAAATGGAATCTTAGGTTTTCCAAGTTAATCAATAAAGAGGAATATCATGTATCACATCAGGAGCACTATAAATACCCACTACCATTCAAGGCTATCCAAGGAGACCTGCACTTAAAATCCTAACTATCATTTTTGATATCGTAGAAGGAAAAATCTTCCAACCCTATCAAATGTATCAAAAATAGGGTAAAAGGTGTAACTTGTGGGATGTTATAACCATATTTCTTACAATGACCATCCAAGGTAACTACCCTAGGGAACCATTCTCATCAATTGGTAAATAAATCATCCACCATGTGATCCCATCCAATGTATTCTACAAAAAGAAACCAAGTACATCTCCCAGAATATTTACATCTCAATTTGAGTATTAATTATAAGCATTAAAATCCTCCCAAGGATTCCTTAAGTCAGAAACCGTGTATCCCCCTCATTTGAATTATGGGAAAGTTCATATAAAACCTGAACTAATTATATCCATCCATGAATTTTAATCACATTAGCCAAGGCATGTAATATGAACAATCCAAATCATAAAATATAGAACAAAGGCCCCATCTAAATTTCCTACAATTTCCTTTGATTAAATTCACATTCCATTATAATTAATTTTAATGATACCCAGGCACCTTTAAAGTTGTTTTATTAGAGGAAATGGTCTTTCATTTAGAAAAAAACATAATTTACAATTATTAGCTCATATGATATAAAAAATCAATTATAATCAAAATGTATTTCAAAAAATCATATCATTTCTTTAATAGCTTTTAAATTTACACACCCTAAGGGAGGTCTAGCCATAAGGAAGAAAACAAAAACATCAATAATAATTAGCTGAAACCCACCCTGGGAGGGTTGGTTTACTTTGAGGTCATACCCTCAAAACATATCATAGGAGATCTAAAAAAAATAAAAGGTTGTATAGTCATTTAATATAAGTTATTTCATAATTTAGAAGAAACACTGAGAAAGAATACTTTGAAATACAATACATATATCATATAATTACATGACATTGAGGGAAAATCATATAGACCAAATAACGTGGGCTGAAGAATGTGAAATCATCAATTTTTGGTCCTTGTCTTGATCTATAATAGAAGAGGATGGGAGCTAGAGAGTCCTCCATACTAGATAATAGAAAAATGTAGAGTTGAGATCTTACCAATATGGTTCCAATGCACCTAGTGGTGATTGATATAAAATTCATATGAGGAAGATATCCAAAATACATTGATATGAGGAAGGGATATTGAGAGGCCTCCCTACTTCAAATTAATTAGGATGAAAGGAGGTGGGGGAAAAGAAATAGGTGGAAAGTGATGAACAATCATATACAACTCATTAAAGAGATGCATGGTTGGGCCATTAGATTTGGAAAATTGTGCACCAACCATGTAACCTTTTTTACCTATAATCCTCACCCTGTATAGTTAGGTTACATGGTTTGATCAAATTTTATGCCAACAATGAGTATCTAATGGTTAAGTGGACTAAGGTTTTGGGCTAGGTGCATGGTTTGTAACACCATACACAGCCCATGGTCCACCAATTCAAAAGAAAATAAACCATTTGCATTACCATTCCCCGCTTCTTTCATGGTTAAACAAAACCATGTGATTCCCCCTTCTCTCTTGGACTGTCCTACCCATGTTTTCTAAAGGCTACAGGGTTTCAGGGGTATCATGTTCCCTTACTACCTCCTTCCATGATTGATTTTTGGGGGCCCAACACTCTTAAAACTCAGTTTTACACCCAAGGAACCTCTTGTATGGAGGCCCAGGATTAACTTACATGGATATTACATAATTTTATATCAATATTAGTCACATTAAAAAAGTACATTTTTTTGGACCATAATATTTTTGTGTCTTTGGAAATAGGTAAAACATTTATCTTGTTTGGGGAGATATCTTCAACATCACCATTAATTATATTCCACTTTAGTACCCATACATATAGCCATTATTCATAACATAGGGAAAGGAAACATAATAATGTGGTGAGCATAGATGCCCATTAAGGGTAAACAAATGAGATACATATGCATAATAATGAATATAACTTTATGAAAACATGAACATAAGATTAAAAGATTATACTACATATATCAAATATCATAAACATGAGTCCAGGCGTAAATATTTACACTTCTTAAGACATAAATCATGTGGAAATAAAGATCATAATCCATGAAAGTAGAACATTGGAATAAGACATGGAATTATATTTAAAAGAAAAACAAGAAATATCATTCCATATAAGTCATGTTACATTTACCATACATAGAATGATGCCTCATGGGGACTACATCTAGTGGGAGGGGCACACCAAAATCCCCATTCACAGTACTTTGCTTATAGGGGATTGGGTTTCCCATTCATACCATAGTGGATTAGGTTTCCCCATCATCCAATAGTGGATCAGGTTTCCCCAGCATCCCATAGTGGATCTGGTATCCCCATCTTCTCATAGTGGATTGGTTTTCCCCATCTTCAATAGTGGATCAAGTCCATCAAATTTATTCCCATCATTCTCTCATGAGATATAAAACATTATCCAATTCATTAAAGGGAGATATTGGACCCATACATCACATTTTAAAATAATACATACATGTTCCACAAGATAATAAATCTTTTTGATATCATAACCCATAAAATGAGATAAATTTCATAAACATCATATCACAACCCTACAATTGAAATGGGCGTAATAAAAATTTCTTCATATCATTACCTACAAAAAATTTATAGGTCTCATAATCATTTAATAATATCCTAACCCATAAAAATAAGAAGGCTTCAAAAGTATATAGTTCATGGGAGAGAAATGGGTTTCATAAACATCATTCCATCAAAACATAAACCATTCAAGAAAAAATATGAATGATATTGCTGGAAAATATTCATTTTAAAGAATATACTAAAAAAATTATATCATCTTATATGGAGAAAGATATTGAAATATCACATGAAGCATTTTTTCATGAAAACAAACTTTATTTTAAAATATGTTCTTTAAACCATCTCAAAAATTGTTTTCTAATAAATATGCTTTAAAATTAAATTTAAAATAATTATTAATAAAATTATATTTTCTTCTTTAAAAAATTATTTTTAAAACATAAAGTATTTTTAAAACACTTTTCTTAATAAATAGCGATGAAAAAATTTAATCAAATCATGAAAATAAATTAGGACCATTTTCTTTAGATCACATTGAAAACTCGTGAATAAAGCTTAGAAACATCGTGAAATCCTTTTTTTAAACCTAGTTTGAAAAATTATAAATAAAACATTAAACGATTTTTAAAAACATTTTATTTGAAAATCATATGAAAAATTATAAATAAATATAGGAATAATAATAATTTTTTTTGAAACTACATTTAATAAATATAAATAAGTATTGAAAACATTTTTAAAACATTTTTCCTTGAAAATGCTTTGAAAACAGATAAATAAAGCATGAAAACATTTTGAAAAAAAATATCATAAATTTTTTTATAATAAATTAATTTTTATAACATTATAAAAAACATTTTAATGTGAGAATAAACTTTTAAACTTTCAAAGGAAGCTTCTTGGAAATTAATGTCATGATGGTGGGTAATTCTTCCAATGATGGCTATGCTGTTTAGACCTTAAAAATCTAGAAAAGTGCCTTGATCAAAATATGATAGGAATATTCTTTTTAAAATTATTTTTTAAAAAGTAAAAACATGGATGAAAACTTCATACGGCAATATTAAAACATTTTTTAGAACATTTTTATTAAACACAGTTTTAAAAAATGATATTTCTGACCACAAGAAAGAAATAAAGTTGGATTTTCATATATTTTTTTCTTAATTATATTAAGTACCAATGAGTTTAAAAATGGTACTGTTACTTGGATATAACTTCAATAACCATATTATAAGAAAATTCATGAGATTACATAATATATAGATGTTGATATTTCATTAATGGAAGCATAATCATAATCAATTATTATAAACCATGTGATTCTAATAATAAACCCTTACCAATTTGTTACTTTTAAATTGTATTATCCATTAGAAAATAAAATAACATAAATATTTTCACATCATTAAAATAATAATATTATTGACATAACAAGTCAAAGGTGGTATATACACCCCATAGAAAAATATAGGTGCATAATATGGTATGTATCTCATTGTAGTCAATTTGAAACAAAATCTACTTTATCGATTTGGTAACTTTTGAATTCTAAAACCTATGAAAGGAGGTCATTAAATTGATATTTAATTACACATATATTTATATATATGTATAATAATACAAATTCAATGTAATTATATAAGACACCCAAAAGAAACTAGTGGTGAACATTGCATTTATCTCGCAGATTTAAAAAGTGAGATAAGAAAACCCTTACCTTAAGTCTTATCATTCTTCATACATGTTCGTACCTCCTATATAATAAAAATAAGTTTAATATAAATCTAAATTATAACCATATTCATATATATAATACAATACATTATTTTATTATGACCTTATATTACTCGTTTATTAACAATTCCATGTTAATGTTTTGTTTTTAGTAATGTCCACATTGATTTTGATATATATTTTGACTTGTTATTATTGATCCTATAACATATATCATGATTTAATAATTTAATGAATGTATAAAATGATATAAATATCATATATATTCTGAATATAAATACTTATAAAAATATTTAAAATAAATTAATATGAAATGGAATACATCGTTCACAAAGCTGGTTGGTTGTACGTATGCATGAACAGTTTTTTGGTTTTATGATCATATTGAAAGAAATAAAAAAATATATATTTAAATATATTATCATTGAATAAGATTAATTATTCAATAAATATCATATTCATTGTCTAAACTCATCCTTAATATATTTTAATTAAATGTGTGAACAAATCACATCGCTTTGAGGAGGCGGTTGTCCAATGTCCAAAAAGAAGTTGTTGTATTTACAAAAAATGGGAAGGATGAAGATATGTTTTATATAATAATTTTATAAGAATAAATACATCATAAAAATAATATATATAATATAAAAAAGATTTTCCAGTATAATTCACACCCATTATATGTGGGAAAGGAAGAATGAACATCATCATTTCTTGGGGCGGAAGTCTGACATACACAAAAACGATAAGTTCGTTAACAATTAGATGTGTGTGTTCATAATTATTGGTATAAAACATAGAAGAAGAAAACATAGAATATTCAGGGTAATTTTTTTATTATATATGTATGTAATAATAGGAGTTTAGTGTTTGTAGAATGAAAACAAAACAAAATATCTTATAGAAGGACGCTACCTCTTTTTTTGGGTAAACCCTCTTTGTTTGCGCTTATAGGACTCCGTGATTGGATTTATCCAAATTTGAGGATTATAATACGATGTTATGGATTTTTGTATAATATTTAGTTATATTTTTTTGACCCAAAGGGCTTTAGAGGTGTTAATAAGTAGAATGAGTGAGTCCCTTTTTTATAGTGGAGGATTGGCATTCTTGTAAATTATTGAAAAAGGAATTCCAACAATTTTTTCCCATATTAGTGGCTCCCATAATGGTCCATTTCCGAGAAAATAGAGTATAGTGTCGAAATATGAATATACAATGGGGGTTGGATAGTTTTCTAGGTCATTTTGGGACATAACATTAATGATTATTCCTTTATTAGGCTAATTTTTCTCTTAATCATTGTAATTAATTTTAACCACATTCTCTAATATTTTTGGTCCAAAAATAATTTTACCTTATTATAAATTATAAATTATGAGTCTTTTAAAAAATAAATAATTATTTCCAAATTAAAATAATATAAGTGGAAAAAATTAATTAAATTAAATCCTACATATGTGTTGCGACATAGGTTTTTTAATAGAAATTCATTAGTTGTTATAAATGATTGTATACCCAATTTCAATGTGAAATAGGTTCCAATTACCTAAATTGAATTACTTGATGTAATATGGATCAAATTATACTGTAAATCCAAATTAAAATATAATTTTACTATATAAATAAATTAGATGAAAATTTAGTTTTTAATCAAAACACTATTTTTTCTCCTCATAAAAAAATGAAATATTTCAAAAAAAAATTAAAATTTACGCAAAGTAAAATTTTATATTATGCCTTATTTTTTTAATTTTGAAAATAAAAATTATTAAATTTATTAAATTTATATTTAAAGTAGGTTCACCCTTAAAATTTGGTTAAATTACCTTTTTGACAAATACATCTTTTTATTCATAAAATAAGATCAATTATTATCTCATGTCTACAAAACAAATAATATAGAAATTAAATAGTTGAATAACTATAATATATATACACGTCATTAAAATAATTTACAAAAAAAAATTTCATTAAATTATTAATGAAAAACTCATTTGATTTCATAAATATATTTTTCAAGCCATAGATTTTCAATATTTTAAAAAGGTGTTTACTTTAATTTGTAGTTAATTGTTCACCAAATAATTCCTCTTATATACGTGTGTAAACCATATTCTCATATTTTAATTAATACTATTTGTAACATACATTCCAAAGGATAGGTTGTAGCTATAATAATATCTAAATAACAATATTAATAGTATATTTTAGTTTGTAAAACTCGGCCTTTAATGTGACATAAGTTGTCTAAAGAATTTCGAATTATGTGTAAAAAATCCAAAAATAGTGTTTCATGCACCTCAAGAAAGTATAAGTGTTTCGTGTAGTACTAACATAACAAGTTGTCTCCTGAAACACAATTAAAACATAGTGCCTTCAAAAAAACAATCATCATTCATTATTGTGTGAAATGAAAAATATTAAAAATATTAAATTAATTCTATTTTTTCATGAAATCTTAGGTTGTTACATTCTACCCCACTTAAAATGAATTTCCCCCTCAAAATTGTTCTAGGTTATTAAGGATTTAATACATGAAATTTACCTTCACATATACACACATCATAATATTTAATACAAAAACTCCCCTTAAAAAAATGTTGGAACCATAACTGTAAACCAAAGTAACTCAAAACTAGGTTTCTGTATAGAGGACTTAGGTTTCAAGTGAAAATACAAACAAAGAAGAAAAGTGTAAATAATCATAGAGACTGATAAAGATATTTGATCAACAGAATTTTTGTGATTTATATAAAGTTAATAATAAATAAATCATAGATTTAAGAAGCATGAAAGATGTCATTGATATCATAAAAAAATATATATAATAGGAAAACAATATATTTCTAGACCCTTTTTCCTAAAGATGAATAACTTTCATGAGAATATATACTTACATGATTTCAGGACAACCTCACCCTTCTTATTTGTGATGCCAATAGATTATTTATTATGTAATAAAATTATTGTATGGTTTAATTTCATTTAATTTCCATATTAACCAAAATAGTACTTTCAAATAAACACAAGACTTTCTTTATTTAATGAACTCTGAAATAGTTACATTGCTTGAGGACGAAGAGAATCCAACTAACAAAAAATACCCACTAAAAGACCTATTATAATTACAAGGAGACCACCCAATACAACAAATAACCCAATAAAATAGTAGGGTCCTTCGGATCTGTCACAGTGAACATCGGTATGGCTAGAGCCACTCCAACTGCACTAAGCAGAAAAGGAATGATGCACACCATCATCGCCAAATTTTCTTGAATTGGGACACCATAACTTATGTTTTTATAAGGCCTTAATTCGACCGTATCCCTATTAGGTGATTCTTGGATCCATAACAGAAATAATACCTATAACCATTAGGAATTATAGTTATTTTATTTCAAGTATTTACGAATATAAAGATTTTCAAGTGTTTTATGTTAAAATAATATCTTTTAAACATGTTGGTAATTAAACTTCTATTTAGATTTTGTAATGAATATATGAATTAAGGATTAAAATGGATTTGAATACACAACACTTGTGTATTAAAGAAATTACAAATAGAGGTATGTATTTTTTTTTTTGAATTTGAAAACATGTTAAATAAAAGTTATACTCTTGGTTAAGAGAAAATATAATTTTATTTGTGTACTCTAATCTTTCAAATTAAAAATATAAATCATTTTCTATAAAATTAAAGATACTAATTATATAATGAAATTAATTATATTTAATTTCTATGATTTTAAAGTTTATTTTAATAGTTATATTATAAAAAATATATATACCCCACGGGCCAGCCCTCTAGCAAGGTTAAAGAGGAAGTATGCACTACTACCGGAGTAGGAGGCCGAGCCTAGGCCTTCATCCACAACACGGGGCTAGCCCATGGATGAGTGGGTGCATGTGTGTATGTTCCTAAAGAATGCACATGTGAACTAGAGCGTGCCACCATGCGGGGCGGCATGGCGGCAAGGGTGGGCGCAGAGCGAGCCCGCAGAACCCGGTATGGGGCGGTACTGGGAGGGGTGGGAATTATCTGAGCTATGGTCGGGAGCTCTGAGATTATTAGGGTGATCAGGAAGCCTCCCTGTTTTGATGTGGGATGGAGTTTGTAAGGTGAAACATGATATGGACTGTCAAATCATGCCACTCGCGATATGAGTCCTCTGATCGGTTGGTCCTCGATTCCTAGCAGTTGCAGATTACCCTCCACGTTTTTATTAGCCGTCCAAATCATCATGATCTAGTCATGGACATTCAATTCTTATTAAATCAGTGTATCTCTCCTAGCCTTCAGATCACATACGATCTATTCTAGACCATCCATTTCTTTTTAATTCATCGCGTCGTGTCGTAGATGTCCAATCGAGTCGATGATTAATCTCGGCCGATTAACACTTTTAAAACTTGTTGGCGCACATTAGTCGTAAGATCAGGGCACAATCTAATCCTAGCCTCCCATTTCTTTCCCTATTTTTCCTCTCCTACATCGTCTTCTTCCTCCCGTGTGTGTTGAACCAGTAGCCTTGCTACCCTCCTTTTCCTTTTTCTCTTCTCTAGTGACACCGATGGCTCCTCCTTTCACTCATTTTCCACAATAACCAAAAACCTCAGTCTTATTTTAAACCGAGGGGTCTCGGTTTTTCATTAAAGTGGAATAATGATATATTATATATATATTCTGTATAGTATATTTTATATAAACGTCTTTTTCACCCCTAACCTCTCATTCTTTCCTTCCTCTCATGCTTCTAGCGAGCTCTCCTCAACTCCCCATTGTGTTTATGCATGGTGAGGGTTTAATATATCATGTATTCCATGGGAAAAACCTATAATAAACTTTTTATATTCGATTATATATATATATAATCAGATAGTTTTAGAAAAAAATCTATTATACCCGACATTAAGACTCTTAAAAATTGAGTTTCAATGTTTGAGTAGTGTTCTAAAATAAAAGGAATTATATTTTTGTATAAAACTCTTATATATACATATATATATATATATATAATGGTATAAACATTCATATATATATATATAGTCATATAGTTTATATAAATCACCTTTCGAACCGGTTTTATGTTTTTTTTCAATGAACTTCAATGTACAGTTGATGTTTTTGAAAAACGTATGGTAATTAAGGGTTATAATAGTTATGTTTTTAAAACCTATACATATAAATATATATTGTATTTAAATGTATATATGTAACAAAATAGATTCTTCATAAGTCTTTCTAATGTTGTGAACATACTTTTCTTATACATGGTATGTATTCAATGTTGTTTTGTTTAATATTACTATATATAGATATATATACGGTTATATATATGTATAAATTTGGATTTAAATCATAAACTAATTAAGTTTTCATAAAATCCCATTTTTGGTGATTTATATATGCTTGAGAGATGTGTATGGTTCACAATGATTTATTAAAGGTTGTTTTGGTTGAGAAAATCTCGTGTGTACATCTTGTGTTTATGTAGTTCATATAATTTTTTTAACTCACATTTATACAAGACCAATAGTTACCCTTATGTATGCACTCCTATTTTAAGGATTAAATAATATTTTATACATACACCTAGTATGAAATTGTAGAAAAATATGTTTAAATGTATTTTTATGAATTCATGCTTCGCATGAAATAATAATTTCTTTAAAGCACTTGAATCTAAAATAATAAAATTTTCCAATAATTTTGTTTTGTTTTGTTAAATATTCCCATTTATCCGGATGTGGTTTAAATATAAATGAAAATTATCTTAATTTTATAATTCTTCAATTTTGAAAATAAATTTTTTACTTTAATCAAAAAGAGTTTTGGGGTTATCATTTAATGTAACAAACCATTATTTTATGTGCTTTAGTTATTGTCACATGTACAGCCTACCATACTTGTCATTTAAAGCAATAGCCATGAAATTGATAGTATTGTTATTAAAAATTATATGCATGATTCATATGTAAATGCAAGATAAGGTAATCAAACTCAAATAGTCTTTTATAGAATAATGAATTAAATTATTCGAAGTGGTATGGGACTCTTTGAGTAATATGAAATGTGAAATTAAATTATTCAATGTGGTATGGGATACATTGAATAATATGAAATGAGAAACCAAGTAGTATGTGACACTTGGGATGATAAGTGAGAATAAATTTATTAAATCAAAGTGGTTTGATGTGCTTTAATTTAAATAAATGAGGAATTCATTGGACTTATTTAGTGTGTGGTGGGGCCCGATATACCCCCTTAGTGCGTCGGTGGGTCTCATGAGACATACCAGACATGGGATTGGCCATGGCCTTTCCCAAATTATTATTTATGGGCATGGAACGAGTCATTGACACATAGTTTATGGTCTTGGCATGAGGGCTTGACACAGTCCAACATATGCACATTCTTCATTAAGACTATGAAATTTAATTAACAAAGTGAATTTAGACTAGTAGAATATTCTTGGATAAATATACAGTAACTATGAGAATCAGAAAAAGATAATGCTTATGGAATAATGTGTATTCATCAATCAGATATTTATTTTCCAATTTATAGATTACATATAGTAATGAATGAAATTGAAGTTATCATTACATGCGCAACTCTGATCATGTATTACATAAAGTTATAAATTTAGTACTTACACTCTTTCATGTCACACTTATTAAAGTTATAATGACTCTTAAATTATATTTTTCACACCCTAAATTTTTTATGATCATGATTGTGTTTGGAATTTGTTTCATTGTATCCTTGTTATTTTTGATTTAAATTTTCTCTTTTAATTATTGGAACAATGATATGTTATGATTCATATTTTGAAATTTTCCTTACAAAAACGTTTTATGATTAATTTTAAAGGAATGTTTTCAAAAGGTTTTTATTAAAACAATATTTTATTCTAAAACTTCTTACTGGGCATTCGTATGCTCACCCTGCATTTTAACTTGAATTTTACAGGTTTAGTAGATTTGAGTTACACTGTTTACTGGAAGCATTGTGGAGACTCTTTCTCTTTCAATTTTTTGATGATTTGTAATAGTTGTATTTGAGTCTTCAGAAACTAAACCAAAAGGATCTTATTTAGTGGAACATTGTGTGTAATAATCATATTTCATTATATATAAAAAATTACACACCATATTTTAGGGAAATTTCACCGGCTCTGGGGAATTCCGGGTCTGGGGAATTCCGGGTCTGGGACGTAATATTTGGTATCATGGGATTGGTTTAGAAAACCCTGTAAAATTAGAACAATACTAAAAACATTTTTATGCCTCAAAAAGTTTAAGTCTTATCAAAATTTTCACATGGTAGACGAATTGAGTATTCTATCTCTCCCAACAGAAATTTTGGAAGCTATAGTGTCTAAGTTGTGTTTAGAGGGTTATGAGACTTTTGATAACATTCATTTGTCTTGTAAACACCTTTTTCACGTATCCAATTCCCATAATGTTCTTGACTTCACCAATGGTCTGGCTTTGATTACTTTCTAATGAGGAATTCCCAAATTCCATATAATGCACGTAAGGGAATGTATTATGATGGTATATTAGGATACTTCACCATGGCCGAAAATTTTTAAATCACTAATGAACTTCCAGGAAGATGCACAAGAGGGTGACCTCTGTGCATAAATCCTTTGTAAAATCATATCTTATTTTCTTTGAGGTTAGGTCATGGACTTCGAAGTTATCAATGAAGAATCTACCCATTTTTATTGTAGGAAAAAAATTTAAGCTAACGTCACCTAACTCTATTCCCTTCATGAATTACTTTTTTGGAACTTTAGATGTCCACATCTGATCGATCTGGACTGCCCATACTGCATCTGGACCAAGGAGATTGCGGAGTTTCGAACCACCCTAGGGATTCATTTAACTGGGAATTTGGGAAATCCCCAAGACTAGTGAAACCGGTGATGTTTCATCATGGAGGAATTTAGGAAATACATACTTGTGTTTCGTGAGAGGGGGCGAGTAGTTGTGTAACACCTTGGTTTTATGAACTTTTTATAATTGGATAATGTTATACTTTATGTTTTAGGACTTTAACATGCTCTATTTTAATAGTATTATGTCTTGCTGAGAAAAACTTGTCTCTGGAAAATTATCAAATGGAATAAATGAGTTCACCAACCAACATTTTATCTCTCCAAAACGAATTACTAGAACACATATTTGTTTAGTCATTTATATAAGACTATGAACCTTTTGCAAACCTAATCCTGGCATGAAAATGGCTTTATAATGTGTCTCTTAGCACGAATATCCTCAGTTATTACAAATGAGAGAGCTATATTTATCGCAACATTACCAATACTCAATTTGTTGAGATTAGTCAAAGGGGAAATAATACGAGGGTCTTTTCTTATGTTTCACCCTATCAAAGAACTATCAAGCTTTGAGACAGTTTCAAGAAGATACATTGGAGGGTGACCATCGAGCAGTCTATATGAACCAAATCCTATTCTTTTCTATGAATGGGATTCCCCATGACATCCAAATTTTTAAACATGATATAGTTCTATGGATATATAGAGATCTAATCCACTATCAAAATCTCTGATCTCTGCAATGAAAAATCCTTCCTCTGGATACCCGAATGCTTTATACATAGGGATGATCCTAGCTACTATCAGTGCTCTAGATGTATTTGGTTCAAAAATGTTGAGGGACTAGAAACCAATCTTGGGATCCACATGGGGTTTTTTGGTAGATTGATCACGTTGTCTGACATTGTGAGGGGATATTCGAAGTAATGTGTGTCTGGTTTTTCTGGTTTTTGTGTAAGATAGTTTTAGAATTTCAAGGATGAAATTCTTTTTAGGGGGGATAATGTGGTGCCCCGTGCTTATTTCTTATGTAATAGCATTATTTAATGGTTTTATTTCATTTAATTTCCATATTTTCCAAAACATTACTTTTAAGACTTTATTTATTCAATGATCACTAAATGGTTGCATTGATTTCGGGATAAGAGTATCCAACTAACCAAAAATACCACAGAAAGACTATTAGATTTAAAGGTAGACCACCCAATACAACAATGAACCCAAGAAAATAGTAGTGGTCCTTTGGATCCGTCCAAATAAACATCAGGTTGGCCAGAGCCACTACAACCGCACTGAGCATAAAAAGAATGATGTGCACCATATTTTCCAAATTGTCTCTAATTGGGACTCCATTAATTGTGTGTTCATAAGCCCTTAATTCAATTTTTGCCCCTTTAGCTGACTATTGGATCCATAGCATCTATATGACTTGTAACCATCAATAATTATGGTTATATTATTTCATTTATTTTGGAATATTGAGATTTTCAAGTGTTTTAAGTTAATGTAATATCTTTTAAACATATTGGTAATTAAAATCCTCTTTATATTTTGGAAAGGATAAATACATTAATGTTTAAAATGGATTTGAAAATGCAATGCTAATGTTTTAATGAAAATACCAAGAGAGGTATGTTTTTTTTAATTTAAAAACAAGTTAATTTAAAGTTAAACTTTTGCTTAAGACAAAATATAATTGGATCTTTGTACTATGATCATTGAAAGGTAAAATAAAAATCATGTTCTATAAAATTAAATATATTCATTATATAATTAAATTATTTATATTTCGTTCCTATAATTTTATTTTTTATTTTAAATGGTAGTTTATAAAAAAATATTCTTAATGGGATAGATCTCTAGCTGGGCTGAAGAGGCAGCACACGCTACTACAGCAGTTGGTGGCCGAGCCTAAGCCTTTAGCCGCATTACGGGGCCAGCCCATGGGTGAGTGGGCATGTGTGCTCATGCACATGAAGCATGCACAAGGCAACCAGAGCATTCCACCATGTGGGGAACCATGTCTACAATGGTCGGCATAGAGGGCACCCACAGAACCCGATACGTGAGGATACTAAGAGTGGGGAGTGAGTAATTTGAGCTATAGTCGAGAGATCTGGGATTATAAGAGAGTTTGAGATGCCTCCTCATTTCGATATTGGATGGAGTTTTTTAGGAAAAACTCGATCTGGACTGTCAGATCACACCCCACATGATCTGAGCCAACCAATCGGTTCAGTCCTTGATTCCTAGTGGTCGCGTAATATCGTCTGCGTTTTTATCAGTTTTCTGATCCATCGTGATCTAATCACAGTCATTAAATTTTTGTAAATCACCATGTCACTCATAGCCTTTAGATCAACTATGATCTAATTTGGGCTTCCTATATATTTTTAATTCATTGTGTCACGCAATAGTTGTTCGATCAAGTTGAGATTTAATCTCGACTGATCATCCCTTTTAAAACTCATGGGCACACATCAGCCATCAAATCAGGGCATGATCTAATCCTGGATGCCCATTTCCTTCATGGTTTTTCCTCTCCTACATTGTCTTCTTCCTCCCTCATGCGCGGAACCAGTAGCCTTGATGCCCTCTTTTTTCTTTATCTCTTCGCCTATGACACTGATGGCCCCTCCATTCACTCATTTTCCACAAAGACCGACACCCTCGGTCTTATTTTAAACCAGGGAGTCTCGGTTTTCCATGAAAGTGGAATTAAAGATATATTACATATATATTATGTATAATATAGTTTATATAACCCTCGTTTTCACTTCGAACCTCTCGGTCTTTCTTTTCTCGCTAGCTTCTAGCGAGCTCTCCTAGACCCCCCCCCCCCACATTATTTTTAAGAAAGGTAAGCGTTTAATATACCTTTTCTTACTTTGGAAAAAACATATTATACACCTTTAATATTTAGTTATATATATATATATATATATATAATCACATAGTTTTAGATAAACCTATATTATGCCTGACTTTAAGACTCCTAAAATTGACTTTTGAAGTATGAGTAGTGTTATAAAACGTATGGAATTATATTTTTGTACAAAGATCTTATATATATAATGGTATACATTGTTATATATATAGTTTTATAGTTTATATAACTCACCATTAGAATCAGTTTTAAGTCTTTTAACAATGAAGTTCAATATACAAATGATGTTTTTGAAAAACATGTGGTAAATAATGGTTATAACAGTTTTGTTTTTAAAACCTATACATAAAAATATATATTGTGATTATATGTATATATGTGACAAACCAGCTTGTTCATAAGTCTTTCTAATGCTGAAAACATACTTTTCTTATACATGGTATGTATTTAATGGTGTTTTTTAAATTATAATATATATAAATATATATACGGTTATATGTATGTATACCTTTGGGTATTAATCAAAAACTAATTATGTTTTCATAAAAACCAATTTTTGGTGATTTAATTATGATTGCGAAATGTTCAAGGTTCACAATGATTTATTAAACCTAGCATTGGTTGATAAAATTTCGTGTGTGCATCTTGTGTTTATATAGTTCATACAATTTTCTTTTTATCCCACATTTATACAAGAAAAATAGTCACCGCAGTGTATGCACTTCTATTATTAAGGATAAAATAATATTTTAGACATATACATAGCAAGAAATTGTATAAAAATATTTTTAAATGTATTTTTATGAATTCATACATCGCATGAAATAATTATTTCTCTAAAGATCTTGAATCTTCTACAATAAATGTTTTCAATCATTAATTTTTGTTTTGTTAAATATGTCCATTTATCAACATGTGTTGTAAATATAAATTACAATTATCCTAGATTTAGAATTATGAATTTTTTAATATAAAATGTGTACTTCCATAATAAGGATTTTATGGGTTATCATTTTATGTGAAAAACCTATAGTTTAGGTGCTTTAGTTATTGTCACGTGTGCTACATACCATAATTGTCATTTATTTTCATATCCATGCAGTTGATAGTATTTTTATTAACACATAAGTGCATGATTAACTATGTATATGTAAATGATAAAGAATGTAATCAAACTCAAATGGCCTTTTATGGAATAAAGAATTAAATTATTAGAAGTGATATGGTACATATTTAATAATATGAAATGAGAAATTAAATTATTTCAAGTGGTGTGGGAAGATTTCAATAATATGAAATGAGAAACCAAGTAATATGTGACAGTTGGAATGATAAGTGATAAGTAATTTAACAAATAAAAGTGGTTTTATGCACATTGATTTAAATAAATGTGGAATGCATTGGAATTATTTGGTGTAGGGTGGGGCCTACAATAGCCCCTCGGTGCATCGGTAGGTCTCCTGAGGCAAACTGGATATGGGATTGGCCTAGGCCTTACCCAAATTATTATTTATAATATAAGAATTAGGCCTTAACACATAGTTTGTGGTCTTGGCACAAGGCCTTGACACAGTCTGGCATATGTACTTTCCACATTATGACTATGAAATTTAATTAAGCATGTGAATTTCGACTAGTATAATATTATTGGTTAAAGATAGAGTACTTATAACATCAGAAGAATTAAATGCTTATCACATAACATGTATTCAGAATTCAGAGATTTATTTTCCAATTTATTGCATACAGTTAGTAATGAAAAAAATGAAATTATTATTTCATGCACAACTCTAATCATATATTACTCATAGTTGTAAATTTAGTACTTACACTCTTTAATGTCACACTTATTAAATATAGAATGACTCTTACATTATATGTTGCACATCCTACATTTTTATGAGCATTCTTAGGTTTGGAATAGGTTTTATTGTAACCTTGTTAGTATTCCTTGAAATGTTCACTTATAATTCATGGAAAAATGTTACGTTATGAATCATATATTGTATATTTCCATACAAAAACGTTTTATGTTTAATTTTATAGTAATTTCTTCAAGGGGTTTTAATTGAAACATTATTTTATTTTAAAACCCCTCACTATGCATTCGTATGATCACCCTACATTTTAACTTAAATTTTAATGGTTTAGTAGATTTCAGTTGCATTGTTTGGTGACAGCATTGTGGATACTCTTCCTCTTTAGGTTTTTAAATGATTTATAATAGTTTTATCTAATTATCCAGGACCTAAACCAAAAATATCATCTTTAGTGGAACATGGTGTCTAATAATCAGCTTTCTTTTTATAAAAAAAGTATGCACCATGTTTTAGTGAAACTGCACCAGCTTCAGGGTAGTCTGGGGCTGGGGCATCATAGTTATGCGTTGATCAACATCATCTTAATCACTCATTCCAAGAAATGAAGGTTTATTTTTTCATTCATGAAGAATTATCATATCAAAAAATCTATAAATAGAATGATAAGAGATTCCATATGTCATTGCCATCATAAAAAATGACATCACATGATATCCAATATAAATTAATCCTTATATGGTGAGAAAATACTTTAAAATCTAAAACCACATATAAAGTTTAACAAAACCCATCTCATAAATGGTTGAACTTATAACACTTCTGAAAGATGGAAGTAGAAAAAATTATAAATAATGTTAAAAAATTTATCAAGAATATTCAAGTATTGATCCCAAATATATAATAAAGTATCTCTTATATTTCTCAACCCAAATATATGGATACCTTTATCATGTATTCTCTTGAAACAAGGTAACAACCTGAATTATCAATAATCCTTATTAAAAACATGCATGTTTTCTTATTCTAATGTTTATTGGATATATTCTTTAAATCCATAAATTTTGTAAAATTAATCATTGATAGCATAAACCACTTGACAAAAAAATACTTAGTTAGTTCCAAGGAATTCAATAATTTCCATTTACATATTAATATCCACTTTTCTTTTTCCAAACAAAATTATCTAATCATAGGGAACATATTAAGGGTTATATCCCCTTAGTCAAAATTCCACCTTTCTAGTAAACCAATTTTCTAGTCCATTTGAACCGCTCATCATATTCTTATAAATCCTTAGTGAAAAAAATAAAGTTAAAATTCTCTATATATTTCAAAATTCATAATTATAGATTCTAAATAAAGAAAGACTTCAATTATTATACTTCAAACTTAATATATTAACATGTCTACCTCATAAAAATAATAAAGACCTCTTTCCCTTAAAATTTCATTTGTTGCATCTTCATCATCAATAATATAACCATTACATGTACCACCTTTCTAATTAACTTCAAGATTTTCCACTATGGGAATCAATTTTCATAATTACCATTTATTCATCATATGAATCATTCAACTATTGCTAATAAATTAGAGATTCCAATATTTCCATACATTTTTTAATATAAATTTTCATTTTCCCATTGATGTTACATGATTTGTGCCCTTATTTTCCACAGTCGAAATATCTTCTCATTCCTTTGAGTCATTCACTTGGGTGTTTCTTCCCACATTCTTGAAATGTAGGAAACCGAATCTTCATTATTCTGTGGTCTCCATTACCAAAATTCTTAGAAAACTCTTTTATTATCTTCCTTGCTGATTCTAAAAGTTGACTAAGGTTAAAATTGTTAATAATGTTCTATTTAAAATGATTAGGTATGATCATAATGTCCATCACTCAAATGATCATCTGATATAAATTTTCATCAAAAAAATTATTGTCAAATTAAATGTTAACCTATATCATTTTGGTTTAGAAAATTTACTAAAACCAGAAATCATAGTGTGAGTAACATTTATCATAGCAAAAAACCTCAAAAATAAAAAAAAATCACTTATATAGTGTTTAAATCATGACACATACATTATTAATATATTAAACCTTATATTTATCCTATGCTATTCATAGTCATATTTTATTTAAATCCTTCATGATGGTTCATAAATATTTTTTTAATTATAAATTCATATCCATTGGGAGTGTCAAACCAAGTGTGCAGCAAGGAAGGTTATCGTGTACCCTTACCAATTGAATCAAATTCAATATGGTATTTTTGGTTTTGTCATACCTATGGACATTTGTACCATAGACATATCCACTTTTAGTATCTGGACAAGAATTTATTTCCTGTAAACCACTCACTTTGTACTTTACCAAAATTCTAGTACATTTTCACTGACATTAACTCATCCTTAGACTCATCCTTAGATGCATCCGTAGAATTATCCTTAGATATATTCCTATGGATCTTATTAAATTTTTTTCATCCCAGTTTCCAAATGTTTACTAAATCATTCCTTTGTTACCAAATATAGTTACCTTGTCTTAACATGCATGGATACTACATTATTTTAGATGATTATTTTGTACATTACAGTAGTACATGTATGAGGACTATAATAGTTTAGTGTCTTTGGAATGTTTGAACATAATCCTTCAGTTTAATATGAGATCTTAAATATCTCCCATAATGATCTTCCCCTTTATTACTCCTACTTATAACATTTATTTATATTGTTGGGAAAGGAATCATTACAAATGGGTTATCTTAGATTCTTTGTAAGGGTAAAAAAAGGGTACACGTAAGCATAATCATGAAGATAAGGGTATGAGAACATGATCATAAAATTATAATATCATGCCCTACATATCAAGGATCATACACATGTATAACGAACCATAATTTACATAAATTTTTATTACTTTAGAATTAAAGCATGATTATTACAACATATAACAAAACCATGATAGGACCGTATTGGTATAGTGTCTTTAGAAACTGTGAAACATACACAACTGGTTCATAAATCATCTACATTTTCCCCTGTTTATTTCATCATATCTAGAGTCTTTTTTGGCATATCTTACTTAATACAATTCTTCCTAACCAGGAAAACATACAAAAGGGTGAGCTCAAATTCTCAGTAAGGGTGAACAAAAGAAATATTAATCATATCATATTCATAAGAACACAACATTTTTAAAATCTTAACCTTCAAAAGAGATCAAAATATCATGACATGGGATTAATCATAGTAGTGAAATGTTATCATAATAATCGTAAATTAAAACAAGAAACTTTGTGGCATACACACATAATCATAGAAAATCATTTCATATTAGTCAATACTCATTGTGAAGACCATCGTAGAGGACAAGGTCCATTACTAAACTGAGTTCACTCCTTCTTCCAGTCCTGTATCATTAAACCGGATTAACTTGTTGTTGTATCCATGTCTATATCATTAGATATAAATCTTTACCGAATGAATTGAAGGGAGATATAGGTCCCACCCATCTCATAATGAAACCATTTTTATGTGTTCCACAAAATCATAAATCATACATCATAGCATAACCCATGTAATAAAAATGGGATTCATAAACATCATGCCATCATAACATAATCCATATAATATAAAAGGACATAATAAAAATAATTCCATAATAACATAATCTAATAAATGTATTAATAGGAATAGAAATATTAAACTATATTATCTTAGAAGGAAATAATTTTGATAAAATACTCGAACTCCATTCCTGAAGAAAATATCATTTCTTCTTCAAAAACATTTTTCCTTTCTCAACGTGTCATAAAATTTTAAACTAAAAGAAGTTAATTTAAAATAAACTTGAAATCATGTAATGGAAGATTCATGGAAATAATGTTCTATGAAATCATAAAAATCCTTTCATTCCGTATAAGTTAAAAAACATTCTTCTCGTACTTTGGCCAGAAAAGTCAAAAAATATCTCGTATTGAAAATGAAAAATGATTCATTTCATATCTTTTACTAAATTTTCACCAATTTGTAAAATTGGATTTAAAAAATTGTAATAGGATATAAATAATATTACATATTGAGGAAACATGGGTGTTGATGATAAATATGCCCCAGTAAATACCGAAGTATATACAATATTGGATAAAAATTGAGATTGCGAGATTTTCCCTTACATTAGGTCTGATATGCTTCGTATGTATCCGAAACTCCTATATAATGATTTAAATAATGTTACAGATCTATTAAGGAATCATAATTACTTTTAGGATAACATTTATGATCATATTTTTATTCATTTGTAAATAACATTTCATTGTTACTCGTTGTTTTTGTATTAACTGCTTTATTTTCATACGTATGTTTTGTCGGATAAGATCATATTCCTATTATTAGGTTATAGTTATATCATTTAAATAATTTAATTAGTATAATATATATCATATTTATTCATTTAATGCGTTTATATAATCATGGTTTAATGAATACAATGTAGAACAAACCACATCGCACCATGGAGACGGTAAGTCATACGTACGCACGAGCGACGATATCATTCCCATTATTATTGAATGGTATTGGAGTGAATGATAGAATATATCAGAATTAGTATCATGTTATAATAATCATACATAGATATTATTTACACCATTACACACATCCATGTAAGGTGGTGGTGGAAAACAGATTACACCACGGCATGGAGACGGTATTCCTTACGTACGCACGCACGATGATTTCATTTTCCATAGGATGGATAGAAGGTGGAATAGCTCCGATTCATATTTATAATAACATATCAGTATATTAGTGATACTAATGTTATTAATTTATAATGAAACAAATAATGATGTGGAAGTAGTAGTAGAAGAAGAAATAAATTTGAAAGAATCGGTAAAGGATATTACCACTTCTTCGACGCGCCTCATCTAATCCTCCTCTAACGGAAATAAATATGGTCTCTAAAGAAGACGAGGACCTCTAGAATGTTTCTAGGGAAGTGTAGACGGGAAATGGACAGGTTTTGGCCGAGTTTGAAGGCTCAAAATGTTTTGAATAGGAGAGGGAGGAAGTTCCCTTTTATAAGGGAGGAGAGGGGCACCTTTGGAAACATAAAAAATATTAATTTATAATAAATTCAAAACCCACTTAAAAACCTCCAAAAATGACTCGATATGAAGATGAGAAAAGATAGGGTTGTAATCCCATCAACAAATAAAATTTAGAAATGTTGAGAATTTATTTTAAACATTATCCACCCGATTTATCCTTATTTAATCTATTTAATTTTATTTGTGGTAATAATATTCTAAATTTTAAATTGTTATAAATAATTACTTATGTGTTATGAATTTTCCATTATTGGATACTTTATTACATTTTAGGCCATATAAATTTAAATTTATAATTTTAAAATATTGTTGTGATTTTTAAACAATTTTATAATATGTTATTTTTACAAAATAACAATAGTGTCAATTTTTACACTATTAATTTATTTGCATTTAAATAAATTGCACCCAGAGAATATATTCGAAAAAAAATATTTAAAAGATTCCTAATATGTCATATGAATCTATAAAATTTGTGGAGAACATAAATTAGTTCATATAATATTTATTTTAATATTTATAAAACCATTTATTTGATATTTTAATCAATAAAATAATTTTTACATTACTATTGTGTCATCATTAATGATAATTATTTAATCCATAAAAATTATAAATAAATTTTGATGATGTAGATAATTCTATTATCTTTTTTCAATATTTACATTCGATTTTTTATGATGTTTATGACTAAATTAAAATTATTACACTTATAAGATATAAGAGAGCGATATGTTGTCACTTTCTTTGGTTTTAATAATAATTATATCATTGTAATTGAAAAAAGACCATGAAAAGAATCTATTCTGACCCTTAGCTGATATGGGTCAACTTTTATTCATCCAATATAATTTGGAAATGTGGTGGGGTAATTTTATAATCATATTTTACCCTTAATTACCCGATTTACCTTTAACTATAGTAAATTAAAATTATCATAGTTACTATTCGTAATATCGAAAAAATAAAAAAACCTATTAACATAATTTGGACCCACTTAATCCAAATATGGAATCTGTTTTTCAAAATTCAAAACACAGATGTTGTAGTAATTAATTTAAAATTAATCCTGTTGTTTAGAAAACGGGTTTTAAAAGTTAAAACATTGTCAAAAATTGGAATGTTTTTACCTATGAATTAAATGTTAAATTAATGATAATGACATAAATTATATTAAATGGTAAAAATATATTCTATTTATACTTTTAAACCATTAAATTTTATCATATAACCATAAAAACTATCTTGATGTAAAAAACTTGTTTTTAAGAAAATATAGTGTATTTTTACTATTAATCAAAATATAAAAGTTATCAGAAAATTATCAAAAAATAATACAATGTAAATTATTATATCATGATTCAAAAGTAGAAGTTTATTTTGTAAAATTGAACTTATAAACTTTTGAAAAATTATATTTAAAATGGGTGCGCCGTCAAAAGGCGGTAAAACTGTATTTTTTGAAAAAAATATTTCTTTTATCCGAAAAATTAATTTTCTTTTCATACCTCATTCAATAAAATGTGTAAGATTAATTAAAATGTTATAAAATTAAAATTTTAGTTAATACTATTCATAATGGATAGTTCATAATTTTATAATAACATATCATTTTTTAGTGAAACTCGGTATTGCGTGCAATGCATGTTATCGAGGAAGGTTGCTCTTGCGTGTAATACAAGACACGCCAGTGTTGTGTGTAGTGAAATATTCCTTTCATGTTGTGTATATCATAAGGCTTAAAATATATTTCTCATAAAATATTATTTTGTTACATATTACCCCCCTTCAAATGAATTTTTCCCTCAAAATTTGTCACTCTGTAACAAAAAACTGAGAATACCACTCCCTCATCAATTCCTCAAGTTATAATGTAGCTTATTATAATTGGTGGTTCCTCAATAAAACATTAACCACGAAAGTTGTCTTGTTTCATAGAACTTTCTCACTATGATCCAGAATCTCTATCGGTTGTTCTTCATAAGAAAGATCTTGCTTCAGCGGTACAACTTCTGAGCTTAGTACATGTGAAGGATCGGGTATGTACTTTCTCAGGATAGATACATGGAATACATCATGAACTTGAGAGAGATTTGGTGTATGTTCCAATCGATAAGCTACCTTCCCAACATGATCCAACATTTTTAATGACCGATATACCTGGGGCCCAGCTTTCCCTTCTTACCAAATCTCATTACCCTCTTCCAGGGAGATATTCATAAGAACACTTTATCAGCCACTTCAAACTCTATGTATTTTCTTCAGTTGCCAGCATAACTTTTTTTTACTCTAAGCCGCTTTTATTTGTTGTTGAATATTTTCTGACATTTTTCCATCTCTTCAATAAGATCAGGTCCTAATAGCTTTCTTTCCCCAACTTTATCCCATCAAGTTGGAGTTCTGCATTTCATTCCATATAGAGATTCATAAGGATCCATCTAAATACTGGAGTGAAAGATATTATCATAATAAAATTCCACCAAATGTATGTTTTGATCCCAACAACCTTTTAAATCCATATAGAAAGATCTCAACATTTCTTCCAAAGTATGAATGGTCCTCTCAGACTGACCATCTGTCCGAGGATGATAGGCAGTGCAGAAACATAACTCTGTATCCAGAGCATGTTGATGACTTCACCAGAATTTCGAGGTAAACCTCATATCTTGATCAGATATAATGGAAAGTGGTACTCCATGCTATCATACTACATTCATTACATATATCTTGGTAATATTATCAAGAGAGAAATCTTCTATAATAGCAATGAAGTGTGCAACTTCGTAAGACGATCAACTATAACCCAGATAGCATTATTGCCTTTGGATGTTTTGGAAAGTCCGATGACAAAGTCCATAGTGTTGTTTTCCCATTCCCATTCTAGTATGGGTAATGGTTGTACCATCCCCTTAGACTCATGTCTCTCTGTTTTAACTTGTTGACAAACCAAGCATCGAGAGACATATTCAGCGATATCTCTTTTCCTACCATCTTTCCAAAAGTACTCTTTTAGGACCCTATACATCTTTGTACTTCTAGGATGAATAGAGAATGAAGAACTATGAGCCTTATCCAGTAGCTCCTTCATTAATTCTTGTATGGGAGGAATACAGACACGGTTCTTGAACCTTATTATCCCATCACAAACAAGTTTGAAATCAGGAACATTTCTCACCTTGTTTTATAGCCCAATATCCTCCTTATATTCCTCTTTAATCTTCACATGTATAGATGGTTGAAAATTAATTTTAGAATGATAAGATATCTCCCCTTTTATTAAAATTCCAAGATCCATCCTTTGTAAATACATAAATATTGGATCTTTTGTGATCCTCATAACTTATAAGCTAGCATGGTTTTGTCGACTTAATGCATTTTCCACCTTGTTTGCTTTCCCAGGGTGGTAATGTATGGAGCAGTCGTAATCCTTAATTAGCTCCAACCATCTTCTTTGGCACATATTCAGCTCCTTTTTGGTGAAAATATACTTTAAACTTTTATGATCAGAATAAATATCACACCTTTTAACATAAAGATAATGCCACCAAATCATTAATGAAAAGATTACCGTGGATAACTCCAAATCTTCAGTTGGGTAATTTTGCTCATGGATTTTCAAAATTCATGAGGATTAAGCTATCACCATATCATTTTTCATGAGAACACTCCCTAGCCCTTTCTTTGATGCATCACTGTAGATCACATACCTTTTTCCACTACAAGGCAGTGTGAGCACAGGTGCACCGACTAACCTTATTTTTAGATCATTTAAATTCTCTTCACATTATTCCTTCCAAAAAAACTTAACTCCTTTCCGAGTCAATTTGATGAGTGGGTGAGATAATCTTGAAAATCATTTACAAAACTTCGATAATACCCAGCTAAACCAAGAAAACATCATATTTTAGTTATTGTTGTTGGTCTTTACCAACTTTCAATAAACTCTATTTTTTATGGATCCACGGATATCCCTTTTTTTGAGATTATGTGACCCAAAAATGAAACTTCTTGAAGACAAAAATCACACTAGGTAAATTTTCCATAAAGCTTCTCATTTCTCGGGGTCTTCAATAAAATTCTCAAGTGATATTCATGTTCTTACTTCCTCTTTGAATATATCATAATATATTCTATAAAGACTTCCACAAACTGATCGAGATAGTCTCTAAAGACTCAATTCATTAGATCCATGAAGACAACTGGGGAATTAGCAAGACCAAAGGTATCACTATAAATCCATAGTGTTCATACCTTGTACGGAAATACATCTTTGTTATATCCTCCTTTTTTACCCTTAATTGATGATACCCTAAACAAAGATCAATCTTGTAAAAGTATTGAGCTCCATGTAGTTGGTCAAATAAGTCATCAATGTGTGGGAGAGGATATTTTTTCTTGATAGTGATCTTTTTAAGTTATCAATAATCAATGTAGAGTCTCATTGTTCCATATTTCTTCATAACAAACAGAATAGGTGCTCCCCAAGGTGATACACTAGGGAATATGAATCCCTTATCAAGATCCTCTTGGAGTTGCTTATTTAATTTCTACAACTCAATTGGGGCCATTATATAAGGTGTCTTTGAAATGGGAATAGCACCCGGTATGAGTTCTATTGAAAACTCAACATCATGATTTGGGGGAAGACCTGGAAATTCCTCTAGAAAGACATCATCAAACACTTGTACAATGGGAATATTCTTAATCATGAGTTTCTCTCCAACCATTTGAGATAAATAACCTTCATTTATTGGAATCAAGACCCTTAAGATGGACGAAATTTCCAATGGAAGTTTATATTCATCCTTGCATCGATAAATGATCATAGATTGACAGCGAATATGAAATGTCACTTCCCTTCATTGGAAATTTATATGAGAACCATATATAGAAATCCAATTTGTGCCAATAATCACATCAAATTCCACTATAGGAAGGATCACAAGATTTGTAGGAAGCACTTTCCCACAAACATCAATCGGAGAAGAATTGTAAACTTTTGATTTGACTAGTGTGCCATTAGGAGTTGTCAAAACTAACTCAATATCTAATTGTTGAGGTAGTACGAAGATAACATTATAAAAATCTACATAAATAAAATATTGGGTGGATCTGGAATCAAATAAAACATTTTCTAGTTTAGAGTGGATGGTAAGTGTACCTTTCACCACTTCATTATCGTACTCCACATCACCGATAGAAATTGCATTTTACTTTCCTTTTTTTCCTTAAGAGTTTTTTGATGTGGATAATCATAAAAAACCCTTGGATTAGGTAATTGATTAGCATAATTCCCCATTTCCATACACTTGTAACACTGAAGTGTAGGAGGTGCATTCTGTGTATCCCTTTCTTTGTTCACATCATTAGACATCTTCTTCCCATTACTGCGACATTCAATTTCATGATGACCTTCTTTTTCACATTTAAAACATTTACTTGTCCTTTTAAGAAAATTCCCTCCATTTTTCATTCCAAACATTGAGAGTAATGGAAGATCATCTTATTTACATTGTAGTCTTTAGATTTTCCTTTGAATTCCATTTTATTCTTCTTATCAAATCTATATGACTTATGGGTTAATCCAATCTCCATCTCAACCTTGAGAGCAAATCGAACAATTTCCTTTTAGCTATTGATGTCCCTTATGGATAACGCCCTTTAAAGACTTGGTTTTAAGCCACTAATGAATCGATCGATCTTACTCTCAGGTGGGATAATAATTCCAGAAGCGTACCTTGCAGGTCTTGTAAAATTTGCTTCGTAGGTACCAACATATACATCATCCATTTGCTTTAGTTCGAGAAACTCCTTCACCGTCTCTATTCGAAGAATATGAGGGAGGAACTTATTGAAAAATAAGTTCTTGAAATTGTCCCATTCCATAGACTAAATTTTGTCTCTTTGACTTGTATTCTTGATAATATTCCACCATTGATCAGCTTCCCCTTCCAAATGATATACAACTAAGATGAGCTTATCATGTTCAGAACAATGTAGAACTGAAAATATCTTTTCATGGTACTAATCCATTGTTCAGGCACTAATGGATCAGAAGACCCGCGGAATGAAGGTGGATGTTGCTTCATGAAGGATTCAACAGAATGTTCCTCCTTCCATTTCTTGTTTGGAAGTATTGGGTGATTCATAGCTTGAGAAAGTTGTGTTAGTACGGCTACATGATTTTTTATTCTATCTCCCATAACATTTGGTTGCTCAGGGGGATAATCACTGTAATGACCATCGCATTCAACATTAACATGGTTCCTTCAGGTTCAAGGCATTGACTAAAACCAAGAAGCATACTGTGAGCAACACTAATTACAATAGGAAAACCACATAATCAGTAATAAAATTTCACACTTTTGGTATTATCATAGTTTATTCATGGAAATTTCTAAAACACTAAGATTATTTTTTATGCTTAAACATAACCTTATGGTTCTTACTAAGGGGTTCACTTCCTAGTTTCCAAATTCTTACTATACCTTTCCAATGACACCAACTATAACGACCCATACCTTACATACATTGTTATTACTTCAGAATTGAAGCATGCTTATTACAACAAATAAAAAACCATAATTGGACTATATAGGTATAGTGTCTTTAAAAATTGGGAAACATAAACAACTAGTTAATAAATTATCTAAATTGTCTCCCATTTATTTCATCATATCTACAGTCCCTTTTGGCATATCCTACTTAATACCCTTCTTCGTGACCTGTGGAAAGGAAAACACACAAAAGGGTGACCTAAAATGCTTAGTAAGGGTAAACAATGGAAATATCAATCATATCATATTCATAAGAACATAATATTTTATTAATATTAAACAGTAAAAGAAATTCTAATATCATGACATGGGATAAATCATAGTAGTGAAATGTAATCCCAATAATCATGACATAAAACATGAAAATTTGTGGCATACACACGTAATCATATAAAATAATTTAATATTAGTCCATACTCATTTCCAAGACCATCATAGCGTACATAGTCCATTTCTGAAATGAGTTCACTCCTCGTTCCAGTCCTGTATCACGGAACCGGATTAACATGTTGTTCCAGCCATGTCTATCTCATGAGATATAAATCTTTACTCAATTCATTGGAGGGAGTTATAGGTCCCACAAATCTCATAATGAAACTATTCTTATGTGGGCCATAAAATCATAAATCATACATCATAGCATAAATTATGTAATAAAAATGGAATTCTTAAACATCATGCCATCATAATATAATCCATATAACATAAAAATACATAATAAAAATAAATCCATTATAACATAATCAAATCAATGTAATAATAGGGATAGAAACAGAACCCTATATTATCTTAGATGGAAAATAATTTTGATAAAACACTTGAACTCCATTCCTGAGGAAAATATCATTTATTCTTCAAAAACATTTTTCCTTTCTCATCATGTCATATAATTTTAAACTAAAAAAAGTTAATTGGAAATAAACTTGAAAACTTGTAAAGTATGCTTCTTGGAAATAATGTTCTATGAAATCATAAAAATCCTTTCATTCCATATAAGTTAAAAAACATTCTTCTCATACTTTGGCCAAAAACGTCAAAAAGTATCTCGTACTAAAAATGATAAAAGATTCATTTCATATCTTTTACTAAATTTTGACCAATATGTAAAATTGGATTTAAAAAATTGTAGGTGGATAGAAATAATATTACATATTGAGGAAACATGGATGTGGATGATAAATATTCCCCAGTAAATACCGAAGTATAAACAATCTCGGATAAAAATTGAGATTGCGAGATTTTCCCTTACATTAAGTCAAATATGCTTCGTATGTATCCGAAACTCCTGTATAATGATTTAAATAATGTTACAGAACTATTAATAAATCATAATTATTTTTATGATAACATTTATGATCATATTTTCATCCTTTTGTTTGTAACATTTCGTTGTTACTCGTTGTTTGGGTATTAACTGCTTTATTTTCATATATTTTTTTTGTTGAATAATATCATATTCCAATTTTTAGGTTATATTTATATCATTTACATAATGTTATTAGTATAATATATATCATATTTTTTTAATTCAATTCGTTTATATAATAAAGGTTTAAGGAAGATCATGTAGAATGAATCACATCGCACCGTGGAGACAGTAAGTCTTATGTACGCACGAGCGACGATATCATTCCCATAATTATTGAATGGTATTGGAGTGGATGATATAATATCTCAGAATTGATATCATGTTATAATAATCATATATATCTATTATTTACACCATTATACCCATCCATGTACGGGGGTGGTGGAAAACAGATTACACCACGGCGTGGAGACGGTATTTCATACGTACACACGCGCGGTGATTCCATTTTACATTGGATAGGTAAATGATTAAATAGTCTAGTTTAATATATATAATAACATATCAGTATATGAGTTATACTAATGTTGTTACTTTATAATGAAACAAATAATGAAGTGGAAGTAGAAGAAGAAATAAATTTGAAATAATCGGTAAAGGATATTACCTCTTCTTCGACTAGCCTCTTCTAAACCTCCTCTTAGGGCACTAAAGTTGGTCTTTGATGAAGACCAGGACCTCTAGTATTTTTATAGGGAAGTGAAAAAGAGAAATGGATAGGTTTTGGCCGAGCATGGAGGCTCAAAATGTTGTGAAGTGGAGATGGAGGATGTGCCATTTTATAAGGGAGGAGAGGGTCACCTTTGGAAACATAAACAATATTAATAAATAATAAATTCAAACCCCACTTAAAAACCTCCAACAATGACTCAATTAGAATATTATATGAGATAGGGTTGTAATATCATCAACCAATAAAATTTATACATGTTTGGAATTTATTTTAAACCTTATCAACTTCATTTACCCTTATTTAATCTATTTAATTTTATTTGTGGTAATAATATTCTAAATATTAAATTGTTATAAATAATTAATTATGTGATGTTGATTTTCCATAATTGAATAATTTATGACATTTTCGTCCATTTAAATTACAATTTATAATTTTTAAATATTTTTGTGATTTTTAGACAATTTTATAATATGTTTTTTTTTATAAAATAAATAGTGTCAATTTTGACACTATTCATTTATTTACATTTAAATAAAATCCAAAAAGACAATATATTAGAAAAAAAATATTTAATAGGCTTCAAAAAACTTCATATTCAACATGAAAATTTGTGTATAAAATTAATTAGTTCATATAATATTTATTTTAATATTTTTAATACCATTTATTTGATATTTCAATCAATAAAATAATTTCTACATCACTATTTTGTCATCATTAATGATAATTACTTAATCCCTAAAATTTCTAAATAAATTCTCATGATGTATATAATTTTATTAGATTTAGGTGGACTATTTATATTTCAAGTTTTATGAAGTTTATCACTAAAATTAATATTGTTGCACTTATAAGATATAAGAGAGTGTCATGTTGTCACTTTCTTTGGTTTTAATAATAATTATATAATTTTCATGGTCAAAAGTCAATGAAATGAATCTATTAGGACCCTTAGGTGATATTGGTTGAATTTTTTCATCCAATCGAATTTTTTCCTGTAGTAGGGTAATTTTATAATATTATTTTTACCCTTAATTACCTGATTTACCTTTAACTATAGTTAATAAATATTATCGTAGTTACTATTCATGATATCAAAAAAATAAAAGTAACCTATTAAAGTAATTTTGACCCACTGAATCCAAATATGGAATCCCTTTTTCAAAATTTGAAATAAAGAAGTTGGAGTAATTAATTTAAAATTAATCTTGTCGTTAAGAAAACGGGTTTTAAAAGTTAAAACATTATCAAAGATTGAAATATATTTACCAATGAATTCAATGTAAAATTAATGGTAATGAGACACATTTTACTAAATGGTAAAAATATATTCTATTTATACTTTTAAACATTTAAATTTTATCATTTAACCTTATAAATTATCTTGATGAAAAATTTGTTTTTAAGGAAACATTTAGTGTATTTTTACTATTCATCAAAATATGAAAATTATGAGAAAAGTATCAAAAATTTATCCAATGTAAATTTTTATATCTTGATTCCAAAGAAGAAGTTTATTTTGTAAAATTAAACTTATAAACTTGTCATAATTTTGATTTAAAATGGGTACACCATCGAAAGGCGGTAAAACTACATTTTTTGAAAAAAATACTTCTTTTAATCAAAAAATTGAATTTGTTTTCATACATCATTCTAGAAAATTTGTAAGATGAATTATAATGTTATAAAATTAAAAATTTAGTTAATACTATTAATAAGAGCTATTTCATAATATTATAATAATAAATCATTTTTTAGTGAAACTCGGTATTGCGTACAACCCAAGCTATCGAGGAAGGTTGCTCTTACATGTAACATAAGCCAAGCCAGTGTTGTGTACAGTGAAATATTCCTTTTGTGTTGCATATAACATAAGGCATAAAATATATATATATTTCTCATGAAATCTCAGGGTGTTACAACCCGAGTCATGGAATATATATTGGTAGTTCATAAGATGTCAATCATAAGAAAATCAAGCACATAATCTATTAATTCATAATATATGAATATGACATGGAATTGTGGAAGACATTAAAAAATATAATATCGTTCCATATAAGTCAAGGAACATTTCCAAAACATATTTGGGAAATTTATGGGGACTACACCAACTGGGTGGGACACACGACCATCCCCAAATGCAATCCATTCTTTATAAGGGATCAATTTCCCCCATCTTCCCATAGTGGAATGGGTTTCCTCATCTTCCCATAGTGGATCTGATTTTCCCATCATCCCATAGTGGATCAGGATTCCCCATCTTTCCATAGTGGATCAGGTTTCCCCACCCTCCATATTGGTTCATGCCTGTCAACATGATTCCATCATTATCTCATGATATATAAATATTTACTCAATGAATTGTAGGGAGAAATCGGTCCCACCCATCACATAATAAAATCATACATTCTTGTTCCACTAGATAAAAAAACATCCATCACATCATGACCTATAAATAAGTATGTGTTCCCAAAAAATCATATAAAAACCCATGAAATTAAATGGATATCATAAAAATTTAATCATATCATTACATATCGAAAATTAATTTGTCATATAATCAATTCATCAAACCAAGATCCATGAAAAGAAGCAGTTTTTAAAAAAAAATACCATATGTTAGGGAAACAAGTGTCATAAAGACCACTCCAACAAAACATTAACAAATTTACGAAAATATATGAATGTTATTGTTGGATAATATCCCCGGTAAAGAATAAACTAGAATAAATAATGTCATCATATATATAGAAGGATTTTAGAAGCTCACATGAAACATTTATTATGTAAAAACACGATTCCTTGAAAATACTTTACATAATCCATTTCGAAACTTATTTTCTCAAAAAGAGTGATTTAAAATTACATTGAAAACATTTGTTGAGGAAAATTTATTTTCTAATTATATAATTAAAAAAAATAAAGTATTTTTGATACATATTCTTTCTTAAAATATCTTTTAAAACGTATAATATAATATTGATAATATTTTGAAATGCTTATTCTTTAAAAACCATTTAAAATCATGAAGAAAGATTTAAAACATATTAAAACCCTTTTTATTTAAAAAATCCTTAAAAAATTTATAGAAATATTAAACAATTTTAAAAACTTTTTTCTTTGAAAATACATTGAAAACATATAATGAAATAATTAAAACATTTTAATTTGAAAACATATTGAATGATTATAAAAGAATCAGGAAAAAAAATTTATTTTGAAATCACAATAAAAAATTTAATTTACTAAATATTAATGAAAAAAAATTAATTAAAAATATACTTCTAATCATAGAAAGGTAACTTCATGTAAATCATGTTCAAGATGGAAATTAAGACTGTACATTTCGAACATTCCTTTTCCACATTAAATGTTCAGAAAATTGCCTTCATTTGAAAACTACAAAAAGATTCATTTTAAATCCATTTTTGAAAAAAGTTAATACAATGGTAAAAATTTATTTTAATGATCATAGGATAATATTAAAAAAATTGAAAACTTTTTTATAAAACATAGTTTTAAAATGACATAGATTTTAGACCAAAAGGATAAATAAATTTGAATTTTTATAATTATTGTTCAGAATAATCTAAAGTACCCAATACTTGAAAAATGGTACAATTAATTGAATATAAAATAAATAACCGTAGGATAATATAATTCAAGATATTTATAACGATATGTATTATGATACTTAATAAATGGAATCATAATCATAAATAATCCTTATAAATGATAACATCGTATCAATAGACCCTTACCACTTTGGTAACATTAAATAATAATCCCCATGAGAGAATAAAAATAAATGAATCATTTTATATCATTATGAGAATAATATTAATGATATAGAATTTAAAATTTTTGTATATACATCTCATAGAAAAATATATGTGCATAATAATGGTATGTATCTCAAAGAAGGCAATTTGAGACAAAAACTACATTATAAATTTGGTAACATTTGACACATAAACCCCATGAAAGAGATAATAATATGAATGGATAAATAATAATTAATTTAATTATAATTATAATCAAATAAATTAATGTTATATATATACACCACACAAAATAAATGAGTTTTGAAGAGGGTATGTATCTCACATATTTAAAAAGTGAGATGAGAAAACACTTACCTTAAGTCTTGACTTTCTTGGTACACATTCAAAACTCATTAATAAAAAAAATATAACTTTATTATACATATTAAATAGAACCATATTATTATATATATTACCATATATTAATTTATTATGACTTTATATTACTGTTTATCAACAACTCTATGTCAATGTTACGTTTTGGGTAATATTCGCTTTGTTTTTTTATATTTGTTTTGACTTGTTATTCCAGATCCTCAGAAATAGATCATGATTTATTTAATTTAGGAATTTAAAATAAGATATAAATATAATATAAATTTTTTTCATAAATATTTATAATAATCTATAAAATATATAAATATGAAATCGGAAACACTATTCCTAGAGACGGTAGGTCATACTTACGCATGAACGTTGATTCTATTTTCTTGTCATATAAAAAGAAAGAAAGTAAATGATGTCTGTATATATATATTATCATTACAAAATAATTATTTTTCATACATATCATTTATGTTTTCTACACCAATATTTAATATATTCCATGAAATGTGTAAACGAATCACATCGCTATGAGGAGGCGGTATTCCATATGTACACAAAAAAGTTATCGTATTTACACAAAATGGAAATGATGAAGTTATGTTTTATATAATAGTTAAATAATAGTAGAGTAATCAAAAATATTATATATATATATAATATAAAAATATTATTTTCATCATAATTCCCACTAATGAGAGGTGGTAAATGAATAACCAACAAGATCGTTTCGTGAGGTGACACTCTTATGTACACATGAATAGTAAGTTAGTTACCCATTCGATGGATGTGTGTGTAAGTTCAGTTAAAAATAATAGAATAAAAAATGTATCAATATATTGATTATAGGGAGGTTATTATATAATCATGGAAGAATAATATATAAGGGTTGGAGAATTAAAATAAGACAAATGAGATTACGGAATGATGTTACCTCTTTTTTTCATAACTCCTCATGGTTTTCACTAAGGGATTTCTTGATTTGATTTGTACCCAATGAAAAGGTTCTAGGACGAGGTTTTTGATTTTTTGAGGATTTTTAGTGATATTATTTGTGATAAAAAGGTATTTAGAGGTGTGAATAAGTGGTAGGAGTGGGTGCCTTTTTATAGTGGAGGAGGTGTGGCATTCTTGAAATGTTTTGAAAAGGGAGTTCCACCCACCTTTTTCCCTTGTCATGTGGCTCCAATAATAGTTATAATATCATACAAGTGAGGATATTGTCTAAATATGAATATTCAAATAATTTATACAATTCTCTAGGTCATTTTGGGTTTTATGTTTATGGTTTAATCCTTTTTCTTCTAATTTTTCTCTCAATAATTGTAAATAATTTCAATCACTTTCAAATATATTTTTCATAAAAAAAATAAGAAAAAGTTATTATAAATTATAAATTATTGTAATTCCAAATATGGAATTATTTTTACCATATTCAAATCATATAAGTGATGAAAATTAATTTAAATTTAATCCCCCATACGTTTTATGACAATGGTTTTTTAAGAAAATGTTTTAAAAGATTGAAATTTTTTTATATCCAATTTCAATGTAAATGTGTTACTGGTGACATAAATTGGATGAATTTGCAAAAAATTTATTTACCTAAACTATAAAACAAAATTAAAATATAATTCAACTATACCAATGAATTAAATGAAAAAATTGTTTTGTATTAAAACTCAACATTAGTCATTATTCATTCAAATAAGAAATATTTTAGAAAAATACAAAAAATTGAGGAAATGTAAATTATCATATTACTATTTCAAATATAATGTTTCATTTTTCATATAAATAATATAAAATTGTTAAATTTTATTTTTAAAATAGTTTCTCCATTAAAAGGTCATAAAATTACCTTTTAGAAAAATACATCTCCTTGTTCAAAAATAGTGCTCATTCTTTTCTCATGTAAAGAAAACACGTTATATGGAGGTTAAATTATTTCACAAATATAACATATATATATATATATATATATATTATTAAAATACTTTATCAATTGTTTATTAATAAAATTATTATGGTAAATCTCATTTTATTTCATTAATATTGTTTTCCAGAAATAGATTTATATATTTAAAAAAGGTCTTTACATTGATTTCTAGTTAATAGGTAACCAAATAATTTTTATTATATACATTATTAAACAATATGTTCTTAATTTTATTAATATTATTTGTAACTTTCTGTCTAATTTCTAGGTGGAAACAATAATAATTTCTAAATAACAATATTAAAAGCTTATTGTAGTTTGGTTAAATCGCCCTTCTGTGTGGAACAAGCTATCAGAAGAATTTGGAATTGTGTGTAACAAAAGCCAAACATAGGGTTGCGTGTGTCGAAAGATAATATATGTTTTTATTGTTGGGATAAGTTAACATGGTGTTGCATTAAACAAAACTAAAACTTTTTGCTTTCATATAACAAAATCTATATTCATTATTTCATAAAAACAAAGTATCAAAAATATTAAATTAATTCAGAAAACGATAATTCAATAAATCATTGGGAGTTATATACTGGTTCATAAACCATGTCTAAAAAATTCATGTTCTTCAATGATTGGGCTTACATTGTAATGATTCATTTCAAGTTCATCCATTTCACCAAACAAGAAGTTAAAAAATCTTGAAATTTCAAATTTTTCCCAAACAAGGGACATTACATTACTGTCGAAAAGATTATTTATAAGATTTACCTATTTAATGATCTCGTTCTAATTAGTGGTAAACAATTCCATTATAAAATGTATTAAAATATCAGATTGTTCATGACATATATATCCTTAAATTTTCATTCTGATGTGAAAAAGTGACTTGATGGCTACCCAAAATTGAATCATTCTACTACTAAAAATGAAGGTTAAAGATTAATGTTCTACTGTCACAAACCAAACTGGGTTGACCTTCAACCGGTCACCTGAGTTGGTTCGCTACATGGCCCAAAAGGAATTCCCAATCCTCATGGGATGACAATTTGTTTTGGGCATCAAATATACAAGAGGGAATGATTTCATCCCAAAAGAAACAACAAAGACCATGTAAATAAATTGAATAAACTGAATCTCATACAATAATTTACATAACTGATTTAGTTATAAAAGTTGAGAAAAATAAAACTAAATAGAAACAAACTGAACTACACTGACTAGATCTCCATGTGACCAATTGGTAACCTCCAACCATAGGACCAAACTACTCTAAGTGATAGCTCAAACCAGAAAACCTTAACAAGAAGAGAACCTGCAAAATAGATCAGGTCTACCGACACCGAGAGGTACAAGTATTGTGTGAGCCAAACAAGCTCAGAAGGAAACCACCAAAGAATCCATATATCTTCCTTTGACAAATAAATTCATTAACACTAGTTTTAAATACAACTATAAAAATAAATTTTCATACACACTTTACATTTAAAAAAACAAATATAATCCATTTCCCTCATAATTTAAAACATGGAACAAGAGGGAAACATAGACATATAATATCATTCTTTTCAAAACATCTACTTTAGAAATATTTTCAACCAACCACACATTTGATATTTTCCAAAAAAAATCCAAACCCAAATACAAGGATATGATTCTACACAACAAGGGAAATGGGACTAATCATACTCATATTGGAGGAATACAAGAAAACATAAGAACACAAAGGAGAACCAGAACATACTAATACAAAAGACAACATCCCCAGTACCATTCCAGACATGATGAAATAAAAACTCTCAAATGAAAGACCACCCTAACTCAGGATAAGACAAGAAGCCTGATCCCATAGCAATAAACCAAAATATCCACCTGTTATGGGCCACTATTCAGGGAATTAACTATGAGTTCAGTAAACATTCTTAGAATTATTCTTTGTTGTGACAGGTTCTCATGTCATGTTCACAAAGGGGTGTGCTACACAATCCAAAAAATAATCCATAAACATGCTAAATATACATATCACATTAACTGAAACCACCCCAAAAACTTCAAGGGTGGTCCCTTTTCTTAACACAATAATAACACAAGGGAGATCCCATACTGAGGACACTCTCATCTAATGGACTACTAATAAGGAAGGTGACCTATCCCAAGAAGGGTTTTCCAAATATCCATTTCAAAAGGCCAGCTGGGCCTTTATCTTTAAAACATACAATCATTTACCAAATATTCCTATAAGACACTTCCAAAACAACATAAATCATCACTTGTATATTAACATTACCATAAATACCTTTAGACCAACCTTCACCCATTCACAACACAAATTCCAGACAAACCTTTCATTTTTTGAAACCACCCACCCAAGCATTTTTCTAGGAAAACTAGGCCAAAACAAGAGAATGAAATTCAGGACCCTAATCAAAACATAGTAAATGCCACTTACACCATTTTGGAAACATTTAACCATTTAAAAAACAAAATATGAGAAAGGGGATAAGGGGTCTTCTTAAGGTGGCTAATTCTAGAGTGACATTTCCATTTTATTGCGTATACATGAGTGCACCTAGTTCACCCATGGATGTTCTAACATCCATGAAACACCCCAATGTCCATTATAACACTTAAAACCCATTTTTTTAAAACCATCATTTAGATCCTACCCAAACCCAACCTTTTCAATTAATCAATAAATGAAACAAAAGTTCACAAACCAGGAGAGCACTTTTTAAAACAGTTTCAATCCACACTAAGAGAAATCACCATGTTTCACATATAAAATCCAATACAAGTTCCAAATCAATTTATGAAAACATTTAAATTGGTAAAACCTCACTCAACCATCCAATTTCACCGTAAAAGTTCAATTGATATTTTTTCAAACAACCATGGTTCAAATACACATGGTCATAAACCAAGATTCATGTAAAAACCTACTTTTAACAAAATCTTACAACATTGAATCGTCTGAGAAAACTAAATAGAAGTATCCTAGAGGTGTGTAGAATGTTTATAAATTTATTAAATACCTAAATAATTAGAGGTAATTATTTTAAAAGGAAGAATATTGAAACATGAACTTGGCTAGTGTGTGAATGGAATAGAACTTTAGGGGAAGGGATAAATGAGCCTCACAGATGATCCTCATGCCCTAAATATCAATAAAGTCAAACAAAACATAAACCCTAGATATTAGGGTTCATCCTTGGGAAGGAACTTCAACGAAAACCAGGAAATAGAGAGTTGGAATAAAGGAGAAGATCAACGGGAAGGGTTTGATAAAGAAACCTTGAAGAATCACTAACCTTTGGCAAGAAATCATCCAAAAAGTGGCTAAGAGCGATGGAGAATGAAGGGGGGAGTGGATCCCTCTGGTCGATAGCCAATGGATAGGGATTCATATGGAAGGTGGAATCCCCCAAATCAATTTTTTAGGTTAAAATTTATTATTCCCGTAATGGGTTGTATGGTTTTTATGTATGATTTTTTAAATCGTGCACAAACCGTGAAAAGGATGCTAGAAAACTTTTTCAGCTTTGTAAGTATAATTTTCATGGTTCGGGAAAACAATTCTCAAACCATGGAACCTAAAATAATTTCCATAAATAATCAAATAACACCTCGAACACAATGGAATCCCACCCAATGATCCTAGAATGATCTAAACACAATATTGTGACACTGTGGTTGTCATAAACTCTCCACCATGAAACTTTATCTCAAAAAAATCACAACAACCATTAATAGGGATAAGAGAAAACCAAAACCACCAAAACAAAAATACTTTAGTTGGAAAATAAACCTGAACCCTAACCAAAATATCCAACACTAAGAAATAAATAAAAACAAATGAAAACTGTGGTCAGGGTGTGACAATTCTCCGACCAAAAACATTTTCTGGAACCATTATGTCACCCATCTAAAAGATAACTAAAACTCAAATCCATGACCAATCAAAACTGATAGAAAATATAAATATTTGGGTGACTATTAACTACATAGGTCACACTCAACTGATCAAGATGAAACCACATCATTATAATGAGGATAAGGGGAGAACATTAAAGGGTTCTCACAACCATAGGAACTCAACTAATACAAACAACACTTAAACCCCAAACAACACCCTCAATGCAACCCTGAAATAGAAAACTCCCAATACAAGCTCATAAAATTTCATTATCATGGGTGACACACCACCACCACAAGATCTTGAAATTTACCAGAGAGGATGAATGCCCAATACTAGGGGAAACTCTCAAAAAATACTCAAACAAAAATTGAAAATTATATTCCTTAATTCAAAAAAACATAAACATTTCCAAACAACCAATACTAAAATAGAAACCAACCAACATAAGGGTCATGTACACTTAATGAGAAAATGAATGATATTACAATCCTTGCTTAGATGAATAAAATTACTCATATTTTCAAAAAATAAAGTCAATCAGAATCATAAAACGAATAGATGAACTTATATCAATAGAAAAACAATAACATAGAAACCATAAACATTTACATCCTAAGCCAGAATCAAAACTAGGCCACAGTTTCATACACCCATACATTTCATGGTTGTGTGTGAGCTTCACCGAGAGACATGTGGATGTGGCTACGGTGGCTAAAGCATCTCATGCCTCACAATCATATACAAGAACCCTTCAGTCACAATGTTGTCTTCAGGTGACGCTTCTTGAACAATTTTTCTAGATGACCCAGATAGCTACAATAATGGAAATTATTCATAGGGATGTGAAAAGATGATTTCGAATACCTGAACCATCCTTATTTTTTCCATAAAACTAAATGTCCTAAATAAATAGAAATTAGACCAAATGGACGAGACTCTTTAGTAATAGGTTCCTCTAGGAAACCCTTATTGCTAGAGAAGGATCCCATATCAGAAACAAGAGGATCTAGATTTCTAACTGCCTGTGCTCTGGAAAAAACATCTACCACCAGTGAAAGGTAAACAAGATCCTTAAGTGTTCCACAGAAGCCTTCTCCATATTCTAGGCTTATAGAATAATCATGAACTATTCCATTTTTTTCATCTACACCTCCATAGGTATGAACCCTTGAACAAATATGGACTAAAAAAATCCCACGTCATCCCAACTTGCATTGATGGATGGAAAAGAAACTCAAATTCATCCAAATATGGACCATCAAACAACCCAAAAACAACTGAAAATATAATGAAAATGGGAGTTCCCAATGATAAGAACCCACATTATACCATTTCAAGACACACCACTGCCTCTAATGGACCTCAGTCATAAAAAAATAGGCAAATCTTCATATGAAGATGAAACTGGGCATGAATCACTTCGAATTTGGGGTACATTTCTAGGTAGAATATTCTGATCAATATCAAAATAAAGAACCAAAAATTAACATCCAATCAAATAATAACCCAAATACTATCCCATTCCATGAAATTGGATCACTTTCCAAACACCACAACCAGATCTCAAAAAATCAATTTTCAAAAATATCCATTTAATTTCAATTTCAAATGTAACACCCTGAGATTTTATGAAAAATATTCTTTTGAATTTAACTACTGTCTTGTGTTGTACGTTACACCAAAAGGAGCCTGCACAACACATATCCTTGACTTGCCTTGCATTACACACAATCAAGACCTTCCTCGATAGCGTGTGTAGTATGCAATACCAAGTTTCACTAAACAACGATATGCTATTAAAATATTATTAAAACTAGCCGTTATGAATAGTAATAACCACTTTTTGAAATTTTTTAAATTTTATTTTTCAAAATGGACTTCATTTTTTTATTCGGAATATCGAAATTACCTTAGGGTGAAATTTTGGTACTTTTCGGATAACTTTCATTTTCTGATGAATAGTGAAAATTACTAAATTTTAATTAAAAACAACAATTTTAATCAAAATAATTAATAGTGATAAATTATTAATTTGAGTGGTTTTAAAGTATATTTAGAATATATTTTTACAATTTAATACAATTTTGGTCATTGGATGTAATTTCACATTTAAACCAGACATAAACAAGTGTCAATCTTTTTATAGTTATTATCTCTTAAGAACACGCTATTTGTTTTGACGATAGGAATTAATTTTTAAATTAATTAATGAAACTGATATGTTTTGAATTTGGTAAAATAGACATCATTTTTGAGTTCATAATATCAAATATATCTTCGGCTTAATTTTTTGTATTTTTCTAGAAACTTTCATTTTTTGATGAATAGTGAAACCACTAAGTGGTAGTTAAAAAAATGAATTTTTCATATAAAATAATTTTACCGCTTCTGTGAGTGGAATTTCTAAAATCCAAGAGACACGGTTGATGTCAGTAAGTAAAATGTGGTTCAATGTGATTAAAATAATTTTTGGTGAATAGTAACTTTTTACTTTTTTTTTACCACGGCTAAAAGTAAATAGGGTAATTAAGGGTAAAAATGTTATTATTATTACCCTAACACATGTCCTAATTCTATTGGATAAGTGTAATTCTACCAAAAACTACCTTAGGAAGAAAATATGACCATTTAGGCCCACTTGGATTAGATTAGGACATTTATTATTAATTTATTTAAAGAAGGGTTAAAATAGATAAAATCAAAGTTTAATAACTAAATAATTTTTAATATAGGGTTATACATAAGATAAATTAGACTATAAATATTCATTAGAAATATAAAACGATTTCCTACATAATAATATTTTATTTGTAATTTTTAGACATTAAAAAAGTTAATTTATTAATGACACAAAGATGATGCAGTAATTATATTATTAATGAAATATTGACATAATTGATGTTATAAATACCCAAATAAATGTAATTTAAGACTTTTTCTGAATTACACTAATTTTCTAGGTTCATATGATATGTTCTTATTGATTTAATTAACTTTTTTTGAATTAATAATTCTGTTATGAGTTTCACAAAAATCAATTACTAAATAGTGTCAAAATTGACATAAAATAGTTTTTAAAACAAATATTATATTATTAATTGTTATTTTATTCCTAAAAATCTAAGGTTCATACAAATTACTTATATAAGGATATATATATTAATAATAAACAACTTGAGGTTCTTTTGGCTTCTTATAGTAAGTTTATTAACCTTATAGTGTAAGAACACAAAAAGACACGGTAAAAGTAAAATTATCTAACTTAAAGTTAAATATAAATGATAAGGATAAAATAGGAACCTAAACTTCTCTAAATTCTATTGGATGAGATTATTTCGACCCATCTCCACCTTAGCTTAGAAATAAATCAATTTTGAGATATTTAAAACCGAATTTGGCTTTATAATAAAATAATATTTTTAGTTTTTCCAAAAGAGCCCCTCTCCTCCCTTATAAAAGGGCACATTCTCCCTCTCTTCCTCACACCACTTTGAGCCTACATACTCGGCCAACCCCTGCCAAATTCTTTTCTCCACTTCCCTAGAAACATCCTAGATGTCCTTATCTTCTTCATAGACCAATTTTAGTGCCCTAAGACGATGACTCAAAGAGGCACTTCAAAGAAGAGGTAATGTCTGTTACCGATTCTTTCAACTTTATTTCTTCTTCCACTTCTTCTTCTTAGGTTGTTTCATTATGAAGTAATAACATCAGTATCACTCATATACATATATGTTATTATAAGTATGAAACAACATTATTTCACCATCTATCCATCCTATGGAAAACGAAATCACCATTCGTGCGTATGTACGGAATACCGTCTCCACGTCGTGGTGTAATCTATTTTCCACCACCACCTTACTTGGATGGGTATAACGGTGTACATAATAACTATATATGATTATTGTAAATTGATATTGATTCTTAAATAGTATACATACACTCCAATACAATTCCACGATCATGAGAATGATATCATCGCTTGTGCGGACGTACGGACTACCGTCTCCACGACACGATGAGATTCATTCTCCATGTTAACCATTCATGAATGACTATAAATTATATATAATAAGTAATCATGAAATATATGACATAATAATACTACTGGATTTATGTATATATATATTTATGTAATCTACTTAATTCCACTCAATTCAATAAGGAACCGAAAACAGCGTTCATGCGTACGTACGGCCTACCGTCTCCATGAACGGTGTATTTCATTGCATTTATCAATCCATTATATATATGTATATTCTGAATATTTATTATATATAAATCATGTTTTAAATTCTGGATTTAAGTAATAATTATCTAAGTAATCAAATGAATAATTTACAAGTTAAAACACGAATGACAAATGAGACGATTTTACCCAAAACGCTACTTTAACATGAATTTACAAAAGAACAGGTAATATAAAGTCATAAGTGAACCATATATGATATAATAACAATTAATATGATTCTGAAATAAGTCAATGACATTATTTAAATCATTATACAGGAGGTTCAGACACTTACAAAGAAAATCGGACCGAAGGTAAGGGATAATTTAGCAAATCTCATTTTTATCCGAGATTGCTTATTCGTACGTATTTACTGGGGTTATTTCTATCATCCATGTCCATGTTTTATAAAAGTGTTTTCATGTATGTTTAAATTCATTTTTACCCATTTTTGTCTTTTACTACATGGTATGTAAGGAATCATTCTTTTGTTTACGTTATGAGGTACTTTTTTGACTTTTTCGGCAAATGTACAAGAAGAATGTTTTTTTAACTTATACGGCGTGAATGGATTTTTTCAGTTTCATAACGCCTCATTTTCAAGAAGCTTCCTCTACAATATTGCATGATTATTTTCAACAAAACCCTTATCGTTTAATGTTTCATGGAATTTTGTGAAAAGAAAATGATTTTAAAAAAAGAAAGGATATTTTCCTCAAGAATTCATTTCAAGTGTTTTTTCAAAACTATTTTCCATCTAAGATGACATTATGTCATATGTGTATGTTTCAAGTATAATGTCTCTATGATTTAAATGCTTTCAATTTTCTTATGATGAAATATCCATTTATTTTATATGGATTATGTGATGATGATATGATGTTTATGAAACCCATTTTATTCTTTGGGTTATGATGAATGTTTTAAGTTTATGTTGTGGCACAAGTAATAATGATTTCATTATGAGATGGGTGGTACCTATATATCCCTCCAATGCATTGGGTAAAGATTTATATCTCATGATATAGACATGTCTAGAACGGCAAGTTAAACCGGTTCAGTAATACAGGACTGGAATGAGGAATGAACTCGATTCTGAAAGGGACTTTGTCCACTAAGATGGTCTTGGCAGCAATGCCTTGGCTATTATGGAAATCATATCATGTTCTTAATGGTTGCCACAATTACAAGTTTTACTTCCAAGCTATTTTATCATGATTAATTTTTTTTTATGATCTATGCTTTATGTACTTCCATGATTTATGTCTTTGCTCAAGATTTTGATGTTTAGATTTTATGTTCATGTTTTTTGCATTCAAATGTTTACGGATTGTTTTATGTTATCTATGTTTACCCTTACGGGGAATTTTAGCTCACCCATTTTATTTATTCTTTTCCCCAAGATATAAATAAAGGTTTTTAGGTAAGAAAAAAAAGGGAAGATCTTTATTGGGAGATGTTGAAGATCTTTCACCATGATTAGAAGATTTTATTATGAGTTTCCAAAGACACTAAACTGTTACGGTCCTTGTGTGTATGTTTTTGGTTATGTACTATGTATTCCAAAAAAGTAATGTAATGTCCATGTACATTAATCTTTGGGTCTCTACAGTTGGTATCAGAGGAAAGGATTAGTCAACCTTTGGAAACTAGGATGCGAGAACTTTAGTGATATCCCTAGAGATATTTCAAAGGTATGTCTATAAAAGTCCCTAAGGTTAAGTATAAGTATAGGTTATAGTACTAGAATTATGCTAACCCAAGATGTTAGATATTAAAGTTACTCCCCCTTTATTATAATGTTTTCCCTAGCATGATTTTTTCCTCTCACACAATTCTTTTTGGGTTTTAGAGGATGGCTGGAACCCGAAGGAACCGTGTTGATCAATGTAATGGACAATGCAATGATTGTCCTCCTGAACAAACAAATGTTATGGGAGATGGAGTGAAAAATATTATTGTTATACTTACACAAGCTTTGAATCATTCTAGACTTCAAAATAAGCAGAGAAGGGAAGAATATTCTATTGAGTCCTTAATGAGGCAACGTCCACCTTCTTTCAGTGGGTATTCTGATCCACTTGTTGCTGAACAATGGATCAGTACTACTGAAAATATATTTTCATTTCTTCAATGTTCTGAACATGATAAAGTCATCTTAGCAGTGTATCGTTTGGAAGGTGATGCTAATAAATGGTTTAATCTTATCAAGAATACGAGGCCAAGAGATGAAATTGAGTCCATGGAATGGGACGATTTCAAGAACTTATTTTTCAATAAGTACTTCCCTCGTATTCTTCGAACAAAGATGGATAAGGAGTTTCTTAAACTAAAGCAAAAGGATGATGAATCTTTTGGTATATACAATGAGAATTTTACAAGTCTTGCAAGGTATGCATCTGGATTTATCATCCAACCTGAAAGTAAATTTGATCGATTCTTCAGTGGCTTAAAACTAAATCTCCGAAAGGAATTAGCTATAAGAAACTTCAGTAGTTATGAAGAAATTGTGCATTGTGCTATCAAGGTATAAAAGGAAGTCGGTGTTACTTATCCATCTCATAGTTTTGACAAGAAAAGAAAGATGGAGTTCAAGGAGAAATCTCAGAACAATGGTGAAAAGAATATGAATGTTTCCATAAGCTCAAAGTGTGGAAAAAATCATGGTGGAGATTGTCTTAAGGGGACTAGAAAATGTTTTAACTGTGGAAAATAAGGTCATCGAGCAGCTGAGTGTCGAAGTAATGGAAAAAAGATTTCTAATGATGTGAATAAATAAAAGACTATAGAGAACCCACCACCAACACTTCAATGCTTCAAGTGCAAGGAAATGGGGCATTATGCTATTAAATTCCCTAATCCAAGGGTTAGTGATGATCGACATGAGCAACCACTTAAGGAAAAAGAAAAAGGGAAGTCACATGCGATCACTATTGGCGATGTTGAATATGACAACAATATGGTGGAATGATTAAGTGTTTTTGTAATGGGATTCCAAATAATGTTTTATATAGTATCGTGGAATATTGGAATATTTATGTATTGGTTTATTGTGGATTTCAAAGGTATTATTAACCATGGAATGTGATTGAGATATTTTTGAAAAAAAAAGATGATATACGCATAATGAAGGGAAAACGAGAAAATGATGTGTTTGACCGTATTCATGAGCTCATGACTTATATAAGGACTAAGTGATATTATGGTTTGAGTATATAGAATTTTTGGATTTTGGTATGTGTAAAGAGTTAACTTTTGACATCATTCATGTTTTCACTAAGATTCAATGGGTATTAATTTTTCAAGAGAATACATGATTAAGGCCTTATAATGTTTTAAATGTGACCAACAAGACATATCTTATGATATATGGGGATCAACGATAGAATTAACAAGCTTGTTATATGAAATCTCTGGTAATCATTTTCACTATAATATGAGAGTGGACTACAGTATTATGGATAAGCCTAAAGATTGGAATGGATTATGTTGGAAATAAGTTAGTATTGTTTAAGGATAGAAGTTTTTTTATATTATTTATGGGATGTTATAGTAATGTAGTTTTAGAAAAAGTACAACCTGTAGGATGGGCGACAACCCATCGCATCGGACAAGGATGTGGGAATCGAACCCACAACCAAGTGTTATTGGTCTTTATCACCTACCACTAGCCTACAGGAAGTCCCTATTTAGTATAAACTAGTTTTATTATATTAAGAAGTATGATATAAGAAGTATAAGTCCATTTTATGAACCATATATGATTAATCTCACTATAGATGGACTTATTTATTTTTTGATAACTTTTCTAACCTTTTGTTTGAGACAGATGGAATGACCTCTCATTCTATCACATGATCTGCTAACATATCACAAATAAAAAATTCAACTTCATTTCATTAAGATATGAAGTGGAAATTGTCCAAAGAATGACCAACGATGAGACTATACCAAAATCACGAAAGTATTTCTTCTAATTCCAGTTTCATCAACTTTAGGGAAATGATCTTGAAAACCAAAAATGTTGTCATAGTGCTCTTATATCTGATGAATTAGATGGTACCTTAGATAGTCACAAATTTATGGAATTGTGATTTCTGGCTTTTCCATAGCCATGTTCTCTACCACTCTCTATCAGAACATGATGGTTGGATTTCTCTTCCATATCCATATTTTCACCTATGTGGAAACCCAGTGATTAGTTTATTTGGGTAACCGTTACGTTTCATACTTTTGTTTTTTAAATATTGGTTTTGGAATTCCTTTTTACAATGTGGGTTTCCATTAAAGAAACTTTCGAGTAGTAAACCTTTTATAACCCCGACGAATTTCGAGTGAAAAATTCATTTTAAGGGGGGAAGAAAGTAACACCGTGAGATTTTATGAAAAATATTCTTTTTAATTTCACTAATGCCTTGTGTTGTACGCTACACCAAAAGGAGCTTGCACAACACGTATCCTTGACTTTCTTTGCATTACACGCAATCGCGACCTTCCTCGATAGCGTGTGTAGTACGCAATACCGAGTTTCACTAAACAACGGTATCCTATTAAAATATTATTAAAACTAGCCGTTATGAATAGTAATAACCACTTTTTGAAATTTTGTAAATGTTATTTTTCAAAATGGACTTCATTTTAGTATTCGGAATATCGAAATTAGCTTAGGGGTGAAATTTTGGTACTTTACGGATAACTTTCATTTTCTGATGAATAGTGAAAATTACTAAATTTTAATTAAAAACAACAATTTTAATCAAAATAATTAATAGTGATAAATTATTAATTTGAGTGGTTTTAAACGATATTTAGAATATATTTTTACAATTTAATATAATTTTGGTCATTGGATGTAATTTCACATTTAAACCAGACATAAACAAGTGTCAATCTTTTGATAGTTATTATCTCTTAAGAACACGCTATTTGTTTTGACGACGGGAATTAATTTTTAAATTAATTAATGCAAATTATATGTTTTGAATTTGGTAAAATAGACATCATTTTTGAGTTCATAATATCAAATATATCTTAGGCCTAATTTTTGGTATTTTTCTGGAAACATTCATTTTTTGATGAATAGTGAAACCACTAAGTGGTAGTTAAAAAATGAATTTTTCATAAAACAAAATCTTACCGCTTCTGTGAGTGGAATTTCAAAATTCCGAGAGACACGGTTGATGTCAGTAAGTAAAATGTGGTTCAATGAGATGAAAATAATTTTTGGTGAATAGTAACTTTTTACTTTTTTTACCGCGGTTAAAAGTAAATAGGGTAATTAAGGGTAAAAATGTTATTATTATTACCCTAACACATGTCCTAATTCTATTGGATAAGTGTAATTCTGTCAAAAACAACCTTTGGAATAAAATATGACCATTTAGGCCCACTTGGATTAGATTAGGACATTTATTATTAATTTATTTAAAGAAGGGTTAAAATAGTTAAAATCAAAGATTAATAACTACATCATTTTTAATATATGTTTATAAATAAGATAAATTCGACTATAAATATAAATTAGAAATATAAAAAGATTTCCTACATAATTATTTTTAATTTTTAATTTTTAGACATTAAAAAAAGTTAATTTATTTATGACACAAAGATGAAACAGTAATTATCTTTTTAATTAAATATTGACATAATTGATGTTATAAATACCCAAATAAATGTAATTTAAGACTTTTTATGAATTAAAATAATTTTCTAGGTTAATATGACATGTTATTATTGATTTAATTAACTTTTTTCTAATTAATAATTCTGTTATGAGATTCACAAAAATTAATTACTAAATAGTGTCAAAATTGACATAAAATAGTTTTTAAAACAAATATAATATTATTAATTGTTATTTTATTTCTAAAATTATATGGTTCGGAAATATGACTTAGATAAGGCTATATATATTAATAATAAACAACTTGGGGTTCGTTTGGCTTCTTATAGTATGTTTATTAACCTTATAGTGTATGAAAACAAAAAGACACGGTAAAAGTAAAATTATCTAACTTAATGTTAAATATAAGTGATAAGGATAAAATAGGAACCTAAACATGTCTAAATTATATTAGATGAAATTATTTCGACCCATACCCACCTTAGCATAAATATAAATCAATTTGGAGCTATTTATAACCGAATTTGGCTTTATAATAAAATAATATTTTTAGTTTTTCCAAAAGAGCCCCTCTCCTCCCTTATAAAAGGGCACCTCCTCCCTCTCTTCCTCACACAACTTTGTGCCTTCATGCTTGGCCAACCCCTACCAAATTCTCTTCTCCACTTCCCTAGAAACATCCTAGAGGTCCTGGTCTTCTTCAAAGACCAATTTTAGTGCCTAAGAGAAGGACTCAAAGAGGCACTTCAAAGAAGAGGTAATGTCTGTTACCGATTCTCTCAACTTTATTTCTTCTTCCACTTATTCTTCTTAGGTTGTTTCATTATGAAGTAATAACATCAGTATAACTCATATACTGATATGTTATTATATGTCTGAAAGAACCCTATTTCACCATCTATCCATCCTATGGAAAATGAAATCACCTTGTGTGCGTACGTACGGAATACCGTCTCCACGCTATGGTGTAATCTATTTTCCACCACCACCTTACTTGGATGGGTATAATGGTGTACATAATAACTATATATGATTATTTTAAATTGATATTGATTCTTAAATAGTACACATACACTCCAATACAATTCCATGATCATGAGAACGATATCATCGCTCGTGCGTACGTACGGACTACCGTCTCCACGACGCGATGAGATTCATTCTCCATGTTAACCATTCATGAATGATTATAAAGTATATATAATAAGTAATCATGAAATATATGATATAATAATACTACTGGATTTATGTATATATATTTATTTATTTCATCTACTTAATTCCACTCAATTCAATAAGGAACCGAAAACAGCGTTCATGCGTACGTACGGCCTACTGTCTCCATGAACGGTGTATTTCATTCCATTTATTTATCCATTATATATATGTATATTCTGAATATTTATTATATATAAATCATGTTTTAAATTCTGGATTTAATTAATCATGATCTAAGTAATCATATGAATAATTATAAGTTAAAACATGAACGACAAATGAGACGATTTTACCAAAAACGCTGCTTTAACATGAATTTACAAAAGAATGGGTAATATAAAGTCATAAGTGAAACATATATGATATAATAACAATTAATATGATTCTGTAATAATTCAATGACATTATTTAAATCATTATACAGGAGGTTCAGACACTTACAAAGCAAATCGGACCTAAGGTAAGGGATAATTTTGCAAATCTCATTTTTATCCGAGATTGCTTATTCGTACGTATTTACTGGGGTTATTTCTATCATCCATGTCCATGTTTTATAAAAGTGTTTTCATGTATGTTTAAAGTCTTTTTTACCCATTTTTGACTTTTACTACATGGTATGTAAGGAATATTTCTTTTGTTTATGTTACGAGGTACTTTTTTGACTTTTCCGGCAAAAGTACGAGAAGAATGTTTTTTTAACTTATATTGCGTGAATGGATTTTTATGGTTTCATAACTCCTCATTTTCAAGAAGCTTACTATACAAGATTGCATGAGTATTTTCAAAAAAACTCTTATATTTTAAAATTTCATGGAATTTTGTGAAAAGAAAATGATTTTAAAAAAAAGAAAGGATATTTTCCTCAAGAATTCATTTCAAGTGTTTTTTCAATTCTATTTTCCATATAAGATGACATTATTTCATATGTGTATGTTTCAAGTATAATGTCTCTATAATTTACATGCTTAAAATTTTCTTATGATGAAATATCCATTTATTTTATATGGATTATGTGATGATGATATGATGTTTATGAAACTCATTTTATTCTTTGGGTTATGATGAACGTTTTAAGTTTATGTTGTGGCACAAGTAAGAATGATTTCATTATGAGATGGGTGGGACCTATATCTCCCTCCAATGAATTGGGTAAATATTTATATCTCCTTATATAGACATGTCTGGAATGAAAAGTTAAACCGGTTAAGTAATACAGGACTGGAACAAGGAATGAACTCAATTCAGAAATGGACTTTGTCTACTAAGATGGTCTTGGCAGCAATGCCTTGGCTACTATGGAAATCATATCATGTTATTAATGGTTGCCACAATTACAAGTTTTACTTCCAAGATATTTTATCATGATTAATTTTCTTTTATGATCTATTATTTATGTACTTCCATGATTTATGTCATTGCTCAAGATTTTGATGTTTAGATTTTATGTTCATGTTTTTGTATTCAAATGTTTGTGGATTGTTTTATGTTCTCTATGTTTACCCTTACTGGGCATTTGAGCTCACCCCTTTTATGTTTTCTTTTCCCCAAGTTATAAAGAAAGGTTTTTAGGTAAGAAAAAAAGGGAAGATCTTTATTGGGAGATGTTGAAGATCGTTCACCACGATTAGAAGATTTTATTCCGAGTTTCCAAAGACACTAAACTATTACGGTCCTTGTGTTTGTGTTTTTGGTTATTTACTAAGTATTCCACAAAAGTAATGTAATGTCCATGTACGTTAAGCTTTGGGTATCTACATCAAAACCACCTTAATTAAAGGCTACTTTACCAACACATAATCCACCTTTAACAAAACAAAACCCACATTATAAAACAAAATCAATTTTTTTGAATCCTTTTCCTCTTTTAAGAATCATGTTAGGAAAAACATTCCAAGACATTGATTTCAAGCACCCACCCATGGCATCATATGAACCATCACAAATGTGTTCTTCCATTTCCTTCCACAAATGAGAACAGTCACTCTCCATACATACCCTCCCATGTGAAAAAATTCATAAGGGGCACCAAGGTTTTCACCCAATCCATTTTCATAGCAATCTGAATGTGCACCGAACATTCCAACCACAACAATTTCCTTTAAAACCAATTTTACCAATACAAAACCATTTGAAAGGAACCCTTTTTAATTTTAAAACACAATTTTTATTTCAAAACCCCACCCAAACTAACCATAACTAGAACAAAACTCAACATGTACCAACCTACTAGAAGGAGGGACTAATGTCTATGCCTAACCTGGAGACATGGTAGTTGACCATGCCCCAAGAATGATATAACACTAAGAGGACCGTGAATCACTTACTTCGAAACCACATTGGTCACTACTCCATGTTATATAACAACGTGGAATATGTTCCCCAATATTGGGATCCCTCAATCCAAAATAATGACAAAAGACTCAAATCATGGGCTGTCCTTGGTAACTCGAGGTTCAGAACAAGAAAGGTTTCATGAATCCCTTCCCATACCTACCTCCTGAGTCCCAAAAGTCATAGTCTCCAAATACCCGACACCAAAAATAACAAGGTCCTCCTCTAATACAATTTTGTCACGAACCAACCCTGGTCGACCCTAAACCAGTTACCTGAGACGGTCTGCAGCATGGCCCAAAGGGAATCACCGATCCTTACGTGCTGAACACTTGTTCAAGGAATCAAATTTAAATTAGGTAATGATTTCATCCCAAAAGAAACAACCCAGAAAAGATAAATAAATTGAACCAACTGAATCTTTTAAAATAAATTACATAACATATTTAGATATAAAAGCTGAACAAAAGAGAACTAAACAGATATAAACTAAACTACATTGACTAGATATCCATATGACCACTTGGTCACCTCTAACTACAAGACCAAATAGCTCAAAGATCTGACTCAATCTATAAAACCTGAACAAGAAGAGAACCTACAAATAAGATCGTGTTTACCGACACCAAGAGATACAAGTAGGTTGTGAGCCCAAATAACTCAGTAGGAAACAAAAAATAATGCATGTATCTATCATTTCTAAATAAATCTATTAACATAAATTTTAAATACAATTACAAAAAAATGATTCTCATTTTTCATTTTAAAAACAAAAAAAACCCAATTCATTGCCCTTATAATTTAAAACATGGGAAAAGAAGGATAAGGGATGTGTACTTGATTTGCTTTCATAAAATGTACATTAGAAATATTTTCAACCAATACATGAGACACCATCCATGAGATAATTCCACACACGATGAAATAAAAACACCCAAATTATTGACCACTGTAACTCAGGACAGACAAAAAGGTCTCATTCCCATAAAAATTAACCCAAATATATACCTTTTATGGTACAATGGTCAGTGCTTGAACTGACGGTGAAAAAAAATGTTCTCAGAATTCCTATTTGATATACTAGGTTCCCATGTCATGTTCACAACGGAGTGTTCCACACAATACAAACAACAATCCATACACATGATTCATATTCATATCACATAAACTAGCACAACCCCTTCCACTTTAAGGGTAGTACCTTGCCTTAACTCAATAATGACACAAGGGAGGTCCCATACCGAGGACAATGATGTCTCATGGAAAACTAATAACGCATGTGACCTTACCCAAGAAGGGTTTTCCAAATATCCAGTTCAAATTATCAACTAAGCCTTCATCATTAAAAAATTCAACCATTTACCAAAAATTCTTATGAGACACTTATCAAACAACGTCCAACATCGTTTTTATATTAAGATTTCCAAATTGGGCATTCAACCAACCTTCACCCATACACAACACAAATGAGAAATGAACCTTTCCATTTTTCCGATCACCCACCCAAGTATTTCTCAAGGCCAACCATGCCAAACCAAGAAAAACACATTCCATAAAATTATTAAAACATAAGAAATGCCACTTCCCCAATTTTGGAAAACATGGAACCATTAATAAAATAAGAGATAGGGGAGAAGGGTTTTTCTTGATGAGGACTAAATATAGAGTGCCATTTCCAATTGATTGCACATCCATATGTGCACCTAATGCACCCATGGTTGTCCTAACATCCACAAAACCCCCTAAAATCAATGAGAACACTCAAAACCCATTTTCATAAAAACACCATTTACATCCAACCCAAACTCTTCCTTTTAACTTAATCAATAAATGCAACACATCTTTACAAACCAAGAGATCCACTTTTAAAACTGTTTCAAACCACGCTAAGAGAAATCACCATGATTAATATATAAAATACTCAATATGTTCTAAACCAATTTTAAAAAACGATTCAATGTGGAAAACCTCCCTCAACCATCCAATTTCACCCAAAAAGTTCAATAGAAATTTTATTAAACACCATTGTCACATATATAGATGGACATTGACCAAATTCTTAACATAACCTATTTTTAACATATTCTACCAATGTAAAATCATCATAAAAATATAAATAAAAGTATCATATAGGTGAGTGGTATGTTTAAAAATTTATTAAAGAAATTAGCCATTAAATTAAATGAGTTTTAAAGGAAGAACCTAGAAACACCAACCTTGTTAGTGTACGAATGGAATACAACATAGATAGAAGGGATAATTGAGCCTCATAAATGATCTTCACACCCTAGACATCAATATTGTATAACCAAACATATCACCTAGCTTTTAGGGTTTTAAAATGGGAGGAAACCCCAATTAAAACCATTAAATAGAGATAGATAAGAGAGGAGATGTGGAAAAGGATTGTTTTGATGAAGAAACCATGAATAATCAGTAACCTTTGGTAAGAAATCACCCAAAAATTGTACAATAATTATGATGAATGAAGGGGTCGGGCACCCAATGGTTGATATCCAATGGATAGAGCTTAAAATGGGAGGTGGAGTGACCCAAATCATATATTATAGGTTAAAATTTATTATGAACATAATGGGTTTCATGGTTCTGTTGTATAGTTTGGCAAACCATGTGCAAATCATGAATAGGTGAATGGAAAACTTCTGTAAATTAGTTGGTTTAAGTTTCACGGTTTGGGAAAACATCGATCAAATTGTGTGGCCATAGAAAATTGGCCAAACCCCCTCAAATAACACCCCATAAACTAGGTAATCCAACCCAATGATCCTTGAATTATTTAAACATAATATAGTGACACTTTGTGTGTCACAAACTCTCCACCATACAACTTTATCCCCACAACATTCACAATAACCATGAATAGGGATAAAGGGAAAGTGAAACCACCAAAACACAATGAATTTTGTCAGTAAATCAACCCCACCCTCAACCAAATGATCTAACATTGAGAAATAAAGAAAAACCAATGATATCGATGGTCAGGGAGTGATATCTACACTAGCACCTCATTCCACTATATAAATCTGTTTCTTTATTTAATTCTTTTTCTTTTATCAATAATCATATTTATACAATGATTTTTTTAGTTTTTTACACAACTCCCACATTATTTTACCTCTATTAAAAATCAATGTATAGGATTCCAAAAATGGTAAAAATAAATTATACACAGGTAGATCCACTTCTACTAAAATTTGAGTAATATATTTTTCGTCTAGGAAATAAAATGGATGGTCTAGGTTGTGACTACATGTTCACAAAAGTTTGGATGTAATATTTATCACTCTCCTTAAAAATTGATCTTTTTTATGTTGTATATCTATACTCTTAAGTTTGAGGGTGAAAAGGGAACAAAAAAGATCTTTATAAAATGAACTAATATAAACCTCATTGTGATATCTTGTTATATTCATTATAATATATACTCTTAATAACCACTATGTATAAAATTTAATTATAAAATTGTTATATATGTTTATAATGATTTTTTCTTACTTTTTTTAACTAATATGATATGTTGAGAATGAAAATTCAATCTACTCCATCTTAACTATTTCTATATCTTCTGTAGGTCCTAAAAATTAGTATTATACCATGCTAATTAAGGATGTTTCATCTTCACTACATATTTTTCTAATACCGATCATTATGTATCATAGAATTATCACTTTTTAATTGTATTTTGTTGCTAACATTATCCTAGAAATAAAATATTATGGGATATATAATTGTAGAATTTAGGTCAAGGATTTAATGAAAGATGGATTCCCCTGAAGACATTCTTCGTTGATTGTAATGACAATGGTTACTAAAAATAAATAATGAAATCCTCTATCAAGATATTACACTTTGAATATTGGACCTCAATGTTGAAACCCTATTAACATCCAGTTGAAAATCCTAATTTTTTTATATTAATGATGTGGTTAATTTTTTCTAAATCATATGACGATAAATATTATTTTTTGTTCTTTAATTCAAATTGAATTTTTTTTGTTTCTACTTGTAAAACTTTTCAAGATATTTGTAAAATTTTACAAGTTACGCAGTATGGTGTAGATTAGTTGAAGATAAATAAGGCCATTAAGTTAAAAATTGAGTAAATATATTTCAAGATAAGAGAAATGATTACTATCAACCAAATGTTCAATAAGTTCACAATCTTGTGATTTTGAAAAATCCACGTAGTGAATCTTTTTATAATAATTATTTGGTTAAAAGTGTAAAACAAATCACTACTCAAGAAGTGGTACACTAAAAAATATAAATTTATGGGAGAAATAACTTTTAATAATATAATCTATATGATGTTATTTGTTAAATTTTATCATATAATTAGGATCTGAATAACATTGAACATGAAACATATGACATGACGAATATTATTGATTTTAAATGTTCAAAATTTGTATAGAGTGATTCTCCTGATGATTTTTAATTGATTATTGATGGTTATAAGTTAATTAAAACTTAGATTACAATAAAAAATACATTAAGAATATGATGTAGTATAAAATATATTGAATATAGTTTAGTAAGTATAATAGTAAATATTACTCTATTTTACATTGCAATGAATGTTTTTTTTTAATTCTAAGAAGAATTTTAATTTAAATTATTGATGTTTGCGGTTAAAAAACAACATAAAAAATTCAATTATAAAGAGAGAAGACTTATGTATAAAAAATTGGGTTTTACTAAGGATTATAATTCAAGTGATGATTCAGGAACCAAGAAGCCATCAATAGTTATATTATTTATTTCTAGTGTGATTGATATTATTAAAATTGTTTTGCTTATGATTTTGATTCAAAAGTTGATTTTTATTGTGATGATCCTTGTATAAATTTATTAATAGATAAGGTTCAAAATTCACAATATAATATACTTTTCATGGGTGATGTTTATAATAAAACGAGGAAGCACTATAAAAAGATGGTTGGTATGAATAAGAATCACGTTCTAGAGGATGAAAAGTCAAAGGGTACTAATTTTTATGTATTTTAAAATCTTAGAGATGAAAATAATAAAACGAAGGAGGTGAAAGAGAAGTTAATAAACACTACTTCTAGCTCTATTATAAATATTTCTGAAGATCTAGAATATATCTAAAAGGAAAATATGAATCCCAAATTAGATATAGAATGTTTGAAACAAGCTTGTATAAATTCACTAATGAATGGGAGAATTTTGATCAGATGTTGTCATTTCATATGATAAATAAGAAAATGAATTTTAGTAGTGATAATAGACAATATCAAATATATTCAAGAACTAATTTGTTAAATGTAAGAATTTAGGTATTTTTTGTTAACCATTTAAGTGTGATTCATTTAGGCCTTATAATTCATATTATTATTTATGGTTTTTTTAATCTCTTAACCATAAGAACGAATTTTTTTATAAGTTTTCATTAAATATTAAAATTATTAACCCTTCAACCACATAGGCTCTAAATGGATCTTATAAAATATTATTGGACCAAAGTAAGTTTCCTTACCCTGATATTGAATTTTCCATTGAAAGACATGCATACATTTAATTGATTTATCTTATGGTATGCTATCATGAGATGATCATTTTGCTTTAATTTTGGATAGTAATAATGTTATTTATAGTTAGAGTATATATATTCTTTTCTTATTGGTTACTACTTCGTTTTTCATTTGGCTGTGTAATTCTTTACATTTTCTATCATTTTTGGGAAAAACATATACAAAATAGTTGGTTTAATTTTTTATTTATTTCTAATATTTTATCAATTATTTTAATATATTTGACTTATTACATGGCTCACTATATTTAAATTTTTTATATAGGGGATTCAGAATATAGATCTTGTTGATATATTTAATTCAATGAATAATGATCTCATTAAGGAGAATTATGCTATTTTACTATTACTATTGTTTATTATTTTAATAGTAGTTATTTATTATATGAGAATTAATAACCTTAAAATAGTTACTTTTTTACCATGATTTATTATCTCACATTTATTTTTTATGTCATACGAATTTGATGTTTTTTTAATTCATTAATGTAGGTGGAGATGTTTATTTTATTATTTCTCATGGATCTGTTTCTCACAAATAGATTCATTTCGTTATACTATGTTAAAATATATATTGTCTACTCATTTTTATCTTTAGAAAATTTTGGAGAGATATTTGGTTTTTTTAATTATCAAAAAGGCTGGGAATGTTGAGTGGAAGAATTCCACTATTTACATATTTTCATAATTACATAACACTACAATTACTTTTTTTAATATATTTTTGAAATAGTTAGATGGTGTTAACTATTTAATTATAATCATGAATTAATTAAAATAATTTCATTATGTTAGATGATTTTGTAATTTTTTGTTGTATTATTATATGTTTTTTTAAAATCATGTAAGAGAATTGTTTTCCATGCCTCATCATAAATTATGATAAAGTAAAAAAAACTCTTGAAAAAGGAACATGATGCTATGATATATTCATATAGAACCTATGTGTTAAATCCTCATGTTACACTGAAACTAAAAAATGGATATAGAGTATCTCCAATATTATGTTACAAAGCCAATGAAATATTGAAAATAAATGTGTGATACATTCTTGTGATAATAAATTCACAATCAAGGGAGTTGAGGACCAGTGACTTCCTTGGCCAGCCTTGGACACCCAACAATCTTATAATTTTTAGGTCATTGATGTTGTTACTTATTTCCTCAGTCTATACACTTGATTCCTAGAAATAACGATATAGTCTTTTGATCCCCACATGAATATATGTTTATTGGTTATCAAATAGGATTTCATTACTTACTCTATATATATAAAAATGATAGAAGGTGTAGTTGTTTGAAGTAGGTTTTGAATCTGGTCACTTTGATCAGGCATGTTGATGATGGCCATGAGCTCTCCAAGTGGACATCTAATGCATATTTTGATGTTTAATAGGTTTAAAACATACATCCATAGATCATTGACAAAAGAACATTCCATGAAAAGGTGTTGTGTGGCCTCCCCATCCCTAAAACATATATTACATGTTGATAAAAATAGTTTCCCATCCTTTCTCAACTGAAAATGAGTACACAATTCATTTTTCTATATCATCTAGAGAATAAATAACCTTCAATGTCGTTTTAAAGGTTCATTTAAATTTAGTATCCATAGTGATGTAATGTTACAGAAATCACATTCCCACATATTGTATTCACTTACATTAAACATTCCATTTTTGTTGGGCTTCTATATCAGTGTGTTTGAGTCAATCAATGAATATATTTTGATTTACATACTATTCTGGGGTTGGGGGAGCAAAATATTTATTTCTGTTGTTATGTAATAAAAATCATCAATTTTCATTCAAAGGCTATTTGGTGGAATAGTTATGATATCTTGGAGTGGCATGTCCATCCATAAAGTGTGCTAGAAATTGAGAGTGGATTTGTTGTTGACCAATCATTTGGAATTCTATATAATATCATTATAGGTGTGCTTTACTGAAGTCCTTATAGTTGTATCAATATAATATGGATTCCCATATAATAGCCTTATTTTTAACCTTCTAAATTACAATAGAATAGAAGAGTTATTAGAAATCCAAATGTTCCATGTGATGTTGTTAAGAAGACCACTGTTGAAGATCTTAAGATATTTTATTCTAAAGCCCCACATCGTAGTGGTATTGATGAAATCCTTCCAAGAAACAATGATGAATTTCCTTCCATGAACTGAACTTATCCATATGAGGTTACTGATCAGGGTGTGAATTTCACTAATGATGGTTCTAGGCCATATGAATAATGAAAATGAATAAACAAATGTATATGTGATCCCTGAGATGACTAAGAACACACTTCCATCATGTGACATAGATATCCCTTTCCATCTAGCCAGCCGATAAATAATTCCAAAACATATTACTACAAGATATTTTCTTCTTACCTTTCACCAAAAAAATGGTACACTAATGTTTTTAAATTAAAAGTTTCCCATTTTCACTCAAATAAGTCAGGTGATCCTATTTTAAATTCGTACAGGTATTCCAAAACTAAAAAAATGAAGTATTTTCTCCAACTAATGGATTTTATAACCATATCTTCATAATATAAAAAAGTACAGTAATAGTATATATGAACTTCCATAAAGCTATCACAAGTAGGATAATGTGGTAAACATTATAATTTTTTGATGGAGTGGGAACATATATACTGTATTTTATTTTCTTCTAAAATATTATTTGAGAGAGATCATTAATGTATCTAATCATTAAATATTTGAGAATAATGAAAGAGTCTTGAGAGTGGGTATCCTTTCCTAACACCCCATGTACATTAAAAATACCTTTCAGAGAACCATTTATTTGAATTGATAGCCATGAATATATGAGAATATTGCACACTAAATTAATTAATGCATTTGAGAGCCCATGTTTTTTAAGAAAAAAATCTCTATTTGAGTGTATCAAAAGCCTTGGAGATGTAAAACTTTATAGAAACGTTTCCCCATTTGATTTCATCTTTATTAGATTAATACATTATTAGGTTTTTAATAATAAGTTCGGAATTTATCTCCCAAGCACAAAACCATAATGGATTGGGGTTAAATTATCCATGACCTTTCCTCCCATATTGGTCTTAATGACATTGCTGATAAATTTGGGGATAGTATTCCCATGGGAAACAAGTTTAAAAACCTTAATATCAATTTCAACATCCTTTTGTGTATTTATGAAATGAATCAAGAGATGATCCCATAAATTATAGAGTTATGAGTGAATAATTACTAAATTTCATTTGTAACTCCATCCTGTATAATATCCTAATAGAACATGAAGAATTTTTTGGTGAATAATTTAGGGCCCACAACACTCTCCACATTGAGAGAGAAGAGATATTTCATCACTTTCTCCTAACAACGGTCTATGATCGTGGCTATATTTTGATGTTTTTCAATATAACGGTGTGTTTTAAATCAATTTTTTGTGTTTACATATATACATTAGTGTAAATACTTTGGAATCAATCAAAAAATAAATTGTAGATTTCATGGTGTGAAGACATAATTTTACACTAATGACATTATCCCCTTCTATTATCCTCCTTTCTTTATGAAATATATGTTTCAATTTCAAGTTCCTATCCCAATACATTAACCCCATAACATTAAAATGGATCTTTTTTATATTTATTTAATAGTGAGAAGGTCATAAAGCCTAGAAAGAGTTTTCACTTCTTCTTTAGATGGAGTATTTAGGTTTTGATTCCTGATTTGACTGTCTAAAAATTTCTCTTAAGTGTCTTTTATTCCATAATCATTTTAGAGATGTAATTTATACTCTATTAACATAACATCCCCTTATTATTATTTAATTTCCCATTAAAGAAATTAAGAGGGATACCTAGTAGCTTTATTTTGTTGGCCTGAATAAGGACCCTGTAATAAGGCATAACAAACCACCCATTGTTGAATCTAAATGATAGAGGGACTAACCTTGTAACATGTGTAGAGAATTAAATAATGATATGTTTGGTATTATAGAGATACTTTGTTAAGGTGTAACCCATTACTTAAGTGGAATAATACTTTTCATCCAACTAAAGAAAAGCACCTGTCCAATTTTCTCGATTATCTTCCATTTAGAGTATACCTCCTCGATGTGAAATTATCTCCAGCAATTGGAACCTCAACAAGATTTCAATTATCAATGCAATTGGAGAATTTCAAGGATAATGATATTTTGAAATTGAGACCATTTTTTTCTTAGAATTTATCATCGTATCAAAATATACATTAACCAACCATTTAATTCTCATATTTTCAGCAACAACTTCATGTTTATTACATAATTTCTGTCTTTTAATGTATGAGGTAGAAGCATACACAAATGATATATAACTAGAATGGCCATGAGTGTTGAATAATAATGAGAAGATATGTGAATACTTGTTTTATGTTTCAAGGTGGATTCTGTCATAAATGAGTATAAAAAGATGATACATGTTAGTTTCATGAATGTTTTGAGAGACAATATCTATGTGATGCCCATTTTAAATCATTCCAATTCCTAAAGATAATATTTTGTTCAGAAATTTGATTATGTATATGTTTGTAATCCACAACAAAACTCCTATGAGCTTTGGATGTTGGTGTGTTCCCAAGACTATGGAAATTTAAGTAGATAATTGTCATTATTCAAAGTCTTTACCTCTTGTATGGTTGCCTCCTTTATTTTCCACATTCACATAGCCTATATTCTTTCTTACTTTCTCAATTTCCTCCCGTATTTTGGGATTATATCAAAACCTATTTATACCATTCTCCCAAATGGATAAATTCATGTTCCATCAGTAGTATGGTACGACTAATTGTTTTCATAATTTAGCGTGGCTATAAAATTATCAGGAGGCTATGGATGCTCAGCCTCGCCAAACTAGAAATTGCCACTCATATGGGTAATGTAGCTGTTTTAATTCGTCTATTTAGGAGGTTAATCCTTGTGAATATTTCCTTTGACAGCACTAGAAAAGGTTACCTATGAGATTAAAAATCCCAAATTAGTGTTATGAGATGATTCTTCATATTTATATCCACTATTTCTAGAATGAGCAGTTGTAGGTGTCATGTCTAATGGAAATTATTGTGAGTTATTAATAGTTAGCAAGAATAGAGTCTCACTAGTCTCTTCATTTTAATATCTTTATTATATAATTTTAATTTCACTAAATTCCAAATCATATTATTTAGTTGGGGGTTATGTGTTGTCTTATATAGAGACCCTCTACTGATCTATGGTTCCCCAATATCTTTATCAACCCATTATGTTTCATCTACCACAAAAGGATCATTATTTAAGGAACCATACTTTTTATTTATTTCAACCAAAAATTCAGCAACAGAGTTCTATTGATCATGGGATGTTTTTATAGACTTCTTAACTTTAGAAATTCGGAGGAGTAAGGAAGGATTTTTTCCAACTCCTTCACCTTTAATTTAGAAACTAATATGGATTTTCCATATTGTCCAAAAGGACCCTCCACATGAGTATTCTCTATCTGTCTGGTACCATCCTTTTTTAACACATCTTCCTGGGAAGTTCTTTAATTTGTGTTAATAAGTAAATTGAAGAAATAATTTTTTATTTCTCCTTCCATATTTGATAGTTAAAATCATTATGCCCCTCAGTCATACATAAGATACTTTCTTTCCCCTATAGAATTTAGTAGTTTTTTGTCCAAAGAATTTGTAGATCATACAAAATTTGGGCCTTCCTTCATATTGTATTTCAATCATCATGATATCATCTCTTTTTTCATCACCTCTTCTTCAACTAGTGTAGATTTCATGTCAACTTCTACTAGTATTCTTGCGTAATTCCGAAACAGGGGATTCTCAGTTTTTTTATCCATACATATGGGTTTATGATTGATGTTGTAATGTTCAAAAGTATTCTAATATTTTAGTATGGTCAGTTCAGCCTAAAAATTCGAATCCAATTATATGTGTGAGTTTTCCTAACATCGTTAGTGTCAAAATTCATATCCCATTACTGAATTCATATTAATCTAGTCTTTAAGGATACTAAATCTTTGCTATATTCTCTCTGAGAACATGGTTGTACATTTATTAAATTCTTGTGTTATGATATACTAACCTCATCCAAAGGCATGTCTACGTAGGTTGTGTCTCTCTTAATAAATGGTTGGTACTAGGTTGAGCCTCTAGGTTTTCAAAAGGTAGGGTCTAGGTTATGCCTCTGTGTGTGAAAAATATATGTTGTATGTTTTGTTACTCTCCATTGAAAATTTATTTATATCTATAGTGGATATAAATACTCTTAGGTTTGTGTGTTTGAACTATTTACATTGGATCCTAGTGATATGAACTACTATAGAACTTATTTTTAAATCATGTTATTTACTTTTCTAGTTACAAATTGAACAACCACTTCATATTGAACTTTGTATGATAAAATTATTTATCTATTTACACATATTTTAACTTATATTTTCAAATATATAGATATTATTGAGATTGAAAATTCACCTCCTTGTCCATTTAAATATATTTTATGCGACCTGACACAATCATGATATACTGGGTACTTTTTCCTAGCTCAAAACACTCTTACAGTCATAAAATACAATTGGACATGGAACCTGTAAACATATACTATCAATAATTTCATTTACTCACATACCTTCATTCACTTCTTCTATCATTGTTAATAATTCCATATTTGTAGTAGAAAAATAAATTTCAAATGAAAATGTAATTTTAAAGTAGATTGTTGCACATACAAATAAAAATAAAACACTTCAAAAACATTATATAAGATCCCTTGTATAATTCAAGTTTTTTCTCCATTCTCAAACACCACCAATACCATTAATACCTTAAATAAACACAAATTGATCATACCAATCATATACCATATTATCAACTAGATATTTTATAAGTGAGTATTCTTTGGATTGTTTATAAACATTCTCACTATGCTCCCCACATGATCTACATTCATCCTACTGAATAATTGACAAACATCAGAGTATAGATAACATTAGAATAATTAAATTTTATAATGTAAATTTTATAAATATCTATGTTTGATAGAGAAAATAATTATATTTAAAATGAGACTCTAAGGAAATACCTACTAGATTAGATCTCACCATCTAAAAATATTTCAAAACATTGTCAATGTATTTACTTTAAGAGGTGTAATGTTTTCTTGGCATCCAATCCCTATATATTTACATGGAATGTTTCCTCCTTACCACTCCTAAATCATTCATTGCTAACTCATTTTCTAAATAATATTTATTTTTTCAATATTTTTTATTCTATTTTCTAAAATTAAGATGGAATTAATATATAATAATAGATAAATTAAATAATCATTTGGAAGCCTATTAAAATTAGCACAATTAATAATTTCATTATGATGAAATTCTGGAGAAATTATAAATAATTAAACATCTTATAACAGTACCTTATAGGATTTTTAAACCCATATAAATATATTTCTCAAAAAATATTACATGATCCTCCCTACTAGATATTTGAATTAATTTATGCTCTAACATATAAATATTCTCATTGAAATTTAAATTATGATATATGTTTCTTACATCGAGATAATATTTATTAAGGTCAAATATATTCACTGTTGACAAAAAAAATTAACAGTTTTATGTTTCTGGGTAGGGGAAATATGTCATGATAGTTGATACACTACTTTTGGGAAACTCATGCATCTAGAATTACCTTGAACCATAATGGATAAACTCCTGGTATTCCATCCCATTCCATGAATATCCTCTTGCATCCAATATCACAAGATACCTTATGTAGTATTACAAATACCAAGTATGATAATTTTATAGTGACTAAATCTTCTCTATCAAAGTCATTAACCTATATGATTCTAATATGATTTACACATCATACTTATATAAAACAATCTACCCATAATAAATATTTTATTCCATAACAAATAAAAAATTTATATAATTATTATTAAAAACATAATATAATTTTATACCATATTCATTTTTATCTATTATATTGATATTCCAAATGATATGTAATAATAGAGTATATTTTTCACCTCATAACCTCTATAGAATACTCTATACAGTTTTAAGAATCCATGAATGGGATTTAAACTTCAAAACTCATTTTCTAAAGCTCAACCTAATATGAATTTATTACTTGATATGTAACCTTATCCTTATTTATACACATTTTATGGTAAAATGCATTAATATCTCTATTAATAATAAATTTATGTGTTCTATATTTGTAGTTACACTAAAAAATGTGCCCCTTTACTCCTATTGTAAACCCTAAAGACATAAACATTACAACTCGAGGCTCAAATTTAGCATCACTAATATGAGCATAATTAGGATCACCATAAACTATCTAACTCTAAAAAAAATTATAATTATTTTCATAAAATACATCCCATGGATAGTTAAACTTATTTTTTGATTATAGAGATATATTTATCAAACAAAACACAAGTGTTAACTACCTCTTCTTATAATTTATTAATAAATCTCTTATTTACATGAATGAATCTCTCTTTTTTAATATGTTTCTAGTTAATTCTTCCTACAATTAAATTTCTCTTGTATAGTAGATATTAAAATTACTCATTATCATCGTAGCAATGAAAAATCTATATAAATCTACATTGAAAGATACTAAAGCATCACCAGTTATATGGTTTTAAACTATTTTCCATTATGTTTTTCCACCATAGTTTTCACTAAAAAATTTAATTAAATATATCAGATTTATATTTTTTATAATAAACCCATTACATTATAGAGAAGAAATCAATCAAATTATCAAATTACATACAACATTTTCGAGACTCCACCAAAGATGGACCCCCCAAATTCAATTGAATATAATCTAGTACATATCAAAACTAGTATCAGACAGTGTTAAACCTCACCATACATTAATATTTCTTATTATAAGCCTCAAAAAAATACTTATAAATATGTTAGGATGGAACGATGTATTTTTTGGTAATTATTTATGTAAATATATCTAGTTTAATGTCTATAAATAACTCAATTTTCATAAAATAATTAGCCTTATAACATATTCTTTCATTATTAATTGTGAAATCTTCAACTGATATTTCAAAAATATCATCTCTAGGAACCAAAAAATGTTTTCTCAAATAAATTTAGATTTTACCAACTGTAACATCCCTTCCTGGATCATTAGGTCTGAGATATAATATCACATGACCTCATGCACATCTCCTGTATAAAAGAGTCTGGTGACTAGTAGTGATGTTCTAAGTCTATCTATGAGGATATTATACCCTCAAAATCATCTCATAAGATCAATAATCAAGAATAAACAATATAATAATAATCGTATTAAACATGTGGAAATGTAAGATGGCTTACATATAATAAAAATAATATATCCCCCATAAGTGGAAAGAATGTCAAGAGAGAATAAAGTAGATAAAGTAAATAAATAATCAGAAGATCATCTGAATTCCATCCTTGTCTACTAAAGATCCACGCTCCTACACTCATCTATTTTTTATAGGGCCCTTACCCTTTGGAAGATATATCATTTAATGTATAAGCATAGATAAATTTCTTAAATAGGGTGTAAGTACAAGACTCAGTTGGACCCCACCAATTCGTATTTAACCTATTGTTATCAAGTATGATAGTGTGTTCCATAATAATCATTAATGTGTAAAAATCATAAACATTAAATCAAAAACCAAGAGGCTATGAACTAAACAAGTTTCCACAAACCACTATCTGCACCTACTTCTGCTTTATGCCAGATGGATAATCAAGGTGCCATAAGAATCAAGGATTATCCGTGAGGCTAATGAATCATGCCTCTTGGCATCATGAAATCAAGAAACCTGGCATCACTGTTCACAAATAAGTTTATGTTCACAAATTATATTTGGGATTGAAAATAATTGACTTCCCTTAGTTATCAAGGAATATACTAGGGATCATGATCTATTTGGTATCACTTAGTCATCAAGTTCATCACACAACATCCCAAAGGCATCATCATATGCCAACCCTGTGAAAAGGTCCCTTGTTGTTATTATATCAATTCATGCGCAGTCCCCACATAAGGGATAACATGTTACAAAGGTACACCTATCTTGGACTCCAAGAAAATTTTAAAAATTCATACATAGCGTGGTAGGATACATAAACAAGCATAACATATCATCATAAGTATGGTATCACACACAATACATGTGATTAATTTCAAACATGAATAATAATCTATAAGGTACTCATGACATCATGTGTAATATAATGTTTCAAGGAACTCACACACACTAGCATGTGATAATAATATAGCACAATCATCCAAATATGTCTACACATAATCATATTAATGGAATCATGTGTAAAAGACCCTCAGAAGGTAAGGAAACTTCATACCTCAAAAGTCATCAATATAAAAAGGCACGGATAAACTAGTCAAAAAAACATATTCACAAACTTATTATCGTAAATGTAGACACTAAAGGTTCACTAAGGGTTCCTAGAACCAAAAACAGTTATTTTGTTTTAAAAAATAAATAAAATATCACAAGTGATGATACATTATCCCTCCTATATAATTTCCAAATAATTATTTTATAATTATATTTTGATAATTTCTCATAATTATCCTTTTATAATTATATTTTGAAATTTTTTTCTTTAATTATCCTTTTATTATTATATTTTGATAATTTATCTTATACAATACTTTTGTAGTTACATTTGGATAATTTTTTTCTTAAATTATTCTCCTAAATTATATTTTGACACTTTCTCATAAACTATACTTTTATAATTATATGTTGATAATTTCTCTTCAATTATATTTTTATAGTTTTATCCTGATAATTTATCATAAATTATCATTTTATAATTATGTTAGGAGAATTTCACATAAATTACAATTTTATTAATATAGTTTGAATTTTTTTTGAATTTTTTTTGAATTATCCTATGTGCTAATATTTTTATAATGTCACTTAAATTATATATATATAATTATATTTTGATAATTTCAAATAATGTATCCTTTTATAATTATATTTTGATGATTTCTCATAAACTCTCTAATGTTAAATCCATGTGATTATCCTTTGATAATTTTTATTGCAAAAATTATCCTTTGATAATCAAGAAATTATCGTTTGATAATTTTGAAAAAATTTCCACATGATAATAACTTTATAATTATCCTTTAATAAATTTAATGATATTATATTCAATAAACTGTTGCAATTATTCTTTTATAATTCATTTTAATTATCACATGAAAAATATTCATTATTATCCTTCGATAATTTTTTATAATTTTCATTGGATAATTATAATAATTGATTATTTGATAATTTTATTTAAAAATATCATTTTATTTTCTAGTGTAATTTTCCTTTTTAATATGATAATATTATTATTCAATAATTACAATAATTATCATTTGATATTTTTTTTACGGATTATACTTTGATAATTTATCATAAGTTATCCACTTAAAATGTGAAAAATCATATTAAATAAATAACTTGTTTTCTTCAAATAAAAAAATTAGTTAGGTTCTACTGGAAGATATAAATCCTATGACACTAACAACACATAATTACGATCATTATCACAAATGATATTTAATTTAAAAGTTTTAGATAATGAAAAAATTAAAATAATCCAAAATAAGGTCACCTGGCACAGCAGGGGAGGAGAAAGACCACCCGATGAACACTCGAACACATCATCAGATCTTCATAATTAATGCTTGGAAGAGATATGAGGTCCTTTGGACACAATAGAATCCTACAAAATTGAAACCGAATGGATTTTTAAATATTTAGAAACCTAATATGAAATCTCACAACCCAAGTTCTTGGGATTTAGTGCATTATTTTATTACATTGGACTGATTACAAGAATGTTTTATTCCAAAAGACTGAATGGTTTATTAGTATGGGAAGACTAGATACATACCTAAGTTCAACAATAGAACATGAAATGAAATAAAATATAGAAGATCCATTAGTAAATCACATAAATCCTGGATTATCTCGATAATTCATTCACAATTAACGTCTTCACATACTGGGGAAATATAAAAAAAATAAAGGGGGTTCTTAGATGCTTAGTAAGGTTAGATAATACCGTGAAAGTAATCATAAACATATACACTAGGCATGATGAATAACTAAAAACACGTTCCTTTATAAATAAACTTCAGAATAATATGGAAGGAATAAAACAGATTAAAAATTTTCATAAAACAAAACCATAGATATTCTTATAGTCTATTAATCACATGGACTATTAGTATCTAGTCTCATAATGAGCGAATTCATAATTCCTAAAATCATAGTCATTCTGTTATGGCATCATGCCAATACCATACATAAATGAGTAAAACCCCAAACAAGTTTTTCTCGTGAGACCTACTGATGCATCGATGGGATATAGAGGGCCCCACCCATCACATAATAATTCTACATCATTCCTCTTATTAGAGGGGATAAGTATAAAGCAAAAATAAATTTATATTTAAGATAACATGTGGAATTTAAATAAATTTCTCCAATAATTAAATATGAACACTAACCATTCATAGTATTATGATGAACGGTATCAAGATATCACATCTAGAGTCAAACTAATCATAAAACATTCAATATAATATAGAATGTGATATTATAAAATATTAATCATAATTATGAATAATATTAAAAAATAGTGTTGAAATAGATGGAAATACTCATATAAAATCATTGAGTAATTCTTAAGATATATAATATTTTACTTTTAAAAGAAGAGTTCTTTGGAATATCCATTACATAAAACCAAAAGTGAAATAATGTATTTTTTCATAAAAAAATGAGTTATTTTCTAAGAATAGTGGAGGAGAAAAGTTTATTAAAGAGTTAATTTAAAAATAGATAAGAATTTCATGACCCCATTCCCACATAGATCACCCCTCCTAGGCCAGAAATGAGTCAAGTGAGACAGTGACCCCCCGAGTCCCGCATCTATTAGGCCCTGGGATGGAGACTAGCACCAAGGGTATAGTAAATAAACAAATGGGAGGCATTACCCTCTAAGATAACACATTCGAAAGATATAGATAAGATAGACATAAACAAACTCTAACTCAGACTGTAATATATATGAAATCCCAATTACACAAATGTAATTTCATAAAAAACATCTACAACTGAAACAAAAAAATTGAAATTACAAAAAGAATGTTAAAAATGACTGAAACCATGAATCCTAAACAGCTCCTGCAACCCCAAGCTAGTAGTAACAATTATAATCTCTAAAACCCTCCATGTGACCTGAAAAAATTGTTCATATATACATATGGTGAGTATAACAGTATAATCATTGGGATCCTCCCCAAATCCTCTCGTGAAAAAGTAAAGAATTCATTCTAAAGTACACTGAACAACAAGTGAAGCTAACTCGTCCCCTAAATAGGTATATTATGTTCCTAGCGTCACCATGGATACTCTCATCAAGTAACCCATACAAGATTATATAATATAATAAATAATATTAAGGGTACCCCACTACCACTTCCCCATTGGTTTTTTTCTTCTCCCCAACTTCGTAAGTCCAAATCCATCTCTCTCTAAAAAGGATAGCCCAAAGACACCTAGGAGAACACCCCCACATGCACCCTGTGTAAAAAAAAGCATTCCCGCAAACACCTGGGAAAAGAACCACACCATTCACACATCCAAAAGTAATCAGATTCCAATGAGCATGTACCCTAGTGGTAGAGGATCCTGCATGGCATCCAAAAGACCCAGGATCAAATCTGGGTAGGGAATAATATCTAGTACTGTAGAAGCACAGTAGCAGGGCACTATAGTATTACTGTAGTAGTACTATTCACCAAGGGGCCCTTTTGGCTAAAAATGGCCTTTCAAGCCTAGTTTTCAGGCCACTTGGCCTTGGGCCTTTGGGCTATGTAATGGGTCTCCCTCTACCCAGTCTATAGAGGTCTTTACAATAAATAATAAAATGATGCTTCGGACCCAACCTTTAAAAAAACCAAAAGTAATAATATAGTTTTCAGGGGCCACCATAGCCCACATAACATTTAGCAAGAAAGCTAGGAGACAGGTGAACCTGCTCCTGAGATAAATAAATAAAATAAAGTGGCAAGAGTACAAACAGGAGATCAGGGAATCGCTCAGCAAAGCCGAGAAAAAACCTCACCACAGCAATTTGCCTGAACAAGATGGTCACAGAAATCAGGCGACACACAAGACCAACAGGAGGTTCCCTCATTAATTGCCCTTTTCGCAAGAGCATCTGCTACTTGATTTGCCTCACGGTAAACATGCGAAACTTCAATGACGAGTGAATCAAGAAGCCGAAGACAATCAATCCAGTCTAGAAGGATCTTCCAGGGAACATTCCTCAAGCGCTCTTTCAAGATTTGGACAGCAACAGACGAGTCTGACTCTATCCATATCAAATTCCAACCAAAGTGGACAGCATACCTGATCGCTTTCATAATGGCCCAAATCTCAGCTTCAATTGCATATCCACTTCCAATGAAATGAAAAAAGAAGCCTTTTACAAACCCCCGATACGTGCGGAAAACACCACCACATCCAGAGGGCCCCGGAGCACCTGAGGCGGCCCCATCGACATTGACTTTGATCCACCGCGGTAGGGGAGGGATCCATCGGATATATTTCACCATTAATGGTTTCTTTTACCTACCATTAATACCAAGAGATCTCAACAAAACTAGGTCAGAAGCATCATTTTTCATGCAACCAGTTTGAAGGTTGGAGGCCGTAAAAATGGCACGATGCATCATTAAGACACCATCATGAAACTGTGGCTGAATATTGATGAACAGCAGGTCATTCCTGGACTTCCAAATGAAATCAATAACAGCCGCTATTGCAGCCAAAATAAGAGCATGAACCTGCTCACTAAAATTTGCCATGTTAATGTCCTGCATTAATTCCTCAAGTGACTGAAACTGAAAACAGCACCGAAAAATCTGCTGCATATAGCACCATAATTTGCGTGCAAGTGTGCATGAGAATAAAACATGGGAGAGAGACTCATCCGCTGCCAGACAGACAAAGCAAACTGGGGCAAGATGCAGCCCCTTGCGCTGCAATAGAGCCTGCACAGGCAGCCTATTCTTCCACAAGCCATTACAGCCCTCTACACACATATATTTCGAAAACTAACTGACATGCATACAAACACTAGTAACTACAAAGAGAAGAGAGCAGGGCCGAAGGGGGAATTCTGCCATCCATCCTCCCACCGAGATGTTGGGGAAAAAACCCCTCATGGCTCAAAATCCCCAGGGTGTTAGTATCACTAACTGACAGGGTGGACTAGTGTATAGAAACACAAAAAGTAAAGAATATATTATAGCTCAAAACAACACTATGGGCATAACCAAGTCATAGAACCATATTCAGCTAACATCTCTCAGACTCCTGGCATCCAATTCTAAGACTAGGTATCCTATAATACCCATTAATTTAAAAATATTTATTACATTATTACATTACATTTTTATCAATTTCACTTTATGTTAATTAATTATTTAAACATTAATTAAGAATAACAAATCCCACATTATATTTCATTAGTATCACTCCAAAGTTACATGCCCTCTATGAATAACAAAACAAAACCCACAGATTCTAAAAAATATTACCTCATCATTCCATCCCATAAAGCTCCAATCGCATGGGTTAACATAATTAATTCAATAATTTATAAATAGAATTTTTACTTTCCAATATTCAATGAATTATAGAAAATATAAACTAAGCTACCAAACACAAGGGGATCAACATGATGAGTAGATGGGCTACCCATCGAGTCGTTTCCACCAATAGAAGGAGTATAGACCAATCCATACTTGACAAGCTAGACACAGAACGCACATGGAATACCATTTTCATCTTCGTATCTATAGGACAGAGGGTATGAAAGGATAGCCACATCAAGAAGTGGGGAATTTAATGTAGATAAATAAACCTTAGACTCAACAAGCAACCGCATTAACAGTTGTGGGAAAGACTAAATTTAACCTGTTTCATCACCTTCGGTGTGCTCCCTAACAACCACCTACATAAACCAATGCATATCACAACTCTGGGCATTAACTACTACCACAACCACTAAGCCACTCTACCCCCATATCTCAAAACCGCCATCTAGGCCCACATCACAACACAAGCTGTGGGAAACAGACATTACATCAACTGGGCTCTTGGCCCTTAAACAAGGCATTCTGCCTTCACAAGAAATGAGCTCTCATAGCTCCAAGAAAAAGGTGCTTTGCATTTTACAAACAATATGGTAACTCATAACCCTACCAGACATTATCTTTTATCAAAAAACCAGTTTATTAATCCATCTTGAATTAAAATATTCATTGCTAGTAGGTTTTAAATATGGGAAACCTAAACTGAATGATATCATAGCTACCAAAAATAAATTAAAAAATTAATTTGACCTGCTTTTAAACAACTAGTACCATCATGATTCAGGTTTAACAACCAACTAGAATAGGGATGCACGTCTACATCAATTTGAATAATATCAGATTACAACAACAAAAACAACATGATTCATTTACATTCATATTTAACTTTATCAATTAATTATCAATTAATTTTGGCTTTATATATTTTACAAATTTCCATCAAGAATGACATTCTAAACAAGGAAATCATAGATATCCCACTATCAAGAAAATCAAGAGGCTAACCATTATCATGGTCCAAATAAACAACATGCAATGAAACCAATTATTTTGTTTCGGTACAGGTATTTAATTAGGTCAATTCCATTACGATCCATAGGGATAAAACATGCTTGCTCTAAAGTTTCACATAAAATAACAGAGAAGAAAAAAATCCCCTACCTTGAAAGGTTTCTGAAGTTCCTTTTTCAAGAATGGATCAAAGAAACAGATCATGATCACATTCCCGACAACAACTACATCCACATGAGGATGACGTGGGACCAAAACATCAACAACAACCAAAAGAAACTGCCTTAGATCTATGAAGATCAAACACTATTTGATGGAAAAAAGAAATTGAAGAAAACAGATCAATGAAAATCGAATAATAGCGGTATATCATACTTTATATTGAATGTGGATCGATAAAGGAAGTTGGGAAAAAATCAATGATGAAGGAATCCCTCAAACGTTGAAGAGGGTGGCATCTGGGTCATCTGGGGTAGAGAGGGGGTGTGCTCAAGCTGTAGGGTTTGAAAAAACCAATCGGATGGGTGACTTTAAAACACACAGTAGTGGGGTAGTACATGACGTGTACCTCCTTAACACATTTTATACAACCTCTAGGTGACTTATGCTGAAAAACATGTCTCCTCAATGCTTTGTTTTATTTTTCTGATACCCAAATAGTACATGTTGTGTCCCCCATTGTCATGTCAAGTACCCCTATTTCTAGATTTTTGAAACCGAACTCCTCTATAAATCCTCTTAGCCATATTTCAAGCACCTATGTCTTTTAAAGCACACAAAGGGTTGATCTACGTAGATCTGGTCACTTACAAATAATTCTATTAGTTCCTTTGAAATAGGATTTCTTATTGAGAATAATTAATGAATGATCCTTTTTAAACATGTAAATCCCTATAAAAGAAATAAGTATTATGATTAGTAAACATATATAGAAAAATTAAAAAAGAATTTAAGATGAGTATATATGTATTAATAATAATTTAATTGAGGTAAATAGTGAATAAGAGTAACTTGAAAGAAACTGGAGGTTCTGGTATAAAACCCTTACATTATGAACAAGGATGTTCTACACTAGACCTTACCTTCATGGATGATCAAATTAAATCCATTAATTAATTAATTAAGAATCTTATATAGATTTTATTTATTAATTAGTGTTTTATTGTGTTCTCTTAAGGCTTAATTGATAATTTATATGATTTAATTGCATCGTTTCGGAGTGTTTGTTTCGTTGATTTCATGATCGGTTCACTTGATTATAAGTAATGAAGTTTATATAAATGGGTAAAATTCTATAGAATTGGTATTGTATGTTTTTAATTATAATAAAAAAGTGTAAAAAGATTTATATATATCATTCGGTTATATGTTAAGAGGAAGAATCATTAGATAATACATTTAGTGATAATTGTTTAGAGTATTACGGCGGTTATTGATCACAAAGAACTCATTTTGTATTATCACTTGGTATTATGTAAATATGTTCCATCAAAACCTAAAAAGTATTGTAGTATACATTTCACAATATGTTTAAACAATTAAAAGTGTTTCATGAACATCCTTGAAGTAGAAATTGAAGAACGAAAGATTGTTGTCCAGGAAGGTTATAAATCGGCATCTCCTAGTTGATGATTTCATTTTTAAAATAAAAGAGAGAGAGATATTAATTGGAGGAAGGATATTATATTAACAAGATATAATTATAGTATATATATGATACTAGATTTATCCTGGTAATTTTTACATATTTGGTGAGGATAATTTTAGAAAATAAAATGAACATGAAAGGAAATTAAAAGGAAATGGAAGAGGGTCTTACATCTTGAAATAACCTCCTTGAGAACCTCCTAAAGGAAAGGGTTTGGGATTTTTGAAAGACCAAGAGGTCATATACATGGGGAGAGACTAGGGGAGAGTATTTGAGAATAAATTTGAGATACTTAGTGGGTTAAAACAGTGATGATAGGATGGAGTGAGGGGTGGTTTTTATCGTGAGGAGAGGGGTGATTTTTAAATATCTTATTCATTATTTTATTATTTTTCTCAAGACAACCAATAGTGTAGATTCTTGTGACCAAAAAGAGTAATAAGTTCATTTAAATTTGGACCAGGTGTTATTCCATCATATATTACTCAAGTAATAGTGTATTTATCTTATAATGTATATATACCGTATATTACCTTATTTTATTATTCACCAAATACTCAAGTATTTCAAAAAAATCTCAAAAATTCACCCCCACTATTTTTCGACATGTAGAATTCAAAAATGGACTCTATTTTATAAAAATAATTTTCTAAATATGAAAAAAATAATTATTAAGAAAATCATTATTTACATGAAAAAATAAAATTTTCAAATTTAAAACTTCTTTTATAGTACTTTTAAAAATAAACTGAGGTCTCATAAAATTATCCTGAAATCATAGGACAAAAAAATATTTATTTTGGAATAAATTTTGTGAAAAAAATATTTTAATTAAATTTATTAATTTAAAATCGAAATTAAATATTTATTACTCTCAAAAATACAAACACTTAATTTTTAATTTTATAAATATTCACTGTAAATTACAAGGTGGTTAAATTTTAGTTATATATAAATGGGTGAGTTTACAATTAATATGGTTTATATTACTATTCATAACGGTCAAGTTAATATTCACCAAAAAAAATGTAAGTTGATCATATCTGACTCTAAATATCTTACTGATCACAACTGTGTATATCCATTTTTCGAAACTCAAATCCCAGAAGTGGAAAAAATATATTCATTAGGAAGGTTATATCCAAGTGTGGTTCCATACAGACTCATGGTTTTATGTATTCAATATTAAATTAATATGTTATTTATTGGGGTGATACATTCTTCCCCCTTACATAAATTTCTTCCTAGAAATTACCAGAATGTTACCTCATAAAATTATTTGCATAGTTCTTCAACATTAGTTCCTCGGGCTCGCACGTCGACTCTTCAATTTTATGATTTTTAAAAAGTACATTTACCTGAAATTTTTTCCAATTACTCAACACCAATTATTTAGTGTCTAGATTCCAGATAGGCTCTTCATAGTAAGACTTGTCGGGTTTCAATTCTATACCATTAGAAGTGAGTACATGTGTTTGGTTTGGTCGGTACTTTCTCAATAATGAGACATGGAATAAATTGTGTACCTCGGAATGGTTAGGTGACATTTAAAATGGATAAACCACAACTCCAATTCTCTATATAATTTCAAAATTTTCAATGTACCAAGGGATTTATTTCCCTTTCTTCCCAAATATTACCACACCCTTCTATATAAACACATTCAAGAAAACATGATCTCCCCACTGAAATTCCAAATCCTTCTTTTGATTATTAGAAGATCACTTTTTCTTACATTTAGCTAAATTTATATGAGTTTGAATAGTATTTACCTTTTTTTTGTTTACTCTACAATCTTTGGTCCTATAATCTTTCTTTCTCCAACTTCAACCCAATATGTTGGTGCACGACATCTCTTTCCATACAATTCCTCACATGGTTCCATTTTAGTACTTGAGTGGAAACTATTAATATTGGAAAACTCTACCAAAGGTACACAATGATCCCACATACAATGAAAATCAAGTGATCATGACCTCAACATTTCTTATAATGTTTGGACCATTCTTTCTGACTACCCATCTGTTTCAGGGTTAAAAGCAGTACTCAATCAAATCATAGTATCAAATGATTTTTAAAGAACCTTCTAGAAATTTGATGTAAATACTGAATAATGATCCTAAAAAATTAAAAGAGGTTCAACATGATGTCTTAAAACAACATTAATATAGATTCTTACAGGGTGATCTAGTGGAAAATCCCCCCTTATTGTGAGGAAATGTAAATACGTGTTAGGCTGATCAAAAATCACCCATATTGCATCATTATTCCTTTGTAGTTTTTGTAATCCAATGAACAAATCAATAGTGATGTTATCCCATTTACATGTAGTAATATGAATAGGTTGACCGACTCCTCTAGGATTTTTTCTTTCAACCATCACTTGTTGATAGACTAAACATCATGATATATTATCAACAATCTCTTTCTTCATGTTGTCCCGCCAGAAATGTTCCTTCAAATATCAATAAATCTTAGTGCTACTAGAGTGTATAGGGAAATTTGAACTATAGGTATCATCCAATAACCCCCTTTTTATATTGGTTATAGAGGGAATACATAGCCTCTTCCAAAATTATATAATTCCATCCTCACACACAAACTCACCAACTTCCCATAATTCAAACTGCTAATTTTATTTTGAAGATTCTCATCATCAAGCATGTACCTTTTAATGATTTTTCATAAATAGGGTTGGAAAACCAATTGAAAAACTACTAATGTTTCATAATCTTTTATAATTCTCATATTCATTATATCTATATCCATGTACATTGGATCCTTATAAATTCTAATTTTGTTTAAAACTCTATGATACTTCCAGCTCAATTCATCATCTACATTATTTTCCTTTCTTGGGTGGTATGTTATAGAACAATCGTAATCCTTTAGTAGCTCGATCCATCACATTTTCCTCATGTTTATTTCTTTCTATGATAAGATATATTTTATGCTCTTGGGATCCGTATATATCTCATATATATTTCCATAGAGATAGTGTCTCCATATCTTGGGAGAAAATATTGTAGCTACTAACTCGAAATCATGAGTTGGATAGTTTTGTTCATGAACATTTAACTAAATTGATGCATAGGCAATAACTATATCATTCTGCATAAAGACACAACTGAATCCTTTTTTGAAAAATCTTTATAGATCACAAATCCATCATTACCTTATGGTAGAGTTAGGATTGGAACACTCAATAATCTCCTCTTCAATTATTCAAAGAAATATTCACATTCTTTTATCCATATGAACTTAACCCAAATACTCGAGCATATGTCTGGATTAAATTTATTATCCTCGATTAGATTCCATGGAATCCTAAAATATTATTTGATATTTCCTCTTCAGGGGGAATTCCTATTAAAATGAATTGGAATACTAATATTTCTAAATTTTCTCACTTTGCATGATTACTAGTAGAGGTTGATTTGTGCTCTTTCTTGATTCATAATGTTGTTTTTTCAGAACTGGATGATGAAATTCCCCTAAAAGTATAATATGATGGGAATCTTAAATTTTGTTTGTAGTGACAATTTGTTATCCATTTCAAAGAGAAATTTCATCTGAATTTTTCATTCTCTTTTTTTCATTAAAATGGAATCATGAAGATTATTTTAGAAAGAATTTGGGGAAACAGACTTCAAATAATAATGTGCGACATCTCACTTATAAAAAAGGAAATGTTTAAGTCGGTGATGGTTCATCACAACTGGTTAAGTATTTGACACTGGAGTCTCATGAGCCAGAGAATATGGAACTGATGGTGGTGCCTGGACCCAGCAAGAGTGCCCATGTAAAGGAGGGAGACATTCTGGAGGGGCAGAAAAATCTGAGTGATGAAGGTAATCTTTCAAATATCAAAGGGAAAATTAATAAATTAAAGAAACCCTAGGGAATTTAGGAAAATTGGGATAATATAGAGGATAACTCCCTAAAAAATCGTCCTATAGTTAGGTTCTGTCTATTGCGAAAAATGTCCTTATGGGTGATGATGGTTTTCAATATCTTCCTCCCAGGAATGCCAGACCTAGGAAATATTATTCTTACATAAAGCCAACTATGGTCACTAGTTCTCATGGTCTCACAAATCTTAATTATAACAAGTATGGTGATTATGATGATTCATATGAGTTTTAATATGAATTTTGATCTCTTTTAGGACTACTTGGAATGAGGAAATGAGGCTTGTATGACCCCATATTTTTAACTTTCGGTATTTTCTTTTCCTTTTTTAATAATAGATCTCTGCCCGATCTTTTGAGTATGATCTTAACCCCATTACAAGGATACTTGGTTAAATTTTTTTATAATCAGGTGATGTTCTGAACGAAACACTGATAATAAGTTGCTAAACCAATAAAACTACATATATCAGTTGTGTTCATTGGTGTAAGAAAGTCCTGAACTTTCTTTTTATTCACATGATCTACTTAAATTACATCTATAAAGTCAATATTTCCTAGAAAAGAAACTAATTGAATCTAGAATTCACACTTGGTAATCTTCCCAAATAACTCATTTCTTTTGAGAGTCTTTAGAATAATGCGCAAATGACTTTCAGGATCATCATATCTATTGGATTATAAGAAGATATAATTAACAAATAAAACTAAAAATTCATCAAGGTGTTCTTTGAAAAATCAATTCATCAAATCCATGAAATTAGATGCTTCATTATCAAGTCTTAAAGGTATTACTATAAACTTGTAATACCCATAGCTGGTTCACAATTCAATTTTTTGAATATCTTCCTTCCACACATGTGATCAATGATATCTATATCGAAGATAAATCATAGAAAAATATTGTTCAATAGGAATTTTATCACATAAATCATCAATTCTTGGAAGAGGATACTTTTTTTATCGTAATAGTATTGATCTCCATGTACTCAATGCACGAACTCATAGGTCCATCCTTCTGCTTGATAAAAAGAACATAGGCTCCCCATAGATAAATAATAGGGAATACTTAACCATTATCACTCAATTAATCTAGTTTCTTATTTAGTTCTACTAACACCATACAATCCATTCTACCAGGAGTCTTTGATATTTGTCTTGAAAAAATAATTATTTCAATAATGGGCTCAACTTCCAACTCTAAAGGATGCCTACATAAATCCTATGTAAACACATCAATATATTCTTGCAAAATATGTACATCCACAATTTAAATATTACTTTCCTCACTCATAGATATTGAGTTCTCATCCTCCCTAATAATTTCATTTAGTGTAGAAACTAGCGGTGGATCTATATAAAAATCATTTGATGACGTTTCTGCTATAAAGACATGGGATTCTACATCATTCTAAAAAATTATAACTTCCCTTCTTCTTGTAATCAATGCGTTCATCATAGTTTGAATGAAAATTCATACCAAAGATTATATGGAATTAAATCATCGGTGTGATGATAAGGTCAGAAACTAAACCATGTTTATGTTTAATAAAGGGGGACTACTTGGCATATCTTTGTTGTTATGATACTTCCATTATGAGTTTTGAATGACAACAACATTATTAAATGAAATTGGAAATGTCTAATTTTCTTGGAAAACTAGGAAGATATAAAATAATGCGTTGATCCATAATAAAATAAATAATTAGTTATGTTTGAGGAAATGAATAAAGTACTTTCCACCACATCATTAGGAATATTAAGCTCAACAGTTATAATTGTTATTCCTGGCCTTTTCCCCTTGTCCTTCTATGGGTAATTTTTCCTTGATGCTTAGGAAAATAATTTTCATAATTTACCATCTCCTTGTAATTTTTTCATTTAACATTGGTGGATTATTTATTTCCCTTCCAATCATGTTATTTTTGTCTATTTCCTCCACACTTTTAACAAACACCCAACTCTTCAGGCATGTACTGGGGTGTTTATTACTACAATAACCATAGGATGGAAAATCAATTCTTCCATTATTCTCAATTTCTTATTAACAATCATAGAGTGTTCAAAATCCCTCTTCTTCTATTGAATTCTCTTAAAGTCATATGAATTAGATAATTCTTTTTCTATCCTGATAGCACATGAGACTATATCTTAATATGATGAGAAACATTGGGATACTAGTGCCCTTTGGAGGAATGGTTTTAAACCATCATAGAATCGATCAATATTTCTCCTTGGATTATGTATGGAGTATGAGGAATGCCTTGCTAACCTTGGGAAATTATCTTCACACATGGAAACATTCCCATGCAATTTTTTTTCAAAATCATAAATTACCTTTCCATATTTACTCACTGTTCATGAGAGAAGTATTTTTATAAGAATATTTCCTTGAACTCTCTCTATTAAATATTTTTCAATCTCTTCTTTCCCGTTTTTTGTTTTGAATTTGTGACCACCATTGATCCTCATATACTAATAAATGATAAAAATCCATGCAACATTCTCATTTTAATTACTTCCCAAAGTGATAAATATATTTTCTAATGAACTTATCCACCACAATGATACGAAGGGTTTTGTAGTACCATTAAATGATGGAGGATATTATTGCATAAAGAGGTCTTAAATATCTCCTCCATGTTGTGGTTCAGGGTGCTCCAAATAGGTAAGGATACTATTCAAAACCTTATTTAGCTATCACAATATATTTATAAGTTTCTCAACATCAGTCATGACTCCAGAACCAATATCATAATCTTGCATAGTGGGGAAATCCATACATTCGAGACGCATATTCTTATGGTCTCCATTCCTTATAATAGGCACCATTTCAAAATGATGGTATAAACATTATTAGGTTATGAGTAATATTCCATAATATGAACTAGAATAATACTTAACATAAATTGAAATCCTATGCATAATTAATCACATAATTGTAAACATGGTTTCTCAATTAAAAATTCACTTTAAAATCCATCATAATGGCTTCTAAATAAAATGTGAAGTATCCTAAATATACCCCCTAGGAGTGTTCAAGAGGGTGTGCAGCAAGGCCTATTGTCATGTAAAAGGTTACCCTATGTCTAGATCAAAACACTTTGTCAAAATTGTTACTCCTAAGTACATATGTTCCAGAACCACATCGACTTTTATTATTAAGACATGGATTTAATATCTATAAAGACCCAAATAATTTCTTCCTTACCAAAATTCTAGGATGTTCTTATATGCTTATCCCCAAATCCTATCTTATATTCCTAATACGCATTTTCTAAATCTAGTTTCCAAGGTTTCTATTAAACTTCCCTAGATACCAACAATAATGCCCTAGCCCCAGTTTCTTAAAGTCAGAGCATTATTTTATTACATTTTCATGTTTACAAAAAATCCATATCCTAAAGAACCAAATATTTTAGTAGTTTTGGAAGACCAAATACATATGTAAGTTCAATATTAAAACATAAAATGAAATAAAATATAGGATATATATATGTAACTTCCATTACTTCAAGATTATCCATAATAACATTAATAATAAACTTTTTCCCATCTTGGGGAAATATAAAACATAAGAAATGGGTGAGATAAGATGCTTGGTATGGGTAAATAATACATAGGATGTGATCATAAACATTAAAACTAGGAATGATTAATAAATAAAAACACATGTCTTTAAAAATAAAGTTGAGTATAATATAGAAGGAATAAAATCTAATTAAAAAATTACATAAAACATAACCGTAGATATTATAGTAGTTGAATAATTGAATGGACTATAAATATGTAATTTTTCAATAAGGGAATGCATAATTCCAGATATCATAATAATTTTATCAAGACCTTGTGCTAATACTATACATAAATAGGTAAAAACCCAAACTAGTCTATCTCGTGAGACCTACTGATGCATCAAGGGGATAAAGAGAGCCACACCCATCATAAACTAATTCAAATTTATTCCTCAAATGAATGTGAATAAATATAAAAAATAGATACATTCATATTGAAGATAATATATGAAATATAAATAACTTTCCCCAATCATTATATATGAACATGAACCCTTCATATTAATACAGTGAATGGTATCAAGATATCACATCAAAAGTCAAAATAATCATAAAAAATAGATACAATATGGTAGATTATATTATAAAATACTAATCACAATTAATCATAACAATTAGAAAGAGTTTTAAAATTGATGAAAGTAATCATATAAAATCATCGAGTAATTATTAAGATATTTTTTTTTACTTTGAAAAAAAATTTCTATTGGAAAGATATTCTCATAAAATCATAAGTGAATTAATATCGTTTTAATAATAAAATTAGTAATTCTAGAAAAATAATGGTGGATAAAAGAATATTATAGAGTTCATTTAAAAATTGGTATAAATTTGAGAAGTTCCTTTGAAACATGTGTGTTTATCATGAAGAATGTTTTGAAATATAATTTTAAAACATGTAACTCCCTATAAAATAAAGAAGGATTATAATTGGTAATCATATATAGATAATTAAAATATAATTTACGAGGAGTAAGATAGTATAATTAATAATGTAATAGAGGTATTTAGAGAATAAGAGTAACCCGATAGAAACTGGAGGTTCGGGTAAAAAACCCTTACCTTATGTCCTAATGTGTTCTGCAATTGACCTTAACTTCCTGGATATTCAAATTAAATCCATTAATTAATTAATTAATAACTTTATATATATGTATTTGATTAATTATAGTTTTATTGTGTTTATGTATCTCCATATTGATAAGTTATATGATTTAATTCTGTTGTTTTGGAGTGTTTGTTTCCTTGATTACATGATCAATTTTCTTGATTATAAGTAATAGAGTTCATTTAAATCGGTATAATTCTATAGAATTGGAATTGAATGTTGTTAATGAGAATCTTGAAGTGTAAATGGTTATATATATAATTTGGTTATAATTTATGAGTATGAATCATTTGATAATATATTTAGTGATTGTTGTTTATATTATTATAGAGGTTTTTATCATAACAAACTCATTCTGTATTATCACATGGTATTATGTAAATATGTTACATACATAAAATAAAAATTGTTCTAAAATAAATTTTACAATTAGTTTCAACCATTAAAATGGTTTCATGAACATAATTCAAGGTTAAATTGAAGAGAAACATATCATCATCGATGAAGGTTGTAAATCAGCACCTCCTGGATAATGATTTCATTTTTAAAATAAAAGTGAGAGAGAGATATATATATATAGTATTTTGAAGAAGGATATTCCATTAACATTATATAATTTCAATATATAGATGATACTAGATTTATTATTGTAACATCCCAAGTAAGTAATGAATAATATATTTTCATATATATTTCTATTTATGAATTAAATAGTGTTTTGGAGGCTTAAAATGAGAATAAATCCAATCTAGGTCATATAATACTCTAATATTTTTAAAAGATTGTTTTACCAACTTTTAATGGAAAACCATTTTTAAATATAAATTTTGTCAATTTTATAATCCTTATTTGTAAAAATAAACTTATTCTTTTGAATTGGGACATTGAGATTTACTTTGGATAAATTTTTGGTATTTTTCTGACAATGTTCATTTTTTTAATGAATAGTGAAAAATACCGCATTCTACTTCAAAACTACTTTTTCATCTAAACTAATTATATAGTTATATTTTCATTTTAATTGGTTTTAAAGTGTAATTAAAATATATTTTTTCCACTTAATTCAGTTGTGGTCATTAGAATTAATTTTACTTTGAAATTGGACATAAACAACAGTCAATCATTTGATAGATATTATTTCTTAAAAACACGCTATTTTTTTGACAACGGGAATTATTTTTAAATTAATTACCTCAATTTCTGTGTTTGTAATTTGGTAAAATGTATTCCATATTTGTAATCAAAAGTTCCAAATTATTTAATTAAGACTCTTTTGTTTTTTGGACATTATGAATAGTACTGATAGTAATTATCTTTAATTATCGTGATTAATTAGTAATTGGGTAGTAAAGGGTAATAAAATAATATCATAATAATATAAAATGACTCAAAAATGTGTCCAAATCCTCTTTTTTGTGTCATGGCCGACCATGGATAGACTTGGGCCAACTTAGGGACCCCATGGAATCACTTTTTTGTGATAGTGACCTTTTATCATATTATTTTTTATAGAAAGGGAAATATAATAAATGTATGTAATGCCTATGTAAAACCATTTTAATTTTTTTATATAAATTATATCTTTGACTATACATATTAATTTGAAAGCTAAAAAGATTTTTTACATCATGGTATTTTATTTAAAATTTTTAGACATTAAGAAAAAAATTTATTTATGACACAATGATGATGCAGTTATTACCTCATTAATGAAAGATTTAAATATATGATATTATAAGTGTTAGAATAATTTTGTTTTGAAACTTTTGATGATATCCACGAATTTTATAGATGATTATGACATGTAAAGTATATAGTAATTCTTTTATTCTGATGGAATAAAGAATTTATTCCTTTATCAAAAGTCAACTACCAAATGACATATTACTAATATATTTATTGATACAATTATGGGACTATTGTCATTTTAATGTAATTATTATGACCTTATAGTTTGAAAATAAAAAAAGACTTGGAAAAAATTATTAATTTTAACTAAGGGTTATAATGAAAAGATAAGGAGCATTATATGACCTCCACTTGTATAAATCCTGTTGGTTGAGTTTATTTCTACCCCTTATCCTCTTATCCTTTAAATATATCATTTTTATACCATTCTAATTTGAAAAATAGTTTATAATAAATTAATATTTCATGACTTTCCATGAGTCCCCATCCTCCCTCTTATAAAAAGACCTCACCTCTACCACCTTACTCACACCTCTCAAGCCCCTTTTCACATCCAAAAACTTCTCAAATAATCTTTCCACATCCCGTTATTCCTCCTAGAATCCTCAATTTTGGATGAATTCTTTTCAAGAGAGCCTTTTCCTCAAATCAAAAGATGTTACCGGATTTAGAGGAAATGCCATCTCTCAAAATTCTTTATTGTATTTTCCCTCTTCACTCCCCCTAACATTATTTATTATTTGATTCCATAACAACAATTGTATCCTCAATATACTGGGATTTTGTTATGAGAAGGATTTTATTTACACTTACATTCACCTCCGTCTAATGGTTAAACAACATACTGTTTCTGTGGGTGGCGAGTTACTACCTCACAAAACGATGATTGTTCAATCTTCTTTTAACACCTTTAATGGTGTCCATTATGATTTCACAATATTTATATATTATATTTATTATTTTAATTTTTTTCTATAATATTCTGAAATTTATTTTTAAATCACATCCTTATGCTTTTTAATGTTGTGGAACTACAATAATTTCATCTGAGGAAGTGTGGACTACCGCCCCCTCAAGTGATGTGACTCGCTCATGCCAAACATGGAATTTATAAAGAATGTAAATAATGAACTTATTTTACCTGTATAACATATATATTATACTGTAATAATAATATATATATATATATATGTCGCATTTAGTTTTAATTCACTTAATATGACAATGAAATGAAAGTAGTATTCATGTGTATGTACGGCCTACCATCTCCATGAACGGTGAATTTCATTTTTTATCTCCAAATGTTATGTAATACTATAGAATGAATATATACTGGATATATATGATATTTTAATCATTAATACCATTTTGGAGATGATTTATTTATAACTACATGGGAAATTCTCTTCAAACAAGTTTATTTTTGACACATGTACTAAACATCGACCAAACGTATGATATGAACTTGCATAATTAACTAATTATTATAACAAGATGATATGTGATATGAATGGAATAATAAACTTTAAAGGTATCCCTTAAGAAATTATAAATTGACCAAATTTTATTATTCAGGAATATAATGAAAGGAACAAGACAAGTCGGACATGAGGTAAGGGACTCCATCTCAATCTCCTTTCATTGAGGCATAAATCAATTTATATACGACCTCCTTTTATTAATTGCATAATAGACCCTTTTGACTTATAATTTCATTCAAAAGGAATCTTTTTACATGAATCGTTTTACTAAATATAAAAGGAATGTTTTTGTCTTACATATGAGGCGACAACGACTTCTACGCCGCCGTGACCATTATTTGAGTCTCGGCTTCCTCTATAAGACATAACTTTTTTTAAATAAAAAATAAATACCATGTTTTACTTTTCTTTTCTTTTGTTATTGAAAATGGTTTTGATAATTCTTTGATTATATCAATGTTTTGTATTGATATCTTGTGATTGAAATGTGGAAATGTTATGTTTCCTTTATGCATGTTTTATGTGATACGATTATGTTATGGTTCTTGGGAATTGTTTATGAAGTTGGTTGTTTCTGTGATTAACTAAAGGCAGGTGTGCCCGAGATAGCTCTCCAAGGATTGGGTAATCTAGAAGAGTTAAACACTAAGGTTTATCTGAAGATATTTAGGGAATATACTGTGATGGGTATTCCAAACGTAACCATGAGGGTTACTCCCTATGTAAGAATGTAATGAATGCCTCAAGTTACCTTTATATATTATGATTTCTATGTGTTATTCAAAAATCTTATTATTTCATGTGGTATGTTAAAGTTCTTATGTTTTATGAGTAAATTTTGATTTCATTGATTCTTATGTATACATGGACTAATGATTTCATTCCGTATTTTTATATCCCTGAATGAGCTTTTAATTCTCATCCAAAGTTTTTGAAATGTTTTTAATAGGTCAAGGGAAAAGTACATGATGTGATGATTGTGTCGAGGATGTGTTAAGAAAGAAACCATTTTTTATTTTAAATAGGTTTCCTTTGATGGGAAAAAATGAATATTGTTTTAGATCTAACCACCTTGTTTAAAAGTGGAATGAAATTCTTGATTTATGATCTAATTCCCTAAAACTCTAAACCTGAAAAGATCCTCAATTTTAATTCTTGAAATAACCCAAGATTAAGTAATGTTTAAGGCTAGAGCCTTATAGTTGGTATCAGAGGTCGGTTTTGATAACTTTAAGAGTTATAATTTTATTAAATGATTAACCAAAAAAAATTTACATTATGGTCAAATTGAAATGATATATAATTTGAAGATTACCATGTTGCTTCATCTAAGACATTTTTTTCAGAATGGTTTTCCGTAGAGGAAATAGGGAAGCAGTGCTATGAAGTAATACAGAAGGAAATGACCATCCAAATCAGCATCTGGAGATGGTCAGAATTTGAACTGAACAGTTTGTTGCAATAATGGCGTAGTTGACTCAGTCGATAATTGGTGGTGGTATCTATGCACGAGATCAGCCAGATCAACCGTAGAGGAACATGTTAGTGGTGGAACATTTCATAAGGCAACATCCCCCATCATTCAGATGATCATATGACCCTGTGCTAGCTAAAGGGTGTATTAAAGCACTTGATAAGATTTTTGATGTCATGGGGTGTTTAGACAATCTAAAGGTTAGTCTTGATGTTTACCATTTGGAGGGTGAAGAAGATCAGTGGTGGTCGATGGTTAAAAATATCAGGGATGCTAATGAGATTTATTATCTTGATTGGGATGAATTAAAAGGTATATTTCTTGAGAAATATTTTACTAAGGATTTTCGACTTAGGATGGAAAAACAATTCTTGGAATTGAGGAAAGAGGATGACTCAGTTGCTTCTTATGAAGAAAAGATCACTCGATTGGCAAGGTATGCGGCAAATTTTTTCCGAGACCATGATAGTAAAATCAATTTTTTTACTCAGGATTAAATCTAAAATATCAAAGGGCATTATCTTCTTATGAGATCAAAAGTTATGAAAATGTTGTTCGATGTGCTGAGAAGGTGGAAATGGAGTATGTCGATGATCAAGTGTTCTATGAAAACCAATAGAAGAAGAGACTGAGGTGGCTGGAGAAAGGGAGGAATCCTTCAAAAAGGATTGATGGTAAGAAAAATAAGTTTTATTTTTGTGATAAATGTGGTAAAAAGCATGCTAGGGAATATCTTTTGACCTCTATAAATTGCTTCTAATGTGGTAAGATGAAACATAAGTCTTGTTATTGCACTGGAAAATATCAGGGTAATGGTGAGAAAAAATTTGATTTATAGTTAGTGAAATGTTTCAAGTTCAATGAGATGGGTCATTATGAAAATGAGTATTTGATAATGATCTCGAATGATGGGAAGCAGTCAGACTACTAGCAGAAAGGTGTGGTGAAATCCTTTGCAACTACTTCAGCAGATGTTGAGTCATCAAATTAAGTGGTACCAGGTACTTTGTTTGTTTTTTCATATTATGCCAATGTGTTGTTTGATTCGGGGTCTACACATTCTTTAATCTCTGAAAAATTTTCTATTAAATTGGGAATTCCATCTCAAGAAATGACTCCTAAACTTGTGGTAAAAAGACCTGGGGGAAATGTTGAGGTAAAAAGAATTTATAAGAATCTTCCTATCATTATCTATGGAAAGAACCTACTTGTGAACCCTATTGTTTTACCTCTAGTAGAGTTTGATGTTATCCTGGGTATAGTTTGGCTCTCTGTTTACCATGATAAGATTGAATATAGAGCTAAAGGAGTTTCTTTTCAAAAATACTTTTAGTTTGTGTACAAGAATGAACCCTTACTGTTCACAACATATCAAGAGGCTAAGAAACATGTAAAAGATGGAAATGAATGTTACCTTTCACCTATTGTTGAAAACAAAGGAACGGTACTGATTAATGATGTGCCAGTGGTAAATGAGTATCCAGATGTTTTTCTTGATGAGATTCCTGGAATAATACCAGATCAAAAAGGTGAATTTAATATTTACTTAGTTCCGGATTCTAATCCAATTTCCAAACCCCCTTATCAAATGGCTCAAAATGAACTTTTAGAGTTGAAGGAGCAATTTCTAGATTTATTAGAGAAAGTTTTCATTAAACCTAGAACATAATCATGGGGTGCTCCTATCTTATTTGTTAAAAATAAAGATGGTTCAATCAGACATTTCATTGATTATAGAGTCTTGAATAACATCACTGTTAAGAACAAATATCCTTTGCCGCATATCGATGATTTGTTTGATCAGATCCAGGGAACTCAGTATTTTGCAAAGATTGACTTGAGATCGGGGTACCACCTGTTGAAGGTAAATGAAGAAGTTATTCTAAAGACTGTGCTCCGTACAAGATATGGACATTATGAATTTGTAGTTATGCCTTATGGGTTAACCAATGCACCTGTTGTATTCATTGACCTTATGAATAGAATTTTCCATGAGTTCTTGGATAAGTTTGTGGTTGTTTTCATTGATGATATTTTGTTTTTTTCTAAAATTAAATAGTATAATTAATGTCATTTATGCGTTATTTTTCAAAACATAAAAGAAAATGAATTGTATGGGAAATCTAGAAAGTATGAGTTTTGGTTGCAACAAATTTCATTCTTTGGTCACATAGTTTCTAAAGATGGATTAAATATTGATCCTGAAAAACAAATTTGTTGAAGAATGGCCAAGACCCACAAATGAAACCGAGATTCGTAGTTTTCCTGGTATGGCAGAATATTACTGAAGGCTTGTTAAAAAAATCCATGGTTTTCCAGACCATTGATTAAGCTAACTCGAAAGGGCGTTAATTTTATCTGGAAAAAAGAATGTGATGATTATTTTATGGAATTGAATAGAAGATTGGTGAATGTGCCAGTATTGGTACAACCTTCCAGGAATGGTGAGTTTTTTATCTACAATGGTGCTTCATTGAAAGGACTTGGTTTCATCCTAATGCAGAATGATCAGGTAATTTCTTATGCTTCACATCAATTGAATACTCATGAGATAAATTACCCAACACATGATTTAGAATTAGCTGCTAATATTTTCTCTTTAAAAATTTGGTGGCATCATTTGCATGGTGTAAAGTGTGAAATATATACTGATCAAAAAATTATAAAGTATATATTCACTCAGAAATAATTGAACATGAGATAGAGGAGATGGCTAGAATTAATCAGGGATTATGATTGCACGATTCACTACCACCCCGGAAAAGAAAATAAAGCGACAGATTCTTTGAGTCGAAAAAGAAATGCTTCACTAACCTTGATACGTTTGGAACGAGATCCTTTGGTTTTTTTATTTGATGAACTTTGGCATAGAAGTTGTTTTTGTAGGAAGTTATTTTTTATTGTTTCTGGTATCAATGAAATCTTCTCTATCGGACAAAATTAAGAAACCACGGAAGCAAGATAGTGAGTTGCAGAAAAAGGTAGAGCTGGTTCAAATGGTTATGTTACCTGAATTTAAAACTGATAATGATTCTGTTTTGAGATTAGGGAAGAGATTGTGTGTGCCTTGTGATTCACAGTTGAAGAGTGAGTTGTTATGAGAAGCTCATGGTTCTCTATTTTCAGTTCATCCAGGCAGTACTAAGATGTATAGAGATCTTCAGGAGTATTAATAGTGGGATTGAATGAAAATAGATGTTGCTGATTTTACTGTGAAGTGTTTGACTTGTCAGAAGGTTAAAGTAGAGTGGAATTTACCAAAAGAGATGCTTCATCCTTTACCAGTTCCATAGTGTAAATGTGAGAATATATCCATGAACTTTGTTGTGGGATTACCGAAGACACCTTGAGGTAATAATGCAATCTCGGTTATTGTTGATCGCTTCACTAAATCATCTCATTTCCTTGCTATACGAGATACTTTTTCCCGAGATCAACTTTCTCGTTTTTATATTAAACAGATAGTCAGGTTACATGAATTTCCCCACTCCATTGTATCTGATCATGATCCCAGGTTCACTTCTAACTTTCAGAAAGGCCTTCAGATGTCGTTGGGAACTGAATTAAATTTTAGTACATATTTTCATCCCCAATCAGATGGGCAGTCATAACGAACAATTCAGACATTGGACGATATGCTATGTGTGGGTTCGATGGATTATCATGGAATTTGGGACCAACATTTTTCATTGGTTGAGTTTTCTTATAATAACATTTTTTATTCTTGTATACAGATAGAACCATTTGAGGCATTATATGGGAAGCGGTGTTGAACTCCATATTTTTAGGATGAAGGGGGTGAAAGGAAGTTGATGGGACTAGAATTGGTAAAGAGTTCGCAGAAAAATTTCAGCTGATATAAAAACACATGAGAACAGCTCAGAGCAGGAAGAAAAGTTATGCGGACAACAGGAGGAAGGATCTCTCTTTTGAGGTAGGTGATCATGTCTTCCTCATAGTTTCACCATGGAAAAGTGTGATGCGATTTGGTAAGAAGGGAAAGTTGAGTCCAAGGTTCATTGGACCACATGAAATTCTGGAGAGAGTTGGATCAGTTGAATATCGAGTGGCTTTACCTCCGAGTTTATCTCAAGAACATAACTTTTTTCATGTTTCAATGTTAAGGAAGTACATGCTAGATCCATCTCATGTTTTGAGCCCAGAGGTAGTTCAGCTGGAAGAGAATCTATTTTATGAGTAAAAACCGGTCCAAATTTATGACCATTGGGAGCATGTGTTTCTGAATAAGTTGATTAATCAAGTAAAGGTTTTTTGTAAAACCACATGATTTAAGAGGCAACTTGGGAATCTGAAAATTCAATGAGGGATAAATAACCCCACTTATTCGATAAGTAAATAAATTGAGTGGACGCAACTTCCTAAAGGGTGGAAGGATGTAACATCTCAAGTAAGTAAAGAATAATATATTTTAATATCTATTTCAATTTATGAATTATATAGTTCTTTGGATGCTTAAAATGATAATAAATCCAATCTAGGTCATAGAATACTCTAATTTTAAAAAAAAAATTGTTTTATCGCCTTTTGATGGAAAACCATTTTTAAATCTAACTTTTGAAAATTTTATAACTCTATTTGTCAAATAAAACTTATTATTTAGAATTGGGACATTGAAATTTAATTTGGATAAATTTTTGGTATTTTTTCGACAATGTTCATTTTTTAATGAATAGTGAAAAATACCGCATTTTACTTAAAAACTTCTTTTTCATCCAAATTAGTTATATTGTTATATTGTACTTTCAATTGGTTTTAAAGTGTAATTAGAATATATTTTTACCACTAAATTAAATGGTGGTCATTAGAATTAATTTCACTTTGAAATTTGACATAACAAATTGTCAATATTTTGATAGATATTGTTTCTTAAAAACACGCTATTTGTTTTGACAACAAGAATTATTTTTAAATTAATTACTACAATTTATGTGTTTGAAATTTGTTAAAATTGATTCCATATTTTGAATCAGAAGTTCCAAATTATTTAATTAAGGCTCTTTAGTTTTTGGACATTGTGAATAGTAACGATAGTAATTATCTTTAATTATCGTGATTAATTAGTAATTGTGTAGTCATGGTAATAAAATAACATCATAATAATATAAAATGACCCAAAAATGTGTCCACATCCTCTTGGTTGTTTTATGGCTGACCATGGACATCCTTGGGCCAACTTAGTGACCCCATAGAATCACTTTTGTGTGATAGTGACATTTTATCATATTATTTTAAGGAAAAGAAAATATAATAAAATTATGTAATAACAAAGTAAAACAATTTTTATTTTGTTTATATAAATGGTATATTTTACTATATATATTAATTTTAAATCTAAAAATATTTCCTACATCATGGTATTTTATTTATAATTTTTATACATTAAATAAATAAATTTATCTATGACACAATGATGATGCAGTTATTACCTCATTAATGAACGATTTAAATATATGATTTTATAAGTGTCAAAATAATTTTGTTTTCAAACCTTGGATGCTATCCACGAATTTTATAGATTATTATGATGTGGAAAATATATTTTAATGCTTTTATTTTGAAGTAATAAAGATTTTATTCCATTACAAAAAGTCAACTACCAAATAGTGTTGAAATTGGCATAAATGAGTTGTTAAAACTAATGTTATTTTATTGAATGGTATAATAGTCTAAAAAATATAATATTATGTAAAATTAAATATAATATATTAATAATTTCATTATTGATATAATTATGATTCTATTGGCATTTTAATGTAATTATTATGACCTTATAGTTTGAAAATAAAAAAAGACGTGGTAAGAATTATTAATTTTAACTAATGGTTAAAATGAAAAGATAAGGTAAATTCTATGACCTCAAATTGTCTAAATACTATTGGTTGAGTGGATTTCTACTCCTTATCCTCTTATCCTTGAAATATATCATTTTGGATCCATTCTAATTTGAAAAACATTTTATAATAAATTAATATTTCATGACTTTCCCAGAGTGTCCCTCCTCCCTCTTTTTAAAAGCCCTCACCTATACCCCCTTACTCACACCTCTCATGCACCTTTTATCAACCAAACTCTTAGCAAATAATCTCTAAACATCCCTATATTCATCCTAGAGGCCTCTATTTGGTCATAATTATTTTCAAGAGAGCCTTTTCCTCAAATCAAAAGAAGTTACCCGATTTAGAGGTAACGCCTTCTCTCAAAATCCTTTTTTGTATTTTCCCTCTTCACTCCCCCTAACATTCTTATTCTTAGATTCAATAACAAAACCTGTATCCTAAAAAGACTAGGAGGTTTTTAGGAGAAGGATTTTTTTTACACTTACACACACCTCCGTCTAATGGTTAAAGAACATACTATTTCTGTCGGTGGTGAATTACTGCCTCACGAAACGATGATTGTTCAATCATCTTTTAACAACATTCATGGTGTCCATTATGATGTCACAATATTAATATATGATATATATGGTATTTTTTCTATATTATAATGAATTTTATTTTTAAATCACATCGGTATGCTTTTCATGTTTTGAAACTATGATAATTTCATCTGAGGAAGTATGGACAACCGCCCCCTCAAGTGATGTGACTCGTTCATGCCAAACATGGAATTTATAAATAATTTAATTAATGAACTTATTTTACCTATATAAAATATATATTATACTGGAATTATAATTTTTATATGTCTCATATAGTTTTAATTCCTTTAATCTGACAAAGAAATGAAAGTAGTGTTCATGCGTACGTACGGCATACCGTCTCCATGAATAGTGCATTTCATTTTTTATCTCCAAATGTTATGGAATAGTATAAAATGAATATATACTGGATATATATGATCTTTAAAACATTAATACCATTCTGGAGATTATGTAATTTTAACTACATGGGCAATTCTCTTCAAACAAGAATATTTTTGACTCATTTACTGAACATCGACAAAACGTATGATATGAACTCACGTAATTAAATAATTATTATAACATGATAATATGTGATATTAATTGTATAATAAACATTAAAGGAAGTAATAAAACTATTTTAAATGGACCAAATTTTATTATTCATGAATATAAATAAATGAACAAGACAAGTTGGACTTGAAGTAAGGGACTTCGTCTCAATCTCCTTTCATTAAGGCATAATTCAATTTATAAACGGCCTTACTTTATTAGTTGTATAATAAATCCCTGGGATTTTAATTTCATTCAAAAGGAATATTTTTACACTAATCGTTTTACTAAATGTCAAAAGGAATGTTTTTGTCTTATATATGCAGCGACAATGACTTCTTCACCGTTGTGACCATTATTTGAGTTTCAGCTTCCTCTACAAGCCATAAATTTTTTTAAATGAAAAATAAATACCATGTTTTACTTTTCTTTTATTTTTGTATTAAAAATGGTTTTGATAACATTTTGATTATATCAATGTGTTGTATTGATATCTTGTGATTGAAATTTGGAAATGTTATGTTTCTTTTATGGATGTTTTATGTGATACAATTATGTTATGGTTCTTGGGCATTATTTATAAAGTCAGGTGGTTCTGTGATAAACTAAGGGCGGTTGAGCCCGAGATATCTCTCAAATACATTGGGTAACATGAAGGAGTTAAATGCTATGGTTTCTCTGAATATATTTAGGGAATATACTGTGATGGGTATTCCAAACGTAACCATGAGGGTTACTCCCTACGTAAGAATGTTATGAATGCCTCAAGTTACCTTTATGTCTTATGATTTCTATGAGTTATTCAAAAATCTTATGATTTCATGACGTATGTTAAAGTGCTTATGTTTTATGAGTAAAGTATGATTTCAGTGATTCTTATGTATACATGGACTAATGTTTTCTTTCCGTATTTTTATATCCCTTATTAAGCTTTTTATGCTCATCCCATGTTTTTATAATGTTTTTCACATGTCAAGGGAAAAGTACATGATGTGATGATAGTGTCGAGGAAGTTTCAAGAAATAAACCTTGTTTTATTTTAAAAATGTTTCCTTTGATGGAAACAAATGAATACTGTTTTTGATGTAACCACCTTGTTTAAATGTTGAATGAAATGCATGATTTATGATCTAATTCCCTAAAACTCTAAACCTGAAAAGATCCTCAATGTGAATTCCTGAAATAACCCAGGACTAAGTAATGTTTAAGGCTGGGGCCATATAATTATGATCATTTGGATAGAGGTAGTAAGGAAAAGATAATAAAATAAAATAACTTGAAATGAAATTTAAATGAAAAGGAAGAGGGTCTTACCACTTGAAATATCCTCCTTAGGAACCCTCTTTAAGGGAAGGGGTTTTGATATTTTGGAATGGAAAAGATCTCATGGACGTAGGGGGAGACTAGGTAAGTGTATTTAGGCAGAAAATTTAGAAGCTTCAAGGCTTAGATAATTGAAGAGAATATGAAGTGAGGGTGGTTTTTATAATGGAGGAGAGGGGTAATTTTTGAATATCTTTTTTATTATTATATTATTTTGATTAAAGAAACCAATAGTGTTGATTCTTGGGACCAAAAATATTAATATGTTCATTTGAATTCAATCCATTTGTTCTTACACCAGTTATGACTCAAGGAATAGTTTATTTATCGTATAATATATTTATTCCATAAATTACCATATTTTACTATTCACCAATAAATTGAAGTATTTCAGAAAAATTCCAAAAATTCACCCCAAACATTTTATACTTGTAGAATTCAAAAATGGATTCCATTTTATCAAAATTATTTTCTAAATATGTGAAATTCATTTAAAAAAATAATTATTTATTTGAAAAAAAATACAGATATGAAATTTAAAACTGATTTTACCATAGTGTCAAATTTAAAATGAGGCCTCATAAAATAATTCTAAAATCAAATAACAATGAAATATTTATTTAGGAATAAATTTTATTAAAATTAATTTTATTTTAATTCAATTATTTAATTTAAACTTGTAATTAAATATTTATTACTCACAAAATACCAACACTTAAATATTGTTATTTTAAATAGTCACTCTCAATTATGAGGTGCCTGAATTTTAGTTATACTTACATATGGTATTTTACAATTCATAAGGGTCATATTACTATTAATAAGGGTCAAGTTACTATTCGCCAAAAAAAATGTTAGATATATAAGGTCCTGATCTTAAAACATTACATAATATTGAGTTAAACGAATAATTCACATTGATGATCTTTTTAGGTGTAGAGTTTTAGAGAATTAGGACATAACTATTACATCTCAAAACATTACAAAGTAGGAACTTATAATTAGTTTCCATTTTTTCATAAAATAAAAACTTTTGAAGAAAGATTCAGGTCTAATTCCATGTTTAAGAGAGCATGACTTTTCCGTGATCCCATCCTTGACCATCTTCCATGTTATGTCCTGTGAAAAACATTTCAAAAAAATGGGATGAGCATAAAAATCTCATTAAGGGATACACAAAGAAGGAAAATTGTTAGTTTTTCTAAACAATAAGTAAACCATGAATAATTTAACATAAGTAATACTTTTTACCTTTATGAAGTAGTAAATACTCTTCACTAAATAAATGATCACTACTTACCCTTTTGTAACCAAAATATTACCATAAAACCCATATAAAGACCACATAACATATAAAGGTAACATGGGACATAAACATACATAAATAGAATAACCAAACGGTTGACTTCCACATATATCACTAAATGGAATAGCCATATGATCGAATTCCCTACCCAATTCATTGGAGGTAATAACTTAACCACACATCTTGGTTTATAACAGCACCACCTGTCATTTTTTTTATCATGTTACCACCCACCAAATTTCCAAGTTCTATTATAAAATCAGAATACATAAAACAAATATAAAGGAATGAAAAAAATTTCCACATTTCAATAACAATATATAACATAAATATATTGACATAACAAATCCATTATCAAAACCATTTTCAATACCAAAATACATAAAAGAGTATATGGTATTTATTTTTCTAAAAAAACATTACGCCTTGTTAAGGAAGCCAAAGAACAAATAATACTTGCAGTGGCAGAAAGGTCATTGTCACCGCTTATGTTATTAGAAAAATTCGCTTTTGTGGTGCAGTAAAACTCTTCATAGAAAAATATTCCCTTTAAAAAGTCATGGTTATTTATACAATGTACAAAAGAAAGTCATGTATCAAAACAAAATATGCCTCAATGAAAGGAGATTGAGACGAAGTCCCTTACCTCGTGTCTGACTTGACTCGATCGTTCTTTAATATCCTAAATAATAAACTAAAGTTAATTTATAATTTCTTAAGAACCTTTTTCAAGTTTATTATTCATTTTATATCCCTTATTTCGATGTTATAGAAATTATGTAATAATTCAAGTTAATATTGTTCATTTTGTCGATATTTGGTATATGAGTCACAAATGAACACCATATAGTTAAAAGTAGTTCACATGGTCAAAATTTCATTATATCCAGAATAATATTCATGATTTATATATCATATATATCATATATATCCAGTATACACATGTATTTATAATAGTACATAACATTTGGAGGTAAGAAATGAAATGCACTATTCATGGAGACGGTAAGTCGTACGCTCGCATAAACGCTACTTCAATTTCTGTTTCTTATTTTAATGGAAATAAAACATAATGATACATAGGTATATTATAATTAAAGTATAATATAATATATAATACAATTATTTCAATCCTTTATACATCCCACATATGGCATCAATGAGTCATATCATTTTGAGGGGGCAGTAGACTGGACTTCCTCAAATGAAATTATCGTGTTTGCACATAATTGAAACCATAAAGGTATGTTATAAAAGAAAAATACTAAAGAATAATGAAAAAATAAACATAATATATATCATATATAAATATAGTTCCATATTAATGGCCACCCTGAGAGGTATTAGGAGATAATCAAACAATCATCATTTTGTGATTCGTTACTTTTCCATCCACAGAAACAGTATATTCTTCACCCATTAGATGGAGGTGTGTGTAAGTGTAGTTTTAATCCTTCTCATAAAAATATCCTAGTATATTTAGGATAATTATTTTTTTATAAAATAAAAGAATAAAAAGATTTTAGTGTTTGGGGAAGTAAAATAAAAGAAAGGAAGTTAAGAGAAACTGTTACCTTTAATTTGGGTAACTCCCTTTGGTTTGATCCAAAAGGACATATTGAAGTGCCTTCTGCCATATGTAAGGATTTTAAGAGGAGGAGAGGGATCTAGGGAGCCTAATTGGTCTGAGTTTTGAGTAGCCAAATGGCTTGAGAATTGTGTGGAATTGGTTAGAAATGGCCTCTTTCTATAAGGGAGGAAAAGGGGCTCTTTAGGAATGTTAGAAAATATTACTTTATTATAAACCTATCTTCTGTTTCTAATGACCAAAAACTCATTAAAGATGAATATAATATGACTCATGGTAGAAATAAAATAATCCAATAAAAATTGGGCTGGTTTTGGATGTTATTTTAATATTTATAATATTCTTTATTTAAATCATTTATTAATGAGTTAAGTACTGCAACATTATTATGTCATATATAATATAATTTATTTAAAGTATAAAAATAAAAAAAATACCATGATGTAGGAAATATTTTTAGATTTCTTATTAATATTTACTTTTGAAAAAATAAATTATATATCCCCATTCAAAAAATAATTTACTAAAAGATATTTGTTTGTGTCATTTTTGCCTTTACATTAAATTAATTAATCTAAAGTGTCATTATCACTCTTAAGTGACTCCATGGGGTCCCAAAATTGACTCAAATATGCCCATGGTTGGACATGACATATAAAATAAGGGTAGGACAAGGGTTAAAGTTATGTCGAATTATTATAATATTCTTTTTACCTTTAATTGCCTTATTTACCTTTAATCGTGGTAAATAAGTCAAAAGTTACTATTCACCAAAAATTATTTTCATCTCATTGAACCAAATTTTACTTACTAATAACAACCATGTAAGTCAATCTTTCGAAATTCAATTCACAGAAGAGGTAAAATTTCATTAAAATGAAAAATTCAGTTTTTTTTAAGTACGACTAAGTGCTTTCACTATTCATCAAAAATTGATGTTTTTCAAAAAAATACCAAAAATATAGCCTAAGCTATATTTGATATTTTGAAATAAATAATAATGTCTATTTTAACAAATTCAAAACATATAAGTCGTATTAATTAATTTAAAATTAATTCTCGCTGTTAAAACAAATAGCGTGTTTTTAAGAAACAATAATTATCAAAAGATTGACACTTGTTTATGTCCAATTCAAAGTGAAATTAATTCCAATGACCAAAATTGGATAAAATGGTAAAAAAATATTCTAATTACGCTTTAAAATCAATTAAAAAGATAACATAACCATGTAAATAAATTATATTAAAACACAATTTTGAATTAATATACAATATTTTTCACTATTCATTAAAAATGAACTTTATCATAAAAATTCCAAAAAATTACACAATGTAAATTTTGATGTCCCCATTCTAGATAAGAATTTTATTTGGCCAAATAAAATGTATTAAAGTGACAAAAACTAGATTTAATGAGGGTTCGCTATTAAAAGGTGGTAAATCGACCTTTTAATCTAAATTATGCTTCAAATTTGATTAATTCACATTTTAGGCCTCTAAATTTTATTGGATAAAAGTAAATACATTTAAAAAACATGTATAATAATATTGTAGTCAGTTTTTTTTATTCCTTCCAATACAATGTCTAGGAGTTATCTTCCATTTAAAATAATAATATTATATTATTAGTGTGCAATGTATGATTTCAAAGAAACCTGTTGATGCATATCAGGTACGCTATCGAACATAGCAACCTAGTTAAAGTAAAATTAATATTTAATTCAAAAATATTAATAAGTATGAAAATCTATTATTCTTCATTTACCTGGGATGTTACATCCTTCCCCCCTTTTTGAAATTGCATCCTCGTGATTTTTATTCACATATCAAAATAAGTGGGGGTATTTATCTCTCATAGAATTTTCAGATTACAACATTTCCTTTTCAACCATATGGTTTTTTCACAAAACCTTTACCTGGTTAATTACCTTATTCTGAAACACTTTCTCTCTTCGGTTAAGAATCTGGACTGGTTGTTCCGCATAATAGAGATTCTCTTCCAATTGAACTACCTCTTGGCTCAAAACATGAGATGGATCTGGCATATACATTCTCAACATCAAAACATGAAAAACATTGTGTACTTGGGATAAACTTGGTGGTAAAGCCACTCTGTATGCAACTGATCCAATGTTCTCCAGGATTTCAAAAGGTCAAATGAACCCTAGACTCAACATTCCCTTCTTACCAAAACGCATCACACTTTTCCTTGGAGAAACCTTGAGAATGACATGATCACCTACCTCAAAAGATATATCCTTCATCTGGTTATCCGCATAACAGATGTTCTCATCTTCTTCTGAATCAACTGAACTTTTTCTGCCATCTCTTCTACCAATTCTGGTCCCATCAGCTTCCTTTCACATACTTCATCCCAAATAATCTAGAGTTCGACAATGCTTTCAATATAATTCCTCGAATGCAGACTTCTATATACTGGAATGAAAATTGTTATTATAATAAAATATAACCAAATAAATATGTTGGTCCCAACATCCCTGGTAATCCAGTGAACAAGCACGTACCATATCCTCCACGGTCTGAATTGTTCGTTCTGACTTCCTATCTGATTGAGGATGAAAAGCTGTACTAAAATTTATTTCAATACCCAATGACATTTGAAGGCCTTCCTAATAGTTAGAAGTAAATCTGGGATCACGATCAGATAAAATGGAGAGGGGATCTCCATGCAACATTACTATATTTTTAACATACAACCAAGAAAGTTGATCCAGAGACAACGTATCACGAATAGGAAGGAAATGAACAGATTTAGTCAATCGAACAACTATAACCCATATTGCATTATTACCTCGAGATTTATTCAGTAATCTCACAACAAATTTCATTGATATATTTTCCCATTTCCACTATGGCACTATTAATGACTGAAGAATCCCTTTCTGTAACTTTCATTCTGCTTTAACCTACTCACAAGTCAAACACTTCACTGTAAAATTAGCAATATCTCTTTTCATTCCATCCCACCAATAATACTCCTGAAGATCTTTGTATATCTTAATACTACAAGGATGAACTGAAAACGGAGAAATATAAGCTTCACATAACAACTCATTATTCAATTTTGAATCACAAGGCACACATAATCTATTTCCAAACCTTAAAACACAATCATTATCAACATTAAAATCAGGAAACTTACCCTTCTGAACCAACTCTACCTTTTTCTACAACTCACTATCTTCTTTCTGTGCTTTCTTTATTCTGTTTGATAGAGATTATTTAAGTGACACTTAAAACAAAACAGAATAATTTCCTATACCAAAAACTTCTATGCCAAATTTCATCAAATCAAAAACCAAAGGATCTCATTCCAAATGTAGCATGGTTAATGAGGCATTACTTTTTTGACTCAAAGCATCAACTACTCTATTTGCCTTTCTCGGATGGTAATGGATCATGCAATCATAATCCTTGACTAATTCAAGCCATCTCCTATATCCCATGTTCAATTATTTCTTAGTGAATATATACTTTAAACATTTGTGGTCAGTATATATTTCACATTTTAATCCATACAAATGATGCCCCAAATGTTTTAAGCATAAACAACAGCAACTAATTCCAAATCATGTGTAGGGTAATTTAACTCATAAGGTTTCAACTGACGTGAAGCATAAGCAATTACCTGGTCATTATTCATAAAAACACATATAATTCCCTTCAATGAAGCATCACTATAAATAACAAACTCACCATTTCTGGAAGGCAATTCCAAAATTGGAGCATTCACCAATCTTATTTTCAATTCCTGAAAACAATCATCACATTATTTTGTCCAAATGAACTTAACATATTTTCTTGTTAACTTAGTCATTGGACTAGATAACTGTGAAAAAATCTCAACAAACCTCTTGTAGTAACCTGGCAAACCAAGAAAACTATGGATCTCAGTTATATTTGTGGGTCTTGGCCATTCTTCAACAAATTTCATTTTAGAAGGATCAATAGTTATGCCATTTTTTTAAACAATGTGACCAAGTAAAAATATTTGTTGTAACCAAAACTCACACTTGATGAATTTACCATAAATATTATTTTCTTTTAAGGTTTTGAAGATGACCCTTAAATGAATTTCATGATCTTATTTACTTTTAAAATAAACCAAAATATCATCAATGAACACAAACACAAACTTATCCAGAACTCATTAAAAATTCTATTCATAAGATCAATGAATAGATTAGTTTCATTGGTTAAACCAAAATACATAAATACAAATTAATAATGGCTATATATAGTACGAAATGCGGTCTTCAAAATGTCTTATTCCTTTACATTCAACTGATGGTACCCTGATCTCATGTCAATCTTCGCAAAATGAAAAGCTCCTAGGAGATGACCAAACAAATCATCGAGATGAGGCAAAGGATACTTGTTCTTAACAGTGATGTTATTCACTGCTCTATAATCAATGCAAAGTCTCATTGAACCATCTTACTTTTTAATAAACAATATAGGATCACACCAAGGTGATGTGCTAGGTTGAATGAAACCTTTATCTAATAACTCCTACAATTTCTTATTTTACTCTAAAAGTTCAATTTGAGCCATTCAATAAGGGGGTTTTGAAATTGTCTTAGCATCAGGAACTAAGTCAATGGTAAATTTAACTTCTTGGTTAGGTATAATACAAGGAAAATCATCTTGAAAAACATCAAGGTACTGATTTACCACTGGCACATCATTAATCTCAACACTTCCTTTATTTTCAATAATATGGGCAAGGTAACATTAATTTCCATATTTTACTAGTTTCTCAGCTTCCTAATATGTTATCAAAAGTAAGGGTTCATTCTTGTACACAAAATATAAATTTTTCTGAAATGAAACCTTTTTAGCTCTGTATTAAATCTTATCATGATAAACAAAAAATCCAATACATACCCAAAATAACATAAAACTCTACTAGAGGAAAAACAATAAGGTTTTCAGGTAGATTCTTTCCACACACAAGGACGGGAATGTTCTTATGTTTTGTTTTTGTCTCAACATTTCCATCAGGTGTTTTTACCGTAAGTTATATATTCATATATTGATATGGAATTCCCAATTTACTATAAAACATCTCAGAAATGAAAGAGTGTGTATACCCTGAATCAAAAAACACGTTGGCATAATCAGAACAAACAAACCGTTTACCTAATACTACTTCGTTTGATGTCTCAACATTTGATGAAGTAGTTTAAAAGGATTTCACCACCCCTTTTTTCTTGTAGTCTAGCTTCTTTCCCTCAGTTGAGTTCTTCACTAGAAACTCATTTGCATAATGACCCATTTCACTATACATAAAACATCTTACCGATGGCTTTTCATTGCCTGGTTGATCATCTTCCATACAATTACGAGCAGTATGACCTGACTTACCACACCATAATCACTTTCTAGACATTGATAAACATTATCCAGGATGCTTTTCACCACACTTCTCACAAGTTGGATATTTAATTTCCTTACCTCCAGGATTTGTTGATGAATTCATTCCCCTTTCCTACCAATTGGACCTCTTGTTCTGTTGTTTTTTAATGAACACCTGATCATCGGCAAACTCAATTTCCACCTTCTTCGCACATCGAACAAGTTTTTCATAACTTCTTAACTCACGAGAGGCTAATGCTCTTCGATATTGTGGCTTCATTCATGAGTAAAATTAAATTATCTTAATTTTAAGATATCGAATGAAATATGGAGCATACTTTACTAGTCCAGTGAATATTGCTTCATAAGAATCCACTAAGTCATCCTCCCACCTAAATTCCATCAATTGTTTTTCCATCCTAAGACAAACCACCTTAGGAAAATATTTTCAAGAAACATACCTTTGAATTCATCCCAATCGAGAGCATCAATCTCCTCACTATCGCTGATTTTTTTCACCACCGGACACCACTGATCAGCTTCACCTTCAAAACAGTAAACAGTGAGACTAACCTTTTGATGTTCTGAACAACCCATGACATCGAAAATCTTTTCTAGTGCTTTAATCCACCCTTCTGCTAGCACCGGGTCAGATGATCCTCTGAATGATGGGGGATGTTGCCTCATGAAATGCTCCACTACTGACATATTCCTATACGATTGATCTGGCTAATCTCGTGCATGGATACCGCCACCATTTGTAGCCTGAGTCAACAGTTCCATCACTACAACAAACTATTCAGTTCTGATTCCGACCATCTCAGGTTGCTGATTTGGAAGGTTGTCTTCCTCTGGATGTCGTCCCAACAAAGATTCCATGCTTCCTCTAAGGAAAACCATTCTTAACACAGAAATATCTTAGGTGAAGAAACATGGTAATCTGTAAATGTTATATCATTTCAATATTAACATAAATTAATTTATGGGTATTAATTTAAAAATACCCTAATTCCTAATTTTATCTAAACCGGCCTCTAATACGAACTATAAGGACCCGGCCTTAAAATATTAGATAATATTGAATTAAATGAATAATTCACATTGATCATCTTTTCTGGTTTAGATTTTTAGAGAATTAAGACATAACTATTACATCTAAAAATATTACAAAGTAGACACTTCTACTCAGTGTCCATTTTTTCATAAAATAAAAACCCTTGAAAAAAGATTCATGTCTAATTCCATGTGTAAGAAAGAATGACTTTTACATGATCTCATCCTTGACCATATTCCACATTATGTCATGTGAAAAACATTTCAAAAACATGGGATGAGCATAAAAATCTCAGTAAGGGATACACAAAGAACGAAAACTATTAGTTTTTTCAAACAATAAGTAAACCATGAATACTTTAACATAAGTAATACTTTTCACCTTTATGAAGTAGTAAATACACTTCACTGAATAAAAGATACATACTAACCATTTTATAACCAAAATATTACCATAAAACCCATATAAAGAACCTATAACATATAAAGGTAACTTGGGACATAAACATACTTAAATGGAATAATCATACAGTCGACTTCCACACATATCACTAAATGGAATATCCATATAGCCGAATTCCATACCCAATGCATTGGAGGTTATAACGTAACCACCCATCCTGGTTTATCACGGCACCACCTGTCATTTTTTTTATCACATAACCATCTGTCAAATGTCCAAGTACCCTTATAAAATCATAACACATAAAACAAATATAAAGGAAAGAAAACATTTCCACATTTGAATAACAATATATTACTTAAAAATTTTGACATAACAAATCCATTATAAAAACCATTTTCAATACCAAAATACACAAAAGATTATAAGGAATTTATTTTTCTATGAAAAATATTATGGCTTCTGAAGGAAGCCAAAGAACAAATAATACTCGCGGCGGCAGAAAGGTCGTTGTCACTACTTACGTTAAAAGAAACATTTCTTTTTTTCATTTAGTAAAATGCTTCATAGAAAAATATTCTCTTTGAAAAGTCATGGGTGTTTATACATTGTATAAAATAAAGTCGTGTATTAAAACAAAATATGCCTCAATGAAAAGAGATTGAGACGAATTCCCTTACCTCATGTCCAACATGACTCGATCGCTCTTTAATATCATGAATAATAAACTAAAGATAATTTAAACTTTCTTCAGAATCTTTTTCAAGTTTATTATTCCTATTATATTACTTATTACCATGTAATAAACATTATGTAATCATTTATGTTAATAATGTTTGTTTTTTCGATATTTGGTACTTGAGTCACAAATGAACACCACGTAGTTACAAGTTGTTCACAAGGTCAAAAGTTCATTATATCTAGAATGGTATTCATGATTTAGATATCATATATATCATATATATCCAGTATATATATGTATTTAAAATAGTACATAACATTTGGAGGTATGAAATGAAATGCACATTTCATAGAGACGGTAAGTCGTACATATGCATGAACGCTACTTACATTTCTATTTCTTATTTTAATGGAATTAAAACATAATGATACAATGGTATATTATAATTCCAGTATAATATCATATATAATACAATTAAATCTAATCTTTATACGTCCCATGTATGGAATTAATGAGTCATATCACTTTGAGGCGGCGGTAGTCCGCACTTCCTTATATGAAATTATCTTGTTTATACATAATGGAAACCATAAAGGTATGCTATAAAAGAAAAATACATAGGAATAAAGAAAACATAATCATAATATATAACATATATATATATATAGTTCCATTTTAATGGCCACCATGATAGGTGGTATTAGATAATCGAACAATCATCGTTTTGTGAGGTGTTAGTTTTCCATCCACAGAAACAATATGTTCCCTACCCATTAGATGGAGGTGTGAGTAAGTGTAGTTTGAATACATCTCATCAAAACATCATAGTATATTGAGGATACTATTGTTGTTATAAAATAAGGGAATAAAAAGAGTTTATGTATTGGATAATTAAAATGAAAGAAACTAAGTTATGGGAAATTGTTACCTTTAATTTGGGTAACTCCCTTTGGATTGAACCAAAAGGACTTCTTGAAGTGCATTATGCATAAGGAAATGCTTCTAGGATGATGAGAGGGATGTAGGTTGATTTATTGGGTAGATTTTGGACGATCAAAAAGGCTTTAGAGTTGTGTGGAATTGGTTAGAAATGGTCTCCTTTTATAAGGGGGAAAGGGGCTCTTTAGGAAAGATTACAATTATTATTTTATTATAAACCTATCTTCGGTTTCTTAAGATCAAAAACATATTGAAGATGAAGATAAGATGACTCATGGAAGAAATAAAATCAACTAATAATAATTGAATAGGTTTTGGATGTAATTTTATTATTTATAATCTTGTTTATTTAAATCATTTATTAAAGAGGTAAATACTGTATCATTATTGTGTAATATATAATTTAATTTATTTGATGTATAAAATTAAAAAAATACCATGATGTAGGAAATATTTTTATCTTTCCAATTAATATTAATAGTATAAAAAATAACTTATATTACCCAATGCAAAAAATAATTTACAAAAAGATATTTCTTTGTATCATTTTTGCCTTTACATTAAATTAATTAATCTAAAGTGTCATTATCACTCTTAAGTGGCTCCATGTGGTCCCAAAATCACCCCAAAGATTCCCAAGGACTACCATGACTCATCCAATAAGGTTAGTACAAGTGTTAAAGTAATTTTGAATTATTATAATATTCTTTTTACCTTGAATTTCCTTATTTACCTTTAACCGTGGTAAATAAAAGACAAACATTACTATTCACCAAAAATTATTTTCATCTTATTGAACCAAAATTTACATACTAATAAAAAACATGTAATTATTATTTTTGAAATTCAATTCCCTGAAGTGGTAAATTTTCATTTAAATGAAAAATTCAGTTTTTTTAACTACTACTACGTGGTTTCACTATTCATCAAAAATTGATGTTTTTTAGAAAAGTACCAAAAATTCAGCCTATGCTATATTTGATATTTTGAAATCCTAAATGATGTCTATTTTACCAAATTCAATACATAGAAGTGGAATTAATTAATTTCAAATTAATTTCCATTGTTTAAACAAATAGCATTTTTTTAGAAACAATAACTATCAAAAGATTGACACTGGATTATGTCCAATTTCAAATTGAAATTAATTCCAGTGACCTACATTGGATTAATTGGTAAAAATATATTATAATTACACTTTAAAAATAATTAAAATGATAATCTAACCATATAAATAAATTATATTAAAACACAGTTTTGAAATAAAATACAATATTTTTCACTATTCATTAAAAAATGTACTTTATTGAATGAATTCAAAAAAAATTACACAAAGTAAAATTTGATTTCCCCATTAAAAAGAAGAAATTTATATGGTCAAATAAAATGTATTAAAGTGACCAAAACTTGATTTAAATAGGGTTCACCATTAAAAGGTGGTAAATCGACCTTTTAATGTAAATTATGGTTAAATTTAGATTCATTCACATTTTAAGCCTCTAAATTTTATTGGATAAAAGTAAATACATTTAAAAAACATGTATAATCATATTTTAGTTAGTTTTGTTCATTCCCGCCAATAAAATGGCTATGAGTTAACTTCCATTTAAAATAATATTATTATATAATTAGTGTGAAACATAAGAATTCAAAGAAACCTGTTGTTGCGTATCGGGTACGCTATCGAACATAGAAAACCTTTTAAAGTAAAATTAATATTTAATTAAAAAATATTAATATGTATGAAAATATCTTATTCTTCGTTTACCTATGATGTTACAAGATGATCCTATCAGACTCTAAATATCATACTGATCATAAAATTGTATATCCATTTTTTAAAATAAAAATCTCAAAAGTGGAAAAAATATGGTCATTTGATAGGCTATAACAAAGTGTTATTTTATATAGATTTAGTGTTTCATGCATTCAATATTAAATTTATTTTTAAATTCTGGGGGTGCTACATAAGACATGTAAACTATTGTAAAAAATCAAAACCTTAATTTAATCTACCGTTTCACAAGAAATTGGCGGCATAGTCATTAAAATCATCCCATTAAGGCGTTTCCAAATAAAATGGGTCAAAATGGTTGAAATATGAAGCTATAGGATTTATCTGGGTTCGTCAAGGATCATTTGATTGTTGGGCGTGCATTGAGGAAAAATAGCCCCAAATATAGAATTTTCATTTCATTAATTTAATAAATAATATATGATATAAATATTATTTAATATAAATATTAAATATCATAATTAAATGGTTGACCTAACCAAAAACCTATTGTGAACAAAAGTTATTCCACGCCTAGGGTTAACCCCATGTTCTGAACCTAACAGTAGTATTAGATTTCTAATACAACTCACCCTTTGGGATCTATTAGTTATTTATTATTAAAAAAATTGTTTAATAATATAATTAAATATAAAAAATGTCACGAACCAACCCAGGTCAACCCTGAACCGGACACCCGAGCGGGTCCGCAACATTCCCCGAAGGGCGTTCCCGATCCCCATGGGCTGGAAACCAGTGTCGAAAATCAAAGTTTAATCATTGGGAACGATTTGGCCCATTAACAGAACCAAACAAATAAGAAAATAGATAAACACAAACATCTGATAAACATAACACTAGAAATGGAAAGAGAATAAAACTAAATATACATCCACGTGACCTTTTAGTTCACCTCCCAACCAAAGGCCAACTATTCTCCAACGATGAGAAACTTAGACAGGAAAACATGAGCAAGGAAACCTGCAACTAAAATTATAAAATAGGCATGAGCATTAAAAATCCTAAGTAGGGAGGCCAAAATAAACCACAGAACCGAACATATCTCTTCCCAAATCAATCAATTAACGCAAGTTTAAAATACAATTATAAAAGTAGGTTTTTGGCATTTTAAAACAAGTAACATTTTTTCCCCATTTAAAAACCCAACATATGCCAAATAGCATTTTTTCCAAAATTAGTTTTCGTTTTATAAATAAAATCCAAATCATAGTATACCAATTTTGTGCTACAGTAAAACATGTAAAAGTGCAAGATGAAAATAAACTAGTGCACGGAAAGTAAACAAGAAATGAAAATAATCTAGTAACCTTGTGTGATCCAAAACATTCCCAGAAGACCCCTGGACATACTCGGTTTCAGAACCACCTATCGGTGTTTGTTGAAGCTCCTAAGTCTATAACTAACTGGCTGCACTAACTGACCAATCTAGTGGTAAATCCCGCCAGGCCAAACAAAAAATCCAGGGGGTACCAACCCGTCTAATCATGGTTGATCAGCAACTACCACTCGATCTCTAAAAGATTCCCAGAAACCCATGGGGGTTACTATAATACTGTGTATGTTGGAGGCCCTTACATACGTGATTCATATCACCACACTTGCCTACCCAAACACGGACACTCCATACGATAACCCATAAGGGATATCCCCCTATAGAGGTGCCCCAATATATTTATACATATAACTATATTATATCATCAAAGGTGCCAACCGGACTGTCAAATCATTCAGTTTATCAAAACCACTTTATTAAATGTTTGATGTTATAAATCAAACCTCTAGTTTTACATAACAAAATGTATTTATGAAAAAATTGCACAAGATTTTCTAAAACAACCCTAAACCCCACTTTTGTATTTAAAAAGCCAAACGGGCCCTTAGGTTCCAAAACGTACACCAAATCATTTTACTTCAACAAAATGAGCCTTTTCCATTTTCAAAATCACGTCAAAACACATTTCAAAACCACTATAAGTACCCCCTTCAAGCTTCAATCTTGACACACACACCAAAACCCTCTTGAAAAACCAAACACACACCAAAACACGTTTACCCATGATTTGTATTTCAATCATCACTAAATAAATCAGTTATTCATTTTGTAAAACCTTTCAATGGAAAAAACAGAGGCTTGCCTCTCAATTTCACCAACTCACAAGAGAATGACATTTTATAAACCATTGAATAACCAAAATATTTAAAAAACTACTCTCACCTTTTAAAACTTAACCCACACCACGCACACAACCAAAATAACTTTTTCAAGACAAACGGATCAAGACTTAAAGAAAAACAGTTAAAATCTCCTTTTGAAAATTTATAATGAACCAAAAAATTAATTTAAAATATTCATGAACACTCAACATAATTCATAAACAATTTAATTACCGGACTGAATAATTTATAAACAATTATAAAGACAACTCAACCAGTTTACAAATACTTTTATAAACATGTTACCAGTTTCTAACAATTTCAATAAATAGTCCAGACAACGTATAGATTATTTCACAAAAAAAATCAATTATTTTTCAGAGGTGAAAACCATGTAAAATAACCAATTAAAACACACAATCATTGAATGGATTTATTTGGAATGCAAAAATGTGGATTCTCCTACCTCAAGGCTGAGCGCGGACGTGACGACACATCTACGGAAAGATGAACAACACCCAGCGGACCATTTGCATGATATAGACAATGAGTAGAACATGAAAAAAAAAATCTAAGTATTATGATTCATCCAAAACAAATAGAAAACACCAAAAGTGAAATGTAGAAAAATAAATAAACAAATAAATAAATAAATAATTATACCAGGGTAGGGGGTTTGGCCAGCACGTCAAAGGGATGTCGGGCGGAGGTGCGTCGCAAGGCGAGAGTGATGTTGGGATGCGGAAAATCTAGAGGGGTTCGAAGTAAGGAGGGAAGGGATTTTTTGGGATTTAGTTGAAGGGAAAAGGCGAGGGGTTTGTGAGCAGGGGCGTGCGCTGGAACGGGAGACCACAAGGGGGATGCACGCCAATTTTGGTGCACTGCTGGCCAGCCGGTTGACTGGACAGCAGGTTCATGCAGGGGTGAGGTGGCACAAGGTTGGCTGGTGGGATGCTGGCTAGGATGGGAGAGACTGAAAATAGAAGTGGGGAGAGGCTGAGGTTCTGGAGCAACAGTGGAGGGCCGCTGGGGTTTGAGCGTATCGGCACGGCGCCAAGGAAGCCGGAGCACGGAGGGAGCAGAGAAGGGGGTGAGGGTCATCACTGCTGGAGGGGGGAGGTCACTTGGTGGGTGGAGGTGTGGAAGAGGTATAGGTGAGTAGGGGGCATAGGAGTCGATGGAAAGAAGGAGGCTGTGACACTGAGCGGGAGATAGGGGTGAGGGGAGACCAAGGAGGCAGGCTGAAGGTGCGGCGGGGCGAGGGTGCAAAGTCAGATGGCGAGCGGGGGGGGCTACTAGGCGCAGGGGTGCTGAGTCTGAAGGGCGCCGCTGTGAGAGGGAGAGGGAGCAGGTCAGCCGCCGCATGAGGGAGAGGGCAGGGAAAACGCAGAGTGGGAAAAGGGGGGAGTCGCGCGGCACACACTTGTGGGTGCTAGGGTTACTGGTTTTTTTATTACAAAATAATAATAACAATAATAATAATAATAATAACAATAATAATAATAAGAATAATAAACTATAATAATGTAAATGCTAATAATATAATATTAATAATAATATAAATAACAATATAAATAATATAAATATTAAGATATAAATAATAATAAGAAGAAGAATATGAATAATAAAAACCAAATTCATTCATTTTAAAAGTCGGTCAATTGCACGGCTCGTGTGCCACTGAGCATGCGGTTCAACGAACCACGCTCAGAATGTGCCACCTGAAACTAACCGCATGTAGGGAAAAGTTGTGTTCATGCCACACAGTTTCATAACCCGTGTGCAAGTCATGTGTCCACAAGCTGGGGTGTGACAATTCTCCCCACCACAAACACTTTCTTCCCCTAGAATGTAACCTAGTCAAACGATACAAAAAACATAATTTAATACCTGGTTGAAATCGAAAGAAAACACAACACAAGAGAATAGGAGAACACGAGAGGGTTCTCCCCACCACAAGAACTCAACAAGCATGAATAATTTAACACCCAAACATACCAACCCGGGAAGGGGGTGACGTGGGAACTCCCAACTGTTCCAAACTATCTTCTATAGCATGAGCAAAACGACACCTCCGGTGAAACTTGTAACTCTCGACCCATACCAATAACCCCAAAAACTAGAGAAAACCCTCTGAGAAGAACATGATCCCAACAGTGAACCTGAGTATAACCACAAGCCTTGACACCTCCGTAGGAACTTACATTTCCAAGCGAACACCGTGAAACCAAGACCAACATATACAAGGGTCAAACAAAAATTTAAGAAAATGCAAGATTCAGAAAAACCATGATCAAACAGACAAAACTTGTTCAATTACAACATAACACTAGTATCAGAAAGAAAATAAAACTAAACATACCTCCACGTGACCTTTCAGGTCACCTCCCGACCAAAGGTCGACGTAGCACCAACAACGAGAAACATATCCAAGAAATCCTAAGCAAGGAAACCTGAAACTGAAATGATAAAATATGTGTGAGCATTAAAAATTCTCAGTAGGGATGCCAAAATAAACCATAGAAACCAATGTCTCCCTTCCCGGAGTAATCCATTAACGCAAGTTTGAAATACAATTATAAAAGTAGGTTTTTTTCATTTGAAAACAAGAAACATGTTTTTCCTATTTAAAAACCCAACACAAGACAAATACCATTTTTTTCAAAATCATTTATCATTTTATAAATAAAATCCAAAATAGAGTATACCAATGTTTTGATATAGTAAACAAGTAAAAGTGCAAGATGAAAATAAACTAGTGCACGAAAATTAAAGAAGCAATGAAAATAATCCAGTAACCATGGGTGATCCTAAACATACCTAGAAGACCCCTGGACGTACTCGGTTTCAGAACCATTTGTCGTAGTATGGTGAACCTCCTAAGTCTATAACCAACTGGTCTCCCTAACTGACCAATCCAATGGAAAAACCTTCCTGGGATGACAAAAAATCCAGTGGGTACCAACCCGTCCAGTCGGGGTTGATCAGCAACCGTCACTCGATCTCTAAAAGACGCCCAGGAACCCATGGTGGTTACTATAATACTATGTAAGTTGGAGGCCCTTGCATGCGTGATTCATCTCACGACACTTGTCTATCCAAAACACAGACACTTTATACAATAACCCATAATGGATATCCATCCTATAGAGGTTCCCCAATATATTTATACATATAACTATATTATATCATCAAAGGTGCCAACCGAGCCATCAAATCATTCGGATTAACAAAACCACTTAATAAATGTTTGAAGTTATAAATCAAACATCTAGTTTTAGATAACCTAATGCCTTTATGAAAACGTTAAACAATCATTTCTAAAAACCCTAAACACCACTTTTGTATTTAAAAATACAAATGGGCCCTTAGGTTCCAAAACTCACACCAAATCATTTTACTACAACCAAACGAGCCTTTTCCATTTTCAAACTCATGTCAAAACACATTTCAAAACCACTCTGAGTACCCCATTCAAGTTTCAACACACACCATAAACCCCTCCTGAAAATCAAAAACACATGCCAAAACACTTTTTACCCGTGATTTGAATTTCAAACATCATTAAATAAATCAGTTACTCATTTGGTAAAACCATTCAAAGGAAAAAACAAGGGCTTGCCACTCAATTTCACCAACTCACAAGATAATTCTATTTTATAAACCATTGAATAACCAAAACCTTTACAAAAACTACTATCGCACCTTTTAAAACATAACCCACACCACACACACAACCAAAATCACTTTTTCAAGACAAACAGACTATGAATTCAAGAAAAAAAGTTAAACTGCCCATTTGAAAATTTATAATAAACCAAAAAATTAATTAAAAATATTAATGTAGAATCGATACAATTCATAAACAATTTAATTGATAGCCCGAATAATTTATAAACATTTATAAACACAACTCAACTGGTTAACAAATACTTTTATAAACAAGTAACCAGTTTCTAACAATTTTTATAAATAGGCCAGACAACGTATAGATGATTTAACAAACAAATCAATTATTTTTCAAGGGTGAAAATCAAATAAAATGACAAATTAAAACACACAAGCATTTAATGGATTTATTTCGAATGAAAAAATGCAGATTCGCCTACCTCAAGGTTCAGCACAGACGTGACGACACATCTGCAGAAAAAAGAACAACACCCAGTGGATCATTTGCACACTCAATATAATGAGAAGAACATGAAAAACAAAAATTGAGGTATTATGATTCATAAAGAATAAATGGAAAACACCAAAAGTGAAATGGAGAAAAATAAATAAACAAATAACTAAATAAATAATTATACCAGGGCAGCGGGGGTTTTTCTAGCACAGAAAAGGGATACTGGGCGGAGGTGTGTAGCAAGGAGAGAGTGAGTTTGGGATGCGGAAAATCCGTACGGGTCTGATGTAAGGAGAGAAGGGGATTTTTGGGATTCCGTTGAAGGGAAAAGGCAAGAATTTTTCAATAAGGGGAGTGCACCGGAAAGGGAGACCACCAAGGGGATACGCGCCAATTCAGGTGTGCTGTTGGCCGACTAGTTTTCTAGGTAGTGGGTTCATGCAGGGGTGAGGTGGCATAAGGTTGGCTGGTGAGATGTTGTCTAGGATGGGAGAGACCAAAAATAGAAGTTGGGTGAGGCTGAGGGCTTAGAGTAACTGTGGATGGCCGCTGGGGTTTGAGGGTGTCGGCATGGCGCCAAGGAAGCCGGAGCAAGCAGGGAGCAGGGAAGGGGGTGCAGGTCATCACTGCTGGAGGGGGGAGGTTTCCTGGCAGGTGGAGGCGAGGCGGAGGTATAGGTGAGTATGGGGCGCGGGAGCTGGCTGTAGCAAGGAGGCTGGGGTGTTGCATGGGAGAGAGGGGGGGCGAGGGGCGACCAAGGAGGTAGGCCGCAGGCACGGCGGGGTGAGGTTGCAAAGGTAGATGCCGAGTGGGCGGGCTACTAGGTGTAGGGGTGCTGAGTCTGAAGGTCACCACTGTGAGAGGGAGAGTGAGAAGGTCGACTGCCACATGAGGGAGAAGGCAGGGAAAATTCAGAGAGGGAAAAGGTGGAGTCGTACGGCGCACACTTGGGGGTGCTAGGGTTAGTTATTTTTTTACATAATAATAATAATAATAATACAAACAATAAAAACAATAATAATAATAATAATAAATGATAAAAATATAAATGATAATAATATCATACTAATAATAATGATAATAGTAATATAAACAAAAATATAAATAATATTAATATAATGATTTAAATCATAATAATAATAATAATATGAATAATAAAAACAAAATGCATTCATTTTAAAAGTCGGTCAATTTCATGGATCACATGCCACTGAGCACGTAGTTGAGCGAACCACGCTAAGACCGTACCACTCAGCACTAACCGCATGCAGGGAAAAGTTTTGTCCCTACCGCGTAGTTTCATAACCCGTGCACAATTCACGCGTCCACAAGCCGGGGTGTGACAAAAAATGTTGTGTCACATGTGATTTTTTCAAACACCTGATGTGTATACATGTTATACACCTTAAAGGTAAAATCACATCTACCAGATGTAAAGGTGGTTATTGAATTCTCATATGATGAACCATTTGAGATATATTCAATTATTTTTTATAAATAGTTTATTAAAAATGTTAAAACAATTATCCTTATGGGAAACATGACCAAACATCCAACACAATTATAAGTTATACCCCACTAAGGGTAAACCCTGCATCCTTGAACTAAAATTGGTATCAGATTTTTATATAATATAATATTTGAAAGATATTTAATTATTTTTGGTAAATCACATGCACATAAATTAATATAATTAATATTTTTATTCTGTCAGCATCAAGGATCTATGAACTTCGTAATCTCACACTTAATTAGTGTCTAGCTCTAAAAATATTTTTTATAATATTTCTTGGTGTTAATTCATCTTTTACCCAAATGAAGAATCTTAAAAACATTTATTAAGTGTTTTTATTGAAAGATAAATTTTCCTTTAAAAAATACATCTAAATAATAAAGAAGATAGGTTTTTATTATCTTTAAAAAAATTAATATTTCAATTATAAATCTCTATAAACTACTCATCCTTGAGAAGTATCTCTATAATTCTTACTCAAAAAACATAGGTCACCGAGCTCGAACATTAGACACCCATTCCCACATTTCCTCATAGATCTTTGCATGTTATCACAAAATGTAAACTAGTGGTATCGTATTTCTTCTTGATACCTTCTCACTACGATCTATGATCCCCACCAGATAATTCTCATATGATGCATCAATCTATAGCTCGACTTCCTCATAATAAACAATATACATATGTTTTGGTATGTACATATGATGTTGTGACACACGTAAAACATTGTGTATACATCAATAATAAGAAGGTAGGTCTAGAAGACACTTTACTATCACTATCTACTTAGTGGTATAAAAGGTTTCGATAAAACAAAGTGCAATATTTCGATGCTTTCTTGGATATCTTCGACCTAATCTATGTGTCATTCATAATAAAACCATATTTCCCACAATAAATTCAAGGGTCTCCTCCTACAGCCGACATAAGATATATGTCTTCTTTGGGTGGTGATTAACCTCTTCAAAATCATATGCACTCACTTAGAGGCCTCCTAAAACATATCGATCCCACAAATTCAACCTCCCCAGCCTCATGCCTACAAGTGGTGATCTACCTGGTCTCCCATAAAGAGTCTCATAATGTTTCATCTGAATCACAGACCAGAAACTATTATTGAAGGTTAAATCATTCAAGGATAAGTGATCACTCCATCCCCCATTGATATCTAGGAAAAAAATATCATTTAATTTCTTCAAATATATTTATAGTCGTCTCAGACTATCTGTTGGTCTGAGGATGGTACATCATGCCCAAAATAATCTAAGTCCCTGAGGATTCTTTTTTTAATACTTATCAAAATCACAATGTAAAACATTTATATCTATCTGAAATAATGATCAAAGGGAATCCATACATTTCCTTGATCTCTCAAACCTAGAGAATTCCTAGATCCTCTACTGAGTGAGTCTCTATGATTGGTAAGAAGTGAGAAGAATTCATTAACAGATCACCAATCTCAGAAACTACATCACGACAGCTCTGGGTCTTGGATAACTCCATAAAAACTTCCATAGTGTGGTAATCCCACTTACACATAGGTATTAGGAGAGGAGGAAAAACCCCACCAGGATGATGGTGCTCGGATTTCACCCTTTAACTGGTGAGGCATTAGGGTACAAAACTGGCATTGTGTCTATTTATCCTTGGACACCTGAAATTCCACCAAAAGTCATGACACATCTTGGACAAAACTGAATTTACTTTCATCAAGAGGTATGGTAATCCCCCATCAGCTCCTCTATGTTTAGATTAGGGACTATTACTATTCCATGAACCAATATCATGTCATCATCAACCATCTACCATCCGAGCATTGAGCCATCACCAGCTAGTTTTTCCCTCATTACTGTACACTCTAAGCCTAATTTTTGTTTTCCCTTTACCCATTCCACAAGAGAGTATTTTACTATCAATAATGAAAAAAACAAAGATCCATGGTTCTTTCAGGTGTCCATAATCCATTAGACCAATAAACTCATCAAGCACAACTACTCCTCTAGGGACCTCTCACCAAGTTCTTTCTTAGCCCATGTCTTACAAATAAGGGAATCCTCTATGAAATTTCCCTTCCTAGGTGAATATTCCATATCGAATTTGAATTTTTATAGATAATCAACCCACCACCTATGTATTAGGTTCATATCCCACTATTTGAAGATATAACAAAGGCCCTTATGGTCTGTCTAAATAATAAATCTCTAACTAAATAGATTATGTCTCTGAACTGTTGTGTATGGGCCATGGATATTAAATGAAAATCATGTGTACAGTAGTTCTTCACAAGGGTTTATAGCTGTTGAGACCCATAGGCTACTACCTATGCACCTTGCATCATCACTACTCCGAAACCAATTCCAGATTGATCATAGTACACTGGATAACCAATTCCTAGGTTAGAGAGTGTCAGTACTAGAGATGTCTTAAACCTTCTATTTTACTCAATGAAATCATCTTCACACTGATATGACCACTAGAAACTTAGTAACATCTTTTTCAATGTTGTTATGGGTGATTATAGAGTTTTGGATAAACCACCAGTAATATCCTTCTAAACCCAAAAAGATCTTAATCTCAAGCACATTTTGGGGAGGTGTCCAAGACATGGCCACCTAAAAATTATCTGGGTTTACTAATATACATGTCTTAGACACTACATGTTATAGGTACTACACCTATTTAATCCATAATTCACATTTCTAAAACTTGGTGTAATGTATTTGTGTTCAAATCATTCTCAAGACTATCTGTAGGTTCCTAACACATTGATCTAGTGCCTACGAGTAGATGAGGATATCACCAAAAAATATTACAAGGAAAGAGTCCATGTATGGATGAATGATATTGTTCATGAGGGTGATGAACCCTTTTGGTGTGTTTATAATCCCAAAGTACATTACCAAGTACTAATACAATACATACATTCTCCAGAATGATATCATTGATAGATGATCCTTTATAACATGTAACTGGTGATAGAAAAATAAAAGACCAATCCTAGAGAACCTCTAGGATCCTTGTAGATGATAAAAAAGATCATAGATCATAGTAAATAGAAATTAGTGTTTCACAGTCACTTTATTCAACTTTCTGTAATCACTGTATAGCCAAAGACTACCTTCAATATTCTTGGAGAACAAAATAGGTGAACCTCAGGATGAATTATGTGGATTTATAAATACCTTCATATATAAGTCATTTAGTTGAACCTTGAGGTCCTCCATATCAGTTGGAACCATGTGATATGGGGTATTTAAATGGATATTCTTATGTCCTGAGCTTTATCTTAGCTTAACTAGTTATTCCGTCATAATCACTTCTAGTTAAATCTATCTTATAAGGATTTCAACCCATTATTTAGCATCCTGAGGGCATTTGATTCCTTTAAGGATGAATAATTTTGGAGTTAATGTCAGGGAATATTTTATAATAGTTCTAAACTCTAATGTCTAGGATATGTAATAAGAAAAATACTTACAGTTGAAGGGGAATTTCTTCCTAAACCACATAGGTGGTATGGGAGAAGGCTAGACTGAATTATACCACACAACCAAGGGTGAATAAGAAACATACACCCTTGAAGAATTATTACATCCTGCTTCCCATGTAACCCCATAAGACTACATCGAGGTGACATCTCCTGTAATGTGAATGAAACACTTAGGAAAATAAATAGAGTTGTTAGGATAAACCCTAATCATTCTATGGGATCACACAAAGTGTTTCTCTAACCCAGTCTATGCGATAAAATAAGGTTTTCTAGTTATTATACCCATAACCCCAAGTATACCCTCCCTAAAACTAACCCTTGTTCCATTCTTTACTTGTTACTCACAATGATAATATATATACTATCAGAAATTCTAGATCAATTCAACTAATTAATTCTAACAAAGATATATCACACATGGGAAACTATCCGAAATAGATTGCACAAATAAACACATTTAATTAATGAACTACTATTCAACAAAACAACATGTATATATATGGAATGTGAACATACATGACTAGTCATGATGTATGAACTCAACCAAAATACCATAAAAATCATTATAATGCGAATATACCAAATTGTATATAATCAGTGGTAAAAATATATAATTTCCTATCTTATTGTAAATCAGATGTCCAATATACTATTTTCGCCAGACACTTTGACAGTTCCCCTACCCAATTTTCAACCACCATATCTCTTATATATCTTATCCCATACCAACTCAATGAGAAGAAAAAATTCAGCGAGTGATGGCCCTTTGAAACTATTTTTTATGATCCTGGCCTAAATCACTAGGTTTGATCTAGAATTCCATGTGATCTCATGCACGTCTCCCCATATGAAAGAGGTTGTTGACTAGTTGTTAGTGCCCATGTCTGTCAGTGGGGAGACTATACCCTCAATACCATGAATTAGGATCAATATTTAGTAATAAACAATATTGTAAATAAGCATAGTAAACATAAAGAAAATTATATATTGAATACAAGTAATAAAAATAAATCACCTCTCATAGGTGGAAATCATGTCTAGTGGAAATAAAGAAAATTAAGTAAATTAATAATCTATGTATCCTCAAGATTCAGTCACAGTTTATTACTATCTCTATACTTCCCCACTCATCTATCTACCATAGATCCCTTAACATTTTCTAAATCCTGTGTTTAATATAAAAGTCCATCAAAATTCCCAAAAATGGTGTGAGTACAAGACTCAGTATGACACTACCAATGCATCATTAACTTGATGTTGTCAATTATAATATTGTAATCCATAATAATGATCAATGTGTATCAAGAATAAAAATACAATCTAAAACTGAGCAACTGTACGCACACCAAGCCAGCAAAAACCCATGATCGTACTTCCTTAGGATCAATTCCAGATAGATTATCAAGGTGTTTGAAGAATCATGGATTATCCCTAAGGCTAATCAACCATGATACTCGGCTTCATGTTATCAACTAGACAACATGGAACATCCATAAGGTTATGTTCTCAACATATACTATGGATCAAGATCTAATTTTCATACCTTATTCATTAAGGCATAAACTAGGGATCTTGCGCTAATTGGAGTTCCATATACATCAAGTAACATATACCAGGGACATAGAGACAATCAACATCCCTTTGTAATCTAGTTCATCACACAATTTACCTAAGGAAATGTTTTATCCCTACTCTATGCATAGGTCCCTCATCGTCATTGTCACAAGTCATGCACACCCCTAAAAAGGGATAACATGTCATGAGAGTCTAGCTATCTTGGGATTCCATGAAAAATATCACAAACCATACATAGCATGCTAGGATACAAGAACAAGAATAATATATCATCATAGGTAATGTAACACACAAAATACATGTGATCAACATCAAACATGAATAACAAGCTATAAGGTGCTCATGGCATCAAGTGTAACATAAGGTTCCTTAGGCTACATGCACACACACAACCATATACAATCATAATCTATCACGATCATCCAAATATGTCTACACATAATCATATTAATGGAATCATTCATAAACCATCTAAGAAAGGTAATAAAACATCCATCCGAAAAAATCGTCGATGTAAAATGGTGGGGATAAATTAATCAAAACCACCTCTTCATGACCTTATTATCAATAACGTCGACCCTGGAGGTCTATAAAGGGTTCCTAGAAAAAAAACCAACTATTTTATTTCAAAATAAATAAATTATTGGTGACAATGATATATTATCTCTCTTATGTAATTTCAAAATTATCATTTTATAGTTGTATTTTGATAACTTCTCATAATTATCAATTTATAATTATTTTTTTGAATTTTTTTTCTCAAATTATCATTTTATAATTTTATTTAGATAATCATTCATGAATTATCCTTTTATAATAATATTTTGCTGGTTATTTTCTTAAATTATCATTTTCTAATTATATTTTTATAATTTATCATAAATTATCCTTTTATAATTCTATTTTGATAAAAAAAATTAAATTATCCATTTATAATTATCTCTTCATAAATTTTCATAAATTAACCTTTTTTAATTATATTTTTATAATTTCACATAAATGTTCCTTTTATAATTATATTTTGATAATTTTTGTTAAATTATTCTTTTGTGATTATATAATGATAATTTCTCTTAGCTTATCCTTGTATAATTACATTTTTTAAAATTTTCAGAAATTATCCTTTCATAATTATATTTTGATATTTTTTAATATTGTCCTTTTATACTTACCTATTGATAATTTTTCATAAATTATCATTTAATTAAAAAATTTTTGGTAATTTATCAGAAATTATCCATTTTTAAATCATTTATGTTATCCGTTAATAATTTGTATTCCATAAATTATCCCTTAATAATCTAGATAATTTTTCCACAGGGTAATTACCTTATAACTATACATTAATAAATTGAATGATATTATCTTTAATAAACTCATGAAATTATTATTTGATAATTCTTTGTAATTATCTCTTGATTAGTCATCAGTTTTATCCTTTGATAATTCCATGAAATTATCTTTTGATCATTATAATAATTCATCCTTTGATGATTTTTTTAAAATTATAATTTTATATTATACATTAATTTTTATTGATAATTTGATAAAATTATTATTCGATAATTATAATAATTATCCTTTGATAAGAAATTTTTAAAGAATATCATTTGATAATTTATCTTAAAATATCTATTTAATATTTGAAAAATTGAGTTGAAAAAAATCTTTATACTGTCAAATAAAAAAAATTCTTCTCGGAGATATGAATCTAATGAATCTAATTTCATATAAGTATGATCTATAACAACAAAGATATTCAATTAATAATTTTCAAGTAATGAAAAAAATTAAAAGAAAAACCTAAACAGGGGCACCTAACACAATAAGGGAGGAGTAATACAACTGAATTAACCCTCAAATTAATCATCATGTCTTCCTAGATCATGCTTGGAGGAGATATAGGTTCATCTGAACTCGATGGAATTTTACAAAACTATATTCGAATGTATATTCGAATATTTAGACCCCTAAATAATTTAAATGGATGGAAATATAAATACCCCATTTTAATCTACCATTTCTCCCAAAAATTGATGGTGGTGTCATTAAAACCATCCCATTAAAGCATTTCCAACATAAACATGTCAAAATGGTTGAAATCCAAAGATTTAGGATTTATCCAGGTTCATAAATGGCATTTAGAGTGTCAGGAATGTGTTTCGGAAGAAGACCCCCAAATAAATAAACTAAATGAATTATTTTAATAAATATTACATAATATGAATATTAAGTAACTTAATTTAATGGGTGACCAAAAAAATGCCTATTACAGGAAAAAGTTATGTTTTACCAAAGTTAAACACCATGTTTTGAACCTAATGATGGTCCCATATTTCTCATAATATGGACCATTTGAGAGATAATAAATATTTTATATTAAAAAATGGAATAACAGTAGAGTTAAATATAAAAATGGTATTATCACGCGCGATGTTGTCAAACACCCGATTCCCAGAAATGTTATACCCTGTATAGGGTGAAACCGACAACTTGGACCTAACTGTGGTCCCATATTTTTAATAAAATGAACTATTTTATATATATTCAATTACTTTATATATATAATATATTAAAAATAATATTTAAATTATCCTCATGAGCGACCTGACCAAACATCCGGTGGGGATAAAATTTGTACCCCACCAATGGTAAAACCCATGCCCCAGATCTAATAGGGATCATGGATTTATCATACAATGCACCATTTGGTAGATATTCAATTATTTTGGATAAATCACACATACTTAATTTAATAAATTTAATATTTTTATTTTATCTTTACAGAGGTTCTACATATCTCAGAATCTACCCCTTACTAAGCACCCGACTCTGAAAATATTAAATAGTATATTTCAAGGTGATAATGGTGATTTTGACCATATGAAAAATATTTAATACATTTATTAATTGTTTTTGTATTGAAAATTTAATTTTTTTTATACATACAATTATAAATTATCAACAATATGTTTTTTAATTATCTTTAAAATTTCATAATATCACACCTACTAACTATAAATCATTATAATGGGAGACTTTCTCTTTTAATGAATAATTAATTTTTTCTGATTATGTAAACTCAACTGAAAAACATCCATGATGATTTCTCATTCTTCTTACTTTCTCTAGGTATTTTATTTCAATTTTTGATGCCTTTTTTGGTTATTATTTTAATACCATCAATTATTTCATTGATTTTTATAATCACAACACATGATTATTATTTCCATGGTTATTCTACGTGGAATAATAATATAATGTAAGAATAATTATTTTATATTCTATGCTCATATAGAGAAACGTTTTATCTAAACATTAATTCTATATTAGATGGAGAAGATACCATGAAGATTCATATGACTATAGGATAATTGAATCACCAAACTATTTTTTGATGTTAAAAAGAACACTATTTAATAAGATTGGTAGGTGAGGTTTCTTTCCAAGTACCACTTATACAATATAGAAATATAATACAATAACATGAAGATCTATAATAATAATTTATTTTCCAAATTGATTTAACTGACAAAAAATTCAACGTGAATGTCTACACTTAATGTCAAAGATATTGAAAAACCATTTATGGAACCAATAATGTATCAATGTATTAGTCAACATAAATTCGAAAATATATCATAAAAACTACTATGTCAGTGTTGAATGATATATGGAATAAATAACATTAATTTATAGTGGAAACTTTATCTAAATATTGAATTTCTAAGGATATTTAATTTACCATTAAGATCATTCCAAGATAAAACATTATTTATTGAAATTTATCTATTTTTATAATTCATGTAAACAAATTCTTATATGATTACTTATATTTCATTGAACACAAATTAATTTGTAGTATCTCTCAACATTCAAAGTGTAAAATTGATATACTTAATATCTTCTAGTAATTTTAACTCTATAATTCATACCATATTTTTTCCACATTTTTATTACATCAAAATGGGAAAAAGTCCACCACATTTATTAATCCATATATTTCTATCATTATTTTTAAAAATTAGTTCTTTGTTAAAGATTCATTATAAAAGTGTTCACAAATTGCACTCAATATTAGACTACTAGATCAGAGTAAAATATCACCCCACTACATTAGGTTTCATGTAGAGATGTTTTCTGTAAAGAAAATTAAGTATCCTTTAGTAATAATTATATGAGAGGTATGTATTCTATATCACAAAATACATTATGAATTACTATGTTCATTACTTTTTTGTTTTCATGTTTCTTAAAATTCTTCCAACCTTTAGGTTTTATATCTCTCAAATTGTGACTATCTATTTTATCAAAACCTGCTTTTCTAATTTTTTTCATCTAATACTTATCATCCATATATCATTCACTAGTTTGATAAAATATTAAATTATTCATAAATTATATTTTAATCTTTATTTAAAAATGTTTTAATTTATTAATAATTTTCAACCCCCTCTTTAATTTTCTATTCTTCAAAAAACAATCTCGTTCTTCTTGTTCTTCCAAACATTTTTAGAAATATTTTATTTTTTTCCCATACATTAAATTTATGATAAATTTATAAAGTGAAAATTAATGTTCTTTCAATTATTAATAATGGTATTCTCAAGGATCATAGTTTTTTCTATAAAATACAAATTTCAGAATATCTCAAGTCATTGAAGATATATATTTCATTCAAAACCAATTAGGATTCTGTTTAAATAGAGAAAAAATATGATGGTAACCAGTCTTTTATTCCCATTTATATATCCAAGTTAACAATGGTTACTATGAGGGTTTCGGGAGAGGGTTGAATCAATGTTCATTTCAATTAATAAAAGAAAATCAATATTTCAAATATTTAATAATAATAAATTTAAAATAAAAAATATTAAAATAATATTTGATATAAACAAACAATTTAAAACATATTCTAATGTATCTCAAAAAATAAAATATTATAAATAATATAATGAAACATTCATTAAGGAATATATTGGTATAAAAAAATTACTATGACACTATAGAAACATTAAATAAGTAAAAATTTCCCCAAAGTAATTATGCTCTAAAATTCCTCTAAATTTACAAAATAAATGGAATATTGAAAACACACAAATAATTATCCTCTATTTTTGTCTTCATGAGGATCATAAAAGTTACCAAATTTATATTTATTATCATTATTTTCTAATATACATTCAAAAAACCCTATAAAATAATTCAATATATAGAATAATATGAATATATAAAATTTTTACTCGGATGTAAATTTGGAACTCGTAATTAAATTAATTTCTTCATGGATATTAAAATTCTCAACTGGTTGACAAATAATTTTAAATATATAAGTGACACACTAACTACAAATATTTATAGTTTTAAATTGAATTAAAAATTTAGTTGTTCCATTGCATATATATTCCATTAAAATTGGTCACCTGATGATTGATTATAGTGGGGTTGATTTTTTTTGAAATCATTTGCGTCAGGTTCACCATTTATAAAGGGTTTGCAAGGGTTTTAGTCCAAGGAACCACAAAAACCCAATAGTTCTATATCCATGATGAATGACGGACATTTTTTCTAAAGGAAATCACTCGTTGGGTGGTTTGTCCAATAATACTTAAGAACTCATGTTGGACAAGAGGATGAGAGGTTGTGATTATCAAAACCATTTGGATAGTTTTATTTCCTACTCTGGGACTATCATATAGATATAATATATGTTGTAAAATATATTATTAATTCCCTACTTTCACGTGGGTCTTCATTGAAATTAGCAATAAATTATTAGCTCTTATGGTTTTTAAAATCGTTTGTATGTATTTGAGTTTGTTTACAAATGGATATATTTATATGTATCTAATGATATACATTTATGGTATGATCTTATGTACTAATTAGAGATTATTTTTTCATTATTGATATGATTCAAGTTTTGAGCCACAAAGTGGGGCACTCTATAATGTACCATCATCCAGGGAGATGAGATTTGTTTTGATGTTTGGTACAGACCCATGAGATATGCTTCATACATATTCTGGTGAAGGAATATGAACCCAAATATTTTGGTGTCACTTAATGGTAGAATATCATAACTTTTAAGGTCATGTGATAAGGACCAATCCATCCAATATAATTTCAAGAGATAAGGATGTCTATGTGAAATGTTCATAGTCTATGTTTGGCATAAAACATATTCCAAAGCAGCACTGGTAACTTCATTGTGATATAGATTCTTAGGTTGAATAATAATATACTATTACTGTGCCATAGAGAAAATTAGTGTTGATTTGGTGTGGTAGTTTGGAACCTTATGGATACATCCTATATATTAATTTTGGATAGGAGTCAAACCCCACATAGTACAGTTGTTAAGACCCATGCCTATGGAGGCCCTAACATTTTCCTCGAAGGGGAGTTTGGATCCTTTTAGAGGATTTATTTGGGGATTATTCTTGAGGAGTATTCCATGGGGTTTAAGATGTTTTGTTCAGGGATTATTCCTAAGGAGGATTCCAATGTTTGGTTATGGATGGGGATTACATCGAATATAACACAAATATGTTCATTTTATTATGACAAGACTAGGGATTATACCAAGTAGGAGGCCCATTGATTTATTTTGGTCTTACTCATGGAATGATTCCCTATACAGGGATCGTGAACATGTCATGATCATTTTAAACCTCTAATCCCATGGGATTCATCCTCTATTTAAGAAACAAGAGGGAGTAGAAGATCCAAAAATCCATAGCATCATTATTTTTATACTGGTGGATAATACCAGGTCCCAAAGGGATTGAGAATGTTCATTGGTATTCCCATATCATCTCTTTATTTGTTATACCATGGAGGAAAATAGGGGAAATATTTTAGTCTCAATGAGAAATATTTGGGGATTACTCAAGGAGGGATTCCCCTAGTTGGATACGTGGAAATGAGGATATGTGCCTATAGAGGCCCTCTGAAGGAAGGAAAGGGGAATATTTGGTAGAATTTCATATTCCAAATAATTCACCTAGTCATTTATATGTCATGATCATAGCTATCCTATGATCCCACATGAGTCATGCCTGCATTTGAGAAACTAGAGGAAGCTGAAGATTTGGAATGCCACGCCATCATTTTCTTGCTGATGGAAGTGGGTGGGGTAATGAGAGAAGAGGAAGTGGATATGATATACTACATTCTACCTTAGTTGTACCATATATTGGAGAATGGAAAAGGAATGAATTAGGATATTTCTTTAAAGGAATGATAGGAGCTTACTCTAGGAGGGATTCCATAAAATTAGGTTAGTGGGAAGAGTGGCGGATCTCATTCCATGTCTCCCAGCCCAAAACTAGAGGCCCCAAGTCTTAAAGATGACATTTTAGGGATAGTGAATTTATACATAAAAGGATAAAATTTTAAAGGAATATTATATCCTAACCTATGATTCACTAGGTTTCAATCTACGTTATCCATGTTATTTTTCCAAACATATTCTCATATGGGATTTTTTTTATCCATTAATAATGGTTTATAATGAGCTTATGAATTTACCAAAGCATATCCTCCGAGAGTATCAAACCTTGTGTTTAGTAAGGCTCGTTTTCATATACCAGGTTACCATGAGTGAGGCCTAGAACACATTGTCAGATTTTTTACTCCTATGTACATCTATTCCAAAATCATGCCCACTTGTACTATCTATACATGGATTTATTTTCTTGATAAACCCCTTTCTCAATACTAACCAAATTTTAGGGATGTTTTCTTATATTTAGTCTTATCCAAAAGGTTCTTACTAAATTTATTTTTTTCTAATCTCCAAAAATAACTAAAACCTCCCTATGATACCAACTATAGTGACCCCAGCATTTTATGCATATCATTACATGATTTTAAGCGTAATTAAACTTTAAATTACAAGCCAACGATCATAAAACTGAAAACATGGGACAAAATGAATTTATTTTTTTAATATTCATAAATTGATCCTAACATACATTATTCTCATATATATTCATAGGATAACCTAGGGATAAAATGAAAAAAGGTATCACCTAAAAATCCCAGTAAGGGAATGAACAAAAGAACTATGTTTTAACACATGGGTTAGAAGGCAATATGTAATGATATTAAAAGTCAAGGAACATGATTGAATATATGGAATCATAACATATGAAACATGGGATAATATATACATGGAATCACAGTAATGTGGATGAAACATTAAACAATACAATATCATGATTCATGGCTTATTTCATATTGAGTAGCAAGAGTCAAGGCTAACCACCATGACTATTTCACTTGGAGAATGAGTCAAGGTTTACCGCTATGACCGTTACACATAGAATCTCATGAGACTAAAATTTTCCCAATGCATTGGATTTCTATCTAGTCAAACCCATCATAACAAGTTCATTAATATGTGGGCCACATGAAGATCCATACACAAGGAATCAATCATAAACAAATGGTTTACCAATGGTAAGAATTGGGTATCATAATCTTGCCAAAAGGCATAACATAAAGAAATATCACAATGAAGTCCATTAAATAAAGGATTAAAATCATACATAGACATTAATAAGGTAAAATAGGCATAAATAAGGATAATTTATGTCAAACTAAATTGATTACATGTAAAATTAGTATTTGAGAATATTTTCATTTAAAACATTTTATTATAGTTTAAGGAACATATTAAAGATATTTTAAAGAAGAATATGGAATAATCTTTTATATAAAACCTTATGTGAAAAAATAAACGTTTTTATAATAAAAAGGATTATTTTAAAAAATATATGGTGGAAAAAAATATATCATACAGTGAACTTTAGAATGGGTATAAATAAGGGAAGTTCCCTTCAAATGGCTTTCTTATCAAGAAGTATTGATAAGGGAACCACTTAAAAAATGTCTATACATAAAAAAGAGGATGAAAAGATCCTGATAGATGAGTTTGTAACATTTAAATTTTATTTATAAGATTTATATAAAAATAAAATATAATTTAATTAGGTTACAAAGATAGGAAGAGAAACCTAATGGAATAATTGAGGTTCTGGTTGAATCCCTTAACTTAAGTATGAAGGTTTGCTTCACACAATATTAATGTCCTAGAAAACCAAATTAGATTAAATAATTAACAACTATAGACCATATTATAAATGAATTTTATTTATTATATTTTTATTATGTTTTATATTTCCTTTTTGATGAGTTATAGTGTTCAATTTCATCGTTCGTGGGTGCTCGTTTTCATAGATTTCATTACTGGATTTCTTGAGTAGAAGTTCATGTAAAATGGGAATGGTTTACTATAAGTATGATTATATTATATTAATTAAAATTTAGAATATAAAATGGTTATTCCATTAACATGATTAAATTGTATGAGGATGAAACATTATATAACACATTAATGATAACCATTTGGCAAAATCGATGGTTTTTTATCATAATGGAATCATTTTTCATTATAATTAATATTATGTGTAAAAAAGATTATACAACCTTAAAAAAGATATAATAAATATATTATAGTATGTTTTAACAATAAAAAAATTTCATGCCCAGAATTGAATATGGTAAATGAGATTGAAAAGCCGTCACTCTTGAATGTGATAAATTAACACATCTCGAATGGTGTTTACATTTTAAGTATAAAAAGGAGGAGGAATGAGGTAAGATGATAAATTATTACATTAATATAATAAAATTACAGTATATATAATGTATTGGAGTTATCATATCATTTGTATGAAGTTATGTGAGAAGTTAAAATAAATGAACTTGAAAAAAAATAAAAGAAACGGAAAGAGGAATTTACATCTTGAATTTATATTTCTTGAGAGCCTGTTTAGAAAAGAGTTTATAGACTTTTTATGAGTCCAAGAGCTCCTAGAAATGTGGGAGGGGATTGTTAATAGAGTTGAGAAGAATTTTCACAAGGAATAATGATTGAGAGGTGTGATGAGAAGGGTTGGTGAGGGGTGGTATTAATAGTGGAGGAGGGGTGTGTTTTCTCAATATTAAATTCATTAGTTTATTATTGTTCTCAAGATAAGGAATAGTTCTTATAATTGAGAAAAAATATAGTAACTTGATCATTTGAATTCAAACCAATCGGACTTTCATCAGATGTAACACCCTAGGTAAATAAAGAATATGACATTTTCATATTTATCCATATTTTTTTATAAAATATTAATATTACTTTAAAGGGAATTCTATGCTCAAGGGAGTACCCAATACGCAACAATGAGTTTCTTTGAAATCTTACGTTGCACTCTAATAATAAAATAATATTATTTAAAATTTTAGTTAACGTCTAGCCATTGTAATGGCGGGAATGAACAGAACTAACTACAAAATGATTATATATGTTTGTAAAATATTTTTACTTTTTAAAATAAATGTTAGAGGATTAAAAATGCGAATGAATCCAATTTTAAGCATAAATATTCTAATATTCTTTAAATGGTCGATTAACCGCCTTTTGATGGAGAACCCTTTTTAAATATACTTTTGACAATTTTATATTTTGCATTTTACAAAATAAAATCCTTCTTTATAATCTGGACATCAAAATTTACTTTGTGTAAAATTTTGTTATTTTCTGATAAAGATCAGTTTTATTGAAAATGTAGCATTTTAATTCAAAACCTCCATTTAATCAGATTTATTTATATGGATAAATTATATTTTTAATTTAGATTAGACTGTATTTAGAATATATTTTTACCATTTAATCTAATGTTGGTCAATGGAATTAATTTCACTTTGAAATTGGACTTAAACTATTGTCAATCTTTTAATAGATATTGTTTCTTAAAAACACGCTATTTATTTTGACAGCGGGAATTAATTATTAAATTAATTAATGAAACATATATGTTTTTAATTTTGTAAAATAGTCATAATTTTTGCATTCGGAATATCAAATATAGCTTAGGGTGAATTTTTGGTATTTTTCTAAAAAACTTCAATTTTTTATGAATAGTGAAACCCCTAAGTGGTAGTTTAAAAAATGATTTTTCATTTAAATGAAACATTACCACTTATGTGATTTGAATTTAAAAAATCTGACATACATGGTTGTCATTAGGATGTAAAATTTGGTTCAATGGGTTTAAAATAATTTTATGGTGAATAGTAACTTTTACGTTTTTAATCGCGATTAGAGGTAATTAGTGTAATTTAAGGTAAAAATAATGTTTTAATAATATGAAATGACCTAGAAACATGTCCTAACCTCATTGGATGTGTCATGTATGACCAATAAAATCCATGGGTCAACTTGGGGACCCCATGGAGCCACTTTGGTTGGTAAATGACATAAATAACTTTTTATTTAATGTTAAAATAAAAATGTCACAAGCATGATATGTTTTACTAAAACAATTTTTAAATGGGGTTATAAAAGTCATATTTTTGACTATAAATATTCATTAGAAAGATAAAAATATTTCCTACATCTTGATATTTTTTTTATAATTTTTAGACATTAAATAAATTAAATTATTTATGACATCATGATGAAGCAGCGATTACCTCATTAATAATGGATTTAAATAAAATGAAACTATAATGTTAAAACTATAACTTAAACTTGTCAAAGACCTATTGTAGAAGTATATTTAGAACCCTTACCACCTTATCCTTTAAATAAATCAATGTGGGACCTTTAAAATCCGAAACTCTTTTGAAAATAAAGTAACATTTTGTAACATTCCAAGAGTGACCCTCCTCTCCTCTTATAAAAGGCCCCCACCTATACCACCTTACCAACACATCTCAAGACTTTTTCTCGGCCTAAACCTACTAATTTTGCCTCTACACATCCCTATATTACTCCTAGAAGCCTCACTTTGTGCAGAAGTCTTCCCAAGGAATCCTTTGAGCTCAAATCAAAGAGAGATACTCGATTTTAAGGTAATGTCTTCACTTGTGTTCTTTTGTTTTATTTTGCTTCTCCAACCCCATAAAATCTTTTTATTAGTTTCTTTTGTAACACATCCAGTATCTTAAATATTCTATGATGTTATTATAAGAATTAATCGAGATACACTTACACACAACAACATTTAGTGGTTAAAGAACATACTGTTTCTGTGGATGGTGAATTTCTGCCTCATGATACGATGATTGTTCAACATTATTTTAACACCTTCAAAGGTGGCCATTAAGATGTCACTATATTTATATATGATATATAATATGTTTATGTTTTCCTTAAGCTTATTTATTTTTTATTTATGTCATACCATTATGGTTTCCATTATGGGTAAACGCGATATCTTCATTCTAGGAAGTGCAGACTACTGCCCCCTCAAAGTGATTTGATTCGTTAATGTCATATGTGGGACGTATAAAGGATGTAATTAATGGTATTACATATGATATCCTAATGGATTTATAATATACCTTTATATCATTATTATTTAATTCCATTGAATACAAAAAAATGAAAAAAGAAATGAAAGTAGCGTTCATGCGTACGTACGGCTTACCGTCTCCATGAACGGTACATTTCATTTCTTATCTCCAAATGTTATGTACTATTATAAGTACATAAATATAATGGATATATATGTAATATATTACATCTAAATTATGTATATCATTCTGGAATTATAATATATATATATCATTTTGTTTTAATTCCATTAATATGACAAAAATTGAAAGTAGCGTTCATGCATACGTACGACCTACTGTCTCCATGAACGGTGCTTTTAATTCCAAATGCTATGTAATAGTATAAAATTAATATATATTGGATATATATGATATTTAAAAAATCAATAATATTCTGGATATGATGTATCTATAACTATAGGGAAAATTATTTTCCAACAAGTTCAATTTTTACTCATGTACCGAACATCGACAAAAACGTCTGATATGAACTCACTTTATTAAACAATTATTATAACATTATAATATGTGATATGAACTGAATAATAATATTTAAAGTAGGTCCTTAAGAAATTATAAATTGACCAAATTTTATTATTCAGGAGATTAAAAAACGATCGAGTCATGTCGGACACGAGGTAAGGGATCCTACCCCTCTCTTTCTTTTTAAGTACACTCTTTTATGTCATTCCTTTTAAGATCATCTTTATTATGATTGGGTTGTTCTTTTATATTACTATTACTGTAATTTTTTATGTTCATATGATGATAGACCCTATTTTGTATCATCAATACATTTTGGAAGTTTTGAGTGGCGCCGTTAGGCTGGTGAATTTTCATAAGAGATCTAACCACTCTCTTTCTTTTTAAGTAATCTTCTTTATGTCACTTCTTTTAAGCTCCTCTTTGTTATGTTGGGGGATGTTATTTTATATTAATATTTATGTAAATTATATTTCAATATGATTAGAGAATATATTTTATCTCATCAATCCATTTTTGGAAGTTTTAAGTGGCGTTGTTAGGCTGCCGAGTTTTTGTAAGGGATTTTTCATCTCACTTTTATTCCTCTGAGATTTATGCTAAATTTGAACCATTTCTGTTGAGTGGTATATATACTTCCCATTATTATAATCTTTGTGTAATATAAATTCATTTATGAGTATTTATGTCAATTATGTATTTTCATTCTTTCATGGGGTGTATGTTTCGAAAGATACCCAAGTCGGTAAGGGAACCTTTCACCCTCCTCTTTTTAAAAGACTTCTTTTGTTGGGTCTTTTAATTTACATATTTTTATGTTGGGATATGTTATTATATATCCTTATTGATGTAAATTTTATGTCCATGTGATGAGATACCCTTTTTATCTCCCATCAACTCATTTTGGTGTGACGCTGTTAGGCTGTCAAGGGAACTTCTTAACCCAATTTTGATTTCTTTGGGTTCAACATGTGGTTATTGAATATGTCATCCTTTTAATATGTGTGAATGAAATTTGATTATTTTACACTTAATATCCACTTATATTGGGTGTATTTATATTTTTCGCACATAATTATGGTATTGATTTATCCTTAATTTAAGGATACCATCTTTATAATGGATTTCATCTCAATTTACATTTCCATTGAGACTTCATTGTTGTTTTGCACCAATTCACTCTTATATGGTGTATATACTATCATTTGGAATATTATCTCATGAATCCCTTTATTATCATGATATTATAATTTTTTTATTAAATGTTATTCCATAATTATTGTATTCAAGTGTCTCTCATTTTGTTAAAAACCCTTTAACTAAAATATCATGATAAATGTTTTAATGATTTAATATTATAAATATTTCTCATTAATATCCATGTTTTCAAAATGGTTTTAAGGATTTATTAAAATGGATATTAATGGTTAAAAATTTTAAAAGCTTCAAATTGGTATGGGACACTTTGATTCAAAAATCTCTTTATTAAATGTTTTAAATGGTTTTGAAAATGGTTTTTAGAATGGATTCATTATTTCAATGTCTTAAAATGTTATATTGTTATTGCAATGTGGGAATGTTATCTTTCCTTTATGCTTATGTTATGTGCTATGATTATATTATGGTTCATGGGCATTGTTATGAAGACAGGTGGTTTCATGATAAACTAAGGGCGGGTGAGCCCGATATAGCTCTCCAATGCATTGGGTAACGCGAAGGGGTTAAATGTTAAGGTTTCTCCAAAGAGATTTAGGGAATATACTATGATGGTTATTCCAAACGTAAACAAGAGGGTTACTCCCTGCATAAGAATGTTATGAATGCCACAAGTTACCTTTATGTATTATGATTTCTATGATTTATTCATGATTTTATGAGGTATGTTAAAGTGCATATGTTTTATGGGTAAAGTATGATTTCATTATTATGTATATATGTACTCGTGTTTCTTTCCATACTTTTTATAACCCTTACTGAGCTTTTTATGTTCATCCCATGTTTTTGAAATGTTTTTCACAGGTCATGGGAATGGTACATGATATGATGATAGTGTCAAGGAGGTTTCAAGAAAGAATCTATGTTTTATTTTAAATATATTTCCGTTGATGGGAAAAATGAATACTATCTTTTATGTAACCACTTTGTTCAAATGTGGAATGTAATGGAAGTTTTATGATCTAATTCTCTAAAAATATAAACCTGAAAAGATCCTCAATGTGTAATCTTGTAATAACTCCAGATTAAGTAAGGTTTAAGGATGGGTCCTTATAGTTGGTATCAGAGGTCAGTTTAGATAACTTTAGAGGTTAGGGTATTCTCTAAGTATTAGTGACATTACCATAATGGTTGGGATTTATGAAAGAGTCCTAGTGTTAGATAAATTTAATGAGTAAGTATATCTTAGTGTTTACCTTCCTCATTAGTACATGATGGTTTTGTTGATATACTCACATTGACATTTCTATTTTTAGTGAATGGATGTATCTATCAGGCACCAAAGAGACAACAGGTTTGAAGGAAACTGTGGTGGTTCTCTGACTAAGATACTAGATAAAATGGGGGATTCAATGAGGATACTCGTGGTTGTTATAAACCAACTATCAAGTAGTCATCATCAACCACTTTAACCTTGTTATGTTCTGTAATGCATCATGTACGAGATGAACAATCGATGTGGAAGTTCAGGTAATAATTATAAATGTAACCATTAGAGTTTATACGATCCTTACTTTTGAGGTAATTATGGGTTATTATATGTTATGATGGAAATTGAAAGGCATGAGATAAAATTGAGGTTAAAATATGTTATGATTATTTTTGAAGATTTTATCTCGTTTTGGGGAATGTTTTAAGAATTATATAGTTTTGGAAAAAGGACAACACGCAGACTGTGTGACAACCCGTCGTGTTAGACAAAGCTGCAGGAATCGAACCCACAACCAAAGTGCGACTGGTATTTATCACCTAAAACTGGACTACGTGAAGTCCCTAGTTAGTTTGACTAATTCTTTTTAGTTAGATGATTTTAGGAATCAAGAGTAAGTTTATTTTGGGTTATCTATGGAAATTATTAACCTGTCATCGAGGATATGTGATTAGGTTAATTACATTTCAATATGAGAATTTAAGAGCAACTGATGTTATTTGGAGATAAAAGTTTATTTGTACCTTGGAAGACTATGTGATTAAATCCTTCAAATATTTGGGTTTCAATCTTAGTTTGGTTTACTTTGAAGAATTTTATGGACAATTGTTTATCGAATGGTCTTCGTTGAACTTTGGGTTTTTTTGACAAATTTTGGAGATTAAGAATAGTTTTTCTTTTTATAAAGGATTATATTTTTGTGGATTATCTAATCTCATGCTAACAATTTTTGGTTTTGGATTTTTTCTAAAGACATGGGAAATATATAGTTCTCTTTTGTGGATTAGGTGATTCTCAAGAAGTTGATTATAGTACTCTTAATGCGAACAAGTCTTCCTAAAAACTCATCTTTTAGAGAAAATATGAGTTCGATTAAGGAATCTAGTAAAAGTTGAAAGTCTGTGTGACAAGTAAGTATTTTTCATTATGATTTATTTAAGCTCAAAAATAAATTCCTCAATGAAGAGTAAATTAAAACAAAAATGTTTTCTGTTAACTTTTCCTACTGGGGAATCGAATACCGTTTAACCCATCACAAGTTTGTGATTTTCTTGTGGTTAACTTTCTCCTAGACATGTTTACTATCACTCTCCATCAGAATATAACCCTATGTTTTCTCCTCCATATACATATTTTCATACATGGAATCCTATTATGGGTTAACTCGGGGGACATTTATACTTCTCTCCCATTCTTTTAAAGTAATAGTTTTACTGACTCTTATTCTGATGTGGGATTTTCAATGAAGCTTCCAAGCCCAATTTTAAAATTGCGAGGACGCAATTCCAAAAAGGGGGGAAATATGTAACACCCTAGGTAAATAAAGAATATGACATTTTCATATTTATCCATATTTTTTTATAAAATATTAATATTACTTTAAAGGGAATGCTATGCTCGAGGGCGTACCCAATACGCAACAACGAGTTTCTTTGAAATCTTACGTTGCACTCTAATAATAAAATAATATTATTTTAAATTGTAGTTAACGTCTATCCGTTTTAATGGTAGGAATGAATAGAACTAACTACAAAATGATTATATATGTTTGTCAAATATTTTTAGTTTTAAAATAAATGTTAGAGGATTAAAAATACGAATGAATCCAATTTTAAGCATAAATCTTCTAATATTCTTTAAATGGCCGATTAACCGCCTTTTGATGGAGAACCCTTTTTAAATATACTTTTTACAATTTTATATGTTGTATTTTACAAAATAAAATCCTTCTTTATAACTTGGACACCAAAATTTACTTTGTGTAAAATTTTGTTATTTTCTGATAAAGAACATTTTTATTGAAAATGTTGCATTTTAATTCAAAACCTCCTTTTAATCTGATTTATTTATATGGATAGATTATATTTTTAATTTAGATTAGAGTTTATTTAGAATATATTTTTAAAATTTAATATAATGGTGGTCATTGGAATTAATTTTACTTTGAAATTGGACTTAAACTAGTGTTAATCTTTTAATAGATATTGTTTCTTAAAAACATGCTATTTATTTTGACAGCGGGAATTAATTATTAAATTAATTAATGAAACATATATGTTTTTAATTTTGTAAAATAGAAATAATTTTTGAATTCAGAATATCAAATATATCTTAGGGGGAATTTTTGGTATTTTTATGAAAAACTTCAATTTTTGATGAATAGTGAAACCACTAAGTGGTAGTTTAAAAAATGATTTTTCATTTAAATGAAACTTTACCACTTCTGTGATTTGAATTTCAAAAATACAACATAAATGGTTTTCATTAGGATTTAAAATGTGGTTCAATGGGATTAAAATAATTTTTTGTGAATAGTAACTTTTAAGTTTTTAATCGTGATTAGAGGTAATTAGTGTAATTTAAGGTAAAAATAATGTTTTAATAATATGAAATGACCTAGAAACATGTCCTACCCTCATTTTAGGTGTCATTTCCGACCATGAAAATCCATGGGTCAACTTGGGGACCCCATGGAGCCACTTTGGTTGGAAAATGACATAAATAACTTTTTATTTAAAGTTAAAATAAAAATGTCACAAGCATGAGATGTTTCACTAAAAAAATTTAAATGGGGTTATACAAGTCATTTTTTTGAATATAAATATTAATTATAAAGATAAAAATATTTCATACATCTTGATTTTTTTTTATAATTTTTAGACTTAAAATAAATTAAATTATTTATGACATCATGATGATGCAGCGATTACCTCATTAATAAAGAATTTAAATAAAATGAAACGATAATGTTAAAAATATAACTAAAAATTTTCAAAGACCGATTGGATGAGTATATTTGTAACCCTTACCACCTTATCCTTGGAATAAATCAATGTGGGACCTTTAAAATCTGAAAATCGTTTGAAAATAATGTAACATTTTGTAACTTTCCAAGAGTGCCCCTCCTCTACTCTTATAAAAGGCCCCCACCTCTACCACCTTACCCACACATCTAAAGCATTTTGCTCGTCCTAAACCTACTCATTTTGCCTCTCCACATCCCTATCATAATCCTATAAGCCTCAGATTGGGCAGAAGTCTTCCCAAGGAATCCATTGAGCTCAAATCAAAGAGAGATACTCCATTTTAAGGTAATGTCTTCACTTGTGTTCTTTTGTTTTATTTTTCTTCTCCAACCCCCTAAAATCATTTTATTCATTTCTTTTGTAACAAATCCAGTATCCTAAATATACTAGGATGTTTTTATAAGAAGTATTCGAGCTATACTTACACACACCTACATCTAATGGTTAAAGAACATACCGTTTCTGTGGATGGTGAATTTCTGCATCATGAAACGATGATTGTTCAACATTCTTTTAACACCTTCAAAGGTGGCCATTAAGATGTAACTATATTTATATATGATACATAATATGTTTATGTTTTCCTTAAGCTTCTGTATTTTTCATTTATGGAAAACCTTTATGGTTTCCATTATGGTTAAACGTGATATCTTCATTTTAGGAAGTGCGGACTACCGCCCCCTCAAAGTGATTTGATTTGTTAATGCCATATGTGGGACGTATAAAGGATGGAATTAATGGTATTAGATATTATATCCTAATATAATTATAATATACCTTTATATCATTATTATTTCATTCCATTGAATACAAAAAAAATGAAAGTAGCATTCATGCGTACGTACGGCTTACCGTCTCCATGAACGGTACATTTCATTTCTTATCTCCAAATGTTATGTACTATTATAAGTACATAAATATAATGGATATATATGTAATATAATACATCTAAATGATAAATATAATTCTGTAATTATAATATATATATCCCTCATTTTGTTTTAATTCCATTAATATGACAAAAAATGAAAGTAGCGTTCATGCGTACGTACGACCTACTGTCTCCATGAACGGTGCTTTTAATTCCAAATTATATGGAATAGAATAAAATGAATATATACTGGATATATATGATATTTAAAACATAAATACTATTATGGATATGATGTACCTATAACGACATGGAAAATTCTTTTCCAACAAGTTCAATTTTTACTCATGTACCGAACATCGACAAAAACGTCTGATATGAACTCACTTTATTAACCAATTATTATAACATTATAGTATGTGATATGAAATGAATAATAATATTTAAAAGAGTTCCTTAAGAAATTATAAATTGGACAAATTTTATTATTCAGGAGATTAAAAAACAATCGAGTCATGTCGGACACGAGGTAAGGGATCCTACCCCTCTCTTTCTTTTTAAGTACACTCTTTTATGTCATTATTTTTAAGCTCATCTTTCTTATGATTGGGATGATCTTTTATATTACTATTACTGTAATTTTTTATGTTCATATGATTATAGACCCTATTTTCTCTCATCAATCCATTTTGGAAGTTTTGAGTGGCGTCGTTAGGCTGCTGAATTTTCGTAAGAGATCCATCCACTCTCTTTCTTTTTAAGTACTCTTCTTTATGTCACTTATTTTAAGATCCTCTTTGTTATGTTGGGGGGTGTTATTTTATATTCCTTTTTATGTACATTTTATGTTAATATGATGAGAGACCCTATTTTATCTCATCAATCCATTTTTGGAATTTCTAAGTGGCGCCGTTAGGCTGCCGAGTTTTCGTAAGGGACTTTTCATCTCACTTTTATTCCTGTTAGATTTATGCTACATTTGCCACCATTTCTTTTGAGTGGTATATATACTTCCCATTATTCTACTCTTTGGGTAATATAATTTCGTTTATGAGTATTTACATCAATGATGTATTGTCCTTATTTCATGGAGTGTATGTTTCGAAAGATACCCAAGTCAGTAAGGGAACCTTTCACCCTCCTCTTTTTAAAATAATTCTTTTGTTGGGTCTTTTAATTTACATATTGTTATGTTGGGATATGTTATTTTATATCCTTATTGATGTAAATTTTATGTAAAAGTGATGAGATAACCTTTTTATCTCTCATCAACTCATTTTTATGTGACGTCGTTAGGCTGTCAAGGGAACTTCTTAACGCAATTTCGATTTCTTTGGGTTCAACATGTAGTTATTGAATATGTCATCCTTTGAATATGTGTGAATGACCTTTGATTATTTTACACAAAATATCCACTTATATTGGGTTTATTTATATTTTTCGCACACAATTATGATATTTGTTTATCCTTAATTTAAGGATACCATCTTTATAATGGATTTCATCTCAATTTACATTTCCATTGAGACTTCATTGTTGTTATTCACCAATTCAATCTTATATGGTGTATATACTATCATTTGGAATATTATATCATGAATCCATTTATTATCATGATATTATAAAGTTTTTATTAAATTTTATTCCTCAATTGTTGTATTCAAGTGTCTCTCGTTTTGTTAAAAACCCTTTAACTAAAATATCGTGTTAAATTTTTTAATGATTTAATATTATAAATATTTCTCATTAATATCCATGTTTTCAAAATGGTTTTAAGGATTTATTTATATGGATATTAATGGTTTAAAATGTTAAAATCCTCAAAGTGGTATGGGACACTTTGATTCAAAAATCTCTTTATTAAATTTTTTAAATGGTTTTGAAAATGGTTTTTAGAATGGATTCATTATTTCAATATCTTAAAATGTTATATTGTTATTGCAATTTAGGAATGTTATCTTTCCTTTATGCTAAAGTTATGTGCTATGATTATGTTATGGTTCTTGGGAATAGTAATGAAGACGGGTGGTTTCGTGATAAACTAAGGGCGGGTGAGCCCGATATAGCTCTCCAATGCATTGGGTAATGCGAAGGGGTTAAACGTTAAGGTTTCTCCGAAGAGATTTTGGGGATATACTGTGATGGGTATTCCAAACGTAACCAAGAGGGTTACTCCCTGCGTAAGAATGTTATGAATGCCTCAAGTTACCATTATGTCTTATGATTTCTATGATTTATTCATGATATTATGAGGTATGTTAAAGTGCATATGTTTTATGGGTAAAGTATGATTTAATTCTTATGTATATATGTACTCATGTTTCTTTCCATACTTTTTATAACCCTTACTGAGCTTTTTATGGTCATCTAATGTTTTTGAAATGTTTTTCACAGGTCAAGGGAATGGTACATATTATGATGATATTGTCAAGGAGGTGTTAAGAAAGAATCCATGTTCTATTTTAAATATGTTTCCGTTGATGGGAAAAATGAATACTATCTTTTATGTAACCACTTTGTTCAAATGTGGAATGTAATGCAAGTTTTATGATCTAATTCTCTAAAACTCTAATCCTGAAATGATCCTCAATGTGTAATCTTGTAATAACTCAAGATTATGTAAGGTTTAAAGATTGGACCTTATATCAGAGTAACATCATTGATGAATCAACAATGAATCATAAATTTATTTATTTGTTAAATACCAAAAAAATCACTATTCACCCAAAAATCAAGCATTTTAGAAAAATCACAAAAATTCAACTGAATAATTTTTTGAAATGTTGAATCAAAAAAATAACTCCATTTTATGAGAATAATTTTATAAATATGATAATTATAATTTATAAATAAACTCCTAATTTAATTGAAATATAATAATTTTAAATTTATTGCTTATTTTATAACACTTGAAAAATTTTACTATTGTCTTATAAAATTATCTTATAATAAAAAGACATAAAAATATTAATTTCTGAATAAATTTTAGGAAAATAAATTTTCGTTGAATTTGTTAAATTAAACATAAATTTTTAGTTATATATTTATGACTTATAAAAATACTAACACTTAATAAATAATTTTTACAAATATCTACTTACTTATATTGTGATATAAATATATCATACATTAACTTATAAAATAGATGAACTTTATTCATACATTAATTAGTGAGGTTACTATTTGATTGGTTGGATTACTGTTCATTACCATCATATTACTATTCCAAAGGTTGAGTTACTATTTTTTGGGTATAGGTTCTTTAACATTAAGAGATACCTTTTATTTCACTCATTCTTCATTTATAAAGTTTTAATTGTGTTATCTATGTAATATTATCTGATTATACTATAAGAAATAATTTTAATAAGGGAATTACATTATTAAAACATTAGGTAATTACAAAAAACACAATCACCCCAAAAACTCCATGACAGTACCTTGAAGGATTTTTTCCTAACATCTAGTCATCTTCTTCGTCTCATGTTTAATTCTTTATAAGTAAATATATACTTTAAGATTCTGTGTCAAGTATAAATTTACCCTAAACTCCATTAAAATGATTCCTCTAAATGTTAAATGGAAATAACATCATCTAATTCCAAAACATGTGCAGGGTAATTTATATCATGAGGTTTTGACTGACATGATGGATAAGAAATTACCTAATAATTTTTCATTAGGGAATAACCAAATCCTTTATTTTGAGAATAACTTTATTTGCAGAATTCACTGTTTCTAGAAGAATGGTCCATAACCAGAGAATTCTTCAATTTTTTTAAGTTTCTAAAATCAAATGTCACATTCTTCAATCCAAATGAATTTAACACCATTTCATGTTAACATAGTTAGTTGTATAGACATAGGAGAATATTTTTCAACATACCTTTGATAATAACCTATGAATCCAAGAAAACCATTCATCTTTATGAAATTGGTAGGTTTAGACACTCCTCAATATCTTTTTTAGAAGGGTTAATAGTTATTCTATGTTGATAAACAATATGTCCATGGAATGAATTTTTTTGCAACCAAAATTCAGTCTTACAAAAATTTCCGAAAAATTTATTTTATTTTAATATTTTTAAAACAATCCTTAAGTGTATTTAATGTTCCATATGGAATTTAGACTATACCAAAATATATTCTATAAACACAACCATTAACAGATCAAAAAACTAATTTTAAACTCTATACAAAATATTCATAAATATTGTAGGTGAATTAGTTAACCCAAAGGTAATAACTACAAACTAATAAGACCCATATCTCATCTGAAATACTATCTTCGAAATTTCATCATCATTCAACATTAACTAATGGTACCTGAACCTTAACTCAACCTTCCAAAACTACTTTGATCACTAAAGCTGACACCAATTCATTTTATGACCCAATATCTTATGAATTATTTGAAAAGGATTTCACCACACATTTATATATATATATTGGATACTTCCTATAATTTGGGTTCCTCTTCTGACTCTCGTTTCCTAATGACCCATTTCATTACATTTAAAACATTTTATTGACTATATAAGAGTTGGTATTACCACTTAAATGATCTTTTTCAATGAAATTATGACTCGTACACCACATAGAATAACATACAAGAATTAAAAAGGCATTCCCCATGACATCTAAAATCTTTTATAGGTAGTTAATACACCCTTCATCAACCACTGATTCAGAAGATTTGATGAAATCTAGAGGATTTTTTCACATAAAATAATCAACTACTTACATATTACTTTGTGTTTGATAAGGATGATCTCATGTATGGATTCCGCCACCATTTATAGACTAGTACAAAAAATCCATAATAGAAACAAACTATTGTGTTCAGATTCTAACGCTCTCCTGATTCTAATTTCGAAAGTTGTTTTCCTCTAAACTTTTTCATATTATTGTTACCTTGTTTCCTCAATGGAAAACCATTCTAAACAAACATATCTTAGAAGACATAACATGGTAATATTCAAATTATATTTCATTTCTACATAACTATAAATTAAAAATAATTTATGGATTTTCTATTAACAATATCATAACCCCTAAATCTTTCTAAACTAACATTTTATTCAAATTTAAAGACCTAGCCTTAAACATTAAATATTATCTTTTCTTTGAACTAGAATAAACTTTATTTAAATTATAAAGAGCTTTCCAGATTATATTTTTAGATAATTATGTCAAAATTCATACATAAAATCCCACATACATAGAAAGTGGAAACTACTAAAATTGTATCCATTTACTCATAATGTAAAACTTTTGAAATATATCAAGATTTATTTTTTTTTTGTAAAATATTAATTATATTAAACTTAACTTCCTCCTTTCACCTACCCATCCTTATACCCCATGAAAAACATTTTAAAACATGGTATGAGTGCAAAAATTATATTAAGGGACATAAATATAAATAAAGAAACATGTAGTTCTTGGATACTTATAAACCCATCAAAATATTTTCAAAAATATATACTTTTAACCCATAAACCATAAGATCTTTATCTTACCATATAAAATCATAAGTTTCTTGTAAAATACATCGAAAAAAATCATAAAGGTGACTTGTGTAATAATTTCCATATCACTCTAACATTTACATTAGTTCTAATACTTATATATGGAGTAACCTTTATGGTTATATTTGGAATAACCACCATAATATATTCCCTTAATCTCTTAGGATAAAAATTATTGATTACTTCCATCCCTTTTACCAATGCATTTGATATCTATAATGGGCTCACCCACCGTCAATTTATGACAAGGCCACCCATCCAAATAAATAATGAACAAGAACCAAAACATAAAAATAATACATAAATCTATCTTAAAAGTAACATTCATGAGAAAAATAAATTTTCCTTTTTTTGAAATATCTTTTCATTTTTACAAATATGAGAACTCATAATTGAAATCATTTTATTTGAAAGTGAAATGTTAAAATTTTAATAAAATATTAAAAATATGAGAGCAACGTGAAAGCAATAAATATCATTCATGCTTTACATGTTAAAAAACATTCCTTTTAGATTTTGAAAAAATAGTTGAAAGAGTAACTTTAAAAGTGGAAATTTAAATGAAATTCCCTTACCATGAGTCCAAATCATCATGTAAAATATTTATAGACCTGAATAATAAACATGTGTTAATTATTTTCTTGTTGGAGTGCCAATTGAATTTTTATTTGTAATGACTCGGATTTCCCCTCTATTATTTTTTAATATTGTATATATTAATTGTTTAAGCCAGGTGCTGAGACATCGTTCAATTTTAATTCCCGATGTTCCGAGAATAAATGTTTATAATATATTAAATATATTTAGTATAACATTATGTTTTCCTGAAAATTTTGAATAACATCTAAATAGGGGCCCATATCAAAAATAAATGGGCACCATTGAGTTTAGAATGCTGGCATTACCCTAGGCACGACATAACCTTTTTCAGCATGGGACCTTTGCGAAAATTTATTTTTGAGATAAAATAAATAAAATTATTAAATAAAATTATTATATTTATCCATTTACAAAGTGAAAAAATTCATTTATATTAATTCACACTTATGGGATAACATTAGTGCTTGGAACATAACCATGCAAATAATTAGTGAGCCATCGAAGAGCATTGGTGGGATTATATTGGTATATAGTCACTGGATCGAAGATTGATTACCCATGTGGGATGGAATCAGAGGATATCACAATAGATCGTGGAGCAGCTCCGTTCTTTGTCAGTTATCTATCCAAATCATAGTAGGATGTTGTCTGATGTATATTTATTTCCCCATTTTAATTTCTACTATGCACATGTATCAATCAACCAAAATATTGATCTATGGTTCATACATATTTTGGGATTATATTATTGTGGAGATTTATTTGGAATAATTTATTTAGGACTAATTATTATATCTTAATTCATCATTCTAACACAAACAAATCATATTGGACACTAACATAAACTAAGGTTCGTTCCTTATAATTGGTCTTTGTTCTTTTCTCCCAATTTTCATTGTTTATTTCATGTGTTCAACATTCACTAGTGGTTCAACATCCACTAAGAAATCAATCATTGATCACTTGTTTCTTGGTTATCTAATTAGATATTGTATATTCACGCTCATCACAATATGATGATGTAGTATTGATGGAAGAGGTAGTGGAAATTGTGGTGTGGATAACCATTTTTAATGTTATTTGGTGCACAATGAAGACTGATGTATGAGACCATTTTATGAATTGTTTTTGTGACCATAACCCCTTTTTGTCAACTTAAATTCTCATCCAACATGGTTCTTCGGTTTTTTGGCAAGGCGTGGTCCAATAGGTGGTCAGTGCATCGAAGGTGACAGATAGAAAATGGATTTAGGATTCTTGAAAATCCATATCCACACAGTGTGTACTCTAAGATTACATGGAGTATGGGGCTCTCAGTGCGGTTGAAAGTGTTGCACGATAGAGATAAGTATCACATAGCATGTGACCTCTACACTATGCATTTTTCTGTACCTCAGAGGGTACACAAAAATGGGCTAGAGTACATGGGAATGGGCACTCTGTGAACACCCACATAGACATGGCTTGGCTAGTTATACATATTCATACACATGTTCTAGTACATTGGTAGAATTACACTGGTAGTTGAACTCTATGTACCATTACGTTGACATATACACAGATTCATGTCGTTTACACAGGTAGGACCTAGTTTCATAGGGACATGATGTGTACCCCTAATACATGTCTTGTACTCATAAAATTTTGGTTGAATCCCTTGTCCTCGGTATCTTAGAAAAGATTCATTAGGGTGTGCTCCCCATATCCAATACTTGACAGTTAGTATAGAATCATCTTCTAAACATCATACAGTGATCCCTTTAGTAGGACGTCCTGGATATTGTTTTTTTAATCCTTACTTAAGGCCAAGAGTGAGATCCTCTATTCATATTTGTGCCCTAGGTGGAGTTTTTTGCATCATCATGACCAACACAACATGAGAATTAGTCCTCTACTAACTCGTTTAATACAGATTGAGTTTTTGGTGTACCCCATGGACTTGATTGTAATAATCATATGTATATTATATCTCTTTGGATGTCAATAATGATATCAGACCTATGGAGTGTGTTCTCTCAGACAAGTGCTATGTGGAACTGTTAATCATGAATCCTATGATTTAATTATATTTGTGAATGTACCTTGAGAATGTGTGTATTTGTTTAATATATTGGTATATTCTTCTAATATGTGTTCTAGACATATACATGTGTATATAATACTATATTCTTTGGTTGTATGTTTTGTAGTTTTAGGGTTTTCTACTAGGAATTATCATACCCACCCCTGCACGGGCTTTTACAGCACATTTATTGTCTTATGTAGATGATCTACCTTTTAACAACGTTCTGGAGGAAATAAGAGATAGTGGTTATTAGTGAGACCAGATTGAGTAATGTGTGTTCATGCAGTACTCTGGCAATTGTCCCCAATTTAATGTTAGGTTGGAAATGTTTTTCTTACTCTTTTGGTGGGATTTTATTTGGCCCTATTTACTTTATTTTACTTTATGTTGTACTATGGCTGGGGTTTTAGATGTGTTCATTCATGTTCATTCAGTTATTTTTAAGATTCATCATTGAATTGGTTTAGATATGTGTGCATGTGTATAGGTATTAGTCTATGGTGTCCCATGTTTGTGATATGACTACTCACCACTAGTTTCTATCCCTTGACTATTGGAGGTGGGCTTAGGGATTCATGACATGATTTCAATTGGTATTGGTCATGATAGAGTGCTATCAGAGGTAGTTGGTTGTACCTTTGGAATGGATTCTGTGAGATTCATTTGGGTTTCACTATTAAGTGTTTTGAGTTTTGCATTCAGGATAGGGACCCCAGTGTTGGTTTAATAGTTGATGTATCCAAACACTAGGACACTGATGACCTATATTTCAAGTAAATATTTCAAAACATCAGTTTTATCTAAAAAATGGTACTTTCATCATATAGTAATGGGTTTTTCTCTATGTCCATCATGAGATATCTCTCTAGATATACTCATTGACTGAGGTACATCTTATTTTCAGGATTCCTTTGCAATGTATACCAGTAAGTATTAATCATCATGATCACAATGATTATCTCGTCAATTATGTGGAATAGATACAAGAAACAATTCTAGAAGTTTTATTTCAATGTGGGGCCCCAGATATAACTCCACCTATTGAGCAGTAGATGGTACCTGCAGTACTAGGGTATGAGGTGTTCAGACTAAGCACACTTCTTGAGTGTTATCAATAGAGACCCCTCAAGTTCTTAGGGGAAACTGACCCAAAGGTGGCTAATGACTAGCTTGATGTAGTGAGTTAAGTTATATATATGGTCCAGAAATCAGAAGATTAGATGGTGTTCTTGGTGGTTAGCATTCTCCAAGGCTCAATAGGAATACTGTGGAGGGTTATTAACCAAGACCTATGACAAGGCGACTCTAGCATGGTCAAAGTTTGAGTTCCTTTTTATAGAGTATTTTTATCAATCTACACATAGATATGTACATATCCATGAACTTTGGTAGCTTCTGCATGGAATCATTACTTTATTTGAGTATTCATCATGGATTACTAACCTTTCCATATACTCGGTGGATATGGTTTTGGATCAGTTCTATTAGGCTCAGACCTTCATGTGAGGATTGCATAGAGACACCCAAACTAGTTTCATCCCTATATACATTCCTATCTATACTGGTGTTATAGATATACAATTGGTGTTTGAGAGTTTCTTTGATGAGTAGACATAGCTAGTGGTTACCGGTAGAGGGAGATTAGGCGCATAAACCTCTACAGCAAGGATACGATGTCAATTTCAGGGACCTATAATTATGATACATTTTCAGATGAGGTCCCAAGATAGAGGGTATGTGGTCTAGAGATCACAGAATTTTTCTAGTCATCTTAGAGAGATTAAGTTCTACTCATTTGATGATAGGGGACATCTTGTAAGATATTGTCTAACCTACTACATGGTTGGAATGGAGACCATGGAAGGGCTATAGAGGCTGAGGCACTGGCACGAACAGGAATTTCTATAGGGTAGAAGGTGTCGTAGAAGAGTTGGGAGAGTATGGGGATGTGGTAGATGATTTTACTTTTTACCACTACCACCACAACTGGTCAATACTTGGCTCGTGCAGCCAAAGGATGGGGAAGGGGAAAACTACAAGAAGTTGAGTCTTATAACCTAGTGGTTCTTGGAATGATATGATGTACGATATATTTATTTTATACCATATTTTTATTATTGATAGAAATAGTTTCTACCTATTCCATTATTTCCACATATCTAGTTTGGGAATTAAAGATTCTAGTTGAACCCCTGGCTCAACCCTTACACTTGGAGACTCCTACTAGAGATAACTCATTGATCACACACTTATGTTGACAATGTGACTTGACTCTTGGAGGCAATAGTTTCTGTTGGGATCTCTATGTAGCAGTAATGATTTCTTACATCGTCATCTTTGGTATAGACACATTATCCATGGTTTATGCCGAGATTGATTGTTTTAGGAAAAGGATGTGGTTTTTCCATAGTTATGGAACCTAGTTTTTATTTTTGGTTGAAAATAAAACCTAGGTAGTGTAGTATAGGCTCATGCATAATAGTTTACAACCAATTACTCATCAGTTATCTATCATGACCCTTGGTTTATCAGATGTTATGAGTTTTTTGTTCTAGGTAGTGGTGGCTAAGTATGAGGTAATCTTCCTTGTGGATGTTCTAGGTTTACATCCCCACTGAGAGATAGACTTATTTATTTATCTCCATCCTAGTACGGCCCTGATATCTACGTTATCATATCGGATTTCTCTATCTGAGCTTTCAGAGATGAAGGTGAATTTGGAGGAATTTTAGAGGAAGATATTTTTTAGAACATGTCTTTCATCCTAGGCAGCCCCGGTTTTGTTCTACAAGAACGTATATAGAAGATTGAGGTTATGTGTGGAATAACTATAAGAAAACATGGTGACCATGAAGAATGACTATCCACTATAGGGGATTTATGACCTCTTTGATCAGTTGAGAGGGGAACTATGGTTCTCTAAGGTTGGCCTTAGATCTGAAAATCACCAATTGTGAGTATGGGATGAGGATATTCCAAAGACATCATTTAAATCTATCTATAGTCAATATGAGTATTTAGTTATGCCCTTTTTCATGAATAACTCATGAGTGATGTAAATGGAACTCATGAACAGGATCTTTCAGCCTTTTAACACTAGTTCATAGTGTTATTCGTTGAAGATATCCTTATTTACTCACTTTATAAGGTGGATCTCATGAGACAATTGACATTGGTTATAGATGTACTCTGAGAGTACCATTACTACAGGATTCTCTCGAAGTTTCAGATCTATATTTAAGAGGTTAAATTTCTAGGACACGTTATCTTGGCATATGAAGTGGCAGTGGAACAAGCCAAGGTTGAGGTAAAGTTATCATTGGAGCCACGCAAGATCACGAAGCAGGTGCGGGGATTCTTAGGTCTGATAGGATATTACTAAAGATTCATACCTAATTTATCCAAAATATTAGCACGCATTACTACTTTTATCGGAAAGGGGCATCCTTTCATGTGGTCAAGGTGGTGATGGTATGATTTTTAGTATTTGAGGTATAAATTTAAAATTAACCTCATATTGAGATTTCCAAAGGAGGGTTTCGAGTGTCTACTATTATTTGATGCATTAAAAACCTGGATTGGTTGTGTTCTAAGGTATAGGCAGGTAGTGATTTCTTATAGTTCATGTCAATTTAGTACACGTGAGCAAAACTAAGTGACCTGTGATCTTGATTTAGAATTAGTAGTCTCTTCACTAAAATGTGGTGAAACTATATGATGGGTGACCAGTTTATCATTCATTCTGATCATAGGAGTCCCAAGTGTATCTTACCTCAGAAGGATATTAACAAGATATAGATATGATGGCTAGAGTTCTTCTAGTATTATGACATTAATATATTCTATAATCCTATGATGGTGAATGTGGTAGTATATTATATTACAAGGAGATCTTGTTCCCAGTTTCTAAATAATGTGTGGGAGTAGTTAGCCTCATTATAGTTATCCTTTGAGGGTGGTGATGGAGCAGCTTACCTACAGTCGATAGTTGTTACCCCTTGACGTTTGAAGTGAGTTATGGAGGAATATCATGGGGATACCGATTGCGAGACCCTACATACATAGATATCCTTTTTATTTACTCCCTGTGTATTGTATGAAGGCAGGGAGAATGTCAATATTTTTATAGGACGCACGATGGTACATGTGATGTGGTTAAGGAGGTTCTAAATTTTTTTCATACATCTCATTTATAGGTACATCCAAGTGTGGAAAATTTGTACCAAAACCTTCGACATTAGTATTGGTGATTAGGTATGAAGTAGGGAGTGTCAAAGTTTGTCTCCTACTTCATTACTTATTAGAAAGTGATGGCTAAGAACCACTTTCTCGTGGGTTTAGAAAAACCCCTTGTGGTTCCAAAAATTGAAGTGGGATGGGATATCTATGGAATTACTGAAAGGCATTCCATTTATGTACATGGTACACAATGTCATTTGGGTGATCATAGACTAACCCACTAAGTTGGAAAACTTCCTAGTCTTCTGAGAGAAAATCTCAGTATAGATATTGGGACACCTCAATGTGTAGAAGGTAGTAACACACCATAGAGTTACCTCAAATTTTGTTTTTCAAAATGATTTTTTCTTCACGTCCATGTTGTGGAAGGGATTATATGAGGTTTTTGGGACTTAGTTACACTTGATCATAGCATTTCACCACCAAACAGACGGTTAGACTAAGCAGACCATTTATGTTTTGGAAGAAATGTGGTGATCTTTCATGTTGGACATTGGTTGTAGTTGGTAGGATTGTCTACCACTGGTGGAATTTGTTTACAATATCTTCTACCATTCCACCATTGGTATGGAACCATTCCAAGATTTTTAATGGAGACCCTACATGTCACAAATTTTTTAGACTAATATAGGAGATCCATCACTCATGGGACAAGAGTTGGTGTGAGCTACTACATAGAAGATGCATATCATCATGGAGTGGATGAGGATTGCACTAATCTGTCATAAGTATTATGTTAATAGAATATAGAATCCTTTGATGTTTGAGGAGGTAGACTGTGTGTTTCTATGGGTTTTCCATCAACATAAATTGAGAAGGTTTGGATGGGGTGGAATCCTATCTTTGAGATTCATTTACAATTTCCAAATACTATATACAGTTGGTGAGGTGGAAACTTCATCTCTCCCCCACTGTAATTGGACTGGGTAAACAATATCTTACATGTGTTGTAGATAATGAGGTATGTGTATGAGAAATCACATGTTATCGACTGGGGAGGGATAGATATTGAGGATTGATATAACTTTTCTTAGTACCTAATAAGGATTGAGGATCAGTAATAGATGATCCTTCATGGGCGATTGCCTCTTTTAGTGTGTGTCTAGTGGGAGAATTAGAATCTTTAGGAGAGAACATGGAAGTGGGAGGCTCAGAGTCATGATTAATACCCACATCTTTTTTTTGTAGCCCTTATTTTGGATTTTTAGAGAATAAATCCCCAAGTTGGGTAGAATTTAATGACTCTTATTTTCCATTAATTAATTTTAGATATTTTATGGATTTTTATTTCAAGGCCATCTAAAGAGGTGGAGTGCAATTCTTTGGTCTAGTGTTCTCAAAATAAATGTTTGAAATATATTAAATATATTTAATAGAAAGTGAGAATAGTATTCCAAAAAAAGTGTAATAACATATAAATGTAGGAACAAATCAGAAATATGGGGGAACCATTGAGTTTAGAACACATTTTTTACCCTTGGTGTGACATAACCTTTTTTAGCATGGGGAGTTTGTGGAAAAGTCGTTGCAGAAACAAAATAAATAAAAATTTTAAGTAAAATTATTTAAATTATTAGTTGATACATAAGCCAAATGTTTTTCTATCCAATAATTATTATAGATTAATTTTTGGGTTATCTGTATAACCCTTGAAATCATTGGAGATCTATTAGAGAGTGTTGGAAGAATTTTGGTGGTAGACGGATACTGGGTCAATGATCGGTGACCGCTACGGGACATAATCATTGCATGTAATGACCCAAACATTCATTAATGAAAATTACTCTTGATCTAATGTCTTATTATGTAAAATGGATATATAATAAGTGAACTTATTTGGTTTTATGTTTTTAGATGTTATAATTTCATTATTAATTGTGACCGTTGCTCATATAACCATTGAACCGTGATCGCATGATTACTATTAAAATAGGCCTTTAACGAATCCAATTTTCTCAAACAAAGGAATCTATGGCCTCATTTAGTAGACTTTCCATGTACGAATCCCATTTATCAGAGCTTAGAATGGAGGTGGCATCATTGGGCTTCGCTCTTGACCAAGTCTAAGTTGAGCTTGAACACATTAAGCTTGATAGGAACTGACTACTGGGGAAGTGGGAGCTGATAGAGATCACCACCCGAGCGATGTTATCTGAGCCACCCCAAGAGTATGTCACCATCTCACACATTACCCTTATGTATTATGTGGGTGTTATAAGGGGTTATGTAACAAGACCCTAGTACTATGATTATATACAATGTTCTTGTATATTGAATATATATTCATTTTGTTATTGTTACTTTGTAAATTGTTTTTAAAGCGCAAATAGTATTTTTAGTTAATATTCCACTAAGAAATGTATTTTGAGTAATTAATGGATTTATGAATTAAATAAAATTTTAGTAAAATATTATTATTATTATTAAATTAATTTTTATTAAATAGAAATAAACGTATAATTTTATGAATAAAATTGTAATTTTTATTATGGTTTGAAAGCTATTTTTGTCAAAACCCATAAATTTTCGAAAAATGTCAGTTTTTATTTTAGATGTAAAATTTCACATATTTAGAAAATTACATAGACAAAATGAATATTATTTTTGGAATCGAGACATTGAAATTATCCAATGGTGAATTTTTCATAATTTTCTGAGACACTCAAATTTTTGGGATAAAATTAAATACCATTTAAATATATATTGTGATTTATGACAACATAATGACCCAATAGTAATGTAATAAAATGATATAAACATTATGTTCGGACAATAAATGTTTTACCATTAAAATAATTTTATTTTAGATTTTTTTAATTTATTTACAAATCTATAGTGGACCCTTCAAAACTTATAAAACATTTTGTCTTTTTAAATTGTATTCTTTGAGAGTGTGACTCACCTCCACATAAGAAACCCTATTATTTTAAGAAGTTCGGACATTTTACTTATAAAATATTGTTTTCACTCCACTTTTGCAAAAACCATGGGCAAAAACCATGGTCTGGTATGTGGTTTTTATTAGTTTAATGTGTGGTGTCCCAAACCTAAATAATAAAGAATTCTCTCTCCTTTCCTATATAAACCCACCAAAGATCCCACTTCCTATTTACTAAAATCCATTGGAGTTCATACAACCACTTCCCTCCTCTCCCTATAATCCTCCCAAGCCTCCCCAAGCTCCTAAAAAGCCTCTCTCAAGCCTCTCCCAATCAATTGGGGTCACACTTCAAAGTAAGGGATTCTCATTTTCCTTATTTATGTCCATGTTTCCATATATTGGTATGCCCTTTTATTTTTAATTATAAATGTTGGGTTATGATTTAACACCTCCCTAATACAGCCTCTTCAAGTTTTATTAATGAGATTCCCCTTTATCTCTCATTAAATTTCTCCCATGTACACCTGTTACTATGCCGAAATTCTAAAAGGAATTTCTCTCTCCTCATTTACATTCAAGCATGTATTTTGTATCATGAATCTAAATTCCATTAAAATTGTTGGGAAATGTATATATATAACCCCCTTACTATCCATTTCATTTATATATGATGATACACCCATTTCTCTCTCATCAACCATTTTTATGAATTCTTAGGTCACGTCGTTTGCTGCCGAAATTGCATCGATTTTCCAAGCCAATGTCGTTGTGTAGTGAATACCATACCAATTTCTCTATCAAGGGTATTCACCTTTATGAATATTTACTTATTTATTATAGATTTTCATGTATGAATTTCACATTCCTTTAAAATGTAATAAATGATGATGTTTAATGAATCCATGTTTTATGATCCATGTGGCACACTTATGCATGAAATTAAATGTTTAAGAAGGGTCTTCCCTGATAGCACTCCAATGACTTGGGTAAAGTATAGTATCATGACACATCATGTGAAATGAGTGTTGACTCATGATAATTCAATTGAAATGAGTGTTTACTCATGCTTCATTTCCAATGAGGTTTTACTCATGTTTCATGTGCAATGAGACTTGGCTCATGCTAATTTCTTGTTAAGTGTTGTTGCCACATTTTCATGTTATTGAAATCATTCTATATCATGCCATTATGTTCATGTTATTTTATGCTCCATTGATATTATTATTTCCTAAAATTTATTGTATTTTCATGTTATGACTTGTTTACTACCTTACTAGGCTTTATATCTCACCCTTTTCACATGTATGTCCTCAGGTTATCCCATGAAATAATAAGTACGAGGGAATGTCGTGGTTATGTAAATGAAGTTTTCAATAATGATGTTGTGTGTTTTATGTTTTAAATTGTTATGTAATGTTACTAAGCCCCAAAGACACTATACCACTCTATATTCCATGTTGTATCAATTGAAGAGTTTATGTAATAAATCATCTTTAAGTGTGTACTAAAAAGAAAATTTGTTATAGTTATCTCATTAAAAGAGAAACGTGTCGCATCATTTATGTTACGCTGCATTATCATGTCGTTACACAGCTTCATTTATGAAATAGTGTCTCTGTTATGCTTCAATTAAAAGGTCTCATTAATGCGATTTATTTAATTTGACTCGGCGTCTCCTCATCTCTACACCGCAATGCTTATGTGCCACCTCTCAATGGTGAAGAGAAAAAAATAAAAAAACGTTTTATGTTATTTTATTTTTCTTCTGAAAAGTCTGAAAACTATCTTTTCTGATCAACCCTCTCTAGTAAAAGTTTGGCCCTTTCTAGGTGAATCCCTTCATTCTATGTTCAATAGTTCTCTCAGGTTATTGATCTATGGACTATTTTAAAATGTATAAATACATTCTGGCAAGTTTATTTAAATGTATTAAAAAAGTTTAAAATTATAATCTGGGCTCACCGAGCCTTGGAATTAGGTGTTGTCAAAGCTTCTGGTCTCGAAATAATCACATATAATTTTAAAAAAATTACATTGAATTTTTAGGATGTTATATTCTCACTACTACAGGGTTTTACATACCCCAAATCCAAAACAAGGGCTAAACAAATAAATGGGCAGTACTGAGCATGAATCTGAGTCTCCCACTCCCACGTGCTCTCCTGAATATTCATCTGCTGCCATCGAACTCATACAAGAGGAATCAGCTATCCATGAAGGACCGGCTCCTATCAATCCTCTATCTCTACCAAAAACTCCACAAATTCCACCCCATCATCAATGTCCAGCGTGTCTCAGTCGATGACGTTTGATGGATCATGCATATACCTCTTCAGCTATGACACATGAAAAACATTGTACACCTGGTAAATCTGTGGGGGAAGTTCTAAGCAGTACGCCACCTCACCAACTCTACTTAGAATCTGGAAAGGTCTGATTAACCTTAGAGATAACTTGATGCCCTAGATAAATCTCTACAATCCCCATTAGGGTGAGACCCGAAGGGAGACATGGTCTTCATCCTCGAACTCCAAGGGAATCTGTCTTCTATCAGCATAAGATTTATCCCTACTCTATATAGTACTCAACTACCCCTGGATGACCTGCAGATTCTCAGGGGTATCACGTACCAACTCTAGACTCATGCTTGCTAAATCCCTTGTGTCTGTCCATCATAGAGGTTATCTATAAGTACACTCATACAAAGCCTCGAACGGTGTCATTCCAATGGTGGAGTGATAACAGTTATTATATGAAAACACCACCAGTTGTAGGCGTTCCTCCCAAATATGACCAAAATTTAGAAAGCAAGCATGAATCATGTCCTCGAGGGTCTATATGGTCTACTCTATCTGAATGTCAGTTTGTGGGTTAAAGTTTGAGCTTAAGCTTAGCTGTGTCCTGAACACCTCCTATAATCCCTTCCACAGATGGGATGTTAAGAGAGCATCATGGTTTGAGATGATCGACGAGGGAACCCCGTGAATTCACACTAAATCTTGGACATAGAGGTGTCCCAATACCTTTACTTATCCCTACTCCTAGATGGGTAAGAAGTGAGCCGACATGGTTAGTCTATCAACAGTCACCCAAATATAATTGTGGCCCTTGGACGTTCATGGTAGTCCTATCATTAATTCCATTGAGATACCATACCACTTCCACTCTGGTACATTAAGTGGTTGTGCCAAGCCTACAGGAATAAGATTCTCAACCTTCACTTACTAACAAGTGAGGCACCATGAAACGAACTCGGTCACCACTTTCTTCATCCCTGGCAACTAGTACTGACAACGAAGATACTGGTAAATCTTCCCCACTCGAGGATATACCGCCAAGGTGGAGGAATAGAACACCATCAAACTTTCCTCTCGCAATTCCATTGGTAATTCCATGTGCCCTCTATAAAGGATGAAAAGCTCCTCACCTATTGAAAATCCATCAGAATCATATCTTTAGGATAACCGATCAAGTTGGGCCTTGTAGTCAACATACACCAGTTCTGCCTCCCCAACTTATTATAAGAGTAGGGGAGTGACAGTCATCGACTGAAGGTAAGTTGATCCATAATCATCCACAAATGATATCTGCATCACTGTTATCCACTCTGTCGCCTCCCACAGCAGCTACAAACTGGATCTCTTGTTGAGTGTATCTTCTTCCACATTCCCCTTCCCAAGAGTATGGACTATATTGAAGTCATAGTCTTGTAAGAACTCTAGTCATCACCGCTACCTTGTGTTCAGTTCTTTCAGGGAGAAGATATACCTGAGACTCTTGTGGTCAGATTATATAGTGAACCTCTCACCCATCAAGTATTTTCACCACATCTTCAAAGGAAATACCACTACTGCTAACTCCCGGTCATGTGTTTCATAGTTCTGCTGATGATAGTAACACCCCGATATTTTATAAGAAATATTATTTTTAATTTCTTTGATGTCTTGTGTTTTATGCTACACCAAGATTATATTGTACTATATGCTACATTGTATTATCTTGTAGTATACACACAACTATTCTTGTCTTGTGTTGCACGCAAGAGTGACCTTCCTCAATAACGCGTGTTGTACACAATACTGAGTTTCACTAAACAATGATATATGGTTATAATATTATTATGAACTAGCCGATATGAATAGAATTAAAAACATTTTGAATTCTATAACATATAATTAATCTTATACATATTCTAGAACATGATATGAGTGAAAAATAAATTTTTCAAGTAAAATTAGTATTTTTTAAAAAATGCAGTTTTGCCGCCTTTTGATGGAGCACCAACTTTAAATCCACTTTTTTACACGATTATGAGTTCAATTTTACAAAATAAACTTATTCATTGCAATAAGTATAAAAAAATTACTTTGGATAATTTTTTAATATTTTTCTACTAACTTTCATATTTTGATGAATAGTTAAAATATGCTAAATTTTAATGAAAAACAAATTTTTTCATCAAGATAATTTATATGGCTAAATTATCATATTGAATGGTTTTAAAGTATAAATAGAATATATTTTTACCATTTAATATAATTTTAGTCATTATAAATTAATTTTAAACTAAATTAATAGGTAAAAACATTTCAATCTTTTGCAATGTTTTAACTTTTAAAACCCGTTTTCTCAACAGTGGGATTAATTTTAAATTAAATACTGATACTTCTGTATTTTGAATTTGGAAAAATAGATTCCATATTTAGAATCAGTAGGTCTAAATTATTCTAATTGGCTTCTATTTATTTTTAGACATTATGAATAGTAACAACGGTAAATTTTATTTACTATAATTAAAGGTAAATCAGGTAATTAAGGGTAAAAATAAGATTATTAAATTATCCTAACACCTTCCAAAATTCTATTAGATGAATAAAATTTGACCCATATCACCTAAGGGTCAGAATAGATTCATTTCAGGATCTTTTGACTATGAAAAGTATGTAATTATTATTAAAACCAAAAAAAGTGAACACATGTCACTCTCTTATATTTTATAAGTGTAATAATTTTAATTTAGTGATAAACATCATAAAAAATTGAACATAAATTTTCACCAGAAAGATAATAAAATTATATTTATCATTTAAGTTTATTTATAATTTTTAGGGATTAAATAATTATCATTAATGGTGACACAATAGTGATGTAGAAATTGTTTTATTGATCAAAATATCAAATAAATGGTTTTAAAAATAATAAAATAAATATTATATGAACTATTTAATGGGATCCACGAATTTTCAAGAAGAAAATTACATCTTAGGGACATATTAAATATTTTTTTACAATATATCTTCTGTTTGGATTTTATTTAGATTCAAATAATTGAATAGTTTCAAAATTGACAGTATTGATATTTTATAAAAATAACATATTATTAAATTGTATAAAAATTACGAAAATATTTAAAAATTGGTTATTGAAATTTATATGTTATAAAATTTCATAAAGTATCCAATTATGGATAATTAACAACACATAAGTAATTATTTATAACAATTTAAAACTTGGAATATTATTACCGCAAATAAAATTAAATAGATTAAATAATGATAAATTAAAATGATTAGGTTTAAAGTAAACATAAAACATATATAATTTTTATTCGTTGATGAGATTACAACCCTATATCATCTAATATTCGAATTTAGTGATTTCTTGAGGTTTTTAAGTGGTTTTTGATTTTATTATTAATTAATATTTTTGAGGTTTCCAAAAGTGCCCCTCTCTTCTCTTATAAAAGGGAACCTCATCCCTCTCATCTTCACACAATTTTGAGATTTAAAGCTCGTCCAACCCCTACCCATTACTCTTCTCAACTACCCTTGTCACATTCTAGAGGTTCTTGTCTTCTCAAAAGACCAACTCTAGTCCGTTAAGAGGATGTTAAAAGGAGGTGTGTCGAGGAAGAGGCAATCTCTTCTACCGATTATTTCAAGATTCTTTCTTCTTCTACTTCATCTTCGTTAATTGTTGCATTATAAAGTAGTAACACCATTACCACTAATATATGTATATGTTATTATAAATTTGAAACTACCGTATTTCATCATCTATCCATCCTACAGAAAACGAAATCACTGCATGTGTGTACATACGGAATATTGTCTCCACGTCGTGGTGTAATATGGTTTTCCACCACCACCTTACTTTGATGGGTATAATGGTGTAAAGAATAACTATATATGATTATTAAAACATCATACTAATTACATGATATTATATCATCCACTCCAATTCCATTCAATAATTATGGTAACGATATCATCGCTCGTGCGTACATACAGATTATAGTCTCCACGACGCGATGAGATTCATTCTCCAAGTTATCCATTCAAGAATGATTATAAAGTATATATAATAAATAATCGGGAAATATATGACATAATAATGAAACTATATTTATGTATATATTATTTAATTACTTCTATTCAATTTAATAAGGAAACGGAAACAGCCTTCATTTGTACGTACGGCCTACCGTCTCCATGAACAGTGTATTTCATTCAATTTATAGATCTATTATATATATATATATATATATTATATTCTGAATATATTATATATAAATCTTTTTTTACATTCTTTATGTAATTAATCCTGATCTATGTAATCATGTTAATAATTACAAGTCAAAACACATAAGATTAATGAAACGATTCTACCCAAAACGCAGCTTTAACAAGGAATTGACAAATGAATGGGTAATATAAATTCGAAAGTGAATCATATATGATATCATAAATATTATTATGGTTATGTTACAAGTTAATAATATGTTTCAACCCACTATACAAGAGTCTCAGACACATAGATAAAAAATTGGACATAAGGTAAGGTATAATTATTCCAATCTCGTTCTTATATGAGATTGTTTATTCGTATGTATTTATTGGGGTTATGTTTATCATCAATGTCCATGTTTCATCATAATTTTTTATAAAACATTTAATATTCTTCCATGTATGTTTAAAGTCATGTTTACCAATTTTTGACTTGTATTATGGAAGGAATCTTTCTTTTGTTTACCATACAAGGTACTTTTTGACTTTTCTGGAAAAAGTACAAGAAGAATGTGTTTATTAACTTATATGGCATGAATGGATTTTTACGGTTTCATAATTCCTTATTCCCATGAATCTTACTCTACAAGTTTTCATGATTATTTTCAACAAAATTCATTTCATTTAAAATCGCACGACATTTTTAGAAAATAAAATGATTTTGAATAAGAAAGAATATTTTCCTCAATAATTCTTTTCAAGTGTTTTATCCAAACTATTTTCCATCTAAAATGACATTATTTAATATGGATATGATTCATGTATAATGTCCCTACTATTTACATGGTTTTATTTTTTTTATGATGAAATTATATCCATTGTTTTATAAGTATTATGTTATGATGGGATAATGTATATGGAACACAATTTATTCTTTGGGTTTTGATGAATGATTTATGTTTATTTTGTGGCACATGAAAGAATGATTTTATTATGAGATGGGTGGGACCTATATCTCCCTCTAATGCATTGGGTAAAGATTTATATCTCAAGATATAGACATGGTTGGAATGTCAAGTGAATCTGGTTCAGTAATACATGGCTGGAACAACAAGTAAACCCTATTTAGTAATGGCCTTTTTCCACTATGATGGTCTTGGAAGTAATGCCTTGGAAACTATGAAAATCATAAAATGTTCTTAATAGTTTTCCACAACTACATGTTTTATTCCCATGCTAATTTATCATGATTAAAGTTTCTTTATGATCTATGCCTTACGTACTTCCAAGATTTATGTCATAACTCAAGATTTTGATTTTTAAAAATTATGTTCATGTTTTTAAGTTCAAATAAATATGGTTTCTTTTATTTTATCCATGAGTAACCTTAATGTGAATTTGAGCTCACCATTTTTATTTTTTCCTTTCCCCATGATATAAAGAAAGGTTTTAGGTAAGAAAACAAAAGGGGAAGATCTTTATAGGAGATGTTGAAGATCTTTCACCATGATTTGAAGATTATGTTCTGAGTTTCCAAAGACACTAAAATATTATGGTTCTTGGTTGTCTGTTTCTATTATGTATTAATTATTCCACAAAAGTAATGTAATTTCCATGTACGTCACGCTGGGGTCGCTACAATTGGTATCAGAGGAAATGATTAGTTAACCTTTGGAAACTAGAATGTGAAATTGTTAGTGAGATCCCTATAGGTATTTCTAATGTATGTCTAGGGATGTCCCTAATTATAAGTATAAGTATATGTTATAGTCCTAGAATTATGGTAACTATATTAGTATTAAATATAAGATTTTAGATATTGAAGGTACTCCCCCTTTATTATGTTTTTTTCCAAGCATGATTTTTCCCTCTCACACTATTCTTTTTGGGTTTTAGATGATGGCTGGAACCCGAAGGTACCGTGTTGATCAATGTAATGGAAAATGAAATTATTTTCCTTTTAAAAAAACCATTGTTAAGGTATATGGACTAAAAAATATTATTTCTATACTTACACAAGCTATGAATCATTCTGGACTTCCAAATGAGCATAGAAGGGAACAGTATTTTATTGAGTCCTTCATGAGGCAACGTCCACCTTCTTTCAGTGGGTCTTCTGATCCACTTATTGCTGAAAATGGATCAGTACCATTGAAAAGATATTTTCTATACTTCGCTGTTTAGAACATGAAAAAGTCATTTTGGCTGTATACTGTTTAAAAGGTGAGGCAGACCAGTGGTGGGATCAAATTGAGAATACAAGGCCCCAAGATGAAATTGAATCTATGTAATGGGATGAGTTCAAAACCATATTTTTCTATAAGTACTTTCCTTGTATTCTTCGAACGAAGATGGAAAAAGGGTTCCTTGAGCTTAAGCAAAATGATGATGAATCTGTTGGTATATATGAAGTGACTTTTACAAGGCTTGCAAGGTATGAATCTAGATTTATCATCCAACCTGAAAGTAATGTTGATTGATTATTCATTGGCTGAAAACCAAGTCTTATAAAATAATTAGCTATAAAATACTTCAATAGCTATGAAGAGATTGTGTGTTGTGATATCAAGGTAGAACTGGAAGTTGGTGTTACATATCCATCTCATGTTTTTGACAAGAAACAAAATATGGAGTTCAAGGAAAAATCTCAAAACTAAGGTGAAAAGAAGACAAATGTTTCGTTATGCTCAAAGTGTGGAAAGAAGCATGGTAAAGACTATCTTAAAGGGACTTGAAAATGTTTTAAGTGTTGAAAAGAAGGCCATCGATCAATTGAGTGTCAAAGTAATGGAAAAAAGGTAGCTAATTATGTGAATAGATGAAAGACTATAGAGAACTCACCACCAACACTTCAATGCTACAAGTGTAGTGAAATGGGACATTATGCTAACCAATGCCCTAATACAAGGGTTAATTATGATCGACATCAACAAACTCTTAAGGAAAAGGATAAAGGGAAGTCACATGTGATCATAATTGGTGATTTTTAATATGACAACAAAGTGGTGGAATGATTAAGTGTTTATGTAATGAGATTCCAAAATAGTGTTGTGGAATATCATTTATAGTATCATGGAATATTGGAATATATATGTATTGGTTTGTTGTGGTTTTCCATAATTATATGGTACCAGTAACCCAGAAAAGTGATTGAAATATTTTCGGAAAGCACCTAATATGCCCATAATGAAGGGATAAAGAGATAATGAAATGTTTGATAGTATTAATGAGCTCATGACTAATATAAGGACAAAGTGATATCATGGTTCGAGTATATAGAAATTTTGGGATTTTGGTATAAATTTTGATAGCATTCATGTTTTCACTAAGGTTCTATGGTAATTCATGTTTCAACAATACATGATTAAGGTATTCACATATTTCTAATGTAACCAACAAGATATATCTTATGATATATTAATGATAAATGATGTTATTCACATTCATAGTAGATAACCTCTCTAGTAATCGTTTTCTTTATACTATGAGATTGGACATAAGTATTTTTGATAAGCCTAAATGTTGGAATGTATTAAGTTGGACATCAGATAGTATTTTTTAAGGCTAAAACTTTTTCTAGAATGTTATAATAGTATAATTTTAGAAATAGTACAACATGAAGGATGGGCGAAAACCCGTCGCGTCAGACAATGTTGCAGGAATCGAACCCACAACTGAAGTGTGAAAAGCCTTTATCGCCTTCCACTGGCCTACAAGAAGTCCCTGAATAGTAGAAATTAGTTTTATTTTATTATGTGGTATGATAGATGAAGTATAAGTCCATTTTTGGAATCATATACACCATATGTGGACTTATGTATATTTAATAATCTGTGCTAACCTTTTTCTGATAAAGAGAGATAGAATGTCCTATCATTATATTGAATGATCTGCTAATACTTCAAGAATGACAAATTCAACTTCATTTATTTAAATAAGAGATAAATTATAAATTGTTCCTGGAATGACCAATGATGATTTTACACTGAAATTAGGTAAGTATTTATCCTTATGCAAAAAAATCATCAACTTTAGGGAAATGATCTAGAAAACCAAAAACGTTGTCCTAGTACCCCCATATCTGATGACTTAGATGGTAAATTAGATCATCACAAATTTATGGATTTATGATTGTTGTGTTTTTCATATCCATGTTCTCTACCACTCTACATCATAACATTATTGTTAGATTTCTCTCCCATGTCCATATTTTCACCTATGTTTTCCTACATGGAAACCCAGTGATAAGTTAATTTGGGTAACCATTACCTTTAATACAATAGTTATTTAAATGAAGTTTTAGAATTACTTTTTACGATGTGGGTTTCTATGAAAGAAACTTTCATGTCATAAACACTTCATAACCCTGACGAATTTCGAGGGAAAAATTCATTTAAAGGGGGTAGAATGTAACACCCCGATATTTTATGAGAAATATTATTTTTAATTTCGTTGATGTCTTATGTTGTATGCTATACCAAGATTATATTTCACTATACGCAACACCATATTAGCTTTTAGTATACACAACACTATTCTTGGCTTGTGTTGCACGCAAGAGTGACCTACCTCAATAGTGTGTGTTGTACGCAATATCGAGTTTCACTAAACAATGATATATTGTTATAATATTATTATGAACAAGCCTTTATAAATATTATTAACCAAATTTTTAATTTTAAAACATATAATTAATCTTACACATATTCTATAAAATGGTAAGATATCAAAATAAATTTTTTGGGTGAAATAAGTATTTTTCAAAAAATGTAGTTTTGCTGCCTTTTGATAGTGCACCTATATTAAATAATGTTTTTGAGATGTTTATGAGTTCAATTTGACAAAATAAACTTTAATAATTTCAATTATTATATAAAAAATTACTTTGGGTAGTTTTTTAATATTTTTTTGTTCACTTTCATATATTGATGAATAATAAAAATATGCTAAATTTTAATTAAAAATAACTTTTTTCATCAAGATAATTTATATGGTTAAATTATAGTATTTAATGGTTTTAAAGTATACATAGACAATATTTTTACTATTTAATATAATGTAAGTCATTATCATTAATTTTTCATTGAATTCATAGGTAAAAACATTTCAATCTTTTGCAATGTTTTAACTTTTAAAACTCATTTTCTCAACAGCGGGATTACTTTTAAATTAAATATTGTAACGTCTGTGTTTTGAATTTGGAAAAATTTATTCCATATTTGGAATCATTAGGTCCAACTTATTCTAATAGGCTACTTTATATTTTATACATTATGAATAGTAACTACGGTAAACATTATTTACTTGAGTTAAAGGTTAATCGGGTAATTTAGGGTAAAAATATGATTTTAAAATTACCCTAACTGTAAAGACCCGTAAATTTTAAGGAAATTTTTTTCTTAAATTCTTTGGGATTTTACGAGTATGCAGTTTCTGACGGAATCTGATTCTGAGGCCCAGTGTGCCCAAAATAAATATCCGAAGTTTAGCTCAGGTATGTTCAGTGAACAGACGAGCGGGTTTTTCAAACTTTTGAACCGGTGCTCGGAATTGAAATCCAAGGGAACCAATGAAACCGCAAAGCCGGTAATTTATTAATATGACCTTTCCCGATGGCGCGTTTTCTCGGGAGGAGTTGTTAAAATTTGAGGACTAAATTTGAATTAAATAATATTAGGGAACAATTTTATTTTCTTTATCTAATGGTTATATCCTACATGGGTTAGTTTTGGTGGGACCCACAAGCCCCTAACTACCCATGTTGGGATATTTGTGAGGTGGGACCCACATGAGACCCACCCCTTCACATTCCATTAACTCCTCTACCCCCCCCCCCTCTTAAAGTTGGTAACTCTTCTTAACATGTTTAACTCCCCCATTAAGTGGGTGACTTCTCCTCTCCTCACCTTCCCCTCATTGAATCATGCCAACACACACTTATTCAATTAATTGAATTAAGTATTTGAATTTTGTAATTTGAACCCATGGCATGTTTTAATAAAATAAGAGGAGCTTATTTTAGTTTGGGGTTAGTTTGTTGTATTGGGAATTGGGGGGAGGGAGAGCTCTTGTTTTTTTTGAAGAACTTCATCCTCTTGTTGAATAACATCATCTCTTCAATAAAGAACAACTCAGAGACACCGATTTCTCCATCCCCTTCTTCCTCTGCGACAAGGGAGGAGACACCGATGCGGGAATTCTCCAACGACGTGCAATCATCTTCTTCTCTCCAGGATAAAAGTGAAGCCGACGTTTCCTCGGGTGCATACCGTCGACGATGGAAACGACGCCATATTTTATGGTGCTTGACGACCACGAACTTCTTGTCGAGTTAGGGGTAAAGTTCAATTTTAATGAATTAAAATTGTTCTTTTTTATCCTTGAGAATTCCTTATTCTTTGTCCACTTTATATCGAAATAACGGGAGGAGATCAGACCGCACAAACATGGCCGATTCTCCTCCCCATTTCCTTATTTATCAACAATGACGTTTGAGGCCGAAGGAACTGCGGCTGGAGCGGGCCGTGGTGGTGGTGTGTGGTACCGTCATGCTGTGCCGGTGAGACTGAAGGGGGCCGTGACTAGGAGCGGGCCGCGGTGGAGGGGCGTAGCACCATCACGTCGTACTGGTCGGACAAGAGCTGCAGCCTAAGGCCGCAGCGGTCTTCAAAGGGGCGGTCGGCTGAGCCGGCCGCTGGCGCCACCTGGAGGAGGGAGACCCTTAGGTCCCGCAGTTACAAAAGTTCGGACTTAATGGCTGGCCATTTCGAAAACAGGGGGAGGCGCTCCCCTTCGCACCCCGCTCGGTGGAAAGCCGTACCGCGGCCGGCTACGGAGCCGGGCCGAAGGCCGCGCGGGCCGGGCCGCCCGCACCGGGTCGGGCCGCTCGCGTCGGGCCGGGCTGCCAGCACTAGGTCGGATCGCACCAGCCAGGCCGAGCTACGCCCAATTGGGCCAGACCCCGGAGCCAGCTTGGGTCAACCCGGTTCGGGCCATGCCAGGGGGTATTGGGTCGGGTCAGAACGGGCCCAAACCCCCTATTTTCGGTCAGATTATTTCAAACACCCATATCTTGAGCTATGGACATTTGATCGACGCACCAACAGTTTCGTTGGGATCCTTGGATCAAGACGGTCATTTTGGTATATTACAATCAAGATTTCAGTAAAGTTTGGGTGTGGTCGGGTTGGTTCGAACCCGAAACCAACCGGGCCCTTAGAGAGAAAATGCTTATAACTTAACGACCGGACGTCCGAATGACGTCCCGTCAGTTAAGTTTAATTACTCTTAGTGAGACAGTTCTTTTGGCTTACTCCGATTGAGGTTTGGATGTAGCTGGAGTATGGTCAGGTTAGTTTTACCTCAGAAACCAATCGGGCCCCTGGGACGAAAACGCCAATAACTCTCAGACCGGGTGTCCGATTGATGCGCTGTTTGTCGCGTTGATTTCCTATTGACGAGATGGAACTTTGTAATACATCAACTCCAGATATCGTGACAGTTCATGTATCGACCCCTTGGCTCATGGAGCGGACCCTGTTGGAATCGAGCGCGCTGTGTGCGGGAACCCTATAGCTGGCTGGGACTGCGACAACGATGGAGACTGTACTTGGATCCTATGTGGGTTCTGCATCGAGAATGACTGTACTTGGATCCTCCATGGTTAGGCAGTGACAAAGACTGTACTTTGATCCTACGTGGGTTCGGTGGCGATGGTTACTGTACTTGGATCCTACGTGGGTTTGGCAGCGACGACTTCTGTACTTTGATCCTAGGTGGGTTCGGCAGAGGAGATGATTAAGAGCCTACATCTAATCACCTCCACCCCTTGTCGTGAATAGTATACATGTGTGAGCTGAGTCTTGATTTTCAATCATTATCATCGATATGATTGACTTTCCTTCCTGTGTGTATTGGGTTGTGATTTCCTGTGTGGATTGGGTTGAACTTTCCTGTGTGGACTGGGTTGAACTTGGGCTCTGAGGTTGGAGTCGAACTGGAATTGATGAATTAGGTATATGTATTGGAATATACCTAAGAATTATTAGTTGATACTTTGTATTTGTATCTTTCCTTTTTGGGTTATCCTTTGTGGATTCTGGGAGGCCTTCGGGGGGTCTCGGGGTCCCTACTGAGTATCGTATACTCACCCCTACACAGGATATGCCCTCACCACGTTGTGTTGGTTGCAGACGATAGACAGCGCTGATCGTGGTTGAGGCTTGTAGAGAGGGACGGTACCCGGAGGTGGAATATCAGGCAGGACGTACACGGAGCGGACGGACGGACCCGAGGAGCTGAGGAGATCATCTATACCAACCCTTCAGGTGGGATAGCTGGAGGACGACCTGGTGGTTGCTGATTTACTTTACTACTGCTGTATTTTCTTTTCAGTTGTACTAAAATTTCAGTTGGGTTTGTATTCTGGCCCATTTACTTTTCAGCACTTACTTTTGTACTCGATTTACTTAGTGTTTACTTCAGCTTGCATACTCTATTGTGTTGTTTACTTGTATAAAGGAAATTCCTTCCCTTTTTATCGGGATTTATGCCTTTTGTGCTAGTCTTCATCCCCTGACTTATGGAAGGCGGGCTTGGGGTAGTCCCGATAGAGGCCCTGAGGATGGGTCGTGACAAATTTGTATCAGAGGAGTCAGTTCTACCATAGAACTCATGACTCTAATAATTTCTTCTATATGAATAAATAGTGTTAAGGGTATTGAGTGTGGTTATTAGTCTAGGGAGTCTAGTGATGGTGTGGTGGCCGATGTATCCATACACCAGGACCCTGACTTCTGATTTCTGACTCAGTGCAAGAAAACATTGATTGCATGTGTGTTTCAAAAGTTTTCTTTGTGATTACTTTGTGTCAAATCACCAGGTATATTGTATTAATTGTGGCATGCCTATCTCTTTTTAGGATGGCCCCATGAAGACAGTCATCTAGGGTTCCTAGCTTTGTGCGAGATGGCAGCCCACCGAGCGACGAGGCCTCGGTGCAGGGCCCCATTACAGTGGAGGCACCGGCGGTAACTCTACCCGCCGAGCCACTGATGCCACCAGCACCAGCAGTTGAGAGTGCACATCGACTGAGTGCATTGAATGAGTTTCAGCATCAGATACCACCCTCATTCTGCGGGGAGATGGACCATCAGGCCGCCGAGGACTGGCTGGAGGCTGTTTTCCAAGTCTTCAGATTAGTAGGGACACCAGCTGACCTCATGGTGATCCTTACGGCGAGTCTCCAGCATGCAGCAGTAGGTAGATGTTGGATCCTGATGATCCAGCTGAATGAAGAGGCATAACTCCTTTGGTTGGACTTCGAGATCCTTTTCCGCTCGAAGTTCATTCCATCCACCCTCGGTGTGGTGCGCATCCAGGAGTTACTAAACCTGCGGTAGGGCAGCATGACGGTAGCCCAGTACTCGGTGAGATTTACCAACCTCTCGCGCTACTCCACGGACATGGTGCAGGACCCATTCTTCTGAGCCCGAACCTTCGATCAGGGACTGAGGCATGAGATCAGGGCTTTGATGATCTCCCTCAGCATTCCGACGCAGGTAGGAGTACTAGAGCGAGCCCTTCTCGTGGAGAGCTTCCTTGTTGAGCCTATGCTAGCAGCGAGGCCTACTATAGGGCGACACTTAGCAGAGTCTTCTGCAGCTGGAAGTAGACATACATCGCAGAAGTCCAAGCTGACCAGGCCATCAGGTGGCTGACCTCAGGACACTAGCTCAGATGTGCGGGGCACACACAGTTAAGCGAGTCATAAGAGAGGCAGATAGTTCTATGCATACGGCGGATAGGGCTACATGGCTCGGGACTGTCCAACCCGCCATGCAGAGGTGCAGTCGACAGTTGAGGGACCACCCAGGAAGAGGCAGAGGTTCGACCGTGGCAGTCCATAGGGAACAGGCGGACAAGGAAGAGGAGTTGGCCGAGCAGCGGGTGGTGGGCGACGCTTCGAGAATCTATCACCACCACCACCAGGAGGTCCACCTCGACCACAGGGGATTGCTGGAAAGAGTCAATCCCAGCTCTGGGTAGTGGATTCTTACGACCATGGCCCACCTAAGATGATTCGAGGTACTATCTATGTCAACTTCACCCTTGCTGCAGTTCTTATAGACACTGGAGCGAGTCATTCTTTCATTGTCGCTGCGCTTGTTTAGAGCTTAGAGATTCCGACGAAGCTGTTGGCTCGATCCTTATGGCTAGAGACTCCTATGGGAGAAGACTCGACGATTACGCACTGGTTCCAGCAATGTGAGCCTACTCTAGGAGGCGAGAGCTTCGGTTGGTATCTTCTTGTAGCAGTGTCAAGGCCTTATGACATCATCTTGGGAATGTATTGGTTATCTACAGTCTCTTCTTAGAACGACTATATTAGGAGCAAGGTGCGGTTTTTCTGCACAGATGGGAGAAAGTTCACCTTCATCGCTGAGAATGGAGCCTTTGCAGTGCAGGATGGACTCCCGCAGAGGAGAGGACAGCCGATCACTCATCGGTTGGCTAGTCTAATCCTAGGAGTAGTTGACGTGCGGAGTCCGAGTTTTCCTATTGTGGTGGATCAGTATGCGGACGTTTTTCCTGACGATGTTCTAGGACTACCTCCTCACATAGAGGTAGAGTTCTATATTGACTTGTACCCCGGGACAGACCCGATATCCACTCCAGAATATCGGATGGCTCCCATTGAGCTCTGAGAGCTACGGGTAAAGTTGGAGGACTTGCAGGGCAAGGGATTCATCCAACCTAGTGTTTCACCCTGGCCTTCCCCAATTTTGTTCTCCAAGAAGGCAGACAGGAGCTTGAGACTGTGTGTCAACTACCGTCGCACGAATCAGGTGACTGTGAAGAACAAGTATCCACTTCCATGGATTGATGACCTCTTCGATCAGCTCATGGGAGCACGATGGTTCTCGAAGATAGACCTCAAGTCAGGCTATCATCAGCTCAGAGTTCAAGACGAGGATGTGCAGAAGACGGCATTCAGGTGTCGGTATGGACACTATGAGTTCTTGGTTATATCTTTCGGCATAACGAACGCTTCCGAAGTGTTCATGAGTCTCATGAACAGGATCTTCCAGCCTTACCTTGATCGATTTGTCATGGTCTTCATCGACGACATATTGATTTACTCTACTACTGAGGAGGAGAATTCATACCACTTCCGGGGTGTATTGGATACACTCTGAGAGCACCAGCTTTATGGTAAACTCTCGAAGTGCTAGTTTTGGATTCGAGAGGTCCACTTCTTGGGGCACATTATATCTGAAGGCGGGAGTTGCAGTGGATCCTGCGATGTTCAAGGAAGTGCTAGCTTGGGAGCCACCCAGGAGAATGACGGTGGTGCGGAGTTTCCTTCAACGATTTTTTCCAGACTTCTTTAGAGTTGCAGCACCGCTCTCAGCTTTGATGAAGAAGGGGAAATCCTTCGTCTGGTCAGATAGATTTCAGCAGAGCTTCCAGGAGCTGATACAGAGATTGACTAGTGCACCCATCTTGAGGATACTGGAGGAGGGAGTAGGGTATGTAGTTTACTGTGATGCCTCAGGGACCAGACTCGGGTGTGTCCGGATGCAAGAGCGAGCAGTGATCGCTTATGGATCACGATGGTTGAGGTAGCCTGAGAAGAACTACAATACCCATGACCTGGAGTCAGCATCAGTGGTCTTCACCCTAAAGATGTGGTGGCACAATCTGATGGGAGAGCACTTTACAGTCTACTCTAACCACCAGAGTCTCAGGTACATCTTCTCACAGAAGGACCTGAACCTGAGACTGTGGTGATGGCTCGAGTTCTTCCAGGACTATGACTTTGAGATAGTCTATACTCCTAGGAAGGGGAACGTAGTAGTTGTTTATCTCAGTAGGAGGTTGGGCATTCAGCTATTTAGAGAGGCAACAGAGTAGTTAGCCACTTTACAAATATACTTCATGGATAGAGATGGAGCAACCTTTCTACAGTGACTCACAGTCACTCCACCACTACATCAGTGGGTCAGAGAGGCATAGCGTGGGGACGTTGACTGTGAGACTCGATGTGCATAGATATCCTCAGGAAAGGCACCTGATGGATTTTCTTTACGAGGAGAACACGTCATCCTTTTCAGAGGACGTACGATGGTACCAGCTGCATTGCAGGAGGAGGTGCTGAGGGAGTTTCACACTTTCCCATTGGCGGTACATCCAGGAGTAGCGAAGATGTACCACGATCTCAGATAACAAAACTGGTGGCCAGGTATGAAGAAGGTTGTGGTAGAGTTTGTTTCACGATGCCTCACCGGCCAGCAGGTAAAGGCAGAGCACCAGGTACCAGCAGGCTTGGTACAGCCCTTAGAGGTCCCAGAGTGGAAGTGTGATGGGATATCCATGTATTTCGTGACTGGGCTTCCACGTACTTCTAGAGGACACGACTCCATCTAGGTGATCGTAGACCAACTCAACATGTCGGCCCACATCTTACCTATTAGAGAGCAGGGCTCAATGGAGAGCTTGGGACGCCTCTACGATTAGGAGATCGTACGGCTTCATGGTGTGCCATCGACTATCATATCTGATCAAGATTCTTGCTTTACTTCCTGGCTTTGGAAGGGGTTGCAGGAGGCATTTGGGATGTAGCTACACCTGAGCACCACCTTTCACCCTCAAACAGATCGCCAGACAGAGAGGACCATTCAGACTCTCGAGGACATGCTCCGTGCATGTGTCCTTGACTTTGGTCGCAGCTGGGAGGATCACTTACCCTTGGTGGAGTTTGCGTTCAACAACAGTTACCACTCCACCATCGGAATGGCACCATATGAAGCATCGTACGGCCGACCTTGCAGATTACCTCTGTGCTGGACAGACCCTGGGGAGTCAGCACTTGTAGGACCAGAGATGGTCCAGGCCATGACGGAGAAAGTGCAGATCATCCAGGAGTGGATTAGGACTATGCAAAGACGACATAAGTCTTATGCTGACAGGAGGTGGAGACCACTAGTGTTCTAGGATGGCGACCATGTTTTCTTACGGGTCTCACCTCGATGTGGATTACAGAGATTTGTATGGTGTGGCAAGTTATCTTCGCGCTTCATCGGACCATTGTAGGTTCTAAACAGGATAGGTGAGGTGGATTATGTCCTAGATCTTCTACATCATTTGCACCGGGTGCACGACGTCTTCCACTTATCTCAACTGAGGAGATACGTGCATGACCGGATGCATATCATCAACCATGGGGATCTGGACATCGATGACGGGGCGACTTTTGCGGAGGTCCCGGTGGAGATTGAGGATCGACAAGAGCAGGTCCTATGTGGATGGTCGATTCCTCTAGTGCGCATCAGGTGGCAACACGGGAACCTCCATGAGATCAAATGGGAGTGAGAGGCTCAGATGTGTGCACAGTACCCCCATTTGTTCCCATAGTTTGTGATGTATCTTTACAGGGACATAAATCCATGATGTGGGAGTAATGTAAAGACCCGTAAATTTCAAGGAAAACGTTTTCTTAAATTCTTTGGGATTTTACGAGTACGTAGTTTCTGACGGCACCTAATTCTGAGGCCCGGTATGCCCGGAATAAATTTCTGAAGTTTATCTCGGGTACGTTCAGTGAAAAGACGAGTGGGTTTTTCTAACATTTGTACCGGTGCTCGGAATTGAAATCTGAGGGCACCGATAAAACCGCAGCACAAGTAATTGCATAAGTTGACCTTTCTCGAAGGTGCATTTTCTTGGTAGGAGTTGTTAAAAATTCAAGACTAAATGTGAAGTAAATAAAATTATGGTACAAATTTATTTTCATTATCTAATGGTTATATCCTACATGGGGTAGTTGGGGTGGGACCCACAAACCCCTAACTACCCATGTAAGAATATTTGTGAGGTGGGGCCCACACGAGCCCCACCCCTTCAAATTCCTTCAACACCTCTAACCCCCCCCCCCTAAAGTTGGTAACTCTTCTTAACATGTTTAACTCCCCCATTAAGTGGGTGACTTCTCCTCTCCTCACCTTCCCCTCATTAAATCATGCCAACACACACTGATTCAATTAATAGAATTAAGTATTTCAATTTTTTAATTTGAACTGATGGCATGTTTTAATAAAATCAGAGGAGCTTATTTTAGTTTGGGGTTAGTTTGTTGTGTGGGGAATTGGGGGGAGGGAGAGCTCTTGTTTCTTTTGAAGAACTTCATCCTCTTGTTGAAGAGCGTCATCTCTTCAATGAAGAATGACTCGGCGACACCGGTTTCTCCATCCCGTTCTTCCTCCACTACAAGGGAGGAGACACCGACTCGGTAATTCTCCAAAGACGTGCAATCATCTTCTTCTCTCCATGATAAAAGAGAAGATGACGTTTCCTTGGTTGCACACCGTCGACGATGGAAATAGCGCCATATATTTCCGCATTTGACAACCACAAACTTCTTGGCGAGGTAGGGGTTAAGTTCAATTTTAATGAATTAAAATTGTGCTTGTTTATTGTTGAGCATTCCGTATTCTTTGGACGCTTGATATCAAAATAACGGGAGGAGATCAGACCCCACAAATACGGTTGATTCTCCTCCTTGTTTCCTTGTTTAACAACAATGACGTTTGAGGCCGAAGGAACCGTGGCCGAAGCGGGCCGCGGCGGCGGTGCGCGGCGCCATCGCACCGCACCAGTGAGACTGAAGAGGGTCACTTCCAGGAGCGGGCCGCGGCATAGGGGTGCGGCACCGTCGCGCCGTATTGGTCGAACAAGAGCTGCGGTCTAAGGCCACAGCGGTCTTCAAAGGGGCGGCCGGCTGAGCCGGCCGCCGGTGCCACCTAGAGGCAAGACCCCCTCGGGTCTCGCGGTTACAAAAGGCCAACCATTTCGGAAACAGGGGGCCCCGCCCCCCTTCGCACCCCGCTCGGTCGAAAGCCGTGTCGCGGTCGACTTCCAAGCCACACCGCAGGCCGCACAGGCCAAGTCGCCGGCGCCGGACCGGGCCACCCGCACCGGGCCGGGCCACCCGCACCGGGCTGGGATGCCTATGTTGGGCCGGACCGCGCCAGCCGGTTCGGGTCGCACCCAATTGGGCTGGACCCGGACCCAGTTCGGTTTGACCCGGTTCGGGCCGACCCTGGGGGTATTAGGTCGAGTCGGACCGGGCCCAAACACCCTATTTTCAGTCAGATTCGTTCAAACACCCATATCTTGGTCTACAGACCATATATCGATGCACCGTCAGTTGTGTTGGGATCCTTGGATCGAGACGGTTTTATCTCTATATTTAACTGAAGCATTCGGTAAAGTTTGTGTACGGATGGGTTGGTTTGAACCCGAAACCAACCGGGCCCTTGTAGCGGAAATGCTTATAACATAATGACCGGACGTCCGAATGACATGTCGTAAGATACATTGAATTCCTCTTAGTGAGATGGTTCTTTTGGCTTACTCTGCTTGAGGTTTGGACGCAGTTGGAGTACGGTCATGTTGGTTTTAGTTCAGAAACCAACCGGGCCCTGGGATGAAAACCCCAATAACTCTCAGACCGGGCGTCCGATTGACGTGTCGTCTGTCGTGTTGAGTTCCTATTGATGAGACAGAACATTGTGATAAATCAACTCCAGACTTCGTGATAGTTGATGTATCGACCCCTTGGCTCGTGGAGAGGACCCTCCCAGAATCGAGCGCGCTGTGTGCGGGAACCCTAAAGCTGACTATGACTGTGACGACGATGGAAACTGTACTTGGATCCTACGTGGGTTCGGCAGTAAGGACGACTGTAGTTGGATCCTTCGTGGGTTCGGCAGCGATGATGACTATACTTGGATCCTACGTGGGTTCGGCAGAGGATATGATTCAGAGGCAACATCTAATCATCTCCACCCCACTTCGTGAATAGTATACATGTGTGAGCTGAGTCTTGAATTTCAATCCTTATCTTCGATATGATTGACTTTCTTTCCTATGTGGATTGAGTTTTTCTTTCCTATGTGGATTGGGTTGAACTTTCCTGTATGGACTGGGTTGAACTTGGGCTCATAGATTGGAGTCGAACTGGAATTGATGACTTAGGTATATGTATGGGCATATACCTAAGTAGTGTTGGTTGATACTTCGTATTTGTATCTTTCCATTGTGGTTTATCCTTTGTGGATTCTGGGAGGCCTTCGGGGGGTCTTGGGGTCCCTACTGAGTATCGTATACTCACCCCTGCATGGGCTATGCCCACACTACGTTGTGTTGGTTGCAGACGACAAACAGTGCTGATTGTGGTTGAGTCTTGTAGAGCGAGACGGTACCCGGAGGTGGACTATCAGGCGAGACGTACACGGAGCGGACGGCCGGACCCGAGGAGATGAGGAGATCATCTATACCCGCACATCAGGTGGGATAGCCGGAGGACGACTTGGTGGTTGCTGATTTACTTTACTGCTGCTGTATTTTCTTTTCATTTGTACTGTACTTTCAGTTGGGTTTGTATTCTGGCCCATTTACTTTTCAGCACTTACTTTTGTACTCAGTTTACTTAGTGTTTACATCAGCATGCGTACTCTGTTATGTTTTTTACTTGTATAAAGGCAATATCTTCCCTTTTTATCATGATTTACACCTTTGATGCTAGTCGCCAGCCCCTACCCTATGGAAGGTGGGCTTGGGGTAGTCCCGACACGGGCCCCAAGGATGGGTCGTGACACTTACACCTGCCAAAATTTTATTGGATGAATAAAAGTTTCTCATATCACCTAATGATCGGAATAGTTTCATTCTATGGACTTTTGACCATGAAAAGGATGTAATTATTATTAAAACTAAAGAAAGTGACAACATGTCACTCTATTATATTTTATAACTGTAATAATTTTAATTTTCTGATGATCTTCATAAAAAAACAAAAATAAATAGTCACCAGAAAGCTAATAAAATTATATACGTTATGTGAATTTATTTTTAATTTTTAGAGATTAAATAATTATCATTAATGGTGACACAATAGTGATATAGAAATTATTTTATTGATTGAAATATCAAATAAATGGTTTTAAAAATATTATAATAAATATTATATGAACTATTTAATGGGTTCCACAAATTTTAAAGATAAATATTAAATTTTAGGGACCTATTAAATATTTTTTTCAAATATACCTTCTGTGTGGATTTTATTTAAATTTAAATAATTGAATAGTGTCAAAATTGACACTATTGATATTTTATAAAAATAAAATATTATTAAATTGTTTAGAAATCACAAAAATATTTAAAAATTATAAATTGAAATTTATATGGTCTAAATTGTCATAAAGTATCTAATTATTGAAAATTCAAAACATAAAAGTAATTATTTATAACAATTTAAAAATTAGAATATTATTACCGCGAATAAAATTAAATAGATTAAATAAAGATAAATCAAAATGATGGTGTTTAAAATAAACATAAAACATGTCTAATGTTTATTGTTTGATGAGATTACAACCCTATCCTATATCATCTTTGTATTGAGTGGGTTTTGGATGTTTTTAAGTGGGGTTTGATTTTATTATTAATTAATATTTTTGAGGTTTCCAAAAGTGCCCCACTGTTCTCTTATTAAAGGGCACCTCATCCCTCTCCTCTTCACAAAATTTTGAGCCTTCAAGATCAGCCAAACCCTACCCATTACTCTTCTAATCTTCCCTAGTCACATTCTGTAGGTTTTGGTCTTCTTAAAAGACTATATCTAGTACTTTAAGAGTAAGTTTAAAGGAGGTGTGTCGAGGAAGAGGTAATCTCTTCTACCGACTATTTCAAGTTTTTTTATTCTTCTACATCCTCTTATTTAGTTGTTTAATTATAAATTAATAACATCAGTACCACTCATATACATATATTTTATTATAAATATGAAACAACCCTATTTCATCATCAATCAATCCTATGGAAACAAAATCACTACGTGTGCACACATATGGAATATCGTCTCCACGTCGTGGTGTAATATGTTTTTCCACCACCACCTTACTTGGATGGGTATAATGGTAAAAAGAATAACTATATATGATTATTATAACATCATACTAATTATGAGATATTGAAATATCTCTTTCGTGGGTTCCCTCAAATGATTAGTGGTTTTTGGGTACTTAGGTGCAGCATAGTGGCTGACCAAGGTCGTCTCTCAAAGGAGGAAGTAAATTAAAACAACTTTTTAAAGGTATTATAAAAGTAAAATAGAATAGAACTAAAATGATACATGAATTTATGGGGGTGTTTGTTTATCATTTATAAAACTTGAAGAATTTTTCTAGAAGAAGTTTACATTTTTTGTTTTTAATTTTGAAATGAAGTTTGATTAAAAAGACACAAGAAGAAGATGTTTTTTTCAGAAAATATTTTAAAAGGCGTAATCGATCTAAATCTACATATTTATTTACTTTTTAATAATTATAATTTAAATAAATATCCACTTAATTATTATCAACTGTTTTTTTAACCTTCAAACCATACGAAAGTTAACTTAACCACAAAGATGAAATTACTTAAACCCTAGGCTAGCTTCGGAACACGCAATCGCGGCACCCTGCTTTGATTTTTTGTTATAATGTTATAATATGGTCAGTGGTTAATTATAGAACATATCCATTCTGAAAATTAGGATGAATTGTGTTTAGGGATTATATTTAAACTCTACAAATTTGTCTCGTGTGGTCTTGTATTATGGATTAACATCGTCCTCTCACAATTTACACAAAATCTTGACCTCATGTGTTTTTGTGTTAATTGTTCAGTTTATTGAATAGTTTCTTATTATTTAAAAACAAAATTCATGGATCATATTATGTGAATTATAGTATCTCAATGATTCAAAATAATTAAATGAAGAGGGTAGAAGATAGATTGATTACTAAAAAAACTACTCTTCTATGGGCAGTGTGGTCATCATGGAGACGTATTGCATGAGCAAAGGATTGAAAGGGTATAACCCAATATCATCTCCATTATTGATTCCAATCCAATAAGGAATATTAATATAATAATAAAAGGGAAGAACAAAAACTATTATTTGATGAAAAATTCATGATATAAACATGAAAGAAAAGAAATACAAAGAGGAGGTGGGAGAGGATAGCCTTTTTTAGAAGAGATGTTTGGACAAATCCTTACTTCATAAAAGAGTTGTGAGGGGCTCTCAAGAAACACCCATTTGGATAAAACATCCCAAAGCCTCGACTAGCCCTCCCAGAGTTAAAACCCCCTTTAAATAGAGTTTGTGAGGGATAGTGTTAAATAACTTTTTAACTGTGAAATGAAAACTCGGCCAAATATTTTATTCCATGTTTCACTGTGTAGTTGACCTCTAAAACACGTGACATGGAAATCATTCTAGAAGGGTGTATTTTGTAAAATCATGTCCCCGAGATTTTCTCAAAATTTGGGCTCAATCCAAGCCCGGATGAAGACGATACGGCCCAAATGGTGAAGTGATGTCCAATTGGGATAGTTCAGTCCAACTTTGTTTTCATGGCCCATATAATCCACTCATATGTATAATACAGCTCCCATGTCCTGAAAATAATTTGTATCTCATTAAGTCAGGAACACATTTCCAAAATTTTAAATCAAAATAAATTACTGAAAAATATTTATGCCTGAAATACTATAGTGAATTTTAAAAGGGTAAAATTGGAATTTTCATCAAATTTGCAAATGAATGATCTAATACCAAATATTCCATAATTGAACATATATACCATAATGGGAGGAAATTATATCATTTATTATCAATAAAATATTCAACAAAATAATGTTTTATCAACTCCTCCACACTTAACCTTTTGCACTCCTGAGCAAAACCTCATATCAATGAAATATCAATATCAAATCAAAACAAATTTTAAAATACATATCATTGGGATCCATCAATTCCACAAAAAGAATAAAAATATATCATGCCTCATAAAAAACATTATTTCATTTTCTCTATTTATATCATTAAACATATTTCCACTTCATTTATCCTCTCATGCACAAAACACTTAACTCATATGAATTTTCTCTTATCACACAAATATCAAAAAAATTGCAATGTATTTCTCAACCAAACTCATACAAGGGTCAACAAAGGCTTTATAAATTCCTACATCACCACTGGATGTGATTCAAGGACATATATTTATCATGATGACTTTTCAGGGTTATTCTGTGGCTTTCGGTTGATAGGATTTATATGTAATGAACTCTGATGCTAAATGAGGAGGGCTTGACTCTTTTTGAAGAAAAATTGCATTAATCTAATTTTCACTTAAATATGGTCTCCTCATTAAACCCCATAGTATCAATTTAGCTCCATCATCCTGGAAATTCATGAAAAGTTTACACCATTTGTCATTCAGCAACTAAAATGTCAATCTTCTAAAACATGATTTTCTTGAAAGCTACAGATAGGCACAACTTTCTACCTCAATTAGAAGCACAAAAAAAGGCACAACGTCACTTATCATGAAAGCTCCAAAAAAGGAATAAATTTCAATATAATGATTTTCTTCAGCAGTAAACACATCTCTTCATAATTTACTTTTCCACCCAAAGTATCATAGAATGTGGTAGCACAACACAACATAGCTTCCCCCACACTTAAGTTTAACTAGATTATGCAATTTCACTACAAGAGTTGGTTGGAGAGGGAAAATTGGCTGGTAATGTGGCTAACCTAATAGGATGTTCATGGATTCTAAGGGAAACAAGGATTAAATGTTCAAGGTAGTACATTATAAAAAAAGATTCTTTAAAATAGGGGCTTTAATACCAAAAAAATTCCTCAATCATTTAAACATAGGTACCTAAAACCCTTAAGTTTTGACAAGAATAAATCAAATTCTGGTTAAATCAAGCATGCTTTGGTTCTCTCAATAAGTGAGATAATGTAAAGAATATGAAAATAATGGTTTAGAAGCCTCACAGGAAAGAGATTTCAAATATAAATACAGTGATATGTGGCATGGGATTCAAAATTTAGTGTACTTTTCATGAAATTACTAAATATTTGAACTTGAAACAAAGTCATTTCAACATTAATTTAAGCTTTGTTTCGAGGGATAAATTCTTTCACTTATTGATATGGATTTCAAAAATGGTTGTTGAGAGTGATTTTAGCTCAAAAGTTTCAAAAACACATAGAAAATTAAAAAATAAACACACAATATTTGAAAAACACACAATTTTTAAAAAAAACAGGAAAACAATTGAAATTACTAAACTAAAAGGTTCCCTCCCCCACACTAAAAAAATTGAATTGTACTCCAAGTGAACCCATGAGATGATATATGCACATCAAATGTATAATTTTAAATAGGAAAAAGAATAACAATGTTAAAGGGTTAGGAACAGCCTGATGTGCTCAAGTGATAATGGGGTCATGCAGTGTGATAAAATCCACTACTTCAGTAGGAAGTCCCTCAATGTATCTATTCAAACATTTCCCATTGACTGTAAAGTTCCTTCCTATGTCCTCTTGTGTGATCTCCACTGCACCATAAGGAAAATCATTAGCCACAACATAAGGACTTAACCACCTGGAACAAAACTTACTAGGCATCATCTTCAGTCGTGAACTGTAGAGAAGGACTTTCTCTCCAACATGAAATTCCTTTTTTGGATCATTCTATTATGATTTTCTTTTGATTTTTCCTTGGAGATCCTTGAGTTCTCATATGAAGAAAATTTAATCTCCTCAATCTCTTTAATTTTCAGCTTCCTTTGGATTCCAGCTTGGGGAAAATCCATGTTTCATTTATTTATATCCCAATAAGCCCGATGCTCAACCTCCATAGGGAGATGACACGATTTCCCAAAAACAATCTGAATTTGGGACATACCAATGGGTGTCTTGTCTAATATCCTATAATCCTACAATGCATCATCTGAGTGCTTTCTCCAATATTTCCTATTTGGCTGCACAGTTTTCTCCAAATTTTGTTTCAATTCCCTATTTGAAACCTCAGCCTGGCCATTTGTTTGAGAGTGGTATGGTGTTGATGTTTTGTGTGCCACACCATAATTCCAAAGAAAAGAAGCCAAATTCTGATTGTAGAAGTGTGTCCCTTGGTCACTGATAATGACCTTTGGTACTCCAAACCTGAAAAAAAATTTGTGCTTTGACAAAGTCCACAACAACATGAGAATCATTAGTCATGGTGGCCTTAGACTCCACCCAATTACTCACATAATAAACAGCAACCAAAATATATAAAAATCCAAATGAACTAGGAAAGGGACCCATGAAAGCAATTCCCCATACATGAAAAATATCATAGAATAGTATGGGTTGTTGGGGGTATCTCATGTCTCCTAGAAGTGTTCCCAGTGTGTTGGCAATGAGAGCATGAATTAAAAAAAACATGGGCATCATGGAATATGCTAGGCCAATATAATCTAGAGTCCAAAACATTCCTAGATATTTGTTGGGGTCCAAAGTGTCCACCATAAGCAAGTGTATGACAAAAATGTAAAACAGACTCCAACTCATGATTAGGAACACACCTCCTATAATAACTTGATCACTACACATGCGCTATAGGTATGGATAATCCCAAACATAATACCGAGACTCAATTTTTAATTTTTGGACTTGATGTTTCTTTAAATTTGCATGGATTTCAGAGGCAACAAGTTAGTTAACTAAATAGTAAAACCAAGGATGCGTACCTGAGATGGAATAAAGATTCTCATCGTGGAAAGTGTCCCGAAGTGGTACCTGGTCCAACGTTTCATCTTCTAGTGTTTGAGTAAGCCTACTCATGTGGTCCGCCACAAAGTTTTCTAACCCCCTTTTGTCCTTTATCTCAATATAAAATTCCTGAAGAAGGAGCATCCATCGGATCAGCCTGGGCGTTGCATCTTGTTTCTTCAAGAGGTACCTCAGAGCTACATGGTCAGAAAAAACAACTATTTAGAAACCAATAAATATGAACAGAATTTATGTAAAAAAAATATGACAGTAATAAATTCCTTTTCCGTGGTTGTGTATATTGATTGGGGTGAATCCAGTGTCCTTGATGCATATGTGATCACATGTGAACGTCCCTACACCCTCTAAGATAAGATATCTCCAAATGCAATGTTGGAGGTGTCACACATATGCCCAAAAGGAATCTACCACAATGGGGGATGTATGATAGGTGGAGTGGTCAGAAAATTCTTTATCTCATCAAAGGAAGTCCTACAAGAATCATCAAACACAAAATCAGAATCGTTTTGATTTAATCGTGGTATAGGAAGAGAAATCTTACTAAAATCTTTGATGAAGGGACGATAAAATCCTACATTCCCTAGGAAAGATCTAACATCACGCACACATGAAGGATAGGGTAAGGATGAAATAATGCCTATCTTAGATCTATCAACCTCTATCCCATGTTTTGACACTACATTCCCTAAGACAATTCCATGATCTACCATGAAATAACACTTTTCAAAATTCAGGACTAGATTCTTCTCAATAAAACGATTCAACACCTTTCCCAAACTACTTAGACATTCAACAAATGAAGACACATAAACTGTAAAATCATCCATGAATACCTTAATGTAGGTCTCAATAAAATCAAAAAAAAAATACTCAGCATGCATCGCTGGAAGGTACCTGGGGCATTTCAAAGTCCAAATGGAATCCTTCAGTAGGAAAACGTATCGAAAGGACAAGTGAATGTTGTCGTCTCCTAATCCTCTAGAGAAATAGGAACCTGAAAAGGTCCAGAAAATCCATCCAAGAAATAATAATGTGTTTTTATAGCATGTCTCTCAAGCATCAGATCAATAAATGGGAGGGAGAAATGGTCCGTGCGAGTAGATTGACTTAGTTTCCTCTAATAAATACACACACGCCAACAGTTTTTCGCCCTCATCGGAGCAAACTCCTCTTTGTCATTTTTTACAACTGTAAAACCACTTCTCTTAGGCACAACCTGAATAGGACTCACCCACTATGAATCTGAAATGGGATAGATTATACTTTCCTTAAGAAATTTTCAACCTCTTTTTTAACAACATCCAAAAGTGTTTGATTGAGTCTCCTTTGTGGTTGCCTAACCGGTTTAGCCCCATCCTCCAAAACAATCGTATGCATGAAAATGAAGGGGATAATACCTGATATTTCATCCAAGGTCCACCCAATTTCTTGATGTTCTCCCTAAAAAGATTTAAAAGTTTTTCTTCATGTTCAAAAGAGATATTGTTAGTAATGATAACAGGTAATTTCTCACCACTCAACAAGTATGAGTATTTGAGATTTGGTGGCAGTGGATTGAGTTCCAGTGTAGGGGGTGGTGTATGGATGGATACATAGAAGGAACTGAAATATGTGAACAAATAGAATTAGTATCGAAATATACATCATCAAAATCAAAGAATAAATCATCAAATCAATCAGCATACTCAACATCCATGTCATAATTAGAGTTCAGATGATCAAAATAAAAATATTATTCTATTTCAAAATCAAATATAAGAGAGTATATTTCATTATAAAAAGGTGTGTAAGTACTATTAGACATCAAACTAGAACCAATACTCATAATATCCCTAAGCATAGGACTATCAAAATCCATGTGGTTTTTACTTGGTGGTTCAAAATGGGAGATAACAAATGCAGAATGATCTTATGAGGTGTACTTCATGGAATCCATAACATTAAATATCACAACTTCATCCATAAATTCCATGGAATGTGTACCATCATTGTCATTTATGATAGTTTTTGCAATTTTGAGGAAGGGTCTACCTAAGATAATGGGGGAATGAGAACTTACCTGATCATCCTCCATGTTAAGCATGTAGAAATCTGCTGGAAAGATCATGTCTCTTGCCTGGACAAGTACATCCTCAAAGGCTCCCGCTGGATATGTCGTAGCTCTATTATCCAACAACACCACTACTCTCATCATTTTTATCTCTCCAACCTTCAAAGAAGATAATATAGAGTGAGGCATCACCTTTATGGAAGCTCCCAAATCACAAAGTGCATCATAAAAGTGCAACTCCCCTATGGTGCATGGGATGGTGAATTTCCCAAGATCCTTTCACATTGTCGGCGTTTCTAGAGTTTGTGTAATGAGTGTTGATACATTCCTTCCAAGATTGATTCTTTCATTTCCTATGTTCCCTCTTCGATTGGTACAATGTTCTTTTAATAATTTCACATACCTTGGAATTTGATTAATGGATTAAAGTAGAGGAATGTTGATCTCCATGTGCTTGAATTTGTCCAAAACCTCCTTTCTCATTGCTTATTCATCCATCTTCTTGGTTTGAACAACCATATTTGGAAAAGTAAGGGGTTTAGGAGGAACATTATTAATCTTTTTCTTCCCTTTATCTTTCCCCTTGGGTTTCTCATCAGTTGATGTGGAATTGGGCTTTTTTGGAGTTGAGGTGAATCCCGGTGGAATGGTAGGTGGATAAGCATCAGTTTTTTGCTTCACACTTCTCAGTGTGATGGCACTGACATTCCCCTTTGGATTTGGAGTGGTTTGTGAAGGTATATTTCCAAAATTATTACATATAAGTTCATGGATTGTGGTGGAAATCTCACTCATTTGAGTCTTCAACTCCCTCAGCTCCGATCCTTGACACTTCAACTCATTCTGTTGATTAAGAACAATTTTCTTCAAAAGTTCATCAGTGTTAGAATCTATCTTTGGTGGGGTATTCCTTTTTTTTTGGTTTGTTGATGCTTAGGCTCCAAATCTCCTTTGGGGTTGTTGGAAACCCTGCTGGTAAGGTAAAGGCTACTGGAGGTTTTGTGGAAAGGGTGGCCTTTGTTATTGTCTAGAGCCATAACTCATGTTTGATTGATCCTTACACCCTTGGTTTTATGTTGGTGTAAATGAATCAAGATTCTTTTGGGGATATGTTTGTTGCTGTTGATAAGGTTGCCCAGAAAACACTACTACACAGTCTTCTATTTCTTATAGTTGGGGGAAATAGTGAGTTGGGTGGCTTGTCTCAGTGCAAATGTCACAAGGCCTTGAAGAAGGGGGTTGGGATGTCTTTTGTGCCAAAGCAATCTGCCTCACCATAGTTTTAAATTATTTTAACTTGTATCAATCAAATGACTTTCAAGATAAGATGGACTTACCTGATGTACTTCCCTGACATTTGGTGTACCTTGATCAACAAAGTTTTGGGAGTTTTGGGCCATTTTTTTAATCAACGCACGTGCAGCTACTGGTGTCTTGTCCACCAATTCCCCTCTAGCCATAGAATCCACCATGATTCTCTCCATAGGTGTGAGTCCTTCATAGATGTATTGGATGAGGAGTTGCTCACTAATTTGGTGATGTGGGCAGCTTGCACACAACTTCTTGAATCAGTCACCCAGTACTCATACATTGACTCCCCTTGGGCATGCTTGATCCCTGATATCTCCTTCTGAATGGATGTGGTCCTTGAACCTGGAAAAAATCATTTCAATAAAAGACTTTTAAAATCGTTCCACCAAAGTTACATCTTCGGGTTATAAATAATAGATCCAGTCTTTCGCAGCCCCATCAAGTGAGAATGGGAATACTCTTAGTTTGATTTGATCTTCAGAAAAATTTCTTGGTTTTAATGTTGAGAAAACCACATTAAATTATTTAAGGTGTTTATTGGGATCCTCACTAGAGAGGTCGTGAAATTTTGGAAGCAGGTGAATAAATCTAGATTTCAGTTCAATGTCTGATTCTAGATTTGGATATGAAATACAATTTGGTTGATAATTAATATCGGGTGCAGCCAATTCTCGAATGGTTCTATTAAGTTAATTTACATTATTTTTAGCCATTGGTTCTTGTTTTATGGTTGAATTTTAATTGCTTACAAATTCAATGTTCTGATATTTGAGTAATTCTATAACTGGTCAAATGTTGAAACTTCTCGTAGATTGAGAATGTCTGATTCGAGCCCTAAGGCTGCGTTCAATCTTAGGGTCAAGATCTAAGAGATATTTAGGATTAGTTCGTTTCATAAATCATTGTAATAAGAAAAGGAAATAAAGAAAATTGGACCATAATAAAAAGAAATGTTGTTTTAGTTGGTCTGATAAAAATAAAAGAAGAGAGTAAGAGAAAAAAACGTGAGAAATGGGAAAGGAGAAAGAAAGAGGAGAAGAAAATAATTAAATGAAAAATAAAATAAATACCTATAATTGGTTGAATAAATTACTTTCCTCCCCAGAAACGGTTCTAATTTGAAAGAGAGATGTCATGGGTGCCATCAAATGATTAGTGGTTTTTGGGTACTTAGGTGCAGTAGAGTGGCTGACCAAGGTCGTCTCTCAAAGGAGGAAGTAAATTAAAACAACTTATTAAAGGTATTCTAAAAGTAAAATAGAATATAATTAAAAGACTACATGAATGGATGGGGTGTTTTTCTATCATTTATAGAACCATAAGAATTTTTCTTGAAGAATATTGCATTTTCTTGTTTTTAATTCTGAAATGAAGTTTTATTAAAAAGACACAATAAGAAGAGGGTTTTGTCAGAAAATATTTTAAAAGGCGTAATAGATCTAACTCTACCTCTTCATTTACTTATTAATAATTATAATTTAAATCAATATCCACTTAATTATAATCCCCTAATTTTTTAACCCTATAACCCTACGAGATTTAACTTAACCACAAAGATGAAATTACTTAAACCCTAGGCTAGCTTCGGAACATACAATCACAGCACCCTGCTTTGATTGTTGTTCTAAGGTTAATTATGGTCAGTGGTTAATTAGATAACATATACATTCTGTAAATGAGGATTAATTGTGTTTATGTATTATATTTGAACTCTAAAAATTTATCCTGTGTGGTCTTGTATTACCGATTAAGATCGCGCTCTCACAATTTACACAAAATCTCGACCACGTGTGTTTTTGTGTTAATTGTTTAATTGCTTTCTTAATTTCTTATAATTTAAAAACACAATTCAGGGATCATATTAAGTTAATTACAGTATCTCAATGATTCAAATTAATTAAATTAAGAGGTTAGAGGATATATCTATTACTAAAAAACTACTCTTCCATGGGTGGTGTGGTCATCGTGGAAACGTTTCGACTGAGAAAAGGATTGAAAGGGTAGAACCCAATATAGTCTCCACTAATGATTCCAACCCAATAAGGAAGATTAATAAAAGAATAAAATGGATGAATAAGAAAGTTTATTTTAAGAAAAATTCAAGATATAAATATTAATGAAAATAAATACAAAGATGAGGTAGGAGAGGAGAGCCTTTTTTGGAAGAGGGGTATGCACAGAGCCTTACTTCCTCCAAGAGTTGTGAGGGGATCCCAAGAGACACCCTTTCAAACACACCTTACCAAAGACTATACCAGCCCTCCCAAATAGTGAAAACCTCATTTAAATGGATTTTGTGAGGGCTTGTGTTACATAACGTTTTTTAAGTGTGAAATGAAAACTCGGCCAAATATTTTATTCAACCTTGAACCGCATATTTGACCTCCAAAACGCTTGGATTGGCCAGCCTTATAGAAGGATTATTTGTTCCAAATCATGTCCCCAAGAGTTCCAAAAATGTTGGGCACAATCCAAGCCCATATGAGAAGATACGTCTCAAATGGTGAAGTGATGTCCAATCTGGATAGTTCAGTCCAACTTTGTCTTCATGGCCCATTTAATCCACTCATATGCACGATCTAGCTTCCAAGTCCTAAATATAATTCCTATACCATTAATTCATGAACATAGTTAAAAAAATTTAAATCAAAATCATTTACTGAAAAATATTTATGTCTGAAATACTACAGTGAATTTTAAAAGGGTAGAACTGGAATTTTCATCAAATTTGCAAATGAATGATCTAATCCCAAATATTCCATAATAGAACATATCTAGCATAATGGGAGGAAATTATATTATTTATTATCAATAAAATATTCAACAAAATAGTTTTTTATCAGATATTATATCATCCACTCCAATTCCATTCAATAATTATGGGAACAATATAATCGCTCGTGCGTACATACGGATTACCGTCTCCACGATGTGATGAGATTCATTATCCATGTTAACCATTCAAGAATGATTATAAAGTATATATAATAAATAAAAATGAAATATTTGACATAATAATGAAAATATATTTATGTATATATTATTTACTTACTTCCACTCAATTTAATAAGGAAACGAAAACAGCGTTCATGTGTACGTACGACCTACCGTCTCCATGAACGGTGTATTTCATTCCATTCATCGATCTATTATATATATATATATGTATTATATTATAAATATAATATATATAAATCATGTTTTATATTCTAGAGGTAATTAATAATTATCTAAGTAATCATGTGAATAATTTCAAGTCATAACATGTACGATAAATGAAACGATTTTACCCAAAACGCTGCTTTAACATGGAATTGACAAATGAACGGGTAATAGAAAGTCGAAAGTTAATCAAATATAATATCATAAATATTATTATAGTTCTTTTAAATGTTAATAATATGTTTAAACACACTATACATGAGTCTTGGACACATACGGAAGAAATTGGACATAAGGTGAGGGATAATTATTCCAATATCATTCTTATTCGAGATTGTTTATTCGTAAGTATTTGTTGAGGTTATGTTTATCATCCATGTCCATGATTTCTCAAAATGTTTTCCTAAAATTTTTATTATTCTTCCATATATTTTTAAATTCATGTTTACCCCTTTTTATCTTTTACTATGTAGTATGGAAGGAATCTTTCTTTTTTTACCATACGAGGTACTTTTTGACTTTTCCGGCAAAAGTACAAGAAAAATGTTTTTTTAAATTATACGACATGAATCGATTCTTACGGTTTCATAATGCCTTATTTCCATGAATATTACTCTACAAGATTTCATAATTATTTTCAACAAAAGTATTTTATTTTAAAATTGCACGGCATTTTAAGAAAAGAAAATTATTTTGAAGAAAAAATGATATTTTCCTCAAGAATTAAATTCAAGTGTTTTATACAAACTATTTTCCATATAAGATGACATTATTTAATATGGATATGATTCATGTTTAATTTACCTATTATTTAAATTGTTTTATTTTTTTTATGATGAAATTATATCCACTATTTTATAAGTATTAGGTTATGATGGGATGACATGTATGAAATCCTTTTTATTATTTTGGTTATGAAGAATTATTTATGTTTATTTTGTGGCACACAAAATAATGATTTCATTCTGAGATGGGTGGGAACTATATCTCCCTCCAATGAATTGGGTAAAGATTTATATCTCATGAGATATACATGGATAGATGGAAAGCGAATCTGATTCAGTAATACAGGGATGGAATGGAAAGTAAATCTGGTTTAGTAATGGAGTTTTTCCACTATGATGGTCTTTGCAGCAATGCCTTGGCTACTATGGAAATCATAACATGTGATTAATGGTTTCCCAAAATTACATGTTTTATTCCCATTCTATTTTATCATTATTAATGTTTCTTTATGATCTATTCCTTACGTACTGCCAAGATTTATTTCACGACTAAATATTTTGATGTTTAAACTTTATGTTCATGTTATTAAGTTCAAATGAATATGGTTTGTTTTATTTTCTCCATTCTTACCCTTACTGAGCAGTTGAGCTCAGCCTTTTTATGTTTTCCTTTCCCCGGGATATAAATAAAGGTTTTAGGTAAGAAAAAAAAGGGGGAAGATCTTTATTGGAGATGTTGAAGATCTTTCACTATGATTTGAAGATTATGTTCTGAGTTTCCAAAGATACTAATTATTACAGTCCTTGGGTGTTTTTTTGTTATGTATCAAGTATTCCGCAAAAGTAATGTAATATCCATGCATGTCAATCTTGGGTCTCTACAATGATGCCTCAAATAATGTGAAAGTCAGGCAATCACTACTCTCTCCTGCATCCGGACACAACCCAGTCTGGTCCCTAATGCATCATAGAAAACTATATACACAATTCCCTCCTCTAGTAGTATCAGGATGGGAGAACTCGTTAGTCTCCTCCTCAACTCTGGGAAACTCTGCTGGAACTTCTCTATCCACAAAAAGGGTTTTCTCTTCTATGTCAAAGCTAATAAGGGTGCTGGTACTCATGAAAAGTCAGGCACGAACCTCCTATAGTATCCAGCCAACCTCAAGAAACTCTGCACCTCAGTAACACTCTGGGGTGGTTCCCAAGAAATCATTACCTCTATCATCACCATAAACACTAAAACTCCAAACTTTGAGATTATGTGTCATAGAAAGTGGACCTACCGAATCTAGAACTTGCACTTTGAGAGCTTCCCAAAAAGAAGGTTCTCCCAGAGTGTATCTAAGACTATCCACGGGTGTGTAGCATGCTCCTCCTCTAACGCCAATTACACTAAGATGTCGTTAATGAATACCACAATGAAAAAATCAAAGTAAGGATGGAATATCCTTTTTGTGAGTCCCGTGAACACTTCTGGGGAATTTTTCACACCGAAGGGGATCACCAAGAACTCATAGTGGCCATACCGGCTTCTAAAGGATGTCTTCAGTATATCCTCATCACATACCTGAAGCTAGTGATAGTCTGGCTTGAGGTCTGTCTTTGAGAACCACCTCACATTCTTCAAATAAACAAATAGGTCGTCAATCTTCGATAGTGGATACTTATTCTTAATGGTCACCTGGTTCAAGTGTCGAAAGTCCACACATAGCCTCAAGCTTCTGTCTGCCTTCTTAGAAAACAACACGGGGGGGCGGCCCATGGTGAAATGTTTGGTCTTAAAAAGCCCTTATCCTGCAATCCCTCCAACTATACCATCAACTCACAAGGCTCTGTGAAAGCCATCTGATATGCTGGTGTGGATATCAGTGTCATCATATGGTATAGGTTGATTCCAAAGTCTACCTACCTATGAGAAGGTATCCCAAGAACATCCTTAGTAAATATGTATTCATACTCATTCACCGCAAAATGAATGTGAGGACTCCTCTCTTCTACCGCACCAAGGGTGAGGCTAGCCAACTAGTGAGTGATTGGTTACACCCTCCTCTGAAAAAGTTTTTCCTATGCTTCAAGAGTTCCCTTCTCACCGATGAAGGAAAACCTGGTCCCATTCTTGTGGACACACTGCACTCTATGCCTAAGACAGTCTATCCAAGCATGAACTCTGGATAACCATTCCATGCCCAAGATGACATCGTAAGGCCTCGATGCCACTAGTAAGAGACCCCATCAGAAGCTCTCACCACTATGAGTATTCTCACACTATCGGCACCAATATGTAATCGATGAATACACTACTATAGGAGTCTCTAATCGTAAGGATCGATCCAAAATCTCTACTAGAATATATGAGCCTCAAATGAGGTCCATGGAAAGGAAAGAGTGACTACAACTTGTAGCTATAATAACTATAGCTAAGGTGGAGAAGACTGAGATCGTACCTCTAATCATCTCTGAAGCATTGTGTCCATAGGCCTCCACTGCCTAAAGATAATCTCAGCCATGTCCACTTGATCCCTAGTGCTATGGTGGACCACTTATGGGTGGTGTTAGTAGTACGTAAAATTGTCTCCCACCACCTACTACTCGGCATGCTCCCCTACCACATCCACCACCTAGTGGACCTCCTCACTTAAACCCCTATCTCTGGATCAGCGGTCCCTCAACCACCTTTTGATTGTTAGTGCGGTGGGTTGGGCTATCACGATCGATGTGTCCCTACCCACTGCATGAGTAGAACACCCTACTCCTATGCTAACCCCCACTACCCTGGTGGCCTTGAAACGGCGATCCTATGTCCTGGGGTCTCACTCCAGAAGGTATAGACCGCTTAGACCTCTGTGTCTATTGTCGGCTACCTTCCATAGATGACTCGGCCACCTTCCACCTAGTGGTAGCTTCCACCATCGGTTCCTGCTCTATGAGTAAGATCTCTTCTAGTAGATCTCTCTCTAGCACTCCAACCTGAGTGGGGATGCTGAGGGAAATCCCGGATGCCGTGATATCCCATAGGAGTCCCTACTCAAGGTCTGGAACCTGAAGAAGGGGTCTCATACCATATCCATAGAGAAGTGGGGGAGGTCTGTAAACCTCAAAGATTACTCATCCACTAACATGTTTCCCTACTATAGGTGAAGTAGCTCTTGTATGCGCACTGAGTGCATGGTCACAAGGATGAACTCCTCCTAGAAAATCTGCTCAAAGTCATCCCAGGAGAGGGTCTCCTCATCATGAGTATGAATTCCCATCCTCCTCTATCTCCTTGCTAAGCAATGAATAATTCTTTCAACTAATATCTTTATCTGGTCAAGTGGCACCTCACTAAGTGGAAGACCTATGTCACCACCTTCATCCAGTCCTCAGCAGCCTGAGGATCTGTCTCTCCCCTAAAACTCTGAGGTCTTTATCTCTGAAACTCATGAAAAGCACTAAGGTTTTGTGCATCCTAAACATGTATCACCAGAAGTAACTGTTGATCAACAAGTGGTGGTAACATTGGAGCACCACCCAGTGGGGCCATCTCTAGAACTGGTCCCTAAACCGACACCTCATCGCTGGTTGGGTTGTCTTTATGATCACATATATGAATCCTAGCGAACTTTCTACATGGTGGAATCTTGAAATATATCTATATTTACCATAGTAATTATATTATACCTAGTTGGATGAATCTGATTCAACAAGAAAATGAGGAAACATTCAATTCTTATAGGATGCATGCAACAAGTTTTTTTATGTATAGATCCAAAAATCAGAATTCAAGGTCCTGGTGTATGGATATGTCGGACATTGCACAAAAACCAGACTCCCTGAATCTGAAATATGAACTCTAAGCATTTAACATTGTTTCCCAAAATCAAAAACAACAGACTCCCTATCTTTGAGGTAGAACTGATCACCTCTGATACCACTTTTTCACGACCCCTCACGAAGGTATCATTCTGTTACTCACCCAATCATATCTCTTGAAGGACAAGGGTTGGAGACTAGTGTCGAAGGTGTCAACTTTCAAGTGGGATACATTTATCCTGAGTAACTTTATGCACAAACACAAAACCACATCATAAAAACTGTAAAGATAAACATGAATGCCACTAAACAACCATTGACTAAAGGAATAATCTTTAGGTCAAATGGGCCAGAATAAAAAACCAACAAAATAAAGATTTAAATAGGAAAGTACAAAAGATATTTGAAATATGTTCACTCAAAACCCCCCTTTATGGTTAATTGTAGTGTTGCCGCTGGAAGCTGTAGAAATATGTGTCACCTTCCAGATCTCACTGGGAACCACTGGGTTCTAGGACACCAAGTCCTCTACCAAGGCGGTGGTCATCTTCACCAGACACAACACGTGGATGAAAATCCCATGTAGGGTGAGTAAAAAAATAATTTTTAGGGCCCCCAAACGAAAAAGGATACAACACAATGAAATCCACAAGAAACCCGCGAAGCATGATCACGAAGCAAGACCGCTCAAACAGGTATAATCTAAAGTACAAAAAGAAATACTATCTGTCATAACATTGAAAACCATGGACTGGTGAGGTACTCATCCCGGATAATTATTGTGGGTTTGCAGTGTCACATGGAGCCAATTCCCACCAAGGTCATCATAGTTGGTCCACATAGGGCCGCTTGTAGAAGATCCACATAGAGTTGCTTGTAGCTGATCCGCACCGGGTAGTTTGTAGCTAATCCACATAGGGAAGCTTGTAGATGATCCAAAGAGGTCCACTTGTAGCAAATCCATATATGGTCTCTTGTCTTCTAGTCCTATATGGTCACTTGGTCCCACTCGTCATTAGTCTTCAGGTTTCAGCCGGCCACAAGATTCTCGCACGTAGCATGCTGGATTTCAATAGAATCAAATCCTCAATCCATTCATCATATTTCAAATTCCATGAAAGGATCCTTATATAATTAAAAAAGAACTAAATCTTTGTGAGGGTTCCAAGGCCACAAAAGTATCATCAAACAGATGCTTGTTTTGAATGATATTAGTGTTTTAGTAACCAAGGGTCAGTTGTGTCTGGGCCTGGTCCAACTCGGTTGAACCGCCCCGACCAACCTGACATGGGGGTCCCTCTTGACCCAACCTAGTTCGACCGATCGGACCTGACTCAGTTTGGGTCTTGACTAGCCTATCCAATGGGACTGTTCCATTTGGCCTTGCTGGACCTGGCCCGGTTCAGTAGTGGGTCCATCCTGTCAGGTATCCCAGCAACCCAGATTTATCTAGCCCAACCCACACTAGTGGTCCGATTATCTATCCCAGCCTGGGCCGCCCAATGGCCCGAAATTATCCCACTAGCCCAGCACACAAAAGAGGGCCGACTTTACTCTATCATAGGCTTCTCTAAGGCCCGGTTCGCACCCCCCGGTCTGACCTGCATGGTGGGTTTGTCTTCTCAATCGTGGACACCCGATGGGAATCCAATTTGGTTGCACGCGTCCGATAGGAGATGACTTCCCTTTATCCCACACGTGGTCCCACTTGGACTATGTTACAGTGAACCACGCCCCATGCGGAATGGGTCAGCCTTTTTATGTGACTGGATGGTTGTGTCCCACCTCCTCCAGCCATTGGCCCAAGCTCCGATGGCTCATCCTACTCCACTGTGGCCCAAGATGGCTCTGGCACCGCCCTTGGTGTGCCATCATGGTGCGCCAACATAGTTTTCCATGGAACACTGGGTCTGCTCCAGTGGTCCATTCTTTGTACTATCTATGCCTTTGGCATCTACGGGGTTCCATATTCCCTACTACGGCCTCTAAAAATTATTATCGTCAACCCAAAGGTTCGACCACTAAGAACGCACCAAACTTTACAAATATAGAGGGGCTCGGGCCTTGTTCATGTTAGTCCATACCCTTTGTGTTTTAGTTTCTTCAAAACATTGGGGATATGATTATGAGGCCATAAAAATTAATCCAAAGGTAAAACCCTGAGAATAAGAACTCTCCTGTAAGAACAAGCAATTCACTGATCAACCTGTTCATGGGTTGATCCATGTTTGTTGTTTTACAAAGAAGAAAATGGAATCTCACAACACAAAAATAAACCCCTACCTAGGATAGATGTTGGTTAGGGTAGAGTGGAGGTGTGTGCCTTCATTCTCTATTCTTGATCTTCCACCCACATTGCTGGTGATTCTTCAAATGATAGAAGGAGAATGCGTTCATCTTTCGTCATTGGAGAGGATTCCTCATTATAGATTATTAAAATAAATTATCAAGCCTCCAACTATTTTCTCCAACCTATTATCTCATTAAAAGAGAAATTCATTATATAATTTCTATTACACGGCATTTTTTCATCATTATGTTGTTTCATTTATGAAAAAGCATCTCAATTATGCTCTAGTTAAAGAGCCTCGTTAATTGGATTCTTATAATGTTACTTGTCTTTGCCTCATCATTGCACCACAGTGCGGACGTGCCACCTCTCAATGGTGATGAAAAACAAATAAATTAACTTTTTATGTTATTTTATTTTTCTTCCAAAAATTATGAATACTATCTTTTCCGATCAACCATCAATGGTCGAAGTTATTCCTTTCTAGGTGAATCCCATCGTTCTGAGGTCAATGGTGCCCTCTAATTTTTGATCCAAGCACAGGTTTAAAATTAAGAAAAACATGATTTCACTTTTATTTAACTGAACTAAAAAAAATTCCAAACTCTATTCCAAGCTCACTAGGCCTCAGAATCGGGTTTTGTTAAAGCGTTTGGTCTCAAAATAATCCCATATAATTATAAAACAAATTACATGGAATTTCTGAGACATTACACCCAAGACCCCAGAAATGTATGTTTTGGTTACGTGAATCCTCTTAGACATGTCTACTTTTCCCATGTGAGGGAATCCAAGGCATGGTAGTTGATTAGGAAAACAACCTTGGATGTATGCCATGTCATATTGGTACCCCAACAAATCGGGAAGTAAATAAATACTTTTCCTGTATATATACAATACATGTCAGGAAAATTCTGTATTACATGCCCCCTTTTTCCAAAAGGCCTATTTTAGATCATTCTATGTGGACCCCAACCATGAACCTTTGGTTGAATTCCACCCTTTTATAAGGGAAGTGTCCTTAATAGGAAAGGGAAATTCACTCACATGACCCTACCAATTTAATACTCTCGTAAAGACATCTTGTGGTCACCACTATCTCTCTATAATTTTTTAGAGGAAAAAGAATGGTCATATTAATTGGGCAGCCTCAGATTGTAAGTCCCAACCAATCGAGAAACCTCCGAGTGTAAGCCTCAACCAATTGGGTAGCTTGATAGTACAATCCCCATCCAATCGGGAAGCCTCATATTGTAAGCCCCAACCAATTGGGAATCCTCATATTGTAATCCCCAACCAATCATGAGACCTCCAAGTATAAGCCCCAAACAATGGGGTAGCCTCAATGTGTAATCCCCAACCAATATGGTAGCCTCAGAGATTATGCCTCAACAAATTGGGTTGTCTTGGTGTGTAATCCTGAATTGCCAACATAATATAGTATTTCCCTGATGATGCATGGGAATCACTTTAAGTATAAGTACCAATCATTCCCTCAAGTGACTCAAACCTATCATCAGGTTTAGGATGAAGTGAACTATGAGAAATTTGATCCCCACCATAACCAGGATACGTAGAATGTATTCCTATGGCCCGAGCTCCATGCCATATCCTCCCTGAGATGGGTGATTATGCCCCTCAAATGGAAAATTTAACGTATAATCCCTATATAGATATTCTCTCATGCAATGTGTCCAATCTACCGATATTGCTTATTTCTTACACTGAGAATGGTTCATGTGATCTTAGACACTAGTGATGATTTTACTAATAGCATGTTGAGAATTCCCCTTGTGTGGTCCCATTATTAGGATGTTAGTCTTGTTACATCCCTTCTTCACTCAAAGGGATACATTCCCAAAGAATAAATCCAGGGCAGTCTCATATGCACAAGTCCCACCAAGGGCCTCTATTATCAAATATCTCATGACACGGACACCCATTAAATTAACTACATAGATTCTGATTCCTATTTTAAATAGGATATATAGGTCACCTCAATGTGATCTGATCCTAATATTCACATCCTTACTGTATGATGTTAAACTTCATGGATGGGTCCAGTCATATGACCTTAAACTATGCCAAATGAACTACGTGGGTTTTGATTAATATATTCAAAAGATGTGTAGGATTCCAAATAAAGGTTCAATCACTTCTCCAATACACTAACTACCTCCCTGGATGTAAATAACCTCCAAAGTTCTCAAGCATGTCCATATTCCAGAGCATCATAAATAAATTTGATAGCAATAAAGAACAAGTGATATAGACACAATTGTTTCTATCAAGTCATGTTCATAATCAAATCATTGACATGGGGGAAACCTATACCATATCAGGGTTTAGAAAGTATTTCACAAACAAATCTTCAATCTATAATAGAGTCCCAGAGTAGGATTTAATTCCCCGTAAAAGGGTGTGATGAGACCGACCTCCCATCCTCTTGACCACTACGAGTCCCTAAGAGTAAGTGGGCATGAAATCCCAGATGATTGTAGGCCTTTAGAAAGAAGTTCTATACACTGCTATAGATAAGGGATCTATTAGAGTTTCGAGGGAAGGTGAAAGAGATGGAAAACCCTATATGAGCAACTGAGTAAGGACTTAAAACCCCTTGCAATCAAATCATTGAGTGAAACTCATTCCACATCTTAAAACATGAGGAAACAATAATGTTGAACCTAACATAAAATCCTTTAATTATGTCATCCATTTCATGGGTCAAAATGATATATTTTTTAGTTCCTTCTAGGATGGTTTATGTGTGCTCATTTCACAACAAAATGATGAACCCAACATGTTTCTTTTAACCACCCTAAACCTTGTGTAAAAATAAGGGACTTCTTCTTTACCCTTAAACTGTGAAAGTTATTGATCTAACATGTGCTCTTATATATGATGTTGTGATGATAAAGTGTGTTGTTTAATTCCTTAGGAATTCTCAAGATTCCTTTCAATCAAAATGATTTCATCGAATGTGTCAATGAAATCCAAGATCACTGGAAAAGCTTATTTGGCCATGAGTCCGTGATGTACGATATCACCAACATACCATTTCTAGTATCCATTGGTGAACGTATTGGGTGGGTAATACCACATCAATATCCACATATTGACTTTTGAACCGGCTCATGAAATCCTTCATAGGTTGTTTTCTCACTGGCCATCTTTCCTACGGCATGCCATAGGAAAGGAAGTGGCCCTTGTTGCTATATTCAACAGTTGGGAACCTATCGCTGGAATGAAGCAACCTACACATTACCTATGTCAGGGAGGTGGATGAGGATAGTGGACATTAAAAGTCAATCACCTAGGATCTGCATAGGATGGATCCCATACATTCTAATAATCATCACTGATATACATCCATGATTCCACAAGGAGCTGTAGAGGTGGTTGTGCCTACATCAACTATCCAGGATGGGGAACTAAGAAGGAGTGACCACCTTGGGTATCCAAACAATGCAATTATAGGGAAGGATCATATTAATACTACCACCAATTTGTTTGAGATCCACCAGTGTATCCTAATAGTGTCCTAAAATCTATCCCAAATCACTACTATCTAGGATCCTTTTACTTCATCACATCTAGACTTGGTGACTGTGGAAACCCAAGGAACACTCTAAAACAATGGGTTGGGGGAATTTTTACCATATTGTACCTTGGGATCATCTTCATAATAGGAACTAACTTCCCAAATGGTATCATGGGAACCAACCCCTCAAATAGTATCATGGGAACCAACCCCCCAAATGGTATATTGGGCACCGACCCGTCAAATGAAATACTCTATCAAGGAGGAGCACCAAGACGTTTGTGTCTCAGTAAATATGATATTAGTAAAATCTAAAGACTCCTCATCATATCTAGACTAGCAAGCTCTTTAAGGGTACAATCATACCCATAAACATTCATCTGAGTCATAATAGTTTATCCAACCTTCTTCCATTGGGAGAAAAAAATGAAAGGATCAACTTTATCCTCTAGGAATCTATAGATGTTGTTAAAAACTGTGTTGGTATTTTAGAGGGTAATAACAATGAATCATATGGGAAGTGTAAGTAGTGGATTTAGTATCTAGGGCCCATTTTGAAACTCCCATCATTATCCACTCACCCTAACACCAATAGAGGAAAGGGTATTTTCATGTCCCCTGCTGGTCAGCCCCTTTAGAATAACAGGGAAATTTTTATAGTTAACAGATTGCTCAACTCTAAAAATTTAATAGGAACATTCATGTAATAATTTTGGGAATACTCTTAATTTATCGACCTCATAATGATGAAACAATGTATTCCTATTAAATCCCTCCTTGTATTGAACTTCCCCAGCCCATAGGGCTGGGGGAATTTTCCTATTTATCATCCCCTCATTGGGAGATTTCAAAACATTATCCCACTTCACCCCATCCTGTAGGTATGGGGGAATTTCTATATATTCCATTTCCTCATTGGGGATATTTTGGAAACCATCTAACAACAAGTTTCACCAATAAACCTTCAGGATACTTGGAACCTTTTAATCAATGGGAGACATCTACATAAACCAAGACTCTCAATGCTTCTACACCTGGCCTTAGAACAATATATAACAGCACACTATACCCCAAAATCAGGACTCATCCACCAACCCATAAAAATGGTGGCATGGATAACATGGCCTCATCCAGTAGACTTGCCCCATACGATGCCCATTTATCGAAGCTTAGAAAATAGGTGGCATACCCTTGACCAATCCCAATCTGAGCTTGAAAACGTTAAGCTTGATAGTAACCGACTATGGGAGAAGTGAATGTTGAGAGAGATTACCACCAGAGCGATGTTATCTGAGCCACCCCAAGAATCTGTCATTATCACATACCTTACCCTTCTGTATTATGAGGGTGTTATAAGGGTTTATGTAACAAGACCCTAGGACTATGATTATGTACATTATTCTTTTATATGGAATATAAATTCATTTTATTATTGTTACTTTGTAAATTGTTTTTAAAGAAAAAATAGTATTTTTGTTAATATTAAACTAAGAAATCTATTTTGATGAATTAATGAATTTTTGAATTAAATAATATTTTTAAAAAATATTATTATTATTATTATTAAATATTAATGATCGTATAATTTTATGAATGCAATTGTAATTTTTATTAATGTTTGAAAGTAGTTTTCGTCAAAACCCTAGATTTTTTTTAAAATGTTGGTTTTTATTTTAAAATTAAGAATTCACATATTTAAAAAATAATTTAGATAAAATGAATATTATTTTTGGTATCAGGACGTCGAAATTATCCAACAGATAATTTTTCATAAATTTCTGAGACAGTAGAATTTGTTGGGTAAAAATTAAATACCGTTTAAATATATAATGTGTTTTATGACATCATAATGAATCAATAGTGATTAAATAAAATACTATAGCCATTATGTTCCACCAATACGTGTTTTACCCTTAAAATAATGTGGTTTTTTGTTTGTTTTATTTATTTTATAATGCTTTAGTGGACCATAGAAGACTTATAAAACATTTTGTCTTATAAAATTGTTTTCCTTGAAAGTGTGACTCACCTCCACTTAAGAAACCCAATTATTTTAAGAAGTTAGGTCATTTTACTTATAAAATATTATTTTCCACTCCACTTTGGGATAAAACATGAGATAAAACAATGGTCTGGTTTGTGTTTTTGATTAGTTTAATGCGTGGTGTCCCAAATCTAAATAATAATTAATTCCCTTTCCTTTCCTCTAGAAACCCACCCAAGCTCCCACATCCTCTTCACTAAATGTCATTTTAGTTTTTCCAACCTCTTACCTACTCTCTATATAATACTCCCAAGGTTCCCCATGCGCCCAAGAAGCCTCTCTCGAGCCTCTCTCAAGCCTTTGGGATCAGACTTCCAAGTAAGGGATTCTCACTTTCTTTATTTATGTCCAAGTTTCTTTATATTGTTATGACAATTTATTTTCAATTATAAATGTTGGGGTACGATTTCACACCTCCCCCATACTTCCATCTTTATGTTTTAATGACTATATACCCCATTCTCTCTCATTAAATTCCTCCCATGTACACCCGTTACTATCACAAAATTCTAAAAGGAAACTCTCTCTCGTCATTTGCATTCAAGCAATTTTTTATATCATGAATCTAAATTCTATTAAAATTGTTGGGACATGTATCTATATCACCCCCATTAATGTAAATTTCATGTACATATGATGAGACACCACAATCTCTCTCGTCAACCATTTTATATGAATTCTTACATCTCATCGTTCTGCTACTAAAATTGCACCGATTTTCCAAGCCAATGTCTTTGTGAGTGAATACCATGACCATTTCTTTATAAAGGGTATTCACCTTTATGCACATATACTTATTGATTAAAGAGTTTCATGTATGAATTCCACATTCCTTTATTATGGAATAAATTATGGTGTTTAATGAATCCATGTTTTATGATTCATTGGGCACACTTTTTCATGAAATTAAATGTTTAAGAAGGGTGTGCCCTGATAGGGGTCCAATGCATTTGGTAAGGTATAGTATCATGATACGTCATGTGCAATGAGTGTTGAATAATGATAATTCAAGTGCAACGAGGGTTTACTAGTGCTTCATTTGTAATGAGGGTTTACTCATGCTCCATGTGCAATGAGCCTTGGCCCATGCTAATTCCATGTTAAGTGTTGTTGCCACATCTCCATGTAATGATTATCATGCTTTATCATGCCTTTATGTTCATGTTTCTCTTGTTCTCTATTGATATACCTATTGCCTAACATGTATTTTAATCTTAATATTATACATTTTTTACTCCCTTTTGGGGATTTATAGCTCACCCTTTTATTATGAATGTCCTTAGGATATCCAATGCAATGCTAAGTACGAGGGAATGTAGTGGTCATGTAAAGGATGTTTTCAATAAGATGTTGTGTTTCATGTTTTAAGTTGTTATGTAATGTTCCTAAGCCCCAAAGACACTAGACCTCTCCATATTCCATATTTTATCAAGTGAAGGTTTTGTGTAATAAATCTTGTTTAAGTGTTTAATAAATAGCAGGGTTGTTATAAAGCATCTCACCAACAATCATGACACATATTTGTTTCATCATCAATTTATCCAAATTGAGGTAATACATTTTTTTTATTTTGATTTATTTTTCCATTTTTATTTCTATGATGAACATGGATCAATAAAACAATAGATTTTTCTACGGATCATGTGTATTATGAGATGGGATTATGGAAGGGATTTGTTTTGGATAATTTATAAGTGATTAATTTTTATCCCAAAATTATTCATTCTATCATAAATGAATCAATATCAAATATAACATTGAAATATGTCTTTTCCTTAAAATTATTCCTTTTGATTTTATCTCTGATTTCATTTTTCATCATGGTTGTTCATCGTTGACTCATGGTTAAATAAACAATGAGAAATTTATCATTGAGAACCAATTTCTTGGATCAACAATTTGATATTGTCTATTAGGGCCCAACACCATGTGATGGTGGTGTAACAACAAAAGCATTCATGAATTATATGGTGTGCATACCCAGTTTTTTTGTTCTGCAACATGCAATGAATAATGACATATGATACCTTTTTACAAGAGGTTTTTCTGGTCATAACCTATTTTCCATTGATGGAAAGGTTTGTATAACATGGGTTCTTATGTTTCCGGTATGGCATAGCTGGATCGGTGGTTAGAGAAGTGGAGAAGATGCACAAATTTTGGATATGGGATTTTGGAATGTCCAGATCCACATGGAATGTAATCTAAGATTACATGACATGTTGGGTCCTTTTAGTGGTTTATAGGGTTCTATGATAGACATAAGTATCATGTGGAAACTGACCATTTCAAACGACATGTGACCTCTCTATGGTGGATTGTTTTGTACCTATGAGGGTACATAGACATGGTCTATAATACATAGGCTTGAGCACATCATGTACTCCCACATAGACACAACATGGCCAGTTGTACATGGTCATACCTATGTATTGGTACACAAGAAGAATTAAATGGAAAGCCACACTTCATGTATGGTTACCTAGACACAGACACGAATACAGGTCATTTACCTGGGTAGGGCCCAGGGTTGAAGGGGCATGATGTTTACCCCTAAAACACACCGTGTACTCTAAAATGTTGCATTGGAGACTTTTTACTCTTTATCCTAGACAAGTTTCATTAGGGGGTTTTCCCTATATCCATTCCTTATGGATTAGTATGGAATCGCTTCCTACACATAGGAAAATAGTCTCTTCAGTTGGAATTCTTGGATAGAGTTGTTGGAATCCATCCTGAGGCCTAGAGTGAGATCTTATATTCATCTTCATTTATAATGAGGGGTTATTGGTATCATAATGACCAACACTATACCATTATTGATCCTCTACATAGATGGTTAATTTAGATTGATTTATTGGTATAACTCATAGCCTAGGGTGTGATCCTCATTTGTGTATCATATCTCTTTAGATGTCATCAGTGTTATCAAACTCATGGATTGTGTTCTACCACATGATTTCTATCTGGAAACATCAATTGTTAATCCTAGGATATCCTTACAATTATGAATTTACCTTGAGACTGTGTTTATTTGTTGAGTATATCTGGATATTCTTGTTATATGTGATGTAGGCATATACCTATGTAGAGTTGACAATATTATTTTATTGTTTTCATTGTGGTTTCTGGGTTCCCAACTGAGAATTGCCATACTCACCCCTATATGATATTTTCCCATGAGTATCATGTCTTTTGAAGATGATCGACATTTTGATATAGTCATTAAGGGACTAGGACCAAGCGGTTCTTAGTGAGACCCAGTAGACCAAGGTGTGTTCCTACAATATTCTGATAGTAGTCCCTAGTTTACATTCATGTTGGACTTATTTTTTAGAATCTTGTGGTGGGATTTTATTTCACCATATTTATATTCTTTTACTTCCTATCTTACTCTAGATGTAGGATTTATATGTATTCTTTCATGGTTGTTTAGTTGTTTTCTCATTTCAATATTTTATGATCAGGGAAATGTGTGTGTATCTGTGTGTGTGTGTGTTTGTGTGTGTCTACGTATGTAGGATATGTAATCCAACATTATTTATATGCATACTTGGTGCTAGTGTCCATTCCATGGATTTTTTGAGGCGGGCTTGAGGACTCACAGCATGGGCCCCATTAGGACGCATTGTGAAGAGGTAGTCTACCGTAGACAAAAAAGATAAATTCTTTTCCCATTTGATTGAACTGAAGATGGATTTAAGTGATGATATTAGCATAATAACATCTCATTATATTGAGTATACTAGATATAATATTTCATCATGGTTGAATAACATTTTATGGAGTTTGAATAAGAAACAAAATAGAAACACTTAATTAAAAATGATACATTGTCTTTGGACAATATCTTATTCTTAACACCTTTGGAAAACTAAGGGTGGTGTTATACCTAAAATAAGTGATTTATAATGTGTGTAGGGATTATAATTAGGTATTTGGGTATACCTACAGTAAAAAAAATAGGTTTGAAGAGTTGATAAGAATAAAATAAGAGGTTCCCTTATATATGAGAGGGAAGGGGAACTCTTCAAATTCGTCAAAAATATTAAATCAATATAAATTAATTTTAAATGTCAATTGGATAAAAACATATTTATTTAAAATATAGGATTATTTTGGGTATAAATAATTTCATGAAATAAAATTTAGACATGTTTTGGCTACTTCTTAGTCCTTATTTTTTCGGATTTAACCCTTATTTAACCCCTTTAACTATTACCGTGTCAACAAGGATTTTTATTCTTTAAGGGTTAATATAGTTACAATTACATTATAAATGTGAAATAAATGAAAAATGTGTAACATTTTCATCCTTATCCTAGTTTTTTCATATTTTTATATTTTTATGAATTTTATCAGTTAATAAAATGTTATTTATTTTTAAATATTATTAATGTCAATTTTGATACTATTCATTTCTTGATTTTTTAAAAATATCATACCAAAAATGATATATTATAACCAAATTTTTTAACACAACAAAAATATATCAAAGTTATATAGAAATTTTTTTATGAAATTAAATATTTCATATTATATTTATTTTAACAAAATTAATATCATTTATTTGATATTTCCTTTAATTAAGAAAATACTACATAAACATTGTGTATGAATTTAATGTAATTATTTCTCACCTAAAAACAAATTTTTTTACCAATATGGATATAAACAAATTTATTTAAAAATACGATTTATGATCAAACTTATCTCATATATAACTATAAATTAAAAATATTTCACTTGTTAAAAATAATAGTTTCTTAAGTTTGACTCTATTCTGAAGAAAATATTATAATAGTTATAATATTATGAAAAAAATAAATAGACACATAACCAATCCTTTAATGCTCAGGGATGAAAAAATAATCATCTAATAAAAACTAGGTCATGTGTTACAGTAATTTTATAATATTGATAATATTATTTTTACCCTCAATTAATCTATGTTCCCTAACCTTGGTAATCAAAATTACTATGTTTACTATTCATGTTGTCCCAATATTAGATAAACATATTTATTAAATTTTTAAATTGTGATTAAAAACATTGAATCCCTTTTTCAAAACTCGAAACACATAACTAGATGACTTTAATTTAAAATTAATCACATCGACTAAATGAGAAAGATGGGTTTTAAGTAAAAATTTAATGTTTTAAAATATTTTTATATCCAATTTCAGTGAGAAATTTATTCCAATGACAAAAATTGGATTAAATTAGATAAAATTTATCTTATTATAATTTAAACCAAATAAAAAAATAATTTCAGTCTATAAATTATTTATACAAAAAGATGTTTTAAATTAAAATCTAGTATTTTTCTTATTTATCAAAACATGATACTTCTCATAATAATAAAAACAATTCACCCAAAGTAAATTTAGATATTACAAATTCAAAAATAAAGTCTATTTTTTTCAAATATAATTTTTAAATTTGTCAAATTTTAGTTTTTGAATAAATGAATCATTAAAAGGGGATAAAACCATTTTTTAAATACATTTTTTAAGTGTAAAACATTATTTATTGTATATGATATTAAATATATTATTCCATTATATTTAAAACTAAAATAAAAATAATAAATATTAATAAATATTAAATTATTTTTTCTATCATTACTTGGGATGTTACATGCACAGTTTCTGCATGGTTTGGGGAATTTGTGGACTCTCTCTAGGAAACTATGTAGGATGTTTTAGGAGTGAGTTGGTAGGAGTAAGGTTAGATAATGATTCGAAAACCCCATGTTGGTAATAAAGAGAAACTTTTAAAGAACAAATATTTTTAAAAGAATTATTGGAAAGCAGTTTTAAAAACTATATGAGCCAACCATGTGAGGGGATAGCATTGAGATGGAAGGACTTCATGATTAGAACATGGTTTTCCAAACCATAAAGAAAAATTATGCATCTACCTAGGTAATTTCCCATAGTATATGCATGATTGTTGCATGGTTTGAAAAAATGTGAATACTAACCATGTGATGTGTGGTAAATTCTATGAAAATTAATTTTCAATTGAGATTAAAGCCCCGATACCCTCATTTTTCTTATTTTATATGAGGCTCCCAAACTCCTACCCTCTCCTAGGCTCCCTTAGAAATTTTATTTGATCTACAAAATTTTCTCTTATATAATTTTTTTGGAATGACAGAATCAGTAGTAAGTTATCATTTCCTCTCTTAATATTTATATCCACTCATCTCCTCTCACCCAAATCATTAAATATATTCTATCATGGAGAGATCTATGTCTTATGTTATTGATCTTGATGAGATCTTGTTGTATCTATTAAATGGAACAATATTCAATGATAGATATCGAGGTTTATTATTCCATTATTAGTTTTCATCAAATATTTTGAGTAGGGTGGATTCTCTCCCATTTTGGTCATTCTAGAACTTGAATTCTTTGTGTTTCAATTCCTCTCTCTCTTTATGTTAGAAAACTCTTGGTTTAATACCTAAATCATTAGTTTTGGAGTGTTTCACATAATATGTTTGTTTAAATTCATAGATCAAAATAGTTTTTGAATGAGATGTTTTATTTGAGATAATTTTTTATAAGAACATGAAATACATGGTGTCTTGTGTTCATGTTCATTTTGGATGAATAATGTCATGAAGTACGACCGTCAAAGTAGGAAGGATTAATGGCATGAAGTTATAATGTACAATCGGTTCACCAAGTGATGTCTTAGTGGAAGGATGACAAAACACTTGTAATTTTGTTGAGGTATATGGTTGTATACATTGTGTGTGTGTGCGTCATTATAGAGATGGAGTGATTATGTCATGTGGTCAGAAATGGAATAAATTTTTTTTAATGGTTTTCATTAGTGGAACTTATTTATGGTTTTGATACAAACTGTTTAAATTTTTATCTTGTATTTAATATAACATTTAACAACTTGTTCTTATCCTTGGGTAATTGTGGAAAGTATATTAGTAATTCTTACTGAGATTATACTCACCCAATGAATTGGAAATTTAGTGTGTTTTTAGATACAGAATACAAAGATATACATAAAAAAATGGTGTTCAATTTTTCTAGTGGTGCTTTACTATGTATCCTCCCCAATTGGTGTTCAGATTTTTCATTTTTCTATTGGTTTATTTATAATTATTCCACTTTCCTATTAGTTCATTTATATATTCTTTGGTTTCATGTATTTTCTTTTATTACTTGCAATTGTTACTCTGAATAAATTTTTTTTGGTTTTTTTTAGTTGTGTTTTCATCACTCATGAAACATATGGTTTTTGAAGTTGATTATACTTTTTTTAATTTGGCTTTTTCTTTATATTTATGAAAATTATTCCCCCAACTTTTTTATTAATCCATTGGAATTTATTTATATCCGTTAGTGTCTTGGGGATGTCACCTATGCTTAGTATCACATCTTCCATTTCCCAATACAATGGATGAGGCGAGGGTTTTAATGTAAAAAGAATAAAATACTTATAAATAATTGAGTGTGGGGTTATATTTTTTTGAGCAATCCTTAACCATGTTTTCCACACATGTTTTAAACATGTTAGAAGTAAATATTTCTTAGACTTTTCCTTTTTCCTTTTTTTCTTTTTACCTTGGTAACTAGTTTTTAACTAAGTAATTTATGTTTTCATAAAAATTTAAAATGACCCATATTTCGAAATTTGGTTTTTCTAAACAACAAATTTATCATTATTTAATCTTATTTATTTTTAATTTAATATATAATTAACTATTTAATTTAAACATTATATATATATATAATAGTTTTTTTGACAAAATGTATTTTAAACTATTATTTGTTCTTAGTATTTCATAGGATTAGTTTATGATTAAATGTTTTTAATATAACTATATATCTTTTAAACATTATTTAGGATTCATAATTTAAAATATATTAATTTAATTATTTAGATAAGAATTTCACAATATTAATAAAATAATTTATTGAAAATAACAGCTTTTCCATTATTATGGTCGTTAACTTTAATCGTAGAAATCATAATTGTATTCTAAAAATAAAAACTAATAACTTATTTAATAATTATATCACGTTGATATAAAATATAAAATCCATTTTTATATTTTTAATTTCTATAACTGATGAAAATAATTTTTAAAATAATTGAATAAAAATAGTTTAAGAGTAAAATATCACTTAAGTTGCCAAAAAAATTACACTTGGATTTAATAATTTTAATATAATATTTTAAAAGGATTAATGTTATTTTATTAATATATATATATATAGAAAGGGTTTCAAAAAAATATAATTTAATATTGTGTTAATATAATTTCATAAAACGGAAGGTTTTTGGAAAAACAAATATTTTTCACTATTCACCTAGAAAATTTATTTCAAAAAACCCCAAAAATGATTTTATGATAATATTTTTATTATAAATAGAAAAAATTCAATTTCTATTTCATTGATTTATAAATTAAATTTTTGAATAAAATAATAAAATATAATGAAAAAATGTTTTTATTGGAAAATGGTGATTTAAAATATTAAATAATACTCTTATTATTTCATATCACTAAAGAACTAAATTTACATTGAAAATTTATTAATATCAAACATAATTTGTCATCGTTAATCGTATTTTTATTGAAATGGAAATTCATATCCCATAAAAATGCAATTTTTTAAAAAATATTTTCCTAAATAATAAATGAACATATTAGTAATTTTAGGTAAATTAATTGAATATTATACATAGTAAAAATTTTATTTGTTATATTAGTACATATATTTCATAAATAGGTTACTTCTATTCATTCATACTAATTTTATTCCTAGTTTTTTATGTCCATACATTTTATATATATTTTTATCTAAATAAGTCTTGGTTTCATTTTTTTTAGTATTGCATGTGGATCAAGCTGTAAGAAAAATTTAGCTTATTCAAAGGATTTCATATATTAAAATATCATTTCATTAAATAAAAGGGGTTTTTTTAAGAACCTTGTTTAAAAATTTTAACTCGGATTTTTATGTATATAAAGTGTTAGATGAAATTATGATTATTTTTTTCATTAGAACTAAATAAATTTGTTTTTGAAGAATGTTTTCCTATGAATTCTAAGGGCATAATATCCTGTTTTGGTGATTTGTTCAAACAAAAAGAGTTTTATTTTTCATTATAAATGTTTTTGACTATTTAGATAATTTTTGTGTCATTCTTTCTCATTATTAGTATAAAAAAGATTAATATTTAAATAAATTAGTTTCAAGGAATGATTCAATGTTAATTATAAATAATTATCATGGGTTTTTAATAAATAATTCCATGGGTAAAGAGTTTTTTGACTTATTTAAAAGTTTTAATTACTTTATTCACCCCTTGAAATCGATAGATCTTTTTAACTTGAGTTTTTCTAAGATAACTATGATTTATTTACTGGGTTATGGATATTATCAAAGGGTAGTTTTATGTATACTAATTGAGTAATTTAATTCTTTTTTTTATTTAAAAATATTCATGGGAAAAATTATAGTGTCCCAACAATAATAACCCAAATAGGTTATGAGGTATCTCTCCCAAGATTGTTCCCCTAAAGTCATGATGTGACTCTAACAATGGTGGACTAGTCTTGATGCAACTTTGACTAGTTAAATTATAGGATTTCTATTGGAGTTTGATGAAAAATTGTCAAGATACAAGCAGGTAGTTCGATATGATAATGGGTTTGATGATCGACATGATGATAGATATGATTATTTTTATACAGATGAATTTGATTAGTTTTATGATCCTGGGATTCAATTATTTTCTTTATTAGGTACTTCCCCTTGATAATTTGGTATCATTTTTTCTAAAAATTGTTTTCATATTTGATTTATCCATGAACATATATAATTTGAGTCATTTATACATTTTCAACTTACATCTCTACCAACCGTAATTTTTAAATAATGGTTAATGTTTTCTCCCTAAGATTTATGATTTAGGTAAATTTTATTTATGTTGGGTGTGAAAAAAAATACCTGTAGGATTCTACAAAATATTCTAAATGATTCCATTCTTTGGTAATCCATACATTCTAATTTCAAAAACAAGTTAAATAAAATTAGATTATATTTTTCAAAAAAAAAAGAATATAACTTATATTTTACTAAATAAATAATCATGGGATAAATATATCTTTATTTTCTAAAAAAAAGTCAGGTAATTTGATATTTAATTGTAAATTTCATAGGCTATACAATTTATAGTACATGGGTAAAAAATGAAAGTAATTTTTAATAAATAATTTATTAAGAATCATTAGTGAGTGCCTCATTAAATAATGGTGTTAACCAAAGGATATGTTCACTAATATCATCTTTAATCATAGCTATAATCATTTTTTATATAATTTCCATCATCATATCAATCATCATATCCAATATTCCACTGGTTATTAACCAGAGTAGCATCATACACTAGTAGGAATCCCATAATGGATCTAGTTATAGTCACTCCATGACTTTTCCACCATAGTCACCATTTCATCATGCTTAAGATGGAACATTATAGAGAGATTTGGATCATAACCAATCTTGGTACATGTCTTAGGAACCCTAATAAGTACACAAGGATTTACCAAAGAATTTTTCTAAATAATCAAGTGATTTTAATTACTCAAACATAATACATGAAACCAACACTTCAACAATATGCATAACCCAATAAATAAAACACAGTGATATATGTAAATTAAATTTAAAAGGATATACCCATTCCAAAAGGTGAGTTAAGTAATAATCCCTTTTAAATAGGCCAATTTCCACATTACCCATGAAATACTTTTATAAAAGTACAATGATAATTATTAATAAGTCACACTAATTCATTCCATCAAACCAATTAATACAAGAATAAATATGTTTTATACATGAATTATTTATGAATTATCCACTTTTTAAACCAAATTAAATAAATCTAAACTCATTTTTGTCATGTGTAAACATCACAAAGAACTTTATATTCATCCAATATATTTCATATAAAAATATTCTATAAAAAAATAAACTTATTTATTTCTTATAAAAATATAAGAGGTATCTCATGAAGCCCCTCATGTGAATAAATGTATAAGAGGAGAATTTAATACAAAGGTCGTAGAAAAAACCCCTTTTTTGAAAATATGATTGAGATAAACATTAAGAAAATTTGAAAAAACCTAGAGTTTTAATATATATTATAAAAAAAAATAAAATTAATTAAAGTGATAAAATATCAATGGTTTAACCATATAAATGGGAATGAATTAAATAACATAAATAGATTTATTATAACCTTGATTCCCTTAAAAAAACTGGGACTATATTAATTTTCTATAGGATTTTCACATCCATTTGACAAAAAATGACCCATGTCATTAAAAAGTTTTCCCATGACATGGAAAAACCCCAATTTTTCATGAACCCTATGTATGGACTAGGGGTGATATAGTCACCACATATAACACGAACTATAATAATAAAAATAATAATAATAATTAGAAATGGTATAGTGTCTAAAATCATTACCCCCCCCCCCCCCCACCGAGATAGAGCCACATATTATCATTAAAAGAACATATGTGTACTTCACCCCTAATATTAAAAAAAATAAGAGGAAAATAATCATTATGAATCTCAAAGTTATAAGATGTGTAAACCATGTTTACTACTCACCTAAAAATCCAATCCAAAACATGGTTGCCTTTATGATAGATATAAGATACATGCATGGGTATATTCTCCATAACGTCCAAACACTCAATCCAGTCAATCAGAATACACCAGGTAACTTTTCTCAATCATGAATGAATGAGATCAACAGTGAAAATGGAATAAATTTCTATCCATATCTTATTCCATACAAATGGTTTATAAAATTGAATAGAATACACAACTTCCTATACCTTTTCTTCTAGTTTAATATAAACAATTATTATATGAAGAAAAGATCCATTTATGAAGCCTCTAGAATTAAAAAACGCCTAAATATATTTGTCCAACCATGAGGAATTAGTCATCATACAATCAATGTTTAGATTTATCCAATCCAATATTTAAGTAATATATCAAATGTGATTAAAATTAATAGGTTTTCCTGGTAAATATAAACCACTAACTATACAAAGCACCAAGAAATCCTTTATAGAATAATTCATGATACCTTTCTAGATAATGAAAATATTTCTAACTTTAGAGATAATATCTATAATGGAATGTTTCAAAAAACCATATTTATTTGAAGAACTTAACATTCCTTTTAGTCCACACAACCTATATATTAGGGACAATGTCAGTAAAAATTATGTTGCAAATTTAATCACCTAGTCTTGGTGATTAGGAATTCTCCATAATGTTTTTTAATCATCCAATAGTGAATAATTCAAAAACCAAATTTTTCATAAATTTATTTCCAAACAATAGTAGTAAATTCATAGAAAATGAACAAAGTAAAATTATTTCCCCTTTCTTAAAACTGAGGGGGTATCTTAAACAAAAGACGCTTAAAACCCACTTAAGATACACTATGTCAATGACCTACTTAACCATAGAATCCAGATAGTAAAATTCTATCTCATATTAATGAATTACTTCTTCATTAATTACACACCGTAATGAATCTATGGTGTCCTTCATATACAAATATATATAAGAGACTATTAGTAATCCTTCCATTCCTTGCAGGATTCAAAATCATAGAGTATTTTTTAGAAAATATGAATTCAATGACCTAAGACAAAGTATAAGAAAAAAATTGAGTCAAACAATAAATGTTTCTTTGAAAAGATAATAGAAAACTTCTCCAAAAACCATTACACTTAATAATCAATAAATAAATGAGATCTAAGACAATTGAAATCCTATAAATGTAAATTATAGTACCTTATTGGAATTCATTTTAAAATTAACATGATGTTATTATAAGTATACCTAAAATGAAATTATATCGGTGATTCTATATAAAATTTATTCACCTTTAAAAGTTGGTCAATAAATCCACTTCTCAGAAATGAGTTTGAAGACATAGTAGAGTTGATCAATATCTATGTAATGTTATTCATCAATGTATAAATCAAAAAAAGATAACTTATTGATGCCAAGACTAACCATATCAGAAGGATGGTGATATAAAATCCAAAGTTTTTTACTATCTACATAAGGTTAAAAGGTCTAGGAGAGGGGTAAATATATTAGTATCAATGGTTTTATTTTGAACTCTAAAAATGAAATCCCCTAATGTTTTTATTAACCAATTTTAAGGTCTATATTTAAATGACTTAATTGAATGTAACTATATATTTATTGACAGTATTCCTTATTGAATTAAGTATCATTAGAATATGATCTAAATTATGCACCCCTCAATATATTAATACAGACAGAATTATTCTCTATTAATATAGATAGTGATTTTCGTCCTAATGGGTTCACCAAAAAATTATTTATGTTCTTTTACGACATTGTACATAATGAGGTGACCAATGCTATTATATATTTCTTTAATTATGCATTCATTACCTTTATAATTAACCCTATAATTATTTATCTTACACTGAAGAGAGATAATTCCATTAACATCAAAGATTTTATGCAAGTTTCAAATGGGAACACTATTCCAAAAATAATTATTAAATTTATTATGGTCAGGATGGTAGATATCACTATGTATATCATTACTCAAAAATATTTATGGTTTTTACCTAGTGGTAACATCTCAAATTTACTATTTTACACTTTTTAAAATGTTAACTTAATGAATAAGAAAGTGAATTATGGGAACATTTCCCTCAAAATTGACATCTTGAAAGCATTTAAAATAATGAAATGGAGTTTAATTTGTTACATTCTAAAGAAGTATAGCTTCTCCAATGCCTTCATAAGAATTTTCAACACCATTATAAATGTTGTTCGGATTAGTACACTCAAGAGGGGGGGTGAATTGAGTTCCTATTAAAATTTATATTTAAAAATTTTACTTAAAATATTCCCCCAATTAAAGAATAAATAGGAAAGTTAATCAACATAATAAAATTATAATAGTTTTTCTATTCAAATAGCTTCTCAATAGACTGATTAATTCGTAGTAGTATCAATATGTGATATTGATATAACTTTTGAAACTACTCTTATAAGGAAAATTAGTTATAACTACTATACAAGACTAAATATCAGAGTAAAATTTTGTTTTTGAAAAAAATTAGTTAAAAGAGAGAAAAAATAAATTGAATGACCCAGCTGATAAACCCAGTGGTTCAGTCTCAATATGAGACCTAATTCCCTCTACCTGGTGATCACCTGACACTAAGAAATATATATAAAATAATCTTTGATTCACACCCTAGATCGAGGTTAAAAATAGTACACAGAAATTTCCAGATCGCAAGACCTCTTCCACTATTCTACGTGGGAAAACTAACAACCAGGTCACACAGGACCTCTTCCATAGTTACATGTGGGGAAAAAACTGTAGAAAGATATTTAAGTTAGTATATATTGTATCCTATAGTTTAATTTAATTGAAAGAGTTTGTTTTAATACAGTAAAACATAATTTATGTCAAGTAATAAAAACAATAAAAAACAAAAAAAAGATATTGATAATGTATTAGAAATTCTATGAGTGTTGTTCTATGCATCTCTGGAATTATATGATGTAGAAGATGTGATTTTTGAGTCCTCTTGGGGAAGCATAGTGTCGTGATTCTCATTCTCTGGTTTCCAGTTCGATGAGATGTTCTTTGTAGCTCATGTTCTTCTTAGATTTGTTGTTGTGAGAATGTTGGATGTTTTCATCTATAGTAGTTCAGCATTTGGAATAGAGAGTTGTTAGTGTCTTCTTAAGTATATGATTTATACTATTTTTCACATTCAATACACTGCTTGAACTCTTGTCACCTTTTTAACTCATGCACCACCATGTATTTTGTCTTCGAGATGCCTTTTTTATGACATACAAGAAGCATAATCTCCGCACCTCGTACCTCTTACTATCAGGTGACATGTCTAAAAAATATTAATTATGTTAGTGTCATTAAATGACTCACATATAACCGTTAGAAAAAACTTTAAAATTAAATTGGAAAATAAAGAAAAAATGGATATGTATGGAATGGTATCATATTTACGGTGAGACAGTCATGGTGCCATTATCATGGTGAGTCGGTCATGGTTCCAATGTCATGGTGAGGCGGTCATAGTACCACTATCATGGTGAGAGAGTCACGGTGTCACTATCACAGCGAGACAGTAACAGTGCCACTATCCTGGTGAGATGGTCATAGCGCCACTATCATAGTGAGACAGTCATTGTGCCATTGTCACGTTGAGATATGAATTCGATAGCACATTTGGCGAGTCTGGTCCTTTTCAAATTTTAGAATCAGTGAGACTATGGTGTCAGCTAAGTTGTGTCTCAGGTAATAGGTTCAACTCCTTTGTCAAAATTATTTAGGGTGTCTTGTTATGGTGTCTTGGAAATGGTATCAGGGAAACTGAGTTAGATCCTTTGTGAAATCTGGAACTTGTAGCGGTGTCAGAGTCCCAGTGTATGGGTAATAGTGTTAGGGACTTTTCCAAAATCCGAAATCAGTGGCAGACTTATAGTTTCTCAGACGTAACCAAATATCTATTAACATTATTAAGAAAGAAATACACATAGAATGGATTATATTTAAGAATAATCATACTAAAACATAAGAGAACAAGATCAAACATAGTTTACCAGATTCAAACATGATTTGTGAGATTCTAAATTAGGATCTTGTGATATTTTAGACCATGTGTTGTAAGTATTAATCCATAAGGAAAACAAAAATCACCAAATATGATTCCTGATAGGTTAAATATGATTAACATTATTTATGAGCATTAAAACATGAGTAGTTGAACAATATCCCCCTTTTGATGATAACAAATCCTAGAATTTATAAGCCATAATGTTTAATAATGAAAAGATATAGATCATATAAGTGATAAGATATATAAAAATTATTCTCCTCCTAAGAAGAATCTTTTTTCCCTAAATTCATTCATATTTCTCCCCCATTTGGTATTGTCAAAAAAATAAACAAAAGAAACGCTGAATGAAATTAATGAAGAGGGAAAACTAATCAATAATGCACAGTGGATTGAATAGAATAATAGAGTTCCTTACAAGCATGAAATATAATACAAAACTTCCCTATATAAATTCATTCATCACTTCTCTTCAGAGCCAGTAGTATTTTATTTTCCCTTAGTAGAGACATCAGGTGGAGCAATTGGAGTAGAAGTAAAAGTGGTAGAGGAGATTAATCTAATGACGAGAGAAGAAAAGGGCACTCCTTCAGTGATATAGGGTTCTAGGGTTGGTTTGGTTGAAGACCAAGGAAATGGTTGTTCAATAATAATAAGTATGATCTAGCTCAGAGACTGAGATACATACACGGTAGTGGGAGAAAAGGTAGTGGAGGATGAGGGTGTCGAACTAGTTTGTAAAGGGCTAGATGCAGGAGCCACTATGTTAGTACTTTACACATGGATATAATGCTTCAACAACTTATTTAAGTAATGATCTCACCTACATACTTCAAAGTCTTATCAAATTTATCTTTGTTCTCTAGGAACGTTTCCTACAGAGGAGTGAATTTATTGATATTTTGAACATTATTCCTGAAGGCATGAGTGACAGGAGGAATTTTCAAATTCTCTACAAGGTACGTGAATTGATTGGTCAGATCATACTTAGAATAAATTCTATTTAGTATAAGTCCACTTTCTTATAGATTTCTTATGGATCGTCATTGGAAATTTTAGAATAAATACATACCAAATCAAGAACTCAGTCATTATTCCTGATGAAAGAAGAGAAACCATCCTTATCAATACCACTCAACACTGAATAAAGTTCCTCTTTAAAACTGTTCTAATTAGTTCATTGTCCATAGGATGATATGACTGTCCAGAGGCAGTTGAATGTGTACTAGTAGAGGTGAGAGAATTAATTTGATTTAAAACATTTTGTAAACATCCCTTATATTCATCAGTCATCTTATTAATTCCAACCACTAGTGCACAAATATCAATGACTATCTTGGTTTTGATCTCAACCACTTTTTCATTTAATTTATCCTGTTTTGGTAGAAGTAGAGATATAACCTTCTGTGGGATTTTATCACTAAATCCCTCAACAGAATGAGCAATAGAAGATTTCCCTGATTTCATGACTTTTTTCATATCTTCATCCATATATTTTAGATACTTCACCTGATCAATAAACTATTTTTCCTCAATCTCGATGTCTTGAATTTCATGAATCATCTTCAGTTGAATCTTCCATGTAATTTTCTCCAATAGCAAGGTGTCACCTCTTTCACTGAGATTAGTCATAGGTTCAGGCTGTGACTTCATGATCTTTTTAAATCCATTTTAGAAGGTGTTTCCAAAACAATCAGATCTCTATGACTCACAAAATCAAAAGATTCTAGAGTAGGTTTAGGTACAGGAACTGAAACATGTTCAGACTCATTAGTAGAGGTTAAATCTATGGTAGAAATTGGTTTTAATTGAAACACAGTGGAACAATATAAGCCTTTTACTGAGGCCTCTTTTGTATTATCCATATCAAAATAATAGGGAAGCATTAACTAGGTATCTACAGAGCTTTTATCAACAGGATTGGGAACATGAATACTTTCTAAATTGGGGTGTTTCTCCCTCTCAATAGGTGCCTCTCTTATGGGACTAAGAGACTCAATCTATTGACCGATTTCCAAATTCTCATCATTTTCATGATCACCCATATCTTTTCTAGATAGATTAAAGGAATGTTCTATTCATTCCTCATCATATAGGATTATTATAAATTCATCCTATTATTCTAAATATTCCACAGCAGTAGCCTCTTTCTCAATAGTAGTCTCCACAGGACCTTCTAAATGTTCCTCACGAACTTCTTGTTCTTCCACACCAGCAGCTAGCCATTTTTCAGGAACAATTTATCCAGAAACTATCTCTTCTAAAATTACCTATTGTGGAACTGGTAGGTCAATATTGTCTTTGTCTAAGATAGTTACTTCCTCAGGTGTAGCTTCTATGTCCTCTACTTCTTCACTTGAGTATTCAACTAATTCATCTTGTTCCAAAATAGGGTCAAATTCTTTCTTAGGTCCTGAATGATTCTCAATTGGATTGAACTTTTCATAAATCCTTTCATTATCTTCCACCTAAGAATTTTTCCAAGGATTCTAGATAACATTCATCCATTTGATTGTATCCTTATAGTTAAAAAATTCACCATCTTCATTTACATCTTCATTTGGACCAACTACTCCCTTGGAAAACATCATCGCAGAAATTAACCTTGAATAAAATAAAGAAGATTATTTCGAAGATGAATTTATCATTTCAAACATGTGAATTATAACATACTTACACAGATTGATCATGTTCCCATTATTCATAAGATGTATCATGAATACATCTTGATACTTAAGGGTGGAGAAGTCCCCTTCCCTTATACAAATAATATTTGAATGAACATAAATAACAGCCTTGTTTCACCATCAAGCCCAGCTACAATTTCAATTATCTTATTCTTATTTCCAATTAGACTTCAAAGATCCTCTTCTTGGATAAAAACATCAATATGAGGAGGAGGAACTCTTTGGTAATCCTCAAAAATTCATTCATGAGGTAATTATAGGAAGTCATCACATAGCCTCGAAGAAAAGGTATATCTTTGTCCTTTTTCTAGCTTATTACAATAATATCATCTTTAGTGTTGAATGAGAATTGAACATACTGATAAAACTAAGAAACAGTCTCTAGATAAATCAGTGTATTCTCTTTTTTGAACCAATCCAACCATCCCTATTCTTCTAGTACATCCAAAACAAGTGACTTACTTATCAGAAACCACTTAGGATAGACTTTTTTGTCGAGTACAACAGTTTTATCAGTAAGGCCTAGATTCAATAGTCCCATGGGAACTATATTCAGATCCTTTTTCCCTTCCCTCTAAGACCTAAGCTTCTCAAGAGTATATGAAGAAGGAAGATTCATTCTAGGCATCCAACATAGGTTTTAGAAAGATGAAAGGGTGAAAGGGGTCTAACAGTTTGAGAGAGAAGAGTTTCTATTTTAAGATGAGGGGGCTCAAGTGAAGAGAGAAGTGAAAAATATTGGGTTCTTATAATTTAGGGATTTCAAACGTAGAAAAAACAAATACACAACATTAAATTAATAAAATAATTGATACATTGATATGGGAAATACAATTCTAAAAATAGATATCTAAGTCATTATGGTGAGACCAGAACAAGTCATCATGGTGTCAGAATTACAATGTGACTCCAAAGGGTGCGACTGTATCCTTGAGACAACAAGTATGAGGCAGTAATCGAGAGACAGTAACTGTGAGACCGTATGTCTGAAATTTGAACTACAATATAGTTACTTTTGAAACCATGAATCATGAAACCGTAAACATTGAAATAGTAAATTATTCACTTGAGGCTTATCATCCCTGACTCATGTATGGTGTAATTTATTATTTCATAATTTAATTGATTAGTGAATATACCAGCAAGCAGATGTTTAGGGCCAATGAATTCCAAAGTGATATCACCCTTTTGATAATGATCTCCAAAAAAGTGATTTCTTGCATCAATGTAATTTTTTCAGGAAGGTGAAATAGGATTCTTTGAAATTTTAGTAGCACTTGTATTGTCACAATTAATATGTACATGTCTGAATTGATATTTATAGTCTAGTAAAGTGTGTTTCATCCAAAAAAAAATTGAACATAAATAACTAGCAGCTATGTATTCAGCTTCAGTAGTAGATAATGCAACAAAATTTTGTTTTTTACTACACCATCATACCAAAAACTTTCCTAAAAGGTGACATGTTCTAAAAGTGATTTTTCTATATAACTTAAAACTACCAAAATTATCATCTGAGTAGATAACAAATTCAAATGTTTATCCTATAGGATAAAACATTATTAAATTGGATTTATGTTTGAGGTATTTAAAAATTGTTTTAATAGAATTTAAAGGAGACTCATTAGGATTTTATTGAAAATGTGTACATATGGAAACACTAAAAATAAAATCTGTCTAACAAGCTGTTAAGTAGAGTAAACTTCCAATCATTCCTCTATAAGTGTTTTGATAAATTGATTTACTATTTTCTTCAAGATCCAACTTACAAAAAGTGCTCATTGAAGTATCATTAAATTTAGTACTATTTAAACCAAAATGTTTTATAATATCTTTTGTATATTTTCTTTGATATAAAATAATACCTTGTTTCTGACACTTTTTTCAGGGCGCACATCAGTCTATGGGGATGCGCTGTGTTGTTTCCCCGAATTCCCGTTTTCCAAAGGTGTGGGGAATTCGTCACTTATTCAGAGATGTTTTCTATTTAATTGAAATGGGGTGATTGGATTTCGGTTTATCTTTTCTTGGATTCCTCATCAAAATTTGTCACCTTGTATGGGTCTCCCATAAAGATTAAGATGTTGTTCTTGAACCACATTCCAAGTGCCATATTTTTTTGGACACTGATTAATTACACTGCTTCTATCTAGATATTCCAAGGGGTCTTGATAGGGAAGAAACCTTCAGTCAGTGTAGATGATAACATCAGGCATGTCGGGGAATCTCTGTTTGTGTTGACATTAGGGAACCTATATTCTTCCTCATAAGAGAGAATCTCAAGGGATCAGAACCTGAGGCATCCCACATTGGTTGCGGTGTATAATAGGCTAGAGGCATGTCTCTATGGTTTTCCTCATATTCTCATTTTTAACCTAGGGTATGTCGTGAGTTTAACGTCTTGCAGACACGGTTACACAAAAGGCATGTCTTCCGATGTTTTCCTTAGGTATCTCATGTTTAACATGAGGTAGGTTGTGAGTTTAACATCTTGAGAAGATTGAATGAGAGTGATCAGAATATCCCATAGTGACAGATCAGATTCGTATATCCCTAGGAGGGAGAACCTAAAAGGTTTACCATATGGATGGATCAGAACACCCAATGAGGATGGATCTGAGGTGGTGTGTCCCATAAAGGGAGATATCACACCATAAAGGATGATCTGGACACCACTGAGGGCAGATCAAAATGTGTGAACCCTAGAATGGGGAACACCAAATGGATAGGTCATAACTCTTAATGACCCAAGGTTGTGTGTCCCATAAAGGGAAGATGGCACATCGTGAAGGCTGGTCCGGACACCACTGAGGGCAGATCTAGGAGAGTGCACCACAGAATGGGGAATACCATGGTTTACCATTGGCTGGAATTGATCCTTTTGGAGGTTTCCTATGTAACCTGGGTAGACGATAGGGATCAAAAATCACGTAGTTCAAAGGGTGTTGGGACACCTAAGGAGGTGGCCTATGAGAATGGATGCATGGATGGGACCTGGAGGAAGTTGAACCTCTGGGTTGGGACATGACCTTCCCGAAACTCAAAGGCTCCAGGGAGAGTCTAGGACGGGACATAGGTGATGGAATTGAACCTCAGAGAGGCTTTCTACGTATCGAAGTTGCAGGGAATAAATGTCCACATAGTTCAGGGTGGGGGCATGGAATCAGGGTGTACACAAAGGACAATGACCCGATGACATATTGGTACTTATGTGTGGTTAGTGACCTGAGAGTTGGTCTAATGCCACTAAGGGACGGACCAAGGATGTGGGTCCCAACAAAGGGGACAGTGATGTTTTTATGTTTTTTTGGTTGAACCTTATAGAGTCTTCCTATGTACCCTCTCAAGGATACAGGGATCAAAACCCACATAGTTCGAAATAGGCACTGTTTAATGTCATGTGTGGAAAAGGGGGAAAACAGTTTAATGTCATGCAGGATGAGGGTGAACTATTATAAAGTGGTCGAGACCAATGGATGATGGGCTTGAACCTAATGGAGACTTCCTACAAGCCTTTCTTAGAAGGATCAATGATCAAAGTCCATGTAGTTTAGTGGTGAACCAATGTGAAGTGGTCAGGACTGATGGATGATGGGATTGAACCATAGGGAGGCTTCCTACGTACCTTTATTGGAATGGTAAAGGATCAAAGTCAACATAGTTTGGGATGGGGGGATGGGACTTACACACTAAAGCAGGCCATAGGGTGTCATGGTCACTGTTTACACTAATATCACATGAGTAATGCTCGGTGTGAGAAACAAGAGGCTACAATCGACCCGATGATCATGGTGAGAAGGTGTAGATACGAAGGGTGGGGAATGGGGGATTATGCATGGAAGTATCCTGGGTTCCACTAATGAGAGACAATGGTGGAAGGGGATCAAGCATGGAAGCTACCTAGGTGACAAAAAGGAGTGGCATTGGTTAATGGTGCTTATGCAGGGAAGCATCCCGAGTGCCGCTGAGGAGCAGAAATGGTGGAAGGGGCTTTTGCATAGACAATGCTCAGTGACTCTATTGGGAAATAACAATGTATGGGGCTTACGCATGGATGCAGAATGAGTTCCACTGAGGAGCAGAAATGGTGGAAGGGGTTTACACATGGATTCTTCCCAGAGTCGCTAAAGAGATGCAATAATGTATGGGGATTATGCATGGATGTTGCCTAGTGCCGCTTGGTAGTGGCAATAGTGTATGGGTCTTACGCATGGACGCTACCTGGCTGTCACTGAGGAGTGGAAACAGTGTGTGGGGATTATGTATGGATGCCTCCTGGTTCCACTAAGGAGAAACAACAGTTTATGGGGCATACGCATGGATGTTTCCCAGAGCCGTTAAGCAGTAGAAACAGTGTATGGGGCTTACACATGGACACTGCTCGAGTGCCGTTGTGGAGCGGTAATAGTGGAAGGGGCTTACGCATGGACGATGCCCAGTGCTGCTAAGGAGCGGAAACAATGTATAGGGATTACGCATGGACAAGACAAGTTATTCTAAGGAGAAGTAACAATGTATGCGGATTATTCATGGACGCTACCTGTAATGTCTTCCTCATGTCTAGCCATGAGGGAATCCCAACTCAATGGTTGGTTGAGGAATATAGTTGAGGCCAACACCTATGTGCTAGTTCATAGGCAGGATAACACCAAGGTCATTGGAATCAGTCCAAACAAAGGAAGATGAAAACAGTGAATAATATTCCCAACATTCGGAACATAATGGTGAAGACATGACAAAGGGAGATAACTGCTTACCATATTTGAAACACAGCATCCACATCATGTTAGCCTGAAAAGAAAACAAATAAACAAGGGCCAACTACTGAACATATCCATAACATGGGGCCAAACTCAAATTATCATTAAATGTCTTCTCGGGCATTAGCCAGAACAGTAGGTCAGCTGAAGCGGCATGGGACGAGACCGTTAGGGGGTCCCTTTAAACATGAAAGAGGATAAAGCTCCAATTGAATGTCACATAAAGCATGAGGTGTAGTGATGGAATGCTCGAATAGTTTCCAACGCTCTTGAAATTATGTCAATGTAATCATAGAATGATGTATCTTATGCTTGTCACATAAGGCATCTCTTCTTTGGAACAAGTGGAATCCTATTATTGAATGATAGGGAATGCTATAGTTAAAATTCATGTAGTGATGACTATTGGAATCTTATGCTTGGGGGAAAAGGCATCTCTTGTTTAGAGAAAGATACATCTTATGTTTTTCACATAGGGTGTACTTCAGTTTAAATTCATATAGATAAGACTATTGGAATCTTATTCTTGGAACATAAGGAATATCTTTCTTGTAGAAAGTGGAGTTCTATGTTTTTCTATGGAATCCTGCCTTTTTATTACATAACTTTTCATTACATTTTACATACAGAGGATCTTTGAAGTCTAATGTCTTGGAAATAATGAACACAATACATGAAAAAAAATCTAAAACATTCTTCTAAACTACTTTTAAGTCTTAAACCTGGATTCATCCTTTTTACAATTACTGCATCTCATATCCTGGAGACATAAATCAAAGGAATGGGTGAGCAGAAGGCCTAGTAAGGGTACACAAGGGAATCAGTTTACCTATGATATCAATAAGAACTTGAAAAAAAGAAAACATTAAGACATGAGCAATGAAAAAATAGGAATATCATAATAAAAAGGTCACGAGACACAACTTGAATATGTGGCTACAATATTTCATATAGAAATTCAAGAACATATCACCAAGCTTCATCCCTAAGGTGTCATAAATAAATTACCAAGATTATTCACCATGGTATCGTGAAACTTGTCATCTCTAGAGATTAATTCTTTACCCAATGCATTTAAGCACTATTAGAGAAAACCCATAATATGTTATTATTTTCATGTGAGCCACATATATCATAATCATACATTTCATAAACAACAAAAAGAGATCAAAAGGGATGGGTTTCACTTCAAAATTGTGACGTTTAAAAAGTGCATAAAAATATGATCATTATGTCATTTATAACCCACATAGAGGGAGTAAGGGATACATGTATGTCAATTAAAGAATAAAATATATCATTTTTATTTCTTGATGAATACTTCTGGAAACGAAAATATATTTGGGTTTTCACAAAAATAAAACAAGGGAATTCGTGAGAAAAAGGAGACAGGTTTTGAGATGAAAATTCAGCAGCATAACGACTATACAACATGGTTTTAGAAAACATTGAAAAGAGTGGGGTCAAGGGTCTCCCTTAAATAAATAAATCATTTTAAAATATAGGTATAGAATAAAAAAGGAATAAGATCATGGTGTGTACAATTTAATGACCTACCACATAAAAAGGGAACTTGAAAGGAAAGAGAAAATGCAATTTCTTTTACTAAAATTCGGCAGCCTAACGGCATCAATTAAAAATTCAGAAAATAAGATAAAGAGAGCAGAAAGGGTCTCTAATAAATTGTACAGGAAATGGACAGCAGTAAAGATATAGAATAACAATCCCCCACATAATAAAATGGAACTATAGGACATAACATAAAGGAAGTCATGACTTAAAAGAGAAGGGTGAATGGATCCCTTACCTTGAAGAGTATCTTTGAAATCATGAATGTCGGGACCATGGGAGACTTGAAGGAACCTTGGGAGGACTCCTTGTAATGTAAAACGACCAAAGCTTCGTTGAGGAGGAACTCAGAATGAAATGAATGGTGTAATGGCTTGGTATTTATATGAAAAGTGAGGGAATATTTAATTAATTCCCAAGGGACACCTCATCAGTGGTATTTACAAAACAATGGGCTAGCCCATGGTAATTTCCTATGGTGTTGGCCACATGGGACACCTCATAGAATATTTTTATATTCATAAGTCGAAAAGATTTATTACATCATGATTACATCATCAATGATGTAATTAAACACCTAAAACTCAAAACTGAATTCTTACTATTCACTGAAAATTCAACTATTTCAGAAAAAACCAAAAAATTAACTATAACCTAATATAAATGCTATGAATTCAAAAATGAACACCATTTTAAGAGAATATTTTGATATATATATATATATATATTTTATTTTATTTTTAAATATAATCATTATTTAGTCCAAAAATACAACTTTAAAATTATAACTCATTTTGTAACACCTTAAGAAAGTAATAAAGGCCCCATAAAATTATATTATAAGCATAAGACAATAAAGTAACATTATATGATTTTATTTTTTGAAAATAATTTTCCATTTTAAATTATTAAATTAATTATAAAATTGTAAATAAAATATTTATGACATAGAAAAATAAGAAAACTTATACTATGATAATTTTTTCACTATTAATATGTCTAAGTTGTATTTATACATTAATTGGTGAGGTTTCTTTTTTCATGGCCAATTTACTATTCATTACTATTCCTAATGGTATATTACTATTTATACTTTACTATTCACTAAAAAAAAGTGGATTTTATTAGACCTTAAATTTATTAATGGTCACAACTGTAGAAGACCATTTTTTGAAAATCATTTCACATTATTAATTATTTAATGTTTACATAAATATTTTAAGATAACCTTTTTCCAAAATTCATTTTTAATATGGAACTACAAATTCATCCTTTATTTATCATGATATTTTAAATTCACCTAGTTTTCTATAATAATAAATAACAATTTTATATATACCAAGCGATTACAAAAAGTTACTAAGGTCTCGTAAAATATCCCCTTATAACACATGCATAGGACATAAGTGTAAGGTCTTCTATGGTGATAGAATCTTGGGGCGGCTCAGACAACATTGCCCGAGTGGTGATTTCTATCAGCTTGAACTTCTCCCATAGGAGATTCTATTCAAGTTTCACATATTGGAGTTTGGCTTGGGATTGGTCTAGAGTAAAGCCCAGATATGATACCTCCTTCCCAAGCTCTGACAGATTGGATTCATACAGCCTGAGTCTACTCGATGAGGCCATCGACTTCTGTATTAACTAAGATCACTTGTATTTATAAACAATAATTGTAACATTAAGAGTTTAGTTTCCAACGGTCATATTGACCAACAGTCATATAAAAGTTGAAACCCAATGGTCTCATTTTAACTATACTCACTTCATTAATTAAAGGATATAATTTTGTTGAGAATAAAATAAAATAACACACAAATTTAGGTAATGAAAGTCATTAAAAATTTCGGGTTGTTACATTATTCCCCCCTAATGAAATTTCTTCCTAGAAATTTTAACTCGTACCCTTATAAGTGGAATGGTGTGGGTACTTCTGCCTCATAGACTCCTCTGGTTCCCACGTGGCTTCTTCACATTTTTGGTTCCTCCATAACACCTTAAAAAGGTGGGTAGTCTTGTTTCATAGAACCTTGTCTCTACGATCCAAGATCTCCAATGGATGAACCTCAGAAGATAGGTCATGTTCCAGTTATACCACCTCTGGATTCAGTACATGTTAAGGGACAATTATGTACATCTTCAATAGGGATACGTGGAAGACATCATGAACTTTTGATCTATTTGGAGGAAGTGCAAGCTGATAGGCCACAACTCCCACGTGATCAAGGATTTCATAGGGGCCAATGTACCTAGGGCTGAGATTCCCTTTCTTCCCAAACCTCATGAATCTCTTCTAATGTGAAATCCAAAGAAATACTTTTTCACCAATATCAAAATCCAAGTCCTTTCAATGGTTTTCGGCATAGCTATTTTGCCGACTCTGAGCAGCCTTAATGTGTTGCTTGATGGCGTGGACTTTTTTATCATCTCTTGCACAAGATTAGGCACAAGAAGCTTTCTCTCTCCAGCTTCATCCCAACATGTAGGAGTTCTATATCACTCCCCATATAGAACTTTATAAGGTGCCATTTGAATACTCGAGTGGAATCTATTGTTGTAAGAGAACTCAACTAAAGGGAGATGTTTATCCCATCCACCTTTGAATTCCATTGAGCATGTTCTTAGAATGTCCACGAGTGTTTGAATTGTCCTCTAAGATTGGCCATCAGTTTGGGGGTGATAGGTTGTACTGAAATTCAACTCAGTGCTCAAACTAGGTTAAATAATTCTCCAGAATTCTGATGTAAACCTTGGATCACGATCAGATACGATAGAAAGTGGAACTCCGTGTAGCCTTACCACTTCTTTCACGTAAATCCTAAAAATTTTATCAAGAGATAAATATTCACTAATGGAGATTAAATGGTTTTTCTTCGTGATACAATTCACTATAACCCATATTGCATTGTTTCCTTTGGAAGTTCTCAGAATTATAGTGACAACATCTATAGGGATATTGTCCCAATTCCATGCTGGTATGGGTAGTGGTTTCAATACCCCTTTAGGAATTTGTCACTCTTCCTTCACTTTCTGACATACTAGGAACCTTGAAGTGTATTCAACAATCTACCTTTTCATATTATCCCCCAAATAATTCTCATGATGGTCCCTATACATTTTTGTGCTTCCAGGATGTATAGAGAAAGTATATCTATGAGCTTCATCCATCGGCTCCTTCTTTATTTCGTAAATAGATGGAACATAATGACTTGTAAAAAAATTACACCTTCTTGACCAATATTGAACTTAGGAAACATACCATCCTTCAAAACCTCAAAATTATTCTATAAAAAAGTATCTTCATTATGATATATTGTGATCTTCTCAAATAATGATGGTTGAGAAATCATTTGAATTAGAGTTGGTGATTTCCCTCCCCTTATAATTCCCATGTTCAACATTTCTAGGTCACTGATCAAATGATCTCTTTGAATCCTCATCATAGACATAATAGTTGGTTCTTTCCTACTTAATGTATCAACGATATTTTTTTCTCTTCCTGGATAGTAATGTGTTGAACAATCATAGTCTTTAAGACGTTACAACTATCTCCTTTGTTTCAGGTTCAATTCATATGAAGCGAAAATATACTTCAAACCTTGATGGTCTATGTATATATCACATTTCACCCCATAAAGATAGTGCCTCTATATCTTTAGAGAAAAAACGACCGCATCCAGCTCTAGATCATGCGTAGGATATTTCTTCTCATGAGTCTTTACCTGTTGAGATGCATAAGAAATTACTTTGTCATTTTTAATAAGGACGCACCGAATCCCTTTCAGTGATACATCGCTAAAAATAACGAATCATTCTCCACTTGATGGAAGAGTTAACACAGGTTCTGTAACCAATCTCTTATTCAGATGTTGGAAACTCTCCTCACAATCCTTTTTCCAGATAAACATCACCCCTTTTCGAGTTAACATGGTTAATGGATTAGAATGTTGTGAATTGTTTTTCGCAAACCTCCTATAATATTATGCTAATCCACAGAAGCTTCGAATATCAGTTATTGTTGTTGGATGAGGCCACTCCTCTTTAACTTTTGTCTTTTTAGGGTCAACTATGATTCCTTTATTGGTAACAATGTTCCCTAAGAAAGAAACTTGTTGTAACCAGCATTCATATTTTTTGAACATCCCAAAAATCCACTCCTTCCATAGTGTTTGAAAAATAACCCTTATATGATCCTCATTCTCCTCATGACTTTTTTAATATATCAGAATATCATCAATAAAAAACTACCACAAAGTTATCAAGGTAGTCCTTAAAGACTCTATTCATAAAATACATAAAAATAGTAGGTTCATAAATTAGTCTGAAGGTCATAACAACACACTCATAATTCCCATATCTTGATTGGAAGGTAGTTTTTGGAATTTCTTTTTTCTTTACGCTCAATTGATGATAACCAGATTGAAGATAAATCTTATAGAAGAATTGATCCCTACTAATTTGGTCAAATATATCATCAATTCTTGGAAGAGGGTATTTGTTCTTCACTATGATCCCATTCAGTTATCTATTATCAATGCATAGCTGCATCAATCCATCCTTCTTCTTTACAAAGAGAACAGGTGATCCTTAAGGAGAAACACTTGGTCGAATTAATGCCTTCTACAAAAGATCATGGAGTTGTTTCTTTCATTACTCTAGATCCACATTTTCTATCCTATTGGGGGTATTTGATATCGGATGAGATCCAGGTATGAGTTCAATGGAGAACTCTACCTCTCTTTCTAGGGGAGGTCTAGGTAACTCCTCAAGAAGTACCTCAATGTGTTCCTGGATGATGGGGACATTTTCTATCCTTAAACTCTCCTCTCCTTCTTCTTCTGCGTTGATCTACTCCATAAAGAATGATATAGGATGATCTTATAAACAAAGATCAGGTTGAGATATCTCTCCATGGAAGATAATTGTAGGTTTTCCATTCCTGAATATTGATATTTCCTTACTTAGGCATTTGATATTAGAATTAAACTTTGAGATCCAGTCCATCCCTAATATAACATCAAATTCTAGCATGGGAATGACTACTAGATTTGTGATATGATTTTTCTCATTAAAGTAAATAAAAGAGTTTCTAAACATTGATAATGCTTGGATAATCCCACTGGGAGTCTTGACTAAAAACACTACATCTAGAAAATCGGGGGTTGATTCTAAACTCTTTGCAAATTTGGAGGAAATAAAGGAATGCGTAGAACCATAATCAAAAAAAGTACCTGATATCACTGAGATAACCAAAAGATTAGCATCTACCACATCATTTGGAGCTTCAACTTCAGCTTTAGTGATATAAAAAGCACTACCTTTCTCCCTTGGCCTTTGTAGTGGTTGATGGTGGTTCCCCTCCACTTCCCTTGGATTTGAACAGTGATTGGAAAAGTTCCCAAGATGTCCACACATAAAGCACTGGACATCAAGTAGGACATTTACATCTTCCCCTTGTCTTTATTGTTTGGAATTTGAGGTTTCACCTCACTATGACAATTCCTCACAATATGGTCATCTCATCCACACTTGTAGCATTCCCCACTCCCAAGCAGGCAGTTCCCCGAATCCTTCTTCCCACATTTATTACACATGGGATGTTGTACTTTCTTTCCTCTTCTACCATAATCAAAAGTCCTACCTAAGATGGGCTCTATCTATATCTTCTTTTCTTTGGATTTATGAGACCACCGTGTCTCACCAAACTCAAGCTCGACTTTCATCACACTCTGCACAATCTCCTCATAGCTATCGTAGTCTCGGTTGTCTAGATTCATTCGCAGATGAGATCTCTATCAACCGAAGAATCTATCAACCTTACCATTTGGATCCATGAAAAATCTTGAGGTATATCGGGAAAGTCGGGTGAAGTTCAACTCATAGCATCACACATATTCATTCTCCTTCTACTACAGCTCGAGAAACTCTTTCTTCATTCTTGTTCTCATAGAACGAGGGAAATACATACTGAAGAAGATCCATATGAACTCTTCCCACTCCATAGCTTCAACCTTCACTCTTTTCCTTGTGTTTTTAGTTAGTTACAACTACTAAAAAGATTCTCCTTCTATGTGATATGAAGGTAGGGTGACCTTCTCTTATTCAGAACAGTGGAGCACAGAAAAGATCTTCTCGATAGAGCTGATCCACTATTCATCAATCAATGGTTCCATCAATTCACTGAAGGTTGGTGGTCATTGACACATAAAAGAGTCAAAAAAATGTTGTTCCCTTCACGGTGAGATTAGTCTCTCATCTTGATTCAAGTTAATTCCCATAACTTGAGTTAGTCAATTCATTATTCACACAAAAGTTTCCATTCCATCTTTCATCGGAGGGCCTTCAGTGCATGGTCCATTGTGGTTACCATTTGCATGGTTCCTCCAACTTCCCACCATTTTCTAAAAGAATGAAACTATAGTGAGAAACTTATTTTATTTCTAAATCTTTTAACTAAAAATTTTTTTATGTCTTAAAAATTCATGCTTAAACAATTACATTTCTCAATAAATCCTTCATAATTATTTATAAAAATCTTATGATTTACTAAACATATCACCTAAGAGTATTGAAACCAAGAGTGAAACAAGGCCCATTCTTGTGTACCAGGGTACCTTGGGTCAAGCCCAAAACTCCTTGTTAGAGTTTTCACTCCTAGGTACCTCTGTGCTAAAGCCACCTCTACCTGCTCATATCCAGACATGGATGTATTTTCTTGATAAACCACTTACGCAATACTCATCAAAATATCAGGAACTATTCCTATATTTAAATATTTATATATGGTTCTTCCTAAAGTTTTAATAGCCTAATTTACACAAATAACTAAACCTATCTTTGATACCAACAATGGTATCCCTCCTTTTTATAACATAATTGTTCATTTCATTTTACCAACAATGGATCTTTAAAGTCTAGTTTCTTGGAAATCAGGAACATCATACATGAAAAAAACATAAAAAATTGTTCTAAATAACTTTTAAGGCTTCTTGATAGATTCATCCTATGTAAAATTACTGAATCTCATATCCTAAAGACATAAATCAAAGGAATTCATGAGCAGAAGGCCTAGTGAGGGTAAACAAGGGAATCAGTTTACTTGTGATATCAATAAGAACTTGATAAAAAGAAAACATAAATTCATGAGCAATGGAAAAGGAGAAATATCATAATAAAAAGGACACTAATCACAACATGAATATGTGGATACAACATTTAAAGTATATATTCATGAACATATCACTATGGTTCATCCACAAGGTGTCACAAAAACATTACCAAGGTTATTGTCCAAGGTATCGTGAAACTTGTCATCTCTAGAGATTATTTCGTTACCCAATGCATTGAAGTGCTATCAGGGCGCACCATTAATATTTATTTAATTTAATTTTATACACATAGATCATAATCATACATTTCATAAATAAACCAAAGAGAGAAAAATTAATGGGTTTCACTTCAAAATCGTGACGTTTTAAAAGTGCTTAAAAATAAGATCGTTTTGTCATTTATAACGCATGGAAAGGGAGTGAGGGTTACATGTACATCAATTAAAGATTAAAATATATCATTTTTATTTCTTAATGAATACTCCTAGAAATGAAAATAGATTTGCGTATTCACATAAATAAAAGAAGAGAATTCTTGAGAAAAAGATAGAGAGGTTTTGAGACGAAAATGCTACAACATAACAGCTATACAACATGGTTTTAAAAAACATTGAAAAGAGAGGGGAAAGGGTATCCCATCAATAAGTGAATAATTTTATAGTATAGGTACAGAATAAATATAAATTAGATCATGGTGTGGACAATTGAGTGACCTACCACATGCAAAGAAAACTTGAAAGGAAGGAGAAAATCTGATTTCTTTTACAAAAATTCAACAGCATAATGACGTCAATTAAAAATTCAGAAAATTGGATGATTAGAGAGGGAAGGGTCTCTCATCATTTGGACATGAAATGTACAGTAGTAAATATATATCAGAACAATATCCCATAAAAAAATGGAACTATAAGACATAATGTAAAGGATGTCATGACTAAAAAGAGGAGGGTGAAATGTTCCCTTACACTGAAGAGTAACTTCGAAAGAATGAAGGTTGGGACCTTGGGAGGAATGATGGAACCATGAGAAGACTCCTTGGAAGGTAAAAATACCAGAGATCTATTTATGAAAAACTTGGAATGAAATGAATGATGGAATGACTTGGTATTTATATGATAAGTGAGAGAATATTTAATTAATTTCCTAGGGACACCTCATCAGTTGTCTTTGAAAAACCATGGGCTTTACCATGGTATTGTCCACTTGGGACACCTAATATCATATATTACTATTCATCAGTCGAACAGATTTATTTAATCATGATTACATCATCAATGATGTCATTAAACACCTGAAACTCAAAACTGTATTTTTTCTATTCACTAAAAATTCAATTATTTCAGAAAAAAACCAAGAAATTTACCCAAACATAATATCAATGCTTTGAATTAAAAAATAAACTCCATTTTATGAAAATATTTTTATAAATATTTTTAATTTAATTTTTAAATAAAATCACTATTTATTCCAAAAATACAACATTAAAACTATAAAACATTTTGTAACACATTAAAAAATTAATCAAGGTCCCATAAGATTATCGTATAACCATAATAAAATAAAGTAACATTATATGATTACATTTAATGAATATAAATTTCCATTTTAAATTATTATATTAATTATAAAATTGTAAATAAAATATTTATGACATACAAAAATACCCAAACTTATACTATGATCATTTTTTCACGTTTAAGATGTCTATATTGTATGTATACATTCATGGGTGATGTTTCTATTTTTTGGCCAATTTACTATTCATTACTATTCATAATTGTATATTACTATTCATACTTTACTATTAACTAAAAATTAAGTTGATCTTATTAGACTCTATATTTCTTACTAGTCACAATTATAGAAGACCATTTTTTTGAAAATCATTTGACATTATTAATTATTTAATGTTTACATAAATATTTTAAAATAACCATTTTCCAAAATTAATTAGTAATATGGAACTATAAATTCATCCTTTATTTATCCAGATATTTGAAATTCACCAACTTTTCCATAATAAGAAATAACAATTTTATTTATACTAATGGATTACTAAATGTAACTAAGGTCTCGTTACATAGCCCCTTGTGACACCTGCATAGGACCTAAGTGTATGGCGTGTTGTGGTGAGAGAATCTTGGGGCGACATGGACAACATTTCCTGAGTGGTAATTTCTATCAGCTTGAACTTCTTACTTAGGCGATTTTGTTCACGCTTCACATGTTGGAGTTTGTCTTGGGATCGGTCCAGAGAAAATCCCAGAGATGATACCTCCTTCCTATGCTCTAACATATGGGATTCATATGGCTCAAGTCTACTGGATGAGGCCATCGACTCTTAATTCTGTGTTAACCAATATCACTTGTATTTATAAACAATAATTGTAATGTTACGAGTTTAGTTTCCAATAGTCATATAACAGTAGAAACCCAATAGTCTCATTTTAATTATACACACTTCATTAATTAAATGATATAATTTTGTTGAGTATAAAATAAAATAACAAAAAAAATTATGAAATAAAAATTATTAAAAAGTCTGGGTCGTTACATTATTGTATAGGGTGAACTGTAGTTTAAATTCATATAGACAATACTATTGGAATTTATTATTGGCGTAAAGGGCATCTATTGTTTAGGGAAAGAGGAATCCTATATTTGTCACATAGGGAGTACTATAGTTTATAGTCTTGTAGAGAGGACTATTGGCATCTTATACTTGGAGAATAAGGAATCTCTTATTCAAAATAAGAGGCATCCTATATTTTTTATATAGGGTGTACTATTGTTTATAGTCATCTATATACGACTATTGGAATCTTATTCTTGTAACATAAGGCATCTCTCGTTTAGATCAAGAGGCATCCTATTTTGTACATGTATGGTGTACTAATGTTTAAAGTCCTATATATAGGACTATTAGGCATAAGTCCCCTAGAAATGATTGTGTTGGGACTTATGCAAGAGCATCCCTTTCTGGTTCAACCTGGCATAGGAGTTAGGTAATGGGATTTGGATGAGTTCCTTGAGGAATTGATCGACTCAAGGTACTTGGGGAATTGAAGATGAGAATCTCAACTCATGACATGTGAAAGGGGCCAAGAGGCATATGTTGACTCAAGTTATTTCATGGAGTGTGTATTAGTATCTTGAATCGTGGTATTTCATAGGTGGAAGCGTATAAGGGAACAACAAAAAATTTCGACGCCCCAGACCCAAAAGTTTGTGGTGTGACTGTGCATTGTTTATGGTGGTGAGTGACAATAGCGAAGGGACTAGCCTGAAGGGTTAGGACCGCATCCCTGCACTGATCCCAATCGGGGGTGTGGTGGTGCAACCCCCATGGTATGGACCGGTGGGTGATAAATAATACCTTTGTAAAGCATAGGACAGCACGGTGGAATAGGTTTAGTGGAGATGAGGGTCTCACAGAGCTCAGGTTTTCATGAAGCAGCTTCATGGATGAAATGTGCTTGCAGAGCATGGCCTCATGGTGAATAGGGCTTTGCAGAGATCAAGGTATCGCGAAGCATCTTCATAATGGGAAGGTACTCACGGAGCATGGAATCTCCTCAGAATAAGGTGCATTGTTAATAGATTTCTCTGCAAAGTCATAATTCTTCTCAGAGCCTCGAACAACCCAAATGGGGATCCCTCCTTCACAAAGGGAAGAGGCCTTCGCGAAGGGAATCACTTCGCAGTTCTTGGTAGAACCACCAAATGGGAGAGATTGAACTCCGAAGGGGCAGTGTAACCATGATTTTGAAGGGGGTGAGTCAGCTATTTATAGGTGATGGAGATCAGTCGAGCTTGTCGCGAAGAACAAATATTCACCGTGAATAGAAAATGACACCGTGAAGGAAAGTGTGCTCTACAACTAGAGGAAGTTCCCTTAAGTTTCTCGTAGTCGTAGAGGCTACCGTCATGAATTTTTTGTTCTCATAGAGACTCTGGTCAAGTTCCTAGGACATGCAGAGGCTTCCTTCACATCCTTTGTGGTGCTTGCAGAGGCTTCTGTCAATTGCCTCTACTTTGTGATTGTGGAGGGAGCTCCGCGAAAGGGCTCCGTGAACTAGTTTTCTATCCAAACATCGAATGTCCATAACTCCTAATGCATAACTCTTTTTGGGATCAATAACCAGTAAAATCAAAGCTTGTGAAGTTGGATACTCTCTTGGATCATGTATATATGCATTTGGAACATCCTGTGGACTTTTTTCCATTTACAACATATCTTCGTTATTTTGATTGGTTTTAAATCCAAGAAATAGTTTTTGTTTACCCATTAAACTCATTTCAAATACATTTTGAATCATCTTTGTACTATAAATACATAAAGAATTTTTTGAGGATACGAAAATAATATCATCAACATATATTTGAACATCTAATACATATTCATAAATTCATTTTATAAAAATATTTCGATCAAATATATCTTTTGAAAAACCTTTGGATATAATAAAATAGCATAATCTATCATTCCATGCTCTTGAATATTGCTTTAAACTATATAAATATATTGTTAATTTAAAAAATTATTTGGAATGTGTGGGTTTTACAAACCAGGGGTTTGTTCAAAAAAAATATCCTCAACCATATACCCATTTAAGAATTCCCTCTTGACATCCATTTAATATAGTTTTGTATTTATATGTGTTTCATATGAAAGAATGATTCTAATAGATTCAATTGTAGCTACTGGTGAAAATTTTTCTTCATAGAAATTTTCTTCTTATTGACTATGACCTTGTGTAAACAATATTGCATTGTTTCTAAATATGTTACCAACATTATCTACTTTATTCTTGAACACCCATTTAGTTCCTATGGTCAGCGTGCCTTTGGAACAATCCACAAGTTTCCAAACATTATTCCTTTCAAACAAATTTAGTTACTTTTGAATAGCCATCTCGCAAAACAAATCATTGATAGAATCATTGATGTTTTAGGTTCATGTTGTGATAAGAAAGCTTTATGTTCAAACTGATTTCTAAGAGAATCTCTATTAGGTGTTCCTTTATCTAAATCTCCAATAACAGCATCTAAACGATGGTTCATAAGGGTTCTAACAGCTCTAGAAAAAGAATGTCTAGTAATTTTAGGTTCTTCAACAGGTTTGGGATCATTATGGATTGAATTTTTAGAATTTATAGAATTTAAAGTTTTAAGAAATTCCTTTATAATATGGTCAAAATATTTATCATCAATTTCCATATTTGACATATCAACTTCAAGATTCTCTATGGAGTTACTAGGTTCATGTGGATTTGTTTCATCAAATTTGACATGTATATATTCTTCCACACATTTGGTTCTTTTGTTAAAGACTCTCTTGGCTTTACTAGATATTTAATATCCTAGAAAAATTACTTTATCACTTTAAGATACTAACATTTCAAGATTATACTTTGTATTAAAAATATAGGCATTGAAACCAAAAACATTGAAGTAATTAACTTTGGGATTTCTATTGTTCCACTATTCTTAGGGATTTCTTTTAATAATTGGACTAATTAACACTTTACTAATAATATATCATGTTGTATTGATAGCTTGTTCCCAAAAATTAATAGGTAAGTCATACTCACTAAGCATGGTTCTACCAATTTATTGTAAAGTTCTATTTCTTATTTCTACAACTACATTTTTTTTGAGGTGTCCTAGGGGCAGAGAAGTTATGCCTATAGTCATTTTGTGGGAAAAAGTATTAAAACTCTTGGTTTTAAAACTCACAACCATTTTAACTTCTTAGAGATTTAATTCTAATTCCACTGTGATTTTATAAAGTCCTAGAATACTTAGTGAAATGAGAACATACTTCACTTTTGTGAGATAAGGATATGTCCCAAGTATACCTAGAGTATTCATCTATAATAACATAAACATAGTGATTCTTATTTAAATAAGAAACTCTTGATGGTCCAAACAAATCCATGTGAACCTACTCGAGAGTTTGAGAAGTTGAATCTTCTTTATATGATTTGAATGATATTTTTTGTTGTTTACCCTTTTGACAAGGACTACATACTTTATCCTTTGGAAACTCATGTTTAGGTAGGTCCTCAACTAAACCTTTTCCAGTAATATTTCTAAGGGAGTTCATTTTTCAGTGTTCTAATATTCTATTCCAAATCAATGATTCTTTGTAAAATATACTTCAGAATTAAAAATTTCGTGAAGTTATGGACTCTATGTTAATAGCTTAAGCATTTTCATTTCTAAAAGTAGAAAAATATTAGTTCATTTTTAGAGTTAAATACATTAAATGCATCATTATAAAATTTAAAATGAAATCCATCATCACATAATTTTGAAATAATAAGAAGAATATATTTTAATCTATCAATAAAAAGTACTTTAGAAATTACATCTAAGTTATAGTTACCAATCTGGTCTAAGCCAATTATTTTTCCTTTAGCATTTTCACCAAAGGTAACATGCCCACCATCAATAATTATTAAATTCTTGAAGAATGAGTAATATGTTGTCATGTTTCTTGAACATCCACTATTCAAGTACCATAAAATTTTATTGGATCTCATCCAATAACTTTCCTACAAAATAATCAAACAAAAACAAGATTTTGGTACCCAAATTTGTTTGGGTCTAGTAGCATTACTAATCAAGGATTTAAGAACCCACATCTGCTTTGTGGGTTTTCTATATGCATTATATAACATATTTAAAAAACATACTCTATTTGGTCTAGAAAAACTTGAGTTAGTAAAATATTTTCGAGAACTCAAACTCTTAGTAGAATTTTCACTTTTAGGTACAAAAATAGATTATATAGATTTAGTTACAATTTTTTTGAGACTTCATTTTCTAGGTTTGTATCCTATAACAGTAGTATATCTAGAGGAAATTTGTTTACCAAGAATCTGTGTAAGATTAATTTTTCCATTGGTATATTTCTTTATGTCCTTTTTCAATTTCACATTATATAACATCTATTCATTGTTATCTTTATGTAATTGAACATTTTTTCTTTCTCTATAGTAAGTTTAGATCTAACAGTAGTGGTTAAGACATATTGTTTCATTAAAGATTTGTATTTTCCTTTTAGTTCATTATAAGTGTCTTTTAACATATTATAGTATTCATATAATTATTTACTAGTCATAATTTTAGAATCACATTCATCTTTAAAATAATATAAATTTTGTAAAGGGGATTCTTGGGTTACCACAGATGTGTTTTTCATAAAACACATATTGGATTTGTCTGCCTTTTCTTCTTATAAAGAATCTGAGTCACTTAATCTCTCTTGAGAAGCACTCCATGTTTCTTTAATTTCCTTTTTATAATTTCTATATTTTTACTCATATCTCTTATTATATTTTAACATGAGATACTGTACTTTCTCATGTCCTTTTCTCTTTCATTCATTGCAGATTATTTCCTCAGATTTGTCACTTTATTCCAATCATTTTTCCAGTTTCCCTTATGATCATATCTTCCTTGAAGTTGGGATTTATGAAAATCTTATTCCTTTTAAAAAACATCTTAAAACATCTAGCTAATTGATCTATTTCCTCATCACTGCCAGATGATGATTTTTCACTACTGTAACTTTATGCAGGGGCTTGTAATTTCTCCTTTTCCTTTTGTTTAGTTTTAGAAGTAGTAGTTTAGAAGGCCACTGGCTTTCTCTTCAGTTCATCTTCCTCTTCCTTATTGACTTTTAATTCTTCCTCATACATCATAACCATGACTATAATCTCTTAGACTAGAAGATTACTAATATCACAAGATTCACTAATTAATACAGAAGTCCATCTCAATCTATCTCGTAAGCATTTAAGCATTCTCATGATTTTCTCCATGGTTGTAACATCTTTTCCCAGAGAGATAATTGTAGTCACAATTACATTAAACCTGAGATACATGTCAGAAATAGGGTAATCAGGCATCATTTTAATTCTATCATATATAATATTAAATTTTTTAAGTCTCATTTCCTTAACACTAGAGGTTCCTTTAAATGAAATAGATAAAGTATCCCAAATTTCATGGGATTTTTTACATATAGAAATTCTTTTAAACTCTTCATATCAAAAAAGAAAAGTATAATTCATTCATTTCATTGAAATTATTGTTAAAAACAACCTTATTTAGTTCATCCCAAGTGTTATTATTAGTATCATTAATCCTATATTCATCTATAATGGAATACAAAATCTCAAAAACCATAATTTTTAAGTGTATTTTCATTTTAATTTTCCTTTGAGCATTATTTATTCAATTAATTAATGGAGGTCTTTTGGTAGTAGAACCTTACAATATATTATCCTTAATAAAGAAACTTGATTTTAAATAACTTTAAATTTAGAGATAACATAAATTTAAATATCGGTAAAATTCAACAGAAATCAAAGTTGAAAAATATTTTAAACAAATTAGAATTTAAACTTTTAAACACAAGGATTTTAAAAAATCATTAGATAACAAATATTGGTCAGAGTATGACTCTCAATAGGGTGTGAATGGAGTTCCTATAATATTTTCTGTTAAAAAAATTACTTAAAAGATTCCCCAATTTAAAACTAATATTGGCCAGTTAATCATGGTAATAAAATAATAATAGTTTGACTTTTCAAATAGCTTCTCATAAGATTGATTAATTATCATTAGTATCATTATGAGATATTGATACAACATTTTAAACTACTATAATAAGTAAAAACAATTATAACTATTATCTGAGACTAACTATCAACGTAAAATTTAGTTTTCAGAAATATTTGCTAAAACTGAGAAAAACTAAATTGAATGACATAGTGGATAAAACAAGTGTTTCAGTCTCAATATGAGATCTAGTCCACTAAACATGGTGATAACATTCCACCAAGAAATAAATATATAATAAGATTTGATCCACACCCTAGATTGAGGTTAACAACAGTACACAAGACTGTCTGGGTCACAAGACCTCTTCCATTATTCTACGCAGAAAAACTAACAACCAGGTCACACAGGACCTCTTCCACAGTTACACGTGGGTAAAACAAAGATTGGAAATATATTTAAGTGAGTAAATCTTGTATCCTCAAGTTTAATTCAGGTGAAATAGTGTGTTTTAAAATAGACACACACCCTTCTCTACAATTAAGAAAAACAATACACAATAGTGCAAAGATATTAAGAAAAGATTAAAAATGATCGGAGTGTTGTTCGATGTAGCTCTGGACTAGTAAGATGTTTAAGATGTTATTTTAGAGGCATGTTGTGGAAGCATAGTATCATGAGTCTCATTCTATGGTTTCCAATTTTATGAGATGTTCTTTGTAGCTCTTGTTATTATTAGAGTTGTTGTTGTGATAATGTTTTAAGTTATGATCTATAGCATTTTAGCCTTTGGAATCGAGGGTTCTTTGTGTGTTCTTCGTATTTGTGTTCTTCTCTTTTTCTCATGAATTACACTACTCAAACTTCTATCACATTTTCATCTCGTGGGCCACCACAAAATTTATCCTTAGGATGTATTTGTTATGTCCAATAGCGAGCAAGATCTTTATAACTTGTACCTCGTACTATCAGGTGACTTATCTACAAAAATCCTTAGTTATTTCATTGTCATTAAATGACTCAAATATAACCCTTAGAAATAAAATTTACATTAAATTTGAAAATATATAAAAATGGATAAGTATGGAATGGTGTCACAATTGTGAGGAGACAATCACAGTGTCATTTTCATGGTGATACAGTCATAGTTCCACTATCACAGTGAGACAGTCAGGTGACACTATCATGGTGAGACAGTCATGGTTTCACTATCATAGTGAGATAGTCATGGTGACACTATCATAGAGAGATAGTAATGGTTCCCTTAACATGTTGAGATCTAAAATCGATAGCATAGTTGCGGTGTCAGATCCTTTGAAAATTCTGTAATTAGTGAGACTACGGTGACAGATAAGCTGATTCTTAGGTAATGTTGTCCATTACATTGTCAAAATTATGAATGGTGTCTTGTTATGGGGTCTTGGAAATGATAGAAAGGAAACAGTGCCAGGTCCTTAGAAAAATCTGGAACTGGTTGCGGTATTAGAGTCACGGTGTCTTGGATACAGTGTGAGGGAATTTTCCCAAATTTGGAATCGGTGGAAGACTTATGGTTTCTCAAACAAAGACAAATATCTATAAACTATCTTAAGAATAAATACTCATAAAATGGATTATATTTAATAATAATACTACTAGAACATAATATAATAAGATCAAACATAGTTTACAAGATTCAAACATGATTTGTTAGATTCTGAATTAGGATATTGTGAGATTTTAGACCATGAGTTATAAGCATTAAACCATAAGGAAACCAACAATCTCCAAACATGATTTGTGATAGGTTAAACATTATTTACAATATTTTTGAGCATTAAAACATGAGTTAAACAATTAATATTGAAATTCTTTTCATACTTGTTAATCGATCCTCGAAAAGATTATTCCAAGTCTCCTGTAGAGTCCAGAAAGGGGATACCGTTTCATGGGTAATATGTTCTATTATAAAATATTATATCAATAAATGAATTAATGAGATTATGGGTATTTGTTTTTAAAAATGAAACAAGGATGAAAGTGGGTTTTTCACTCCCTCACATTAATGTTATATTATGACATACTCCTCTTTGGAAAGACCTCTAAAAACAATAGGTATTCCATAATAGCATTGTTTTTCATTATAAAGATATAGAATCTCAATCCATTATCAATAATAAGTCCTTTATTTTATTTATGGATTGAATTTATTTCACTAGAAAAAAAAATTCTTTCAATTACTCTTGGAGTTAAAAGTGGGGTACTACCATTCACCTACCTTGGGATCCTCATTTATGGGGGGATGTAAGATTTTTATTCCTAAAGAAAATATGTCAAAACATTATTAACCAATTGGCTAGCTGGAAAGTAAAAGTTATGTCATAGGGTAGAATTATTTTTTTCATCAACTTGGTTATCACCTCCAAATTGGTATATTCCTTTTCAATATAAAAATTCCCAAGAAGTCTCATCAGTAATGTAAAAAAACATGATCATAAATTTCATATGGTATTTATATATCCATGAAAGGAATCCTATAATAGTGGAGTGTAAAGATTTCATAAATCACACTGACATTGGTGGTTTATTAATCAAGGAACTAAATACATTTAATAGTGTACTTCTCAATTAATTATATTGGAATATCATAAATTATAATGATCTATGTCGTTATTTTCTATCTAATAGGTTTGTTGCAGCACTACTAGATGGATATTCCCATTACATAGCCTCATCTTTTTATACTTATATAAATAAATCATTCAATAAAATTATGTTCAAATCAAAAATGGATGGTTTTAAAGGAATCAACATGAATTGTTGGGACACCTCAGGGATTGAAATGACTCTTTATGACATCATGGTTGTCACCTAAAACATGTATCTCAAATCCATTACTAATTCAACCACTTGGTGATTTTATTTTACAATATTTTCATTTTCCTTCGTCTTCTTGGAAAATTTTCAAATATTTCATAATATGGAGAACTAATTCAGTGGGTACTTTAAAGGACTCCATTTACTCATGGAGTCTATTATCAATAAATTTACATCATGCTTCTAACATATAAAAATGTTGAATGTTATCAAATATCCTCCTCAAAGTTTGGAAGATGTAATCAAAACCCTTCTAAGAAATAGTAGCTTCTGAATCCAATGTCATTAATGTTGTTTTTTGAGGTTTCTATCCTGAAGATTCTGCAATAGGTTTTGATACTTCAACAAATTTATCTTTTCCTTTCTTAAAAACAATATTATATTCAGAAACTACTATAACATCCACTTTTTTTTATCTAATTCAACTCTTTCATAAACTTTTTTATGTGCTTTTTTTCTTCTTTTCTTCTTTAGACAAAAACATTCCTACCTCTTTTTTTAATGGATTTCCTTCTTCTTCTAGGATTATTTTTTTCAGATACATATAAATTTATATCCTTGTCTATCTAAAAATGTAATGTTGATGATGATTATGATTCTTAATTTTTCTTATCTTTTGTCTATTCATCATTTTCAGATCTTTCATCATCATTTTATTCTTGTTATTATTCACTTATTTTTATACTACTACTAGTTGTTCTTTATATTCATTTTCTTCTTCTTCTTTTTATTTATCTACTTACTCAAGATATTTTTCTAGAAAGATATTTATTCTAAGAACTCTTTTCCAATACTTTTATAAATATATTATTTTTTAAGGAATGATGTTGTGACTTCTTCAACTATTTAATTTCCTTTACCTTTATAAAAAATTGAATGGATAACTGATAAAATTACAAATGTTTCTAAAAATTCTAGACTTTCCCTATGAATGAATTTATTAGTATAGGAAACTGATAGAATAGGATTCTTAGATTCCTTTTCAAAAATAGTCATTAAAAATTCACAAATATTTTCTTCTCCCAATATCTTCTTTTGTTTTCTTTTATTCTCTGCCTTATTCAACTCATAATTCACATGATGTTTTAAGGCTATGACTTTAGCCTTATCTAACCTGAACTATGAACCACCAGGTTTCTTTTTATCCTTATAATACATGAATTTTTTTTAACACTTAACTAGTCATTCTAATTTATTTCTTTGGTTTCTTATCCATAGAGGATGTCTGAGCTTTTATTTTCTACTAAAAACATATCCCTTCTTGTAATGTTGTTCTTTACATGCATTAAAATCATGTTTTTCAACAAACTTCTTTGAATTAGAATTTTAAACCAGCTTCATTCTTGATATTTTATCATCACTAATAAATTAATCCTTTTCTTTTGTTAGATATGTATTATTTTCTACATTGAACGGTTTCATTAGTTAAAAAGTAACTTATTAATGAAATAATGAAACATAATGATCTTCTAATTTATTGAGGCACTCTTGATAGCTTCCATCATTATGAATAAAAATTTAACAAGGATAATTTTCCACATATTTATCAAAAGAAACAAAAAAATATATGTATGGTACCTTTAGGGTGACCCTATCACCCTTCCTTAGTATTTAATACCCCTAAATAAATAATGGTACTACTATAGAATCCAGTAAATGATGAGACAATTTCCACAATTTATTGTGAATTGGGAATCCATAAGATTCTCCTCATTATTTTTCAAAACATCCATGCTTATTTAGTAATTTATGCAAGGGTTAATATGCTTCTCCATCTTAAAAATTACAACTAAGTAAAAAACTAGTTTGTATGAAATTCTATATTTATATTCAAACAAAGTGAAATAAATTCAATCCTATCCATCATTTGAGAAATAGTCAATAGAGAAATAAAACTCGCAGATTGCTTAAATATAATAAAAATTGAAAACGCTATCATTTTTTTCACACAAAGTATCTCCCATTATTATAAAGAAATAATATTTTTGAGAATAGAATAGTACTTATAAAACCAATATATCTCCCTATGTAATTCTCATAAAACCTTCCAATTCATGTATTATTCTTTATAATACATCATATAAATATTTTTCGGGTAATAGGATGATTGCCAAAACAAACAGAATGATAACTAAATGGGGTGACGAGTGTTAGGAGTGAATATTTTTGAAACCAATGCCGGATTGAGATTTATCACCTTTATATAGGCATGAAAACATTATTTTATATTATATAATACTTTAAACAGATCATATTGAACTATTTTTAATCTTAAATATTCTATTTAATTAATGAGAATTTAAAAATAAAATTTTTAACGCTTAAAATTTTAATAAAACTTTTCAACTAAGTGAGGATCAATATGAATACAAAAAATATTTGGAAATAAATTAATGTTTTATTAAAAATAAAATAATAAGTAATCAAAAAAATTGATATACTAATGTAAATTATTATTATTATAAAAACTTAATATAATATAAGAGAAACTTTCAGAGTAGAAAGTTTTCATCAGTATGAGTAACCTATTCATCTAGATTTTTGTAACATAAATAGATTATAATTGTTCATAATAATGACTAATTAGAATAGTTATATAATAAAAATTTATTATGATTGTTTTGAAGAAAAAAATTGATTACAATAGTTATTAAAAAAACTAATTATAACAGTTTTCTAAACAAAAACTAATTACCATAAAATTATTTTGATAACTCATTTGAATGACTAAAAACATATTAGGAAAACAATTCTGAGAACTAAAAAAATATGTACTCCCCATATGAAAAATAGATTGTTACTATAAAGAGATTGGTAAAGTATAAGAAGATATTAATGGTCACTTTTTATTGATCATTCCTAACTTCTGTTTAATATATTTAAATCTATTGAAACTATGGTGTTTTTAAAACATATCAACAAGTTGTTCTTGTGTTCTGATGAATTATAAAATTATATCTCTTTTAAGTGATTTATCTTGATGGAAATGGTATCTTGTTTTTATTTTATTTCTATGTGAGTGATGTATTAGGTTTTTACATAGGTAAATTTCACTTGTTTTGCCACAAATTATTTGATTTTTAGTTAAACTCATTCCATAGTAAGTGATTGTGTGTTGAATCTAAAACACTTGAGCACAACTAATTTTGATGGCCACATATTCGGATTTAATAATGGGAATTTCTATTGGGTGTTATTTTTTACATGACCAAGAAACCAAAGAGTCACCTAAGAAATGAAATGTTCAGGATGTACTTTTTGTATCCATTCTACCTCCATAAAAATCATATTTTTAATAAATTTTTAGTTCAAAATAATTTTCAAAAGAATAGAATAATCGTAAATCTATAATTCCTTTAAGGAAATGAAATATTAATTTTACATCATTAAGATGGGATTCTTTTGGATTGTCTTTATATCTAGAACATAATCATACTAGAAACATTAAATCTGTATGACTAGCTATTAATAAAATTAAACTTCCAATAATACCCATAAAAGGATTCTCATCAACTATTCTACCAAACTCATTAGGATCTAAAGTATAGGAGGTACCAATGGGAGTAATAATACTTTTAGGGTTTTAATAATTTCATATCATAAGAATATATTTTATATACAATTTTTAAGATATAAATGATACTTCTAGTTTTTTTATATTTTAAAACCTATAAAGTATGTTAACTCAGCCGTCATAATCATTTCAAACTCAAATTTCATATTCTTTGAAAAGTAATCCATTAAAATTTTGTTTAGTTGAACCAAATATAATTTCATAAACATATATTTTTAAAATAATTATATTCCTATTAACTTATTTTATAAAATGAGTAAGATTTGTATCTCCCATAGAAAAATGGTTTTATAACAACAATCTGGTTAACATATTATACCAAGCATAATGGGCTTGTTTATGTCCATAAAGTAATTTTGGATGTTTATAATCATGTTCTAGATGTTTTTATTTTCAAAACTAGGGGTTGTTTTAAATAAACATCCCTCTAAAAATATAAATTAAAGAAAGGACACTTTAAACCCATTTTAAATAGTATGAAATTTAAGAATGCTGCAAAAGCTATAAGTATTCAAATTTCTTCAATTCTTGCTACCAGAGTATGGAATGTGTCCTCAACGACACTAGAGTGGAACCCTCCAGCTGGTCTAGGGAAGGGTCCTCGATGACACTAGAGTAGAACCCTCTATTTGTGCTGGGTATGAGTCCTCAACCTTATGACACGACCTCTCAACTATGTGACAGTGATGAGGCATTCATTAACGTACCTTTTCACTCTCAAGGAAGAAGGATGATTTCCCCACTAAGACTTATCCCTGTGAAGTGACCTAAAATTGTGAGGGTGAGACACTTCTACCCAAAGTGGATAGTATCAAGGTGTGGTGATTGAGTCCCCTAGACATGCCATTTAGGGAAGACGTATGGGATGTTGGGAATCGATGGTTACTTATGGTTTTATTGGATACTCATTTTCTGAGGCTGAGATGTGATATAGAGATCCCAATACTCCCTCTTCTGGTCTTCTTTGACAGAGCCTATATATTTTCTTTTATGGTTCCCACTCCTTGGGTTTTTTCTACTATACTTCCCAGAGAGGTGAAGTATCGCATGACATGCCACATGATTTATGTGTCTTTATTCTCATGGATGGATGAGTCTACTATCCTACTATAGGTATCATAGGCTCTACGATAAGTTAATATTCTCACCGTTTAGATCTCCTTGTGTTTGGATGAGCTTACTTCTCTCTCTTGTTCGGTTGAGTTGCACTCCATTTATTGTACCTCTTCCAATCTACTGATTTCATTTTCAGATTTTCAATTATGTCTCACCCTTATCTATTTTGGGGCATCCTACTAAGTATTTTTATACTCACCCCTTATGGGGATTTTTCTTCAGGTGGCATACTTTATGTAGATTATAGATAGGTTGATCATGAGTTCAAAGGAGCATAGGGATAAAGGTGTTTGGACCATGTATGATGGTCATAACAAGGGTTCCAGGTGAAGTTCCCTCTCAGCTGTTTAATTTACTGTTACTGCCATGTTATGTCACTTTTCTGTTTGGGCGTATATTTTTTCATTTTTCCCTTTCAGTTAACTATACCATACATGTACTATTTAGTTGTTCATTCTTGTTTGGTTTATTTATAGAATTATTGCATCTTTTATTCCTTTACATCAACAATTTTTCATTGTGTTGGTTGTGTGTGTGTGTCTACAGGTTTGTTAGAAAAGGCCTCTCTGAGTTTTTTGTGCTTTCAGAGCTAGTTTCTAGTGCTTGGCCTATGGAGGCGGGCTTGGGGTAGTTGTGGCTCGAGCCCTAGAATGGGTCAGGTCATGACATATTTTATTCTCACCTGTTCTTTATAACCCTTCATAATAGGTCTATAATTATTTCTAAAAATTATCCCATTTTCATCATATTTTTTCTAGAAACCCCATTTTACTCTAATTATAGACTTTTTTCTTGGAAGTTCAACTAATGTACAAGCTTGGTTCCATTAAAACTCATTGATTTCCAACATCATTTTTTAATCCAACACTCATCACCAAAATCCTCACCAATATTATTTGGTTTGGATTGTGATAAGAAATCTAGATGTTCAATTTCATTTTCAAAGAACTTCTAGTCCTAATTTTTTGATCAACATCACCATTGAAACTCTCTCTAGGAGGATTCTTAAAAAAACTCACTTCTTAGGATTTCAAAAATATGTTCTTTGATAATATATTGAAAATATAAATGAGTAATAACTTTAGAAATGTATTATTTAGTTATTTCCTTTTGAGAATTATTTTCTACTATATGTTGAAAATAGGATATTGAAATCAAATCCAAGGATGTAGGATCGGGTTGTTTGAAAACAAAGGGATCAGCTTCATAAAACTCTACTTGAACTTTTTTTTCAAGAGTAAATTTATATTTATAAAAAAAACTATCAACCTTACTTATTGTGGAATAGTCTAATAATATTCCTTCATCATATTTTAGATTAAATTTATGTAAGTTATCTTTATTATTCAATATTAATACTTTTCATCAAAATACATTGAAGAATCTTTTGGTTTACTTATTTTCCATAACTAATATGTAGTTTTATTAACAAAAGGTCTAATTAACACTCAGTTTATAGTATAAAACCTAGTAGTAACTGCTTCAACACAAAAATATTTTTCAACTGAGTATTTACTCATCTGGGTTCTAGTAATTTCTTGAATAAATCTTTTTCTTCTCTCAACTACGCCATTTTCTTGTAGAGTTCTTGGTGCTGAAAATTTATGTTCAATACCTTTATTACAACATAAAGTTTCAAAATTAAAATTTAAAAATTCTCCATCATGATCACTATGAGAATTTATAAAGGATGTTTATTTCTTATTTTTTAATCTCTGGATATGAACATTTTAAAATAACTAAAGTATTGTGGTTTTATTAGTAAGAAATATAGCAAAGTATATATTGTATAGTCATAAACTAAAACAAATAAATAGTATTATCCGTTAATACTACCAATTTTTATAGGGAAAAATATTTCCATGTGAACTAACTATAAATCATAGAATTATGACACATAACTAATATATTTAAAAACTTACATATATTTAGTACCATATTGACAAGGATAAAAAAACATTATATGCTTCAAACCTATATTCTGGTAGATCCTTAACAAGTCCATTTTTAGTAAACTTAGTTAAGTTTATATAGTATTACTTTTTTTACCATTAATTTTGTAACCAATATTGATCTTCTATTTCACTAAGGAAAGGTAAGTCTTGTATCCTATGGTCTACTAATTTTAGTGTGTAAAAATTATCATTCCAATTGGGAGAAATAATAAATTCATCTTTTGAACTATGAACATTACATTTTTCATTCCTGAAAATCATAAGATAAACTTCTTCACATAATTGTCTTATACTGATAAGTTTTTTCTTTATGTCTTACAACAAATAAAACATTTGAAATTGAGGCTTTTATAAGAAGTAAAATATTACTTAAAAATTTATTTATCTTTTAGAATTATCTCTGAAGATTAATTTTTCACCATTCAACTTAATAATATTCAAAAATAAATATTTTTTATTAGTCGTATGTCTAGAGAAAGAACTATCCATGTTCAAAATGTTTTTTTATTGGTAATTTCTCTATTTTCTTGAAAAAAATGTTTTGTTTGTTACTTTAACCATCTTGGGTTCTGTATTATCAGAAAATAATATTTTAGGAAACCACATTTGTCCAATTTTATTATTTTGAGAAAATATAATTTCCTCTGAAAGGTAATCTTCATCAAAACCTAAATATTTATCTCTTTTTAAAGAATAATTTTTCTTATATTGTCCACCACTTTTACACATATTTAAAAAATGGATCACTTTTAAGAATAAAATAGTTATTAATAAATATAGGTTTATTATGATTAAAACGGATTCAAAAATTGTTACCATGATGTCTAATTTGTTAATAAAAGTTGTCAATTTTTTCCTTACAAGTGGTAAACATGGAAAAGGGATTATTCAAATAATAAATCTCAAAAATCAGTTTAACAAATGATTTTTTATCTTAATTGGTTGTTTTGTTATAACTAAATTTTATAAAATCATTTTGTAAATTACCTTTCTCAAAAATAGTCTTCTCAATATTTTTTGAAATGTACTATTTTTAAATTTTTATTTTATCATGATGATTAGAAAGATATAATATTTCATAACATTATCAAGTGATTGAACTTATAGGGAATAGTAGATGTTGATGGAAAATTAACTCCACCATTCTTATTATTAGTATTTTTTGAATATTTCATTAATATTTAATCATATTATTTGAGTGTAACAATATTATCATAAAGAGTTGGATTCATAATCTTTCTTGTGTCATCCACAACTATTATTTTATATTCCCACTCATTTTGAATTATGTCTAAAATCTTTTCCAAAAAATATTATCATCAAATAATTTCTCTCTAGCTGTTTATAGGCTATTGATAATAGTCTTAAACCTTTGGTGAATTTTGGAAACTATCTCACTAGCTGAAAAGAAGTGACTTGATAATCAGTATGAATCATATCCCTTATTGTATCAATAACATTAGAAGTACTAAAATGTGTGAATTATAACTTCTTATAAATATTATTAGTATCTTCACAATATGAAATATGATTGTATATACTTCTATTCCTAGAATATAAAATTTTATTCCTTGCATTAAAAATATGTTGAAATTCTAACATCTCATTATTTGTAAATATTGTTTATCTTTACGACTAATCTTTTAATTACCAGTTAATATTAAAAAATTATCAACTCTAGTGTTGATAACAATGGTATTGATTGTATCCCTCTTTTACTCATAATTAGTACCATTAAACATAGATGGTCTTCTTGGATTTCGATTTTCAAGGGTTCTAACATTAACTCTTCTATCTTAAAAAAGTATAAACACTTTTTTCTACAAACATGTTATTGTAACACAGTTTATAAATAAACAATTTATATCAAAATTTAAAAAACATACAGTTGATAGAAGAAGTAAAAAACGTGAAAAGTATAAGTAGTATAACCATCTATAATACCGATTTTTTGATAGAAATAGAAACTATGGTTACAAGTGGAGGGGTGAATTTTAGTTTAAAAACATTAAACTAAACAAAAAAATACATTACCTCTTAAGTAAAAATGGTCGGACTTATCAATGTTTTATTATTAGAGTGTCAAAATATGAATGATTTTTTTAATTATATCATAGTTTGTTTTTTCAATTAGACATACAGATTAAATTGTGTATTAGAATGATAATTATTTCGAATGAATTTTTATTAAAATTAATATCATAAAATAAATATTACATAAACATGAAATAATATTATTATTAAAGTAAGAATGAATTACAAGTTACATTTAAATATTTCAACCTTTAACCTTAAGAGTTAATTTAGTGATAAACCCCAACTAAAGGTATCCATAATTTTATTGCTCTTGTAATGTTCTATCTTTCCTTACTAGGAAATATCTCGATATGATGATTGGTATTTTTATTTTTATCCCATGAATCCCTCAATATGATGATAAATGAATGTATTCTATGCCAAAAAACACCTTAATATGATGGATTGTATTCATTGTCCTCTTATCCCCAATAGTATTTTATTTTTACCATGATTGGACATAAAATATAGAAGAAATTTTGTTCTAAATTAAATACAACCCTGATAAGGATTCCGTAGAATTACAACTCTCTAAATTATTACTAACACTCAGATAGATATGTTCAAGATGAGTAAAATTCAGATGGCATGGGTTTTGAATGTATCAACGTCCAATTCTTCAAATAATATCTATTAATAGAAAAATATTCAAAATTCAAAATTTGTAGTTAGTTTCAATGGCCTCAGACAGCTTGAGCCTGAAATCACATTTATAGCTAAATGTCTAGCATAATTTTTTTTATAACCATTACAATTATAATTTTTAATCCATACAATATATATAATACTAATCAAACCGATTAAAAACAAGTGTATAGTCCTCTATATATACTTATTTATTTTCAATGTGATAAACTATAAAAGGGTTAGTCTAATGAATTAGTACCAGGATAATTCTGAATGTCATTATTTTTTTTAGAACACATAAGTCTTACCACTGATCAATCCACTAGTCAATCTAATTATATAAAAAACTCCTTCAGTCTGATGGATTAGAATGAATAATAATAAGTTTATATTTGTTTTCATTGGAACTATTTATATGTTTGTTATTGCCATCAAAAAACATAATAAAACACTGGGGATATATATAATTTATTAAACATGATTTTATGAAAATGTTTATGATTTCTAAATATAATGGAATTGAAAGTTAAGAGGTAAAACTTATGTCTTCAAACATCCTCACCTTGAGAGGACATCAAACTATTTATTCACGGCTACTAAAGTCCCTTATGGATAACTTCTATCAAAGAGTTGGTTTTAAGACACTAGATAGTGAATCAACCTTACGTTCTGGTTAGATTATATTTTCAAAAGTGTACCTCTAAATTCTTGTAAAATTTTCCTCATAGTTACCAATAGATTCAACATCCATCTGCTTTATATCAAGTATTTACCTCCCAATTTTTTTATAAAGAATATATTTTGTGGTCTTATTGAATAATAATAACATAAACTCATTCAACACTATATAGTCAATTTAATCTTATTCCTTGTTATTCTGGCCGATCGTATATCATTTATCTACTTCACCTTCCAAATGATAGATATCAAAAATTCACTTTTCATGTTCCAAACATTGGATAACAGAAAAATTATTTTTAGTGATAATGGATCATTTATCAGAAACTAGAGGATCATCATAACTATTGAAGGCAGATTTTTCCTCATTAAGTACTCAACAAAATATTGTCTCCTCATTTTATCATTTGGATGTTCAAAATGATTAATGGCTTGAGAAATTTATGTGAGAATAGTAATAATATTTCTCATTCCATATCAAATAATTTTTGGATTATTGTGAGGAAAATAATTTCATTTTCCATCAATATCACCATTAAGAAGTTTCCTCTGGGTTCTAGCCATTGACTAAAACAAAAAAAGTATAGTGTATGCAAAAATAATCCTAGTGGAAAACCACATAATCATGAAAAATAACTTATCTGATGTCTAAATTTTGAAACATTATTTTTAATCTATGACACCTTAAACTTATCCTAGGTTATTTGTAGACATCGTCAATTTAAATCCATCATGATGGTTCATATTGAGTTTATGAATTTCCAAATCATATCCCTAGGGAGTGTGAACCCAAGTGTGTATCAAGGGTCATTTTCATTCACCACGTAATGATTAAGTCCAGCTCAATTCACCCTTTTCAAAGTTATTACCCCTAGGTACCTCTATTCCAGATCCAAATCCACGTTTAGTATCTATATATGGATGTAATTTCTTAGAAACCACTCACTCTATCTTTTATAAAAATTCAATGAAATTTTCCTATACTTTAACTAATCCTTATATTTTTTCTAATAAAAATCCTTAGGGATCTCACTAAAGTTTTCTCATCCTTGTATACAAAGGATAACTACACCTTTCTTTGATTCCAACTGTAATGAACCAAACTTCTCATACATAAATTTTACATCTTAATAGATGAATATTCTTTACATTACATAATAATCCATTCATGAATCGTTTTTGTCTAGTGCCTTTTCAAACATGGATGCAAAAATAACTAGTCCATAAGTGAGATACGCCTCTCCCATAATGTTCTTCATAAATAGAACCCTTTTGGAAATATCATACATAAAACCTTTTATCCTAACTTAGGAAAATAAAACATAATAAATGGTGATCTTAGATTATCAATAAGGGTAATAAAGTGAGATATCAAAATATATGGAGCATAAGGGTATGAGAATTTGAGAATTAAATATTAAAACCCTACACTGTATATATTTTAGATCATAAACTTGAGTAATGGAATAAATCATAGAATTTCATAAGACATTAATCATAATTAAATCAATGAACATGAACCATGAGAACATAAAATTTTCATAAGGAATAGAATTGCAGTATACACATAAGAATAGAAAATTAATTCCTTATTACAACAATGATGGTTTCCAAGACTATCATACTGGAATCGGTTGACTCACAAAACCATTATAGTAATCAAGGTTTTCCTGGAAGACTATCATAGTGTACAAAGACCCTTACTGAATTGGTTTCACTCCCACTTCCATTTTTTATCTCATGAGATATCAATCTTCACCCAATATACTGGAGGGAGATATATATCCCACCAATCATAAAATAAAAATAATACATACATGTTCCACAAGAACGTATAACATTCATCATATCAGAAACCATGAAAATAAATGCTTTTCATAAAAAAATTCAAAATAAATTTTATAACAGAAACATGTTTCAAAATTATTACATCATTTCATCAAATCACAACAAATAGAAAAAAAAGAGGATTTCATAATCATTTTTTCATGCAATAACCAGTGGAATAGAAACAGGTCTCATAAAATTATTTTCATCATAAAAAACAATAAAATTAAAGGATAATAATTTTATCCTTTTATTATATCCCCATTATTGAATATATAACATGAAATGATTTCATTTATACAGAAAAATATTCTAAAATAACACTTAGAACATTTCTTGAGAAAAATAACATTCCTTTGAAAGTCACTTTTTGAAACCAAAAATTAATAAAATATTTAGATAATATTTTTCTGAAAAAAAATATGAAATCTTATAATTTAATATTCAAATAATATAATGGTAATAATATTCGTAAATTCCATTCATGTCATACATGTTAAAAAATATTCCTTTTGGATTTTTAGAAAAATCCAAACATGCCTTGTTTGGAATAAAAAATAAATATTCCTTCTAAAAAATTATAAAAAATATAACAAGGGTAAAAATAATATTAAAAATAATTTATTAATATTAAAAAATTTATGAAAACATTTTTTTAAAACATGGACTTGGAAGAGAAATGGTTTTTAACCAAAGAGAGAAATAAAGTCTATTTTCATTAAAAACATTCTTTTGAAATATTGAATCTATAAAGGGAGATAAATTAAGTTAAAAAATTTATTATCAGTAAATAACTATTAGATAATAATATTTCGAAACTTATTTAGATATAGATCTTAATATTTCATCATCGTAAGCATATAACATAAAAAATCCGGTTAAATGATGAGATTGTATCATATAACCCTTACCACTTTGGTATCTTTTGAATCATAAGCTCCATTACAGAGTAAGATAAAATGAAACATTAAATATCATGAAAATAATGTTATTTGGTATAAAAAATTAAAGGGGGAGTATATACACCTCATATATACAGATTGGTGCATAATATAACTTTTTTCCAAAAGAAGGTAATTTGACCCCAAAATCCTTATCCGCTTTGGTAAATTTTGAAATATAAATCCAATAAAAAGATATAATAAATTGGATATTTAAATAAAGATAATTTTTATGAAAATAATCATAAAATACATTCATGTAAATTATATACACTACATTAAATAAGTTGGTGGTGAATATGGAATGTGCCTTAAAGATGTAAAAAGTGAGACAGAAATTACTTACCTTAAGTCTTGACTTCATACGCAATAAAACATCAAATATAATAAATCTATGTTTATAATAAATATATTATAGAACAATAATTATATATATCATACCATATATGATTTATTTGTGACCTTTAATTACATTTTTATTAACAATTCCATGTTAATGTTGTGTTTCGAGTAATAACTGCTTTATTTTCTGTGTATGTTTTGATTTACTATATATATTCCTGTTACATTGATCATGGTTAAATAATATCCATAATTTTAAAAATTAAATATGTATCATATATATTATATATTAATTTATATTAATTCATAAAATTTCTATATAGAAAATTAAATAAACCATTCATGGAGATAGTAGGTCGTACATATACATAAACGTTGTTTCCATTTTCTAAATAGATTTAAAGAAATAATGTTAAATAATATATTAACATTACATAATATTTTTAATTTCATATAAATAACATATTTTCATTAAAATCATCCTTATTACCTTACCTGTAAAGCATGAAAAATCACTTCACTTCGTGAGGCGGTAGTCTGCCTTACATACGAGTGATGTTATCATATTCCCATAAAATGGAAAGTTAGAAGGTATTTGTGATATAATAATTCAAAAATAATAACAAAAAAACATATATTATATATAAACATTTAATAAATCATTATATCCATCCATGATGTAGTTGGGTTTTGGCTTAGTGGTAAGCACCCTGTAATCCTACATGAAAAATGAGGGTTCAAAACCCTTTGGGTGCATGCATTGTAGCAGTACTGTAGTGCACTGTAGTAGTAGAGACACTGTAGCAATGGCATGTCACTATAGCGGTATTAGGGTACTATAGTAGTGGTGGATACTATGCATAACTGTAACAAGTAGAGTATTGTAGTAGTACTATTCACAGAATGGGCCTTGGGCCAAATATTTGGGCCTACGGACCATGTAATGGGCTAAATGCCCACTGGACCTTTGGGCTATGTAATGGGTCTCCCTCTACCCAGTTAAAAGAGGTTTTTGCTTTGCTTTAAATAATAAATGTGGCTTTGTCCCCAACCTTTAAAAAAAATTATATCCATTCGTGATAGGTGGTTATGGAAAACAAATAACATCGGTTCGTGAGGCATTAATCTGGAATACACACGAGTGAGAATTTCCTATCACAATGGAAGAAGAGATGGATATTGGTTATTATATTAGCATAAGAAAATATCGTTCTATTATATTTTTTATTGAAATTATATCATCATAATATAAGAACATTTTAAGGAGTATTAAGAATATATAAAACAAATATTTAAGTTTAAGAATTTACCACCTCTTCAAAGAGCCTCTTTAGGTTTATAAATAAAGTATTATTTGGTGGGATTAATAATAAAATTAAGGACAATAAAATATTGGGATTTAATTAAGTATGATCTTTGGATCTTTATTGACCAAAAAAGTGTTTTTGAAGTGTGAATAGAAGGGGAGAACAGAAGGCCTTTTATAAGTGTTCTGAGTGGAACACTTGTAATTTGTTTTTAAGGAAAAAGGTATACTAAAATTTTGAATATTTAAAAAGGATAAAAATTCACCATTCTACAGAATTTGAAATTATAAGTTCAAACTGGTTTAAAATAATATTTTGGTAATTTTTAACCTATATTATTTTAGTTTAACCCCTTAGTAAACCAATTTTTACCTTAACTATGGTAAATAATTTTTATTATTTTTACTATTTATTATAGTCAAAAAGTAAGATAACCTTATTAGATAATATAAATTATTATGATTACAAATATGTAATATATTTTTACAATTTTCATTCACATAATTGACAAAATATTAATTTCAAATTAATCCGACATTTTTGGCGAGAAAATGGTTTTCCAAAGAGAAAATTCTCATATGTATAGAATGTTTTAATATCCCAATTACATATAGAATTGATTAAAAAGACCTAAATCAGATTAATAGATATATAATTAAAATAATTTTAATTTTCAAAACATGTTAAATTAATTTTCATGTATTTAAAATCTATAAATGAAAAGAAAATTCTAAATAAAAACTTGTATATTTCACTTTTCACTAAAAATTATAACTTTTTCGAAAATTCCCAATAATTCACTCCAAAATAATTTTGACATGTAGATTTAAAAAATAATTTTTATTTTAAAAATAAATCTTATAAAATATCTAAAAATAGTTATATTATTTCCTTCCAATATTCAATAAAATATTTTTTTGGAAAAATAGTATTTTCAAAACAAATAAATATTTTTACTAAAAATTAATAAATTTACTATCAATATATTGTTTTTATATAAAACTACTCTATATAATATTTAAATATTAGATTTTACTATTCGAATCTCTAATTTTAATTTTAATTTTAAAATGGTTGTGTATAATGATAATATTTATAATATATTGTGGTTTGTTAGAACTCTATTTTTCTTGCAACAAATGCTAATCACAATGATTCTTGTAACACAAGATATCAAAGAAATGTAATTTGTTATGAACAAAATTAAAAAAAACTTAGGGTTTTACATGTGTTCCTTTCATTAATTTCTTTTCATTTCATTCCTGTAAATTTTTTATAAAAATTTGATATGGAAAAAACTCAAACAAGTTACATGTGTCAATTTTAGAGAATTTTACATTTTAAAATTTTACCAGAGATTCACCCCCCCCCACCCGCCATCTTTATAATTTCTCTCTGAATCCTAAGGATCTTCAATTAGTATTAAGTATAAGGTTTCACTATTATATCATTATCATGGAAAATCTCAACATACTGAACTACAAAGTCATTCCTACCATTAATGAGAGAAATATAATGGTTAGAAAAAAAATTATGATACCATATCAATTGCCTCTTAGCCTATAGGTAACTCATGCAACTATAATTGGTTTTCCACCCATTGATAAGAAATCTCTTATGGTGCTTTCTATCAAAAGAAATACTTATATGTAAGGTAATGTTAGAAATGTTATTTTAATTTCATTGTCGGAATATGTTTTCTTGAAGGTGATGGGTCTTAAAATAACTAAAGATTTATGGTCAAAACATAAAAGTGTTTTCAATGTAAATACTTAAGTGAAGGATAATAAAATACAAATCTAGCATAGAAAGTTCAAAAATATCGTAATGGAAGTTAAAGAAACTATTAATGAGTAATTAGATAGAGTTAATGAAATTTTTTGTAACAATAAATAATTCAAAGATGTATTGAAATATTTTAATATTGTTAGGAAACTCATGATAAACTTACCTAATATGTTTTATTCCAAAATATATTATTTAGAAGATATACTTCATTTATCTATTAATGAGTTACATAACATTATTATTGTGTACGAGAAGAGTAAAACTCCAAAATTAAAATAAATAATCAAGGATGAAATTTATATTTAAGCTATAATAAATAAAAAAGTCTTGGAAGCTATGATTATTGACCTCAGAGAATTTAAAGAAAATTAGTATGATGAAATGAATGAAAAAAACATGTCTGTTATCTCTAAAAATTACCAAACTGGTAGAGTAAAGTATGGAGGAAAAATCCCACTTATAATATTTGAGTATAGAGGAATTTCAACAAATTCTATGAATTTTTATATGAATAAAGTTAGATAATATGATAGGGATTCTGAAGAAAGACCTCAGTTGGATAAGTGGAAGAAAACCTTTAGGAAGGATAAGAAATCCATCAATGGTGAGGAAAGTGTTTTTGGAACCAAAAGAAGTATGTTGAGTAATAAAGTTAAATATGAATCTAATAAAAACAATTCAACAAAAGAAATAAATCAAGAGAAGTTTAGAACCTTCTTGGAAAATTTTGAGAAAAATAATGATTCCTAAAATAGTGAAGAAAGATAAGATGGTGAAGAAACTTATAGGGAATATCAGCAAAGATCAAAACATATGGCATGTCATATGAAAAATATAAATCTCAAGAAATAAATTATTATTAAAAATAAATAAGCCATGAAACATTACTTAGGAAAATGAAGAAGTTATTAAAATAGAATATACGTAAATTGATGAAATTTATGACATCAAACTAAAAGTTTTAGAACAAAGAATGGTGGTGTAATATCATTATATGAAACTTGTAGCTACAGAATATGATTTTTTAAAAACTCAATTAAATTTTATTTATTTTGAAAGTAACATAAATAATATGAGTGAAAATTTCAACAAGGATTCATAGGTAAAAACTGAAATATCTCAACTTATTGAGAAACCCATTCCCGAGAATCAGGTGACATATTTACCAACAAAAAATTAAACATTAACATAATATTTCTAACCATATAGGTGTTATAAAAAAATTAGGAAATAATGGTTTGATAAAGGATGTGAAAAAACCATCACATTAATAAAAATTTAATATAACCTCTATAAGAATGTTTCCTCATGCCATTGGAAATAATTACAAAAAAATTGAAAAACATCACAAAACTCTCTACTGTGGAATATACAACATGAAAAATACCGAGATTCAATGGATTTTATTGGTTTTTTTATATTTATGATAAAATCATATAAATATTGGGATAACATATCTTTCATAGCTAATAGACATAAAATATGGAGGAAACAATGGAAAAAAGAGTGTAACACTTTTAATCCATAGGAAGAATGAAGGGAAAAGTCATCATATGCTAGAAACATTTCAATACATAACAAGTTTTATTTCTAGGAAATATTTTATAAAATATATGATTAACTAGGTCACTTTTAAGAATAATGTATGAAAAATATTCTAGGAAAAGTTCACAATTCTAGGAAAGAAAAATAATTTGGAAATAATAAAGTTAATGAAATATCTTTTATTGGTTAAACATATTTTAAAGATATCAAGATGAATAAACCTTGAATTATTGATAGTGATTATTCCTCACATGTTAATGGTGATATAAATATCCTGAAAAATATTAAAGAACGTGAATTAGGATTTTTTTAATTTTATAATTTATAGCTCCATAAAAATTAGAGGAATATGAAATACTAATATTGAAGCCCAAAAATTAAAATCAAAAGAAGTTTTAAATACTGAAATGGTCAAAATGAATACTTAATATTACAAATCTTTGTGATGATGGTATGAAATTTATTCTTATATAATATTATTATTTCATCGGAATATTGAAATATGAAAAAAAAAATGATGGGTAAAAGAACTAGGAGAATCCTTTATTAGATTGGAGATATTTTTAACTCATGTTACGTAAGTGTAGATGACAAAAATAAGTTTTGGATTCTATGTCTAAGTAATATTATTCAGAATAGAATGAGAACACTTAGGAAAATATTATAATAAACATAAAACAACTAAATAGGAGAGATGATGTTATTTTTGCAATATTTCAGAAATATAAGATGGTTAGTGGAAATCATAAGTAAGTTGAAATCCAATTCACCAGACCAATTGAGCTCATTCACTCAAATATTTATAGACCTATGAGAAATCAATAAACTAAAAGTGATTTTAATTTTTTTCATTCAATAATTTTTTTACTCGTATGAAAAATATAATTTTCATTAAACAATAATTATAGGCTTCATAAATGTTTATATATTTCAAAAGAGAAGCTGAAAGTGATGTGGGTGGTTATATACTAAAGCTGATAACTAACAATGTAAAGGAGTAAAAAATAAATTATTTTTAACAATGTCTTAAGAAACAAGGAATCAAACACCAATACGGTACTCTATACACTCTTTAACACAATGGAGTGTTATAAAGTAAAAAATATAATTTTTTGTGTAAATTGGAATAAGTATGTTCACTAAATATAAATATTCTAATTTTTTCTACAGAAAATCTATTAGTACTTATGTTCATGTACAAAAAATATTGTTTTATTGGCGGAATAAAAAACTCAATCGTATAATATGTGGTATTAGAAAAAACCATGAATAAAATATTTCACGGATTTTTAGAGTTATCTCTTAATAAAGATAAAAAAATCTTGATCTAGGAAATTCTGAGGAAAAATATGAAGAAATAATTTTCATGGTATATTCAACTAATTGAAGAAGTTATAAATGTTGGAATTAACATTTATAAAAATTAGTATGATCTTATTAAATAAAATTTATTGAAAATGTAACTTCTTTCACAAAATTTATTTAAAATGTTATGCAATATAAATTAAATACTTAGAATGAGGATAAAATATTTTAGATGAATGTAAGCCAAAACTATACATGATGATTCATTTGAATAATTTATAAAGAAATTGATAAAATTCAAAATTATCTCAAATTTAATAACCAATAGAAATAGGTTGAATCTAAAAACATCATTAGAAATTATAAATATACTATTCATGCCAAAATAAATTTATGGTTAGAGATTCAAAAATCACATATCTCATAGGTTAACCCATATTCGGTTTCATAGGTAGTTGAACAAATATAATGGGTTCAAAGTATGACTGAAAAATTATATTTGATTGAAAAAATGATGCATGAGAACTTATTCCATGACCAGCATAAGATAATGTTATAGGAAAAAAATTTGTGTTCAAAAACATTCTAAATGAACATAAGGAAATCTTTTGAAACAAATGTTGACTTATTTGAAAATGTTACTCATAGGTGGGAGGTTTATATTTGGAAGATACTTATTCCATATTTTTGAGATTATAAACTATAAAAACGTTCTTGGAAGTGACATCACATCATTATTACAAATTTTATCATATGGATGTTAAAATATCTTTTTTAAATGGAGAAATTGAAAAAAAAATTATTGGTCAACCTAGTGGTTTCTTACCCGAAAAATAAGGTACCATGGTATGTAATTTTACGAAATATTCATAAAGGTTGAAACAAGATATTTGTGCCTCATACTATAAACTTGATAGTTGCCTAAATTAATTTAAATTTTCTATTGAAAATTTTATAGTAACTTATATGTGATGGATATAACCTCAGGTACCCTTATTGTTATTTTTTATGTTTACGACATAGTCATTTTAATATATACTGAAAAATCCTATAAATATTTTTCCGAATAAATAAAGAAAAACATTGAAATATCGATTCCCATATAATTCACTTTATTTTTGGGATTACAAATTCAACATAAAGAAATATATATTTTTATATCACCTGAAAATTATACCATGGATTTACTTTAAAATTTTGAGATCAGATATTCTAAATAATTTTATACACTAATTTCTATTGGGATGTAAATGAGTAAAGATAAATCCAGGTAAAGTGTAAATCAGAAAGAATTGTGAAAATTTATTGGTAGTTTTCTATATCTTATAGCTTCAAGGACATCAATTTTTTATGATGTTACATTATGTGAATGTTATCAAAGTGATCTTAAGGAATCACACGTGTTCGAATCTAAAATAATTCACAAGTATGTTAACGGATCATCTTTATATGGGATTTTTTATAAAATAAGTTTTGATAAAAAAACATTCTTTGATACACTCATGCTGATTGGGTTCAATATTGTAATGATAGAAACTTGACATCAAGATGAAATTTTTTCATGGGAGAATATTGTGAGAGTTAGCATTATAAAAAACAAATTTCAGTTAAATTGAGTATAGCGGAAATAGAATATTATTTTCCAACCCAAGATTTTACTCAAATTATTTGGAAGAATGTTTTGCTAGAATATTTTAGAGTGGACGTTTAAAAAAAAAATTAATATCATTTATGATAATAAAATTTCCATTTAACTTTACAAAAAAGTAGTAAAACATTCAATATCAATAAACATTGATATTAAGTATCACATCATTAGAGAGAAATTTTATGTTGGAGATGTTATTCTTGATTAAATTTCTATAAAATATCAAATTTTAGTTATTTTCACCAAATCTATTACAACGTCATGTTTTTTGGAATTGAATATTTTCATCCTTATCATCATCCACCAATAAATTCATAAAGTAATTAAATAATTACCCCCCTTAATGGTTTGGATTATTTTTTCAAAGTGGTATAGTAAAAACAAATTTTAAATAAACTATAAAACTCTTTCTATTTTAAATCAGATTTTATTGATATTATATAAACGGGGGACAAAAAATATGGGGAAGATAATTTTGAGGGGGGTTTATCTTAACCTGGCCAAAAAATTTCGTATCACCAGGGGATTTAATTCCATAAAAATATTACTTTATCTTGTAGTGTTGTTTTATGGAATTATCTATGAGAAAGTATTTGGTTTTATAAAAGCAGAGAAAATTTTGATAAAATATTTATTTTATAAAAAAATAATTTGTGAAAAATGTTATGTTGTACAAATTTTTTTATGAATATGGCTAACATATCCAAAGGTGGAGATTGAAGATCCCTTCGGGATTTATTAAACATGTTTTGTATGTATTTAAAACTATATTTTTATCAATATTTTTTATTCATGTGAGAAATAGTTATTGGAAGAGTCAAGAAAGTTTATATTATGATGTTTTTAGAGGAGGTGAAGGAAGGTTTTATTTAAGTCAGATGACGTGAAGCGGACCAAAAAGTTCATAAAATCATGAAAAAATGCATAATAAAATATTTTTTTCAAAAGGGTAGATTAGGTTTATAGGATTATGTTCACTAGATAACAATCATTGGTCACAGTTCTCAAAAATGATCCGACGATTAGTGAGAGTATAGAGATTCAGTAGAATTTTGAAGTAGATGTTGCACAATTTTTCAAATTAATACAGAAAAATGTTAAAAAAACAAACCATTCATATATTTAGAAAACATACCTTTCATATAATTCAATGTTTGAGAATATTTAGAAATGATTTATAAATGTTTATCTTCATTTTCATAAGGGTATTGGGTGAGTTTTGAAAGTCGTGTAAAGGTATGGGAATCTTGTGCAAGGGTAAATCCCATAATTCGATACATAAATGTAGTATGTTTGTAGTGTAAAGGTAACACATGTATGGAATCTAGAGATTTTGGATGGATCATATATTATTTTTATTGTATAATTTTTGTAAGAAGTAATTTTTTCCTAGTTTTTACTCTTATGTACAATGTGAGAGGAGTACAAAGTGGTATAATGAATAATTTGAGAAAACTTATGACGTGAAAGATAAACACTTGATGGATCATGGATGTTTTAACCATATGGATAATTTATTTTGTAAAACAATCCTTTTGAAATTAAAATAATGTTAAATTGAATCAACTACTAGATTTTACAGTACTGAGACAGATGGAGTTTTCTAGATAGAGGAAAACAATGTTTTCGGATCTACACTTTGTATGGTTATTCTAGTGGAAATTGTTTTGATATTATTTATGAAGTTTGAGGTTTAGAAGTCATGGAATGTGTTGCTGATGTATGTCTATCACATTGATTCCATCGGATGAATATATATTGGATGAACTTCAATCTGATTGAAGAACACCAGATAAACATTACTAATGACATCAGAAGAAATATTCCTTGATGTTGTATTTGACTTATTTTTTAGAATAAGTGTAATATGTGAAGTTTATGTTTATTATGTATGACTAGACTTAGTCTAATGAAAAATGTAATTAATAGATATGGAGAAAGAATAACTAGAAATATTAACTTTAATAAATTCATTGGAAAAACATCCCTCAAATATAATTTTCAATATTCTTTACATTACATTATAAATCCCATCACTTTGATGATGTTGTGATGATCTATCAGTTTTTATTTTCCTATATATGATAAATAGGGTTGAATAAGTTTTTTAAAAATGAGTTTAATGAATTTTAATGAAGGTTGGTTATGGTGAGTTTTAATGAATCATCGTGTTTATTAGGAGATTTGAGAATACTATAGAATACATGAGAAGAATATAGTGAGATTCAGCTAAGTAAGATTTATGATGTTTGTGTTTCTTGTGAGTGGGAAAAAAATAGTTTCCATCTTTTTCTACTATGATTTCACCTATATGAATGGGTGGAAGTAAAATTGTACTAAAACTATTCATTTTTGTGATAACTCTGAAAAAATGATGTTTTAAGTAGAATGAGTTTCAATCGAATTGGTTGAAGAAGAGTGGAACCAGTCTATGTAATAAAATAGAGTTTCGGAGTTGAGATACCAAGTAGAGTATCAGTTCATTGTTACTAGATAGAGGGTTACAAAGAATTGGAATCAAAAAAAGAACCAAATATAATATTTAGAAAAAAAATTTAATTTTTGTTGTTATGTGTGGTGGTTTTTTCAGCAGACAGAACACATATTATAAAAAAGATGTGGTCTCAATAAGGCACATAAGATAGTGTATTCAAGATGAAGGAAAGACACACTGTATGGAAAGTTACCATATAGGGAAAATTGGATAGACCATTTTAGAATGAAATTATTGGTAAATAGTTTCTTATACATATGTTGGATGAGATTTTAAAATAAAAACATTATAACTTATGGTATTCTGTAAAATTTTTCTTATCAATAGATAGAAGCAGTATAACAAGAGTTGTCTCAAGTTTCATTAATTCCATATTATGTATGTATTTCTTATGTTATCAAATCTTCCACTATACACTCCCCCTTATAGATCATCTGAGATCACCCTTTTCTTTATTGTTTCCTATTTCCTAAGGAAACAGTAAATGTTACTATGTAAAAAGTATGTAATTTCATGGATAAATAATAATTTTTATCTTTTCAAATAATTTTTCTTCCATTATCAATATAATGTAAAGTTCATTTTTGTTTCTAGGTTCCTAGGAATTTTAAACTATTGGATCCCCAGAAATTTGATCCATGTATTTTTCACTTGATTAAAAAAATTACAATTGGATTTGGGTTACTTGATTTGATGTGTTCCAATTGGTATCAGATAAGTTTTAGTACAAATATTAGGTGTTAGACTTAGAATAACATGGTTAGAGAACATAACCCTATGACAAACTATTAGGATATTCTAGAAATATTTCTTGATTACATGGCATTCATTTTCAAAAAATACATAGGGATTATACACAATTATCTTTAATTCATAGTTTTATTCATAAAATAATTAAGTATATTACCTAGAATAAAAATGGTGCCAAATTAAAGGAGTGAAAACCTTTTAAACACCCATAATTAGTGTAGATATTTTACTCTTAACTATTATATTATGCTAGTGTTGGAACTGGGTTGATTGTTAATATATTAGTGTATTTAAATTAGGCTATGATAAACAACCACTCCCATAAGGAACAACTTACTACAACTCATCATGTTGTAAAAACAATGGATCACATCATGTGGCACCAACCTCTATCTTTCAATTTGACCATTGAACCATTAGTGTAATAATAATGGATCATGTATTTGATGGTACTGAAATGTATAGAAGAATCTAGTGGGCTAGGGATTTAAAATTTATCCATTTATAGAATGATGAAACTTCATTGTAAAAGGTGATCAGAACCCTAATAGAGTTATGTGGATATATTGTTACTATATAAAATAAGTGAAATTATACTGAATGGTTACATTGTTTAAATAGGCAGTGTGTTCAACTATACCACATCCCCGATGACCATTGATTGAAGGATCTAATCTCAATCCCCTATAGATTATCTACACATACTTTAATAATATTTAGAAATTAAATTCATTAGAATCTCATTTCTGGAATGGAGATCTTCTAATGCCTTCAACATTTCAACGATCACCACAACTCTCTTATTTCAATCTGTGAAGGTGTTCATGGATTGAGAACTTGGAAGGAATCTTCCTCACTCTAGGATATGGGAAAGAATAAAAAGATCTCTTAAAACCATGAGAATGAATTTTCCTACCGAAAATACATCATTTCGACTAATATATTGGAAATAAAATACTCAGAAAGGGTTCCCTAATCCCTATATAAATATCACCCACTAAATAAGTCGTAAATGAAATGTTATGACAAACTAACTAAATTAGAAACATCATTTATATTTTATCTACAACATGTAACATACGTTAAATATATTAAATGATAAAACCATGGCACTAATTCAACTCTTATTTCTTGACATATTAAACAGTCATTTAATATTAAAATAATATTTGTTCATATAATATTCTTCCATATATTCACTTAATTCCTTGTGAATAATTTCAATAAATAAATTCAAACCAATTATTATATATTATAATAATAACGAATTTACTTATTTTTTTAGTGATACTTTATTCTCAAAAACATCTCAAACCCCATAATGGGTTCCACCATGTCTTTTATTCATATTCCCTAGATTAGGGAAGCCTCTTTAATGCACTAAAGTGTGTGACCTTATAAGCCCATATCTCAATAGCAATAAATATTATTTATATACCAAGAGTAGATATTATAAATCCATCAAGGCCCATAATGAGATAATTAATAGTAATATTAGTGGAAAATATACTACAAACAAATATAGTGTAATGTAACATCTTTGTCTCAAAATATCACATAAAGTATTATGCATAACATCTGTCATCATCCAAGTATTTTTTTTTATTTTTTAACCTCTATGGATGGACTAGCATTTATTCGACTCTATCCATGGATTTAATGAAGGTACTACCATGGTGATCACCTAGGCCAGGGATATCACAGTAAGTATTTGAAACTTGTTCTAATACTTTAATGGTGTTATTTTTTGATAAATTGATCTCTATTAATATTTTATTAAATTTTCAAGTGTTAAAATTAATTAATAGTTTTTTAAATGTTTTTGGTAATTGTAATTATAATTCTTGATGTTTGTTCTATTTTATTTACTTAAGTTTAATATTTTTAGTTAATTAAAAATTGGGTCATCCTTGTGAGCCACTTAGGCTAGACCTCAACCACTTAGGGGACACATTGGGTCAACCCTAAAGAAATTTCCTATGTAGGATTACCACAATGAGGATTTTAAGTTATTAGTGTCAATAGTGAATGTTAATTATTTGAAGGCTCATTTATATGGTTCGCAGATCACACTCTCTAGGAGAATGGGTTGGGAAAGGTATCTCATTAGTCTATAGACCTATGTGTGTGCACAGTGTAACTGGTGTTGATCTTTGGTATCCATCTAAAATAAAGGATTAGAACTTCTTGTATGATATATACTTTCTTCACCACTTCTCCAAATTTATGTAAGTAATGGTTATCACTTCACTGTTCATTTGAGTTAAAAAAATTTGATATGAACATAGAAATTTGATCTATAAAATATCATCTGTTCATTTTCATTCGACCTCCTTCTTATATTTATTGAAATCGAACATTTTTTATTCTTTGAATATTATCATCGTCTCCCTTTGAGTTTCTCACCAGTACACTTGTTATGGTTTGATTCCTTCATTCATTCTCGACTGCTAGTTTTATTCTACCAAAGGTGAAACTTTTTATCCAACAATATATCTTATTCACTCTACAGGAAGATTGTTCCTACATATATCTCCCTTGGGTTGATTGTTTTCATGACTTTGATATTATGAACATCACCTCCTTTATTCAGTGAATATTACCCTTATACCTTGGGTGTTTTTTGAATCCTTCTCTAGTGGATCCACCAAATCTCAATATAAGCATCGTTGGGTCACCAGTAATTTTCCTCAATAAAAGCACCATAGTAAATTATCCAATGGTAGTTTCTCTATTTTTATACTATTAGAACCCAGTGGTAACTCTATTACCTATTTTCTATAGTTGTAATCCAAGGGTAGAATATTTTTTTCTAATTATAGAATCCCTTTTTTTACCATTGGATTTTCAATGTTAGAAACTTCAACTGTTTAAGCAGTGGATTTACAGTATCCCTTCTTCAGGTTGTCCCTTCTCATCTTACTTATCTTCTTCTCCTTGTTCCTATCTCTTCATGTTATTGATATTTAATTTGAGTTTATCACAACATATCATCATTGAATGATGTGGAATTAGATTTTTCAACGCTCCATAGGAGATCATCATATCTTTTTTACTGCTGATTAATTGGTGCATGTTTTAAATTGTTCTCTTATTTTTAGAATATTTTCCATCAAGTTTTTCATCTTTCTAGTCAATAGTGTTTTTCTTCTACCACCATTGGATATATCCAATGGTAGATCATCTTTTTCTTTTGTAAATAAAACAGTAGATTTTTTTATTACTTCTCTTAAATCCTTCAATTAAATAACAAAATGTAAATATATTTACTTTGGTTGTATTTTTTTCATGTAAGTTAAACTGTAGAATTTATTCTATTTTTCCACTATTGGTCTAGCACCAATCTCCGATTTCAGTGTTAGAAAAATAATTCACCACTATCAATTATTACTGGTAGTATACTTCTTCCACTGCTCTATGTTATTCTATAATTAAACACAAATTTTTGGTCAATCTACCCCCATCATTTTTAATTCACCATTGGATAAAATATTATTTCTAAACTGTTTATTTATTATTTTAATTGATGTTAGTTAAAATAATTACTTTTTTAAATGTTTTATTTTTTTATGTTGAAATATAATTTGAAAGAGTGTGTAAAAAATAATAGTAACATAATTTTATGTATAAAAATTCAATCATATTTAAATTCATGCAATGATCCATTTTTCTATAGTTTTTATGTCTCAATAATCGATAATATTTTAATTCAATTTCAACTCTTTGAAAAATTTAATTTGTTAAAAATTATTTTACATAAAAATTTAAATTTTTTATTTTAATAATTTACGAATAAATATAAATCTTGATTGTACTCTATTTTTTCAGCACAAATTTAACAAATGAACATAATTGTCGTATTATTTTATCATTATACACTAAAAGGTGTCTTGCATATATTGGACACAGACATGAACTTATAAGAACTATGTTTTAATGATCTGAGATTCTTCTACAAGTAAAAAAAATATCAGTATAGATCATTCAAGCTAATGAATTATGCTAAATATTTCACACATTCTTGTTTCCATCATTGTTTATAAAATTTTGTAACTTTTGTACTCTTGATATGATCACAAAAAGGACTTAAAATTCAACAGTATTCCATTAATGTGATCAATGATCATTGAGATTCAAAATCATCAACATTTCTGATCATATTCAAATTTCACTTTAGTATTTTTTATTCATGTAATACTTTTACTTATTTTTTTTATTTATTTGAGTATGGTTTATGATTTTTTCAATAAAAATAAATCCTTTATTTTTCTAGTTATTCCACCACCTAAATAGAATACTAGTTTGAGACTCTGGATAAAATGTTAGGTGAATAGAATATTTTAGTCTCTTGTAATAGACTAGGTTGTGCCATTAATTTCTTTTAAAAAGAAGGGTATGTAATAAGGTTATCACACCACTAAAATTAAGGCTTTTAGTGGGTACCAATCTCCTCAAAGAGTATATGAGGATAAGGAGTGGACTATGAATTTTTGATTTGAACCACTTTAAATCCTTGTATTCTTAGTTTTAATTTTCTCTACAATTTAATTTAAGAAAATTTCACTTTATACATGTTTTTATCTTATAAAATCTGGTTGTTGTTTCTGCTAAATTGTTAAAATGACTATTCACCCCACCACCTTGTCATATTTTCCATCACTAACGATCCAAAAATTGGTATTAGTGATTGGTCAATAGAAATATGGTTCTAATACCAAAAAATTGGTATTATATCCTTATATCTGATTGGTTACTCTTTTAATACTGATGTTTTAACTTTGTAATAACATGTTACCCTTGACATAATAGTATAATGAACAAAAGAAAATATTTGTTTTAACAAGGAAAGTTTCAATCCTAATGATGAAAGGGTTCTTCAGAAACTATCATTCTTTGATAAAAGTGACTATGGATACTATAAAGACATAATAAAATCCTAATTTAAAAAATTGATTTTGGATCAATAGACTATCGTGGATAATCATTATGAGCTACCCAATGTTTCTCTAGATACATTGATGGGTAGTGGAATGGTAAAATATGTTTGTAATTATAATGTTAAAAAATATTTATACTATAGTATATGTATCAGTTTCTATATCCATGTTTCACCTTGTATGAAAACATCAAATATATGGAGGATACTTCAAGTGAATCATTATGGGACTAAATATCTCAATATAACCAAGCTAGGAATGCTTTGAGAAGAATACCTGGACATCAATATGGGAGACGAATTATTTGTAAACCAGATGTTCCATCTATTAACAAATATAACTAATGGTAAGAGATATCTTATAGAAATATTTGAAAACACATATTATGTAGAATGAGTATTTATTTTTCTTCCAAAAATATATCATGAAAAGAATGTGGTCGTTGATAAGAGGAAGAACTTTAAGGATTATAATTTAGATGAACTAATAGGCTCTAAACTATAGTTTGTGTTAGAACTAAAAAATATTACTGATGAGGAGTCTAATAAAAGAAATGGTATTTAATTTAAATAAAATAATATTGATACCTCTAATGCCTTTGAATATGAGTTCTAGGAAAGAGAAATGGATATGGGCCACTTTAGTAATAATTTTTTAATGTTCATGAAAAACAAAGATGGAAAGAGGCTGTTTAAGAGGATATTAGGAAAGAACTGTAATAAAGGTAATAATTCCAAAAATAATTATGTTTTTGAATTAACCTATTATAATATGAAATAAAGGTAATGTAAGAAATGATTTCCTTAAACTCAAACATCCAAAAAAAGAAAAGATAAAATAATAAAATAGAATCAATATTTGTTTGGATATAGGAACTATTTAGGTAGTTCTGACTCGAGTAGTGATTCTAAAATTGAATAGGAGGCATTGAATCTTTCCCTAATGGGTATTTAATGTGGGTTAAATGATTCAATATTTAATTAGTTATTAAATCTTGAAAGTTATTATCATTATTCATTATTTGGAAATGAAACTAATATTTTTTATAATTCAAGTTCTGATTTTGATTATAATTCTACAAATTCCAATGTTAATAAATTTCCTAAATAAAATAAATAATTGAATAATGTTGGATTTAGAATAATTGAAAATTAGACTAGATCAAAATTTAATAATAATAAGTTAAATAAAGAAAATGATAAGATGAAAATGGAATGTGATAATTTTAAAATATTTATTTCCAAAAATGATAAATCTATAAAGTATTATATTTATTATATTATAAAACTAAAAGATTAAAATGAAAGGATTAAAAAAATTCTAGAAATAAATGATAAAATTCAAGGTAGAAGATTTAATTTAGTTATGAATGATCTAACTAAAGTATAAAATGAATGTAAGAAATTAATTCAAGAAAATAAAAAATTATAAAACACACATTCTAGAACTAATGAAAAATCTTATAAAGATTTATAAACTATTCCAAAAGAGAATATTGTTTGTAAAAATGAAGTTTTTAATCTTAAAGATGGTTTATCTACATTTGTAAAAAGTAAAAAAAATATGATAATATGATGTATTTAATTAAATAAAATACCAATAAGAATGATTTTGGATACAAAAATATAACTCAACATTTAAATAATATTAACATTGTTAAAGTATCAAAAGGAATGATTTTAAGTGTAACTAATTTTAAATACAGAATGAAAAGGGATTTATGACAATGATTTTTCATTGAGATTTACCAAAAATTGTTGATATAGTATAAATTTCATTATTAATGATTCACACTCATATCATCACCCAAATAAATGATTTCAATTAATTTGGGTTCACAATTTTTCTTCTACGAATCTAGTTGGACCCAATTTTGGCATGGGTACTAAAATAGACAATTTGATTATTTTATTTTAGGAAATATTCCTTATAAGTATCGATGACTCATGGTAATTAGAAAGTGGATTCTCTAGGAACATGAAAAATTATATTATAAAATTTATATCTTTTAATTCATGTGATGATGGCCTTGTCACTTTTTTTGAAAACATTAAAGTTCACATTAACGGTATTGGTGAAGTTAGTTGTTCTAAAACAGTTATTATTCCAAAATTATTTTATGTACTTGGTTTAAAACATAATCTTATAGGTATATCATATTTGTATAATTATAGATAAAATTTTATATTTGAAAATGAAAAATGTATAGTTCTGGATAATAAATGAGATTTATTTTTTGCAAACAGAGAAGAAAATGTGTATACTATTTATAATTTTGATATAACCAAAAAAAATATTAGGAGTTTGATTGTTTTAGTAGAAGATAAAATATTATTTAATAGCGGTGTTACACATGAAAATATCATATTTTTGTAGAAATTGTAAAATCTTAAACAGGTTCTGTAACTTCCCAAGTTACATACAAGTAAGTACTTCATGTGTGATTCCTATTTAAAAGGTAAGTAACATAAGTAAATTTTTAAATCAATAAATTATATAAGTAATAGTTGATGTTTAAAATTACTATGTCTTGACTTGTTTGGACCTTTATAACCTACTAGTTTTTGTGGTAAAAATTATGTATTTTTAATTATAGACGATTCTAGTAGATTCTTATGGATTTATTTCTTATCTCATAATAATTAAGCTTCATTTAAAAATAATAATTCAATGTTAAAATTCATAATTTCCAAAAAAAATCAATTATAGTTATCATAATTGATAGAGGTGGTCAATTTTTTTGATTTATAATTTGATAAATTTTTTGGAATCAAAGGGATATAAACAATTTTTTTTGGCCCCTAGGACACCACAGTAGAATGGTGTGGAAGATATTGAATGGCCCGAAGGCCTAAATTTTTTATTCATTTTTAGATAAAACCCCATTTAAGGGTAAAGGGTAGAAACCTCAAAGTCTTCAAAGACATTGAGAAAAATAAATCCCGAAGGTCAAAAGGGCTAAAATCATCCCAGAACAAGACTAGTAAGGAATACCCCTCCCCAGCATCATCATCATTTTGGCAAGCCTCCACCATTGTATGACTGCTCAACAAGTTGTCCCGTGCAGCAATGCACGGGCCTGGTACCAATGGTAATGCCATAACCACTCAAACTTCTGAATCTGAATAGCTATACATGGTGAAATATACCTAATCTGATCCTCTTCCGAAGCATTTCCTTGTAGAATGTCTGAACAAAGCAACCCCTGAACCTATCTGCTTTAGAAATCATTAGGCGATTCTTACTCACAACCCCCAAATGTATCCATTCTAAAAACCATTCAACCATATCAATGAAAACCCATCCCATGACTTCCTTCACCAAAACACTATCATTTTCTCTTCTACCAAAGAAAATCCACCAAAACAGAACAATCACAAAAATCACCACAAAACAAAAATGCAAATTCACCCAAACCAACCATAGAATCATCCAAAGTAGATCACCAATAGCATAATCCATGAAGATCAGTACCATTACATGAATCCACACCAAACCAGAATCACACAGCCGCTCACAAACAAACAGAAATGAATCAAAAACCAAGGAATAAGAAAACATCATCGAAATTACAGTTACCCAAGCACGCACCGGAAGAAGGTCCCATAGAAAGCCATAGTTTTTCCCATCCCCGCCATCATATCCACACTCGATACCATAGTGGACATCCCAATCACACCCACAACCGACACGAAAATGGGCCTATGACCCTCAGACCGCAGTAGCAGTACACGACCCATGGATCTTCATCTCGCCATTGTGGGAAACCCTATCCTATTCATAGGCTAGGGAATTAAAATGCAGCAATGATGAAAAAGAGGGATGCCCATGAAGCCACGACACTGCCATTGGTTGAGGACGCACACACCGTGAGCGCGACAGGCATCAGTTCCAAAAGAGAGTCCACCTCCGATCTGAGGTGGAGAAGAGGAAGGTGGCGATAAGGGGATAACTAGCGCGCAGAGCTCTTTATGGGTGCATCTCCATCCATGTGGATGAGATAAAGAAATTAAGAAATTATCCATTCAAGAAATTTCTAGGTCTATTATAAAATCATTTAGTGTACCTAAATACATTTGGGAAGAATCTATAAATATTGGCTTCTATTTATTAAATAGAGTTTCAATTATACCACCCCCCACCCCCCACCAAATAAGAATCCCTTATTAAATTTTCAAAGGGTTTAATCCTAAAATTGGTAATTGTTTTGTCTTTGTTTGTAAAGTGTTATTCTTAAATACAATATATAATTTATAATTAATTGACTCTAAATCGGATGAAGGGATATTTTTAGGGTATTCAATTTCTTTTTAATATTATAGTGTTTTGAATAAAAAAACTTTTGTTGTTGAATAATATGTTCATGATAATTTTAATGAAAAAAAATCTAATAAGTAGGATTATGAATAATTCAAAGAAAATTATGAGTTTAGAGAATTAAAATTGGTTATGATAATGACCATGGTAATGATAATGAATAATTTGAGTAGGACAATATATCTTCTCAAACTAATCCAAAGGAATGGAAAACTCTAAAAGATCACCCAATTTAAAAATTAAATGGTAATATAGAATCTTGATTTAAAACAAGAAAATATGTTCTAATAAACTATTCCTATTCTTATTTTGTTGCTGAATTTTTTCCTTTCAATGTTGAAAATAATTTAATTGATTGAAACTGTATTAATGATAGGCATGATTAATTAATTCAATTTAAAAGTAATAAATTTTGGTAATTAATTTTTTATCAAATATAATACGATTATAGGAACTAAATGGATATTTCATAATAAAAATGATAAAGCGAGAAACGTTTTTAAATTTAATAAATACAAGTAGCTCAAAGTTATTCCCATAAAGAGGTAATTAACTTTGAAGATTATTTTTCAACTATATTTAGTATAGAAGAAATTAGAATTCTTTTTGCCTTTTTTAGTATTCAAAACATAAAATTATATCAAATAGATATAAAAAATTTCCTTTTTAAATGGAATTATTTCATTGGATGTATATGTTATACAACCCCCTATATTTGAAAATGATACATTTCAAAAATAATTTTTAAAAAATTAATAAAGACATATATGGTCTTAATCAAGATCCAGTATCTTATTATGAAAGGGTAACAGAGTTGTTATTACAAAATGAGTTTGTTAAAGGTAAGTTTAATCTAACCATGTTTAGAAAAAGAGTTTCATGTGAAATAATAATAATACACATATAATTTGATGATATAATATTTGGTTCAATAAATAATTCTCTGTGTAATAATTTTTCTAAAATTATTATAATTGAATTTGAAACAGGCATAATGAGGTAGTTAAAAAATTTCCTTGGCCTTAAAATTAACCAGAGGAAAAAATTTTACTTTCTTAAATAAATATTTTTATGTTAATGAACTTGTAAAAAAAATTTCACTTCATTTTAGTAATACTATGAAAACACAAATGAGTACTAGAAAAATTTGACTTAGTTTAATCAAGAAAGTTAGTTTATATTAAACTATATAGATACATGATAAGTAGATGATCGTGTCAAACTAATTTTTTACCATACATCATGTTCTTGGTTTTCTTATATACTAGGTTTTAGTAAAACCTGAAATTTAGAATTTTTAATGATGTTAAATTTGTAATTATTAATATCAATGGTACTATTTTTAATGTAATGTACTATTCTAATGATAAATCTCTTGATTTAATATCTTACTCTGATTCTAAATTTGGTGGTGGTATACTTGACCATAAAATCACCAAAGTTTTGTGTCACGTTTTAGAGAAAATATTAATTTCAAGGATCTCCCTTTAAAAAATATCAGAATAACTATCCAAATATGATGCTCAATATGTTATTTCTTCTAGTTTATGTTTATAGTGTATTTGGATAGAATGAACTTTTTATGATTTTAATATATGTTTTGATAAAATTTCTATTTCCTATGACTACTCAAGTGATATTTAAATTTCTAAAACCCATGTTCAAAACTAGAAAATAATACTCATTTATTTTATATATAATTTCATTATGGATCATGTAAATAAAGTTGATATATTTTAATAATTTATTCCTATAGAGAAATATTTAGAAGACATATTCACAAAACCCTTAGATATTGTTAAATTTGAGAAGATAAAATTTGAATTTGGTATATTGAAAACATAAAATCTATATTAGCGTAATCATTTTCATTAAATATTTTTTAAAATTTTGTACTGCCTCAAACTGAGTTTCCCGGGTTTGGTGGTTTATTTTATTACATTTCAATGATCACCAGAAATCAAGCCCGAAGTATTGATTAGTTTAGTATCCCTACAAAACCTCGATACAAATATAATTTTCACAATACATATTGAAATAAAAATCAACAAAGTGTATCCTTTGAAAACACTCATATCTCTTAGATTATACATTTAAGTCATTCGTAATATACATCTTAAAATCCATGGGAAAAATGAAACATAAGAAATGGGTGATCTCAAATTCTTAGTAAGGATAAAAAATATAGAAGAATCTATCATAAATAAGCATAAACTTTTAAGGCAAGGTATAAAACTGAAACACAATCCTTTTAAACATAATATTCAATGTAATATAGAAACAATAAATCAAATAATTCCATTTAAACATTCACATTGATATTCTACTAGTAGAATAATCACATGTAATATCAATAACTAATATTATAATGAGGTAATGCATAATGTCGGACTTCATAACCACGTTGTTAAGGCCTCATGCCAAGACCATACCTAGATGGGTGAAAACCCAAAGTAGTTTTTCTCATCAGTCCTACTGGTGAATCTATGGGATAAAGCAGGCCCTTCCCATCAAATAGAAAGTTCATTTCATTCGTCATATGAAAAGGGTGAAGCATGACATAAATGTCCCTATTAAAACTAACATACTAAATGATAATAATTTAACCATAAACCATGAATAGTATACAAATATCACATCCACTACCAAAAATATAATAAAAAATTTCTTACAATATTGAATATTCTATAATAATAAATCAAACTCAATTAACAATTAAATCCATCAAATGATGTTGATATAGGTGAAAATAATCTAATAAAATCATTAAAACTCTTTTAGAGAAATTTCACTTTTTACATTTAAATCGTTTAAAAGATGCACAATTAAAAAATAAAACATTTATTATGAAAATAACCTTGTAATATTGTAATGGAATCTTCAAAATGCTATGGCATCATAATAGGGGAAAATAGTCACTCGCGCCGTATAAGTTAAAAAAATTATTTACTTAATTTTTAGAAAGGGGTCATAAAATACCTCATTTGGAAAATGATGAAAAAATTAATTTCAAAACAATTTATAAATAGTCACACATGTGTAATATGAATTTAAAAAATTGTAGATAATATTTTCAAATACATTTTAGGAAACAAGGACATGGAAGATAAAAATTTCATAGAAGATACTTATGTATAAATTATATCAGATAATAATGAGATTTTGAAATTAAACCTTACATAAACTTTAAAAATATTAATTTTTTAAAAAAATTAATGGAATTAAAAATATAAATAAAATGTCATTTTTAATCCTTTAATATCCATATAAATAGTTATGTAAAGTAATATCAATAATATTGAAATGGGGAAAGTATTAATTCATTAAACATTCAAAGCATCCCATACCACATTGAACCTTTAACTCATAAGTCAGATATATTAAAATCAATCTTTAAAACCCATAAAAAATTATTCATGACATAAAATATAATAGTGGGAGTACATACCCCACACACAAGAAATACTTTTGTGAACATGGCTTATCAATCATGAAAATTAAAAGTGAGATAAAATTTCATTACCTTGTAATTTTCTTTAGTATTGGGTGTGTTAAAATGATATATAATGGTTTTATTATGTTATTAAATTATACCATAACCATAACCATATTAATGATATCATATATTATCCACTTATATAATTTTGTTAATAATATTACAGTATTACCATTGATTCTTGTGTTAACTACTTCATTTTCCAATGTTTGTTTTGTTGTGTAAGTCATGTTTGTTAGGCATATGGTGTATTTTATTCATATCCATAATGATATAAAGTTTATAATAATTATTTTAATCACAATATAAATTTTAAAATCATTCATTAATGGTTAATGTGGAGAATGAATCTCACTGCATCATGGAGACGGTAGGTCGTACGTACGCACGAACGATCATATCATTCCCTTAATGGTTAAATGGTATGGAATTGGATAGTATATTTATTATACAATGTAATTATCATGTTATATTCATTAATTAAATATATTATACTTTTCATTATACCCATCAAAATAAATTAGTGTTGAATAAAAATTTCTCCACTGCGTGGAGATGGTAAGTTGTATGTACGCATTCATGGTGATACTGTTATTCGTAGGATGAATAAAGGGGGGAATATGGTTCTCCCATAATCATAATTACATATCATATTGTATGTGATACTGGATTTATTACTTTATTATGTAAACAACATAGGAGTGGGAAGTAGAGTAAGAAAACAAATTGAATGGAATGGGTAAAACAATTACCTCTTCTTTGAGCGTCACCTTTTGATTTGAACAAAAGGACTCCTTTGGATGAATTTCTTCCCAAATTATGGAATCTGAGATGAGATTAGGGAATTTGATAGGAGAAGTGGGTAGATTTTTTCGAGCCAAATGGGTTTATAAGTGTGAATAGGATAGAAGGAGATGTTCTCTTTTATAAGAGAGGGAGGGGAACATTGGGAAACTGAAACAATATTAAATTATTATAAATTGATTTTAGGTTTCAAATAGCTCAAAAGTGATTTATTTTGAGTATAATATGTGTATGGGTATAAATCCTCTCAAATAATTATTTTTATACAAGTTTATATCAAAAAAGTAACCTTATATTTTTGATTCAACCATTCATTAAACATTTGAACTCTTATTGTCTTTATATTTATTTTTATAATATATGTTTAATATAGTTACTATAAAATTTCAAAGAAACACCAATTATATCATTTATTAAATATTACACATTATAGTAGTTAGTTATATAAACCTGATATTTTAATGAATTTTAGAACATTTAATAAAATATTATTAATTTTAAATTGTCATTTATATCAATTTTGATACTTTTCAGCAGTTTCATTTTTAAAATTATCAAAACACCATGTTAAATTAGAAAGAATACATTAAATATGTCAATAACATGTATATGTTATCTATAAAATTAGTTTATTTTATTAATTATGTAAAATAATATTTATTTTAATATTTTTATTATCATTTAATTTATTATTCCTTTAATAATTCAATTACTTCATCATTATTGTGTCACCTTTTAATTTAATTATTAATTTAAAAATATATAAATAAATTACCATTAAGTAGATAAAATTTTAATATTATTAAATAAAATTTATAGTCAACCATATCACTTTTATAATCTCATGTAAAAAATTATATAGTTATTAAAATATGAATATGATATTTTAAAATATTTTTTAAATAAAATATTATAAATATCCTAATCTAACAAAAGTGGATTAAAAAGGATCATCTTTTTGACATAAGGATGATTTTGGATGAAAAAAATTATACAATGATGTTAGGAAAAGTGTTACAGTAATTTTATATTATTATATTATTATTTTTACAATTAATTACCCTATTTACCTTTAACCATAGTAAATAAAATTAAAAAGTTATTACTCACAAAAAATTATTTTGATCTTATTTCAACATATATTTCATACTGATTACAACCATTTATATCTATTTTTTTCTAAATTCAATTCACATAAGTGGTAAAATTATGTTTAATGCAAATCTCGTAGATGTGGCGAGATGGTAGTTAAAAGAGATGTTCAAAAGATCAACAAATATTTGTATCTGAATCTACTATAATATGATCCCAATGAACTATATTGGATTAATATATGTATTATTTTTCTATTTTGACATTAAAATCAATTTATTTTAGAATAATTATTTAAAATAAAAAGTTGTTTTTTAACAACAATGAAGTATTTTTCACGATTAATCAAAAATTAAAACTTTTCAGAAAAAATACCAAAAATTCACCCAAAGATAATTATGATGTCCCAAATTCAATAAATAATTCTATTTTGAAAAAAATTAATTTATAAATTTCATAATTTGGTTAATAATATTCATAAATTCTTTTTAAATGGCTAGTTTGATAGGTCATGGTGCCCTTGAACTTGGTGTTGCATGTTGCACAAGCTATTGAATTATTTAAAGATAAGCATATTGTAGAAGTTTGGGGTGTTAAAGTATTCCCTCCTTCAAATAATTTCAACCTATAAATTTCTATAATATCACATCATAAAAATATTTTGGTCGTTCTTCATAATAATTTTTTTAGGTTCCCATGTCGCATCTTCCATTTTATGGTTTCACCAAATTACATTTTACAGATGAGTCATCCAATTTCTCAACACTAGGTATCCAGTATCAAAAATTTTAATCAGCTCTTCATAATAAGAAATATTGGTTTCTAGTTCTATTTCTTAATATTTGAGTACATGAGTTGGTTCAATCATGTATTTTCTTAATAGTGATATGTGGAACACATCATAAACTTTGGAGAGACTAGGTGGCATAGCCAAACAGTAAGCTACAGCTCCAATTCGTTACAAAATTTTGAATGGTCTGATGTACCTTGGATTTAATTTACCCTTTTTATAAAATATTATAACACACTTCCATGGATATTCCTTCACGAAAATGTGATATCCTACTTTAAATTTCAAATTCTTTGTTTGATTATCGTCATATATTTTTTTCCGACTTTGAGATTTTTTATATGGGTTTGAATAATCTTCACTTTTTTCATTGTATCCTCAACATATTATGGGCCTAAAAGTTTTATTTCACCAAAATCATCCCAAAAAGGTGGTGTATGACATCTCTTTCTATATAACGCATATATAGTGCCATCAGAATAATTAAATATAACCAATTTTTATAGGAAAATTCTACTAGACGTAAATATTGATCCCACATACCTTTAAAGTCAAGTGAGAAAAATATCAACATGTATTCTAAAGTTTGAATAGTCTGTCCTGATTGTACATCAGTTTGAGGGTGGTAAGAAATGCTCAAACAAAGCTCAGTATCTAGGGACTTCTTAATACTTCTCTAGAATATTAATGTAAAATGGGGATCTAAGTTAGAAATAATTGATAGGATTACACAATTAAGTATTACAACATCATCAATGTAAAGTATTTCAAATTCATTAACGTAAAGTATTACTAAATTTTCAAGTGGTAAATCTTCTCTTATAGCAATAAAATGTGGTGATTTGGTAAGATGATCAACAATAACCCATGTTAAATCATTTATTATGGGTTTCTTTGGTGTCCCTGTGACAAATTCCATTGAAATATCTTCCCACTTCCACATACGTATAGGAATAGGTTGCATGACTCATATAGGATGTTGTCTTCCAGCCATCACCTCTTGGAAAACCCAACATCTTGACACATAATCAGCAATCTCCCTCTTCATGTTGTCCTCCCAAAAATGTTATTTCAAATTTATATATATATTAGTGCTAACACGTTATATAGAGAAATTTGAGCTATGAGCATCATCCAATAATTCTATTTTTATCTCAGGTATAGCGGGAACACAAATTCTCTTCCCAAATTTACAAATACAATCTTCATATATAAAGTCAATAAATCTCCCATCATTCGTAGCATTAATTTTTTTTGAAACTCTTCATCATCAGATTGAGAACTTTTTACCCTTTCAAGTAAATATTGTTTGGAAAAAAATTGAAAAAGTAGTGATGTTTCACCTTCTCTGATAATTCTCATATCTATCTTTACTAGATCCATGATCATAGGATCCTTTTCAACTCCCATTCTATTCAAGACTCCATGGTCCTTCTTATATAAAGAATATTATTCCTTTTTTCCTTCCCTTGGTGGTAGGGTATTGTGAAATCATAATCCTTGAGCAGATCAAGTCATCTCCTATCAATAATGTTGATTTTTTTCTATGAGAAAATATATTTCAAACTCTTGTGATCAGTATATATCTCATATCATTCACTATTGATATAATGTATCTATATCTTTAGAGTAATGATTTCTGCTTCTAACATAATATCATGAGTTGGGTATTTTTGTTCATGAATTTTTAACTTCATTAATGCATATACAATAAACCAATCATTTTTTATAAGAACACAACAAAGTGCTTTCCCTAATGAATCACTATAAACCAGAAACCCATCATTCTTAGATGGTCAATTCAAGATAGGATCATTGAATAATATTCTCTTTAATTCTTCAAAAAATTATTCACACTCTTTTTTCTAATCAAATTTAACCGCTTTATGTGTGATCTAGGTTATTGGGTTTTACAATTGGGAAAAATTATGGACAAAAGGTCGCTAATAAACTGATACACCAATAAAACTGTGTACCTTGGTTATACATGTTAGTGATTCCCATTCATGGATCGTTTGTGTCTTTTTAATATCAGTAGATATTCTATCCTTGTAGATAACATTCCCATGAAAAGAATTTTTTTAGCCATAATTCACACTTTCTAAATATCCAATATAGTTCATTTATTTTAAGTGTATTTAGAATAGTATGCAATTGGTTTTCATGGTCTTCATTAGTTTTATATTATACCCCAATATCATTAATAAATATTACAAAAAAATCATCAATATATTCCTTGAACAATATTTTTATTAGATATTTGAAAGAAGAGGGTGGATTAGTCATTCTAAATGTCATTACTGTAAACTCATAATGTCCATACCTGGTTCAGAATGTTGACTTTGGAGTATCTTCTTTATCTACACAAAATTCATGAAATACAAAATGAAGGAAAATCTTTGAAAATATTGATCTCCATGATGTTAGTCAAACATAGAATCAATTCGAGGAAGAGGATAGTGGTTTTTTATTGTAATATTATTTATTTATCAATAGTGAATTCATAGTCTCATTGATACATCTTTCTTCTTAATAAAAAGAACTGGGGATCCCCATAGAGAAACACTATGCAAAAAATAAATCCTTTGTTACTAATATCCTCTTATTGTTTCTTCATCACTACTAATTACATAATGGACATTCTATAGGGAGTTTTTGATATTGGCCTTACATCAAAGATTAAATCAATATAAAAATCAACCTCCCGCTCTAGAGGATGTTAAGGTAAATCCTCTTGAAATAAATTAATGTATTATTTTACAATAGTTACATCCTATATTTAATGATTAGTAGGTTTTATCTTCTATTATTATCCAAGAATTTAATTTAGAAGAGCTATATGAGGTGGATCTAGATAAGAATCTAATTATGAAGTTTCTTCTCTAATGATAATGGAATCTACATTTTCATTACAAATCACAACTTCCTTCATCTAGAAATAAATTTTCACATCATATTTTGATAGGCAATCCATACAGAGAATTTTATCAAATTTAACCACAGGTATGATGATAATGTCAGTGGGTATAACACGTTTATATTCTATAATGGGAACTGGCTGACACATATTTGTTACAATGATACTTCCCATAGGGGTTTTCAGTGACATCTCCTTTCATAATGTCAATTGGTAATATCTAATTTTTAAAGAAAAATGGGAATATATAAAGGAATTAAAGAATCCAAAATAAAATAATTATTTGCCTAAATTTGAGGAAACAATTAAAGTACCTACCACCACATCATTAAGAACTTCAACCGCATGAGTTGTGGTCACAAAATATTGGCCTTTCTCCCTTGTAATTTTTTAGGGAAATTTTCTTTGAATATTCAGAAACTCATCTTTATAATGTCCCAATTCTTTAAAATTGTATCATTGAACAATGGTATAATATTTCATTCTCTTTCTATCGTGAGTTTGGGGTCCTTTTTCACTACACTTATAACAAACTCCCATCCTTTTTATGAAAGTATTAGGGTGTTTCTTCCAACAATTACTACAGGGTGTAATTTCAATTTTTCCATTATTACCCTTATTTCCTTTTATAGAGTGTTAAGAATCCCTCTTATTCTCATGCTTTAATTTAAATTCATAAGACATAGAGAATTAATTTATAGTCTTGATAAGACGTTAGACTATATATTCTTACGATGAGTAATATTGTGAGACCAATTCTCATCAAGTGAATAGTTTTAACCCCCTAAAGAATAGATCAATCATACTTTTGGGGTTATGTTTGTAGTATGTAGCATGTCTTTCTAACCTTGTGAAGTAAACTTCATACATTGCAATAATCTCATGCTCTTTCTACCTCATACTCAGAAATTGACCCTCAATATCCACTTATATATCATAAGGAAAGTATTTCTCTAGGAAGAGTTATTTAAATTCCCTCCATTCCACATTTTCTACCTACTCATCCACCTTTATATTTTGAATTAATGAACTCCATTGATATTTATCTCCTCATAGATGATAGACTTATATACCAACCTTTTCTGTTTCATTACTCTCAAAAGCAATAAATATTTTCATTAAGAAACTTATCCATTGATCGGCTACAAATGGATTTGTTTTCCCATTGAATTATGGGGGATATTGTCTCATGAATTTTTTTAACATTGATCCTCTATATTTTGGGTCAGGTTACTTTATAAAGGTATGGTTATTATTCATAACCTGATTTATTTTTCCTAGTATGGTTATAAGTTTTCCAGTGCTAGTTGTATCACCAAATCCACTATCATTATTTTACATAGGAGGTAAATCCCTAAATTGTTTACATGTGTTGATGTAGTTTCCATTCCTTCCACTGGGTTCTATTTCTAAATAATGGAATACCATAGATTAGGTTATAAATCATAATGCATAATTCCAAACTAGTAAAATACACATAAATTGAAAATTTTATGGATATCTCATCCATAATCATTAAAATGGTATCTTTGGGGACATATTTACCCATAAAACCTTCATGATGGTTTGTAAATAAAATTTGAATTATCTTAAGAACATCCCCTATGAATCCGAAACTAGGTGCGTACTAAGGCATGTTGTCACGTACCATGATACCACGAGTCAAGCCCAGAACACCTTGTTAGAGTTATTACTCATAGGTACATCTATTCCAGAACCATTTCCACCAATAGTATCCATACAATGATATATTTCATAGAAGACCCCCATAATCTCTATATTACCAAAAAAAATTGATGTTCTTCTATACTTATACTCAAATTCTATCATAGGTAATATTCCCTAATTAGAGTCTTTTTAAATATAGATTCCAGTGTTTGTTTTAAACTTCCTTTGATACCAACTGTAATGACTAAACATCAGTTTCCCAAAGTCGATGCATTATTTTTTACATTAGCATTATCACAAGAAATCAAATCCCGAATGACAGATTCGTTCTGTAGCCTTGGAAAAACTAGATGAAAACATAAGTTTTATATTACATCTTGAAATGAAAAACAACATAGTGACTCCTTTAAAACACTAATATCCATTAGATTATCCCTATAGGTTAGTCATTATAAAATTATTCTCATCTTGAGGGAAAATGAAACATAAGAAAGGGGTGATACCAAATGATATATAAGGATAAAAAATATAGTAGAAGTTATCATAAATAATTGTAAACTTTTAAGGAAATGTATAAAACTACAACATAAGACATGTAAAGATAATATTAATCATATTATGGAATGAATAAATCAAATAATTCCATTTAAACATTCACATGAATATTCTACTTGTTGAATAATTACATGCAATATCAATAACTAATCTCATAATGAACAAATGAATAAAGTCAGACATGATAACCACATCATTAAGGCCTCGTGCCAAGACCATACATAAATAGTTAAAAACCCAAACTAGTTTGTCTCATGAGACCTACCAATGCATCGAGGGGATATCATGGTCCCCTTAAATTACATACTAAGTCCAATTCATGTCTCATACAAAATGGTTGAAACATAACTTAAACATTCATACTATAACTAATATATGAAATGTTAATACTTTAACCATAAACCACGAATGGTATAAAAATATAACATCCACATTCAAATATATCATAATACATTTAATTCAATATGGAAGACTGTATCATAATAAATCAACCTCAATTAAGTATAAAATCCAACAAAGGATGTTGACATTGGTGAAAATGATCTAATAAAATCATTAAAAGTCTTTGAGAGAAATTTCCCTTTTTTACTTTGAAATAATTTAGAAGCCACAAAATTATAAAATAAAACAATTATTATGAAATTATACTTGTAATATTATAAGGTAGTAATCAAAATGGTATGGCTCCATAATGGTGTAAAATAGCCGCTCGCACCGTATATGTTAAAAAACATTCCTTCCTTAATTTTTCAAAAAGGATCATAAAATGCCACATTTGAAAAATGATGGAAACATTCCCTTAAAAACCTTTTATAAAAATTAAAACCTACATAAAATTAATTTAAACAATTTTAGATAATATTTGGAAATATATTTTAAGAAACATGGATGTGGATGATAAAGATGTCTCAGTAGATACTTATGTATAAACAATCTCAGATAATAACGAGATTACGAAATTAACCATTACATAAACCATAAAAACATTACATTTTGAAAAAATTTGAATGAACTTAAAAATATACATAAAATTTCTTTTATAATTCATTTATATCCATATAAATATTTTTTAAAGTAATGTCAGGAATACTAAATTGGAGAAATGATTAATTATTTAAACATTCAAAGTGTCTCATACCACATTGAGAATTTAAATGATAAGTCTGTTATCTTAAAATTAATAATTAAATACCATGAAGATAAATTTATTCATTAAATAAATTTATTCATTAAATACCATGAATAAATTTATTAAATTTATTCATTACATACACCACACAAAAAAAATGGTTGGTGAACATGGCTTATATCTCATGAAAATAAAAAGTGAGATGGAATTCCATTATCGTGTACTTTTATTAAGCCAAGTGTGTGTTAACCACCTATATAATGTTTTAATTATTTAATTAAATTATAACTAAACCATATCTATATTAATTATATCAAATATTATCCTCTTATATTGTTTTGTTAATAATATTTCAGTATTACCATTGTTTTGGGTGTTAATTGCTTCATTTTCCTATGCAAGTTTTGTTGTGTAAGTAATATTTTTATGGAAAAAACGTATTTTATTTATATCCAGAATTATGTAAAGTTCATAATACTTATTTTTATTAATAATATAAATTTTATAATCATTCTTGAATGGTTAATGTGGAAAATGAATCTCAGCGCATCGTGAAAATTGGTGGTCGTACGTACGCATGAGTGACAGTATCATTCCCTTGATGGTTAAATGGTATATAATTGAATGGTATATTAATAATAAAGAATTTGTATCATGTTGTATTTATTATTTATATTCATCTTAATCATCATTATACCCATCCAAATAAATTATTTTTGAATAAAACATTACACCACGACATGGAGACGGTAAGTCATACGTACAGACGCATGGTGATATTGTTATTCATATGATGGATTAAAGAAGGAATATGGTTGTCCCGTAATCATAATAACATCTCATATTTTATATTATACCGTATTTATTAATTTATTATGGAAAAAACAGAGGAGGATAAAATAGAAGAAGAAAAGAAATTCAATGGAATTGGTAAAACAATTACCTCTTCTTTGAGCATCTCCTTTTGATTTCTACAAAAGGACTCCTTAGGAAGGGTTTATACAAAAATAATGACCTATAGAATTAAGTTAGGTCATTTTGGAGGATAATTTATCTTTTTTTGGATGATACAATGGGTTTTAGATGTGTGAATAAAAGACAAGTATAGGTGATCTTTTATAAAATAGGTAAGGGGAACTTTGGGAAACTCTAAAACTATTAAATTATTATAAATTAATTTTTAATTTAAAATAGAAAAAAATTGATTTATTTATATCAAAAGAAGATTATATGTTCGAATACTTTCAACCAATTTTTTTTAGACAAGATTATGTCTCAAAATTAACTATATATTTCGGATTTAACCCTTAGTTAAACAGTTTAACTCTTACTGTGTTTACTTGTATTTTTATAATATAGGGTCAACACAGTTTCTATAAAATTCCAAAACCCCAATTGAATAATTTATGAAACATTTAACATTATCCTAGTTATTTGGATAAACATGAATTTTTTATGTATTTAATAACATTTAATAAAATACTATTTATTTTTTAAAATATTATTTATGTCAATTTTGATACTATTCAATATTCCCATTTTTAAAAATGTCAAACCAACATGATAAATTTAGAAAAATACTTAAAATATTTCACTATCATTTATCTGTTATCTATATAATTTTTAAGTCATTAATTAAGAAAATTGTATTTATTTTAATATTTTTAATATCTTTAATTTGATTCTTCGTCTAATAATTCAATTACTGAATCATTATTATGTCACCATTTAAATTAATTATTTATTTCATAAAATTATAATTAAATTACCATTATGTAGATAAACATTTTTTATTACTAAATACTATTTATAGTCTACTATATCACATACATTAACTCATATTATTAATAATATAGTTATTAAAATTTAAATTTGACATTTTTAACTCTTCTTTAAATAAAATATAAAAAATATCTTGATATAACATAAGTGCCTTAACAAGGATCATATTATCTACCTTAGGTTGGTTTTGGTCAGAAACACACTTATCTAATGAAATTAAGACAATTGTAAGGTTAATTTTATATTATTATAATATTATTTTTTTCTTTAAGTTTCTTATTTACCCTTAACCATGGTAAATTAAATCCAAAAGTTACTATTCACCAAATGTTGTTTTGATCCTATTATACCACCTTTTTAATATTGATTACAACCATGTATGTCCATTTTTTGAAATTCAATTCAAAAAAGTGGAAAAATTATGTTCAATGCAAATCTCATAGATGTGGCTAGAAGGTGGGTAAAAGTGACGTCAAAAAGATCAATAAATTTATATATCTAACTCTATTGTAAAATTATTTCAGTGAACTATATTGGATTAATATATGTATTATTTATCTATGGTGTCTTTAAAATATTTTTATAGAAAAATATTTATATAAATGAAAAAGTCAGTTTTTAACAACAATGTAGTAATCTTCAATAGTCATCAAAAATTAAAACTTTTTAGAAAAATACAAAAAATTCACCATAAGCTAATTTTGATGTTACAAATTCTAAAATGAAGTCTATTTTAAAAATAAAATTTCTTAATTTCTTAATTTGGTTAATACTATTCATAACAACCTTTCAAACGGTTAGTTTGTTAAGTCATGGTGCACTCAAACTCAGTGTTATATGTAGTGCAACCGATTAAATTATTTAAAAAGAAGGGTATCGTGGAAGATTGGGGTGTTATAAGTATTTTCTTTAATTTAATGTTATTTTATACTCTTATAAAGTGATAATTAGAACTAACATTTTAAAAATTTATCATTAAACAATAACACTAACTTAATTCTATTTTCTTTGAATATTATATCTATTTGTTTCCGTCCATGTTAATATTAACAATTTTTACTTTTATAATTGTTGATTTTATATTAAAATGGTGTATTTTTTAAATATTAATTTACTTTTAGATGAATTTCATAATGGGTTATATTTTTTTGGAAAATTAATAAATGTTTTGTTCTATAATTTACAAAAGGTATAATTTTGTTGGTATTTAAAAGTGGTTCTAATAATTTAACAGAATTATTTGTTTTGATAAATTACTCTATATTAATATTTTATTAATTTTACAAGTATTTTAGTAAATTTATAGTTTTTTTTACATGTTGTAATAATGTTACTTTTTATAATTAATGTTTATTCTATTTTATTTAATTAATTGTAATATGTTTTTGGTTACGTAAAAAATTTTCCTTACTTTTTGAGCTACTTAGGCTTCCCCTCAACCACTTATGGGACATATTGGGTCAACCCCATGGTAAATATCACCACAAGAAGCCCAAAATGATGCTTTTAAATGATCAGTGTGTATAGTTCACGCTAATTGCAAGTGAGCCCGTGTATAAGGCCCGCAGTGCATACCCGTTAAGCGTATGGGTTGGGTTAATAAGAAAAATGGGACAAAGTATTGTGTGTTTGCATAGTTTAACTAGTGTTTATCCCTAGTATCCAGCTATAATTTTGGATTATCATCTCTTTTATAATGTATCATTGCTTCGCTACTTCACCAAATCAATGTGGGACATGGTTATTACTTCACTATTTATCCATCTTAAAAAATAGGGACATGATATCTGACATAAGATATATCAAATCTCATCCATTTGATTTCATTTAATCCCCCTCTTAACTAGTTTAAATTCCCATGTTTGTTATTATTTTAATTTTATTGTCTTCTTCTTCCGATTTTCTCATCTGTGCTCCAGTTATTGTTCAATTCTTTCTTCTGTGCTCTACTATAAGATATATTCTTCTATTGGTAGAACTTGTTTCTCAATAATAGATCCACTTCACTTCAAATAAATGTTATTTATTTATTTATATCCTTTCTGTTAAACCTTTTTATGAAATTTATATCACCAATAGTGTCTCCTCTTTTTAACGAAGCTTCTGTATGAATTATCGTTGTTCCTTGCATCGTTCTCCAGTGAATCCTCAAAACCTCAAAGGAAGAACCATTGGGTCACCAGTAGTTTTCCTTAATGGAATCAAAATTTGAAATTATAAAATATTATATTCTCTATATTTTTTACTGTTTGACCATAATGATATAACCTTTATCTATTTTTCTACCATTATATTGCAATGGTAAAATATATTTGTTTTCTAATGGTAGCAGTTCTATTTTTATACTCTTGGATTTCCGATGGTAGAACATTCAATAATATCAATAGTGGAATTGTAGTAGCCCTTATTCACATTAGTCATTCACATATATCTAATCTATTTAACATTTCTTATCTTTCATCACATTCTAAAAATTTACAATGATTTTATCACCAAATGTTATAATTGTATGTTGTGACAGTGGCATTTTCAAAGAACCATAAGTTATCATCCTTTCTTATTTACTATTGATTAATTTATGAATGTTTTAAACTATTTTATTTTTTTATCAGTGGATTTTTCATATGTTATTTCATCTTGATGGTGAGAAGTGTTTTTCTTTATCCACCATTGGAAATCTCTAATAGTAAATCATCTTAAACTATTGTACTTCCAACGGTATATTTTTTTTCTTGCTTTTCCTAAAGTATATGGTTAGAAAATGTCATGTAAATGGATTCCTTTTGGATGGATATTTTTTATTCTAAGTTAAATGGTATCATCAACTCCATTTTTCACCATTGGACTGCGACAACTCTCTATTTTCAATGGTAAAAAAATAATCCACCACTTTCTCATTTGTGTTATAGAATATTTATTCTACCGCTCTCTGTTTTTTTCACCGTTGGACACTAATTGTCAGTGAATCTGATGCTTGCCTTTTAAATGCACCATTAGTTAAAATATTGTTTCCAAAACATTTATTCCTTATTTTAAGTAATTTTATTTAAAATAATTAATTTTTTAAATGTTTTTATTATTTTATGTTTAAATATAAATTTTATTAGCGAGTAAATAAATAATTATGGAATTATTGTTTATGCAAATATTCATGTAGATTGAAATTCATGTGATGATTTTTTTCTATATTATTTATTTCATAATAATCAAGAAGAATATAATTTCATTTAATCTATTTTATATATATAATTTTTTTCACAATTGTTATATTTAAAAATTTTAATTTATTATTTTAGTATTTCATGAAGAAATATAAAGACTTATTGTACAATGTTCTTCAGGGAAGCTTTTACAATTGAAGGTAATAATCATATTATTTTCTTATTATACAATAACTAGTTTCTTGAAGATATTGGACATATAAATTCTCCTATAAGATCTTTGTTTTAGTGATGTGAGAGACTTATTTAAGGAATAAAACAGTATCAGTAATAATTATTTGAGCGGACAACCTTTGATACATATCCAACACATTCTTGATTATATCAATTATTCACAAACTTCAATGAATTATACACTATTTTCGGGATAACATAAGGAATTAAAAGTATATATTTTACCATTAAATTTATCAATAATCATTTACCATCAACGTTTTTTACATTTCTGATCAACTACTAATTTTCCAATATTATTTTTTATTCATGTAATATTTTTTCCTTATGTTTTTATTTATTTGTGTCTAGTTTAAGATTTTCCCAATCAAATCAAGGATTGATTTGTCTGGTTATTCCACCACCAAAAATGAAGTTAGGGTTATGACTCACAATCAAAATTTAGGTAAATAGACTAGGTTAGACTTCTTTATCAGACTAGGTTGTGCCTCCAGGTTCATGCAAAAGGCATGATCTATAACAAGGTTCTAACATTTTAAAAAGTGAGGCTCTTAGTGGATACTAATATACTCGAGGAGTATATGATGTTGAGAAGTGTACTATGATTTTTTTGATCTGAAGCACTTTAAATCCTCATGATCTTTATTTTTATTTCGGAGACACTTTATTTGATGAGCACTACACTCACTACAAATTTGTTTCTTATAAACTCTAATTGTTTTTTCAATAAATTTTTAAAATTACTATTCACCCCCCCCATCTTATTTTCCATCTATAATGATGAAATAATCCATCCTAAATGTGAAAAATTATATCTTGATCATTCAACCAATTTCATATTATCAAAGACACACCCAACACAAGCTACCTCAACACAACATCAGTTTAATGTTTTTTCCGTACATAAAAGTATGTGATTAAATGTTATACATTAGTAAAAATCTAATTCCATAAGATCAATAAACTTGTTCATATGATGGAACAATCAATGAAACTATAAACAGGTGGTTTTTCTATTGGGGATTCAATCCTTAGGATTTAATCTACTCAATATCACCATGTGTGAACTTCATGAGAGGATGTTCCAATGCTTATGTGCCTATAACACTAGATAATCGCACATCATATATTTCCTATCGGTATGATGTATATAGACCATAGGATATTACTTTTATAATATTTTTATAATATCTTTATGTTATCATTATATCATATGAATTTATATAAACTTTTGATACAACAAAAATTATGTGGATATTAAAATTTAAATAGTTGATTGAGAAATATCAACAATATAATGGTATGTGTACACCATAACTCACAATATACAAGATATAGTAATTGAAAATTACTATTTAGTTGGGTCTAGGGAACCCATTATTACAACACTCCAACTTTCACTAGAGCCAACTCACTAACCACCATGCTAGCTCTCACTTGATAAGATCATGTTTTTTGTTGATATATGGATTTATTTTTTGGGCTTTCCATATATATTCTACATGGATATTCTATTATCATCACCTTTACCTACTTGGGTAATACTCCTCAAGAAATGATATCCCTGAGTATATTCCTTTTTGCCACTATCAAAACATGTCATCTTGTCTATTAATAATAGTATTATTATTATAATTTATATTATGATAAAAAAATTACTTACTATATGTGATTCCAAGAAATGAAATAAATCCTTTCATATTTTAAATAACTTATTTATATTCACAAAAAGTATCAAAGCACTTGGTATTTGTAGATATTTCTACCACTGTATTGAAATATATTCTCTTTATCATTACCTCAGCCTAACTATGATATTATATTCAATAAATCTAAAGGAATACTAGTTTCTTACACTTTAAACTATTTTTCCATACTTTGTATGTACCATGTACATATCCCTTATACTTACTCAAGTGCAATTGGATAGTTCTGAATAATTATCATCCAGTTATCTTGGATACTACTGATATTTTCCTACCATAGAATATATTTTAGAAATGTCACATTTTCTACATAGCATGACATATGTAATTCATCAATTTAAAAAGTATATGAAATTAAAATAACCACATTAATCTCTTCTAATAACTCGTAAATATCTTCATGGAGATATTTATGTCATGTTACATTGTTAAAAAATCACATAAATAGTTCCAACTTGAATTTTATCAATACCTTTTCGATAAATAAATTATTGACTAAGTCTGAGAAACTGTTAGATCGACCTGAGTAGATATTATTCCCTATAACATAGGTTGCTACTTTAATTAAAACTCTAAAGATTTACTTTCTTTCTAGTCTTAACTAACATTAACACCAATAACTATTTTTCATATGTTAAAAAATTTGTTCTTAACTAGGAAAATTATTGTTCTCCCACTGAAATCTTATAGAAATATGGAAAAATTCATTCCAAATGAATATATTGTGATCATGTTTTATTACATCAATCTAAACTATGATTTTAATATCCTTACCCTTTTATTTTCAATATATGTAACCACAAACCATTTATGGTTGTGTCTTATAGATTCCATCCACGATTGGTTGTCTTGAAATCCAATTCAAAATTAAATGATCATAGAAAGTTGTTAAGACAAGTAAATTTCTTGTGGATTTGGGAATGAATACTTGGTATAAGAAATCAAGACTTAGTGGTACAAAATTTATACCACCCATGTACTGTAACACTTGAATACTAACACAATTATTCAAAATAATAATCCCTTGTACTTTGATACATGTAATACATTAGTGAATTTTAATTGAACTTGTGAATTTTAGCTAATTTCCATATAAAATATTAATTTTAGGTTTCATAACTCTCAAAGAATAAAGTACTACCAACCATGGTGAATTTCAAACCACTTCCATGGTTTTATTCTTTATATGTATTATGTGTCTCTGAAACATACCTTTTCCATTAGATCTTATGTAACGTGTTCCCATGACAACTATATTTTCATCTTATGGAATTGACTATACCCAAATCAATCTTGATCTTACTGTCTTAAATAGATATGTGCACCATTTTATTGAAATATATTCTTGTACATGAATATATATTTTCTATCTAAGGGATTTTTATAACATCCCTATAAAACATTGGTATAATTACATTTATTCACTTTTTTTGGGGTTGATACAAGTTTTTTTATATCCATAAAAAACTCTTTGATTCTAGACACATATTGTTTTGAAATAATGGATTTATATCACACTAAAAATCATAAGAAATCTATTTTTAATTTTATTTGTCAAATAGTTATGGTATATTGCTTTTATTTTATATGCATGTATTGAAAAATAATTTAATTAACTATAATTCATATTTTTTCAAACATTGATACTAGTTTTACTTATATCATGACTCTAATGTGTATAAAAAATGTGTACTTTGGAATTTCTTAATGATAAATTTTATTGAAACATTTTTTGTGTAGGGATCACAATCAATCATCCTTTTACAACATCATGGTTGTTATGTGAATAAGGAAATGTGTGTTTAGGAATAAATCCACTCTATATTTCATCATCGATGAATACTTGTCCAAGATAATCTTCAGCACATGGTCCTCAAGCATCTCATATCATCTGACCAAGTATATATCATATGTCATTTTTTTCATTCCTTAATAACACTTAAAGGAATATTATAGTGTATATTTACAACTATATTAACCATGGAATATTTTATAATCTCTAGTTGATAATTTTCTGCAATATTTGTGGATTACCTTTATTTATAAAGGTTTCTTTATCCACTGTTAAATAAGTAAATGTTTAAATAATACAAATGTATTATTACTCTAAAGGGATCAAAAAAATTGGTATATGATTTATAATTAAATTTATTTTTACATGAAAAAGGAATATATTTCCCCGACTGGGTATTGAAGTCATACATTTTATATTCATTATGTGTTTCTAATTATTGTTGTATTAATTAATAATTGGTTGTGTATGAAATACCATAAACATCATTCATTCATATTTTTACAAGAACCATTCACTTAGAAATGAAATCATATTATTCTCACTATTGATGTAGGTATATCCCTTCCTCAACTACCTAGAAAACACTCCTTAACATCTATTAATGATTCTTGACTTTGTTGGTTCCTATATTTAGATGAAAATATGTAAGGAAATATTTTAATTTAATAACAAAAGATAATAAATAAAATATTACATTTAATGATGAATATACTTGAAGTAGAATCTACTTCTTTCTTCTCATTCAACTCATTTCAATTTCTCTTATACTAACCAATCTTTCCAGATGTAATGAAAATAGACTTCTATTCAATGCACTCCATATTTATCTTTGGTTTATTAGAAATTCATTATGAATGTTCCTTAGTTATAGTACTTTAAATCAGAATTTTTCCCTTGTATTTCTATTTGTTCACCTTCATAATTAAATATTTTAAATTCTTTAAATTCTCAAATTCTTGTAAAACAAATCCCAAAACATATTTAATTTGTTTCTCTAAACTGTTCATTTTATAATTCTCAATGAAACTAGAAAAAATGGATGGTAAGGTTGAGATAATTTGATAAAGTGAAATTTTTTATTTGACTTGAAACCCAATTCTTCTAGTCGTTCAATTGAGTTTATCATCATAAGTACATGAGTAGCATCCTGATTTCCATCGATCAATTAATATATGATCAGTTTGAACATTATCTCATTGATTTCTCTATTCACTTTCGTATCAAAAACTTTTCAGAGATGAGGAAACATGGTATATACATCGATTCACTTATGTTTCTCCTACAAATATTTCGAAATTGATTCTAGTATTATGATATAAAAATCAAATACATCATCACTGATTCTCTTTTTAGAATATTTCTCATCCTCCCTAGCTCATTGTGGAGGCTTATCAGGTTATGGTGACTCCAGAATATATAATTTTATTATCTTACTATAGTAATATGAATAATTGTCTGTACCAAAATTGTAAATTTATACCAGTGAGAACATGATGTTTTTCCATTATGGATCCTAGTGTGTTTATGTTTTTACTTTAAATTTCTAAAAAAAATAAACCCAAGTAGATTATTACATTTATCTTGATAACCATATATACATTACTAATTAAATCATTAAATGTGTCTCAATATTTAATAGAACTCTAGTATCCCCCACTACTAGATTCAGAGTACCCAATTTATTGAGTATTCTAGGGGAATGGATACTTGAAACTTCTCCTCATATTCTAATATTTGGCTATTCTACTACTGAGAGGGTTTCAAGGTATGTAACAGAATATACATCCACATTCACTCACGGTTCCTTCATCTATTTAGTGATTTCTCATCCTCTCATAATCATAGCCTTGATTCCCTCGATGATTTTCTTATAAATTGGAAGAAATATATATTTTCCTACTTCTTTTATATAATATTTTGTCAATCCAATATATCGCTCTTATAATAACTCCTCAGTAGAATGAGAAACCCGCAACAAGGGCTAGTGAGCACCCTATACACATGGTTGTGTTCAAATTCAAATGATGGAAGGAGTTTTAAACGTAATATTTATTTGAGAGGATTTAAATATTTATAGAAAATGTAATCCATTTCTATTAGTTAGGTTCATACTATGTTATCGTGACCACAACTAAATATTCATTAATAGAATACATTTATTCCCTATTTATTCATTTTTCTATTTATAATTTTATGTGTTTTCTACATACATGTAAATGGATAAAATAAATAAATTACCCAATTGATCATTATAATCTATTATTTGTTGATCTATTTTAACTCAATGGAGAAACCTTGACCTAAGGGTATTATACCTGAGTCGGGTATTGACTTGTATCGTGGCTCACTCCCTAATCCAAATATTCCACATATTTTCTAGGATATTCCCTCATCTTGACGTGGAAAACATCTTATACAATCCTCATCATAGTACATTAATACTCTCACATAGGTGATGGGTTCTCAAGAGTGATAAAATATAGATATATTACTTTTATCTAGGCATGCATACCCTTATACATATTAAATGAGAAAAACTAATGATACACATACCATATTATTTGAATAATTAATTGCATGAAAAACATGAAATTAAAATAATTAATAAAATAAATAAAATTATAGACATAAATTGGTTGGTCAATGCTCAAGAAAAGAATATGGGTAAAATAAATTCGTGATAAAAAAATAAAATGCAATAAATTTTTGTCGAGTCCATTTATATAAATTAAAATACATATTGAAATTCAAATAATTTTTATTTTTTTGTCACTTTAATTAATATATTTTTTATCCCAAAATTAATTTAAATAATTAATTTAATGTTTAAACCAAAATTATCTTAATTTTATAAATGGTAAAATTAATATAATTTTTCAATACCAAAAATTAATTATAATTTATTGGATGTTTAAAATTTATACTCAGCCCAAAACCCCACCCAAACCTATTACGGATTGGGTCAAACCCACACAATCCAATTAAGAGTCAGGAAGAACTCACCCAGGTCCATTTCATGTTGAGAAAAACATGTCCAGGCCTGTATCGGGTGTCTATATCCCCCACAATTCATCTAGGATTTGGCAGAACACTATTTAGTAGTGATTCACCCATTCTGAGCATGGGGGACCACAGAGGGGTGGCTGTCACGGCTGAGGTGGATAAATCCTACAATAGTAGTGGCATGAAATCACAAGGTGGGGGAAGCAACCAACACAAGTGGTGGATTCTGAAAGTGAATGCATCGGCTGGGTTAGTATGGGTAGAGATGGGGCATCAAGGCTTCTAGCTGAGCAGTAGTGCATGAAGGAGGTCGCCATGAAATAGATCTGGCCAACTATGATGGGGTGACGTGGTGGATTTTTGGGAATTATATGGTAAGGAAGAGGCGATGAACATAGGAGGAACACCAAGGAGGATCATATGTCACCCCAACCACATAACTCCAATGCAGGACCAGACCCTCGATGCCACCATGCTACAATGATGCAAGGGGCTCTAGAAGGTGTAGTAGAGAAAAACTATAGAGAAGGGGTGGTCGACAGTGGCTCCAAGGGGAATTGATGGATTTTTCCATAGAGTAGGGGTGTTCGATAAGATTCTTTATGAAGATTAGTCTTTTGAAATAAATATTTTATATTATTTCTCTTTTTTTTTTGTCCATTAGGTCATGCACCCTCTCCCCATTATCTATGTTTTTTTGAAAATGTTATCTTAAAGTTTCCCCCACCGTTTTTATTGGTTTTTCAAATTTATTAAAAATACAATAATTATAGTATGTTTTAAATATTTTCATTTTAATATTATTCCATAAAATGTGGAATTTTTCCAACCGCATGATATTGTTTCGACCACCACAATTATATAGGAACATGGATGGAAAATGGGCAGTCATCGGAAATCACCACCACAAACTAACTCTGATAAAATTAACATATTTAGAAATATATGCTCTAAAAATTTTATACCCCTAAAGACCCACAACTGATCAATATTAAAAATTTCGAATAGTTGAACATGGTTATCTGAAATTTGAATGATGCATGGTTAGATTGGTTAGGACCAATATGAATCCCTCTACTTTATTTAAGGAAATTTTAATTTTATTTACATAAAAAAATTAGATAATCATTACGATACCAATTAATGGTATTGTGGAACCCATCAGAATCCATTGGGATGGTGATTTAAAACTTTTAGATCATAAGAGCAGTGAAACTTTATCATATTTGGTGATTTAATACCCAGTAGAGGTTTGAGGATCTCATGGTAATATATAAAAGTAGTAAATTAAACCGAATGGTTACCAATTTCTATTCGGTGAAATATTTAATGAAACTCATTATTGATCATCATTGCCAGAAAAATCTAAGATCTAACCTCTCTACATCATTCACACATGCTTCAAGAATCTATAAGAACACTATTCTTTGGAATTGATGTTCTAGCATAGAGGTTCGAAGATGCCTTACATATCCCAAAAATCACCACGACTCCCTTTAATCCAGGAAGGTGTTCTTGGATTAGGTGATTAGAAGATTATTTGTCTCTATATGATGTAGGAAAGAAGATTGAGGATCTCTCAAAATCAAGGGAATGAAAAATTTCATGGAAAGGAGCTCCTCTCAAATTATATAGTGGAAATTAAATACCTTGAAGGGGTTCTAACCCTCCATATAAATAAATCCCACTAAATAATCCATAAATGACACGTTATGAAGAACTAAATATGTCATAAGAATCATATATAATTTATCACTAACTTTCAATAAACATTAAATATGTTACTTGATAAAACCGAATCATTAACACGACTTGTAATTCCCATAATATTAAACGAACCTTGAATATTAAAATAATATTCATTCCTATACTAATTTTCTTTTTATTCACTTAATACCTTGTGAATAATTTTAATAAATAAATCCAACCCAACAAGTTTATATTCAAAAAAATAATGAATTTATTTATTTTTTAGTGATCATTTATTCTGGGAAATATCTCAAGCCTTGTGGTGGGGCCCACCATGTCCTATATTCCTATTCACTGTAATAGGGAAGACTATTGAATACACTATTGTTTTTGAACCTTTAGGCCGTTATCATGATAGTAATGAATATTATTCACATACTAATAGTGAAGTCTATCAACCCATCAATGTCCCTAAGGAGATAAAAAATAGTCATAACAATGAAATCTGTCCAAAAAACGCATGTCATGTGATATAATATCTTTGTGTCACCGTATCTCAAAATGAGGGATGCACAACTTGGGTCATCCTCAATGTTTTATTTATTAATTATTGACCAAACTGGATTGACTTCCCTTTCTTCTATCATGACCATAGATTTAATAATGTTACTACCTTCCTGATAAAAAAATCCCAAGATATCACATCCTTAACTCAAAAGTGACAAATTCTATCTTGATCATTCAACCAGTGTCTTACCACTAAATACACATGTAAAACAATTTACCTTTACATGATTTCAATTTAATGGTGGTTTCCTTGCATCAAAGTATGTGATCAAATGGTATACATTGATAATGATCTCAATCTGGAGTCCAATACACATGTCCATAGATATGAATATCCAATGACACCTAAATCATTTGTCATTACTATTGGAGGTCTAGTTCTCTTGATCTCATCTACTCAATTTCACCATGTGTGAAACTCATGAGAAGAAGTCTCAATGCTTATGATTTCCCAGTACCAGATAATAACACATCATCTTTGTTCTGTTTTTATGATGTATCTAGAAAATAAAATTTACTTTAAGATAACTTTTATAGTATCTCTAGATTCTCATTATAAGCTGGTAACTACTATGACCTTTTGATATAACAAATAATCTATGTGAATTACAATTTAAATAGTGGATGTAGAAATATCAACACTATAATGGTAAGTTTACAACATGCATACCTTACTATATAAATGATATAGTAATCAAAAAGTGTTTTTCACTTGTGTCTATGGAACCCACTATTACAACAGTCTCTAAATAAGATATTCCATGCTTTAAGATGCATTTAATAAGAGAAGGTCATCATTAATTAATACCAACTATGAAAAGATTCTAATCAAAAGTGGTATTTAATTAAAAGCACTAAGAAGGAGGGATAAATATAAACCTTGGATTAGAAATCCTTTAAAGTGATATTCCTTGGTAAATACTTCCCTTAAAAGAATAGGGATGATATGGTTAGGCAATTTCTAAATCTAATAAAAAATGAAGATAACATTTTGGTTGAATATGAGACTAACTTTAGAAGATTAGCAATATATTTTGTGGATTATGTACACAACCTTGAAATCAAGATCGATCAATTCATTTATGGATTAATGAAAAATATTATAAATAAATTATTCTCTCAATAATTTTTTTCTTATAAAGATATTGTGAATAGTATCATCAAAATTGAGAATGATTTTTTCAAGCCCTTTAATTTCAAATGAAATTCAAACAAGAAAAACGTTGTTCGAGTTCCATATCGAAAAGAATTTAACAAATTAATTTAAGTTTAGGGTAGAATTTCCATCAAGAAATAACTATGGAAAGAAACTCCATAAGGCATTATTAAATGGAATGTGAGTATTTTTTAACTATTTAGAAAATTTACATAAATAACACAAGTGTAAGGAAAATAAACAATCCATAAATGTTAAATAATTTAATTGTAAGGAGATGGGTAAATATTAAAGTAAATTCTCCAAGAATAAAGGTAATCCATTTTAGAAGATGCCAAATAAGTATAGTCATAACAATGTTATCTTTGAAGTTGAATTTGAGGTCCCTAATGATTTCATAATAGGTACTTTGACCATAAAATCAAAGTTATATAATACATTATTTGATTATCGATCTACTCACTCATTCATATATTTCAATTCTATTAAGAAATTTGAATAATCCCTAGATGAACTAATAAATGATTTGTTATTTAAAACTCTGTGTGGAAATATTATGATGATGAAATTATATTTATTTTTACCTATTTAAATTCAAAGAGTTTCATTAATTTCAAACCTCATTTTTATTCCAATGGTTGAATTTGATATAATCCTTTGTATGTATTGGATCTTAAATTATAATGTGACAATTTATTTTCAAGAGAAAGATATTACAATCTATGAGGATAGAATATAATCCATTATTTTGAAAAGAGATACTTCATTTCCAAATTCATGTTTGGAACCACCTCCAATATCTTATCTTAATGAATTTATATGTTAAGATAAATCATTGAATAATAATGGTATCCTTGGAATCCAGTATGTATCCATTATGATGGATTATATTGTTGTATTATAGGATGAAATACCAAGATATATACTCGATTTTTAGCTTTAATTATCTATTAATGTCATCCATGATGTGAATACCATATTTAAGCCTCCATGTATAATGGATCCAGTGGAATTAGTGGAATTAAAGAAACAACAACAAGAGTTATGTGAGAAGGGATTCATACGCCCTAGTGTTTCACACTTTGGATCTCTTATCTTATTTTTGAAAAAAGATGTTTGGTTCTATGAGGTCTTGAATCCATTAAATAAAAATGAATTCCATTACTATAAAGAACAATAATCATTTACCTTGCATTGATGATCTATTGGATTAGCTATACAGGGATCAATACTTGTTGAAGATTGATATCAATTTTAGTTATCATAAATTAAAAGTAAAGAAAGATGATATACCATAAGTAGATTTTCACAAAAGATATAGGCATTAGAATTTCATAGTAATTACCTTTGGGTTAACCAAGACACCCTCTACGTTCATGGATTTAATGAACAGAGTGATTAAGAATTATCTTAATATTTTTTTTATTAATGGTATCTTGATATTATATAAGAGTTATGAAGAGTTTGAATACCTTTTATGAATCATACTATAAAATCTAACGGAAAAGGAGATATATGTGAAATTCAATAAGTGTGAATTTTATCTTCAAAAAATCTCTTTTCATAGACATATTGTCTCCAAGTATGGAATATAGGATGTCCCAAAAAATAATAATATTGTAAAAGAATGTCCCACACAAACAAATATAAATGAGATATATATTTTCCTTGTATTATTTTATTTATTTTGGTGATTTTTTTAAAACATTTCTCCATTATTTAATTTATTAACCATGTTTCCATGTAAAGGAGTCAAATTCACATGGTCAAAGCAATATGAAGAAAGATTTAAGGAACATAAGAAGAGATTAATCAATGCATCTGTACTAACCTTACCATATGGTAAGGAAGGGTTTGTTATATATAATAACACATTATAGAAATGACTAGGGTGTGTCCTTATTTAGAATAATAGAGATTTTTTTATGCATAAAAGTAATTAAAGACCCATGAGTAAAACTATCCACTCATGATATTAAGCAATAAGTGTTAATATTTTCATTAAATATATAGACACACTATCTTAATAGTGAAATATATGATATATATATATAGATCACAAAATCTTGAAGTATATGTTCACACATAATGACCTCAACATGAGACAGTTTAGATTGATGTAACTAATAAAGGACTATAACTATGAAATATATTATGACTATGGGAAGGAAAATAAGGTGGTATATACATTAAGTATCAAGGATCATATAATCCTATCTATGATTAGGATAGAAAATGATCCTGTATTTATATATTTAATAAATTTACATATGGAAATTATTAAATAATGAGAAACATCATTCCTTTTACAAGTAATTGTATAACTATATTTACTTGAGAGGATAAAAAAGTCTCAAAAATATGAAATGGTTTTTTAAAACAAGATTAAATCCATAAAATATGGGAGATTGATAGACTTCATCTATGAAGATGGTGTATTGAAGTTTGGAAAGAGACTTTGTCTACCCTAGGTACATGAGCTGAAGAGTGAATTACTAGATGAAGCTCATAGATTAAATTTCTCTATAAACTCCAGTACCACCAATGATATATAGTCATTTAAGATATCTCATGTGGTGGGAAAACAAGAATTGTGAAATTTTTGGATATTTGTTAAGATTATTTTTATTCAAATGAGTAAAATATGAGACACAACTCTTGAAGTGTGTAATAAAATCCCTCTATATAGTGATGTTGAAATGGGATAATATCATAATAGACTTTATAAAAAAATTCCTATAAAAAATAATAAGAATTATGTTATTTGGGTCATTTTTTGATCAACTCACTATTTATACACACTTTAAAGTAATAAGGGTGGATCTTACCCTTAAACTTCTTGCATGAAAATATATCAAAGAAGTTGTGAGAGTATATGGTGAACCATTATTAATTTTATCTGATGTAGAATATAATTTCACATAAAAAATTTAGGATAATTTAAAAGGTATTTAAACAAATATATACACTTTTAAACCATCTACCATCCTTACATAGTGGGTAGTATGAGAGAACTATCAGAACATTTGAGAATATACTAAGTTTATGCTCACTTGAATTCCAAGGAACATGGTTTCAGTACCTACATCTAGAAGAATTTGTGTAAAAAATTATATTCCATTAAAGTATAAAAATTTCACATTATGAAGCCTTGTATGGGAATATATTTCATACTCCCACCTTCTGTGATGAGGTTGGGAAAAGAAGGCTAGTTGGTCTAGAACTCATTGTGGAGACAAGCGAGATAGAAAAAGTTATCCAGGATCATATCAAGGATTCTCAGAGAGGGCATAATATATATATTGATAATTTGAGAAAGGATTTTTAATTCAAATTAGGGTACAATTTCTTCTTGAATGCATCACCATGGAAATGAGTTATAAGGTTTGTTAAGAAAAAGAAAGCTATGTCCAAGGTATATTAGGCCTTTTAATATTTTAGAGAGAATTGGAGTTGTGGAATATGGTTTGTAATTTCCTCCCAACCTATCCAAATTGAATTATGTACTTCATGTATTAATTTTAAGGAATTAAATTCCTGGCCTAACTCATGTACTCACCACTGATGGAAAAGATCTAGAACCTAACTTGTTATAAAATTAATAGTCTGTCCATAATCTTAACACTATGGAGAAAGTGCTAAGGAATCATGAAATCGAGATAGTGAAAGTAAATTATATAAATCACAAAATTTAGGAAGAAACATAGTATCTTAAAAAATAAATGAGGAATAACTACCCACATTTTTTCAAGTATTTATGTTCATCCAAAATTTTAGGGATAAAATTATTTAAGGGGAAAATGTAAGAACTGAGAAACCACTAAGGTAATGTCACCATTATTTATTCATGTTCCTAATAAAATAAAATAAAATATTTAACAAAATATGATTAATAAATAATAATTTTCAAAAATTTAAATTCATTAATAAATTTAATACAAGTACATGCATATGGGTCAGAATAAAATTAGAGCTACTAAATCATTTTAAAAAAAATTAAGTGCTAAATGCATGATTATGAACTATATAATTATTTTGATTTAATAATTTAATTTAAAAAATATAAAGAATTATTTTTATAAAAAGGAATTTCAATTTTGGAATCATTATATCTAAATTAAGTAATAAGGTCATTTTTATAAAAATACCAAGGTAAATATTAATTAACACGTTGATGCTGAAATTTTTAAAATACTTTTATCTGTCTAAAAATTGATTATTTTTATAATAATAAATTATATTTATCAATACTATAATATTTTTTAATTCATAAAAATTTTGATAAATATTATTTGGTTGGGGATTAATATAAAATAAGATCAAGAAGAACTTATACTTTGAAAGTATATTTTTTATAAAAAAATTGTTTTTATATATATTATATATTTTCATTTAAAATATAATTTTCAAATCTATATAAATTAATTTAGAATAAATGAATTAAAAATTTATTATTATCAAAGAAAATTCTGTTAAGGGGTCATTTAATATTTTTTTCAAAAAATTTACTGTGGGAAATAATTAAACAAGTTAATAAGGTGTAAAAAGATGTAATTTATTTGGGCTCAAATTTTATAAAACATACTTGGAATAAAAACATTATATTAGAACTTATTTAGATTTTAAATACATATCCACCTAACTCATCAACATCCCCTTACCTAACTCACCTAACTCCCATGGGATTCCACCTTTACCCCTCACCAAACATAAGTTTCCAAAAATTGTCCTTCTTTATCTTCTATAAAGGGAGATAACTTCCTAACATTCATTCATACCCCTACACTCCAAATATATTTAGCATGAATTATATATCATTTTCCCTCTTGAAAATCTCTCCAAGTAGTTTTTAAGATTCTAAGGAGTTCTTATCAAGCTTTAATAATCTACCTTGCAAGTAAGATTTTTTTTATCATCCTCTATCCTTTAACATTTAAATCCATTTATTATAATGTCATTTAAAATTATTTTCATATAATTTAATTACTTTTTCCATGGTAATATCATACATTCGATATATTAGTAATTATTTATTACTTATTCCCTCTGATTGTATCCATTTACAAAGTAGTTATTATAACTAGGAAAGGTTTCTTCACCTTTATTTTTGCGATCTATCCATTACCCTTTCATTACAGTGAAAACTTTTATTATGATTAATTGATATAAATTACTTATTTTATAAACTATAATAGATCATTATCTTCACCCATTATAATACCTTTATAAACCTATATAATTCTCAAACACACCCATAGTCATAAGACATCCTAAAATTATGATAAAGTAAAGAGCATGTGGTTTCCTTGAAATGAAATCATTTTCTATATATAGAAAAGTGGATAAAGTCCCAATCCCAAATTAACCTAAGGGTGATAACCCTGAAAATGTTTGGTTTGGAATTAACTCAAAGTTCACTCTCTAAGAAACTACTGGGAATTAATACACACCCAGTTTGACACTCATGAGGGATATTCTTTAGATGAAACATGGTATCTTTATGAACCCTCATGAAGGATTATTTCCTATTAATATCCCTACACCATGAAATTACTCTTAAATAATTCCTTGTTATCATTCCTTTAATAAGGTTGTTTTCCATTACATTATGAATTTAATATTGTTTCTATGTTTATTAAGAGATATTTACCTAGATAGCTATATTGTTCTATTAAATGGGGAAATATAGAAATGTCATATATCCATGTTCCTATATAGGAAAATATTGATTACTTATAAATTATTTATGTATGATGTTCCTTAAGGAATATTATGATATTTTTGTTTATTCCTCCATGTGATGAATAAATTGGACTTAATTAGTGACTGGTGGGGGAAGAATTATATGTCCCCACATGCATTAGTAGACCATATGAGACAAACTAGTTTGGGTAATTTTGTGTTTGATTTTCTCATTTTAAGAATGATTTCATAGAAAAATGCCTTTAAGATATGTAAGATGTCTTATAAAGAGGACTTTAAGGTATGTAATATATCTTGGAATGAGGCCTTAATGATATCATTAAGATATTTATCATTATGCATTCCATGAAAATGAAATCAATTATTATTTCCCATGAGATGTTTTATATTAACATGTTATCCATGGATATATTGAGCCCATTTATTGAATCATTCAATTTATTTATTGATGTCATATTATTTATGGAATACTTATGTAATGATAGTTTATCTCATACTCTACCCCTTACTGAGAATATAAGCTCAAAATTTCCATTATTATTTCCAATTTCCCTAGGAAAACATGGATACTAATACATATGAAAAATGAAATTTCAAAGATAAATAGTAATTTTTTTTATGTTTTCGTATAATGTATCTTTAGTTTTCAATGTAATTTAACGTTCATAGTTTCATGATAATTCTAAACTACTAGATCATAATTAATGTGATTTATTTATTTTTTACCAATATAATAAGATAAACATTAACTCTGAGTTACTAGATTTGAGGTCCTATGTACCCTGATGAACTCCATGGGTACACTTAAAAGAAACCCTATGAGAAAAAATTATAACAACTAAGAGTCTTGAACTATTTAAATATCAAATAGTCATTTTAATAAAGTCATCAATAAAAAACATACCATGAACTTTGAAAATAAATTTGAAGATAATTGTTTCAATGGCCTTGAAAGTATCAATATTTAGAGAAATGTTTCCATTAAATAAATTCTTATTCAATAATTTAATGCATTGAAATACTTTAAGAAAATAATATTTATTTTTTCTACTAGTAATAATCCCAAATTGATTTTGTGTGATTAGGGACCTTCCAATCCTCCTAATACTAGTGGCCAAAACATTATTAGTAATATTAGGTAGGGTATTTATAGTTTCTTCTAGACTAGAGTCTTTAATATCCATTGAATGTTTTAAATTTTTAATGAGAGAAATGAATTTTAAATTCAAAACATGAGGTATATACCATTTAACAAAGAATTACTTAATATCATTAAAATAAAATTTACTTTGACATCATAATAGAAAGTAAAATATATATATTTATAAATCCATATGGTCTAAAAATGTTCTCTAAATTTATAATTGGAAATGAATCCCTTACCTCTTAATTTGAATGAACTCGAATAAGAATTTTATTTTTGGAATCACTAATTATAAAAATAAAAACATCAAAAAGATAAAATTTAGCTTCATTGATATTTCTGATAAAAAACTATGAAAATTTTTAAATGGAATGGGAATAAATATCATCCTCATAAAAAACTATTATTTATTCTAATGGATAATAAGACTCTATTATCCTTTCAATCATTTTTAATATTAGGAAAAAAAATAATTTTTATCACTAAATTTAATTAAATCCAACCTAAAATTATCTTTATTGATAGATTATTTCAATTTATAAAGTTTATCTAGTTATGTGGTCTTATAAATTTCCTCCTATGAGGGAATATAATCTAGGTCAACACTTTTTTGAATTCATTTTCTATTCATTACCAGTATTAGTAATTTTATCCTCAAGTATAGAAAATTTGATCTTGATTCATACCTTTAAAGCTAGCTTTACTCTCTTAATTTCAAAGGAAAATATTTCCAAATATTTACCTATATATTTCTTTCTCTATTTAGTATCAATAATTATCTTTTATTCATCTATTTATAATAAATCATTATTATAACGAAAAGGAATATGTGGTATCATTAATCTATTTTGCATTAAATGAAAAATTATATCGACATGGTCTAAATACATCATGGATATAGAAATATAGATAAAATGACAAAATAATTTACCATTTTGTACCTAAAAAATACAGTATCAATTCAATTAGTGATTTTTCCATTGAAATTGTGCCTCCTCTAATTGAATTTCACACGCTAAATAATGACCTCTTCTGATAAACAATCATCAATGAAATTTTTGAATTACTAATAAAAATTATTAATAAAATTAGGGCCAAATTTCTCTTGAGGATCAAGGATTGTATTAATATCACCCATAAGAAACTTGTTGTATTTTTGTCCTCTTTAAAATAATATAATTCCTTTAATAATTTCCTTCTTTCAATATAATAATTATGGGAATTGATAAATTAAAAAATAGAATTTCCCATATAGCTTCACATAAAATGATAATATTGGGATAAAATAACACAACAAGAAATATTAGTATATATATTTACAAGACCCTAGAGGCTTGTAACCACTACATTAGTAATATTAACCGCAACTATCTTATAACCAAGCCTCTCCCAAGTGAAAAGTTTAAATTCATAAAATTAAACCACAAGATTTGTCATTACAATGAATAAAGGATCATAAGACTTAATAACATTCATAAGATCATTATTACTTCATATGAAACATCACATAATAATGTGTTTTCTCAATTGCAACATTGTGTTAATTGGGATTTCTCTCAATAGATAAAGAACCTTTTTTCGACTGTGGTGGTGGAACTCCTGCATGTGATCTGGTATGATAGAAATAATTCTATCCATTATAATTTCTCATTCAGTCTCACTACAGGTAGGATTCATATTCTTATTTCCATCAAGGATGCTGCCTCTCTCCAGAAATTTCACTATGACAATTCTGTTGGAAATTCTAAGATCTTTCCTTGTCTTAGCATTGCGGGTTCTGACAGGCAGCCTAGACGCACCCTTGAAGTTTTCTGGAAAGCTCCACTTCTAGGATAGATCAAGGTGAATTTTGATGGTGCATCAAGAGGGAACCCAGGTCTGGCAGGTTGTGGAGTCATTTTTAGAGACCATCTTGGTAGGTTCCATGGTTGCTTCTTCAGTGGTTGTGGTACGGCCTCGGCCTTGGAAGCAGAAATGTTGGGAGTGATTCATGCTGTGTATTTTTCTAAACAAAAGGGTTGGACCATGCTGTGGGTTGAAAGTGATTCAACCACTATTGTCCAATCTATCTGGAAGGAGGTGGTGCACCTTGCTTGGATGCTTACTTATAGATGGATGAATTGTCTTGCTTCGCTCACGTAACTCAACTACAATGATACTCATACTTTTCGAGAAGAGAACATGGTTGCTGATAGTCTTGCCAACAAGGGGATCAATCAAAATATTACCTGGCTTGATATTTTTCCTGGTGATCTGCTCTCGTTTTATGAAAAGGATTGTAATAAGATTCTATCATTCAAAATTTTGTAGCTACTTCTTTGTTTATTCAATAAATTGTGTCTGGGTATTTTACTGAGGCACCACCTTTTAAAAAAATATTTAGAACACATTTAATAACTCATATATTGTAACAACTATAGTTTGGAATTTTTTATAGTTTTTTTATTTATTTATAAGCTATAGAGTGGTTAGGATTTGTTTAAGGATGTTTTGGATGGTATTTTGAAGTTTTGGGGAGTATTGTTATGGATGTATGGTTGTTTCAAAGTTAGGTAAAATGATGTGTAACCCCAAGTAACCATGCTGAAGAAATAGGGTTATCTTGGTAAGAGTATGGTTGGATGAACAATTTGAGTAAACCTTGTGATAAACCATGTGAACCTAGGTTCTTTAATTGGGCAGGTGCATAGTTGGGGTGAATGTTTTAGGTAAACTCTACTATTGAACCATGTGGCCTGATAATTTTCCAGATAGTGGAATCTTCATGATTGGAACACGGTCTACCAAACCATGCATCCAAACCATACAATATTTTAAAGACCAATGAAAATTATATATTTAATCAAAAAATTCCCCTAAAAACTTTTTTCTTCTATCCTAGTTTGGGATCTCAAACATGACGGCTCCCTTGGATTATTTTGGTGATCCTATTCACTATGAAGCTCCCTCTCTTAGATTATTAGAGTATTTGGCCTAAGGATCAAAGGTAACACATTGGTATCTCCTTCTCCTCTATTCCCTTCTCATTTTTCTTTTGTAGAAACCCTAGTCTAGGGTGTAAAGACCCATATCCTGACATACATGGTAATTACATTACTTTTGTAGAATACTTAATACATAACAAAAACCAACACTCAAGGACTGTAACAGTTTAGTGTCTTTGGAAACTCGGAACAAAATCTTCTAATCATGGTGAAAGATCCTTAACATCTCTCATAAAGATCTTCCCCTTTTTTCTTACCTAAAAACCATTCTTTATATCCTGGGGAAAAGAAAACTTATAAATGGTGAGCTCAAATGCTTAGTAAGGGTAGTCATGGAGAAAATAAAACCAACCATATACATTTGAACTTAAAAACATGAACATAATGGTTAAACTTCAAAATCATGAGCAATGAAATAAAACATGGCAGTACGTAATGCATAGGTCATAATAGAACATCAATCATGATAAAATATCATGGGAATAAAACATGTAATTGTAGAAAAACATTAAGCACTTGATATGATTTCCATAGTAGCCAAGGAATTACTGCCAAGATCATCTTAGTGGACAAAGTCCCTTACTGAACCAAGTTCACTCCTCGTTCCAGTCCTGTAACACTGAACCGGATTAACTTACCATTCCAGCCATGTCTATCTCATGAGATATTAATCTTTTACCAATTCATTAGAGGGTGATATAGGTCCCACCCATCTCATAATGATATAATTATTACTTGTACCACAACATGAACATAAATCATTCATCATTACCCAAAGTATAAAATGGGTTTCATAAACATCATCCCATCATAACATAATCCATACAAATAAATGGATATCATTTCATCATAAGAAAAGTGAAACAATTTAAATCATAGAGACATTATACTTGAAACATACACATATGAAATAATTCCATCTTATATGGAAAATGGTTTTGATAAAACACTTGAAATTAATTCTTAAGGAAAATATCCTTTATTATTCAAAATCATTTTCTTTTCACAAAATGCCATGAAATTGTAATAGAAAATGATTTTGTTAAAAATATTCATTAAATATTGTAGCGTAAGATTCATGAAAATATGGCATTATGAAACCTTAAAAATCTGTTCATGTCATATAAGTTAAAAAAACATTCTTCTCGTACTTTTGTCGGGCAAGTCAAAAAAAAGTACATCGTAACGTTAAAAAAAAGAAAAATTCCGCACAAACCATGTAGTAAAAGTCACAAATTGGTAAAAATGACTTTAAACATACATGAAACCATTTTTAAAAAACAGGTACATGGATGATAAATATAACCCTAGTAAATACTTACGAATAAACAATCTCGCATAAAAATGAGATTGGAAAAGTTATCTCTTACCTTATGTCTGATATACTTCATATGTATCCAAACCTCATATATAATGATTTAAATAATGTCATTGACTTATTACGGAATCATTTTCATTGTTATGATATCATATATGGTTCACTTATGACTTTATATTACCGATTCTTTTGTAAATTCCATGTTAAAGCAGTGTTTTGGGTATTATCATTTCATTTATCATATGTGTTTCAACTTGTTGTACATGATATTATTACTTATATCCTAATATACTTAATTCCAGAATGTAAAACATGACTTATATATAATATATATTCATCATATAAATATATATGATAGATCGATAAATGGAATGAAATACACTGTTCATGGAGACGGTTGGTCGTATGTACGCATGAACGCTGTTTTCGTTTCTTTATTGAATTAAGTGGAATTAAGTAAATGAAACATATATGTACATAAATCCGGTATCATTATTATGTAATATATTTTATGATTATTTATTATATATACTTTATAATCATACTTGAATGGTAAATCATGGAAAATGACTCTCATCGCGTTCGCGGAGATGGTAGTCCGTACGTACGCACGAGCGACGATATCGTTCTCATTATTATTTAATAGAATTGGAGTGGATGATATATTATCTCAGAATCAGTATGATGTTATAATAACCATATATATTTATTCTTTACACCATTATACCCATCCAAGTGAGATGGTGGTGGGAAAACTGATTACCCCATGGCGTGGAGACGGTATTCCGTACATACGCACGCGTGGTGATTTCATTTTCTGTAGGATGGATAGAAGGTGAAATGGGGTTGTTTCATATTTATAATAACATATCAGTATATTATTGATATTTATGTTATTAATTTATAATGAAACATCTAAATAAGAATAAGTTGAAGAATAAAGAAAACATTAAAGAATCGGTAGAAGAGATTACCTCTTCTTCGAAGCCCCTCTTTTAAGCTTCCTCTTAAGGCACTAGAGTTGGTCTTTTGAGGAGACCAGAACCACTATAATGTTTCTAGAGAAGTGTATAAGGGAAATTGGTAGGTTTTGGCCGATCTTGAAAGCTCAAAATTGTGTAAAGATAAGAGGAATAAGGTTTCCTTTTATAAGGGAAGAGAGGGGCACCTTAGGAAAAACTTAAAATTTTATTTTATAATAAAGTCATATTCGGTTTATAAGAGCTCCAAATTGATTTATTTCAAAGATAAAGTTGGGAGGGGAGAAATAATCTCAGCTAATAGGTTTTAGACAATTTTAGGTCACTATTTTAACCTTATCATTTAGATTTAACTCTTAGTTAAATAATTTACCTTTTACCATGTCTTCTTGTTTTCTTACACTATATGGTTAATAAACTTACAATAACAAGCCAAACGAATCCAAAGTGTTTAATTATTAATATATCTAACCTTATCTTAGTCTTTTGGCCAAACCTTATATTTTTATGAATAGAATAACAATTAATAATATAATATTTGTTTTAAAAACTATTTTATGTCAATTTTGACACTATTTGGTAATTGATTTTTGTAAAAATTATAACAGCATGATTAGTTAGAACAAAATTAATTAAATCAATACTGAAATGTCATATTAACCTAAAAAATTATTTTAATTTATAAAAAGTCTCAAATTACATTTATTTGGGTATTTATAACATCAATTATGTTAATATTTCATTAATAAGGTAATTATTACATCATTGTTGTGTCATAAATAAATTACATTATTTAATGTCTAAAAATTATAAATAAAATACCATTATATATGAAATAATTTTATCTTTGTAATGAATACTTATAGTCTAATTTATCTTTTGTATAACCCTATATTAAAAAAATAGTTATTAAACTTTGATTTCAACTCTTTTAACTCTTCTTTGAATTAAATAATAATAAATGTCCTAATCTAATCCAAGTGGACCTAAATGATATTATTATATTCCTAAGGTTGTTTTTGGTCGTATTATACTGATCTAATAGAATTATTACATGTTTTAGGTTAATAATAATATCATTTTTACCCTTTATTACCCTATTTACTTTTAACTGTGGTAAATAAAAGTAAAAAAATTACTATTCAACAAAAATTATTTCTATCTTATTGAACCATATTTTAATCCTTGATATAAACCGTGTCTCTGAGATTTTCGAAATTCCACTCACAGAATCGGTAAAATTATGTTTTATGCAAATTTTCAAATTCTCCTAGGAGGTGCGTAAAAGACGGTGAAAAGTTCAATAAAATTTTTATATATCTAAAATTATAATAAAATGACTCCAATGATTTACATTGAACTTATATAGGTATTATGTATCAATTTTTACCAAAAATAAATTTAAATGAAATAAATAATTGTTTAAATAAAAAGACGGTTTTTAAATTGTAACCTAGGGTTTTCACTATTCATCAAAAATTTAAATTTTTCAGAAAAATACCAAAAATTCACCCTATTCTAATTTCAATATTCCGAATCCAGAAATGAAGTCCATTTTTAAAGATAAAATTTATAAAATTTCAAAAGGTGTTTATTACTATTTATAACGGCTAGTTCATAATAATATTATAATAATATCTCGTTTAGTGAAACTCGGTTTTGCGTACTACACACGCTATCGAAGAAGGTCTTGATTGTATGTAATGCAAGCCAAGTTAGGGCTATGTGTAGTGAAAGCTCCATTTGGTGTTGCGTATAACATAATCAAAACTTATTTCATTTATACATTAATCAAAATCTATACTTAATGTTGCATAGAATAATTTCCACAAAACAAACTTGAAATTGTGTGTAACACGAGCCAAGAATAGTGTTGTGTATACTGCAAGCTAATATGTTGTTTCATATAGTACAAGATAATCTTTATGTATCATACAACACAAGACATCAATGAAATTAAAAAATAATAAATTTTCTCACAAAATCATGGGGTGTTGCATTCTACCCCCCTTAAAATGAATTTCGCCCTCGAAAGTCGTCGGGGTTATAAATAGTTTACTACATGAAATTTTCATTCATAGAAATCCACATTGTAAAAACGAATACTAAAACAAAATTTTAAAAAGTGAGGTATGAAACATAACGGTTACCCAAATTAACTCATCACTGAGTTTCCACATAGGAGAAGATAGGTGAAAATATGGATACAGAAGAGAAATCTAACCATCAAGTTCTGATGGAGAGTGGTAGAGAACATGGCTATGAAAAAGACAACAATCACAAATCCATAAATTTGTGATGATTTAAGGTAACATCTTATTCATCAGAGATAAGGACACTAGGACAATATTTTTTTGTTTTCAAGATCATTTCATTAAAGTTGATGAGTTGTTGAATTAAAAGAAATACTTACTTGATTTTGGTAAAATCACGCTGTTGTTCGTGCCTTGAACAATTTCCACTTCATCTCTTAAATAAATGAAGTTGAATTTGTCATTCTGGAAGTGTTAACAGATCATGTGATATAAGGGTGGGTCATTCTATCTATCACAAATAAAAGTTTAGAAAAAGTTGTTAAATATACATAATTCCATCTATGGTGAGATTAATCATATATGATTCCAAAAATGGACTTATACTTCATCTATCATGATGATTAATAAAATAAAACTAGTTTATACTAACCAGGGACTTCCTGTAGGCCAGTGGTAGGTGATAAATGCTTATCGCACTTCGTTTGTGGGTTCGATTCCCGCAACCTTGTCCAATGCGACGGGTTGTCTCCCGTCATACGGGCTGTCCTTTTTCTAAAACTATACTATTATAACATTCCAAATAAAATATCAAAATGTTCTAGCCTTAAACAATACTCTCTGATGTCTTACTTAATCAATTCCAATATTTAGGTTTATCCAAAACACTTCTGTCCAATCTCATTGTATAAATAAAACGATCACTAGAAAGGTCATCTACCAAGAATTGAATACAATCATTTATTTCCCGTATATCATAAGATATATATATATATATATATTGTTGGTCACATTCCAAACATGTGAATTCCTTAATCATGTATTCTCTTGAAACAAGAGTACCCATTGAACCATAGTGAAAACATGAATGTTGTCAAAAGTTTACTCTTTCCACGGACCAAAATCCCAAAATTCTGTATACTAAAACCATGATATCACTTTGTCCTTATATCAGTCATGAACTCATTAATACTATCAAACATTTCGTTTTCTCCTTATCCCTTCACTATGCACATATCATCTTCTTTTTAGAATTATCTGAATAACCTTTCATGGTTATCGGTACCATTAAACATATACTTTCAAATACATTAAGCAAAAAAATAGTGTAACAATCCATTGATGTTTCTTTATTCCATAGTACCATTAAATTACCTACACAACATAACTCTTTACAAACAGCCAATCATTCCACTACCTTCCTAAACCATTGATCGATCTTCCTAATTTTATTCCTCAACACTTCTTTAATCTCATATATCATTTTTAGTCTCTTCATCATCATCAATATAAATACTACCCATATGACCGTGTTGATTCTCTTCATGAAATATTCCATTAGGGAATTGGTTTGCATAATTCTTGTACGTTCCATATTTAAAACATTTAACCATTTTTGATGTCTTAGAAGTACTATTATCCTTGTCCATGGTATTAACTGATCCTTTTCCATTGCAATTACTGGCTTTATGTCCTTTTCCACATGCAAAGAATCTTCCAGTTCCTTTGAAACATTCTCCCTGATGCCTCTTACCACATTATTTACATGATGGAAATTGAACTTTATTTCCTCTATGATCATCATGAAACTCCATCTTTCTCTTTTTAGTTGAGTCGGAAAACTTACCAAAGTTGATATTATTGATCATATTATGATATTGTTGATTAGGCATAATAACGATGTTTGGACTTCCAAATCTCGTTTCATTTGGTTTCTCATGAAGAATATCATTCCATTGTCTATCATATCCTCCATTATTATTAATCGTCCTGTTTCCATCCATTTTCTAAAACCCAAAAATAATAGTGTGAGAGGCAAAAATCATGCTAGGCAAAAAATATAATAAAGGGGGAGTACCTTCAATATCTAACATCTTAGGTTTAATTCTAAGATCATTACCATAATTCTAGGACTATAACCTATACTTATACGTAACCTTAGGGACATCCCAAGACATACCTTAGAAATATTTTCTAGGGATCTCACTAAAGTTTTTGCATCCTAGTTTCCAAAGGTTAACTAAACCTTTCCTCTGATACCAACTATAAATACCCATATCCTGGCATACATGGACATTAAATTACTTTTTCAGAATACATAATACATAACAAAAACCAACACTCAAGGACCGTAATAGTTTAGTGTCATTGAAAGCTCGGAACAAAATCTTATAATCATGGTGAAAGATCTTCAACATCTCCCATAATGATCTTCCACTTTTGTTTTCTTACCTAAAAATCTTTCTTTATATCCTGGGAAAAAATAAAACATATAAAGGGTGAGCTAAAATACTCAGTAAGGGTAAGCATAGAGAAAATAAAACCAACCATATACATTTGAACTTAAAAACATCAACATAATGTTTAAAATTCAAAATCTTGAGCAATGAAATAAAACATAGTATTACATAATGCATAGATCATAATGAAACATCAATCATGATAAAATATCATGGGAATAAAACATGTAATTGTGGCGAAACATTAATCACTTGATATGATTTCTATAGTAGCCAAGGCATTGCTGCCAAGATCATCTTAGTGGACAAAGTCCCTTACTAAACTGAGTTCACTCCTCGTTCCAGTCCTGTAACACTGAACCGGATTAACTTACCACTCCATCCATGTCTATCTCATGAGACATAAATCTTTACCCAATGAATTTGAGGGAGATATAGGTCCCACCCATCTAATAATTAAATCATTCTTACTTGTGCCACAACATGAACATAAATCATTCATCATTACCCAAAGTATAAAATGGGTTTCATAAACATAATACCATCATAACATAATCCATACAAAAAAATGGATATCATTTCATAATAAGAAAAGTGAAACCATTTAAATCATAGAGACATTATACTTGAAACATACACATATGAAATAATTCCATCTTATATGGAAAATGGTTTTGATAAAACACTTGAAATGAATTCTTGAAGAAAATATCCTTTCTTCTTAAAAATCATTTTCTTTTCAAAAAATGCCATGAAATTTTAAAAGAAAAGGATTTTGTTGAAAATACTCATTAAATATTGTAGAGTAAGCTTCATGAAAATAAGGTGTTATGAAACCATAAAAATCTGTTCATGCCGTATAAGTTAAAAAAACATTCTTCTCGTACTTTTTCCAGAAAAGTAAAAAAAGTACCTCGTAACGTAAACAAAAGAATGATTCCTTAAATACCATGTAGTAAAAGTAAAAAATGGGTAAAATGGACTTTAAAAATACTTGAAACCATTTTTAGAAACCAGGTACATGGATGATAAATATAACCCCATTAAATACTTACGAATAAATAATCTCGAACTAAAACGAGATTGGAAAAGTTATCCCTTACCTTATGATTGATATGCTTCATATGTATTCGAAACTCTTGTATAATGATTTAAATACTGTCATTGACTTATTACAGAATCATATTCATTGTTATGATATCATATACGGTTCACTTAAGACTTTATATTACCGGTTATTTTGTGAATTCCATGTTAAAGCAGTGTTTTGGATAAAATCGTTTCATTTATCGTACGTGTTTCAACTTGTTGTTCTTGATATTATTACTTAGATCCTGATTTACATAAATCAAGATTTTAAAACATGACTTATATATAATATATATTCAGCATATAAATATATATATGATAGATCGATAAATGGAATGAAATACACCGTTCATAGAGACGGTAGGTCGTACGTACTCATGAACGCTGTTTTTGTTTCCTTATTGAATTAAATGGAATTAATTAAATGAAACATATATGTACATAAATCCAGTATCATTATTATGTAATATATTTCATGATTAATTATTATATATACTTTATAATCACACTTTAATGGTAAATCATGGAAAATGAGTCTCATCGCGTTTGTGGAGACGGTAGTCCGTACGTACGCATGAGCGAAGATATCGTTCCCATAATTATTTAATAGAATTGAAGTGGAAGATATATTATCTCAGAACAAGTATGATGTTATAATGACCATAAATAGTTATTATTTACACCATTATACCAATCCAATTAAGGTGGTGGTGGGAAAACTGATTACACTACGGCGTGGAGACGGTATTCCGTACGTACGCACGCGCGGTGATTTTGTTTTCCGTAGGATGGATAGAAGGTGAAATGGAGTTATTTCATATTTATAATAACACATCAGTATATTAGTAATACTTTTTTTATTACTTTATAATGAAACATCTAAAGAATAAAAATTTGAATTAGAAAGAAAACTTTAAAGAATCGGTAGAAGATATTACCTCTTCTTCGAAGCACCTCTTCTAAGCTTTCTATTAAGGCACTAGAGTTGGTCTTTTGAGGAGACTATAACCAATATAATGTTTCTAGGAATGTTTATAAGGTAAATGGTCAGGGGTTGGCCGATCTTTAAAGCTCAAAATTGTGTAAATAGAAAAGGGATGAGGTTCCCTTTTATAAGGGAGGAGAGGGGAACCTTAGGAAAAACATAAAATATTATTTTATAATAAAGTCATATTTGGTTTATAAGAGCTAAAAATTGATTTAATTCGAAGCTAAAGTGGGTATGGGTCGAAATCCTCTCAACCAATATGTTTTAGACAAGTTTAGGTTACTATTTTAACCTTATCATTTATATTTAACTCTAAGTTAAATAATTTAACTTTTACCGCGTCTTCTTTTTTCTTACACTATATGGTTAATAAACATACAATAACAAGCCAAAAGAACCCCAAGTGGTTCATTATTAATATATATAACCTTATCTAAGTCATATGGCCGAACCTTATATTTTTAGGAATAGAATAACAATTAATTATATAATATTTTTTACAAAACTATTTTATGTCAATTTTGACACTATTTGGTAATTGATTTTTGTGAAAATCATAACATCATGATTAGTTCCAAAAAAAATTAATTAAATCAATACTCACATGTCATATTAACCTATAAAATTATTGTAATTTATAAAAAGTCTCCAATTAAATTTATTTGGGTATTTATAACATCAATTATGTTGATATTTTATTAATAAGGTAATTACTGCATCATCATTGTGTCATAAATAAATTAAATTATTTAACGTCTGAAAATTATAAATAAACTACCATTATGTATGAAATATTTTTATATTTCTAATGAATATTTATAGTCAAATTTATCTTATGTATAACCCTATATTGTAAATGTTTTAGTTATTAAACATTGATTTCAACTCTTTTAACTCTTCTTTGAATTAAATAATAATAAATGTCCTAATCTAATCCAAGTGGACTTAAATGATAATATTATATTACTAAGGTTGTTTTTGGTCGAATTATACTTATACAATATAATTAGGACATGTTTTAGGATAATAATAATATTATTTTTAGCCTTCATTACCCTATTTACTTTTAACCGTGGTAAATAAAAGTAAAAAGTTACTATTCGCCAAAAATTATTTTTATCTTATTGAACTACATTTTACTCCTTGATATTAAATGTGTCTCTTGGATTTTTGAAATTTCACTCAGAGAAGTGGTAAAATTAATTTTTATGTAAATTTTTAAATTCTCCTAGGAGGTGGGAAAAAGACGGTAAAAAGTTCAATAAATTTTTTATATATCTGAAATTATTATAAAATGACCCTAATTAATTACATTGAACTTATATAGTTATTATGTATCAATTTTTACCTAAAATAAATTTAAATAAAATAAATAAATTTTCAAATAAAAAGTTGGATTTAAATAGTAACCCACTATTTTCACTATTCATCAAAAATTGAATGTTTTCAGAAAAATACCAAAAATTCACCCTTGACTTATTTCGATATTCCGAATCCAGAAATGAATTCCATTTAGAAAGATAAAATTTATAAAATATCAAAAAGTGGGTATTACTATTCATAACGGCTAGTTCATAATAATATTATAATAATATCTCGTTTAGTGAAACTCGGTATTGCGTATTACACACGCTATCGAAGAAGGTCTTGATTGCTTGTAATGCAAGCCAAGTTAGGGCTGCATGTAGTGAAAGCTCTGTTTGGTGTTTCGTATAATATAATCAAAACTTATTTCATTTATACATTAAACAAAATCTATACTTAATGTTGTGTAGAATAATTTCCATAAAACTAACTTGAAATTGTGTGTAACATGAGCCAAGAATAGAGTTGTGTATACTGCAAGCTAATATGGTGTTGTGTATAGTACAAGATAATCTTGGTGTAGCGTACAACACAAGAAATCAAAGAAATTAAAAAATAATAAATTTTATCATAAAATCTCAGGGTGTTACATAGGGATTCCATTTCCATATTTGCTTGAAGATGTATTTTTAAAGGGATTTCATTGTGAACTATTGTAAGAGTGTTTTAAAAGCCCATATATATCTGGATGTGTGGTAATTTATTTAAGAGAATCTTGTTTCAGGTAGATAGATTCTCTCCCACTCTCCTTTTTCTAAGAACCTAAAGTCTTATAGTTTTAAAATTAAATGTTTTTGTTTATTGGTATAAATTACATTATAAATTCTATTTGGATTATAATCTTGTTGTTATTTGGTTTTTGGAAATGGATATGGGATATTCCCACAATGTGTTTGGTAAAATTTTGGGCTTAAAGAGAATGAATTTTAGTGTGCATAGACATGGATTTTTAATGGTTTGTTGTGTGTTTATGATGAATATGGGTGAGTCCTTGTTGATTCAAACTTGGTTATTTTTATAGAAATCGGGGCATGTGAAATATATAGGTATGTTATGAATTGGTTCAGGGGGTGGGTTTGCGCTCAGGAGTTTTGGGGCATTCAATGGATCCTTTGGATTGGTTACGCATTTAGGTTGATTACATGGTTTCTTAAGGAGAGGTATTTAGTGAATTTCTTGGGTTCCTAAGTTATGGGTGTGGGTGTGTGGTGTGGTGTGATCTATTTACATAGGTCATATATTCCATGTTCATTAGTTATTATGATTCCTTCCTATTTCATATAAAATGTGAGATAGTAGTTGGGGTTTGGCTTAATAAGAAGCACCCCTTAATTATACATGAAAAATGGGGGTTCAAAACCCATTGGGCGCAGGTATTGTAGCAGTACTGTAGCGTACTGTAGCGGTGAGGCACTGTAGCAACAGAGGGCACTGTAGTGGTGGCATTTCACTGTAGCGGCGGCAGAGTGTTGTAGCAGCGGTGGGTACTGTGCAGTACTGTAGCATCGCAGGGGACTGTAGAAGTACTATTCACAGAATGAGCTTTGGGCCAAAAAAATGGGCCTACGGGCCATGTAATGGGATAAATGCCCACTGGGCCTTCGGGCTATGTAATGGGTCTCCCTCTACCCAGTTAAAGAGGACTTTGATTTGCTTTAATAATAAATGTGGCTTCGGCCCCAACCTTTAAAAAAATATAAAATGTGAGATAACTTGTTCTTATTTTAGTTTTGTGTGGGATATATTTAGGGTATTACCTACTGGGCCATATACTCACCCACCACCCCCCTAAAAAAATAATCAACTTTTTGTGTAGGTATACATTAGTCAATATAATATAGTAAACAATAATACATATTACTTATCTACCGGGGAACCTTGATGTTGTGGTCATTAGTGATAAAGGTGGGAATTTAGAGGTAGTTGTGGTCCAGATCCTGGTGTGTTGACTTGTTTGGTACCCTGATTTCTATTTGAATTCTTGGGTCTTGTATATTTATTTAGTGGTTTTTTTATTGAGACTCTTTTTATTTCCTTGTTATGTTATTGGGTCTTATTTTAGGTTTTATCATTTTTCATAACTATTTTTTCCATTGGTGTTTTCTGATGTAGTTTGGGTCACATTGATGGCTAAATAATCCTCCAACAATTTTGGGAAACCTTAGGTATTTATTTATAATAATTTATATTTTGTGGATGCACCTAATTATAGTAAAATTATGATCTTGTCCAAGGAAATGATTCTGGGTTAGGATTTTAAAAATAGTATCATTTTGGTATGGTCCACCAATGAAGATGGTAGGCATGGAGATAGGATGTGTTGGTACCTATAATATAGGGTTCTAAAAGGTGTATATAACCAATTTATATCGAACCTCAACATAAAAATTTTCTCCGAGAATGAAAATTAATGTAAAATAATTCTAGAATTTTTATCACAATATCGTTGTGGATTTGGATGATGAGAGATGGTTATCATGAATAAGTAAAGAGACTTTCCACTAGGACTTCATCATTCATATGATATTTCATGGATCATGATTTTTAAATTTTATTATTATGATCTTATTGGTGTATTTTTTGTGTTATAAAAATCTATAACTAAACATAGGTGGTAACTGAGTGGCGGTTTTTACTATAGTTATAAGAAAATTACCCCGGTCATGAGACCTGGAAATTAGATGGTGGTTTCCATTGAAGATGTTTTTTCAGCTGAACTAACAGTAAATTATCTACTCATAAGAGGAATTATTGAATCATTTCAAGCTATAGAAATGGGAAATCTGATTGAGGTACCATGTTACGTGGATCACTCATTAAATTAAAAAGGTAAAACCCAATAACAATTCAACAAAAAACCAAATCTAAACATATAGAGTTAGGGATTGACAAAATGAATAGTTTTTTCAAGGAATTCAAGATGATATTAATGTAATGTTATAAATTACGTGGTTGAAGAACTGGAATGATAGTTGTGGGATTTATCCTTCTATGATAAGGTTGATTGATTCCTTATTTAGGTGGGCATTGAGGAATTATTAACAAACAATTTTATCTACATACCTTTTTGGTGTTAATAATGATAGATTTGATTCATCATAAGCAACGAGATATTTAAGTTATGAAATATGTAGTTTGGATTACTTACCTTTCTCTTTTTTCACCGGATGTGGCAGGTATTAAATATCTCAAATAATGTATGTTATATTCTGGTCTATCTCTATAAATTCACTCTAAAGTTGTCGTGTTAAGAATTTATAGATACAATGAGTTGTTGAATAAAGCAATGGTCGTGGAAAATGACATTATAGGTAATTTTAACAAAGGTAAAACCTTTTTCCACTGTGGAATATGTGGAAATTTTAGTGGGAAATAATTATAGAAGTTGAAATTACTTCTAAGTTAGCAGAGCACTAGAGAACCAATCCACAAGGTAAGTTTATTTTTCTCCACTTTGTAATAAAAAATTGTGTTGATTCCAATTTGAATCTTTAAGGCACATAAAAAGTTAAAATATGACACCATCTCAAGACTATTATTATTGTTCTTGAAGGAGGTATCTCAAATGTTATTATACCCATGCACCAAATTCAAATAGTGTTAATGGTTTTAATTTTTCCTAGGAATCTCATGTTCAACTATGATGATCTCATTAGTGAATTTCCCATCTATAGAATTTATTTAGTTTTAGTGATTCCATTAACACCTTGATGTCCCGATAAGAATCATCATATTTTGTAGGCTGGAATCATTTATGATGGGTTGATGAAGAACATTCTTGTGCTGAGTAGGAAATGGAAAATAAATAACTATGTCCCTCAATGATATACATTTTCACTATTATTAATTAAACCTTAATACAATTATTTTCTGACATAAACACATCTCACTCTTTTATTTCTTCCTATGGTAAATAAAATGGGGTTACATGTGGAAATAATCCCTCGTATCATGAGCATCAATACACCTCTCAGGTAATTTGAATTCAAGGGATTTAATTTCATATTGTGTTCAATTACCATTAATACAACCTAGTTTTTCTATTATTTATCCATCATAGAGATTTTTATATTTGATTTAATCTTGGGTATATACTGGTTCGTAACATTAAAATTCCTTATTTATTGATATTCTCATGAAGTTACTTTCACATGTCATGATAAATTTTCTCATCTTTTTTAATGTAAATGGGAGATAAATTTTTTAAGAGAATGGACTTTGGTAAAAGTGGTTGAAACCATATATTATAAATTATAAATAGTAACCTTAGGTAATATTGATGTTATTGAGAATAAAGATCTTTATAATATAGAATATTGATACCTAGATGTCTTTCCAGACAATTTCCCTGGACTACCACATGAAGGTGATGTGGGATTTTCTATCAACCAAAATCTAGGAATGATAATTATTTCTCTTCCATCATATATAATGGAACCAATATAATTGCTTGAACTAAAGGTCCAATTAGAAGAGTTGGAAATCAAGGTGTAACATCCTTCCCCAGCCCATGTCTATTGAATGGTAACCATGCTAGAAAAGGCTCTATTGGGACCTCAGGAATGCCTCCTCATATTCCAGTGGATACCGACCAGTAGTGATGTTCTATAGTATTAAAATGGGGTGAATATGCCCTATAGTTTATTGATAAATAATATAAAATAACCAAGTAATATCCATAATAATAAATCAATTTTTAATTAAGCAATAAAATATAAATAGTTACATGAATGAATGTGTAAATTCATTAAATCATAGAGACTTGCGGCCATTCCAACACACAAAATATGATCAACCACTAGGCTAATAAAATATATAATAACTAAATAAAATTAATTATAAGACACTAAGACTCTAATTCCAGTGAGAATCTATACTTCATACCCAGAATCCAAGTCTATCTGACTTGACCCACACACTCATAATATAATGAGACTCTACCTAACCTGAACAAACAATCATCGAATATATTCTTGGTTACACAAGTTTCTAGCCATGAAATCATGGTGTGATTATAACATAGTAGGTATCCACTAGTGTATTCCCATACATAACTAGTAAATTCAGTTTATATGCATGGGACATACTCATCAAAAAAATAAACTATGGAAGAATTAATAAATAATTATATTCGATCCTCCAGTTCTAACATGACACCCAGGATCAACGATACCTACTTTAGCTATGGTAAGAGTTTTTTTACCACATCATATGATTTTTTCAACCAATATCAATCCCATTGATGATTCTTCGATGAAATTACTATGGAATATAGTAGTACCAATATCAAAAGTCATATCCTAGAAGAAAGTCCTAGCATCTAATTGTATTGGGGTCAACCTTTGATTCCAAGGTGTAAGTCCTAATCCTAAAATAGTATAAAAATCACTCAAGGGGTTTTTTTATCAGATCGTCTTAGGTATACCTCCACTTGGGGGTAGTACATCCCTCCTACAATATCTCATAGCATATTGATCACCTGCATTGTAGTGTGTCCCTCTTGGATCATCTCAAGTATACCTATCATTAAAGGGCAGTGCGTCCCTCCCATCCATTTCATCATATAATTAATTTAGTTTGGATCTAAGGAAAACATCCATGGAATACAATATATCTATTTACATATCAATGGGAATTGTGTCCCACCTAAATCATATAATAAAACATAACTCATAAGGGTTTGTTTCCCAACCAACCCAACTTCCATTATTAGGGAAGACTCTCAAGTGTGTGACCTTTAATCAATACTACAACCCTATAAGGCTTACATCATCAACTAAATTTCTAAGGTGATACCTGAAAGAATAACTACCTATTCTAACGCATCCCCTCCCATGGTTCAATGTAACTTTAAGGAAATCACCAAGGTCCCCGAGGTCACAACATATCATGGAAAACCACATGGGATTCATTACCCTATTCTCATATCTTGGTCAAAAATCATCAATCAAATGGAATACCCTCCCTCATTAATGTCATGATCACAACACATACTCACTTTCCTCATAAAATAGTCCTCACTAACATCGATCTCAATAGATAGCATAGTTAATATCTTGCTTGTTAGGTAATCTCGGGTATATCTTATTATCTAACCTATCCATAATCTACCTAGGGAATACCCACCTAGGTACTCACATATCTTTAGGGGAGGAACACTCACCCTACTCTTGTCTCAACTAGCCTAAATTATTTAATACATCTCATGTGTCCTACATGGCCAATCCCTAGGTCATCCATCTCAATTCAAATCTCACCTCTACCTTGTGGTCATTAAGAAAACCTATCACTAACATTTATAAATCTCATTATATTCACATTATTTATTACAAAACTCTCAGGGCTACATACATATGAAGGAATAAATTTGTAAACAAGGCCTCAACCATCAGTGGTTTAGGCATCAAGATAGTGCATATGGTCCCTCGTGGCCTTAACACTTTGTTCATTCCTTACATTATCAATTAATTATATAATTTATATGACTATAATTGGTCTATTTCCATTAGTGGAGAGACCAAATATATCATGCAACATATAAATAATGTATATTACCATATAGAAAATACATATGGGAAATATGCCTTAATTCAAAGTTACCTCCTTTAAGAATAGCCTAATTACTCTCATTCAAGCCCATCCAAGCCCAACCGACCATTTCCTATCATCACGAGTCCCTATATAATTCCATAAACATCTAGTTAAATTATTTATAATCAAATTATTACTAATTTAAAATTTAAATCCTCTATACATAATCACTGAATAAATCATTGAGTGACCTCACCACACCACAAAAACCTGACCAAAATCTCACAGAATATTGATGACATTCCCTTGATAGCAGCATGGGAAAAATCACCAAAACATAACATCATTTAAAATTCCAATTTAATTTAATTTAGGAAAAACCCTTAAGAAAATACATCAGTTGTTGTAACTCCATCGAAACATTAAGCAATGATGTGATGACACTATCTTAGAAATCCCTCTATCCATCACACATAAAATCCCTATTATACCAACCTCATTTTAACATGCTCCAGTGGAATTGACAACATAATAAAAAATTAATCTAACCAAAAATCAATGTTGATGAGTGGAAACCAAAAGTGGAATTATGAATGGAATAACCTATATCAAATCATTATCGAATATCATCAAAAGTTTACCCACGCCAAGGGAAATCGAATGAGGGAAGAAGAGAGGGGGAGGTACAATTGAAATGGTCTTCCCATGCATACAATGTACCATAAAACAAAAGGGGATCGATTGGTAAATTACCAGTATGCACCCACTTAAAAAAGTGGAAGGGGTATTTCTATGGTATGACCATATGGGCTACAGCGTAGGGGATCCTACTGCATTTTGGAGTAGGTCCCCATAGTGAATCATACCTTGAGATTAGCCCTGAGGAACTACCTCCCAAGGAACCCCTATAGTGTATCCCTTTGGTGTTGTGTTTCAGTCCTCCTTGACCAGGTTTATGTTAACGAACTTCCTCCTAAACATTAGTGTAAACTACCCTCGAGGACCCCCTATATGCCCAAGACCACAAAAAACATGCCTCGCAACATTCTGTTTTCACCAAGCAGCCCCTCCCTAGAACTATGACAAGTACCACAATGTAGGACTCCCTATTTCCCCCTAAAAACTCCCACACATGTCCTCCTACAACATAAACCTAGGTGTTTTGTCTCTTGAGTGTCCCCCCTACCATGGAGGAGCCATCGATGTTGCATCGTTGTCATTATCATCCAACCAAGGGCCACATTATGACGTAGTAGACCACCACTTAGAAAGGACAACCCTATAACACTGCCATGGTATAACCAATTAGGTTTTTGTGTGGTCCAATTTCCTTTATGAAAATTTTCAATGCGATAAAACCATATCCACACTGTAACATATAGGGATGCAGTATGGTTTGAATCCTATAGCCTACTCCATCCCTCAGGTCATCCCAACCATTCTCTGGAGATTATGCAAGCACCCAAACCACTAATCAAGTTTCATTCCATGTCTAAAAAACATCTCTTAGAGATATTGAAACTCTCTAAATTCTTATCTAAATATGGGTTCATAAAATGAAATCCTAACCAAAATTAAAAAAAATCTATATGGAATTTTCAACTCATATAGAGGTGGGTATTTAAAACCTCTCCACTATAAAAAATCTTATCCCTAAGTATTCTCAATGTTATTCCAACCAAAAAAACCCAACCCTTCCCATTCATTGATTCATGTGCAAATCATCATGTTATATACTAAAATTTTAAATGAACTTTCCCTACAAGACTTCAAACAAGTGGAACACACTTTATCAAAAACTAAGCCACCCACTCATTAACATCGCCAAAACATTCATATGGTTCTCAAATGCATCCATATATCCAAAGAAACCACATTTCCATCCATCAATTCATCATTATGATTATGGTACTCCCAACCATAACTCTCACTATACAAGGGTTTATTTTGATCCATAGTTCTCCCCACCATAGAAAGTTTCTATAGAAACACATAACTATGTTCTAACAACCATATCAGTGTTGTTTCCTCTCAAAGAACCCATTTACTGATGAAAATAGCAGTTGTTCCTCATCTATCTGACCATTCTCAAAAAACCCTCAACTTCAGCCATCGATGCATAATATCATTCCATGATGTAGATTCATAATCTAATGAAGGTTTCCTGAGACCATGAAATCACCCACACTAATGTATGAACCTAAATCATGATGTAATTTCGTGGTTTGATCCTCTACCAACCAACCCGGCTATCATTATATCACCCCGATCATCAGTTCTTTATTGATCTAACACAACTTCACATCACATTCAAACAATTTAAATCCCACTTCCAACTCATAGAATCCAGCCAATTATTCATCTAAATTGAAATAATAGTATTTACTAAGAAACTAATTAAAACTCGATTCACTTATAAAATGATAACCTCATGCCACATCGACCAGTCTCATCTCACCCAAAAAAAATACCAAAATGAGGTTCATTCCTCTATAGCCCTCACTCCTTAAATTAATATACGTCATGATTATGCATGACCTTACCACTCATACTTGAGAACTAACATGAAAATTCAAACTCTCCCCACTCCAAAATCATTATTATTGTTATCCTCATAATCTTTCCAAATTCATCTATAATGAGGGTCATGGCCTCCATGTCTAATAGTAAACTCTCTAACAAATGGATTTCCTTATAATTCCACTTGAGTACAACCTCAACAAGATCTAGTAAAATACCATCCGGTAAATTAACATCAAGTCATGTCCTTGGATCAACTGTACCACGACACCCATTTATGATGTCACAACTCAATATAGGTACATCTTTAATTCTCATAAAATCTCTTACAACCATGGCTATTATAATTTCATTAAAATGATCCATCTTTGTCTCACCCATAGTCATTCACGGATTCATAACAATGTACATTGTATTTAACTAGTGTGTAACACCTTGATCTCATCTAAAACCAATGGTTGTACAATCTTGTACCACTCAGCCATACAACCCAAATCACACTCCCATGAGTCATGTCTAATCAAACCTAGGCTCATGTGCCTAATAACTGGCCATGATATACTCACATGCCAATATCATTTAACCAAGATCACCCTTTGTGATTATCTTTAAAATCATTCATTTAGCCAATGCCAGGACTAACAACATGGTCTCCCATCACTCGAGATAGATTTCAAAACCAAAAGTATTAGACCATACTCTCACTACATCATCAAAATAATATCAAGAATCAATTGGTTCAAGCATATTATTAATCATTCCCTCATAATTGTCCATGAACCCCAAGAAAAATCTAAGTTCATTGCATCATAAATCTTAATTCATTTCTATTCTAGTACTTCATACTTGGTAGAACCTATTGTACACCAATCTCACAACCCAAAATATGTACCCATGCTTCTCATCGCTAAGTCACTCACAAGCTTGGTTTAACCAATATCTCAGTTTATCCTCACATATCATAGTTAATCTGAAACATAATACCCATCTCACCAATATCTTTGTTGTTTATAAAAACCATTACCCCCCCCCCCCCCAATAAGACTATAGGTCATATATCATGATGGTCACGTCTCATGAGGAGCATCCCTTCTCACATCTCAAAAATAACTCAGAAACTCACATGTCATTCCACCCTCTCTATGGTATCACATATTTATACTAGAATCACATGTCAACACAGCAACCTATAAGGGAACTAATCCTCTCTACGCATATAAATATGATAATACCCTCTCAAGAACCATGATCTCATCCACATATATATAGTGGCATAATCCAAGATAACTCATGTTGAGTAAAACCATATTCATATGGTTTAGTTAATTATAATTTCCCCAAAAAAATTTATGGTAAAACACAGTATATATTTTTGTTAAAATGTTAAATAACCAAATTCAATTCCATTTCTAGAACCAGTATCAATATCACCCCCAAGGGGTTCATTATGAAGGAATTCAATACTTGTACTTACATACTAAGGTTCATTATACATCCCATACAAGAGAGATTTACCAATCATCATTAAGGAGTTTCCCTCTATAAAATCCATATGACCTATCATCAGAAGAAATAAATCATGGTTCAACTGCTTAAATTGTCTCCAACAAGTTATATCAGAAAACACTATATAAATTGATGTTTCGAATTCAATTAGTTGAACCCTCATCATTAGTGATATAAATCACCCACATATCATGTATTTTATGTGAATTATAAATGCTATATATAATGCATGAACATACTCCTCTTTCCATTGGTCGAAGATCTAAAAAACATATAAATTATAAATTCAAAAATCAAGTGTGTCATGCTAGGTAAAATCATAAAACCCTAAAAGTGAAAACTAAGAATAATTGTCCCATATCCTAGGTAACCAAAAATTTCCATTAGAAAACTTATTTTCATTGAACCATTCTAGGGTCCATTATAAGATCCAATACATCCTTATTCCCTATCTAACATCTCCCCAAATAGTAAGATAAAATAAAGAATCTATGACACCACTTTGTGACAACCTCCCTTATCTTGTGGCTAATAATTAGTTCATCAACAAGAGAAGTATCTATTGGGACAATAGACACACCTCCCCATATACCAAATGCTTTTTACTGGTATGAGGGGTCTAGGGTGTTACCATGGAGATACAATACCCTCATATTAGAGTGTATAATAATAGAAAATATCTCAGTAAAATAAAAAAATAATATATCAACGTACGAAGAAGAAATAAAACAAAACAATTAATATAAAATGATTATGTGGAAACATATATTCATATAGAATCACGGTCATGCTAGCACACAATATTTGATCATCCACTTGGTTGATCACATATAACACAAATAAATTAAAATAAAAAATAAAAAATATATTGAGGAACTTGTGAAAATTTTGAACCGTACCTCAAACCCAATCTCCAACTCCATATAAGTTTTCATTCTTGCTCATGATACATTGAACCTTTTACAAACCTAAATCATTGATCAATGAAGATATTCTTGGTTACCTATGTTCCATGGTTTCTTGAGTCGGGTGTGAGTACAACTCAATAGGGAACCATCAATGTGGTCTTTTACATAACCATTAAATTCAATGTATGTACATGTTACATGTTTTTTAAAATAATATAAAACTAAAAAACCATAAATAAATAACCATTTTTGATCTTTGGGTTCTAATATGACCCTTGAGATTGACTATGCCCCCCCTCAGTTGGTTATTGATTGTCTCTGATCACCCCAAAGAATCATTCCAACCAATATTAGGACCATGGAAGATTCATTTTAGAGATTTAGGGGAAATAAAATAGCATTGGGCTCAGCAGTAAGATCCTAGGAAGATGTCATATAAAACTAACAGTATTAGTATCAATTGTCAGATCCTAGGAGAAAGACCTAATAATATAATAGTATATTGTTAACTTGGGTGGGTACAATGCGTCCCTCCAAAATTATCCTAGATATAACACTCAGGGGGGGAGTGTGTCCATCCCGCAACATCCCATAGAATACTGATCACTTATGGGGCATTGAATCCCTCCTGGATTATCCTAGATTTATCTCTCATTGGGTGGAAATGATTCCGACCCAAATCATCCCATAAGACATAACTCATAATGGTTTTTATTATTCCCAACCCATCTCACATTATAAATTTTGTACACTCACGTTCACAACGTTTAATTGTTACTACAATCATATAATCCTAACATCAATGATTTGGATTATAAGGTGACACATGGAATCATCAATACCCATTCCAACACATCCCCTTTCAAGGGTCAATATATCTATGGGAACCTCATTGGAGTCCCCAAGGTCACATAAATTCATAAACACCCACATTGGTTTGGTTATTCCGTACTCATCTATCATTCAATACTCATCACTCAAAGGTTATAGAATCCATCATCATTTTCATGGTCACAAAACGGCCACTTGAGCCTCATTAGACGAGCCTCTCTAGAATCGGTATCAAGAGATAGTAAAGTTCTCATCTCACTTCCCAAGTCATCTCAAGTCATTCCTATCACCCAATATATCTATAGTTTGATTAATGAATTTCCACTATGTTACTCACATCTCATTAGGGGAGGAACACTTTCCCCATGCTCACCTCAACTTGCTTAAATGCTTTAAGACATTTCATGTATCACATGTGTCCAATCCTTAGGTCATCCATCTTAATTCAATGCTCACCTCTACCTGGATGATACTAAGGGTACCTATCACCAATGTCTCTAAATATCATTATTTAAATTTTATTTAGTTCATACCCCTTGGGTTCCATACATCACAAGGCATAATTTTTTAAAAAAATCCTCAACCATCAGGGAGTGACTCATCAAGCTGGTGCAGAAGGTCCATTATGGACTAGGCACTTTGTTCATTCTATATATTGATATTTAATTTTAATTAATTGATTTTTATAACATTATATGTTCAATCACTCCCATTGGTGAGATTGTATATATCACATTCCAAAAATATCATGTATGATACCAATGGGGAAATGCATTAGGAATAATTACCTAAATTCGAAGTTAATTCCATTAAGAACAGAAAGAATACTCGCACCCAATATAATTCAAGACCAAGAATCCATCACATATCATTAAGAGGCCCTACCTCATGCTAAAAAATCCAAAATCGTTATTTATAAATAAGTTATAATTAATTTACATACCGGAAAAAAATCTTTTATTATATCTAAAAAATCAATAAAAATATGAAGAAAAAGAAAAGGACAAGGAAAAGTAGTATAAGAGTTATAAATTAATGTTCTCAAAGGGCTTCATCATTATAATTACTCAAAAATTTACAATTAAATTAAAAATTTAAAGTGATTAGGAATAATACCTGAATCATTCAACAACAACCCTAATCACACCAAAACTATAACAAAACTCTTTTGTAACATTTCTATCATACCCCTAAAACCATCTTACAAAAAATCCCTAACACACATCATCATTTAAAATGAAAATAAAATTTAATTTAGGAAAAACATATAAAAATACATTGGGTGATGTACCTCCATTGAAAAATTGATCAATGGTATTTGGTAACCATCTCATGATTCTCTATATCAACATATGAAATCCCAAATGTATCTTACAAATTATACCAAAATATGGTTAAATCAACACCAAACCATAAATAAAATTTTAAAAAAATAAAATTTGATAAAGGGAAAATAAAATCATTAGGAATGGAAGAACCCACATAAAATCACTATCAGGTCCTAAAAAAATTGCCACATGCCATGAAGAAATGGAGAATGAAATATATAGGGAGTTCTGGACAAAAGGCCTCTTCATGCAACCCCTATTCCTTAAAACAGAGTTAGGTTAAGTAGTGAATTACCAATCTTCCCCTGCATAAAAAATAGTCAAGGGAAGTTTTGTATCATGGCCATATGGGCCCCAGCACAGGGACCCATGTCATGGTATAAAGCATGGATCTGTTTGAGTTGCATCCCTAGAACCAACTACTTATAACATTATATTACTGGAATATTCATAGTCTTAAATATTAATTAATTTATTATCACTTCGTGGTAGTATTTATCTGTGAAATCTATATGATAATGTCCCAAGGGTACATATCACATTAAAAAGGTCATGGAAGTTAGCTTTTATGATAAGAACCTAGAACTGTCATGATATTATTATTAAATATATATTTTTTATCTAGATGATATATTTTGATAGAACGAAAATGATACATTATATCAGGGGTGAAGATTCATATGACATTGAGACACTTTCTCATGGTGTGTACCCTCGGTAATTTTTTGAGCATGAGATTATTGGAACATGACTTTTCTATAAGAAATATATATATGTGTGTGTGTGTGTGTGTGTTTGTGTGTGTGTGTGTCATTGGATATTCCTATCTATAGATATATGTAATAATCCTTAAACATTAAAATTAATATTAATTCACATTATGAGTCAAATACTTTGATATACTAACCAAAACTGTGATGGAATTTGTTTGGAGGATATGGGGTATATTGAAAGCATCATGAGTTATATTTATTAATGAATAATATAAAAACTGATTTTTCCCTTCTATTCTTTAACTGAAGCTGATATATTGGTCACTTAAAGAAATATAACAGCTTTATTAAGACCATTTCTATAGCGTTATATCAGCAAGTTCATTTTTAGAAACTGACAGAAAGATACATTAAGAACATAGGTTGATGACACCAACATGCAACCGTATTGATTTGGGATATCATGATAATGTGATTTCATTTCACATTGTAGATTCTTATGTTGTTATTTTTGTTATATCATTTATCCTCAATTTTTATAGGTGTCTTGGTGTGATTATAGATGGTAATCTTGAAGTTTAATTGTAATAAAATAATACCAATGATAAAGGGACCTAAAGGGTTACACGCTAATTATATCTGAATCCTTATTAAAATTCTATTTGAGTTTAACATGTTGAATAAATACTATTCTCGTATATTGTATAATAATTATTTATGTTTAATCTAAACATATTTTAATTCACTAGTTATTCGATAGAATATTATATGAGTTGAATATTAAATAAATATTTATTTAACAAGGTAATTATTAACTAATGGAATATATAATATTTATATATAATAGTTTATTTATAAAGAATAGGATATTTATTTTTTAGGTTATGTGAATATAATTAATAAATATTTATTTATTAGTTTAATGAATATAATATTTATTTATTTATAAGTTAATATTATAGTAATATTTATTTATTAAATAAATAGCCATTATTAAAGTCTTGATAAATGTCAAGAAGCATAGGTGGACTGAGTTTAATAGTCTAGTTATAAATGATATAATAAATATCATTTAAAGAAATATTATTTAATTTATTTAAAAACATTATTTTTTTATCTGAAGGTATTTCGCCTATCAATCTAATAATATAATTATTTATATTATTATACATGGTGTTTTTTATAAACAACAATAATAGGATAGAATTCTCTCAAGCCTTAATAGAGAAATCTCTCAAGAATGCATTCAATAACAAGAGCGTCGATCATCCTCAATCCACTCAATAATAGTGATAACTGGAGTGATTTATTCTCCCCAAAATGGATTTTGTAGTGATCAACATCAATCAATGTAAGTTTTAGAACGCTTTTTCTAGAACCTGAAGAATTTTACAGTGATGATCGGAGGTTCCTGAAGTAGAGTGGATCACTGCAAGAGAGATTCGATCCTAAGCTCCTCTCACTACAATAATTCTACAATAAGAAGTGGAAAATCAATTCATCAAAAAATAAATAATTTAAATAAAATTTAATTATTTATCTAAATAAATTAATAATTTATTATATACTCTGATTCTACCTTTTTATTTTCAGAATAATTTCCATTTAATATTTAATTTAATTATATTTCTCATGAATGTATTCATCATGTACATCAAAAATTCCATTGATGATGAAAAAATTTCTAGTTGGAAAATTCCTAATAGGAACTTATGTTATGCCCAGAACATATAAGTTGTATCAGAGTGGCCACATAATTAATATAAAATTATTTATTTTAAATCATTGATCGATTATATTAGTTTTTTAGTTAGTTTACATTTTAATATTAATTTTTCTTAAATTTGAATTTCAAAAAATTATTTTCTATTTCTTCATTATCTATCATATAAAAAATAAAATTTTAAATCAAGAAAATGTAGACTTTAAGACTCTATTAGGAGGTTTCAAGTGTTTTGGATAGATAACACAAGACTACACGGCATGTATCCCATTGGTGCACACCATGTACCTGTGCTTATTGCACCAGGACTAACCATATTAAATCTTAGTCATCATGAAATAATTACATTTTGTAAGCATTAAATATAAACTTTGTGTTGATAGTTAAAGTATGGTACATAGTTCTTTAGGCTATATTCCTTGTAAACAACTTACATGACATGTAGTCTACATGTTTTCATGGAAGAAAACACATGTTCCAAGTTGGAGTGTGCATTTTTTACACTATAGAGGGACTCAAAAATAATGAAACATTGAGGAAATGTGGAGTGTATATAGTATAAAATTAGTGTTCCTCAAATGAATTTATGGATGGAAAACATGCCATGAACTTAGGTGTGTTTTATGTACATGGGAAGAAGATATTACATGTCATGTAACATAAGTACATGGTGTGTAATTAATTATACCTTACTGATTAATTTAATGTGGAGAGAAAAAATTAATTAAATAATTACACCTATATATATTTGTTTTGTGTGCCATTTTTTGATATCATAAGACATGTGATAGGGATATTGATTATATATTAAATTATTTTCCATAGAAAATTCTAAACTGCAAGTTGTGTATGATCCTTAATTTTTTTGTGCTCTATGTGAATTAATATCATCAAATTTCATGTAATTTATATATAATTTTTATTCATTATTGATAATTCACACTATGAAATTACATTCCTCAACATATATTCTTGATTCTATTTGAATATATAGTACAAAGACCATGTTGAGTAGTTTGGATGGGTATATTTTCTCCATCAAAGTACACATGTGTAATTTGTAAATTTTTAATAAAATTAATTTTTCACGTTTTTTAGAATTATGGATAATGGTAATTTTCAAGACATTTTTTATGGAATTAAGATAAATTTCACTAATTTATTAATCAGATAATTATTGGATTAATTTGAGGTGTTTATCTTAATTAAATAATTAATTGAATTTAATGCTTGATAGATTAAAAATGTATATTCATTTCATGTATGTGGGTGATCATAATCTAAGACCATACATGAGTATTTGATCGGTTTCATTTTAATTTATTATTATTATTAAATTAAATTGATGTTATGTGTTCCATCACCTCCTCTCATTATGTAAGGGTATGCATACCCACAGTTTCTTTTACATAATGTCCCTAAACTAATCCTTTGTCTTCCCATGCCTAAATGTATGTAAATCATATGTAATAATTGGTGATCCCAAGAGAGTAGAGGTTGTTTAGGATTGGATCCAAGGTGAAACCAATCTAGGTGATAAATAGAAGGACCAATGGAATGTTGTAGAATGAACTATGTTTCAGTTCAAGGTGTTATTTCCCCTAGGGTCGTGGGTTAGTTTATCATCTTCTAGATAAACTGACCATTAGAAATAGATCACGATCATACCAATTCTATTTTTTTATCAATGTCAGGTTCCATGATTAATTTCATTATGGATTCTTTATCATGATCACATTAATTAATGAATTAATAATCTTAAAATATAGAATTAAAATAAATTAGATATGTATAAATTTTATCTTATACATGGTTAATCACTAAAGTAAAATACACTTAATATTAACAAGGATGTAATAAGATAAAATAAGAAATTTAAATATACAGATAAAAATATATATCAATTTTTTAAAAAATATATATATATTATGTTCGTATAGCCATACGTTGTCCTATTTATAATTAAACCACTATAGCAGTACTGTAGCAGTCACTGTAGCAGTGCTGTAGCAGTTACTATTCGGTATTGTAGGAGCCAAAACTATTCACCTGATTTCGGCCTTCGGGCCACCGGTTTGGGCTTATAGGTATCCAGGGCCTTCGGGTCATCAATGGCCTTCGGGCCACAGGGCCTCTGGGTCACGTAGACCATGGAGTAGCCCAGTTCACATAGAACATGCCCTAGAAGAGGATCAGAGCAACAGGAGTAGCAGCCACCAGATGCAGAGCTAACCGGATTGGAAGAATGAGAGGGTATGGAAGCCACCATTGGGACCAAGCATCGTGCAGCTTTGTATGGGGAAATGCTAGCCGATCAGAAATGCATGGTGGGGAGCTAGGTGATCAATGACGTAGAAAACTGGGGAAGGGCAGTTCAATTGGGCTGGGCCGATGGGTCATGTATTGGGCATGGTATGCCTCTGGGCCTTCGGGTCATGTTTTACAAGTTTGTCGGGCCTTGTACCTTGGGCCTACAGGTCATGTACAGGTTCCCCTTCAACCCTTAAAAGGGGTATTATACATAATAAAATAAAAAATAAGGCCTTCAGGCCATTCTGGATAGTTATAAAGAATTTTTTGGGTTGACTTAACCAAATTCACATAAAAAAGAAGTGTCCTTAACTAGAATTGGTGTAAATTTAGAGGTGACTGTTGAGAAAGTCTTGTTCTAGGATTTCAGGATTTGGGTGTCCCCTCAATTTTGAGTAAGAATCCTTTAGTAATTTTCTCATTCCGTTATCTTTTTGAAATCATAAACACATTTTATTTTATTAATATTTTATTTCTATAATATTTAATAAGTAATTTTATGCAAGTCAGATAATAATCGGACTCATTTTTTTCAATCCCTTTTATGATGTTTTCTAGGTATCTCTAACAAACTTTTCCATATGACTCAATAGAAACTGATCCCAAAAAAAGTAATTAGATTTATACTTATAATCAGCTTCTCATTGTTTCTCAAATCTCATTCGCTCAAATCCAATTATCACAATGACTCAAATCCAATTTGCATAGAATTTTGAATCTAATTCACAAAGTTTCTCAATTACAATTCACTTAAAATTTCATATCCAATTTTGACCGTTTCTTGAATCGGATTCTCATACTTTATAAAATAAAATTCTCACTTTTTCGAATGTGATTCTCAAACTTCATCAAATATGATTCTCTCAATTTTTCAAATCTGAACCACACTATTTACAAAATCTAATTCACGTCTTTTATAGAATATGTTTTTACATGTTTTAAGAATCCAAGTTTATAATATTCTCAAATCAAATTAGTTACTATATTTCCTTATTGTTCTTGTACATATAATCAGATTCGTGCATATTTTCAAAAATTAATACATGGTAATATTTATCATGATTGTTTTTTATTATTCAAAAACAATGTCATCTAATCTGTTATTTTATAACCATTTTAACTTCCAGTTGTACAGGTCCCATCAAAATTTGAGGAAAAATATGACTGTTGGAGACCAAGTCAAATGTTTTCTTATAAGCATATAAATACCTAGTCACTTATTCATTTGTAAAGAGCATGAATATTGTGTGTGTCTACATGTGGTTTATTTTCTCTCTAGTGAACTACGTGTTCCCAGTGTTTGTAACTATAGTAAGAGAGTATCAATCTTAAAGAAAAATTTTCAGGTTTTCTCTTTAAGATTTTCTTTGTGCATCTAATTTTAGAATCAAGGGATTCCAATGAAAAAAAGATAGACATTTTGATTACCTACTTAATCTAGGTCTTGCGAGGATAAAAATATAGATTCTATATTCAATCTTTAATGGATTGTGGGATTACCCTAGTTTTGGTAAGATAGAATTTCTTGAAAGTATAAATCAAGGAAATTTTATCCAAATTCATTGGATACCCTTCTCGCTGGGTTAAAAGATTTCATTTCATTTGTTCTACTTGTTCTGTTAGAAGTTTCTTAATTCCTCTATAATAACTTTTAAATAAAAAGATATACTTTATTATCATTCACTTTTGTATTAACACTGATTTAAGATTCTATACACTTTAAGGTAGAATATTTTTTAGTAAACTTGTGATTTAATTAAACAAATAAAAATCATCTTAAATACGATAAATATATTTTCCAAACCCAAAGTGATTAGGATACTTTTATAATCAAACTCAAGGCCATTCCAATTTATTTTTTAAATAAACATGAGGGTTTATTGAATCCAATTTGTTTAGCCTTATAAAAAAATATTTCTTTAATATTAAAAATGAATTTTTTTAAACTTACAATTCACTCCACCCCCTCATGTAATTTTTCTATCTTCATACATATTTTGATCCAAAAATTGGTTTCAAATGAGGTTTCCATTGCTCAAATATTATCTTTCATTACTTTTTTAAGTTAGTTATATTTATTTTATAAACTTTGTTATTTATAAATATTTTTCTAAACCAATTTTTATCATAGAAAATAATTTTTGTATTACTCAAAAAATAAAAGGTTTTAATGTCAGATAAATACACAATTTGAATCCTACAAGACCACCAATTTGTTATGGTAATGACTATCAATAATGGATAGAAAGAATGAAGATGTTAGTTATCAATATTAATATTAAATTTTTGTAATTATTACTAGAGAATACAGAATTCTTGATAAAGAAGTTAGACTATTTACAAATCAAGAGAGACAGAAATATCAACTTAACTATAAGGTATGCAATACTATACTTTTTTCAATGACTATAAATATATACAGCCACATTTCATCTTGTGAAGAAGAAAATAGCATTTGGAAGAAACATGAGATTACTCATTTTGGTACATCTAATGTCCTCAAGAAATGAAGATCCATGGTTAGAGTAAACTACCATTATTTTTTTCATATAGAGAATCTATAACTAAAGTTCAATAAAGATTTATGACTATTGTGATTATCTTATAATCCATGGTAGAAAATGTCTTAGAAGATGAATTTCTTGAGGAAAATATTATAGAAAAAATGCTTAATGAATGGGAGTCAAAGAGAACAGTAGTTGATGAATCATTAAATGTTACAAATGCTACTGTTCATGAGTTATTTATAAAACATATACAATATGAGTTATTTAAATTCTATTTATCATGATGAATAAAATTCTAAATATTCTGAAAAAGAATATTCCCTCACATAAGATAATTATTTACCTTTATTTTATAAAGTTTCAATATTTTCTAAGTTTCTTGATAATGATAATTGAAAAATTAAAAATTAACTTCAAAATCTAAAAGCTAGAATCAATGTTTTAACAAAAGAAGTATCATATATTTATAAATATCTTAAGGAAAAATATTTTGAAAAATTTTCTATTTCTAAAAACATGATTAATAAAATTCCAAAAGAAGATAAACTTTCTAAAGATCTTAAAAAAGTTTTTTCGGAGAAAAAAATTTAGATACAAAATCAAATTCTAAAACAAATAGTTGTGAGGAATAGAATTATGTCATTAGACTAAAATATAAAATATTTTCTCTGAATAAAACCTTATTAAATTTATATTTTGGTAAGGAATAATTTGATAAAATTTATAAACAAATTATTAATCTAAGGAATAGTTTTTGAATTGGTTACTCTCATTCAAAACTGATTTTTAGTAATAACTATTTTCTTCCCAAAAGTTCCCCATTCTACACTAAGTGTAAAAGTATTGGAAATTGGAATAAAAAATTGTTCTTTAAACAAAATAAAATCCTTAGGATTTCATAAATCCCATTTTTCTAAAGAAATGTTGATTCTTAAGAATTTTATTTTTTAACATTTTTGGATCTAAGAATGTTTGGATTCCAAAATTCTAACTATTTTGTTTTTAGGAAAACAAAGTAAGTACCAACAATAATACATGTTACATGGATAGTGGTTGCTCCAAATATATTGCTGGTAACAAAGACTTATATGAAAAATTATTGAAATGATAGTTTGAAGGCTTACCTTTGGAGATAATTCTCAAAGAAAATATAGTTGGTTTAAGTAAAATTTTTCTTATTAGAAAATCCTTGATTTCAAATGTTTTATTTGTTAAGGGTCTTAAGAACAACATTATAATCATAAGTAAATTATGTGATGAAGGTTACCATTTCAGTTTGAGGAATTATAAATTCTTATTACAAAATTCCAATAATGAATTCTTTCTTTTTTTTCCATTAGTATGAGAATTTTTACACACTTCACTTAAAATAACATAAAAGTCAAGACTTTATTCTCCTTAGTGAAATAGAACATCAATCTTGGTTATGGAATAAAAGTTTATGACCCTATAACCTTTGGAACTTATGAAAATTGACTTAGAAAGAAATTATTAAGGATTTACTAGATATTATATTTGATTCTTCAAAAGTATGTGGCCCTTGTCAATATAGCATGCAATATAATTCAAGCATTAAATCAATTAGTGAAGTCTCAACTAATGATGCTTCACAATTACTACACATGGATCTCTTCGGTCATACACAATATGTATATATCAACGGAAATTACTATGTATTTGTTATAGTTGATAATTACACTAGATTTACATTGTTCTATTTTCTCAAAATGAAATCTAAAGCCCTTTATTTATTTAAAACATTTATTGCCAATGTTAAAAGTGATAAAAACCTTACATTAATAAATATTCATAGTTATCATGGAGGAAAATTAAAAAATTCAGATTTTGAAACTTTTTGTTGTAAAAAGGAATTATACATAACTTTTCATCTCCATGAACTCCTCAACAAAATGGTGTTGTTAGAAGAATAAATATAATTCTTCAAGAGATAACAAGAACCATGTTGTGTGAATACTCAATTGCTAAACATTTTTTTGGTTGAAGCTATTAGTACTTCTTTTTATACTATAAATTGAGTTTTAATAAGGCCATTTCTTAATAAAAATTTGATGAATTATGGATAGGATGAAAACAAAAAGTCTTATACTATAGAGTATTTAGATTCAAAGTATTCATTTTGAATACAAAATATAACTTACATAAATTTTCACCAAAGTCCGATGAAAGTATATTTTTAGGCTATTCCACTACCTCTAAGGCTTATACAGTTTTCAATAAAAACTCTTGTACTATTGAGGAAAAATTAAATGTTAAATTTGATGAAACTAAACATTTTCTTTTTAAAAAATACCAAACTATATCTTCATTTGTGTTTTCCAAAGTCAATTATCAACTTTTGAAGAGATGATAGTTATAATAAGGAGAATACTCAGGAAAATGTTTCTAAAGTATTCACTCCAGAAGACTCTCTACCCTATGTTTATGAATAAGTTTTTCAAAAATGAAGTCAGTTTTTTTAGGAAACAACCCAGTGATAGTATCATTAGTGATGTAAATCAACCCGTAAAGACTATAAGTTCTTTAAGAAATGATGTATAGAATCTATAATTTCTTTCCCAATTCAAACTCAAAAGTCCTGATGAGGCTTTAGGTGATGAATATTGGATTAAATCTATGCAATATGAACTAAATTAATTTGAAAGGTATAAAGTCTAAACCTTGGTTGAAATACATAAAAACCTCTATAATTGGAGTAAAATGGGTCTTCATAAACAAATGTGATGAAAATTGAATTATTGTAAGAAATAAAGAATGATTAGTTCCTAAAGGATATAATAAATAAGAATTAATAAACTATGAAGAACTTTATGCTCCATTATCTATACATGAATGTGTTCCTATTCTATTAACCTTTGTAGCATTCTTTAATTTCAATTTTTTTTCAAATGGATGTGAAGTGTTCTTTCCTTAACAGTTATGTTCAAGATGAAGTTTCCAATCTACAACCTCCAGGTTTTGAATATATAAAACATCCTAAATATGTTAATAAAATTACTAAATCTTTATATGGACTTAAACAATCTCCCATTTCCTAAAATGATAGACTTATATGATTTATTTTAGAAAAAAAAATAGTTAAGGGAACTTCTGATCCAACACTTATAGAGAATGAAAAAGAAATTGATTGTTAAAATTTATGTTGATTACATTATATTTGGATAAACTCAATAATAATTAACTGATTTATTTGTGAATATTAGGAATCTGAGTTTGGAATGAATACGATGGGTGAGTTAACATTCTTTCATGTTTTTAAAATCTATCAAAACCCAGAAGTAACCTATATATATCAACATAAATATATTAAATTTCTTTTTAAAAAGTATGTATATGACAATACTAAAATTATTAGTACTCCAATCTCTACCTCAAATACACCTTTATCCTTATGAAACTAGAAAACTAGTGGATCAACCAAAATTTAGAGGTATAATTGGAAGCTTACTTGTAATATCTCATATTTTCCATTTATTATTTTTAAATATTATATGGAATTATTTCGAGACCAGGCGTGAAGACGGAACATCATTTTGAGGTCCGGTGAGCCCGAAATGGTGGTTTGAACTTTTTTTAAGTTAAGTGAGTCTGCACTTGTGCGCGGTTGTGGCAATTTCCAAACCGATGCCCGGATTAAAAATCTGAGCACACCATTGCGTCCAGGACGACGACTTTACCTAAGAGGAGGCTAACCTCGACCGGCGCGGTTTGAGGGAAAAAGTTAATTTTCAGGCGTTTTAAGTAAAATAAATTAAATTAAATTAACAAGTTTATTTTATTTCATTTAAGGAAACATCCGCTGCAGCGCGGCAACGGTGCAGCTGTTTCCTAAATTAATGGCGAATTTTAATTACTTTGAAATGGCAAGTCAACATCATTAATACTACCGTGTAATTAAATGCCAACTTGTTTCCCCTTTTAATGGGTTAACCAATTGTTGATCATTGGCAACATAAAGAGAGGAACCTCTGCATAATCCACGGCGCGTTGGAGCGAACTCTCGGTGACGAACAATGACAGATCAAAATCAAGGATCGCTACGCCGACGTTGAAGGATCTCGACAATGATGGCAGCACGACGCCTTTGTCAATGATCGATCCTTTCAAAAGGTAGGGGTTTTTATTTCGATTTCTTTTCCCCGTATTTGAGTTTAAACGACAAACACGGATCAACCACAAACAATTTGATCCGCGGATTCATACGTTCTTGCAGCAGGGATTTTTCTTCAAGAAGATTATGGGTAATTGATTCATGCTTTATTTTGTTATTGATTCTTGCTCCGTTTAATCCTATTAACGGGAGCAGATCAACTCTGTGATGAACGACAGCGAAGGTTCGTTCATCGATTTGTTTATCTGTATTTCTTCCCCCTTCTTTCCCCGCGCATTCTTCGCGTTCTTCACGGGGCGATGAAAAATGTATCGTTTCGCATTCATTATACGACACAACGATCCCAAATCAAAGGTTCGACACTGAAACGACCTTATGAAGGTGCAGCGACGATGGCGGATGACAAATCAGACCGGATCAAAAAGAGCATTCTTCGCGTGTTCTTCGTGAAGGAAGATCGGAACACGTTTTCGGAGCCGACCAGAGGTCCAAAAACAACTTAATGGCTTCGTGGTGTTGGGGCGACCAAAACCTGGGATATTTTCAATGATCGTATGCCCGGATCGATTACCAGAGCACCACGGGAGGCGCGCCGGTGAAGGGCGTCGTTTCTAAAAAATTTCAGAACACACGGTGTGTACTTCCGAAGAACACGCCGTGTAGTATTCGCGGTGGAGACTAGGGGTTCGGGGTTAGAGAAGAATTACACATTGTGTGACCCCGGTCACACGGTGTGTTGGACTTTCCCTGAAGCTCGGCGTGTACTTTTGGTGGTACACGGACACAGGATGATCTACATGGCTTCAGGCGGCACGGCGTGTATAGCTCGACTGAGGCGGCTACGCGGAGCTCGGTGTGTATCCTGGGGATACACGGACACGGGATGGAATATACGGCCTTGTACTCCATCACACGGCCAGGAAAGGCCAATAGTGCGGGTCACCCCATGTGCAGGTTACACGGGTCGGAGTACAGTGGTTGGTGACCGTGTACGGGCACATGGCCAGAGTACATGGAGCCAACCCCAGTTACCCAGACACGGTGTGTACTCCATACCACATTCCATGTACTAGGTATTCTATACGACTAGCCTCACGACATGAGTCGTTGTACATGGGCAGTACCCAGGGTCATACAACACAGCGTGTATCATTTTCTACACACTGTGTACTTTTTGGAAAACGACTTGGTCCTTTTGTTCATCGTACCTTGGACATATTTTGTTTGGGTCAGTGCCTCTTTTTCTTGTTCCCCTGAAGGACAGGCATCATTCCCTCATGCAGGATTATGATCCCTTCAGTAGGACTTTCTGTGATAGAGTCAGGCATCCATCTGAGAGTCCCGGATCAAGATCCTCTATCCATTCCTAACCCTAGGTATAGTCAGGCATCGACATGACCAACCTTACCGGGCATTGATCCTCTACCTAGCTGGTGTATCACCTAACTGGTGAATCCGGATGATTCGTGGTATCCTCCATGGCCCTGGCAGTGATCCTCATCTATGTGTCGTGATATTTCCACTCAGGAGTGTGTCTCCCGTAATGAGTACTTCTATCTACCGTAACCTTTCCACTCAAGAGTGTGTCTCTCGTAATGAGTGTATCTACCTCTTCTGATGGTTCCTGACGAATAGCGCTTCTCGTATGGACGTCATCAGAGCCATTAGACTAATGGTGTGTGTTCTCTCAGAAAGAGTGCATCACGGAATCTTCGAACAAAATCCCTTACAGGGGTATGCGGTTGTGTGACTTCTCTCTAGACCACGGGTCTAGGTTTTGAGTATATCTGGTTTGTTCTATATTTTCTGTAAACATATATTGTGCTTAGATGACTGTACCTTTACTTTGTGTACTGCTTTGTGGTTTTCTGGGTCCTCTATTGAGTATTGTTATACTCACCACTGCACGGGCTTTGCCCACACGTCTGGTGTCTTGTGCAGACGAGCAGCCTTTCGAAAGAGTCCATGGAAGACCAGGATAGGACCGAGTTTTCTGAGTTACCTACTGGATGAGGCATTCCTACGGCTACGAGTGACAGTCCCAGTACCTTTTTGTGCTTACAGGTTGGAATTTGCAGTTTTTCAGACTCTTGTTTTTGGTGGGCTTGTATTCTAGCCTAGTTTACCTTTACAGTACATTACCTTTCGTCATACTCTGTTGTTTGCATTTAGTTGTATGAATGAATTTTTTTGTTACTTAGTGTTTTAAATTTCAGCATTTGTGGGTTTGGAGATGTGTGCGTGTGTACAGGTACTTAGGCAATGCCTCGCATGTTAGTGATATGTCTACTCGGTGCTAGTAACCAGCCCCTAGCCTATTGGAGGCGGGCTTGGGGAGTCATGGTGTGTGCTCCACTGGGACGGGTCGTGACATAGTGGTATCAGAGGTGGTCGGTTCTACCTTAGGACCAAGAGTCTGTGAGTTTGGTTTAGGGCAATAGTGTTGAGTGTTTCGAGTTCGGATTTCAGGCCAGAGACCCCAGTGTTGGTGAGGAGGCTGACGTATCCATACACCAGGACTCTGAAAACCAGCTTTTCGACTTGGTACATGAAAACACTGGTTGCGGGGGAAATAAAATTCACATGCATCGTATAGTAATGGGTTGTGTTTTTCATGTCCTTTGTGTCAGCTATCCAGATATACTCATTGACCATAGTACATCTTGTTTGTTTACAGGATTCCTCCATGATGCATACCCGCTAGGGTTCAGTAGCACGATCATGAGGATGACCCCCTCAGTGATGAGGCTTCGATACAGGGACCAACTCCCCAGGCGTTTCCACCAAGTGGTGTACCTGTTATACCACCACTAGTGGAGCAGCCAGTGGTACCTGCAGTACCAACCAGTGAGGAGCGTAGGCACAGCGCGCTCCACGAGTTTCAGAGACAGGGACCCCTCAGGTTCCAAGGCGAGCCTGACCCTCAGGTGGCTGAGGACTGGTTTGAGGTGGTGACCAGAGTTTTCCTTTTAGTGAGGGCACTAGCAGACCAGATGGTGGTCCTAGGAGCGAGCCTTCTTCAGGGTTCGTCGGGACGATGGTGGATTCTGACCACTCAGACTCACGACGAGGAGAGTCTTTCATGGACGGAGTTTGAGCGACTCTTCAGGGAGGAGTTATCTCCGGTTAGGTTGAGAGTTGTGTGCATCCATGAGCTTCTTCAGCTCCAGTAGGGCAGTATGACAATAGATGACTATTCATCAAGGATCACCAAGCTCGCCAGGTACTCGATGGATATGGTCAGAGATTAGTACTTCAGAGATCAGACCTTTGAGCGAGGTCTACGATGAAACATCTGAGCTATTGTCGTGCCTCTATGCATATCGACTTATGCTGGAGTGCTCAAGCGGGCCTTGGTGATCGAGAGTTTCTTGGCTGAGCAGAGATAGTCGCCGGCAGTCAGCAGCAGGCAGACGAGTACAGAGACACTGGAAGCAGGGAGCCAATGTCAGGAATAGGGATCTGGATGTGGGAAACGTCATAGGAGGACCCAAGACAGGGGATCGACAGTCCAGGGATCTCAGGATGGATCCAGTCAGCCTAGGGAGAATCGATGCTACGCATGCAGCGGTAGGGGCACCTCGCTAGAGATTTCCCGACACATTGAGCTGCTGACAGGGAAGCGGTGGATGGACCACCAAGGCAGAGGCAGAGAACGGAGTAGGCAGACCCGCCAGGCGGCAGACGTGGCAGAGGAGCAGGGAGAGCTGCAGGTGGTGGATGACACTTTGACTTACTTCCACCACCACCCCCATGAGGTCCGCACCAGGCTCAGGGAGATGGGGGATAGGGGCAGGGATAGCTGTATTCGGTCGAGGCATACGACCTAGGGGCTCCAGGGATGATTCAAGGTACGATTTGTGTCTTTTCTACCTTAGCTTCCGTACTCATAGACACAGGTTCCATTCATTCCCTTATATCCACATGTCTTGTACAAAACCTCGAGATTTCGGTAGAACCGTTGACTCGATCCTTACGCTTGGAGACACCTACGGGAGGAGACTCGATGATCATGAACCTTTGCAGACAGTGTGATATTACCCTTGGAGGTGAGAGTTTCGGTTGGAACCTCTTGGTGGTAGCATCGAGGCCTTACGATGTCATTCCCGGTATGGATTGGTTATCTTCGGTTCATGCCCAAATTGACTATTTTAGGTGAAGAGTGCGGTGTATCTGCCGTGATGGAAAGAGGTTTTCCATTATCAGAGAAAAGGAAACCCAGGCAGCACAAAATGGGCTCATGCATAGGAGGGTGCAGCTGATCAATCATGAGTTGGCTAGCCTTATCCTCGGAGTAGTAGATGTTGTGAGCTATCAGTTCCCAGCAGTGGTGGCGGAGTATGAGGACATCTTTCCCGAAGATGTTCTAGTACTACCTCCCCGTCGGGAAATTGACTTCTACATCGACTTACACCCTGGGACGACACTTATTTCCTCATTGGATTATCGGATGGCTCCCATAGAGCTTCACGAGATGAGGGTGTAATTGGAGGATTTTCGTAGCAAGGGTTTCGTAAGACCCAGCGTCTCACCCTGGGCGGCCCTAGTCTTATTTTCCAAGAGGGCAGAAGGCAGTATGAGGTTGTCCGTGGATCACCGACGCCTGAACCAGGTGATGGTGAATAAAAAATTTCCACTTCCAAGGATTGATGACCTCTTTTATCATCTAAGAGGGGCACAGTGGTTCTCGAAGGTTGACCTTCGATCAGGCTATCCCCAGCTTCAAGTGCGGGACGAGGATATACCAAAGACAGCTTTCAGATGCTGCTACGGTCACTATGAGTACTTGGTGATGCCTTTCAGCGTGACGAATTCCCATACTGTGTTCATGGGACTAATTAAACGGATCTTCCAGTCGTACTTGTACTGGTTCATAGTAGTCTTCATCGAAGACATCCTTGTGTACTCAGCGTCAGAGGAGGAGCACGCGAGACACCTACAGATGGTTCTGGACATACTTCGGGAGCACTATATTTATGGGAAGCTCTTGAAGTGTCAGTTATGGATTCAAAAGGTCCACTTTCTGGGACATTTCATCTCATCTGATGGAGTGGCTATGGACCCAGCCAAGGTGGAGGCTTTGTTAGCATGGGAGCCACCTCGGAGCATAACAGAGGTGCGAAGCTTCCTTGGGTAGGCAGAATATTACCGGTGGTTCATTCCAAACTTCTCTCGGATATCAGCACCGATGAAGGCCTTGACCAAGAAGGGGAAACCCTTCGTGTAGACAGAAAAGTGCAAGTAGGATTTTGAGCAGTTGAGACAGAGTTTGACGAGCACCCCAGTCATGAGATTGCCGGAGGAGGGTGTTGGGTACGTAGTTTTCTGCGATGCATCAGAGACCGGGCTTGGTGGTGTCTTGATGCAGAGGCATGCAGTGATTTCTTATGGTTCGCACAAGATTAGGCCACATGAGCAGAACTATGTGACCCATGATCTCGAGTTGGTAGTAGTAGTATTCGTATTGAATATGTGGTGACACTATTTTATGGGTGAGTGTTTTATTGTCTACTCTGACCACAAGAGCCTCAAGTACATCTTCTCACAGAAGGATCTGAACCTGAGGCAGAGTCATTTGCTAGAGTTCTTCCAGGACTATGATTTTGAGATCATCTGTACTCTTGGTAAGGGAAAAAGGTGGAAGATTCTCTTAGCAGAAGGTCGAGCTCATAGCTGTTGAGTGAGGCGACACAGCAGTTAGTTGTGTTACAGTTATCCTTTTTGGATGGGGAGGATACATCTTACCTACAGTCGATGGTTGTCACCCCTTCACTCTTACAGCGAGTTAGGGAGTCACATCTTGGGGATGTTGACTGTGTGGCCTTACGTGCTCAGTTATTCATAGGACATGCTCCTGATGGATATTCGAAAGGTGGGGATCATGTACTTCTTTTCACAGGATGCACTGTTGTACTAGTGGCGTTGCAGGAGGAGATCCTGAGGGAGTTTCATACATCCCATTTGGCGGTACATCCTGGAGTGGCAAAGATGTACCAGGATCTCTGACGACAGTTCTAGTGGACAGGCATGAAGAAAGCAGTAGCAGAGTTCGTTTCTTGATGCCTCACATGCCAGTAGGTGAAGGCTGAGCACCAGGTTCCAGCGGGATTAGCTCACCCCTGGAAGTCCCCGAGTGGAAGTGGGATGAAATATCAATGGACTTCGTGACAGGCTTACCAAGGCCATCCAAGGGGCATGACTCCATCTGGTTGATCGTTTACCGACTCACCAAGTTGGCCCACTTCCTAGATATTAGGGAGCAGAGTTCCGTGGAGAGCTTGGGGCGCCTCTACGTACAAGAGATAGTTTGGATTCATGGTGTCCCCTCGACTAAAGTCTCAAACTGAGACGCCCGCTTCACATCCTGGTTGTGGATGGGATTGTAGGAGACTTTTGAGACTCAGCTACGCTTGAGAACCGTGTTTCATCCCCAGAAAGATGGTCAGACAGAGAGGACCATTCAGGTTCTGGAGGATTTGTTGCGAGCCTGTATCTTGGACTTTGGTCGCAGCTGGGTGGACCACCTACCACTGGTGGAGTTTGTGTACAACAACAGATACCACTCCACCATCGGTATGGCACCGTTCGAGGCCTTGTATGGGAGACCCTTTCGGTCACCGCTTTGATGGACCAACCCCGGAGAGTCAGCAATCATGGTTCTAGAGTTAGTGTGAGCTACCATAGAGAAGGTGCAGATCATACGGGAGCAGATGAAGACTGCACAGAGCTGGTAGAAGTCTTATGCTGATAGGCGACGGAGACCACTAGAGTTTGAAGAGGGATACCATGTCTTTCTTCAGGTCTCACCTCGACGAGGGTTACAGAGATTTGGCCGAGGCAGAAAGCTATCTCTGAGGTTCATTGAACCTTTCTAGATTCTTTGCAGAGTTGACGAGGTGGCGTACTTCCTAGCTCTACCACCACAGTTGCATAGAGTACATGATGTCTACCACGTGTCGCAGTTGAGGAGGTACGTGCATGACCCATCGCACATCATCGACTAGGGTGAGCTGGACATCAAGGATGGAGGGACCTTTGCTGAGTGCCCATTGGAGATCGAGGATTTGTATGAGAGGATCCTTTGTGGGCGATCGATTCCCTTAGTGCGCGTCCGGTGGCAGCACGGGAATCTTCAAGAGAGCACGTGGGAGCAGGAGGCCAAGATCTATGCCCAGTACCCTCATCTTTTTGAGTAGCCTTTTTTTTGACTTTTTGGGGATGTAAAGCCCCAAGGTGGGGAGAATTTAATGTCTTGGATTGTCCGTTTATTATTATTAATTATTATATGGAATTATTTCAAGACAGGGTGCGAAGACGGCACATCATTCCAAGGTCCAGTGAGTCTGTAATAGTGGTTTGAACTTTTTTTATGTTAAGTGAGTCGGCACTTGTGCGCGGTTGTGGCAGTTTCCAAACGGATGCTTGGATTAAAAATCTGAGTGCACCGTTGCATCCGGGACGACGACTTTACCTAAGATTGAGGCTAACCTCGAACGGCGGGGGTAAAGGGAAAATGTTAATTTTTGGACGTTTTAAGTAAAATAAAATAAATTAAATTAACAAGTTTATTTTATTTCATTTAAGGAAACATCTGTTGCAGCACAGCAACGGCGTATTTGTTTCCTAAATTATTGGTGTGTCTTTATGACATCGAAATGGAAAGTCAACGTCATTAATACTACCGCGTAACTAAATGAAAACATGTTTCCCCTTTTAATTGGTTAACCAATTGTTGATCATTGGCAATGTAGAGAGATGAACCTCTGCAGAATCTGTGGTGCGTTGGAGCGAACTCTCGGCGATGAATGACAAAAAATCAAAATCAAGGATCATTGCGCCGACGTTGAAGGATCTCGACGACAATGGCAGCATGGCGCATTCGTCAACGATTGATCCTTTCAAAAGGTAGGGGTTGTTATTTCGATTTCTTTTCCTTGTATTTGAGTTTACATGATGAACGTGGATCAACCACAAACAAGTTAATCCGCAGATTCGAACGTTCTTGAGGGATGGATTTTTCTTTAGGAAGATTAATGGGAATTCATCCATGCTTTATTTTGTTGTTGATTCTTGCTCCGTTTAAGCCTATTTACGGGAGAGGATAAACATCGTGATGAATGACGGCAGAGGTTCGTTCTTCAATTTGTTTATTTGGATTTCTTCCCCTTTATTTCCCCGCGCATTCTTCGTGTTCTTCGTGGGGCGATGAACAACGGATCGTTGCGCATCCGTTCTGTGATGCAATGATCCCAAATTGAAGGTTTGACACTGAAATGACCTTATGGAGGTGCGACGACGATGGCGGACGGAAAATCAGACTGGATCGGAAAGAGAGTTCTTCGCTTGTTCTTCGTGCGGGAAGATAGGAACGCGTTTTCAAAGCCGATCAGAGGTCTGAAAACAACGGAACCGGCCTCGTGGTATCGGGGTGACCAAAACCTGGGAGATTTGAGGCGATCGGATGGCCAGATCGATGACCGGAGCACTACGGTAGGCATGCCGGTGAAGGGCATCATTTCTGGAAATTTCTAGAACACACGGCGTGTACTTCCGAAGAACACACCGTGTAGTACTGGAGGTGGTGGCTAGGGTTTCGGGGTAAGAGAAGAATCACATGGCGTGTTGGACTTTCCCCGAATCTCGACGTGTACTTTGGGTAGTACACGGACACAGGATGATCTACATGGCTTCTGGCGGCACGGCGTATACAGATCGGCAGAGGCGGCTATGCGGAGCTTGGAGTGTATCCTGTGGATACACGGACATGGGATGGAATACATGACCATGTACTCCATCACACAGCTAGGTGAGGTTGACAGCGCGGGTCACCACGTGTGCAGATTACACGGGTCGGAGTACACGGGTTGGTGACCGTGTACAGGCACATGGCCAGAGTACACGGAGCCAACCCCAGTTACCTAGACACGGCGTGTACTCCGTACCACACGTCGTGTACTAATATTTCTACACGACCAGCCTCACGACACGGGCAGTTATACACGGGCAGTACCGGGGTCGGACAACACGGCGTGTATCATTTTCTACATGTCGTGTACTTTTTGGAAAACGTCTTGGTCCTTTTGTTCACCATACCTTGGACATCTTTCATTTGGGTTAGTGCCTCTTCTACTTGTTCCCCGGAAGGTCAAGAATCATTCCCTCATGCAGAATTAGGATCCATTCAGTAGGACTTTCTATGATAGAGTCAGGAATCCATCCGAGAGGCCTGGATTGAGATCATCTATCCATTCCCGACCCTAGGTAGATTCAAGCATCGATTTGACCAACCTACCGGGCATTGATCCTCTACCTAGCTGGTGTATCACCTAACTAGCGAATCAGGATGAGTCGCGGTATCCGCCATTGCCCTGGAAGTGATCCTCATCTATGTATCGTGATATTTCCACTCAGGAGTGTGTCTCCCATAATGAGTACTTATATCTACCGTAACCTTTCCACTCAGAAGTGTGTCTACCGTGATGAGTGTTTCTACCTCTCGTGATGGTTCCCGATGAACAGCGCTTCTCAGATGGACGTCATCCAAGCCATTAGACTCATGGAATGTGTTCTCTCAGAATGAGTGCATCACCGAATCTTCGAACAAAATCCCTTGTGGGGGTATGTGGTTGTGTGACTTCTCCCTAGACCACGGGTCTAGGTTTTGAGTATATCTAGTTTGTTTTATATGTTCTGTAGACATATATTGTGCTTAGCTAACTGTACCTTACTTTCTATACTGCTTTGTGGTTTTTGGGTTCCTATACTGAGTATTTTTATACTCACCCCAGCACGGGCTTTTCCCTCACGTCTGGTGTCTTATGCAGATGAGCAACCTTTCGATAGAGTCCAGGGTAGACCAGTACAGGACTGAGTTTTCTGAGTTCCCTACAGTCTGAGGCATTCTTACGGCTATGAGCGGCAGTCCCAGTACCTTTTTTTGCTTACAGGTTGGACTTTGCAGTTTTTCAGACTCTTTTTTTTATGGGCATGTATTCTGGCCCAGTTTACCTTTACAGTACTTTACCTTTCGTCGTACTCTGTTGGTTGGGTTTAGTTGTATACATGCATTTTTTTGTTCCTTAGTGTTTTACATTTCAGCATTTGTGGGCTTGGAGATATGTGCGTGTGTACAGATACTTAGGCAATGCCTACCATGTTAGTGATATGCCTACTCAGTGCTAGTCACCAGCCCCTGGCCTATTGGAGGTAGGCTTGGGGAGTCACGGCGCGGGCCCCACTAGGACGGGTCGTGACATTACGATACTAAAAATCTAGTCATCTGGACTAAATTTCTTCCTTATTTTTATGTTCTAGGTATCAAGAAAATATAAAAGAATCTCATTTAAAATATTTTAAAATAATTTTTTGTTATTTAAAGGGATCGATGGATTTATGCCTTTTTCATTCTTATAGAAATGATTTTTAACTAAAAAGTTTTTCAAAATCTGACTTTGGTGGTTGTAGAAATGATTGAAAATCACATATTGAACTTTTAATTTCATAGGTGATTCATTAGTTTTTTGGTATTGTAAGAATCAACATTCAGTGGCACTTTCTACTACTGAAGCAGAATATGTGGCAACTAAAAGTTGATGTGATCAAATGTCGTAGATGCAACACACAATCACTGATTATGGCATGATTTTTTTTAAAACACAAATATAGTGTGATAACACTAGTGCCATAGCCCTAAGAAAAAACCATGAATATCACTCACGTAAAAAGAACATAGATTTTAGGTATAACTTTCTTAGGGATCACACACATAAAGGAGATATTATTTTACAATTTATCAGAATACAAGAATAACTTGCTGATATTTTTACAAAACCATTATTTTTTGATAGATTTGAATACATTAAATAAAAGTTAGAAATAATAACTATAAGGTAATCCATAATTTCCTCTTTTTTAAATATGTCCTTTTATTAGGTTTCTACTTTTCATTGGCAGAGTACATTTGAAATTTATTTAAATATTTTTTTCTTCGGATCATATCAAAAAAAACCCTAATAAAAGTTTTGGACTTTAGTTAAAAAATTAAAACTTTTTATTATAATAAAAAAAATTAGATTCAAAAATCCTAAGAATAATTTATTTTAAATACTAATAAATCATCTAAGAACTCATAGAGGTATATATTATATCTTATTACTTCGTAAATTAAATTTCATATGTTTGTATTTCATTTTTTTTGTCATATTTTATTAAAACTATTTTCCTTACTTAAAACCTAAAATATTCAGAACTTATAAAACGTTCTTCAGCTTAATTTCAACTAAATGGTCATATTAGTCTAATTTCATCCATTAGATTAATCTTGGAAATCAAATTGTCACCTCACCACCTATATATAGAACAGGACCCCCACCCCATGTTCCACATCGATCTCCATTTTCTTCTTCCCATGTTGCTTCCATCCTTTAGAACCGTCAGTTTGATTCCATTCCATTTCCTTAAATCTGAATGTATCAGTCAGTATCTTCACAAATTTCACTTCTTATATCAAAGGAATTCACATATTGTTTTATATTTCAAGAAATTTTAGTTCATAAAGCCTTCTTTCTCAAGTATTATTCTTTATTAAGTAAGATAATAAAGTTCCAAGTATGGGAATATATCTATATTTCAAAAAACAAGGTAGATCAGGATCCAGTCTATCCATAACTAGTAATTGAGTTTTATGAATCAGTGGAGTTATTTATTGAAGGAGGAAAATGTAAGGTATAGTTAAAATGTTATAGAAAATCATACTCAATGACCTTAAATAAACAAGTCAATGTCCTAGAAATACCCTTTGTTGGGGAATCTTTATACCCTTCTCACAAACTATCGGAATCAGAAGGTTCTTTCAATAAGAAAAAAGGTAACAGAATCCTTACTAATTTAGTCAATAAATAATCTGAAGCTTTCTCATCTCACCTCTAACAATTAGATTATATCATTATATATACAAGGTTTACTCAATCCGAGAAATGGAGACAAAGATACTCTCAATGTAATAGATATCTTCATTCCATGTTTTCTTATAAATCTAAGTAGGATAAACATCATGAGATGCATATTTTTTACAATTAGTAATATAAAGGATGGATTGATCGAGTCTCAGATCCTCATGTTTCCATTAACTTTCCATAAGTTTTATTTCAATTGCTTTAACTATTTTAATGTTCCTTTTAATTAGATGCCAAATAAATTCAAGATTCTTTATTTAAGTGATGACATGCTTAAAATATTTCAATATTATTTTAATGAAAATAATAATGAGTTTTTTTATTTATCATGAATGGTAGGTAAAGTTGGAGAAAGATCTAAGAAATAGATAGTTGAGTCTAAGGAAATAAAATCTCAATCTCCCAAACCAAAGAAGTCAAAGAAATAAAAATCATACCCAGATGAAGTTGTTGTAATGTGGAGAAAAGATCGGGATAAATTTAAAGAAGGATATCTAGTATTTGGGATAAATCTGACTGAAGCAAAAGTTTTAAAATTTTAATAAATTCAATAAATAGAAAAACAATCCATGGAGAAGAATATTATGAAAAATGTAACAAAAGTTGAGTGGTGCCTGGATTTATTGAAAGCCTTAGAAAGAGAGTTGGAAAACTTTCCTATTTTGAAATCCTTACTTCAATAATCCAAACTTTCCCCTTAGAAATCAATTGTCATGGTGGTATAGGTTACACTAATTGATAAAGGAAAAGAAATTGGTTTAGCTTCAATTCTATGTGTAGAAGATCAGTCTCAAGCAGAAGACAAAGACTGTAAAGGGAAAGAAAGTAAGGATGTGTTTCAAGAAATCGGACACATTCAGAGAGATAGATAATCTGAAAAACTCTCTATAATAACATCTCAATCTTACTCTTCCAAAATTGACTCAGAAGAAAAGTTATTTAATAAATCTAATAGTTAGATACAGAAATCAACCTCAGCCCAGAAAAAAATGTCATCGATAGTGAAGTTCATAAAGTTCCTTCTGATGACATTGATAACAGTGATGATGGTGATGATGATAATGGTGATGGTGGTGGTGATGGTGATTATGATAAAGAAAATATTGTTCAAATTTCTGATGAAAGACAAAAACAATAGAGGATAAAGAAATCAGAATCTAAGAAATACAAAGGTAAGTAAATAGATGTTGGAACTTCTAATAAAAATCAATCAGAATCTGAAAAATTATCATCTTCTATGAGAGAATATTTCACTATTCAATCTTTAAAGAAGTTGTAAATTATATTCCTAACTTTCTAAATATTGATTTAATATTCTTGAGAATTCATGAATATTTAAATTAGAAATCTGACTCAATAACAATTCAGATAGAGAAGATGATCGAGCTTGAAGCAGATTTCAAAACCATTGTGGAAAATTATAATTATCATAGGAAATATAATAGGAGGATGACCAAGTGGTCAATTCAGTTCAATCTTGATCATAAGATTTTTTTATGATATGTTTAATTCAATCAAGAATGCCTTAGAAGAAACTGAAGAATCTCTGAAAGGTTTGTCAAAGATTTTTTCTAATAAAATGAATGAGGATAAAGTAATTCAGTTTCAAGAAAACAAATATTTGTATGGGAAACTAAATTCCATCACAACTAAGGTTAAAAATATGAAGTCTTACAAAGATGAGATCATTATTTAGATGAATCAAAATGAATATTTTGATGAAAAACTCAATTCTTAGAACAAAAAGATTCATAGTTAAGAAGAAAAAATTCAAATCCTTTAAAAAATAATTGGCATCAGGAAGGCCTCATTACAATGGTTGAAGAAGATCACATATAGTTGAATAAGTTGAAGGATCTTGTGAAATCCTTAATCCCAAGAAGGATTATTTTATTTTTTATCTCTGAAATGTTTTTTTGTAAAAAATTTCTATATCAAGTATTTTTATCCCTCTTGTTTTGTATATAATGTTTCCTAACCATTTTCAGGTCCCTTATATTTTCTCCATTACTTTTAGTAAATCACAAAGGGGGAGATTGTTTAAGAATATTAGAGAAGATATCCTTAAGTAAGGGGGAGATATTTATTTAATAAAGAAAGAAAAATACTTAAATAAACGAATATTATACGTATGGGGAGTTTATATCCTAAGGGGGAGTTAGTCATATTCTTCTTTTTAAGAGTTATAAACACAAGGGGTGATAAGTATTTCATGTAATTTCAAATATAAAATATTTTAATCATGATATTATTTTCTTAAATCATTGTTTATGCTTTGCAAAAAGGGAGAGATTATTGATTCAGAAGCCTTTATGACTTTTCTCATTCCTTTATGTTTTGTATATCACAAACACACTATGAGAAAACTGTGTTTTATCGGTGGTTTTTTATTAGTGGTTTAAACCATCCCTAAATCGTATTAAATTTTTTTTCACTTTTTTAATTTTTTTTTTAATTTTTTATTTCTTTATTTTTTATATATTAGTAATTTATTTATTTATTTATTTATTTATTTTAATTAAATTATTTTTTAAATTTATTTATTTATTATTTATTTATTATTTATTTATTATTTATTTATTATTTATTATTTATTATTTATTTAATATTTATTTATTATTATTATATTATTTATTTATTATTTATTTATTATTTATTATTTATTTATTTATTCTTATAATTTATTCATTTATTATTTATTTATTTATGTATTTATTTATTTATTTATTTATTTTTTTAAAAAAAATATCTTCTAAAAAAATTTAACGGTGTTTTTTTTAAAAAACTGCCACGAAATAGCGTCAGTTTTGTGAAAACCGCCGTAAAATTTAAGAAAATGTTTTTTCAAAAATTTTAAATATTTATTTTTTATTTTTTTATTTTTTTTATTTTTTTTATTATTTACAATTAAATATATTTTATTATTTATAATTTTATATATTTATAATGTGTCAATTAATTAATATTTATAATTATCAGTTAATACTATTTTTAAACTGAAAGAAAATCTTAAATAAGTAGAAGAACAAACTTCAGCATCAAATTACCATAATTTCTGATCTGAGGGTCCATTTCAGCTCCAAAACCTGTCAAATCGAAGTTTATCAAATGAGAAAAAAAACAAGTGAGAATTAAATCGTGTGATAATCAAAGGAAAAAAATATATTCAAAATTCAAAAGTCAAAAATTGAACTCGAACTTCAAATGACCATAACTTTTAATCTGGGTGTCTGTTTGGGCTCTACTACATATCAAATCGAAGCATACGACGAGATCTACATAGTTAAGGTCTGGTACCAACATTATGATTATTTTACCCCTTTTTATTCCAGCATAAATGCCTAGAAGGCCTCCGAAACAGAGGTTTTAGTTGAAGACACTGATTTCATAAAATTCAAATGGTTATAACATTCAATCCATGTGTCCATTCGGCCTGTACCACATATCATATCGAATCTCATTTCACGATCTTCGATTTGACTGGTTGTGGAACTTGAAAATGATTATTAGATCATATTTTATGACCATTTCAGTGTTTTTAGGGTTTATAGAGGTTCTTAATGTTTAATGATTTATTTAATTAATTGTTTATTTATTTATTTATTTAGTTAATATTAATTAATTAATTCATTCATTCATTCATTCATTATTATTTATTTAAATAATATTTATTATTAGGTGTGTATTTATTTATTTATTTATTTATTATTTAGGTATTGTGTACACATTAATTATTAATTTATTTTTAATTTATTTATTATAAGTTTATTATTCATTATTTATTTATTTATTTATTTATTTATTCGTTATAGATTATTTATTAATTAATTATTAATTATTTATTAAGTAATTATTATTTATTATTTATTATTTATTAATTATTAATTATTAGTTATGAGTTATTATTAATTATTAATTATTAACTATTTATTTATCTATTTATTTAGTTATGTATTTATTTCGTTATTAGTTTTTATTTATTTTATATTTTTTAATTTTTATTCTTTATTCGTTATTGTTTATTCTTTATTCCTTATTATTTTATTTTATTTACTAAATATTAATTTATTATTAGTTTATTATTCATTTATTAATTATTTATTATTTATTAATTATTTATTATTTATTAATTATTATTTATTTATTTATTATTTATTTATTAAATATTGAATATTGAATATTGAATATTAAATATTAAAATTAAAATATTAATTATTAATTAAGAATTATTAATTTTACAATTATCAATTATTAATTATTAGCTATTATTAATTATTAATTATGAATTAAATATTATTTATTTATATATTTAATTATGTATTTATTTATTTATTATTGATTATTTATTGATTATTTATAAATTAAATATTAATTAAATATTAAATATTTATTAAATATTAAATATTTCATATTACATATTAAATATTAAAATTCAAATATTAATTATTATTTAAGAGTTATTCATTTTATAATTATCAATTATTAATTATTAGTTATTATTATTTATAATTTATTAATTAATTATTATTTATTTATTATTTATTTATTTATTATTTATTTATTTATTATTTATTATTTCTTATTTCTTATTTATTATTTATTATTTATTATTTATTTATTTATTTTAAATTTACTAAATATTAATTTATTACTAGTTGATTATTCATTTATTATTTTTTTGTTTATTTATTCATTATTCAATATATATTATTTATTTATTATTTATTTATTAATAATTTATTAATTATTTATAAATTTTTGAATATAAATTATTAGTTATTAATTATTAATTCCTAAAGATCAATTATTAGTTATTAGTTATTGCTAATTATTAATTATTTATTTTTTATTATTTACTATATATTATTTATTATTTATCATTTATCATTTATCATTTATTATTTATTATTTTTTATTTATTTATTTATTTATTTATTTATTTATTTATTTATTTATTTATCTATTATTTATTATTTTATTTTTTATTTTTTATTTATTTGTTGTATATTAAATTATTTTTTAATTAATTTATTATTTATACATGACTTATATATATTATTTTATACATTTTATATTATATATTATGTATTATATATTATATATTATATATTATATATTATATATTATATATTATATATTATATATTATATATTATATATTATCTTTTATCTATTATCTATTATATATTATCGATTATAAATTATGTATTATTTATTATGTATTATATATTATATGTTATATGTCATATATTATATATTATATATTATATTTGATTAATTATTAATTATTGATTAATAATTAATAATTATTGATTAATAATTAATAATTATTGATTAATAATTATTTAGTTTGTATCTCTTTGTTGTGTATTACTTGTTTTCCAATTAATATGTGTGTGTGTGTGTGTGTGTGTGTGTGTGTCTGTGTATGTGTGTGTGTGTGTGTGTCTATATATTAAATTCGATTTATTGACCACATGAAGAGCCTGCTAGAGTGGTAAAGTCTTTGGAGAATAAGCAAGAGGTAAGAGGTTCAAATCTCACCCAACGTAGAATTTAAACATATGGCATGGGCATGTGCATGGACATAGACTTATGCATGGAGATTGATGGGCATGTTCGTGGTAGTAATAATAAATAAATAAATAAAAAATTACGAAAATAAATAAATAAATAAATATTAAATAAATAAATAAATTATGAAAATATATAAATAAATTACTAATATAAAAAAATAAAGAAATAAAAAATTAAAAAAATTAAAAAAATTAAAAAAAAATAAGCATTAAAAAAAATTAAAAATGATTCAGTGACGGTTTAAACCGCCACTAAAAAACAACCGCTAATTAAAAAATTAAAAAAAATTAAAAATGATTTAGCGATAGTTTAAACCGCCGCTAATTATTTCCTGACGCATGATTTAGTGGTGGTTTTCCAAAACTATCGTTGAATGATTTCCCAGTGGTTTAAACCGCCGCTAAATGAAAAAAAAACGCCGCTAAATATAAATTTTGGCATAGTGACACATTTCATTTTATTAATATTTTCTTTCTATAATATTCAACAATTGAATTTTTTCCAAGTCAGATAATAATCAAACTCATTTTCTTTAATCCCTTTTTTGTGTTTTCTATATTTGTCTAACAAAATTTTCCTTAAGACTAAATAGAAACTAAAACCAATAAAATAAATCGGATCTATACTTATTATCAGATTCTCATAGTTTCTCAAACCCAATTTGCTCAAAAATTTTAATACAGATCTCACAGTGTCTCAAATCCGATTTGCATGGAATTTTGAATCTGATTTATAGAGTTTCTCAAATTCTATTCTATCATAATTTTTAATCCAATTATAATAATTTATTGAATCAAATTATCATACTTTACCGAATCTAATTCTCACACATTATCGAATCCAATTTCACACTTCATCAAATCTGATTCTCTAAAATTTTCAAATATGAATGACACTATTTACATAATCTGATTCTCATCATAAAAAGAATCCATTTTTCTTGTTTTAAGAATCCAATTTTATAACATTCTAAAAACTGATTAGTTATTATATTTCTTTTTTTTTCTTATAAATATAATTTGATTCATGTATATTTTCAATACTTATTACATGATAATGTTTCTCATGATATTTTTCCTTATGCTAAAACAATTTTTTCTAATCTGTCATTTTATTAAATCTGTAAGTTCTATCTATACAGCTTCCTCCAAAATTTCACTAAAAATATAACTGTTGGAGACCAAGTTGATTATTTCATTCCAAGCCTATAAATACCTAGTCACTTCATCATTTGTAAAGAGCCAGACTACTGTGTGTGTTTACATGTTGTTGATTTTCACTCTTGATAACTACTTATTCCAAATGTCTATAACTGTAGTAAGAGAGTTTCAATCATAAAGAAACCTTGTCAGGTTCCCTCTTTAAGATTTTCTTTTTGCGTCTGCTTTTAAAATCGATGGATTCCTATGAAAGGAAGATAAAGTTGTTGATTACCAACTTAATCGAGGGATTTATAGGGATAGTAAGATAGAAGTTTCATCTAATCATTCATTGATCAAGGGCTTGCCCTGGTGTGGGTAAGATAAAAATGGTTAAAAGTATAAATCAAGGGACTATTATCCAAATTCATTAGATACCCTTCTCTTTGGGTTAAAAGGTTTTATTTCATTTGTTCTAATTTTTCTATTACAAGTTAATTAATTACCCTATAATTACTTTTAAATAGAAAGTGATACTTTATTATCATTATCTATTATATTAACTATGATTTAAGATTATATATGATTTATGGTGGAAAATTATTTAAGTAAACATGTTTTTAATTAAACTAATTAAATTTCTATTAAATGTGATAAATCACTTTATCGAACCCAGAGTGATTATGATACATTTGTAATCAGAATTAGGGCCATTCTAATTTCTTTTTAAAAGAAAGAAGAGTGTTTAGTGAATCCAATTTGTTTAACCTTGTTAAATAATGTTCTCTTTTATATTAAAAATGAAATTTTTTGAAGTTACAATTTACCACCCCCCCCCCAATAATTGTTCCATCTTAATAAATATTTTGATCCAACACTCAACAGATCAAGAAGTAGTGAGTTAATGCAGTTAGAAAAGTTCTACCTAAATAAATGCCTTAGAGTAATTGACCAGGCCCTCACTCAGGTTATGAGAAGTGGCATATAGATCATTTCCACTAGAATATCCATGCGACAGTATACTCTGAAAACAAATGGTGAGGACTATTGGGTTTCAATAGAATAATGGGAGGCTAATAAATAAAACATATTACATCAAATATTTAGTAACCAAGATAAAAAACAAAAATATTCTTTTAATTAATATAGATTACGGAAAACAAAATCTTCATAACACTGTTATCTTATAAGAAATAGATCATTTCAACATTGGAATGTATTTTCAAGGGTTGTTTAGTTGTTTTATACACGAAACAACAATTGGAAAATTTATACTATGTGCTATAATTCCCTAAACTAGTTCATCCACCTCATAAAGAAAGTTAATGAGATAAGAATTCCAAAAAGAGGTGCTTGAGGTTGCTTTGATTATTCATTGTGTCATAATATTAGTTATGTTTTGAGAAATGATAATGAAACCCAAAGACACAAATGAATATACTATTATATCTCATCTCCTATCTTCAGAGGGAAAAATAGAGGCTTTAGATAAATAATAATTTCACTACATTATATTTTCTAAACTAGAAGAGGGTACTTAGCTTATAATCTTGACTTGAATATATAGAAGTAAATTGATCACTGGGTGAAGTTACACTTCAATATAGATAAAAATTATGTACTAATATAATATTATCATCCATTCCTTATAGGTTATCCTTATTCATTTAGAATAATTGGAAAAATGCTCAAGGATCTTTTGACATAGTTTAATTGGGTAAATAAGAGTTGCATGAACTCAATTCCATAACCCTTATGGTGAACAACAAAAAATGAAAGGTTGAAAATCCCATGAATATTATATAGTAATGGTTTCCTCTTCAATGTATTTAAAAGATAAAATATATGTAAGTAGTGAGGTGAATAGGAGGCTATTTTTTTCTCATTTGGCAAGAAAGTATCATTTAAAAAAGAATTAAAATTAATTAATGAAGATAAAAGTAGTCAAATCTACTTCAAATATATTAATCAAGTATTTTAATGTCTCTATTTTACTTCATGGGTATTTAATATTATCTTCTTTTCAAATACTAAAACTTGGAATGAAATATTACTTGAAATAATGTGTATTCTCCTAAGAACTTGAAAAGTGTGATTCATATATCTATTATGAGATGAACATGGCTTCAAGAAGTAAATTATAATTCTCTTAAAGGTTGACAATAGTTCTTCTAATGTCAGTAGTGAGAATTTTGAAAAAAAAATATTTCCCAGTGTATAGATTCTAGTTGAACTGTTTTTTTATTTAATTTACCTACATATTTATCTCAATGTTCGATTGGACATAATGAGGCATTATTTATTCAAAAATTAATGTTGTAACGGTATTCTACACTTAATTGAAAGATCAATAATACTATAATCATTGATATCAATTTTTAGGAATATATAATGAATAAAAATTATAATATTCATAACAATTTGTTTCAAGATAATTATTTTTCAAGTAAAATTGATTGTTATTGTTAATGATATACTAAAAATAGTATTTATACTCTTTGCATCAAAAACCCATTTAGGTATTTTCAACATACCTATTGAGTTTCAAAGAAAGAATCCTTTAAAAATAAAGGTATTCTATAAAGCTGTTAAAATATATTAAGCTACATAGAATGAAAATTTCCATGGTGAATCTAGAGGTATATTTATATATTTCATTAAATTACATTAAGAAATTTTAGGATTGATTAATGAAAGTAAGGAATTCACTTGGTAAAAGATATATGATCCACCAGGTTAGTCTGTCATATAATATATTAACCAAGTATTCATTGATCATTAAGTATAGAGTGATGATTTCCTTAAACTCAAATTACCCTAATCACATTATAGAAATGATGATAGTATAAGGAATATTCATGAAGAGTCTTATAAATATTGAAAATATTATATGGTTCCTTTCCAAACATGTTTCCTCAAAATAGTGGTGTAACAACTAGTAACATTCTAACTAAATAAACTAATGGAAATCATAAAAGTTATGATATGGAGAAATTGCATTATATCAAAGTCTTAGGTGTTTGATGGGATCCATTTATAATTTTGGTGAAAGGATCAAATTAACATCATGTAAAACACAAAGTGCTTCTTAGTTAATTATCCTACTGTTGTTGAGGATATTAACATCCCTAATATAGAATGGTAATAATCATACCCACAACATTCTTTGTAGGAAGAATATATCTTTTGAGATAGTGGAAGTAAGAAATAATTGAGTTTAATATTGTCTCCATATGTACAAGTTGGAATAATAATGTTAAAATATATGAATTTTAGTGGGAGTAATTTTTCTAAAGACACATACCATATAGGAAATTTAAAATTCAGAGTAGTGGTTGTTATATTCAGCATGGTGGGTGATATATATTATTTGATAGAATAATAATTCCTATAATAAGTAGTAAATTACAACTATCTATTATTAACAAGTTCATATGAATTTAATAATATAATCCATATAACAAAATTTCAGGTGCTATATTTTCGATGTATCTAAACTTGGAATGTTTGGGGAGTATTCAAGGGAAAACTCTATATGAATGGTACAAGTTGATAAAAATAAAAATGATTGATTATTAAAAGGTTTTAATGTCTCATAAATATTCTGTGATAGAAAAATTTACTCCATTCAACATGATTAATCCATTATAATTTTACTTATCATAACTATTATGATCATTGTATTCGGAATTGGGTGTCAAGGACACCTCTCCTATAGGTAAATTTATGGTTCATATGATGTGAACATAAAGTTTGAAGGCATAAAATAATTTCATTATGGATGGTAAGTCTAAATAATTCATTAATCATATGAAAAAGGTACAATAATCATAGTATATTAATTTGTAATTAATTGTTTTTAGCCTTCTACAAAAGGATAGTGGGGGCGCTACACCTTTCTATGATAGGTATGTTTGACAACATATATAAAATGTATTATTATTCTTATGTTTATATAATAAAAAATAATTTCACCAAATATGACTTAATTAAAAACACATGTTCTATAGAACAATATATACTTGTATAGATTAAAGGGTTGATCAATCTAAATCATAGTATACCATTTACATGGTATTGATAAATAAAATATGGATAAATTTTAACTGAAATGTTTTCATGTCACATGGGATTATTATGATGTATAGACTACATATTCATAAGAGTTCATTGTAAATATATCCCACATTCCATGATATGTATATAGGTTTAATCTTTTTTTTGCAAAAATCATATAAAGAAAATATCAAAAAATACAATGAGGACTTTATAGGAACGTAGTCAGAACTATTTTATGGTGATTGAGAAAGTAAAAGAGGATGAGTTTTTGGAAATTGGAGAAATATGAGCACTAGGTTTTAGGGAATAAAAAACTAGTATTTTTTAGATTAGATGGGTTTAGAATAACAATATCTCTAAGAAATAATTTTTGTAATGATTTTTTCCAAATTTTTGGGGTTGTACCAAGATACCAAAATTCAATCATATCATGATTAATTTTATCTATGGTGTTATAAATTATTTCAGGGATGAAAGAGGACATATACTCAGTAATATTTCCTCTTGAGGTATTTTTACATAGTATATAGGTCGTACTAAGCACAATAATCACAGGTAGTATGGTGGGATCAGTCGCTATAGCCATATCATAAAAGAAGTATGTCAAATATGTGAGACTAGCTAGTAGAGTGTTTGAAATTAGCTCTAGTGCAAGTGGGTTTTTTTAGTTAGTTCAATAAAACCAAATACTTGGAATAGTAGATTACTAAAATATTCATAGTCTTGAATATTAATTAATTTCTTATAACTATATGATCATACTTCTATGTGACATCGATATGATAATGTCCCAAAGGTACTAGTTGCACTGAAAAGGTTTTACCACTGACCTACTATAATGTGAATCGATAAGTGACATGAAATTATTCTTAAATATATTCTCTATAACTTGGTGACATAATTTGATTGGATTCAAATGAAGTAGACTATCTAGGGTGGATACTCATAGGTCTTTTAGAGACTTTCTCGTAGTGTATTCCCTTAGTGATTTTCATAGCAGAAGATTATGAGAACAAGACCCTCTTATTGGAAATCCCCATTTATATGTGTTGTTGAATATTCCTATATACATATGTATGTAATTATCCTTGGACTTTAATATTATTATTAACACATATTAAGATCCACATGCAAAGATTTATTGACCCAAACTATCATGACATATGTTTGTGGGAAGTAGGGTATGTTCGGTGAAACAGGATTTATATGCATTAATGAATACTTCAACAAAGGATTTGTCTCTTATGTGATTTAATGGAAGTGGATGTCTCAAAATATTTCATGGAAATTGAAAGGTTTGATTAATTCCATGGCCATGTCATTTTCTTAGTAAGTTAATTTTTGAAAATTCATAAAAAGAGACAATGAGCACATAGTTGGATGACACCAATATATAATCAGCTTTACTTTTCATATCATGATAAATGGATTATATTGTACAATGTAAATTCAAATATAGTTATTTTATTTCAGTATTTAACATATTTCTTTATGGATTCCTTGGTGTGTTGTTAGATTCTTACAATGGGATTTAGGTGTAACAAATTTATTCCACTAAGAAATGATACTAGAGGGTGGCACATTAAGTGTATTCAAAACCTAAGTAAAATTATATTTGAAATTAACAGGTTGGATAAATATTATTCTCATACATGGTTTAATAATTATTCATATTTAGTTGATCTGATGTATTCTGACACTAAATGTTCAACAGAATATTATGTGAGTTTAATATTAAATAAATATTCATTCTATGGGGTAATTATTACTTATGTGAATATATAATATTAATTTATTTTTTGTTCATTCGTAAGGAAACATATATTTATTTATTTGGTTACATGAATATTTGATAAATATTAAATCAATAGTTTATAGATTATGATATTTACTTATTTATCAGTTAATAATGTAGTGATATTTATTTATTAAATAAATAGTTATTATTCAAGACTTTTTGAATACTGAGGAGGATAGAAGAACAGCGTTTAATGTTCCAGTTGGACATGATATATTAAATATAATTTAAATAAATATTTAATTATTAATTTAATGAATGACACTTATTTATTTTTAGGTATTAAACAAGTTATGAAAATAATAATACTATTTATATTATTATTAGACATGTAGTTTTTATGGAATAAGGGATTGGTTAAGGTACTCTTTGTAATTATCATCCCTAAGATAGCTTTATAAATAACTCGTTATATCACTTTCTAGGGTTAGATGTCCATTATGCACAAGAAACACAAGAAACAATTATCTCAATCCCTAAGAGAGAAATATCTCAAGAAGAAGATCAAGAACAAAATAATTGATCATCCTCCATCCTCTCAAGACTAGAGAGAACCTGATTTACTCCTTCTTACCATGAAGGATTCGATTGTGATCAGCATTGATTTGCATAAGTATTTAAAACATCTACACTAGAACCTAGATATTTTTATATGGACAATTAGAGTTTTTCAAAGAGTGTGTGGATCACCACTAGATATTCTATCATTGTATCCTCTCACTATAATGATGGTACACCAATAATTGGAAAACTGATTAATTAATGAATAATGATTTTCAATGCAAGGTAATTTTTTTTCTAATTAAATTAATTATAAATTATATGTGATTGAACCTGCCTCGGGTTAATGGTTTATTTATTATCACTTATACTTATTTTAAGTATCAGATCAATTACTCAAAGCTGATGAGACGTGTGATGGATTGATGTATCCACCCATTATGAAATAAGTGACTCTCCTGTTATGGGTACAATGGAAAGGTAGTTAAGAATAGTTTCTACCCATACACTATGTGTAAATAAGAGTGAATAATCGGTTGTCCTTCAATACCTAGATGGATATATTGAATAGGGAATCAAATTATACATCAGTGGATTAAAATATATGTTCCCAATATCTCTGAAAAGAATTGAATTTTAATAATCCTTGTCATCAACCGGTTAAATATAAGAGCTACGAACTGCTAATCATATCTCGAGAATTCTTCTATAGATATAGAAAACATGTATAAATAATGTTCAAGTAATTTAGGTGAGATAAATGAAGGATTATACCCATCCAATTAGTAAAAAAATGTTATCTATTGTGAGATATGTTATAAAACTCTTGGATGATAGGTGATGTTAATAGAGATGGATCTAGATTGATTGAATATGAGTTTCACATGAGTTGGAGGAGGGTTTCAAGGAAATTCATTTGATGCTTAGTATAGAAATATGGTTTCTTGAGTTCATGAAGAAGTAGCCATGTCATGAGAATAATACTTTTCCTAAATATCATAATACATAACTCCAAACGTAAGAATTTTGGAATTGAATTTAAATATTTTATGTCAATTTAATATTGACAAAGGTATGATCATATAAATTAATTTACAGCATAAGTCATCATCATAAGTCTTCACCGTAATTCATTGAGCAGGCGATGTGAGTTTCTGAAACATATTAATTAGATCAAATGTAGGTTCTGTATTCGAAATAATTATTTTATGTCTTCATCATAATAAATTATGAATTTAAGACTCTAAACACCCCAACATAAAGTTTTAACTAAGTGTAAATATTTAACACATTGCAAAAAAATTTAAAATTTGTGGGATGAAAATTAATTTCTCAGAGAATAAGGTAAAGATTCATTATAGTATCTTGAAAACATATGTCTTTGATGTCCCCAACATAAGTCTTCAACACATAGTAAATTATCAAAAAAAAGGATGAAAATTTGATCTTCCAAATTTCAAATATGATGAAGATGAAATTATTTGGGATGATAAATGAAATTGATTATTATTGTATAAACAACATAAAACATGTAATTTTTTATGATACTGGATTATATAAAAATTGGATTTAATATCAATCCATATGAATGTAAGATCAACGCTAAATGAAAAGATAGGGTTTTTTGAATTATTTAATTTTGAGGAAATCAAAATTTGATGATGTGTGTACTATAATTTTTTTTAGAATTTCATGAATCTTAGAGAATTCATGATTCAAGACTATTTTTTGAAAAAATATACAAATTCATTCACTCAATATATTCTTTGATGATTAAAATGAATTTATTGGGTTTTTAAGAACGATGAAAATGAATTTTCATTGAACCTCAAGTTTTTTTCATCAATTTGTACATGAGTTTGATCTGAGACTATTTGAGTTCTTGTAAGTGATAGAGTTGAAATCTGGAAATTTTATCAAGACTTGATAAATGAGAATACTTATATGTTTCAGGAATATAGAAATGAAATATGATCTATATATAGATGATATATTTTCTATAGATCTATATAGAGGTTGATGATTTGAAAAAAATGATTTTTAGAATCCTTTCAGAAGAGAGTTCATGATTTCTATAAATATTTTGTGAAGATATTTTGGAATGACTTTCAAAATAAGAATAATTTAATAAGGGGTATTGTAGGAATACTCCTTGATAGTTAAAAAGTGTGCGTGGGAATACAACGAAACCAGAATATATTATTTTATTTTGGTGCTTTTGGCTAGGTGAGCATATTCGTAATTATGTGTTTCATTTATAGAAAATCGAAAATGTAAGGTGTAATTAATGTGGTCGTATATGCATGTGAGTTTATTAGAAGATCAAGGAGAATAAAATAGAAAATAAGGTTCCTATTGTGCTTCTTTTTGGGTGACAAAATTGATAATTTGATCTAATTGAGTCTTTTAAAGAAGAAGAGAAATCCAAAAAATGATTTATTAAAAATTATTTAGAATAAGATTTTTTCCATAATCCCTAGAAAATTTTGAGTGAGTTGGAGTAGTGAGAAGAAGAAGATAATGTGACATCATAGGTTGCAAAATCATTGTGAGAATATACTAGGTTTGAATATCATAGGATCTCATTGATTAAAACAACCTAGTAAGATAATTCAATATGTTTTGTGAAGCTAAGTTGTGAGAAGTGACCGAGTTTCAGAGCAATCTTGAATACTTGTTGGAATTCAAAGAAGTTTATTTTCAGAATAAGGATATATATTATATTGATGTAGATATATCCTTTTTCTAATCATATATCTATTTAAAATTATAATATGGAAATAAACTCTTTTTTATACATGGTGTGAAGACATAGAACATTTCTAACTCAGGGTATGTAATAAGACGACCATGTGACTCGGTGATTACAATGTGATTTTATTGAAGAAGACTAGGGAGAATCTGACTAGTGAATTCTTATAAGACACAAGCATGTGGATGATGTGACTCTTTTCAATATAGGATCAATGTGTCCCTAATATAGTTATGGTGTTTGAATCACCCTCTTCTTATAATTCAAAGAGATTGATTATAGTGGACAATATATGATTAGGGTGAATAACCAATCATGACAAGAAGTTTGTCTTAGTACTAAACCTAGTAAAAAAAATTATGTTCAAGTATCTCTATTTAATTCATTATTTGGGTAAGGATGTGTGACACAAAAAGGAGTAGATCAAGATTCAATAATACATGTATGCTGAATTTGAATGGAAATAAATTAATAAAAGTTTTTACTGACCATTGATTAACCCCTCCCTCTTAGTGGTCCATCAAGCTTTTGGGAACCTCAGTGATGATCCAAGATTCATGGTTATGATTTAATAATCAATTAATCTTAATTTTAATTATATTTTTTAAAATTTTATTTTTCATGTACATATTCTATTATTCATTGATTATGATAAAAAATTTATTTTCTAACTTCCCCATAGGCTCTTTTGATACGGCCAAAACATTTAGGCTCCATGGCATAGCCCGCCATGGGTGAATCCTTGAGGCCCTATATCATGAGGGACCACCATGGATTAGCCCTCTAGAAGTCTGTTTTGGTCCTCTTTGACTAGGGTCATGTTGTGGTGTGGCCTCCTTGGCTACAACATAGGCATCCCCCGAGGACCCCTAACATTCCCAACATCATGGCGAAGGTTCTTCACCACATTCCATTTTAAATAGGGGGCTCCTCCATCACACCACAATAAGAACCATATGGGAGGACTTTATGTGGTCCCCTCAAAATACCCAACTAGGTCAAGAAATTGTGTGGATATGGGCGTTTCACCTCCTGAGAACCCTCTGCTTAGCATATTTCCCTTAGGCTATGATGTGGTCCATCTCGATCAAGCCAAGGTCATACTATTGTGCGGGATCCTCAGTTACCACATATTCAACCCTTGATAGGTAGATAATACCACCCAAAAACCACCACATTGTATCACTTTGTGCTATGGTGTGGCCCTATTTTCTTTTAGAAAACTCACAAATGATCACAACCCTTTCCACACCACATTGCACAAGGTTGTAGTATGGTTTGCAGCCTACACCCACTAGTATCTCCTAGGTCACCCCAGATCTTATTTGATTCTTCTATGAGCACCTAAACCACCATGTGGGACTCTTTCCACATCCAAAATCATCAACTAGATATTTTCTATCTATTTAAATTCTATTTTGGATATTAGTTCTCAAAATGACCCACTCACCAAAACCAAAAATATAAATTCCTTCTAGATTTTCCAAAATATATAGAGGTATTTATTTATACAAGGTATTTATAAGATCAAGTAAAAATCATTGGGATTCTATTTTATAATTTTTATAGAATTCATATGGTATCTCTTAATTTTCATGGATCATCATAAAATGAATCAAGTTCCATTCAAAAATTTATATCAACTTCCAAGAATTAATGATTTTTTTATCAAGTTAAGGAAGATATGTGATTATTTAATATTGATCTATGATCAAGGTACCACCAACTCAAAGGGAAGAAGGAGTATATTCCAAAGAGAATTTTTAGAAGCAGTAACAGCCACCATGAATACTTGTTCATTCTCTTTGATTTACAAACAGAGCTGCAGTCTTTATGGAATTGATGAAATATGTCTTTCACTGATAACTTAACTCTTTTTTGTTATATTTTTTGATGAAATCAAAGTGTAATCTCACAATATTTATCATCATGAAAAGAATTTGACAATTATGTTTAGTGTATTGTGAGACCACTGCCTCTGAAAATTTATCTTAGTGTGACTTATAGATACATGAAGTTTGATTCCCTGGTTATATAATTTATTAAAAAGTTATATTAGTTGAGCCTAAAAAACATATACCATAATTTAATATGATCCTCCTTTGAATGTCTTCAAGGAATCAATCTTTCAGGGATTAGTGAGTTATTATCATCTCTTTTTCCATGATTTCTCACATCTATCTTCCCTTATTAATTCATTAACTAAAAAGGGTATCCCATTATATTAGAGAAATTATTGTTAGGAATCGATTGGAAAACTTAAGTCTTAGCTTACTTCAGCACTTACCTCTATCAATTTAGAACTAGGTTAGCTCAATATTGTTTATTTTGATGTGTATAGATCTTTAATGGGTTCTGTTCTCATGTATAGATAACTTTTCATAGCCTATGGATCATGAAAAATGATGGAACATAAAAATAACTATCTAACCCCTGATCTATAAGTAGATGCAGTGTTCCATACATTAAAATCATAGCATCTCTATCTATTTGGTGATAATTTCACTATATTCACAAATAAAAAAACATGAATCATGTCTTCTGAGAAAGATACTTGTACCTTAGGTTGTGACGTTGGATGTATTACTTCGAAACATCACTATTGGAAAATGGAACTATACCAACAGTTTTCCCAAAACTGTGGGTATAGGTATTGTATGGGAACCTATACACATAGGTTTACCAAAAATGTTATTATTGGCACCCTTATACCCACGGTTCTGGGAAAAACGTGGATATAAGTATTGTATGGGAACCTATATCCACGTTTTTTGGAAAAAGTTTGTGAATACGGTAGTTTTTCAAGACCTATACCCATAATTTCACAAAAATTGTGGGTATAGGGTTGTTTTTTGAAGACCTATACCCACTATTTTACAAAACTGTGGGTATATATTACTCTTCTAATGGCATGAAAAAAAATCACGGGGCACAAAATATTTTTCACGGGAACACTTAATCCCATAGTTTTCTAAATATCTCCATGATTTATATAAATATATATAACTAAATATATATTTATATACCAATAATATGAATGTGATAGTGGTTAGAAATAGGAGGAATAAACAAGAGGCCCAGGGATCAAATCATACGGCTGTGTTTTTTTATCAAAGTTATACCCGCAATTTTAAAACTATGGGTATAAGTGAATGAAATAGTGTAATGGTGAGTGATATGGTGGATTGGACCTATACCTATTGTTTCCTAAAAAATGGGTATAGCTCTGGGGATATTACGACCCCACGGTAGCCCACAATTCATGAAACTGTGGGTATAGCCTATACCCACGGTTTCTTAGGCTATACCCACAGTTTCAAACTGTGAGTATAAGGAAAATTTTCCAGTAGTTCATTCATCTTTGATTTGGTTTATATTCTCAGGAAAGTAAATTCAGTAGAAATTCCTTATGTTTTAATTTTTATAATCAGGTTTTCAAAAAAATCATGAAATCATTGAAAGCTAATAGGGGTAATCGATGCCATGAATTTGGATTATACTAATTGGAATGTTGTCATAGTTTTCATTCCAGTCACCCTCATTCCTGACTTGGTTAAACAAGTCAAGGAGGCCTGATAGTCAGACATGGATTACCTTGTCATTAGGATAATCCTCAATGGTGGGGAGACCACTGATGGATGGACAGAGGATGAAAAATATGTATTACTTTTTCTAGACTGAATCATAGTTCTCCCCTAAAACAAAAGATATATCATTCATGATTATCATTACTAAAAAAAAGGATATCCATCTAGGTAATCAAAAATTAAAAAGGTAATGAATAACCATTTTTGGTGGTCGGGTATTAAGATAAAGGTATAAGAATATATTTTTAAATATCTCATCAATCAATGGGTTAAATCCAAACAACAACAACAAGATAGTATGTTACAATCACTACACATACCTATATGGAATTTGGAGAAAATAATCATGGTATTTGTCAATAGATTTCGGAGGAAAATCAAAATCATAATGCCATTTAGGTGATTGTGGATCCACTCAATAATTTATTAAATTTCATTCAAATTTGGGATATTTTCTAGATTAGTTGGTAATGTTATATATTTGGGAAGTGCTGAAGTTGTATAGGGTACCTGTTTATATTATCTCTAATTGAGATCCTAGATTCACCTCATGGTTTGGACAGTCCTTTCAACAAGATTTTGGAACCCAATTTACCTTGACCAGGGAATACCATCCTCTAACATATAGGCTATCAAAGAATAATATCCTAACTCTAGAAGACATGCTCAGATCATGTTTGATGGGTTATGGAAGTTCATTGGAAGACCATATTACTTTATTGGATTTTTCATATAACAATACTATCAATATACGATACATATGGATATGTTTAAAGAGTTTTATAGTTTCCCATATCTCTCCCCACTTTTTTGGTCAAAGGCCAGGGAAATTTAACTAATTAAACCAAGTATTGTTCAAGAGATTTTTGATAAAATCATATTATTCATGGAATGATAGAAAATTCCTAGAGTCATCTGAAATATTATGCATATCATATTCATTGTAAACTATATTTTTAACTTGGGGATCATCTATTCTTGCAGGTATCTTTAATTTTGGGGGATCATCATCTCATAAAGTAAGGGAAACTAGATCCTTGATGTGTCAAACTATTTAATATTCTTGATCATATCAATTAAATTGATTGTTGACTAGCACTACCACCATGATTTATCATGATTCATAACATCTTCAAATTATCTTAACTAATGAAGTAACATCCCAATATTAATCACACAATTAGTTTGGATCATGTTCCTCTTGAACTGAATAATATATTTATTCACATATCGATTCATATTTTTGATTTGGTGGAAAAACTATTTCATTCAAGATTTAACTCATTAGTGTGAGTATGCATGAAGAGACTTTGGAATGATAGAGGTTTATAAAAAAGAAATCACCAAAAATTTTCCAACACCCCACCAACCTCTAGATTTATGAGGATATAAATACCAATGGTATTGATAATTTAACACCCCCTAAATTGATGAATTTTATTTTTTTTTATTATGTGTTTTTAAGAAATGAAGATGTTGGATTTGGTTATGGGATGTTCTGGAGGGTGTTCAATAGTTTGGTAAAGTTTTTAAGGGGTGTGTTATTGGCACACAGTTGGGGAAAACTATGTATAATCCCTAAGTAATCAGGCAGAATAAATAGAGTTCTCTGAGTAGGATCATAGTTTGGGTAACCAGTGTGACAAACTATGCATCCCTAGATTATTTAAGTGGTAAGTTTCATGTTTGGGGTGCATGTATTTGGTAAACTATGTGTCCAAACCATGTAGCCTTGAAATTTTTTTAGATAGTGTCATCCATATGCTTAGTTCATGGTTTATCAAACCATGCACAATTTTAAATAGATTTTAAAATTAGAAATATAACCCTATTCTTCCCCTAAAACACTCATTTACTATCTCCTTGTTAGGGATCCCAAACTTGAGGGTTACCTTGATCAATTTTGATGATCCTCTTCACTCCAAATCTCCCTGACTTAGATACTTATAGTGTTTATCCTCATGATCAAAGGTAATATTTTCATCTCCCCTTATCCTCTATTTCACTCTCATTTTTTTGGGAGAAACCCTATTCTAGGGTAGATATTCTTGGATATTTTGGTTAGGATTTTTGTATCCCTCTGTTTTAAACCATCATAGGAGGTTTGAAATAGCCTATATCAACCAGGGTGTGTGGATATTTCTTCTAAATAATATTTTTTGAGGTTTTTGACTACTTTTACACTCCTTTTTACAAGAACTTTAAGGCTAATGGTTTTTAAAAATAAATTATTGTGTTTATCGATAGAAATTACATATTAAATTACCTTTGGTGTATGATCTTTTTTTATGGTTTTGGGAAATTAATATTTTGGGTGGTGCCCATAATGTCTTTGATAGAATGTATAAGTAGATATTTGGGTTTAAAAAGAATTAATTTTGGTGTGTGTAAACTTGGAATTTTTATGGGTTGGTTTGTGCTCCTGATGAATATGGATAAGACCTTATTGATTTAGACTTGGATATCATTGCTAAGATTAGAGAATGTGGATTATACCAGAATGGAATAACTTGGGTCAATAATAATGGGTTTTAGCTCATGATTTTCGACTGTTTAGAGGACCTATTTGATAGGTGATGTATTTAGGTTGATTATATGTCCCCCAAAGAGGAGGGTTTTGTGCATTTCAGGGGTCCATGAGTTCTAGGTATAGGTGTGTGTGTGTGTGTTGTGGTTTATGTTATTTACACTAGTTATATATATCATTTTCAATAGTTTTTATGTTTTTCTTGTGATTTATATAAAATGTAAGCTAACTTATGTTTGTTTTAGTGATGTTTATCAGAAGTATTTAGGGGATTTCCTTTTGGGTTATGTATTCACCCCATTTATATGTATCTTAGTGTGTATGTGGAAATTATTTGATTTGATTTAGTAAAGGGGATTGGTGTAGAACTTGGTGTAGAGCCACATTTAGTACCCTAGTTTCTCTTTTGAGTCTTAGGTCTTGTGGACTTATTTTTTTGGTATTTTTGGTTGTTGAAACATAGATTATTATCATGTTATATTATTATAGAGTGCTATCTTTTTTATCATAAATCATTTATATATTTGTTCATTAATTTATTTTTATATTGGTTATGTCATATACTAGGGTAAATTGCCCCCAAATGATATTGTGAAACTCTATGAATTTATCATCATCCATTGGTGTCTGAAGGTTGCACTTTAAGATAGTGGAATTCTGATCCTATCGATAATGAAGAGTTAGGGTTAGGATGTTATATATACCTATAATAAATAGTTAATAAAACCACTATAATATTTCATAAATCAATTATAATGGATCTCATTAATCAAGATATGAAAAACAAGGTTCATGTTCAACTTTTAGGTATGCATGGTGCATAAAAAACATAAATTACACATTATCTTATTATTATAACAATGCAAGGTTATTAATCATTGTTTCCAAAACCATGAAAAAAACTATGAATTTTTCAAAATTTTAAAAATCTATAGATTTTAATTATTGATATTAAAAATTTATTATTGTTATAATAACATTTATTAAAAAATAAAATTCTTTCCTTCCTCAAAAACCCCCTTCGATGTTACTTTTTGAAATAATAATTTAATTTGGATAAAGAAAAATTTATCAATTTGAAAAAAAATTACAATATGAAAATATTATTACTTTTTAATGAAAAACAAAATGATTTTGAAATACTAATTTTAATATTCACTTCCCCAAATTTCTCCCCCACACCCAAAAAAAAATTTAATATAAACCACGACTTCAATTTGATAGATTAATCATCCAACCCACTTCCTGTTTCAATGACCATCAAATTTAGAAATTAAATTTTTTTTATTATTTATATTACTAAATTATTATTTTTATAATAACATTTATTGAAAAATAAAATAAAAAGTGGGGTTCCTCATCTGTCCTTGTGTTTGTTTAATGTTGGTCTACGTTGAATTCCATCATTTTTATATGGTGTTTTGGTGAAGTAGAGTTGGTATGGAAGTGATGTTGGTGTGGTAGTTTTGGGGGTTGAGTGGTTATTTTGTGGGGTGTAAGTGGGTTGAAACATCACTAATATAGATATTACCTTTAACATCATGTAAAAAGGTCTTTAAAAGTGTTAAAAAAGAATTGTTTTACACAACACCATTAAAGGGGTCCCCTTTATCAGCACTAAAAGGTGCTCATAAGGCCCCCATTTATTAATGCTAGTTTATCACTAATAAAGGAACACCTTTATCAGAACATTCAATAGCACTGTCAAAGTCCCCCCCTTTATTAGAACATTCATTTGTGCTGATAAAGGACCCCCTTTATCAGTGCTAGAAATAGCATTGATAAAGGATCAACTTACTGTAGTGTGCTATTCGAATAAAAGCACACTACACCAAATACACCTGTAACCTATATGAAAGTAGACCTGTATGAAAATATATAATTTAATTAAAAGAACTTTTACACCATGAATAAAAAAACTATTTTATACACTTTAAAAATTGTATAATTACATTTAAAATTATTATCCATAAACATTAAAAAATAATAATGTTTCATCGCCACCCAAAATATCTTCTCAAAAAAGATCAACCATGGTATCAATTGATGAAAAAATAGCCCCAAACTAAGAAAAATAATCCACCTATATATGAAAAAAATCATATTTTAGAAATACTTTAAAGAAGTAAATTAAAAATAAATATGAAAGAATACATTAATAAAATGGTTATTTTAAATAAAAGGTAACACTTGGAGTTATACTGGTCTCAATGTGTGTCAGATTGAGGTGTGGTTGACTCTTACACATAAAAAATGACTTGTAGATTGTTTTTCAAAATTATAAAAACATTATTAATTTGTTTTCTTGGTTTTTAAAATGTTTCTTGTTATTTTTAGTAAAATTAATGTCAATTCTAAAAAAATTACACAGTGGGAGTTATATCAGGCACACCATGAATCTATTTGAGGCTTGGATGATTCATAAACATCAAAATTGACTTATGGAACATTTTCCTAAAGTATAAAAGAAATATAAATGTGTTTTCTTGATTTTGGGTGTGTCACATGTGGTTTTTACTAGAATTTCATTTGCAACTGGAAACGCACACATTGAGTCATAACAGTTACATTGTGTAACAGTTTGACGTGAGACTACTTCCTACACATCAAAAATGAATTATGAATTATTTTACTAAATTATCAAGAAAATTGGAGCATGTTTTATTGATTTTTAGTGAGAGAAACATTTTTCAACTAAAATGTCAATTTTAAACTAATAACGGATATATTAAGTCATATTGGTCGCACCATGCATCAGATTGGGGTTCAGGTGATTCCTACACATCATAAATGACATATGAATCATTTTTTTAAAGTATCAAAACAATCAAAAAGTGTTTTATTAGTTTTTAGTATGCCACTTTTTCTTTTTATTAAAATTAATGAGAATTTTAAATAAAAATACCCCCTAGGATTAATATTGGTCACACCGTGTATCAGATTGAGATACGGTTCATTCTTACACATCACAAATGACTTAGGGAATGTTTTCCTAATGTATCAAAATAATCTAATTTTTTTACCATTTTTCAGTATGTCACTCAATAATTTTAATAAAATTAATGTCAATTTTAAATAAAAACACAAATTTGGAGTTAAACTGGTCCCATCATGCATTGGATTGATATGGGGTTGATTACTACACATCACAAATGAATTATGGATCATTTTTTTAAGTATAAAAATAATAAGAATTTTTTTTCTTGTTTTTTATTATGTCACTTTTTATTTTCACTAAAATTATTTTTAATATTAAATAAATACACACTTGGAGTCATTTCGGTCACACCATGAGTAGGATTGAGGTTTAGTTGATTCTTAAACATATATATTTTCATATGGATAGTTTTACTAATGTATCAAAACAATATGAATGTGTTTTCTCAATTTTTAGAATGTCACTTGTTCTTTTTACTAATATTAATGTCAATGTTAAATAAAGAGACACATTTGGAGTCATAACGGTCACACCATGAGTTAGATTTACATGCGGTTGATTCCTACACATCAAAAATGACTTATAGATCATTTTCTGAAGTTATCTAAACAATATGAATGTGTTTGATTGGTTTTCATTATGTCACGTATTATTTTGACTAAAATTAATGTCAATTTTAAATAAAGACACACTTGGAGTCATATCGGTCACACCGTGTTTCATATTGAGGTATGGTTGATTCATACACATAAAAAATGACTTTTGGATAGTTTTATAAAATTATCAGAAAAATATGAAAGTGTTTTTTTGGTTTTTAATATTTCACTTGTTCTTTTTACTAAAATTAATATACTCCAATGGACCAAAGGCCTTCATTTTTTATTGATTTTTGATAATCCACCTTTAAAGGGGTGAGGTGGAACCCTTACAAGGCTTGTAGGTGTAAGTATTACATGTCCCATTGGCCTTAGAGTAATTCATTGCCTGTAGGCTTTCAAACGTTACATACAACCCAGACTAACTACTTAGAACTTCTCCTCCCCAGAATCTTCATCGTGAAATCAGCTCTCCACCTTCACATGGTTGTTCGGCTAGGCATTCTCGTGCATGCATAGGCTTGTCCCGATGGCAAGTGCCATAACCTCTCATTCTTGCAATCCGTTTAGCTTCTGCAGTGGTGAAAGCTTCTTACTCATCCTTCTTGTAGAGCTTGTTCCTTGTAGGTTATCTGGTTTTCATCTACAATTAAAGGTGGTCTAAAGGCCTTGAGGTGGCTCGAAGGCCTTACTGACCGGAAGGCCTGGGTGGATCGAAGGCCTTAAAGGACTCAGGGACCAAATCGGTGGCCCGAAGGCCCAAATAAGGGCATATTCTCGGCTGCTACAGTGCCAAACAGTGACTACTACAGTTCTCGCTATAGTACCAACTATAGTACTGGACAGTTACCACTATAGTACCAGGAAATTATTCCTCTTCCTAGATTTGATCCCTGGTTGCTTGGATGCACTTACGGAGTCCTTACCAACCGGCCTAAGGCTCATGTGAAAATTAATATCAAATTTAAATAAAAAGACACAATTGGAGTTATACAGGTCACATGGTGTGATGTATTGAGGTGGGATTGATTCTTACGTGTAAGAAATGACTTATGGGTCATTTTACTAAATTATAAAAACAATATAAATGTGTTTTCTTGGGTCTCAATATATCACTTTTTGTTTGTATAAAAATTAATTTCCATTTTAAATAAAAAAGACTCACTTGGAGTCATATCGGTCACCAAGTGAGTCAGATTGAGGTGTGGATGATTCCTATATGTCATAAATGACTTATAGATATTTTTTCTAATGTATCAAAACAATAAAAATATGTTTATTTGTGTTTACTATGTCTTTTTTTTTACTAAAATGTCATTTGAAACTAGAAGCATATACTTTGAGTAATACTGGTCACATCGTGTGTCAGTTTGATGAGATACTACTTCCAACACAACACAACTAGATTATGAATCATTTTCTTAAATTTTCAATACAATCAAACTGAATTTTCTTGGTTTTCTATGAGTTCACATATTTTGAACTAAAATAACAATTTTAATTTGATAATAGACACTTTGAGTGTAACACCCCGAGATTTTATGAAAAATATTATTTTTAATTTCATTAATGTCTTTTGTTGTACGCTACACCAAAAAGAGCTTGCACAACACGCATCCTTGACTTGCCTTTCATTACACGCAATCGCGACCTTCCTCGATAGCATGTGCAGTACACAATACCGAGTTTCACTAAACAACGATATGCTATTAAAATATTATTAAAACTAGCCGTTATGAATAGTAATAACCACTTTTTGAAATTTTTTAAATTTTATTTTTCAAAATGGACTTCATTTTTGGATTCGGAATATCGAAATTAGATTAGGGTGAAATTTTGGTACTTTTCGGCTAACTTTCATTTTCTGATGAATAGTGACAATTACTAAATTGTAATTAAAAACAACCTTTTTAATCGAAATAATTAATAGTGATAAATTATTAATTTGAGTGGTTTTAAAGTATATTTAGAATATATTTTTACAATTTAATACAATTTTGGTCATTCGATGTAATTTCACATTTAAACAAGACATAAACAAGTGTCAATCTTTTGATAGTTATTATCTCTTAAGAACACGCTATTTGTTTTGACGACGGGAATTAATTTTTAAATTAATTAATGCAACTGATATGTTTTTAATTTGATAAAATAGACATCATTTTTTATTTTCATAGTATCAAATATAGCTTAGGCCAAATTTTTGGTATTTTTCTGGAAACTTTCATTTTTGATGAATAGTGAAACCACTAAGTGGTAGTTAAAAAAAATGAATTTTTCATAAAACTTAATTTTACCGCTTCTGTGAGTGGAATTTCAAAAATCCAAGAGACACAATTGATGTCAGTAAGTAAAATTTGGTTCAATGAGATTAAATAATTTTTGGTGAATAGTAACTTTTTACTTTTTTTACCACGGTTAAAAGTAAATAGGGTTATTAAGGGTAAAAATGTTATTATTATTACCCTAAAACATGTCCTAATTCTATTGGATAAGTGTAATTCGACCCAAAACAACCTTAGGAATAAAATATGACCATTTAGGCCCATTTTTATTAGATTAGGACATTTATTATTAATTTATTTAAAGAAGGGTTAAAATAGTTAAAATCAATGTTTCATAACAAAATAATTTTTTATATAAGGTTATACATAAGATAAATTCGACTATAAATATTCATTATAAAGATAAAAATATTTCCTACATAATGATATTTTATTTGTAATTTTTAGACTTTAAATAATTTAATTTATTTATATCACAAAGATGATGGAGTAATTATCTTATTAATAAAATATCGACATAATTGATGTTATAAATACCCAAATAACTGTAATTTGAAACTTTTTATGAATTCCACTAATTTTATAGGTTAATATGACATGGTATTATTGATTTAAGTAACTTTTTTTGAACTAATCATTCTTTTATGATTTTCACAAAAATCAATTACTAAATAGTGTCAAAATTGACATAAAATAGTTTTTTAAAAAAATATTATATTATTAATTGTTATTTTATTCCTAAAAATCTAAGTTTAGGAAAAATGACTTATATAAGGTTATATATATTAATAATAAACAACTTGGGGTTCGTTTGGCTTGTTATAGTAAGTTTAGTAACCTTATAGTATAAGAACACAAGAAGACACGGTAAAAGTAAATTTATTTAACTTAATGTTAAATCTAAATGATAAGGATAAAATAGGAACCTAAACTTGTCTAAATTCTATTGGATGAGATTATTTCGACCCATACCCAACTTAGCTTTGAAATAAATCAATTTGGAGCTATTTAATACCGAATTTGGCTTTATAATAAAATAATATTTTTAGTTTTTCCAAAAGAGCCCCTCTCCTCCCTTATAAAAGGGCACCTCCTCCCCCTCTTCATCGCACCACTTTGTGCCTTCAAGCTCGGCCAAACCCTGCAAATTTCTTCTCTCCACTTCCCTAGAGACATCCTATAGGTCCTGGTCTTCTTCAAAGAACAATTTTAGTGCCCTAAAAGGAGGTCTCAAAGAAGCGCTTCAAAGAAGAGGTAATGTCTGTTACCGATTCTTTCATCTTTATTTCTTCTTCCACTTCTTCTTATTTAGTTATTTCATTATGAAGTAATAACATCAGTATCACTCATATACTGATATGTTATTATAAGTATGAAACAACCCTATTTAACCATCTATTCATCCTACGGAAAATGAAATCACCGCGCGTGCGTACGTACGGAATACCATCTCCACGCCGTGGTGTTATCTATTTTCCACCACCACCTTACTTGGATGGGTATAAAGGTGTAAATAATGAATATATTTGATTATTGTGAAGTGATAGTGATTCTGAAATAGTATACATACACACCAATACAATTCCACGATCATGGGAATGATATCATCGCTCGTGCGTACGTACGGAATACCGTCTCCACGATGTGATGCGACTCGTTCTACATGATTTTCATTACATAATTATTACATAAATGAATTGAGTGAATGAATATGACATATATTACACTAATAACATTCTGAAAATGAGGTATCTATAACCTAAAAGAAGAATAAGAATTTATTCGACAAAACACGCATAAGAACAAAAAGCAATAAACACCTGAATAACAAGTAACAATGAAATATTACTAATAAGAAGCTAATAATATGACCATATATGATATCATAACAATGCGTATGATTCTTTAATAAGTCAATGACATTATTTAAATCATTATACAGGAGGTTCGGACACTTACGAAGCAAATCGGACCTAAGGTAAGGGAAATATCACAATCTCATTTTTATCCGAGATTGTTTATACATTGGTATTTACTGGGGTGTATTTTATCATCCACATCCATGATTACTCAATATGTAATATTTATATCCTTCTACAATTGTTTAAATCCAATTTTACCCTTCGGTGAGTTTTTAGTAAAAGATATGAAAGGAATCTTTTGTCGTTTTTCGTAAGAGGTACTTTTTGACTTTTCCGACAAAAGTACGAGAAGAATGTTTTTTTTATACGGAATGAATGGATTTTTAAAACATTATTTCCAAGAAGCTTCCTTTAAAAGTTTTCAAGTTTATTTTTAATCAACTTCTATTAGTTTAGAATTGTATGACATGTTAAGAAAGGAAAAGTGTTTTGATGTAGAAAGGCTATTTTCCTCAAGAATGGAGTTCAAGTGTTTTATCAAAATTATTTTCCATCTAAGATAATATAGGGTTCTGTTTCTATCCCTATTATTACAAGGATTTGATTATGTTGTGATGGAAATATTTTTATGAATTCCTTTATCTTATATGAATTGTTTTATGATGTTATGATGTTTAAGATTCCCATTTTTTTACATGGGTTATGATATTATGTATGGTTTAAGATTTTGTGGCACACATAAGAATTGTATCATTATGAGATGGGTGGGACCTATATCTCCCTCCAATGAATTGGGTAAAGATTTTATATCTCATGAGATAGACATGGATTGAACGACAGGTTAAACCGGTTCAGTGAAACAGGACTGAAACGAGGAGTGAACTCGGTTCAGAAATGGACTTTGTCCACTAAGATAGTCTTGGAAATGAGTCTTGACTAATAAGAAATGATTCTCTATGATTATGTGTGTATTCCAAAAAGTTTCATGTTTTATGTTATGATTATTGGGATTACATTTCACCGCTATGATTTATCCCATGTTATGATATTATGATCTCTTTTGCACGTTAAGATTTCCAAAATGTTATGTTCTTATGAAAATTATGTGATTGATATTTCTTTTGTTTACCCTTACTGAGCATTTGAGCTCACCCTTTTATGTTTTCTTTTCCCCAGGATATAAAGAAAGGTTTTTGGTAAGAAAAAAAGGGGAAGATCTTTATGGGAGATGTTGAAGATCTTTCACCGTGATTAGAAGATTATATTCCAAGTTTCCAAAGACATTAAACTATTACGGTCCTTGTGTGTGTGTTTTTGTAATGTACTACGTATTCCGAAAAAGTAATGTAATGTCCATATACGTTAAGATTCGGGCCTCTACAGTTGGTATCAGAGGAAAGGTTTAGTCAACCTTTGGAAACTAGGATGCGAGAACTTTAGTGAGATCCCTAGAGATATTTCTAAGGTATGTCTAGGGATGTCCCTAAAGTTAAGTATAAGTATAGGTTATAGTACTAGAATTACGGTAACCCAAGATGTTAGATATTGAAGGTACTCCCTCTTTATTATATTGTTTTCCCTGGCGTGATTTTTGCCTCTCACACTATTCTTTTTGGGTTTTAGATGATGGCTGGAACCCGAAGGAACCGTGTTGATCAATGTAATGGACAATGAAATGATTGTCCTCCTGAACAAACACATGTTATGGGAGATGGAGTGAAAAATCTTATTGTTATACTTACACAAGCTATGAATCATTCTGGACTTCCAAAAGAGCAGAGAAGGGAACAATATTCTATTAAGTCCTTCATTAGGAAACGTTCACCTTCTTTCAGTGGGTCTTCTGATCTAGTTCTGCTGAACAATGGATCAGTACCACTGAAAAGATATTTTCAGTTCTTCAATGTTCTGAACATGATAAAGTCATCTTAGCAGTATATCATTTGGAAGGTGAAGCTGATCAATGGTGGAATCTTATCAAGAATACGAGGCCAAGAGATGAAATTGAGTCCATGGAATGGGACGAGTTCAAGAACTTATTTTTCAATAAGTACTTCCCTCGTATTCTTCGAACAAAGATGGAGAAGGTGTTTCTTGAACTAAAGAAAAAGGATGATGAATCTATTGGTATATACGAAGTGAATTTTACAAGGGTTGCAAGGTATGCATCTGGCTTTATCATCCAACCTGAAAGTAAAGTTGATCGATTCTTCAGTGGCTTAAAACCAAATCTTCGAAGGGCATTTGCTATAAGAGACTTTAGTAGCTATGAAGAAATTGTGTGTTGTGCTATTAAGGTAGAAATGTAAGTTGGTGTTACATATCTATCTCATGGTTTTGACAAGAAACGAAAGATGGAGTTCAATGAGAAATCTCAGAATAATGGTGAAAAGAAGATGAATGTTTCCTTATGCTCAAAGTGTGGAAAGAAGAATGGTGGAGATTGTCTTAAAGGTACTAGAAAATGTTTTAAGTGTGGAAAAGAAGGTCATCGAGCAGCTGAGTGTTGAAGTAATGGAAAAAGGGTTTCTAATGATGTGAATAAAGAAAAGAGTGCAGAGAACGCACCACCAACACTTCAATGCTTCATGTGAAAGTAAATGGGGCATTATGCTAATTAATTCCACAATCCAAGGGTTAATGATGATCGACATGAGCAACCACTTAAGGAAAAGGACAAATGGAAGTCACATGTGATCACTATTGGCGATGTTGAATATGAAAACGATGTGGTGGAATGATTAAGTGTTTATGTAATGGGATTACAAAATAATGTTGTATATAGTATCGTGGAATATTGGAATATTTATGTATTGGTCTATTGTGGTTTTCAATAATTTTATGGTACCAGTAACCATGGAAAGTGATTGAGATATTTTTTGGAAAAAAAGATGATATGCGCATAATGAAGGGAAAATGAGAAAATGAAATGTTTGACAGTATTCATGAGCTCATGATTGATATATGGACTAAGTGATATCCTGGTTTGAGTATAAAGAATTTTGAGGATTTTGGTTTGTGGAAAGTGTTAACTTTTAACTACATTCATGTTTTCACTAAGGTTCAATGGGTATTCATTCTTCAAGAGAATACATGATTAAGGTATTCACATGTTTGTAATTTGACCAACAAGATATATCTCATGATATATGGGGTTCAACAATGGTATTAGCATGCTAGTTGTATGAACTCTTTGGTAATCGTTTTCACTATAATATGAGATTAGACAACATTATTTTGGATAACCCTAAAGATTGGAATGGATTATGTTGGACATAAGTTAGAATTGTTTAAGGATAGAAATTTTTTCAATATTATTGATGGGATGTTATAGTAATGTAGTTTTAGAAAAAGGACAACCTGCAGGACTGGAGACAGCCCATCGCGTCGGAAAAGGCTGTGGGAATCGAACCCACAACCGAAGTGCGACTGGCCTTTATCGCCTACCACTGGCCTAAAGGAAGTCCCTGTTTAGTAGAAACTAGTTTTATTACATTAAGTAGTATGATATATGAAGTATAAGTCCATTTTAGGAACCATACATGATTAATCTCACTATAGATGGACTTATGTATTTTTTTATAACTTCTCTAACCTTTTGTTTGAGACAGATGGAATGACCCATCATTCTATCACATGATCTGCTAACACATCACGAATGACAAATTCAACTTCATTTCTTTAAGAGATGAAGTGGAAATTGTCCAAAGAACGACCAACGGTGAGACTATACCAAAATCACGAAAGTATTTCTTCTAATTCCAATTTCATCAACTTTAGGGAAATGATCTTGAAAACCAAAAATGTTGTCCTAGTGCTCTTATATCTGATGAATAAGATGGTACCTTAGATCATCACAAATTTATGGATTTGTGATTTCTGGCTTTTCCCTAGCCATGTTCTCTACCACTCTCCATCAGAACATGATAGTTAGATTTTTCTTCCATATCCATATTTTCACCTATGTTCTCCTACATGGAAACCCAGTGATGAGTTAATTTGGGTAACTGTTACATTTTCATACTTTAGTTTTTAAAGCCAAGTTTTGTGATTCTTTTTTACGATGTGGGTTTCTATTAAAGAAACATTCGAGTAGTAAACCATTTATAACCCCGACGAATTTCGAGGGTGAAATTCATTTTAAGGGGGGTAGAATGTAACACCCCGAGATTTTATAAAAAACATTCTTTTTAATTTCATTAATGTATTGTGTTGTATGCTACTCAAAAAGGAGCTTTCACAACATGCATCCTTGACTTTCCTTTCATTACGTGCAATCGCGACCTTCCTCGATAGCGTGTGTAGTACGCAATACCGATTTTCACTAAACAATGATATGCTATTAAAATATTATTAAAACTAGCCATTATGAATAGTAATAACCACTTTTTGAAATTTTTTAAATTTTTTTTTTCAAAATGGACTTCATTTTTGGATTCGGAATATCGAAATTAGCTTAGGGTGAAATTTTGGTACTTTTCAGCTAACTTTCATTTTCTGATGAATAGTGAAAATTACTAAATTTTAATTAAAAACAACCTTTTAAATCGAAATAATTAAAAGTGATAAATTATTAATTTGAGTGGTTTTAAAGTATTTTTACAATTTCATACAATTTTGGTCATTGGATGTAATTTCACATTTAAACCAAACATAAACAAGTCTCAATCTTTTGATAGTTATTATCTCTTAAGAACACGCTATTTGTTTTGACGACGGGAATTAGTTTTTAAATTAATTAATGCAAATGATATGTTTTGAATTTGGTAAAATAGACATCATTTTTGAGTTCAAAATATCAAATATAGCTTAGGCCTAATTTTTGGTATTTTTCTAGAAACTTTCATTTTTTGATGAATAGTAAAACCACTAAGTGGTAGTTAAAAAAAATGAATTTTTCATAAAACTTAATTTTACCGCTTCTGTGAGTGGAATTTCAAAAATCTGAGAGACACGGTTGATGTCAGTAAGCAAAATTTGGTTCAATGAGATGAAAATAATTTTTCATGAATAGTAACTTTTTACTTTTTTTTACCACGGTTAAAAGTAAATAGGGTAATTAAGGGTAAAAATGTTATTATTATTAACCTAAAACATGTCCTAATTATAATTTATAAGTGTAATTCGACCAAAAACAACCTTAGGAATAAAATATGACCATTTACGCCCATTTGGATTAGATTAGGACATTTATTATTAATTTATTTATAGAAGGGTTAAAATAGTTAAAATCAATGTTTAATAAGAAAATCATTTTTAATATAAGGTTATACATAAGATAAATTCGACTATAAATATTCATTAGAAAGCTAAAAATATTTCCTACATAATTATATTTTTTTGTAATTTTTATACTTTAAATAAGTTAATTTATTTATGACACAAATATGATGCAGTAATTATCTTATTAATGAAATATTGACATAATTGATGTTATAAATACCCAAATAAATGTAATTTGAGACTTTTTATGAATTCCAATAATTTTATAGGTTAATATGACATTTTAATATTGATTTAATTAACTTTTTTTGAACTAATCGTTCTGTTATGAGTTTCAAAAAAATAAATTACTAAATAGTGTCAAAATTGACATAAAATAGTTTTTAAAACAAATATTATATTATTAATAGTTATTTTATTCCTAAAAATACAAGGTTCGGCAAAATGAAATATATAAGGTTATATATATTAATAATAAACAACATGGGGTTCTTTTGGCTTGTTATAGTATGTTTATTAACCTTATAGTATAAGAACACGAGAAGACACGGTAAAAGTAAAATTATTTAACTTAATGTTAAATCTAAATGATAAGGTTAAAATAGGAACCTAAACTTGTCTAAATTATATTGGATGAGAGTATTTCGACCCATACCCACCTTAGCTTCGAAATAAATCAATTTGGAGATATTTAAAACCGAATTTGGCTTTATAATAAAATAATATTTTTAGTTTTTTCAAAAGAGCCCCTCTCCTCCCTTATAAAAGGGCACCTCCTCCCCCTCTTCCTCGCACCACTTTAAGCCTTAAAGCTCCGAAAAACCCTGCCAATTTCTTCTCTCCACTTCCCTAGATACATCCTAGAGGTCCTGGTCTTCTTCAAAGACCAATTTTAGTGCCCTAAAAGGAGGTCTCAAAGAAGTGCTTCAAAGAAGAGGTAATGTCCGTTACCGATTATTTCATCTTTATTTCTTATTCCACTTCTTCTTCTTTAGTTGTTTCATTATGAAGTAATAACATAAGTATCACTAATATACTAATATGTTATTATAAGTATGAAACAACCCTATTTAACAATCTATCCATCCTATGGAAAATGAAATCACCGCGCGTGCGTATGTACGGAATACCGTTTCCAATCGTGGTGTAATCTATTTTCCACCACCACCTTACTTGAATGGGTATAATGGTGTAAAGAATTAATATATTTGATTATTGTGAAGTGATATTGATTATGAAATAGTATACAAACACTCCAATACAATTCCACGATCATGGGAACGATATCATCACTCGTGCGTACGTACGGAATACCGTCTCCACGATGTGATGCGACTCATTCTACATGATTTTCATTACATAATTATTACATAAATGAATTGAGTGAATGAAAATGATATATATTACACTAATACAATTCTGGAAATGAGGTATCTATAACCTAAAAGAAGAATAATAATTTATTCGTCAAAACACGCATAAGAACAAAAAGCAATAAACACCTGAATAACAAGTAACAATGAAATATTACTAATAAGAAGCTCTCAATATGACCATATATGATATCATAACAATGAGTATGATTCTTTAATAATTCAATGACATTATTTAAATCATTATACAGGAGGTTCGGAAACTTACGAAGAAAATTGGACCTAAGGTAAGGGAAATATCACAATCTCATTTTTATCTGAGATTGTTTATACTTTGGTATTTACTGGGGTGTATTTTATCTTTCACATCCATTTTTCATCAATATGTAATATTAATATCCTTCTACAATTTTTTAAATTCAATTTTACCCTTTGGTGAGTTTTTAGTAAAAGATTTGAAAGGAATCTTTTGTCGTTTTTCGTACGAGGTACTTTTTGACTTTTCCGAAAAAAGTACGAGAAGAATGTTTTTTTTATACGGCATGAATAGATTTTTAAAACATTATTTCCAAGAAGCTTCCTTTAAAAGTTTTCAGGTTTATTTTTAATCAACTTCTTTTATTTTAGAATTTAAAGACATGTTAATAAAGGAAAAGTGTTTTTGATGTAGAAAGGATATTTTCCTCAAGAATGGAGTTCAAGTGTGTTATAAAAATTATTTTCCATCTCAGATAATATAGGTTTCTGTTTCTATCCCTATTATTACATGGATTTGATTATGTTGTGATGGAAAGATTTTTATGAATTCCTTTATCTTATATGAATTGTTTAATGATGTCACGATGTTTAATATTCCCATTTTTATTACATGGGTTATGCTATGATGTATGGTTTATGATTTTGTGGAACACATAAGAATGGTATCATTATGAGATGGGTGGGACATATACCTCCCTCTAATTCATTGGGTAAAGATTTTATATCTCATGAGATAGACATGGCTGGAACGGAAGGTTAAACAGGTTCAGTGAAACAGGACTGAAACGAGGATTGAACTCGGTTCAGAAATGGACTTTGTCCACTAAGATAGTCTTGGAAATGAGTTTTGACTAATAAGAAATGATTCTCTATGATTATGTGTGTATTCCACAAAGTTTCATGTTTTAAGTTATGATTATTGGGATTACATTTCACCACTATGATTTATCCCATGTTATGATATTATGATCTCTTTTGCAGGTTAAGATTTCCAAAATGTTATGTTCTTATGAAAATGATGTGATTGATATTTCTTTTGTTTAACCTTACTGAGCATTTGAGCTCACCCTTTTATTTTTTCTTTTCCCCAGGATATAAAGAAAGGTTTTAGGTAATAAAAAAGGTGGAATATCTTTATAAGAGATGTTGAAGATCTTTCACCGCGATTAGAAGATTATATTCCGAGTTTCCAAAGACACTAAACTATTACGGTCCTTGTGTGTGTGTTTTTTTAATGTACTAAGTATTCTGCAAAAGTAATGTAATGTCCATATACATTAAGCTTCGGGCCTCTACATTGAGTCATGTTGGTCACATCCTGCATTAGATTGAGGTGTGGTTGATTCCTAGATGTCATAAATAACTTATAGATCATTTTTCTAGTGTATAAATACAATTAGAATGAGTTTCCTCAATTTTCAATATGTCACTACTTATTTTTACTAAAATTCAGGACATTTTTAAATAAAAAGACACACTTGGAGTTATATCGGTCACACAATGTGTCAGATTAAGGTGGGGTTAATTACTACATGTCACAAATGACTTATGAGTCATTTTCCTAATGTATCAAAACAATATGAATGTATTTTCTTAGTTTTCAGTATTTTATTTTTTCTTTTTGCTAAAATTAATGTCAATTTTAAATTAAAACACGCACTTTAGTATGAGATTGTTTTTTTAAATAAAATATAAATTATAAACTAAAAACATAAATTTTGAGTCATACCATTCATATTGTGTATCTAATTTAAGTGTGGATGATTGAGTGTGCGATATGTATTTTTCTTTCAACTATATGAAAAAAAAATAGAAAAGAGAGAACATGTTCTATTCTAATAGAAGAGAAACCCCATGATCCCTGAAATACTTACATTTCAGGCAGTATGGGGTTTCCTCTTCCATCATAAAGTAACATGTTCTATCTGTTATTTATTATTACAAATAGTTGAAAAAAATATGAATTACCCAAAGATCTACGAAAAAATTAAAATAAGTATTAGTTTATAATGATAAGGAAATTAAATTACAAATAGAAGATAAAATGAAGAAAAAAATAATTATATAATTGGTAAGAATTCATCTTTTCATGATTTTTTTATACATTCTTGACCCATTTACTTGTTTTCATTATCTAAGTTACAGCCTCGATGTCCAATCTCACGCGAGCATTAGCATCTTCGAACAAACCACCTGAACCTGAGAAAACTATTTCACCTATATAAGAAAACAATTTTTATTTTAGTAATAATATAAAGAAATAAATTCAACATATATATATAAAACTATAAATTAATAAAATTTAAAGGTTAAACCTGTCCCATTTAATTTGATTCATGTATTGTACATCGTGTAATCAGATTGAGTGCATGATCATAGTACAGGAGTGAATCATCCTTGTTAAAAAAGTAATTTATTTTTGATCTTTGTGAAAAATAACAAAATATGTATCAGATAGAAATGATGAGCAAATTAACATAAAAATAAGGTAAAATTATGATAAAATCAACTAAATAAGAAGTAGGAAGTCACATCTTCATCTTATATGAGTACATTCTGTTATCAGGTATGATTCCCATTAATTTATAAATAAATATATTTTTTCTAGTGAATACTAGGATTTTATATAGTCATAGTAGTATTGTAAAAATATAAATACAAAAATTATTAATAATTATATTAAATGAAATAGAAATTATCTTCGAAAATACCACTTTAGCGATGCTAGTTTGTTGATGGTATATGATATCTTTCATAAATATATAAATGTAATATCCAAAATATTTTCTAATTTTTTATTCTATTCACTGCAGAAACATTGGGAAAAATAATTAATTTTTTTTAATATGTGTTTTTGTAGTGAAATTATATTATATATACCCTGATACTTATCCACATTTAGAAGACAATAAGCTTCTTATGTGCATGTAATGTCCTCGTTACATGATTTTAATGATATTTAAACACCACCCAATCAAAAATAATTCTCATTAAAATATAATATAAAATATATAACTTGAATTTTAGATTTAAAATGTTGGTTATAGTGTATTACAAATTTAAAATCATCATCACGTGTGATCAGTTTATTAGGTATCCATGCAGGGAATCCAGAAAATAAATCTTTAAAGTTTCCAAATTAACAATAATGAGTATCCAATATTGCATAAAAAAATATGTAATTAAATTAATTAAAATATATTTTATATGATTAAATTGTATAGTTTTACCCCTCCATCATTGGTATTGAGAAAATTCTATCATTTGTAAGTATTCTTTCAAACTATTTGGTCAGTTTTGTCACTATTTCACCAATTGTTTTATTCTATTTCTCTGTGGCCTATTGAATTTTTGTGAGGAATAATGATTCCATATTTATTTTCATAGAGAAGTCCCTTAAATTTGTATTCATATATACTTCTATAGAAAATATGAAATGTATTTAGTCATGGTTAACCTAGTATATCAGTTATTGGAAAAAATCATGAAAAATAACCTCATGTGTACATTTAAAACTAAGAATCCTAGTCATTAATACATGATGATTTCATTTCCATTATCAAGAAAATTTCATTTTTTAATGGTATTTCATACATTTGATCTTAAAAATCAACTATGTGAGTTCTACAACTTTGTAACTTTGTATATCCATGAACCCTCAATGTTAGTAAAGTATAATATTGAACGGGTGGGGTAAATGTGATTATTAAATATATTTTTGATCAGTTGGTTTATTATTTATATGGTTTTTATTCGACCTTTCAATTCACCCACTTCTGTTTTTTCATGTGTAATAAAATTCATTCGTTCATACCTTTCTCATTAATTTTTAAAGGATTACCATGAAAAATAAATTGAAAGTGGATAGATCCTTGTTGGCATGTTTTTTTTACAAGATTGTATTGGCAATCTATGAATGTTACAATAGATTGCTCAACCATATGAATATATGTGTGTAATCAAGTAGAACAGACTCATAAGCTATAGTAATCCCTACTCTCACATGACCTATTAGAAGTGGTCGGTTGTGTGGAGTGTCTTCTTGGATATTGAACATGTTAGCCCTTGAAAAAAGTATATGAGTGGGTGTTGATAGATATAAATCACATTCATTTTCACCCTGTATAATATCAGTATAGAAAAGGTATCATTGTCTGCCTAATTCACAATTCATAGAAACAATTATGAGAATATTTATTACCTCATCTAATACATCTCATTAAGGGGAATGGATCACCTCAAAACTAGTGAGGCGGGGAAAGATATTCATGCAGTGATTGTTCTTTAGTTGTTTCCACTCTTTTTTTACCCATATAACATTTTCTAGAAACTCATACTAATAATGAAATTTTTATTCAATGGACGATAATATTTATTTCATCTCTTCCATTTATTTATATTTATCCTCCTATTCTTTTATTTTCTCAAAATATGTTTCGAGAGTCACCCCAAAATATGTACATGCGACGTGGCCAAAATATTCTATCCTCTTCATGTCCGTAGATAGTGGTTGTTTATCTGGTATAAGTGTTGTTGATTCATGTGTCTAATTTGGATAGAAAATATATGAAAATAAGTGATAATTTTAATGTAGTAGCCATTTAAAGAAAAAAAATTATTATGTCAAACTTTCACATTCTTCGCATAATTTTCATGTGTTTTCATCTATTAGTACCTCATCTTTATTTACACGTGCCTCCATCCATAGCACATGAAATGGGATAGAAGTGGATTTGGATTCGGATTCATCAATAGGAATATAAATCTATAATTATAATTATGTTATTGTTTCATGTCACATAAAAGAATTATGTTATATTTAAAGTTCATACCAATTTTTTTTCAAGTGATGCACAACCCATCCTTTCTCTATAGTAGGGTTACATTGGTTTTTCTACTTATTCCTTACTTTTAGAACACATTTTTTGTGTGATAAATTTAAAATTCTCAATCAAAGTGATTAATACATGTATTTTCAAAAAAAAATATTAGCAATAACAATATACCTGAAAAGATATCTCCCCACAATGACCAATAAATGCATCCCACACTGCTTGGATTATCAGGTGTGCATTCATTTTTAGGGGTTATGGGTTTATTTTCCCTTAAATATCTTTAAGATAAAATTTCATTAAAATTTGGAAAAATACTTTGTGATTCTTTCCAGCAAGAATTAATACAAATTTATTATGGGAGTCATATACTATAAATGAACTCTTCAAGGGATGGTGAATAGTAATTTAATGTTTTATTGTTTTATATATTAGTAATGTAAATAAAGGATATAATAATATTAGCAAAATATCTTCCCAAATCAATGCCTTATGTTTTAGAACAATATGGTTCCATGAATCTACATCAATCAGCACATGTTTCCAAGTGATGAGCCTAATGATACTACTAAACATGGCCTTATTGGGATTAACATACTGGTTGTGCGCATTCTATCTAACCACTAATTTTATGCCTTTTCATTTCACATTAATAATTTTTTCTAGCACTTTCACACTAAAGTGCTCCTTTTTTCTCCATGACATCAATTCTTCACTATCTACCATTTCCTCAGCTTCAACATCATAAATATGTTGTTCCTCTAGATTGGTAGAATCAGTGTGAACATAAGTACATTGTTCCTCTACACTATCAGAAGTAATAGGTTGAGAAACTTGTGGTTCCTCTATATTGGTAGCATCGACATGTGAAGAAGGTCATTGTTCATTTTCATTGGGAGTATCACCCAGTTGAGAAAGTTATTTTCAACTATATTAGGAGCATTAGAATGTGGAGAAGACATTATCTATAGAAGTGGTTCTATATTTAATTTATATTATATAAATGAAGTATTGAGGAGATAATAACATGAGGTCACACAATTTATATCAGAAACATATAACCTAATTATTGAACTATATTCTATTTAAAGGATTAAGGGATTTTACCCCACTATAGAGTATCCAAATCCCTTCATTTTGGTCTCCTATTACATACAAAACTCCATCTACATTGGGATGGTTTCTAAATGATTGCGATATCCCGATGAAAGAGTCATCCTTAGTGGAATTTTCATCTAACCACTTCAGTGGTTTTGGTCGATAATATAACAATTGATCACTTTTGGTTTGTGGGATATAGAACATAAAATACTTGTACTTACTATGATTCCATTATAAATTTTTTTGCTTTGTACCCTTCCTTTCTAAAATCCACTTTCATGAATCCTAATTCATCTATTTTAATATCACTCATGTTATCAACCCACTTTCATTGACAAGTCCTGACATAGAATGTTGTATAATCCAACTCCCATATTTTTTTTGATGAATCCAAATTATGAAATTTCACATAAATTGGATTTGTTTCCTTGGTTCCAGAAACATGCATTTCTTCATCCATAAGTGAAACTCCACTATTTTTCATGGTAGTCCCTTTATGATTTTAATTTGTATAGAATTTATAAGAAATAATTACATAACCATTGTAAGATAATACATATACACTTGGTCATATGTTCATCCATCAAAGTTTTACTGAAATTGAATCTTTATTTTCATCGAACTCGTTAAAAATATGGTCTTGAAACCATCCTATAAACCATTTATTATATGTATTTTATATCTATATTTAATCCCTTTATGAGTTCAAATGCCTAATAATTTCTTTTTGGGTTACAACATATGGGAAAACCTATAAAATTTTATGAAAAACATAAAGGTGTTCCTACTCTTGATCTGTAATTATGATTGTGAGAAAATCTATTCTAGAAATCCCTTCACCCACAAGCCACCCAGTGTGATGAGATTTTTGTATACCAATGTTTTCCGAAACAAATAGGTATTTAGTACAGAATTTAATGGTTTTATCAACAATGTATCACTTCATAATAAAACCCTCAAGAAAACTATGATTTTTGACATACTCTTTCAAAATATTCATGTACCATTCAATGGGGTACATCCATTTATAATATATAGGACAAAATTTTTGAATCTCTCCCACCAAGTGAACCATCATATCTAATAATTTTGGTGGGAATAATGTGACCGATTCACATAATATGACAACAATTTCTTTTTTCACAGTTGGAAATTTCACATGGTCTTTGAAATTACATTATATATATTTGAAAAAGAAATAGAGTTTGGTTAATGTATGATATATATTATTGGGAAAAATTAAATGTAAAGCTACATTAATTAGTTCTTACATAAAAACATGACATCCATGTGATTTTAGAACCTTTAAAATTAAATCGGTCATTAAAATGATGTTATTAATATATAATGAATACCCCTATAGAACCTATACATCATTCAATAAGTTTCAAAACTAATATCTATCTTACCTAGAAAGAGTGTAAGCATTTGTAGGAAGAAAATTATGTTTTTCACCCTTCACTAGTGCCAACTCTTCCCATATTCCCATGTTAATAATATCCAACCTAGACTTAATTATATCCTTTATTTTTTTTGTGAATCTAGTATAGTTCCAATGAAACTATCCCATACATTTTTTTAAACATGTATAATAAAAAGAAAATTCTATATGTAGAGACAATTCCTGTATAGAAATTCAAAAAAAACTGATATCTTTTTCCAACTGGTTTTCATAAGGTTTTTCAAAAATGGTTTACCAAAATTAATGTCTATCGATTTCAATTTATTAAAAATTTGATCACATGTTATTGGATATGGTGTTAAAAAATCTTCAAAACTCTCATATAATTTTGTCATCCATGATCGGTACTTATATCGTTGGGGGTAGAAATATGTGAGTCCTAGAAACACCATCTTTGAGGAATGTTTCAACTTAATTGATTGTATACATTTTCTAAAAATGGGACACATTTGGGTTCCTTTAAATTAATATCTTTAAAAAAGGTAAAGCCATTTATTATCCCATACAACATATCTCTTAACATGAAATATTCATTTCTATAATCATTATACAATGTAACACCTGAATCCCACAATATTTTCAAATATTTGATCAATGGGTCCAAATAAACATCAATATAATTACTTAGTTGTTTTAGTACAGATATAATAATATTTAACATAATGTATTTTTATTTCATATATAACCACAATGGAAATTTATAACTTACAGACATAACCATATATGTAATTTGAGTACATCTATGAAAAATAAAAGGATTCACCCAATCTGTAGATAACGGAAAATGATGGTTTGTCAGCTCATTTCCAAATTTAAGATAGTCTTGACCAATTCTATTCCACTGAGGAGAGTCTCTTAGGTGACAAGGTCTTCCATATTTATTTATTGTATCTTTGTGCCACATCAATTTCCTTACATTCTCCTTACATCTATATGGGAACCTAAACCTTGGAATTATTGAAAATTACTATACATTTTTTGTAGTACGCAATTCATATTTCTTTTATCAATAACCACCACACTTTGGACATTTTTTAATAGATTTTTGGTCATTATGAAATAGTATATAGTCATTTAGACAAGCATGAATTCTTTTGGAGATCATACCCATCGAATGTAGAATTCGTTTAGTATCATATGTCAATCTAGGAATCTCGTTATTTTCTAGGAGAAAATCATTAATTATATCTAGTGGTTTAGTAAAACTAGTATCACTCCATCGGTTGTCTACCTGCACTACTAAAAAAGTCACTTTTATCAGCGCTAAGAAAACCCTTTCTCAGTGCTTTATTTAGTGTTGTAAAGTGTGGTGCAGATAAAGGAGGGTCCTTTTATCAGTTCTCAAAAAACACTGATAAAGGGTACCTTTATCAGGGCTAAAAAAGTGCTGATAAAAGGGGTCTTTTTTCAGTGCTATTTTTTTAGCGCTGATAAAATGGGTCATTTATCAGCGATTTTTTTAGTGTTGATAAACGTCAAAAAATTGAAAAAATTTATATATATATATATATATAATTCGTAGAGGTTTTACAGTGCTTGATTGACCCCCCCCCCCCCCCCCTTTAACAGTGCTTATGCTGCCCCCCCACGCTGCACCCCGCTTTGATATACCCGCACGACCCTACTGCCACTAGAATTCAAACACAGGACCTCCCCCCTTGCGCGCTGCAACTTTACCACTTAGCCATTTTGTTTTGTTCTCCCTTTACAGATATATCAAGTTATTTATATATATATATAGTTATATTTATTCGTATATTAATATAGATCCATATTAATATAAATTTATTTAGTTATATTTATATATATATATTTGTATATTAATATATATATATATATAGTTATAATATTTTATCCATATATTTATTTGTATATTAATATATATATTTATAAGATTAATTTCAAATAAAGTTATAGAATATGTGTTTTTATGTGTGTTTATAAATAAATAAATACATACATACATATATATATACAATACACACACACAGAGAGATATATATATATATATGTATATAGTTATGAATGAATACATAGAAATGTGGATGTGAAAAGTCGTCGAGAATGTTAAAACAACTATAAATTCTAATCCAGGAGTCTTTTTCAACTCCACACCCATTCAAATCGAAGAACATGAAACGATCTTCGATATTATATGTGGTACAAGCTAAACGGACATTCGGATCAGAAGTTAGAGGTGTTTGAATGTTAAAACGACCATAACTTCTAATCCAAGAGTCTGTTTCATCTCCAAAATCAGTCAAATCGATGAAAATGAAACGATCTTCGACATGATATATGGTAAACATTTATCGTACATTGGTATCAGAAGTTATAGTTGTTTGAATGGTAAACAATTGGGGTACCCCGACTAAAAACTCAGTTTTGGAGGACTTCTAGTCCTTTTTTGCCTTGAAAAAACCTAATATGGGTTTCACCCCTTTGTAGGGTTGTAGAGCTCATCACAGGCTTCGATTTGATATGTTGTAGAGCTCAAACAGAGTCCCGGATCAAAATTTATGCCCGTTTGAAGTTTGAGTTGTGTTTTCAACATATTTTTTATCTTTTAATTATTTTTTTATTTTTTTTATACTCAATGTGTTATTACATGAAAATTAGTGGATATAAATTACATAATTATTAATTAAAAATATTTTTTAATTATTTTATAGACCACTTTTACTAAATATCATATACATTCATATTTGATTTCCATTAATCATTTCTAAAACATATTTAAAAATAAATATTATATTTATATCAATATAAATAGATTTATAGCTTTATATATTAATAAATGTTTTTAATTTTTTTTTTTGAATTTTACCCTTTATCATCACTTTATATAAAATCGCTGATTAAGGGGGTCTTTATCAGCGCTTATATAAAAGTGCTGATAAAGACCCCCCTATCAGTGCTTCTGCAAAAGTGCTGATAAAGGGGTGTCTTTATCAGCGCTAAAAAAGCACTAATAAATACCCCCCTTTATCATCTCTTTTTTACTAGCACTGATAAATGGGGTATTTATCATCTCTTTTTTAGTGCTGATAAAGACCCCCTTTATCAGCGCTTTTAATAAGCGCTGATAAATGTGTAGCGCTTCCCTTGCCCTATTTTGTAGTAGTGAATTGTCACAAACTTAGCCAGGTTTCCATCTGACCCGGTGCCCAACCCTATCTGCAGCAAGGCCCAAGGGGCCTTCCTAATCCCCACAAGCTTGAAAATAGTGCCAGAAATCAACATAAACCAATTTGGAACGATTTGGACCATAAAAAACATAGATAAATAAACGTAAACTAAACAAACTAATAAATAAAACAAGATTAACTGAACTAACTAGCAGCAGAAAAAAGGAATAAACTAAGTAAAGAGACATACCTCACATGATCTTGTGGGTCACCATAGAATACAAACCAAACTCACTGCAAGAGAGATCCAACACTAGACCTAAAACTGAAAATATAAAGTATGTGTGAGCACTGAGATTCTAAGTAGGAAATCCAACACATAACAACTCCCTATGCCCTTTCCTTTTATAAGAAATCCAAAACATTATAGTTTGTAAATAGAACATAATAAAATAATGTTTTTCATTATTTTCAAATTCTAGTAACAAGTTTTCATTTTCAAGTAATGCATTTCTCTCCCAATACATTTTCAAAATAGGTTCCAAACATGAATTAACTTTCAAAAATGGAAGGAAACCAATTTAGATTAAAATATGGTTTTCAAAAATAAGACAACCAGAATGAAATGACTAAAATGGAAATCACATCACAAGAACCATGGGAAATACCTAAGAAGCTACTGTTAGTTGGGGTTCTAGAATCCCCGTACCTCATTGAAACATGGCATAAGAACCACAATGATCTACATTCTTGTGCATGAGCCACTAGTAGTGAACACACCCATACCCTAGTGGTCTCCAATCATCACAAATATTTAGTTAGTGCTTTATAATCTACCCTTCTAGATGAAACCGGGACAAACCACTTATGTATCATCAAGCGTACTAGTCCTAATCCACCCACCTAGATACCTAAGTTTCCCATAATGCTCTATTTCAAGTGGTGGTGAGTTTTTATCGTGAAAAAAAAAATTATGTGCTTATTATTTTATTTACCTAAAAACACATCCAACCTCGCACCACTGATTTCCCTCCTTGAGTGTATTCCCCCTTTTTCTATCTCACAAAAATTCATATGCCTCTTTAATATGAACATATCACAGATCACACTTTCAACGCACACATCATTTTATAAAACAAGGGGGCATGCCTCAAGAGAGGGTTTTATTTTTCATAAACCATTCTTAAGGTGCCAAATGGGATTAATTTCATACATGGAACAGTTTTTATAACTAACTAGTCGAAAGGACAAATGCCTTTGGAAATACTCATTAACAATTTAAAACAACTTAAGAAATAAAATTTCATGAAAAGTCACTTAAGACCAATGGGGGTTAGAAATACATTTCAATTTCCAAAATAAAGTCATAATCATTTCTATTAATAGAAACCATATTTCATACCATGTGTATATAGCTTAAATATAAAACATATTTTTTAAAAAAGAAAGAAATTATGGAATTCAATTTAAAGGCATAAGAATAGGGGACCTACCTCATGGTGGCACCAAACCAAACTTTCATCTCTTGGTGCATTCTAACTAGAAGTTTCCGCTCCCCCAAAAGGCATATTCACTTTAATATACATATAAGGACTCCTATCCCCTATGGAAACACCCACATGGCCATAAGCATGTTCAAGGGGATCCTTACACATGGGTTTATATACATATACTAGTCACAACTCACCTACATATGCATTTTCATATATATATATATATATATGGGAACTCCTAGCCTCATAAATGTATATTCACTATCATGTAAGACTATATATGTCATGGGGGAACCCATATATATATAAATATATATATATATGTACTTACATATGCACACGTAGGTGAGTTGCCTTAGACCCAGAAACTTCAAACCAAAAAACATGAACCATGCACTACACATATAATTTAGTAAACCATTTGAGTAGTTTGAAAAACATTAAAAACAGATTCAATAAAATTTTTCACTAAATACACACATAGTTTTATTTAAAATTCCACTTTAGAACCAAACATATAGTATAATCTTATCAAAACATTTTTTTCACCTCTAATATTATTCCATTAAACATTTCGATGATTTATAAAAACAGACCAAAGAAGCACAACATGTCCTTAAGCCAATAACACACCCAGATTCCCTTTTTAGAATCAAACACACACTTAAACCATACTAAAATATAATCTTCATCCCTCACATGATCTAATAAAACAAGTTCAAAATTTTTAAAACACTAATAAATAGTTCGACATGGATTTTAACAGAAAATCACACTCATATCTAACAAACACGTTACTAATAAATCAATTCATATTAAAACTCAATTAAAAACAATTTTTCACCATGAAAACTAATTAAATAATATAGTAAATTAATTAAACACAAAAATTAATTCATTAAACAATAATTATACGCGGAACCACCAACCTTAGTGTTGAAAACATCACAAACATGGTGTGCAAACTTCATCACACGTCAATCACACCGCAAGGGGCCTAAAACAAACCATAACTCAAGCAATAAAACCCCAAAAACATCCTAATAGAGTCCTAAAATTGGAATCCTATGAGCAGTTAAACCCTAAGGAGAAAGAATAATGTTACCATAGTGGGATGAACTTGTGACGAAGGGAGAGGGATGTTGTTCGTGTGAGGTGAGTGTCGCCGGATAGATGAGGCATCAGTCGGATCCTTTCTGAAAGAGGGGTGTGTCAAGAGGATTGTGTCCGAAAAAGGGAGGTGCACTAGGGGTTCAGCACAGGGCGGTCGACGATGCTAGGTGGAATGAGGAGGGGAGTGGGGCACCGGTCTGGTGCATCACTGTAAGGAAGATGGAGGGGAGGGCAGTGGGCTTAGGTAGAGGTGTGATGAACCAAGGTAAGAAGAAGGGAAGGCGTTGGTTAGGGTTTGGGAGAGGGTGTGGCGTGATGAGGGGAGGGGTGAGGAATAGAGAAAGAGGGGGGGAAATAGAAATGAAAATAAAAATAAAAATAAATGAAACCTAAAAAAAGATCCCAACCAAATTAGAAGAAAAAGGATAATTAACAATTGGTTATAACAATAAAAATTATAATTTTCATAATTTTCATAATTATAAAAACACATAATATTAAAAACCTAATTAAAATATTGGTGAGGACAAGAATAATGATAAAAATCTTATTATTATTATTATTATCATCATCATCATCATCATCATCAAAACAAATCTATAACAATTTTATTTTTCTCATTTTGTTTGGCACTCACTTTACTGTTATTTTAGTTACTTAATTAATTAACTTCACACCAATCAGGCTTCACGGTGATATGGAAAAGCCACATAGCTTTTTCCATGTCCTATCCAGGCGCTGGACATTGTCGATCCAAAACACTCATTTATCAACAAAAATATAAAAAAATTGATAGGTCCTAGCCCGCACCACAATAAACGAGTTTTAATCCAGATAAAAATAATAAATTAAATTAAATATATATATATATATGTATATATGTATATATATTTAATAATTAGGGTGTAACACTACTTTTAAATTATAGAGCCTCAATATGGGTGATAATACTGTATATTTAATGTGAAGAGTATATAATGATGTCTTTGCACAACTCTTTTTCTTCTCAAACAATTTTGGTAAATCATGATGTTCATCTTAAACTATCATTTTCATTTAATCAATATGATATTCATCATAATTTACCCCTTTAATAATATCCTTGACATAGTCTTCTTAATTTCCCATGCATATAATTATATCAAATGATCCATAAAATATAGTGTTATCCCAATCACTAGCTACATTATATTTTACCTCGTGTTTATTCCAACATTTATTACTTAGATCTATTATTCAATAGATCCAGTGTTCTTCCAAATCCTCAAGACTAATTAGTATTGAATAATAACAATGTAAACATAGAAAAAAGATTTTAGGAGGGTCATTTGCATGTTATTTTCTAAATTTGATGAACTCCTTCACCCCATCTTCATACTATTTTGTCATGCGATTGGAATCCATCAATTTTATATTCATATTCATTCTATTTGATTAAGTAATATTAATATTTAACCAAATAAATAAATACACAAAAATGGGTCTTTAAAATAAGGCGAACCCAATGTTTTAATGTTTCAAATAATTTTATCATGTTTTGAAGGAAATGGGTAATTGAATTTAGGAAAATAATTACTCCACTAATGGTAGGTGTTATCCGATGAATTCATTAAAAATGTTCACCAGTACCTAGTATTTGATGAATACTGTTGAGAGTAGTTTAAGAAAAATATTTGCATGTCTAGAAGATATGGGTGATGAGTCTCAGGAAACAAACTAAAATAATAAATGTTCGAGAGATCAAGCTGATAAGTATAATAGTTATTATTGCATTTTATTTCCTGAAACTAATCCCCTTTCAAGATAACACCAAATCAAAGAGAAGATATGGTTGTGGAGGACTCCCCTAATGTAAACCATGAAGGTGATATTGGATGAAAATTAGGCTTAGAAGTTTCAATACGCGTAAACATTAATTTATCGTTTATGAGAGTGAGGTCATGATGGATATCCTATAGGTTGGATAGAGTTAGTGGCATTCCCTTTCCATGGTGTTATTATCAATCAATATTATCTAGGAGGTGAGATTCTTTGTATATAGGAGGTCTCTGAGTGTTAATATGATCATATGAATATAGATAGAACTCTTTATGAGTAAACCATGGTCTAGCAATGCAATTATAAAAATGAATAAAATAAGTTCCCCCTTAGATACATTGTTTAACATTAATTCCGAAAAAACATAGCTAATTTTGAAACTCATTCATCGATCAATTAAAAAGAAAACAACCAAATTCTATCTGTTGCGATTTAAAGTATAAAATATTGGATATAATAAAATAACTCTTAATTAACCAAAATAATTTTTTCAAAAAATAATAATCATATTAAAAAATTATAAAACTATAAAAGTATAATTTATAGAAATAAAATTTATAAAAGTTTAAAAGTATTAACCTATTGATAAATTGAAAAAAAAATTATATAGGTATAAAAGTATAAATTATAAACGTATATATATTTATATCAGTATATAAAATTATATATATATATAAAGCTATAAAATTATATATAATTTGTAAAAGAATATATATTTTAAAGAAATATACAAAATTTATAAATGTATTTAAATTTATAAAGCTATATAAATGTATATATATGTTATGAAAGTATACATAATTTATAGAAGTATGTAGTTTTACAAATTTATAAATAATACAATTATAATATATAAAATTAAAATTTTTTGAAATTATAAAAGTATAAAAATTTATAACAAATAAAACTATAATTTTATATTAATTTATAAATCTTGAAAACTGTAAAAATATTAATAATTAAAAAAAATATTTTTAAACTATATATATACATTTGATATACTATAAAATTTATAAAATTATATAGATATATAAATGAATAAACGTATAAATTTATAGATATTTTTTAATAAACGTTATTAAATTCTATTAGTATAATACGATAAACTATAAAATTTATAAAAGTATATAAATTTAAAATCATATAAAACTATAAAGTTATAATCCTAAAACACTTGGAATATTTCAAAATACATTTTCATACCATGAATTTTTTATTCAAAACACAAATCAAAACACTTAATCAACACTTTTAATTTCAAGTATTACTTGAATTTCCATGTAAAAAATAATAACCAATTGAAAATTATTTTGGAATACTAGAATACCTTTTTAAATTGCACACTTCTTTAATAAATTTTATCCAAGAAATTTTACAAACACATGGTGCAGAAAGAAATTGAAAAACAATTTAATTTTTTTTAATATAAAAACATTTAACATTTATTAGAAACTAACAAAAAAAATATTTCATTATAAATATTCCACTAACATAATTAATACTATTATTAGAAGTATAAAAAATGAATTAAAAGATAAATTAATAAACATATCTAAAATTGAAGAGATAATAATGGGGAAAACCTACTTACAATTCACTACTTTTGATAAGGGGGGATAACTCTACCCTAAATGAGTTCAAGAAACCTAGAAGAGAGATCACACAGGCTAGTCCCATGAAACAAAATAAAAAATTTATTATCTATACCCTAGATTTTGGCACTATAAAGGTTGGTATACATTTTCATACCTTTTATTTTTAGTCTATTACACTACATTCCATTAATTCCCATTCAATTTCATCTGATCCAAAACTAAAAAACATAGAAAAACTAAATTGTTATTAGATTATTAATTTTCAATTACTAAATGCTATACAAGAATAACATGATTTTTAACAATAGTAAAATGGGCTCCAAATGCTTCACAACATCCACATAACCAACACATATGAAAAAATGGCATGATAAACTCTACAAGTAAAAATGTTGAAACAAATACTGCTTATGTAGTTCTTTCAAATGCTAGGATAAAATTCAGTCTCTTTGATCTATTCAGCTATACGGAGGAATGATCTGATGGAGTGAAATAACTAGAAATTCAAATTTTAGGACTAGTTCAAGGAATGATTGGTCCAAGGAGTTGGAGTAGAGAAAGTATGAGTGTTCCGACTATAGGGACACATCCTATGCCACAGTTCCTCAAAGGAAATCATCTCCTCACACATCATATCCCACATTCAATAAAAAATAGGTATGACCAAATTTAATACAAAACTATATCTAAAGCACTGATGGTCCTGCACACCACTATCAAAGACCTTTGACCCCAAGCTAGTTCTAATAAAATCTCTACTAGACCCAAAGCTATGGCATTGAGATAGTGAAAACAAGAGAAGGCTAGGAGAAACTGAAACAAAAAAGTGTGGTATGAGGCACATACCTTAGATATGGAGAGATACATTTGTTGACAATGTAGACCGACGACAGCAGTAGGGTCCGCCGGCAGCGGCGGTGGCGGTGACAGTGACGGTTGGAATCTGGTTCCAAAAAAACTTGAAGGTGAAAGTGATGGAAGGGTTCTATGAGGGTTATATTTATAAGAACACATCATTCAGTTATTAGTGACTTCAAAAGAAAACTAATAAAGGGATATTTTTTCAGCACTAAAATAAAAAGTGCTCATAGAATTTCTCTTTATCAATGTTTTTTTAGCACTAATAAAGATTCCACTTTATCAGTGCTAAAAAAGTGTTGATGAATCATGTCTTTATCGGTGCTGAAATAGAACTGATAAAGATCTAATCTTCATAATATATTTATTTTATTATACATATTTATAAAATTATATATACAAAAAATATACATATATGTATTTATAATTATAATTATATATAAGAATATATTTATATTTATTTATAAAATTATAAATATTATAAATATTATAAATATATTTATTATAATTTTATAATTTTATAATAATATAAATATATTTATTTGACAATGAGAATATACCCAAGTGGTAAACACTCCTACTTAGAACTTGGGAGGTCCTGGTATCAAGCTCTATTGCACATAGGTATTATTGTAGTACTATGCAGGTGGTGATGCAGATGATAATGCAGGCAGGCGATGATGTAGGCATGATGCAGACAGGTGCTGATGCAGACCGAATGATGCAGACATGATGTTGTGTTGGGATTTTGAGCCATGTTATGGGCTTAATGCCCACTAAACCTATGGCCCATGTACTAAAATAAATACGGTTTAATGCGTGGGTTATCCCCTTGGGGGGATATGGACAGCCTTTTCGGCCTGTGTGTGTGGTGTGTGTGTGTGTGTTAGAATTAATTGTATGCCCAATCACCTAATATATAATGTATAAAATTGCTACAAATATAGCCTTTATCAGCACTAGAAAAGGGCATTAACAGTGCTAGAAAAGCACTGTTAATCAAGGCAAAGATAAAGGGGGGGTCCCTTTTATCAGCGCTCAAAAAAGAACTGATAAAGGATCCCTTTATCAGCACTAAAAAACACTGATAAAAAACTCTTTCAGTGCTTTTTTTAGCACTGATAAAAGTTAAAATAAATTAAAAATATATATTTATTCATTTCGGGGCTTCAATAGTGCCCCACCCCCCAACACCCAAGCCAACATGCCCCTGCCACACCCTATCCCATTAACAGTGCCCCTAACCCACTCTAACAATGCTAGGACTTACTCGCCACCCACGCACCGCCCCTGCCTCCCCTGAGATTCGAACGTGGGACCCCTCACATGCACTCATATCACTTTTCCACTCCTCCATTTCTCTTTTCTCACCTTTCATTGATATATCTATCTATTTATATATATTTAGTTATAGTTATTCGTATATTTATATATATATATATATATCGTTATATTAATTTATATATGTATATATATATATATATTTATATTTATTTATTTATTCCTACATTAATATATTTATATATTAATATATTAATTTATATATACATACATATATATATATAATAATATTTCTATATTTATATATTTTTTTGTATATTGGTATATATTTATATCAATTTAGTTATATTTTTTATCCGTATATTTATTCATATATTAATATATATTTATAAGATCATCTTTAAATACATTTATAATATGTTTTCTTATATGTATAAATAAATAAATACATACATATATACAACATGCAGACACACAGACACACACACAAACACAAATATATTATATGTGTATTTGTGAGTATAATTATACATATTTATATATTTTTACCAATATTATATATTAATATTAATATAAACATTTTTAGAATATATAGATAATATATATCGGTTTTTCAATATAAACGCACACATACACACACACACATATATATATAGACACACACACACTCACACATTATATAGATATATAGATATTCATATATTTGTATTTTCAATAAAATGAATATTATTTTCTTATTTAGATAAGGTTTATATTTTGGGTAATATATTTTTAAGTACGAATATATAAAAAATATGTATATATTGTTATATATTTGATTATAAATAACAGTACATTCTAAAAAATGATAAACTTTCAAAGCCATAATATGAATATGAATGTAATCCATTGAAATAAATTCATTTTCCACCAAAAAAGAGGAAAAAGTCCCCCTTAAATAAGGATGAAATTCCATCAAATGTAAAAAAATCAGGGTATCCTGACTAAAAACTCAGTTTTGGAGGCCTTCTGGGCCATTTTTGGCCTCGAAAAATGTTACAGAAGGTTCCATTCAATTAATATCCCATAGATATCATTATAGGTTTCAATTTTATATGTTGTAGAGCACAAACAGACACCCTAATTAAAATTTATGGCCATTTGAAGTTTGAGTTACATTTTCAACTTATTTTAGATCTTTTATTAGTTTTTTTTTTTGAATTTTTATGTCTTCAAATTGTCATTAAATGATTATTAGTTGATGATAATTAGAAAATTATTACTTAATTGTATTTTTTAAAATATTTTAAAGCCATTTTCAATAAATTTCATATATATTAAATGTAATAGTCTATTTATACTTATCTAAAACAAATTTAAAAAATATATATTATATTTATATCAATATAAATATACTTATATAACAATATATTATTTTTCATGATTTTTTTTTGAAATTTATCAGCGCTAGGAAAAAGTGTTGATAAAGGGGTCCCCTTTAACGGCACTAAAAAACTTTAATAGAGGGGGGGGCTTTATCAGCCCAAAAAAACACCGATAAAGCCCCCCCCCTATCACCACTTTTTTTAACAATGTTAAATGGTTGCATTGTGAAAACCCAGTTTTGTGGTAGTGTATAAATAAATATTTCATTAAATATTTTAACATAATTATAAATATATTTATATATTTACATAATTATATATATATATATATGTTAATATATATATTTATAAAATTATAATAAATATATTTATTTTAATTTTCTAATTATTTAAATATTTATTCATTTATTTATATTTTTAATTATAAATAAATATATTTTAAAAAATCTATATAACTATAAATTTATTTATATAATTATAAATATATATATATACTTCAATATAATTCCAAATATATTTATTTAATTATATGTATTAATATAATTATACCTAATGGTTTGCACCACTTTGGTATATTTATATAATTATTTATATTTATATCAATATATAAATATATATAATTACAAATATAATAAATATATTTTTAATTTAAATCTATTAATTATAATTTTATAATTATATATATATATATTATTTATAATTATAATTATAAGGAAATATATTTAAAACATATTTATATATCATTATAAATATAAAATTATAAAAATAATAAATATATTTATAATTAAAATATATTTATTATTTAAATATATTTATAATTAAAATATATTTATTATTTAAATATATTTATTATTTAAATATATTTATAACTAAAATATATTTATTATTTAAATATATTTATTATTTAAATATATTTATTATTTAAACATACGTATTATTTAAATATATTTATTGAAATTTTATAATTATTTAAATATGTATTAATTTATTTAAAATTGCAATTATAAATAAATATATTTAAAAGTTATTTATATATAATTATAAAATATATTTATGTAAATATATATTTATTAATATATAATTATTAATATAATAAATATATTTAGTATTTAAATATATTTATTGTAATTTTATAATTCTTTATATATATTTATTTATTTATAGTTTCATAAATATTTATTGAAAAATTATAGGTATTTATAATTGTATAGTTAAATAATTAAATTAAAAAATTATTAAAAAATAATTTAAATAGATTAATTATATTAATTTCAAATACTTTATTAATGTTAAAGCTTAATAAATAAAAATGAATAAATATTATTGAAATAAATTACAAACACATTTAAAATATTACATGTAAATATATAGTAAATAAATATTTGTATAAATAAATATTACCAAATGATTAAATATGTTTTTAACATTATTAATTGATGTATAATAATAAATAGATAAATTAAATTAAACAAATTACAAAAAATATTAAAATTGAATTTATAACATTTACATGAATTGCAAACATCCATATTTACACATGCACATCTAGACACACGCATATACAAACACACATGTATATACACACATACACATACATACATGTAGTTATACATGTACATATATTTTAAATTATTTAATATCAATATAAACATATATCTAAATAAATATATTCATTTATATGTCAGATAATTATTTAAATAAAATAATAATATTTTATATTTGTTTTAATTATATACAAATTTTGTAATCAGTGTATATAAATAAACTATTATACATTTTTACTAATATAAATTTGAAAAAAATTTATATATATAATTATTTTAAAATATATAAATATATATTTTCTTTATTTATTTATAATTATAATTATAAATAAATATATTTATAAATATTTGTATATATTTATAAATATTTGTATATATTTATATAATGTTATATAATTATATAATTATATATATGTATATATATTTATTAATATATAAGTATATATAAATATAAATATATTTATATATATTTATATATTTATATAAATATATATATATATATATATTGTAACGTCATGGATTTTCTCAAATGTGAGGACCATTTGTTTTTTATTTAAATTCTTTTTTTCCCCTCATAATGTTTCCTAAGGGAGTTAAGGATGTCTCAGGGGTGTTTGAGGCTCATTCGATACCCAAATATTATAAATAGGAAGAGACAAATCAAGTCACGCGGTTAGTAGAAACTGTATCACCCAACCTGCATGGTTTCTCTAACCATGTGGCTTGAGGTAATGGGGTACTAAGGGCCACATGGGTTGTCTGCACCCATGCGACCCCAGGTGCACGGTCATACAGAATTGCGTACAACCTTGATCGTGGCCTTTTGTATGGATGGTTCACAATTTGCACAATCATGTAACAAAACTGTATTCCCTTTCCTATGTGATTGAATTTCCTATTTTTCCCTTAAAATTTTTAAAATCTTCAATTCCATGTTCTTCCTCTTTCATTCCAGTAGACTCATTCTCCGCTTGGATTCTCCCTTATCTAGCCTAAGGATCACCTTTGCTCCTTCATCCATCATCCAAATATCTCACCATTAAAATCATCAGAAAGCTATAGGTAAGCTCTTCAATCTTATCACTTCTATTTTAAGTGTCTATTCCTCTCTATTTTTTTATGTTTGTGAAAGATCATTTTAACCATTTTTAGGTCATTTGATGATTTTTTTGATATCTTTCATTCAAGAACCAATCAAAAGTCTATGATGGATGAGGGAAGCACTACAGGGCTATTGTGGGTGGTCTAGGTTCTTTCCCCTTACGATGTTGCATCCTATATCATGCACCATTATTTCAGGAGTATCACCATTCTAACGAAGCCCCTTATTTGTCAAATAAATTAAATTTAAAGTCTTATCTTGTTAAATGCAACCCTAACTAGTGTAAAATCAACTCCATGGGTTGATCGCTTTGAATTAGGTCACCCCAATGTGTGTGCTCCACCTTTGAGGCATAATTTACCATTTCCTTATATAATTTAAATGTCCCTTGAGGTATTTTTCTTAATAATTGATATCTTGAACTAGTTTAGTATAATTTAATTTTGATCCATGAGTTAGTCCCCTACCCTTCATGCTATAAATGGAATTACTAGAGCAGATGGATGAGTTAAGATATAGGTTCATATGCCTTAATCCTTAATCCATAAATAGAATTCTCAATTTAATTCCATGGACAAATTATCTATGTTAAATTATTGTTTGTTAAATAGTATGTCTTTGTTAACCTAGCCATATCCTCTACCTCCTACCCTAGGGGATACAATGGGGTTAGATTTAAGGATCCATTAGATAGGCTCGTCATTCCTTGTTTAGAATTTGTTGGTTTTTAATAAACACATTGGCAGTGACACTAGTTATGCCTGGGATGGGATCCCTGAGTGTTATTCTTATTTACCTCCAAAAAAAGTGACACTGGTTCCCTAGGGTTGACCACATGGATGGGCATGATGGAATGATGGTTATATCATGCCATGAAAGATACTCTATCCCCTACATATGATACCAAGGGTAGACTTCAATGTTAGTTATTGTTGTCTCCACACCATGCCTAGAGTGGCAATTGGGATCGCTTTCTTGGTTCACCTTGGATGGACTCCCTTAGAATTGGACTTATACCTAGCCCCTTGAGAGATACATGGAATAATTTTATAATATCCATATATGTGCTCAGGTTGACTCTTAATATTCTATGAAGATGTTAAATTGAATTAAAAAGTATGTTAATGCTTTAAAATAAGAAGTGAATCTTGAACTTGGAAAGTTAGGGACATGTCTTCCATGACCAATCACAAGCTTAGTGGAAATACATTTTCTTAAAATTTATATCAATCACATTACCTTCACAGGATTCCTTGGTTCAGACTCACCGACTAAGGAAAAATAAGGTATAATTGGATGGGTGTCCTATTAGAACACATTCCATTTATTTATTTATTTATTTTGCCTTCCATTTACTATTAATGGAACATTATTCATATTATATTACAATATATGGATTGATCTAGACACTATTGGTGATGGCATACTGAGTATATATCACACCCTAATTGGGTTGCCTTTATTACCCAAGAATAATTCATGGTTGGGGGTATTGATAAGGGGAAGTGTCCATCTTCAGATGCTTTATTTTTAGTTCTACATTGGATTATGGGGGTAGAGGAATAATCCTATACTCGATATGATAGTTGTAGTGGTTTTTTCTCTTTTTTGTATTTTGTATATTAAGTGGTATATGCTTGTATCCTCTATCCTCTATATACTTACATGTTTTATTATTATTATTTTGTTGTTTTCTTCTTGTTATCACTACTTCCACTACGGTGGGATACTTGTCTAGTCATATAACATTTTATCCTACTATTCCTTATTCCTTATATATTTATGTGCTCCAGTCTGATCAAAGAGGTCATAGTTTTCCCGCAAACACTTCTTAGGTCCTCGCTTCTAGTCGGCAGCCTATAGCATTCAGGGTGCTACACTTGAGGTCTTGTGGACACTATCTTGGGGTACCAATAAGTGGAATATAGGGTGGGATTTTGCAAAGTGGCATCAAATTTGTTTTTCCTTTTGTCTTATTGTTTGGGTATAGACATGATACTAGGATATTGTGATTTGGTATTGAGTCTATGCCTGGGAGTAGCTAACCCATGTATTGGGGAAAACCAAATTACCTAGGAAGGGTAAATGTTGTTATTGCTTTCATTTTTATATCCTCATGGATTTTACCATTGGGTGAAACACTTTTATTATATTGTTATTAATATTGATGTTATTAATATGGGTTATTAAGACATGATCTGATGATATGAGGTCATATCAAAATCATGCATCATCCTAGACACTATAGGGCTTAAATTTAATGTATTATACAATTCCATATTTATTTTCTGTGTACATTTATTTTTTTTCATGGGATTATTGCTGGTGCCTTGTTTTTTATTTTATTCAGTGCTTTAACAATTATATCTAGAAATGTGAAAATGTAACTTGCAATACAGGATACCATAACTGACACTTAAAGTGTCTTCCTTAACCTAATAGTGTTTTTTGTATAGGTTAAAGCACACTTTAAGTTTTCACTTATGACACATTGATCCATGGATCATTGTTTGCATGGGATAGAACCTGTTACGGTTAGGATTAAATGGTTGCCACATTCTAATTTATTAGGTGTATGGTCCCTTATAATTTGGAAATAGTGATCCATATAATTCAACCATTTAAGGTAAATTTAAATAGATAATTGAATATGAAATTACAATGAAAATAATCTTTAAAATAATTTTTCATCATACATGTGAAACACAAGACATTGTCTATGACCCGACCATAGTAGTGTATAGTAGGTTGTGTATCCTAAGATCCTTATACATATTTTTTTATCACCTAGACCCAAATCCAAGAGCAGGCTAATATTTGTAACATTCTTACAAGAATTCCTTGTACATGTCCCCTCTCTATCATTATTACTATCTGTTATAAATCCTATATTTTGCATGTTCTTGGAATTTTTAGAGATATTCCGCCATGAAATTCTTCAATTATACGCCAACAGAGTAGAGATGAGCATACTCTTGAGGTGTTGGGCTCTGATCCACCCATGATACCTCCTATAGTGTCACTAGATGCACCTCTTTCAGATCTTCCACTAGGTCTTGATGCTTAGTTTCATGATAAATTATTTTGGTTCTTGCAGACCATTCAAGGTGCCCCTCGACATGCCCCTTCTATGGAAGAGATGGTATGGGAGTTCTAGAAATAGGAACCTCTCGCATTATTGGGGGATGGTGGACCTTAGGTTGTTAATTCATGAATTGAGTTCATGTTATATATCGTATATCATATCAAAAAACCACTATAGAAGAGGGTCATACTCGCAACCTACATGCTATGTGACTCTCCCAAGCATTGGTGGGACATTCTCACTCATGATGATTGACCTCAATCATTCCTTGAGGTAGCACTGTCTATATTCACGCATATCAATATTCCTTCAAAGAGGATGTTAAACCTTGCAATGTACATGTTATGGGACTCTACCAAATGATGGTGGGATTTTCTCACTAGGGATGTGGTCGAAATCTATGTCTTTTTTAGGAAGACATCCAGATAGCCTTCTTGGAATAATTATTTCCTTAGACTCTAAGAATAGACTGTGCTCAGGATTTCATGCACCTTTATCAAGGTGACACTTCAGTTATGGAATAATCATCTCACTTTATTTAATTGTAGTGTTTTTCACTGACCTTGTCCGGTGACGAGCTAATTACCATGAGCCAATTTGAGGATGGTCGTGCATATGTCATCCACTCGCAGGTCAATATATTTTGGGTGACCACCATTTAAAAGATAGCGAACCATGACCTCATCACTGAGTAGAACCTAAGGTAATAAAGATATGTGAAATAGGGTAGTTTTTCTTCCAAGAAGAGTATTGATTTATCCAGTGGAAATAAGTAATGTTTTGATAGTACACATAGTGGGAAGTACCAACAAAGTAGAACACAAAAATAGTTATGTGGTGTGTCACCAGTGTGGAAGGCTTGGTCAGAAAAGGACACAGTTTATGAGGAACCCCATAATGTTTTGGGATTATGTCATGATGGGTCACCTCTAATGCTTCTAATGATTCTTTCCTCCAGTTCCAAGTGAGTGGGGTTCTCTGCCATCGCTGACTTCAGGTATAGGATTAGTGACTCCTCATCCGGTAGGTAGTTGGTATTATAATGATCGATTAGGGTGAGGAGGTGGTCGTGGATGAGGTACTCAAGACATAGAGTTTCAGAATCCATGGAGTGGACCTTCTCAGGATAGTCAGGTAGTATCCCAAGGTCATGATTCAGGCCACATCTATGTTTCACAACCTACACCGAATGAGTAGATTCTGGGGCCATCTACTTTATGAGTTACTATTATGGTTGCCTCCACTTTTGAATATTCCTTATTTGATACAAGTGAATCAGAATATTTTCTATTTCCTTCAACTATGGGAAGTCCTTTTGTAATTGTATAGTACTTAGGTGGTGTTATGACTCTTGATACAGTGTTATAATTTTGAGCTCAAGGTATATTCCAGTATAAGGAGTGCCCCCTTAAATTAGGTGGGTAGCATTTTATATGAAATTTCATCATCCTTAAGATGAATTGATTCAATGTCCTTATTATTATGGAATTTCTTGGGCCTTATAAATCCCAGGTAGATTATTATCATTTCCAAGTGGTGTTCACATCCCCTAAAGGTAGAACATGTATACATAATGGGGAATGCAATATCTAGTCAAGTCGAGTTGGACCCAAGTGTACTAGGATAGATTGTGTGACGGGCCAGATGGATAGTATATTTATGATTGATCAAGTAAAGAAACTTATGGAATTCACTCCTATTGTGGATCATTTTAGAGAAATATTCCCTGATGATTTATCTAGATTACTTCTTGATAGAGAGGTTAGTTTCACTATCAAACTTGTTCTAGGTGTATCACCTGTGTCCATTCCTCCCTATAAGATGAAACCAACAGAGATTTAATAACTAAATAATAATCTTTAAGATATAAATGTTAAAGGTTATATCTGACCGATCACATCGCCTAGGGGTTCACCAATCCTTTTCACTAAGAAGGAGGATGGTACCGTCATTTTGTTTCTATATTACTTTTGATTTAACTAACTCACAGTGAAGAACTGGTATCCAATGCATCATATAGATGACCTCTTTGACCAACTTCAAGGAGAAATTGTTTTCTACAAGATCTTCTTGATGTTTTTCTACCATAAGGTTTGTATGGGTCCATCATACATACTACAAAAAACATTCCAAGGTAGGTATAGCTTGAACAAGCATCTATTCATGTCGTTTAGTATGAATAATGCACCAAAAGTATTTATGGTTCTGATAAATTGGGTATTTCACCGTTATATGGATTCCTTTATGGTGGTCTTCGTAGAGGACATCATAGTTTATTTTCAAACCAAACTTGGACATGAAAACCATCTTGATATCGTGTTGAACACATTGAGAGAGAACCATCTATATGTGATGATTAGTAAATTCCACATTTATATTATCAAGGATCACTTCATGGGCCATATCATATCTGAGGAAAGTGTATTTATTGACCCACATAAGGTGATGATCATAGTTTCCTAAGAAGAACCCAAGAATGTGTTTGACATGTACAACTTCTTTGGTATGGATAGCTATTACAGGAAATTAATCTTGGACTTCACATGCCTAGTAGTGCCACTTATGGGATTGACTAAGAAGGGTGTGAAATTTTACTAGAATGAAACTTGTGGGACTGATTTTTAAGAGTTAAAGGGAAGACTTACTTTAGTGTCGATCCCAATTCTTCCTGATCTAGGTATAAGCTATACTATTTGCTGTGATGCTTCATGAATCGGGCTGGGGGTATTTTTGATGTAGGGAAATCAGGTTGTAGCATATGGTTCTCTCTAGATAAGACCTCTTGAGTGGAATTACCCTACACATGACCTCAAGTCAGATTTTTTGGTCCATGAATTACACTATTAAAAGAATTATCTATTGGGATTTTATTTTTTGATTTTCACAAATCACAAAAAGTCGCCAATACATATCCATGTAGTGAGACTTGAATCTAAGGCAACGCAGGTGGGTAGAGTACTTGTAGTTTTTCAATTTTGAGCATTATTACTCCTTTGAAAAGGGAAATGATGTGGATGATTCTTTGAGATGGAAGACTCAGTTTGAATACATCAAGTAGTATAGTGAGTTGAATTTGATGGATCTATCATTGAGATGCACCTGGAGGTTTCATAATAGCATGAGAAAATATTTTTAGCAACTCTGATAGTGAAATCCTTCCTTTTGGAGTGGGACTGGATAAGGATGTTATCTGATTCTGAGGGCCTCATTTTAAGGTAGAGTGTCGTGGGAGATAAAACTCCTCCTCATTGTGTTGTTAAGAGAAATGATACCTTACTCTTCCATGGTCATGTTTTTGTGTCTTATGATATATGTGAAGAGAGGATGAGGTTATATCATGCATTTATTTGGGTAGTTCATCCTATTCTTACCAAGATGTACCAATACATCCATTAAAAGTACTAGAGGCCAGGTATGAAGAAGAAGATTTCGGGTTTCATTACTGAGTATTGCACCTGTCAGTAGGTGAAGGCATACCATCAGCGACCTGCTTAACATATACAACCTCTATCCATTCCTAATTGGAAATGGAGTGAATTCATGATGGATTTTTTAATGATCTTATCAAGATCCCCTCAAGGAATCAATGTAGTATTGGTGATAGTTGATTGGTTGACCAAGGTTGCACACTTTTTACCCATTAGGGAAACCTTCTCAGTAAATGAGCTTGAGAGGATATTTATTTAGGACATAGTGTGTCTTTACAATGTTCCCCATTCTATTATATCATACCAATATGTCTAGTTTACTTTATGTTTCTGTAAATGGTTGAAAAAGGTACTAGGTTTACTGGAGCTCTTGAGTACAACATATCACCCTCAGGCCGATGGGCTGACCAAACAAATGATATGGGTGTTCAAGGATATGTATCGAGCCTGCATCCTTGACTTTTAAGATTCATGGGAAAATCATATTTTCCAAGTTTAGTTTTCTTAAAACAATAGTTTTTAGTTAATGATTAATATTTCTCCTTATTATTCCCTTTACGGTAGGTCATTTTTTCACCTCTGCGTTCACTAGAGGGAAGGGAAGTGATGTTATTGGATCCTTATCACATTAAAGAGACATCCGAGCAAGTCAAATTTATTCATAAGTGTATAAATATAGCTCAGTCTAGGCATAATTCGCATACTGATCATTTTTTCGACCTCTAGAGTTTGAGGTGGGACATCGTGTCTTTTTGAGTGTTTCTCTATAATGACACAAACTTTTATGAGTGGAATTTATCCCTTATTATAGGAATTACATATAGTATAAATCACATAAAATCACTTAGATACCATAATAAAATCATTATAAATGAATAATTAATGAAATAAGAAGTATTTATAGAAGTTAAGGAACCTATACCGATGAAATAATAACTTGACCATAGGAATAGTAATATGACCCTTAGGAATAGTAAATTGGAAATATGAATAGTAACCTCACCCATTAAATTATAAATAATATTTAGGCTTCATATTAGTGAAAATATGATATAATTATACCATAGTATAAGAAAGTAAATATTTCAAAAAATTTCAATTAAGTGTTGGTATTTATGTAAGTCATAAATATTTAATTACAATTTTATGAATAATTTAATAACCTAAAAGAAAATTTATATTCTTAAAAAGTATTCATAAATTTATATTTTTATGCATTATGATTTTAAGATAATTTTATGATACCTTAAGTAATGTTTCAAAGTGTTATAAAATCAGTTATAATTTTAAAATCTACATTTTCCAAATAAATAAAAAATTTAATTAAAAATTAAATTACTCATATTTAAAAAATATATTTTTGTAAAATGGAGATTTTTTTTTAATTCTACACATTAAAAAATGGTCAGGGTTATTTTTGGGTTTTTTTCTGAAATACTTGAATTTTTTATGAATAGTAAAATACGATAATTTTTTATAAATGCTAAATACATGAATTTTTTGGTAATTTATGATGTAAGGCTGATGTAATCAATATAATCCAAAAATATCCTCCATTATTTTAATATTTTTTGAGATAATTCTCAAACTTTTTGTATTCTTGATCCAAAATAATAAACAAAGGAATATAATAATGGGAAAAATCACCCCTCACCCCCTCTTCTCCACACACCACTGAAGATTTGATCCTTACCTAAATTATACCCAATAAACTTCCCAATAACCTCCCCCACATTCATGATCTCTTGGTCTCTTCAAAATTCCATAACATTTTCTCTAAGGAGGTTCTCAAGGAGGATACATTTAAGAGCTAAAATCTTGTTCCTTTTTCTTTTAAATTATTTTCAATTTCATTTATTTTATTCTCTTATCCTCACCTTCTCTTATCCAAGTGTCATGATAAATCTACTATGTTTGATATACTCTAATTATATCATGTTAATGAAATATCCATCATCAAACTCCTTTCTCTCTCCCTCTTTTATTCTATAAATGAAATTGTCGTCTGTGATGTGTCAATTTACCAACATCATGGGTGATTCACTTACATTTTCCATTAATTCCTTTAACTAATTCAATAAAACCATTATAATGGTTGAATAATATGTTAAAATTCATTTTACATACCTCTTTAGGTTCTATAACTATCAAATATACATAATAATAATTGATTAAGAAAAACAAGTTCGTTGTGATCGAAAACCCGCCAAAATCAAACTAAAATGATCATCATTAACTTTTATTTAATGATTCATCCTTATACCATATAGAAAAATTATTTTTAAGATGATTTTATCTTATGTAATATAGATAATAACATATAATAACAACTCTGGATATTTATTCACATTATAACTAAACTTTCATTCATGTATACAAGTGAACCGATCATGAAAACTAAGAAAATGAACACTAACGAATGAGAAAATTAAACTATATAACTCATCCAAAATCCCATAAATGAACTTAATAAAACTATAATGAATAAAATTATTGTATAACGGGATCTTTATTTGTTAATTAATGAATCTAATGTGATTATCAAGGATATTAACATGAAGAAATCATTCAGATACAAGGTAAGGGGAATTCTCAGACCCAACTCTCTTTCATTGGGTTTTCCCACCTTCACCCCATTTTAAGTATGAATTAATATAATTTATTCATAATTATAATAACTTTTATGGGATTTACATGTTTTCTACTTGTGTTTATGAAAAATAAAATGTTTTCCAAAAGAACGCTTCTTTTAAAAAAAACACACCTTTTACTTCTGGAAATTGTTTCTTCTTCACTCAAGGTTGATGGTTATTATATAATGTATTGTACTCCCTATTTAATTTGATAACATAAATTTTAAGAATTTATTCTTTATGAAATTAAACCCATTAATTACTTTGGTTTATTTTATGTGTCATGAATGATAATGTAAATGTTATGATGTGATGGGTGCACCCATAATTACCCAAAAGTCCCAGAGGTAGGTTAAAACCCACCCCTACCAAATTTTATTGAAAAATAGATAATAGAAAAAGGAATCAAAAAGAAGGTTTACAAAGCCTAGTAAATACAGTGCCACATGCATCTGCATCCACAAGGGGCACACAACAATCAAAATCCATAAATGACCATCCAGAGCTGGATTCCACAATAGCCTTCTTGGATAATGAATCAGCAACCTGATTGGCCTCCCTATAAACAGGAGATACGTCCAAGATAATACCATCAAGGAGTTGAAGTCATTCAATCCAGTAAGGTGGAAGCACCCAAGGGACATTCCTTGATCGTCTCTTAATGATTTCAACATCAACCATCGAGTCTGATTCCAGCCAAAGAAATCACCAATCATATTTAACTGCATAAGAAATGGCTTTTATCATCGCCCATAACTCTGCCTCAATGGCAGAACCCTGCCCAATATAATGGTAGAAACATCCCTTAACGAAGCCCCGGTAGGTACTAAAGACACAACCACAGCCTGACGGCCCAGGTGCACTTGTATCCTCCTCATCAACGTTAATTTTCAACCAGGAGGGAATAGGTGGAATCCACCTTATGTACTTCATGACCAGCGGTTTTATTATTATTCCAGATAAGCCAAACTTCCTCAGAATGATAAAATCTTTAACATCATTTTTTATACATCCCAACTGCATCTTGGAGGAAGTAAATACCGCACGATGGATTGCTTTAATAGCTGACTGAAAATAGGGTTGGATGCTCTCAAAAATCTGGTTACTCTGAGCCTTCCATATGAAGCCAACTGTTGCATCAACAGCAACCAGAAGGATGTTCCTCACCTGATCACTGCATCTAATATCAACTGTGGAGGAGAAGATCCCTTCAATTGACTGTAAGTCAAAAAAGGAAGTTGTCATGTCCTGTATATAGCACCATAACCTGCATATGAAGGAACATTGTAGAAATAGATGGTCAATTGATTCCACATTTGCAAAGCATATTGGATAGACAGATGCAAGGTGAAATCCAGATTGTTGGAGAAGAAATTGCACTGGTAACCTCCTCTTCCATATCCTCCATATTATAATGAAGTCAGTATGAAGGATGAAATTATTTCTTTAAGCAAGAAGCCACTGAGGAGGAGCATTCTGCTCAGCATAGAGAAATTGATACATGTCCTGGGTGGATAAAATACCATTAGAACAGTGTTTCCAAATAATGTTGTCAACATCAATGTAATTATATCTTAAAATTTCAGAATTAATCTATAGAGGAATGAACTCCTGTATTTCTACACTATGAACCTGCAATGAGGCAATAGAGACATGAAGCATAGCAGGAGGAATGACAATATCTTCATGAATTGGCTTTGCAAGCCGAGTAGTGTTCCATGCATTCAAGGGATGATCCCTAGAGACAATCCACTTAGAGTGGTACATGATGCCATTAAATGATGATCTAATAGCAGGCCATATTGAGGAAGAAAGGTATTGGGAATAACCATTCCATAATCTATGTGTGAACCTGGCTGCAAGGAATTCCACGGACATATCATTGGATGAGATAAGGTTCCATGTGAATTTGCAAAGCGGGGCTTCATTGAACATACCCAAGTCTTTAACACCCAGGCCTCCCATATTTATAGATTTAGTACAGTCATTACAAGCCACAACTATCAGTTTTCTTTCATATATGGATCCAGTTCATATAAAGTTCCTAATCATCCATTGGAGTTCCCTCAAAAGGGTCTTGGGCCACCTGTAGATAGAGAACACATAAACAAACATAGATGTGATGACTGAATTAACAAGACATACTCTTCCAGCTTGTGACATTGATTTCCCTTTCCAGGTTGCTATTTGAGATATAATTCATGAGAATTTGGATTCACGATGACACCTCTTAACGCGTCCCCAAAAAAGAGGAACCCCAAGATAGTTAAATGGAAAAGATCCCTTCTTCATTCCAAGTAAACACTTGATTTTATTCTTCCTTCTACTAGAGATCCCCTAACCAAAAACCAAAAATGATTTTTGAATATTGACAGCATGTCCATCCACTTCTTCATAATGCATGAAGATGGCTTTAATAGAAGACACAGTCCTTTTATCCACACTTCCAAATAAAAGGATGTCATCAGCATAAATAATGTGAGTTGGGGAAAGAATAACCCATAATTATATAGTGCAAATGTTATGATGTGATGGGTGCACCCGGAATTATATAGTGATCCAATTAATTGGTTAATATGATTTATCTCATGAGAAAAAGTGAAATATTCATGTAAATTTGTATATCTTTGTTCACAACTATGTGTGGTAGTTGACTAGTAAGACATGATGTTTCATTTTTATGCATTACCACATTCCAAAACTTTTCTTAATGATTTCTATCATGATTATGATCCTATGAATATTTTATGATGATGATGATTATGATCACCCCATTTTATATTGATTCATGTTCTTATCTATCCACTTACTAGGCTTTTAGCTCACCCATTTTTTTGATGTATATCTTTAGGTGACTACTTATACTAAGGAAAATTAAATGGACAATATGAAGCTAGAGAAGAATGAATTAAATAAATATTTATGTTTTATTTTTTAAATGTTATGTATGGTCCTAATTTTACCAATACACTAAACATTTGGATCCTATTTGTGTAATTAGATTATGTTGTTTGTCCATAAAATGATGTAATAATTTATGTAAGAAGAAGTGTCACTATATTTTCTTAGGTTGGGTCATAGATGAATTCAGAGACAATGCATGTTATCCCCTCAATATTTCAGCCATTTTGAGATAGTAGAGAGATTCAAAAAGTTAGCCTATCGGTTGCAGGTAATTCATAGGTACCTTTCCATGCATGATGTATTCCACAAATCACAAATTCATCATTACCATGTTAAATTGTCTCTCTCGTTTTACCATGAGGAGATAGAACTGGAGACAGATGCATCCATCAAGGAGCATCCACTATGTATCATTGGTCAGAGCATGAATTCTCTCTAAGGTTGGTAAGTTCCTATAGTCTGGGTTCTGTGGCAACATGAATACATACAGGATGATAAATGGGAGTAGGAGGCCGATATACATGTGCATTAGATAGATCATTTCTAAAATGATGTTTCTCCACCATCGGAAAGGAAACTTATGCATGAATTGTTTTAAGGAGTGGAGGATGTAATGTCCCATATTTTTTTAAAGGTGTGGACAATTTTTTGTTTTAATTCCTTTTTTGTTTCTTATAATGTTTACCATGGAAGTCAAGGAGGTCTTAGGGGTTCCTGGGCACATTCAAAGTCCAGAGCCCCAAAATAAGAAGATACAGACTAGGTTACACACTTAATATAAACTTTTCCACCCATCCCATATATTTTTTTTTCTAACAATGAATATTAAGGCAGTGGGTTAATGGGGGCCGCATAGGTTTTCTTCAACCATGTCACCCCAGGTGCACACCATGCAGAATCATAGAGCACCTTGATAGTTTCCTTCCACATGGTTTTCCCACGGTTTATCCAACCATGCATCCAAACTGTGTGCCCCTACCTATATGAGTGAATTTTTTATTTTCCCCTGAAATTTTTAAAATCCTAAAATCCATCTTCATTATCATTCCTTCTCACAAACTTTTTTTCATGTGGGTTTCTCTATTACCTAACCAAAGGATCTTTTTTTTCTCTATGTCATCTAAATATCTCACCATTACAAGCATTGGAAAGATAGATGTAAGTTCTTAAAAACTCTACCTTATATTTCAAGTTTTTTTGTAACGCCCCGACCCCAGTTACCTAGAGTCGGTGCATTATTACATATCATTGGCATGATCACAAGAAAGAACAAGTCTTGAAAGATTGATTAGTTTAGTAGCCTTGTAATAACTAGATACATTCATAAAGTTTACATTAAATAATAAAGTGAAAACTACTACAAAAACATCTTGTCTTCATATCCCCACATGTTATCCCTGTAGTTCATTCATAAATTACTTCTTCACATCCTGGGAAAAATAAAAAATTGAAAGGGGTGAGATCAGATTCTCAGTAATGATAAAAATATAGCGGAAACATTCATAAATAAACAGAAACATTTAAGGCAATGTATAGCTAAAACAAGATCCTTTTAAACATGAACTTCAGCATAATATGTCAAAGATAAAATGAAATAATGTCATTTACTTATTCACATGGATATCCTACTAGTTGAATAATCACATGAAATATCAATAACAACTTTCATAATGATGGAAGGCATAATGCCAGACTATCATAACGACATAGCCAAGGCCTCGTGCCAAGAATACAAATAGGATTTTTTCAAGGCCTTTTGACAAGACACTAGTTTTTCTCATGAGACCTACCGATGCATCGAGGAGCTATAGCGGGCTCCACCCATCACTTATTAAGTCCAATGCATTCCTCATATGAACAGGTTTAAACATAACATAAACATTCGTAATAAAACTAGCATACAAAATGGAAATACTTTCACCATAAACCATGAATGGTATAAAAATAACACATCCACAGTCAAACATATCACAAACCCTTCAATAATATATGGAAGTTTTTTATCATAATAAATAAACTTCAAATAAGCTTAAAATCTATCAAAGGATGTTGACGTAGATAAAATCAAAACTATTTCAGAGAAATATCTCTTTTTTTTTAATAATTTAAAAGTCACATAATTATTAAATAAAACATTTACTTTTAAAATACTCTTATAAGCTTGTAAGGGAAGATTCGACGATTTTATAATGGAGGAAAATAGTTGCACCCACTGTATAAGTTAAAAAAAGACATTCTTACCTTAATTCTGTCGAAAAGGTTAAAAAGGACCTTGTTTGGAAAACGACGGAAAGATTACTTTATAAACTTATTATAAAAAGTAAATAAGGGTATAAATGACTTTATCCCATAGTCATTAAAATAGTAAGAATGATTTGAAATACATTTTTAAGAAACATGGATGTGGATGATAAAGAGGTCCCAGTAGATAATCACGTATAAACAACCTCGGATAATGAAGAGATTGTGAAATGAACCCTTACCTTGTAATTTTCCTTAGTCAATGGTATTTCAAACTCCTGTATAATATTTAAAACATTGTTATTAAATTATAAAAGAACCATATACATAATTTTGATATCATATATTATCTTTTAACATTGATTTGTTAATAATATCTTAGTATTATCAATGTTTCGGGTGTTAACTTACTCATTTTCTTTTATATGTTTTGTTACATAAGTCGTGTTTGTTATGGATAGGTTGTACCTTATTCATATCCAGAATGATATAAAGTTCTTAAAAATTACTTTTAATCATCAAATAAGAATTAGTCTTGAATGGATACAATGGGGAATTAATCTCATCGCATTCGTGGAGACGGTAGTCCGTACGTATGCACGAGCGACAATATCATTCTTTTGATATTAAAATAATATATAATTGTATGGTATATCATATATACAGAATAATTATCATGTTATATTTATTATTTACATGAATTAGATATCATTATTATACCATCCAAATAATAATATATTGAATAACAATTACACCATGATGAGGAGACGATAAGTCGTACGTATGCACGTTTGGTGACATGTCATTCAAAGGATGGATAGAATATTGAATATGGTTATACCATATTTATAATAATATCACATTATATAGGATATACTGGATTTATTATTTTATAATGGGAATAACAAATAAAGAAGAAGTTTGAAGAAGAAATGAATTTGAAAAAGGGTGGTGAAAACATTACCACTTCTTCGGGTTCTTCCTTTTTATTTGATCAAAAGGGCTCTTTAGGTGGGATTTCTGATCCAAATAAGGTCTCTAAGTTGTATTTATGGATGTTTAGAGATTATTTGGTCAGGTTTTGGCCGAGACAAGAGGCTTTGAATGTGTGAATTAGTGAGAAGGGGGAGTTCCCTTTTATAAGAGGGTGAGGGGCACCTTTGGAGAAGCTAGAAATATTATTTTATAATAAATTAATATTTGGTTTCTAATGGCTCAAAAGTAGATTATTTAAAGGTTAAGGTGGGTATGGGTCTAAAACCACTCAACCAATAGAATTTATAGAGGTTTGGGTCATTATATTAACCTTATGTTTTAGATTTAACTCTTAGTTAATTACTTTGACACTTACCATGTCACTTTGTATTTTTATATTCTGTAGTTAATAAACGTACTATATACCTCCAAGAGACCCCCAAGTGGTACATTAATGATACAACTATCATGATATAACTCTCTTGGCAGAAACTAAGATTTTTAGGAATTTAATATCAATTAATAATATAATATTTATTTTAAAAACTCTTTTATGTCAATTTTGACACTATTGGGTATTCTGTTTTTGATAATTTCATAACAGCATTATTACTTCGAAAAAAAATTATATAACCAATCCTAATATTTCATATTAACCTATATAATTAGTGTAATTTATAAAAAGTCTCAAATTACATTTACCTTTATATTTATAATATCAATTATTTTAATATTTCATTAATTAGGTAATTACTGTATCACCATTGTGTCATAAATAAATTAAATTATTTAATGTCTAAAAATTATAAATAAAATACCATTATTTAGGAAATATTTTTATGTTTCTAATGTATATTTACAATAGAATTTATCTTATTTATAACCCTATATTAAAATTTTTTTAGTAAATAAACTTTGATTTTAACTCTTTTAACTCTTCTTTGAATTAAATAATAATAAATGTCCTAATCTAATCCAAGTGGACCTAAATGATAATATTTTATTCCTAAGGTTGTTTTTCGTCGAGATACACTTTTCCAATAGAATTAGGACATGTTTTAGGGTAATATTAATATCATTTTTACCCTTAATTACCCTATTTACTTTTAACCGTGGTAAATAAAAGTAAAACGTTACTATTCATAAAAAATTATTTTCATCTCATTGAAATACATTTTACTCCTTGATATTATCCATGTCTCTTGTATTTTCTAAATTCCACTCATAGAAGCGGTAAAATTAAGTTTTATGTGAATTTGCAAATTCTCCTAGGAGGTGGGTAAAAGACGGTGAAAAGTTCAGTAAAATTTTTATATATCTAAAATTATTCTAAAATAACTCCAATGAATTACATTGAACTTATATAGGTATTATATATCTATTTTGACATTAATTTAATTTAAATAAAATAAATAATTATTTAAATAAAAAGTCAGTTTTAACCAATAACTCAGTGTTTTTCACTATTCATCAAAAATTGAAAGTTTCCAGAAAAATACCAAAAATTCACCCTAGGCTAATTTAGATATTCCAAATCCAAAAATGAAGTCCATTTTGAAAGATAAAATTTATAAAATTTCAAAAAGTGGGTATTAATATTCATAACGGCTAGTTTGATTGGTTGTGGTGTGTGTTAGAACTCAAGGTTGTGTACAACACATGCTACTGTATTATTCAAAGAGAAGCGTACCGTGGAATCTTGGGGTGTTAGATTATCCCCTCATTCAAATAATTTTGTCCTCAAAATTTCTAGAAAATTACTGTATAAAAGGACTCGGGTGATTGTTCATCATAAGTTCCTCGGGTTCCCACGTTGCCTCTTCCATCCTATGGTTTCTCTATAGAACTTTTACCAGACGAGTCATCCAGTTTCTCAGCACTTGTTTTCTGGTATCAAAATCCTGATGGGCTCTTCACAATAAGACAGATCGGGTTCCAGTTCTAATTCCTTGTAAGTGAGTACATGCATTGGGTCAGTCATGTATTTCCTCAACAGTGGTACATGGAACACATCGTGAACCTTGGAGAGACTTGGCGGCATTGCCAAATGGTAAGATACAACCCCAATTCGTTCTAGAATTTCGAAAGGTCCGATGTACTTGAGACTCAATTTACCTTTCTTTCCGAAACGTATAACTCCCTTCCATGGAGATACCTTCAAGAAAACATGATCTCCTACCTGAAATTCCAAATCCTTCCTTCATTTATCAGCATAGCTCTTCTGCCTACTTTGAGCTGCTTTGATGTGGTTTTGGATTACCTTCACCTTTTCCATCGTTTCCTCCACCAGTTATGAACCTACGAGTTTTCTTTCACCAACGTCATCCCAAATAGTTGGTGTGCGACATCTATTTCTGTATAATAATTCATATGGTGCCATCTAAATACTCGAATGGAAGCTATTATTATAGGAAATTCTACCAGAGGTAAATATTGATCCCACATACCCTGAAAGTCAAGTGATCAAGATCTCAACATGTCTTCTAAGGTTTGAATAGTCCGTTCTAATTGTCCAACTATTTGAAGGTGGTAAGCAGTGCTCAAATGAAGTTCAGTATCCAAGGCCTTCTGAAGACTCTTCTAGAATCACGAAGTAAAACAGGGATCTCGATCTGAAACAATCGATAGGGGTACTCCATGAAGTCTCACAACTTCATTAATATATAGTCTTTCTAGACGTTCAAGTGGTAAATCTTCCCTTGTAGCAAGAAAATGTGCTGACTTGGTAAGACAATCAACAATGACCCATATTGAATCATTCCCTCTAGGAGTCTTTGGTAGTCCCATGACAAAGTCCATCGTAATATTGTCCCATTTCCACTCAGGTATGGGAAGAGGTTGCAATACTCCACCAGGTTGTTTCCTTCCAGCTTTCACTTATTGATAAACCATACATCTTGACACAAAATCGGAAATCTCCCTCTTCATGTTGTCCCACCAAAAATGATCCTTCAAATCTCTATACATTTTGGTGCTTCCAGGGTGTATAGAGAAATTGGAGCTATGAGCATCATCTAATAATTCCCTTTTCAGATCAGGTATATCGGGAACATAAAGTCTCTTCCCAAATTTCAAAATCCCTTATTCATACACAAAAACATCTTGTACTAAACTTCCTCCGATACCAACTGTAACGTCCCGACCCCAGTTACCCAGAGTCAGTGCATTATTAAATATCATTGGCATGATCACACAAAAGATCACGTCTCTAAAGACCGATTAGTTTAGTAGACTTGGAATAACTAGATGCATTAATAAAGTTTACATTACATTATAAAGTGAAAACTACTAAAAAAACATATTGTCTTCATATCCCCTCATATTATCCATGCAGGTCATTAATAAATTACTTCTTCACATCCTGGGAAAAATAAAACATTGAAATGTGTTAGCTTAGATGCTCAGTAAGGATAACAATATAGCTGAAACATTCATAAATAAACAAAAACATTTAAGGAAATGTATAGCTAAAACAAAAGCCTTTTAAACTTGAACTTCAACATAATATGGCAAAGATAAAATAAAATAATTCCATTTACTTATTCACATGGGTATTCTACTAGTCGAATAATCACATGAAATATCAATAACCACTTTCATAATGATGGAATGCATAATGCCAGACTATCATAACCACATAGCCAAGGCCTCGTGCCAAGACTACAAATAAGATTTTTTCAATCCCTTTTGCAAAGACACTAGTTTGTCTCATGAGACAAACTGATGCATCGAGAAGCTATAACGGGCTCCACCCGTCACTTATTAAGTCCAATGCATTCCTCATATGAACAGGTTTAAACATAACATAAACATTCCTATTAAAACTAGCATACGAAATGTCAATACTTTCACCATAAACCATGAATGGTATAAAAATAACACATCCACAGTCAACCATATCACAAAACCTTCAATAATATATTAAAGTTTTGTATCATAATAAATAAACTTCTAATAAGCTTAAAATCCATCAAAGGATGTTGACATAGATGAAATCAAAACTATTTGAGAGAAATATCTCTTTTTTTAAATCATTTAAAAGTCACATAATTATAAAATAAAACATTTAATTTGAAAATATTCTTATAATATTGTAAGGGAAGCTTCGACGATTTTATAACGGTGGAAAATAGCCGCACCCACAGTATAAGTTAAAAAAATACATTCTTACCTTAATTTTGTCGAAAAGGTTAAAAAGGACCTTGTTCGGAAAACGACAGAAATATTCCTTTATAAAATTCTTATAAAAATTCAACAAGGGAATAAATAAATTTATCCCATAGTCTTTAAAATAGTAATAATTATTTGAAATACATTTTTAAGAAACATGTATGTGGATGATAAAGAGGTCCCAGTAGATAATCACGTATAAACAACCTCGGATAATGAAGAGATTGTGAAATAAACCCTTACCTTGTACTTTTCCTTAGTCGATGGTATGTTAACCTCCTATATAATAGTAAAAACATTGTTATTAAATTATAAAAGAACCATATACATAATTATGATATCATATATTATCTTTTAACATTGATTTGGTAATAATATCTTAGTATTATCATTGTTTCGGGTGTTAACTTACTCGTTTTCTTTTATATGTTTTGTTACATAAGTCATGTTTGTTATGGATAGGTTGTAACTTATTCATATCCAGAATGTTATAAAGTTCTTACAAATTACTTTTAATCATCAAATGAGAATTAGTCTTGAATGGATACGATGGGGAATGAATCTCATCGTGTTCGTGGAGATGGTAGTCCGTACGTACGCACGAGCGACAATATCATTCTTTTGATATTAAAATAATATATAATTGGATTTTATATCATATATAAAGAATCATTATCATGTTATATTTATTATTTACACGAATTACACATCATTATTATACCCATCCAAATAATAATATATTGAATAACAATTACACCACGACGAGGAGATGATAAGCTGTACGTACGCACGTATGGTGACATTTAATTCAAAGGAAGGATAAAATACTAAATATGTTTGTGCCATATTTATAATAATATCAAATTATATAGGAGATACTAGATTTATTATTTTAGAATGGGAATAACAATGAAAGAATAAGTTTGAGAAGAAATCAATTTGAAAAAGGGTGGTGAAAACAATACTTCTTCTTCGGGTTCTTCCTTTTTATTTAATAAAAATGGCTCATTAGGTTGGCATTATGATCAAACTAAGGCCTCTAGTTTGTAGTGAGGGAAGTTGAGAGAGTATTTGGGTAGGGTTTGGCCGATCCAATTGGCTTTTAATGTGTGAATTAGTGATAAGGGGGAGTGCCCTTTTATAAGAGGGGTGAGGGGCACCTTTGGAAAAGCTAGAAATATTATTTTATAATAAATTCATATTCTGTTTCTAATGGCTCCAAAGTGGATTATTTAAATTTTAAAGTGGGTATGAGTCAAAAACCACTCAACCAATAGAATATAGACAGGTTTGGGTCATTATATTAACATTATGTTTTAGATTTAACTCTTAGTTAATTAGTTTGACACTTACCATGTCAATTTGTATTTTTATATTCTGTAGTTAATAAACATACTATGTACATCAAAGAGACCCCCAAGTGGTCCATTAATGATACACCTATCATGATATAAGTCTCTTGGATGATCCCTATATTTTTATGAATTTAATATCAATTAATAATATAATATTTGTTTTAAAAACTCTTTTATGTCAATTTTCACAATATTGGGTATTTTGTTTTCGATAATTTCATAACAGAATTATTACTTCGAAAAAAAATTTATAACTAATCCTAATATGTCATATTAACCTATAAAATTATTGTAATTCATAAAAAGTCTCAAATTACATTTACTTTGATATTTATAATATCAATTATTTTAATATTTCATTGATTAGGTAATTACTGCATCATCATTGTGTCATAAATAAATTAAATTATTTAATGTCTAAAAATTTAAATATAAAATACCATTATGTAGGAAATCTGTTTATATTTCTATTGAATATTTACAATCGAATTTATCTTATGTATAACCCTATATTAAAAATGTTTTAGTAAATAAACTTTGATTTTAACTCTTTTAACTCTTCTTTGAATTAAATAATAATAAATGTCCTAATCTAATCCAAGTGGACCTAAATGATAATATTTTATTCATAAGGTTGTTTTTGGTCTAGATACACCTGTCCAATAGAATTAGTACATGTGTTAGGGTAATATTAATATCATTTTTACCCTTAATTACCCTATTTACTTTTAACCGTGGTAAATAAAAGTAAAAAGTAACTATTCACCAAAAATTATTTTCATCTCATTGAACCACATGTTACTCCTTAATATTAACCATTCTATTGTATTTTCAAAATTCCACTCACAGAAGCGGTAAAATTATGTTTTATGTGAATTTGCAATTTCTCCAAGGAGGTGGGTAAAAGACGGTGAAAAGTTCAAAAAAAAGTTTTATATATCTAAAAGTATTCTAAACTAACTCCAATGAATTACATTGAACTTATATAGGTATTATGTATCTATTTTGACATTAATTTAATTTAAATAAAATAAATAATTATTTAAATAAAAAGTCGGTTTTATCTAATAACTGAGTGTTTTTCACTATTCATCAAAAATTGAAAGTTTTCAGAAAAATACCAAAAATTCACCCTAGGCTAATTTCGATATTCCGAATCCAAAAATGAAGTCCATTTTGAAAGATAGAATTTATAAAATTTCCAAAAGTGGTTATTATTATTCATAATGGCTAGTTTGATTGGTTGTGGTGTGTGTTAGAACTCGAGGCTGTGTACAACACACGCTACTGTATTATTCAAAGAGAAGCGTACTGTGGAAGCTTGGGGTGTTATATGTTCTTCCTCTATTTTTATCTATCTATATGCAAGCTCATTTACCCCATTTTCAGGTATTTTGATGATTTCTTCAATATATTCTATTATAGCTCGAATCTAAGATTGACGTTGGACAAGTGAAGAACTTTGAGGTTAAGCTATGTGTTCTAGGTTATTTATCCTTGTTTTTCTAATCCAATATCATGCATAATTGTGTCAAGAGCCATAACTTTCCTTCTATTCCCCTTATTTTTAAAAATAATACAATTAAAAGCCTTACCTTCCTAAATGAGACCCTAGATAGTGGTGATCAACCCCATGGGTTGATCACCTTGAGTTATGTCACCCCAATAGTTGTTTCCCTCCTTTGAAGATTAAATTTTCCTTTCCTTAGATAGCTTAAACATCCCTTAAAGGGTGTTTTTTAATAATTGATACCTTTAACTGATTGAGTTTAATTTAATTTTTATCCATGAGTTAGGCCCCTACCCTTCATGCTATTAATGAAATTATTGGACCAAATTGATGGGTCAATAGGTAGGGTCATATGATGTTTTCCTTAAACCATAAACAGGTTGTACAATTGAATAAATTGACTAAATTGTCTATATTAAATTCTTGTTTGTCATATGTTATAGATTTTCAAATATAGTCATATACTCTACCACCTACCATGGGCGATATAATGGGTTCCGATTTATGGACCCATTGGTTGGGCTCATCATGCCTTAGTAATAATTTGTTAATTATTTTTAAACACATTAGGGGAGACACTAGCTATGAATAGTATGGTATATATGAGCATTTTTCATTTTTACCACTAGATGAGTGACATTATCTCCATAGGGAAGACCTAGTGGACGAACTCAATGGCACAATGGTTATACCATTCCATGAGAGATACTCAGACCCCTGTGTGCGATACTAGGGATTGACTTAGAGGTTAGTTCTTTTTATCAACACAACATTTATAGAGTGACACTTGGGATCACATTCTTAGGTCACCTTGGACAGACTCCCTTGATATTGGACTTCTAACAATCCCATAAAGTGATAAACCTAATTATTTTAGAATTTTCATGGAAGGTATCAAGGTGACTCTTAATATTTTATAAAGAGGTTTAATTTAATAAAAAATTAAGTAAATACTTTAAAATAAAAAATGAACCTTGAACTTGGAAACTTTGGGATGTGTCTAACAATCCCAATCACAATCTTTGCTATAGTCTATATTCTATCTTTTTATATTACTCACTATACCATCATAGGATTTCTTGGTTCAAACTCACCGACTTGGTCCAAAGCAGGTAGAATTGGAAAGGTGACCTATTATAACTCAATCCATTTATTTATTCTATCTTTTTTTTAAATTTGGTGCCTCAGTCAAAGGCCAAGGCACAATTTATTGAATAAAAAGAAGAAACTACAGAAGTCTGAAATATGGAATCTTATTACAATCCTTTTCATAAAAAGGGAGTAGATCACTAGGAAATTCATCAAGCCAGGTAATGTCCTTATTGATCCCTTTGTTGGCAAGACTATCAGCAAACATGATCGCCTCTCGGTAAGTATGAGTAGCTATGTAGTTGAGATCTGTGAGCGAAGCAAGACAATCCATACATCTAGAAGTAAGCATCCAGGCAAGGTGCACCACCCCCTTCCAGATAGCTTGGACCTTTATTTATTCTATCGTGAATTTATTTTAAATGGTTTGGTGTACATTTAATATTTCATGAGATGGATTGATCTAGTCACCATTGGTGGTGGCCTATTGAGTATATCTCATACTCTCTTTAGGCCACATTTGGTACCCAATAATACTTCATGGATGTATATAATGATATAGGGAAGCATCCATCTTCTAATACTTTATTTTCAATTATAAGATGGGGTATGGGGGCAGTGGACCGAGCCTATACTCGAGATTCTAGTTTTAGTAGTTTTTTGTCTTTTTGGTATTTTTTTAAAGCATGCGGTATATGTATGTATCTCATATCCCCTATTTACTAACTTTTTTATTAGTACATGAAATTCCATCATCATCTTCTATATCTATTTATTATTCATATTCTTCCTATTGTTTATTTTCCTAACATGTTTTATTATTATTGTTCCACTATTATCTGTTTGTTATCATTGCTTCTACTATAGTGGGTTATTGGTCAACTCATATAGTATATTCACCTGTTATTCCTTACTTCCTATATATTTATGCACTTCACTATGATCAATGAGGGCATACTCTCCCCAAGAACACTCTCTAGGCCCTCAGTGCTAGTCGGTAGCCTCTGGAATTCGGGGAGGCTTGGTTGAGGTATGGTGGCCACCGACTCGGGCACCATTAAGTGGCATCTAAGGCAGGATGATACATATATAAATACATATATTTATATAATTATATAAATATTTATTAACATATAAAATTATAAAATTATAAATACGATAAAAATATTTTTTATTTAAATAAATTTATTTTAATTTTATACTTATTTAAATATATGATTATTTATTTATAGTTTTATAAATATTTTTTAAAAAATAATTATATACATTTGAATCATTAAAAAGATATATATTAATATATCATATTTATATTAATTATAAATATTAATTTTTTAATTTATGTATATAAATTGTTATTATTATTTTAATATAAATATAATAATTTTATATATATTAATAATAAGTTTTATTAAAAAAAATATTATTGCCTGTATAGAACTGATAAAAGATATATTTTTGAGTGATTTTATCTAGCACTGATAAAGGTTACCCTTTTATCAATGCTTTCTATTTAGCACTGATAAAAATGGTGTTGCATATGCGTCGATATATGGTAGTGTGTTGGTTTAAACATAGACCATGAATTGGTGATGTAAAGGCGGGATGGATTGGACGTTGTTTTGGATGGGGCCAAATATTAAAGTGGTGAGATGGATGTGATGTGGGACATACCTGGATTAGGGTTCAAGGTCGTTGTGGTTGTCTTGAACTAGAATGGGATACCTTGGTGTTATAATAGTGAGGCTAGCCTTAGCTTTCACAAGCTTTACTAGAACATAAATATAAATCGAACTCCAAAGTGTCCTTTCCATAAACAATGTTCGTATATTAACCTCAATTGTACAATTGAACAGTAAGGTAAATTGATTCCTTCAGCCCCATATACTCGATGCCTGAATTTTTTCTCCTAGGTTTTATTTGGATCGCCTAGGGAATCCACCTCTCAGGGGCCTCATAATACATTCCTTCCAAGTTTTCTTTTCAAATAGTCCACAACCAAAAAATAATACACAAAAAAACACATTAGGAAGAAACACTTCATAAATAAAAATTATAATTTGAAATGGTAAAAAAGATACCACAAAAACATTCCTATATTTATAAACATAAAAAATTAATTTTAATCAGAATAAAATTCCAACAAAATGAAAAATATAAACATATAAATTCAAATAAAAAATGATTTATATATAAAGCCTCAAAATGAATTACCATATTGAAACACATATATTTCCAGTTTTGAAAATAATCTATAGAAAATAAATATCATTTAATAATTTTGATATTCCTTGTGTAATTTACCAGAAAAAATTAAAACAATCTTGCAAAAATTTTCTCTAACAATAAACAACATTATTTTTAGAAAATGGCCATGAACATTAGTTTTAAGTATGCAACATAAAAAATATGTCAAATGTAAAACTTATAAATTACATATGTATTTTACATTAAATTCCCAAAAAAGGGAATATTTTATTTATTTTAAGGAAAAAAAATAGAATCCTTGAAATTGCATTTTATTTAGGTTGCTTACATGAATTATGGGTATTTTCAATGAAGTTCAAATAAAATATACATGAAAACCAAAAGTTATCACTCACTCACATATAGATTTTTCAATATTGAGAAAAACATAGTACCCCATCCAATTTCCACACTGAAATCTGAGGATAAAACCTCCAATAAGTTTTTAAAATTAAATCTATCATATTTAATTTATGAAATAATATCCCAATTTCTTATCCTCCCTCACAATCAAATCAATTCAAACACAATTATCCATACATGATCTAACTCTCAATCTAACTTCCATGGAGTTTTTTGTGTCACTATTCTCTCAAGATTAAATTCTTTTCATGGTTATACTCAACTCAAGATCATGCATTGCATTCCATATTCTTGATAAAATTCTCACTTCTCTATAAAAAAGGAAAATAAGGTGTACTAATCATGAATATCTATCAATATTGTTATGTTGTCTAAGGTTTGGTGAGTATTAATTAAATAAAATTTCCAATAATAGGTGGTTTTGACTCTTAATAAAATGTATGATTAATTAAAGAACACTTGATGAAATATACTTCAATCAATACCCCTTAAAAAAATTTATAATCACAATCCATATTTATTAATTTTGGATCATGGATCAAAACAGGATTCCAATGAAAAACTCAATCCATGATATCCATTGAAATTTTTTACATTCTCTTCTCATGTACACTTTTTTGTATATTTAAAATTATTTAATTTCTTAAAATTTTTTTAAGAAAATAAGATGCAATAAATAATATGATAAAAGAATGGCTCATCAATAGTTTTATCAAGTTTCCATAGATGATGACACACCCACAAAGTTTCCTCAATTATACAATGCCACCCAAAGTAAACACATGAAGGTATTTAGCCCACTCAAATACATAACATAAATATGAAATTTATTTAGAGTAAAGGGTAGGTAAGGATGAAATAATCTTGTAATGTGGCTGGAAACTATAAGACAGTTCATGAAAACTAAGGGATTATCAATGATTTATTTAAAGATGGTTCTTTAGTGGATAAAAAAGAGTGTTTCCAAAATTCAACTTAATCGAATTAATGCATTCCTCCATTCTCAAAATGATTTGAAGCATAAAATAAAGATGTTTTAGATGAATTGTTTTCATTCAAGAAAAGAGGATACTAGAAATGATATGTCAAAAAAATTAGACTGCCTTACATGATAGAACATCAAGGGAAAATTTAATAGAAAACCTCTTTTTCTTGTATGAAAAAAATAAAAAATATAGAAGAACAATAACATGTTCTAGAATAAATCGTTTATAGTGCTATAAAGGAAAAATAATTTGAAGAAGTAAGGGAATAATACTATCTTGGTTTGAAACTATAGGATTCAATTCATTTTCCTCTAATAGAAATGTTGAAATATCTTTTTCATCATTCTCCTTCAGAAACATAATATCCACTTTATATATACTTTCCAAATTACTATTATTCCCCTCAGTATTAATTATATGTATCTTCTTGAATAATTTTATGGTGGATGAGAAGATATATTACCAATCCTAAAAATCCTATAAATTCTCTCATATAGCAAGTTTCCTTATCCTAAAGGTGAAAATAATAAATCTAGGCATAAAACTAAGTATTATCCTAATTAAAATATTCAACAATTTTCAAACTCCATTGCGCCAGCCATTGATAATCATAACCTCGACCTCTAGATTCCAAAATATTAGTTAGAAACACCAGATCAGAATTGTATTTCAAATATTGAGTTGGTAAATCTTCTCGAACATGATCTCCAATATCCAATTTCAGTTTAGAAACATAGAAAAACTGATGAAATTTACTAGTTTCATTAAGATCCAAATTATAAATGATTGTGGACACATTATTTAGGCTAATAAAGGTCCATAATATCATGAAAAAATATTTGGAAATATATTTGAGTTAGTCAAATTTAGAAAAAATATTGGATCTTAACAAAAACCATATGGCTAATTTGAAATTTCACCACCCTCTATTTTTTATCATTTCATAAACTAATGGGTTGATAATAGATGCATCCTCAACTAATGAAGGGATTCATACTAGATAATTAAATCAACTTCTACTACCTTAATAGATGACTCTCTCTTGGTGTAATGAGGCAAGTGAGGAGGTTTCCACCCATAAATGATTTCAAATAGTGTTTGGCCAGACAAAACGTGTAAGGTTGTATTATAAAAAACAATCTGCCTAGGGTAGCTAGGTGACATGTTAGATAATAAACTCATATTTCCATATATGGCTCTAAACTTCTACTACAGCAATGGAGGCTTGATTACTCTAAGATTGGATACTTAATGTCTGAGGAGTTGAAGGATTGGGTGGAACCTACGACAACAAATATAAATAATTTCTTATTTATATCTATTTTATCTTGTGAATTTAGTGTGTGATTGTATCCCAATAAATAGGTAATGGTTCATGTGTTGTATCTAATTACAAATTAAATAAATAAAAACAAGTTTGTTTCTATTATATTTGTATTGTTGTGACCACCACCAGTTATCTGTGTCTGAACAGTTGTGTTTTCCTCTTTCCAAATACACCTTCAGTGGAATTAGAGCATTCAGTATCGGTTTTTCTAAGAAATATTGGTGAGATCTAGAACCAAATAAATTGGTTACCATAGTAGCTATGAAGAATATTATGAATAGTTAAAAACTATTCCAATCCTTACTTGACATTTTTTTCCACCTTGTCTTTTCCATCTCATTTTGTCATTAAAAAAAGTTGATTTTAATTTTCAAAAGTTGGTTTTACTATTGACAATTTTCACACCACTTTTACATATTTCTAAAAAATAATTGCACACCTCACTCCTCTTCATTTGTGAGTGTCCTAGGTTCCCATGATTTTAACTCAAAAAATTTAAAAAAAACTTTTGGGATCTATTTCTCTCCATACATATTCCTTTCCAAAAAAAAACCCTTGAGAATTTGTGAGGCTTTCATGCATCTCCCCCTTTCACTCCCCCTATTATGATTTTTTTAAGTATTAAATTTTAAAAAAAACTCAATTAAAAAAAATCAATCTTCCAATGCAAAAAAATGGAAATGTGCACTACTAAAACAAAATATATATATATATAGTAGTTTGATACTTTGAAAAAAACTCTTCCCTTTTGGATATATGCATCTATTATTTTCTAATAAAAAAATAATGTGTTTCCATAGAGAATACAATTTTAGAAGATTTTGTCCGAAATTTGATGAAGAAAATTTATTAAAATTGTTGTATCCAAATTTGAGTGCTCCTTGGCACCCAAGATTTCATGGACATCGTGGAGGATGGGTACACCGATTCAGAATCCAAAGTATTGGATGATGTTATAATGAATGTTTAAAACACCAATATTTGGGTGGAATGAAAGTGGGACTAAAAGGATAAATCCTTTATTTATCATGGCCTTTATGAGGTGACTTTTGAAATAATCACCTCATTGAAATCGTCAAAGGAAATATGGGAAAACCTTCACAAAGCATTCAATGGTGTAGGAAAAGTGAAGAAGATTCATTTTCAATCTCTTTTCAGGGAGCTCAAATCCTTATTTATGAAAAATTTTGAAACTATTGTTTAGTATCATACTAATGTAATGGTTATAGTAAACCAATTGTGAATAAATGGAGAAAATATTTCCGATATTTGGGTATGTGATAAAATTGTGTGATCCCTTGATCAAAAATTTGATTACATATATGTTGTCGTGGAAGAAACTAAATATATATAGATGATTCTTGTCTAATAACTCGTGGGTTCTCCACAATCCCATGAACTAAAGGTGAACCTCTGGATCAGTACTAATAGAGTGGAGCATGCCCTGTAGTCAAATTTGTATCTCGAAAACTCTAAAAAGGAGCAAGAAGGGATCTTTAATAACACGAGGCATAGAATTCCATGGAAAATAATTTGATCCTCTAAAAAGAGGATTAGATGGAAGAATCCCAAATCAATCTAGTCGTGGATATCAAAACATTGCTCCATGAGAACAGCGACAAAGAATAAGGGGGATTAAACAATCAACAAGCATAAAAAAGAAATGTTTTGTGATATAATTGTGAAAAATATGGCCATTATAACAAAGAATGTTTGTATACATAACCCATGTATAATTACACATATGAGGAACATATAAAATAAGTAGGATATACTTTTTTGAGTCCCATGTATTGATGGCACAAACATCAACTCAAAATCAAGGTATGTGGTATCTTGACATAGAATCTAGAAACTACATGACAGGGAAAAAGAAATTTTTTATGAATCTATATAAGAGGGTTTGGGGATATATTTTATTTAGATATCTCTCAATAATATTTTTTTATGGAATATTAGATATTATGATCAAGAAAAAAGATAAAAATCATGCTTTTATCTCTAAAATCTATATTATACCTGACATGAAGACCAACATCTTGGGTATCAGGAAGTTGGTTGAAAAACTATTTCCCATAATCCTTCAAAATAAAAAAATAGTGATTGTTTTGGAAATAGGTAGGTTGATCACAAAATTACCAATGGTGAATAATAGCATGTTTCCACTTATGATCCAACCATACATAATATGGTGTTTGAAGACGGTGCATGATGATAAATATTGGACATGGAATATCAGGTTTAGGCCTTTAAACTTTAAAAGTATAAGATTATTAGGTATAAAGAAGATAGTGAATTGGATTCCTATCATTTGTCACCAGAATAAAATTGGTGAAATTTGTGTTCTAAGAAAATATCATAAAAATAGCTTTGCAATGAAGGCCAACTGGAATGTTGCAGTGCCAATGGAGCTTGTTCACACTGATGCGTGCAGTCCCTTGAATCTAAAATAAGATGGAAAATGGAGGTATTTTACTACAATTATCGATTATTATAGTAGGAAAGTATGGATATATTTTCTCAAGATGAAGTCTGAAGTGTTTGGAGTCTTCAAATAATTTATGGTGCTAGTGGAAAATAAAAAGAAACTATAACATAAAATCTTTCTGATCTGATCGAGGTGGGGAGTACACCTCAGATGTTTTTTCAAGAGTGCCTCAAGTAGCATGGAATTTAGCCCCATATAATTAAATCTTACACACCTCAACTCGATGGACTATCCAAAAGGAAAACTCACACCATTCTTAACAAGTAAAGAAGTATTTTTAATGACAAATCAGTTCCCATGACTTTATGTGATAAAGTAGCTTTTTGCATGGTGTATCTAATCAATCTATGTCCAACTAAAAATATTGAAGTAAAGAAGGTACATGAAGCATAGAGTGATCATAATCCAAGTATAATACATATTATACTTTTTGGTTCCATTTCCTATTTTAGGATACCTAAGGAAAAACTAACAAATCTTTAGGAAAAAGGATTGAAGTGTGTCTTTGTGGGATATAGAGACTGATAAATGAGGTATCACTTGTATAATTCCACCCCCAAGAAGATTATATTTAGTAGAATAATTATATTTGATGAAAAGGATACATGGAAATGGAATCAGGATAATGATTCAAGAGAGAAACAACTCACTCTAGAAGATGATGAAATTATTTAAGATGTACCATTAGTGGAATGACGAATTGAAGAACCATTGATGTCATCACCACATACTCCTACATATGAAGACATCTAAAAAGAACTTTCTCTTATAAATCCCTAAAAAATTGAAGACATGTAGATATATATGAGAGAATGGAACGAACAAAGTAGTGTGTAAATTGTTATTGTCTCTCAGGTACTTTTAATACATTTAGTTTCAAGGAAGCTAAAAATGATAAAAAATGGAGGAAAGTGATTGATGAGGAATTCATTCCCATAAATACAACCGAGGATATAGTAAAATGGAAGGTATTTCTTTTTTTGAATCCATTACACATATTTTTTAGCCCCATGGATGTGATTTAAAATCATTGGTCACAAGTAAAATGAGTTTAAGGGGGGTTTGTGGATAAAAGACTCATATTTCCTTGGATGGAACCATCCTTATACAGTAGTAATAGATGATTTATGACTTCAATCTTGGCTACCTGAAATGTGAGGAGTTGAAGTCTTGGGAGGCACCTACAACAATGAATATGTGTAATGTTTTATTTATATCTTTTTTATCTTATTTGTTTGGTGTTTGATTGCATCCCTATAAAAAAGATGTATTGTGTGATTTGTATCTAATTACATGTTAAAGAAAAAAATACCAGTTTTTTTCCACTAAATTTGTGTTGTTTTGATCACCAATATTGATCTATGTCCATATAGTTGTGTTTTCCACTACCAAAATCCACCTTCATGACACCCATTTTTATGTTTTTTTTAGAAGAAAAACATCTAAATCCCAAGAAACTATTCAATAACTCGGTTTTCCCATTAGTTTGGGGGTGGTAGTAAGAAATAATATTGAGTTTAGTTTCATGTAATCTAAAAAAATCCCTCCAAAACAAGCTTGTGAAAAGTGGGTCTTGATCACTGAAAACAACACTAGGCATACCATGTAAATGGACTACTTATTTCATAAAAAGTTTCACAACATCATTGGTGGTATGTCGATTTTTTAGAGGTAAGAAATGGACATAATTGGAGAGGAAATCCATAACAACAAGAACTACCTAAAAACCTTGTGATTTAGGTAGTTTGGATATGAAATCCATAGAGACTTCCTCCCAAAATGGATTTGGAAGTGAAAATTTTTTATAATAAACTGGTCATACTTAGGGATATATGCTTGTGTTTCTGACACACATTTCACTCTCAAACAAACTTCATCGTGGATTGGGCCACTCTACGCCAATATAACCTAGATAAAAACCTTTTATATGTTTTTAAAAAACATTATTTACCTCTACTTGTGAGTTATGATAGTAATATATTAATCTTGGAATAAATTGGGATTCTTTAGATAAAATGAAACATATTTTAAAAAATAACATCTCATTATCCTAGGAATATATATATTTAACATCAGTTTGAGTCTAAAAATAATCTATAAGATTTTTTTGATCTTTATCCTTATAGATTTTATCCTTTACCAACAATATTTCAACCCAATACAGTTGGGAAATAGTTAGTTGTAAAATCTTGGGTTCCTTCGCTCTTGAAATTGCACCTACTGGAGAATTATATTTTCTATACTTAAACATTAATTAAAAATCATATTCCAACATCTTCTCCTACAAATGTTTTTGGTTCATTGATGTAATCTACTAACTTAGTAAATTTTTTAGGCTTTTATGGTCTGTATGGAAAAAAATGTTAGCCTAAGAGATATTACATCCATTGTTGGACTGTATGGACTAAATCCTTAAACTCTTTCTCATAAACTAATCTTTCCAGACATAATTCAAATATAACTTTTCTAAAAAATTATATCATTTCTCCCTCATTTATTAGGATGGATCCCAATAATTTTCTGACAGAATCACAATCCACTCAAAATGAATTATAAAAAATAGGTAATCTCGTCACAAGAGTTGTAACCATGCATTTTTTTCAAAGTTTCAAAAGGTTGTTTGAGAATCATTTACCCACATAAAGTCATCTTTATTAGTCATATTAGTTATTGGTTGAGAAAAATTGTGATAGTATTTTATAAATTTACTAAAAAAACCAGTGAGTCCTATAAATCCCCTCTTTGCTTTTAATTTTTTGGAAGAACCCAACCTATCACACTTGATAATTTTCATGGATCCATTGTGCCCTGTTGTAGAAAATTTTATAGCCTGATTATTTTATCTCCTATTTTCTAAAGGATAATTTTATTCATAGATTTGAAATGTATTAGTTCCCATTATGTAAAAAACTTGTTCTAAGTGAATCAATTAGTATTTATATCCACTTATATAAACTAATTTGTCATCAAATAATACCATCACACTTTTATAGATCAAATGTTTGAACAAAACATTCATGGTAGCCTGTAAAATTTATAAAGAATTCTCAAGACCAAAAAGAATAATAAAGTACTCATAATTCCCCTCAAGTGTGATAAATGTTTTTTATCGACATCCTCATCTCAGACACAAACCATGAGGAACCAAGATTTAAGATCTGGTTTATAAAAAAATTATCCCCATGCAATAGATTAAGAAATTCCTCAATTAGAAGAATGGGGAACTGGTACAGTATTGTAATCTTGTTAAACACGTGATAATACACACACATATACCATCCAACATCATTTTTTAACAAAAAATATTGGACTGTAATAATTCCTAGTGTTTTTATTAATTACAACTTGATTCAGTAAGTATTTTATTTGTTTCTAAACTTCATCTTTAAACTAGTGGGAAACCCTATAAGGATGAACATTCACTGGACTGGTTATTTCCTTTAAACTTATTGCATGATCTATAGGACATTTTCGTGGAAGGACCTTGGGTTATTCTATACTTTTTTTATTTATCGAAAATAATAAACAAACTACCCTCAATCTCTCAATCTAATACAATGTTTTTTTTCCTATAGCCACCATACTATATTTCCATTGGTATCCATGCACCAACATTTTTTCTCCAATGTTGTTTGAAATGCCAGTGGAACTTCCTGTTGGGAACAGATTCCCTACAAGGTGACTTACTATCCCTAAAATTCAAAACTCATAGTTATTTTTTTCAATGAGAAGTCACATGCCCAATATTATTTAGACTTTCTATCCTCAGAATGAGTTCTGGACTAGATGAGTAAAAAAGTAAGCATTTACCACAAATTCAATTGGACCCAACTTAACTAGAAGTTCCAAACACCTTCCACTAGAAATAACTTAGTGACCATCTCCTAAATGGACATCGAAGGAGTTTACCTATGTGATTTGTAGCTCAAGAAAGTTTAATAGAGCCTTTTAAACAAACTTTTTGATGGATCTCTATCAACTATCACTAAAATGGTCACCACAGCTATATCCCCTTATAGAAATATTGATTTAGCACTTTAGAAAATTTTTCCATAAAACATATCAAGAAATAATTCTTGATATGTCACCTCCCTCATCCCTTCTTCCCCATCACACTCTTTATCTTCTTTATCATCACATTGGTGTTCCACACTCTCACATACCATCAACTATACCCACTTCTCGAGAAACCTATGTGTTGGACCATATTTCATGCTATATGAAAAACATGGTACCTTAGATTTTCTTTACTCATAATTTGATCTGGAAATGTTCTAAATTACCCTCCAATTTAGATTAATTTATCTTTTCTGGTAGCCATGTCCCCTCTACATTTGACTGGAACTATAGAACTGGGATTTAGTTTAGTTATACCCCCACTAAAAGTTAAATTACACATAATACTCTAGCCTGACTTCCATAAATCTATTTCCCTACGTATTTCTTATACATACATCTCACGCTCAATATTCTTATACAAGGATATCAACCAAGTAATGGTGCATGTATCATGATTGGACACAACTTTTTCAATTTTTGTTCATGATCCTCCCCAAAAAAATTATATACCACGACTCTTATTCACGTGGAATCCACATAGATACTTTCTCAAATTCATTAATATATTCATCCACCAATTTTATATTCTAGATGAATTTACACTATTTTAGTGGATCACAGTCCACGAATATTCTAAAACAACCAGGAAACTTTTCTTTAAACTCTTCCCATATCAGGTTTGGTCACAGTGACAACAGTGATAGCATCCAATACTACACAACACCTTCCATTTAAGACTGGTCTAATAGTACATGAAAATGATAATGTGTCTTTTGAATCATAAATTACATCTTAGCTTGTGTGATCCATACAATTATATCTTCCCCAAAAACTGTCAGTAGTTCAATGCGCCTAGCCAAAGTAATCAACTCCAACCTCAACTAGTCTTCTCTTAAAACGAATTGCCATCTACTGGAGACTTCAAACCTAGTCCACCAATCCCCAAACATTGACTGAATTTAATAGAACTAGGATCTATTTGGACCTTCTCATGTCAAACTAGATTCAAATAAATTTTATTTGTACCAAACCACTTGTTTTCAATCTTTTTATCCTCTGATACCACCGACTCTTCATCAAGTTTTTTTCTACTCTAGAATGACCTACCTAATTTAAAGCATATCATTTACCTTCAAATATTCTTACAAATTCCTTGATAGGATATCCATTAACATTTTCAACTCCTATTCACAAAGATTATAGATATTTTTTGGGGTCCAACACCCACATTACTAAATTTTATATTTAAAGATATTTTTTTGAAATTCAAGATCCTTCCATTGTGTATCTTCTTGCATCAGATATAGGTGATATATCATGATATCCTTTTTGATATATGTTTTCAGATATCCATTTCAGATAATATATGTGGTCTATAAGAACCTATAAAAGGAGAGGCAACAACTCAAGGAAGGATATGATTTTCTGGTGTGTAGATACCCAAGGAGAGAAGATACTTGGGTGATGGTTTCTAGTCGTGGGTTGCTGCGAGCAATGGAAAATCAGGTTGTACAATAAAGTGTTGCAATGATGCTATGATTTAGATTTTTATCTCCAAAGGGTGACATCTTATCACGAACTATTATCATAGAGGTGACAAAGGCATATCATTGTGTAGTTTTCACACTGGATTGTATGTTTTATTTTCAATTAAAGTCTTCAATTTTAATTGGATTTTTTTATTCTCAGATTCATAGTAAATTTTATCAGAGTTGGACCGTGGTTTTTTTAATCTTTCACAAGGAGGGTTTTTTCATGTTAAAAATCTATGTCCCCATTTATTATTCTACTATTTGGTTTTTGTATTCAGTTATGTTGATGATTCTCCCAATTATTGTTGTCACAACTAAGTTTTATTTTGGGGTTGAACCACTTCTGACCCAACATCTAGTATCAGAGGATGCTCTTCATGTTTCTTACTGATTAAATATGGGGGATTTACGCCATGGTATTTTTACACACATTGAACTTTTTAATAGGAAAAATGATTTTACACTTTGACATCAAATAGGTGAAAATATTCTGGTGCATGATAAGACATAGAAGTAATTGAAGAAAAAATCAGAGAAGTTGGAGATGATGAGTGATGGTGATTGTAAGGATATGAGAGAGTTAGATACAAGCATGAATCAGATGTATTTTTGTGATAATACACAACACAAAGTGATAAATTTGACATATCTAAAGGAGATATAGACGAATCTTGAAATCATGCATAAATATAAATCCCTCACAAGTCATTTATATTCAAAAAAAGGTTGTATCAATTGTGAATGATAGATAATGGAGAATTAAGAAATCATCTGGATGAGTTCTCCAAACTTATGATGGAGTTTTCATCATTGGTGGTCAAGATCAATAATAAGTGTAATGTGGTACCTATTGATATGTAAGAAGAATATATGTTTTTTCTTATTTTGAGTTCATTACCAGATTCATATAATAATCCCATCACCACATTATTTTCTTGGAAAGACACACTGAAGTGGGATGATGTGATATCATTGTTGTTGATGAATGAGACTCGATGAAAGACCAATGATGGTGAATCTTTAGGTAATGGTGCTACTCTGGTTTTGAAAGATGAATGTGATAATCAGAGAGGGAATTCTAAAACAAGAATAAAGGTCAGGTGCTTATTTTTCAATATGGAGGTTCATGTGTAGAGATACTACAATGAATTGAATAATCATAAGGAGGAAAATAAGGTGCATGACATTTATTCTGAGGATACCAGTATAAGCCTTATTTAGGGTGAGGTTTATTTACTTTCAATTAGCATTGATTATTGAAGGTAAAATTTGTACACCAAATGGGTGGTTGATTCAGCAACATCATGCAATATTACACCAAAGAGGGATTTATTTTCTTCATATGAAGAAGATGACTTTGGTATTTTGACGATGGGAAATGGAAATTATGCTAATTTCATTGGTGTTTTTGATATTTGTATCACTACGAATATAGTTCTATGCTGACGTTGAGGGACTGTGACATGTTCCAGGTATACACCATAATTTGTTATCCGCTTGTACTCTTGATAATTATTGATTCAAGAGTTCATTTGGCTATGTAAGATGGACCTTTTATAGAGGATAAATGGTTTATCCATGATGAAAAATGGATGAAACGCTTTATAGGATAGATGTAAAGGCATGAGGTGATGTGAAAAATGCAATTGTGAAGACTAATTAATCATATTTGTGGCATAGGTGATTGTCGCATGTGATTTGAAGAACATTGAATATGATGAAGAAGGTTTGGAAGCTAAAGCATATTAGGTCAGGTGTTTTGGGTCTTAAACCTAATTATTTTTCTTCAAATAGTGGAACTAGTGAATAAATAATGAAAATAAAAGATGAGGGTGATGTGCTAAGAGTTTCAGACTGCTCAGAGGATGTTGAGCAGATATAGAAGTTAATTCCTATAGGTGCTCCAAATTATGTGGTGATCGCAAATATGGGGGATCCGTATATTTTTTATTCAGGTATTGACAGTACGAATATAGGTATGATGAAGACTTCAGCATTTGGATTTCTTTTATAGGGGGTGCTTTTAGGTTTCTGTCAGAGATGAAAAAGAGGGATGTCATATTTTCTGTAGAGGATTGAAATTGGTGTGATACTAACTGGTTTTCTTTCTAATTGAGTTTATTGGATGTGATCTCATTCATCGATGGGATGGAGGGGGAGATTGTTGGGGTTCATCCCACACATTTCTATCTTTTATATTTGAAGAAATTTTTTAAAAATTCAAAATCTCTATGTTATGTATCTAACAACATGAGATATAGTTAGTATCTCATGATATATTTTTTGATATTTATTTTTAGATATCCATTTCAAATGAGATATTTGGAATATGAGAGCCTATAAAATGGGAGGCAGTGACTCAAGGAATGAGATGATTTTGTGGTGCATAGTAACCCAAGGAGAGTAGATACTTGGGTGATGGTTTTTGGGAATGGGCAGAAGAAAGTAGTTACAAATTAGGTTATGCAATGAGGTGCTATAAAGACATCGAAATTTTTATTTTGATCTCTAAAGGGTGACATATTATCATGGACTATTATCATAGAGCTGATGAAGGTGTATCAATGTGTGGTTTTTCACATATGTTTTTATGCTGTATTTTCAATTCATGTATTGGGTTTTAGTTGGATTTTTTTACTCTGTGATTCATAGTGAATTTTCTTAGAGTTTCCCCATGGTTTTTTAATCCTTCACAAGGAGGGTTTTTTCACATTAAAAATTTGAGCCCCCATTTATTATTCAACAATTTAGTTTTTTACTTCATTTATGTTGGTGATTCTCACAATTATTTCTATCTAAAATGGTTTGTTTTTAGGGTCGATACACTTCATACCCAACACTTTTGACACTTCATCTTTCAAAGCATTTAAACAGCTTGCACTTGAATCAATCATTCAATTTAAGTTTCATTTTAATATTCTTTCTCTTCCATCCTAGACAGCATCCAATAGCAGTTTTATATCAAAAAAATGGTGAAAAAATTCTCTATGTGAAATCATAAAAATGATAGAATGAAAAGTAAAAAATTACCTAAAGAAACTTTTATTTCTTGTACATAAAAAATTGAAATTAGAAAGGAAAAATAATAGGTTCGAGAAGAAATTGTGTATAGCACTATCTAGGAAATATAAGAAAAAAAATAGTCGAAGAAGAATATCTTGTTTTAATCCAGTCAAGCCAAGGCCTTGGCATCCAATAACAACTATATAATCTCTTATATTGTACCCTTCTCTAATAGAATATACAGTTTATTTTATCCATCCAAATCATAATTATTTCCCTTGGTATTAATTATGTATATGTATCTTACATTTACAATAATTATTTAGAAGATAAATTAAAGGAAAGTTATTTTTTATCAAGAATAATTTAGATTTATTTTAAATAATCAATGAAGCCCCTAAAAATTAACTCAACTGTGAAACATGATCCAAGATATTTCATTTTTTCTCAAGAAAAAAAACTAACAGGAAACTTGAAAAACAAAAAAATATATAAAGAGATAAAATTATTAACATGTAGGTAGTCTCCCCCACATATACACTTTATTACATCCCATGTATTTAAATTAAATATTTTGAATTCAATAATGAACAAAATTTAAGGAAGTAAAAGATTATAAAGTGGATGTTGTAGCCATATCATCCTAAACACACCCTAAGTGTGTGGGGGTGAATTAGGGTGTGAATTATTTTTAAACTCAACTACCAATAGATGTTGTTATCATATTGGGATGAATGATATGAACCTATCATGATCAAACACATAACCAAGGCATCCAAATATTTAATAGTAAAATAGTAACACATGAGTTTTACTTGGTTAACTAGTAAGGGATACTCCAAGAATCATGCATCACTATTGTGTTGACATGCCAAATATATCATTGTGAACTATTTGTGATTAAATTTTTAGAAATTAACCAAAACTGATCAATATCCTACTCCCTCTACATGTATATTCATGCACTTATTCAGGACATGGAACATGAGAAATGTTGACACACGGGTTTCTCACAATGATCTCTACTAAAAATAGAAACCCAAATAGGGACAATATTTTTACTTATGCTTTAATCTCCTAAAAATAATTATAATATTAAATATAAATTTTTATAATATGAACACTTATCTCACAAATCTCAGATGTATCAATTTTTCTATATCTATATTCCACTGTTTTATGTTACAATATATTAATTTTTTAATTCTATCCACCTTCATGAATCAATAAAATATTCATCCCTTTTAATTTTTCAACTTTTAAAAAATAATTTGGTACTAAAAATGGCAACTTGGTTCATGAAATAATCACAAATTAACTTTCAAGACACACTTATTTTAAAATAATTATGAATATTTAAAATAAAGCAGAAACTATTATGCCATGGTGTGAAAAAAATCATCATTGAATGATAGAATTCATCTTCTAACTCATTTGAAAATCATCACCTAAGTTGTGATATTTTATATGTTTTTTTACATGATTCCTTAATAAAATACACATAGATTAATTCCATGTTTCATTATGGAACTTTTCAATAATCCATACTCTAGTGAAAATTTTATTCCTTCAATAAGACAATTACGGCATGAGCTTCTTCGTTATGGTGCATCTACTTCAACCAAACTAGAAAAAGCTACATGAAATTTTCATAAGGTCAAATTTTGGTGTAGTTATAACTCCCTTCCAATATTAATACCATGTTAGAGTGTGATTTTATTAATTGCATCATGATAATCCACTATCTCTACAAATTTACTCATACGCAACCATTTTCAATGTATGACGAGTGTGGGTGCACCATTATTTTGTTTTATAAGAAGAATCATCTCCAAAATTAAATAAAATATATTAATACTCTATTAAAAGATAAATAACATCAATATAGTCTATTTTCAATAAACACAACACCACATCAAACCTTTAATCTCATTTCTCAATATTCTCCTCTTCTGCTAGCACATGTTTCAACTTTGTCCAATTGAAATAATTTCGGTTTCCATGTTTTTTCTATTTGGGTTTGTTAAAATTAAATTTTATATATAATTTCATTTAGTGAAATTGAATTAAATAAAATCTAAAATAGTGATATAATAACCCTTTCATCAATCTAAATCTATGTGATAAATGATCGGCATAGAAAACAGAAGATCAAGAGTGATTTCAATGATCAATGAAAACCTCTAAGCTCTATGAAACTTGATGGACCAAATACCCTAGGCCTCTTCATAAATGAATTTTTGAACCCATGTTAAATATAAGGACTCATGATACCTTCAAGTAGGAGGTAGTGTTTAGTGTAACTTTCTTATGTTGTATGGGTTCAGTGTGTGTTGAAAATAGTAATCAACTATGTTTGAAAATTTAATTAATTTTTTGTCTGAATTTTGTTTTAAATGTGGATATATAACATTTCATATAACCCTTAATTATATTTTAAATCATGATTCAACTCATCTTTTCTACTCCCTCCCTCTAATCATCGAGATCCTCTACTGATCATACTCACTTGTTAATTTTATCTTCAATATGGAAATGTAATAATCATTATATTCCATATTATTTCCTATCCCAGTGATCCAATATCATTGATAATTACTAAAAATAGCCTCAATCCACTCCTCTATGTGGGTTATAAAGTTTTTTTGGTGGGTTTGCAAACTTAGTATAAGAGAATAATAATTCAAATGAAAAAATCTATAGAAACCTCCTACTATCTAAATAATCAAACACTTAGAAAAAATATGAAATATGATTTAGTTAATCAAATAAGAATATAATTCAATAAAAGGGTGGGTGTATCCTTGGATTAACCATTATAGTTCTAGTGTTCTATCAATGGAGAGATATTACAAAATTAAAGAAAAAAAATTATTTCTAGAAATAGAAGCACTCGACTGATCTTCCCTCCTTTCCATAGTGAATATCATTCTATTTTTATAGAATAAGTATAATGATCAGGGTCCTTTGTAGTTATAATTATTTACCATACTGAATTTAATTGCATTATATTAGTCTTACATCATTGAGTCTCCTACCTTTAGAATCCTGATGTATTTTAGTGCCCAACTCTAATTTCCTTGGAGGGATTATGCATGTCTCTGTTAAGGGAACATATTCCATTAGAAATCTCTTATCAAACATTCTTGGACTCAAAGTTCCTTCCCATTATCCTATCCTTCTCTATATTATTGGATGATTTTAATTTAAAATCTTGGTAGAATTTTTCTCAATTTGGGAATACTGTAGAAAACAAATTTATTTTCACTTGTATCATCTCTTTTTTGTGTAAAAGATCTATTTTCTATGGATGAACCCTTTGAATATTTTAAGCGATATTTATGGATCTAATCATGTATTTTGGGTGAAGTTTTGGGCGTCGGATATCCCCAATATTGATATATGAAAAATAGTAAAATTATTAAAATATTAGAGAACATAATTTATAAAATGATGGATTTCTTCCTAAATGAAGTCTAGGATTGGGAAATTGAGACTACCTTTAGTCCAAAATATGATTTTTACCCCAAAAACGATTTATATTTCATTTTTATTAGGTCTTAGTATGTCATGATGTTGTAAGAGAAAAAAAATTAATTAATATAAAATCATCCATAACCTAATTCTCATATAATTAAACCTCTCTTATATGATTTTATAGGGTTAGCTACAAAACCATAAATAATTGATAGTGTGTAAATGTGTCATTGAGGGAGATCTTTCTGTAGCCAAGAAATTGGTAGATGATCTTGGAATTTAGAATTGATCATCAATGTGTTATAGGTCACCCACTTCAATGAGGACAGAAACATTAGCTTATTCTTCATTAATGATCGATCCAACTTCAAGGTAGGGAATTTTATTTTTGTAGTTTTATCATTTTTTATATCATTTTGATCATGGATTTATCCGATTATAATTTAATCCATGATCAACCATTATAAAGATATATTTATTTATATTTATTTTGAACCAATGATTTTTGAATATTTGATTTTAGAACTAGCTATATTTATCTATTACATCATATTCCTCAATCATAAATGATGGTTCATCATGCATGTTAATCATGGGTTCTTAATTTTTTGGTTTATATATTTTCCCCTTCATTATTCATGTGTTTATCACCTATATTTGGTTTGGTCGTTAATTTTTCCTTTAACCATATACCAATTCATCACATGATCAATTATGGGTTCTTTGTCATGTTGTTATAGATTCATCTTTGTGGATTATGACATGGTGAGGGGCCATTGATGGAAAAGAGAATCTAAAAAAATAGGGACAACATTTTTCATGAGTTGGGGTGTATGGGATGACTATCATTCAATAAAGTATATGGATTCTAGTGGTTAGTTGTCAGAAACTGATTTTTGATAATGGTGGATCCATGGGTGATGTGGTTGATAATGTTCCATGTGAGATTGGTATCTAAATCAAATAAATGGGTGAGAAATATAGATTCAAATTGAAATGGATGAGGTTTTGGAAAATTCACAAATACACGAAATTTGCTTCATAAAAACACACCTATTATTTATCAAGAGATGTGGTTCTAGGTTTTCAAACTAAGTTAAATATCACACAACCATGTGGCTACTACCATAAATTGTGTGACCCTATATCGACAACATAGTGTGTAAAAAAGTTATAGGCCAACAAATATGGGTTTCCAAACATGTTGTGTACTCCTAAGATACGCCTCGTGTATCCCTCAATGGAAGATGACTCAGATAGTGAAGCACACACCAAGTATTGAACCCATAACCACACATCATGTGACTTGACACACACGCCATGTAGTTATTCTTTTCCATGTCATGTTTACTGTTATCACATGGTAATTCCTTTGTCTTTGGGTGACACTCTGTGTACCACCTTGGAAATTCCTTATACTTTCCTTTTTCTTATCTTAGGTTTTTTTATCTATCCCTTATGAGTAAGGTTTCACAGGAGATGCAGTGGTAGAGTTTATGATCCCCTTGATAAAGTCAGGTATCTCACCCTGCTAATCAAGCTATGTGATCCATTATTTACATGTCAATAATGGATAGAGTTTGGTTTGATCCACTATTCATTATCCCTATACATGGTTACGTATCTCATTAAATTTATATGGACATATGATCCCCTCCAATGGGATAGTAAAGATGGAGTCAAGTATCCCCATGTGTCATAGGTAGCTATCCATTGTCTATGATTTGAACTTAAATTAGGTCAGGTATCACCCTATTCCCAGATAATTATCCTCTATCTATGATTTTAATTCCTTAATAATTAGTGTCTCCCAATAAATATGTATTTCCTTAGGGCTTTTTATGAGAGGTCTCACCAACCTCTTCTTCAATAGTATGGGTTTGTGGAGTTGTGTGAAGAATGTTGATCATTTGACTAGTTTTGAGGTTTGAAATATAACTAGATGACTTTTATCCTTTTATGACTTTATTTTGGTTCTCTCTTCTCTACTCTTTGGTTTTTGGTTTGTATATAAATCTCTATCTACCTCTATCTTTATTTTTTACTTCATGGCGATTTCAGGGTTTCCTACTGGGTATATAAATACTAACCCTTCTATGGAATCTACCCACACATGTCATGCCTTATGTATATGATAGGATACTCAACATAGAACTATATAGACCTATTGTGGGTGGTGAATAGTGGTTCTTGGTAGTGGTGGTAGTGGGACTGTGGTTTGATTTAGAGGTTGTATGATAGGACAATTTTCTCACTAGTTGTTAGGTTGGACATACATTCTAGTTGTTGGCACTGTATTTTTTTCTTCTTTAATTTAGTTATATATTTCCGCACTCTATTATGAGATATTAGATACTATCCATTAATTTTTTTACTCTAGTTGTTTACTATTATGGATTACTCTGGTGTGTATGGAGATATTTGTGTGTGTGTGTGTGTACATTAGGATAAGGCCTCTCCTATGTATAGTATTCCTAATAAGTTTCAGTACTCACCATCCCCCAACCTATTGGAGGCATGTTTGGGGTGGTGCGCTAGTATTACAACTGTCCAAGTGGTTTCTTATGGTTTGGGTTATGTTAGAGTGTCATTATAACCTAGGTTATCCTAGAACAATGTTTAAAGTCATGGTAATTGTAAGGATTTCGTTGGGATTTAAGATATCAAAGTTAAAGTATCTTGATCTTAGCACTCAAGCTAGGGATCCCAATAATGGTGTAGTGGCTAACGTATTCATCCATAAGGGTTCTGATAAACTTCTTGTCAACTCAGTACATGAAGCCACTGGTTGTAGGGAAATCATTGGTACATGCATCATATAGGAACGAGTTGTGTTTCTATATCCTTCACGAGTTATCTCCTCGGATATTTTCTTTTACCTATAGTATATCTAAACTATTTTTGGATGACTCCATGTATATATCTAGAATTAATCCCATGACAATATCATGATGATGATTAGTATAGTGATGAGGCCTCAGTTTGGGGGCATGTATATGAGTTATTTCCTAAGGGTGGAAATAAAGTGGTACTAACATCCATTGATCCATGAGAATACCATATCTCGATATCATAATCTACTATTTATCCTCATGTTGGGAAGCGTATCATTCTAGATGTATAAGATAATGATGTCTGTAATATGAGATCATCTTTTTAGTTTCTTAGGAAAATTCCACCTATGTTTCGAAGTGATCCAGGCCCATAAAAATAAAAAAACTAGATAGAGACAATTATCTAAGTATTATGTCTAGTTCATACCTCTCCTAGAAAGATGGTTGCAGATAGAATTATTCAAGGAATGACAAGAAGTTGGTGAATCTGGGTGACCTAGATACATGATGAGAAGAATCTTTCTTAGATTTAGTTCTGGCACCTCTTTTCAGAGGAGTATATCATGGTGACTTGGAATTTGGTGCACATATGGGAGATCGTCAAGTGGCAGCAGGGAAGAAATATCATGACTATGTATGTGTCAAGGTTCATAAACATCGCATGATACTCTCTTGATGTAGTTCGTGATGGGTACTTTTAGGCATGGACATTCAAGAGGGGGATTTGTAGAGATGTTTGAGATAGAGTGGTACCTATTTGTATCGCCACCTATATTGGGGTGTTGAAGAGTGACCTAGTAGTGGAAATATTTTTTAGAGAATCCATAGTTATAAATTCTATTAATGTTTATATAAGAGTAGATACCTTAGCAATAGGTGGCCAGTGGAAGACTTTGAGACTAAGATTCCTGAGGTTCTCTTAGGTACAGTCTCACACATGAGAACAAGTGGATAATGGTTTTTATATATGATCTAGTCAACCAAGAGGAGGAATTTATTTAGTTACAAAAATTTTTGTCATGTTTTTCAAGATTTCTGGACCCATCACGCAATAGAGGGACAGAAGGCTGTGGACAGACCACCACATTAGAGGAATCAATGCAACCGTGGACCTCTCAAGGGAGGATAAGGAGTTCCTTAGTGAGGAAATTGAAGAAGAGAATTTTCATGAGGTGATAAACATTATAATTCAAAACCACTACCATTGCTACCTCTAGATATATCATGCTAGGCTCAGATATCTAATGTACAGAGTCTTGGATAGTTGTTGTTTGTTGAGGATTATAACCCAAATGATCTTGACATAATTTGATACATGATTTTGGTTTTTTCCATATGGATGTATTTCATTCCTTATTAGCCTTATATCTTATTTGAGATCTATAGATTTAGTGAATCCTCTAGCCCAAACCTTACAATTGTAGACTCCTACCAGAGGGGATTCTAAGATCACACACTTCTGTCGATAGTGAAACTTAGTTCTTATTGGGGATTTTTTATCATGGTATCTCTTCATGGATTTGATGAGAACATATAATTTTATTCTTGATATAGACTATTTATCTACCATCCATACCAAGATTAATTAATTTTGATGGAGGATATAGTGTAATTAGGATAATTGGTCAATATTTTCCATCAATTGAGAGAAATAGTTACATTCAAATAAAGTCAGGATCATGGGTAGAAGATCATAGTTGATTTCCCATCAGTTTTTTAGCTGAACCCATGGTGCAGTCAGCTCAATAGAGGTTCAGTTCCCTATATTGGTATAGGGTACCCAAATGTCTTCTCCAAGGATGTACCTGGTTTACCTCCTCAATGGGAGGTTAAATTTTTCATTAAATTAAATCATAGGAGTCCTATGATATTTTTAGTATCATATCAAATGGACCCATCTAAGACTTGTGACATAAGGATTCAATTGGAAGACCTTTATAGGAATGTATTTATCAGTCATAGTGTGTCCCCTATGAAACTCTTGCATTATTCTCTAAGAAGTTGGATAGGAGCATAAGGTTATTGGTAGATTATCATAACCTAAATTAGGTTACCTTCAATAATATGTATCTACTATTTATAATCTATGAATTTTTTTATTACCTGAAAAGGGAAAGGTGGTTCTCAAATATCATCCTTAGGTTAGTATATCACCATCCATAGGTTTGTGAGGAATACATATCGAATATGGTATTCTGATATCTCCATAGCTAATATGAGTACCTGTTAATTCTATTTTTCAAAAATAACACCCTAGAGGTTTTTATGCAGCTTTTGAACCAGATCTTACAACCTTTACTATATTTATTTATGGTGATATTTATTGATTATATTCTCATTTACTTAGAATCAAAGGGTGTGCATGAAGAGTATTTGATGGTAGTTTTGGGTGTACTCTAAGATTATAAATTTTATGTAAAACAATCAAAGTGTCATTTCTAAATTAAAGGGGTCCAATTTTAAGGACCTGTTATCTCAGATAAGGGAGTAGTTATGGACCCAATAAAGATATATTTAGTGCTAGATTGGGAGCCACCCAAGAGTGTGATGGGGGTGTGAAGCTTCCTTGTGTTGTCTAGCTAATACTATAAATTCAATAAAATTTTATCTAGGATTATGACTCACTTGACTACCCTGACCTGAAAGGGGTATCCCTTTTTTGGTTAGAAAAATTATAGAAAGGATTTGAGGAGTTTTGATAGAGGTTGAAAAGCGCTCTTATCCTGATATTGGTAGAAGTGAGGGATGAGTATGTGGTATTTTATGAGGACTCCAGATCTAGGAACTAGTGGTTTTTGATATATATTATGGAGGTGACTTCATATGGATCCCTTTAGTTGAGACCCCCTGACAAGAACTATACCACTTATGATTTGGAGCAAGCAGTAATGATGTTTAACCTGAAGACTTGGAAACACTACCTTCTTGATGATTGGTTTACTCTTTATTCCAAACACAAGAGTATTGAGTAAATATTTACTCAGATATATCTCAACCTGAGATAGATGCATTAGTTAGAGTTCTTATAGGGATATTAATTTTATATAGTATATACTTAAAGGAAAGGAATTAAGGTGGCAGATGATCTTAGTATGAAATCAGATTCCCAATTACTAGGGGAGTAATCATAGTGGTTGGACTCATTACATCTATCCTTAGTGGATTATGGGGGAGTATTATACCTTTTATTGATGTTTGTTACCCCTCTAATTCTACAACTAATAAGGGAAGAATAACATAGAGATATTAATTGTGATGTCTTGTGTGACCAAATATTCATAGGACATACTTCTGTTGGATTCTATGAAGATGTGGAACATATCATTCACATACCAGGATGGACATTGGTGTTAGTCATTCTTTCATATGATATTCTGAGAGAGTTATATGAATCTTAATTATGGTGAATTTTAGATTCTAAGAGATGTACCGTGGACTTAAATGATATTTTTGGTGGTTATGGATGAGGAAGAGTGTTGTAGAGATCAGCTCTCGATGTTTCTATTATAATTAGTGGAAGGTTGAACATTTGGTTCCAGTGGGTTTGGCTCAGCCACTTGAGGTACTAGAATGGAAATGGAATGTTTCATCCTTGTATTTTATAATAATACTTCCATGGATAGTGAGAGGAAATGATGTTATCAGGGTTATCATAGATTGAATCAATAAGTTGACCCAATTCCTCTCTATCAAAAAGTAGTGTTTGATGGAAATATTGGAATGCTTGTATTTGTAGTAGATCATCCAACTTCATGTTATCCCCCAGAATATTGTCTCTGGTTGTGATTCTATTTTACGTATCAGTTATGGAGTGGTTTTCACAAGAATTTCAAGATTCAGTTGCAGATGAGCAAGAAGTTACACTCATAGATAGATGGTTATATAGAGTAGACCATTTGGGTCATAGAAGATATATTGTGGTCTTCCATGTTAGACTATGGTCGAAGCTAGTAGAGTCACCAAACCATGTAAAGTTTTCATACAATAATATTTATCACTTTACAATTGGTATAGTAAATTTTGAAGTCCTTTATGAGAGTCCTTTAAAATCTCCATTTTGATGGTCAGACTTCATATAATCAACACTTATGGGGTCTAATTCAGTGTGACAAATGATGGAGAATGTGAAAATCAAACAAGAGTCTATGAGGATATCTCATAACCAAAATAATTTCTATATAGGCTAGTTACATAGGCCCTTAGAGTTTCATGAGGAAAACTATGTTTTCCATAAGGTCTCTCCATAGCACATCTTGTAGAGATTTGGTAGGGATAGAAATCAATATCTAAGGTTCGTTGGACCATTTTAGATTATTCATAAGATCAAATAGGTTATGTATAACCTAGATTTACCTCTATGGTTAGATAGAGTTCATGATATCTTCCACAAGTCATAGAAAATGTGATACATCCATGATTCGATGCATGTTATTGATTGGAGTTAGATGTACACTGAAGATGAAGCCACATTTTCAAAGTACTTTTTTTAAATCAAGGACCCATAAGAGAATATTATTCATGGGTCGATAATTCCCCACGTGTGTGTTCTCTAGTAGTATGTGAATCTACATGAGAGCTCAGGAGATTGGGATAACCAAATTCGAGCTCATTACCCTATCTTATTTGAGTACGTCCTACTTTTTAGGATGAAAATACTTAAATGTGGGGAGAATTTAATGGATTTTTTACATTTATACCCTTAAATAATTTTAAATAATATTCAATGAGTGATTCATAGAGTTGGAACTGAGTTTCAAGTGTCAGATATCCCTGATGTAGATATATTAAAAATATTAACTCATAAAAGTGCATAATTTTGAAAATGGTGGATTTTATCTTGAATGGATTATCATATAAGGAAACAGAGATATTTTTTTGAGTTCAGAACATGATTTTAATAATAGAAATGAAATAATTTTCATTTTCATCAGGTCTAGAAATGTTAGATAGTCACAGGAAGAGTAAAATGAATTTATTAAATAAGAAAAATTAATTAATCTTCAGTTAACCATGACATGATTTCCATATATTTAAAAATATATTATGTGATTCTATTAGGTTATCTGCATAACCATAGATAATTTTGAGAGTGGGAGAGTGGGAGGGAGGGAAATATTCTCATAGTGGTGACATTGGTAAATAATTTTTTATAGAGAATCAATCATAAATGCATCAAAGGTTATATATGTCTGATTAAAATGATGTGAGATTATTATTTATCAGTGATTGATCTAATTATGAGGTCATGATTTTTATTTTTTTAGTTTTATCCCACTAAACATATTGTTTTTGTTACACCACAAACACATGTTCCCAAAATCTAATGTGAATAAACACAATTTTAATATAGCAGTTTTGAAAACCAAATGAAGCAACCCAATTTTAACCATCAATAATTAAAATATCCCTAAAATATATTGGATCCCTTATATCTAAAGTACATTTTAAGGTTTATAGTTCTAGATAGTTAGGTAAAATGTATTACTAACAAATTCCATATCTTTGTCATCAAATAGAAATTTTTTCCACTATAGGAGAAACTACTTAATCTATGATAAGTCTTCATAATCTTCTAAAAAATCTCCATACATACTAATCTTATAGAAATATCATGTGTAATAATTTTCTTCAAAACTAGGGGGAATGGAAACATAAGAATGGTGAGATCTTAGTAAGGGAACATGTATTTCAGAATCTATCAAGGCATGAACTTGGCATGAATAATATAGAAAAAAACAAATGATATTCAAATAATTACATATAACTGAACACATGAGCTTGAAATAAATCCATGTATGACATAATATAAATAATAACATGGATAATAATAATATTAAATTCTTAGTGATGGAATTAATAATTTATAACAATTATTTTTACCATCAAGGCCTCATCTAAGCCATTATACTTGTGGTTAAGGTCGCTTCTAAGACATCATTCTTTCTATCAAGGACACAACCAATACATCGTTATTAAATTGGGTAGGCATACACCAAATAGCGAAAACTTTTCCCTCACGAGACTAACTGATTCATTCAGGTGCTATATTATATTGGTATCCACTCTTCACTTATTTCTGTCTAAGGTATTCACCGTTTAAAAGATATGAATATCAGTATTGTGCATTGTCATCTTTCTTTAATAATTTATAAATATATTTACTAAGATACAAACATACGTAATGTCAATATTTTTCTAGTCAATAAATGAACATACACTATATATGGAAATAATGGGGGTGTTTAATCAACATATAATCAACTTTCCTTAGTATTAAATAATCATATGTATCAGAATAACGAGTATATATATTTTTTATATTTACCTAATCAACAAATTGAATATATTTTTAAGTATGAATCCCTCAAACTAACACCATAAAAGAAATAGGTATGTGATTAATTCAATAATTTCCCTAAAAATTTAATCTTTGGTATATAATTGAACACCCTTTAATCAATGTAAATAAATATAGAGTGTTCATAGAGGAAAAACATTGGAAGAAAAATTATTTCTAAAAGAGGTGATTATTTAGAAGGAAAAAAGAAGTGATGGATTTCCATGGGTTTAATCCCGAAAAGGTAAATTGTATGAAATGATTTAGGAAATAATATATGTCCAATATATGAACTAAAAAAATGAAATAAGTGGTGATTATGAATTATATATCAATCAAACAAAATAGTTATGAAAATATCCTTATAGAAATGGTAACGTAAGAATAAAAATAAAATGATAGGGATACCATGAAATTTAAATATAATAAAAAGAAATATATTAATTACACTTGATATAAATAGGGTAGTTAATAGACCATATAAAATTAATTATGGTGGATAATATCAAACATGTCTCCTATGATTGATATAAATAAAAATAACACTTATGACATTAGAAAATTTCAAATCAAAACCCATTGAAGGATATAATTTCAAAAAGAACATAAAATAACATGAATAATGATATAATAATGATATAAAATATCAAATGGGTATTAATTACACCATAAAATGGAAAACATAGTGTATAACATAAACATATCTCAAAGAATTTGAATTTGAGACATAGAAACATTATAACATTAGAATATTTTGAATAAAAACCCCTTGAAATATATAATTTAAAATAAAGATTTAAATATCATGAATAATGAGAGAATGATTATAAAAAATATTAAATAGGAATTAGATACACCATTACAAAAAAACATAGTGTATACTAATAAATATGTCTCAATGGGTGAAATTTGAGAAAATAAACCCCTACCTTAATTCTTGACACGTTCTTTGCATGTGCCTAAAATTAATATTATTATAAAAATTATTTGTAACCCTATTAAACTATATTATATTTAATATATATGATTTAATATCATATGGTATTTATTTATTATATAGGTTTTGCTTTTATTTCTGTGAAAATTGAATCAGTGTCGGTTTATTTTGGTAATTTTAGTGATCAAACATGATATTTTAATAATAGGTTAAATACTTTACATAACCTTTATAAAACCATAAATCAATCATTATTTTTTATTAACTTATAATAATATTAGTAATTATGTTCCCATAGTCATCCATGATATATTTTTATCATATTATTCAAGTAGGTGGTTAAACCAACCCAAACATGAACATGTTGTATCTCGATGGGTGAGTACAATTAAAGAAGTGCATGATGTTATTATAAAATAAAAATACTAATATGTTTTATTTTTTTATGTTTTTGAACAATATTTTAAGTGTTTTGTGTAAATAAATAAAATAAATATGAAAACCCAAAAATGTTACTTCATGGAGGTGGTAGTCTTCACAACGCATGGTTAATGTCATTTTTTTCTATGTGAAAATAAAGGAATAAATCATTATTATTACCTAAATATTATAAAACATAAATATAATAATTATACTTAGTTCATTATATTACTATGTTTAGGGTAGGATTGGAAAATAAATATTAATAAGAATAGGTGAGGAATAAGTAATACTAACTTTGGTACCTTGAACTTTATCTTGAAAATATCCTTATAAATTAGGGGATTGGTATAAATTATTGATACCATAGAATTATTAAATTGAGGTAGGTTTATAGAAAGATAAAAATAAAATATTTTTAGGAATAAATTCTAAGGAATGTGATTGAAATTAAGGGGTGAATGTTTCCCAATTTATAAGTGAATAAAAGGGAACTTTTTTGAACACCCATTATTTTTCAATAATGGCATGACACTATTTAAGGGAAACCTTTTACAAAAGGGAGAAATAATGGAGTTTTAGGTGATATATTTTAAATAAATCCTTAAAAAATTATTTTAGATCATGTTTTAATCATGTTGTAAGTCATTTTCTCTTATATTTTTACTTTTACTATTTTTTTACCAGGGTAACAAGTTTTTACCCAATTACCTCATGTTTTACTATGCATATAAAACAATATCTTTAATTTTTTGTGTGATTAAACTAAATTTAATCTCCATTTAAGCTATTCCAATTTATAATTAAGATAAAATTAAATATTAAATGAAAAAAATTTATATATATAAGCATTTTTTGTAGAAAAATGATGTTTTTACCATTACATGTTCTTAATAATATTTAACATTGATTACCAATTAAATGTGAGTTAATATAATTATATATGTGTTTAAAAATTATATTAGAGTCATTATTTAAAAAATATATATTTAATTTATTAGATAAAAATTACACAACATTAATAAAATAATTATTTGAAAAAAACATTTTTACCATTATCATAGTCAATAACTTTAATCATAGTACTCATACTTTTATGCCCAAAAAATTGAACTTATTGCATAATATGATCAATTTGATCTATAATATAAAATAAATTTTGTTTTATTTATTTTATGTAAGTTATTGAAACTAATTTTTTAATATTGGTGAATCAATAAGCTTTTAGAGTAAAATATTTATTATATATCCAAAATGATATACTTGGGTTTTATAAATACAACATAGAAATTTTAAATGATTTTTTCACTTATAAATACTCACACACACCCCCACATAGACACACAGATATATATATATAATAAGGTTTCAAAAATATTTAATTCATTCTTGTATTATGATATTGTCATAAAAGTGATGGTTTTAGCAATATTGGTATTTTACACTATTCACCTAAAACCCAATTTTTTTAGAAAAATCCAAAAAAATAATCTCAATATAATATTAAAATTTTGAATTAAAATCTTAAGATTTTATAATTTATATTTTAAATAAAAATATAATGAAAACTATTTTCATAGAAAATATGTTTTAATAATATTTACTATTCTTATTCTTATTTCTTATCAATTATTAAAAAAATTGTGCTGATATATTTTTAATATCGGTAATAGATTTCATCCATAAAGTATTTAATTTCACAAAAAACATATAAAAACTCATTTTTTAGAAAGTTTTCATTTTAAATAATAAATAAATCTTATTAGTTAGTTAGTTATAGTAATAGAAATTTATCAATTATGTAACAATGATAATGAACATTATTTTTATTTATACATATATTTCATATTTAGGTTACATCTTTTTTTAGCCACCAATTTTATGGATATGTTGTAATGGTCATATATTGTTTTATAGTTCGTTTTGGTTTAGTGTTTCTTGGGTCACAAGTTATCAAACACATTAGGTTCTAAAGGAAATAAATATTTAATATTTAATATTGGGGTGTTATATTATAACCCCATAATTAAATTTCATCCTCGAATTTTATAAATCCTTTTCTCCAATGAAATCATTTGTGTAACACCCTACTATTTTAAAAAAAAAAAAGAAAACTATGTTTGATACCTTAAACGACATGTAACGCTATGATTAAATGAGAATGTAACTCTATGAGACCTTATGATATATTTATTTTGAAATAAATTTGATCTATTTTTTAGCTTTTGGTACACACAGCCCCAATATTTTTATGTTCGATTGCGTATTCACAACGCATCACTGAGCTTAAACGACCCACATTGTATATAACTATTATAACCTAGCCATTAAATTATCATGTTTGAATAGTAATAACTAATTTATGAAATATAAATATATTTAATTTTCATTTTCAATATAAATTATTGATAAAAGTTTAGTAAATAATCAATCAATTTTGAGAAAATTAATCCTATTCTTTAATAATATGTTTTCTTCTGAAATGTTTTTTATTGATTTACATGAAAAAAATATTATAATTAATGTTTATAAAATTTAAAAAATATAAATGATAAAATTAATTTAATTTTTTGAAATAAAAATATCAAAATTTATTTTGGGTTATATTTTGGTATTTTTAATAAAACATTCATTTTTAGTGAATAATGAAAAAATACCAACTTTTATAAAAATGTCATTTATTTTCAATAAATTAAGTAATTTAAATTTCACAATATGTGTTGAATATGATTTCAAGTAACATAATAATTATTTATTTACATTTATTCCACTTGATTACATTTTAATCACCGTTATATTTTATTTCAGTATAAGTTTGTTTTTGGGTTTAAAAATGGGTTTTTCTGAGAAATATTTTAAAGTGAATAGTGTATATCCATTTTCATTAATTAAAATAATCCCTAATGAGGAAAGTTTTAAATGAAATTTATAGATTATATTTAAGTAAATTATGATAGATATACATAAAATTATTATTAGTATACATGGATTTAATATAAAATCGTCTTGTGTTTGAAAAAATAAACTTCTAAAAAAACCCTTTTCCATCATGTTTGTGAATTTTTTATTAAATTTAATTTTTGAAACATTCATAAAAAATTGAAAAAATAAAATTACTTTATTTAATCATAATTTAAAAATTATATTATGTTTAATTTTTGATAATTTTCGGAAAAGACAATTTTATGATGAATAGTGAAAAATACCGAATTTTAATAAAAAACTACCTTTTCGTTTTAATTAATTATAAAGTTAAATTATGTTCTAAATTAGTTTTAAAATAATATTATTTATATTATATATATATATTAATATAATTTAAGTCATTTTAATCAATTTTATATTGAAATTGGATATAAAAACTTTGTAAGCATGTGAACATTTTCTCTTTGAAAACCCTCTTTCTCATCACATCTACAAGATTTATTTTAAATTAAAATTTTCTACTTATGAAAACAGAATTTGGAAAAATTGATGAAATGTTTGTAATAAAAATAATATATATCATCTAATGAGGTCAAATTTATTTTTAACCAATTCAAATAGTGAAAATAGTAAAAATTAAATATATTTTTTAATGTAAAAATGGATTTAATAAGGGGTTAAACTTAAAAGATAATAGTTAATATCACATAAAAACATTTATATAATATCTTATATAGAATTATTTTGAAATTATACCTTATATTATTCATAATTTTTTATTATTTTATTCTTTTTACATGAAAACAACATGGGTAGAATTCATTCTTTTCAAAAAATTAGAAGTGTGGCACTCACCTCACTTATAAAAGGTATCCCACTATCCTCTCTTCACACCTTAAAACCCCATTGGTTCAGAAAATACCTAGAAAAATAAATTATATACTTCAATAATATCATCCAATAATACTTATTTTCGTTATAAATCCACCAAGGAATACCTATGAAAACCCAAAGAAGTTATTGGAAAAAGAGGTAACGTTCTTCGACAAGGGTTTTTATTTTATTTATTCCACTATCCCCCTTGAATTCTTCTTAATAAATTATTATATAATAAAAAATATATTCCATATACTGATATGTTATTATTTTAATTTAATCACCTAAATACTTCTCATCTTTCATCAAATGGGTTGTGAATTCATCATTCGTGTGTATGGAGGACTATTGTCTCGCGAACCAATGTCATTCATTTTTTCATTAGAACCTTTCATGATTTGGTATGATGATACATATAAAGTATATATATGATATTTATAACATAACTATACCTCTGGTTTTATTATATAATATATACCTTTTTTACTTTTCATTCTATAGGGGATGTGATAACGTTGTTCATTTGTACGGTGGACTACCACCTAGTGAAGCAATGTGATTCGTTTTCTATAATTATTTACATGGAAGGTAATATGGGTAAAGATAATTAATATATGTGAATTTAATGGTATAATTATGATATTCATTACATATTTATCAATATTAAAAAATAATATATCATTTTCTTTTTTACACTAAAAAATTATAACAACGTTCATGTACATGGGGACTATCGTATTCACGAAGTGATGTGACTCTCTTTTCATCACCACACCACATGGATGCTATATATAAGTATATTTAAATAAATAATATTGTATTTAATATATTTTTTTATCATTATAAAGATAAAATATTACTTACCTCTTTTCCATAATGATCATAAAAAATGGAAATGTTAATCATGCGTATGTACAACCTAACGTCTCCATGATTGTAAGAAAGTCCATTTTTCATAAACCTATTTCATTATTTTTTTTAAAGTATAATTTATGTAAAAATATGATAATTATGTCATTATTATTATTCTATAGATGATATATCTATATAATATTCATAAGATCTGGATCTTTCATAACGAAACACATATAAGAAAACAAGGCAATTAACACACAAAACAATGAAAATAATGAAAGATTATTAATATAAGGGTGATAAGATATTAAAAAAGTATAATAAATGATATTTTAAATATTAATATGGTTCTTTTATAGGTAAATAACATGTTTAAATCCACTATACACGAGGTTAAATAATATTTAATAAAAAGAAGGGTGGGGTAATGGATTTCATCTCAATTTCATTTCATTGAGTTATATTGTAATGTTATGCACCTAATTTCTTTTATATGGTGTATATACTACCCATTTTTCATGTAATATAATGAATAATTCATAATTCATAATTCATGATATTTTATGTTTAAATTTGAATTATTTTATCTAAGGGTATTTGAACTAAAATTACCAAATGGTAAAGAATTTCATAACTCAATTTATTTTCATTGGATTATATTGCTTCTACATCATCCTTAATATTATGAGATAATGTGTGAAATTATTTTGTATTATATTATTTTGTATTTATAATTTTTTCTATCTGTATTTACTATTTATATATATAACCTAATAATTTATTAATCCTCACTCCAACAATATGATCATTGTAAGGGTTTATTTCACAATCCCATCCTGATTGAGATTATTTATTCTTGAATCTCGGTTGAAGGAAATTTTTTTACCATTACCTAAAAAAACCATTTAATTTTCTTATCCTATATTTATTTATGATATTTTTCTATAATATTACCATTTCTTCGCTCGTTATTACTTAAAATAATTGAGAATTTTTTTTAAGAAAATCTGACTTCATTTCTATCTTTTGTCAGAAATTTGTTTCCTTCCAAAACCATGTTTTAAAAAAACATTCAAAATGATTTTAAACTTTTAAAAATAATATATTAAAGACATTTTTACCCATTTTTTTCTTTTTAAATAAAAATTAGGGAATCTTTATGTCATTATCAAAACATTTTATAGTTGGCTTTACTGAAAAATTAAAAGTAATATCTTTTTAACATGTGTGAGATAAATTAAATTTCCAGCTATCATAACCACTCAAATGTTTTAAAAATTCCTTTATATGTTTCAAAATTATTTTTTAAAGAAAATTATTTTAAAAATGTTTTTTGAAATTTTACTTTTAACACCTAATTCTTAAAATGAAAATTATATTTTCCTCAAGAATGTTTTTAAAGATCTTTTTATGGTATCTTTATTCATCAATGAAAACAACCCTTTATTATTACTCTAATGGATATATTTTCTATTGATATTATACTTATTCTTTTTATAGATGTATTAATATTGTTTCAAATATATTATTATGGAAACTATTTCTTTTCCATGAGGTAATCATTATTCAAAGATACTTTTATGGAATCTATTTCTTTTCCACAATTAACCATATTTCAAAGATATTTTTATGGAACCTATTTATTTTCCATGGGTTAATCATGTTTCAAATATATTGACATGAACCCCATTTATTTTAAATGGGTTAATAAAGTTTTAAAAGGAATAATATTATTTTCTATGAGTTTTATGATGAAATTAAATCTCAATGTAAATTATTCATGTTGTGAATATTAAAAATTATATATGGTGGGTGCACCCAGATAGTGTTGGGTGAGCATATAATTGATTATATGATGGGTGTTTCAAAATAACTCTATGTCATCCCAATATAGATTATATGATGGTTTCACCCATATAACACTCTAATACATTGGGTAATGATTACATTCTCTAGATAATCATATTAGTGGTCAACAATCTGGTTATTCCATTTGTAAGGGTTCTATAAGGGTTATATCAGTGTTCCATAAAGATGATGTTCCAAGAAACCAAAAAAAATTATTTAATACTTCTATGAGTTTATAATGTTTCTTTTCATCAAGATTGATATCACATGGCTCGTGATTATTGATTCTTATGAATCTTTCCTTCAGTAGATCCTTATTCTATGATTCATGATTTATGATTCATGAATTGATAGATATAATTTATTTTATGATTCTATCACACACTATGATTATGTCGTCATACCCTTATTCTATTCATATACTCACTTATGAAATTCAATTTGTAATGAGTATTTTTACTCTTACTGATAATTTGATCTCACCCTTTTTATGTTTCCTTTTCCTGATCTTATCAAGTATAATGATGAATTAATTATTTCTGGAAGGGTTTCATGTAGATAATTTTGATTACCTAATATGGAATATGAAAATATGAGTATAGTGGAAATATACTCTCTTGAATTCATGGGTTTTGTTTATGTAATAGTTTTTCCAAATTCTCTAAATCTTCAAACCTAAAAGGTCCTTGATATTGTAATTGATCAAATATTTCCTTTTTATATTGTATGTTTGGTATAGAAAAAATTGGGCCACCTCAATCGGTATCAAAGATTGTTATGTGAATTTTATGATTTCAACACTAAATCTAGGATTTCGAGTTCAAGGATATAATAGTTGGTATCATTGGTTGGTTTAGATAACTTTTTAGATTATGATATTTAATGTGAGATTATCTTAAGAGTTATAGATAGCATCATAGGTATATAAGATAATGTAATATCATAATTTCAAATTCTTAGACACCCCTTTTTAGGTTTAAAGTGATGAGATCTTAAGGTGATTAATGACAAAATATTAGATATTTTATTAGGTTAAATTATATATAAATATTTTCTTTAACATGAAGTATACATTTAAATTTTGTAAAGATAATATTTTGGGTATTGATAACCTTTATAGTTTATATGATCTTGTATGTTGAGGTAATTATAGAAACAGAAGTTTTATCATATATATAACCATGATATTTAAATGTTATTTGGTGACTAAGTGATTAATGTTATTTCAAAAAAAATATTTCCATATTTTGTTCTTGGAAGGTTAAATGTATGAGATAAAATTTTTTATTGAAAAAATATTCAATGTTGATGTTTTTAATGAATTAATTAGTTTCAACATTTGTTATTTCTTTTTTATTTTAGTGATTAATTTATTATTTCATCATATGAAGGTTTATTCATTTTGGGAATTATCTTATCATGTGCTAACCATTTTGTTTTTAGTTGATGTCAACAGACCGATGGAATATATTATTATCTCTTTTATGGTTATATTATCCTATAAAAGTTGATTTTGAGTCCTTTGGGCATGAAGAATTCATCTTGAATACACATCATTTGGTGAAAATATGATATTATAGAGTAAATTAGCTAAATTGTGAAATTATACTATTAAATATAGTATATTTCACTATGTATTTAGTCAAGATAGTGAAATAATTCCTCAAATTTAGTAAATGGATCTTGAAACAAAAATATTATCATATTACATTCATATTCGATGAATCAGATGGTATTTTAAATCATTACAAATTTATAGTTTTGATTCCCTTAAATTTCAATTTATCATTCACTAATTTGTGATCAATTACCCTAATAAATTTTAAAAATTATTTATTCTTTTCTTCCAAGATCAAATCTTTACTTCCAATCTATGTTCTCCCATTTAGAAATCTATTGTGTGTTATTATATATGACCCTCATACTTCCCTTTCACTTTTATTAATAAGATTTTTTATTAACCCTTTATAGGATATATTCTTAAAATAATAGTATTTTCAAATTTTCATCCTTTTATTTCTAATATAAATTTAAAATTGTGACGTAACAATTTATTAAGGAGGGATGTAACACACCGAGATTTTAAAAGAAAAAAAATTATTTTCGATGGTGTAAATGAAATGAAACACTAAGATTAGATATGAATGTAACTCCTTGATACTATAAAATATAGTTCTTTCAAAATAAATATAATCTCTTATATAGTATTTGGTATACACAACCCCTAGATTTTTATGTTCCATGGCATATTTAACACGCAACACTGAGATTAAACGAACCACGATATATATATCTGTTATAACCTATCCATTAAATTAGTTTTTATGAATAATATTTATTAATTAATGAAATATATATTTATGTGATACTAAATATAAATTATTTGAAAATGTTTTTTAAATAATTAATCAGTTATTAGTAAAGTAATTTCATTCTTCAAATCTATGTTTTCCTCGAAAACAATTTTTATTGATTTTCATGAAAATAAATTATAGTTAATATTTGGAAAATTTAAAAAATGGATATGATAAAATTAATTTCATTTTTTAAACATTAATATCAAAATTTATTTTGGGTGAAATTTTTGGATTTTTTAGAAAATAATGATTTTTAGTGAATAGTGAAAAAATATAACTTTTTTGTAAAAATGTAATTTGTTTTCTATAAATTTTGTAATTTAAAAGTAACATTATGTTTCAAATATGATTTAAATTAAAAAAAATTGTTATATTTAATCCACTTAATTACATTTTAATCATCATTATATTATATTTTAGTATAACTTTATTTTTTTGGTTTAAATGGGGGGTTTTGGAAACTGTTTTAAAGTGCATAGTGTTTTCCCATTTTCATTAATTAAAATAATACCTAATAAGGAATTTTTTAAATGAAATTAATATATTATATATAATTAGATATAAATTTATATACATATAATGATTATTATTAGATGTAGAGTTAATATAAAATCATCTTATTCTTGAAACAAATACACAATTCCGAAATAGCTTTTTCGTTGCATCTATGGGTTTTTTATTACATTTAATTATTCCACTTTTAGAAAATTTATTTGAAAAAATAACATTCATTTTTAATCATCAAATAAAAACTATAATAGTTTTATTTTTTGATAATTTTCTAAAGATAATATTTTTTTGGATGAATAGTGAAAAATACTGAATTTTAATTTAAAAATACCTTTTTTTATTTATTTATAAAGATAAATTATATTTTAAATTATTTTTATAGTAAAATTAGTTTAATTATTTAGCCCTTAATCCAATTTGGGTCATTTTAACTAATTTTATATTGAAATTGGATATAAAAACTTTATAAACATTTGAATGTTTTCTCTTTAAAAACTCGCTTTCTTGTCACGTTTGTGGAGTTAATTTTAAAATAACAATTTTAAATTATGTGAATATAATTTAGAAAAATTGATTCAATATTTTTAATCAGAATAATTTATTCTTTATAACAAGTTTAACTTAATTTTTGACCAATATGGATAGTGAAAATAGAAAAAATTAATTATTATTAGTAAGGTAAAATACAGTTTATCGGCGGTAAAACATAAAACATAAGGGATAAAATAACCTAAAAAATTATCTAAAATATATTAAATAGCCTTATTTAAACCTTATAACTTATCGGCTCTATAATTTTTCATTATTTTATCCTTGAGACATGAAAAAACATGGGTGGGATTCATTCTTTTTAAAAATTACAAGTGTTTCACTCACCTCACATATAAAAGGCCACCCACTATCATCCTCTATTTACAATTTAAAAACACATTGGTTCAGAAAATACCTAACCAAATAAATTCCCTAGTTCCCTTAAATCATTCTAGAAGAATTATTTTTGGAATAAATCCAACCAAGGGAGCCTATGGTGCCAACCAAAAGAAGTTACCTGAAGAAGATGTAATGTTCTTCAACGAGAATTTTTATTTTATTTTTTCCACTACCCCCTTCCATTCTTCATAAACCATGATTATATAATAACCTCAGAATATTACATATACTGTGATGTTATTTTGTTAATTTTATAACCTAAATCCTTCTCCTCTTCAATCAAATGGGTTACAAATTCATCATTCGTGTGTACGGTGGATTATCGCCTCGTGAATTGATGTCATTCATTCTTCCATTACCAACTATCACGGTTCAAAATTATGATATATATAAAGTATATATATGTGATATTTATAACATAATTATACTTTTGGAGTCATTATATCATATAAACCTTTTTACATTCTATTTCATATGGGATATGATAACATTGTTCATGTGTATGGCGGACTAACACCTCACGAAGCGATGTGATACATTTTCACTAACACTTTACATGGAATCTAAAAAGGGTAAAGATAATTAATATATGAGATATAAATGAACTACTATAATATAATGAAATTCCCACAATTTTGGAAAAAAATATGGGTATAGGTCATCCCTATATCCATAGGGAAAAAATTTGTATGAAGGACCTATACCCACAGATCTCCAAAAACCATGGGTATATGAGTAGCTATACCCACTGGTTTTGGAAAACTATTGAAATATGTTTCTATAGGAGGGGATTTGTGGGAATTCCTTATACCCACAACTCCCCCAAAACTGTGTGTATAGTTCAACCCTATACACATGGTTTTTGTAAACTGTGGGAATATGATTCCAGGGAGAATAATATTTTACAGGGAAGACATATTCACATGGTTATCTAAAATCCATGGGTATAGGTCACCCCTATTACCATAACTTTTTAAATAGTGGAAATAAATTATGTGGGAAAAATAGTGGGAAAACCTATACCCATAGTTTTACCAATCTGTGGGTATAGTTTTGCCCATTATTTTTCCATAATATTAATCATCATCATCATCATCAATAATTTAATATAAATATTTTATACACACACACACACACACAGATGTATATATATATATATATATATATATGAATCTAATAATGTAAAAAGTGTTGTATGATAGTGGGGGTAAATTTTTCCATCTATAAGCAGAAGGTTCTAGGTTTAAATCCCAATATAAGATTTATTTTTCTAATGAGGATACATTCCCATAGTTTTACCAAACCATGGGTATATACTTATACCCACGGTTTGGTCAAACTATGGGTATAGGTATTTCTATTGAAATTTCCAAAATCAACAGTTTATGAACTGTGGGTATATCTTATACCCACAGTTTTAGGGGTTATACCAACGGTTTTAAACCATGGGTATAGCCTTATTTTCCAGTAGTGATGGAAAAATTATAATATTCATGAAATCTTTATCAATCTAAAAATATAATACATCATTTCATTTTTTACACAAAAAAATGATAACATCATTCATCTATGTGTAGACTACTGCCTTCAACAAGCGATGTGACTCTCTTTTCATCACCACACAAAAAATATGATATATATATATAAGTATATTTAAATAAATAATATGATATATATGATATTTTTATCATTATTTATAGATAAAATATTACTTTACTCTTTTCCATAATTATCGTTTAAAAATGGAAATGTTAATCATGCGTACATACAGCCTATCATCTCCATGATTGTAACATAGTCCATTTTTCATAACCATATTTAATGATTGGTATTAAAAGTATAATTTAGGTAAATATATGATAATTATTTCATTATTATTACTCTTTATATGATATAAATATATAATACATGCAATAATTAGATCCTTCATGAAAATAAACAAATGAGAAAACAAGGCAATTAACACCTAAAATAATAAAAATAATGAAATATTATTAACAAAAGGGTGATAAAATGTTATAAAATGATCATATATGATATTATAAATATTAATATGTTTCTTTTATAAGTTAATAACGTGTTTAAAACCACTATACAAAAGGTTAAATCACATTTAACCAAAAATAAGTGTGAGGTAAGGGATTTCATCTCAATTTCATTTCATTGAGACATATTTTAATGTTATCCACCTAAATTATTTTTTATGATGTATATACTTCCCATTTTTCTTATAATTTCATGAATACTTCATAATTCAAGATATTTTAAGTTTCAATTTGAGTTATTTTATTTATGGGGGTCAGAATTAAAATTTATGATTTGGTAAATAATTTCATAACTCAATTTCTTTTTATTCGGTTCAATTACTTCTTCATCATATTTATTATTATGAGATTATGTGTGAAATTAATTTTTATTATCTTGTATTGTATTTACATTTTTTTTATTTTTTTTACATTTTATACACATAATATAATCATTTATTGATCCTCACTTCATTGTTATGATCGTGGTAAGGGTTTATTTCACAATCTCATTCTAATCAAGATTGTTTATTCTTAAATCTCAATTGAAGGAAATTATTTTACCATTTACTAATAAACCCATATAAATTTCGTATCCTATGGTTATCAATTATATTTTGATCCAATATTTCCATTTTTCCCCTCTTTGGTACTTAAAATAATTGAGAAATATTTTTAATAAAATCCAACTTCATTTCTCTCTTCAGTCAGAAATCTATTCCCTTTTGAAATAATGTTTTAATAAAATGTTTTCAAAAATGTTTTTAACCATTTTCAAATGATTTATTGAAGTAATTTTTACAAAAAAATATTTTTATAAAATTATTTCAATGGAATATTTATTTATTTTTCAAAATAATTTCCATTTGGATTTTATCAAAAAAGTGAAAGGAATATTTGTTTTAATATGTATGGAATAAATGGAATTTACATTCATCATGACTAATGAAATTTTTTGAAAAATACTTTATAAGTTTCAAATAGTACTTTTAAATAAATTTTTTTCAAATTTATTTATGAAATTTTATTTTTAGAAAGTGATTTCCAAAATTAAAAAGATATTTTCCTAAAAAATGTTTTTACAAATTTTTTATAGTATTTTTATTCATAAATTATAAAACCCATTATTATTACTCCAATTGGTATATTTTGTATTTATACAATCCTTATTATTAATCTGGATATATTAATATTATTTCAAATAGATTATTATGGAACCTATTTGTATTCCAAGGGTTAATCATGTTTCGAATAGATTATTATGAAACGTGTTTCTTTTCTATGGGTTAACCATGTTTCAAAGAGATTTTTATGGAACCCATTTATTTTCCATGGGTTAATCATGTTTCAAAGATATTGAAATAAAACCCTTTTATTTTTCATGGTTTAATCAAGTTATTAAAGTAATATTTATGGTTTATATGATATTTATGATGAAATAAAATCTATTTATAATTTATTCATGTTGTGGTTCTTGGACATTATATATGATGGGTACACCCAGATAGAATTGGGTGAGCATGTTATATCTTATACAATGGGTGCACCCAGATAACATCGGGTTATCCTGATATACATTATATGTTGGGTGCGCACAGATTGTGCTCCAATGCATTGCATCATGAATATCCTCTCTGGAAAATTATATTCAAAATAAACCATATGGTTGTTCTATTTGTAAGGGTTATTTAAGTGTTCTATGAAGATGATTTTATATGATACCAAAATGTTTTATCTATGATTTCATTTATTTTAAAATGTTTCCTTTGATCAAGATTGATATCACATAGCTCATAATTATTAATTCTTATAACTCTTTTCTTTGTTAAAGTGTTATTTCAAGTAACATGGTTGATGATTCAGGTATTTATGGGTAAGAGTTCATTTATGATTCTCTTATAAACTCTGATTATTTTCTCATACATTGTGCTCTTATTATACTCACTGATGAAATTCATGCTTAATGATGATTATTACTCTTACTAAGAATTTCATCTCAAACTTCTTATGTTTTTTTCCCTATGTTATAAAGTATGATATTGAATTAATTATGTCTACAAAGGTTTTATATGGATGATTATTATGACCTAATTTGGAATATTAAAAGCTGGTTATATTGGGAAAGATACTCTAATGAATTCACGGGTGCTGTTTATGTAATATTTTTTTCCTAGTTATCTAAAACTCTAAACCTAAAAGGTCCTTGAGATTGTAAGTGATCTAATATTTCCATTTGATATTGTATGTTTGGGATGGTGAAAATTGGGTAACCTATAGTGGTATCAAAGACAAAAATGTAAAGTTTATAATCTCAACACCAAATCCAGGAGTGTGGATTCTAGGATGTTATAATTTGAGAGCATCAAAAATATACAAATATCTAGGATATAATTTATAATTAGATATTAAAATTTCTATTTTAGATACTGAGGAACTCATGATTGGGTATCATGACCTACATGTTAAAATTAATTTCCATGGGAAGTTTATTGTCAACATTTATTGATTATCATGGGTTGATTTAGGACATGAAGTGATATTTAACAATTCAAAAATTAATACAATCCATTTTTAAATATATTTAATTCATTATTAATATGGAATTAATTAAGGTAAAAAACTATATTCATAATAATTAACTTCCTAAAATCCTTAAAGAATATTTAATAATAATGATACCACCTTGTGTTTTTATTTATAACTTAATATCCAATAGTTGGTAAAAAAATTTATTTCATAAAAAATTAGTAAATATAGATTGAAGAATCACTATCCTCATTATTATTAGTCATTGTGTTGGATTTTCCTTATTCCCACATCCTAAGTGGTTCTTGGTCCATGTTTTCCTTATTGGTCATTGGATTGGTGTATTGATTTGTATAGTGACCAATTTTCTTAAAATTAAAGTAATTAATTTTTGCAGTGAGCTTTATAAAAATTATTATCATACATATAGTGAATTTACACTCCTAAAAAGTAATCCTTAAGGAGTTTCTTACAACATTCTTAACAAGTAAAAAAATAATTCTTCTTTCCCTCATCATCATTATCATCGGAACTACCTTAAGACTCCACCTTTATTTTATTTTGTGTATTTGGGGTTCAATTATTTTCATATTATTAATCATAATTCATGACAGGTTATTTTTCAAAGTCATATGATTTCTCACTCTAACTCTTAACCCATGAGGCTTTTCATTGGGACAATCTTTGCATTGTCCATGACATCCACTGTCATATTGGTTTCTTCGGGCTCCAACCATCACTAAAACTAAAGTATTTAACTTTATTAACTAACTCTATAATATAATTATTGTTATATAATTAAATTTAACCAAAAAATTTATTACACTTTGAAATTATTTCATTAGCATTCAATTGAACCTAAATCACACTATGTTCAATCTAGGTTTCTTTAGGTTGGTTTCTCTCGTATTCCTTAAACAAATTACTTGACATACTAAATACTTAATAATGGTGTGTAAATAGAATGTGATTAAGTAAATCATATCCCCTTGTAGTATCTATTGATTTCTGTAGTATTAGGCCCACTCACTATACACGAGAATAAAGATTTATTTGATACTCATCCAAATTTTTTAAGGGTGATTTCCCCTAGATGAATCTATACCACAACTGCATCCACTTTATAGTATCCAGAAAGGGATGTGATTTCTAGGATAACCACCCAATATCTTATTTACCAAAACCTAGATATGTTACTTTATACATATACTTATCCCATAGACTTATCCCTAGGGTTTTCACTAAATTTATTTTATATTAATCCCAAAAATATTCAATATTACCTCAAATAACCTAAAGAGTTGTCTATACATTTGAAATAATTATAAAACTTATATTATAAATCCTTAAATTATCCTCAACTAAAATCATAACCTTTAAAATTATTTAAAACCTCCTTTTATACTAACTGTGATGCCTTGGATCCATGCTCTCAGAATCTAGTTCAAATAAACATGTACATTACATGACGGTTTTGAAAACAAACTAAAGAGGCCCACTTTTAACATTCAATAATTAAAATATCCAAAAAATATATTGAGTCACTTACATACAAAGGGCCTTTTAGGTGTATATTTTTTTAGAGTTGGGAAATAATTTTAACTAACAAATCCTAAGTCTTTCTCAACAAATATACATTTTAAATATTATATAAGAAACAACCCAATCCAGTATAATTTTTCTAGAATCTCTTAGAAAATTATCCACAAATTATAATCCTTTAAAACAATAATTTGTAATAAATTTCTTTATAACCTATGGAAATGGAATCATAAGAAGGGTGAGATAATATTCCCATTAAGATAAAACATATATCAGAAGCTATCAATCCATGAACTTTTCATGAATAATATGGTAGGAAAAATGATAATCAAATAATTCCATATAACTGATCACATGAGCTCAAAATAAATCCATGGATAGTATAATATAAATAATAATATGGATAATAATAACTAAATTTATGGTGATTTAATGCATAATGTCATATAACATGATCTTTACTGTTAAGGCCTCAACTATGATATTATTCTTGTTATCAAGGCTATGAATAAGATATCATTCTTATTGTCAAGGTCATAACCAAGAAATCATGCATGCATTGGGTAGTAATATATAAAATGCCCAGGCCTTTTGTTTCATGATACCAATAAATGCATCAAGGGGTTATATAATACTATCTCCCACCCATCACTTCTGTATGTCCAATGCATCCACCATATGAATGATATGAATATCAATAAAATACATGGTCAACCTACCTTAGTATTCCATAAAAATCCATATTGAGATATAAAAATATGGAATTTCAATACTATTATTGTCAATAAATGAACATAATAAATCCATATAAATATGTTTGATGGTTAATAAATATATAATAAACTTTCTTGGGTATTTGATAAACATATTTATTGGATTAACAAGTATGCATATTTTAAATATTTACCAATTCAATAAATGGAATAACTTTCAAAGTAATAATCCCTTAAACTAAACCCATATATATAATTGGGTATATTATTTATTCAATAATTTCCCTATTAAATTGATATATGGAATCTAGGTGAACACCCTTCAATCAATGGAATAAAATATAGAGTGGTCATAATGAAATGGAATTGGAAGAAAATTTGTGCCTATAATGGGGGTGATTTGGAATAGAAAAGGAAGTGATGGATTTAATTTAGTATAATCCCAAAAAGGAAAATGGTATAATAGTATTTAGAAATTAATCCACGGAAAATATATACAATAAAAAAAGGAAACAAGTGGTGAATACGAATCATATCTCAATGAAACAATATTGGGATGCAAATACCCTTATGGTAATGGTAATGTAAAAATCACAATAACATGAGAGGGATACATGAAATTAAAATATAATTAAATTTTATATATTCTCTTAAATTTAATTAAATATGGGAGTTAATACATCGTATAAAATTCATGATGGTGTATTATATCAAAAATGTATTTTGGATTTCAATATAGATATAAATAACACTTAAGACTTTAAAAAAATTTGAATCATTACACATTGAAGGATAGAATTTAAAATAGAACCTAAAATACCTGGAATAATGATATAATAATTATATAAAATATAAAAGTGGTATTAATTACACCACATAATGGAAATCATGGTTTATAACAAAAACATCTCTCAAGGAAATGAAATTTGAGACAAAGAACCCTTACAAAATTAAGAGTTTTAGAGTCAAGAAACCTTAATGGATAAAATTTAAAATGAAACATTAAATATAATTAATAATGATATAATCATGGTAAAAATTTTAAATGGTCATTAGATACATTATTCCAAGGAAAACATGTTTTATAATAAAAAATATGTCTCAAGGGGTGAAAACTGAGATAAGAAACCCATACCTTAATTCTTAACTCATTATGGACATATACCTAAATTCTTCAATAACTAAAATAAGTTTATTAAATACCTTAATAATAACGTTATTTATCTATATTTCATTTAATATATTAAAATTATTATCATATGATATTTATTTATTATTATTATTTTCCTTATATTTGTATGAAAATTGATTCGGTATTGGATTATTTCAGAAATTTTAGCAATCAAAGATGATATTTTAATAATAAGTTCAATACTTAATATAACCTTTAATGAACTAAAAACTAATAAATATTTTATTATTAACTTATAATAACATTAATATTTAATTTCCCATTTTCATCCATGATATAGTTTTATTTAATTGTTTAAATAAGTTTTTAAGAAAACCATAACATGAACACCCTATATCTCAATGGATGAGTATGGTTAAGGAAGTTTATAATATCATTATAAATGAAGAATAATGATTTAATTTGGATTTTTCTAAATTGTTGAATCATATTATATATATCTTGGAAAAAGAAAAAAAATCAAGATGAAAAATCAAAATCTTTACTTCTTAGAGGTGATAGTCCGCGCAACACACGGTTAATGTTATTTTGTTTTATAAGTGGATGAAAAGGAATGTATAATGGTTGTTAAAATAATATAATAACAATTTAGTATGATAATTATAATGTTTCCATTATATTACCATGATTAGGTTAGGTTTGGAATATAAATATTAAGAAGAAAAGATAATGTGTAAGTAATACCCACTTTTGTAACTTGAAGTGTCTCTTGAAAATCCCCATGGAAATGAATGGATTAGGATAACATAATGAGTCCATATTATTATAAACATGAAAGAAGATTATATTATTACAAAAATATCAGAGTTTAGAGAATAAAGTTTAATTAATAGGTGTGGAATTAAGGGGTGAAATTGTCCCCTTTTAAAATTGAATAAAGGGGAACTTTCTTTAACACCCTTTATTTTTTAATAATTGAATGAAACTATTATTGATTTAATATGTTTCCTTCTGAATTTTCCCTTCCATTATGTTTTAAAAATCAAAAACACGTTTTCTTAAGGAAAATTATATTTCTCTAAGAAAATTTCTCTTAAGGAAAATTTTATTTCTCTAAGAAAGTTTTTTACTTTAACTATGGTTTCAAATGTCATACCAAATGTTTTTCCTAATTAAACATAACCATTTTATCCTTTAGTAAAAAAAATTAGATCCATATCTATATCAGAACCTTATAGTTCTTGAGACTCCAATTTCTTCAAAAATTAGACTCTGATTTATTCAAAAATTAGACTCTGGTTTCATCTGAAATCAGAATCTAACACCATTAGAAATTATACTCTGATTTCTTCTGAAATTAGACTCTGATTTCTTCTAAAATCATACTCTGGTTTATTTTTAAATTTTACTCTTATTTCTTCAAAAATTAAACTCATTTTTCTTTTAAAATCAGACTCCAATTTCTTTTATAATCAAACTATGATTTCTCCCGAAATGAGACTCTGAATTCATCAGAATTCAGAGTCTGATTTCCTCAAAAATCCAAATTCATATCTCTATTATTTCATAATCTGATTTTTAATATTTTCAAACTATGAATCTCACTATATTAATAATTTGATTAAATTATTTTGTAATATTTATCGTATTTCCTTAATGTATTGTTTCATTTTATCGAATCTTAAATGTGATAAAGTTTCTCAAGCACATTAATGATTCTCATAGTTAGTTATATAAAACAATATTGTCCAAAGTATTTTATCTTAACCATTTCATGAGTTCCAGGTGTACAGGTACCGTATAAATTTAAGGAAAAATATAACCTTAAAGTAGATGTCGATTATTGTAGATTCTCCCTATAAATACCCAGCAATTTGAATGATCTTAGAGATAGAGTTTTAGCTGTTGATCTCTGGAATGAAGTGATACTCTGCAAGATATCTGCTCAAATCTGCCTTATGCGAATATTGTGAACTACTTGTTCAAGCAGAGAACATATTATTCAACCTTCCTAGTGTGAATTTGGTTGTTGTTTTTATCAATCAAAGGCTTCCAAAGATAGGAAGATAGAGGTGTCGATTGACTTTTTAGTCGAGGGCTTGCAGGGATAGAAAGATAGATATTGATCTCTCTATCGAGGGCTTACCTTGTTGTGGGTAAGATAGACTTTCTTGAAAGTATAAATCAAGGAACCTTTGTCGAAGTGTAAGACTCTGATTCTCCTTTTGAGGTGCGGTTTCTTCTTTTCCTTTTTATTTTGAGTTGTTTTTTAGACAAAAATGGAATTTGGGAAAAGTAATGGAATCATGGGATACACATCACATATTCCCAAGCACACATTGTGTAGTATGTCCATATATGAAGGGAATATATGGAGTGTGTTCGTGTCAGTAAGGAAAAGAGGAAAAACCAACTACACGTTGTGTACTTTATAGTACATGTCGGGTAGTCATGTCGGCAGGTTCTAGAAAGTAAGTCAGTAGAATTCAGCCACCAAATGAATAGTAAAATGATATACACATCGTGTATATGGGCTTACATGCTGTGAATTTTGTTTTTTTTCTCTTAAAACGGGTAGTATCCTCTCCATTCGGTAGATTGGACAGTGCCCTAACCAAGGGAACTCAAGAGGAGCACTGGAACTTCACCCTCTTCCCGGTTGATCATCCGAACTCCGAATAAATCACTGTTGATCTCATTTAAACCTAATCAATAATCTCTCAATTACTCTATAGTTGTTCTTGGTTATTTTAGTTCATGACTATGTTATTTGAGGTTTATTAAATATCCATGTTTCATAGATCTATATTGTTCTAACTTGAATTGGATGTTGAGGATGGACGAGGAGAGTCATATTACGACGAGGTAGGTGGTCTCATGCTTATTGCTTAATTTCGGGTTGTTTATATGCTCAGTAGTTATGTGATCCCTTGTTTAGGGTGTCGCTTGATTGAGAATTTTAACTGTATCAATACCCAATGACATTAGGTGATCAGATAAATTAATTGAATCATGTGTGAACTTGTTTGGTTTGATTGAGGGCCACCCCATGGGTGCGTTTTCCCTCGGATGACCATTGTTTAGCTATTTGGCCTAGGATGTTGATGGTCAGGCCTTGTTTTCCATGAAGGGTTATTTAAAATGAAATTAGATAATTAAATTTTTTCCATGTGAATACATTTTTTAAATCTTTTTGATAGTTTAATTCACATGTTATTCTTGTTATATAAATTTTCCCATGTAAGTTATTAAATGCTAGAGTCATGCCATAGTTTAATTAGCATGTGTTTCTTGATAAATAAAATGTTCCCATGTGAGTTGATTATTTAAAACCATGTAATAGTACATATTATATGTTTTTTTTATTATTTGAGTTTCCCATGTGAGTTGTTATTTTTTTAACCATTTAATAGTGTAATTTACATGTTTTGTTTATCATGCTGAAATGTTGATATACCAGGACTGGCCCTAATACATGTTGAAATTCTGATACATTGGGCTTGTCCCAGATTATAATATGTTGAAATGCTTATACATTAGGCTTGTCCCTGAAATATACTGTAATGTTGATACATTGGTCTTGTCCTTGATTTTAATATGTTTAAATGATAATACATCGGGCATAGCCCACATCTATATTAAGATGGAATGACTTATGACGCATCTGCCAAACCAAATCACAAGCTTGGATTTGATCTTCACTTCATTGGTTTGGATAGCCTGTTAAGGTATCTATTGTGTTTAATTTTGAGTACCTTCCTAGTTTAATGTTTTCATTATTATACACTACTACTGCATAGTCTCACTGATAGATTGGAACAGAGCTTTGGTGGTTTCCTACTGGGATTTATTTCACACACCCTATTTGGTTCATTTTTTGGGCCCAAATAGAATATATTGCTATAGGTGTTGATATAAGCAGGGATCCTTATACAGGTACTTTATTTCTGCTTAGGAGTAGGAGAGCATGGGAAAAATCCAAGGCATGTGATGATACTAGGTTCTTTTTGTATTTTTGTACCTTATTACAACATTTTACTAGATAGTAGTGTATCATGATTTTGTTGTTTTCTTATAACATGTGACATGCTGCATCATTCTGATATTATATACTTTCTGGTTATCTTTACCTTTCATTCATTCATTGTTTACTTCAGTTTCATGTTGTTTACTACATCTGATATTGTTATTATTTATTGTGCTATGTTACACTCTGCTAATGAGGGAATAGTTTCCCCACTATCACACCCTAGGATCTCGCTTCAATTCAATAACCTCTGGATTTGGGGAAATGTGCTTTAGGCCATGTGACCAACTGGGTATGCAGAACCTTTTAGTGGATTGTGGATTTTGGATGTTATGAAGTGGTATCAGAGGATTTATTTTCTAGTTTTCTTTACTATTTGGAGATGATATAAAGGAAAAGGAATTTGTTAATTAGTTGTACCCGGGAGTAGCTAATCTGTGTATAGGGAAAATGAAAATTGTCTCAAATTAAATTTTTCTTTTGGATTTTGAGCTATTATAGATTATTCGATTTCACCATTGGTTGATGTACTTGTTTTTTGTTGTTATCATCAAAATTATTGTGGTTCTATTTTGTTGCAACCAGATGAGATGAGGGTATGCCCTCTCATGCATCATATATACACTTATTATAATCCCATTCAATTCATTGTGCCTTGCCATCTAGGATTTATTAGATATTGCATGAAGTTATGATAGATTCCATGGTAGAGATTCATGTTGTTGTGATAGTACCTTGATATATATGCCTGCTGTTGTGATATGTGTATTGGTACATGGTATGCTTCAAATCGGATTGATGCCAAACTTTGATCTCTAAGGTGTATGGTCCCTCTTGGATTAGAAATTGGTGTATCATTATTTGGCCTTTTTTATATAACTTTGTTGTGATATGTTATTCTTGGGTGCCAAACATTGATTTTCGGGGAGTATGGGCCCTTAAAAATAGGAATTTGGCATACCACTAGTGGGTTTTTCTGCAGAATAAGGCTTTTCTAGGAAATATGGAGATTCTGTCCTAAAAAAATCTAATATACACCACATGTAGTTTAGCCTAACACACTGTGTGACCTTTCAATTCAGGGGAGATGATGTTCCAAGTTTTAAGAAGAACATAATGTTTTCCATGTTTACACACCGTGTAGTATATGGCCATGTAATGGGCCGTCTGAGAGAAAACAAGGGATATAGAGTTTTGATCAGAACACTTCATGTGCTTTCAGTACACGTTATGTATCCTACCCAGACAGAACCCATGTGGACCTGGCTATGTGGGAGTACATGGCTAGGAGGATAGACCTGTGTACAGGTTGTGTGTGCATGGAACACACCGTGTGGGCGTGGAGCATGCCGTGTACCTGGGGTTGATACATGCCCAGGCCGGTGGAGGAACATGACCATGTGGCAGAGTAAGGGTATATGTCGTGTAATTTTTCTACATGTCCTATAGTTCCTTTTTTCAAAACATATAGGGACTTTTCCTATTTTATTTTGGCACTCTTTAACAGCAAACCATGATGATGATCTTGAAATAAGGAATGTTCTTTACCATGTAGGGTCACGGCGTTGCGACGAACATGAGTTGTATGCCAGGAGAGCAGAAATGATCACACTCTAAATATGGAAGGCCATGGGATATCAATGGATCCACTAGTTATGCCAACTGCATCACCAGATGTTATACTGGATATAGGTGCAGATGCACAGTTCCATGAAGGCTTTGTGAGGTTCATACAGACATTTCAGGGAGCATCACAGGCTACCACATCTATGGAAAAGTTAACATCTATATTCCAAAAAAATAATTTGCCTACTTTTTTAGGGGATGGTGGACCAAAATCTACAGAATCACGACTGGAATTAGTGATTACTATCTTTGAGCATCTGGAGACGCCTCTCGAGATGAGGTTCAAGCTCATGACATATATGATGTGTGATTCTGTGAAGAGATGGTGGGATGTTATCACTAATGAAAGTCATCATCGGGATAGGACATGGGAAAACATTTAGGTTTAATTCTATGATTATTATTTTCCCAAGATGCTGAGGGTTGACCAAGCCAAGTAGTTCATGCACCTAGAGTAGGGAACACTATTAATTATGGACTATTCTTCCCAATTTACTGAGCTTCAGCAATACGTACCAATTCTGATGTGTGATGACGTATCAAAATCTAGAATATTTGAGGATGGTCTCAGGTTTAACATCCGATCATAGGTTACTGTCTTTACGTTTCCACTTATCTCTGCTATTTTGAATTAGGTTCTGATTACTGAGCACAAACTACAAGAATTTGGGGGTATCATCTAGGGCGGTTTGGCACTGAGATCTAGTACTATTTATACTGGTAAGAATAAGCATCATATAGATTTTTCTCATGGTGATAGTAGTAGAAAAAACCAATATTTCAGTATCCAGGTGAGGTGATACCAGTGTGGAATGATTGGGCATACTAAACCTTAGATTCTGATGGACCTGGTCGAGTGTCGAGCTTACAGAAATATGGTTCACTTACAGTGGTTCTATAGGACACTTCCACCAGCATCTACTGAGATAGGGTCTGCACCAACTCCACATTCAAGAGTATGGTCAGTATCTTTACATCAGTCAGTGAACTAGAATACGAAAAGCCATTTAAACAAAGGGGGTGGTCGTGGTCATGGTAGTCAGACCCCAGGATCTTAGAGATAGCAGGTCGGGTCCACTTAGGGTAGGAAAGAAGTGTCTCAGGGTCGTGGTACAGATTAGACTTATGTAGTGCAACAGACCTAGCAGGATCAGGATCCTGAACCTTCTACTATCATAGGTACTATTCTAGTCTCCTCTATTTTATATTCTTCACTTTTTGATATTGGTGCTACATAAAGTTTTATATCTTATCTATTATGTAAATCCTTGGGCTCTGTGTATGTACTAATTTTCATGTTATGATTCTAGACATTCTGTTATGTATTATAATGGCAGGTGTACGTCAGTGTAAGGAGTGACTCCTTGAGAATGGTGGGTGTCACTTTCTAGGGAACCTCTATATGTTAGATATGGCAGGATTTTATGTCATTCTCATAATTGATTGGTTTGTTTATTTTCAAGCCTTTGTTGATTTCTATCATCGTAAGGTGAGTATCACATCCCTAGAGGGCGCAGAGTTTCTACAAAAGGGTGAATGGGATGTCCAGGAAAGAAAAGATGGAACTGGGCATTGTGGTTTGGGTGGGATGATAACCTAGATTGTGATTTTATATCTGGATGACCAAGGAACATGTCTAGAACATTTCCCTCTCGTGTTTGATCATTTTACAGATGTGTTTTCAGACAACTTTTCAGGCTTACCTCCAGCCAGAGAGGTGGAGTTCACTATCGAGCTAGTTCTAGAAGTTTTACTGTTATTCATTCCTCCTTAAAGGATGGCTACGATGGAGTTGGAAGATCACAAGAGGCGGTTGGTGGATTTGGAATCTAAGGGTTTTATCTGACCCAGTACTTCTCTATGGGGTTCACTGGTCCTTTTCACAAAAAATACATACAGTAACCTTAGTCTATGTGTGGACTATCAGAAACTAAACCAATTGATGGTTAAAAACTATATACCTTGCCATGGATAGATGACATATTTGATCAACTTCGAGGATCTTGAGTATTCTTGAATATTAACATGATGCCATGATATCACCAGGTACATGTTTGACCTACAGACATACCTCATACCATGTTTTGAATCACGTATGGTCTATATTATTACCTGGTTATGTTGTTTGGTCTCATGAACGTGCCAGTAGTTTTCATAGAGCTAATGAACCGAGTGTTCCATCCTTAACTAGATTCTTTGGTGGTGGTTTTCATGGATGATATCTTGGTGTATTCTCAAAATTGACACGACCATGCCAAACACCTTGAGATCATTTTGAATACACATAGAGAGCATCAATTATGTGCTAAGCTCTCAAAATTCCACTTCTAAATAGATCACATTCACTTCTTAGAGCTATTTGGTTACTACGGGTATTTTATAAAGGACTTTTCACTCTTAGTAGCACCGATTATAGGCTTAACTATGAAATTTGTAGAGTTTGAGTGGTTATATTCTTATGATGAAGCTTTTCAAGAGTTGAAAGGGAGTTTGGCTTCAGCACTGATACTGATATTTCCAGAGTTAGGAAAGAGTTATATTGTGTACTTTGATGTATCAGTTATTGGGCAGGGATAACTGCTTATGCTGGGGGGGTCTACTTGTTTCATATGGGTCTCAGTAGTTGAGGTCACATGAGAATAATTACCTGACACATGATCTCGAATTAGCTGTAGTTTTTCATGCTTTGCACTGTCATAGAAATTATTTATTGGGAGAGCATTTTGTGGTATACATGAACCACAAAAGTATCCAATACATCTTTACTAATCATGATTTTAATTTTATATAAATAAGGTTGGTGGAATACTTTCAGTCGTTTGATTTTGAGCTTCCCTATATGCCTAGAAAAGGCAATGTAGTGGTTGACACACTGAGTAAGAGGACTCAGATACAGGCAGTGTAGGAGGCCAGTGGTGAGTGAATGATTATGGATTTGTTATTTGAGATTAATTTACAGGTGCATGATAGTTTGAAATAGACTTATATTTCATCTTTGGTTGTTACCTCTATCCTACATGATAGAATAAGAATAAGGCAGCTATCAGATTCTGAAGGCCCAGTTCTACGGAAGTGTGGTAGGTGAGGACCCTCCTCCTGGATAGATGATAGGCAAGGATGAAGTTCTGTGTATCCATACTCGTGTGTGGTTTCTAGGGGAAATACAAAACAAGATGATATGTGAATTTCATGCCTCATCTTAGGTAGTGCATCCTGGAGTCACCAAGATGTACCGTGAATTGTGTCGTCAGTACTGGTGGCTAGATATGAATCAAAAGGTAGCTAGTTTTGTTATGAGATGTTCCACCTATTAGCATTTGAATGAGGAACATCATTGGTCAGCTGTTATTTTATAGAAGCTACCCTTTCTTGAGTGAAAATGGGATGATGTCATGATAGATTTTGTTATGGGTTTATTAAGGTCTCCTAGAGGAAATGATGATGTGTGGGTTGTGGTTGATAGGCGTACAAAGGTCACTCATTTCTTATTGATCGAAGAGACATTCGGTGTTAATGATCTATGAAAGCTATATATTCGAGCGGTGGTATGACTTCATGGGGTGCCTCTTTCTATAGTTTTAGATAGGGATGCCCTCTTTACATCCCATTTCTAGTAGAGTTTTCCAAGGGCACTTGGTACACAGGTGTTTCTGAGCACAGCATACCACCCTCAAACCGATGACCAGTCAAAGCATACGATACATGTGCTAGAGGACATTTTACATGAATGTGTCCTAGTTTTGGGGGGATCTTGGGAGAAGCATATACCCCTGGTTGAGTTCTGCTATAATAATAGATTTTAGGATACTATTCATATGGTTCCATATGAGGCTTCGTATGGGAGGTCATTCTGATCACCCATGTGTTGGCTAGAGGAAGGATAGGTAGTTATGTTGGGACCTCTTCTTGTACAGGAGACTACTGAGTAGGTCCACTTGATTTAAAAGTTGATTTCTACTATACAGTCTCATCAAGAATCATATGCTGATTTTTTTAGACGGCCTTTGTAGTTTGAGGTCAGGAATCAAGTTTTCCTACGTGTTTTACCGAGGTTGGGACACAAGAGGATCGGGAGACAAGGTAAACCTTCACTGAGATTTTTCAGACTATTTTATATTTTGGATAAAGTTGGGTCAGTTTCCTATCAGTTACAGTTACCTCAGAGGTACCGAGCCATGCATGATGTCTTCCATGTATCTCATCTATGTCGCTATCACTCAGACCCATCTCAGTTCCTCTCGTATGGGTGTTATGGAAGCATGGTAGAGTGCAAGATGAGACATGGGAGAGGGAGGCCAATGTACATGCTCAATGGCTGAAGTTATTCATAGATATTTATTCACCACCATTGGAAGGTCAATTTGGGGATCAATTTCATTAAGGGGGAAGTTTTTAAGAACCTGATTCTTCTTTTGAGGTACAATTTCTTCTTTTCTTTTTTCCTTTGACTTTTTTTCAAGAAAACAAGGGAATTTGGGAAGAGTACTGGAATCATGGTATACACGTCATGTATTCCCAGGCACATGTCATGTAGTATGTCTGTGTATGAAAAAAATACATGTAGTGTGGGCATGTCAGCAAGGAAAAGAGAAAAAACCAACAACACTCTATGTACATTATAGTACACACTATTTATCCAGGTTGAAAAGTTCTAGAAAGTATGTTGGTGGAAGTCTTCTACCAAATGAACAGTAAAATGATATTAATGCCATGTGTATGGGCTTACATGTTGTGTATTTTGTGTTCTTCTCTTAAAACAGGTAGTAGTCTCTCAATTTGGAAGATTGGATAGTGGTCTCACCAGGGGAACTCAACAGGAGCACCGAAACTTCAACCTCTTCTTAGTTGATCATCTGAACTCCTAATAAATCACTATCGGTCTCATTTGAACTGAATCAGTAATCTCTTGATTAAACTTGATCCATTATTTCTGATTTTATTTACTGACTAAGTTATTAAATGATGATTAAATATATTTCTTTTATAGATCTATATTATTCTTGCTTGAAATAGAAGTCAGGGATGGACGAGGAGAGTCATACTAAAATGAGGTAGGTGGTCTCATGCTTATTTCTTAATGTCTGATTGTTTATATGCTTTGTAGTGTTGCGAGCCCAAGTTTATGGTGTCTCCTCATTGATAATTTTAACCGTATCAATACCTAATGACATTAGGTGATTGGATAAATTAATTGAAGCATGTGTGAACTTGTTTGGTTTGATTAAGGGCCACCCCAGGGGTGATTTTTCCCTTAGATAACAATTGTTTAGCTCTTTGGCCTAGGATGCAAATGGGAATTCCTTTTTTTCCTTGAAGGGTTATTTAAAATGAAAATGGATAATTAAATGTTTTCCATGTGAATACATTTGTTAAATATTTGTGATAGTTTGATTCACATGTTAGTCTTGTTATATAAATTTTCCCGCATAAGTTATTAATTGATAAAGCCATGTCATAGTTTAATTATCATGTGTTTCTTGATAAATAAAATGTTCCCACATGAGTTCATTATTGAAAACCATGTAATAGTGAAAATTATATGTGTTTTTTATTATGTGAGTTTCCAATGTGAGATTTTATTTTGTTAACCCTATAATAGTGTAATTTACATGTCTTGTTTAGTATGCTGAAATGATTATATAATAGGCTTGGCCCTGATAAATGCTGAAATGCTAATACATCGTTCTTTTCTTTTATTTCAATAGTTTTAAATGCTTATACATTGGGCTTGGACTTGAAACATGCTATAATGCTGATACACCATGCTTTTCCCTAATCTAAATGTGTTGAAATGCTTATACACTGGGATTTCCCTGAGACATATTGAGATTGAATGAATTATGATGCGTCTACCAAGCCAAATCCCAAGATTGGATTTAGTCTTCACCTCTTTGGTTTTGATATCTTGTTGGAACAGACCTTTGGTGGTTTCCTACTGGGATTTATTACTCACACCCAATTTGGGTCATGTTTTTGGGCTCAAACAGACTATATTGTTTCAGGTGTCGGTAGTGGAAAGTCTCCTTATACATGTACTTGATTTCTGATTAGGAGTAGGAGAGCATGGGACCAAGATAAGGCTTGTGATGCGGTTGGGTTTCTTTTTGTATTATTTTCCCTTAGTACTATATTGTACTTAATAACAATGTATTTTGTTTTTGTTGCTTTCTTAAAATGTGTGACAAGTTGCATCATTCTGATATTATATATTATCCATTTATCTTTACCTTTCATTATTCTATTTTTTACTTCAGTTTCATGTTTTTTATTAATTATACTATTGTTATTATTTATTTTGTTATGTCACACTATGCTATTGAGGGCATAGTTTCCCCTCTATCACACCCTAGGACCTCGCTACTAGTCGGCAACCTCTAGTGTTTGGAGAAATTATCTTGAGTCCATGGGTCCAACCAAGTACAGGTCACCTTTTAGTGGCATCCAAATCATGGACGTTACACCAAGGTAGTTGGATACTCTTCTCTTTGGTTTAAAATATTTATTATACTTTTTTACTTGTTATCATTACAAGTTTTATTTCAGCTACATTTTGTTAATGATAGAAAGTGTAACTTTGTTACATTTTCTTATACTTGTACAAACTCTAATATATTAAGATTATATATGCTTTAAGGTGGAATATTTCCTTAAGTAAACTTCTTTAAGTTTCTTTATTGGATCCATATTATCAGATCCTAAGAAAATTAGTCTCTTTGTTAAAAACAAAATAGGGCTTGTGAATTCATCTTCTTTAACTTTGTTAAACATACATTTTCAAAAGGATAAAAAACAAAAAAAATAAACCCACAATTCACCCCCATGTAATTGAGAAATATACATATATATTTCGATAATACAATTGATATGAGAATAGGTGTTTGAAATACTTATACTTGGATATAAGTTTTCATTCATAACTATTCTTACTTAACTTTACTTGTTCAAGTTTTTCTTAAATATTTACCTTATAAACACTTTGTTTATAAACTTTTTATACTAATTATTTTTTAGGAAATTTTTTTCTTTTAATAATGATAGGAATTAACATTAGATCAATATATAACTTAAATACTACCATACCCCAATTTTTGTTTGGAATGACTATGAATAGTGGATAGATAGGATGAAGTCTTTAATTATCAATACTAGTGTGGATAACTTTTTTATGCTTATTGGATACTATAAAATTCCATACAAGGAAATCATAAAATTAACCAATCAAGAAAAACAAGAGTATCATCTTAAATTTAAGGTACGAAATATTTTATTATTTTATATGACCAGGAATATCTATAGCCATATTTTATCATATGAAGCTTTTAATAACATCTAGAAGATATTAGAAGTTACACATTTTGGTACATCCAAGGATATTGAAATAAGAACACCTATGATTAGATCTGAATACCATGGTTTTATGTTTCCTTATGGAGAACCTGCAAGAAATGTTCAACAATGGTTTAAGACTATTGTCAATAGACTTTCGTATATGGGTGATAAAGGACTTGATGATGATATTCTTGTAGATAATATAATAGATATTATTCCCAATGAGTGGGAATCCAAAAGAACAGTCATTTATGAGAATAGGAAAGTTTTAAACATCACTATTAATGAGATATTCGAGACACTTAAATACATTGAAAAAAGAACAAGGAGAGAAGAATAGATCAATAAGAAAAATAATGGTAATGTTAGTGTTTCTTTCACTGCTATATCAAATCATATGAAATCCAAGACTCCTAAAAGTGTTACTAGATCAAAAGACAATAATGATACTATTATATTTGAATTAAGTGATAGTGGTCATTTTGAGAATGAACTTTCCAATCTTTCATGAAGAATGAACAATATTTTGGGAAATAAAGATTTCAAATATAGATACAAGAATAAAGACATAAAGGATAGGAAAGATTTAGAAGTGGTTTTTTATGAATACAAGAGGGAAGATCATATCAAATCGAATTGTCATATGCTCAAAAGAAAATAAATAAAGGAAAGACATTCCAAAAAAACAAGAATAAGTAAAACAAGTCTAAGTCAAAGAAAGTAATGAAAGCTAATGACACCTAGAGTTCTAGTGGTGATGATTCGTTTGATGAATATTCCGATATTGAACCTTCTAGATAGAATAATATTAGTTTAATAACCATAATTCCTACTAAAAATCAATGTTTCGTGGATAAGGTAGATACTGATGAATCTTTAACCAACATTTTATTAAATACTAATTATCCTAATAAATAATATTATGAATCTTTAGATGAATAATATTCCTCATCAAAAGATAATACTTTACCATCTTTTCAAGAAGTGTCTAGGTTTTCCAAGTTACTTGAGAATGAAAATAGTAATATCAATAAGAAACTTGATAAGGAAAATTCTAGAATCCCTATTTTGGAAAAAAGAGGCATTATATCTTTCAAAAGATGTTGATCAGAAAACCCCTAATTTTGAAAATGTATCCAAAAACCTTATGGAAGTAAATTCTGAAAAGGATAAACTTTCTAAAGATCTTGAAATTTTTATTTCCATGAAAATTGTTTATTAGACAAACTCAAATTCTAAGACTAGTGACTATGAGGATAATAATTTAGTCATCCAAATAAAATTTGAAATATTTTCCTTAAAGAAACTTTTGTAAAACATTACTCATGGAAAGAAAGGTTTTAATAAAATTTATTCAAAACTTCATCCTCTAAGGAATATTTCTGGATTTGGTTATTCTCATTAAAAATCATTTTTTAGTCACAACTATTTTGTTCCCCAAAGAGATTATTTTGGTACATAGTGTCAATATGGTGGAAATTTGAAGAAAAGATGTTCTTTGAATAAAACCCAGTCCTTAGATATTCATAAAGCCCATTTTTTAAGCAAATATGGATACCTAAGATTTTATTTTCTAAAATTTCTGGATCCATGAAATTTAGGATTTCAAAAGTTTAATTGTTTTATTTTTTGGAAAACAAAAGAAGTGACAAAAACAGTACATAGTACATAGATAGTGGATATTCATGGCATATGATTGCTAATAAAAAAATCTTAGAAAATATTTTTAAGATGAATGGTGGAAAAGTAACTTTTGGAGATAATGCTCAAGGAGAAATTGTTGGTATAGAAAATAATGTTCTTCTTGTAAAAACATTAATTTCAAATGTTTTATTTGTTAAATGTTTTAAGTACAACCTTATAAGCATATTCCAATTATGTTATGAAGGTTACCTTGTGAGTTTTAGTAATGATAAATACCTAGTACGCAATTTCAAGGAAGAGTTTATTCTCTCTGCCCATAGGTATGAGAATGTTTATACACTTAACATATAATACCATAGGAGCTAAGAATTACCTTTCCTTAGTGAAATGGAAGATCAATCTTGGTTATGGAATAGAAGACTAGGACACTATAACCTTAATAACTTATGAAAACTATCAAATAAAAAATTGTTAAGAATCTACCAGATCTTAGATTTGATTCTTCAAAAGTCTTGAAGGACCCCAGAACACCTTGAGAGGGTGGGGTGAATCAGGGTGTTATATTTTTCTTCTTAAAGTTGTGGATCTTATTCCCATATTGGTAGGAACATGTTAAACCTATCAAAAAATGAAAGTAGGAAGTTGACAGAGCACTTTTACTTGGTTCACCACAAATGGCTACATCCAAGGAGCATACTCTGACAGGTTGTCAGTCGTACCTAATTCTACTAAACTTCACTAGCTACGGATTACAATGTTCAGGTACAGTCACTCTATCCCAGGAACACTACCTTTAAAAAAGTTTAGAGATAGCTCACTGCGTTCCTCGGGACACTCCCCTTGACTCCCCCCCCCCCAGCTTACTACCTTTGGTGAAGTCCCAGTCAGTTTATAGACGTGATGGCCTCTTCAATAGATTTGCATTGATGTCTTTGCCTCTGGTTAGCACAAGACTCTGCTTACATCAAAGTCTAGAAATGAATCACTTGAATGCACTGAACCACTGAACCGGATAATTTGAAAGTGAAAAAAGGTTACATAGATGATTTCGCGCAGCAACAACCCTTTACGCGCAAGTTCTCACTTTTGCGTGCAATACCTGTTTTTCACTTGGAAAAATATTTCACGAAATTTCATCTTTTTATGTGGAACCTCTCCTTTTTCATGTAGCTCCAAATTTTCTGCACAAGCCAGAATTTTCCATGCAGCTCGGACATTTTCACATAGCTCAGATCTTTTCAAGCACCTCTGGATTTTCTGCACAAGTCGTAATTTTTCGTACAACTTATACTTTTTCACTAAACTCTCTTTATGAAAACGTTTTACGCACAGCAGACCTCGGATCTTCTCTGAGTCTTCAACCATACAGAATGAGGGGGTCACCTCTTATTTATAGGCATCTCAAACACCCTTGTGCGAAACCCCTTGTGGCGCGAAAAACCTCTCATTTTTCATGTAATATTTTGTGCAGGTAATTTTTTTCGCACACATCTCCAGATTTTTCGTACAGCCCATTCCTTTGCAATTCTTCGACGTTCTGATTTCGAAACACCATTTTCATGAAAAAACTTGATCCCCTATTTCACGCACCATGCTATTTTTCATGCCCAACACAAATATTTTGCGCACATTCCTCCTTTTTTGCACACCACTTCCTCTTTGTGCGCACCTCCTTTTACCAACAATCCATGTCTCCATTTTCCAATTTTGACGCCCAAAAAATTGGAAAAAACTGGGAAATGGTGCCACCTTCAAATTATTGTCTTCTTGAACTGTATGATCACTTTACTAGAATACATTCTGAACTTCCACTAAGTATTGACAACAAACCCAAACCATACTCCAATTCATTTATATAATATCCATGGTTCCAACAATCACCCCCTTTAGGTTTGTTGGAAATCACTAAATAAATTTAAAAGATCACCATCCACATGCAAACCAAAAATGCATGAATCAACTAAGCCAAAACTCTAAGTATACATGAGAAATTATCGGTGTAGAAAACAAGAGAGAAATCTTGAATTGGGTTCCCGTGTTTTGGAATTCTCAATGACGCCCAAGAAAATCTCTAACAGTGTCCCAGAATCATTACATGTCTAAACTATTCCTTCGCATCCTTCTCATCCTATCACCGATACTAAATTCTCATCATGTCACAGAAGAATTACATGTCAATGACATGCCTAAATTTATTCCTTTCTCCCCCCATTGACAATAAACCCAAAGATCAATAATTGTTCATTGTTCAATTCAAACCAAACTCCCCCTGGATAGTATCTCCCCCAAAAATCTGTATCACATCCATAAACAGTTAACATAACTAGGGAGAGGGGTATTGTGTAACCTCCTTATACACTGGGAGGTGGCTGAACACCGAGGTTCAACCGATACTTCTCAAACACAGCCGCTGATAGTGGCTTGGTCAGGATATCAGCCACTTGCTCATCAGTTCCCACATGATCCATTCTAATCATTCCTTGCTCAACTTTTTCTTTGATAAAGTGATACCTGATTTCAAAATGTTATGTACGAGAATTCTGAACAGGATTCATCGTAAGATCAATGGCGCTCTTGTTATCACAGTAAATTACCATTTTTTGTTTCCCCTCATCACCAATATCTGTTAGTTGTTGCTTTATCCATAGAATTTGATTGTATGCCTTTGTGGAGGAGATATACTCACCTTCAGTAGTGCTAAGAGAAGTAATTTCTTGTTTCTTTCTCAACCATCCAACACATTTATTCCCAATATAGAATGCTCCACCACTGGTGGACTTTCTTTCCACTACATTGCCAGCCCAGTCAGCATTATAAAATGATGATAATTCATTGTCCCTTCCTACAGCAAAGTATAAGCCACAATTGTGAGTACCTTGAATATACCTCATGATTATTTTTACTGTTATCATATGTTCCTTTTTTGGATTACTCTGAAAGTGGGCCGCTAGACAGGTTGCAAAGACAATATCTGGCCATGTCACTGTCAGGTACAGTAGGCTCCCAATTATCCTCCTATACATGGTGGGGTATACAGATGCCCCATCCTCATGCTTTCCAAGTTTAGTTCCAACTGCAATCGGAGTTGATATTGGTTTTGAGTCTTGCATATTAAACTTCTTTAGTAGCTCTCTTACATACTTTTCCTGAGAAATGAAAGTGTAATCCTTCTTTTGAATCACCTACAGCCCGAAGAAATATGTGAGCTCCCCAATCATAAACATTTCAAATTCTGATTTCATGTGATTGGAAAATTCATCCACTAATTCCAACCTGCTGCCACCAAATATAATGTCATCAATGTAGACTAGAAATACGAACTGATATTTTGGAAAATTATTCACATATATATTGTGATCTACTCCTCCTATTTTTAATTCCAGCTTCTTGAGATAAGAGTCCAGCCGGGAATACCATGCTCGTGGTGCCTACTTCAAACCATATAGATATTTCTTCAGTTTGCAGACCTTTGTTTCATCAGTACCAAGAATAAAACCCATGGGTTGTTCAATGTAGACTTCTTCTTTGAGTACACTATTCAAGAATATTGTCTTGACATCCATTTGATATACTTTATATCCTCTATGGAGTGCCATGGAAAGGAAAATCCTGATTGACTCTAATCTAGCCACTAGAGATAAGGTTTCTTCAACATCAACACCTTCAATCTGGGAGTATCCTTTACATACTAGTCGTACCTTATTTCTAATAACGCTTCAATGCTCATAAAACTCCTTCTTGAAGATCCATTTTGTACCAATCACATTGTGACATTCGGGTCTCCAGAAAAGATCCCATGTCAAATTCTTGTCAATCTGATCTAACTCTTCATTCATGGATTTAACCCAGGATTCATCCTTTGATACTTCTTCAAATGAGGATTTCTCCACAACTGACAGAAATGCAGATTGTGTGTTATTATTCATCCTCCTTGTTTGTGTGGGTGCACTTCTATCCCCAATTATGTTAGATGTATCAATATCATCTCTTCATTTTCTCTTATGAGATTCAGTTTCATTCTCTCCAGCCAAGGTTTCCTCTTCTGATTCTTCTTCTGAGTCAACATCTTGATGTGACTGCTGAGTGTTTTGTGCATCTTCTTTTATTCCTATATTTATATTTACTCCAAGTTCATTTTCTTCCTCACTTTCTATCACATCAGCATATGAAATTCGTGAAGCATTTGTGGTTTTTTCTTCAATGAAATTAACATCACTACTTTCCATGATCCTTCCCTAATCACTTGTTGAAACACTTGTAGGATTTTCTATTCATTGAGTATCCAAGTAAAATTCCTTCATCTACATTATCACCATACTTCCCTTGATTTCCTTCTTTGTTCCTGATAAAGAATTTACTTTCAAAAACATGAAATTATTTCAAATAGGGCTTCCTTTTATTCCACAATTCATATGGTGTCTTCGTCTCACCCATATAATGTATTGTTCGATTTTGAATATACACTACAGCTTGAACAGCCTCTTTCTAGTAATTTTGTGGAATACGACTCTCAATCAGCATAGTTTCTGCCATGTTGTTCCCCTATAGATTCCTACATTCAACAACTCCATTTTTTTGTGGAGTTCTCACAAAAGCTACCTCATGTTGTATCCCATGCTTCTCCAAGTAATTTTCAAATTCCATGGACTTGTATTCCCCTCCATTTTCGGATCGCAACACTTTGATTGTTCATCCAGTATCATTCTCGGCAATTCGCCGATATGTTTTTATGCAGTCAAGCACTTGTCATTTCCTGTGAATGACCATTACACATGCCATTCTACTGTAATAATATATGAAAAGGACAAATTACCTTTGATACCAACATTTATCGGCCCGCATACATCTGTATGAATTAGATCAAGAAGATGATATTCCCTTTTCTTCTTTGGCCGATATGAACTACAGACCAGCTTCCCACGAATACAAGCATCACAAGAATTTTCACGCTCACGCTTCAGGTAGGGAATGTCCATGAAAATCCTCAATTTTGATATTTTTTCCATGTCTTATTGATTGATGTGTCCCATTCTTAGATGCCACAAATTTTTTTTTCTTCAATAGTCATGTAACAAACATTTTTCTTTACTATCAACCTGATACAAGTTGTATTCTGTTCTACATCCCTTCATATGTGAATTGCATATCTTTCCCTTGATAGTGTAGCCTTTCTGATTAAAAGTAACTATAAGTCTCGAGTCACAGAGTTGACTCACACTGAGTAGATTATGACATAGGCCATCTACATAAAGGACTTAAGTCTTATTTATCTCTCCATTAGCTAATTTTCCACTGCCTTTGATTTTTATATCTCCATCATTACCAAATCGTACTATACCATCAACCTTCTTTTTGATATCCGTTAACAGGACAGAATTACCTGTCATATGAGATGAACAACCACTATCCAGAATCCATGTACTGTTGCTTTTTGTAGCTTTGAGGTCCATCTCTGTAAGGTTGTATTTCTCAATTTTCTTCATTTCTTTCCATGAGACATTGGATTGAGTATAGAGCACTGATGTCCTTTCAATTATCCCATCTGTGTATATTGGTTCTTCATAGTCGAAGTATTCTTCGAGAGGAGAAAACTTGTTTGTAAGAGCAACACTATCTTGTTGATGAGATTTGACTTGTCTCGAACTCTGGTATTATGTGTCCATGTCCCTTCTCTTCCTGCAATTAATAGCCTTATGACCAAAGTTAGAACAACGAAAACACTATCCATAGAAATTGTTTCTTCTAAAAGAATTAGGATATGAATTTGTTCTCCTCTGTTGAACTCCCATATCTTCTCCATTCAGATAGCTTCTTGCCTCTTCACAATAAGACATTGTATGGCCCAAATATCCACAGAAATGACACTTCATGAGAGGAAATGTCTTCTCACTTCATTTTATCCTCATTCCTTCTTCAGTGGGATAAAAGTTTGAGGGCCCCTCTTTCAAGGAGGCTCGAGGATAATCTTCTTTTCTTCATTTAGATTGAATTGGGGGTTTCTATTTCAGCACATCAGATGACTTTTCCATATCAACCACTTTCATCTTGCCTTTATTTTGGTTACCTTTATTTGCATCGTATGACAACTCTACAGCACAACCAATTCCAATATTTCCCATGAAGGCAGGTCTCTAATCATTTAAAATATTTTTAACTCCATTAGAGCCACGTTTTTCTCTCTCCAATAGCTTAGCATCTCAGAACCTACCAAACTGTATTTTCTTCCTAGATTCTTTTGAAATTGAATCTTTTTCAAGTTTACACCTAATAGTAACAACTTCCTCCTCAAGACGCTCATCATTCTTGGACTTTTCCTCTAGTCTAGAGGTGAGTTCATTGATGACTTTTTCCTTCTCTTTAATTCTCAGATTCAGATCCACTACATCATCATTGATTTCAAGTATTTTAGACTTTACTTTCACCAATTATTCATGTCGTTCAATTTCAGCTTCAAGTTGATCAACATATTCAGTTGATTCTTCTACAATTGATTTCCACTTATTGTAACTCTTAAATTTAATCTTAAGCTTATTAACATCATCCTTAAGTTGCAACTCGGGATTGGCACTAGTTGTCAACTGATTTTCACCACCATTTTCTTCTGATTTTTCAATAGTGGGCATCATGGAAGCATGGTTCCCCGTTTTAAATTCTGGTTCTTCTTCATCATAGAATTCATTATCATCTTCTTCCTCTTCACATACAAAACTCATATTTGGTACTTTATTTCTGAATTTGATGTCTCCCTTTTTGAAAAACCTTTTCTAAGGCTTCTCAATGCTTTCATCATTTCTATTCTCATCATCGATCTTTCTTAAGCATTGAGAGGAAATGTGACCAACTTTCCCACAATCAAAGAAAGCAAGAGGTAACTTCCCTTTGAATTTCCCTTTTCCCTTCTGGAACTTCTTTTCCATGAGAGAAAGAATTTATTTTTCCTCGTCATCTTTACCACTACTATATTTTGAGATTTTCAGTTTCTCAATGGCTTTGAATGACATTTCCTTGGTCACTCGAGTTGTAGCATCTTCTCGTTTGACTCTCATTTCATATGCCACCAAACTACTCAGCAGTTCATCCAGAAAAAGTTTAGAAAGATCTATTTCCTCAAGGGATAACACCTTTGCATTGTATAGGGGTGTAGGTATTATTTATATTTTATTTACAATAAAAATGTCTTTAATTTATTCGCCAAGACCCTGAATAGCTCCAACCACTTCAGTAATTCTATTGAAGAATGAGTCTACATTCTCATCTAGATGTATCTCCAGATCATCAAACCTATTGTGTAGGACTTGTAGTTTTTCCTCCTTCACTTTGCTATTTCCTTCATAAATATTTTCAAGTTTATCCCACATGGATTTTTCTAAGGTGAAACTCATCAACTTTAGATAGATCTGATCAGAAAGGGTCGTGGTGAGAGCATTTTGTGCTTTAGCATCTGCATCACGAATTTTTTTTCTGTGTCATTCATAGCCAGGATTGTTCAATCAGTGACTTATATTCCTTGAATAGTAGAAAAAAGGACCTCCATTCCAAGAGATATTAGATAAGATCTCATTATTTTCTTCTAGATATATAAATAACTTCCATCAAATAGAGGAACTCCTCTAAAATTGGTTGAGTTGTCCATAACGATAAATGACAGATCAAACACCAGTGAACCTCCCTCTGATACCACTTGAAGGACCCCAGAACACCCTGAGAGGGGAGGTTTGAATCAGGGAGTTAACTTTTTCTTCTTAAAGTTGTGGATCTTATTCCCACGTTGGTAGGAACTTCTTAAACCCGTCAAACAAATGAAAGTAGGAAGTTGACACAGCACTTTTACTTGGTTCACCACAAAGGGCTGCGTCTAAGGAGCATACATCGGCAGGTTGTCGGTTGTACCTAATTCCACTAAACTTCACTAGATGTAGATTACAATGTTTTTGTATAGTCACTCTATCCTAGGCACAGTGCCTTTACAAAAGTTTAGAGATACCTCACTGTGTTCCTAGGGACACTCCCTTTGACTCCCCCCACGGCTTACTGCCTTTGGTGAAGTCCCAATCAGTTTATAGATGTGATGGTCTCTTTAATAGATTTTCATTGAAGTCTTTGACTCTACTTAGCATGAGACTCTGGTTGAATTGAAGTCTGGATATAATGCACTTGAATGCACTGAACCACTAAATCATATAATCAGAAAGTGCAAACAGGATACACAGATGATTTCGTGCAGCAACTACCCTTTGCGCGCAAGTTCTCACTTTTGCGCACAATACCTGTTTTCGTGCGGAAAAATATTTCACGTAATTTCATATTTTTACGTGAAACCTCTCCTTTAACACACAGCTCTGAATTTTACATTCAATCCAGAATATTCCCCGCAGCTCGGACTTTTTCACACAGCTCGGATCTTTTCACGCACCTCTAGATTTTCCGCGCAAGTCATAATTTTTTACACAGCTCATACTTTTTCGCGCAACTCCCTTTACATGAACGTTTTATGCACAGTAGACCTCGGATCTTCTCTAAGTCTTCAACCGTACGGAATGAGGGGGGTAACCTCTTATTTATAGGCATCTCAAACACCCACGCGCAAAACCCCCTATGGCGTGAAAACCTCTCATTTGGCACGTAATATTTCATGTAGGTATTATTTTTCGTGCACATCTCCAGATTTTTCACGCAGCCCGTGCCTTTGCCATTTTTCGATGTTCTGATTTTGAAGCACTTTTTTCAGGAAAAAACTTGATCCCCTATTTCGCGCACCACACTATTTTTTACGCCCAATACAAATATTTCGTGCACAGCCCTCCTTCATGCACCACTTCCTCTTTGAGCGTTCCTCCTTTTTCCAACAACCCATGTATTCATTTTCCAATTTTGACGCCCAAAAATTTGGAAAACACTAGGAAACAGTTCCACCTTCAATAATGTTGTCTTCTTGAACTATATGATCACTTTACTGGCACACATTCTGAACTTCCACTGACGATTGACAACAAACACAAACCATGCTCCAATTCATGCATAGAATAGCCATGGTTCCAACAATTCTTTGATACATTTCAATATGGAAAGCAACACAAGCCAAGATTTAAATTAATTTGTGAAGTCTTAACTTATAATGCATTATATCTAGTGTATATGGATATTTTCATTCCATCACAAACTGTAAGTATTGGAATAAAATACTATGTATTTTTTAGTTGATGATTAAACTAGATTTACATGGGTATTTTTCTAGAAAATAAATCTAAATCCTTTTCTTATTTTAAATTTTTTTCATCAAAAGATAAAAATGATAAAAAAAACTTCCATTGATAACTATTCGTAGTGATCATGGGGGAGAATTTGAAAATTCAAATTTTGAAACCTTTTGTAGTTAGAAAGGCATTACTCATAACTTCTCAGCTCCAATAACTCCTCAACAAGATGGTTTTTTTGAAAGAAGAAATTGTATTCTTCAAGAGATAACAAGAAACATATTGATTGAATACTCTATTGATAAAAACATTTGAGATGAAGCTATTATTAATTCTTTCTATACTATAAATTATGTTTTAATCCGACCTTTTCTTAATAAAGCACCTTTTGACTTATGGATTGGTCGAAAACATAAAGTTTCTTACTTTAAATTATTTAGATGCAAAGTATTAATCTTAAATACTAAAGATAACTTACATAAATTCTCACCAAAACCTGATGAAGGAATTTTCTAAGGCTACTCCACTACTTCTAAGTCTTATAGAGTTTTTGAAAACAATTCTAGTACTTTTGAAGAAACATTACATGTTTTGTTTGATGAAACTATTTCTTTTGTTTTTAAACAACCCCAACCTATATCTTTGGATGTGTTTTCAAAAACTAATCATCAACCTTTGATGAAAGATTCTTCTGATAAAGCAAATACTCCATAAAATTTTCCTGATGTATTTAGCCTCGAATATTTTTTACCTTATGTTGATGAAAAATTTTACAAAACCCAAATCAGTTTTTTCTTAAGAATCATCCCAGTGATAGTATTATTGGTGATGAAAATCCACCTATAAAGGATATAATTTCTCTAATTAATTAAGTATAGTATCTAGAATTTCTTTCTCAATTATAACCTAAAAGTACTGATGAAGATTTAGGTGATTATGATTATATTAAATCTATGAAAGATGAATTTAAGACCTAAAGAAACTTCTATAATTAGAGTAAAGTGAGTGTTTAGAAATAAATATGATGAAAATGGAATTATTGTAAGAAATAAAAAAATATTAGCTTCTAAAGGCTATAATCAGCAAGAAGGAATAAACTATTAATAAACATATGCTCTGATAGATAGACTTGAATCTATTTATATTCTACTAGCCTTTGCAGCGTTCCTCAATTTAAAACATTTTCAAATGGATGTTAAGTGTGATTTCCTTAATAGATATGTTCATGAGTAAGTTTATGTTGAACAAACACCTAGTTTAGAAGACACAAAGAATCCTAAACATGTTTACAAGCTTACCAAAGTAATATATTAACTTAAACAAGCCCCTAGATCCTAGTATGACAGGATTATAGTATTTTTTCAAAACAATTATGTTAAGGGAACTACTGATCCGACCCTTTTTATAAAGAAAGTTAAGGAAAATGTTTTGATTGTTCAAATTTATGTTGATGATATTATATTCAGATCAACTCAACAAATCCTTAACTAATTTATTTGTGAATCTTATGAAATCTACATTTGAAATGAGTATGATGGGTGAGTTAACTTTTTTTCTTGGTTATCAAATTTCTCAAAAATCAGAAGAAAATTTTATATCTCAACATAAGTAAATTAAATATACCCTTAAGAAGTATGGATATGACAACACTAAAATTATATGTACTCCAATCGGAACCTCAAACACTCTTAATCTTGATGAAGCAATAAAACTAGTAGATCAAATATCTATTAGAGGTATGTTAGGAAGTGTATTATACTTAACAACAAGTTGTAAAAACATAATTTTTTCAGTATTCTTATGTGAAATATATTAATATAATCCAAAATAATCCCATTTAAAATTAGTGAGAATAATTTTTCTCTATTTAAAGGGAACCATGGATATAGTAATTTTCTATTCTTCTGAAAATTATTTTGTTTTAAAATGTTTTTTGAATGATGAATTTGGTGGATGTATAATGGATTGTAAAAGTACATTAATAACATGTTATTTATTAAGAGATTAAATATTTTATTGGTCATCCAAGAAAAAAAATCAGTATCACTTTCCACTGCTAAAACTGAATATCTAGTTGTGGGAAGTTGTTTTGGTCAAGTGTTGTGGAAACAACACACACTCATAGACTATGGTATGAGTTTTACCAAAACATAGATAATGTGTCTAAATAATAGTGTCATTTCCCTAATAAAAAACACTTCACATCACTCTCATGAAAATCATATAGACAAAAGGCATAACTTTCTTAGGTATCACACACTTAAAGGAGATATCATACTTCAATTTATCAGAATTCAAGATCAAATTACTAAAATATTTACAAAATGGTTACCTTATAATAGATTTGAATACAATAAACAAAATTTAGGAATGATAACCATAAGTTAATCATCCATATGAAATTTGTTTGAAACCTATCTACTAATATAATGATACTTATTTTCATAGGGGAATTATATATGTTTATTCTTTTTTATTTTCTTTCCTAAATTTTTTTTCCCAGAACCTATTTTTTTTTCAAAAACCTAACAAGTTCTCTTTCCATAAAAAATCTAGGAGGAACCTCATCAATACTAAATATTATTTCTGATTAATCTGAATTGTACGTTTCCTTACTTATATCATCATAATTACATTTTTTTTTGTTGGTATTTCAATCTTATTTTAAGAAAAACCTTATCTAATCCACTTTCCTTAAATCCAATTTTTTTCCTTAAGACCAGAAAAGATAGAAACCTATAAATCCTTATCTGACATTGATATTAACTATCATATAAGATCAAGAATTTCTCAACAATTTTTTCAATGAAATTGAAGGAAAATCACGTTAGCCTCTAACAATAAGACAAAGATCCTAATGGAAAACTAAAATCTATTTTTCTTAGTCTAAAAAGGGAGGGGGAAATTTGGGAAAAGTTAGCAGAAAAACTCTATTTCCAGGAAGAATTGATCACTTCTGAAGGTGAAATAGTTATGTTATTTGAAGGTAAAATCCAATATCTTGAAATAAAAAAATAAAGATCAAGAAGTGTTTCTCAAGATGTTTTGAGATGAACAAAAAGAATTGAAGAAAGTGAAGGATACTTTGAAAAAGTTGATGCCAAAGGAGAAAAAGAAGGATGGATAATTTTACTTTCAAATACAATAGTTTTTTGCAAGGAACTTTTTTTAATTTGATATTTTAATGAATTTTTTGCTTTCAATTGTTTCATTTTGTATATTTCCTAACCTTTTAGGTGTAATTTTTTCCCCTATATTCCTTTTTGAAAATCACAAAGGGGGAGAAAAGAATGTTCAAAAATAATATTTACTTAAAGTAGAAATTATTAAGTAAGGGGGATTTATTTCACTAATAAAGACAAGAATATGATCCTTAGGGATTTCTTAACCTAATGGGGATTTATATTATATTCATCATGAGCCATAAACAAAATGGGAGATAAGTATTTTTCCAAGATAAAAAATGTAAACCTCATATCCTAATATAATTTTATGAAAACAAATTAGCTTTACAAAAAGGGGGGATTATTGAGTCAATAGTTTTCCTTGTGAATTTTTCATTCCTTTATGTTTTGAAAATCACAAACACATTTTCTTAAGGAAAATTATATTTCTCTAAGAAAATTCTTCTTAAGGAAAATTTTCTTTCTCTAAGAAAGTTTTTTACTTTACCTATGGTTTTTAATATCGTACCTAATGTTTTTCCTAATTAAAACTAACCATTTTTACATAAGTAAAAAAATCAGATCATTCTCTATCTCAGAACCTTACAATTCCTAAGACTCTGATTTCTTCTAAAATCAGACTCTGATTTCTTTTGAAATACAACTCTGATTTTTCTAAAATCAGACTCCAGTTTTTTCTAAAATCAGACACTGGTTTTTTCTGAAATTTGACTTTTATTTATTCTAAAATTAAACTCTAATTTCTTCTAAAATCAGTATCTAATTTCCTCAGAAATCAGAATCTGATTCTTTATTATTTTAGAATCTAATTGTCAATGTTTTTAAACTCAAAATATTTCAATCTTAATAATATAATTAAATTATTTTATTGCACATATCATATTTCATTAATGTAGAGTTTTATTTCATCAGATCATATATTTGATAATTTGTCTTAAGCATAGTAATTATTCTCAAAGATAGTTATATCAAATGATTTCATTCAATCTGTTTTATCTTAACCGTTTTATGAGTGACACATATACAGGTCCCTCCAAAATTTAAGAAAAAATATGACAGTTTGAGGAGAATTTTATCATTGAATATTTCTCCTATAAATACCCATCCATTTTAATGATTTTAGAGCTATAGTTTTAGCTGTTGATCTCAGAAATGAAGTGATACTCTATGATAGCTCTGCTAAAATCTACCTTATGAGAATGATGTGAACAAATTATTCAAGCTGAGAACATCTTTTTCAACCTTCCTAGTAAAAATCTGATTTTTCTTTTGTAATCAATAAAAGGATTCCAGGGATAGGAAGATAGAGGTGTTGATTACCTACTTAATTGGGGGCTTATAGGGATAGAAAGAGAGATACCAATCTTTGTATCAAGGGATTACCCTTGTGTGGGTAATAGAAACTTTCTCAAAAGTATAAATCATGGAGCCTTTATCCAAGGTTATTGTATACTATAATATTTCGGTTAAAATATTACTTATACTTTTTTACTTGAATTTGTTACAAGTTTTATTTCCACATCATTTTTTTAAAGTTATAAAGTTTAACTTTCTTACATTTTCTTATACTTATAAAAACCCTAATATATGAAGATTCTATAGGTTTTAAGGAAGAATATTTCCTTAAGTAAAATTCCCTAAGTTTCTTTATTACATCTATATTATTGGATCCTAATCAAGTTAGTATCTTTTTACAAATTGAAGAGGGATTACGAATTCATCATGTTTAACTTTGTTAAAAATATATTTTCTTAAGGATAAAAATGAATGCTTTTAAACTTACAATTTACCCCCCCCCCCCTCTTTTAATTAAGCAATCTACATATACATTTCGATCCTACTACTATTCAAGGGTTAAAAGTTTCCAAAGTGAAAAGTAATGGACTTGGGGTGATACTGGGTTCATAAATCCAAAAAATTATTTCGACACATGTTTTAAACATGTTATAATTCATTTGTTCTAGTATTATTACTTTTATATTTTTTCTTTTTACCGAGGTAACTAGTTTTTACCCAGGTAAATCATGTTTTACAAAACATAAAAATAACCAATATTTAAACAAAACTATAAAACTAAAAATAATCCCTATTTAATTTAATTCAATTTCCAATTAATAGAAAATTAACCTTTAAATTAAAACATTTTATATATAGAAAAATTGTTTTTATAGAAAATTATTTTTTAAACCACTATATATTCTTAATCTTACTTAGAATTGATTAGCAATTAAATGTGTGTTATTATAATTATATGTGCTTCTAAACATCATAATATATTAATTATTTAAAATATTTCAATTTAATTTATTAGATAAAAATTATATTACATTAATAGAAAATTTCTTTGAAAATTACAGTTTTACCATTATTATGGTCATTAACTTAAATATCAGTAATCATATTTTTACACTCAAAAATGAAATTAAAATTATTACATAATATGATAATTTTATCTAAAATATTAAATCCGTTTTTTTCATTTAATTTCTACTAGTGATGAAAGCTAAATTTTTTATATAAGCGAATAAATCGGTTTTTAGAGTAAAATATTATTTATGTTGCCAAAATAATATACATTGGTTTTATAAAAACAACATAGTAATTTTAAATGATTAATTTTACTTTTATATATATCAATTATTTAAAAACATTTAATTCATTATTGTGTAATGATTATGTCAAAAAACTGATGGTTCTAACAATATCGGTATTTTTTTATTATTCACCTAAAGCCAATGTTTTCAAAAAAAACCCCAAAATTCATTTTAATATAATATTAATATGTTTAATCTATAAATTAAGATTATTTTATCGAACTAAAATTCCAAAATTCTAGAATTTTAATTTTAAATAAAAATATAAAGAAAATTACTTTTATAGAAAAATAACTTTTAAAAATAAATATTTATTATTCTTATTATTATTTTATATCAATTACTAATGAAATTGGTGTAAAAATATTATTCATATTAGTAATATATTATATCTATAAAGTATTTAGTTTCTTAAAAAACACATAAAAATTAATTTTTAGAAAGGTTACATTTTAAAGAATAAATCAGTCTTGTTAATTATTTAAATACACGGATTTAATTTATCAATGGGTTAGGATTTATAATGAAATTTATTTTTATTTATACATATATTTTATAATTAGGTTACATCTATTTTTACCTTATAATTATATTGCTACATTTTTATGGTCATCTATTTTTTTGGTTCATTTTGGTTCAATGTTGTGTGTTCCACAAGCTATCGAATATATTATGATCTAAAGGAAATAAAATATATAATATTTAATCTTAGGGTATTACATTCTCCCACGTTAAATAAATTTCATCGTTAAAATTTTTAATTATTTTTCCCTAAGGAAAATAATTGAATGTATCTAGAAGACATACAAGATCCATGGATTAATTTCTAATGAGATATCAAACTTACAACTTTAGATAGTAATAAACTCATGATTCGGTATCAAAACCTCTATGATAAAATTAATTTCCGAAGGAAGTTCATAGTAAACATTGATATATGATCATGGACTGATTTAAGACTTGGAGGGATATTTACCTATACAAAAATTGATATGATCCATTTTCAAAAATATCTATCCATTCATAATACCACATCAATTATGGGGGGAAACTAGATTTACAAGAAGTAACTTCCACAACCCTTGATGAATATTTAATAATAATCACACCATTAGGTGTTTTATTTATAAATAAATATCCAATAGTTGGGGAAAACATATATTCCATAACACATTGAAAAATCTGGAGTGAATAATCCTTATCCTCTTTAATAGTTGCTTTTGTTTAGGCCTTTCCTTCTTCCGATGAAATTGGCAGTTCATAGTGACTATTTCCCCCATTGGCCTTGTATTAGTGAAATTATTTTCATATTATCCAATTTATTTCCCATTGATGTAATGATTTTTTGTAGATTATCTATTTCCCTTAAACCTATGAGCTTTATGGGATTTATTTTCAAACTTATTGTGAATTCACATTCCTATCAAGTAAGTTCTGTGGTGTTTATTACCAAATTTTTGACATATAGAAAATTTAATATTCGTTCTTTCATTATCTTTTTATCATGAACTCTCATGAGACTCTAACTTTATATTATTTGTTTTATTTGGGGATTCAACTATGTTCATGATGTTGATCATAATTTTTTATAGCTATTTTTCATAATTTCTCAATTTCTCACTCTAACTCTTATCCTATCGAGCTTCTCATTTGAAACAATCTCTATATTTTCTATGAAATCCATTTTTAAATTAGTTCCTTCTAGATATAACTATTACAAAAACAAAATGTATTTAACATTAGTGATGAACACTATAATAGAATTATATTTAGATAATTAAATTAAACATATAAATTTATTCCTATTTGAAATTATTTTATTAGCTTTAAATTTGACATAAATCAATATTGGTTCAATCTATGTTTCCTTATGTTAGGTTCTCTCATATTCCTTAACTTAATTATGAAACAAAGTAAATCCTTTATAATTTCTCATATATATAATGGTATTAACCAAAGTGTATACATGAGGATTGTTTAAACAGGTGTGTAGCCTTATACCCACTCATCATGCAATAAAGTGAATATTTATTTGATACTCAAACATATTTTTTTAGGGTGATTTACCCTAGGTTCATTTGTGCCACAACTATATCCACTTTTCAGTATGTGTATTGGGATTTAATTTCTAGGATAACCACACAAAATATAATTTACTAAAACATTGGGATGTTATCCTATACATAGACCTATCTCTTAGACTCATCCCTAGGGTTTTCACTAAAGTTATCTTATAAAAATTCCTAAAATATTCAATATTACCTCAAATAACCTAAAGGGTTGTCAATAACATTGAAATAATTACCAAAATTAACTTATCAGCACTTAAATTATCATTTACTAACATCATAAATTCTAAACTTATCTAAACCCTACTTTGATACAAATTATAATTCACTAAACCCACACTCCCAGAATCTAGTACGAATAAACACGTAATTTACATAATAGTTTTGAAAACCAATCGAAGCAACCCAATTTTGACCATTAATAATTACAATGTCGCTAAAAAATATTGAATCATTTACATTATAAATTCATTTAGGATTAGATTTTTAGAGAGTTTTTAAAAGATTTTAACCAAAAAATCCCATGTCCTTCTCATAAAATTGATATTTTTTACACTATATAAGGAACTACTGAATCCATGATAAGTCTATAAAATCTCCCAAAAAATTCACCACACATGCTACTCTTCTAGACCAATCATGTTTAAGAATTTTATTCATAACCTATGGAAATGGAAATATAATAAAGTTGAGATTAAAATATTAGTAGGTGAAAATGTATATCATAAGATATCAAGTCATGAACTTGGTATGAATAATATGGAAGTAAACAAACAATAATAAAATAATGCAATATAACTGATCACATGAGCCTAAAATAAACAATGGATGTCATAATATAAATAATAATAGGGATAAAAATAACAAAATTCATGGTGGTTTAATGCATATTTTTGTACATCTTGATATTTACTAATAAGGCCTCATCTAAGACATTATTCTTGTCATCAAGACATCATTATTACCATCAAGGTTACAACCAAGACATATTTATTTCATTGGGTAGGCATATAAATAATATCCAAACCTTTTATCTCATGATAACAACTAATTCATCATGGTGTTATATAAAACCAGGACCCACCCATCACTTATTTTAAGTTTAATGAATATACCATAAAAAATATATGAATATCAATACAATCCATGATCAACTTAACTTATTAATCAATAAACATCTGTATTCAGATACCAATATATGAAATTTCAATACTTACCTAGTAAATAAATGAATATAATCCATTTGGATAAATAATTTAGATAGTTTAATAATAAATAATTAGCTTTCTTAAGTGGTCAATAAACACCTATACTGGATTAAAAAGTATATGAATTTTTAATATTTACCTAGTTAATAAATGTAATCTATCTTTAATAATTCCCTCAAAATAATACCATATAGACAAAGGTGTATTAGTTTAAGTCAATAATTTCCCTAATTAATTTATTTATGGCATCTAGGTGAACACCCTTCTATCAAATTATGTAAATATAGAGTGTTCACAGAAGAATGTAATTGGAAGAAAAATTATGCCTATAATAGGGGATGATTTGGCATGAAAAAGGAATTGATGGATTTCAAAGAGTTTTATTCACCAAATAGAAGAAGTATTCTTGGATTTATAAATTAATACATTTCCAATATATACGCCAAAAAAGGAAACAAGTTGGGAATAAGAAATATTTCTTAATGAAACAAAATTTTGATGCAAACACCCTTACGGTAATGGTAATGTAAGGATCAAAAGAACAAGAGAGGGTTGCCATGAAATTAAAATTTAATGAAATAAAATATGTTAATTATACTTGAAGAAAATAGGGTATTGAATACACCATATAAAATTAATGATGGAGCACAATATCAAACATGTCTCCTTGAATTAAAAATATAGGCAAAATTACACTTGTGCATTTAGAAACATTAAAATTAAAATATATTGAAAGGATATAATTTAAAAGGGAACATAGAATATCATGAATAATGAGAGAATAATTATGAAACATCATGGGCCTAATACACTCATAAATGACCCATCTGGGTGGCCACATCTGTAACATCATGTTACTTTTTCAGGTACTTTTAATGTTTCTAAGTACTTTTGTTTTGGAGAAATGACTTGGGGTGCGTTTGGGTGAACTTTTAATGAAAACAAAAGGAAAATGTCTTGTGCACGGTTTGCGCATGGTTTGACAAACCGTGCGACCAAACCGTGCCAACCAAGCAGCACTGGACAGAGAGGTACGCACGGTGTGCACATAGTTTGACCAACTGTGCGACCAAACTATGTGGACCGAGCATCTCTGGACAGTGAGGTCCACACGATGTGCGCACGGTTTGACAAACCGTTCTCCTCTTCCCAGGTAAACCATGCGCATGGTTTTTAATTCCAAAAATTCCTTTTAAACCCACCCTAACCCCTAGGACTCCCATATGTTCGACCTTGGCTTCGGCTTGACTTATTTAAGGTCTTTCCAAAGCTTCCTACAGAGATTCAAAAGAGATTCGAACATCTTTCTTCGAGATTGAAGGCTCGGATTGAAGATTCTCTCTCCTCCCGGTAAGTGGATTTCATCCTGTTGCATTTCTCCTTTATTCCTCTATCTTCCCTATATCTTTTCATGGGATATTTTCCTTTGTTTCCATGGATCTAAATCTATGATTTGAGGTATAGATCTAGGATTTTGAATCTAGATCTAGTTTTTCAAGATCTTGATTCCTTTGATCTTAATTTTGGTTTTAAGGATTTAGATCCATATTTTGATCGACATCGTTGTGCTGCTCAGTTTTTGGGGTTTTTTTTGGGCTAACCCTATCAATAAATCGAGGTAGGTGGTTCTGTCCCGTCTTTCCAATTGAATTACCCTTGTATTGCTCGGTTTATTTCAATGGTTGATTTAAATTCTATTTCTCTAGTTGATTTCTATTAAATTGATCAAACTCGATTCCATTGAACCAAGGTATTGGAAATGGTTTTGGCATGAATATTTGAAAAACCCCAATTCCATTGAATTGGGTGTGTTTATGGAAATTGGCCGATTTAAATTGTTTAATTTAATTGGTGGGTGTGATGGAAATGATTTCAATTAAATTGTTGAATTTGATTGTGTAAATGAATTTGTTAAATTATATAATTGGTTTTGAATGGACTTTTCAAACTGGTGAAATGGCTTAAAATGATTTGATAGAAACCCATTGGTTTTATCTTGTGAAAAATGAATGTTTTGAATAGAACCAGTTTTGGTTTTTAATGGAATGATATTGAAACTTTTGAAATGGAATAATGGGAATGATCATATTTTAAGCATTCTTAAAATAGTTCTCCCATTATGTAAGATCGCATGCAAGTCTTTGGTAGTTAGTGAGTTATTGGGATACACTCTACGCTATGACAACATTCTAAAACATACTTATGGCGGGTCACATCCTCGTTGGGTTGGTGAAGAGTCTCCTTTGTCCAGTGTCATAGGGATGTGTGTATACACATTTTGATGAGTTCATATAGAGAGTGTGGAATCCTAAAGTTGTTTAATACTATCGTACCTTTTGGAAGACGAACATGTTGCTCGCTCGTTTATTTATATATGAGATATAAATGTATGTCAATGCTTTTGAACTATTTTACATGCCTGCTAAACTTATATAAACTGTTTTATATAAATGTTTTATTTAAGCCATTGTTCTAGAAATATTCCATCATTTATAAAGCCTTTGATTAAAAATATTTATTCCATCATTTAAAAAAGTATAGCATGTTTTGTTAAAATATGCTTTTGAGTTTCCAAACCTGTTTATTTGAAAAATGGAAAGCTCTTATTTGGGTAATCTATTATTGTCATATATTATGGAATCTTGGGTGGTATCCTACTGGGCTTAGGCTCACACCCTACTTTTTCCTTCGGGTGTTTGTATACATTCTTCTTCCAGGATCGAGCAAAGGGAAGGGACCTATTCGAGGTGGATCGAGTTATTGATCTTTGGTCTTGGTGAGTTGTGTCCTTTGGAACCTTGGGACTATTTTCCCTTTTTGTTCTTGGGTTGTGGTACTTTGGCATTTTGTGCCTCTTTTTTTTCTATTACATTACTCCCAGTGGAGTTTCTTTTGTTATGAATACTGTTTTGTTTCACTCTTGTTTCCGTATTCTTGTGGCAAATTCGTTCCCACTTGTATGTTGTACGATGCTAGGTGCTAGTTACCGACCCATGGAGATCGAGAATTCCCTTCGGGCTATGTCAGGACCGGCTCGGTTATCAGGTTACCAGGGTACCCAGGCTGTTTCATGACAAATTGGTATCAGAGAGAGGTTTAGAATCTTTCCTTGATGATAGTATGCATTTGAGTTTTCTTGTCGGGACTTGGGAGGTAGTTGTGATTGAGTTCCAAGCCAGCTCTCACCGCAATGAACCTTAAGTCACCAGGCTTGGTTATGGAAATACGACTTGTGGATTAGTTCTAGTATTTTCCCTGTTTTTATTTGGATAGAGTAGAATCCAAATCTTTTTTATCCCTTCTATTAAGAATATTTTTCCTTGTCACTTAGGTTGAGTGTTAATCTAATGTCTTCTTTTATGTCTGCTGATGTTGTGTAGCATCATTCCTCTGAGATGACGTGGAAATAAAATCCAAAAATAGGATTCTGCTGAATCTCAACAAGGAAGTCATATTGCAGATCCAGGTCTGGTAGAGGTGATTGTTTGCACTGTCCAAGCTCTAGGACAGGCACCACCTCCAGTTCCTGCTCAGGCTCCTGCTATAGATCCTCATAGTGATATTCTCTGAAGTCATTCCCAAGATTTCCTACACCAGAATCCACCAGTCTTCAAAGTCTCCACTGATCCCCAACATGCTGAGGAATGGTTGAGCAAGATTGAACATCTGTTTGGGTTCTTGGAGTTACCTGATGTGATCAAGGTGAAGTGTGCCACCTTCGTGTTGGAAGGACCAAGTAGGAGATGGTGGGACACGATGGTGATGGCTGGAAAACATGAGGGTCTGGAGTGGAAAGACTTTAGGGTTCTTTACATTAACCAGTTCTATCCAGAATCTAAGGTGTTGGCCAAGGCTGTGGAGTTTTTCAAGATTGAGAAGGCTAACAAAACCATGACTGAATACTCAAATCGCTTTGCTGAGTTAGTACAGTTTGCTCCTGAAATTGTATCGAATGAGAGGATGAAGGATCCACGATTTGAGTTGGGGATTCGATCAGATATCTTTTCTCGGGTTTTCTTACCGAAGCTACCCACTTATGTCGATGTGCTGGATAGGGAAATGATGGTTGAGATGGATTTTGCAGGAATGTCAGGGTTACAGGAAGTTCCTTTTCTTTCTAGTGTCAGTGTTGGTTCCTTTAAAGGAAAATGGAAGTGCGATGTTTCTCAGGGTGGTTCTCGGAAACAGAGTCATTCCAGACCTCCAGTAGCACCAGGAGAGTCTTCCTTGACTTGCTATTAGTGTGGGAAGCCATAACATTCTAAGAGGGTTTGCACTGAGGCACCCAAGAATTGTAGATCTTGCTGACATTTAGAGAACCTATAGATATTCTTCCATCACTTCTCTACTCCGTGTAGTGGTACAGGATCATCAGCACCTCCAAATACTGTGGGGCAATCAAATTCTTCACGTACAAAAGGGTTCCAACCTCAGGCATCCGGAATGAAGCTTCTTCACACAGTGGAAGAGTCGCCATAGGTAGCTGATACAGGTCTTGCAACTGTGAGAGGTACCATTATTATAGCTTCGTCTTTAGTGACAGGTCTTTTTGATACTTGTGCATCTCACTCTTTTATTTCAACCCATCTGGTTAATCTGCTTAATCTGCCTATGGAACTTTTATCTTGTGTGATGGATATTACTACACTCCTTGGTGTAATGAGAGAGAAGGGTCTCTGTAGTCCTGCTTGTGTCTTCTCTCTATCAGATGTTGATCATGTTTGGAGTTTCTTGGTTCTCGACATGAAATATTTTTACGTCATATTTGGGATTGATTGGCTCATTGCCAATAAATCCCAGATTGATTATTATCTTTGATGGGTCTACCTTACTACACCCAGTGGTGTGCCTCTTGTTCTTCAAGGAGAATGGGACCCAAGGTCAAGCAGAGTTGGACCCTCTTATCCAGAGTTCGGGAAAGTTATATTAGTGTTTTCTTTTGATATAGAGAGAGAATTAATGTGTGGTGATCTTCCTCCAGTCTTCACTGAGTTTCCAGACATGTTTCCTTCTGACTTCTCTGGTTTTCCACCAGTAAGGGAGATTGATTTCTCTATCGACATAGTTCCTGGTACTCAACCAGTTTCTATTCACTCTTACTGAATGGCTCCTGCAGAGATAAAAGGAATGAAGTCTCAGTTATAAGATCTCCTTGACAAAGGATTTATACGCCCGAGTGTGTCACCTTGGGCAGCATATGTTCTCTTCGCCAAGAAGGTTGATTGTTCTCTTCACTTATGTGTTGATTATTGAAAGCTCAATCGAGTTATGATAAAGAAAAAATATCCATTACCACAAATTGATGATTTGTTTGATCAATTGAAAGGGGAAAAATGGTTTTCAACAATTGATCTTCGATCTGGTTACCATCAGTTGAGGATAAAGGAATATGACATTCAGAAAAATGCCTTTGAAAGTAGGTATGGCCATTATGAGTACCTTGTCATGCCCTTCGGCCTAACAAATCCTCCTGCATTTTTCATGGCCTTGATGAACACGGTTTTCTGTGAGTATCTAGATACTTTCGTGGTGGTCTTTGTGGATGAAATTCTTGTATACTCCAAGTCTGTGGAGGATCATGTGCATCATTTGAGAACAGTTCTGGATCTTCTAAGGAATTATCGACTTTATGTGAAGCTTTCAAAGTGTGATTTCTGGATTCAGGAAGTAAAATTCCTAGGACATGTCATGTCAGAACAAGGAATATCAGTTTATCCTAAGAAGTTGAAGGATATTATGACTTGGTAACAACCATGTAATTTTTTCAAGATTCGGAGCTTCTTGGGATTAGTAAAATATTATCGTCGTTTTGTTAAAGACTTCTCAAAGTTAGCTTCTCCAATGACTGTCCTGACTCAAAAGGGAGTGAAGTTTTCCTGGAATGATAAATGTCAGAGTTATTTTGTTTAGATAAAGCATCTTTTGACTACTGCACCGATGTTAACTCTTCCTGAGGCTGGGATAGGTTACGTGGTCTTCTTTGATGCATCGGGTTCAGGTTTGGGATGTGTGATTATGCAAGGAGATCATGTTGTTTCCTATGGATATCGTCATCTTAAGCCTCATGAGAAGAACAATCCTACCCATGACCTTGAACTTTCATTTGTAATGCGCATACTTAAGTGTTAGATACATTACCTTTAGGGAGAAAGGTTTACTGTGTATTCAGACCACAAGAGCTTGAGTTATATCTTCTCTCAAAAAGATTTGAATCTCCGCCAAAGGAATTGGGTGGAGTACCTGCAATCTTTCGACTTTGACATTGCATATACCCCGGGGAAAGGGAATGTTGTTACAAATGCGTTAAGTAGGAAACTTCCATCATAGGCTGTGAAAGAATCTTCAGAAGAGTGGTGTTTGGTGGCTCTTTTTTCTTAGTTTCATATTGGAGTTTAGTGAAAGGGGAATGAAGTTTCTTTAGCCAGTGTTCAGTTGACTTCTGCTCTCCTTGAGTTAATTATTCAATAACAACAACTGGATGTTGAATTCCAGAGCTTTAGGAACTCTATTTATGGTGGGGAGACCGACACCTTGTGGTCGTTCTCCAAAGAGGGTGTTCTGTGTTATCAAAACCTTTATGTTGTGCCGTTATCGGCAAGGAAGGATGCGATTAGGTATTTCCATAACTCTTAGTGCGTTGTGCACCCGGGGACCACGAAGATGTTCTATGATATGTGGCAACAGTTCTGGTGGCCAGGTATGATATGGGACATTTCTGAGTTTGTTTCTCATTGCTATACATGCCAGCAAGTGAAAGCCGAGCACCAGAAACCTTCGGGTTTTCTTCAACCACATTCGGTCCCTACAAGGAAGTGGGATGAAATCTCTAGGGACTTTGTGTTTGGGTTACATCAAACCCAGAGGAAGAAGAATGCGATATGGGTTGTGATCGACAGACTAACCAAGTCGTCTCACTTTATACCTATTCGAGATACAACCAAAGTTGAGGAGTTGGGAAATATCTATGTGAAAGAGGTTGTTCGTTTAAACGGAGTTCCTTCTGCTATAGTCTCTAATAGGGATCCTCTTATTACTTCTAGCTTTTGGAGAGGCCTTTAAGAGGCACTGGGATCTCAAGTCCATTTGAGCACGGCCTACCATCCACAGTCAGATGGACAAACAGAGTGAGCTATTCATATCCTTGAGGATATGCTCCATGCATGTGTTCTTGACATTGGTGGGTCTTGGGATGATCATCTGGGGCTAGTTGAGTTTTCTTATAATAATAGTTATCAGTCTGTGATCAAAATGGATTCTTTTGAGGCATTGTATGGGCGCCCTTTTAAATATCCTTTATGTTGGTCATAGATTGGTGAAAGTTCCTTAGTAGGACCGAGTTTGTTCTAAGAGAAGACATCTAATATCTAGTTGATTCGTCAGAGAATGTTGACAGAACAGAGTCGGTACAAGTCTTATGTTGATCGTCATCATAGAACTTTAGAGTTCTGAGTTGGTGACCAGGTGTTCTTGAAATTTTCACCCCAATTGGGTCATCGACGGCTTGGGAGGCAAGGGAATCTTGCTCTTCGTTTTGTGGGACCTTTTGAGGTTGTTGGACTCATAGGTAAAGTTGCTTACCATCTAGCTCTACCACCACAGCTGACGTCGATACATAACGTGTTCCATGTATCGTAGCTGCGGCGGTATATCTCTGGTCCATCTCATGTTGTGAGCTGGAGTGATCTTGAGATTGAACCTGATTTATCTGTGACTGAACGACCAGTCAGGGTTGTTGATTCTGAGACCAAAGTACTTCAAGGATGAACGATACCTCAGGTCCGTATACTTTGGCAGCATGGTTCAGATTCTCTTGAAACATGGGAAAATGAGGCACTAATGAGGGATCAGTGGCCTCATCTTTTTGATGTGGAGGTTTCTTCATAGGCTTTCTGGGGACAAAAAGGTCTAATGGTGGGGAGGTTGTAACATAATGTTACTTTTTCAGGTACTTTTAATTTTTCTAAGTACTTTTGTTTTGGATAAATGACTTGGGGTGCGTTTCAGTTAACTTTTAAAGAAAACAAAAGGAAAATGGATTATGCACGGCTTGTGCACAACTTAACAAACCATGAGACCATACCGTGCCAACAAAGAAGCACTGGACAGAGAGGTATGCATGGTGTGCACACGGTTTGACAAATGTATGACCAAACCGTGCGTACAGAGCATCTTTGGACAGTGAGGGCTTCACGATGTGTGCACAGTTTGACAAACCATGTGCCTCTGCCCAGGTAAACCGTGCACACGGTTTTTAATTCCGAAAATTCCTTTTAAAACCACCCAAACCCCCGGGACTCCCATATGTTCGACCTTGGCTCGGGCTTGAATTATTTAAGGTCTTTCCAAATCTTCCTAGAGAGATTCCAAGGCGATCTGAACATCTTGCTTCGAGATTGAAGGCTCGGATTGAAGATCTTCTCTCCTCTCAGTAAGTGGATTTCATCCTATTGCATTTCTCGTTTATTTCTCTATCTTCCCTTGATCTTTTCATGGGAGATTTTCCTTTGTTTCCATGGATCTAAATCTATGAGTTGATGTATAGATCTAGGTTTGTGAATCTAGATCTATTTTTGTGGGATCTTGATTCCTTTGATCTTAATTTGGGTTTTAATGATTTTGATCGAGATTTTGATTGACATCGTTGTGCTGCTCAGTTTTTGGGGTTTCTCGTTGGGCTAACCCAGTCAATAAATTGAGGTAGGTGGTTTCGTCTCGTCTTGCCAACTAAATTATCCTCGTATTTCTTGGTTTATTTCAATGGTTGATTTAAATTCCATTGCTCAAGTTGCTTTCTATTAAATTGATCAAACTCGATTCCATTGAACCGAGATATTTGAAATGGTTTTGGCATGAATATTTGGAAAACCCCAATTCCATTGAATTGGGTATGTTTATAGAAATTGGCCAATTTAAATTTTTTAATTTAATTGGTGGGTGTGATGGAAATGATTTCAATTAAATCGTTGAATTTGATTGTGGAAATGAATTTGTTAAATGATGGAATTGGTTTTGAATTGATTTTTCAAACTGGTGAAATGGATTAAAATTATTTTAATAGAAACCCATTGGTTTTATCTTGTGAAAAAACCATGTTTTGAATAGAACCAGTTTTGGATTTTAATGGAATGAGATTGGCACTTTTGAAATGGAAGAATGGGAATGGTCGTATTTTAATCATTCTTAAAATAATTCACCCATCATGTAAGAGCGTATACAAGCCTTAGGTAGTTAGTGAGTTATTGGGATACACTCTATGCTACGACAATGTTCTAAAACATACTTGTGGTGGGTAACATCCCCGATGGGTTGGTGACGAGTCTCCTTTGGCCAGTATCATAGGGATGTGTGTATACACATTTTTCTGAGTTCACATAGAGAGTGTGGAATCCTATAGCTGGTTAATACTATCGTACCTTTTGGGAGATGACCAATTTTCTTGCATGTTTATTTATATATGAGATATAAATGTTTGTCAATGATTTTGAACTATTTTACATGCCTACTGAACTTAAATAAACTATTTTATATAAATTTTTTATTTAAACCATTGTTTTAGAAATATTCCATCATTTGTAAAGCCTTTGCTTAAAAATATTTATTCAATCATTTGAAAAAGTATAGCATGTTTTGTTAAAATATTCTTTTGAGTTGCCAAACCCGTTTATTTGAAAAATGGACAGATCTTCTTTGGATAATCTATTATTGGAATCTATTATGGAATCTTTTGTGTTATCCTACTGGGCTTAGGCTCACACCCTACTTTTGCCTTTGGGTGTTTGTAGACCTTCTTCTTCCAGGATCGAGCAAAGGGAAGGGACCTCTTGGAGGTGGATCTCGTTGTTGATCTCTGGTCTTGGTGAGTTGTGTCCTTTGGAACCTTGGGACTATTTTCCCTTTTTTTCTTGGGTTGTGGTACTTTGGCCTTTTGTGCCTCTATGTTTTCTGGTACATTACTCCCAGTGGAGTATCTTTTGTTATGCATGCTGTTTTTTTCACTCTTGTTTCCGAATACTTATGGCAAATTTGTTCCCACATGTATGTTGTACGATGCCAGGTGCTAGTTTCCGACCTGTGGGGATCAGGAACTCCCTTTGGGATATGTCTGGACCATCTCGGTTATCGGGTTACCAGGGTACCCAGGCTGGTTCGTGACAACATCGCTTTAAACTCACCACCCCATATGGTAGAGGCTGCCTACTAATAACAAGGGTCTATAATGGTATAGTGTAAAGATTATACCCACTTTATCATAGTGATTCATAGTGATGTTAATAATAATAAAAAGTAGTGGGAATAGATAATGAAGATCGGATTAATTAAATCATCCATATAAATATATATAGACAAATCAATATTGAGTGTCATATACAGCAAATATGATGTCATGCTGCTATACAAAAAGGGGAGGAAAAGGAAATGGGTTGCAAAAATACAAAAATAAATACTATAACAAATATACAAAGAGGACCTAAACTATCTCCAATATAATATTGAGAACTTGGTTTAGTCATCTTTTACTAATACACATCTTATAATAGAATTTAAGTATCTATAGTTGGGTTCTTCTCGTGTTCCATACCTATATCCATGAAGCCTTTATTAGTACCAGTTGGCTACACAAATAGGGTGAGAGTAAAACTAATTAGTCCACCACTAACAAAATATAATTTTATTCATTATATGAATATAAAACGAATAGTGTGTAGGTATAATGATAAATTAAAGTTGTACGATAAATAGAAACCGAGTCAACTCAGGTTCTTAGGGACCCATCCGAATCTACCTACTTCGGCCTAAGATAGAATGTCTCTGGTCATTTGTCATTATATATATGTGTGTGTGTGTGTTTTTTTTTGTGTGGGGGGGGTAAATATATTTATTACTAGATATGACCTGAGGAATACAACTAAGGCATCCATGTATAATATCATAAGAGTGAAACTATATCCTTAGAAGGTCAAACCAACTCAAAACTATTAGTGGTGATGTTTGAAATAAGGGGTTGAATGTAATCCAAGGGTAAACTTTCAACATTTCAATTATAAAATGATAAATCTATTGATCCCTTGGAACAAGTCTCAGGTATCCTTGGCTAGACTTGATTAGAGCCTAAGAAGATAATCTGAGGTGATATGCATCCTAATACATCAAGAAAAATCTAGGGAGATGATCCAATGCATTATAATTTCCATAGAATATAACAGATGAGTCCATGGGGCCATTCTGAGGTACTAATCAATGTAATATAAGGACTAAATCCAATAGGGGTGTCAAATCTTTGAAAACACGTCCATGAATTGGGTGGTGTCCTCTAGAAAGTCATGGCAATCCCATGTGGGGATACTAGGCTCTCCCAAAGTAGGCCATACTATAATAGTATATCTAGTTCATAATAAATTTTATAAGGCTATTTAATCTTCAATTCAAGCTGATTGAAGTATTATACCATTTCACCTTTAATTTAATCCCTTTTAGTCATGGGTTTTATTTAAAATTAAACTATGTTCAAGTGAAATGGCCTTTATATTCATGTTTTATTTATTCCATTTAACATTTAAATTAATTCATTTTACTCATTTGAATCAAAATTTTCGATCCAAACTCACCTTGGGAGGTTTTTTAATCCTATCAAAATTGTAAAAGTGTTGGATTTAGTGTCCTAGGACCAACTGTTTATACTTTGATTACTTGTTTATTTGATATATTTAATATTAATAAAACTTCTTATTACATATTGTTCATTGTTCTTTATGAATCTAATGTAATAATGTCCTAGAGTATACGACCCATTGATAAGTTCATAGAATTTCTCCAATATGATTATAACCTTGAAGTGCTATGATGATATTCATTAATATTCTACAATTTGATAACATATTACGATGGGACATGTATTACATAGACTATTAGGTGTGAGTACTTATAAGTGGATGGGGATTCTTCTCATGATGTTCTCACTTGGTAATCTCTAAGATGAGAGATTATGATAATAGACTCACCAATAGGAATTTCCCATGTTTTTTTTCATTGGATATTTCTATCTATGAGCATGTGTAATGGTCCTTAGAATTTAATATTATCATTGATGCATGTCATGACTCGAGAATTGAGATTTACTGACCAAAACCATCACACAATATGTTAACATGATGTAGGGTACGTTGGCTATGTCATTGTTGACATGTCACAAATGGATAATTGTAGGAAGTATTTTTAACTTCCATATTTATGGAAATATATTTCTCATCCATTTGATTGAAATAGAACTGTCACCCAAAATTCCATGGCCATGGTGTAATGAAGTGTTTATTTTAGATAGTAATAGAAAGATGTATCAAGCATATAGGTTGGTGACATGGATGTGTAACCTTATTGATAAGATATTGAGACAAATGGATTATATTACATAGTTATCACTCATATGCAATTATCATCATTGTGATATTAATTTCGTTCCTATGGGTTTCTTGACCCATTTCTATATAGTAATGTTGTAATTCAGGCAAGCCTTCCTAATGCCAATGAGAAATAATCCTATAGGGTCACACACTAAGTGTTTCTAATAATCTAAATTAAATTATATTTTAATATAATAATTGGAATAAATATTATTCTCAAGAACAAGGAATAATTTTATTCAATTTTTAATTATTGCTTATATTTTTAAAATGGTAAATCATTATTTTTTATAAATAAATAATTAATTTGATTATGTGAATATATATAAAATATTTATTTTATTTATTGCATATTTTAATAAATATTTATTCACTGGATTGTGAATAAAGTATTTATTTATGAATAAAATATTTATTCAGATGTTCAATAAATGCAAGAGTAGTTTGAATGGATCAAAACCATGTTTGGGGGATAATATAAATTAATAAGATGGTTAAATAATATTTATTATTGTGCAGGTTGGTACACACCAAAAAATAATAATAATGATATTATTATTATATGGAATGGGGGTTATTAATGTATTTAAATTTTATTTAATGTTCGACATGAAATTAAATAATATTATAACATAAACCCTATCTCTATAAATTGTCGGTTATGTCTATGTATATTTCAATCAAATGTCAATAATTGAGAATTATTACACACAATGAATTCTCTCTTGAATACTCCTTCATATACTTCTCTTAAGAATGATAAATGTAATAGAGATCCCTTCATGATTAAAGGATGAGTGATCAACACATGTAACGCAAGACAACCGACTTGCACTAGCACTCAAATATCGATTGACATTTCTCGAAGATCAACAGAGAACATGTGGATCACCGCTAGAGAGATTCTATCATTGGATCCTCACAATATAATTAAGGCAATCTAAAAGGATCTTTTTCAAATGATACACATCATCAATGAATAAATTTTCCTAATATAAGGTAATCGTTTCATTCAATATTAAATAAATTAATTATAAACTTTACATGCAAGATTCTCACTCTTGGTTTTTTTATATTGAAATATTAAAATAAATTTTTGTATATCACCCACCACCACATGTTTATACTGAACTTGTAAAAATTAAGTGGTATCATAGTGGTCATGTTTAAATTTATAATTATTATTTTTATTGTTGATCCATACACGATTATGGTTGAGTTTTCATTTCTTAGTATTTATTCTTTAATCTGATTTGAATTAACATATTACTACATATTAATCAGGATTGTTTAGTGTTTTATTTTCTTAAAGGTTCAAGAACATATGAAGAATTATTATATATTCCATCAGGAAGTTCTAAATCTTTGGCTAGTAAAATTGGCTTATATAGTATGTAGTATAAGTACACACTGTGTACCCTTGCGCATTATACCTAGATGCACCAAGAAGTTAATTACATGTGGTTCATTTATTTTACATCACGTGTTGATAGGGAAAACCTAGAACACATAAAGAAGATACATGGTGTGTATCTGACTTGTACATGACTTGTAGTTCAGTCGAGTTAACATGCCAAATATCAAATCATATGAATCTAATACGTGGAAACTAAGGTACATTGAGAGTATCTGGACTGTACAAGTTGTGTAGTCTCCCATTAAAGTAATGAATTAGAAAATGCATTAAATTAAAAATTAAAACATTAAAACCTTATTTTATTTATTATTACACTAATGTGTGTCTAAAAATTTAATAATGTTTTTAAAGAATATAAAATGCTTAATTAGTTTATTGTAATTAATATGTCCTTATTGCTTCTATCATTTATTTTCTATGAATTCCATAATTGATGGTTATATCCAACTAAGTTCGGATGATCATTAGGATAGAAGGTAATTAATTAGTTAATTAATTAATGCAAGCACATTCATCTTTAATAAGAAATAATGAATAAATGAATGAATTACATCCTATGATTTTTTCATGTTCGCTGTATGTATGACCATTCATGAGCACGACCAAGACCTATGTATGTGTTGGATGTTTAAATTTAATTGTTTTCATGATTTTTTAATTATTTATTATTAAATTAAATATAATGTCATATGTATCATCTTTCCCACCATTATTATGTTGGACCTATGTGTTTAAGTATATTTATGTAATCCCCTTTTAACCAATCCTTTAGTTCCACTCACCTACGTGTGAGTAATAAATACATGTAATTAATGGAGTATCCAAAGGCACATTGAGGTGGTTCAAGATAAAACCATTATGATTCCTACTCAAGTGATACAATGGTGGATAGGTTGAATGTCGTAACTTATTCCAAGATTGGAAATTGGAGTTATCTCCCCTAGTTCAAAGGTTGATTTAATGTATTCTAATTAAATAAATTGTTAGATAAAAACTCCTGAACAGATCATTTAATTAATTATTTATTTCTATCTATGAAATTATTTATTTTATGGATGCAAGACTGTGATCACATAAATAAATAAAATAATGGGAAAATACATAATTTATACTACCAGAATCTTAACCTATACCCACGGTTTAGAATCATGGTTAAAGACCAAAAAACATAGGTATAGCCTATTCCCATAGTTCTATGAACCGTGGGTGATTAATTCATAGTGATAGGCCTATACCAAAACTTTCTATAGAAACCATGGGTGTAGCCTAGGAAGAGTTCTTAATACCCACAGTTCACTAGAAATCATGGGTATATGTCTATACCCACGGTTTCATTAACCATGGGTATAAGTGGTTGTCTATAAATCATGTATATATAGAGTTTTATGAATCATGTTCATAGATACATACCCCCAATAGACAGAAACAACACCATTCATCACCTCTCACAGAACCTACAAATAAATTACAAACCATGGTATACATTTAATATAGAACACTTATTATATATTTATAATTCAACCATAAAGTTATAAATAGATTTCAAACCATTGATAATACTATAAAATATATATAAATTCCACATAATCAATTACATTTATTCATCCACAAATATATTTACCTAAACTCAAAAAATAGAGGGGATTAATATCTCCCTCATCACCATTAGCACCGTCATAATCATCACCAGCATCGGCACCTAGAGAACCAAAATTATCAATATCATCATCATTAGCAGCAATAACAACACCACCACCACCACCACCAGTACCATAATATAAACCACCACTAAGACCCTTGTCGATATCAATCGGTGCATCATATAAACTGATCATTGATTCCATATATAAATAAAAAATAGTAGCATCCTCTGATGGAAGTGAAAGATATATAGCTGACATAACCTTCAGGAACTGTTCAGTGACTATTATACCTCTTTCGCACTCTTGTATAGATATTTTTCTGGCCCCAGCTGCTTCTTTCTGAGTATTTTGCAGCTTGATGGTGTGAGAAATTTTAGAGGCACCTGATGAGTGTCAATACCTAGTGGGGGTGATGTTTTTTCTAGGTTGATATTAGACTCCCCTCTGGTGTTCCTCACCTAATATCTGCCTCAAATGATCATTTGGCCTAAATTTGTTATCTTCATTCTCATAGAGGGCCTACATGAGGAACTTTTGAAAATATAAACAATATATTTCATTATGAATTACATATGAAAATTTTAAATATCAATAAAAAGACTTAAAATATTTTCTTATGTTCAAGAATTTACAACACTTGCATCCTTTTTCTTCCAACTCGAGAAAAATAATTTTTCTCAAGTCGTATAACCTTAGATTATAAATTTCACTTGTTGAAAATTAAAATGATTACTATAATATAACATTATTGAATAATATAAAATTAATAAAGCGAGCATGAATTAAAATTTTATATATTGAAGAAATACATAAAATGAAGAATCATATAAATATACATTTAATTATAAATTTAATACTGGTGGCATAATAAATTCAATACATAAAAATTATAATGATAAACATGGTTATGATATATATTCCTATTTTATGTTCATTTAATTTCAATTCTATTTTTGTTACATTATTTGGTAATTTAGTCAGGTTTTAATTTTGATCATTTGGTAATTTTGGACAATTAGCCATTTGGCCATTTAGCCAAATGCATTTTAGACATTTGGTTATTTGAACATTTTGGCTATTTTTTGTCATTTTGGACATTTTTGGACATTTTTCCATTTTTCTGTTTTGGCCAATTTTCCATTTGGCCAAATATTCTAATTAGCTATTTGGTTATTTTTCCAATTGGCCATTTTTTTCAATTGGTCATTTGGCCATTCGGCCATTTTGGCCATTTAACCATTAAAGAGGAATTTCTTGACTTATAAATATAGATATTATTTCTATTCATATTAAATTTCCTGAAACCTCTCATGCTTAGGAATTTTAGTACATCCTAAATTTTGAAATTATGTTATAACATATTTTTTCTTTTTTATCAAAACATTTAAAAAAAATAAATACAATTATAAATAATTAAATTTTCAATGAAAACCATTAAAGATTAAGAATACCTTAAACTCATTACTCTTCCATATTGTGATCATTTATTGATAATGTATTATTGTACAATTAAGGAATATTGGTACACCCTCTAAATCATAACTGACTCTAAACTTCCCACCAGCATATAACTCATGATTATATGATCGCCAAAAATCCCCAATATCCATCAACCATGCTACCTTAGTAGCTTCACTATCCGGGAAGTTAAACTAATGCTACAAAAAACATATTAATTCATATAAATACAAAAAAAATACAGATATCAATTTAACAAATTTTCTTACCCATGTCTATACCCATGATTTCTCTTTTATTTCATTACTGATATGCCTTCATGATACTGGTCACACTGGAATGATGTCATTGTAATTTGATAAAGTTACCATAAAACTTATACCTTGTCTATAATTTTTACCTATCATCTAATTATATTCATTTTAATCCACCATTTTTGTGTTTGGTGATTCCATGCCTCACACATACGGGTGCGCCCACATCACCTATAAGAAGACCCCAATAAATAAGATCAAATAAAAATATTAATTCACACTGTAATAGGGAATAAATGATATGATATAATTAGACATTCTTGTAATAAAAGAAACCATATGCAAGTTGGTCATTAAGCTCTGATGAATTTGTGGGGTGTCCTGAATCAGTAGCCTCTAAAGGAGGTATATGTTCTAATTCATGAACTGGGTCAACTACATTCATAGGAGTGCAAGATAAAGGAATAAAATCATAATATATTGGATTGATATATAGGAAATATTGGATTCATAGACATGATAGGATAAGGATATAAGGGTTGAAGATACATCATAGGATAATGATATGGAATATGTGGGAACATCCCTAGATAGGGAATAGACATGGTATGAGAATAAGAGTCTAAATAATATGATTATGATGGAAGCATGTGTGGGAACATCCCTGGAGGATCAAGTGGATTATGAAAAGGTGTGGTAGATGGGGTGTTCTTTGTAATGTCTTGGTGTGAACGGGTATAACAGCTGCTCCGTGTAGCTCTAGAATCACCCCCATTTAGACCCATAATAGTATGCTGAAAATAATTCAATTATGCTTCAACTATATGTACCTAAATAAAATTTGATAAATAATAAAAACATGACATCAAATATTTAGTAAAATAAAAATATTACAATTATTATACTCATTAAGGGAACTAAGAGAGGAAACCCAAGATCATGCATCTGTCCATCATTATCAAATAATGACTTCCTTAAAAAGTCTTCAATGGAATTAATAATATGCATAAGAATGAAATGTAATTTTTTTATAAATAGTTTTTAAAAATCTTGTATACAGCTAATATGTCAAATAATTCATAAACAATATTGGGAAAGGGGAAATTGGGTACAGTCATAGAACCATGATTTTATCCCATATAGATTCAACATATCCAAATACTAATCCCTTCATTCAAAACCTATTCATCACTAGCTATGATACCATATTGGTGGATATATCATAAAAATATATCCCCTTTTATATGCATAATAATAGGGAAATAAACATGGAAATGTCTATTACATTGACTATAATTCTATAATGATATCCAAATTCAAATAGAAATTAAAATTATAGTGTAGAGGAAATTAAAGAACCCAAATAGAAAATAATATTTGAATACAACTCATGGTGAAAGTTACCATTATAGAATACTACTATCCATATAAACAAATAAAAATACATATAATAAGCGAAAACCAATTCATACTCATAGAAATCCAAACAAGGTACATGCAGTAGAATAAATAATAACTAAGGAATACTAGAAGGAAAATATTTTTTTCTTATCCAAAGGGGTCTTATCATTTTATAAAATAATTTATTATAATAGTTATTCATAAAAGTGTTTTATTTAAGTTTAACATTAGTTATATTATTGAAACAAAACTAAAATATATTTTAAAATATTTTCAATTTCAATTTAAGAAGTATTTAATTTGGAGAAGATCCATCAAGACTAAATAATTAATCCATTCCATCCCATTTTGTGAAACCCATCCATTACTTCACCACTGATTAAACCTCTTAATTAAGGAAAATTGTGGTTAGATAGTTTTTAATTTATTTAACATGTTGTAGAAATAAATGGATAACTACATAATAAATGATAAATGAACTAAGGAATCATTCTTAAAATGGAACTAAATTATAATAAATATTTAATAAAAATAGGTGAAACTATGTTTTATACCATTAAATTTTTCTTAAAGAACTAAATTCTTATGTAAAACATTATCAATGGAAACAATGTTTTATAAAATTAATATGATCTTACAAGCATTCCATTATAACTTATATAATTATTTCATGAAATTTTCCAAAGGATTCTATGAATATTTGTACATAATAAAAGTTTTAAAATTCATAAACATTTTAAATATAAATATTTATTTATTTGAGATAATATTTCATCATTAATTCATGACTAAATCGTAAAAATGAATTCTAAAAAACATTTTTGACAAGTATTAAAAATAAAGTAGTGAATTCCTAAAGAACCAAACTTCATGTGTAAAGCAATATTTCATATTTACTTATAACAGTATAATCATGTACATCATCATAAAATTATTTCTTTTTAGGTTAAAATAATCTAATAAATAGTTTAACTATGGTTTATAATATAAAAAATTAAATTTAAATAACTAAATATCATAACTTAAGGATAATAAAAACCCAAATTAACCCCCATAGTTAACATAAATATGTTTCCCAACACTAAAAATATCTAAATCCAAAAAATATTCCAACAAAAGAATCTCAAAATTACGTTTAATTCATAATAATACATAGGATAATTTTAAAAATAAATAAATTATAATTAAAGAAATACATATATGAATTTAATAGACTATATTTTATCTCCATTATACTATAAATTTAAGAACATGGTGATATAAGTGATTCCAACAAGATCTGGTTGAATCACAAGAATAGATAAAAATAAAAATAATAACCAATATAAGGGAAGAAGGATTCATATCTCACTCATCTGATATCGAAGAAGATCAGAATAAAAAAATTCTTGAATTAGGGTAGAACACTGGAGAAGAAAACCAGTCATCATTCAGGTTAAGGGATAAGAAATAAAATTAGAGAAGGAAATATTACCTCTCTAAGATCACAACAACAAAAAATATAGAAATGGAGAAAGAAGAGTCGGTTATGTCACGACCCGTCCTCAGGGCCTGTGATGTGACTACCCCAAGCCCACCTTCCATAGGCTAGGGGCTGGTGACTAGAACCAAAGGCGTAAATCCTGATATCTGGGAAGGAATTGCCTTTATAAAACATAAACACATCCAACTAGAGTACAAGTAGAAGTAATACACTAAGTACAAAAGAAAGTGTTGAAAAGTAAATGGTCCAGAATACAAACCCAACTGAGAAGTACAACTACAACTGAATGAAAGTACAACAGAAAAGACTTAAAACTGGAAGATAGAAACAGCTCTTGGGTCGTCCACCTCGGGTCCTACCTGAAGGGTAGGTACAGATAGCCCCCTCAACTCTCTCACCTGCAAACCTCCTCCGAGTACCGTCTCGTAGTGAAGTCCACCTCCGGGTACTGACACGTCGTGAGGTCCAACTTCGGGTACCGTCCAGTCCTTGAACACTTGATCTCAGTCAGCATTGCCTATCGTCTGCATCCAACACAACGACGTACGGGCATAGCCCGTGCATGGGTGAGTATACGATACTCAGTAGGGACCCCGAGACCTCAAGGTCTAACTAAATCCAACAAGGATAACTCCAAAGAAGGATCTCAACAGATAACCCTTACTTAGGTATAAAACCATACTTATACCTAAGTTATCAAATAACCCATCTCAATCATGATGTAACACAAAGGTTATGAAATAAACGGATAAACACAACTTAGTTATATTCCCATACATATACGTAAGTTATCAAGTAACCCATCTCATTCATGAGGAAAACTCAAAGGTCGATGACTCAGCTCAAACCAGGATTTTCATTATCGAAATCGCAACTGCTGAAGAGCTCCATCTCTATCAAGTATAGTGATCCTATCATGACTCCAAGGCACTGCTCACTAACCTAAGATTACTGAGGTACTCCTCCTATCGAGTACCGCGGGTCAGCCACCCAAACACAGTAGTGCTCCTCATCGGGGTCTGCCACCCAAACATAGTAGTGCACCCCCCTAATAGCCTGCAAAGGTACTCCTCCTGTTGAGTACCGTGGGTCTGCCACCCAAGCACAGTAGTTCTCCCCGTTGTGGGTCTGCCACCCAAACACAGTAGTGCTCCCCACTGGGCTATACAAGTCACTCTGAATCGAATCGGACAAGCAGTCAATAGGTTTCATCCAGCTACACGGTCTTCGTACTCCGTACGCTCGTCTCTGGGAGGGTCTGCTCCATGAGCTACTGGTCGATACTCCAAGTATCACAAAGTCTAACTAAGGATTATCTCAAAATAATGCCTCGTCATAGGGGTCTCAATGCAATAGACGGCACGTCAATCGGACGCCCGATCTTTGAGTTATTAGCCTTTTAGTCCCGGGGGCCCGGTTGGTTTCATGTACTAACCAACCTGACCGCATATCAACTCTACCCCGAACTCTCATAGGGTATACTCAAAGGAACCTTTTCTCAACGTGATTACCAACACCATTGACGGTTCGTCAAACGGATGTCTGGTCTGAAAGTTATCGGCTTTTCCGTTCCAGGGGCTCGGTTGGATTTCGGGTACAATCCAACCTGGCCATACTCCAACTGTATCCAAACCTCAGGTGAAGTATACCAAAATATCCATCTCACCAAAAGGAATCCAACAAAGTCGACGGTACGTCAATTGGACATCTGGAGCTCAAGTTATAAGTGTTTCCGCTCCGAGGGCCTGGTTGGTTTCGTGTTTGAACCAACCCGGCCATACCCAAAGTTCTCCAAAACCTTGAGTGTAATATACTGAAACGACCGTCTCGATCCAAGGATCCCAACTCAACTGACGGTGTGTCGATTGGAGGCATGTATCCCGTGTTATGGGCGTTAGAACGGATCTATCTGTAAACAGGGGGTTTGGGCCTGGTCCGACCCGGCCCAATACACCCCCCGGGTCGGCCCGAACTGAGTCGACCCGACCCGAGTTCGGCGCGGGCGGTCTGGCCCAGTGCGGGCGGCTGCGGAAGGGGGGGAAGCGCCGCCCCCTCTGATTTCTGAATCGGTAGACCCCTGTGGGGTCCGCCCTAGCTGACTGCCGGGGGTTTCAAACCCCCGGTCTTCTTGGTAACGGCCGGCCATTTTGGCCGGCCGGTGAGCTGTCGTGGGACGCCCGCGGGTCCTGCATTCTGATGCACCGGCGGCCGGCATTGTTCGACCCCCCCTTGATGAACCGTCGTGGCCAAAGGGTCGCGGCTTTTGCCCGTCCGGCGCAGCATGACGGCGCCGCGCCCCTCCGCCACGGCCCGCTCTTGGTTGCGGCCTCCTTTAGCTTCACCGGCGCGGCACAACGGCACCGTGCTCCTACGCCGCGGCCCGCTCCTATCGTGGTTCTCTCATTCCCGTGTGTTTTAATAGCACCGTGTCGCCTCTATTCAAAACCACAACGAAGATCAACAACAAAAGGGGAGGAGGGTCGGTCGTGTTTGTGCGGTCAGACCTCCTCCAATTATATTGATAACAAGCATCCAATAAATAACGAAGAACGTCAAAATAATACTTGAATGATGAAACAACCCCTACGCTTTTCCCCGCAATCAAATATTCCCAACCCGTAAACAAATACTTTCGCGGATCAACTTAATAATGCGTTGATCCGCATTCTTTGTTTTAGAGGGAAGCAATTATAGGAATATTAACAATCTCAATTTAAACCCCTACCTCAACAACGATGACAAAAGTCGGCGTCGCGATTGACGGCGTTGGCATACGTCCAAGGAGGGAATGACGTCTCACACCGGCTGTGGAGAGGAGAAGAATGGCTCGTCGATCACTCCTTACGGTGACGACATTCTTCGTCGAGGTCTTGACGTTCTTCAACGAAGATGATGGAGTTCTCCAAGACTTAAAGAATTCTCTCCAAATATCCTCACACAAAAAAAACAACCCCAAATAAAATAAGGCCTTCCTTATTTTATTAACACATGTCAAGCTTTTCAAATTTAAAAAAGTTGAATTCACTTAATTAATCTGGAGTTGTCAAAATTAATGGTTTGTTAATTTGGCAACATTAATGTGGAAGAGGAGAACCCACAACATTTAAAACAAGGGAGGTTTAGAGGAGTTAGGGAATTTGAAGGGGTGGGGCTCGTGTGGGCCCCACCTCACTAATATCCTAACAAAAGGAGTTTAGGATCAAGTGGTTCCCACCCCAACTCCCACACATGAGACTAAACCACTTAGAAGTGAAATAAAATTGTAACACAATTATATTTCACTTTACGCGTAATCCATTTTTTTAACAACTCTTCTCACACAAACGCAACTCCAGAAGAGGTCCTCTTAGGCAATTACTGGCTCTGCGGTTTCATCAGTGCCCTCGTATTTCGATTTCGAGCACTGGTTCAAAAGATAGAAAACCCCACTCATTCGTTCACTGAACGTACCCAAGCTAATCTTTGGAAATTGATTCCATGCACACTGGGCCTCGGAATTAGGTGTCATCAGAAACTGCAGACTCGTAAAATTCCAAAGAATTTAAGAAAAAAATTTCCTTGAAATTTACAGTACTTTACAGGTTAGCGGTAGCATCATTGGAAGAGGGGAGGGGGAGGCTAAGGCTAATAAGAGGGGAGGGGAAATTAGGGCTCTTTTATGAGGAGGGGAGGGGTCTAGATATGTCAAGGTGTTGTACCTATTGTTTTTAAAAAACCATTTGTATAACTCAACCTATACCAATAGTTTTTTAAAATCATCAATATATCTTTTTCTAGGAACTATATACCCACATTTTCTTTAAACCGTGGGTATATATTCATGAATAATTATTCATTTTTTTAGTAGTGGTAAATAAATTTATTATGTTTAAATGTTTTATCTAGATGTTAAATTAATTAATTGACATCCACTTAACATTAATAAGACATTTAAATGCTAAAAGATGATGAAATTTATGCATAATAAATTAAATAATTGAATTATGCATAAATTTATTAACCAACATGGTTAATTAATTAAGTAACATATGACTAATATTAATAATACATGTAAAGGATAAAACAAGTAAAAAATATGAAAAATTAATTAAAATATCTCAACCTAATATTAAGTAAAACTAAGTCATCTTTTTACTTGATTAGGAAAAAAATCAATAAAACTAAGTGTTTGACCAACCCTTATTGGGAAACATACTTTCATAAGGGGGTTATTATGAAGGTTTTGGGTTGAATTAACTATTTTACATAAATTTTTATAGTAATTTATAGTATTGGTGTAATTTAGAGGTATGTTTTGAGGAAATCCATGTCAGGATTTCTAGATTAGGGAATCCACTCAACGAATCAAGGTGTTGCAAGACCACGGTTAGCAAAGACCTGCCTACCTAAATGACTGCATATATCTTTACCAAACCTTTTTGGGGTATATGAAGGGGAATATGTATCCTTGACACTATAATGTTAAAGAAAATAGACATTCTAAGTTCAATGGTGAGGGTCACTGGGACTTGATAAAATATAGGAGATTTAATAAAAGTTATTTATTTACTATTTATCACAAAATTTGTAATCAATAAAAGGTACTAATAATTTATTATTTTGATTATAGAGTAAAATGGAAAGCTCATCGTCTACACTAACCTGATAATCATTATTGGAGAAATACAACCTCCCAACTAGAAGTAACTTCTAGGAGTAGTTAAGACACCTTTGGGTTATGATATTCCATGAATGGAAATCTTATATACTAGAATCCTTAATGATTCGTCTTCTATATAATGATCCAAGTGATGAGGAGTTCCTTTTTTATGTTAAAAAAAATTGATGGAGTAAAAATTCAATGACTGATGCTTTCATTGCTATCTCACGAAAAAATGGATGTGTATAGAATGTCTGAGAACCTCTCTCGTATTTACCAAGATAGAGATAAATAAGAATAGTTTGTGATTTACAAGGTGCTCTTTCAGAGAAATATTAGAGAGGGTTCCCTATCTAAGACTCATGTAGTCAATATCATTGTCTACATTGAGCCCATAGGGTTTAAACTCACTCAAAAACTAGGTCATATCTCATTTGGGCATCACTCCCTTAGAGATTATCTAACTCTATCGTGAATATCAAAAGGAAATCAAGGGAATGATATTTTTTCTGCTTCACATGTGTCAAGAAGAGCCACTGGAAGAAAAACTACACTCATCCAAATAATTAAGGGGAAGCTTCAGGTGTATTTTTTAACAAGTAAAATTAATATGTTTCAATAAATTAGGTATTAGATACAGCTTGTGGAGATCACATATGTATTCAAATATAGGAACCAAGTAGATTTATAAATATTGACCAAGGTGGGGTATATGTAAGAGTATCCAAAAGAGATAAACTTGATGTCATAGTTATCAGGGACTACCCCTTCACATTGTATACCAGAATGATATTGGTTTTAAAAGGTTTTTATTATGTTCTTTCAGTTATAAAAAAATATTTCTACATCCAAAATAGATATTGATGGATTTATTTTATAATTTGGGAATAAATGTTTCTTATTTTACAAATATAACATTTCTTGTGGTAATGCCCATGTAAATAATGTTATTTATGTGTTGGATTATAGTAACCAAGTAATGGAAATTGATGACGAAGTTACTTTATGTGACTCATACCACACCCAACTTTGGAATTGAAGGCTAGGTAATTTAAATGAAAACTGCTTGAATAAATTACATTAAGATGGATATTTAGATTATGTTGAACTAAATCCAATTAGTGTATATCACACATGCTTACAAGGAAAAATTTGTATTGCCCCATTTATTGAGAAAGGTGAAAGGGATAAATAGCTTCTTGAACTAGTTTATTCTGATGTGTGTGGATCATTTCCTGTTAAAGAAAGGGGTGGGTACTCATAAATATATTTTAAAGATAATTTTAGAAGATATGAATATTACTAGTTAATGAGGTATAAGTTAGATTCCTTTGATAAATTCAAGGAATATGACAATGAAGTAGAGAACCAGATTGGTAAAAAGATTAAGAAATTCTATTGAGACCATGGTGGAGAATATCTTAATCAAGACTTAATTGATTACTTACGGGAGTTTGGGAACCTATCCCAACTCACTCCTCCTTACACACCTTAGTGTAACCGTGTAATAGAAAGGAGGAACCACACCTTTTTGGACATGGTGATATCAAGGATGATTCAGGCAAGTCTTCCAATATTATTTTGGGGATATGTGTTAAAATTGTTGCACATATACTAAACCAAGTACCAACTAAATAAATAAATAGTATTCCATATGAATTTTAGAGTGGAATAAAAACCACATTGTTGAATTTAAATGTGTGGGGTTGTGAAGAATTTTTTTAGGACTCTTCAGGTAACAAACTTTCACCCCATGAAACAAATTGTTCTTTTATAGGATACCCTAAATAAATAAGGTTATATTACCTATATGACCCCTAAAAAAGGTAATAATGGAAATACATTCTATATTCCTTTAGAGGGAGAACATATCAAAAAGAGATAGTTTTATTGAGAAAGACTTCATGAATTTGAGGCTCAAGGTACACAAGAGTTGGAATAGGAATAGATTCCACAAAGCCCTATTGAATAAGAAACCATTCCAATTACACAAGTACTGTGTTAGAGTGTAATAGATATTAAATAACCAGAAAAGTATTGTTTTCTAGTCACCAAGTATTTTGAATCATTATTAGTTGATAATAATGATCCTCTAACCAACAATGAAGTAGTAAGTGGAACAGATGTTTCCAAGTGGCAAGAAGCCATGAATTCTGAAAAGGATTCCATATACCAAAACCAAATCTAGATTTTGGAAGATCCTCCAATGGATGTAAATCCAATTGGTTTCAAATGGATATTCAATAAGAAATTTGACATATAAGTACAAGTCAGTACTAATAAGACACAACTAGTTTCAAAACGGTTTAAACAACATCAATTCATTGACTATGATGAAACTTTTTCAACAGTTGCATTGTTGAAATCCATCAGAATTATTCTTGACATTGTGTCTCATCATGACTATGAGACTTGGAAAATGGATTTCAAAAAATATTTTCTTTATGGAAATATTAAATAATATGTCTATATATAAACAAACTAAAGGTTTTGTGACTCCAAAGGATTCCAAAAAGATATTAAAATCAAAAAAATGCATTTATGGATTAAATAAATAATCTTGGTCATAGAAAATTCGTTTTGATGAGTCCATAACAGAATTTTGTTACAAAAATAATGATTTTGAGACCTGTGTCTACAAATGGTTTAGTTGGAGTTCAGTCGTTTTTATAATAGTATATTTTGATGACATATTACTCATTGAAAATGAAATACGATCCTTACAGTGTGTTAAGGTGTGGTTGAATAAATACCTCTCTATGAAGGAATTTGGTGAGGCAATATATATTATTGGGATCAATATTAATTGTGATAGATCCAATAGGTTTATTAACCTAATTCAAAGTACATACATTGATAGGATACTGAAGAGATTCAATGTGGAACAATCCATGAGGGGATTGTGTAGAACATCACATGGAATTTATCTTTTCTATAAAATGTGTCCTCAAACACATGAGGAATATAATAGAATGGAAAGTATTCCATATGCATTAAAAATTGGGTCATTTATGTATGTTATGATATTTAATAATCTAGATGTCTCTTATACATTAAGCATGGTAGGAAGATATCAAGACGAACCAGGTGGCCTCAGTTGGATGACTATCAAGACAATACTTAAGTATTTGAGGAAAACTAAGGATTTGTTCCTGGTTAGTTATATATTAGAGTTGGTGTCCCCAAAACCATTGGGCCATGTTAAGGCATTCATAAATGTAGGATAAGGAATAAATCCAAGAGGGGTGTCAAATCTTGGAAAGAACATCCATGAATCGGGTAGCGTCATATGGGTATTCAAGGAAGACTTGGGTGGGTAATCCGAGACTTTTCCTAGGGAGGCCACCCCAAAAGAGTATATCAAGGTCATAATAATGGTCATAAGCTAGATTAATTTTTTATTCAGACTGAGGGAATTATTATATAGTTTCACATTTCAGTTAATCCAATTTATTCTTGGGTGTAATTCAAAATTTTACAAGGTTCAAGTGACATGGCCTTTCCATTCATGTCTCATTTATTCCATTAAACTTTTAAAATAATTTATTTTACTAATTTGAATCATAATTGTCAATCCAAACCCACCATGGGAGGTGGTTTGATCATACTGGCAAGGTAAAAGTTTCAAGGTCACATATATAAACACAACTAAAGGGGTGGTTCAAGTCAATGTAGTCAATATTCAACAACTTCAAGGATCTGTGGGAGTATATCGATCTCGGTATTAAGAATTTACTAATTAATTACAAAAAAAATTAAGGCAATGTGTGGGAAGTATATTATGTGGCCCAATGACAGATGATATAAAAAACTATAATTTTAGGGAGATTTACTAGACCACCTACCTTAGACTTGTAGATGACTCCTTATCTAATATCCTCTTTAGATTCAATCTTGAATATGATAAAATAGAAAAATAGAAAAACTCCCTGAAAATATAGAATAATTTCTCGTAATAAAATCTCATTAAAGATGAGAAGAGAAACTAACAAAAGAAGTAATATGATTTATAGTCTAACCTAGAGTGATCCAATATGATTAATAGTGGTCAAATCCAAGCTCTAATTAGAGATATAGCTCAAATCCTATGTGAAGAAAATGGGATAGCTCTTACATGGTTCACTAGAAATGGAAATGAGGGAGGAGAAAGAAATTTATATTTAAGTGGAAGGAGTGGAAACTGGAGTTTCAAAAAAATAAGGGGGAGCATGTTTTGGCCACATATTTTTCAAATCTATGAGCCAACTTTGTAGTATCCACTGTCCAGGAGGCCACACCTCTCACAGCCTAGAAGCATGGTTAGATAAATTGTGTTCACACTATGAAACTTCCCTCTACAATTTATTGTAGGTTTCATATGGTCATGTGGCTCCTCTTGCTTGGTTAAACAAACCGTAATCCTTAATTTATGGGTCACATGGTTGATATTCATGGGTACTAATAACCATGAACCAACCATGTGCCTCTTCTTGTTCCTCTAAGAATCAGAACTCTAGGCTTCAAACAAGTTATTACTCTCCTGAAGCTTTCCTTAATCCCTTATACACTTTTATTATAGTAAAAAAGAATGTTTTAAAATGAAATTAATAGAATCCATTTCTCTATGAAAAAATTAGATCTTATAAATGATTTAAAATATAAAAGGGTGACTATGTAAATTGTACAATGGAATACATTTTTTATAATATAAACATATCTCAATGAATTTAAAGTTGAGACAAAGAAACCTTATGAAATTATAAGATTTTGAATAAAAACACATTGAATGAATTTCAAATGAAACTTTAAATATCATGAATAATGGGAATATCATGATAAAATATGTTAAATTGGAAGTAGATAAACTATTCTAAAGAATATATGATGTATAATAGAAAACATGTCTCAAGGTGTGAAAATTGAGACAAGAAATCCTTACATTAATTCCTAACTCATTTTGCACATAAACATAACATGCTACATAATAAAATTAAGTATATTATATAACTTTATAAGAACCACATTCATCTATATATAAATTAATATAGACCATTTATTATCATGTAAAATTAATTTATCACAAGTTTTTTTTCTTATGTTTACATCAAACTTAAATCAGTGTCGTCTTATTTTAGTAATTTTAGTAATCGAAGATGATATTTTAATCATAATTTAAATACTTAATATAACCTTTAATGAACCATAAAACAATATTTATATTCTTATTAACTTATATTAAAATTATTATTGAAGTTTCTATAGTCATACATCATAGAGTTTTATTATATTGTTTAAGTCGGTGGTTAAACCAACCAAAACATGAACACATTATATCTCGACGGATGAGTATGGTTAAGGAATTGTATAATAGAATTATAATATAATAATAATAATTTTATTTTTATGTTTTAAAATTTTGCATCATATTTTATGTTCTTTTAATAAAGAAATAAAATAAATATGAAAAATGAAGAACATTACTTCGTGGATGTGGTAGTCCTCACAATGCATGGTTAATGTTCTTTTTTTTTAAGTGGATGTAAGTAATAAATAATGGCTCATACATTAATGTAATAACACTTTATTATACTAAATTTATTATATTACTATATTTATTATAGTTTTTGAATATAAATATTAATAAGAAAAGGTAAGGAGTTAGTAATACACAACTTTGGTACCTAGAACTTTCTCAGGAAAATATCTATGGAAATGAAGGGATTATTCTAATTTATTATAAAAATATGATAATAAAACTAATATAAATTTATATTAGTATAAAAATTACATTGTTTTAGGAATAAATCAAATTTATTGGTGTGGATTAAAGTGGTGTAATTGTCCCCTTTAAAAGTGAATAAAAGATCACTTTTGTGAACACTCGTTATTTTTCAATAATGCAATAAAACTATTCTAGGGTAAAAGGTTAAAAAAGTGAGAAATATTAAATTATGGGGTTATATTGGGTCTATAAATCCTTAACAAAGTATTTCCACATATGTTTTAAACATGTAGGAAGTCATTTGTTCTCAAAATTTTACTTTTACCTTTTTTTGTTTTCACTCGGGTAACTAGATTTTAACAAAGTAACTTGTCTTTTACTAAAAATATAAAATAACCCATTATACAAAAAAAATGTGTGATGAATGTAAATTTAATATAAATTTAATCCATTTCAATTTATAATTAATATAAAATTTACTTTTAAATTAAAATATTTTATACATAGAAAATAATTCTTTGTAGAAAAATGATGTTTCAACCATTATGTGCTCTAAATATTATTTAGCATTGATTACCAATTAAATGTGTGTTAATATGATTATATTTGTATTTAAAAATAATATTATATTAAATATTTAAAATAAATTAATTAAATTTATTAGATAATAATTACACAACATTAATAAAATAAATCTTTGAAAATACCATTTTTACTATTATCATGGTCATTAACATTAATCTTAGTAATAATAATTTTATGCCTAAAAATTAAATTAAAATTATTACATAATATTATCTTGTTGATATAAAATATGAAAACCATTTTTTTATTTAATTTGATGAATACAAATTTTGCAATATAAGCGAATAAATTGGTAATTATAGTAAAATTTTACTTATGTTTCTAAAATGATATATATGGGTTTTATAAATAAAACATATAAATTTTATATTATTTGTTTTACATATATATATATTTCAACAACCTAATTTCCATGGTATGTTTCTCTTTGAATAATACTATAGTGTGTGAAGTACACAACACCAAGTTCAAGCGCACCATGATATATCATACTAGCCATTTAAAAAGCATTAATGAAAAGTAATAACCAGATTTTGAATTTTATATATATCACCTATAATTTTAACATTCATATTTTTTATCTCTTATACATAATATAAATACAAATTCAATTTTTCAGATAAAACAAGTATTTTTCAAAAAATGCAGTTTTTCTGCCTTTTAATGGGAAAACCTTTTTAAATTTAATTTTTGACAAATCTATATATTCAATTTGATTAAATTAAATTATTCTTTAGAAGTGGGATATAAAAATTTTAGTTTGGATAAATTTTTGGTGTTTTTCTAATAACTTCCAAATTTTGATGAATAGTGAAAAAATGCTAAATTTTAATTGAAAACAACTTTTTTAATCAAAATAATTTATAGAGTAAAACTATAAATCTGAATGGTTTTGAAATATAATTAGATTATATTTTTATCATTTAATCCAATGTTGGTCATTGAAAATTATTTTATATTTAAATTGGACATAAACACATATCAATCTTTTGATACTTTTAACTTCTCAAAAACCTTTTTTCTATTTTTGACAATGAGAATTAATTTTAAATTAATTAATGAAACTTCTATGTTTTTATTTTGGTAAAATATACATCATTTTTTATTTCATAATGTCAAAATTATCTTGGTCTAAATTTTTGGTATTTTTCTGAAAACTTTCAATTTTTGATGAATAATGAAAAATATTGCATATTACATAAAAACTGACTTTTTTTATTTAAATAATTAATTTTTATTTAAATTTATTTACAAGTAAAAATAGATACATAATACCTATATTATTCCAATTTAATTCATTGAATTCATTTTATAATAAGATTAGAAATATAAAATTTTATTGAACTTTTAACGTCTTTTACCCAACTTCTAGGCACATTTGCAAATTTCTATAAAACGTAATTTTACCACTTCTATGAATTAAATTTAAAAAATCTGAGAGACACAGTTTACATCAGAAAATAAAAGTTGGTTCAATAGGATGAAAATAATTTTTGGTGAATAGTAACTTTTGAATTTTATTTACCACGGTTAAAAGTAAATGGGGTAATTAGAGGTAAAAATGATATTATAATTATTCTAACACATGTCCTAATTATATTGGATAAAACCTTAGGAATAAATTATTATACTTTTGGTTCACCTGGATTAGATTTGAACATTTATTATTATTTTATTTAAAGAAGAGTTTAAAGTGTTAAATTCAAAGTTTAATAACTAAAAAATTATTAATATAGGGTTATACATAAGATAATTTTGACTATAAATATTCATTATAAAGTTATAAATATTTCCTACAAAATGGTATTTTATTTATAATTTTTAAACATTAAATAATTAAATTTATTTATGAAACAATGATGATGCAGTAATTACATTATTATTGAAAGATTAAAATAATTGATATTACAATTATTAATATAATTCTAAATTGAGACTTTTGATGTATTAAATTAATTTTAAAGATTAATATGATATGTTAGGGTTGATTAAATAAATTTTGTTTGAAGTGATAAAGTTATTATGACTTTCACAAAAACCAAATACTAAATAGTGTCAAAATTGACATAAACGAGTTTTTAAAAAAATACTATATTATTAAATGATATAATATTCCTAAAAAACTAAGTTTAGGACCAAGGTATTATATAAGGTTATATATATCAATAATTAACAACTTGGGTTTCTCTTTTTGTTTTATAGTAAGTTTATTAACCTTGTATTATAATAATACAAGAATACATGGTAAAAGTTAAATTGTTTAACTAAGAGTTAAATCTAAAAGATAAGGTTAATATGGTGACCTAAACCTGTCTAAAACCTATTTGTTGAGAGATTTTCAACCCATACCCACCTTATCCTCTAAATAAATCCTTTTTCATCCATAATAAACTGAATATGATTGTATAATAAATTAATATTTCAAGATTTTCCTAAAGTGACCCACACCTCTCTTATAAAAGGGTACTTCCCCTTATCTCAAAATCACACCTCCAAATCCATTTTTCTCAGCCAACCCCTACTCAAATATCCTCCAAACTACCCTTAATGAATCCTAGATTCCTTACCTTGATCATAAATCCAACCTAAGGGACCCTTTTGATCAAATCAAAAGGAAGCACCTAAAGAAGATGTAATGATTTAATCATCTCTTTCAAAGTTCTTTTCTTCTTCCACTTCCTCTTTATTTGTTATTTCCATACCAAAATAATAACTCCATTACCTTATACTTAATTTTATGTTATTATAAATATGTTATAAACATATTCATTATTCTATCCATCCTATGAATGACAAAGTCACCGTACATGCGTATGTGCGGCTTACCATCTCCACGTCGTGGTGTAGTTTGTTATTCAACACTTAATTATTTAGATGGGTATAATAATGAGTATAATTGATTTAATAATAAATATAACATTTTAATTATTATTTATATATGATATAAAATCTAATTACATACAATTTCACTGTTAATGGAATGATATTGTTGCTCGTGCATACGTACGGATTACTATCTCCAAGAACGTGATGAGATTCATTCTCCAACATAACCATTCAAGAATAATTTTAATTTTATGATTAAATATAATGTTTAAGAAATTAATATCATTATTTATATGAATCAGATATATCCTATCCATAACAAATATGACTTATGTAACAAAACATATAAAGAAAAATGAATCGGTTAACCCCCAAAGCAATGATACTACTAAAATATTATTAACAAAGAAATATTAAAATATCATATATGATATCATATTTTGGTATTTTGTTCTTTTATAATATAATTATAATGATTTAACTATTATACAGGAGGTTAATGTGCCCTCAACTAAGGAAAAGTACAAGGTAAGGGGTTTTCATCTCACTTATTATTCATGTGAGATTCATGCTATATTGCCACTATTTACTTTTGTGTGGTGTATATATTTCCCATGATTGTATTATTTATGTAATATAATTTAATTTATGGGTATTTACATATTCATTGTATGATACTTCTTTCATGGGGTGTATGTTTTGTAAGTTACCAAATCGGTAAGGGAATTTCTAATTTCGATTTCCACTCATTGGGTTTTACGCGAACTTCATTGATTATTTTGCACCAAGATTATGTGTGGAATCTCTATTTATTTATTTATTTAGTGATTTCCACTCAACTTTTTGTGGATATAATTTTGATACACATAATCAATCTATTGATAAATTCTTAATTCATTAATATGAACTTGATAAGAGTAATCTTAACTAAAATTTCATTCATTGAGTTAAACATCCTGTCATTGGTGTTGTTTTTACAATAATATGTGTGAATGTCCTATGATTGATTTAAAATGAATATCCAATCATATTGAGTGTATTTATATTTGTCACAAATATATATTTCATTGATTTATCCTTAATCTATTGATACACTCTTTATAAGTGATTTCATCTCAATTTACATTCCATTGAGACTTCTTTGTTGTTATGTGCCAATTCAATTTTATATGGTGTATATACTATACTTTGACATAGTATTTCATGAATCCATTTATTCTAATGATATTATAAATTTTTTATTACCTCAATTATTTGTATTCAATCTTCTCTCATTTGGTTAGGAACTCTAACTAAAATATCATTTTAAATGTTTTAATGATTTATTCATTCGAAATAATTCTCATTAATGTCTATATTTTAAAAATGGTTTTAAGGATTTATTTATATGTATATTAATTTTTTAAAATTAAAATTCCTTTTAAAAGTTTCAAAGTGGTATGGGACACTTTGATTCAAAAATCGCTTTTAAACGGCTTCTTGATAAATAGTGAGACTTAAATGTTTCCAAGAAAAGGGGGATATTTCTCTCAAATCGTTTTACTGATTATTTTAATCCATGTAAATATCCCTCATTATTCTTGATTTAGGTTGGTTTATTCTAATAAAATATTCCATATTGTATTCAATGAGTTATTTTTGAATTTGGATGTGCTATTTTAATACCATTCCTGATTTGTGGTTAAAATATTGGCATTTTGTATGCTAGTTTTACTATGAATGTTTAGATTATGTTTCAACCTTTTCATATGATAAATTCATTGGAATTAGTAAGTGACAGGTGAAGTCCATTATAGATCCTCAATGCATCAGTAGGTCTCATGAGACAAACTAGTTTATTGTCACAAGTCCTTGATAAAATCTTATTTTTAGTCTTGGCATGAGGCCTTGACTATGTGGTTATGATGTTCGGCATTATGCATTCCATAATTATAAAATTAGCTATTGATATTACATGTGATTATTCAACTAGTAGAATATCCATTTGAATAGGTAAATGGAACTATTTTATTTATCTTTTCCATATTATGCTGAAGTTTAAGTTTAAAAGGCTTCTGTTTTAGTCTTATACATTGTCTTAAATGTTTGTGCTTATTTATGATAGTTTCTACTATATTGTTACCCTTACTGAGAATTTGAGTTCATCCCTTTATTATGTTTTCTTTTTCCTAGGATGTGAAGAAGTATATTATGCTTGACCTACAGGGATAGGTTAAGGGATATGAGTGTGTTCAAAGGGGACACATTGTTTTTGTTGTTTTATGACGTAATTAAAAACTTATATAAGTATCTAGTACTTCCAAGGCTACTAAACTAATAGATCTTTCAAGAATTTATCTCTTGTGATCATTACAATGTTATGTAATAATGCACCGACTCTGGGTAATTGGGGTCGGGGTGTTAGAGTTTGTATCAGAGGAATTTTAGTACAAAACATAGAAACTAGATTTAGAAAAACTCTGATTATAGAACATTACCCTAAGATAGGCTTTGAGGATTAGTATAGAATAACTTCCTAGAATTTTGGTAATGAAGAGATTTTTTGTATTTTCCAAGCAATACATCCCTATCTGGATATGAGCAGGTAGAGGTGGCTCTGGCACAGATGTACCTAGGAGTGAAAACTCCGACAAGGAGTTTTGGGTTTAACCCAGGGTATCCCGGTACATGACAATGGGCCTTGATTCCCTCTAGGTTACGACACTCCTGGAGGATATGCTTAGGATAATTCATGTTTTCTTTACAAACCGATTTAAATTATTTTAATATAAGATGAGAATAAGTAACCTTGATTAATCCTATGGTGTTTTAGAGTGAAAATAAGGTGTCATGATATTCTCTAAATGATTTTATGACATTTGTTACTCACACTCTGCTTTTTAGTTTTAGTCAATGGCTAGATTCCAAGGAATTCATAGTAATATTAAACATGGTGTACAAGGTGGGAACGGTGGTGGAAATGAGAAACAAAATGAATGTTAATAGCTGTAAAAGATATCATTTTCATGCCGAATCAATTTTCCAAAAATATTATCAACAATATATACATTAACCAACTCCTGAACTCAACAAAGAAGAGAAAGGCGGAGAATGATAAGAGCTCCAGTAGTGGAGACCATGGAGAAAAGAAATATCATTTTATATCATGCAGGAAATGTGAAAGGAGACACCCAGGAAAGTGTCTCAATGGAATAAAGAAATGGTTTGTGTGTGGGAAATTAGGACATAAAGTAGAGAATTTTTTATGGAAAATGAAGAGTACTATGGAAGAAAATAAAAATAATCCTAAGAATCCATTTAGAGTCATTTTTCGTAAATGTAGGGGACCTGGAAATTACCTGAGTCAATTTACTATTCTATAGGATAACCTATAAGTCAAGGAAGAACCTATGTGGAAATAAATGGATGGAGAAATGTTTAAAAGTATTAATGCTCTTTGTTAATGGGATTACTTTGGAATACTTTTCTATTATATGTGTAAACCAGTAGTTTGTTATGTGAAAATTCTATTTGAGGAAGAATTATCTTTTCTTTTGTGGATATAGTTATAAAGAACCATTTGGGTTTTTATGATCCTTGAATTTGATTCAATTATAGGTTATTACTTTTTGGGAAGAAAATGCAAGGTATGATATAATATTTGTGGTTAAAATATGTTATGGTTATTTTTGAGGAATCTATATCATTTTTGGGAATGTTATAAAATTATATATTTTTTGAGAAAGGACAACACACAAACTGTGTGACAACCCGTCCCTTCGGACAAAGCTGCAGGAATCGAACCCACAACAAAAGTGCAACAGGGATTTATCACCTACCACTGGACTACGTGAAGTACCTGGATAGTATGACTAATTATTATTAGTTAAATGGTTTTATGGATCAAGAATATGTTTTATTTTTGGAACTTATTATTTAACCTTAGTATAGGAAAATGTTGTGGTGATTAAGTGATAAATTTTATTTAGAATATGTTCGCTCTTTTGGGAACACTATATGCCTAAAGAAAATAGAATACTATGGGATTTCATTTGAGGGGTAATGGTGGATTTTTATTTTGAAAAAATGTATGTTTTTTGTGGACTTATATAGATTTAGGTTATTTATGAAAAATTATTAACCTATCATAGAGAATTTGTGATTAAGTTAATTACTTTTAAGTAAGTAACTTTAATAGTAGTCGGTGTTAAATGGAGATAAATGTTAAGATTTATCTTGGAATACTATGTGATCAAATCCTTCTAAATTTTGGGTTTCAAAATTATTTTGTATTATTTTGAATAATTTTAAGGACAATTGTTTTTTTAATGGTCTTTGTTAAACTTTGGGTATTGTTTATATAATTTTAGAGATTAAGAGTAGTATTTCTTTATATAAAGGAGTATAATTTTTGGGGATCATCTGATCTTATACTAACCATTTTGGTTTTGGTTAATGTCTAAAGATAAGGGAAATATATAATTCATCTTGTGTGGATTATGTTATTCTCTAGAAGTTAATTCTAGAACATCAGGTGTGACCAAGTCATCTTGAATACTTATCTTATGGAGTGAAAGATGGGTTTGTGGTAGAAATTAGTTAATGGATGGAACTCTACTTGTCAAGTATTATTTTTTTTATTCTATGAATAAAATTATTCTTAAACTATAGGTAAAAGATCTTAAAAACAAAAAAAATTATCCTAATACCTTATGTTTTGTTGAACTGATGATATTTTAAATCATCGTAGATTTATGGATTTGAGACCATCAATTTTCCATTCACTTGTTTGTGATTAATGACCTAAATCACTCCCTATAAATATTTATGTTTTTCCTCCAATTATAATTTACACCAATGTTCTCCTATTCTAAATCCTAATTTAGTGGTGACTTTTTCAGTTCCCTTTTCCTCTTATTAAGACTAAATTTTGTTAACCCAATTTCTGATGCGGGGTTTTCACAAAGGTATCTTCTATTTTTTAACCTTTTATTTCCAAAGAACAATTTTAAATTTTTATGACCCAATTTATTGAATGAGGGAAGAATTTAACACCCTAATCTTCCATGGTATGTTTCTCTTTGAAAAATATGATAGCGTGTGAAGTATGAAACACCAAGTTCCAGCGCACCTTAACCTATCAAACTTTCCATTTAAAAAAGCGGTTATGAATAGTAATAACAAAAAATTTAATTTTATATATATCCCATATAAATTTAAAATTCATATTATGATTGTAATCTTAAACTTATATCCTATGGTATAAATACATCATTCTAACAAGACATGGATGATGTTTGACTATCAGGTGTTGGGGGCTCATAAGCATTGAGACTTCTTCTCATGAAGTTTTTACTTGGTGAACTTGAGTATTTGAGATCATGAGGACTGGCCCGCTAATAGGAATGCAACATATTTCTGGTGTCATTTGTAGTTAATATGTATGAACACATTTAATGGTCTCCTAAGCAGAGATTTTAATCAATGTATAAAATTTTATTGCACGCTTTGATGCATGATGAAATCTATTTCATTGATGTTATAGATAGGTAGATTGATTTTGGCTGTGTAATTGGTATCATGACATTGATTGAATAATCAATATGGAATTTTCCACTTCTAAAAGGAGGACATATCTCATGCCTTATTGATCAGGATGGTAGTATCTTTACTAAATCCATGGGCGTGGTATAATGAAGGTAAGTCTCTCCAGTTTGGTCAATGAAAAATAAATCAAAAATGGATGATGACAAATGGTGTGCATCTTTATTTATGACATATTGCATGATAATGAGATTATATTACATTGTGAGTGTTTGTAAGAAGGATATCATTTCTATGACTATTCATTATCTCTTCAGGGGTCTTGATGGGTTCCTAGACTCCACTCCTAGCATATGAATTGTATTCACTACTTTCAAGATAAGGTCCAAGAGGGTCACAAACAATAAAGTATTCAAAATTCTTCCCTTTTCAAATGAATAGGAATATAGAACAAGGTGGGACCCACCATGGGGTTAGATACATGTCCAAGAATAAATGATCACAAATAAATAAATAAATTTATTATTAATTGAGTATAGAATAATTGGGTTTAATTTATTTATTAAAATTATTCACATGGTATTATGTGAATACATTGAAAAATATTATATGAAAGAATATTATTTTTATATTCAATGTTCATTTAATATTTGTGAGAATTATGATTTGATTTTAAGACTCTTTTTTATCATGTAATATATTTATTATATATTATTGGTTGGTGATAAAATATAAATGATATTTATGACATAGTTAGATCGTCATAACATGACATTTATCTCATATTTAGTTTTTTTACTTATACTGTGGTAGAGAAACCCTTTCCGGGTAATTAAATTCCACTATATAAGTAGGAGAGAGTTCATTTTTTGGGGTACTATTAATACCCATGAATTTTAGAGTTCCTATCTCATCCTTCCAATATCTTAGAGTGAGAAATCCCTATTCAAGGATTTTGATCTATGATTATCATCATGGATCAAAGGAATGATATCGTGGTGATCATCCAGACATTGAAGGATTCATCATATATCTATGCTAGAACCTAGAATTTGATGATCGGAATTCATGAAGACTTATGAATTCTCTGTGGATTATTCATAGGGGTTTGGCCTCAGATCCTTCAAGAAACGATCATTAGTAATGAGATGAAATTGAACATGCCACTAATTAGAATGATCAAATCACTCATTTTATTTTTATGGTTAATAAATTCACAAGAGATACTCAGAACTTTACCAAGGCTCAAATCCTCAGAGATGAATAATTTGTGTTACTTCGGTGATAAAATTTTTTAAATCATAGGCCCACCGACTTCTGTCATGGTCTTTAGTTCCAACAATTAGTATCAATTTAATTCAATGAATTTTTTGATCCAATAAAATATTAATTTTCATTAAATTAAGTGGATGGAATTGTTTTGGTCTCAATGGTTCTAACCATGTAAAAATATGATCTCATATTTCCATGTTATGACTATCATAAAAAAATTAATTTAGATTGAGTGCATCTTTAATTGGTATATAATTTTGAATAATTCATATATATTAACACAAAACTAGATGTCGGTTATTATCCTAGTTAACCGTAGGTTTCTAGTCAGAATCTATAGGATGGAACACTTCTGGTCAGAGAAAATAAATTCCACTCATAGTAGAATTGATAAAAATAAAATTAAATATTAAAATTTAATTAAAAATAGCCTATTATTAGGTTTTTTTAAATTGGGAGTGGTGTGGGTTTAGATTTCCACATAGAAACAAAATATTTTTTTTAATTTATAAAGGATATAAATAGAAAGTAGTTAAACCCATGGAATCATTTCAAAATAAAATTTTTAATTAAAAATCAAAGTTTCCCCTAGAAGTTGTCGGTCGCCTTCTTCTTACATTCTTTCCTCTAGCTAAGTTAGCACCTACCGACCTCCACCCCCTTCAATTTATCTTATATACAACCCCTCATGGCATGTCTCTAGCCTACATCAACTGTTGCACTAATCCCAGCTGAATCCCATCCCCAACCTGCAACAGCTGTTACCCCTGTCACATTGTCCATTGTAGAAGGCCACCTCGGTGCCACATTTTTACATTATTGTAGCAACTCAAGAGCCTTATCCCACCACGTTCGGCCTCAATTCATTAGTGACCTCCATCAAGGTCACCTTCCTCACACACCCTATCGGCCCTCCAGTATCCTCCTCGCCAACCCCTCCACACCACAGTGTTCTCCCACGGTCATTTCTACTACCGTATTTATGCCAACCCATGTATGAGAACCCCAACTGCGACCTTCCCCAGTACCTGGTCAGCCTCGACCTTCATGTATAGGCCTCGTGTCAGCTTCTCAAACTGCTAAGCAACCTTCCATTCATGCGGTGCCACAAAATCAATTAACCTATGGTAAATCCATGTCGGCCTAACCCAGTTTAGGGTGAGGCGGTTCCTTCCCTACTTGAAACTCCCTAGGCAGGTTCTTCCTGAACAAGAGTGGGACTGTTTGGGTTTTTCCCAACCCCCATTGGTCCTAAGTAGGTTCTGGGGCCTGAGAAAATATTTTTAATATTCAAAAATTAATTTAATTTTTTGAATTTAAAAATAATAATAATATTTTATATTTAATTGATTTATTGGATTAAAAATTAAAATAATTTTGGGACCAAACAAAATTAAAATTATTTCAATTAAAATGATTCATTTAATTTAATTAGCTTACCTTTATTTTAATTTATCTAAGTTTAATTATTATCATGCATTTATTCACCAATAAGTCTTGTGTTGTGAGAAACCTTTGTTTTTATAGGTTATATTTTATTTAATAAAATATTACAATTGTATGAAATTATTATAATAATTATCTATGTATTTATAGTTTATGCATTATATTTATTAATTTAATATTTATAAGGATATGCATGTCCATCTATTTATCTATGTGAATTTTATTCTTCGCAATACCCCCTCACTCGTGCGAGAGTATATTTTCATTATGATGGTGAAGCTATATGACATGGAACATGAAAAAATGAGGTGAAATCCTAGACAATATGTGAAAACTCTATAAGAGGGTGTGAGCCAAGATATAAGTCCAGACTGACTCATGAATTATACACCTAGGTCAAGGTTGATTCATTGAGTTTAAATAGATCACCCAGTACAAAATTCTCAAGATCAATCTAGTAGTTTATTATTTTATTAATTGTTTATTATTTTATAAATGTGTATATTTGTAGGAAACACGTGAAATAAATAATAATAAATTCATAATACTTGATAAATGTTTTCTATTAACACATTTTCAGTTTTTAGTGTGACAACATATTATGAACATATTTAATAGAAAGGTATTGTGTTCGTTGAGAAATTATAAAAACCATAAAAGTAATATTAAGTTTAAATGTCTTCTATTGTTTATATTTGAACAAAATTGGGTGTATGTGGTGGTCATCAACCCTAGTTGAGGGTGGATCCTACTACTGGGGAGTTCCTATGTAAATAATGGGTTGACTTAACTAAATTTGGTAGAAAAAAATTATTCACAGCTGGATTTCTATCACTTTAGAGGAAAAGTGTTGAGGGAATAAATGTTGTGATTTTGAGAATCTAGTACTTTACTCAACAATTCAAGGAGTTTTAATTCAATGCAGTCGATCAGTCTAGTTCCTACTTTGAAACTCTTCAAGCAGTCGTGTATCCATAGTTTGGATTATGAGGGGAGGATTCAAGGTTCATTTACACGAGAATACTCAAGTGGCGATGTATTCTAAATTTAGTACTGAGGGATACTAAGGTTTTATAAAATAGTGGGAGACAAAGAATGATTTTATGAATTAACCAATAATTTATAAAAGGTAATCAAGATAAATTACTAACTACAAAATTTATTTGTTTCAGATAAAATGATAGTCAACACCACCAGTTAATTATCACTATAATCACTTTTGGATAAATAAAATATCATGATCATTTATAAATTCTAGGAGTGGTACAGACACTTACGCATAGTACTGCACCAAGCGTAGAAGATTTATGTACTAGAGTCCTCAGTTCCTATTGATTCTTATTGGGGATAAGTCAAGGTGGATAAAAAAAATGAAAAAGTTTATGTAGATGATGAACTAGATTTACAATATATCATATTTTCAATGATGTCTAGTTAATTACATAAAATTCATGAGGATGAATATTCTTATAAGATGAAAACTCATATCCAATAGTTATATCATAAAAAATCAAGGCAAGAAAGGTAGGAGATATAAAGTGTTCTTTATATGTAAAATCTAGAAGAAATGAATCAATCAGGACCTCATATACTCAAGATGATTGGGTACATTGGGAGGCTTGAATATCTTGGGATCAAACTGAACCAAGAACTAGAAACTGATCTAATTTTTTCCTCTTTACCACCAAGATTCATGGATTTTATTATTAATTATAATAGTAATAACATGAAAAGGGATCTCAAAATTATTTTGTCTTTAGTTCACCAAGATGATATGGACTTAAATAATACCAATTCTTCAGTCCTTACAGTGAACAAGAGGAGAACGGTAAAGGATAAGAAATATAAGGCTAAGACCAATCCAAAGACATTGATGAACCTTCCTTCTAAAATGCTAAATATTAATTAGGAGAGAAATAAGAAGAAGTCTATATTCTTTTCATGTTGAAATAAATTTAATTGGAAAAAGAATTAAAATGTTTGGAAAAATAAGCAAGTTGATGCTTCTACCTTAGGTATTTTTTATTTCAATGAAATATATCTTTATCTACAATTTGGGTATTTAATACAGTATGTGGCTCACACATTTTTATTCACATAAAAGAACCAAGTATATTACAGAATATTTAAAAGGGTGAATTGGATCTCTAAGACACAAATATTGTGAGACTAGTAGCCAAGGAAGTTCAAGATTATCATCTAACTTTGCATAGTGGTTTTGTTCTTATATTAAATATCTGTTATTATGTTTCTTCAGTTACAAGAAACATAATCTTAGTTTCAATTTTAGACATAATGGAATTTTTTTTAGTTTGGACATAAATGTTGTCTCTTTTATAATGATAACATATGTTATATTATGGTGCATATTAATAATGGTTTGTATATACTTGAACTCGAAAACCCAAAAATGTAAACTAATGAAAAAAAAAGTGAAAATGACTCATATAACACCCACCTTTGGAACTTCATGCTAGTTCATGTAAATAAGAAGTGTATACAAAAATTACATAAATCGAGGTTTTTGGACACCACTGAGTTAAAACCTATGGATGTATTTCATGTTTTTTTACAAGGGAAAATTACTAAAGTTCCCTTCTCTGGGAAGGGAGTAAGAGCCACTGAATTACTAGAATTAATTAATAATTGAATATGTGATCTATTTATAGTAGAAGAAAGGGGTGGGTTTTCATACTTCATTACTTTTACCAATGATTATGGTAGGTATGTCCATATCTACTTAAGGATGTATTCAGATTCCATTCAAATGTTTAAAGAATACCAACATAAATTATAAAACCATATTGGTAATAATATTAAGGAACTCTACTCAAATCGAGGTGGATAATATCTTAACCAATTATTCTAAGATCAATTAAAGGAGAGTGTGATAGTATCCCAACTCACTTATATTTATACACCTTAGTGGAAGAGTGTTAGGGAAATGAGTAATTAGACCTTTCTGGACATTGTCAAATCAATGATGAGTCATGAAACTATTCCATTATCCTTTTGGGGATACGTGTTGAAGACAAAAACATATACCCTTAACTGAATAAAAACTAAAGAAACAAAGGGGATTCCATATGATTTATGGTATGGAAAGAATCCCAATAAGGAACACATACATTTATTGGGATGTGGGATTTTGTTCAAGACTATTCCTAGAGGAAAATTGGAATCTCAAAAAACTAAGTGAATTTTTATAGGTTATCCTAAAGAAACCAAAAGATATTGCATACATAACCCTTTAAATGGAAAATTTATTGTGGAAAGATACGTCATATTTCTAGAAAGGTAACACATTTCCACTTAAAATTGTAGGTGAAATATTGAATTCAAAGAAGTTTATGCTCTAGATGAACAAGAATTGGTACAGGAACCATCTCCATAAGAGAAAGTGGGAGATAAAGATGTTACCAAGAAACAAGTACTGCATAGGTCAACTCAATAGTTTATATAACTGGAGTGATATGGTTTTATTATCACTAATTCAGGTGAAAATTTACTCCTAGATAATGATAAACCACTAACCTATAAGGAAGTAGTAGAAGGAAAGTATTCTACAAATTGGATAGTTTTCAAGAATTTTAAAAAATATTCCATATATCAAAATCAATTTTGGATTTTGGTTGAACCTTCATTTGATGTAAAACCTATTGGGTGAAAATGGGTATTCAAGAAAAATATGGACATTGATGGTAAATTAAATACCTATAAGGAACAACTGATAGTGAAGGGTTTTAGGAAATGTCAAGGTATAGACTATGAAAAACCCATATCACTAGTAGTGATGATTAAATCCATCAAAATATTACTTGAAATAGTAGCATTATATGATTATGATATTGGAAAAATGGATGTTAAAACTGATTTTCTAAATGGGAAGTTAGAGAAATATTTTTATTCAAATAAAATTGAAGGGTTCATTAATTCAAAGAGTTCCAATAAATTATACAGGATGTAGAGATAAATTTCTAGGTTGAAGCATGAATCATGATATTGGAGTGTTCATTTTTATGGGGCTATAAGAGAATTTGGTTTCATCAAGAATGAAAATGATCCATGTATATATAATGAGGTTAGTGGGAATGCCATTATTTTCCTTATATTATATATTGAAAATATTAATTATGGGAAATGAAGTGAAATTATTATAGTTAGTTAAGACTTGGTTATATAAATACTTCTCCCTGAAAGAATTAGGTGAGGAAGCCTAGATACTAGGGATAAAGATCTATCAAGATAGATCTCAGAGGATAATTGAGCTAATTCAAAGTACATATATTGACAATGTACTCAAAAGGTGAAATATGGAACAATCCATGAGAGGGTTGTTACTAATGTCACATGGTATTAATCTTTATATGAAACTTTATCCACCAATATAGGTGATTGAAATAATGAGTAAAATTCATTATTTTCAGTAGTGGGATCAATCATGCATGTCATTATATATACTAGTTTTGATATTTTCTTTACTTTAAGCATGGTGGGTAGATATCAAGAAATTCTAGGAGAGCTGAATTAGTCAGCTATAAAAAAATATACTGAAGTACTTGAGACATACAAAGGATATATAGTAGTGAGGAGATATAGTGGTTCTAGTTTCTAAATAGATCATGATGATCTAAAATCATAGTTAGGCTATGTAAATTTCATGAATGTGGTGTGGTGAGTTGGAAAAGATCGAAGAAACCTATGATCATCAAATATATAGTAGAATACGAGTATATTGTGACATATAATGAAGATAAAGTGGTAGTATGGATGCATATATTTTTTTCAGATATTAGTCTGGTACCAATTAATGTTGATCCTATTCTAGTTTATTGTGAAAATATTAAAGCAATGGTACTTTCCAAGGATCCCAGTTCACACTAGAGGACAAAGAATATACTCCAAAATTTTCAAATCTTGGTGGATTTTACTCAGAGTGGTGAATTCATAGTTATTAGAGTTTCCATAGAGGATAAAATGGTAGGTCCCTTGAATATATACATATATTAGTAGAATCATGATTCTTATGTGAGAGATAGTGGGTTGAAACTTTTTAGCTGTTACAACTGGTGAAAGTGGGAATGTTATGAGTGGGTTCCCTAGACCCAACTCATTTATGTACTTTTATTTCCATTAAATTTATATAGTTTGATATATACATGTGTTTATCTTACTAGAATAGTGTTGATTCTTCTGTGTCCACTATAATTATGGTAACATCCTTAGATTACATGTCATATCAAAAGTGTTATATTAATTCCAAGGATATAATGAGAACCTAGAGATAATATGAAATTAATATTAAAATTATATTTTATTGTCCATATACATCATGATGACATGATTTAGATGTTTTTTGTTTATCTGGTGTTATGGTATCATATGCATTGAGACTTCTTCTCATGAAGTTTAAACTTTATGATCTAAAGTAGATGTGATCATGAATACTAGCATGCTAATTGAAACACTATATATTTCAGGTGTCATTTGTATTTCCTATCTACAAACATGTTTAATTTTCTTTTTAATTGATATTATTATCAATTTATACAATTTTATATCATACTTTGATGCAAGATAAAAATTATGCATTAATGTCACATCAAGGTGTCTTATGTTGGGTGTGTTATTGGTAATACAAAATTGATTGAATGATAAAGATAGAAATTTTCACTTCCAATAGGGATATATATCTCAAACCTAGTTTATTAGGATGGTATTATATTTACTAAAGTCATGGACATGGTATAAGAAAGGTAAGTCAATCCAGTTAGTTCAGTGAATAATAAAGTACAAATGGATGATGGTATAAGGAGTGCATCCTAATTTTTGATATATCTTGAGAAAAATAAATTAAATTACATAGTGTGATTTTGTAGGAAGGTTTTAATTTTTATGATTATTACTTATATATTTAGAGGCCTTGATGAGTTTTTATAATCTTCTCCAAGTTTGTAAATATTATTCACCGCTATTGAGATAAGGTCCTAGAGAGTCACATGCAATAGAGTTTTCCAATGTCTGCCATATTCAGATGAAAAGGATTATAGGACATAGTGGGCTACACCATGGGGTGGAGACAAGTAAAAGAATAAATGATCACCAAAAAATAAATATATTAATTATTATTCATGTATAGAATAATTGGGTTGATTTTTTTACTCACAGTATTCACATGGTTTAAGTGAATACATGGAAAAATATTATACGAACAAATATTATTTTTATATATTCAATGTTTATTTAATATTTGTTGGAATTAAGAGTCAATTTAAAGACTCATGTTTATCATGTAATATATTTATTTATATTAAAGTTAGGTGATAAAATATAAATTATGATTATGACATACTTAGATCATCATAATGTGTCATTTATTACTTATTTAGTGGGTGTTACTTATATGAAGACTAGGGAACCCTTTCTAGGTAATTACCTTCCACTATATAAGTTAGAGGGAGTTCATTTTCAGGGTACTATTTATACCCACAAAATTGAGAGCTCCTCTCTCCTCCTTCCCGCATCCTATAGAGAGAAATTCCCATTTTAGGATTTCAATCTTCAATCACCATTGTGGATCTAAGGAATGAGATCATGGTGATCTCTATGACACTGAAGGATTCATCATATCTTTGTGCTACCACCTAAAATTAAATGATCATTTATTGGAATTCACATGGACTCTTAATGTGTGTGTGGATGATCTAGAGGGTTTTGGCCTCAGATCCTTTTATAAATGATCACCAGTGATGAGTTGAAGTCAAACATGTCGCCACTTTGAATGAGGTAATCGTTCATTTAATTTTTTTCTTTATAAATACATTTAAGAACCTTAGACCTTTATTGGGATGATATCACTGGATATGAAAAAGTTTTTTTCCTCGGAAAATAAAAAAATTTAAATCCTCAACCCACCATATTCCACTATGCACCCTGGTACCAATATTTTTTTTCAAGATTGGTCATCAAATCAAAGGAACATGTGATAAACCTAGAGTCATGTTGAAATAGTTGATATTATAAAAAATTATAGATTACATGATGTGTATTTTTCAAGAATAAACAATTTTTTATCAAAGTATAAGGCACTAAGTTTTCCAACCAATTAAAATATCACACATCTGTGTAGCTAGATTCATGCATCGTGTGACCCAAGATGGACAGAGTGGAGTGTATAAGAGGTATATAACCATACATCTCGATTGAATAACACACTATGTATTCCTAGTATACACCCTATATACCCCATGATGGATCATGACTCGGGTAGTAAATCACATTTCATGTATCAATCTTGGACCCACATGTCATGTGAATTAACTCACATGCTATATATTTAGTCTTTTTAATGCCATGTTGAGTAATAGCACACAACTTGGTTATTGACTTGGGGTGACACCCCATGTACCCACTTGGATATTTCATGTACTTTCCTTTCATTTTATTAGATCATTCAATAAATCATTTTTGAGTAAGTTTATATATGGTACATGTAACTAGAGTATCTGATCCCATTTGATAAGGCCAGGTATCCCACCCTACTACTTAGTTCATATGATTCCTTTCCTAAAAATTCTATCATGGATAGAGTCATGTATCCCCCCATAAAGCATGGGGTCACAATACTCTATTCAATTTCCATAGTTATGGTTATTTATCCCTTAACCTTCATCCAGACATGTAATCCCCTCCTATGAGACAGTACAAATGGAGTAAAGTTTCCCCCTCTAGCCTAGGGTATGATCCTATATCTGTGAGTTGAACTCTGATGGGGCCAGGTATCCCCCTATGCCCAGGGCATGACCGTCTATTTATGAGTTTAATTAAGTCATCTAAGGTGTCTTCCAACAATGTGTTTCTTTACTTGGTTCATTTACTAAAAGTTATCATGGACATATTGCCTCAATATTATAGCTTTGTGGATTCGTGTAAAGAATACATATCATTTTAATAGTTGTAAGGTATGAGACCTTACTGGATGAATTGCATCTTTCTATGAGCATATTTGGTTTCTCCCTTATTCACTCTCTGGTGTGTGGTTTAGTAATGATTATCTCTCTATCTTAATGTTTTACTTATTATTTATTTATAGGTATCATACTAGGTATATATATAATCCCCTCTATATAATCCCCTCTTACACATATTGTATCTTATAAATATGGAAGGTTGTTCGACATAAATCTAGGTGGAGTTGGTATGTGTGGTGTATAGTGGTGCTTAGTGGTGGAGGTCTCATGACTATGGTCAGAATTAAGAGGTTGTGTGTTGGGAAAAACTAGTGTAAAATTCACCTATACACACATCTATTTCAATAGGTTATAGACATGTTCAACCAGCCTATAGAGGCTATTTCCATATAATCATAATCCAAGGCTATTTACACAAGTTTATTAACGCATTTTTGAATGTATTTCTTGTTTCTATATTCCTAACTGGAAATGGCCTTATTGTTTCAGTCCCCCTAACTATGGAAATAGATAAAAAACTATAAGAGACTAGATTAGAACTCACATAACCCTCCTAGTAGGGCTGAGTAAATAACCAATCCTCCATCATGAAAAAGTAGTGTGTGTATTATATATATATATATACACACTTATACCCATGAAATATCATGGATATAGGTAATTTCCTATGTTTCTTACTTGGGAAAAAAATTCTCGTGTGTTTTAGGAAGAAAATGTTTTCCACGCTTTCTCAGGGAACCCTACCATCCTAGTTAGGGGATTACCATGATGTTAGGCCATTTCTAACCAACCTACATCCACAGTTGGTGGAAAACCATGGTGGTATCTTATTTCTAGAAAACCTACAAACACAGTTGGGAGTAGACCATGGATATATCCCCATGGTCATAGGTCATTTTTTAACTAGTGACTATTTTCACAATAGTGGTCAATTTGGGCCTACTTTCTAGATTTTGGGACTATTTTTTCTCTTGTGTTTAGTTTTGTACTGTAAAAATCTATTATTGGATATTAGAGGTTGTGAATGAATTTTATTTTATTCGATTTGTCTACTATTCTGTATTAATTTGGTGTGTATGGAGATATGTGTCCATATGTACATGTATATTAGGATAAGGCCTCCCGTAAATGTAGTATTCTTACTCTGTTCAAGTCACTGGACCCCAGCCTATTGTAGGTGGTCATGGGATGGAACACTTATCTTACCAAACCCTAGGTGGGACTCGGTGGGTCAGGTCGTTTCATTGGTAAAATCAAATTTTTAATCCCTTATTCTATATATTGGAAAGTTACAAAGCCTTAAGTGAATGGGAAAATCTTAATGGGCCTATGAAAAGTATTATGAAATTCCTAAAACTAAGGTAAAGTCATACACATATTGAAATTCCAACATGTAAAGTCTCATATGGTGATAAAAAATTCAATCATTATGGAGAAAGTCCTATAAAATAGCTCATCTAATGTCTTATCAGATTGATAAAGTCTAACAAGCTTACTAGGTAAAGTCTATTACACCTATCCTTTAACTGATTTTCACTAAGTCTAATGTCTTGATAATTTTGATCTCTTCTTGAGAAACCTTACAAACCAACAAGGAAAAGTCTTATGGGATGAAACAAAGTCTTAAAGGGAAATTATTACACACTCCATAGAATTATGAAATCCTCATCCCTTTTTCATTTTTTGTCTCAGATCAATAACCCAAGAAAGCACAAACTTAGTCTATATTTTTTCAAGTATATTCATGAATTGGACCAAGATAATGAAAATAAGAATTTCAAGTCATTTAACGGTTCTAACTTGTCATCCAAAAATCAATGTAATGATTTAAAATTAATTATAAAGATGAATAAAAAAATTAAAAATTAATATTTAATCCATTTTAAATTTCAATTATATATTCAAATTATTGTAAGGTTTAATCAAATTACATTTATTTTAAGGAAAATAAAGGTGAAATTCCTATAAAATCGTAAAACAAAATCTAAAAATTTATGGATTTATCACTCTACCACATTTAAACAAGAATTTTTCCTCAAGTTCACAATGGTTCCACTTCCTCTTAAGTGAAATTTCCAGTTCTAGGTTTGTAAAAATAATAAAACTTAAATTAATTAATATTTTAACAAGTGATATCTTCTTAAATATCTCTCCCCTAATCCCATGTTCATTTTCACACTTCTTTGATACTTCCACGAACACTTTGGGATATCGCCTCCTCTGTTGGAAATCCTATAAAGATGGATAAAAAGATAGACAATCCAATATTTTGTAATTATGCTAGGATACTTGCAGAGGTTTACATTTCTACCACTTTAGTTGAAGAGGTTGTGTTGTCTACTAGGGATGGTAGAATCAATTTGGGAATTTTTTATGATAGGAAATTGAAGTTCTACTTGAATTGTATTTTTTTAGACATGTTGTCTTGGACTGAAATAGAAATAAATTATGAATATTTTGAAAGATTAAAGGGAATGATGATGACACATTTATAAGGAATAAGGGGAAGGATAGGGTCCTTATTTATCTTGATACTAGTCACTATAATGATGGATCTTAAGTCCTTCCTTAGGATCTAGGATAATGTTTTTTCTCCTATGAAGGATTATAGTTATCACAATATTATGATTCCTTCACCCCCTATGATTGTCGTAAGGGAGATATGTGATTATTCCTCTACTGAGGATATTGTAGGTAATTTCTTTTCCAATTGTAATTCTACATAAGATCCCTTGGTTTAGGGTAGAAATTTGGATGACTCCAATAAAGATATTTCATCCATCTCCATGTTAATGGTGAGGAGAATGTTGTTTCTCTAAGTCCAAACAATTATGTTATTTATGAGAAGGCCAATGAAACTTATTTTTAGATTATACTGGACCTATTCTTCATGGTTATCCTCTAACATCCATGGCTAGAAAAGTCGATGCTCTTATTATTTTGGAGTCTACTGGTGTGGGAAATAGGGGTTTCAATCCCCCCCCCCATCTGAAAAGTCTCTAGGCATAGTTTTTCTTGAATTCTACTTGGTAATGGACTGAATATGGAAATCTCTATTGACCCCTAAATTGACAACAATCTAATCATTGAAATGGGTTAGAATGTGGACATTTCTTCTAATGTTGATGATCATGCTCATATTGTATATTTTTTCTCTTAGGTTCTACTATCTAAAACTACAAAGAATATTTCTATGAGATTCAATTTGAAACCTATTAAGTTTTCTAATAATTTCTCCACTTTAAGTGGTGTTTCTTGGGCTGAATGTGATGATTATTTACTCTATTCTGAGAAAAATCAGTGAAATCTTTCTCTTGTTGATGATTATTACTCTAAAGTAGTAGATAAGGGAGAGAGTTTTATGAATCAAAGTAGTAAGAAATATCATGATAGGCCTAGTACAAGGCTCAAATATCTTAATCAATTAAGGTTGTCTTGTTAAATTGTCAAGGTATTGGTAACCCTCCCATGTTTATGGCCATTAGGCACTTTATTATAACCAAAAAACATATTCTTATTATTCTTGCTGAACCAATAATTAAATTTGATAATTGTTAGTCTTTTAAATAGAGTTTCCTAGGGTATTCCTTTATTTTTTTATAATCAATATGATGATTCCATGGAGTCCCTATGGGTTCTAAATAATGATAACATTACTCATACCTACTTCACTAATGATTATCAGTCTATTACTATTTCCATTGGATTTAAGGGTGCTAATGTTTCTATAAATTTTTTCAATGATTTAAACTAGTACATAAGTATAAGATATATTAAGAGAATCCATCAGTGTATTCCATAGAGTATGTGTGATAGTTGGATTATAATGGGTGATTTCAATTCTATGTTAAGATCTAGTGAAAAAAGTGGAAGAAACTTTTTTTTCCATCATCTCATGATTTTTCTTATTGAATTGATAAATGTGGTTTAGCTGAAGTTCCCATGGTTGGAGATAATTACACATAGAGTAGTTACAACCTTAATGGGAGTCAGACTATCAAATTGGATATATTTTTTATGTAAGTGGATGAAAGTAATGATTTTATTGATTTATCTAATCTCAATCTACCGAAAATACACTCTAACCAAAATCCTCTTCTAGTTGATGTTTTTATTAAAAAATCAAGGTCATCCCCTATAACTTTCAAGTTCAACAATGATTGGATTATTATTCCTAGTTACAAAGAAATTATTATGGATGCCTATATTGTTGATTGATATGGAATCCCATTGAATATTATATCCACTAAGATGAAAATGTTAAGGAAAGGATTAAATATTGGGGGTCAAATATCCTTTTCTAATATTGATCTTGATATCAAGGAGGCCGATAATCACTTGGATCATTGCCAAGAAATAAACTAGGTTTAAGAAGTGACCTCTCAGGAGGAGTTATAAGATGTATCCAATATTGATGATCTACTGGATGTTAAGAATAATATTTCTCAAGATTAATTTAATATCAGGTGGATTAAGGAGGGAGATATGAACTCATGATTGTTTCACAGCATGCATATGGAGAAGAAGGTTAGAAGAGGGCTCACTGCCCTCAAAATCAATGATAGTTTTTTTATCTCATAAAATGAAATATCCAATGTTGTGACCAGTTATTTTTAGAAGTTTTATATGGATAAATGGGGTATAAAATACTCAAAAATGATTAATAATATTGATACTAGAGTTAATGATCTTAAAAACAAGAGGCTTATTGATCCACCCAATGAAAGATAAATTAAGGAAACCTTTTTCACTCTTAATATTGATAGTGTTATAGGGCATAATGGTTTCTCTAAAAAAATTATCATGTTCATCTAGGAGATTATTCACTTTGACTTCATTGAAGAGGTAAGATAATTCTTTAATCATGAATCTATGCCTTATGGAGTAAATTCAATCTTAATTTCTTTGATTCCAAAAAAAGGATAATATTATGGATATTAGAGATTTTAGGTCTATTGTTTTTGGTAATTATATTCCAAAAGTGATCAGTAAGATAATAACCCTTATATTGGGATATATTTCCAATGGATTTATTACTATAAATCAGATTGGGTTTTTATTAGGGAGGAACATTCAGAACTGAATTTATACTAAATCATGATGTGTTAAAATAATGAATAAAAAGGGTAAAGGATGGTAATCTAACACTAAAAAAATTTATTTAGAAATATTTTGATAAAATAAAGTGGGATTTCATTTTTTATATTCTGATAATGCATGGGTTTTCTCATGAATTTATCAACTTAATAAGTCTTATTCTCAAGATTTATAGGATCTTTATTCTTGTTAGTGGGTCCACGAGGTATTTTTTCAATGATCTAGATGTTTTAGAAAATGGGATCCATAATTTAGTACTCTATTTTCTCTATCTATGAATTTTTTAAGTTGATGTTTTAATAATCTTGTCAATGTTGATTTTTTCAAGCAAATGAAGGTTGGGAAAGGATTATTTTCACTCTTGCACATCCTTTATACTGATGATATTATTATTTTTGGTAAAGGTGAAAGGAAAATAATATTCTATATTAAATATATTTTTGAGAATTATGAATAATTTTCTGGTCAGGTTATCAATTAAAATAAGTCCTCTATGATGTTTGGAATAGAGGTTTCCATTTATAAGAAAAACAGAGTGGTTAGGGGTTTTAGTGTTAAGATAAGGACCGTGACCTTTACATATATTGGGGTTCCCATTTTTTTAGTAAGATGAGAAGGTTTTATATGGATAATATTTTTTCCCTGATCATTAATCAAATGGAAACATGGAAATGGAAGACTATGTAACAAGAGGGTAGGATTTGTTTGTTCGATTCTGTGATTACCTCAATATTTGTCTGTGCATTCTCATTATACAAATGGAATATATTTATTAATAAGGAGTTGCAGATCATGATTCATATTTTCATATGGATTGGTTCAATTCATGAAATAAATTTGGTTATGTTTACTTTGAAGGAATGTGTTAAACCAGTGGATATAAGAGGTACGAGGGTAAAATACCTCAGTCTTTTCAATGAAAAATTTCTTAAAAAAATTACCTGGATAATTCTTCCCTATATTGAATTTTCCTTTAAGTTTATTGTCAGTAGATTTACCACCAAATTGAAACATAAATATTCTTTGTACATCCCCTCCTCTTTTTGGATAGAATTAAGAAGGCCTACCGTGAAACTATTCAATGCTCAAATTCAATGGTTTGTAAGCAACCATCCTTGAATTAATGGAGTACACCATGGTTTTCAAGGCCATTCAATGAGGATTTAGTTGTTCCTTTCCCTTTAAAAAGTTTTTTTATTACTAAAATATAGTGAAATACTGGTGTGCATGACCTTCTTCCTCCTTATCTCAAAATGGAGCTTCTCAAATATGAATACACAGATCGAGACATACTAATATGGACACCCAATATTGATGGTAATTTCAACAATAGGTAATGTTATAGGTATTCATATTATGGTTCATTCAATATGACTAAATGGATTTTAGGATTTAAGAGTCCTTTGATTTCATCAACCAATATACTCTTAATCTGAAGGATTTGTAGGTAGTGACTATCTTTACACTAGTTCATTCAACGCACAGGTATTTTTCTTTATTCTACATGTCATTTATGTATGAAAGATGAGGAATATTGTAACCATTTATTTGTATATTATTTTTCTACAAGAAGGATTTATATTTATGTGTAGTATATTTTTGGATACATACTTTACTTTTGGAGTTTTTAGGTGATGATGACCTCCTTATACATTTTGTTCTGTAGTGATCAGATCCATGCACTTCTCTTGATAGCTACATTTGTTTCCATCTGTTATACATTGATGGAAAGTAATGGTTTGTAATTTGACAATCGTGATCCCTATCATCATGTTATAATTATTACAAATCATAGGGAAATAGTAACTACCTCTAAAATTCAAAACTGGATCAATGAATAATGATTTTTATGACTTGGTTATTTTGAGGTCACTTGAGGTCAATTAGTGTTTGTAGAAGGGTTAAGAAACTAGTGGTGGTCAAATCAATCAAATGGATCCCTCCAATCTTAGGGTTCTTGGAAGAAAATTTTGATGGGGTGGATTTAGGTGCATAGAGGCCCTTGGTTTGTGGTGGCATATTCCACACTCATTGGGTTCTTGTTAAGGGTTGTTTTATCATTTCATTAGTAATTTAAATGCAATTAAATCTAATTTGTGGGATATTATCATGGCGTTCAGGTATGATGTCCATCAGGGTTGGAAATCTATATAGATAGAATCTTATTCTAGTTTGGTAGTGGAAATTATTAAAGCTCAATCCTAGAATATCCCATGGAAAATGTTGTTTTCTTGGATTAATTTCCTTCACCTAATATATTATATCTACCTTGATGTTACATGTGTTTATAGGGAAGCAAATCAGGTTGTTGATGCCCACTCCAAGATAAAAATTATGGAGGCTAGTTCAAGATGGTTCTTTGTGATCTTGAGTTTTTGTTCAGATTTGGTTGAAGTAGATTCATGTGTTCATTTTCATACCCATATATGTAAACCCCATTGGTAATGTCTTCCTTTCTACATTAAATTTTCTAATAAAATTTTTAGGAGAAGGCTTGCCTTCCTCCTAAACATTCTGATTATAACCATTATAACAGGGTTATTGGATTAGTGGGTATGAATAGGAGTAACTGAATTATGATATATATATATATATATAAAGTGTTTACTTATACAAATTTTTTGACCAATTTATAGGAAATAAGTAATAAATTTTCAATCATAAAAATTAAATCAAATCATATTAAGAACACTTAAATTTTGTAAGGTCCATTTTTCTATAAAAGTATATTTTCTTTATATTTCAGAATTTTTATTTATAAGATAAATTAAACTTATTAATATTATTTAATTTATTGAAAATTTATTGATTATACATGAAAAATAATGATTAATCATTCATACATTTATTATCAATTTGTTATAAATTAATATAAAATCATTTGATGATAAAAAAGATATATTTTTCAAAAAACTAGTTTTAAGAAAGTAATGTATTTTTATCATAATAAATTAATTTAATCACTATTGATTAATTATTTTTATGAAATTTATTGATAATATTTTTAGTAAAATAAATTAATAATTTTTTAATGGTCGTTACTAGGAAAGTAGTGAGAATAAAATAATTTTATGTTTTGAAAATAATTTTTTTTCTAAAAATGATTTGAACATTTTTAGTGAGTGGATATTAGAATTATTTTTTGATCACCTTAAGAAATTTTATTTTATAAAATTAAAATCATTTTTTATTTCATCATATTAAAATTATATTTGGGTGTTTTTTAGGATTTTTATGAAATGGTTGATTTTTGAGAAAATAGTGAAAGTGTTATTTTTATAAATTCCATAACATTTTTGTGTCATTATCATGATGTAAGATTAATTTAAAAAGTTATAAAAACATTTTTACTTCCTAAATATAATTTTAATTATAAAAATAAAACTTTTAAAAACATTATTTTAAATTTTTAAAACCCTGTTTTACTTTTTGGAACTTATGTTATATTTTATTCTAATTAAAAAAATTGATCTTTACATTTAATTATGTACTTGGAATATTCCATTCTATTTTTTCATATTAAAAATTTCATATATATTTATTTTTTTTAATTATAATCAAATTTATTTAATTTTAATTAATTATATTCATAATTTTAGTATAAAATCATTTTTACACTTAAAATGAGCGTTTTTCTAAAAACTATTTTCCATGTGTTTCACAATTTATATTAAAAGTAATTTTTGATATCATTAGAAATTAAATATTATTAAATTTATTAAATTTTTTGAATCATAATTGAAAAGTATGGTAATAAGTTTATTTTTTATTTTTGGTCATATAAATTATTTATCTAGGCAAAAAGTTACCACCTCAACTAAGGATAAAATGGTTTAAAAGGGTTAACATAAAGGGATAAGGATTCAATATAACACAAAACACTTTCTTAAATATCATTGGTTGGGTATATTTTTACCACCCTCGCCTTATATTCAAATATTGAGGGTTTTTTCCATTTTACTTGATAAAGACATATATTATATTTAAAATTATTATGTATTTATAAGAGTGTCACTCTCTTCACTTATGAAAGGTAACCTCCTCTTCTAACTTATTCAGACACATTAAGCACCCTATATCAAATAATATCTTCCAAAATACCTTATAAACTCTCTTACTAACTTCTTATATATCATGGTATCCTCAAAAGACCCATCATAGAAGGCATGAGGTGTAATCAAAAGAGGTTATACAAGGAGGAGGTATAATTCATAACCAAACTCATTCAAGTATATTTCTTCTTCTACACCCTTATAAATCAATTATATCCATTCTAAAATAATTAAATTAGAATATTCACTATAATTAAATTTTATTATGTTGATTCAATAACTATTTTATACATCCTTTCTCTCCTATAGTAAATGAAAACTTTTCTCGTGCATAAGTGTGGACTACCACGTCCACAAAGTGATGTGGTTTTTTTTAAAAATGTATATTATTTATAGTTACAATGATAGATAAGATGAATATATATAAAATTTATTACATAGTTTGAAGTGGGTAAATCAATAGGGGTTAATTTATTTCCCAATATAAATTTATGTTAAAAACAAGTTTAAATAAAATCCCCCAATTAAAATAAATTTGTCCAGATAATAAAAAGATTAGTTTATTATAATTTTGATATTTTAAAATATTCCTAAAAGCTTTATTACAACTCATTTAAATAAATATAAAAATTATTTTAACATTTGAAATCAATTTACTCAAATAAATACTAATATAAACACTAGTTAAGATTAACTATCAAAGTACTAGTTTTTTGCAGTATAAAAACAAATACAATTAATAGAATTGTAAATAATGAAACTAAACAAAAAAACCCTAGAGGAATAAATCAAGGGGTTCAGTATTAAGATGATATATAATACCCTCCACTTGAAAATCACCCTCTTTTAAGCATATTATATTAATATAATATGATCTAGAACCTAGATTGGGTATTCACACAACAACATTTAAGTTTTCCCAACCATGTAGGGTCTTCTTTCAAAATAATTGGGAGAATAAAAAAATACAAGCCACATAGGGAACTGTTCCACAAATATTGTGGGTATACATATGAAAATGGAGTGAATATAATATCTTTTATCCTCCAGTTATAGTGCAAGAGACAGAATGTGTGGATAAAAATACAAACAACACATTACATGAATGTAAATGAAAAGAACAGAAAAAGTAAGTAATATGATATAGAAAGGTAGTGGTGCTTGGTATGAAGTGATTTATATGCTTGAGTCTCCTCAAAATTGTCTTTGAGATGAGATTGATTTATTTCTCTAAAAGTTTCAGTAAAAAAGTGCATCATAAAAGTTCTCACTTTTTTACTGTAGGAAAGGATGTTGATCTCCAATGAGTTTCACTCCTTCATAGATGAAATTATATATGATTGTTGTGTTTAATATATCTATTAAATATCCTTTAGATGTTTAGTAATAGATTATATTGACCATATATAATTCACATAAAGGTATTCCTTTATAAATATATATAAATGAAGGAACGAACAACTATTGAAGGATAATTATGAAGATTTCCTAAAACCTCATACTAGGATTGGAATTTGTATTTAATTTGTACATGTAATACTCAAAGAATAATCATTACAATAATACTTTGCATGAACTGCAATAAATATATCTGTTGGAATTATTTTATTCAAATTACTCATAATAGTGACGATGGCTCATGCTGATAGTGACTCATCTCTGGAGATGAGTTATTCCAATGGTGAGTCGGGTTAGCGGTAGGTCATCTGAAGGTAGGTTATTATGCAATGACTCATGTTCAGCGGTTACTCATATTCAGCGATGACTCATACTTAGTAGTGAATCATACTCAATGGTGACTCATACTAAATGGTGACTCATATGATGGTAGGTAAAGTATGGTAGTAAGTTAAGTATGGTAGTGAATCTTTTCTGATGGTGACTCATCCCTGGTGGTGACTCAAATCTGGCGGTGACTCAAATATGGTGGTGAGTCACCTATGACAGAAATTATTTTCTATCGGTAGGTCTTTTTTAGTGGTATTTATTTATCATTGGTCAGTATTTTTTAGTGGTTAGTCATTCCTGATGGTGTCTTTTTTCTAGCAATAGGTTAAGCCTGGTAGTGAGTCTTTTACAGTGGTAGGTCTTTTTCACACTTAGCCAAATTTTCATTAAACTTCCTTATATTATAAAAGACTATCATAAAATAGTAAAGTTATTAAAAAATTAATTAACATGTTTTTTTAGAATTAAATCAAGGTTTTTCCAAAAATATCCCCCTTTTTGGTGGTCAAAAATCATGGAATTTTAGAAATCATGTATAGAATAAAATTTGGAATAAAATTGATGCAGTTAAAAAACAATGATAACTGTTTAACACTTTGAAGAGCTAATGTGACTATTTGAACATAAATATTAAATTCAAAATAGAAGATTAAAAAAATATGGTATAAAATGTACATAACAATTATTCTCCCAATAAAATAAATACTGATTAATTATAGTATTATTCTCCCCCTTCTAGGTTTATCAAAAAGTTAAGATAATAAAGTGTAAATTCAAAGAAGAAAAAGATGAATAATAAGATACATTTAATTAAAGTAAAAAGGGAGTGTATTGGGAATAAATAAGTGTTTTCCCCTTGTCATAGGAAGGGGAACAGAGGAAGAGGTTGAGGAAGCGGAGGTAGGGGCTAATGGGACTAAGGTAATAATGGGTCACTTGCGGATAATTACTAACTCAAGATGTCAAACTTCTTCCACTATAGAAAAACTGAGAGGCTGAAACTGAGGAGATATAGTTTCATTGAGATTCTAAACAACAGATGGTCTAAATAACTCAATGGATGTTTTAGAAATGATAGATTTCACTATAATATCCTCATGTGATACTACTTCCATATCAGACACATATAAGAAAGGATTCAACATATTTTATGAAATCTATAATTAGGTTTCCTCCATGCTCCATGGCACTAAATAAGTCCTTATTTTCCACCATAAACAAATGAACAACATGTTATATATCCTTTAATTAAGTGACATGTTCCTTAAAAGCTATAGTAACTAGTAGTATCCAATGTTTCTCAGTAAGAAACTTGAATTGGAAGTTCAATTCATGTTTGGTGTAAACCCTGGAAAGGTCATATTTGATGGAATTTGAAATTTGTTTTCTATAATTCATGTAATAATTAAAACATTCCCTTACCATCTTATAAACATGATTACTATATTGTCTAATCTGCCTCATATCTTTCTAAGGATTAGAAAGTACATATCCCATATAAGCTTTAAGTTCCTCTCTAACAACTAACCAAATAAACTCTATATCCAAGTAAGTAGAGGGAGTTAGATAACTAGAAGTATAATCCATTGAATATATATCCTCCAACCACTCTAATAAAGTAGAAAAACTAGCTACAAAGGAGTTCCTCATCTCCTCCACCATAGACCTCATGGTCTTCATATAACTAGTTAGCCATCTATTCTCAATCTCAACCTCCTGAATATGAAGAATCATTTTCAGTAGAATATATAACAAAACCAACTCAATTAAGTTTCTAGCATTCTTTTCACTAAGTTGTGCCACTAGAGGTGCCTGATTACTCAGAATCCAACCAAATTCAAAAATAATACACTCCCTAAAAGACTCCATATCATCTTTAGAAATAGTATTTATAGGCATAGGTCTAATAGTAGGAAAGGGTGAAGCATCTCTCTCTGCATGAGGTATAGAAGACTATGTTGGCTTAGGTCTGCAAGACATATTTGAACAAAATCTCTGAATCCCTCCTAAAACATCAATCTTTTCAACTGTATATCTCTTAAGATCTACCTCAACAAAAACTAGAGTAGCTAGAGCACCATGATTTGGTGAAATTTTCTCATCATTTTCTGAATTAGAATAATCCAATAAAATTCTCACATAACCTAGGAATCTTTACCAATAATCAAAAATAGTAACATCCATCTTGGTATAATTAAAAACTTCAAGATCAATAGGCTCACCATATGCAGGGTCAAATCAGTGACTAATAAAACTAGGGGATTCCTCCCCCTCAACAGATTCTTCATCTCATCTCTAGCAGCTTCAAAAAATATCTTGAAAAAAACATGGTCTCTACTCAGACCAAGTAGAAATACACAAATCTAGAGAATAAGAATGTTCCTTATTCATCTCATGATCATCATAACCATCATGATCAAAACTATATTCACTTACTTCTAAATCATCATCTACTTTATATTTATCTTCCTCATCATCTTTACCATTCCCTTAATATTTTTCACCATTACATTCATCATTTACATTTTTATAACCATCACATCTATTATCATAGAAATAAATAATTTCCTTAGTAGGTAGATATCTTGTAGGATTGGCTATACCAAATTATACCACTGCTCTCTTAGGTATTTTAGGTTCAATTCCCTCCTCAACTAATAAATCCTCTTCTTTAATAGCTACATCATCTACATCAGCTTTTTGTTCTTCGTCTAAGTAATATACCACCTCATCCGGATCTAATCTAGGATCAACAAGATTCTTGGGTATGGAAGGGTGATCTATATGATTAAAATCCTCATAGATATTATCATCATCATCCACCCACGTCTTCTTCCAGAGGTTCCAATTTACCTTCATTATTTTACAAATCACTTTGGTAGGGTAGAATATACCACACTTCACTTTAGAAACTTCATCCTCATCAACTAAATCATTGGCCTCTATCATGGCCAAAATAAACTTAGGATAGATAAAGGAGTTATAACTAGTTGATGTCTTTCACATATCTATAATATGAACCATTAGATACCTACATAAATTATTTTTTATCTTCTTTTTAGAATTTATAGAAAATAGACATCCTGATATCTCATCATGATAAATTTTTATTTTATAGGGAATAATGTGTGATGTATAAAATTAAATAGCAATATTCAATCACCATATAATTTGGTAATAACATGTATTCTTATATTTATATCTCCTATCAGCTCTGTTATAGAATTATCATATATAAACATATCACTTTATTTTGGGAATCAACCCCTGATATTCATTCGAAACTCCTTTATGAGGCACATTAACGCATTTATCCCATTATTTGGAAGAGAAATTTACCATCAGTACATCTATCGTGCTTCAAATTGAATATTTATTTTCCCCAAAACTAAACTTGGAATATTGATAAAACTAGTGAACTGACCTAGGAGAGAACAATATCTTGTTATTCAATAACCAATCCATCCATCCCAATTTTGGATCACATTGAGAACTAATTATTTCAAAGATAATAGACATTCAAAATTTACTTCTTTATCAGTAACCACTATACAATTTTTAAGTTATTAGTTTCGTATCTTGACTATAGGTCTTCTCAAATATCTTATAGACATGTTCAATGGTTGTGAATCCTCGGGGTTCAACTCAGTAGGTCACTTCACTCTAACTATTTCAATGGATTGAAGGTTCAATTGAGGATAAGAGAAGTCTAATGGTCTGGATAGAAAGGATATTGAAGAGGTTTGAAGGGAAAAAATGTATAATAGATATTGAATCAAAATTAAATTTAGGTATCATCTTATATAATCTTCATATTTGAAAACTAGAAATATAATTAAAATTTTAAATTAAAATAATAAAATAATTAACAATAAAAATAGCAATGAAGGGTTATTTCCAATGGTGGGTTGTTTCCAACGGTGGGTAATTTTTTATGGTGTTTAATTTCCAATGGTGGATAATTTCAAACAATTGCTAATTTCTAATGGTGGGTAATTTTCTATTATGGGTTCTTTCCAATGACATCTTATCCAATGGTGGATCCCCAAAATTAAAGTCTAACCAAAATTTATCATTCCAAATCCATGTTTAATGTAGTTTAATCTCTCAGAATTCAATGGATTAGTAAAAATATCAGAAATATAATGTTCAATTACCATTAATTCAAGATTTATATCACCCTTTTGAAAATTATATCTCAAAAATTAATGTATTCCATAAATTTTATTTGTTCTAGATTGAGTCATGGGATTATTTGGGATATTTATTTCACTTGTGTTGTCACAATTTATAGGGACATGACTGAATTGATATCCATAGTCTAGTAATGTGTGTTTCATCCACAAAATTTGATCACAATAACTACCTACATCTATGTATTCCTCTTCAATAGTAGACATTGCAAAAGAATTTTTCTTCTTACTACACCAAGATACTAGAGACTTTCCAAAAAGATGAAATGTCTGAGATGTTCTTTTACTATCTAACTTGAAACCACCAAAAATCAGTATCTAAATAACCCAATGGGTCAAATTATTTTCCTATTGGATAGAATAATCCTAAATTGGTTGTATACTTGAGATATTTTAAATTTATATTAACATCTAATAAATGTTACTATTTTGGGTTTTCTTGAAAATGATCACATATACAATCACTAAACATGATATTAGGTCGGCTTGCAGTTAAGTATAGAATACTTCTAATCTTACCTATGTAACTAGTTTGATCCACTAGCTTCCCCGCTTTATCAAGATCCAACTTACATGTGGTACTCATGGGAGCATCAACACTTTTACATCTATCAAAACGAAAACATTGTAAAATATATTTAGTATACTTACATTGATTTAAGATAATTCCTTTTTTATTTTGAAAGATATGAAAACCATAAAAAAATTTAAGTTCATCCATTAAATTAATTTCAAATTAATTTTTCATCATCTTTGAAAAATCATTACACAATGAATTTTTAGATGATCCAAAGATAATATCATCTATATATATTTGAACAACTAAAAAATATTTTGAAATTCCTTTTATAAAAAGAGTAGGGTCAACTATACCTTTTGAAAAACCATTAGAAATAATAAAAGATTTGAGCATATCATACCAAGATCAATGATATTTTTTTAAACCAAATAATTATTTAGTTAATTTAAAAACATGATTTTGAAAATGAGGATTTGAAAAACTGGGGGGGTTTTGACAAAAACAACTTGAACTATATATCCATTTAAGAATGAACTTTTGGCATCCATTTGATATAGTTTGAAATCCAAATGTGCTATATAGGAAGGTAGTATTATAATGGATTCAAGTATGGATATAGGTGAAAAGGTTTCATCATATTCTATACCCTCTTCTTGACTATACCCTTGTAAAACTAGTCTAGATTTATTTCTTACTATAGTGCCAGGTTCATCAATCTTATTTCTAAATACTCATTTAGTTTCAATAGTCAAGGTGTATTTAGGTCTATATAAAAGTTCCCAAAATTTATTTATTTCCAACTGGTTAAGTTATTATTTCATATCCATTACCCATAAGTCATCATTAATTACATCATTGATGTTCTTAGGCAGAAGCGGTGACAAGAATGCTTGATGTTCAACTTGATTCCAAAGAGAAGATTTAGTCTGTGTACCTCTATCTAGGAATCTAACTAAACTATCTAAAGTATGGTATCTTTGAGTCCTAATAGCTCTTTAAAGAGAAGGTATGGTGATCTCATGGTTATCTATAGGTTCATGTTTGGGTTGTAAAAGTTCTTTAGAACTGTATGATTTTTCTATTAGTTTTAAAGAAGTTTCATGAAGTTTAGTATTGATTTCTAGAGTTCATAAAGCATCCTTAAAATTTTATAAAGTATTTTAGGCTCATGTGGATATATCTCATCATACATTACATGAATATACTCGTACACATTCTTGGTTCTTTTATTAAACACTCTTTATTGTTTACTAGTAGTTGAGTAACCAAATAAAATTCATTCATCTCCCTTGGAAGAAAATTTGTTAAGACTATCGTAAGTATTAAGAATAAAGACTTTTAAACCAAAAACTATGAAGTAATTAACCTTTGTATTTATACTCTTCCGTAGTTAATAATGGTTTTTCTTTAAATGGGGTCTAATTAAAAATCTATTAATTATATAGCATACTGTATTTAGAGTCTCTATCCAAAACTAAATAGGTAGATCGTATTAATTAAGCATTTTCATAGAAATTTCTTGAACTGTCCAATTTATTATTTCTATAAATCCCTTATTTTGTAGGTTCTTATGAGAAGAAAAGTTGTTACTATATCCATATTGTGAGAAAAAGGATTCAAAGTCTTGATTTTCAAACTCATGTGCATGATCACTTCTTAATGTATTAATCCTAATTCCACAATGATTTCCTACATATCTAGAATATTTGGTAAAGTAAGAGCAGGATTTAATTTTGTGATCTAAAACTAATACCCTAGTATACTTAGAAAATTTCTCTACAGGGACATAGACATAGTGCATCCCATTTAAATTATATGTTATAGATGGTACAAACAAATCCATGTAAACCAACACTAGGGGTTGAGAAGTTGAAAATTCTTTATTTGATTTGACATATATTTTTTATTTCTTCTCTTTTGGACATGGGTTATAAAATTTATCATTTGGAAATTAAAGTTTAGGTAGATATTTAACTAACCCATTATAAGTAATCTTTCTAAGTAAATAGATATTATAATGTAATATTATCCTATGAGAAAGAAAAGATTTATTATTAAAGGCACTTAGACAAGAATCATTTTGTGAAAATAAAGAATCTAAATTTATAGTGCAAAAATTTTCATTTCTTAAATTAATAAACACTAAATAATTTTTAAATCAAAAAATCTACAAGAATTGTTTTCAAATTTCACATAAAAATCATCATCACACAACTATGAGATGCCGAGAATATTTTATTTTAAACCATCAACAAATAAAACTATAGAAATTAAAACTGAGTTAGAGTTACCAATTTTTCCAAGGCCAATTATTTTAGCTTTAGAATTATTTCCAAAGGTGAAATGTCCATCATCAAACTTTATCAAATTATTTAAGCTTAAGTAATCTTCAGTCATGTGTTTTGAACAGTCATTGTCTAGGTACCATAGAATTTTATTGGAGCTCTACAAGCAGGTTCCCTACAAAATAATTTTTATACCAAGAATGATTTTGGTACCCAGATCTTATTGGGTCTATATATGTCAATAATTAGGTCTTGAGGAACACATATTTGCATAACGGATTTCATATATGATGAATGTAAACTCTTAAAAATAAACACTTTGTTAGGTCCACTTGACTAAAAACTAGTAGAATAATTTAAAAAACTATATTTATGAATAAAAGTTCTCTTGACAATTCTTCTCTACATAGGTTGATAACCTAATCTAGTAATACACTTAGGTGTTATCTGTTTTCCTAGTAATTTATTGAGATTATTTATACCATTAGTGAATCTCTCTAAGTCCTTTTTAATTTTTTCATTACAAAATTTCAACTCTATATTTTCTTTCAATAATTGATCATTTTTATCCTTTTGTACAGAAAAATCAAATTTAGAATTAATATTTAAAGCATGTTGTCTCTTTATAATTTTATACATATCTTTAATCTCATTAAAATTATATTTGAGAATGTTAAAATAATAAAATATCTCCTCATTTTACATATTTTCATCATTATTTTCTTCTCCATAATGATTAGAAATATTTTTAGGAGAAACAGTGAGTACATGGGATACCTCAGATGTGTTTTTCATGAAACACATATTGTCTTTATCATTCTTTTCCTCATGAGTTGAGTCTAAGTCACTTGAGATATATTTAGAGTAATAATAGGTTTCTTTCATTTCTTTATTGTATTTCCTATACTTGTCATTATATTTATTTTTATATCTTAGCATAGGATAGTCAGCTTTGACATATCATTTCCTTTTAAATTAATAGCAGATAATCTCATCTGAAGTATCATCTTTCTTCAAATATTTCTTTTATTTTCATATATTTTCATATTTTATTTTTTATCAAGTTTTTATAATTAATTTATTTTTCTTATAAAACCTTTTAAACCTTCTAGAAAATGGTCTATTTATTCATCACTATTAGCTGGTAATTCCTCATAACTTGAGCTTTAAACTTATACTTTCTATTTCTGTTTTGAAGCAGTAGAATTGAATTCTATAGACTTATGTTTAGGTTTATCTTCCTAATATATATTCACTTTAAGTTCTTTACCATACATTATTAACTTACCAATCATCTCTTTAATAGGTAGCTTACTGATATCATAATATTGTCTCATTAAGACTAAGGTTCCTCTCCATATTTCTGGAAGATACCTCAATAGTCGCATGACTTGGTCTTTGGCAGAAATTGGATTTCCCAAGGAGTGAGTTTTATTCATTATATCATTGAACCTAAGATACATTTTAGAAATAATATCATAATTTTTCATCTTAAATGTATCATATTTAACTATATAATTATTTTATTGTGTTTCTTTCATGTATGTTGTTACTTCATGAGAAATAGCTATAATGTCTCAAATTTCATATGCAGTTTTATATGAAAGTATTATATTGAATTCTTCATCTCTTAAATCACAATAATGATCATTCATTTATTTACACTTATTTCTATAAGAAGTTTTAGTAGCATCATCCCATATATCTCTAGAAGTCTTGGGTTATCATATTTATCTTCAATAGTAGACCATATTTCAAAACACATGAATTCAATGTGTAGATTCATATTTATTTTCCATTGATAATAGTTAGTTACATTAAATAAGTTTGTTATATTGGTAGAAGGTCCTTCTTGTCAATTATCCATTTAAATAACTAAATTTATAACTAACTTAAATTTAAGATCTTTAAAAAAACAACTAAAATCATAGTTAAAAGATTTTGAAAAACCATTCATACCAAATGTTGGTCAAAGTGAGTAACTCAAGAGGGGGTGAACTAATTTCCCAATAAATCTTTTTGTTAAAAACAATTTTAAATAAAATCCCCCAATTAAAATAAATTCTCCTAGTTAATCAAATGAGTATTTTAATATAATTTTGATCTTCTTAAATATTCCTCAAATATTGATTACTTCTCAGTTAAAACAAATTGAAAATTAATTTAACTTTTAAAATCAATTTACACAATCAAATACTTATATAAATACTAGTTAACATTAATTATCAAAGTACCATTTTTGTTTTAAACTTAAAAACAAATATAGTTAATAGCTTTGTAAATAATTAATCAAAACAAAAACACACAATAGAATAAAACAAGGGTTTTAGTCTCAAGTTGAGACCTAATCCCCTCCACTTTGAAATCACCCACTTACAATAATATTATATAAATATAATATGATCCAAAACCTAGATTGGGAATTCACACAATAATGTACAAGTTTTATAGGCCTTACAGGGACCTCTTCTATAATAACCGTGGAAAGAAAAACAAATAGAAGACACACAGGGACGTCTTCCATAAACATTGTGGTTATAAAGAAGAAAATATAGTGAATATAATATCTTATATCCTCTAGTTATAGCATAGTAGACAATGTTTGTTGATAAAAAATAGACAATACACTACTTGAATATAAATTCTAAAAATAGAAAAATCAAGAAATAAGATATAAAAAGGTAGTGATACTTGGTATAAAGTGATTCAGAAGCTTTAGTATCCTAAAAATTTTCTTGGAAAGAATATTGATTCATTTATCTAAAAGTATCAATAAAATAGAGTTTTGTAGAAGTTATATTTTTCAGATTGTTGGAAATGATGTTGATCTCCAATTAGTTTTAATACATAGTAGATGAAACTATATATGATTGTTTTGTGTATGATCTCTATTAACTATATTTTTAATGTTCATTGAGATATATTCTCGATCACACATTATCCATAGAGAGAGAGCACTTCAAATATATATATAACTGAAGGAATAAACTTCTATTAAAGGATAATCTTGAATATTTTCTGAAACCTCATATTGGGCTTTGAATTTGTCTTTAATGAATCCTTAGAATACATAATCATTAAAATAATCCTTCACATTAACTTCAATAAAATAGTCATTGGATTTATTTAGTTCAAATTCCTCAGATTAGTTTTGGTGGCTCGTGCTGATGGAGATTTAGTTAAATAGTGAGTCAGAGTGTGGTAGTCCATCTGGTTGTGACTAATGTTTGGAAATGACTCATATTTAGTGTTATTATGTTTATAAGTGACTCGTATTTAGTGGTGAATCATATATAGTTATAACTCATACTCAGTGGTGAATCATACTCAATCACTCATACACAATGGTGATTAATATGATGGTAGGTCAAGCCGGGCAGTACGTAAAGTCTGGCGGTGACACTTTTTTGATGGTGACTTATCCCTTGCGGTGAATCAACTCTGGAGGTGACTCAAATCCGGCAGTGATTCATCTCTAATGGTGAGTATTTTTTAGCGGTGATTATTTTTTAGTGGTATGTCTTTTCTAGTGGTAGGTCTTTTCAAAAATTATCCAAATTTTCATCTGACGTTATTATATTATAGAATGCCATCATAAAATAGTAAATTTAATAAAAACTTAATTAAAATTATTTATGATAATTAAAACATGAATGTTCAAACAAATATAATGTTTTTAAATATTATTTATTACTTTCCTCCATTCACTCTCATTCATTGGAAAATGATAACATTTCTCATTCATACGTGTGGAATACCACCTCCACAAAGAAATGTGATTCAGTTTTCATTATCTTCTCAAATGGATGGAAATAAAGATATAAATAATAAATAAATATGAAATTTATAACATATTTATAGTCTTAAAAAAGTAAAATTATTCTTTATTTATTTTTGATCAAATTTAAAAATTAAAACTCCATTCATCTGTATGTACAAACTGTTATCTCCATGAAACGATGTGTTTCATTTTTCATTACTACCTTAGATATATGGTTTTAAAAGTATATTTAATGTATTCAAATGATAATTATAATATTTTTAAGATTATTTATATGATGTAACCATGATCCCTTTGACAACAGTCAATTCACTGATTTTGTTTTGAGGTTATAAACTGAAGGACCCCAAAACGACCAATGTGAACTTACCATTTTAGTAATTAATAGAACATGATAATAAATGAAATAAAAGTAATTGTGATAATTAAAATATAATTAATAATTTTCTTAATAAATTTAATTTTTAATATAATTTTATTATTAATGATTTAGATAATGTATGAAGTGAGATGGGACTTGAGGTAAGAGTTTTCTCATCTAAATTTTCTTTCTTTAAGACTTAGTTTATCTTCACCATAAGTGTTCTTTTTTGTGGTGTATAAACGACCATATAAATTCATTTTATAAATAATTTATTTAAATTAAATTTATTTTAAAATCCTTTTCATGTTCTCTCCTTTAATGTTCTTTTGATTCAAAAATTAATAAAATCATAGGGGAATTTTCTTTAAATATTTGCTTTAAATTTCTCCTTTTAAAATATTTTTACACTATATATGTGTTCTTAAAATTGATTTAAGAGTGTTCTTATTTACACCTAAAATATTTGTAAAATTAAAATCTGTCTAATTTTTACTTTATTTTCAATAATTTTAAAATGATTCTATTCAAAATTTTCTAAACAAGTTTTTCATAATTTCTTTATAAAAAGTGTAAAAATGAATATTTATTATTACATGAGGAATGATTAGATTTTCCCATTGTCATATCATTTCTTAATTATCAATGTTATTCTATAATTTTTTATGGTTTTCCAAAGAATATTCTATTCCCATTCATTTATGAATTTTTCATTTTTAAGATTTTTCAACATAAAATGATATTTCTTCTTATTTTTATGTGAAAATGTAAAGTACTATTGCATATAGTTTAAAATTAGATTTTCAAGGATTTTATGATAAAAAGGTGAAATATTATTAATCTTTTCTTCATGATATAATACATTGAAATTATATATAATGACAGATGATTCTAATATATCTCATGACGATGGGTAAACATGATATAGATCTTAAATTCATTGGGTAATGATTTAGTATTCAAAGATAAAAATGAGGTAGATAACCAGTAGGTTACTCCATGAAATTAAATAGTAATAAATTATTTTGACACAAATTAAATATGAGTGAAAGTGGGTTATGAATAAGATGATATAAGATACCTATTTTATGATTATTATGGGTTTTATGGAAATCTTTTAATTTTCTGAGAGAAGGAAATTTTAAGAACTTTCAAAGGTGAAGGGTTTATTTTTAGAGAAATAGTTTCATGAGTTATCATGTTTCTCAAGATTCATTTATGGTTATCTTATTCTTGTTAATGGGTTTCAAAGTTTTTCTTTCATAAAATGTTTATTTTCACATGTGTATATGTTTTGTTAATGTTCTCAAAATTTTATGGTAAAAATGTAAAACTTTTCATGTATTTTCATTTTTTTTTACTTTACTATTGGGGTTCCATTTTTTATACCCCTTAATGAACTTTTTTTGTGATAATTCAACATTTTAAATTGTTTTTCACAAGATATAGGGATGATTAGAAATTATATCAAGGTCATTATTTTTTTTATATTGACTCATCTTAAAAAAAATATAAAGTGTATTAAATAAAATAGGGGTGTAAACTTAAAAGCACTATTTTTATAGAAAAAATTTAATTTGTGTAGAATTTTCCACTTATTTATGTAATGCTTTTTCCAAAAGTGTAAGAAATTGAAACCCTTGTTATAAATCCTGAAATATTGGGTTTATTCTAATATGAGGTGTTATACTTCTTATATGATATTCAGATTTATCATTTTTCCCTTCATCATATAAGTTCAGAATTACCTAAATCATTTCATACCATTTTTAAATTGGGGCTTGTTGAATTTTTACCGACAATGTTTGTGAAAAGTGTATATTAAAAAAGTGTAACTAAACCTATAACTAAAGTTTCCCTAGAAAAAATGTATCCATCAGGACTAATTTTAATAGTCAAGGTATAGAAGCAATGATTGATCAGTTGGCTCTCAAGTCAATATGACTCTTATTTTATGGTAAATCAAACACACATATTCTTTATTAACTTATAATGACTTCTAGATATGTTATAATATTATTATTATATTCAAGTTAGTATGATCTATCAAGTGTCATTTAAAAAAGCTCAATGAGGTGTTAATAAATTAAAATGGGTAGGTTACCTAAGTTAAATTTCAAAATTTTAGTTCCCTCATATCATTAGTTTGATCTCTCTTTTCTTTTATATCACACTTCTAGTTGGATATGTACTAAAATTGATATCATCGTGTTGTAGTGGTGCATGTGTATTCCATGGTTGATATCCTCAACATCACCATTTCGCATGAATGTGATGCATATTTTTTTCTATTCTCCCCACATTGTTTCAAATTTATTAATAAAATAATTTTATTTATTTATGTCATTCACATTATTCATTGAACCATTCAATGAATGAACACTCCAATGAGTGTAACGCTCGGCTGCCATGTGATGAAACTCGGGTCGTTTCTCATAGTCGACACCATTCATTAAATAAAGAGCATAAATGATATCTATATTATAGGATGTGAACCTATCATACTAAGGGATATATACTATTGATCCATAAGCAATAATCACTTATTCTAAAAACATAGTTTTTTATATTGTAAAGGTTCTATCACCCCTAAGACATTTGGGAGTCCTCACAAAAACATTTTTGGATCCATTGGTCAGTGTTTCCCCCTTCATATATAGGAGGAATATTTATACTAGTCATCATAATCATTATCATGAATACATAATTAAATAATAATATAGGATGTAATAATATTTATTCATTTAAGGTGCGTCATTTTATACTCTATTTTTTAAATATATTTATAAATTAGGATCTTTAGAGATAGATCCTTCTTTGTTTGGGTTCTCTTCTATTAGAAATAGTCATATAATGATCAAATAAAAAACATCGGTGTTATAAAATAAATTTTATTGAAGTATTAAACATTTTTAATCCATGTTTTCAGAAAACGTCACCATCTCCATGGTGTAGAACAGCCCATAGTGTCTCTTCACTTAGATTATTTAGGCACCATGATTGGATCCATGGAATATGAATCCCTTTGCTCTTTCAAAACGGACATAGAATAGAGAACCAAAATGCAATATAAGTCATAGTTATCTCTATTTCCTTTACATAGATTATATATATGAAGATAATTTATAATGGTTTAATTTAATGTAAGTTTCTTACATGTAAAAGTAAAACTACTTACATTTATATAAAGTGGTTCTACTAAAAAAGACTTATATTTAAGGCCACAATATAGTATAATTTTTAGTGGTCCTTAAATGATTTAAAAAATTATTTTGATAAATTTTATTTATGTTTTATGAAATATTTATAAATTATAACTTCTAGGTTTTAAAATACTTATTTTTAAGCCTTAATTAAATATAAAGAAGTTCATATTAGTTTCATATGTTTTAATAAAGAAATAAATAATTTATTTATTAAGAAAAATAATTTATACATTTAATTATGTTATTTATAACTTATTTATAAATCATAGAAAATATATTTTAAAATATTTATAAAAAAATTTATATGGAATATTCTAAATGATTAACTTAATTAGAAAAATGTTTAAAATAATATTTTATTTATGAAAATTTTCTTAAATTGTTCTCTTGTTCAAATATCTGAAATGATCATTTATTTATAAGTTATTCCTTGATTTATTAATATATATATATATATATAATTTATATTGTGAATATTGTGTGTAATTTATTTATGTAGTAAAATGAATCTAGAAAATATAGTTTTTATTACATGCTAGGTATGATTCCATAAAATTTAGTTTTCATCTTTCTTGATTTCAGTTTGAAATTGAAGTTATTATATTTAATTTAGATGTTAAACATTTCTTGTGCATATTAGGTTCCATATATATTATGAATTTAATTCTATCATTATTAAAGTCACCCTAGGGAGAGGGGCTTGGGGTCAGACTACCAATCGGCATAGAGGTTAATTCCATGTCTAAAAAGGTGAATGGGGTTGGCTATCTATCATTCTGGGATTAATCTTGTGGAGATGGTCAATCTAATATAAATTTACATATTTATATGAAAATTTCATGTAATTTATGCATATAATGCATTCAGATATATATATGTGTGTGTGTGTGTGTGTGTGTGAATATGTTTTGGCTTTAATTTTTGGGTGAGTAACACATTGTATGGGTTGTGTAAAGAGTTTAACATTAATGTGGTGTGAACACATTAATTTGGTGGTTGGAATAAGGATTTTAAAAGATAAATTTGTATAATAATTCATGCGCAAAAAGGAATAAAACATGAGAAGATAAATATTGCATGAGATGTAATATTTATGAATTCAATATGAATGTGATGTATATTAAATTGGTTAAAATTTAAAATAAACCCCTTAAATTCAAAGTGTGAGATTCCTTGCAAAGAAAAACTTTATAATACCTCGTTCATACAATAGGGTACGTTATTATATAGCTAGGACACCATGGATTATCTTGTGAAAGGAAAGAAAGTAATGGATGACACTTGAGCATCCATGGGTAGGTCATGCCATAGTTAGGTTCTCTTGGAATGACCTTTTTTAGCCAATTTTTAGCATCTTATTTGGGTTACACTATCTAGGAGACCCTAATAGGATTAGGTTATTAGAGGAATATAGTTCAGATTATCCATATGATTGATTTGGAAAAAGTTTTTTCTACTCAACTATCTAGAAGTCACAACTATTTTGATTGGGATAATGCTCGAATAAAATAACTAAGTGGTGAGAGAAACACCATAGAAAACTCATTACTTAGTGAAATATAGATCTTGACTCGCTAAATGGATATAGTGTATGTGGTTATCATTTTTAGTGAGAAAAATATAATTATAATTACTTAATTAAAATATATATAACAAGATACTCACCAACTTATATTTCATTGTTATAGATTACAGAATTATTTAATGAAAACATGTTGAGACATTAATAGGTATAACCTATAAAATATTTAAATTTTATTCTCTATGGTTGAGAATATTTTTTAAGGAGAACCATTTAGGACATCTGAATATGAATTTTATTGTGGTCAATTTCAATAACACTGACTCATGGGTATAAGACAGCCGGTGTGCGTCCCATATTTGTGCTGAAAACAGAGACTTGGGGATAAAAGGGAATTGAAAAATGGTGAAATTAATCCATATTTAGGTAAAGTAAAAAAGATTTGTTTCATTATAATATATCATGTATGATCTTTTTTTACCAAGTGGATTAATCCTAAAATTAGAAAACTATTATTATGTTCCCTCCGTAAATAGAAATTTGATATTTTTATCTTGTGTGGACAACAAGGGATTTTCATTCATTATCATAATATGATTTTTACTATATATAAGAATGAAATTTTTATAGAATTGGGGATATAATGAATTGTTAATATATTATTTATATGGATAATCTTATTTATAACATCCAAAATAATAATGTTTTGGATGATTCTAATCCCACCAACCTTTGGCATTATCACCTCAAAAATATAAACAAGAAACATATTCAAAAACTCCATATAGGGGGATTTTTAGACTCATTTGATTATGAATCATTTGACATATATGAATATTTTTTATTGGTAAGAATAACAAATATTTTTTGGGGGTAAAAGGTGAATGGGTTAGTGGACTATTGGATCTCATACATGGTGATATATGTGGACCAATGAGTACACAAGAAATTGGTGGTTATTGGAACTTCATTACTTTTATTGATGACTTTATTCAGTAAATATATGTGTTTCTGATGAAAAAAAGTATGGAACTTTTGAAAAGTTTAAGGAGTTTCATAAATAAGTATAAATTCAAATAGTCAAGAGTATAAAGACTCCCCAATCAGATTGGGGTGGTGAATACTTAAGACATGAACTCCTAGATAATCTGAGAGTTTATAGAACTATTTTATAAATCACAACTCCTTATACACAATGGAATGGTATGTTTAAAAGGAGCAATCATGCCCAGTTAGATATGGTTCAGTCGATGATGAGTCTATGTGGCCTTCCAATTACATTTTCTGGTCATGCACTATAGATCATTTCATTCTTACTAAACTGTGTTCAATCAAAAGAAGTAATAAAGAAACCATATGAGATATGTTATGGGAAACATTCTAGTTTTTCCTCTATAAATATTTGGGGTTTAGAAGAACACATAAAATTATTGGTTTCTTATAAACATGTCCCTAAGTTAGAAAAATTATTATTTATTGGTAATCCTAAGGAAACTAAGGGATACTATTTTTATAACACAACTGAAGAAAAATGTTTGTGGCTCAAAATTGTTTTTTCCATGAGAAGAAAAACATTAATAGAGGAGTCAGTGGAAGAAATATTAACCTTGGAAAAGTTTAAAACCAACAAAAAGGAATTTTTCCTAATATGGAAATTGATTTTATTACATAAAGATCAATATAAGGAGAACCAAATCATGTTACATAAGAACCTTGAATGTATGGTAGGATTCATCAAGAACATGAGAGATATGTATTTCTTGTGGCTGGTGTTGAGGAAGTCATGTTCATAAGAGATGAACCAAATACCAACTATGAGGCCATTTAGAGTTATAATTATGAGAAATTTTTAAAATCCATAGAATCTAAAATGGACTTCATGTACACTAAAGAAGTTTTTAAATTGGTGAATAAACCTAAAGAGGTAAGACCCATAGGGTTTCAGTGTATTTTCCTCTAGAAAACTAATATGGATGGTAGATTATATGCCTATAAAGCACTCTTGGTGGTTAAATGTTACAAAAAAAATCATAGTATTGACTATTAAGAAACCTTTTAACTTGTAGAGATGATAAAATACATTCATATTTTTTTATCCATAATATCTCATTATTATTATGAGATATATTAAATGGATGTAAAAATATATTTTCTTATATAAAATTTAGCCAAGGATGTGTATATTATAAATTCTAAAAAAATTAAATTTTAAATGATTTTAGTAAGGTTTGAAAGTTACAATAGTCTATTTTTTCCCTGAATCATGATTCTTGGAGTTGGAATATCTTGCTTGATGATGAAATCAAAGAGTTTAGTTTCATAAAAAACACAGATGATTCATGTGTATATAAGTGAGTTAGTGGGATTCTAGTAGTTTATTTGATATTCTATGCATATGACATTTTTTTTATTATAAATTACATCATGAAACATCATTCTGTGAAGATGTGGTTGGGTAAATGTTTTTCAATAAAATACGTGGGTGAATCTGCCTATATAATGGGTATGAAGATCTATAGAGATTGATCTAAGAGGATACTTTTACTAAGTCAGAACACATATATTGGTAATGTGCTAAATCATTTTACCATGGATAACTCCAAGAAGGTATTTTTACCAGTGTCACATGGAATGGAACTTAGGAAAATTCAAGATCCTTATAAATATTTATAAATGATGGATTGAATTATATATGAATTCATCATAGGATTTATCATGTATTCCATGTTGTGTAATTGACCCAATTTCTCGTATTCTTTGGGAATAAATAGTTGATATAAATACAATCTTATTGAGTCACTAGATTGTTATGAATAAAATTTTTAAGTACTTGATATGGACTAAGGATATATTATTGGTATTTGGATGAGAAAATGGGAACTTTCAAAAGGTTTCACATATGAGAGTTTTCATCTAGAAAAAATATTATAAGAAATCTAAATAAGGATTTATGTTTTACCTAAATGGTGAAGCTTCCAATTGGAAAAATTAAAAACAAGACACCATAGTGGACTCGAGAAAAAAAGGAATAGTACATCATTAGATCAGATACTATGAAGGAAGCTATTTGTATCAGGAAGTTCAATATAGAACATAGAGTGGTTCCTATAATTGAGGAGGAAATCAAGCTATATTGTGACAATAGTTGGGATTTTTATTGGGATAAGGAACCTTAGTCTCACCAAAGGACCAACCACATACTATGAAAATTTCATCTCATATGATAGATCATTGAGATGGGTGATATAAATATCAATTGGGTAGAAACACAGAAGAATGTTCAAATCTATTGATAAATAAATTGCCCTGGAAACAACCTGAGGGTCATGTAGAATCTATATGTGTTATACACATGAATGATTTATTTTAATGTTTTTAAATGTATCATGTTATTATAATTAATGAAATATTCATTTATCATTCATTCATGCATGATGCAATTTATTTTACATGAATAGCTAAATGGTAATATCCCATCAAAGTATGACTTTAATTTATCCCTAACTAATGATCATTATAGGTTATTATGGGTTTTGATGATATGAGAAGGTTATATTGAATAGATTCATGCACTCATTATAGAGAATTTACTTGAAATATGAATAATGGATTCATGAGGTAATAAGTTGATACTTATTACTTTGAATGATATTCTAAATTATATCCTAGAGAATTTCATATAGTCATTGATATTCTTAGGGGTGTATGTTTATAACAAATCCCTATTACCTTAGGTCATCAAGATATCTAGTATGAGAACGATTACAATTTGATACCCTATTTACATAAGTTAATATATGAACTTACCTAATCGGGGGTCGTTGGTTATGTGGTTGATCATGTAATCAGTTGGAGAACAACCTAGAAGGGATTTATCCACTTGTATGATAAGTAAATACATATGGAAATTGATTGAATTAGACTAATAAAAATAATTTACATGCTTATTTATGTCACATATGATGTGATAAACTACTTGGATGAGTAAAACAACTAAGCGTTGACACTACTTTGATGAGTGACATATGATATACTCACCAGATTGATGAATGACATATGATGTATTCATTAACTTGGATAATATTTTTTAGAGAATTAATAATAGATAAGATTTCTTATACTAGATTTATGTGTTCCATGCCTAGTGGACACTTGATTTTATGGAAAAATGGATTATATGGTAATGAATATGATTTATATGGCACATATTATGGTGGAGATGTTCGTATAAATATATGAATATGTTTAATTAAGATCAATAGGCCCCTTAGTATATTGATTAGCACTAATGCCTTGTTAAAGACCTACCTTTTCTTACATCTATGAAATAAATATTTTATATTTTTCCAATGCTATTACAGCCTATAGGGTCATATAGTTAGGACTTTGAATATGGATTACGTTTTAAATAAAGTTTTCATTCCAGGGTAAAGAGAGATTTCCAGAATTGTATCTAAAATATTTTGGATGGATTCAAAAATATATTTAATGTTTTTCATAAGGTCCTTATGGTATTCTCATTCAATATGGATATTGTTGTACATTGGATAAAATGGGAAGCACTATATTGCAGTGGTGCATGTGGATGTCATGGTCGATAGCCTCAACATCACTATTTTGCATGGATGCAATGTATACACCATTCCACATCCCTCATTTATTTTTATCAATTATTAATCAAATCATTTTATTTATTTATGTAATGTACATTATTCATTAAAGTGTTCAATGAATGAATACTCTAATGATTATAATGCTCAGGATTCATGTGATGACACCTAAGCCATTTCTAAAATCTGGTGCTCCTTATTTAATAAAGAGCATCTGGGATGACTATATAAGAAGATATGATCCTCTCCTATTAGGGAAGAGACACTATTTATCCATAGATGATACTCTCTTATTTTTTCAAAATTCATTTTTCATACAGTGAATGCACTATCACCCATTCAACATTTTAGAATCCTCATGAAACACCCATGGATACACTAGTTGGTGCTTACCACTCAGAGGTAGGGTCATATGTAAAATTATTCTCATAAATATTATCAAGAATACTCCATTAAAAATAATATTAAATTTACTAATATTCAGGCATTTAACATATGCCATTTTATACTAAATTTTTTAAATATATTTTTGTGTTTCATTCCTTAGAGATAAAACCTTATATGTTTGTGTTTTCTTCCATTTTCAATATTCATATGATGATAAAACAAAACCCATCACATATTTCCTTAATTCTAAGAGAAAAATTTCATAGTTCCCACTATATATGGGTTATTTATTCCTTTTAGTGAGGGTGAAATTAATTTAAAAAATATATTCTCATTTTTATTTTATTTTATAGGATACAAATACTTAAATACAAAATAAAGATAAAAAGATTTATTTAAATAATAGTTTTTTCTTATTCTCTCCCACACTTATCTTAGGAACTACTTTCAATTCATTTTAGCATGCACTTTTCAAGGAATAACAAATTTAAAAAGTGAGTTCCTAGACTAGTTTGTAGGAAATAAATAACATGGAGATACTTATTCATATTCAGTAGGGAGGAGTTTGGACTCTTCTATTGGTTCCTTCCCAAATTATTCATGAAACCACTTCATTTATTGTCTATTCAATTTTAAGGGTTTACAAGATTCAGTTCCTCTGATCTCAATTTCACCAAATGAAAATATGTTAGTCATTATAAAGGGTCCAACCCATTTAGAAAAAAGCTTACGGAGTATAAGTTTCATCCTAAAGTAGAATATAACACTTTTTCACCAACTTGGATATATTTTATCTAAATAATTCTATCATAGAAATATCTAAAATTTTGTTTGTATAGTGTGGAGTTCTCTTAAGTTTCTCCCCTCATCTATCTATTTGGATTATTTGGATTATTCTTTATTCGATAACCTTTCTAAATTTCCGTTTAACTTTCTTTATAGCCTAGAAGTATTTGTGTTGTAGTTTAGTAGGAAAGTGACAGCTTCTACCATATATTATTTAGTAAGGGGACAAACCTATGGGGATTTTAAAGGAATTTTTGTATACCCGAAGTGCATCCTCTAGATTTTTTATCCAGTATTTTCAGTTGGGATGCACTATTCTTTCCATAATTCTATTTATTTTACTATTTAACACCTCATACTACCCATTTGTATGTTGTTGATTGGGAGTATAGGTCTTTTTTTATAATTCATATATCTACATTAGTACTTTTATTTTCTGGTTATAGAATTTTCTTCCCTAATCACTAATGAATTAATGAGGTATTGCAAACATACAAAAAACCATGTGATCTTAGAAACTCAATAACCACACTTGAATCATCATTTCTAGTTGTTTTTGTTTTAATCCACCTAGAAAAATAATATATTACTATAAAAATATATTTAAATAAAAAACAAATGGGAAATGGGCTCATGAAATATAACCCCCATGCATCAAATATTTTATAAATAAAATAAAATTTGGTTGGGTAATTTCCTATCTTATGGATATTACTCCAGTAAATTGGTTTTTTTACATGATTTTAAAAAATTATATGTACCTTTAATTTTTTTTCCAAAATAAACTAGCTTGAAACGCTTTTTTACTTCTTCTATATGGTCCAAAATGGCCTCCACATGTGAGGATATGAAAAAAATGTAATCGCAAAATTTACCAATTCCTTAGGTACATATCTCTTAATCACTTGATCAATAAAACTTTTTCATAAGTAAAGATCATATCAAACATATTATTCTGATTTAGATTTCATCTTAAGAGTTTTTTATTATATAAGAAGGATGGTACCTTTGATGTGACCAAAAATTTTACCTTTTTAGTATACTAGATTACTTTTGTGAGTTCATTAAGCTCCTAACTAGGGAGTGAATCATTCAAGGTTTTCTATATGGGTGTTTCTACCTTACTGATGTGGGGAAATATGCTCATATGGTAAGCAACTATGTTTTTATAGTCATTATTATCCTTGATCTCCATGTTGAATTATTGTAGTAGAAGTAGAATCCAAATTACTAATCTTGGATTTGAATTAGATTTATTAATTAAATAACTGAGGGTTATATGATCAAAGTAAATGGTTGTATTTCTTCTTAATAAATATGAATGAAATTTTTTGAATGTGACAATAGTGGACAAAAAATTATTTTCTGATGTTTTATAGTTTATTTTAGTTGTATCTAGTGTCTTCAAAGAATAAGTTATCACATGGGAGTGTCTATTGAACTTTTGGGTAAATATGGCTCCTAATGTTTTGTTAGAGGTATTACACAACAATTTAAAGGGAAGATCCTAGATTGGTGGAATGATTACCTGGGTTGTGATCAAGATCATCTTAAGTCTATTAAAAATTTTCATAAATGATTTGGAATATAGAAATTTAGTATCCTGATGGGACTCCATAGGATTAATTATATATAATAAGGTAAAAAAAGTGGAATTATAGTGGTGGAGGATGAAGATGGTCATAATAAGAGAAGATAAGTCCCAAAAGAGGCCCCTTACACTCTCACCAAATTCACTGGTCGAACTACCAAAAAACTTCATAAAATATTTTGTTCCCCACCACTCCCACCCCCACGCTACTTCTTATAATGACCAATACCCTTAACTGACTATAAAATCCCACCCACCCTCCGTGTGGACCCATATTCTCCATCTCCCCCTGATGTACTAACCAAAAACCCTTACAAATACATTCATACCCCTTCTGGGACTTGAGCACTATCACATGCCACCCCTTTAGATGGTCCCTCTTGGTCTTGAACTGATTATATGCCCCACTAAGATCCTCCTCTATAAATTCCTACACCATATTATCCTAAAAATAGCACTTGGAGTTTCATATTGGTACACCAGTTTATGGTAAATATGGCCTCCCACATCTAAAACATAATCCCTTGGTCTTATGATCCTCCTATTCTTGGGTCATCGGGTTCCTAACACCTCACCCACCTGAAGGTTCCTCAGTTATAGCCTCTCATATAACTTTCATCCCAAAAAATCCCATTGTATGACCATTTGGGTAGTGGTTTCATTCTACTAGTGTCTCTTCAGATGGTCAGGTGGTTTCCATTTTTGAGCTTTGTGTACCTAAAGAGAATTACATGAACTACTTCATTGGTATGGGGTGAATAAGATGATTTTGAAGGTGATATACACATAGTTAGATAGCCGCATGACTTGAATCCACATCTTAGGGTTGTGGACATAGACCTAACTATGAATGTATTATTGGATTCCATGAACGAAATACTTGACGTATTATGGATCGAGTTAGAATGGAAGCAAAGATGATAGATTTTTTAATTGATCCACATAGTCTTTGATTGTTTCATATTATCCTATGGTGGAAAACTCCCCATATGAGTTCTAAATATAAAATCTGTTGATCACTCCATAAGTATATCTTTGAAAAATGACCATTCTATGTTTGGGTGATTTTATTTTATGATATTAAACCAATGTATCGCAAGCCTCACCATACAAATTTTTTTAATTACAACATTTTTTTCATATGTAATTTGGTTGATCCAAAATTTTATCTCAGCATGTGTGATTCAATATCATGGATCCATGGTAGATAAAATAGGGATCTCCACCCATTTATTTGGATATTGTTTCTCTAATCTAATATTGAAGTTAACCATATCTATTCGAGCATCTAGGTCAATCATCGTAGTTTCACCCAACTCATGTTCACATGAAGAAGAGAGTGACATCACCAAAGATGGAAATGCCTCATCTACTGATGATACTTTTCTAGGCATAGGACTGAGTTAGTGATAGTTTAGTGAGTTTAGTAATTCAATGTTACCAGGCCTACTGAAATATAGACGGCTCTTTTCCCCAATTCTCCAGTAAGGATTCAAGTCACCCTAGCCACTGGTCAACTTCATCCTAGTGAGTTTTATTCTGAGTATTCATCATTAGATTTGGAAAGATGATCCATATTTTGGTGTGTGTTTGAAATTTATCAACAATTATTGGCTAGAGGAACCTAGAGAAACATTTAATAATATATAGTAGTAGGTGACATGAATACAGTAGTAGTAGAAAAACTAGTATGTCATCATGGTGAAGATTTAAACATGATCTGATAGCACTAAACATCCCCAAATTCATGCACCTTCTCTAAACTTATCTTAGAAAAACACACCTTATCGAAAATATTTCTATTAAAAAATGCCTCGAATGAATGATTCTGATAAAATAACAGCTACTCTGAACAAAATCCAACAAATCACACTTTATCTATTTAGGGAGAAACCCCATCGTGCATGCCTCCTTTGAATAGTTGGTGAATAAGAAACAACAGTTCAAACTAATTAATAATACCCTTGAATATTGTTTGTTTATAATAAGGTAAATGGACTATAATTATAGTGTTAGAGGAGTAATATGACTAAAATAAGTGAATATGTCCCTTTAGAGGCCCCTTGCACTGTCAACCAAGAGATTGGTTGAACTGTTGAAAAACAATCATAGAATATCCCTTCCTTCCTTCCCTACTCCCACCCCCATTATCCTTATAATGACCCATATCCATAATAGACTAAAAAATATCCCCCTCTACATGGTCCTAAATACTCCCTCTCTCCCTAACAGACTAACAAAAAACCCTTAAAAAGACATTCATACCCTTACTGGGACTCAGAATCTATCATATCCTTATTGACCAGGTTGGTCAAAGGAAAAGAAATCTTGCTAAAATTTCTAATAATTCTATGATACAATCTATTATATCCTAAAAATGGTCAAATATATTTCAAATTTTTGTGGTCAGGTAGTGTGTAAATGATTTCTGCTATGGCCTTGTACACTTCAATTCCCTCCTTAGAAATGATGTTTCCTAGAACATTTCATTTTTTCATCACGAATTGAAATTTTTCAAAGTTTAAAGCCATGTTATTTTCAATTAATATATTTAAAAAAATAAAAAATTTCAATATATATTTCAAAACAAGTTCTATACATAGTAAATTCATCAATAAATACCTTTAAGTAAATTTCAATCTGATCTACAAAGATGCTTAACAGGAATTACTGGTAAGTAGCTAGGTAATTTTATAATACAAAGGGAATAATATGGTATGTAAACATACCAAAGTCATAGGTGAATATAGTTTTTTTGTCTTTTTTTAATATAGGTACTTGACTGTAACTAGAAAACCTATCAAGAAAGTAATAGTGACCTTTACCAACTAGTCTTCATAATGTTTGATCTAAAAAGGGGATGGATAATTAGTATTTTTGGGTCACATTGTTAAATTTTATATATTCGGTGCATTCCCTCTAGTTATTTAGGATCATAGTTGGTATTAGTTAACTATTATCATTTTATAAAATGGTGATTCCAATATTTTTAGGTGTAGTCTGAATGGAACTCATCCATTAGGAGTCTGAAATAAAGTATATGATTCCTTCTGCTAATAGTATTTTAATTTATTTTTTCAAAACATCCATTATGGTTGGGTTAATCCTCTTTTGGGACTATATCACGAGTTTTGATTCATTTTAAATAAGGATAAAGTTTACAAAACTACTTAGAATAATCTCAAGGATTCTCTTAAAGACCAGTACATAGACTTATGATTTTGTTTCAAAAGAAATAGCAGTCAGTGTTATTGATTAGGTTTCAAATTGTTTAAGATAATCATATGTAGTTTCTCGTCTTCCTTAATAAATCTATATTTTAAATTTGATACTAGCAGCATAAGTTCCAATTCAAGTGGGTGTTATAGTGATAGTTTCAACTTAGTTCATTCCAGGATTGAAACTTGCATGTTGGTCGAAGTGGATACTCAAGAGGGGGGTGAATTGAGTTCCAATTTAAAATTTTTATTAAAAACTTTATAGTTAAGAAAACCCCCAATTTTAAAAATGGCCCAGTTAATTAAGGCGGTAGAAATGTAAATGTTCAATTGGTCAATAGGATTATCAAAGGGTGATTAGTCCTCAGATAAATCAGTGTAGAACACTAATTCAACTTTTGAAATGAGTTTAATGAACTAAAAAAATACACACACTAACCAAAACTAACTATCAAAGTGTAAGAAAAAAGAGTTTTAAGTTTTAGAAAATATAAGCAGCAGATAAGACAAAACAGATTAATTTAAGATTGGCACAGTAATGTAAACAAGATGTTCAGTCTCAAGCGGAGACTTAATCCTCTCCACTTGGTGATCACCTACCACCAAGAACTTTATATAAATAAAATTTTTATCCACACCCTAGATCAGGATTTACAATAGCACACCAGGCTTTCCAGGTCACACTTGACCTCTACCATAGTTATTCGTGGGAAATAAACGAAATAAGTGATTGAGTATGAGCATAGTTTGATATCCTCCAGTTATGCTCAGGAGACAGTGTGTGTTATACAAATAAATATACACATTGCTCAAATAGAAAATATAAAACACAACAGATTTAAGTATAATAATAGAGTTAAGAATTCTCTGTGTGTTGTGAATTAAGGCTCTAGACTCAATGAATGTTGAGAAACTGGTATTTGAATCTTATTCTGGAATATTTCTTCAGAATATAGTATCGTAGTTTCTGTAATCCAGATTCAGGGAGTGAAAAGGTTCATCTCTTTTGTGTCTTGATGTATACTGAAGCCTTTGTGGTGAAGATAGATTGTTAGAGTCTTCTTATAATCTCAAGCGCTTAGTTCTTATCTTTTTTGTATTCGCACATTATGCGTCTTAGTGTGTACGGTTACTATCGTCGTCATATCTTTATCATGAAATATGAGGTCCATTTACACTCAAGGATCCTCTGCGCATAAGGATCTTTGCATGTTCATGTAGCTCGTACTTGTCTATGGATTTTCCTACAGACAACATTAAATATTGTCAGAAACATTAATTTGTCCACATATGACCGTTAGAAATAAATTTGAATTAATAAAATGGAAATAGTTATTTATATCAATTGGTGAGTAATCTTCGATCTGTTTTCTTCAGTTTGATAACATTGGTCTGTCATCTTCGGTGTGTTATCTTCAATGTGTCGACTTCGGTTTGTCATACTTCGGTCTATTAACTTCAGTGTGTCAACTTTGGTCTGTCATACTTCGGCCTGTCGTACTTCGGTCTGTTAACTTCGGTTTCGGTGTGTCATCTTCAGTTTCGGTGTTTTGTCTTCAGTTTCAGTGTGTCATCTTCGGTGAGTCATCCTTCAATATGTCGAACTTCATTCTTAGGGAATCAAAGAAATATTTTTGAAGAGTATGTCTTGCATATACCATTACAAGATTAATTGTTAATCAAAGTATATGTAAAAATACACTTGTAAACATATTGATTCATGACTTATAAGAAATATACTTATTAAATTATATGTTTTTGTATAAAAAATTTTATTTACATAGACATATTAAAATTTTCATGAAATATATGAATCTGTATATTGAAATTATTTGTGATTATGTAAAATAAAATATCATGAAGGGTCCAATAATCTCCCCCTTTTTGATAATCACAAATTATGGCATATATGAAAATATATCAAATAAACATGGCTGAATATACTTTTCTAATATAACTAAAATTTGACATTGTTAGAATTTATTAAAAAAATATCCCCCTCACTAGATGGATTAAGGAGAGTATATGCCACCCTTATTTTCTCATATTCCATCCTTACTTTCTCCCCCTTTCTCATATGCCATCCTTACTTTCTACCCATTTTGGGATTAACAAAAAGAGAAAAGCATGAAGGAAAAATAATGGAAAAGAAAGACACCAGAAGAATTTTCATTCAAAACCATAAGAGTACAAGACAAACAAAAAGAGAAAATTCCTATAAAAAAGAAACAATCCATCACTAAGGTTTTGCATGCAGAGGAGATTTTCCTTTATCTGAAGTATCCAATGGGGAAGGAGAAGGTTTGGTTGTGGCAGAAGATGGAGGTGATCTGATTACAACACCAGGCAGAGAAACACCTGTAGGAACAGTAGCTGCAAGGGTAGGACTTCTCTCTGACAGTACACGACTTGGAGACTGCTCAGTAATGATTGGTCGAATCTGAGTAAGAGCTTGAGAGATAGTCATTGGAGCAGGAGCCCAAGAGGCAGTACAAATTTAAGCAGCTGGAGGAACCACAATAGCCTCGGCCTGAACACGCAGATAAGGTTTCAGAAGTTTGATGAAGTCATTAATGACTTCTCCTTCATATTGCATTTCCTTCTCAAATTCATCCTTATTCTCCATAAAATTACTCAGTAAATGTGTAAACTCTTTCAGCTAGAGAACTTTATTTTTGAAATCTTCTGTGACCGGGGGAATTTGAAGATTTTATGCCAGAAATTTGAAACTGTTGATGAGATCATGCTTGGTATATTTCTTAGTGAAATACTTATCCACATTTTCCTGAATTTGTTTCTGAGCTGTAGAGGCTTGATTGGTGCATTGTCTGACCATATTGTACACAAGATCTGTATTCCGATGTACTTTTTCATGGGTTTCCTTATTTGAAATAATCTGAAGATTTTGAATCTCTTCTCTCATCACAGCCTTGAGAGACTCTAAATCAGCAATAGTACTTATCCCACTCCTAGAACTAGATGGGCCAGTCAACATTTTTCCAAGCTCTTCTTTCAAATTTTTCAAATCTACACTAAGTAGATGAGTTACCAAGTTCCTAAGAACTTACACAACACCACTAAAGGAGGTCTTGAAGTCAGAGGTTAAGGAATTCAACTCATTTATCATCTTTCTTACTTATTCTCTCAGTAAAGTGTTGTGTCTAATAATAGTTTCTACTGTGGTAATAATATTCGGTTGAATCTACTGAATCACAATTCTTGTAATTTTTTGCTGCATCAGCATCCAAGATACTTATTGAGGTGAAGGATTCATTTCTCGATCCCACTGAAGCTAGCATAGACTCACATATCTCATTCTTAAACTTTTCAAAATTAGCCTTAGTGACATAGTAACTGGGTACTGACTGAGCAACTGGGTCTACTACTGGAGGTGCAACTGTTGGAACAGGTACAGTAGGTTTTGGGTTAGCATGGACTTGAGGAACAGGAGGATGAGGTACCATTTCCTCATCTGAGTCCTATATTAAACTGAAAAGAATATATCCTAGATTACTACTCCACTCTCTAGCACAGGTCCAATATCTTGGCTCAATAGTATCAATTCTTACCCTTCTTCCCTGAGGCTCATAAATAGCATCAATTTCTTCATCCTGTTCTCTGGACATAATACCTTTTCTGGGGATATAAATAAATTGGACTTCAGGTTCTGCCTGAGCTCCAGCTATTTCAACTTCACCAGGTAGTTCCTCAATTTGAGGCATCAGAACTACATCCTCTTCCTCTTGGCTAGCAGCCATAATATCATTCAATTACTGAATGATCTCTTGATTTTTAGCATTGGGATGGATTTTTGTTTCCTCATGTCCAGCATCTCTAAGATCATCATCCTGTAGATCAACAGGCTCTATTCCATCACCAGCTCCATGAAAAGATTCCTCACTTGATCTGTCAACCACTTATTGTCCCACTTTTAGAGAGTCACTAACATGCTCCACACTTCCTCCATAATCACCCTTTTCACCATCATCTTCATCATAATTATTATCATCATCATCATCATCATCATATTTCTCATCTGATTTGCTAACATAACCTTCAACTCCAGTAACTTCAGTTTCTTCCTCTTCTTTATCACCTAGAATAGTTTCTCTTGAAGGCAGTTCCATCGGTGGACTATCAGGTCCATAAGTTGTATTCTTGGTAATTTTAGTGATATCAGGATCACTCATATCATCAAAAGGAGATCCTTATTCCCTAGGCACTTCAGCCTCAGCTTCCTCATCAGATTAGACAGGAACTTCTCCAGTTTTGAGACCTGGATCAACTTGGTCCTTTGGTCTAGAAGGATGGTCAACTAGATTGAACTCCTCATACAGTCATTCTTCATCTCCTACCCAACATCTCTTCCATGGGTTTCAGGAGATTTTTATCCTTTTACAAATGTCTTTATAAAGACAAAAACCAATATAGGTAGTTATCATTTCATCTCCATCTTCCACACAATCTAATTTCTTCAACATAGCATAACTCATTCTCAGATAGTATAATAAGGTTGCTTTCTTATATGGATTGATCAACTCAGAAATATGTACCATAAGATATCTGCACAGATTCACCTTTATTCCATGTTTCAAAAAAAATATCAGGAACACATCATGATATTTCACATCAGAGAAATCTCTCTTCCTAGGGAAGATTTGATGTTGTATGAACTTAAAAATAAATCTCACTTATCCTTCAAATTCATTTGAAATAGTCCACTTGTATTCTTCATTTCCAGTTAGCTCATTCATAGCATCTTCATATGAAAACAAATTTGACGAAGGTGGAATATTCCAGGATAGTCAGCATAGACACCTTCATGAGTTACCTCTAAGCATTCAGCCCATTCCTTAGAAGAAAAAAACACTTCCTTTCCCTTTACTATAGATCTTATCTTTGTTTCCTCAGTTTCATCCAATGTTATACTCAAATACTGATAGAACTCATACACTAGATAGGGATAATATGGTCTTTCATTGTAGGTAAACCAACTGAGCCACCCTTGAGATTTCAGTACCTTTAGCAGAAAATATTTTCTTGACAGAAGACACTCAATAGAAACTTCCTTTTCAGATGTAACAACCTGACTTTCTAAGCTTGGTTTTCCAGTCCCACTAGACTCACCCTTCTGACACTTAGCAGAAGGATATTTTCAAGGTACTTCCACTGTGCGCTTATTCCTAGCCATGGTGAAGCTTCAGATTCTAACTTTTGTTGAGAGGTCGAGAGTCAAGAGAGAGTGTGACTAAATGTAAAGGATTTAAGGCTATGGAGAAGGTGAAAGGTCGGGATGGATTGGACTTAATATATCATTTAGGGATAGTAAATCATAAAACCTAAAATTTAAACGTGATAAGGTGAAAGAGATAAAACATTGTCATTTCACTTAAAGCAGACGAAATTTACACAACAGGCCTTAAATATAATGGTGTCAACGAATCGGTTTTAACAAGATCAGTTTCACAAAAATTGGTTTCAAAAAAATCGGTTTCATAAAAATTTATTTCACAAAGATTGGTTTTATAAATATTGGTTTCATAAAAATCGGTTTCATAAAAATCGGTTTCACAAAGATCGGTTTCACAAAGATCGGTTTCAAAAAGATCGATTTCAAAAAGATTGGTTTTATAAAGATCGGTTTCACAAAGATCAGTTTTATAAAGATCAGTTACTGATTTATCATTCCTAGTTCATGTCTGATGTAATTCATTCTCTCGGAATTTAAGGGTTTAGTGAATATATCAGCAAGCTGATGTTCAGTCCCAATAAACTCAAGAGTTATATCACCTTTTTTATAATGATCTCTCAAAAAGTGATGTCTTACATCAATATGCTTTGTTCTAGAATGAGATATTGGATTTTTAGAAATGTTAATAGCACTTGTGTTGTCACATTTAATAGAGACATGTTTGAATTGATATCCATAGTCTAGAAAAGTGTGTTTCATCCACAAAATTTGCGCACAACAACTACCAGCAACAATGTATTCTGCTTCGGCAGTAGATAATGCAATAGAATTCTTCATTTTACTACACCATGATACTAGAGATTTGCCTAATGTGTGACATGTCCCAGAGGCTCTTTTTCTATGTAGCTTACAACCAGCAAAGTCAACATCTGAATAGCTTATTAAATCAAATCATTTTCCTCTTGGATAAAATAATCCAAAGTTTGGAGTATATTTGAGATATTTGAAAATCCTTTTAATAGCATTTAAATGAGATTCTTTGGGATTATCTTGAAAGGGAGCACACATGCATATACTGAACATAATATCAGGTCAGCTGGCACTAAGGTAGAGCAGACTCCCTATCATGCCTCTATAGTTGGTTTGATCCACTGATTCTCCAGTTTCATCAGCATCCAACTTACAAGTGGTACTCATAGGTGTATCACTACCTTTACTACCATCCAAACCAAAATGTTTTAAAAGATATTTGGTATATTTACTTTGATTTAAAATAATACCATATTTGTTTCAAAAAATCTGAAATCCCAGAAAAAATTTAAGTTCTCCCATTAACCTCATCTCAAATTCATTTTGCATTATTTTTGAAAAATTAGTACATAAAGAATTTTTAAAAGATCTAAAAATTATATCATATACAAAAATTTGTACTATCAAAACATATTTGGAAATAATTTTAATAAACAAAGTAGGATATTCTATTCCTTTAGTAAAACCTTTTGAAATAAGAAAGGAACTAAGTCTATCATACTAAGCTCTTGGAGCTTGTTTTAAACCATATAAAGCTTTAGAAAGTTTAAAATTATGATTTGAAAAATGAGGATTTCTAAATCCTGAAGGTTATTCAACAAATGCATCCTCAACTATATACCCATTTTGAAAAGCACTTTTGACATCTGTTTGATAAAGTTTGAAATTCAGATGAGTTGTATAAGCAAGTAGTATCCTAATGGCCTCTAACCTAGCTACAGGTGAAAAGGTCTACTCATATTCTTTTCCTTCCTCTTGACTATAACCTTGTGAAAATAATCTAGCTTTGTTTCTAACTATATTTCCAAACTCATCAACTTTGTTTCTAAAAACCCATTTAGTGCCTATTGTCAAGGTGTCCTTAGGTCTTTCAACTAGTTCCCAGACTTTTTTTCTTTCAAATTGATTTAATTATTCTTGCATATCCATCACCCAAAATTCATCATTGATAGAATAATTAATATTTTTGGGTTCAATCTGTAAAATAAAAGCTTGATGTTCAACCTGGTTTCTCAGAGAAGCTCTAGTTTGTGTCCCTAAATATAAAATCACCTACCACATAATCTAAAGTATGATTATTGAGAGTTCTAATACCTCTAAAAAGATTTGAACTAGACTCCTCATGATTGTCTATTTGTTCAGACTCAATAGGTGAATATTCTGGAAGATTCCCAGAACTGGTTACTTTTACAGGGGATTCACTATCATTATCATTAAGGTTCAGAATTGACATATTTTCCTCAATATATTCAAGAGAGGTTTTGGGTTCATGTGGATTAGTCTCATCAAATTTGACATGAACTGACTCTTACAAACATTTGGTTTTCTTATTGAATACTCTATAGGCTTTACTTGAGATTGAGTAACCTAGGAAAATTCCTTCATCACTCTTGGATGAAAACTTTTCAATATTTTCCTTAGTGTTAAGGATAAAGACTTTGTAACCGAAAACTCTGAAGTAGTTAACCTTATGCTTCCTATTATTCCAAAGTTCATAAGGGGTCTTCCTAAGAACAGGTCTAATCAAGACTCTATTAATGGTATAACAAGCTGTATTTACAGCTTCAACCCAAAAATAAATAGGTAAATTATACTCACTAAGCAAAGTCCTAGCTATTTCTTTAAGGGTCCTAGTTCTTCTTTCCATGACTCCATTTTGTTGAGGTATTCTAGGAGTAGAGAAATTGTGACTATAGACATTGTGTGAGCAATAGGATTCAAACTCCTAATTTTCAAACTCACGACCATGATCACTTCTCAAGGTCTTGATTCTAAATACACTAATGTTTTCCACAAACTTGGAGTATTTGAAAAAATAAGAACAAGCTTCACTTTTGTGAGCTAGAAAGTATACCCAAGTGTATGTAGAAAAATCATCTATAAGAACATAAACATAGTGCTTCCCATTTAAACTTGAAACTCTTGATGGTCCAAACAAATCCATGTGAACCAACTCATGCGGTTGAGAAGTAGAAACTTATTTCTTTGGTTTGAAAGAAAATTTGTGTTTCTTTCCCTTTTGAGAAGGATTGCACACTTTGTTAAGTGGGAATTCTAGTTTAGGTAAGTCTATAACTAAACCTTTCCTAGTCAGTTTCCTAAGAGAGTGCACATTGCAGTGTCCTAGTCTTCTGTTCCACAACCAGGATTCCTTATGAAAAAAATTTAAGCAAGAAACATTTTTCTTAGATAAAGAATTTATGTCAATAGCATACACATTTTCATTTCTGAGATTAGTAAAAATTAAATCATTTTATGAATTAAAAACATTACATTCATCATTTTAAAATTTGAAATTGAAACCGTTATCACACAACTGAGATCTTCTAAGTAAATTGTACTTTAATCCAGCAACAAAAATTACTTTTTAAATTAATACTGTATTAGGGTTACCGATCTGGCCTATGCTGACGATTTTTCCCTTTGCATTGTCACCAAAAGTTAGGTGACCACCATCAACCTTGATTAGGATCCTGAAGCATGAGTAGTCTCCTATCATAAGTTTTGAACATCCACTATCCAAGTACCACATAGTCTTACAAGAACTCTTTAGGCAACATCCCAGCAAAACAGATTAGACATGGGGTAACTTTGGTACCCAGATCTTCTTGGGTCCTGAGAGGTTAGCAAGTAAAATTTTGGGAACCCATACTTGTATCACAGATTTCTTATAATCAGCAGATATATTTTGAGACATGAACACTTTGTTTGGTCCTTTAGAGAATTATTTTTCAAGAAATGGTCCAGAACTTGAACTAGCAGTAAATTGTATAGATTTTGGGATAAATTTAGTTTTAATGATCCTTCTCTATCCTGGTTGATATCCTAGACCAGTTGTATATTTCGGGGCAATCTGTTGTCCTAGAAACTGAGTCAAGGTATCTCTACCAACGGTAAATTTTTCAATATCTTTCATTAATTTTTCATTTGATAATTTGATTTCGGTTTTTTCTTTTAACAGTTGAGCACATTTTTCTTTCTCAATATCCAGACTTGACTTATAATTTTCATTTAAAGCATGTTTTCTCTTTAAATATTTATACTTTTCCTTGAGCTAATTAAATGTATCCTTAAGCATTTCACAATATTCAAATAGTTCATCCTTGTCATATCTTCATCATTGTGTGACTCACTCTTATTCCTAGAGTAATGGGTATTATGTATAGGAGAGTTAAGTGTTACCTGAGATGTTTTTGTCAGGAAACATAAGTTGGTATGATTGTTCTGTTCACTATCAAAAGCATCAGATCCACTAGATCTATCTTCTGAAACACTCCAGGTATCTTTCATAGCCTTTTTATATATTTTTCCCTTGTCTTCATATTTCTTCTTGAATTTCATATTGGGATATTCTACCTTCACTTGACCTTTTCGTTTTCACTCATAGCAGATTATTTCATTTGAGTTGTCATTCCATTTTCTATCTTTCTTTAATTATCCTTTACTATCATACTTTCCCTTTTAGTTTGAATTCCTAAAGAATTTCTTCATTCGGTAAAACTTTTTGAACCTTCTAGCAAGATGATCCATCTTCTCGTCACTATCTGAATCTGACTCTTCACTAGTGGAACTATCTGCAGGAACTTGAGCATTTTCTTTGTTTTTTCTCTTTGAGGTAATAGTCTTGAATGATACTGATTTATTCCTTATTTCCTCATCTACTTCTTGATTCACCTTAAGTTCTTCCTCGTACATCATAATTTTTCCAATTAGCTCTTTCACGGGTAGCTTGCTTATGTCACAAGATTATCAGATGGAAACAGAAGTTCCCCTCCATTTGTCATGTAGGCATCGAAGCAGTCTCTTGATCTAGTCCTTTTTGTCCACTGGTTTTCCAAGAAGACTCATAGTGTTCACTATTTTGTTGAACCTGAGATACATTTCAGAGATAGGTTCATCATGCTTCATTTTCAAATTATCATATTTAATAGTGTATATATTTATCCTTATTTATTTAACATTAGTTGTTCCCTCATGGGAAACAGCTAAAGTATCCCAAATTTCATATGCAGTTTTACAAGTAGATATTCTATTGAATTCATCATTACCTAGAGAATAGTACAAGGCATTCATTGATTTATAGTTATTATTATATGTAGCTTTGGTCAACTAAGACCATGTATCCCTAGAAGTAGCAGGTAATGTATGTTGTTCTTCAATTGTGTCCCAGATTTCAGGTCCCATACTCTCTAGATACATTTTCATTTTTAATTTCCACTGATCATAGTTATTACCATTAAAGAAAGTTGGAATGTTAGTAGAAGCACCATCAACTCTAGTTTTCATAGTAAATTAGAATTTAAAGAACTGAATATTTAGATATGACATAAATTTTAAGATCTTTAATATGCAACTAAAATCATAGTTGAAAATAATTTCAAAAACTTGAAAATAAATAATCATTTGATACCAAATGTTGGATGGAGTGGATACTCAAGAGTGGGGTTAATTGAGTTCCAATTTAAAATTTTTATTAAAAAATTTATAGTTAAGAAAACCCCCAATTTTAAAAATGGCCCAGTTAATTAAGGCAGTAGAAATGTAAATGTTCAATTGGTCAACAGGTTTCTAAAAGGGTGATTAGTCCTCAGATAAATTAGTGTAGAACACTAATTCAACTTTTGAAGCAATTTTAAGGAACTAAAAAAATACACACACTAACCAAAACTAACTATCAAAGTGTAAGCAAAAAAAAAATTAATTTTTAGCAAATATAAGAAGTGGATAAGACAAAATAGATTAATTGAATATTGGAACAGAAATCTAAACAAGAGGTTCAGTCTCAAGCAGAGACTTAATCCTATCCACTTGGTGATCACCTGCCACCAATCAGTTTATATAAATAAAATTTTGATCCACACCCTGGATCGGGGTTTACAACAGCACACCAGTCTGTCCTGGTCACACTTGACCTCTACCACAATTATTCATGGGAAACTAAAGAAATAAGTTATTGAGTGTGAGGATAGTTTTATATCCTCCAGTTATGCTCAGGAGATAGTGTGTGTTATAAAAATAAATATACACACTTCTCAAATAGAAAATATAAAACACAATTGAGTTAAGGATAATAATAGAGTTAATAATTATCTATGTGTTGTGAAGTAAGGCTCTAGACTCAATGAATGTTGAGAAACTGGTATTTGAGTCTTCTTCTAGAAGATGTCTTTAGAACAGAGTATCGCATTTTTTGTAATCCAACTTCAGGGAGTGAAAAGTTTTGGCTCTTTTGTGTCTCAATGTATACTGAAGCCTTTATGGTGAAGATAGCTTGTTAGAGTCTTCTTGTAATCTCAAGCACTTAGTTCTTCTCTTTTTGGTATTCGCACAGTCTGTGTCTCAACGTGTACTGCTACTATTGTCTTAATATCTTTATCATGAAAGATGAGGTCCATTTATACACCAGGATCCTCTACGCATAAGGATTTTCACACGTGCATATACCTCATACTTGTCTATGGATTGTCCTACCGAAAACATTAAATAATGTCAGAAACATTAATTTGTCTAAATATGACTGTTAAAAATAAATTTGAATTAATTAAATGAAAACAGTTATTTATATCAATCGATGAGTAATATTCGGTCTGTTGTCTTTGGTTTGATAACATCGATCTGTCATCTTCGGTGTGTTATCTTCGGTGTGTCGTCTTCGGTCTGTCATACTTCGGTCTGTTAACTTCAGTGTGTCAACTTCGATCTGTCATACTTCGGTATGTCGTACTTCGGTTTGTTAACTTTGGTTTCAGTGTGTCATCTTCGGTTTCGGTGTGTCATCTTCATTTTTGGTGTGTCATCTTTAGTGAGTCATCTGTTGGTCTGTCGAACTTCAGTCTTTGGGAATCCAAGAAAGATTGTGAAGAGTCTGTCTTGCATATACCATTACAAGATGAATTTTTAATCAAAGTATATGTAAAAATTCTCTTGTAAACATATTGATTCATGAATTATAATCAATTTACTTATTAAATTATATGTTTTTTTATGACAAATTTTATTTACATAGACATATTAAAAGTGGCATGAAAGATATGAATCTGTATATTGACATTATTTGGGATTATGAAAAATACAATATCATGAAGGGTCCAACATTGCATATAAAAAGTTTAAGTATCAATAATATATCTAATTATATCATTAAAATATTATTCATTATTCTCCTCAAACTGATCACTACATAGATCTGATTCGAGATTTAATTCATTTTTAAAAATAAATTAATTAGAATGATTTAGTGATTCTAGGGCCACGTTACCCCTAGTTTTATTTTTTCATATAATATTTCAATTTCTTCATCAAAATAATATATAATTTCAGAATGAGATAGTTTGAAAATATATTTTTATTATTGAGGTTATTTTATTGAATTTAAAATACTAAAATTAGCATTTTATTATCCAAAATCCATTGAAAGTGATCATTTATAAACATTTATTATTATTTTAGTAGTTTTCAAAAATGGTATAACAAATTAGATAACGGAATGAGTTGTACCTATTTCTTCTTCCTTATTCAGGATGTAAAAACATAAAGGAATAGTAATCCGGTAACTCTTACTAAAACATCCTCCAAAACTACTCCATGGTAGGAAGGGTCTCAGTTGTCCAGTTATACCACAAATCTAATTAGCTTCAGTTCTCCTATCTACAGTTAATAATAAACTAATTAAGTCATAACATTAATTGAGGCCCCTAATTCGCATAATAAATTATTAAAATTAAGATATCATATAGTGTAGAGGATAGTAAAATTATTTGGGTCTTAACATTCCCTAAGTACTTTTAAGATTATTAGAGTAGAAAAAAATTCCCAGATTTAACTTTTCATCACCTTAAAGTTTTCTTTTCTTAGTTTATATTTACATGATAAAATTTTCATAACATGGGATTTAATTTATTACATCTATCTAAGGGATATTGAAATTAACTTTCTTGAATTTTTTCATCATTTCTTGTTGTAGGGCTTCTTTACCAGTCCTCCTGGGTGGGGTACTTCTTGAAAGGAAAAGAGGTTGGGGTTGAGTGAGATCTTCCACCTTATCTTTTCTATTATCTTTTTTCATGGATTGTGTATTTATAGATAATTACTCATATTTCCCTATAGGGGATCTCTCTTCTTGTTCCTCAGGTTTTCCACTTCTAGATTCAACTTCTAGTGGTGGTTCCTTACTAATATAAACTTTCCTTCCACTTTTTAAAGAGATAAAACTTACATTTCTCTTCAAGTTAAGAATTTATTGGGTATGGAGCATACCTAAGCCTTTATTTACCATTTTATTCAGAGTAGAAATAATTTTCCCAAACTAACCTTTTATCTTCTTCAGTATTGATCCATGAGTTATGAGGGTGGATTTTTGGTTAATTTGGGACTCCACTAACTATCTCAAAATGTATTTCATTAAGGTTTATTGGTTTTATCCTTGAGTTTTATGGATTATAAAGGGTTGGGAGTTGTTTCTCTATAATGGATTGGCCAGTTAGGATATTGAAAAGTCTAGGGGAAGGGTGGTCTTTATGGCTATAGTTTTCCATCTCCATACTAAATTTTTGATAACTCCTTGCATCATTGGTTTCATAGTTGTTCTTGTGGGTATTTCCCATTGTAAATGGAAACATAGCTATTGATATATTTCACTTTGTGACAATCATCTATAAAATACTCCATTTAGTGGAGAATCTAACAGAATCTTGGGGGTAAAAATGGTGATGATTTATGAACTTTATTCAATGATAACTATCTCATAATAAAAATTGGTTATTCAATTTTAGTTTTAATGAAATGAGATTTGGAACTATTTACCTTGTGTACTTCTCTAGTAGTGTACCTTTTAATAAATTGTTAATATTTATTTGAGATCCTCTCCATTAGATATATTCATTTATTTAGTGGGGTTTAATCAGTTCTCCTCTAGAAGTATAATCCAAATGTTCTTGTCATTTTCTAGCATTATTTGGTAAAAAATCCATAAATAAATATCTTTAAATGGTTAATGTGGGTAGGATGATATTATCCTCTTAAATCTTTCCCAAAAATCATATATATATTTTATACCTACTTTCTCAATTCCATATATCTCATTTTACAGTTGGGTACTCTTTAAATCAGGATAGAATATTTGGAGGAATGTCATATGAATTCTATCCCAAGTGGTGACTTCTTGATGTTATAGATTTTACATCCACTCCTTATCCAATACTTCAAGGGAGAAAGGTAAAACCTTCCAAATGATATGATCTTGTAGTAATCCTCTAGGATTGATGTTTTTTTATACATTCCCAAATTATTTCAGATGCATGTTGGGTCCTCTCCTGATAATCCATAAAACATGGGTATCAATTGGATCATTCTAGTTTTTAATTTTAAATTATATTAGTTATTTGGTTGTAAAATCTAATTTTTATTATTTATAGAATTATATATATACAGTTCTCTTAGAATCCTATTTAATTGATCTAGATTTTCTTTTATGTTTTTATATATGAAAGTGGATCTCGTAGAAGTATAATAGGATCGATAGTCTATTAATGAGATAGTAAAAAACTCTCTCTCCACTTGTTCGATGATTATTAAATTTCTAGGTCTAGATAGTAAAGTCCTTTTAACATTTGGGTCAAAGGAAAAAAGGTTATCTAAACTAGACCTTGTCATATATCACAATAATCTCAAATAAAAATAAAATAAATCCATAACTTTGGCTTACCTCCTCGGTAATGGCTCCATGTTGATGCAGCAGCTACCAAAGACCTCATAGAAAATGAATTTTTTATCCCAAGTTAAATGTTGCAAAAGTGGGACTCTTGTTGTCTCGGAAGAGGATGAAGGTAGTGTGGTTTTATTATGTTGTGTAGGTTTGGTGTGTGTTAAAAATAATAATCAATTCTATTTTAAAGTGTAATTAATTTAGTATTTGAATGTAGTTTTAAAAGTAGTGTTATAAAATTAAGTACCCCTCCAACTTACCTGTTAAATCATTATTCAACTAAACTATCATACTTCTTATCTCTAATTAGCTAAAACCCCAATCGATCACCCTCACTTGGTAATTCAGTCTTAAATAGGGAAATGAATCTATCATTATGTTCACCATTCATATATATCCTATTGATCAAATATATTTTATCACTCTTAAAAACAACCTCACTTACCTCCATTGTATGGGGATAAAGAAGTTTGGGGGAGCTATGTGTACTAATGCAGAAGAATAGAAAAAAAATTAAATGAAAATATGAATGGACACCTCTTACTGTGTAAGAAATCAAAAACTTCTATAGAAATTAAATATGAGTGAACTAATCAATAAAGAACAAAATTTTCATTATAATAGTGGATATATCCTTTTCTCAACCACTATAGGTTTGGTGTTCCATCACTGTGGAGAGATTATAGAAATGAAAATAAAAAATCTCCAATAGTAGTAACTCTCCACCAATCAACCCTCCTATCAATAGTAGATCTCATCTAATGTTTATAGAAGAAATATAATTATTGGAGTCCTTTATAGATAGGATTCATGATCTTCCTCACATGGATGGCACACTCTTCCTCTTCTTACATTAAGTTTTGTGCCTTGAAAATCCTATTGTATTTCATATGCCTTCTCCAATTTTCTATTATGGCTTCCATGTGTCTTGGTTGAGGGTTTATATTCCATCTGTAATCTATTCTCAAGAATTCCTAACCTCTAAGTTCTTTCACTTTATCCTCTCCATATTTATCTCAATGGATGATTTTATCATGGAAGACCGATCAAATTTTTCTTGATTTGGTAAGACCAGTGAAATGAGAATTGATTTTAGATTGCGTCTTATTTATTTTTGGAAATTAAAATTTTCATTCCCTTCTCCAAGATTTTGTAAAATTCCAAAGTCTCGCATATCTTGGGAAGCATTGTGGATCTCATGGAGAGTCTTACAAAAATTCCTATGACTAATACAAAGTAAAATACATCTTGAAAATCATATGCACAAAGTCTCACATAGTAGAAAAAAATTATATTCGATGATTAAAATCTCACAAAGTATTTTATCCATAGTCTTATGGGATTTTTGAAGTCTAGTGTATTGTCATAGGAAAGTCTGATGCTCCTATCCTTTGAACTTTTTTGGCTATGTAGAAAGTCTTAAAAGCTTCCAAATCATCCTTAAAAGAATTATGAAGTGCAGAGGGAAATTCATATGGGATAAATCAAAGTATTATGAATGCTAAAGAAAGTCTTATGTTCTAAATAGTGTTTTATGAAATCTTTATCCCTTTTCTATTTTCATCCTCATATTTGTAACCCATGAAAACACAAGATTAATGCAGGCTTTTTCTAGTATATTACTTTATCCCTGAAATTTAATATCCATTTCTTGTGCTATTATATGTTCTCTCTTTCTTCTTATTAGGCCTTCCACTACACTTTATCCTAATAAATAATTCTTCTTAATATGTGAATTACTTATATAAAATATCTCTTTCCCAATAAGCATCTAAATATTAATCAATTCTTATTATTTCCCAACATCAAATATCAAGTTACAATCAAGTGTATCTTGAATGCACCTCATGATCCTCTTCATAGAAGTGTGGTGTTTTCCCTTCATCTCTAAACCTGAGTTTCTAGAAAAGTAGTATACATGACATCTGGGCAAATTTTTTCAAGTATAATAATATCCTAATCATTCTACGGTATAATGTGGGATCATTAGCCCTTCAATTTTCATATTTTTCTAAGTTTGGTGCTGAAATAAATTTTTATTGAAACTAATTTACACTCATTAATCTAAAACTTCTTCACCAACTCCACTGAATATTACTTCTATGAAATATATATATATTCCTTCCACTTAAGGTTTTATCTCATCAAACTTTCAAAATCATCTTCTAATTTCTAGTTTTTTCTTCCAAATATGATATCATCGTTATATAAGAGTACCATAAACTGGTCCTCTAAGGTTTTATATTCAATAGGGGATTTGATTAACTCCTCCTCTCTTAAATTCTATCTTCCTCAAGTAAGTATCAAATTTAGTATAAAAAGATCTAGGTTCTTTAATTAAACCATAGAATACCTTCTTCAAATGGAATGCCTTTATTTCACCATCACTAATTCAAAAACCTATAGTTTGTTCAATGAAAACTTCCTAAATGATAACTCCATTTAGAAATTTCATCATCACATCCAATTAATACACTTTGAAACTTATTTAAATTGTAACACCAAGAAGATTCTTATTGACTCACATAAAACCACTTGAGAATAATTTTCCTCCATATCGATGCCTTTAATTTGTATATAAACATTAAACACCAATCAAAATTTATTCCAAATAAATTTTAAAGTATTGTCATACTTGTTTTAAATACATATTTACTACCAATGATATTGTGATCTTATAGTCTTATCACAAGCTCTGAAGTGTGGTTGTTATCTATTTGGTCCAACTCATCATTCATGGACTTGGATCATGATCTATACTTCGATGATTCATCAAGGGATGGTGGATTCTCTTGGAAAAGTATATTATAATGCACTAAATTCATTATCCTCCTTGTTTACATTGAAGAATATTTTTCTCCAATGGTATTAGACTCATCAACCTTAGTTCTTCAATTTCTTCATTGAGTCACTAGTTATAATTCTTTATCAAACTTTTCCTCCTTTTACTCATACTTTGAATCCTCATCATATGATAGATTTTAGATCCTATAAATTTGGTGTCAACATATTCCACTTCATCACAAAATTTATCCATTTTAAAATTTCTAGATTCATTTCCATATTTTATCTCAATCACCTTCCCATCATTTCTCTCCATAATATTTCTCAATCTCTTATTGAAGAACATGTACATTTTACCCTTTATTGAGAATCCCAAGTAAATTCATTCATCAATCACATCACTATATTTTATATGGTATCCTTACTTGTTCTAGATATAAAAAAAAATTAAAAACACTCTAAATTGTTTTTTTGTTAGTTTCCTTCCATGCCACATACTGTATAGTGTTATTTCCTCTCTTGGACATAACAAATCTTAGTTTTTTGTTTACACTAATACTTGAACTAATTATTTTTATTGATTCCAATAGATTTAACTCTCAATAAGAAAATACTTTTCAATGTTGTTCATTATGTGATTCCACCATTCCCCGATGCCATTTTATTATTATTTTGTTCTAATGGATGAAACCCCATACTTGATGTCATAGTTCTCCAAGAAAATATAACTCAATGGAGGTGAACTCTATTCCATTATTTTATATTAAAATTTTATTAATCTTTTACTTTATTTATCAACTAAACACTATAAATTTTTGATTCATTATATTACATCCTTCTTGGTCTTCCTGAACATTATGAAACCCATTCTACAATAATCAACAATAGACAAGATAATGTTTTTTCACTTCATGTTATTGGATATATGATTATACTTCACACACCAATGTAAATTATGTCCTATGTATTTAATTCCATATTATTATTCTATCGATAGGTATTTCTCACAATATTTCTTATTATAAAATATTTACAGGTCTTATCTTGATCATACTTTAAATTAGGAATGTCAAGTGCATCCATTAGCTTGGACAAATTCCTTATAATATGTTGGTGTATATATATGACTTTCAAAGGCCATAAATTAGCCTAATATTTTACTATAAGGAGACATGTGTTCTAATTTTTATCCACTTAGTAAAAATTTATAATTATTCCTTGACCTTTTATTAATGTATTTGCAGTCTTACCTATAATAAGGTATCCCTTCAAGTCGAATGTGACATAATGTCCTGAGTCATAAAGTTGGATCACACTCAAGAGAATATGTCAAAGTCCATCAATATAAAGAACTTTTTAATTTTTTAATACATATTCAGTAAGTGTTTACTTTCTATTTCCTTTCATCTTCAAATCAACATAATTTACAAATAAAATCATACCATAAACAAATACTTTCACATTCATCAGAAGATTCATGTTTTCAATCATGTGGGATTAACACCCATCATCATAAATCCATTTGATGTTATTTTTTGATTCATTTAAATGAATTTCATCAAGAATGTATTTTACTTCTTCTTTTATTCCTTCTGATAAATTCATGGTTGATTTGTAACATAGATATACTCTCATCATTCTCTTAAGCATAGAAAACATAGTTATACTCTTCTTCTTCCAATTGATATAATCTATTTATCAGAATAATAAGGTTCATAGGTATTCCCTCCATTCTACTTAGTCCAAAATACAAACTATTTTCACTCTATCATTTCTCGCAATGTGAATATTTGTGACTAGAGTTATAGAAGTAAAAAAATATCCATATAAAGGATTTATTATTTGAGGTGTTGGATTTTTTTCTCATACACTATTTTCAACTATAAAGTTCTTATCATTTTAGGTGTAATTAGTCCTCTTAAAAATAGGTTATCATGTGGCCTTGGTATCCATATAATTGACACTTCATCAAGGGAAAAAATCTTTGCCTTTTGTCTGCATATCCATAGCTGTTGAATAACTCCTTAGTCTTTAAAATTCTTTCAATGGGGGAGAATTATCACCAACATTTTTCTTTATTTTTTCCCTTTACAAAAAATACATAGATTTTAGAATATTCATATTCAAAACTAATTCCATTCATACCCATGTATATAGACTTTTTTTCTTCAACATTATCTCTACACTTCAAAAGCCTTTCCCATCTCTTTCCTTTAGCCCCTTATCCAAGAACATTCTAAAATAAAACTTCTTTGAACTACATGATTTCATTTCTGATTCATGATTATTTATGAGTTTTAACACTTCCTCTTCAAAATTCTAAAAATCCTTTGCTCACTCTATAATAAAATCAATAAATTTATATTATCAATTTATCTTATTCTTTAATTTTAGCTTTAATTTCACTGTTACTTATGATGTTTCTTAAGAAGTTCACTTGATTCTCAACAACCTTCTATAACCATGTGATTTAAAATTTTAGTTGGTAAAGATAATCTTATTATTCTCTAAATAATTCATCAAAATTAATATTTTTATTCAATTTTATATCAATATCCTCAATATCACCCTTAAGTTTAACTTTGAGATCGATAACAACTTTTGATGGATCTTTTTATTCAGTTTTGGATTTACATTTCTCAACTATTTCCATCATATCATCCTCTTTATCAGATTTTAATTAATCTTCACCATCTTAAAAGTATATATCCTCTTTATCATCCTATTATTTACTCACCAAACTTTTCCACTAAAATCTACTTCTATATGTGTTTCCATATTTGAAGTTTCTTTTAGGTAAAACTTTACTATTTTTATTAGTGATCGCAATCACTCTATCCGCTTTCTTAACTCCTTGGAAATATTTATGTGATATGTGAAAAATTTTAAAATCAAAAACAATATAATGGTAACATGGATTTAAATATTCCTTTCCATTTTTGAATTTACTTACTAAAAGTGATAGCAGTTTATCACATGTGTCTTCTTCTTCATTTATAGCTTCTTCAATCTCAAGCTTCTCAATGTCCTTGAATTCCATTTCATTTGAGGAATTTCATTTAAAAATTTATAGCTTATCTCATATTTCATAATTGTTCATATTTATATGTTAATCATTAAGAGATATCTATGAAATTTTTTCATCATTAATCATAGACACATTTGGATTATACAAAGGTGAAAATCACCTTAGAATTTTATTCAATGTACTCATATCCTTCATCTCATATCCTAGTCCATGGATAGTGCAAACATATTAAATGATCTAGTTTAATAAGCCATAAATGTTATCACTTGGATTTATGTTAAATCTTAAAATATATTATTTTTAACTTTTAATTACACCTCTTTAACCTTGATGTTACTTTTATAAACATTGCATAACTTGTACCAAATTTTCTTTTCAAATGTACAAATAATCACCTTAATGTATATATGATTTGAAAATGATTCTAATAAGGAATTGTGTGTCTTCATATCAACATTCAGTAATTTTTTATTAGATTCAATCATAGAAAATTCAATAGCATATGTCACATATACATCATGTATAGTAGTAGAGTAAAAAATCAATCCTAGGAGATCTTTGATGTGATCTCATCTGATTCTTCCAAATTTGAAAATTATAGCCATTAAAAATGGATCTACCTTCACATTAATAGCCTTATAAATTAAATAAATTTCCTCTGATAGATTCACCAAGATGAAACTCAAATATATAATACCACTAATTGCAACCATAATGTCCCAAACACACCCTAAGAGTAAAGAGGAAGGAATTAGGCTGTAAAGAATTTTTCAACTCAAACTTCAAAAGGATATTGATATCATATTTCCAAGAATGATAGGAACCTTCCATGATTGACCACAAAACCAATAAATTTAAATATTGAAAATTAAATTCAATGGAACTAGAGTTTTTCTTGGTTCAATACTAAGGGTTTATCCAAGGTTCATTCATTAATGATGTATTAATGTAACAGATATGTCACTATATACTATAAGTGATTAAAAGTTTATAAATTCCACACTATCAATCTTAAAATCACTCCATATAATTTTATATATACACACTAACTCAAGATAAGGATCATGAGATATTTTTACACACAGATCCCCCACAATGATCTCCACTGAAAATAATAACACTAAACAATGAGGGTGTTTTTACTTTTCCTTAAATCTCTTCAAAATAATAAGAATCTTCAATATAACACCAAACATTGCAAAATATTCTCTCTCAAATCCTATAAGTATAAATTCTAATTCATATCATCTCCATATATTTTTTTACTACATATTTTTTTCTAAATTTCATCATCCTTTAATAATCTTTCAAATATTCATCACTTTGAATTTTTTACTACTCATATATTGATTGGGAGCCAAAAAATACTCAATTGTTTTATGAAATAACCACCAAGTAAATTTCAAAACACATTAATTTAGAAATAATTATTAATCATTAAAATAAAATATAAACTACCAAGTCATAGTGTGATATACATCATTATGGTGTGAAGAGCTTCAACCTCCAATGTGTTTGAAAACCATCAGTGGAGTTGCTTTGTGGAATATGTTGTTGCAGTGTGATTGTTCAATAAAATACACAAAATTTTGTGCCATGTTTTCATGTATCCTCATTGTTCCATGGAAATTAATGTAAATCGATACTCAAATAAAAATTTAATTCATACACTATAACAATTTTGGCATAAACTTCTTCATTACAATATGTCTACATAGACCAACCTATACGGACATACACCAAATTTTCATGAGTTTCTCCTTATGATGTGGTACAATATATATTCCCATATAAATATCATGTTTTGGCATGGTGTTATTCATTAAAACATTATGGTCCACCACCTCCTTAAATTTACTCATACAAGCCATTTTCATGGCATTTCCAATGTGTTTGCATAATGATTTTGTTTTCACTTACAAAATATGCTCCAAAATTCACTAGACTCCAATAAGAATCTATGAAAATTAAAATAACATCAATATAGTTCATTTATAACAAATAAAACATAATTTACTACCTTCAATATCATTCATAAACATTATCCACCTTTTCTAAGATAGGTTATAATATTCTCTGATTGAAATAACTTTGGTTCCAATAGTAGATAAATAAGTCTTGGTGTTATTTTAATAAGTAGGGAAACCCCATATTCATGTTAGATTATTTTGATAAAAAAAGAATATTTTGATATCTTTATTTATTAAATCAAAATAAAAATAAATAATTATAGATAAACATAACATTCAAATTTATAAACACACCTTGATCCAGGAAATCCCTATGAAATACCTTGCTTTTATCTTAAAGAAAATGATTTATATCATTTTTCCTTAATCTCTTTTCCACACAATTTTATGGAATTTATCATAATAATAATTGAGTATTAATATAAAGTAAATTACCCTTTAAATAGGGTTAAAATGGTTATATTGTTAGTTATATAGGTTATTTTACAATTAACTATCAAATTCCATCAATTTCATAAAGTTATCCCTTATTATTGAAGGAGATATATGACCTAAATCCATATCCATGTTATGTATACTACCATAATTCATATATGAGTTATATATTATAATAGATATATCAAGATGCATGAATGAAATAATTTTTCATGCATGACATTTCCTTTAATCAAATAAGAAACTAAATATTAAGTGTGTTAATATTTCCTCCTCCAATGGCCTGAAGGCCTTAGATTTTTTATTATATAAAAAGATCCCATTTTAAGGGAATAAGGGGAACCCAAAAAGACTTCATGGACTAAAACATTACATGACCCAAATATTAATAAAATAAAACCAAAACTAAAAACTTGGAGCTGCCTCTCCCAAGCATTTAAAACATGATAAATATCTCCACCATTGCATGAATGTATGGCTAGAAAGTGTCATGTGTCAAAGAATAGGCCTGATCTGATGGTTGACATCATAACCTCTCTAAAATAAAATTTTGTGAAGACTGCATAGGTGAACCACCCACTCTGAATCCTCCTTTGATTCATGTTCCTTAAGGTTGAGTCCAGCTGAATCTTCATAACCTGAGTCTCGAAAACCAACCCAACATCTATCTGAAAGGTTACAAGCATTCACATGTTCAGAAATTTTCTTCCACGAGCCATGGTCAACCTCATCGTAATCCTTCAAGGCCATTGTAGAACATATTTTTAATCCAACAATTTCGGAGCCACCATAAGACGTTGGAAATTGCTTGCCCTCTCATCCCAAAACACCATAGAGACCACCACTCGGATCCACCTTGGAGAGAGTGGCAGAGTCTTGGAGTAAGAGAAGAGGAACGAGTAGCCAATTCCACTGACAGATCTTATCTTCGTGGCCCCCAAACCCAACATCCACCATCGAAATCAAAGATGAACAACATATAATCCAAAATGACCAATCGTAACTCATCCAAACAGAATCAGATCAATCAACCTTTCACCAAAAAAGTCATAAAAACATCACGAAAATGGAGAAAAAACCTGAAGAAAGCTCTCGAACCAGATCATGCTTGTCTCAAGCTTCGTTGAGACACTGATGACCGCCTATCCTCACCTCCCAAAACCTCAATGAAAAAAATGAATCATATACAATTGGGAAATCTGTTGCAGAATTGAAAGGCCAGGGTAGGGATAGGAAAATGAAAACTGACTGGAAAAACACCAAAAGAAACCCACCTTCAGATCTAGCACCGAATCCATTGGAAGAGACTGGAACATTTCACTAAATAGTGAAGGTTTTTGAAGGCACGCAAAGACCATAAACATCACAACTGAAATATTCAGGGTGGTAGTGCAGCTGGATTGGGGGAGAACACGAACCGATGATGATGGAGGGTTGGGAAACCCTCATCACTGGATGAAGTCAGAGGCTGAAATGAGCCACTATCCACCAAAGCTAAACTACTCCACCACATTGAAGAAGAAAATGGTGGCCGAAGTTGCAGCTGAAGCTGAAAAAGCCTCAAAATCTTCTGACCGTTCCAAGCCACACAGCAATGACAACCAGACAAAAAAATCCATAGACCCGAGCATTTTCGTTGCCCAATACCCCCACCATATGCCCGCCAAGAACCCTCACCCCAACATCCCTTGCCACAAACCCGCCGACCACTCTAATCCCGTCAACCGCACCAAAACCATCATCCCCAAAATCCTAGTGATCTCCCAAGAGCAGAGAGCTCCTATGATCACCCAAGATTGTTTTAATATTTGAATGTATAAAACTCACTTAAATATATTATAGAAACCCAATTCTTAAACACACTTTAATTAATGATTTATAAAATAATTTCTAAATAATTCATGTAAAGTATCTAGAGGTCTAGTGTATTTAGAATATTATATATATAAATACATCATCTTAAACATAAAATCAGAATCTTTATTTAAAACTCCACATAGTGCTCCAAACTCACATAGATCTTCTAAAACCGCATAATATACATGTAACTTCCCAACCCGAACCATTGGTTCTGAGTTGAATTATCACATGACCTCATGTGTCCCTCTTCGTATGTAAGAGGCTGATAACTAGTAACGAGGGTCTATGCCCAATAATGGGGAGACTATAGCCTCTATTTCATGTCATAAAGTAGGATAATAAATAATAATTACAATAGAAAGAATAAAATAATAAAATTAAATGTGGAAACTAAAGATGAAATAAAAAAATTTAAATAAGATCTCTCAAAGTGGAAAGCTATCCATGGTAATGAAAAAAAATATGGTAAATAAAATAATTGCATGGTCCTCCAGTGTCTACACTGGTTTAACCCAGCACCATGCTCCACCTATTCAGCCATTCACCACAAGGACCTTTCCATTCACCGAGTCTCTCATGAAATCTACAAGAACAATGAAATTCCCGAGTATGGTGTGAGTAAAAGACTTAGTATAACACCACCAATGAATCCTTAACCAGATGTTCTCAAGAATAAAAGTGTGTACCATGATAATACTAAATGCAAGAAGTGCGTAAAAATACAATTCAAAACTGAGCGGTAGTGTGAAAACCAAGCTGCCACAACCCCTAGTCGTACCTACTTTGGTTCCATGTCGGGAGATATCAGAATGAGTCATAACAAACTAACCCTTGTACAGTGTCATCGAGGTGATACCTAGTGTCATATATCCATCAAGTGGACCATGTCACCCAAATCCTTTAGATCAAAATAACTCACATCTACTAGGCTATCTCATGTTTAATGGAACTTAACATCAAGGCGTCCTCAAGCACACCCTTGACATGACATCATGTCATCCTCATAACTCCACCTTGTGGTCAAGTCCCACATCATTATGGTTTAATTCAAGCATTCTCCCCAACTGGGGAACAAATAAGTCACGAAGGTCCACCCATCTTAAAAATCACTAACAACCAACAAGGCATGGTAATGCATATATAGGGAAAGCACACAATTAGGCATAGTATATCAACATGAGTATATAACATTATACACAAAAGCATGTGATCATAATAAAACATGGATAAAAGCCACACTTATATCACTCATGGAGTCACATCAGTTTTTATAGGCTACACAAAAACTCACATGTGATCACAATAAATCATGATCAATTTAAATGTCAACAAATATAATCATCAAAGAAGAAAGTGTAAATGTGAGCCCAAGAAGGTAAGTAACTTCATACCTCAAATGCTGGGAAGACCTCTTTGTGGTTTTATTATCATCAAAAGTGACACATCAAACTCTCGAGTTGTCGAAACATCAATGGTCAAGGTATATCATAGGTTTCCTAGAACCAAAACATCTATTTTATTTCAAGAAGAAATAAAATATTATATGTGATGATACATTCTCTCACCTTGATAATTTTTTAATTATTAATTAAAATATTCCATGTGATGATATTTTCTATCTCTTGAATAATTCAAAAATTATGATTTAGATTATCACATGCGATGATAATTATACTTCTTAGAAAATTTTTAAAAGATATTTTTAAATTATCACATTCAATGATAATTTATCTTTTATGGATAGTTTTTAATTTATTTTTTTAAATGATCACATGTAGTGATAATTTATCTTTTCCAGATAATTTTTATATGATCTTTTTAGATTATCACATACAATTATAATTTATCTTTTTATGATAATTTTAAAATTATCATTTAGAAACAATACATATGTTCGAAATTTTCCATTAATAATTTGTATAAATATGTTCCAATAATCAGTCCATGCAAATTATTGTTTTTTCAATTATCTTATGATAATTTATTTCCAAAAGTTATCATTTGATAATTTGATGTTGTTACTCATTAATAATTTCTTATAATTATTTTTGATAATATGTCTAATTTTCCTTTAATAATTCAAGAAATTATCATATGATAACTATTTTAATTATCATTCAATATACCCATATGATTATCCATTGATAATTTATTAAAAATAATCCATTTAAAATACAAAAAAGTAGATTGAATAATACATTGGTGCCTTCAAATAAAAAAATGATTTAGATTTTACTCTTCGATAAAAAAATCAATAAAACTAATGATTTTTAATTCCTATCAATAACGTAGAATATATTGAATTTAGAATATTTTTAAATAATAATAAATAGATAAAAAATAAAAGAGAAACAAAATAAAAACATCTTCTCCTTCACTAGGGTTAGTGCACTATGGAATAAGAAGGAACACCCTCCCTCCTGTACAAATGTAAATAAAATGCACCAATGGTTTATCACTCATGCATAGAGATTTTAGGGACTGTTAGATTTTAACTAGATTGATCCACCATGAAGGTGAGAAGTCCCATATATTTCAATAACCCCAAATCTTGTTTCCATCGTCCAAATATAAAACCCTTCATTAATCATCTATTTCATCTGATTTTTAATGATGGATTCATTATTTTTTCCTTATTAATACATTTCCAAGTTAAACGATAAAAAATAGGTTAAAATCGAAGGTTTTGAAACTTCTGGGCGTTAGAAATGGTGTATATGCCTATTTAAGTAAGATAGTAAATAGTAACCTTGATTTTTTTAATAATTAAATTAAATTAATATCATTAATTATTTAATATCATTAATTATTTAATATCATTATTCAAAACTTCAATTAATTAGAAACTTGACCAAACACCCGTTACTTATGAACATTATACCCCGCTTAGGGTAAACACCATGTTCTGGATCCAACATTGGTCTCAGATTTCTCATACAATGTATCGTTTAGAAGATATTGATTATGTATTATTTAAAAACAGGAATAATTAATTGATTAAAAATAAAAAAAAATTGGTATCATGTGCGAGCCATCCAAAAATCCAACCCTTAAAAATATTATACCCCACCTAGGGTAAACACCAAAATTCTGACCTAACTCTAGTCTTGGATTTCCCATATGATACACCGTTTTGGAGATATAAAAATTTTTCCAAAAAAATAAAATAACAATTATTAAATAAATTATTTTATCATGATAAAGTCACCCAAATGTCTGACCTTTATAAATTTTATACCCCACCTAGGGTAAACACTGTGTTCTGAACATATCGATGGTCTCATATTTCTCATATGATGCACCATTTGGGTGTTATTTTAATTATTTTGAATAAATTTAACCTACTTAATATAATATATTTAATAATTTTATTCTATCTTCGCAAAGACTTTATGGGTATCGAAATCTTACACCAACATAGCATCTGACTTAAATAATATTTTCTTGAATATTACACGGTGTTAATTGGGTTTTAAGGCCTTTAACGCATTTATTAAGTTATTTCACTAATAAATAATTTTTTCCACTTAAGATATTAATAATTTATCACAAGAGTGTTTTTATTATCTTTGAAAAATCAAGATATTATAGTCCACTTGATGGATAGATGAAACCAGGTATCACCTACATGAAATCATGAGGATGTTGTACAAGGGTTAGTTTGTTTCTTCTGACTCATTCTGATATCTTCTGGCATGGAGTCGAAGAAAGTACGGTCATGTGTTGTAGCGTCTTAGTTTGCACACTACCAATTTGTTTTGGATTTTATGTTTACAAACCTCCTGAAATTAGTATTATCATGTTACACACTTGTATACTTGAGTGCATGAGGTTAAGTATGCATTGGTAGTGTCTTATAGAGTCTTGTACTCACATCCTACCTAGATATTTCAATGCACTTGTAGATTTTACGAGAGACTCGGTGAAGGGAAAGGTCCTTATGTTGAATGGCTGAGTAGGTGGAGCATAGAGCTGGGGTGGACTAGGGTAGACACTGGAGGAACCTACAGTTATTTTATTTACCATCTCCTTTTCATTACTCTAGATAGATTTCCACTTTGGGAGCTCTTATTTATAAACCTTGTATGTCATCTCTAGTTTCTGCATTTACTCTAATTATTTTATTCTTTGTCTTATTATTATTATTTATTATCTTTCTAAATGAAATAGAACAGAGGGTATAATATCCCAATTATAAGATATAGATCTTCACTGCTAGTCGGAAGCCTCTTGCATACGGGGAGGCACTCATGAGGTCATATGACATTTCAGCTCGGACTCAGTAGTTCAGTTTGGGATGTTACAAAATGGTATTAGAGGAGGACTTACTAACTTGTTTCTTATCTTGTCTTGGGTTGGGACAGGTTAGATAGAAGATTGGAAATTGGGACTTAGGCAGGGGAACTGTTTCAGTGTCTAGACAGCACTGAATAGTGGACCTCCGAGTTTCTATAATGGAGATTTTATGTTCTATTGTTACTATTGATTTCCCTTGGGTGATACACATGATATTATATGTGATTTATGAGATTTCACGTATGTTCATGCATAATTTCTAGGAACATAGGTTTACATAACATATATATATATATATATATGTTGTTGTGTTACATAGTATTTCATTAATCAGATGCCTTGATTTGTGATATCTGTTCAGGATAGTTTATTTTGTGTGATATATCTATGTTGACATGTTGTGTGATATATCTGTAATGGAATTAATTATTTGAATAGAGCATATTGTTTTGTTAGTGTATATATATATATATGATTGTAACTAACATGTAGGGAAGAAAACAAGGGTCAGTTCTAGGAGGGGTATACCTTGGGTTAAGGGTATACTCTTAGGAAAACCTTTTTTGATCCCAGAGACTGGTTAAGAAAAAGCTTATCTGATCTTATAGACTAGTTAGGGTTTATCCCAATGAATTTTTTTATTTATAAAGTGTTTTCTTCACATTAAATAAGATTTCTCCTTGACATAGTTTATAGAACTACTTGGGAGGTAGGCTGAAATACTTATAAAAAGTAATAGGTTTTAGAATTACCACTAGACATGTAGGAGAATATATTTGAGCCTTATCCCGCACTTGTTCTATGGTACAGGAATTATGGTCACTTCAACTAGAATTATTTCACTTAGTGTATTCACTAAGCATATGATTTTATAAATATGGTTAAAATATGCCATGTTTTTCAACTCTATCATTTTTTCATCCTTCCAAAGCATGAGAGGATCTCAAGATACTGAAGAATGAGTTGTGATTTTATTTTTGGAATCCTCAACTTAGTAGAGACTCTGAAGGAAAGACACATTCAGATGAAATTGATATCATGTTGGGAGTGTATTCATTTTGATAACACATATTGTATGGACCTCCATTCTCAATATTGAGTCATGCATGACATATTTCATATTTCACAGCTTCGGAGGTACATACCTGACCCTACGCATGTTATTGATTGTAAGGATGTTGAGATGGATACAAACCCATCTTACGGGGAGCATTCGATGCATATCATAGATCAGAGTGATAAGGTGTTATGAAGAAATATGGTACCATTAGTCCGAATTTAGTGGTAGCATGGATAGATCCAAGAGAAAACATCAAAACAAAAGTGCGATGTTTGAGGTTAGTGGCCTTAGCTATTTGAGAAAGACCGCTAGAGTTACTTCTTAAGGACGAGAAGTTAATAGAGGAGGATAATTATAATATCCTGATTTTTCAATGATAATAAAAACCCCCTTGTGATAAATTATTAATATATTAAGAGGGGAAAAAATAATAGCGAAATAACTTAATAAATATGTTAAAGGACTTAAAACCTAGTCAACATTGTGGAATATTCAAGCAAATATTATCGGAGTCAGATGCTGAGTCGGTGCAATATTTCGAGACTCGTAAAGTCTCAAAAAATACAGAATAAAATTATTAAATATATTATATTAAATGGGTGAAATTTATTCAAAATAATTGAATAACTCCAATATGGTGTGTTGAATGAGAAATTTGAGACCACTGATATATCCATAATGTGGTGTTTACCCTAGACCGAGTATACCATTTGTAAGGGTCGGACGTTTGGATGACTCTCTCGTGATAAAATAATTTATTTAATAATTTTTTATTTTATTTTTTTAAAATAATTTGATAACTCCAAAATGGTGTGTTTTATAGGAAATACGAGACTACCATTGGGTCCAGAACACGGTGTTTACCCTAGGTGAGGTATAACATTTGTAAGGGATGGATGTTTAGAAGGCTCGTTCACGGTAAAAATATTTTTATTTTTAATTAATTAATTATTCCTATTTTAAAATAATAAATCATTTATATCTTCTAAATGATACATTTTATGAGAAATCTGAGACCCCCATTGGGTCCAAAATGGGGTGTTTACCCTAAGTGAGGCATAACATTCATAGGAAATGGGTGTTTGGTCAGGTCTCTAATTAATTTAAGTTTTAAATAATTATATTAATTTAATTTAATTATTCAAAAAATAGAGGTTATTGTTCATATTCTTCCCTAAATAGGTGTGGACGCCATTTCTAACCCTGAAAAGTTTCAAAACCTTGGATTTTAACCTATTTTTGTCCTTTTAACATAGTAATTTATTAATAAGGAAAAAATAATGACCCTATCATTAAAAATCAGATCAAACGGATTATTAATGTGGGGTTTTAGATTCATCTGGTGGAAACAAGATTTGGGGTTCTTGAAATATCTTAGACTTCTTTCCTTCATAGTGGATCAATCCAGTTGAACCCAAACAACCCCTAAACTCTCTATGTATGACTGATAAACCATCGGTGTGTTCCATTTCCACTTGTCCAGGTGGGCAAGTGTTCCTTCTTATTCCACGTTTCACAAACCCTAATTAAGTAGAAGGTGTTCTTATTTTGTTTATCTTTTATTTTTTATTTATTTTTTATTATTTAACCAATCTTCTAAATTCAATATCTTCTACATTATTGATCAGAATTATGCACCAGTAATTCTGTTAGTTTCATATCGATGAGCATAATCTAAATCATATTTTTGATTTGAAATAACCAATGTATTTTTTAAATCATCTTTTTAAAATTTTAAATGGATTATTTTAAATAAATTATCAAAGGATACTCACATGGTGATATCGAGTGATAATTTAAATAATTTTCATGTGATAATTTCCTTGAATTATTAAAGTAAAATTAGAAGTATTTTCAAAAATTATTATCAATAATTATTAATGAATAACTGCATAAAATTATCAAAAGATAACTTGTGGAAATTAATTATCATAATATAATTGAAAAAATGATTATTTTTATGGAAAAATTATTGGAAAATATTTATAAAAATTAGTAAATAAAAATTCCAAACCCATGTTTTGTTTTTAAATAATAATTTAAAATTATATGTAAAGACCCGTAAAATTCAAGGGAAATTTTTTCTTAATTTTCTTTAGAATTTTACAAGGGCGCGGTTTCAGACGGCACCTGATTCCGAGGCCCGGAGTGCCCGGAATTAATTTCCGAAGTTTGGCTCGGGTACGTTCAGTGAACGAACGAGCGGGAATTCCTAACTTTTGATCCGGTGCTCGGAATTGAAATCCGAGGGCACCGATGAACTCGCAGCGCCGATATTCGCTTAAAGAGTCCTTTTCGGGAGTTGCGTTTGTTGCGGGTTGAAAGTTTGTTTTTGGGTTTTTAGTTTAAGTTAAATAAAATTTGTGAGGAACAAATTTTATTTTTAACTAGTTAAGTCCTACCAAAGGGAGTTGGGAGTGGGACCCACATCCACTTAACCTCCCTTGGGAGGATTAAGTGAGGTGGGGCCCACACGAACCCCAACTCCTCAAATTCTCTCAAAACCTCCCCTTAAACTCATTTCATTTAATGTTGTCAACTTGAGTTACTTAATTAATTATGGGAGTTTTACCTTTTTGAATTTCAAACTTTTGAAATTCTAATGTGTATTGTAATAATAAAATAAGAAGTTGTCTTATTTTATTTTGGGTTGTTTGTTTTGTCTCCTTGAGAGCTTTTGGAGAGCCTCTTCTTCTTCTTCAAACTCAACGAAGAACGCGAAGAACGTCATTCTTCAACGAAGAACTTCTCCGCCGAAGAACACGATCCGTCCGCGACGCCGTATCCGCGACGCGACGTACTTCTTCTGCGTCATCTCTTCCGCGACGGTTTTCCGCGACGAACGCCATCGACAACGACTCTTCCTCCGACGTCAAAGGAATCGACACCGATATTCCACGACTCCGTCAACGTGCGACTATCGAGGTAGGGGTTCTTGAGTTTGTTGTTTCCTTTTTATTTTACTTTCCTCAAGACTTGACGTAGAACGCTCAAGTTCCGACGAAGAACGCCACTCCGCTCTTCTTCGTCTTCGGTGTCAACGAGAGAGAACACCGCACCTTCCTCGGACAACCTTCGTCGGCGTACAAGGGTTCGCCAACGACGTGCCTCATCGGACGTATCTCTTCGTCAACGGAATTGACGAACGACTTCCGCGACGCCCGATCTCCGCGACGTCGACTTCCGCGGACATAGTCAAATCCTCAAACTTATACCCGAGGTAGGGGTTGTTGTTTCATTATTTATTTATTCCATTTCTTGAATGTGGATCTCGCATGTCTAACTTGAGGCTTGAATGTTTAAAGATGCGTTATTGCTTAACGTGAGGGGGCCGGACCGCATGAAGACGGCCGAACCCCCTCCATCGTTCATGTTGTTTAAATCTTGCGGGCGGAAGCAAGGTGGCGTGGTGCCGTCGCACCACGCGGATATTTGTACGTTCAACTTACGCGATGCCGTCGCGCGCGCACCTTGGAAGAAACAACAAGAACGCGACGTCGTCGCGCCGCGTTGAATGAATATCAAAGCACGGCGAAGGGGCGCGGTGCCGTCGCACCGCGCCGGATGACGAACGCCGCGGCCGGGTCCGGGCCGCGGCGGGACGAGGAGACCGCGGCCGGTTCCGGGCCGCGGCGGAAGAGAAGACCGGCGGCCGGGCCGTCGGCGTCGGAAGTCGAAGGCGGGACCGGAATTTCCGGTCCCGTTGGTAAAAACCGGCCGGCCAGCTGGCCGGCCGGATGGCATAAAACCGGGGGATTAAATCCCCCGGCCGGTTCAATAAAAACCCCCCTCTTTAAGAGAGGGGGGCAGTTCTTTGAAGGAGGGGGGCAGCCGGCCCCCTCGGATCCGCACAAGCAGGCCCCCTCATGTGAGGGGGCGGTTTTTCTTAAAAACCGGCGCGGCACGTGCCGCGCCGCCAAGGGAAGTCGGGGAGGCGGGGGTCTCGCCCAGCGCACCGCCGCGCCGCCCAGCGCACCGCCGCGCCGCCCAGCGCGCCGCCGCGCCGCCCCAGCGCCGCCGTGCCGCCCCTGCGCGCCGCCGTGCCGCCTCCGCGCGCCGCCGCGCCGCCTCAGCCCGCCGCCGCCGCCGCCGCGCCGCCCAGCGCGCCGCCGTGCCGCCCCAGCGCGCCGCCGTGCCGCCTCCGCGCGCCGCCGCGCCGCCTCGGCCCGCCGCCGCCGCCGCCGCGCCGCCCCAGGGGGGGGGGGGGTCGGGCCGGGTCGAGCCGGACCCGGACCCCCCCGTTTCGAACCAGAATTAGTTTTTGGCTCATAACTTGAGCCTCGGACCTCCGAATGACAAACCGTCTGCGGCAATGCGATCCTTGGATCGAGACGGTCGTTTCGGTATATCGCACTCAAGGTTTCGGTTTACTTTGAGTTCGGCCGGGTTGGTTCGTTCACGAAACCAACCGGGCCTTCGGAGCGGAAACGCTCATATCTTGAGCCACGAACGTCTGATTGACGCGCCGTCAGTCGCGTTGCGTTCCTCTTAATGAGACGGATCTTTTGGCATACTCCGCCCGAGGTTTGGACGCAGGTGGAGTACGGTCGGGTTGGTTTTGCCTTAAAAACCAACCGGGCCCCGGAGTCGAAAAAGCCAATAACTCACAGACCGGGCGTCCGATTGACGCGCCGTCTGTTTCGTTGACTTCCTCTTGATGAGACGGAACTTTTGACATACTCCGCCCGAGTTTTGGATACAGTCGGAGTATGGCCGGGTTGGATTGTACCCGAAATCCAACCGGGCCCCTGGAACGGAAAAGCTGATATCTTTCAGACAGGACGTCCGTTTGACGAACCGTCAGCGGCGTTGGTGTTTACGTTTAGTAACGGTCCCTATGAGTATACCCTATGGGAGTTCGGGGTACAGTTGAGATACGGCCGGGATTGGTTCGCACTCGAAACCAACCGGGCCCCTGGGACGAAAAGGCTAATAACTCACAGACCGGGCGTCCGATCGACGCGCCGTCTGTTGCGTTGAGACCCCTGTGACGAGACGGACTTTTGAGATACTTCTTTGCGGGACTTTGAGATACTTGGAGTATCGACCTGTAGCTCGTGGAGCGGACCCTCCCAGTGACGAGCGTGCGATGTACGGAGACCGTGTAGCTGGCTGAGACCTGACGACTGCTTGACCGACTCGACTTGGAGTGAGTCGACTAGCCCAGTGGACGGAGCACTACTTTCTGAGGTGCAGACCCATGGCGGACGGAGCACTACCTGTGTGACAGTGCAGACCCGCGGTGCTCATCCGGAGAGTACCTCAGCAGGCTACTAGGGGGTGTGCACTACTGAGTTTGGGTGACATACCTCGGCGGGAAGCACTACTGTGTCTGGGTGGCTGACCCGCGGTACTCGACAGGAGGAGTACTTCAGCAGTCTTAGGTTAGTGAGCAGTACCTCGGAGTCGTGACAGGACCACTGCACACTCCAGAGACGGAGCTCTTCAGCAGTTACGGTTTCGATAATGAAAATCCTGGTTTGAGCTGAGACTTTTGACCTTGTGTTACTTTATGATTGAGATGGGTCACTTGCTAACTTTGGTATATGTATGGGCATATACCCGGGTAGTGGTTATCCGTCGTTTTCACAATTCTTGTGTTTCCTCATGATTGAGATGGGTTACTTGATAACTTAGGTATATGTATGGGCATATACCTAAGTAGAGTTTATCTGTTGAGATCTTCTTGTGTTTATCCTTGTTGGTTTTAGTGAGACCTTGAGGGTCTCGGGGTCCCTACTGAGTATCGTTATACTCACCCCTGCACGGGCTATGCCCGCACCTCGTTGTGTTGGTTGCAGACGACGGACAGTGCTGACAGAAGCCGAAGGTTCGAGGACTTGACGGTACCTGGAGGTGGACTATACGACGAGGCGGTACCCGGAGGTGGACCACTGGGCGGGACATACTCGGAGTGGATGGCGGGACCCGAGGAGCAGAGGAGCTATCTGTACCCACCCTTCAGGTGGGATTTCCAGTGGACATCTCAGCGTAGCAGCTTTACTTTTCAGTCGCTGTTTTCCCTTTCGAGTTGTACTTTACAGTTGGGCTTGTATTTCCGGCCCCTTTTTACTTTTCATCTCTTCTTTTTGTACTTAGTGTTTTACTTCCGCTTGCTTACTCTGTGGTGTTTGTTTACTTTACAAAGGAAATGCCTTCCCTTTTTCTGGGATTTACGCCTTGGTGCTAGTCGCCAGCCCCTGGCCTATGGAAGGCGGGCTTGGGGTAGTCACGGCACGGACCCCGAGGGCGGGTCGTGACATTATAATTTCAAAATTATCTAGAAAATATAAATTATCATTACATGTGATATTTTAAAAAGATCATATAAAAATTATCCAGAAAAGATAGATTACCATTTCATGTGATAATTTAAAAAGATCATTTGAAAATTATCTAAAATAAATAAATTATCATTATATGTCATAATTTAAAAAGATTATTTAAAAATTATCCAGGAAGTATAATCATCATCACATGTGATAATCTAAATCATAATTTTTGAATTATTTAGGACATATAAAATATCATCACATGTCCTATTTTAATGAATAATTTGAAAATTATCTAGGTGAGAGAATGTATCATCACATATAATATTTTATTTCTTCTTGAAATAAAATAGATGTTTTGATTCTAGGAAACCCTTGATATAACTCGATCATCGACATGCCAACAACTCAATACTTTGATGAGTCACCTTTGATGATAATAAAACTACAAAGAGGTCTTCCCAGTATTCAAGTTAGGAAGTTCCTTACTTTCAAGGGCTTGCATTTACACTTTCCTCTTTGATGATTATATTTTCTCACATTTAAATTGATTGTGCTTGATTGTGATCACATGTGAGTGTGTGTGTGTGTGTGTGGCCTATAAAAACTAATGTGAATCCATGAGTGATATAAGTTTATATTTTATCCATGTTTTATTATGATCATATGTTGTTATGTATAATGTTATATACTCATTTTGATATACTATTCCTACTTGTGTGCTTTCCCTGTATAAGTATTACCATGATTTTTTGGTTTTTAGTCGTATTTGAGGTAGGTGGACCATCGTGACTTATTTATTCCCTAGTGGGGGGGGGGGATAATTGAATGAAATCATAGTGACGAGGGACCTGAAAATAGGGTGGAGGTATGAGGATTCCATGGCAATGTGTTGAGGGTGTACTCGAGGATGCCTTGATGCCAAGATCCATTCACCACGAGATATCATAGTCAATGTGAGTTATTATCCTCTAGAGGATCTAGGTGACATGGTCCATCTGATGGATAGATGATGTTAGGTGTCACCTCCATGACACCGTGAGGACTCTGTACAAGGGTTAGTTTGTTTCTTCTAACTCATTTAGATATCTTTTGGCATGGAACTGAAGAAGGTACCGTTGGGGGTTGTGCCAGCTTGGTTTACACACTAACGCTCAGTTTTGGATTGTATGTTTAGGTACTTCCTACATTTAGTATTATTATATCACACACTTGTATACTTGAGCACATCAAGTTAAGGATGCATTGCTGGTATCTTACTAGGTCTTTTACTGACACCCTATTCAGGAATTTCGATGCACTTGTAGATTTTACAAGAGACTTGGTGAAGGGAAAGGGCCCTGTGGTGAATGGCTAAGCAGGTGGATCATGGAGTTGGAGTGGACCGAGGCAGACACTAGAGGACCTTTCAGTTCTTTTATTTACCATATTCTTTTCATTACTCTTGTTGAATTTCTGTTTTGGGAGCTCATATTTAAAAACCGTGTCTTTCATATTTATTTTCTGTATTTACTATGATTATTCTATTATTTATCTTTTTATTATTATTTATTATCCTACTCGATGACATGACACATAGGGTATAGTCTCACAATTATTGGATATAGACCCTCATTGTTAGTCAGAAACCTATTACATACGGGGAGGCATGCATGAGGTCATGTGACATTTTTTCTCAGACCCGGTGGTTTGGGTTGGGATGTTACAATACCCTGGGGAGAATCTATAAGGATAATAGTGATCTATAAATCATAGTAAGAGAATAAAAAATTAAATAAGTCATAACTTAAGATTAAATATGCATATCATGATACCATAAATAGAATGATCATAAGTATGAAAACATGAAATAAGAAAATGAAAGCATAAGATAATGGAATTATGGAATATGTGTAAACAAAATAACACATGACATAATTAATATAATTCAATTTTAACTTCTAATAAAATCATCATAAAGTGTATAAATTACTATTTTGGATTGGGTTTGCTCCCCATTCTCATAAACATAGTGAACAAAATCCCTTGGTGGGTTAGGTCCACTTACTAATCTCATACATAACATATCATAAGTTATAAATATTTACCCAATTAATTTAAGGGATATATAATTCTATGTCCACCAATCACAAGATAAAAATTATATATATGTTTTCTAAATAATGAAAAGTAACCATAAATAAATAATAATCATGATAAAAAACGTGAGAAAAAAGTGGGTTTCATAATTCTCATTTACAGAATAACTTAAGGCTAAGTAATAAGGATTAACAATAAAATAAGGAATTAAATCATTTTGAATTTTCATAATTGAAAAATCGGAATATTTATTTAACATGTATTAAAAATGTAAAAAATTCATGCAATGGATTTAGGAGAAGAAAGAATAAAAACGAACCACTTTATTGACACTTTATAAAATAAGTATGGATCTTTTTAAAGAAGGAAATATCCTATTATTTTCTATGAAACCATAATTGAACAAATAGGATTATCTATAAAATAATCAAGGTTTTAAAATTTATTCATGGTTTAAAAAAAATATGGGGTGATTTTTGGCATGAGACAAGAAATAGGAAAGTTCGCTTAAATCAAGTTTACTTAAAGGTGGGAATTTCAAAGGGAACTAAAACATGCATAACCCTAGTAATGAAAAGGATTTTTAACTAGATATATATATAAAGTATATATATACAAAAAACTATAATTTCATGATAATATTGTTTCATAAAAAGGGAGAAAAATAAAGAGAACATGTAGCCAACAAGTAATGAGGACGCTACAAAAATTCCCATTTTATGTTTTAAAATGTGTTTTTTTTACATCCCACATCATAAAAAAAGATGATAAAAATCTAATTTTAAAATAAGTGAAGTTAAATATAATTTTAACATTAAATAACACTTAATGAGGTTTCTAATTAAAAAGGATAACATTGGTGGGAAGAGATATTATGGACAAGGAGGGGAAACCATCGTTTGAATGGATGAGTATTATTCTTGAAATAGTTACATTTTAAAAAAGGATTATAACTCACTAGTAAATAATATTTTAATAAAAATTGATATCCCAAGATAAAAATAGGGTATACCATAAAAAATTAAACACAAAAGATATGGTGAAACATTATAACTCAAGAAATCATATTGAGTTATGAAAGACCCTTATATTTTAGGGAAGACATAAATCATATCCCATAACAAATAAGATCATGAATGAAAGTTTAGTTTCCAAGTTCAAAAAAATATGTGATATTATAATTCATTTAGTAAGTAGTTACACCATACGAATAAATGTTAGTTCATAATATCAAAGAAAGTCTCAATGAATGGTGATTGATACAGAACCCTTACCTCATGTCTGAAAGAACTCTATATTTTCACTTAAATTCATGAGTAATTAAATTAAGTTAATTAGATAATACCCAAGAACTTTATTCATATATATTTAACTTTATAAGTTCTATATATTATCTTTTGGTACTTATTTTTTATATATTTGTTTCTTGTGTTGGTTACTCGGGGTTGTTTGGTTAATTTCTTCATAACGCTTTCGATTGGTTGATTATGGTAAAAGGTGTTGTAAAATAACTTCATTATCACAAAAAAAATTAAGTTTATGTACTTTATTACTCCATTAGTAAAATAAATACAATTTCAAAGTTTTTCTGAAAATATATCTGAATTAAGAAATTTACCTTGATAAATCCATTTAAGGTGGTTAAAGTTACTGTGACCATTTCTTATTAATCGCACATATAAAATGCCCAATATTATTATTCCATAATATTAATTGTGTGAAAAATATAATATTATTTAATTAAATAACTTTTTTGAACCTACCATTTAAGTTGGTGATGGAAAATTGAACATGTCATTCATGAAGGCGGTAGTCTGCACACACTCATGACATTGTTTTACTTTTATTAGTTATTTTTTTGGAAGGTATAAAATTAATATTAAATTATTATATTAAATCATAATCATATTAAAAATAATTTTTTTTCATGAATTCGAGGATAGAGGTAATTTAGGGGGAATAGAAGAATAAAAGAGCTAGAGAAGTTGGGTTGAGAGTATTACCTATCCCTTGGAAGTTCTCACTTGGGTAAGTCCATAAGACTCCTTAGCTTGGTATTTTTGTGATAAAAAGGATTAAAATCCATGGGGAGAGTTTTTTAGAAGATAATAGGGTAGATTTTTGGTATATAAAAGCCTTTTTAATGGGTGGATAAATGGGGAGGAGGTGGTATCCTTTTATAAAGGAAGAAAAGGGCACTTTTCTAGAAACTCATTATTTCTCAACAGTATCACTCCATTATTCAGAAGAAAAGGTTCCAAAAATGTAAAATAATGTAATGAGGAAATATATGAGATTGAAACTCCCTCTACCATCCAATATCACACATTTTTTCACATATTTTAACTATTTTTAATTTTATAAACAACTTTTACCTTAATTTACCTTTACCGTGGTAACTCCACTTTCACCCTTGGAACAAATTTTAATATAAAAAAAATTAAATTGATATTATTTAATAATTTTTACATGATGATTTATAATATTAAAAAATTATCAAATAAAACTTCCATGATTTATAGAAATTAATTTTAGTATTAGAGCATCTAATATGTAAAAAACCTTTTTTTTAGAAAAAAGTGTATTTTAAGCATAAGATTTTTCTTTAGGATAAAATTATAAATGTTATTAATTATATTAAAATTCAAAAAAATATTATTATTAAATTAATATTTAATTAAATTTAAAAGAAGTTGAAAACCAAATTCAAACATGTAAAAAAATTATTAAAAGAAACAGATGGAAAACATTGTTAAAACATCACCAAATTTTTCTGAGATGTTAAATGTGGGATTTATATAGCATAATTTTATTTTAAAATAATTAATTTAACTTTATAAAATATATATTTTATTATAAAAAAAGTTTCAAAAACATTCATAACATTCTTGTATAATAATTTCATAAAAATGATAGAATTAGTAAAAACGGTGTTTTTCATTATTCACCTAAAAATCAATTATTTTAGAAAAATATAAAAAAATTATCTTAAGTTATTATTGACTTCATAAATCCAAAAATTAATTTATTTTTTTCAAATTCACATCCTTAATTTTATAATCTTTATTTTTATTTAAACATATAAAATATAGCTAAAAATTGTTTTATTGGAAGAAGGCTTTTGGTATATCAACTGTTATTTTTTCTATATATCAATAAATTTTATAGTGTTATATAATTATTAATGTAATAAGTATATATTGTTATTATTCAATCATAATAAACTTATCTCCTTGAAATAGAATACTAATTTTTGGAAAAATACATTGTTCAAGCATAAGGTGAATTGAGAAAAAATGACTTTTTGAAAAGCATAAATGTCTGTGATATATCTATACATATAAATATTTTATTACATGTTTATTTATTCATAATTTATACTTAAATAAACCCTTATGATCTCCGTTTAAGGAATAAGCATCAGATAATCTCTGATTTCCGTTTCGGGTGGTGGTTTAACTAGCATGGATCTTGTGAAAATATCAACGATCTGGAACTTCTCCCATATATAGTTTATCTCAAACCATAATTTCTTAATTTTGGATCGGTATTAGTCTAAGTAAAACCATAGATAATATAACTCTATTCTTATATCAAACAAATTGGCTTCATAAGGAATAAATTCACATTCAGATTCCATTTATTCTTACTTTATTTATTTATTTTTTGATATGGTTGGTTCAATTTATACCAGCTAATTTAACAGCTATGTTTTAATGATCATATTTAATATTCAAAATACATAAAGTTTTTTTTTAGTTTGGTATAGAATGTAGCGCATAATATTTGATTTATTATTTATTTAAAAAGAAAATACAATTAAATCTTGGGTCTTTACATTATCCCCCCTTAAATAAATTACATCCTCATAATTTAAATTATTACTTACTAACGAAGCTATCTAAGGGTATCTATAATATGATTCATAATTTAATTTTTATAAAGTGTTTTAAATAACATATACTTGATTATAATAAGTATAATATTTATATTTTTTACCTTCGTAACAATTTGAGTTAAATACCTCCCATGGTTTGGTGTTAATAGCAATTTTATTTTTTCTTGAGTTTGTAGTCAGACTTGAAGTGATAGATTATTAAAACTTGGTATGAGGTATGAAATGTGATTCCATATTTTTATAATAGACACACCACACACACTTATCTATTATCCCTCGGGGTCCTTTAACTTGGTAGTATTGGTTGAAATTTGAGGTTGAATGATGAAGTCAATGAAGAATGATCCTCCTCATCATAAGGATCATTGAGATCCGTGTTCAGACCCCTATAATACCTTTATTTATTAGTCTCCTCTACCGCACTATCCTAAACCCTATTCATCATATCCCTCACTTGTGTCCCCAACCTCAACTGATAACCACCCATCTCCCTGCCCACTTGTTTCACCAATACCTACCTTTTTAGGTTTATGAAGTCCTCCTGACTAAATGATAGTAAGGTATAGACATCCCAACCATGTTCAGTCAAAGTATCACTTTATATGCCCAAATAGGTACTTCCAAGACCCAAACTATTTATCACACACACTACATGGTCTCACGTGATCTGGGGAATTGAACTTGATTCTTGAACTTCTCATACCCTCAAGATCACTAGGCAGTCTACCCCTTATTTTTTAACTATTTTTTTTGTTAAACTAGTGGTGTAGGTGGTGGATTGTATTCTATATCCATCATTGGTATGGTGATTTCAACCTATCTAGGAACATAAATTACCACATGTGGCAGTGGTTCATTTATGGATTATGATTAAGATAATCTATTTCTGACATCTATTATTTCACTGATGTTTATACCTCTATACAATAGATACTAGTTTTTATCTCTACCCCATCCATTTTTTCAATAATTAGGATTTTGTGGGTAATCTAACCATGATCAATGAATACGGATTCTATGTTTAAGTATTTAATCCATTAGTAGAATCATTTAAAATCCATCTAAAATACCCACACTAAGATTTATATTCCCATAAACTTCAATTTCAAATTTAAACCATCATTCAGATATATATTCTATTTAAAAAACAAAACATTAGGTCGGTACACTTATAAAACAATCTAGGAAAATTAGAGTGGATATAATAAATATCCCATTTTCACAATTCTAAAGTGGAGGATTTAGTTACCAAAATCCACTTCATTAGTAGTCATTGAATAGGTTCTACCTTGTTCCCCTGGTTGTGATGATTGTTTATTCCTATCATTCTTATCATATTTGTATTTATGAAACTAACTTAGGTAATGTATATATTTTCCACACTTAATTCATTGTACATTGTAGTTCTATTAGATACATTCTTTCCACTCCCATCATGCTAATCATCCTCTTCATATTTCTATCGAAATTTGATGCTCGATGACCCCATATTCCATAAGTAAAGAATTTTCTAGTCCCATAGAGGAAAATTCATTGGTTTTTATTCTCACATTTTTTATATATAGGTGTTTAAATATCCCTTCTCTCATTGTCTTCATTGCCTAAATTTTCATGAGATTTGATTCTTCTCTTCTTTTCTATACTCAGGTTTTCAATTATGGTTACATTTTTAATCATGTTTCATGATATTTTTTTGTCACAATCATTGAATTTCATAGTCCATATCCCATTATAATGGGTTTATTGTTAAGGTAATTATCTCATTGTCCCTTACACCAAAGGTTAAATAATTTCATTCAAGTTCCATCCATCACTAAAACCAAAAGGGTTAAATGGGTGATAAACATTTAACATTATAGGGGGATTATCATAATCAATAACATAAAAGGGATTTAACCTTAAAACATTATTTCCTTTTTCATCATCACATTATCCCATAATTCATTTAGTTTAACCTATATTAATCTTATTTTAACCTAGGTTACTTTAAGATGGGTTATCTTATACTTCTTAACCTATTCCCTCAAAGTAAATATAAAATAAATCCTTAAAATTAGTTCATAAAAATAATATGATTAACCAAATCATATCCCCCAGGAGTGTCTACCCAGGTATACAGTTAGGCTTTTTTTTCGTTCACTAGGTCATAGTTGAGTTAATACCCAACATTCCCTCTTTAGAGTTGTTAACCCTAGGTAAAATGTGTCATATCCTACATCCAATTTCTAGTATCCATTCATGGATGTAATTTCAAATAACACAACATGATCTCTAATTTACCAAAATTTTAGGATGTTCTCCTATACTTTGGCATATACCTTAAACTTATCCCTAGGTCTTCACTAAGGTAATATCATCCTAAACTCCAAAAATAATTAGAACATTATCTAATAACAACTATAGTGACCCAAGCCTTAAATACACTTTAATTCATGATTTATAACATAATTTTCCTATAATACAAGCCTAGGATCTAGAGGTATAGTGTCTTTGTGTGATTAGATATAGAAATACATCTTCTTAAATATAAAAAACATCTTTATTTAATACTCCATATAGTGATCCTAACTCTTATTGATCTTTTAAAACTCCATAGGATACCCTAGGAAAAATATATAAGGAAAAGGGTTTTCTAGAAATACTAGTAAGGGAATAAACATAGAAATAAATAATAATATGAGAGTCAAGATGCATAACATGATATCATAAGGATAATTATCATTAGTCTTAAAACATGTCATAATTAAATGAAATAATAAGATCATGGGATCATGTAATATGTGGAAAAAACATAAGACATTAAATCATAAACATAAGTTAAGGGTATATCTCAATACCATCACCATAAAGTGTACAATTCTCCATGGTGGATTGGGTTCACTCACTATTTCCATAAACATAGTGTAAAAAGTGTCAGGGTGGATTAAGTTCACTCTCTAATCTCATAAATAACATTTCATGAGATATAAATATTTATCTAATAAATTAGAGGGATATATAATTCCAATACCAACCTTTATATAATTAAAATAATACATATTCATGGCACATGAATAAAATAAACCATACACAAATCATGAGCATGATCAAACCCATGAGAAAAAAAAGTGTTTCATAATTCTGATTTAAACTATAACTGAAGGCTAAGTCATAAGTATTACCAAGTGAAGAAGGATAGGTCTAAAATAATTTTTTTAAATAGATATAATTCATTAGAGGTATTTAGGATAATAAAGAATAAAAATTAACTTCTTGGGTGATGCTTTATAAAATAAGTAATGGTCTTTTTAAAGAAGGAAAATCCCCTTAAAATTAATTGCTTGGGTGTGATTATTGACATGATACAAGAAAAATGAAATTCCCCTTAAATCGGGTTTGCTAAAAGGTGGGAATTTACAAGGGAACTAAAAACATTTATAACACCCACAATGAAAATGATATTTAACTATGTATATATGTAAGTGGAATATATAAAAATATATAATAATTTCATGAGAATAATATTTCATAAAAATGGTGATAAACATGAGAACATGTAAACAACAAGTAACAAGGGTAGTACATAAAATATTTTTATGTTTTAAAACACCTTTTTTGAAATACCACATCATAAAAAAGATAATAAAGCTTTATTTTCAAAATAGGATAAGGTAAATATGATTTTCACTTGATATAACAACTAAAAAGGTTTCTAATTAAAAAGGATAACATTGATCAAAATAGAAATTATAGATAAGGATGGGAAACTATTATTCGAATGGATAAGAATTATTCTTGACATAGTTTCATTTTTAAAAATGATTAAAACTCACTGGTAAAGAATATTTGAATAATATTTTAATCAAAAGTTATATCCTAATATATAAATAGGTTATACTATAATAAATTAAATATGAAACTCAATGAGAAACATTATAACTCAATAAATTAAAATGAGTTATAAAAGACCCTTATATTTTAGGGAAGACATAAATCACAGTACACAATAAGGAATATAATGAATGGAAGTGAATTTTCAAATTTCAATAATAACTTATGAAATTATATGTCATGGTGTAATTAGTTACATCGTAAAAATGGATATTGGTGCATAGTATCAAAGCATGCCTCAGTGAAGGGTATTTGAGAGGAAACCCTTATCTTGCATTTGAAAGTGCTATACACTTCCACTTAACTTCATAAATAATTAAATTAATTTCATTATATATATACCTAGGAATATTATTTATCAATGTTTAATTTTATAAGGTCTATATATTATCTTTTTTTACTTATTTTTAATATAGTTTTCGCTTATATCGGTTATTTGGGGTTTGATTAATTTCTTAGTAACAATTTTGGTTTATCAACCACGGTAAAAGGTGTTTTAAAATAACTTATTTATCTCTATAATTGTGGATTTTTATGTAATTTATTATTCTATTAGGACAATAATTATACAATTTCAAAGGTTATCCCAAAATAGATCCAAATAAAGAAAGGTTATTTGATAGTTTTATTTAAGGTAGTTTAAGTTACTACGGGCATTTCATATTAATCACACATATAGAATGACCAATATTATTCTTAAATTATATTAATGGTGTGAAAATATCATATTAGTTAATTAATTGACTTATTTTAACCCACCATCAGAGGTAGAGATTTAAAATTGAAAACATCATTCATGGTGGCGTTAGTCCGTACACACACATGATAATGTTTTGATTTTTCTTATTTATTTTGGAGGAAAGTATAAAATACATATTACATTAGTATAATAATATGTATTAATGATAAAAGTTATATAATTATCATACCTCCATGGATAGATGATATTTTATGGGTGTAGAAGAATAAAATAGCTACACAAGTTATGTTGAGAGTATTACCTATCCCTTGGAATTTCTCCATTAGGTAAGTCCTTATGACTCATTATATTAGTCATTTGGTGATACCAATGCTTCAAAGTCATTGAGAGGATGTTTTTTATATACTATATTATATTTTTGGTTGATAAAAGGAATTTAAATGGGTGTATAAATGTGAGGTTGTGGTCTCCTTTTATAAGAGAAAAAAATTCACTTTTGTAAAAACTCATTATTTCTCAATAATATCACTCCATTATTCAAGTAAAAATGCTTGAAAATATAAAATAATGGTGTGGGAAAATATATTAGCCTGATAATCTATCCACTATCTAATATCACACATGTTTTCCACATATTTTAACTATTTTCACTATATTAAACAACTTTATCCTAATTTACCCTTACCATGGAGCTCCACTTTAACCCTTAGAAATAATTTTAATGGAAAAAATTAAAACTGAAATTATTTAATAATTTGAACATAAAAATTTCAAATATTAAAATAATTTTATAAAATAAAATTTCTACGATTTATAGAAATTAATTTTAGCATTAGCTAATATAATTCATAAAACCTATTTTTATGGGGGCAATGTGTATTTTAAGAATAATATTTATGTTTATGATTAAATTATCAATGTTATTTATTATATTGAAAAAAAAAATTACTATTAAATTAATATTTAATTAATATAAAATTAATTTGAAAACCTAATTCAAACATGTAAAACAATTATTAAAAAAATATATGAAAAATAGTTTTCCTTAAAACAATACCTAAATTTTATAAGATGTTTAGTGTGGTTCTTATATATCCACATTGTATTTTAAAATAATTAATTTAAATTTTTAAAATATATTTTTTATTCTACAAATGGTTTAAAAAAAATTCATGGGATTATTATATAATAATTTCATAAAAGTGACAATATTAGTAAAATCGGTATTTTTCACTACCCACCTAAAAATCAGTTATATTAGAAAAAACTAAAAAATTATCTTTAGTTGATATTTAAATGATAAATCAAGAAATAAATTTATCTTTATCAAATTCATATCCTAAAATTTATATAATTTATTTTTAAATACCCAACAAGACCAGGATTCAGGAGAACACACTCCTACCAAATTTTATTAAAAAAATAGAGAGAGTTAACAAATTACAAGGGGGTTTAAAAAGTCGAGTACGAAATTCACCACGTGTATCCTCCTCAACAAACTATGAGCAAAATTCTGGTGCAATAAAGGATCATCTTGAACTTGTCTCTACAATGGATCTCTTAGATAACGCATCAACAACCTAGTTTTCTTCCTTGTATACATGTGTCATTTCAACCGAAAATTGATTGATCAGATGGAGACACTCAATCCAGGGTGCCAAAATTTTCAACTAAGAATCAAATAATCTCTGATTACAGTTTTGAGTGGTGTTTCAGCTAACATGGATCTTATGTAAACCTCTATGAGCCTAAACTTATCCTATATATGGTTTCACTCATACTATATTCACTAGAGTTTATCGTGGGATTGGTCTATGTAAAACCCTATAGAAGATACCTCCCTTTTGAGATCAAAAACATAGGATTCATAAGGAAGATTTCCACTTCTGGATGAAATATATTCTTACTTTCTTTATTTATTTTTGATATGGTTACTCCAATTTATACCATCTAATTTAATATATATATATATATATTAAGATTCATATTTAATATTCAAAATACATCAAGGTTTTTTGTTTTATTTTGGTATACCATGTGAAACACATAATTTTATTTATTATTTATTTAATGAGAAAATACAATGAAATATTGGGTCCTTAGAACCTCCCCTAAATAAATTGCATCCACATAGTTTAAATTATTACTGACTAATGAAGTTGGTTAAGGGTATCTATAAAATGATTCATGATTTAATTTTTATAAAGAGTTATCAATAACATATCTTCACTTACAATAATAATAATCCCTAAATTTTGTTTCTTCTGGACCATTTCTGTTAAATACCTCTCATGGTTTGGTGTTAAGACTTATTTTAATATTACTTGAGTTCATAGTTATAATTGTAGTGAATATTATCATAAATTAGTCTAAGGTATGAAATGTGATTCCCTATTTTAATAATAGACACACCACACACACCAATCTATTGTACCTCATGGTTATTCAACATGAAGGCACTGATGGAAGGTTGAGGTCAAATGATAAAGTTGATTAGGTATACTCCTCCTCCTCATAAGGCTCATTAATATTAACATTCATACCCCTCCCATACATTTCCAGGTTAGTTTTCTATACTGCACCGGCCTACACCCTTTTTATATTATACCTCACCTGTGTCTCTAGCCTCAAAAAATAACCCCCCTTCTCCTCACCCACTTGTTTCACTATTACCTACATTTACCACTACATAAATCCCTCTCATCTAAAGTTTAGTGAGGGATGTGCACCCCACTACAAATTATTTTAGTAGCTATTCATATTCCCAAATAGGGCCTTCCAAAACCATAATTATTTCGCTCACACAATTCATGGTCTCACATGCTCTGGGGTATAAAACCTAAGCCCTGAACTACTTTTAGCCTCAAGGTAACTAAGAAGATTCCCAATTTTTTCCAATCTACTGTGTCTTATTTCACTATCATTGGATATGATGGGTTGTATTTTGCATCCACAATTAGAATGGTTCTTTAAAACTCTCTAGAAACATCATGGCCTATATGTGGAAGTGGTGAATTGATGGAAGATGATGAAAATTATTTGTTACTGTCGTATGTTGTTGTAATGATATTAATATCTCTCTAAAGAGGTTGTTAATTATTATCTCCACCCCCATACATTTTTTCAATAATGAGAATGTTGTGGTTAATCCAACCATGATTTATGAATATGAATTCTGGGTTTAAATACTTAATACATTACTATAGTCATGTTGAATCCATATAAAAGAACCATAATAAGATTTATATTCCCATAAACATAAGTTTCAAAATGAAACCATCAAAAAAATATATGTTTTATTTGAGAAAAAATTTATGTTTGTATACTTATAAAATAATCTAGGAAACTTAGGGTGGCTAGAATAAAGATCATATATTCACAATTATAAATTAGAGGATTTAGTTACCATAATCCGCCTCATCGGTATTCATTAAATAGGATCCACCTTTTTCCCCTATTTGTGGTGGTTGTTCGCACCTGTCATTCTAATGGGTTGATCATTGAGGTAATCATCGTATTGTACCTCGTATCCAAAGTCAACTCCATTTATTCTAGTTATATCTATAACTAAAACCAAAAAATGGTTAACATGAGTGATTAACATTTAACATCACAGGGGGTTATCATAATCAATAACATAAAAGGCATTTATACTTAAAAAATTACTCTTTTTCACCATCATGTTAGCCTATAATACCTTTAATTAAACCTATATCAATATTAGTTTAACCTAAGTTCCTTTAAGTTGTTCTATATTTTACTTCTCATGCTAGTCTCTCAATGTAACTATAAAATCAATCCTTAAAAGTGGTTTTTAAATAGAAAATTATTAACCAAAGAATATCCCCCATGAGTATTTTTTTCATGTGTGCAGTTAGGTATCTTTTTTGTAAACTAGGTCATTATTGAGTTAAGACCCAACATGGCCTATTTAGGGTTATAACCCCTAGGTATAACTATTTCATATCCTACATTAACTTTTCATTATCCAAATAGGGATGTAATTTCAAAGAAAACCACACAATATCTAATTTTCAAAACAAAATTATATATTATCTTATACTTAGGATCATCTCATAGACTTATCTTTAGGGTTTTAACTAAGGTTTTTTCATCATAACCTCAAAAAATAACTAGATGTTTCTTTGATACCAACTATAGTGACTCAAGCCTTAAAGGCACTTTAATTCATGATTTATAACATACTTCTCAAAAAACACAAGGTAAATATCTAGACATATAGTTTCATTGGAATATTATATACATAAATATTGCATCATAAATATAAAAACAACATCTTCATCACATAGTTCTCATAACACCCATAGGATACCCTATGGAAAACACAAAAGGAAAAGGGCGAGCTAGAAAGCCTAATAAGGGAATAAACATGGAAATAAATAATAATATGAGAGTCAAGATACATAACATGATATCATAAAGAGAATGATCAAAAACATGAAGAAATGGCATAAGGAAATAAAATCATAAGATCATGGAATCATGGAATATGTGGAAGAAATATAAGACATGACATCATAATCATAATTCAAGGGTTACTCCCAATACAATCATTATAAAGTAGACAAATTCCTATGGTGGATTGTGTTCACTCTCCATTCTCATGAACATTGTTGAAAAAATCCTATGGTGGGTTAGGTTAACTCTCTAATCCCATACATAACATCTCATGTGATATAAAGATTTACTCAATGAATTTGAGGGATATATAATTCCAATCCCACCTTTAACATATTGAAAATCATACATATGTGTTCCATATGAATAAAATGAACCGTACATAAATCATAAGCATGATCAAACCCATGAGAAAAAATTGGGTTTTATAATTCTGATTTATGGAATAATCAAAGGCTAAATCATAATGATTCCCAAGAGAAAAATAAATTAAATAATTTTAAACATTCATAATTTAAAAATGTATTTATGACTTTAACATGGAGTTTAAATATAAAAAAATTAATGAGGGGTATTTTGAAACTTGGGTGATGATTTATAAAATAAGTAATGATATTTTCAAATAAGGAAATATCATATCATCTTCTATAAAACTATAATTCACCCAATAGAGTTATCCATAAAATAATTATGCTTTCTATAATCAATTCATGTTTAATAAAATTTTATTGGGTTGATTCTTGACATGATACAATAAATAGGAAAGTTCCCTCATATTGGGTTTACTGAAAGGTTGGAATTTTGAAGGGGACTAAAAACATGTATAACCCGAGTAATAAAAATTATATTTAACTATATATATATTTAAGGGAAATATTTAACAAAATATAATAATATTATTAAAATAATATTACATAAAAACGGATAATAATAAGAAAGAGAACATGTAACCAACAAGTAAATAGGGTGGTACAGAAGATTCGTTTTTATGTTTTAAAAAACCTTTGTTGAAATCCTACTTAATGAAAAATAAAATAAAACTTTTTCTTGAAAATATTAGAAGGTAAATATTATTTTTAAATGAGATAACACTTAATTATGTGTCTAATTAAAAAAGATAACATTGGCGATAAGGTAAATTATGGACAAGGAGTGGAAACTGTCGTTTGAATGGATGGGAATTATTCTAGACATAATTAAATTTTCAAAAAGGATTATAACTCAATAGAAAATAATATTTTAATAAAAAGTGATATCCCAAGATATAAATAGGGTATATAGTTTGAAATGAAAGATGAAACTCGAGGACAAACATCATAACTCAAGAAATCAGATTGAGTTATGAAAGACCCTTGTATTTTAGGATGAAATAAATCATATGTCATAGCAAGGAAATTAAAAAATTTAAATGAAGTTTTAACGTTAAAAAATAATTTATGATATTATATTTCATGGTTAAATATTTACACCATACAAATAAATATTATTGTATAATAAAAAAAACATTCCTCAATGAAGGGTGATTGAGATGGAACCCATTACTTGTGTACAAAATCACTCTGCACATTCACTTAAAATCATGAATAATTAAATTAAGTTCATTATATATACAACTAGTAACCCTATTAATATATATTTAATTTTCTAAGTTCCATATATTATCTTTTGGTACTTATGTTTAATATATTTTTAACTTACATTGGTTACTCAGGGTTGTTAGGTTAATTTATTCATAACGCTTTTGGTTTGTTGACTTCGGTTAAAGGTGTTGTAAAATAACTTTATGGGGTCCATAATTGTGGAGTTTTATATACATTATTATTTTATTACTAAAATAATTATACATTTCCAAATCTTGTCCCAAAATAAATCAAAATTAAAAAAGGTTCCTTAATAATTCCATTTCAAGTGGTTTAAGTTTCTACAAATATTTCTTATTAATCACACATATATAACACCAAATATTAATCTTATAGAATATTAATGATGTTAAAAATATCATATTTATTAATTAAATAACCTTTTTTGACCTACCATCTAAGGTGGTGGTGAAAAATTGAACACGTCGTTCATGGAGACGATAGTCCACACACAAAAATGATAACATTTTCATTTTTATTAATGATTTTGGATAAAAGTATAAAATAGAAATACCATTAGTATTATAATAATTAATAATGGTAAAAAATTATAGCATTTTCATACCTTCATGGATAGAGGGTATTTTAGGGGTGTATTCAAAGAAAAGTGTTAGAGAATTTGGGTAGAGAGTATTTCCTCTCCCTTGGAAGTTCTCTCTTGGGTAAGTCCTTAAGACTCCCCAGCTTGGTCATTTGGTGAGAAAAAGTCTTAAAATTCATGAGGAGGGTGTTTAGGATAGATTAGGAAATATTTTTTTTATCCAAGTATTTATAATCGATGGAGAAGTTGGTAAGAGGTGGTCTCCATTTATAAGTGAAGAAATGGGATCTTTTGCAAAAACACATTACTTTTAAATAATATCACTTCACTATTAAATTAAAAAGGCTCCAAAAATGGAAAATAATATTGTGAGTAAATATGAGACTTCAAAAAAAATCTAGTATCACGCATGATCTCAACATATTTTAACCACTTTCACTATATTAAACTACTTTTTCCCTAATTTATCCTTGTCATGGTAACTCCACTTTTACCCTTAGAACTAATTTTAATTGACAAAATTAAAATTAAAATTATTTAATAATTTGAAAATTATTATTTAAAAAAATAAAATAATTTTATAAAATAAAATTTCCATGATTTATAGAAATTTATTTTAGTATTAGCGTATATAACATGTAAAAACCTATTTTTAGGAGAAGAAAAAGTTTATTTTAACCATAAGATTTATGTTTAAGATATAATTATAAAATTTATTGATTATATTGAAATTAAAATATTTATTATTATTAAATTAATTTTTAATTAATATTAAAATATTTTTAAAATCTAATTCAACCAAGTAAAAAAATTAATAAAATAAATAGATAAAAAATAGTTTTCATTAAAACATTAACCAAAATTTCTAAGATGTTAAGTGTGAATTTTATATGTTAACATTATATTTTAAAGTAATTAATTTAATTTTATAAAATATATCTTTTATTTGAAATTTTTTTCCTAAAATTACATTGCATTCTTGTTTAATAATGTCATAAAAGTTACAGTATTAGTAAAATCGATATTTTCACTAATCACCTAAAAATCAATTATTTTAAAAAAAATAAAAAAAATTATATTAAGGTAATATTTCTATGATATATCCAAAAATAAATTTATATTTTAAAAATTCACATCCTAAAATTTATAAACTTTATTTTTAATTAAACATATAAAATATAGTGAAAAAACTATTTTTATAGGAGGATGGGTTTTGGTATATTAGCTATTGTTTTCCCTATAGATTACTAAATAGTGTAGTGTTAAATAATTATGAATTAAATCAATATATCTTGTTATTTTTCAGATATAATAACCTTGTTTCCTTAAAATAAAACACCAATTTTTGGGAAATTTATTTTTTAATCATAATGTGAATTGAGAAAAAAATGATTTTTTAAAAAGCATAAAAACACATGATATATTCATACATGTGAATATTTTATGAGATGTTGACATAATCCTAATTTATATTTACCTATACCCTTATTTATCCATGTAATACATAAGAATCAGATAATCTCTAATTTCTTTTTTTGGGTGGTGGTTCAACTAGCATGGATCATGTGAAAAACTCCACGAGATTTAACATCACCCATATATAGTTTCTCTCAAACCATAACTGCTCAAGTTTGTCTTGATATTATTCTAGAGAAACACCTAGATAATATACCTACCTTATTATATCAGTAAAATGGGATTCATAAGGAACACTTCCACTTATAGATGACATTTCTTCTTACTTTATTTATTGATTTTGTGATATGGTTACTTAAATTTATACCAACTAATTTAACAGCTATGTTTTACCAGTTATATTCAATATTCAAAATACATCAAGGTTTTTTTTTAGTTTGGTATGGTATGTGAAACACACTATTTGATTTATTATTTATTTATAGAGATAATACAGTGAAATATTAGGTCTTTACATTCTTACCCCCTTAAATAAATTAGATCCTCTGAATTTAAATTATTACTTACTAAAAAAGTTAACTAAGGGGATATATAAGTTGATTAATGATTTTATTTTTATAAAGAAGTATCAATCAAATATATTCACTTATAATAATAATAATAATCCCTATGTTATTTTTCTTCCTAACCATTTGAGTTAAATACCTCTCATGGTTTGGAGTTAAGACTTATTTTATTTTCCCTTGAGTTCATTTTCATAATTGTAGTGACAGATTACCATAAATTAGTTTGAGGTGGGAAATTTAATTCTATAATTTTATAATAGACACACCACACAAACATATATCCTATATTTTTTGGTTATTCAACTTGGTGGTGTCGGCAGGAACTTATGGTAAAATGATGAAGTAAATAAAGAATGTTTCTCCTCCTCATAAGGCTTGTTGAGATCCAAGTTTAGTCTCCTCCCATACCATTATAAAGTAGCCTCCTCCACTACACCATCCAGTTCCCACTCTATCTTATCTCTTTCTAGTATCACCGGCCTCAATAGATAGCCACCCATATCTTCACCCACTTATTTCACCTATCCCTGTTTTCTCTAGGAAGCCATCACCGCATGTGTGATACAGGTAGATCTTAATGTTCCTAAATAGGGCCTTCCAAGACCCAAACTATTTCCCACACACATTTCATGGGATCAAAATATCAAGCTAATCAAACTTCATTCTTGAACTGCTCCAAGTCTCAAGTTCACTAGGTGGCCTCCCCCTTTTTTCCTAACCACTGTGTCCTATTACCCTAGCAATGGTGGTGGTGGGTTTTATTCTATATACGTTATTATCAGAGCGCTTTTAACCCCTCTAGAAACATTGGGGCCTACTGAAAATTAACTTTTTTGCTATCAAAACACTTGTAAGGAAAAAGTGAGAAACCTAGATGTCCATAAAATAGTTAAAACCAACAAGAGAAGGAAATAACCCAGAACAAACTATAGGATCAGATCCTCCCCAGCCATTTTACCATGACGACAAGCCCCCACCAAAGCATGGCCCTTCAGCTAGAAATCCCATACAGAAGAGCATGGGCACAAAATCGATGGTAAATTCATACCCTCTCAGCATCCAAATCCAATATTCATGCTCTGATGAAGAGGGATTCAATTTTGAAATAGTTAATCCATTACTAGAATAATTTTAAATCTATCTAAAAGACTCATACTAAAATTTAATTTCCCATAAACATAAATTTTGAATTTCAACCATTATACAACTATATGTTTTATTTTATAAAAAAACATCATGTTGGTACACTTAGAAAAAAATAAAGGTAACTTATAGTGGATAAAATAAATATCTCATATTAAAAATTCCAAAGTGGAGGCTTTAATTACCACAATAAACCTCATTATTTGTCATTGAAAAAGTTCCACCATGTTCCCTTGTTTGTGGAGGTTGTTCACACCTATCATTCTTATTATATTTTTATTTGTGACGCTAACTTTAGAAACATAAAATTTTTACACACTTGATACATTGAATCATTATTGGTTCATTTTGATACACCCTTTATACTCCCATCATGCTAACTAGCATCTTCATATTCTTACAATAGTTTGATGCTCAATTACCCCTCTTACAAAAGTAAATAATTTTACAGTCTCCTTGAGGAAATTCCCTGGGTTATTATTCCCACATTTTAATTTATATATGTTTGAATATCCATTCTTCCATCATATTCATTACCTAAATTTTCATGAGCCTCCTTTATTTTCTTCTTTGGTTCACTCTGTTTTTCAACTATAGTTACATTTTTAATTATCTTTCACAATAGTTAGTTTGTAATAATCACCATATCATGGTTGATTTAATACCAAACATTCCCTATTAGGGTATATTACCCCTAGGGAAAAATATACTAGATTCGGCATCCAATTTTTAGTATCTAGATAGGAATTTAATTGAAAGTAAAACCGCACAATCTCTACTTTACCAAAATTTTAGGATGTTCTTCTATACTTAGACTTATCCCTTAGACATATGGCTAGGATTTTATTTAAGGTTCTATCATCCTAACCTACAAAAATAACAAGACCTTTATTTAATTACAACTATAGAAACTCAATCCTTAAAAATGATTTAATTAATAATTTATAACATACTTTACTAAAAGTAAAAACCAAAAATTTAGGGGAATGGATTCTTTGGAAGATTTCATGGATAAATACATCATCTTAAATTTAAAAAATATTTAAAATTGTACATAGTGATCCTAAATCCTATAGATATTCTAAAAGTGAATTGAATAACCTAGGAAAATATTTAAGGAAAAGGGGGAGCTAGAAATTATAGTAAGGGAATAAACATGGCAATAAATCATAACCTGAGAGTCAATATATATAACATGATATTATAAAGAGAATGATCATATGCATGAAAAATAGAATAATTAAATGAAAGAATAAGATCATTTGATCATGGAATATATGGTAACAATATAATACATGACATCATATAAACATAAGTCAAGGGGCACTCCTAATAAAATCATCATAAAGTGTACAAAGTACCATGGTGGATTGGTTTCAATCCCCATTCCCATAAAAATGGTAGAAAAAGTCCCATGGGGGAGTAGGTTCACTCCCTAATCCTACACATAACATCTCATTAGATAAAATGATTTACCCAATGAATTTTAGGGCTATATAACTATAGTTACACCTTTTACAAAATGAAAATCATACATATGTGTGACACTTGAATAAAAGGAACCATAAATAAATCATAATCCTGATCAAACCCATTATAAAAAAGTGGGTTTCCTAATTTTTATTTACAACATAACAAAGGGATAAAATATAATGATTATAAATAAAATAAGGAATTAAATCATTGTTAACTCTCATAATTGAAAAATGGACATATTTATTGAACATGAAGCTCAAATTTATAAATTAATGGGAGGGATTTAGGAGAAGAAATAATAAAAATGAACCACTTGGTTGATGCTTTATAAAATAAGTAAGGTTATTTTTAAAGAGTAAAAGAGCATATTATTTCACATTAAACTATAATTTAACTAAGAGGCTTCACCATAATCTAATTATTTTTTAGAATATATTCATGGTTTAAAAACATTTTATGGGGGTAATGCTTTACATGAGACAAGAAATATGAAAGTTACCTTAAATTTGGTTCACATAAAGGTGGAAATTTCAAAGGGAATTGAAAATATATATAACTTCAAAAATAAAAAAGGATATTTTACTAGATATGTATGTAATGGATAAATATATATATATATATATATATAATAATTTAATGAGAATAATATTGTATAAAAAGAGATAAAAATAAAGAGAACATGTAACCAATAAGTAATGAGGGTCGTATGGAAGATCCATTTTTATGTTTTAAAACACCTTTGTTGAAATACCACATCGTAAAAAGGATAATAAAAATTTGTTTTGAAAATAGCATAAGTTAAATATAATTTTCACATGATATAACACTTAATGATGTTTCCAATTAAAAAGGAGAACATTGGTGGGAAGGGAAATTATGGACAATAAGGGGAAACCATCATTTGAATGGATGGGAATTATTCTTGACATAGTTTCATTTTCAAAATGATTATAAATCACAAAAAAATGAATCAAAATTGATCTACCAAGATATAATTAGTATATACATATAAAATTAAATATTAAACTCAAGGATAAACATTATAAATCAATAAATCTGATAGAGTTGTGAAAGACCCTTATATTTTAGGGATGGAATCAATCATATCCCACGGAAAGGAAGAATGTGAATGGAAGTTAATTTTCTAAGTCCAAAAATAATTTATGAACTTATAATTCATATTGGTTGTATTTACACCATAAAAATGAATATTTTTTCATAATATTAAATCATTCCTCAATGATGGGTGATTGAGATAGAACCCTTACCTCATGTCAAAAAGCACTATTCACTTGCACTTAACTTCCTAAACAATTAAATAAAGTTCATTAGATATATACCTGGGAACATTATTAAACTATATTTAATTTTATAAGTTCTATATATTATATTTTGGTACTTACTTTTAATATAGTTTTTGATTACATCAGTTACTCAGAGTTGTTCAGTTAATTTCTTCGTAACGCTTTCTTTTTTTTACCATAGTCCAAGGTATTATAAAATAAATTCATTATCTCTATAATTTTTAACGTTTATGTATTTTATTATTCCATTAGAAAAATATTTATATAGTTTTAAAGGATATCCCATAATAGATCCAAATTAAGAAAGTCACATTGATATGTCCATTTAAGGTGGTCAAAGTTACTATGAATATTTATTATTAATCACACATATATAAAACCCAATAATATTCTTCAAAAATATTAATGGTGTGAAAAATATCATATTAGTTAATTAAATTACCTTTTTAACATTCCATATTTGGTAATGATAGAAAATTGAACATGTCGTTCGTGGTCCACACACATGATGATGTTTTCCATTTTCAAAATGATTTTCAAGGAAAGTATGAAATAGAAAATTTTTATAATAATACTTCAGAATAGTGATTATTTTTTTGTTATCATACCATCATGGATAAATGGGATTTAATGGGTGTAGAAGAATAAAAAATCTAGAGAAGTTGGGTTGAGAGTATTACCTCTCCCTTGGAAGTTCTCCATTGGGTAAGTCCTTAAGACTCCTTATATTGGTCTTTTTGTGAGAATTAGGATTCAAAGGAATGGGTATGGTGTTGAGGAGTTACTATCATAGAGTTTTGGTTGATCCAAGACTTTGGAATTAGTGGAGAAATGAAGATTAGGTGGTCTCCTTTTATCGGTGAAGAAAATGTCACTTTTGTAAAAACTCATTTTTTACCAACAATATCACTCCATTATTCAAGGAAAAATTCTCCAAAAATGAACAAAAATTGTTTGGGAAAATATATAAGGCTGATTCACCCTCCGCCATCCAATATCGTACATTTTTTAACAACCTTCACTATGTTAAACCACTTTTACCTTAATTTACCCTTGTCGTGGTAACTCCACTTTCACCGATAGAACTTATTTTAATGACCAAAATTAAAATTGAGATTATTTAATAAAATAAAAATTATTATTTAAAATATTTAAATAATTTTATAAAATAAAATTTCTATTAGTTATAGAAACTAATTTTTTTATTATTGCATATAAAGTGTAAAAACCTATTTTTTGGAAAAAAAGTGTATTTTAAGCCTATGATTTATGTTTTCAATAAAATTATCAATGTTATTAATTATATTGAAATGAAAATATTTTTTATTTTTAAATTAATATATAATTGACATTATAATAACTTGAAAACATAATTCCACCATGTCATATTTTATTAAAAGAAACATATAAAAAACAGTTTTCGTTAAAACATTATCTAAACTTTCTAAGATGTTAAACATGGGATTTATATATAAACACTGTATTTTAAGATAATTAATTTAAATTTATAAAAAAATATTTAATATTGTAAAATGGGTTTCAAAAAATTTAATGAAATTCTAGTATAATAATGTCATAAAAGTGACAATATTTTAAAAATCGTAATTTTTCATTATTCACCTAAATATCAATTTTCTAGAAAAATATAAAAAAATATTCTAAATTAATATTTATATGATAAATCCAAAAATTAATTTATTTTTTTAAAATTGAAATAATAAAATTTATAACCTTTATTTTGAATGAAATATGTAAAATATAGTAAAAAACTGTTTTTATAGGTACCTGACTTTTGGTATATCAACTATTCTTTTTCTTGTAGATTACTAATTATTATAGTGTTAAATAATTATTAATGAAATCAATATATCATGTTATTATTCAATAATAATAAACCTTTTTCCAAGAAATAAATCACCAATTTTTGGAAAATAATTTTATTAAGCATTAAGAGAATTGAGAAAAAATAACTTTTTGAAAAGCATGAAAATTTATCATATATCTATGAATATAAATATTTTATTACAAGTTGATATAATACTAATTTATAAATTAATAACCCCTTATTATATCTATGTAATACCTAAGCATCATATAAGCTCTAATTTTAGTTTTTGTTGGTGGTTCAGCTAGCGTGGATCTTTTGAAAATATCCACAAGCTTAAACTTCTCCCATATATGGTTTATCTCAAACCATAATTGCTCGATTTAAACATGGGATTAGTCTAAGGAAACCCATGGAGAATATAACTCCCTTTAGAGATATAAAAAATGGTCTTCATAAGGAATACTTCCTCTTTTGGATTTCATTTATTCTTACTTTCTTTATTGATTTTTTGATATGGTTACTTCAATTTCTACCATCCAATTTAATAGTTATGTTTTAACGATCATATTTAATGTTAAAAATACATTAAGGTTTTTTTTTAGTTTGGTATAGAGTGTGAAACATACTATTTAATTTATTATTTATTTAATGATAAAATACAGTGAAATATCAGGTCATTATAGCTATCATTTACTAAATCGTCACATAAGGTGTAATGGATCGGGATTTTATTATTCATACATGGGATGTATGATATGGATAAAGAAATATTTAATCATGCATTATAATTGAATAAGTAAATTAAACACCTTAAGTAATTACATTTAGGATTATAAATAATACAACCATATGATGGTTGTGTGAGGGTTTGGTTCCATCATTCATGGATGAAACTCTCAAACATTCATAGATCACTTCTTCTTCTTCCTTTGCATGTCTAGATGCTATTACATCATTTAGAGATGGAGAATCCTACATGTGAGACATGTTATTTAGTTGAACTATGTATAAAATATGTATAGGGGATGTCATTTGGATTCCCTTGGTGATCTCTCTCAAACCCATCCCATGGTGATTGAGATGATGCAGATGCTCTTTGATGTAAGGTATACATGTTTATAGCAGTATTTCATTATTCCTATTTTTACATAGGTTTCATGTATCGTTCATCAAAGATACTATAAATAGGGTTTTAAATGGCTTCCAATGCTTCTAATAATTTTTATTATACTCTTTATAAATCCTTCAGTGGTATCAAAATGAAACCATGATTAAGATTTGTGAAACCTTTCATGAAATGAAGAAGAAACTAAAAAAATCAGACCAACATTTTGATTTTTTTTTTTTTTTGAAATTTGGGTAAAATGAATTGCCCTTATACAGAAGAGTTCTATGTAAAATTAATTACCCTTATGAAAAATGTTTGCATAAAGGTAATCACACTTACCTTTACGTAGTAAAGGGTTACTACATAAGGGTAAACCTTAAATTTATTAAAAAAATATTTTCAACATATAAATGTTTTTATGGTTTATAAATTGTTTATAAATTATGTTAAATTTTATTTTGGGAATATTTTATTTATAAGGAATTTATAAAATAATTAATTAATTGTAATTAATTAATTAAATTTTTGAGACACATTTTTATTCCAAAATATTAAATGTTAATATTGGAAATACCTTTTAACCAAATTATATGGTATGACTTATGATCTATAAATAAGTTTTCATTTAGAAATTATAAGTGATAATTTATAAAGGGTTATAAATTTTGAAATAATTCAAAAATATAAAAAGTTAATATTTAAATTATGAATTGTGCATAACTAATTATTTTGAATTGTTGAAAATAAAAAGGGTTCTTATTTGGATATTATTTATGCCACATAAAAAGGTTTTTTAATGATTTATATGATCAATGTTTAAATAATGATTAAGTATATGATATTTAGATTTTATAAAAAATTTACATAATAGAAATTGGATTATATATTGTGTATAATTCATAAAATGTCATACATTTAAAATGGAAATTTCATATAATGATAAATATGAAAGAGTTCTTATTGGCTTGAATATAAATTTTTTATATTCAAATTTATGAAACTTTCATAATATAAAGCTAAAATTACAAAAAAAAATAATTATATTTTATTTATCAATTGTATATGAATTATTATCTCAAGTTTAAATAATTTAATTATTCATTTATTTAAACTTTATTCTCAATTTTATTCATAGTTATAATCTTTTTATATGATTAATTATGAATGTTTTGGTTTAAATGTTAAACTACTTCTAGGAAAGAGCCTTTCATTTCATGCAAGGAATGACTCTATAGTGAATTTATTTTTCCATCTACATTGACCTAGGTTTATAACTGAAGTTATTACCTTAAATTTAGTTATTAAATATAGTTTTTTCATATTATGTGTTAGGTTTATGATGAATTGGATTCTCTATTGAGTAAATTATCTTATGGTAAAGGTACTTGGAGTCAGAATACCTACTTACTTAGAGGCGTATTCCTTTTCTAGGAAAGTGAATGGGGTTGGCTATATGTCTCTTTTAGCTTACTTATAAATATATTTTCAATATCATATAACACTAAAACTTTTCATGAATATTTTATATACCTTATGCATATGATGCATTCAGATATGTATGAATACACTTGACTTCTATTTTGGGTGATTAATACAAACTTGTGGGTTGTGTAAAGAGTCACACACCAATATGGTTTGAATATATTGATTTGGTGGAGGGAATATGATTCCAAAATAAAATCACTATAAGTAAGATTACATAAAGAAAATAACATGAGAAAAGATAGTGATATTAAATTCCTATTTAAATACTAAGTGTTAAATTCCTTCCAAAAATAGAACTTGTCAAGAGATCGATCATCCAATCAGGTAGGTCATGTCACAGACGATTGCCTCTAGATTATCTAGTGTTAGGAAAGAAAGAATGTGTGAAAATGGTTTATCCTTGGGTAGGTCATTCCATAGCTAGGTTCCCTTGGATTGAACTTTTTTATCCTATTATTGGCACTTTTTTGGGTTACACTATCTAGGATACCCTAATAGGATTAGGTTTCCCTAGGGATAGATTTAGGATTATCCATATGATGGATGGGACAAAGAGTTTCCTTATCACCTATCCATGAGTCATATATGTTATGATCGGAAATATTCCCTACCTAAATAACTAATTAGTGAGAGAAACTCCATAGTTGACTAATTTTTTAGTAAAATATATATATTATCCAACTAATGGGTATGATGTTTATTTAAATGGGCCATCATTTTAGTGAGATCTAATTTAGTAAACATCATTATAAAATGATTTCTAATACATGATACTAATATTATAAAAACTCATGTTGTAGATAATATCATCGTCATTTTTAAGCTAAACTTTGTGACCAATTATAGAAGAGGATAATTTTAATGTAAGAATCTATTAAGACTAGTAACTTATTAAAAGTTCTTAAAGCAATTTTGGTGGTTTAAGAATATTTATTAAGGAAAATTCTATGTATCAAAATAGTTCCTTCCTAAGTAACCAAGTGTTTAAATTATTCAAAAATTGGATCTATATTTTTATGGAAGTATATAGTGATTCATTTATAGTTTCAAAGAAATTAGATGAAAATTATTTAATAAATTTTAGTCTCATGTACTCAATGTTATTGGGTGTTTCAAATTATATAGTCAATATGATTGAATATGTTGATGTCCTGATGAGACTAAAGGTTTACTTAAAATTTTATTTGTTATAGAACTTAATTCTATTATTATGATAGATATATGATATAAAATATATATTTTACAAAGTTTTTTAAATATACAAAAGGTCAAAAGATGAAAATAATTGAAGATTGAAGTTTTCTTTCAATTAATGGAGAAAAGCGGTTACTATATTGATAACTTAGATACTTAAATCTTGGATAGAATTTTCATAAGATGTGTATTTTTATCTCATTTATATCTTGATGATAACATGTAAACAATAGTTTTTTAAATGATATGAGACTAGTTTTTTCAATACACATTGTTTTTAATTTGATTAATTTTATAACATGCTTTAAGGGGAGACTAAAATGTATCCTTCTGGTTTGGGAATTTATCTAATTTTTATCTATGGAAATAATCCAACAATATGATTTAATGAAAATAATTTTTTCTTAATATTTTCAATGTTTTTGGAATATATATGAACTATGCATATTATTTCTAGGTTCTAATGTAATGTATATACAATACAAGTAGGTAAAAGTTCAAAAAGAAAGAAGAAAATTTGGATGAAAATTTTAACAATGTTTCTTCAAGAAGATAATCAAAGTCATTGAAACCTATGGTTTTCAATAAATAATATTAATAATTCAATATGATTTTATTATCAAATTTATACCTTAAAGAGACCATGAAACTCCATGGAATGTCAATGTTAGTTATTGATGTTATAGAAATTAATTCTTTAATTTTGAAAAGTATGTGATACTGAATGTATATTTTAAAATGTATTGTAAATATACATGAGTTAAAAAAGGAAGAAATTATTGATATTATAGTTAATATTTATGAGATTTAGTAAACAGTTACTACATAGAGGATTTTCATGTATAGGATTTTATCATGGTCAAATGAATCTAAGTAAAAAAGGTGTATCTTTATCTCATCTATCTTGTGTGATAATAGAATATGTTTGATAACAAATAGTTTCTATGAGAAATTATGACATGATTAAATGTATATTAATGTTTTATGATTCATCAATTTATATAACATGTTTTAAGAATAACATATGGATAAAAAAATTCAAGATAAAGTGTTTTTCTGATATTTGTTAAGATATGAGAGAATGTGTTCCTACCACTGATCGATGTTATATTTTAATAAATTATTATTTTCAAATGTAAATTTTCAAAACATATAGAATGCCACATATGATATATAAATTATAGTTTCTTTTTTTAATATTCCTACTGAAAATAAGTAGATGTTATTTCCTAACATAAAAAGTTTATATTGTTTCTTGGAAAGATATTCTGAAAAGAATATAGTATCTTATAATCTAGTGGGAGAATGTTTGAACTTAGAGAAGTTCAAAATAAACAAATAATATATAACACCAATCTTAAGTTAAATTGATTTTCACTTAATATTCTATAATTTTTAGGTTATGTGATGGTAAATAAAAATTAAAAGTGTTACATTTAGTTTCCATTTAAAAATTTAATATCACCATTTTTAAAAGGATTATACCCATATAAGATAAAAGTGTTTTTCACTTACTATCCTAAAAGAGTTTATTATATGTGAGGATAAAGAAAAATGTAAAATGTTATATTTAATTATCATTAAAAGTGAAATACATTATTTCTTAAAGGATTGTATTATTCAAAATGAAAAATGAATTTCAATTGATTTGATAAAAGATTTTAGGTATGACAATAAATAAAAATTTAAGATTTGAATTTAGTTACTATATTAAAGTAATTTCCAATTTATCCTAATAGAGTTTAGTTGGGTCTGTAAACAATAATATAAGTAGTTACATTATTTCAAGGAAAAATGTTTGATGGAATAGTGTTATAAGGATGATGATGATGAATATATAAATAGTTCTAAGTAATTAATAGAACTTGACATCGTACCATTTGATGTAATGAAGTTAATAAGTTTGAATATGTACAGGAAGTTAAAAAATTAGGAATATAATTCATAAATATCACTATTATTCAAAATTCCTTACTTTATAGATATTTCTCACTAAATAGTTAGTGAGAGTGTTTTATCAGATGGTTATAAAGAGATGTGACATGAATTACATATGATGTAATGTGTTAAAAAAATCTAGAAAGTGTCGAAAACATAAGACTGATCTAGAATTATATCATATATGATATGATAAATTGGTGCTTAGGTTGGTTTTTTTAAATATTATTAAATATTTTAAGAATATTAAAAGTTATCATATTAGAGGTAACCTTCATTTTATCATTATTTCTCATTGGATGCATAAATTTATATGTAAATATATATTTTCTTAACAGTAATTGTAATTGACCTCTCAAAGTATGACTTTTAGTTATCCCTAAATAATGTTCAAAATGGAATTTTAGGTTATGATGAAATTTTAAGGTTATCATGAGTGGGATTATTGTATAGAGATACATAATATGCTCATGGGGAACAAAAAAAGAATTTGATTCTTTGTGTGCACTGGATGACCTACTAAGTATACCACATGAATTTTCATACAAATGTATTTGGTATACCTAGGGTGGATGGTCATGTTTGATTACCCATTACCAAAGGTTGATGAGATAGCTATCATGATAACCTTTATACTTTGATACCCTACTTATGAAAGTATACATATTGACTTAGATAATACGGGGTTGGTTGTGTATATTGTTGATCATGTCATCAGTTAAATCTTAACAAATATGGGATTCTTCTTCTCATGTGATGAGTATGACATCTAGGTCCTTGTTTTACATAGACTGTGGAAGTGCAAGGTCAAACCTAGATATTGTATATCTATTTGGATAAGGTAAATGTGACGTACTTATCAATAAGGATGAATTACATGTAATTTATTCACTGATTAGGTCATTCTATACTCTAATATTTGAGAATAGATGAGTTGGGTATATGGTATTGACATGTTCTATGTCCCATGGTCACTCGATGTATTAGAAAAACGAAAAATATTTGAATTAACATATGTATATGTTGCAGGCTAGTGGACATAGGTATAGAGATAAATGTGTTTAATAGACTTCACACTAGACCCCTTTATAACTTGAGTAGCATTGATATGTTGATATAGGCCTCTCTTTTATTACATATAAGGATCTAAAGACTTTTATTTATTGTCAATTCTTTAAATACCTGTAGGGACACACTTTTTATTTGAATATATGGGGATTTATTTTGACTCAAAGATATACCCTAAAAATGTAATAGAGTTAATCCAAAAGTGTTTTGGATGGGATTTCACAAGGTATTTCATATGAAGTAATACAAGGTGAAGTTGATGACGGTTTTACAAAAGAGTTATTGAAAATATCCAAAATGAGTTTTAGATATGATTTCAAAAGTTATTTTATATGATACATTATAAGATGAAATAACACAAAGTCTATTAGGATTTAGTGTAAGTGGGATATTAAAGGAGATATAATCCATAAATCCACCTATTTGTGATGCATACTTCCATAAGACATAAATGAGTAATATCTTATAATAAATATATCAATATGCATGCATAAAATAATATTTCATGCATGTTACTACGTTTAATCAAATGAGAAGCTAAATAGTATGTGTGTTAATATTATAATGGTTCAAAATTAATTAAAGATATAATTTATTAATCCATTACATAAGTTGTAATGAATCGGGGATTTATTATTCAAGAATGGGATTCATGACATGGCCAAACCATCATTTACTCATGCATTATAAATGAATGAAAAAATACACCAACCCAAGGATCATCCTTGAGGATTATAAATAATACATTCATATGATGGTTGTGTGAGGGTTTTCTTTCATTGTGCTTGAATGAAACTCTCAAACATCCATATCTCTCTTCTTCTTCTTCTTTTTCATACAAAATTCTAGCACATTGTGGGAGAAAGAGAATCCTACATGTGTGACATGTGATTTAGTTTACCCATGGATACACTATGGAGAGTGGATGTCCTTTGGTTTACCTTGGTGATATCTCTCAAAGACATCCCATATTTATTGAGATGATTAAGATGCTCTTTGGTGTAAGTTACACACGTTTATAATAGTATTTCTTCATTTTGGTTTTTATGTAGGTTTTATATATCATGAATGGGAGATCCCAAATATGGTTTTAAATTGATTCCACTACTTTTAATAATTATTACCAGACTCCTCAAAAAACCTTCGACTATCCTATTATAATATTTATTAAACTTAATATCATGTTATTTATTCCAAAATTCTCCCACTTGACTCATGTGATATTACTTTATGATGTTTAATAAATTCAATTGATTATTAAGTGAATTTATTTCCATTATATTATGTATATAACATTCATCATAATTAAGAATAATGTAAACATGATTCATGGTGGTTGTAAATCATATACTAATATTGTCCCTTCCATGTACTACAACATTAAAATTTTTCTTATCATAATTAAAATTGGATATATATATATATATATATATATATATATAATTGGTTCAATGATAATTTATTTATTTAAGACTATAGTTTTTATCATCATTCAATTAAATCATGTATACTTACTGAAAAATAGGTAACATGATCAATACATTTATAATTCCAAATGTCAACTATAATAAAAATACCAGTCATTACATACAATGAAACTGTCACGACCCGTCCTCAGGGCCCGTGCCGTGACTACCCCAATCCTGCCTTCAATAGGCTAGGGGCTGGCGACTAGCACCAAAGGTGAATCCCTAATAAAAATTCAATGCATTTCCTTTAAACCTGTAACACACACAGACTGAACAGAAGTAGTAGAAGCCACAAGTAATAATAAAGAAAAGAAATGTGTGCTGAAATAAAGTGGGCCAGTATACAAACCCAACTGAACAAAAAGTACAAGTACAAGTAAAAAAGGAAAATAGCTTTTGGATCATCCACTAGGAAACTCTACCTTAAGGGTAGGTACAGATCTCGAAAAACATGTCCCTAAAGTACATCTCATCTAGTTCAGCTTCGAGTAGCCTTCCGTCCGTCACCCTCAGCCTCGATCACTACTGATCGTCGTCTGCACAGAACAAAACAAGGTGTGGGCAAAGCCCGTGCAGGGGTGAGTATAACAATACTCAGTAAGGGACCCCTATATCCTCAAAGGTCTCCCAAAATCCACTAAGGATAAATCACAGTAGTAAGATACAATCACAAAGTATCAACCATCCTTACTTAGGTATATGCCCATACATATACCTAAGTTACCAATCACAAATCGGCTCCAACTCTTGTGCCTAATTACATTCCATTCCACAAGTGTAGAAATACTCCACAAATAAAGTACATCTCAAGGTGTATCCCATAGATACAGCTTATAGAAGAAAGACATGTGGGCTTCACCACAACACATCCATGAAGAAACATTCACGAAGAAACATCCATGAAGGAACATCCACCCTTAATTAGGTATAGGCCCATACATATACCTAAGCCGTCATGAGTACACATCTCATACATGAGGTAAACGTGAAGGTAATGACTCAGCTCACACTAGGATTTTAGTGAAGTATAGAAGTACATATGATTAGTCACGAAGCTAGATCATCTTATTCTATCAAGAGGCACTGCTTCTGACCATATGGAGTCTGGACCACACAGGATCGATAGGTACCAACCCTCGTAATGACCCACACAGGATCTAACCCACACAGGATCGGTATGCACTGACCCACACAGGATCGCTGAGTGCTGACCCACACAAGATAGGTATGCACTGACCCACACAGAATTGTTGAGCACTGACCTTCGTATGATCTGTCTCCAACCTCCACCTCACTATCAACCACTGTATCATCTTTTACTATCGAACGGTAGATATTTGTAGAAACCTAAAACAGCAGTCTATTGAAGCTGTCGATCCTATGTGGGATCTTGGTACAAAAGTCATCGTTGTCGAACCCATGGAGGATCCAGGTCCAGTCTCGTCACTTTCAAACCTACAGAGGATCCAGGTCCATTCTCTTCATTGTCGAACCAACGGAGGATTCCTGGTACAGTAGAAGGTCCACATATGATCCTATCATCTCAGTCACAGCCAGCCTTAGGGTTCCCGCACACAGCACGCTCAATTCCGGGAGGGTCCGCTCCTATATCCAAGCATCGATACATCAACTACCATGAAATCTTGAGTTAATTTGTCCCATAGTTTCGTCACATCATAAGGAACCCAACGCGACAGACGGCACGTTAATCGGACCCTCGGTCTGTGAGTAATTGGCGTTTCCGCTCTAAGGGCCCGGTTGGATTTAGGTTCAATCTAACCCAGACGAACCCCCAACTGTGTCCAAATCTCAAGTGGGGTATTCCAAAATAACCATCTCATTCCAAGATTTCTATCGTTGTAGAAGGTTCATCAATCGGACACTCGTAGCCCAAGATATGGGAAAAAAGGTGAATTGGGTCAGAACTGGGTCTGGGTCCCGTCCGGCCCAACCGGACCGACCCAACCCGGGTCTGGATCCGGAACGGGGTCCGACCTGGTTTGCAGGTCTGACCTGGGCCACTGGAACCGGCATGTCCCAGCAGCTTCGGTCCGGCCCAGTGCGACGGCCCGGCCCAGGGCGGCGGCTCGGCCCAGGGCGGCGGCCCGGCCCAGGGCGGCGGCCCGGCCCAGGGCGACGGCCCGGCCCAGGGCGGCGGCCCGGCCCAGCGCGGCGCGGCCCGCACGGCATGGTGGCCCAGCCTGAACCAGTTAGGGGGTGGTGAATCCAGCCTAGTCAGGGAGACCAGGCGGCAATGGCACCCTGCAGGGCCTGCCCGAATCAATCAAGGGGGAGCTGCCCCCCCCCCCCCCGTCTCCTAATAACAGAACCTGCATAAGCCGGTTCCTCTCCGCAGGAACCAGCTGGGTCCCGCCCTGGTGTGCTCTTCACTGGTATCCAACTCGGCCGATCGCCCTCCAGTTTGTCGGTTGCGTCCCACCTAGTCACGGCTCCCCACCTGCGCGACGGCGCCGTGCCGTCTTCAACCATCGCGGCCCGCATGGTCGCGGCCCCTCTACCGCGCGGCGCGACGGCATCACGCCTTCTTCCGACCGCTGTGGTCCTCCTAGTCACGGCCCCCTTCCTCCAGCGTGGTGAAAAAACACCACGCCCCTCTATCACCACTACGGCCCAGGGTGGTCACGGCCCAGCTCTTCGCATGGCTCCAGTGACCCGGTGGAAAATGTGCCGCCGGTTTCTTCCGATGTCAGCTCATTTTCAGTCACTGTGTATACCGCCATGGCCCGTCTTCCACGGCCCGTTCCTCCAGCGGCGCCATTGTGCCACCGCCACCATCAACCAATCAAGAACCAATGGAGGGACGTCGGGCCATGATTTTTCGGCCCGCGCCCTCCGCATTAGGAGATAACAATTTGCCAACATTGAACCACAATAAACAACGAAGAACGGGGATTTAATTCAATCAAAACGACCCCTACCTCACTTGTTGACGATCTTTGATGGATTCGCGGGAAAAGTCGGGCATCGATTTTTCATTCGCTGCATTCGTCACGTGCTCCCAAATCTCAAGATTGTGTGTCAGAAAGTGTTTGGAGGTGATTAAGTCGAAGATGGCTTTCTTCATGTTCTTCGTTGGAGAGTTCTCCTCCTTCCTCAAGCTCCACCCAAAATATTATGCCAACCAAAATAAAATAATAGTGTATCCATTATTATAATGGATGGCATGAATTCAAATGGATTCAATTAATTAATTGCAAGGCTTAAATTAATTAATTGAGGGAGTTGTCACATTTAAAATAATGGGGGATGGTGAAGAGTTTTCATCCCACTTAAATGGGGGTTAAAGGGGGTTCAAAGCCCATTTGGGCCCCACCTATTTGATTGCAAGAGGTGTTAAACTTCTGGTGGGACCCAACAAATAATATCCTCCCAGGGGAGGTTATGTGTGGGTGGGCCCCACCTCTAACCTCCACTTAGAGGTTTTAACCACCAACAAATAAAAATAAGCACACCTTATTTTTATTTAAATTTTATTTAAAAACCCCAAAAACTATCCTCCATTCTCGACAGAATGCAACTGCGGTGAAGGTCTCACTAAGAAATCCCCGACGCTGCGAGTTCAACGGTGCCCTCAGAGTTCAGTTCTAGGAACTGGTTCAAAAGTTATAAAATCCCACTCGTACATTTACTGAATGTACCCGAACAAAACTTCAGAAATTGATTCTGAGCACACCGGGCCTCGGAATCAAGTGCCGTAAATTTTTACAGACTCGTAAAAAGTCCATGAATTTAAGAAAAAAAAATCCACAGAATTTCCGGGTCTTTACATTCTCCCCACCTCAGGGATTTACGTCCCTGTAATCTGAAACTCGAACTAAGGGAACAAATGGGGGTACTGAGAACGCATATGAGCCTCCCGCTCCCATGTGCTCTCCTAGAGGTTCTCGTGCTACCAGAGAATACACACCAGAGGTATCTACCGTCCACGAAGGACCTTCTCCTGTCGATCCTCACTCTCCACTGAAACCCCTATGAAAGTCGCCCCATCATTGATGTCCAGCTCTCCATGTTTGATGATGTGGGAAGGGTCGTGCACGTATCTCCTCAGCTGAGATACGTGGAAGAAGTCGTGCACCCGGTGCAACTGAGGTGGAAGAGCTAAGCGGTAAGCCACCTCGCCTACTCTGCTGAGGACCTGAAAAGGTCTGATGAATCGTGGAGATAAATTTCCACCTTTGCCAAATCTCCATAGACCTCATCGAGGTGAGACCCATAGAAAGACGCGGTCGCCATCCTTGAACTCCAGAGGTCTCCGTCTCCTATCAGCATAAAACATATGTCTGCTCTGTGCATTCTTCATCTGCTTTTGCATGATCTGAACCTTCTCTGTCATAGCCTGCACCATCTACGGTCCCACAAGTGCTGACTCCCATGAGTATGTCCAGCACTAAGGTGGTCTGTAAGGTCGACTATACAGTGCCTCGAAAGGTGTTGAACCAAGGCCACTAGGACCCGGTGCTCTGCCTTCACTTGCTGACAAGTTAGGCATTAAGAGACAAACTCTTCTATTGCCTTCTTCATACCTGGCCACCAGTGCTATCATAAAAGGTCCTGGTACATCCCTGCCACACCATGATGTACCACTAGAGGTGATGTGTGAAACTCACTCAACACTTTCTCCCGAAGCGACACGGGTACCATGGTACGTCTCCTGAAGAGAAAGACATCCTCCTCACTTACAGAAAATCCATCAGGTGGCTGCCCTGTGGATACATGTGCACGTCAAGACTCATAGTCAGCATCCCCCTCACTACGCCTCCCTGACTCTCTGAAGAAGGGGAGGTGTGACTGTAAGAGATTGCAGAAAGGCTATGACATCCTAATCTACAAAGGATAACTGCAACGCGGCCAGCTACTCTGTCACCTCTCCTAGCAGCTGAATGTTTGATCTCCTATTGAGAGAATCTGCTACATTGTTCCTCTTTCTAAGAGTATAGACTATCTAAAAGTCATAAACCTAGAGGAACTCAAGCCAAAGTTGTTGTCTCAGGTCCAGGTCCTTCTACGAGAAGTCACACCTGAGACTATTGAGATTAGAGTAAACCATAAACCATTTGCTCAATGAACTATGGGTGAGACTAGCCAATTGTAAAGAACTCGACTACACCCTTCTTCTCCTACATCCTATAAGAGCTGCTAAGATTTCTCTTTTGCTGAGAAGAGAAATCTGGTCTCATCCCCTGGATGAACCACATCCTTTTCCTAATACAGTCAATCCTGACATGAACGGTACTAATTCATGCCATGGATGATGTCGTAAGGCCTCGATGCTACTACCAAGAGATCCAACCATTACTCTCGACTCCAAGGGTTGATTCACACTGTTGGAATCAGTGTGTGGTCACTGGGTCTCCTCTAGTAGGAATCTCCAATGTGAGGGTCAAGTCAACAGTTTTAACCGTAACCTCTCAATATCAACCACACAAAAAGGAAGAAAAGCAAACGTCACAAGGACAAGTATCTTTTATTACTACAGCTCAAATTACAAAGACACAAATAAACCACAAAAATGAAATCAACGAAGCTAGAAGCATTAGGAAAAAATACCTCTTTGCCTGGAGCTATTCCCTCTCCTGTCCACCTGCTCCCGGAGCTCGAGGTGTACCGTCTAGGGGTGGTGGTGGTAGTACTCGATGACTCTGACCACCATCCGCTGAAGGACCTGCTCAACTACCTCATCCACCGCTTGGCCGATGCTCAAGCTCATGATGCTTCCTTTGTCTCAGTGGCTCCTCTAATGCCTGCTGATCAACTGTGCGGGGAGTCAGACAGTCACGCACTCTGTGACCCAGTCCCCTATAAGAAAAACATACCATTCTCCGTTCAAAGCTCCCTTGACCTCGGGTGCCCCGCACACCCGATTCCACATATTGGGGTCATCTAACAGTAGATCTAACCCACTTGTACCCTCGTTTCATCTACCTACTGCCTGCTACAGATGACTCATATACTATCAGAATGTCCTGCGACAAGTGCAGCAGCTCCTGAGTACGCATAGAGTGTAGAGTTGCTGGTACAAACTCCGCCCTAAAAAGATCCTAGATGTTTTCCCAGGTGAGGGTCGCCTCGTCATAAAATTGGATCATCAGGCTCCACCACCTCTCAGATGATCTCTAAAAGATACTAATAGTTAGGTGCACCATCAAGTCAGTGGGTGTCCCAACTGTGTGGAAAACTCATGCTAAAAACTCCATCCAGCACCCAGCTATCTGAAAACTTGTCTCGCCTCGAAACCTCAGAGGCCTCTTTCATAGGAACCCGTGCAACGTGCTCAAGCGGTGCCCACTCTCTACTGTTGGGGCTGGTGGAAATGGTAGCCAAGTGGGTAGTGGTACCGTTGGTGCCTCCGCTGTGATGGGGCCCTGCACTGAGGCCTCATCGCTCAGTGGGCTACCATCGCGCTCTCCACTTGGAACACGTGCTGACTGAATAAGTAAAGACATCCTAAAAAGAAACAAGTGTTACACAATCAAAAGTATACCTGGTGATCTGACTCAAAGTAATCACAAAGAAAACTTTTCAAAAGAAACACACATGCAACCATTGTTTTCATGCACTGAGTTAGAAATCAGAAGTCAGAGTCCTAGTGTATGGATACGTCGACCGCCGCACTAACACCGGTTTCCCTAAACTAATAACCACACCCAAAACACTTAACATTATTACTATTAAAAGAATTTAGAGTCTGAGTTCTACGGTAGAACCAACGCCTTTGATACCAATTTTTCACGACCCATCCTTAGGTCCCATGTCGTGACTACCCCAAGCCCGCCTTCCATAGGTCAGGGGCTGGAGACTAGCACCAAAGGAGAATCCCTGATAAAAAGGGAAGGAATTTCCTTTAAACTTGTAACATGCACAAATTGAACACAAGCAGTAGAAGCCACAAGTACTAATAAAGAAAAAAAAGGTGTGATGAAAGAAAGTGGGCCAGTATACAAATCCAACTGAACAACAAGTACAAGTACAAGTAAAAAGGGAAAACATCTCCTGGATCGTCCACTGGGAAATCTTACCTGAAGGGTAGGTACAGATCTCGAACAACATGTCTCTGAAGTACGTCCCATCTAGTCTAGCTCCGAGTAGCCTTCCATCCATCACCCTCAGCCTCGATCACTGCTGACCGTTGTGTGCACAAAACACAACAAGGTGCGGGTGAAGCCCGTGCAGGGGTGAGTATAACAATACTCAGTAAGGGACCCCGAGACCCCCGAAGGTCTCCCAGAATCCACTAAGGATAAATCACAATTGTAATATACAATCAAAAATTATCAACCATCCTTACATAGGTATATGCCCATACATATACCTAAGTTACCAATCACAAACTAGCTCCAACTGTTGAGCCCAACCACATTCCGTTCCATAATTATAGAAACACTCCACAATGAAAGTACATCTCAAGGTGTATCCCATAGGTACAGCTTACAGAAGAAAGCCATGTGGGCTTCACCACAACACATCCACGAAGAAACATCCATGAAGAAACATCCATGAAGGAACATACACCCTTACTTAGGTATATGCCCATACATGTACCTAAGTCGTCATGAGTACACATCTCATACATGAGGTAAACACGAAGGTAATGACTCAGCTCACACTAGGATTTCAGTGAAGTATAGACGTACAGATGATTAGTCGCGAAGCTAGATCATCTTATTCTATCAAGAGGCACTGCTTTTGACCATACGGAGTCTGACCCACACAGGATCGATAGGTATTAACCCCCACAATGACCCACACAGGATCTGACCCACAGAGGATCGCTGAGTGCTGACCCACATAGGATCTGATCCACATAGGATCGGTATGCGCTGACCCACATAGAATCGCTAAGTTTTGACCTCCGTACGATCTATCTCCAACCTCTGTCTCACTATTATCCATTGGATCATCTTTCACAGTCAAATGGCAGATATCCGTAGAATCCTAAAACAGCAATTTGTCGAAGCTGTCGATCCTACGTGGGATCTCGGTACAAAAGTCGTCATTGTCAAACCCACAGAGAATCCAGGTCCAGTCTCATAACTTTCAAACCTACAGATGATATAGGTCCAGTCTCATTGTTTTTGATCCCACATAGGATTCCTGGTACAGTAGTATGTCCATGTAGGATTCTATCATCTCAGTCGCAACCAACCTTAGTGTTCCCGCACACAGCACGCTCGATTCCGGGAGGGTCTGCTCCTCGAGCCAATCATCAATACATCAACTACCAAAAAGTCTCGATTTGATGTATCCAGTAGTTTTGTCTCATCATAAAGAACTCAATGTAACAGACAACACATCAATCGAATGCCCGGTCTATGAGTTATTGGTGTTTCCGCTCCAAGGGCCCGGTTGGATTTAGGTTCAATCCAGCCCGGTTGTACCCCAACTATGTCCAAAACTCAAGTGGGGTATTCCAAAAGAACCGTCTCATTCTAATCTTTCCGTCGGTGTAGACGGTTCATCAATCGGACATTTGTAGCCCAATATATGGGGAAAACGGTGCATCGGGTCAGAACTGGGTCTGGGTTCGGTCCGGCCCCGCCGGACCGACCCGATCCACGGGTCCGACCCGGCCCACCGGAACCGGCCCGTCCCAGTGGCTTCAGCCCGGCCCAGCGCGGTGGCCCGGACCAGGGCGGTGGCCGGGCCCCACGCGGTGGCCCAGCCCGAAGCGGTCGGGGGGCGGTGAAGCCTGTCTGGTCAAGGAGACCAGGCGGCGATAGTGCCCAATGGGGCCCACCCTAATCAATCAAGGGGGGGACTATGCCCCCCCTGTCTCCTAGTAAAGGAACCGGTAGAAGCCGGTTCCTCTCTGTGGGACACAGTCGGGTCCCGCCCTGGAGTGCTCCTCGTCGGCGGCCGGCTTAGCCGACTACCCTCCAGTTCATCCGCCACGGCCCACCAGGCCGCGGCTCCCCACATGCACGGCACGACGGTGTCACGCCATCTCTGGCCTCCACGGCCCCTCTACCGCATGGCACGATGGAGTCGCGCCTTCTTCCGACCGTTGTGGCCCTCTTGGCCGTGACCCCCTTCCTCTGGCATGGTGCGACAACATCGCACCCCTCCAACACCACCGTGGCCCCTGGTGGCTGCGTCCCAGCTCTTTGCACGGCTCCAACGACCCAGTGTAAAATGTGCCGCCGGTTTCTTCCGCGGCTGGCTCGTTGCCGGTCGTTGCGTATACCGCCGCGGCCCGTCGACCACGGCCCATTACTTCGGCGGTGCCGTTTCGCCGCCACCACCGTCAACCAATCAAGAACCAACATAGGGATGTCAGGCCATGTTTTTTCAGCCCCTGCCCTCCACGTTAGGTGATAAAAATTGGCCAACATTGAACCATAATAAATGATGAAGAACGAGGATTTAATTCAATCAAAATGACCCCTACCTCACTTGTCAACAATCATTGACGGAGTCGCAGGAAAACGCAAGCGTTGATTTGTCGTTCGCCGTGTTCTTCACGCAATCCCAAATCTCAAGATTGTGCGTCAAAAAGTGTTTATAGGTGACGAAGTCGAAGATGGTGTTCTTCGCATTCTTCGTTAGACAGTTCTCCTCCTTCCTCAAACTCCACCCAAAAGATTATACCAACCAAAATAAAATAATAGCATATCCATCATTAAAATGGTTGGAATGAATTCAAATGGATTCAATTAATTAATTGCATGGCTTGAATTAATTAATTGAGGGAGTTGGCACATTTAAAATAATGGGGGAAGGTGAAGAGTTTTCATCCCAGTTAAATGGGGGTTAAAGGGGGTTCAAAGCCCATTTGGGCCCCACCTATTTTATTGTAAGAGGTGTTAAACTTCGGGTGGTACCCACTAAATAATATCCTCCCAAGGGAGGTTATGTGTGGGTGGGCCCCACCTCTAACCTCCACTTAGAGGTTTTAACCACCAACAAATAAAAATAAGCACACCTTATTTTTATTTAAATTGTATTTAAAAACCCCAGAAACTATCTTCCATTCTTGATAGAACGCAACTGTGGTGAAGGTCTCACTAAGAAATCATCGATGCTACGAGTTCAACGGTGCCCTCGGATTTCAATTCCGGGCACCGGTTCAAAAGTTATAAAATCCCGCTCGTACATTTACTGAACGTACCCGAAAAAAACTTCAGAAATTGATTTTGGGCACACCGGGCCTTGGAATCAAGCGCCGTAAATTTTCACGGACTCATAAAAATCCCATGAATTTAAGAAAAAATTTACACATAATTTCCAGGTCTTTACAGAAACCTACTCCGTAAAAATTCTCATACTTTCAACATGTCCAATAAACTTTCTAGGTAATAAACCTTTCTTTAAAGGGTCATAAATCATAAGATTTGTGCTAATATGTTCAATTTGCACCATATATTTTCTAAAATCCTATTTAATATCAAATTACTTTAATTCCATGTGTTTAGAACCTTTAAAATATTATTTATTATTTGAGAATATTATTCTTACAGCATTACCACAAGAAATTTTTAAGTTATTGGTGATACTGTAAAGAAAGTACTGAAATAAATTTATGCAACCACATAACCTAAATTATGACCTCTATGCATGATAAAAATTCAACTTCCATGGTTGAAGCAGTTATAACTAATTTCTTTTCACTTTTATAGGATATTTCTCCATCATCTATAAGATACATATAACCAAAATTGGACTTTCTTATATCAACACAATTGGTAATGTTTCAATTAGTGTATCCAGTCACCTCAGGATGATTTTATCTTTTATAAGAAATCATGTAATTCTTTCTTCCTTTAAATTATTGGAAAACTTTATTTTCATCTCTCTAGTGATTCAATAAAGTGTTTCTTTGGTATCTTCCCAGCATATCAGTTGAAAATATAATATATAGACTTGTATATGTTTTTGAATACATTAATATTACAACAATTCATGTATAAGTAATTCCTTCCTTCTATTTTCGTTCCAAATCATTTTTTGGAATAGGTGATGTTGAAATTTTTTTCATCCTGAATATCTATAAAATTTTATTAATATATTCCTTTTGAGATAAGACCATATTCCTTAGAAATAATTTTTCCCTTTTAATGTTAACGATTGCCATAAGAGTCGTGTTCATTTTTTACGACCCATTTACATCCAACTCTCTTGAATCCTCAGAAAATTCCACAAGGTTCCATAATTTATTTTGTTTTTAAATTTCCTTAAGATCATTATAACCACTAATAAGGGGGGGTTGAATCGGTGGTGAAATTTTTAAAATTTAAAACTCTATGAAATTAAATCCTGAAACTTGTTAGAGTTTTATCCTTATCAATTTTTTATAAAAAATCACAATCATGAAATGATAAGAAATAAAACAAGGTATGAAATATTTATAAGGTTCATCCTTAGTGTGTGAACCTATATCCTTTCCATGGAGACATCCATTGGTCCATGGAAATTCATTATTAGGAAGAAGTGAATAAAACTTAATCAAACTCCCATTATATGCATTATATCTTCTAATGGAAATTATTACACTGACTCTCATTAGTTTAAAAAGTTTTTCTTAAAAAAATGAGATAACACAAAAATATGAAACTTTTTAAAACTAGCTTCCAAATTTTTGTCTGAAAATCTTCATCTAATTACCTCTATCCAGTAATTTTCATCTGGCGAAACTCTATCTGGTGAACCTCACTAAAACTATAAAACAATTTTAACATGTGTTTTATCTGATTACAAAAACTATTATGCCTAAAACTATTCTCAAAAACTCTATATGTTAAACTATATCTAGTTTCTATGAACTAAAAAAATTCATCATGCTTTGATCAAAACTATTTTTTGTACTCTTCCTCAAGTGGAATATTAAATTTCTTAGAAACTCTCACTGGCATAAACTCTTTAATATTTCATATTTTTTTTATGGGTGAAAAGTGTTCTATACTCACTTTACATACTTTAATTTCATCCCCTTTTATAGGTGTTCTAGAAATAGAAATGGTATAATACCAATTTCACTTTCCCACTCATTAAAATTTCAAGACTATATATCTTTATTCATATGAAATTCATAGGATACTTCTCAACTCTTCTAGAAATTTCGTGAACATTCTTGAGTCTTCATTAATTCTTCAGTATTCATAACTTTCTTAAAACATTATTAAACTCATACATCAAGAAACTCAAAAAAAATCCTTAAACATGTATAGATAATAAATCAAATGAGAAATAATAGAACATAATCATTAAAAAGAATTTTATAATGATTTATATAAAACTATTAAACCTTCATCTGTTGGAATGTTTGTCTTATAAATTCTTTATGAACTCCTCCATATGATTTTATCTATCTGATCTTATTCATCCAACTGACATTATATGATGACTTCATTCAGTCATTCTACATCATCTCAAACATTTTCTTTAAACAAACTTCTATGCAATGTTTGTATGATGAATGTTCTCTTGATGGTTGTTTTTCTAATGGATCTTTTTTCTATGGACTCAAACTATTATCCATCCTTTAGTATCACACTTCATAACTTCTATCCTCAAACTTTAGATATCCTATAAGAGAAACTTCTCTCTTCAAACTTTATACAAACTATCTGTATATAAAACTTTATATCACTAAGATCGTTTCACTTGATCCATTTAAAATGGTTGACTAAATTATTGAAACTTATAAATACTTCATTCATATGAAACTTCTCTATATAATACCCTTATTGGATTTCTTGACTTTGAATTTCTCCCCCTTTTTATTTGTATAGATAGATACGCGAGTTCTAAATTCTCATTTTTGGACTTTTACCCTTTTTTCAATGCACTTATTAGAGTTGAAAATTTTCTTGTTTTGTTCATATCTATACAAAACTCATAAAATTATATTCTTGTAATTATTTTTCCATATCATCTTTCTTGTCATCTATATCCAGTGGATCAAACTCTGTTTTCCTACAAAATATTTTTACCCTTTAACACCACACATTTTGTACAAAATCCTACAACAAAACTTCACATAATTATTTTCTTCCCAATGACACATCTTCATAATTTTCAAAAATATTTTTTTAGAAAATTTTGTCCAAAAAATTCATCTCCCCCTTTAATATAATATATTATTGTGACATTTTCATGAATTTGGAAACTTTGAAGAACATCTTAGCAATGTATGATTTACTAGAATATTTTCTTAACAAACTTAATCAAACTTTCTAACTTCCTCCAGTAACTTCATATCAAAACTTTCTTAACAAAATTCTAGAAACTTATTTCCCACTTTTTTACAAAAAAAATCTTAACAAGAGTAAATTTTTGACAAATAGAAAACTTTTTTATGAAAACATCACAAAGGATCTGAAATATCCTCCTTTTTATTTGATGGAAATAACCATAAATAACTTTTTAAACCACTCATATTTTTCAAATTTTATCAAATCATAACATTTCTCAAAGAGAAATTCTTGACACCATGCTACTAGATAAAGTAATTTTTTGGGGAAAAGAATATTGTTGGTCATGTTAAGATAAATTTCCCCTCAATTTTAGCTTCTCTATTTATTTTTACCTATACTTTTTTCTCTCCCCCATTTTATGATAACCACAAATTCATATTTATTTCAGAAAGATTTTTACTTACTCTATCCCCTTTTGGGAAAAGTTGTAATTACCCTCCCCCTTTAATAACATAATTCAAATCATAGTGGGGGAAACTTCCTCAATAACTATATGAAATCCTTATTGAAGGTTAAACATAAAGTTACAGCCTCAATGAACAAACATTTCCCTTGGAATAGTATTGGTGAAAACATCAACAAGTTGGTACTTTATTGAAATACACTCCAGCATAACATTCCCTCCAAAAACTTTCTCCTTAATGAAATGATACTTAATATAATCTTGGTTGATCTCGAATGTTGTAAAGTATTTTTGGAAATTAAATGGAACTTTTATTATGAGAAATAACTTCAATAGTTTATAAACATTAACTCCCAAATCTTTGAGCTGAACTTTCATCTAAGTCATCAGCGTACAATCATGGTTGAAAAAAATATATTTTTCTTTCATTATTATTAAGAAAATAAATTGTGTTCCCTACTATGTCATCTCACACAACATTATACTTAGAAAAAAGTTCTTCCTAATGGTGAAATTCTATTATTACAATCTCAAACCCAATAAATATTTGTGTATGTAGTAAATTTCATATCATAACTTCTTTTTTACAATATCCCATAAGAATATGTTCCTTTAAAATATTTGATAATTCTTTTTTCTACCAGAATATAAGATTATTTTGGACCGCTTTGATATCTTGTACAAAAAGTAACTATATAAAAAAAATTGGCCTTGAAGCTGTAAGATAGAAAAATATTTCTATTAAATTTTAAAAATATCTTCAATTCCCACTTTTCCTAGCTCTATATTTACTCATATTTGTTCTAAATGAGATAAGAATAAAACTTATTTGGAATCCACTATTCCAAAATTATTTAATAACTTCCATTCACACTTTTCTTATGATATAAAAGTATTCTTTCCTTCAATTGAACTTTTAATAACAAAAATAAAATTAATTTTCTGATCATTTACATTTCAAATTTATTCTTCATTTCTTTATCAAACTATTTAAAAGGTTTATATTTATCCCATATAAAAATTATATCATAAACATAAATAATAAATTTAGGTTACCTGAGGATATTTCCTTCACGTATAAGTTTCAATAAACTTTTCCTTTAGAAAATATAATTTTCTTCAATAAACTATTAAGTTTTAAGTTCTAGGATCATGGAGCTTGTTTTAACCCATATAAGGATTTCTTCAATTTATACACTTTAGTATTATATTTATCAAGTATGAACCCACAAGGTTTATTAACATAAAATTCCTCCTTAATCTATCCATTTAAAAAGGATAACTTGGAAACCATTTGATAAACATTATTACAATGATATGCATCCACTTCCAAGAACAGTCTTATAGTTTCTAATCTCGCAATTGGGGAAAAAATTTCTTCAAAATCCACACTTTCCATATGTGAATTTCCTTTTCAAACACGTCATTCTTTTTTTATTCAAAATTTTCCATGTTCATTCATCATGTTTATGAACACCCATTTTGTCCAAAAATATTATATTCTTCTCTTTGTGGAACAAATATCCATGAGTCGTTCTTCATAATATGATCTAATTTTTTACTCATAGCATTAACCCATTATTTTTGTTCAATAATCTCTAAAAATGATTCCATCACAACATGTGGAATTAGTGATTTCTAATTTTTGAGTATTAACTTTATTCTGGTCTAAAATGTATCTTTATGATTTCTAATAATGTTTTTATATTCAACCTATTTCTGTAGAGTATGAAATTTTAGTGATTTTCTTCCTATTTCACTTTTTGCACCACAAAATTATTCTAAATATTCATGTTTCTATTTTGGATTACTTTCATCTTCACTTTTTTTCTTAGTGGAATTATTCAAATTATATTCCATAATATTTTCAATATCCTTTATTAATAAATTTGGATTTTCGACAACTTTCATATCATAGGAATCTACCAACTTTTATAAACATTTATTACAACATTTATAACTTCTTCCATTCGAGAGTTATCCATTGAAAAATCCTTTATTAACATTTTCATCTATCATGAACTAATCCCTCAAGGCCCACCTAGCTAGTGGTAATCTAAGAATGACACCCCAATCCTACCTTCAATAGTTTAGGGTCTGGCGAGTTTCACTAAGTAGGCATATCACATACATTTTTTTCCTTAGCCTAAAGTACCTATACACATGCACACATCCTCATACACCATCATAATGTGAAAAAATAAAAATTATACTACAGATGCATGTATAAAAAACTATCCCACATTAGAGTACAATAATAAGTACATAAAAAGAAAATTACCAAACATAAGACCATTAAAAACTTTAAAATAACCCAACCTACTAACAAAATGGGGGAATCTACCAAAAAGAAATTCTTAGATTCATCTAAGGACCATATAATATGACTAATATTCATGTAATCCTAGTACACCTAGGACTCCAATGAAAAATATAATTCTTTCATAATACATGACATGTGTGGGAATATCCCATGTAGGTGTGAGTATAAACATACCCATTAGGACACCCTAAAATCGCTAAACAAAAATCATCAAAGAGAGAGTAGTCAGCTCATCACTACTAAGGAATGTTAATTGTAATATGAGAAAAAAACCATAATCACCCAAATATTATCAAGATAGAAACTAAGTCTCAATTTGAGGATATGAACTCACTTTCATCCTAGGATTCTACTAGAGGCTCAAATTTAACACTCTTTCAAGTGAATTCACACCACGAGTCTCACTATTTCTGATGGCACTCATCTGAGAGGTCACACTCATCGGGTCTATCTATAAATAAGCACCAAGTAAACTAAGAGGTCTCATATAAGATACAAAATATATCATATTACACCTCATCAAAAGACAAAAGATATCAATACATAGATAGGGGATCATACCCAAGGCCATTGGGTTATATTGTACCCTATCTAGAATAACCTGCTAAGTAGGGGATTGAACACCCGGGCATGTTGGTCATGCCAATTCATAAAACCCCACCTAGGTAATAAGGGAATGATATGGTATTACACTTCAGGCTTCATAGAGAGATTATTTAACTTTATTCGAGACTAATCCCATGGAGGGCTTCACATCCTATGCCTAGGACAGGATTCCTCACAGTACCTGCATGGGGATGGACCAAGGAAATGTGCCCTAGAGAAATAATACCATATTGAAATAGTTTGAGGGAACTCACAAAATCTCACACCAAAGATGGAATGAGAATAAAAATGGATCCAACCTATACTTAAAGGAGTACATGGTATGTCTCATGAGGTACACGATGTGTCTCACTGATTGTGGAACTGCCCATGTCTTGTGGTCTGACACAACATGTATTTCTCTAAATACACAACATGTTATTTAAGATACAGAGTGTGTAAAGATTGTTTTGGCACATATAATGACATTTAGTCTATACCATGTACTATGGACCATTCCAATGCACTCAGGGTGTGCCCATGTACACTGGCCATGTTCATGTACTTTCTAAATTACATGGGGTGTACTTCATGTCACACAACGTGTAGGGGCTTGGACGGTACTTGGAATGTATTGTTTACCAATTATCATGTACCTTTCTAAGTAAACGACATGTTCCTAACCATAAATGGTGTGTATGCCACATGGTCTCATGGGAATGTACTCCATGTACTTGTCAATTCATCTGTAAAGGTGTACACAACATGTGATCTGATACACATGGAATATAGCACCATATAGATTCTTGGGTGTGTACTCTCTATACACAACAAGATGGATAACTAAGGGTTATAAGATATGTGAACTCACTACATGGTGTGTGATATTTAACTTCACATAGAAACCCTAGCTACCACATAGAGGGGACTATACAACATTTGTTCTTTGATTACTCATCATGTATGTTGGTATTTTTATAAAACCAATGGGTTCTCATAAGGTTCCACTAACACTGATGATGCCTTAACTCCAACCAAAAATCATGTTCACAAATCCTAGATCTAAAGTTGACCAAGACTTTTCATCACTGTTGTCTATATTCCAGCCATCCAATCTGCTCAGAAATCAATCATGTTCGAAACGCATTGCCAAAATGAAATTCCCAAGAACCAGCCTCTTCTGATTAATCACTAGATTATCTATAATCATAATCAACCCATGATCACATATTTTATCATGAACCCAAACTCACAATATCAATCTTTTTCACTGAAGAACTATTGTGTAATGATCATTTATTAGGTATTTTTCAAACTGCCATCCAAAAGAAATATTGGTTATGAACGTGTGAAGAACAAGGGAATAAATACACAAAACAAAAACATAAGGAATTAACCTCACCCATTTTTTATGTTGGTCTCAATTATTTTTCATTATAATGATAAACAAAGAACAATAAACAAATATCATCAAAATCACAATCTATGGATAAAAATACATCAATTGTAAATCAATATTTAACCCGCGAATTAATTTTTAGGAGGATTGATTCAAATTTGACATAGAATTAAAAAATATGGGATTAAACAAACATAAAAAACACCCTACCTTGATATTGGATTGATAATTGATGAAGAACAGTTCCACGTCATTATTGTTGGTGAAATCCATGAATTAGGTTGTCAAAAAGATTTCCAAATCACAATCCATTGACATTTGTCTGAGAACCATCTTCTAATGGATCATCTATCAATCAATAGGGTTATGAAGCTAACCCTAAGTATTTTCCATAAGCGGCATTTTATAGATGTGGATTATGTCATGGATATTAAACAAAAAATTAATTAATTAATTAATTTTTTTTTTTCACCCGTAGTTACTCTTTAATAAAGTGTATGATGTTGAGAAAGGTTATGTCATGAATAGGGTAAAACCCATATTCTATATTTAATGAAGGTATCAAATTTACCATCCAGAACACCATTTAAGAGATATTCCCTTATTTCAGAAAAACTTTATGTGTTTGATATAATACATTTAATATTTTTAATATATCCACACTGAGACTCTCCAGGCCCTTGAATCCCATGCTAACTCAGCGCCTAGATTAAAATATATTCCTTAAAATATTTTGAAGTGTTACATGAGAAAAATAGAGTCACTACATTCTCCCCACCTTCAAGATTTTTCATCTTGAAAAGAAAAAACATACTCACAAGTGAGGATAATGAGGTATCAATTGGGTATCCCCCTCCCACAATCTCTCATGAAGGTTCCCATGTTGTTAATGAAAACATAACCAAGGGAAAAACGTATCCATGAAGGGAATTTTCCTACCATTTATCAATGCCATTGGGCACCTCAAAAGGTAACTCCTCCCTCGATATCCATCTCACCCTAGTCAACATAATTCAATAAGTCATGCACATATCTCCTCAGCTATGACATATGGAATACATCATGAACCCACTCTAACTATGGTGGTAGGGATAAATGGTATGCCACCTCACTAACCCAACACAGTAACTAGAAAATGTCCTATGAACTTAAGACATATCCTACCACCATAGACAAATATCTAAAATCAACATTGATGGGAGACTCGTAGGAACATGTTTTATCCTCTTCAAACACCAAATGCCTCTATCATTAGTCCAAAATGGAATCATGATAGCTCTTTGTAATAATTATCCACACCAGGATGAAATTCACCCCTTACAACTATGTCTATCAACAAATCAAGGCCCATAAGTGTTATTTCCCACTGCCTCTGACCAATACAACAGTGAACTATAGTTTCTCTCGAACATGGCCTTGAATGGTGTTACATCAATGGTGGAGTGGTAACTGTTGTGATATGAAAACTCCACTGATGGTAAATTATCCTCCCAGCTACATCCTGAGACTAACATGAAAACCCAAATCATGTTCTCTAGAGCATGGATGGTCCACTTTACCTAGAAATATTTCTGGGGTATAAACACCATTCTCAACTATAACATATTCTCAAACGCCTCCTACATCCTCTCCATAATAATGAAATGAAGTGATCATCACAATATAAAATAATCATTTAGTGAATTCCATAAATTCATACTACCTCCTTCTTATACAAGCATCCCAAAATCTCCACTAATCTTTTCTCCTTGGTTTCCACCACTCAAATAGTGTCATGAAATCTCTCTAATCATAGAAATGCATTCACAAAAACCATAATAATACCATCCTATTTCAACTTCCATTCAGGTTACTTTACCTCCAGCTATTGGTAGGTGAGTCATTAAGAGTAAAACTCAGCAACACACTACTATAACCTTGGATGACCAAATCAATGAAAAAGGATCCTAGTACATAAACACCTCTCTATGATGTTTGACAAATTCATATTTTGATTACTAATTTGATTGTAAAACATAATATTTGTATAATTTAAATGACTATTCTTACTGATATTTAATTTTTTTGTTATTTATGGTAAGAAACCACAAATATTTAGAAAATGATTTATAAGGATGAATTAAGAAGGATGAATATACTTCGCATGGTGATGAAAAGTGGCACAACATGGCACAAGAAATTTGAAGCTATGTTGAATATACAATAGAGTAAAGTATAGGTCAATACCCAATCCTGAAGCTCAAAATGAAGAACCAGGATGAAACTAGGAAAATCCTACTAGAAAACAATAATTTATGTCGTGAATATAATTCACGATGTGAACCTTGAAATATTACATGATGTGAACCTAGAAATCTTTCAAAACATGAAATAATGTCATGAGAAGTTAATCCCCACACATTACACATGAGAGGACTAGTTTGAGATATGCCTAACACTGAGAGGGTGGTGAATCAGTGTTGGGGACGTTTTAAACCAATTTCTTATTTTTATCTCCATACCTCTTGACCTGTTAGGATATTGATTCTCTTATTCTCTTTTCCCTATTGCATGCAATAATATGAAAGTAGTAAAAATATGAACATGATATTTTACAAGGTTCACCACTCAATAAGAGCAGCTACATACTTATCATGTATGGTAATGACCAATACAAAGATTCTATATTATAATATAGTAACTGTTACAGTGGTTGAATAAGAAAATAATCCACTAGTTAGTGTGGCTCCCTACACTTGGAGGAGGGAAGGAAATAATTACTTCCCAATGTTTCTCCCTACACTCAGAGGGGGGAAGAGAAATAATCCTCTTCTAACTTACAACGAGTAGGATATACCTTTACACTCGCTAGTTCTTTATACTGCTAGTGTAGATAGTCTCTTATAGCCTCTAGTGGGTTCTTTATATTGCCTCTAATGGCAGTCTTCTCTCTGTTAAAAGAGTTTGTAACACTGAAAGAATCTTTCACCTGTTGAGACCTATTGGATACTACAGTGATACTTTGTTCTTACACAAATTTCTTCTTCTCCTTGTTACTTACTTAGCAGCATGCAAGTAACCAACCTCTTCTTTCTCTATAGAAAACCTGTAAACTTCACACTCTTCTTCTTCTACTTCTTCAATGCAAAACCAGCTACGTTGAAACCTTCTCTTCTTCACACTTTCTGTTTCAGTGCAAAACCAACTGCACCGAACTCTTCTTCTTCTTATTGCTATAATAACATGTTCTCTTTGTGATTATTTAATCAATGAATTCCAGCTCAACTTACCATCATCACTATTGACCAGAATCTGGAAAGCACTTCTAGCACAACTCATGGCTTGCATGTCAATCCCTACATGTGTACCACCAACTACTTCCGCGCCAAAATTGTACAAAACTCACAACTTGTGCACCATTTTGGGCTTAGACACAACACACTTGTTGCAGAAAATAGGGAATTATAGTATTTAAATGCTTCTTTACAATTTAACAGGTGTATTTTTTGAAGTACAAATATTCACTATCTTACTCAGAAGCTGGTAAGAACTATCTTATGCACAACTGAATATGTGCAAAGAACCCAAATCTTTTGTGCACACTTTTAGGTTTATTTCTCATAAATTTTATGAAACATGTGAAAGATTTGACTTTTTTTGCTAAATACCTCTTATGCACAACTTCAATCTTGTGTTCAACTCTCTTCTTCTGTGCAACTATATTTCTTTCGCGCACTCCCATTTACTTAAAATTCTTTCACGCCTTAGAGATCGGGATTTATATAAGTGTCGATATTATTAAATGTGAGGGGTTAACCTCTTATTTATAGACCTCTTAGACCCCCATGTGAAAAAACCCTGATGGGTCATGCAAGATCTTGATGTGTCGTGCAAAACCCCATTTGATGTCGCATTGGGCGCGTAAGTCTCTTCCGTGCCAACCTCATCTTTAGTGAACTTCTTGAATATTTCACGCACTTCATTCCTTTTCCATTTTTCAAAGTTTTGACATCGAATCATGAATTGTGCACAACATTCCAAACTCCATTCAATATTTCACACAACATCCTTTTCCAAAAACATATTTCTCCATCTCCCGATTTTCAGGCCCAAAAATTTGGCAAACACTGGAAAACAGCGCCACCTTAAAATATACTTTGGAAAGAACACCAATGTTGTTTCATTGTCATCTGGTGTATTCAACAAACAGATGATTTCATCATGAACCATATCTATCGTGATATATAGTCTTGGAGATAACACCTTTAGCATTTTCATATATTCAATGAAAAGTATTGAACCTTCCCTATCTTCCACTAGCATCTTTCCTTCCAGTCAAATCTGAATATGACTGGAAGCACCATTACTCCCCCTTTCCTTCATAAGGATTTCATCACAAGTTCTCCAAACTTATGATATTTTGGAAATACAAAATATCAAATCATCGTCTGTCTTCAAGGAAATGTGTAATGCATGACCATATTAGAATGCCAAGCCCTTCCACACTCTCTCATTCTTCAACCATCATTCTCTACTTCAAATCTTCATTCTTCTTTAATCATCTTCAGATAGATGATAATTCACCATTATGATCCAATAATCCTCAAATGTATGATACTTATCCATTATTCATTATTATAAACAATGTTTCACCTTTAGAACAAGTTCTTTGAACTTTGGATTAGTTCAACAATCGTCTAAATTGCATTCTTCATAAAATATGGAGTTATTCTTCATCTCCTTCTTCATTTTAACCATTATTGAAAACTATTGACAACAAATACAATCTTTATACACAAATTGATCCCAACAACACATTGTGAATACTATTCACAACATGAACCCCTTAGGAAGACCCAAAAAACATTGATTAATTATGGAAATTTATGGAGGATATTACCTTTGATGAAATGGACCCACATATACTCATTTATTGATGTAATTAATGGTTCTCGGAGTTCTTTTATCCCTATAAATAGATGTATAGGTCCAAGGAGAAAGAGATCAATTCCCAAGGATTTTCCACTATGCTGCGTTGTAGGGATACTTCTTGTTAGTTTTTCTTTTCTATTTATATTTTCAATTTCTTTTTCCATGTAACTCATTCATATTTTAATTCAAGTGTTCTATTTTCTTATAATCCCAATTTCTTTCATCTCTATATCTTTATTTATTAATAGATCTCTCTTCCCTCTTTCTACCATGATCTCTTTTTACTTAGAAATGGAAAGTGACTAACTCGAGGCTTGGACTTGGGGGAGGTTTCACATAGTTATTAATTATTATGCTTTAATTTTAAATTGTTTTAATTCTATTTGTGATGGATGCGAGAGAATTTCATTTTTGGGTAGTAGTCCACCATAGATTATATATAAATTTCATTTCTATCTTATATCAAGGGTGGGCATATTTTTTACCAAAGAGGTTTCCTAGGAATTATAAAAATCCATCTCAGAGTATAGAATGTAAATACATGTATTAAAATTAATGAATTTTCAAATTGAATTCAATAATGAAAAGACTCATGTGACCAAACCCTAGGACCAAGACCTTTCTTTACAAAATTCATTGTATTTTCATCTACATTTAGGTTTTATTTTTTTATTTCATTACTATTTCAAAAATCCCAAAAACATTATTTTCATAAATAATAAAAACAAAAAAATTAATTAGATTAGTTATAATAGAATTAGTGATTGAACTGATTGTGATTATCCTAAATTGAGATAACCATGATCAACCTCTATGGTACATTAGGAAATAAATTAGTTTTTCTATCTCCCTATAATAGGAGCGTCAATGTACTACTAAGGGAAATCATGAAATATCCCCCGACACCTCCTCTCATAGCATGACGGTCATCGTCAGTTGTCTTCAAACAATGATGATTTTCTCCCCACCTTTAGAATATCCATTAGAAACATGTCTATTAGGTATCTGGTCACATAAGATCTCATAATAGATTTTCCCAAGTTGTGCCTCCTTGACATGCTGAATAAGAGGAGGGTTAAAAACTATTGACTAGAGGTACGTTTCACCATCCCTGTCCTTAAGGGTCAACTAAAAAGAGGTAAACTAATCAATCACTTCAATCAGAAACAATTAATGGAAAATTTTACTTTGAGCATATACTACCACTTCCACACTCTTGGGTGACTCATAAGATTGCACTATATCAACCTTTATTGGGTATTTTGTCACTCCCATGTATGAGAAGACATATCCCAAGAATTTTACCTCCAAAATATAGAACTAATACATCAATAACTTCCCATAAATCTGGTACTTTGATATCATGTCCAAAACCATCCTCGATTTTATTGTGTTCTCCTCCTCTTACACCTGGTACACAAGGATTTCATCAAATAATACTACTATGAACTTATCCAAGAATAGATAAAATATATGGTATATAAGTATCACAACATCATTGGGGTGTCCAACACATCGAAAGGTGTCACCATGAAATGTAAATATCTATAGCAGCTTTATAAATCCACCTTCGATATATTCTCCTTCAAACTCTGATCTAGTGATAACTCATACTTAGTTAAAACTATAAGAATCACCTCACCCCTAACCACTAGTCTAATAATTCATTGATTATTAAGGTAGTATAATCCTTAAAAATGGTTGCTTGGTTCAAACACTATTAATCCATGCCTAAACTCAAGCTCTCATCTGCCTTCTTGGTGAACAACACTGGGCTACTAAGGGGAATGCATTGGTTCTAACCAAATCCCCTACTCTACATATTCATTCAATCACACCATCATCTCTCACAACTACACAAGGTCATTTGATATTCTATCATAGATATTGAGCCATACCTAGTGAAATTATATGAAGAAGACAAACTTATATTGGGGAGATAATCTCGGAACATCCTTAAGGAAGATTTCCTCGTGATCCTCCAACATCATAGAAAACTAAAATCTCATAGAATCCACAAATCCAAGCGTTATACTAGCCATATAATAGTAAATAAATTGTATCCCCCTAAAAATGATCACATACTACTCTTTCTGGGATCCCTTCTTTCCAAATAAGGGAAAAAATTGTCCCACTAAATTGGGTACAATACAACCCCCCACTAGTAACATTAAATTGGGCATGAATGGTATACAACCATTTATACTAATAAAAAAATCATAGTGTATCAATTTTACTACAGAATGATTTCATTCAAGGCTCTATCTCCTCTCATAGATAGATCACAATATCAATAGAAGTGTGTGGTCATCAATCCTTCTATTGGAGTTGGTATCCTAGAACCAACCGTTTGTACTCTAATTACATTTATATTTAGTGTATTGAATATTAATTAAACATATTATTAAATATTGTTCACTTTTTTCATGTATTTAAGGTAATAATGTCCTATAGTATACATCACATTGATAAGGTCATAGAAGATCCCCTCTATGATGTTAACATTGAAGTGATATGACTATATTCTTATATATAGTTTTGTAGTTGGGTAACATAGTATAAAAGGTCACATATTATATATATTATTAGGTGAGAGTAATCATAAGTGTATGAGGCTTCTTCTCGTGAATTTTTCACATGGTAATATCCAAGACATGAGATTTGAGAATAGACCCACTAGTATGAATTCTTTATGTTTTGATGTCATCAAATATTCCTATCTATGAGCATGTATAATGGTTCTTATAATTTAATATTATCATTAATGAATTTCATGACTCATGTACATATATATTTTGATGAAAAACATGACACCATATGTTCGTAGTGAGGTAGGGTGTGTTGGGTGTTTCATAGTTGTCATGTTATTAATGGATAAGTCAAGAATGGATTTGTCTCTTCTATATTTATAGATGTTGATATCGCATCCCTTTGATTGGAATATAACTATTGAATTAAATTCTATGGTCATGGTGTATCGACATGTTTATTTCAGATAGTTAAAGAAATATGTATCAAGAATATAGGTTGGTTACACAGATGTGAAACCTTCTTGATGAGATATTTTGACAAAAGGTTTATATTATATAATTTTCATTCTTATGTGGTTTTCATCATTGTGATATTAAATTATTTATATTGAGTTCCTTGACCCATTTCTAGACAATAATCTTGGACTTTATTCAAGACCACCTAATGCCAATGAGAAATAATCTTATAGGGTCACACGCTAAGTGTTTTTGTTGATCTCGATTAAATTATATTTGAATTTACTTAATATAATAAATATTATTCTCAAGACTGTGTAACAATTTTATTCATGTTTTATCAATTAAAAATATTTATTTATGAGTAAAATATTAAATTTTTTTTTATGTTCAATAAATACTAGACTAGTTAAAACATACCAAGACTATGTGATATTAAAAATATTAATTAACAAGCCAATTAAATAATATTTTTTATTGCATAAGTTGGAGTGTGCCAAAAAATAATAATAATAATTTTTTTTTTATTATTATTATTATTATTGTTATTATTATTATTATTATTATGTGGAATGGGGATTATTAAATGTTATAATATTGTTTAAGGGTCAGTGTGTAATTAAATAATATTTTAACTTAAACCCTAACTCTATAAATATATAGTTATGTCTATTGTGTGTGGTGGTTTGAAAATAAATAATAATAGTTAACAGTGAAATTATCACACAACTCCTCCTTCTCTCTCCCTCTTAATAATGAGAAACATGAGAGATATTCCTATAAGACTGAAGTATGAGCGATCAATAAGAACAATGCAAGATAATTGATTCAACATGCTAGCACCCAAAAAACAATTGGTTTTGCTCGAAGATTAAAGGAACGCATGTGGAAGCTAAATATTAGCATAAATTTTAATATATATCTCACCACCACATGATTCCACTATAACTAGAACCTTCAAGTGGTATCATAGGGGCTACGTTTTAATTTTATAATTATTTTTTTTGATTTCTAATCTATATGAAATCATGGTTGAAAGTTTCATTTCATATTATTTATTCTTTACTATGATTTGAATTAACATGTTATCAACATATTAGTCATGAAATTTAGTGTTTTATTTTCTTAAAATTATAATAATAGATGGATAATGACTAGTGATTCCATCTGGAAGTACCAAATTAATCTAGTAAAACTGGGTTACATGGTGTGCAGCTGGAGTACATGTTGTGCACCCATGTGTACTACACCTGGATGTGTCATAGGATACAAAAAACACTAAGTATTTAATTACAAATAATTTATTTATTATAAACCATGGATAGATTTGTCTAATATGGAACATGGGATGTCATCTTACATGGTGTGTAGCTAGTGTACACGTTGTGTAGTCTACATGGATTATCAGTATAAATCGCACAATATTTATGGTCATTATACATGGTCAAACCCTATGAGACTGACAACCTGGAGAATTTATGATATACATGATGTGTATATAGTGTACATACCATGTATTTCATCATTTCCCATGTTTGAAATACACACCTAGCCATTCAGTGAGAATAGAGGACACACGGTATAATAGATACATAATGTATAGTTGGCTTGTACACACCATATAGTCTAGATGAGATTCATGACTAAGACTAGGAGTTTATCCTAGGTGTATGGAAAGTAAACACATGGCATGTAGTTGGAATGTACACATTGTGTAGTCTGTCCGAGTTAACATGATAAAGCTCCAAGCATGTAACTTGGATACATGGAAACCGAGCTACATGGCGTGTAGCTGGATTGTACGTGGTATATAGTCTCCCAATTAATATAAGAATTAAATTACATTAAATTGACAATTTAATCATTAAAACATTATTTTATTTATTGTAACTTGTTGTGTTTGAAAATTTAATAGTGGTTTTAAATAATATTTAATTCTCAATTATTTTGTTAAAATAAATTATTAATAATTGGTTCTACTATTTATTTTACATTCTGGTATTAATTATGGTTATCTCCAAGTGGATTTTAATGGTCACTTTGATGAAAGGGAATTAATTAATTAATTAATGAAAGTGTTTTTATCTTAATAAAAAATAATGAATAAGCAGTGAATGTTAACAGTTTTAATTTTTCATATACATTACATATATGACCATTCATGGGCATGACCAATACTAGTGTAAGTGTTGGATTTATTTAATTTAATTTATTGTATGGGTTTTCAATTATTTAATATTAAATTAAATTATGTTTTGTGTGTCATCCCTCCCTCCATTATTATATAGGACCTATGTGTCCAAGGTTATTTATGTAATCCCCCTTAGCCAATCCTTTGGTTTCTATCACCTATTTTTGAGTTATAAATGATGTAATTAATAGAGTTTTTTAAGATGTATAGAGGTTGTTTAACATGGAACCATAATGATTCCAACCCAAGTGATATACAGGTGGATAGTTGGATAGGTAGAATGTTGTAAATCATTCCAAGACATGAAATAAGATTTATTTCCCCTAGGTTATAGGTTGATTTAATGTCCACTCATTAAATAAAACATTAGATAAAATCATGAATGGTTCATTTAATTATTTATTTATTTCTATCTTTTCATTATTTATTTTATTGATGCAAGACCCCAATCACATAAATTAATAAATTAATGTACCAATATATAATTTAAACAAATGTGTTTTTTGAAAAAAAAATATCCAACATGGTTAATTAATTAATTAAAATACACTTAATATTAAAAAGACATGTAAAGGATAAAACATGATAAAAGTTATGTATAATAAATTAAAATCCCTCAACTTAATATTAAGTCAACCTAAGCCTTCCATTACTTGATTAGAAATGAAATGCTTAGAACCAAGTGTTTGACCACCCCTATTTGGGACACTTAATTTTAATGTTGATTTATTATGGTTTTTTTAGGTTAACTTAACTATCTTACATCAAGACAAGTATACCTATCTAGACATGATGTTACTTAGAGGAATTTTTTTATGAAATCCAAGTTAGGATTTAAGGATTGGGGAGTCCACTCAGTGGATCCAGGAGCTACAAGCTCATAGTTAGAAAAGACCTGCATACCTAAATACCCTCAAGTAGCTTGACCAAACCTTGTTGGGATTATGTGAAGAGGAATATGAATACTTTCCACTAGAATTACCTAGAAACTATAAATATTAGGTTCAATTGTGTGGGCTATTATGTCTTGATAAAATAGTGTGAGATTTAATAAAAAGTTTTAATTTATTATTTATCACATAATTTTCAATCAAGAAAAGTGATAATAATATAATATTTTATAATTATATAAAATGGAAATTTTTTCATCCACACTATCCCTACAATATATATTGGAGAAAGACAATATACTCACTACCAATAACTTCGAGGGATGGTTCAGACGCATTCGGGTTCTGTTTCTCCATGAATATAAATCTTACATGCTAGAATCCTCACTTCTTGATCCACTTACTAAGGAGGAAAGTGATGAAGAGTTCCTTAACTATGAAAAACATATTAGAAATGTGGTCAATGTTAAATGGTTTATGTATTCATCTATGTCTAGTGAACTCATGAAATCTTATGAAAACATGGATATGTATAGCATTCTTGATCACCTCCAAGGTTTATACCCAGAGAGAGTTATACAATAATGGTTTGATATTTCTAAAGAACTATTTTAGAGTAAGTCTGTGGAGTGTGTTCTAGCCAGGCCTCACGTATTCAATATCATTGACTATATTGATCACTTATAGTTTCTAGGGTTTAAACTCTCTAAAGAACTATGCACCAATCTCATTCTGAAATCACTCCCTTGGAGATTCTCTAGTTTTGTTGTTAATTTTAATATCATGTCATTGTGAAGTCTCTGCGAAATCATCTCACACTTATTTGAAAAGTGGATAAAGAAATAAAGCATGAAAATCCTTCTATACTTATGGTGAATAAAAGGAAGGTTCAAGAAAAGATATTTAAGCCCAAATATTCTTCATGCCCATCCAATAAGAGGAATATTAAGATTCAAGAAAGAGAATAGGATGTTTTTTGTTTCACATATGGAAAGAAGGGTTATTTGAAGAAAAAATACACCAAACCAAAGAATCAAGGTGAAGATTCAATTCATTTATTATCGAGTAAAATTTATCTATTTCTATAAATTGGGTATTAGATATAGCTTATGGTGATCACATGTGTATTCAAATATATAAACCAAGAAAATTAATAAGAATTGACTGAGGGGAGATATATATATATAAGCAAACAATGGTGATAAACTTAATTTTGTAGCTATTGGAGACTACTACCCCATGTTACCAACTAGAATGATCTTGGTTTTGAAAGCTTGTAATTTTTTTCCATACATTACCAAAAACATTATTTATGTATACAAACTTGATATGGATGGATTTATTTTCAAATTTGGGAATAAGTGTTGTTTCTTTTATAAATATATTTTTTTATGGTAATATGCATTTAAATAGTGATCTTTATGTGTTGGATTACATGAATTGAGTATTGGCAGTCGATAACAAAACTACTTTACATGATTCATACCACTCCCAACTTTGGCATCACCGGCTAGGTTATGTAAATAAAAATCACTTGAATAAATTATAACAAGATGGATAGTTATATTATTATGAAATAAAACCACTTGGTTTATGTCATGTATGTTTATAAGGAAAAATGAACAAATCCTTGTTTATTGGAAAAGTATAAAGGGCCAAAGATATTATTGAATTATTTTATACTGATGTGTGTGAACCATTTCATATTGAAGAAAGGTTTGGGTACTCATACTTTATAACTTTTACTAATAACATTAGTAGATATGGATATGTCTACATTATAAGGTATAATTCATATTAATTTGATAAATTAAATGAATACAAGAATTAAGTTGAGAACCATCTTGGTAATATGATTAAGAAACTCTTCTATGACTATGGTGGGGAATACCTTAATCAAGACTTCATTGATTAACTATGAGAGTTTGGTATCCTATCCCAACTCACTCCTCAATATACACCTCAATGTAATGGTTTAAGTGAAATGATGAACCGCTCCTTGTTAAGATCAATGACAATTATTATGATTCTTCCATTGTCCTTTTGGGTATATGTTTTACATACAACATCACAAATACTAAACCAAGTGCCAACTTAAGCAATGGACAGTATACCAGAACAATTATGGAATGGAAAGAAAATCATATTGTAATACTTATATGTGTGGGGTTTTAAAGTGTTTGTTAAGGACTATTTAGGTAATAAACATGCACCCCTATGTACAAAGTGTGCCTTTATAGGATATCCTAAAGAAACTTGGGGATATTACGTATACCACCCCCAGACAAAGATAATAGTGTAAAGACATTCCAAATTCTTTGAGAGGGAGAAAATATAAAAAAGTGATAGTGGGAGTGAGATAGACTTTAATGAAGTCAAGGATCAAGGTACACAAGAGTTAGAATAAGAACAGATTCTACAAAGCCTCAGGGAAGAAGAATTTCTTCCAGATACAAGTACTACGTAGGAGTAAAAGAGAGGTTATAGAACTATAACATTATGGTTTTCTAGTCACTGATGATGTTTAATCATTATTAGTTGATAATAATGACCCTATAAACTATAAGGAAGTATTAATTGGAATATATTTTTCTAAGTGTAAATAATTGATGAATTAGAAAATGGATTCCATGTATCAAAACCAAGTATGGATTTCGGTAGATCCTATAGTGGATATAAATCCTATCGGTTGTAAATGGTTATTTAATATGAAAATAGACATATAAGGAAATTTTAGTACCTATACTACTTTAATAGTTTCAAAATGGTTTAAACAGCATCATATTATTGACTGTGATGAAACCTTTTCACTAGTTTCAATGTTAAAATCCATCAGAATTATACTTTACATTGTGGCTTACCATGACTATAAAATTCGGTAAATAGATTTTAACATAACCTTAATTAATTGAAACATTTAGGAAGATTTATATATGACACAAAACTAAGGATTTGTGACACCAAAATATGCCAACAAGATATGAAAAATGAAAAAATATACATTTATGGATTAAATAAAACACATATGTCATGGAAAATTCATTTTGATGAATCTATAATAGAATTTGGTTTCATAAATAATGAATGTGATCCTTGTGTTTATAAATGGTTTTGTGGAAGTGATATCATTTAATTAATAGTATATGTATACATATTACTCATTAGAAATGAAATATTAGTCTTACAGTATTTTAAGTCCTGGTTGAATAAATGCTTTCTCATAAAGGACTTAGGCATGGTATCATGTATTCTTGGTATCAATATCCATCATTATAGATCTAATAGACTACTCATCCTAATCCAAGGTACATATATTGACAAAATACTAAATTGGTTCAGTATGGAACAATCCAAGAGGGGATTGTTGCCAACATCACATGGCATTCACATTTTTAGGAAAATGTTTCCTCAGACACATGAGGAAAGAAACAAAATGGAAAGGATTGCATATGATTCATCTATTGGGTCAGTCATGTATGCAATGATATGTATTAGTCTATATGGAGCATATTCATTAATTGTCATAAAAATATATCAAGATGACCCAAGTGACTGCCATTGGATTCCATTAAATACTCTCCTTAAGTATCTGAGGTGTACTAAGGATATGTTCCTAGTTTATGAAGAATATGAGGAACTAATCAGTATATGATATGAAGATACTTCTTTTAAAAATGGATCAAGATGATATGAAATAAAAAAAAGGATATATCTTCATATTGAATGGAGGTGTTTTGAACTAGAAGAGATCAAAGAGGGATGTGGTCACAGATTCTATAGTAGATTCTGTGTATATTGTTTGTTTTGAGGTAGAAAAAGAAGCAGTATGGATGTGTAACTTCATCCAAGATATTTATGAGCTTCCTAGAAGTAAAGATCCTATCGCACTCTATTGTGATAATACTATAGTGGTGCCTCTTGAAAAAGAGGCAAGGTCTCATCAATGGAAGAATCATATACTTTGAAATTATCATCTCTTTATGGATTTTTCTCAGAGAGTTGAAGTTGTAGTGATTATTATTTCAATGGAATACAACATGTTGTAACACTTTACTAAAACCTTATCTCAACAAAAAAACATGTTTATCATGTGAGGTCTAGAATACTAAAAGTTTTAGGTAGTTGGATCTAGTCTAAGTGGGAGTTTGTTAGAGTTGATGTCCTAGAACTAAATGTTCTTACTCTGATTACATGTATATTTTGTGTATTGAATATTAATTAAAATTCTTATTACATGTTTTTCATCATTTTTCATGTCTTTAATGTAATAATGACCTAGAGTATATGTCACATTGATAAGGTCATAGCAGTTCCTCACTATGATAACTACCTCGAAGTTCTATTATGGTATTCTTAAATATAGTTCTAAAATTGGATAACATGCTATGAAAGGGAACATAGTATTTAGAATTTTAGGTGTGATTACTCATAAGTGGTTGAGGCTTCTTCTCATCACTTGGTAATATCTAATATGGGAGATTATAAGAACATACCCACCAGTAGGAAATCCAAATATTTGGTGTCATTGGATATTCCTATATATGAGAGTGTGTAATGTTCCTTAGACATTAATATTATTATGAATGTATGTTATGACTCATGCACTTAGTTTTTTTTATGAAAACTATGACACCATATTTTCACAGTCAGGTTGGGTGTTTTGGGTGCATCACGATTGACATGTTATTAATGTATAAGTTGAGGAAAGATTTGTACCTTCCAACTTTATGGAAGTTTATATATTGAATACTTGATTATAATAGAACAATAACATTAAATTACATGGTCATGGTGTGTAAACATGTTTATTTTAGATAGTCAAAGAAATACATATCAAATATATAGGTTGGTGACACATATTTGCAACCTTCTTGATGAGATATTTTGAAAAATGGAATATATTACAAAGTGATCATTCATATGTGGTTTTCATCATTGTGACATTAATTTAATTATCTTGGGTTCCTTGACCCATTTCTAGATAGTAATCTTGGACTTCAGGCAAGTCGGTCTAATGCCAATGAGAAAGAATCCTATAGGGTCACACACTAATTATTATTTTTATCTCGATTAAATTCTATTTGAATGTAATTAATATAAAAAAATATTATTTTCAATACCAAGGAATAATTTTATTCACATTTTAATGATCACAAATATTTATTGATGAATAAAATATTTAATGTTTATTAAGGTGTTCAAGAAATGCTAGAGGATTTTGAATGGACCAAAACCATGCCTAGTGAAAAATATTAATTTAAAAGTTAGTTAAATAATATTTATTATTGTGCAAGTTGGAACATGCCACAAAATATTATTATTATTATTATTATTATGTGTTATGGGGTTTATTAAAGGTTATAATATTTTTTAAGGGTCGATATGCAATTAAATAATATTTTAATGTAAACCCTAAATCTATAAATAGACGATTATGTATATTGTGTGGGGTGGTATGGAAATAGAGAATCATTGTGCATAATGAAATTCTCTCTCGACTCCTTTTCTCTCCCTATAAAGAATAAGAAATGAAATAGATATTTCTTCAAGGCTGAAGGATGATTGATCAACACAAATAACGCAAGGTAATATATTTGTCATGCTAGCACCCATAAATTGATTGGTGTTGCTTGGAGATTAAAGGATCACATGTGGATTTTTGGATTTACCTTCCTAGGATGAATTTTTTGTACTTTGATTACATTTATATTTGATATATTGAATATTAATAAAACTTCTTATTACATATTGTTTATTGATTTGTATACCTTTAATTTAATAATGTCCTAGAGTATACATCACATCGATAAGATCATAGCATTTCCCTACTATGATGAGAAACTTGAATTTCTATGATGATATTCTAAAATAATGTTCTGTGATTAGATAACATACTATGATGGTACACATATTACATAGATCGTTTGGTGTGAGTACTCATAAGTAGATGAGGATTCTTCTCATGAAGTTCTCACTTGGTAACCTCCAAGATAGGATATTATGAGAACAGACACACTAGGAGTAATTCTGCATGTTTTGGTGTCATCATATATTCTTATCTATGAGCATATGTGATGTTCCTTAAACAATAATATTATCATTGATTCATTTCATGACTCACACACTTAGATTTACTAACCAAAACTGTCATGAAATATGGTAGTGGGAAGTATGGTATGTTGGGTGAGATTGATTGACAAGTCATTAATAGATAAGTAGAGGAAGGATTTGTCCCTTACATATTTATGGAAGCTGATATCCCATCCCATTTATTAGAATAAAACTATCATCATAAATTCCATGGTCATGTCATAACGACATGTTTATTTTAGATAGTCAAAGAAAGGAATATCGAGCATATAGGTTGGTGACATGAATGTGAAACTCTCTTAATGATATATTGAGGAAAAGGGATTACATTATATAGTGAGAGTTCATATGAAGTTATTATTATTGTGATATTAAGTACTTTCTCTTGGGTTCCTCAACCCATTTCTATACAGTAATCTTGGACTTTAGGTGAGCTCGCCTAATGCTAATGAGAAATAATTCTAGAGGGTCACACAGTGAGTGTTTCCAATGATCTCAATTAAATTATATTTTAATTTAATTATTATAATAAATATTATTCTCAAGTTTTATGAACACTTTTATTCAAGTTTTATTGATTTCTAATATTCACAAGGTAATAAATAATTATTTCTTTATTAATAAATAATTTATTTGATTACATGAATATATATAAAATATTTATTATCTTGATTGTGAATAAAATATTTTTTTTATTGAATATTTTAATAAATATTTATTTATGAATAAAATATTTATTTGGGTATTCCATAAATGATAGAGGATTTCGAATGGACCAAGACCGATTCTAGTAAAAAATATTAATTAACAATATGGTTAAATAATATTTATTATTGCACAAGTTGGCATGCATCACAAAATAATAATAATGATATTATTATTATATGTCATGGGGATTATTAAAGGTTTTAAATATACTATATCTACTAAAGATGGGTACCATTTCTTCCATGTGTTATCCCTATATTCCACCATGTCCCTTCTCTACATCATTCCTTTTACATTCCCTCCCTTCAAACCCACCCCTACTCATGATTTCGCTCCACTTCTCATAGGGTTCCAGCTCGTGATTCCCCATCGCTCCACCTAGGTTTATCACAAAAAATTTCCCATGTCGTGCTCCCATAAACTCATTACAATTATTTTCCAAACATTCCTTCCATTCTCACTGCCTCATGCTCCCGATTTCCCTACACTCCTCTTTGGGTTCTCGTAGAATACTATTGGCTTCGTACTCCCTCAATCTCCTTCCATATAATCCATCCTCTATTTCAATCCAATCTCATTCCCTCTCTTCCACCCCCTCTAGATCACGATTTACATCATCTCTTCCTAGGGTTACCCCTGCATTTTTACTGCTCCACCTTCCATGTCCCTTAACCCATTCAATAATTTATTCATCATCGAACTAATCTGACATCTACAAGCATCCTCTCTTTGTCCCCAATAAACTTTTTAATACCATGTTTCTCACCCCTAAAAAGTTTCAAGAAACTCTTAACCATCTATGAAACCTCCACTATCCTTCGATAGTATATGTTTGTGTTCCTTCGAAGAAATTGATGAGGGGTCATTCCATATACACTAATTTCTTCTTCCTAACTTCTATGTTCTTCACATTTTATGAATTTTTCTTCTTATCTCTAATATTTAGTATTCCATATTTTATATAAATTTTCCAAAGTTTAATACTATATATATTCTCCACCAAACCATATCATCTATCACTGGTAATCCTAATATATTTTATTCAATATAGAACTTTTCTTGTTTCTATAATGCAGATTTTATGTACCATCCATTGCTATTTGTATAAATTCATTTGATTACATGCTTAGTCAAATTTTTGTTTTCCTTTCCAATATATATAAAATTCATTGTAGTCACAATTATACATAGCACAATTTTATCGAACACGTTGACAATTGAATAAAAAGAAAAAAAACATGAACATGTGATCCATATCAATATTATGTACCACTAAATTGTGATTTAAATATATTCAATATTAATGTTAATTATTAACTTTCAAAAATAGTAATATATTATTAAAAATAAGTATTGACCCATATCATCTTGAAAACACACGGGTGATTACTAGTGTTATTTAATGGCTGACATGTAATTAAATAATATTTTCAACTAAAACCTATCTTTATAAATAGAATATTATGTCTATTGTATATTTAAATAAAATATTGATAATAGAGGTTTTTTGCACACAATGAATTCACACTCGAATCCTCCTTTATCACTTCCTCTTAAGAATGAGAAACTTATGAGAGATCCCTTAAAGATCAAAGGATGAATGATCAACATGAGTAATGCAAGAAAATTGAATCATCGAGCTAGCACTCGAAGATAGATTAGAATCACTTGAAGATCAAATAAGCATGTATGGATCGCCAATAGAGGGATTCTATACTTTTATCCTCACAGCACAACAAATTAAATCTGAAAGGGTCTTTTAAAGATGATCAAAATCATCAATGAAGAAATGTTTCTAAGATAAGGTAATAATATCTTTCAAAATTAAATAAATTAATTATAAATTTGGAATGCAATATACTCACTCTTGGTTTTGGGAATTTAAATATTAAAATAAATTTTAATATATTTCCCACCATTGCACACTTTCATTTCACCTAGAACCATCAAGTGGTATCAGAGCCTTCATGTTTAAATTTATAATTATTTATTTTATTGTTGATCCATATGCAATCATGGTTGAATTTTCATTTCTTATTATAAGTTATTTAATTAAATTTGAATTAACATGATTCCATATATTAATCATGTTCATTTAGTGTTTCGTTTTCTTAAAGGTTTAATAATAGATAAATAATGACTGAAGATTCCATTTGGAAGTGTCAAATCTTTGGCCGATAAAATTGGGTTACACAACATGTAGCCAGAGTACACATCGTGTACCCATGCACATTTTACCTAGATGCATTAAGAATTTAATTATATGTGGTACATTTATTGAACACCAAGTGTTGATTGGGAAAACCTAGTACATAGCAAGTGGATAAACGGAATTTAACTATAATGTACATTTCATGTAGTCCGGCCAAGTTAACACACTGAATTCCCAAGTGTGTGACTCAGATACATGGAAACGAGGTACACGGCATGTAGATGAGCTATATATTCCATTTAGTCTCCCGTTAAAGGAAATAATTAGAAATTACATTAAAATTAAAATTGCAACATCAAAACCTTATTTTATTTATTTCCACACCAATGTGTATTTGAAAATTTAATAATTTTTTAAAAGAATATTAAATGCTTAATTAATTTATTGTAATTAATATGTTATCATTAGTTCTTCCATTTATTTTCCTTGAATGAAATAAATGATGGGTATCTTCAATTAATTTTGGATTATCATTAATATGAAATGAATTAATTAATTAATTAATTAATTAATTAATTAATTAAAGCAAGCACATTCATCTTAAATAATAAATAATGAATAAAGAAATGAATTATATCTAATTACTTTTTTATTTGTTTCATGTATGACTATTCATGAGCTTAACCAAGACCTATATATGCATTGGATATTTTAATTTAATTTATTGTATGGGTTATAAATTATTTATTATTAAATTAAATATGATGGTATGTGTGTCATCTATCCCTCTATTATTATGTAGTGCCTATGTGTCTAAGGATATTTATGTAATCCCCTTTTAACCAATCCTTTGGTTACCCTCACCTGCATGTGAGTCGTAAATCCATTTAATTAATGGATTATCCCTAGGTGCGTAGAGGTGGTTCAGGATGGAACCATTATATTTCCAAATCAGTTGATACATAGGTGGACATGTGGAATGTTGTAACTCTTTCCAAGACTGGAAATATGAGTTATTTTCACTAGGTGAAAGGTTGATTTAATTCTCACTCATTAAACCAACCATTAGATAAAGCTCATGAATAGATCATTTAATTATTTAATTATTTATATCTATATAATTATTTATTTTATGGATACAATACCACGATCACATAAATAAAAGAATTAATGTGAAGAGATGGAATTTAAATAAATGTATTATGCGTAAATTTTTTATCCAGTATGGTTAATTAATTAAGTAACATCCACTTAATATTAACAAGATGTGTAAAGAATAAAAATAGATAAATTTTATGCATAATTAATTAAAAACCCTCAACCTAATATTAATTTATACTAAGACTTTTGTTACTTTATTAGGAAAAAAATCTCAATAGAACTAAGTGTTTGACCAACCCTTGTTAGAACACTTACTTTTATAAAGGGAGTTCTTATTAAGGTTTTAGGTTGACATAACCATTTTACGTCAAGAGGACTAACCCTTTCTAGACTTTTTGTAATTTGGAGGAAAGTGTTGAGGAAATCCATGTCGATATTTTAGGATTGGGGAATCCACTCAATGGATCAAGGAGCTATAAGCCCATAGTTAGAAAATAACTTCCTACCTAAATACTTTCAATTAGCTTGACCAACCCTTATTGGGGTTATGTGAAGGGGCTTATGGATCATTTCCACTACAATGTTAAAGAAACTAGACATTCCAAGTTCAATGGTGAGGGCTGTTGGGATTTGATAAAATAGTATGAGATTTAATAAAATTCATCTATTTATAATTTCTCACATAATTTGTAATCAATAAAAAGTAATAATAATCTAATATTTTAATTATATAATAAAATGGAAAGCTCATCATCCACATTATTCCTATAATAAACATTAAAGATAGATAACCTCTTAATTGGCGGTAACTTCCAGGAGTGGTTTAGATGCCTTAGGGTTATACTACACCATGAATGAAAATCTAACATGCTAGAATCCTAAATGACTAATCTTCCTACTAAATAGGTGAGTGATGAAGTGATCCTTGTCTAAAAAACATTTGAGCGATGCAGTCCACATTCAATGTTTGATTCTTTCATTAATGTATAGTGAACTCATGAATTCCTTTGAAAAAATGGATGTGTATAGAATTCTTGAGCACCTCGATGGTATTTACTAGGAGAGATATAGAAAGGAACGTTTTGATATTTCCAAGGTGCTCTTTCATAGTAATCTTGGAGAGGGTTCCTCGGCTAGTCCTAACGTAGTTACTCTCATTGGATATATTAATCTTTAATAGGTTTTAGGGTTTAAACTCCCTGAAAAACTAGGCATTGATATCATTTAGGCATCACTCCCTTAGAGAACATCTAGCTTTGTTATGAATTTTAATATGAAAAACATGGATAAGTCTCTTCCAAGTATTCTCACTCTTCTTCTCCAAGTAGATAAGGATATGAATCATTAAAATCCTTCCATCATTATGGTGAATAAATATAAAGGTAAATATAATAGATCTAAGTCCAAACCTTCTTCAAACCATTCCAATAAGAGTTAGATCAAGGGGAAAACAAGTGGAATAATATTTTTTCTATTTCACATGTGGAAATAAGGGAACTAAAAGAAAAAAAACTACACCCAGCTAAAGAAGAAATGGGAAGATTTAGTTAAAAAAAATTGAGTGCAATTTTTTGTTTGTACAAATTGGGTATTAGATATAGCTTATGGTACTCACATGTGTATTCAAATAAATCAACCAAGTAGATTCAAAAATATTGACTCAGGGGAGGTAAATCTAAAATCATACAATGGAGCTAAACTTGATGCAATAGTTGTTGGGGAGTACCACCTCACATTTCCAAATCATAAAATCTTGGTTTCAAAGGGTTGTTATTATGTGCCTTCAGTTACAAAAAACATTATCTCTCTATCCACACTACATACAGATGTATTTATTTTCAAATTTAGGAATAAATTTTTCTTATTTTATAAAGATAAATTTTTTATGGTAAGACGCATTTAAATAAAGGTATTTATGTGTTGGATTACTCAAAACAAGTAATGTAAATTGATAACAATGTTACTTCACATGACTCATACCACACCCAACTTTGGAATCACTATCTAGGTCATGTAATTAAAAATTACTTGACTAAATTACATCAAGATCGATATTTATATTCTTTTTAACTAAAACCACTTGGTGTATATCACACATATTTATAAGGAAAAATGAATAAATCCCCATTTATTGGGAAAGATGAAAGGGATAAAGAGCTTCTTGAATTAGTTCATACTGATGTGTATGGACCATTTACTTTTTAATCAAGGTTTGGGTACTCATACTTAATAAATTTTATTGATGATTTTAGTAGATATGGATATGTCTACTTAATGAGGTATAAATCATATTATTTTGATAAATTAAAGGAATATAATAATGAAGTTGAGAACCATATTAGTAAGAAGATTAAGAAACACTGCTCAGACTGTGGTGGATAATTTCTTATTCAAGATTTTATTGATTACTTATGGGAGTTTGGGATCCTATAACAACTCAATCCTCCCTAAAAACATTAGTGGAATGGTGTAAGTGAAAGAAGTAACTATACCTTATTGTACATGGTGATATTAATGATGAGTCATTTGAATTTTCCATTATCTTTTTGGGGATATGCGTTATAAATAGATGCACACATACTAAACCAAGTACAAACTAAATTGATAAATGGTATTCCATATGAATTTTGGAGTGGAAGAAAAATCATGTCGTAAAATTTTTATGTGTGGATTTTTGAAACGTTTGTTAAGGCCTCTTTAGGTAAGAAACTTGCATCATGACTCACTTAGTGTACCTTTATATGATTCCCCAAATAAATGAGGATATATTACCTATATTAACCCTTAGAAAAAAATTAATAGTGTAAAGACACGCCACATTCCTTAAGATAGAGAACATATATAAAAGTGATGGTGGGATTAAGATATAATTTGATGAAGTTGAGACTCAAGGTATATAAGAGTTGGCATAGGAACATATTCCAAAAATAACCATGGAAGAAGAAACTATTCCAGAGACACAAGTACTGCATAGGAGTATAATAAAGGTTAGAGAACCATAATAGAATGGTTTTCTAGTCATCGAGTATGGTGAATCATTATTATTTTATAATAATTATCCTCTAACCTACAATAAATTATTAAGTGTAATATATGTTTCCAAGTTTCAAGAAGCCATGAATTCTAAAATGGATTCCATATACCAAAAAAATCTATATTTATGTAGATCCTCCATTAGAAGTAAATTCCATTTGTTTCAAATGGGTATTCAAGAATAAACTATACATGAAAGTAAAATTCAGTACCTATAAGGTTTGATTGGTTGAAAAGGGTTTAAAATGCATCAAGTCATTGACTAAGATGAAACATTTTCACCAATTTCAATGATGAAATCTGTTAGAATTATACTTTCCATTGTGGCTCACCATGACTATGATATTTAGAAGATGGATTTCAAAGCAGCCTTCTTTAATGGGAACCTTCAAGAAGATTTCAATATGATATAACTTAAATGTTTTGTGAGTCCAAAGGATTCCCACAAGATATGAAAATTTTAAAAATCCATTTATAGATTAAAACAAGCTTCTAGATCATGGAACATTATTTTTTATGAATCCATAATAGAATTTGGTTTCATAAAAAATGAGTGTGATCCTTGTGTATACAAATGGTTTTGTAGGGGTATAGTAGTTTTCTTAATAGTATATTTTGATGACATATTACTCATTGAAAATCAAATATCGATCTTACAGTCTGTTAAAAAATGGTTGAATAAATTATTCTCTATGAAGGAAATGGGTGAGACAGCATATATTATTGGGATCATGATCCATCATGATAGATCCAAGAGGTTTCTTGACCTAATTCAAAGTACATATATTGACAAGATACTGAAGAGATTCAGTATGGAACAATTCAAGAGGTGATTGTTTCCAGTATCACATGGCATTCATCTTTCCAGGAAAATTTTCCCTTAGACACATAAGGAAAGAAATAGAATGGAAAGGATTCCATATGCATCAATGATTGGTTTAGTCATGTATGTTATGATATGTACTAGGATATATGTCTCCTATGCATTAAGTGTGGTTGGAAGATATCAAGAAGATCCAGGTGACCACCATTAGATTGAATTCAAGAATATCCTTAAGTATCTGAGGCATACTATAGATATGTTCCTAGTTTATAGAGGAGATGAAGAACTAGTCATCATATGATATGAAGATTCCAGTTTCCAAACTAATCAAGATGGCATGAAGTCTCAAACAGTATAAATCTCTACTTTGAATGGAGTTTTTGTGATCTGTAAGGGCTCAAAGAAGGTTATGGTCATAGATTCTATATAATATTCAAAGTATATTGTGGATTTTGAGGAAACTAAAGAAGCGGTATGGATGAAAAAATTCATCCAAGTGATTTATGTTCTACCTATTAGTAAATATCCTATCACACTCTATTGTGATAATACTATAGTGGTGGGTTTCCCAAAAGATTGAATCTCACATCAGAAGATGAATCACATACTTAGAAAGTATTACCTATTGAGGGATTTTACTCAGAGAGTTGATATTGCAGTTATCAGTATTTCCATGGAAGAAAAATGGAGGACCCCTTGACTAAATCCTTGACTCATTGAAAACATTATTATCATTTGATTTCTAGTGTACTAAAATTCATTGGTAGTTGTCTCTATTCCAAGTGGGATTTTTTTGAAGTTTGTTCCCTAGGATCAACTATTTGTACTTTGATTACATGCATATTTGATATATTGAATATTAATAAAACTTCTTATTATATATTATTAATTATTATTCATAAATATAATGTAATAATACCTAGATTATATGTCGCATTGATAAGGTTGTAACATTTCCCTGTTATGATGTGAACCTTGAATTTTTATGATGATATTCTTAAATAATATTTTTTAGTCGGATATCGTACTATGACGGGACACATAGTACATAGATTGTTAGGTGTGAGTAATTTTAAGTGAATGAGGCTTCTTATTACAAAGTTCGCACTTGGTGACCTCCAATATGGGAGATTATGATAACAGACATGTCATTAAGAATTCCACATGTTTTGGTGTCATTGGATATTTCTATCTTCAAGCGTGTATAATGGTCCTTATAATTTAAGATTATCTTTGATGCATGTCATGACTCATGCACTTAGATTTACTGACCAAACCCATCATGAAATATGTTGGCAGGAAGTAGGGTATGTTGGGTGCATCATGATTGACATGTTATTAATGAATAAGTCAAGGAAGGATTTTTAACTCCCATATTTATGGAAGATGATATATTTTCCATTTTATTAGAATAGAATCATCACCCTAAATTCTATGGACATGGTTTCACGACATGTTTATTTTAGATAGTCAAAGAAATACATATCAAGCATATAGGTTGGTGACATTGATGTGCAACCTTCTTGATGATATATTGAGAAAAATGGATTATATAACACAGTAATCATTCGTATGTTATTATCATAATTACAATATTAAGTTCTTTCTCTTGGGTTACTTGACCCATTTTTAGATTGTAATCTTGGACTTTAGGCAAGATGTTCCAATGCAAATGAGAAATAATCCTAAAGGGTCACACAGTAAGTGTTTTTTATGATCTCAATTAAATCATATTTGAATTAAATTATTGGAATAAATATTATTCTCAAGACCAAGTAATAATTTTATTCAAGTTTTATTGATCACTAATATTAACAAGGTAATAAATAATTATTTGTTTATTAATAAATAATTTATTTTATTACATGAATATGTATAAAATATTTATTCTCTAGATTGTGAATAAAATATGTATTTTATTTATTGAATATTTTAATAAATATTTATTCATTGGATTTTGAATAATATATTTATTTATGAATAAAATATTTATTTAGGTGTTCAATAAATTCCAGGAGAGTCCTAATGGACCAAGACTAAGTCCAGTGACAGATATTAATTAAAAAGACGGTTAAATAATATTTTTTATTATGCAAGTTGGAACGCCTGACAAAATAATAATAATGATATTATTATTACTATATGAAATGGGGAACATTAATTATTTTAAATTTTATTTAATGGATGACATGAAACTAAATAATATTTTAACATAAAACCTATCTCTATAAATAGATGGTTGTGTCTACTGTATATTTCAATCGGATATTGAGAATAGAAAATTTTTACACACAATGAATTGTTTCTTGAATCCTTTCACTCTTCCTCCCAAGACTGAGAAAAATGTAAGATACATACCTTCAATATTAAAGGACGAGCAATCAACATGAGTAATGCAAGATAATCGAATCATTGTGCTAGCACTTGAAGAATAATTGGCATTACTCGGAGATCAAAGGATCATGTGTGGATCACTTTTAGAGGGATTCTATCCTTAGATCCTCAAAATTCAATGAAGGCAATCTAAAATGGTTTTTTTTATGATCAACATATTTAATGAAGAAAGGTTCCTATTCCAAGTAAATCATTTCTTCTAATATTTAATAAATTAATTCTAAATTTGACATGAAATATCTTCTCTATTGGTTTCAAGCATTGGGATATTAAAATAATATTTAATATATCACCCACCACCGCACAATTATGTTATGCCTGTAACAAACATGGATTGCTGCTAGAGAGATTTTACCATTGGATCCTCATATTTCAATAAAGGAAATCTGAAAAAAAAAGACTTATTAGAAGATCAACATCATCAATGAAGAAAGGATTCAAATCAAAGGTATTTATTTTCTTCATATTTAAATGATTTAATTATAAATTTAACATGAAATATCATCGCTTGGGGTTTTGGGAAACTAAATATTAAAATAAATTTTAATATATCACCCACCACCGCATGCTTCCACTATAACTAGGATCTTCACCTTCTCTACAAGATCCTCTAAACACAAGGGTTGAGCTAAAAGGAATCAATGGTACCTCTAGGCCTTGAATAGAGGATATGTTCAAGAAAATTTGGCCTATAACTATGTGTTAAAACTTCATATAGAGTGGAGAAGACACATTTCATACATCGAGCCATACTTGAAGCCTTTGATTCATAAGTTCTTACCACCTAAAGTTATCAATTCCCTTTATTTCATGTTCTCCATAACTAGGGCTCACTTTGACACCTTATCACATCATAAGGACCTCAAACACATGATTCTAAGGACACTACTACAAAAGAGGCCTTTAACATCACTGTTGGCACTGAATTTCGCTTAAGGCCATGGATCAGCCAATTTAAGCAATCAAAATGGAATATTTTGATTTTTTTGGAAAATAACAAGGATCCCAAGGTATTTTCACGCAAGATTTGAGGAAAGTTTGCAAGAATGAAATGTGTGTGCAAATCTCTTGCATGCCCGATATGACATCAATAGGGATCTTTTGCTCCAAGCTCCTAAAAACAAACAAGTTAGATGTGCTAAAGAGGCTAAGTTAACAAGCAAGAATGAAGTCCACGTGGAAACCTCTTGTGCACCCAATACAATGTCAAATGGACCCTTGTGCGCAGAACACCTTTCACGTCACTTCTAGTATTTTCACCTATAAATAGAGAAGTACCCACCTCCCTTAAGGAATGACTCTAGAAGTCGAACCGTTGCTCCTATGCATGTAAAAATATCCCTTCTGTGGCCATGAGAAATTCATAATGTCAAGGTACTAGATTTTGAATAATAGGTCTCCCATGGGTCCCCCTTCAAGTGGGATCACTATGGTTTTACCATCACCCATTTTCAGTTTTCCTAAGTCAAGTGTGTGCAAAATATCCTTCTTGCATGCACAACTAGCCCTTGGGAAAACACCTAGTGCTCGGACCCCTTCCCTTTGTGCCCTTAGCTCCAAAATTGTGTGAAACTATTGGATTTGTGTGTAGGCATCCCATATTGCACGAACCCCTTCCTATATTCTCCATGTTTTGTCTTTATTCTGAAACACCATGTTTGATCCCCATTTACGCGCAACATCCCTATCCTACATTCACCTCTTCCATGTGGCCCTCCAGGCTTGTGCGTAGTGATTTCCAAGTTCCCTGAGTGGCGATTTATGTTTCATTACCATACCTCATGCTTCTTCACATAGGTACACTAACAGCTATTGATTATTCACATATCTACTCTAACATGGTCTCCTCTATCGACCACTCCTCTACCTCATTAATCCATGGCATTGCTTGTGCCTTCCCCTCCCAAAGTGTGGGTCGGTACAAGTCATGTAATTCCAAGGGGTGAGGATAAAGTACTCATATTCCAAAATAAAAGATGTTAAACTACCAATAAACCCACATCCTCAACACATGATATTAAATTGTGAGTTGTCGCATGTGTGGTAGGCCTGAGTGGACCAGAGAGGGGATGGGACTGGGAGCCTTCCATTCCACATCTTTTTGATCTGCCTCCTCTTTCTATTTGCGCTTTATCACTGTGTGTTCCTCAGTTAGTCTCCATGTAATCCCCAACACACCTTGAAAGGGTGTTCCCCATACGATTGCCATATCCTCCTCATACATCGGGTCACTCTCCTCAGGCTTCCCTCCTAGAGTAAGTCCCAATTTTCACCATTCCTCATGGCCTCATCTTTTACAACATGATCATCAGGTCCATTGATGCCTCTTGTTTCTCACACCAATCATGAATCAAGTGGGATTAGAGAAAGCAGCAACCATGACATCCTCTTTGGGCTTCTAACCACATGTAAGCCTCGTTCCCTCTGTCCTAAATTATGTTAAATTGTATTCCCCATTGAACTACATGGACTTTGATCCCTGTCCTCTAAAAAGGGTATGTAGGAAACCTCTTCGAGGTTCAATACTATAACTCTTCAAAATCCATTTGTCCTGGGCCATTCAGTTCAGTTCATTTGTCCTACATGACATTAAATTGCACCCTCAAAACTACATGGGTTTTGATCCCTACCTTCTACACAGGGTATATAGGATGCCTCTATGAGGTTCAATCCCAGCTGATAGAAAACATTGGTGCCCCCCTCCTAGGGGTTCTACCTCTATGATCCGCCCTTTTTGGTGTCCAGATCATCCCCCACGGTGTGAAATATTCCCTTTTTGGGGACACATCATCCAGATCCACCTCTCTGAGGTGTTTTTATCCATCCATTTAGGCTGCTAACCATGTGTAAGCCTCGGCATGTCTAAGGGTTATTATTCATTGTGTACACCCCCAACCACATGTACCATTTTCCCGAGCTGCTAACTATGAATCATCCCTACGTAACCCATACTCATATAACCAATAGTGCCCCTCTTGTGATGGGATACTAACCATGCATAAGCCCCAACATGTCTCTGGGTTACTATCCTTTGTCTACATCCTGATTTTATGCCCCATATTGAACTACTTGGACTTTGATTCCCTAACATGGGGATACATAAGAAGCCTCCCTAAGGTTCAGTCCCATCACTCATGTCACATCTTGACCTTTCCCTTGAGCCTTTGTGTTTCGGGAAGATCATTCCCTAGCCCAGAGGTTCTACTTCCTTTTAGCCCCCATCCATCCGCTCCATTCTCACATGCCACCTCCTCAAGTGTCCCATCTCCTCATTGAACTATGTGGACTTTGATTCTCATCCATGGGGATACGTAGGAAGCCTCTATAAGGTTCAACCCCAACTTCACCATCATCTTCACGTTGTTCCATCCCATTCATCTCATCCACTTAATTAAATCATCCATTATCCATCTTGATTCCCACTTGAGTCACCAAATCCCAGTGGGATCACTCCATTCATACTGGAGGCTAACCATATGTAAGCCCCAAATCACCCCTTCATACTATGTGGGTTTTTATCTCTATCTTCTACATATGATACATAGGATGCCTCTCTAAGGTTCAATCCCAGCTGATGGTAAACATTAGGGCCCCCTCCTAGGGGTGCACCCTCTCTGATCCTCCCTTTTTGGTGTCTAGATCATCCCCCATAGTGTGAAATCTTCTCTTTTTGAAACATAACATCTTGGATCTAACCTCATAGGAAATTTTGATCCATACATCTGGTAAACCTTATGGGTTCTCCCTCCTAGGGATGTACCCACATGATCCACTCTCATCAGTATTTCGATCAGTCTGATCCATCTATGTTGGACATTAAACTCGCAGCATGACCCGTATTAAACATTGGAAGATTATGAACACCTTGGATACATAAATCCAGCATAAGATACCCATCAATCACCTTGGTAAGCCTCGGGTTTCCACACCCTTTATAATCCCTCTAACGAGGAAGAATACATGTGTCTAGTGTTTCAGCATCCACACATGCCACAGATGCCTCAGTGTGACTACTCTCCTGACTGAAGGTTTCTGCCCTGACTTGACCCTTTGGAATGTCCTGACATAAGTAATGTAATTAACTGTCTTCCACAAAGAGATGGCATTAGGAACAAGTTTCATGAAAAACATCTTAATCTATGAGGGAGACCCAGACTAGGTAATGAGTTCTGAGGGGGATCCATAAAAGGAGAAACCAACATCCCATCATCCTATTTCGATCAAGGAGAAAACATCCCCAGAAAGGTAGTGAATGCCACGCACCATTGGAAAGCAGGAATATATAGAAATAATCAGCGTGTCACCATATACAATGTGAACCCTGGTATAAAGTGTCGGAAGCAGAAATATTGAACTCAACATGAACTAGTTTTCTTCCAATTATAGTAATTAGTAATGCTTGAGACATCAACATATGATATTTTTACTGGATCCATATATCCAATGCTAGGTCCCACCAAGAAAATAGTGGGAATGGAATGAAACTCACTAGAATTCAGGATAGTTGATCATTGTGAATTCTGATTTATGGCATTTTCAGCGTGAATCTTTCAATCCAACCATGGAAGACTGAACGAAGATGGGTAACTGGTCATTTTTTTCCTATCATATGTGTTGATGGATAAATCTTCCTACTTTGTAGTAACAAAGATGCATCCATAGGAAACCAATCAACTCCTACCCATAGGTGCAGGGGAAGGGGAAATTCCAATGTGGAAACTCCGCCCGACTCTACCTCCACCACGATATCCGCTACAACCGTAGCAACTGGTCACCCACGCCCCACCTCACCCTTAGAGATCATACAAAGGAGGGTGATTGACACTCTTCTTCGATGATATGAATAGGATGGGGTCATCCCAACAAGGGATATGGATGGCCAAGATTATAAGGTCTTTGTGCCCCATCGTCACCGCCGCCCACAAGGGATGTACAAGGAGTCGCTTCTCCCCACTCCAATATCAAACTGTTTTGGGTGTCTCTCCCAAAATTGCTCCTATGATTCACTCCCAGATGCCATTGAGGTAAGGGACGTTCGAGAAATTCTAGATTCGACCTCAGTCAAGGAGCTGACAGGGAGGTCTCCCACCAGGCCACATCAACACCACAATCTGGTTCCCCAAGCTGAAGAATAATTGGTTTACATCCTTGCACTGTCAGCCCTAATCTAGCTAACCTGGCGTCAACGTCAGGTGTAGGCTTAGGAATATGGACGTGAGGGGGAATAGTCTTCTATAGATTTAGTGGCCCATGCCACCACCGATTCATACCATCAGTACTCTATTATTATATATTAGGTTCATGTCTATGCCCAATGGGGATCGAGACCCGATCCACCTCATGGTCAGGCTGGGATAACTCTTTTGATCATCGGTGCAAGTAGTATCCATCACAAGCAGACCCGTGGTGATGGAATTTAGTATGGAGGTCCTCCTCATTCCCATGGTCCTAGTTATGTAGATTTTCCCCATATTTCAAGTTATCAGTGCAAAGGACCTCCTCGCCTCGTGACCCATTAGCATGGTGGTCCTCCCTATGTCATGCTTGATTAGTATGAAGGCCATACTCATACTACCACTACTAACCAGTGTAGATATTCTTCCCATGCCACAATTCAATTCCATGGAGGACCTCCCAATGTCTTTTTAAGCTCCATAGGAGTCACTCCCCACTCCAAAACTAATAAACATGCCCCCCCCCCCCGCACGTCTCGCACTCAATATGGGGTTCCTCCCCTATTTCCATTCGACATCTGCACGGGTGATCCTCACACCCCAACGCACCCAATTAGAGGTTATCCCAACTCTATCATCCAATATGGAGGCCCTCACCATGTCCTTATCAAAACTCAGTGTAGATATCCTTCATGATCCGATGACGCTAGGCCTGATGGTTTTCCCCATGATCCTACCCGCTTCAGCACCATCCATCACAGAGGTTCTCCCCATGTCAAAGATTTACCCTACCCTGAGGAACCATCTCAGGGAAGAAGGGAGAACTGTCACTGCTGAAGGAATAATCCTATGCAGCACCAAATCACTGTCAATCCAGTCTATTTTTCATACCCTGAAGCGGAGTTCAATTCAATGATAGAGCCTTTTCCCCGATCCTCAATGTCGGGGTCTGGGGCAAGAACCTGGTGTGTCAGCTTCATTCTCCCAAAAAGTGAGATGCACCATATCCCTGAATCCCTTTGTATATATATACAGGAGGAGGAAAATTTGGATCCCTTTCAGGGTATATCCATGAATTAAACTCTATCATCCCTAGGATCATTCTCTACCTCAACTAGAGATCACATAGAATTATTCTAGGGACTAGTGGATGAAGAGCACTGCCCAGATTCGGCATTGGAGATCACCACCCTAACACAGGAATCCATGGTTGATGCCCTATCCTACAGGGATTCAGTGATGCAGCCAATACCATCTTCAAGTGAAAAATCAGTATGCAGTGGCTTGTCAGCTCGTGCATTATTCTCTCCACTGGCCAATCTGCCACTGTAGCGGTCCATATTAGTGTCATTGCTGATTCCTCAACCACCCCCCATTGAATAATGGGGAAACCAGATTCCATATACCACTTATAAGTATATAATTGTATGGGATATCTCTATATTAGACTAGTTCTATAATTTGTTCTCGTTGATTGCTACACCAGACTTCAACGCTCCAGAGTCCCTTGAACATGATGAAGTAGCGTGCTTACTTTGAACTCTCTGGACGATTCATTTCCATCTCTATCATCATCATCTGGTTTATCCAAAGATCTAAGAGCATTATTATGATATCAACTAATATTTTTTCATGGTTTACCTAGCCATGCTTCCTGTTGCTCGGCACCCTGCATTTCCCAATCATCATCGGGCTCTTTAGTAGCGATGCATTTAGATATTTATTGTTCTCCACCAAGTTATTAAGGAGACATATCTACATGTACAGGTCTATGGATAAGGAGAGTATATTTCCCTCCACTTTATCCTAATCCTAAAATAATTGGATCTTCTTAGCGATATCAAGGATATTCCTCCCAAATTCACCACTGTAAACATGGTTGATCTCACTAAGAAGGAAACTAAGGCAAGACTCACTGAAGAAAACCTACCTCTAAAGATATTAAAACATATTCTAGACCCCCCAAGTGTTTTCATTCTCCATTAAAGACATCTTCTTGGCCTTGTAGACCCCATCAAGTCATTTTCTCTTGGTCGGGACCCCAATAAAGGCAAAGAGAACACTGGGACTATTAATCCACCTGACCTGTCTGGTTTAGTGTAAAAGATAGAGGATGATCCTAAGAAGGTCATGTTGTGCCAACAAATTACAGAACATAAGAAATTTACTGATGATCTCCTTGTCTAACATGTTATAGAGCAATTAACTATGGTGATCCCCAGTATGATCCTAGTCATCCTCTATCGGGGCAGTAGGGGCAGGTGCAGGTTCCCCCAAGTGAATCATCTTCCATTGATATTGACATCCCGGTATATCCTGATAGGATAGAGTTTGGAGTTTATGGAGAGAATCCATGGTATGTCTCACCGAATCTTCCTGGGATGTTTGAGGATCTTCTCCAGGACCCGACTCTATAGGTCACTCCCCCAACAGCCCCCCAGGTTTCTATTCTGGTTATTCCCCCAACTGCTATGCAGGTCATTCCTCCAGAAACTCCTTGAGTTATCCCACCATCCACTCCACAAGACTTTGGGCCTTCTTATCATATTTAATAATCCACTAATGCATTGGTGGTTATGGAACCTCTCCAAGACAAGAACTCTTTTTAGGATGATACGATGGACCCTCTCATCGCTTGCCTCAAGGCCCTTGAAACCCGATAGGTGGTGATCCCACCCGATGGAAAGATATATCTGTCATGGGTGGATAGAATTCTAGCACCCATGGGGTTGGGTAATCCTACATTTTCCCTCTTAAATGGGATGGGTGACCCAATACAGTTTCTATCCCACTTCATCTCAAGGTGTGGACCCATGCTGGGAACTCTATCATAGAAAGACGCCACCAAGATCTGGTGTTTCATACAGACACCTGAAGGGCCCGCGTTCATATAATATAGCCATATACCTATCAGGTTTGTAGTTGGATGGGAGGATATTTTCAGGTAGTTTTTGTATCAGTTCAGCTCCACTCACATTACTAGTATTGTTGACCTCTTCACGTGTAAACAAAATCCATATGAGTACATCACATACTTTGTTGCTAGGTGGAAGGGCCTCACATATTCACTTGATATGACACTGGCTCAAGAGAAGTTGTTTACAATGTGTGTGAGAAACTTCAAGACTAAATTGGTTCCTTCTCTCATCACTCATAACATCCCAAGTGGATTCTGGGATTTCTATTATAAGGATCAATTCCTAGAGGAAGCTTTGAAACAGGACAAACAAGCACACTCGTAGCCTCCCACATCCCCTGCAAGAAGGGAAGATAAATCTGATACAGATATTGTTTCATAGGTATAGGCCCCCAGACCACTAGAGTTATTGTCAGCTAAAACTCCCCAATAGCCTTGCAGAGGACAGAATCCCCCCGACTCAGCCTCCAGGTCAGCATCGCTAACCTCAAAACCGACTGGAACCACCCAACCAACCACTGTATCCTAAGAGAGAGAATAAATTTCCACATCCTCAACAGAATCCCTCCCCTCATTAGGGCCAAGATACTAGGTTCCCTTTTCTAGATAGAAGAAATCACACCCAGTCCTTCAAAGAGGTTCAGGTCCCTTTCTATTCCCAAAGTGTTGTGGATCAAGGAATCTTGAGGCTTCCGGCATGCAGGAAGCCCGAGGAGGCTAGTCTCATTGATCACCCCAACTATTTCCCTTATCACTAGTTCCTTGGAGACACAATCAAGTAGTGTTATGTGTTCAAAGATTGGATTTAGGACCAAGTTGATAACAACATAGTCAGATTGGTCTCTGCCCCAGAATAGGTGGCATATGTGTCTACAAATCTTGATAGTGACATTTATGGTGAATGGCAGTAGGTCTCTAACCATGAGTCTTAGAAGTATAATGACTGGATAGATCGCAAGGTAGTCTCTCAGACCCATGGTATCATCTATGACCATATAAATCAGACTGAACCTTCTGGAGCCACCATGCCTCCTATCAATACCTCTTCTACATCCGCATCCTAGTCTTCCACCTCTCGAAAGAGCAAGCACCGACAACATAAGGGAAAGAAAAGTTCCCCACTGATGCTAAATTTTTCCCACACACTCAGCGTCTCCATGCCCCCAGAGATGAGTATTACCCCCAAGACTCATCTAATAATGGAAATTTCATCAAGTAATGACAAATAGTTCACCTCAGTTAATACTGTTGATCTTGTGGCCCCTTATATGGTTCCCAGCAACATGGAATTCCATGAAGACCCTCCTAATGTCCCTAGTTGGCGCAATCATCGATGAAATTGAAGGTATGTGAACCATCAGAGTGCACCAGCTAGTTATTTAATCCAATATATGAATGCCACTAATACTAGATAGTAGACTCAGAGAAGAGATCATCATGTGTAATCCTCTCATCCTGTCTCATCAGATTCACCCCTGTTGCCATTTCTGTTGCTCAATCAGCCAGATCCACCACAACCATGCTATGGTCAACTGCATTCAGTTGTGGATAGATCTTAGTCATTAGGCCATTATATGATATTCATTTTTTTTTTCAACTAGTGAGCAATGGGATATCCCTAGAACCACCCAAAATCTATCTGTTTGACCAGAAGTACCTGTCATACCTCCTTCCAGAGAGCAACCTCCTACTGGAAGAAATATTTGTCTAGTGTGGAAGTATGATGTGCTTAATCATCTTTATATAATTCATATGAAGATATCAATTCTTGAGGATATCCTCCTATTATAAGATATGTGTGAGTCCCTTGAAGAGACTTTTAGAATCCCCCTCTAGTTTGAAACAGAGGTATCGGCCGTAGATGCTTTTCATGCTGAGAAAATTGAGCATGTAGAATGCCAATCCATTATCTCATTCTCTAGAAAAAGATTAAGGTTATCCTATACATGGGAACATCCTCCAATTGTATATTACTATCCAATTTAATGGCATGGATGTTATCCATTTTCTTGTCGACATAGGTTCTTGTATCAATATCATCTCTTCCTAGATGCTCCACAAGCTAGGACTGGCTGAAGTAGATATAAACCCCTCTAACCTAAAGATTCAAGGTTATGATAGGATGGAGGAAATAAAAATTTTAAATATCCTCCTAAAGACCCAATTTGGTGTCTTGATTTCCAGCATTGAGTTCATGGTTGTCTCGTATGACTCCTCCTACAATGCATTGATGGGTAGACCTTGGCTTTATTTGCATGTATTGGTCCCCTCCTCATATCACTAGTGACTCAATTAATCCTTTAATGGTCAAGTGGGTGTACTCCAAGGTGATGTGGATCCCTTTTTATCATTTGAATCCCTCTACTAAGATGTTAAATATCACAAGATAAAGGACAAGTAGGTTCAGGATAATGAGGTCTGGTTTACCACCACTGTGGATGATCCATGGATAGACTTGGAAGATGCTTTTATCCTACTGATTCACTGGTTGGAGGTCACAACTCCAGACTTAGGACATTGTTTTGTTATCTCGGGAAGAAGTGAGGAGCATGTTACCAGGCACAAAGAGTTCCAGAAGATCACATTGTATTCTTACCTAAATCAGTCTTGAGTGATACTAAATCCCCTTACCCCTATAAGGTACCAAGATGTTCGCATCATGGAAATGACAATACGCTACACATGCATGTTTTTCTGGGATGGGATGAACTGACTCAAGAAAACATGCCACCACTAATTTTATATTATCAAGTGTGGCCCCTTAGGTCAAAGTCCTGATGGGATTGGATTGGAATCCTTCTTTGCAATGGTTTCAGCAATATAGGAGTCTCCTAATGAATATTCCCTCATTGCTTCGTTCGACATCAATATTCTATCAGAGTCAATTGATTCAGAATAGTTGACTCTTGATAATGATACTCTCATCATGGATAATGAAGAGGATTTAGATGATGATCCTCTCAAATTCAATAAAGGTGTCTCCACCACATTTGATGAGTTGATCCAGGTGAATTTCAGCACTGAAGAAAACCTGAGACTGATGTTGATCAGCACATCTATGCCTCTTGAAGAGTGGAAACAGTATGTGGACTTCCTGAAGCAATACCAATATGTATTTTCTTAGATATGTGATGAGTTTCCAAGACTAGACCCTTAGGTTTCTCTCCACTAATTTGGTCTTCTGGTAAACTATCGCGTGTTCAAATAGACTCCCAGAAAGATGCACCCTTCTCACAGTGTCATGTTCAAGGTCAAAGTTGATAATCTCATCAAAGTCAACTTCATCAAGGAAGTTAAGTAACCCAGGTGGTTAGCCAACATTGTCTCTTTCAGGAAGAAGAACGTATATATCAAAGTCTGCATCGATTTCTGAGATCTCAACCACCACTATATGAAGGAAAATTTTCCCCTTCCCGTGACAGAGTTTTTGATCGACACCACCACTGGGTTCCAGGCTCTCTCCTTCATGGATGGGTATTTTGAATAAAAATAGATCCAAATGGACCCTAAAGAAGAATAATTTATCACCTTCAAAGCATTGCAAGGTAACTTTTGTTACTAGGTAATGCCTTTCGGTCTGAAGAATGAAAAAGAAACATATCAGTAAGCTATGCACCACATATTCGAGCTAATTCTCAGGATGCTAGTGTAATTCTATGTGGATGATTTGGTGGTCAAATCCCACTAGTGTCAGGACCATCTTAGATATCTTTAGAAAGTTTTAGGCTTATTCTATTCCTACTATCAGAAGATTAACCCCTTGGAGTTCACATTTGGGGTTACCTCTGGAAAGTTTCTTAACTTTTTTATTAGGTACAGAGGCATCAAAATTAATCCAGAGAAGATCAAGGCTATCAATCAGTTGCCTTCTCTGAGTAACATGTGAGAGCTTTGAGGCTTTCAAGGCCACTTAGTTGATATACATAGATTCATTGAGAATTTGGCTATAAAGTGTAATCCTTTTTCCCAAATCGTGAATAAAGGTGTCATATACCAATGGGATGAATAATTCTTGACTACTTTCAAAGAGATTAGGTAGTATTTTCTCCAGCCTCCAGTTTTCATGACACCTATTTCTAGAAATCCATTGGTCCTTTATGTGAATACCCTATAATGGTTCATTGGCACCCTTCTTTCCTAGAAGAATAATGAAGGAATGGAGAATAATCTATATTATCTCAGTCGCATTCTCCTCGACCCAGAATCTAAATATTCTTCTATCGAGAAGAGTTGTCTCGCACTGGTCTTTGCAGTGCAGAAATTGTGCCATTATCTGTAGCACCATGAGATTCAGTTGGTGTCCTGTGTAGATCCACTAAAATATATTATGAATCTCCCTATTTTGATAGGCTATATAGTTTAGTGGGCAGTGATCCTTTAGCAGATCGACATCATGTTCATTTTGTAGAAATCTGTCAAGGGTCAGGTATTAGTAGATTTTCTGGCTGCTCATCCAGACCCTATAGAGTAGCCTCTGGAATTTTTTTCCATAGAAAATGTCATCCTATAAGTTGATCAGACTGTGCTGTGTTGGAAAATTCACTTTGATGGAGATTCCTAGATTCCGAATGGTAGAATGCTCAATGACCCCAGACTCAATAGAGTTATACTCGGTATCATCTTCACCACGCCTATACAGGCCATCTTTCTCTACTCATTATTGTTGTCAAAAGGTTGTACCAACAATGAGGTAGATTATTAGTCTCTCACCACTGGTCTTGTGATAGCTCTTGAGATTGATGTTCTTTACTTATAGGTAAAATAGGACTTTGAGCTAGTTATCAAGTAGATCAATGGTAACTATGTTGTCAGGAAGTCAGAGCTCATGCCTCTTTTAGAGCATACTCGCTATTTGATGGCCCAGATTCCTTGTCCACCATAGGTCACTCATGTCCATTGGTCACAGAATTGTCGAGCCGATGCCTTGGCCAGCCTTGCTTCTTCTCTCACAAAGCCTGATTAGGAAAACTTTATCATCTATGTGGTGCATTGAATAGTCATCGCTCTCGTCTCTTTAGATGATGATGATATCTAGCAAGTAAGACATCTTACCACTAGTGAATCCACATAGAGACCTCTGGGTCTCTCGGCCATAGGGGAAGATACCCCTATTTGTAAAACTCCTTTTGTCAAGTCCCTCCAGCATGGTAACCTCCCAACATGCAGAGTCGAATGTGAGTGAATATGTCAGTGTACAGTGTAGTTTAACCTCTAGAGTGGTTCTGGCCTTGAACAGATCCTTTATAAACATGGGTTTGATGGAGTTATTCTCTATTGTATTCAAGGATATGATATCCCCCAGGTTATATAGGAGGTTCATGATGGTTCCTGCAGAGCTCATCAGGTAGGAACAAAACTCTCTCATCAGACCCGAAGGTTGGGATACTTTTGGCCCACCATGGTCCGTGACTATATTGAGTTTCCCATGAGGTGTCACGTGTTCCAGATCCATGCCAAATTTTTGTATCATCTGCTATATCCCATCCATACTACCAAGTACTCTTGGCCTTTCATGGCCTGGGGACTCAATGTTGTGGGACCATACCCACCAGCAATAGCTCGTCAGTGCTAGTTTATCTTAACCTCCATGGATTTTTTTTCCAAGTGGGAAGAAGCAATACTTATCAAGGAAGTCAAGGCCCATTATATTTTCAATTTTGTGAGATCCAACATCATTCACCGATTTGGAGTACCTCACATCATTCTCACGAATAATAGTACCAAATTTCGAGCGGCCGAGCTAAAGAAAGTATACGCCAAGTACAATATCCTATCTAACCACACTTCTCGCTATCATGTGAAAGAAAATGTGTAGATTGACACATTCAACAAGACCCACACTAATATTTTATAGAAGATGGTTGTTTAGAACAAGAAAAGTTGGCCAAACAAACTCCCCAATGCTCTCTGGGATTACTAAACAACAACTCGCAATTCCACCTGGGTGACCACATATTCCCTGGTGTATGGAATAGAGGAAGTATTACCTATCAAGATTTAGTTACCTTCACTTTTTATGGATGTTTATGATCAAAATATAGTAGAAAATTAGTAGAAATATAGTTGGATGAGCTGGAATCCCTCAATGAGAATAGGCTTTGGGCCTTGCACAACTTGGAGAGACATAAGAATAAGATATCCAAAGCTTTCAAAAAGAAAGTATGTCTTCACTCTTTCTTCCAAGGTGAAATGGTACTGTCCATAAGAACGTTGATGATACCTGGTAGGAAGCCACCAAAGTTGGATCCCAAATGGGAGGGACCCTACATTATTCATAAGTTGTATCCCAACAGTGCATACTCTTTGATCACTATGGATGGTGAGTGTATTACTCATCCCACTAATGCTAAATTCCTCAATAAGTGCTTCACATGAGGATCTCTCATTCTCCTGTATGATGTTAAACTAATTATTTCAGGATGTAAGATGTAAAACTTCCCAACATCATTGTCCCATATGATGATAAACTGCACCAATGTCCTGCATGACATTAAACTGAAATCCCCATTTTCCTTCAACCTGTCCTTATGAAATTAAATTGTCACTTACGTCCTCATCGTATGATATTAAAATACATAGAATTTTCATAACTACGTGTGGCTTGATTCCTTCCCTTGTAGGACACATAGGAACACCTGGGCATTTTGTCTTATGGTCCATCCCTAAGTTCCCCATTTTCAGTCTTACAGTCTGAGGATCCTTTTGGGAGCATAAGGTACAATGGGCCTTATTTTTTCCTAATTCTCATGGGTTCATAAAATTCACACCATGTGTCTCCCTTAGGAGTACCTTCCTTTCATATACATCCTTACTTCATGATGTTAAATTAAATGACATTCTCAGAACTACATGTGGCTTGATTTCTTCCCTCATAGGATACGTAGGAATGCCTGGACGTTTTGTCTCCAAGTCTAGCCCTAGGTACCGCAAATCATGTCATATTTCTAGCCTCTTGACCTGAGTGTCTTGGAACCATGCGGTGTGGTGCGGAATTCTATTTCCCTCATTCACATCAGTTTTACAACTACCACATCACATATTCTCCCTCATGAGTCTTCCCATTAATACCATCCTTACCACATGACATTAAACTACATGGAATTTTCAAAAATACATGCATCTTGATTCCCATACTTATGGGATACGTAGGAACATTTGGACATTTTGTCTTTGGGTCTATCCCTAGGTCCCTTGTAATTTCTGTCCCTTTGGCCTTACTTTATGGTTTGAGTTCTATGACCTTAAACTAAGATCTTATCCATTCTACATGACGATAAACTATTTTTTCCTTCCAACAAGACATTAAACTGCATGGTACTCAGTCACAATCCCCTTCTTCCATCCCTTTGGCCTGATTCCTCTCTTGGGTATGAGTGGTGTGGTGTGGACCTCTTCCTCATTCACATTGGGTTTATTTTACCACATTTTACACACCCTCTTTGATACATCATTCTTTACTACCATCTTTTCCGTATGATGTTAAACTGTATGGAATTTTTAGAACTACATGAAACTTGATTCCAACCCTTATAGGATATGTAGGAACACCCAAACATCTTTCATTGGGTCCATACCTAGGTATATCTACCTATTTTTCCTTTTTCCCCTACTCTTCCTATCGAGTCACCTGCCCCTAATCGGATCCCTTCATCTTATTTTCCTCAGTAGTGTGCTCAGATGCATTTTGGTATGATACTTAGAGTGTTGAATTATGTATGGACATTCTATCATTCCACCTCAATGCTTTGCATTCACTTTGTTTGGGTTACCATCATCTTTCATATTCAAAAGGACTCCTAAATGGTATAGATTCGTGGACTTAAGGATCACCTACTATTCAGGGCCAATGTCCCGGAAGATCTTGAACGGAATCTTGAGATAGGTTATGCCCATGTTTTGAATATGGTCAGTATCCAACCCTTAGTTATTTGTTACCATATCATTCTACATGATTCTAATGTTGTGTTTCGAATATGGTCAGTAGTCATCCTTCATCTCTAAGGTATTCCTTATTGTGTTTCAAATATTGGTTTCATAATTCGCATTCCTTCTCACATCCTTGTGACTATATGGAACTTCAATACTCTCAGCACCATCCCTCTGTGTACCTTTACATGTTGAGCAGGTGAACCAATTTTATAGGGTTTCCTTTGACTCCATACCTTTTTCCCCTATTGTGTGCTTCTGTGTGAAATAAATATATTTTTTGCCCCTTATTTCCCACATAGAGTATGGTTTACATGGGATTAGGGGTCCTTGATAGGGTTTATACTTGCATATAAGTGTCTCAAATCTTGTGGTCTGAACTATGTGATAGTAAACTAGGAGTTCAATTCCTACAGTCTAGGAATCATGACTTTAAACTGTGTCTATGTTCTCACAGGATTCCGTAATGCAGTGCAGACTTATGTTTTCCTCATTCACAAAGGTTTTATTCATGGAACCACGTTTCATTTTTCTTCTTTGGATAGCTCCTTTTTATGGTTTCAACTCTATAACCTTCAAATAAGATCTCTAGTGTCCAAGTTCTCATTACAATAAACTACATATCAACCTAGGTTTTCCTTATTTTGGAAGATATTCCCCCCCTTTAGTGGTCATTTGTCACATCTTTCTTCAAGAACAACCTGTGGATTGATTCCTACCCTTACAGGATACGTAGTGATGCTTGGAAACCTTGTTCTTAGGCCCAACTGTGGAGTCACCCATTCACCCTATCTAGCCCCTCTTAGTTTGGTTTTCCTATTGAAGATGTGTGGGGTATGGTGTGGACTTCTATTGTACTCATTCAAGTTAGGTTTTTTTACCACACCCCGCATTTATCTCACATCATGACCACATGACAATAAACTACGCAATGTCATCGTCCTCGCCACATGATGCTAAATTGCATGGGTATGTCCCACGCACATGACATTAAACTGGGCAACAGTCCAATTTCTATGAACATAAACTGAGATCTTTAGTTCTGAGTGACATGACCTTTAAACTACTCACAGCACCCCTTAGGAGCTTGATCCTCGAGGGAAGGTCTGATTCTGCCTATATATGTTCTAAACTGACATACTTGAATGTGCAGTGATGTAGGACCTGGATCATTGGATACCACGGGGAAACTTTCCCACCTTCACCTTCATGCTTCATATGTCCCTTTATTTTATCCATCATCATATTTCATATTTGAAAGGACCCAAAAATGGTATGGACGCTCAGCCTTAAGGCTCACCTACCATCCTGGGATAACATCCCATAGGATCTTGAATGGAATCTTGAGAAAGGTTATGTCCATGTTTCAAATATGTTCAACAACTGACTCTGAGTTGTTTGTTCCCATCTTAGGCTACATGATATAGATGTTGTGTTTCAAATATAGTCAGCAGTCATCCTCCATTATTATTCCTTTCTCCATTTTACCCCAAATATCAGGCGTTGTGATTCACATTCTTTCTTCCCTTTCATGTTCTTATGGATTTCCAACTCCATGGTGTTGTCCTTTCATGCATTCATGTGCATCGAGTAGGACTCGTGCATTGGTTGAATTCCCCCACCCCACACTTCCTTTTCTATTTTTTTCACTCTCATGTGATAGGGAAAGCCTAATATCTATCTTTTTTTTCGACACCAAGCATGGATCATGTGGGATTAGGTGTCTTGGTAGGGTTATACCTATGCACAAAATTTTTGCGGCCTTATGGTCCAAGTTCTGTGACCTTAAACTAAGATCTCTTTCCATCCAAGCGATGTGAGGTTAAACTAAATTTCCTTATCCCTGATGAAATTAAAATATTGCATCCTTACCATATGATGTTAAAATTCATGGTCTGGTCTTGTAATATGACCTTACACCGGGACACCACCATCATGGCTGCATGATGAAAAATGGAACTTCATTATGGTGTTCTCAGTTGAGAGGAAATCACCCTTGGCACCGGTCACCACCATGCTACTTGTCAAGACCTACACCAGAATTGATTCCCATAGCAACACCCGTAATTTCCATCCCAAGTTATTTTCTCCAAAAAAAATCAATCACACAAACAAAATAACAAACAAGAAATATCCAATGATTATTTTCTTTGTGCATGGGTCAGATCTACATGACAACATTGCCCCTGAAATTGGTAACTTACCATGCCATCTTCAGGAACTACATGTGGCATGATTTCTTCCCTTATAGGATATGTAGTGACACCTGTATCATCAGTCCTGGGTCTATCCTTGGTAGTGTTTCCCCTTTCTATTCATCCTCAATATGATGTTAAACTGCAACCATACCCTGAAAAAATTCAAGATTCACCATGATAATTATGGGATGCTTCAGCTTACTCACTATCAAAGAGTATTTCCCCCACCAATTTTGGTCTATAATCAGACTATTATTCAAGAACTACATATTTCTTGATTCCCATCCTTATGGGATATGTAGCGACGCTTGGGCATTTTTTCTTCAGACCCAGCCACAGATTCATTAACCCTCCTGGCCCTTTGGCCCCAATTACAGTCCAAACTCCATGACCTTAAAATAGGAGCCTTTAATCCCTGTAACATGACTTTAAACTATTAGCCCTGGTCCAGGAAGTATGACCATAAAACTATGTGCAATGTCCTGGTCAAATGACATTAAACTATTATATCATCATCCTCACCGTATGACATTAAACTATATATCCATAATCTTTATCTATGAGGAATTATTGGTCCTTACCAAAGAGGACTTGTCTGGAAATAGGTTCAATCTTGGTTTAGACTAACGTGATCATCCGATGTGCTTTCGACACGGTGGCATAATTTCAAGACTATTGGGATCTACTCGAACTTTCCATCACTCCATCTCTATGATTTTCATACCCTCTATTTGGATCCTCATCCTATTTAACATTTAAAGGAACCCCCTAGTAGTATGGATGCTCAACCTTAAATATCACCTACCATCCTAGTCCAACATTCCAGAATACATCGGATGACATTTTGATTTTGGACCTGTGTTTCAAATATGGTCAACAGATGGCCCTTGTTTTTTTGTCCCTATTTCAGGCTAACACGATATGGATGTTGTGTTTCAAACATGATCAAAATTTATCCTCCATCATCCTGATAACTCCCATTGTGTTCCGAATTTTTGGTATCATGATTCACACTTCTCATACCCCTTTGTTTGAATTGGTTCCAATTACCCTAGAATTAGCTCGATCATGTGATAGAGTATATTGGGAAAGGAAATTTGGTTGTTCTAAGATCCTTATCCTCCATTCATATCCCCTCTATCATCATGGATATTCTGTATGGTCAGTTGACAATAGTGGACCATGATTATTCAATTTCTGGCTGACCCTCTCATACACAAAGAGGATAATCATGTGGTTATATATTTTTTCTCACACTAGGTATGACCCATGTGATATTAGGAATTGATCGGTGGTTGATTCATAGTTATATTTGAGATTTAGCAATCAAATAAAAAAATAAAATAGTAAATTCATGCACACAATTTAAAATTAACAAACAAGGAGGAAAATATGCTTCATGAGTTTGGCCAAAACATGACCCTTATGGATCATCCCCTTCAACTGATTGATTCAGTTCTTCTACCTTCTGGTATGTAGCCTCCAGAGTTGTTTCCTTCTCCCTAAGATCAATTTCCTCATCTGAAGCTATGAAGAGGAGCTCGTTAGCTCTAATTTCCATTCATTCTCATTTGAATTGAAGCTCAACCATCTAAAATCTCACATGCACAGTATGCTCTTGGGATTTTTCCAGATGGTATTTCAATCGTCCAATGATCCTAGATTGGTTTGTGATGAATGCAGAATGCTCATTGTCTTACTCATCAAGACGTCATATTTCCTGCTCAGCCTCATGAAGTTTATGAATATTCATATATATTTTTCAGATATAGGAGGATTCTAATTTTTGGCTGCTTTCTCGTATCTTCCCAGCAGGATAATCATGGATCTTCATGTGGATATGGAAAATATCCACCCATCCAGTATAGAGGAAGAATATCCAAGTGTGAAGTGATCCCATTCGACTCATCCATTCTACCTATGGTTTCCCAAGGAATATTTTTATACATTTCCATTCCTTTCACCATGTCATGAAACTCTCCTCAGCCATTTCAGGGTTAGAATCATCTAGTTATTTAGGATATGTGGGTTTGTATTTGGTAAAGATAGCCAGAAGATTAGTGGCATGGTCCTACTATGTCATCCTTTTTGTTGGAATCAGATCTATGACTTGAGGGAAACCTTACTTGCTCATTTCGTCTTCTTCTTCTCTACCCTTTCCAATTTCTAGATCCACCCTCACATTGACATCACCTGTGACCACAACTTCCTGCCCACCAGATGTTAAGACTGGATTAGTTTGAATGGTCGGTTTTTTGCAGATAGGCACAATCATTGATGGACCCCCTAAAGATGTCCTGGACTCGATGGTTTGTCAAGACTCCAGTCTTGTGATCACTACATAGAGAATGAATACCTCGATCGGTCGAGTTCTCAAACAATAGATGCACATCTAAAAAGAGTAAGACTTACAAGAGCTAAGTGCAGAAGGGTTAAGTACCTGAGTCACTATAGGAGTTTCCACCATGGGAGATCACTCCATTCTTTTTAACTCGATAATTTTAATCAGCTCATTATGGATAGTGGTAATGGACCGAGTCTCTGAGGTCATCACTTTGGCCCCTCTTGTAGGTTCACTACAAATTTCTTCAGTCATGATTAGTCCTCTTCCTTGCCTGACCATAGATGTGGGTTCAGCGGGATGTCCTTCCAATTCCATCAGTATATTTTCACCCCCTGTAATGGGAGCCTCATAATCACCACTATCAATATGTTCCTAAATAGGGCATAGTTGGGTTATTGGATCCAGGTTATGGAAAGGTAATGAATCAAGAGAGATGGGAGTTAGGTATTACTTCGATATGTTTGACCAATTCCACGCCAGATCCTACAATTTTTATGCTCTCATGTGGGCTTCTTTGATGGTTTGTTGTTCCCTAAGGCACCTTCCCTCCATGCCCCTCATCCTAGACCTCCTATTCTTCCTTGTACTCCTCCTCCTCCTCCTCTTCTTCTTCTTCTTCATCTTCATCATTAGGTATCATCTCCTTCTGGTCATGATCCTGGTCGATCATTACTTTCACTAAGATACATGGTTATTTATGACACCCCCATTGGCATGCATGAACATCCATGGCTACCAAGTAGACATGTCGACGATGAATGTCCACCTTTCCCACCACCTGAATACACCTGATTTCTGACAGGTCGAGTCTAGTGTGCACTAGTTTTTTCCATAGGGCTTCCAGACTTAGCATTTATCGCAGTATCCTCTAGGTCAACCATAAGGATAGGAAAATGGAGTCAGTGGTCAGCTGTAGGATGTACCTCAGCCACTTCCCAAGGAGTTACATAGCCGGTCCCTAGGGTCACTTATGGGAGTACCCCTCTTTAGATGGCAGAGCCACAACCTCACCTTGCAACACTCCTACCATTGAGGTTCCAACTTGTGTCCTCCCAACAGCCTAGCTCACCTCTAGTCTCGCCTCCCCAGCAGCACCTTGAATACTCTCTCATTGTCCGAACTCCACACTCTTTACCTTTATTTTTCAAAAAAATTCCCACAAAATCACCTCTAGATATGTCACCACCCAGTGGTCATCAAATTCTATTGAAAGTTCGGCATCAACATTAGTGGGGGGGAAGGTAATTACTTCCCCAAATCTAGAAGTTGCGAACATGAGCTAGAGTTGGTGAAGGATATATGAATGTCGCTCCTCCTTGAATTCAGTATACACTTTCTTCAGCATCGGATGCATGAACCCAAACTTCCTTGCAAATCTTGATGGCACATGGGGTTCACAGAAAATCTTACCATCTATTAGAGCTACCAGCACACCACCCCTGATACTCTACAGATACTCCCTCTGCTCTAGTGGATTTCTTACATCATCCATCATCTAGCCAACCAGGGTTCGAAATCGGTGGAAGTTGAAGTTTTCATGATTTCTGATCCTGAGCATAATCTCCTACTTGTTAAGATTCAGTGGTCGAACCCTAGTGATATTCAGTAGATATGGTCACAAACCATCCCCTGGAGGATGGATGGAATTTGGGAAATCATACCCACTAAAATGAGATGAAAACTATCCATGGAGAATCTAAAAAGGGTTGTAGATTATCCTGGGCATACTCCCTCTTGAAATACACCTTAGAATGTTATACATCTTAGCCAACACAAGCACCCCCAAATTGACCCTGTGATTGGCTTCCATGTTCCCAGCCATCACTAATGTCCCTGGGTGGACCCCCATACTCATATCCCTTATTGGAATCAGCCACCCACTCTATAAAGTAGTAAGGAACCCAGTATATTGAACATTCAGGTCTCTTCTTTTGTTCACACTGAATCCCCATGATTGGTATTGTCCTGCCTCCAGGATCACCCAGTATGATTTGGACTTTCCCCTCTATGATGCGTTTGGGAATTGTTTCCCTCACCCTAGAATCCTCACCACCTTATCTTGTCTCAAAAACAAACTAAACCATGATGGATAAGATATATCCTTCAGGATGTTCTTGATCTACAACCTCTCCTTCACCAAGTCCAACAAATTACATGTCAGTATGGGGTTCTCATCCTATCCCAGTAGATGTTCTTTGTTGGTAAGAACTCATCATACTAATATCCTTATAGTGGAATGCCTCTGATGCAGTGGATGTCCCAAAGGAGGATGTTGACTTACCCATGGTGAAGGTGGAATGTGTTTGTGTTAGGGGACCACTGACTGAATAGCTCTGGCACCAGGTCTTGCTAGTAATAGAAATGGAATTGTGATGTCCACATGGCCTCAAATATCCTGATGTGTAGAATCTCTAACCTGAAATCCTATCATGTATAGTGTACCCAGTACACCCATGCCCACTCACTAGTAAAGTTCCCCCCAGACCTCAAGTCCTAGTCTTGCAACTAGTCCTTGGTCTCATCAGTGATACTGGTCCTGAAAGTGCTTTCATAGTGGGTGGAGAAATCTTCATAAATTGCTTCACCCCCATAATTATCCTGGTTTTTGGGTTCAGGATGTAAATAGAAATATCCATAGCTTCCCAAGAGGGACACCTATTGTTTGTAATGTTGAACCATGAAAGGTCATCCTCACGCATCACCCATGACCGCGGTGAGTCTGTCTCAAAAATTGGCATCATTACCTCCTCTAGGATGTTGCAGTTCCACAGTGGAAGGCTATTGCTCAATACATAATCCTTTTAATCATGCGTCAGCATACCTGAAAGCATCTGATTTTCTAATAGCAACCTTCTCGCATGAAGAATTTGTAGGTTTGTAGCCATCTCAGTCCTCTATGCAGTATAAGAAGCCTCAGCAGCCTCCCTCTCAATGTCGATCTGTTCACCGACCATCTTTTCGGGTCATGAACAAACAAATGGTTTTGTGTGAAATATGGGTGTTTGGTGCACAAAACAGAAAGTTTCATGCAAGATTGAGGATAGTAGTGTAAAAATTCAGCTAAGTCATAAGCATGCAATATCCAGCGGTTGCGCGTAAGGAACCGAATGAGTTTGAGATCTTTCACGCAGACTTAAGAAACTTATGTGCATGAGAGAGGATTTTCTATCATATAGAGAGTTAGTGTATAGTGCTTGCCCCCCCCCCCCCCCTCTATGTATTTATAAGTGTGGGAAGGGTCTTTCGCGTGTGTGCAAGGCATCTTCTGCACCAGGTCTTCCGTTTTGTGTGCATCGCTAGAATCCTTTTAATTCCCATCATTGTTAACCTCAAAACCCAACTTTATGGTTCCCTTTCAGCTCAAATTTTGAGGGGGGTATTTGCTGGGGATGAATTCCACTTAAGGCCAAGGATTGACCTATTTAATCAACCAAAAAGGAATATTTCAATTCTGTGGATAATCCTAAGGAACCCAAGGGACTTGCATGAAATATTTGAGGATGGTGTGAAAGAATGAAATGTGTTCACAAAGCTCGTGCATTCCTAATACGACGTCAATAGGGATCCTTTGCTCCAAGATCCCAAAAATGGCCAAGTTAGATGCGATAAAGATTCCAATTTATCATGCAAGAATGAAGTTCATGTGGAAACCTCTTTCACACCTGATACAACATCAAATAGTCCCTTGTTCATAGCCCACCTTTTGTGTCATCATCGGGATTTTCACCTATAAATAGAGAAGTACCCACCTCCCTTGAGGAGAGGCTCTAGAAGTCAAACTGCCGCTCCTGTGCACATAAGAAGACCCCTTTCATGACTGTGTGAAAGTCATCATGTCAAGGTATTAGATTTTGTGTGACAAGTCTCCCATGGGTCCCCCTTCAGGTGGGCCCACTAGGTCTTTACCCTCAACCGTTTTCATTTTTTCCAAGTAAAGTGCACGCAAAAGATTCTTCTTGTGCACATAACTAACCTTTGGGAAAACATCTTGCGCTTAGACCCCTTCCCTTTGTGTGCTTGGCTCCAAACTTGCATGTATCCATTGTATTTGTGTGCACCCCTTCCTATATTCTCCATGTGTTGTCTTCATTTTGAAGCACCATGTTCAAGACCCCTTTGTGCGCAACATCCCTATATTGCATGCACCTATTTCGTGAGGCCCTTTTTTGCTTGTGCGAAATGATATCCAAGTTCCCCGAGTGGTGATCTGTGTTGTTTTTCCATACCTCATTATTCTTCACATTGGTACACCAATATCTATTGCTTCTTCGCATAACTACGCTAACATGGAAACCTCTATCGACCACTCTTCCACCTCATTAATCCCTGACATTTCTTGTTCCTTTCCCCCCCAAAGTGTGGGTCAGTACAGGTCATGTAAGTCTAAGGGGTGAGAAGAAAGTCCCCATCCTCCAAGAAATAGGATGTTAAACTTCCAATAAACCCATGTCCTCAACACATGACATTAAACTATGAGTTTTCGCATGTGTGGAAACCCTAAGTGTACCAAATATGGTATGGGACCGGGATCATTTTGCTCCCTATATTTTTGATCTTCCTCCTCTTTCTCTCTATACTTTTTCATCCTGTGTGCCTTGGGAAGTCTCCACATAAGCCCCAACACACCTTAACATGGTGTTCCCTATACGATGGCCATATCCTCCTCATACATTGGGTCACTCTCCTGGGGCCTCCCTCCGAAAGTAATTCCCAATTTTCACCATTCCTCGTTGTCAAATATTTCTCAACATGATCATCAGGTCCACCGCTACCTCTTATTTCTCACACCAAGCATGACTCAAGTGGGCTTAGAGAAAGTAGTGACCATGAAATCCTCTTTGGGCCTCTAACCACATGTAATCCCCATGCCCCCCATCCTGCATGATGTTAAACTGTATTCCTCATCAAACTATATGAAATTTGATCCCTATCCGTATATAGGAAGCCTCTCCAAGGTTCAATCCCATCACTCCCCATAATGTATTTTTCCCATCCCATTCACATCGGTTTATTTGTCCTGCATGGAATTAAACTAAACCCTCCAAACTACATGGGTTTTGATCCTTATATTTTACACAAGGTACATAGGATGCCTCTTTGAGGTTCAATCTCAATCAATGGTAAACATTGGTGTTCCCCTCCTAAGGATGCTCCCTCTATGATCTGCCCTTTGTGGTGTCCATATCATCCTCCATGATGTGAGATATTAAATTTTTGGGGACATGTCATCTAGATCTCCCTCTATGAGGTGTTTTTATCCATACATTTAGGATGTTAACCATGCGTAATCCCCATCATGTCGAAGGGTTGTTGTCCTTTGTGTAAACACCAACCACATGTCCCATTTTCCCAGGCTTCTAACCTTGTATCAACCCCGCACAACCCATACTCTTCCAACTAAGAGTGTCCCTATTGCGATGGGCCGCTAACCATGTGTAATCCCCAGCATGTCTCTGGGTTGTTGTCCTTTGTGTACACCTTGATTTTGTTCCCCATCCTAAACTATCTGGACTTTGATTCCCTATCATGGGGATACGTAGGAATCCTCCCTAAGGTTCAATCCCCTCACCCATGTCTCATCCTGACCTTTCCCTAGAGTCTTTGTGTTGGGAGAAGATCATACCCTAGCTCAGAGGTTTTACTTCTTTTGGGACCCCATCCATGTGATCCATTCTCACAGGCCACCTCCTCAGGTGTCCCATTTCCCCATTGAACTATGTGGACTTTGATTACCATCCAAATAGATATATAGGAATCCTCCTTGAGGTTCAAGACCAACATCACCATCTTCTTCACGTCAGTTCCGTCCCATTTATCTCTTACACTTCATTAAATCATCCATTATCCATCCTGATTCCCACCCAGGCCACCACATTCTGGGGGGGTCACTCCATTCGTATGGGCAGCTAACCATGTGTAATACCCAAATCACCCCTATAAACTATATGGGTTTTTATTCCTATCTTCTACACAGGGTGCGTAGGATTACTCTCTAAGGTTCAATCCCAACCAATGGTAAACATTTGCGTCACCCTCCTATGGGTTCACCCTCTCTGCTTCTCCCTTTTTGGTATCTAGATTGTTCCCCATTGTGTGAAATATTCCATTTTTAGGACATGCCATCCTAGATACATCTGCATTGGATGTTTTGATCCATCCATCTGGTAAACCTTCCGGGTGCTCCCTCTTAAGGATATACCCACCTGATCCACTCTCATCAGTGTTCCAATCAGTACGATATATCTCCTCTAGATGTTAAACTTGAAACATGCCCCCTATTAAACATGGGAAGTTGAGAAAAACCTCGAATACATGCCTTAGACATAAGATACCCCATGATCATTATGGGAATCCTTGGGTTTATGTTCCCTTGAGAATCCCTCTGATGAGGAATAATACAGGTGTTCTAGTGTTTTAGAATCCATACATTCCATAGATGCATCAGCATGACTACTCTCCTAACCGAGGGTTGATACCCTAACTTGACCCTTTGCAATGTCCTGAAAGAAGCAGTGTAATTAACTGGCATCCATAAAGAGATGGCACTAGGAACGAGTTTCACAAACAACATCTTAATCTATGAGGGAGACCCAGACTAGGAAACGAGTTCTGAGGAGGAATCCATGGAAGGAGGAACCGACATCCCATTATCCTGTTTCGATCAAGGAGAAAACATCCTTAGAAATGTGGTGAATGCCACCTACCTTTGGAAAGTGGGAATGCGGGGCAACAATCAGCATGTTTCCATCGATGATGCACGCCCCAGTAGAAAGTGTTGGAAATAAGTGCTATAATAGACCTTTATCATCACTAGAAAAGTTTTGACTACCTCGACATGGTCAAAAGGCCAAGGATTTTATCAGTGCAAGAAAAGCGATGATAAAGGGTATCTTTATTAGGGAAAATAAAAGCACTGATAAATCATATTTTTATTAGTGCTTTTAAAAGCACTGATAATGGTATCATGGCTTCTACAAGTATTGATAAAGGCTATATTTATCATTTATTTTTAAAGCACCGATAAATGGATCTTTATCAGCATATTTAGAAGCACTCATAAAGGGGAAAACTACAATGTGATGCTAAATCACACTGCAGCACTAGAAACAAGGCATGCAATGTGTTGTAACAACACATTGCATCACCGGAAACAATAATAGAAATTACCAAAATAATATAAAAATATTTAATTTAAATGAAATAAAATTTATAACACAAATACAAGAAAAAATCACTATTATAGAGTATGTTAGTTGTTTTTTTACTAAAATAAATGTAAATTTTGAATAAAAAGGTGCACTTGGAGTCATACCAGTCACACCTTGAGTCGAATTGTGGTTTGATTGATTCCTACATGTTATAAATTACTTATGGATCATTTTCATAAAGTTAAAAACTATCTGAATGTGTTTTATCAGTTTTGAGTATGTTAGTTATTTTTTTATTAAAATTAATGACAGTTTTGGATAAAAAGACATACTTGGACTCATATCAGTCACACCATTCATCGGATTGAGGTGAAGATAATTCCTAAATGTTAAAAATGTCTTATGGATCATTTTCTTAAAGTACCAAAACAATCTGAATGTTTTTTCTTAGTTTTGAGTGTGTCAGTTGTTTGTTTCACTAAAATTAATACCAATTTTGAATAAAATGATACACTTGGATTCATACCAATCACACCATGCATAGAATTGAGGTGTATATTATTCCTACAGATCCCAAATTTCTTATGAATTTTTTTTCTAATGTATCAAAACAATCAAAAAAAATCCTCAGTTTTGAGTACGCCACTTGTTTTTTTACTAAAATGTCATTTTAAACTGGAAACACGCACTTTGATCCATACGGGTGGTATAATGTGTGGGTTTGACATGATATTGATTTATACATTTCAAAAATTAATTATTAATTATTGTCCCAAATTATCAAAACAATCCAAGAATGTTTTCTCAGTTTTCAATGTGTGACACCTTTTGTATTAAAATGTCAATTTTAAACTGATAACAAACACTTGCAGTCATATTGGTCACATTGTGCATTGGTTTGAGGTGTGGTTGATTAATACACATAAAAAAACGAATTATGGGTCATTTTCTTAAAGTAAAAAAACTATTCAGCTGTGTTTTCTCAGTTTTGAGTATGTCAGCTGTTTTTTCACTAAAATTAAAATCAATTTTGAATAAAAAGATGTACTTTGAGTCATATCGGTCACACCATGTGTCAGATTGAGGTGTGTCTAATTCTTACATGTCTCAAATGACATATGGATCATTTTTCTAAAGTATCAAAATAATAAAAATACATTTCATTAGTTTTGAGTACACCACCTGTGTTTTTTACAAAAATTGTATTTTAAATTGGAAACACACACTTTGAGCCATATAGGTGGCATCGTGTGTGGGTTTGACATGAGACTAATTCATAAACATCAAAATTTAATTATGAATCTTTTTCCCAAACTATCAATATAATCTGAGTATGTTTGCTTGGTTTTCAGTGAGTGACACTTTTTTTATTAAAATTTTAATTTTAAACTAATAACAGATACTTTGATGCCAACCCTCCTCGATGACCATAATATATCAATGCTGGTTTTCCTCTAATAGTTATTTTATACACCTGTTGACTTCATTGGTTGATTAAACACATATTTATTCAAACATTTAAGTTTGATTATATAGATGTTTCATGATTGGGAGTTTTACAGATGTTACTTCAATAACACTAGTTTAGAAATTAAAGCTTCCAATATATAATGATATTACAGGTGGATTACTACCCTGTATAAAATCACTTAAATAAGTGGTGAAAAATATTATTTCAATAATTCACCTAAAACACTTGAAAAATGGATCTTATCTTAAGTGAAAAGTTTTGTGTTCACTTTTAAAAAAATTCTAAAACAAAATCATGGTATGATCCTCATTCTACTTCATTGCCCAACAATTTTATTGTTTGAAAGTTAGTGCTTCTTATCCTCCTTTACCTTAGTCTCCACATTTGTCTTGACCTCTACCTCCCCCTCTACATTGGTATCTAACTCCGACTTTACCTCTGATTATACTTCAGCCTTAACCTATGCCTCCTCCTTCACCTCCACCTCTGCCTCCGCCTCCACCTACGCCTCTGTGATTTCCCAACAATTTTATTGTTTGTAAGTTAGCGCTTCTAAACAAATTGATTTCCTTCATTATAATTCTCCTTGATAAAGATATAAAAAATAATATATAATCATTTTTACACTAATGCCTCACACCCAAAATATATTTCAAAGTTCATAACTTATACTAGATCACAAACATAGTAGGTAATCACCTAAATTTGTGTCGGAATATATTCTGACAAAAAGTATGTTTCCCACTCATCTCTAAAAAAATTGATTTCTTATTTTGAGTAACTAGGTTTTCAATAATCTTGATAGTAATGAGAAAATATAGACAAACAAATGATTATTAAATATATTTAATGAAATTGTAATTACCTTCAGAAATTACCTATTGGGGGGTGGTGTTCTTTTCATGATTTTTGATTTATATCATAAATTTGAAAAATTAATATCCAAAATCGATGGAATTAACTTATTTCAAACACTACAAAAACATTAAACAAAATAATTAAATTGTTTTTAAATGTTTTTATAGTTAAATATTTCGATATATACCTTAATTTGTTTCCATTTTTAATATTCTATAGGCTTTATCCCTTCATTCACCAACTTCATTCCATGATCTAGCCTGTATTTGGTGATCTCCCTATCATAAAAAATCTTGTTAAAACACATACTAAACATATAATTTGAATTTTATCTATAAAATATTGATTTTAGTGTATTACATATTCATAATACACATCATGTGTGATCATTTGGTTGCATATCCATGCATTGGATCCAAAAAATAAATATCTAGGGTGTCCATATTGACTGCTATTAGCATCTAGTGTATCCTAAAAAACAAAAACAATTAAGTAATGAATAAAATTAAAAATATATTTTATGTGATTAGATTGTAGATTTTTACCTTTGCATTATAGGCATAAAAAAGAGTCTATTATCATATTCTTTTTTATTAAATGCTTAGAGTAACTCATCTTTTTTCTTCTTAATTGATTTATTATCCAAAGTAAGTTCTGGAATAGAAATGATACAGGGATTAATGAATCCAAATCATGCTTCAAACGATATTTCCTTTATATAGTTATGATATAAATACCTGTACAATATATGAATAGTTGTTAACTTTAATAAACATATTATCTCACTATTTAGATAGACATATTATGAAAATATACCTTATGTATGTATTCAAAATTGAGACACCTAGCCATTCATGCTTGAGAATCTCATTTAGAGTCTCGAGAACAATTTCATCTGTCAATGAATCTCCATATATTTCTTCTTCATATTCAATGTAAGACATAGTTTTATCTTCAAATGTGGTCTCTGTATGAAGTTTTAATGATAATAAATTTTTCTTTTGAACTGGTGGGGAGAAGGTACTCTTGGAAGGTCATTTTGTTTTCTTGGTTGATTCACTAGATTTTCTTGATTCGAACTTCTATTTCTCCACCGCTTTATCCATGTGTAATACCACACCTCACTTCAAACATTTTATCATCAAATATTACATGTTTTTCATATGAAAAAAAAAATCTTAAAGAAGTACCTTATGTATCATTATAATATTATATTTCCATGCTATGAAAACTCCAATAGCAGCTTCGACTATTGTAATATCCAGACCATCAAGTGGAATAGTCAAATCAGTAGTTGGCTCATAAGCTACCTCAATCCCCACTCTCATGTCAACTTTTGGGATGTATTGATTGTGTAGCTGGTCTCAAAGTATATTATACACTCTTCCCATCACAACACTGTTATACATGGGTGTTGATTGATAAAAATCACATACAATTGTACCCTGTAGAATTTTAGTAATATAAAGTTATTGAAAGTTGTTTGACTCACATTTAGGAGAAATATTAGTGAAAAAATTGATTACCCTGGGTAAGGTATGTGGTTGGGGGGAATGACTAGCCTCAAATCTAGTGGAATCATTTGGTTCATGTGTGGATATTTTCTCCACCATTGGTTCTCTTTGATCCTTTCTTATACATTGGTTGGCCAAACTAGACTTCAAAATAATATCTTTCAGTGAGTCTATTTGTGTATGAAATCATCTAACCATATTATATTTATCTTCAAGTGGTTATATATTCTCGAAATATGTTCAAGGAGAGACTCCAAAACCTAATCCTCAAATGTGACCATATTGTTTAGGCTACTTAAAAGATACTAAAAGTATATTTTCTTCTAGTACGATCGTTGTTGATTCTTGTGTCAAAACCATAAAAAATATGAACATAAATAGATATTTTTATGTATTATTTTTATAAAGCATAATGAATTACAATTATTTCATACTTACACATGATTACCATTCTATTTTTGTGTTTTCATCAACTAATTTACCCTCCTTATTTACACAAGCCTCCTTCCATAGAATTTTATGTGGGGTGGAAGTGGATTCAGATCTTGATTCATCAATCTGCATATAAAAAAAGAAACATATGTTGTTTTATAACAATAATTAAACATTTATTTTTTATTTAAAATGCATACCAATTTCTTCTCTAATGAAGTGTACCCCATCCTTGCTCTGAGATAGGGGTATGTTGGTTTTGATACACGTTATTTATTTTTACCACTCTTTTTTTGTTTCATAAATTAACAATTTTAAATCAAGTTGGATAAAATAAATAGTGTCAAATAATATATTATTGACTACAATGCACCTGAGATGATTTCTTATTACAACGATTGATGAAATCATCCCATGTTTCCTTCTTTATAATGTGTTCATAACTAAGTGGTGGGTGGGGATTTATTTTCCCCTCAGTATCCCTAAGATGTAACTTCATAAGATGATTTCAGAAGCCTCTATGGTATTTTCCATTGGTCATTAAGAAAAATTTATTATGGAAATATTCTAAAATAAATGAAGTCTATAAGGAATAATGTAAATTAAATCAACATTTGATTATATAATGTTTCAATAAAATAGAGAAATTATATTATAACATTACCATTATATGTTTACAAAGGATTTCATTCATTTAAGTTTAGAAATGGTTCCATGAATCAATATAAATTGGCACATCTATCCTTGATGTGACCTCAAGATAACTAATGAACATTGACTTTTTTGGGTCAATATGTCAGCCACGTTGATTCCAACCAACCTCAAATTTTATACCCTGACTTCTTTCCTTGATAATTTTATTCACCATTGTGATGTTTCATCATTGTTGTTTTTCTTCATCAATATGTTGTTGATCCCCTAAAAATTATGTAGTTTCATCATCAATAGTCTATTCTTACTCATGATTTGTAACATCATCATGTGAAGAAGACATTGTCTACATGAGTAGTCAAGCATTTAATTTTTCTTGAATAAAAACAATACAATACTCTCCATGCATAAAAGTCTACATTTTCATACATCTTGCATGAAAATTGTTATTGAATTGAAAAGAGATGTAATAATTCAATACTCCATGACAACAAACCTTAACAACCTTTATTTAATCCATCCTCATATATTTATTTCCTTACATATATTTATGATGTATTGGACTCCCTCTTTCAAATTATCCTTCCTCCCATCATCATGGTTCCAAAGTTTTTTGATGACATAACTCAAGAATATTTATTATTGAATTATTTTGTTTGATATTTATATCCCATATTTTTTGGACATTCACCTATTTTTCTTAAACTAATCTCACAAAAATTTATCCCATACCATGTACTAATGTTCATTTTTGATGAATAATGCTCATAGTAGTTCAAACAACATAAAAGAGATGGTGTATTAGTCTCAAGCAACAAAATTCAATAATAAATATTGGGAGATGAAAGTCGAGTTTCCACTAAGGTTCAAAAATAACTTAAATTAAATTTTAATTATGGATTCTAATATATTAAATTATAAAAATGAAGTAATGAACATTAAAATCCACGTGACTTCCACCCACAATCATTTACTTCTAATAACAAAAATTTATTATTTTCCACTTCCTCTGAAATATTTATTTTTTTGTAAGGGCTTAGAGGAGATACAAACTTGTGGTGGTAATGGTGTGAGGTGAATGTGAGATCTTGAAAACTGGTCATTTCTTCAAGATTCCAATAGAAAGTATCTCGAAGATGAAGATGAAAACATGGCCAGATATCTCTATTCATTATGGGAGGAACACCTTTGAGAGTCAAATTGGAACCCTTTTTAATTTATCAAGGTTGAAGGGGAAGAGATTAAAATGGTGTTTTTGGCATTTTTTTTCACAAAAAAAATGCGCAACATGAGTATTTTCAGGAGGTCACTCATCGTAGTAGTATTCTCATCCAATTATTCTTAACTATGGAGTTCTAATAGGATCCAATATGACTGCACTCAAAATAAAATTAATTTTAGATAAAGTGTTTTATAAAGTAACTGAGTGATTCATATAAGAAAATTCATATCAAGAAACCAAAAAAATCATTCATTATGTTTTGATTCATTTTTCGGTGTCATTTTTTTTGTTCTCAGGAAGTGGTAAATTAGGAGGATAAAAGGCTGAAAGAGTTGAAGAATGGGTTGGGATATGCAGTATTCAAATCCATGTGAGTGGATGTGATGGGGATTAATGAATACAATTTGAGCAAGAGGTATGTCATCAAGGAACTTTGTAACCACAACAATGAGAGGAAGACTAGTTTTAAAGATGGAGTAAAATCCATCATCAAGAGGTGAAAGTTAATTAAGCGGCTGAGGAAATATTAAATAAAGGTAGTGAAAGTTAGTTGTACTGTAGTATTGAAGTATTATATATATGTTCAAGACAATGAAAATTTTCATTAAAGATGCATGAAATTGTGAACTTTTATTCATGGAGTGTATTGTATTGTATATATATCTTACCAAAATGAATCCTTATTTACACAACCTTATTTGTGAAACCTATGGTCCTTTTTTATCAAAATTTGTTTAAATTACTTCTGACTATTATGTGTTGTATGCTTCTTTTACAACAATGGATGGAAATGTAGTTCATAGTGGTCTCTTATTAAGATGGAATGAGTATATATAGTAGGGATGGAATTGTGTAGGTAGAGTTAAGTGAGAGCTAGAGAGAGGCTGTGGTTCCCATACTGTTCAGAGATTGTGGTTTCCATGTGGATCCCCCCAGGGATTATACACTTGGATCTAGCAATGCAAAAATAGTATGAAATATTCAATTTAACATCAAAATGAACATTTTTGGATCATTTTCAAACCCAAAATGCATGATTATGTATTAATATGACCATATCAGCTTTAAAACATGCTCATGTATGACTCAGAGTTGATTATTCCCATATCATAATTTGATCTTTGAAAACCATTTTATGCCCTTAAACTGATCAAATAAATCATTGATTCTGGGAAAAGTAAAGTGTTCCATAATAGTTACTTTATTAAAAATTTGATGATATATATACAAATGTAGACATTCATCGCTATTCCTAGTAAAGAGAAATATAAATCCCTAGGGTGAGATACTAGTTCCAATGAATCCATTGTACTCAATCTATTCCATCTATATTTTTATCTCTAAAAATTTAGACATTCCTCACTATTCCTATTGAATTTTTTTACTCTTATAAATTAAATGAATCTATTCAATGAAATCCTAAATTTATTATTATGATATATTACCATAAGATCTTAGAGGAACCATAGACACTATATATTCCCATCATTAAAAATTATACCACATAGCTTGAAGTAGATATACAATTACATTTAGTACATGAGGATCAATATAAGTTCTATAATATAGAGGATGTTCATTATATCCTTACTATAGAGATCTAGGGGTTAGGGTGGTGACATATTCTATATTAATGTATATATTCACATAATTTTCCCCTTCTAAAAAACAATAATATTTCAGAAATAGGCACAAAATAATATATATTAAATGTGAACCCCCTACCTTTCTCTCTAATTCATTTCCTTTTTATTAAGTCTTTTTATAATTTAAATATAATTTAAAATATGTTAGAATCATTATTTTAAATATAAGTATGAAATAACTCACTAATAGTATTGATAAAGCGGTTTACTAAATAAACTCAATCAATTAATAAGTTCTATATACTTAATCATCACTAATAAGTAAATAAGAATATGCTATTTATTTATTATTCATGTTTCTATTAATATAAATTTATAATTGATTCTAGAAAAAAAATTAAAAAAAGAAACATAAGAATATAACATTTCATATATTCTTACCGATTCCTACCTATCAACTCCTAAATAAGAGGAAAGAGAATCAAGAAGATAGGTCAAGGAAAAAATAAACAAAAAAAACCTATAATTCATATGGTAACTCAAGTATCCAACATAATTATACTATCTATAAATATTTATGGATTACTTATTATGTCTATAAATTTTTTTTCTTTTGGATTTAATCAATACCAATATCCCTAGTTTCACTCTGATTCCATTTTGTAACATTTTTGACCTAGTATACCCAAATAGTTCCCAATTCAGGTCATCACATCACCTCATGCACACTTCCCAATAACTAAACTCTTGTGTCAATGCTAAGGGATATAGATAACATGTTTGATAAATGGGTTGACCTATTCAATGTTTAACTAAACTCAATATGATCATGCAATAAAGCTAAAAATACCTTTGAAGTAGTGTGTGGTGAAAATTCTATTTTATTTATCCATATAGGCCCATACACATATTTTGATTGAACTTACCATATGAAAACATCCTTCTCTTTCTTCAAAACCATTGTCTATGGAGGAAAAAGATGAAATAGAACCACTCATTGTATTTTAGTGGAAATGATATGAGATGTAGGGTTTTTCATGGATAAGAACAACAAAAAAACACAAAATGAAAAACCCAAAAAATCAAACAATGGTAGTGGAAAAGTAGAAAATAACATACATTGGATTCTATCCATGATTCGTCCAATGGAACATAAAGGAGTCACACTGGCAGAAGAGGAGTTATACGAGAGCTTGAGAATCATGAGTGATTGAGTTACAGTTTGGGTTCTTTTAAATAGATTGGGAAAACATTTAATAGTGCTTTTAGAAAAGCACTGATAAAGACATCTTTATGAACGCTAACGTTTTAGTGGTGGTAAATATTTCTTTTAATAGTAATTTTTTAGCACTGATAAAGATCGATCTTTATAAACGCTAAAAAATCACTAATAAATATTCATTTTATCAGCGTTAAAACTTTAGCGGTGATAAAGGATTTATAATTATAATTATTTAAATAAATGTATTATAATTTTATAATTACTTAAATATATATAATTATTTATTTATAATTATGTAAATACTTATTTAAAAATTAATTATTATTTATTTAATAATTATAAATATATAAATTTATAAATATAATAAATATACATTTATAAATATATTTATTTATAAATATTTATTTACAAATATATTTTTATCATTATTAGTGGATATATAATCTTAAATAACTACATTTTAAAAATAAGTGAAATTGAATAATTCAAAATGAGTACAATTTAAAAATATTGAAAAATTGATAAGTTTTATTAATTAAATATAAATTATTAAAAAACATGGATATATATATATATATTGAAGTAAAGATGAATACATATTTAAAATACTAAAACATAGAAAATAAATATATATAAATAAATAATATAAAATGATCAAATTCAAAAATAAAATAAAAAATATTAAAATATTAAAAATGAATAACCTAATTGTAATAGTATTAGAAATAAATAAATAAAATTTACTGATTAAAATCATAATATATTAAATGTATCATGTTATAATTAAATTATAAAATATACTAATATTTGAATAAATTACATAAATATTAGGTGTATGTGTTTATATATATTGAGTAAATATATTTGTGTGTGCAATGTATATAAAAATGAATTAATTACATATGTGTGTGTGTGTGTGAAATCAATGTAACACACAACATTTTATATATGTTAAATTAAATATCAAAATACATTAAAAATAAATAAGACATTAATATCTTTTTAATTAACATTTTATTCATTTTATATATATTTATATTTAATATATATTATTTATTACTATTTATAATTAATATATCTATATATACACATATTATACTTATTCATTTTTATTAATAATTGTTTCATTAATAAATTTTTAAATAATTTTGTAATTTATTAATTTTTAATTTTTTTTATTTAATTATTACAATTTATTCATTTGATATATCTATATCAGCGCATTTTTCTAACATTGATAGATGAAAGTGTTGTTAAATGCATGTTTTGTAGTAGTGTGAACTCATCCACCATACCTCAACATTATCCAATTTGGGTGCCACTAACTCATCCACATAGTTTTGGATCATGTCACAAGAACATGTATTGGTGGGGGAAGAATCCCTCTTCCTTGCATTCTTGAAGCCACATAAAACATCACCAACATAGGGTTCTACTAATGCCCTATGTTACCCTAGAGAATCCTAGCCACTAGAACCGCCATTTATAGGAATCCTAACCATGTGGGGCACTCACACCACAATCTCAATCTAGTTCTCTACCACTCATGAAAGGGGGTTGTCTCACCATGAAACCTAGGATATCTCTATCTATGAAACTCAAAAGGTGCACTTATAATTGGTGTGTCATTTGTTAGTGCCATTGGAACCACAATTTATTAACCTGATGGGGATCATCCTCCTGAACCATCAGAGGAATCACCTCCTACACAAGTCCAAAAACTGAAGCCTCATCTCCAAGCAGATCATAACAATGATCCCACTATAGAGTGATAGATAAGACACACCACGGTCAAAAGAGTATATCTAAAGAGCCAACTCAAGAAGGACATGGAACCAAAACTCATTCCTATATAGTGCATGTACCATTGTCACAACCGCCGTTTCTATTTATTTTATTTTTATAATTTCTTGGTTTCGATTGTTGCGCCGAGGTCTGGGCCGAGTCCGAATTAAAATTTGTTGTCGTTTAATGCCTTTACTGGGTTTCGGAGCTGTGCGCAGCCGCCGCGCGGTTGGCGGTCGCCGCGCAGTCAGCCCAGGTGTCGGGCCTTTTCCCCTTCTTTTTATTTTTATTATTTTTTGATAATATGGTATCATTAACATTAATTTTTTTTTTTTTATTAACCTTCATTTCATTGTATTTCTTATTTTTATTCTTGTGCTACTACTACTACTATTATTATTTTATTTTATTTTATTATCATTATTGTTATTTATTTTATTTTTATTATTTAATTATTTATTCATTTTTCCCTCTAACCCTAGCGGACCTCCCTTTTCCCCTCGTTTTTTTCTCTCCCTCTCTCACTCGGCCGCCGCATCTCCTTTCCTCTCTTCTTCTCCCCGCTCCTGCCCTGCTTCCTCCTTGCAGCGCCCCTCCACTCCCGGCGTCACCTCCCTTCTTCGGCCCAGCTCCCTGTTCGCGCACTAGCCTTGTTGGCGATCCCCTTTTATTGCGCGCTGCACTGACCCCCCCCTCCGGCCAGCAAACTCTTCCCCTATTCTGCAACCACCCAGCCAAGCGCGCCCTCCGACTCCCTGTATCTGGCGCCCTCCAGTCCGCTTCCAGCCTCCGTGCCGGAAACCTGATCTGCTCCTTACCTGCTCGGTCCACCCACACCTCAAGCCTCAAGCCTTTCACCCTCCGTAGTGTCCCAACATTCAGCCCGCCTCCTCCAGGTATGGATGCGCAATCGCTGGCGCCCCTCTCCTTCCCGTTGGCAGCAACCCAGCACCCGACCCCTTCTGCTGAAGCTGTTCTTGTTGACCCCCCCTGCAGCGCAATCTCAACACCCAGTTCATCCCTGCTCACATGGCCGTGAATCTGCATCCTACCAGTGGCCGCTGACCACTCCAAGTCCCGTCGTCACGTGCTCCAGCTTGGCAGCGGCGCCCCCTTCCCGCTTTCGCTCCCTCGCACCTAGGCCCTGCCTGCACTGCGCCCTGCCTGCACTCCCATCCAGCTTGCCCGTGTGACGCCCCTTCCCTCCTCCTGTGCTCCACTGGCGTGCCTCCTATCCAGCGCACCTCGCCTGCCCATCCCTCCTGCCTTGTGACACCGCTGCACCCAGGTCTTTCCTTCATTCATCCACACACGAAGGCCACCCTCCGGCCGACTCCCCTCCGCAACACCCCGGATCCTGTCTGGTTCAGCTAGGGCCCTCTCGCCGGCCTTGCACACCAGGCGCGACCAGCCCCTCCTCCTTGCCTCAGCCTCCCGCGCCCCCTTGCACCGGTTGAGCAATCCACCATGGCATTTCTCGTTTCCCGTCGCGATCAGGTCACTGGAAGTTGCCCTCCGCACCTCCGACTCCTTCTTGCAGCGCACCCCAGCCTCCTCCTACTTTAACCTGCAACGCCCTCCTGTCTCGGCCTCGCTAGCCCACTGTCCGCACGTTGTATCAGCCGCGCGCACTTCCTTTCAGACTCCTTTCTGGCCGCCGAACACATCTCTAGCCTGGTGCGCCTCCATCTTGGCGGTGTGTCGCCCCGCAAACCTGCTTTCCAGCCGCGCAGTCCCTGCGCGACCCCTTCGCCGTTCCTTGATCATTGCACGGTGCCCCGCGACCTTGCTGTTCAAGCGCATCCCCGCGTCAAGGTGAGGGTCGCGCTGTCCTTGCTTGAGTATCGTATGTTTATTTTAGTGTGTATTGTGTTTAATTAAAAGTGGTGCGAACATAGTTTTTTTAAATAATTGAGTTTGTTTAATTAGTTCAGTGTGAAGTTTAGTTTTTAAATGAGTTTAGTTTGCATTTTTTTATCTTATAGCATACTTATGTGGATTAAGATGCGTTTTTATGAAAGCCAATCCTGAGTTGTTTTAATTGTGTTTTTTTTATATAAATTATGCGATAAATTTATTCAACCATGAAAGAGGTGTGTTTTTAATTTTAGTGGGACGTAGGTGTGAATTTGATAGAAATAAAAAAGTGTTCGTTGAATCAATTCTGTTTATGTGAGGTTGTGGGTGTCTCTTTGGAATTTCTTTATATTTTTTTTTTACTGGTTTGGTAAATTATTGGATGGTGCGAGTTGTGTTTTGAAAATATGTCGAGGTGGTTCTTTTGTGTTGTTTATTAGGTTGAGTTGTTTTAAGCTAGTGTTTATGTACTTGGGTTGTTGTGCATTTGATGCAGCACATTGGCGAGGTAATTCTGCGGAATTTTGCGGTCGTTAGCCTGCACGTGCCTGTGCGCCCGCTTGAGGCGTGTCGCGTCATCGTGTTTCGACTGCGAGTTGAGGTAGGTCCCCCATTGCACTCACCCTTAAATTTAGAATTTATTAATTGCTTGATGTTTTTGTTAATTTTAATGAATGATAAATAATATTAGATAATTAAATTTTAAATGATTATTTATTGTGAAATGAACCGTTTATTTTATACCGAACACCTGGAACATTTTCTTGACGGGCAGACACCCAATTTTGAAAGAGTGCCTGTTTGGCCTTTAAACATAATTCATGAAATTTCAAACGTACTTCTAGTTTTAAAGATAAATGATTTCTTCTAAACAAGTGTTTTGGGTTTTCTCGAGAAATGAGGTTTTGTTTTAAAATTTGTGAATGCCCGTTTGGCACTTTAATAGAATCAATTATTTTGGAAAACCCATTCAGGGGTGATCTTTTGTGTGCGTTGATTGAATGAGCTGTATGTGATGTTAGTGCATTGTGACTGCTTGATTTACATTGTGGACACACCCCTCTTTTATTGCTTGTGTTGACATGGGAACCTGGCATATTGAGTGAATTTTCTGAGAACGATTGCTGCACTAGTTTAGACCACGCACTGGCTAGTGGCCCCATAGCAGGGGAATACTGAGTTATTGCTGCTATGGGGATTGGGCCCCTCGGTTAGGCCATGCAGGGCTATGCCGAGCGTTAGGGCGTTATGACGTCATCGAGTTAAAGCATGCCTTCAGGATGAGTCACATGTATAGTACGTTCTGGTTTGTTCACGATCTCCTAGGTTCGACCCATGTTTCTTTTAGTGTTTATTTGTGTGTGGCGGATGATTGAGAGGTCGAGTTCGGTTGCTGACCCATGTGTGCCACTTTTACCATTGCCCTTAGTGTGTGTTGTGTGTGATTCTCCTTTTGACCAAAAACTAAAGTTTGGATTTCTAAATTGTTCACAAAATGTTTTAAAAATGCAATGCACCTGTTTCTTTCAACATTAAACTTGTTCTAAATTAAAAAGGGCAATGGACTGTTACTTATTTTAGAAATGAAAGTGTGTGGAAACCATATTTTATATAATTTAGTTCAAACCTGGAATTGATAAATTCTTTATTTATTGGTATGTGCATTGGGAATAGAATTAGTCGGGCATACCTACTGAGTTTTAATACTCACGCCTATAGTGTTTTCTTGTTTTTAGTTCTGTTGCAGGTTCCAGCTTCAGTTTTTCGCCTTGAGCGACGTCGTTTGTGTTATTGGAGAGTGACCCACGAGGTCACGTGGAGCTTTGGTCGTGGTCAGGTTAGTTGCGTTGTTGGTTCCTTTTTCCTTATTTACATTTGTTCTATTTATTTCTGCTGCTTAGTTTATTATATTTTGGGCCAAATCGTTCCCACCTGTTTACTTTTGATGCCCGGCACTAGTTGCCAGCCCGTGGGGATGGGGAACGCCCCTCGGGCCATGTCGCGGGCCGGCTCGGGTGACCGGTTCGGGGTCGACCCGGGTTGGTTCGTGACAAAATGGTATCAAAGGGAGGTTCTTGTTATTTGGGATGTCTGGTAGAAGGATATTAGGATTGTCGGGACTCGAGAGGTAGGTACGGGAAGGATGTCATGAACCCTCACCCGTTCCGCACCTCGAGTCGCCAGGGATAGTTCGGGAATTGAGTCTTTGTTTCATTCTGGCTTGTTTTGGATTGAGGGATGACAACGGAGGTAAACCGATGTTACATCGTGATCTCACATGGAGTAGTGACCCATGTGGAGTCTGGGTACATGGTTTGAATTCCTCCTAGTGGTTGACGCTTACTTGGGGCGTGACCCACTATCATGTCGCCATGTTAAGTGTGACCGCTGGTCCCTCACCCTTATGGTTTGATGCGAGTTGAGTGTCGTTTTCATTTTGGTTAGTGTAAGTGCTTTTTTGGAAGTGAAAAAGAGTTTTTGAAAATGAGACTGGTTTCTTTTAAAGGACTTTAAATTTATGAAATGGGTTTTAAAAACTAAAAGCATTTGGTTTGGAAAACTGATGTTTGCTTTGAAATTGGTCGAGATCGGTTTGGGGGGAAACCTCAGGTACTCCTTATGAACGTTTGCACATGTGAGAGAATGCATACAATTGCGTGCTGGTGCGTGTATGAATGGAATGTGGATAATGACATGTGCAACAGGTCATGAGATTACCTGGGTGTTTATTTGAAATTAAAGGCTTGACCATGTTTTTCTAAATTGGCTTTTAATGAGGAAAGTGGTTTTGGGAAGTGACTTTTGGTTTGGATGTGGATTGGTTTTGGTCTTGAAAAAGGAAGTTTTGAAATTTTAAAATGAAAAGGGGATTTTAAAAAGAGGGGAATTTTGTTTTGGATTGTGTTTGTATTTGATTGGCCTTTGTGATGATTACTTTTTATGAAAGAGCTTTCTTTGATGTTGCTTCGATTGATACTGGTTTCGTCTTGGTGTTATCTATCTTATTTAGAAATGCCGCCCAGAAAGGTTCCCAGAGTTTTGATGTGTCCTGCCCGGTTTTTGTCTTTCTCGGACGTTGTCTGTCCTTCATGGTGATTGGAGTCTGTTAGAGACAGTGCAGTGGCTTGAAGAAGTCGAGCGCATCTTCAGGGTATTGGGAACTCCCGAAGCGATCTGAGTGCGTATTGTTTTGGGTCTGTTTGAAGGTCCAGCTCTGGATGAGTAGGAGTTGTACGCCCGCCGTTTTTGCAATTTGGGATGATGTTGCATTTCTTTAATGTCATCTCCATTCAATGGTTTATACTTGTGGAGGTGAAGACGAAGAAAATGAAAGAGTTTATATATGTTCAACATGGCCAGTAGACGGTGAAAGCATATGTTGAACATTTCAAGGATCTTTTGTCTCTTTTCCGGGGGTAGAGTCGCAAGACTGGATGAAGACTTCTCTCTTCATCAAGGGTCTTCGTCTAGAGATCAAGGAGCGGTTCCTCCTTTCTAAGGACCATCACTTTGAGAAGCTGGTGGATGAGGCTTTCTTAGTTGAGTTGGTCTTTGGAGTGGAAATGGTTGACAATCCAGCGTATCCACTTGTTCGTCCAGGTTACCCATCTGGCGAGTAGTGTGTGCCAGAGGGACCTGTTCCTAAAACATTCTCTTCAGTGGCTCTAACTTCCAGTTCGTCAAACCATCTAATGGTGTACCGTTAGTATGAACGGTTAGGGAATATGAGCTGCTATGTCACACCCCCCCACGAAGACGTGCCATCATTGCAGGTTTCTGGATCATCTAGAGACGCTTTGCAGGAAGCGTCGCCTGAGGAAGACACTGTGACTAGAATATTCTAGTGCCTGGCTGTGAGGCAGGAGATGCTTCAACCATCAGAGCCCCAACCACAGGACTTGGGGTGAAGCTCGCACGCAGTCAGGAGTTGACGGGGGTGTGAAGCCTCAGTTCGGGTCTGGGTGTTTAGTGTTTCCAACGAAACATTTATTGTCCTTCCGTTCTCGTTCTTTCACTGTAAAAGTTTTGGCGTTGTTGTCGGTTCGTTGTGTCGTCGTGAGGTTGGGATGAACGTATTCGTTTGGAATCCAAACAGTTTCGTTTTTCGGATTATGGTGTTTAGGATCGTGCGTTTTTCTTAGAGGTATGTTTGGACCTTGCGTGGGTTAACCTTGGTTTGGCGATGTTTGTTTGGAGATATAAGTGCCTGCGGTGGAGTCCAGGCTTGCTGTTATGCTCGGGTTTACTGCTTGGATTAAGTTCTGCTTGGAGATTTTTCTATCGTCTTCGGGCTTTCTTTGGTCTGAGTCAAGAGTTCCAAGTTTTGGCGGAGATGCTGTTTCGCTCGTGCTATAGAGGTTTGTTTGGGAGTTCCCGTGTCGCCCCCTTCCCGAAGTGGTATGTCTGGGTGTTAATTTCCGCGCTAGTTGAGTTCTTGTGGTGGGGAGAACCCTCCTGTGTTCTCCCATTCTCTTATGTTGTGGGTTCTTCTAGTTTTATTTGGGCAAGGAATCTTGTTTTGCCTATCGGTTAGCTGTGTGACTTTCTGGGGGCAGAAAGTGTCTGTGGTGGGGAGAATTGTCACAACCGCCATTTCTATTTATTTTATTTTTATAATTTCTTGGTTTCGATTGTTGCACCGAGGTCTGGGACGAGTCCGAATTAAAATTTGTTGTCGTTTAATGCCTTTACTGGGTTTCGGAGCTGTGCGCAGCCGCCGCGCGGTTGGCGGTCGCCGCGCAGTCAGCCCAGGTGTCGGGCCTTTTCCCCTTCTTTTTATTTTTATTATTTTTTGATAATATGGTATCATTAACATTAATTTTTTTTTTTTTTATTAACCTTCATTTCATTGTATTTCTTATTTTTATTCTTGTGCTACTACTACTACTATTATTATTTTATTTTATTTTATTATCATTATTGTTATTTATTTTATTTTTATTATTTAATTATTTATTCATTTTTCCCTCTAACCCTAGCGGACCTCCCTTTTCCCCTCGTTTTTTTCTCTCCCTCTCTCACTCGTCCGCCGCATCTCCTTTCCTCTCTTCTTCTCCCCGCTCCTGCCCTGCTTCCTCCTTGCAGCGCCCCTCCACTCCCGGCGTCACCTCCCTTCTTCGGCCCAGCTCCCTGTTCGCGCACTAGCCTTGTTGGCGATCCCCTTTTATTGCACGCTGCACTGACCCCCCCCCCTCCGGCCAGCAAACTCTTCCCCTATTCTGCAACCACCCAGCCAAGCGCGCCCTCCGACTCCCTGTATCCGACGCCCTCCAGTCCGCTTCCAGCCTCCGTGCCGGAAACCTGATCTGCTCCTTACCTGCTCGGTCCACCCGCACCTCAAGCCTCAAGCCTTTCACCCTCCGCAGTGTCCCAACATTCAGCCCGCCTCCTCCAGGTATGGATGCGCAATCGCTGGCGCCCCTCTCCTTCCCGTTGGCAGCAACCCAGCACCCGACCCCTTCTGCTGAAGCTGTTCTTGTTGACCCCCCCTGCAGCGCAATCTCAACACCCAGTTCATCCCTGCTCACATGGCCGTGAATCTGCATCCTACCAGTGGCCGCTGACCACTCCAAGTCCCGTCGTCACGTGCTCCAGCTTGGCAGCGGCGCCCCCTTCCCGCTTTCGCTCCCTCGCACCTAGGCCCTGCCTGCACTGCGCCCTGCCTGCACTCCCATCCAGCTTGCCTGTGTGACGCCCCTTCCCTCCTCCTGTGCTCCACTGGCGTGCCTCCTATCCAGCGCACCTCGCCTGCCCATCCCTCCTGCCTTGTGACACCGCTGCACCCAGGTCTTTCCTTCATTCATCCACACACGAAGGCCACCCTCCGGCCGACTCCCCTCCGCAACACCCCGGATCCTGTCTGGTTCAGCTAGGGCCCTCTCGCCGGCCTTGCACACCAGGCGCGACCAGCCCCTCCTCCTTGCCTCAGCCTCCCGCGCCCCCTTGCACCAGTTGAGCAATCCACCATGGCATTTCTCGTTTCCCGTCGCGATCAGGTCACCGGAAGCTGCCCTCCGCACCTCCGACTCCTTCTTGCAGCGCACCCCAGCCTCCTCCTACTTTAACCTGCAACGCCCTCCTGTCTCGACCTCGCTATCCCACTGTCCGCACGTTGTATCAGCCGCGCGCACTTCCTTTCAGACTCCTTTCTGGCCGCCGAACACATCTCTAGCCCGGTGCGCCTCCATCTTGGCGGTGTGTCGCCCCGCAAACCTGCTTTCCAGCCACGCAGTCCCTGCGCGACCCCTTCGCCGTTCCTTGATCATTGCGCGGTGCCCCGCGACCTTGCTGTTCAAGCGCATCCCCGCGTCAAGGTGAGGGTCGCGCTGTCCTTGCTTGAGTATCGTATGTTTATTTTAGTGTGTATTGTGTTTAATTAAAAGTGGTGCGAACATAGTTTTTTTAAATAATTGAGTTTGTTTAATTAGTTCAGTGCGAAGTTTAGTTTTTAAATGAGTTTAGTTTGCATTTTTTTATCTTATAGCATACTTATGTGGATTAAGATGCGTTTTTATGAAAGCCAATCCTGAGTTGTTTTAATTGTGTTTTTTTTATATAAATTATGCGATAAATTTATTCAACCATGAAAGAGGTGTGTTTTTAATTTTAGTGGGACGTAGGTGTGAATTTGATAGAAATAAAAAAGTGTTCGTTGAATCAATTCTGTTTATGTGAGGTTGTGGGTGTCTCTTTGGAATTTCTTTATATTTTTTTTTTTACTGGTTTGGTAAATTATTGGATGGTGCGAGTTGTGTTTTGAAAATATGTCGAGGTGGTTCTTTTGTGTTGTTTATTAGGTTGAGTTGTTTTAAGCTAGTGTTTATGTACTTGGGTTGTTGTGCATTTGATGCAGCACATTGGCGAGGTAATTCTGCGGAATTTTGCGGTCGTTAGCCTGCACGTGCCTGTGCGCCCGCTCGAGGCGTGTCGCGTCATCGTGTTTCGACTGCGAGTTGAGGTAGGTCCCCCATTGCACTCACCCTTAAATTTAGAATTTATTAATTGCTTGATGTTTTTGTTAATTTTAATGAATGATAAATAATATTAGATAATTAAATTTTAAATGATTATTTATTGTGAAATGAACCGTTTATTTTATACCGAACACCTGGAACATTTTCTTGACGGGCAGACACCCAATTTTGAAAGAGTGCATGTTTGGCCTTTAAACATAATTCACGAAATTTCAAACGTACTTCTAGTTTTAAAGATAAATGATTTCTTCTAAACAAGTGTTTTGGGTTTTCTCGAGAAATGAGGTTTTGTTTTAAAATTTGTGAATGCCCGTTTGGCACTTTAATAGAATCAATTATTTTGGAAAACCCATTCAGGGGTGATCTTTTGTGTGCGTTGATTGAATGAGCTGTATGTGATGTTAGTGCATTGTGACTGCTTGATTTACATTGTGGACACACCCCTCTTTTATTGCTTGTGTTGACATGGGAACCTGGCATATTGAGTGAATTTTCTGAGAACGATTGCTGCACTAGTTTAGACCACGCACTGGCTAGTGGCCCCATAGCAGGGGAATACTGAGTTATTGCTGCTATGGGGATTGGGCCCCTCGGTTAGGCCATGCAGGGCTATGTCGAGCGTTAGGGCGTTATGACGTCATCGAGTTAAAGCATGCCTTCAGGATGAGTCACATGTATAGTACGTTCTGGTTTGTTCACGATCTCCTAGGTTCGACCCATGTTTCTTTTAGTGTTTATTTGTGTGTGGCGGATGATTGAGAGGTCGAGTTCGGTTGCTGACCCATGTGTGCCACTTTTACCATTGCCCTTAGTGTGTGTTGTGTGTGATTCTCCTTTTGACCAAAAACTAAAGTTTGGATTTCTAAATTGTTCACAAAATGTTTTAAAAATGCAATGCACCTGTTTCTTTCAACATTAAACTTGTTCTAAATTAAAAAGGGCAATGGACTGTTACTTATTTTAGAAATGAAAGTGTGTGGAAACCATATTTTATATAATTTAGTTCAAACCTGGAATTGATAAATTCTTTATTTATTGGTATGTGCATTGGGAATAGAATTAGTCGGGCATACCTACTGAGTTTTAATACTCACGCCTATAGTGTTTTCTTGTTTTTAGTTCTGTTGCAGGTTCCAGCTTCAGTTGTTCGCCTTGAGCAACGTCGTTTGTGTTATTGGAGAGTGACCCACGAGGTCACGTGGAGCTTTGGTCGTGGTCAGGTTAGTTGCGTTGTTGGTTCCTTTTTCCTTATTTACATTTGTTCTATTTATTTCTGCTGCTTAGTTTATTATATTTTGGGCCAAATCGTTCCCACCTGTTTACTTTTGATGCCCGGCACTAGTTGCCAGCCCGTGGGGATGGGGAACGCCCCTCGGGCCATGTCGCGGGCCGGCTCGGGTGACCGGTTCGGGGTCGACCCGGGTTGGTTCGTGACAACCAATGTTTTCCTTGCAACTAATGCATACATGTGTCGATTCAACAAGAAAGTTATCAGAGTCCTGTTGAATGGATGCATCAGCCGCCACACCAATATCGGGTTCCCTGGACTAAAAGCTGAAGTCGAAACACTTTAACTTTAACATCCTAGGAATTTAATCAGTTTAATAAATTTTTATTAAATGATATATAAACTTAGATATTAAATAATATTTTTTTATAAATTAAGATCAAATATTACTTTTATTAAGGAATATATAACTATATTAATATATTTATATTCTTATATAAATGTATTTTCATAAATCATGATAAAATATATTTTTTTTTAAATATATGAATAACTGTGTTAATTTTAATTGGTCATTACGAGTGATTTCTTAAATTATTAAAAGAAAATGTAATGTGAACCTTCTTTTTTAAACTATATCTCATTTAATAAAATTGTATTTAAAATTAAAGATAAGTTTCAAGGTATCTTTATTTATAGTTTTCATAATCATATATTTTTAACATATAAACTACTAATTAAATAACTTAGACTTATATTAATTAATATATTTAATTAATTGTTAAATTGTTTTGAAAAATAAAAAATGTGATTATTTGAGTAATAATATATGATAATAATTATTTGTACCTTTATTGTAAAATATTCTTTGAAACATTTTTTTAAAAAGTAATAAAATTGAAATTATAAAGATCTACTTAAAATAAAATTCACAAAAAATGATAATAATAATTATTATTATTAGTAATTAGTAAGTTTCATTTTAACTTAAGTAATTATATTAATATTAGAGTAATGAAATTTCATAAAAAAGTTAAAAACATCAACTAAGTGTTCAATTTAGTTTTTAAAATTTATCACATATGAATGGATTTCAAAAAAAAGATAATTCAAGGTGTAGTTAAAATGTAATAATAAAATACATGAAATTAGATAATTTATATCTATGTTAATTTTTACTTTATATTTTATAATTTTGATAACAAATAAAAATGTAGCCATCCAAAGCCAAGTGGTCTTAGCTAGCTCAAACTAAAATGGGGAGCACGCATGTTGGTTATGCTTAACCACCCAGTGGGACCCAACCCTAACCAGAGAGCTAAGATGCATAGGTTCGGGCAATACCCAACCATGTATAGGTAAGGTGGGTCATAGCCTGGACAGTGCATTGGTTATCCTGAAGCCTATATGGGCCCATGTATAAGGCCCTCGAGAGCTGGCCCCATTACAGCTTCTAGCCAGCTAACCTTGCCGATTAGTTTATATGGGGGAAAGAATCATCATTATGTTTCGATGTGTGATAACAAAACACCATTACTATCCACCATTTAAACATTTTGTTATATCATGACTGTTGGATCAACTCACCACAGCCGTCTAATCACCCGAGTCATCTCCTACCTTATGACACCTCCCTACCCTAAAACTATTCATCTCCTTCTTTTTCATGCCATTCCAACACCATTTCTGGTTGTCTCCTTCTTCTCATCATTCTAGTGAAATCAAACCATAGGGAAAACGACCTAAGTATAGTGTGCTACCCCTAACTATCCTTTTTCCTTGGTGATATAAATATAAATAATTTGATTTAACATGATGATATATAAGTATATACATCTTTCAAGAAAATAACTTTCCTCATCTTTCCTAGAAAGACACAAATTCAAGCTTCACTAGGTTTTATGCCTTGAGGTAAGCTTTTGTTCATTAATTAATTTTGTGTATGACAAAAGCCTCTCCCTCTATTATCCTCACTTTCCATTTGGTCTGAGCACCCCATTTGGATAGAAGTAGTGCCCATTAGTTTTTCAACAAATAGGTAAGGGGACTTCTTTTTAAAAAAATACTATTATATATATGTGTGTAATTTCAAGTTTATATTTTTCAAACATATATATATGTATTATTTTCAAACTCTATTATTATTTACTTCAAATTATTCAATTATTTCCATACTTATAATTATTTAAGGGTGTATTATATATTATTTTCAAGTTTCAAGTTATATTTTTCAAAAATATGTACATATATATCAGTTTATTCAATTTTTTAGTACATTTATTTTTGTAAGACTTATAAATTTGAGTTTAAAATTTTTTAGTAGAGTTATAATTTTTCGAAATATATGTTTTATTATTATAATTTCAAACTAGGATTTTATGGTATTATTTTATGTACAAAACTAAATGTTTTAGAGCTATTGTATTTTATGAACAAAAAGAAAGTGTTATTTTCATAGTTTTATAAATTAAGTACCTATTTTCAAAACAAATTATTCATGATTATTTATGTAGGATAAAACCTATAAATATTTATTTTATGTTATAAATAATGGTTAAAAATACCATTTTTTCATGGAATCATATCACTCAAGTTATCATTTTATATACATATCATTCGTGATCATAACTATGGCCATATATTATTGGTTATTAATGTGATTATATACATAAATATATAATTATATGTATTTATGTATATATATAATCATGTGTAATGAATGAATAATTACTTTGTATGAACTACTTTCAAAAATGAATTTTTATGAGTTTATGAACGAAATTTTTAATACATTGGTATTAATCATTCCTTTGTTAACATCCCAAACATGTATATAAATTATATTTGTTGTGATTTTTGGTTGCAACTAATATCACAAGTGATTTCATAATGAAGTTAATATTTATATATTTATATATATGTGTAAGTTTGTAAATTAAATAATGCATTGTTATGTTTTTAAAGAAAAAATTTAGTGAAATATATATATATAAGGTAATATCAAAATGTTTTTATAAAATTAGACACTAGAACTTTGTAAACATGATGGGAAAATGAGGAGTAAACTCATCCCTAAAGAAGAGGGTATGCCCAGACAGCCTTCACATTTTTCAAGTGGCCCTATGGCTTTGTTTTCCAAAGCTTTCTTAATATTTTTGAAAAATTCACTGGATTGTTATAAATCATTTTCAAAGAATAAGTATTTTGAAAATTATTATAGAATTTTCAATGTGTAAGTATTTTCAAAGTAATTATAATTTTTTCAAAAACATAAGTATTTTCAAAGGTATTATAATGTTTTCAAAAACATAAGTATTTTCAAAGGTACTATAATGTTTTCAAATTACGTGAGTATTTTCAAAGGTATTATAATATTTTCAAATGCGTAAGTATTTTCAAAGATATTTTCAAAAGGTTTTTTTCAAAATAAAGTTTTAAAAATTCTAAGTATTTTCAAAGTATCTTTAAAGGTGTTTTCCAAAACTATATATTTTCATAAGGTATTTTTAAAAGGTATTTACAAAAAGGTTTTTCACTATATTTTTTTAAAAAACCCCTTACTAGGAAATTATTCTCACCCTGTGTTTTATAAAATGTTTTTAGAATCATTTATAAGTTTCAAGGAGATTGTATTTAATAAGGAGATAGTGTGAGAAAAGTATTATTGTTGCCTTTTTATTTACTATTTTAACTTTGATAATTTGTAAAAGTGGTTTTTTTCCTCCAAATTTTAGATTAGAAAAGATCCTCAAAAGTAAATGACTATATATTTTTCAGTTACTTTTTCTAAAAAAAATATACCACATTTTTGTACTAGATCTAGAAGTGAAAATATCAAGGCTATAGTAGGTATTAAAGGAAACTTTTAGTGAAGATTTGGAAAATAGGATGAGAAAACTTTATTGAGACACCTAGGGATATTTCTGAGGATATGTCTAGGGATTTCTCTAAGGATAAGTCTAAGGATGAGTCAAATTTTAGGAAGATGTCTTGGAATTTTGTTAAAGGATTGAGAGAGTGGTTTACAAGAAATTATATCCCTGTCTTGATACTACAAGTAGATGTGTCTCTAGAACATATGTACATAGGGTTAACAACCCTTAAAACATTGTTTTTATCTAGACTCGATTAGGAACCACTACAAGAAATTGGAGTATTTGCGACAGGTTATTTGTGACAGGATCCCGTCGCAAATGGACATTTGTGATGGGATCCCGTCGTAAATAACCTGTCGCGGAAAACAGCGTCACAATTAAAACTATTAGCGACGGTCCCGTCGCTAATAATATTAATAGCGATGGGAAAGATTAGCATCGCGAATACTTCTCAGGTTATTTTAAAGAAAACCTATTTGCGACGGGCCCGTCGCAAAGAACTTTTGTGACGGGTATCTTTTCCCGCCGCAAATAGTTATTTCGAAATAACTATTGGCAACGGGCCCGTCGCAAATACCTTTTGCGACGGGCTCCTATTCCCGCTGCAAATACCTTTTCAAAAAATCCTATTTGTGACGGCCCCGTCGCAAATACCTTTTGCGATGGGCGTCTTTTCCCGCCGCAAATAGTTATTTCGAAATAACTATTTGCGACGGGCCCAACGCAAATACCTTTTGCGACGGGTCCTTATTCCCATCGCAAATAAGTATAAAAAAATAAAAAAAATGAAAGAATAATATAATAAAAATAATAATATTTTAATAATAATAATAAAATTATAATTCAATCAAATATTAAAATAAAAAATAATTCCAATATTTAAAACATTATAATTAATTATAATTTGAAATATATTTAAAAAAATTAATATAATAAAATATGAATAATATTAAAAAATATTAACAATCATATTAATACTATAATATAAAAAATATAATATTATATAATATAATAATGTTATTATTACTATTAGTATTTATGAAAATCTATTATTAATATTATTAAAATAATTAAAATATGAAAATTATCAATATTTGCAAAAAAATATAAAAAAACATTAAAAAAATAATACTAATAATAAATCATAATTTTTTAAAATAATAAATCATTATTTTTTTAAATAATAAATCATAATTTTTTATCAATATTTACAACAAAAAAATATAAAAAAGTAATAAAATATTAAGAGTTATATTATTATTAATAAAATAAACAAACATTAAAAAAAAATACTAATAATAAATAATAAACTATTAAAAATAAATATGAATTAAATAATGCAACATTGACACCAATATAAAAAAGACAGAAACTATAAATAGAAAATAATTCATATTTTGAATTCAAAAAACATTATAACATCAAAATAAATCACTGGTCCGAAGGAGGGGGGAGCTGGTCACTGGTCCGAAGGAGGGGGAGAGCTGGTCACTGGTCCGAAGGAGGGGGGGCTGGAGGATCTGGAGGAGATGGTGGAGGAAACTCTATCCCTAATGCATAAGTCAGATGGCGCATGTACTCCATCTGCTCCTAATGCTGCTGTTGTCACCGACTCATCTGCTCCTTGTACTCCTGCTACTGTCGTCGGCGCTCCTCCTCATGTTGCTGCTGCTGACGCATCTCCTCCTGCTCCTTATGGAGACTCTCTATCAGCTCAGTCTATGATCGCAACTGATATTCATACTGTGATGTGGAAGATGATGTACGAGCTCCTCTCGAACTGGACGCTGACATCACAGCACTACCATAATAAGCCGCAAGAGTCAACTGAGAGTTGATACCAACTACTCGGCCCTTCTCGAAGCCATACTGGGTAGCCTGCATCCATACGGCCTCATCAAAATGATGGCCACTGGTCTGATCAGATGTCTCAGCCTGACCCTCAGCCTGGGTCTGTGACGTCGCGGCCTCATATGACTCATTCAGTTGCAATTTGAAATTAAAATTGTGAATATATTATATGCAGTTAATTTTCAAACTGAAAAACAAATAATACTGACCACAATCTGATGCTGCTGATCACCTCTAATCTCCCCAGTAACTGGAACACTATACATCCTCCGATATACGTCGTACTCCGTAATATCAGGCTCCTCGACAGCCTATAAGAATATAAAATAAACTGTTAATATTTAAAGTTATATAAAATATTTTTTAAAAATGTACATACCAGATGTTGTCTATACGTACTGGATGTATGACTCCCAGCTCGATGAGTCACCTCCTGTCTCCCCTGATTCTGCCTCCCCAACGATGATCTCCTCTGAAAGCCACCACTCAACCAGTGTGAACATAATCCATCCCATACGTGGGATGAAATGTACTCTGGTCGGTGGGCTCTACAGGACTCATCAAACACGGTCACTCCAGCTTTTTTCATGGTTATTTTTCTTAAATTGTGTAAAAACTGACGTAATCGCTGACACATCACCACCTCCCATGCCTCGTGGATGGATTAACGCATGTTATCATCGATCGAATACCATAAACTCTACAAATAATTTACAATATCAAGTTATAAATGAAATAAATTTCAAAATAAAAACTATTTATTTACGTACCAACCAATGGCCGAACATGGCCTGCTGCACATCAACGGGAATCTGTTCCCACATGTTCCATGGATGAGAAAAATAGTTGTGCAAAATAGTGTTTCCATGTCCGACTGCTATATGCGGAAAACTGTAAAAAAATAATCAAACATTTAATATGTAAATAAATTAATGAAATATTAATAAAATGCACAGGTTATCATACCTCTGCGTGCGTGGATCGAACCCAAGACGCGGACGTCGCTCGGGGATGGGGTCAGGGATCATCATCCGTGCAAGATCATGCCCCCTCCGCGTACTCCCTGAAGCGCCAATAGGCTAAGGGTCAGATGACCCGAAATCATCCTCATCCAAAGGTAGGTCAGCCTTCAAAAACTGACGAAATAGCTCATCGTTCATCTGAAACAGAAAATTAATTTTGTTAGCAAATAATTAAAAATTATTATTATATATACATATATATAAGTTATGATTATATATAACTAGAATTGAATTGTATTAATGTCCACCTTCATCATCATCTTCATATCTGACGATTTCATCTTCATATTCCTCCTCAATATCATCGATATCCATTTGAGTTTTAGTTCCATCATCTCTTACCATTTCAAATTCATTTGTGACATCATTAACATCATTGTCACCATCGAATCTTAATTGTGGGATGTCATCATCGATACTCATGTTTCTTTTTGAAAAATATGGATTTTGAGTAGTCTCTTGAAAAACTTCAATTCCTTTCACTTCAGTGAAACAAGCTTCACTTTGAGAAAACTGATTGTATCGAATTTTTATTTTTATTATGCTTCACCAATCACTCAGGTCTCTTGACATAGCACAGTACTTTTCATAATAAACTTGATGTGCCTGTTGAGCCAGTAAAAATGGTTCATTTACTGCAAGAAGACTTTTATATTCAATATCGATGATTCCGTGAGTATGATGAACATGAACTCCTCTCTCAGTATCCAACCACCGATATTTGAACATCATTATGTAATGTTGTCCTAGATAACACAGTTCAATAATTTCATCAAGAATGCCATAAAAGTCAACTTCATTTTCTCTATGATGAGATCCTCTCAAGAAAATTCCACTTTTCATTGTTTTTTTTTTGATTCCCCATATGCACGTGTATGAAATCGAAATCCATTCACCACATATGCATTATAAGATTTAACCATTTTGGATGGTGAGTTACTCAATATACACAGACGTTTGTCAATTTTATCAGCATGTTGAGACACCTGAAAATTTGTAAAATAATTATCAATATAATAAAAAATAAACCGAATGAGATGTTAAAACATGAAGAATTTATGTTACCAGTTTTTGAAACCACAGAGAAAAATTTTTCTGCCGGTGTTCTTCGAGAGCAGCTGCTATAATTTGTGGAAGTTTTTTCTTGATATGATTATCATATAACCTAAAAAAATAAAGTTACTTATTGTAACATAAATGATAGAATAAGTGATAGAAGTACTTACAATACAAATGATGTCATATCTTCACAGTTGAGCAGAACATACGTATGAGCTCTGTGATGTTCATCATCTGAAATCCATTGTTTATGAACTCCATCAAAACCAAGATCTGACTGATTAAAAACTGATAATTGATTGTCCATTCCATCATCAACATTCCCCTCATTCCATCCCATGTGGTTGTGTTTTGAGGGATACTCAGATTCAAAATAGTGAGAGCAGAAAAAATATATTTCTTCTTACAAATAAGCTTCAGCAATTGATCCTTCAACAGATGCTTTTTTACGTACTTTTTTTTCAACTTCTTCATGCATCTTTCAAATGGGTACATCCATCGAAATTGTACTGGACCTCCACACTTTGCTTCATGTGGAAAATGTAATATCAAATGTTCTATTGAGTTAAAGAAAGATGGCGGAAATATTTTTTCTAGTTTACATATAATTACAACAACATCTTCTTCAAGTTTGCTTAGAACATCATAATCTGTTGTCGCTGCACAAATGTCTCGAAAAAAATATGAAATTTCTGTTATCGAATCCCAAATCATGGAATTCAACAGACCTATTAATCCAATTGGCATAAGTCTTTCCATTATAACATGACAATTATGAATTTTTAATCCGCTAATATAACCATTCTTCACACATCTACCCAAATTGGAAGCACAGTCAACTGGAAGTCTCAAATTTGTAATCCATTGACAAAATAATAAGCGACTTTCTTTGGACAGTGTATAAGCTACTTTTGGCTTCATTAACCTTTGTGTTCTGACATTCTCAAACAGTTCAAGTTCTGGGCGCCTGCAAATTTGGGAATGATCTAATCATGCCTTTACATTATCTTTTCTCTTACCAGGTGTATCCAAAACTGTATGAAATAAATTATCAAAATAGTTCTTCTCAATATGCATAACATCCAGCATGTGGCGGACCAACAAATCAGACCAATATGGCAAATCCCAAAAAATGATCCATTTTATCCAATTGTGTTCTTTCTCAAAGCCAGAAATTTTATGTTGGTTTAGTGTGGGTCCAAATGTGATGGGAGGTAATGAAAATACAACTGATTTTAACTTCGTACCTGATAGCATTTTAGGAGGTCCATCCCTTTCAATTGTAGCTTTTCTAAAATGAGATTTATTCCTCTGAAAAGGATGATTAGTTAGAAGAAATCTGTGATGACAGTCAAAATAACAAGGTTTTTTTCCATGGAAAAGCATAAATGCTTTGTTCTCTTCCATACAATAAGGACATGATTTCGTTCCATGTTTACTCCATCCAGATAACATGCCATATACCGAGAAGTCACTAATTGTCCACATCAATGCTGCTCTTAGTATGAAATTCTGTTTTTCTGTAACATCATATGTGTTGACACCAATACTCCACAATAAATTTAATTCATCAATCAATGGTTTCAAATATACATCAATATTCTTTTTCGGATGTCCTAGGATTAATAAGGTCAAAAAGATATAGGGCTCCTTCATCAGCATCCATGGAGGTAAATTGTACGGAGTTATAAAGACAGGCCAACATGAATACTGACTACCATAAGATTCAAACGGACAGAAACCATCAGTGGAAAGACTCAGTCGCACGTTTCGAGCTTCTAAAGAAAATGACAGATGCACTCTATCAAAATTTTTACATGAATCACCATCGGTTGGATGATTCAAGCTTTTACTGGTTGAAATATTCATTTTATTCCATGACATAATTGTCTCTGTATTCTTAGACATGAATAAATGTTGTAGTCTGGATGTAAGCGGAAAATATCTCAACTTTTTTACAGGAATCAAGCCAGACTTCCCATGTTGTGCTTCTTTATACCTCGGTTGTCCACATGTGGGACAACTATCCAACGACTCATTTTCACCAGAATATAAAATGAAATCATTTGAACGTGCATGAATCTTCTGAAAACTAAGTCCCAAATTCCAAACCAACCTCTTACTCTCATAGTAATTTGCAGGCAAAAAATTTCCTTCGGGTAATAGTTTTTTAACCAAAGAAAATATCTGATCAAAATAGTTGTTTGACATTCCATTATCTGATTTGATAGCCATAAATTTTTCAACTGCTTATAACTTGCTTATCTTGCAACTAGGATATAATGCATCCTCAGCAGACCTCAGCAACTCATAAAATTTAGATGGTTCCAACTCAGGAGTTGAATCAATATCATCCAGATTTTTGGTATGTTGAACAGATGGACCTGCAACATCATGCACTAAATTTTGAAACCACGATGGATCCGGAATCAAGTTAGTATCACCTTCTCTAGAACTGCACTCACCGTGTTGATACCAAAAAACATAATTTGGTTGAAAACCAAAATTCAATAGATGTCCCCCAACTTTATCAAATGTGTCAAATGTTCTCAGTGCACATTTTTTACAATGACATTTTATTGTGCCTTCTGAAACAAATTTTGTATTTGATGATTTAAATGTTAATAAAGTCTCTACACCCTCAATATATATAGGATTTAAACCAGAACCGTTTGGATTTATACATTGATTTATCCATACGCAGTCTTTTAATAATGACTGTTTCTGACTTCGTTGTTCCATATTTTTCTACAAAACATTAAAACATTACTGGTTTTGAATAATTTGATATTAGAAAAATTCCCAAAAAGATAATATATTAGAACTACTTCTTAATAATTACCACTATTTACAAGCGACGCAATTTTCAGTGAAATTACTGCTAATTACTGCTAATTATTGGTAATTATCGGTAATTATTACTAATTATTGGCAATTATCGATAATTATTACTAATTATTGGTAATTACTGATAATTATTCGCAACATGATTTGATCTATTCTTAACATGTTCAAATCTTAAAGGGTCTTTAATATTTAGGTCATGCTCAATAAAAATTTTACGCCAGCTATGTACAATGTTAACTTAGAAAAATCCCCAAAAAGAGAAGATATTAGAACTACTTCTTAATAATTACCACTACTTACGAGTGACACATTTTTTAGTTAAATTACTGCTAATTACTTCTAATTATTGGTAATTATCGGTAATTATTACTAATTATTGGTAATTACTGATAATTATTTAAAAACTGATGTGATCTATTCTTAACATGTTCATGTCTGAAAGGGTTGTTAATATTTAGGTCATGCTCAATAAAATTTTGCGTCAACCGTGTACAATGTAAACTCTATAATTGTCCTTGCTTGGTTGATCACCTCGCAAGTAGCATTGCAATAAGACGACCCAAGTCATGCCGTTCACGTCTCTAAGAATCATCTCGCATTACCATTTACATAGATCGTTTTCCTTAAAAAATTAATCCCTTAAATTTTCAAGGAACAATGGTATGTAAAGGGTCATGTGATATGGTTCTTATAGATGAGAAAGACATTACTTAGATCGTCTTATTGCAACACTACTTACGAGGTGATCAACCAAGCAAGGACAATTATAGAGTTTACATTAGACACGACTGATGCAAAATCTTTATTGAACATGACCTAAATATTAATATTATATTTTCATAAATATTAATCATATAATAATAACATATATTACTAATTATATACTAATTATATACTAATTGTGTTACTAATTATTAATGGGAAGATATGTAGACACCAGGTGATTAACCACTCGTTCAATGGAAAAGCAAACGTGATTGACCACTCATCCACCTCAATTCTCTTTTCATCTATGTGTTGATGCTCGACAGGAAACTTCTATATCCACATGTAATATTCACATTCACTGGCAGGTTGATTTTGACAGTGAATGCAAATATTACATGTGGAGACAGAAGTTTCTTGTCAAGCGTTAAAACATAGATGAAAAGAGAATTGAGGTGGATGAGTAGTCAATCATGTTTGCTTTTCCATTGAACGAGTGGTCAATCACGTTTGATTTTCCATTAAACGAGTGGTAAATCATGTTTGCTTTTCCATTGAACGAGTGGTCAATTACTTTGTTGCTAATTACTTTTTTGTTAATTACTTTGTTGCTAATTACTTTTTTTCTAATTACTTTGTTGCTAATTACTTTGTTGCTAATTACTTTGTTTCTAATTACTTTGTTGCTAATTACTTTTTTGCTAATTACTTTGTTGTTAATTACTTTGTTGCTAATTACTTTGTTTCTAATTACTTTGTTTCTAATTACTTTGTTGCTAATTACTTTGTTGCTAATTACTTTGTTGCTAATTACTTTGTTGCTAATTACTTTGTTGCTAATTACTTTTTTACTAATTACTTTGTTGCTAATTACTTTGTTGCTAATTACTTTGTTGCTAATTACTTTGTTGCTAATTACTTTGTTGCTAATTACTTTGTTGCTAATTATTTTAATCACTTGCTAATTATTTTAATCACTTGCTAATTATTTTAATCACTTGCTAATTATTTTAATCACTTTCTAATTATTTCAATCAGTTGCTAATTATTTTAATCACTTGCTAATTGTTTTAATCACTTGCTAATTATTTTAATCACTTGCTAATTATTTTAATCACTTTCTAATTATTTTAATCACTTGCTAATTATTTTAGTCACTTGCTAATTATTTTAATCACTTGCTAATTATTTTAATCACTTACTAATTATTTTAATCACTTGCTAATTATTTTAATCATTTGAATTAAATCGCTATTTATTTTAATTCCTAATTATTTGAATTAAATCGCTATTTATTTTATTTGATAATTATTTTAATTATTTGATAATTATTTTAATTAATTATTTGAATTAAATCTCTATTTATTTTAATTATTAGCTAATTATTTGAATAAATATAATTAAATCGCAATTTATTTTAATTGATAATTATTTTAATTATTTGCTAATTATTTTAATTATTTGCTAATTAGTTTAATTATTTAAATTAAATTGCTATTTATTTTAATTATTTGCTAATTATTTGAATAAATCTAATTATTTTAATAAATATAATTATTTTAATTATTTGCAAATTATTTTAATTATTTGCAAATTGGTTTAATTATTTGAAAATTTCTAATGAAATCTAATTATTACCAAATAAATATCCTCCGGGAGTGTCAAACCAAGAGTGCAGCAAGGCCCATTGTCGTGTACCAGGATACCCTGGGTCAAGCCCGAAACTCTTTGTCAGAGTTTTCACTCCTAGGTACATCTGTGCAGAGCCGCCTCTACTTGTTCATATCCAGACAAGGATTTATTTGATTGATAAACCAAAAATATACTTAACTACTAATTATACCCAATTAATTATGACTAATTATTACTAATTATTTATAATTATTTATAACAATATCATTTTATTAATAAAACTAAATATAAATAATAAATTAATTTAAATCTAATTTAATTAGAACAATAATTAAAATTAATATAAAAAAATGAAATAAATATAAAATTAAATAAAACATAAATACCTTTGAAATCTTGAAGCTATGGACCCCTTTGATTGCCTTCCGACGGTCTCGCAAAAAGAATCAAAAAAATTTGCTTAAAACTAAAGCTTCAAGGAGAAGAGAGGAGAAGAAGAAGATTTGAATGTTTTCAAAACTGAAACGGTTGGGGGTATTTATAGGTTAACGTATTTGCGACAGGATTATTTGCGACGGGTTGCCTGTCACAAATATTTCTATTTGTGACGGGTCCCGTCGCAAATTCCCACCGCCTGCATTAATTACGGTCAGCGTTTAAAAAGGATTTTGCGACGAGAACCGTCGCAAATACTTACCTGCCAACATAACGTTAGTGACGGGAAGAGTTTCCCGTCGCAAATACCCGAACGCGGTAAATACTATTTGCGACGGGTAAATCCGTCGTCGCTACTGTTTACTTATTTACAACGGTCCCGTCATAATTACTATTTACGACGGGTAAAGCCGCCTGCCGCTAATGTTATGTCTGTCGATAAGTATTTGCAATGGACCGTCGCAAATACCCTCATCTGTGAAAAGGTTATTGAGACGGTCCCGTCGCAAATACTTATAGAACGACATAACATTAGCGGCGGGTGGCTTTACCTATCACAAATAGTATTTACCATGGTAGGGTATTTGCGATAGGGAGTAGTCACCCGTCGCAAATACTTTTCCCGCATTTTGGCGTGAAATCCGCACAAAACCTATTGCGACGGTGACATTGTCCCTATCGCAAATGATCAGTTATTTGCGACGGGGATATATTCCTGTCGCAAATGATCAGTTATTTGCGACGGGGATATATTCCTGTCGCAAATAATCCTTTCGTCGGACCTGTTGCGATGGTACATATTCCTGTCACAAATAACCTGTCACAATAAACGCTTTTTCCCGTAGTGAACTGGTGCATGATAATGAGACTTGTTGCACACCTGGTTTGATACTCCTGGGGTATATGCTTTGGGAATTCACAAACTCTTCATGAACCATCATGAAGGATTTAAATAGTTTATGGCCATGAATGACATAGGATAAACCTAGTTCATTGTATATTTATAATAAGGTGTCATGATTTAGACATCTTATAAGTAATTTTTCATGATTATGTGGTTTTACTCTATGATAAGTGTTTCTCATGCTATACTTTTTTATTTTATTCAATGGCTGGAACCTGAAGGAACCATATTAATTAGGAATGAAATGGATAATGAAATTATTTTTCTATTGAGAAAATGAATTTTATGAGAGATGGAATTAAAAACCTCATTTCTATGCTTACACAAATTTCTCAAGCTGTGAATCATGGTGAACATACAAATGAGCAAATGAGGGAACAACATTTTGTTGAGTCCTTCATGAGGCAACTCACACCTTCTTTTAGTTGTTTTTTAGACCAGTTAGTTGTTGAGAAATGGATCAGTATGAAAAGATATTTTCCATTCTTTATTTTTTAGAGAATGAAAAATACACTCTGGATTTCTACCATCTAGAAGGTGAGTCATATCAGTGGTGGAATATTATAAATAATATGAATAAATAATAATAAATTGACTCCATGAATTGGGATGAGTTTACAATATTTTTTTAATAATTAATTTCCTTGTATTATTCATATAAAAATCAAAACGGGTTTCATAGAGCTTAAGAAGAGGGATGATGAATCCTTTGGTTCCTATGAACCAAATTTTATATTACTTTCAAGTTACTCTTTGGGTATTATAATTCATCCTTAATGTAAGTTTGAATGATTCTTTAGTGGCTTGAAACCAAATCTTCAAAGGAATTTAGCTACATAGGACTTTTAATGCTATGAAGAAATAATTTTATGTGGACTAAAAATGGAAATGGAAGCTAGAAACTCACTTTTTTCTAGTGATAAGAAAATGAAAATATGGTTCTATGGAAATTCCAATGATATGTCACAAGGAGATAAGAAAAAGTTTCAAACTCCTACTCACCAAAATTGTGGGAAAGAGCACTTAGGTGAGTGTATAAAAGTAACAAAAAGGTGTTTCAAGTGTGGTAATCCTGGACATCAATAAAAAGAATGTAGGATTGGTGTGAAGATAAATTTTAATGAAATTACTAGAGAGAGAGCTCAACAAAATGCACCGCCCACACTTTAGTGTTTTAAGTTCAAGTAGTTTGGGAATTATGTGAATAAATGCCTCAATATAAGGTCTAATATATATGAAAATCCACAACAACCTCTAAGGGAAAATGATAAAGGGAAATATTATGCAATCACAATGGATGAAGTGAATAATGATAATTAGGTAATGCTTATCCTCCCCTCCTTAATTGGGTATTTCATGTTTGATTTTGTATGAATAAGCCCAATAAAAATCTTATTGTTCATCCTTTAGTGAAATTTAATGATATTATCTCACTCTTCATGAATTATAGATTAATAAAATCATATTTTATATTCTATCAGTATAAGGATGGAACCAAGTTTCCAATAAAGATGTTTTTGGTATAAGATAAGAGCTTGTTTAAGGAATAAAGGGTGAATTGTATTTTGGAAGGGTTATAAGTTTAACCATTTATGGAATGGTTTCAGTTTAACTTTGAATAAGGTTTTGGATTTTAACATATTACTTCACCATATGAATATTTATGCATATTGTATAAATTGTGATAACCTTTTTTTGTTTTGATGATACTTGAAGACATATGGAAGGACTTATCAGTATATCTATAGATTTTATGATCTGTTAATGCTTTAAGGATAACTGTAACATCCCGCCCCTACCTCATTGTCTTGAGAATGTAGGGAGGTGCTACTAGGACTTAAGAAACATTCCCAAGGTTCCAAATGTTGTAAATAAATGTTTAGGTCTTAAAAATCAATTAGGGAATGGTTTTTTTCCTTCGAATAAAACCAATCAAATAAACAAGGCATAACCTACCAACACTACACGATGCATGTCAATAATGTCTTATAGATCAACAAGACCAAAATACCAATAAAACAACCACAATATATATAATCAGAGTAGAAAGTAGAAGACTCGATAATAGAACCCAAATAAAACCATGACACCCTTCATGGCTCCACACCAAGATCCATGCTCCAAGCACCACCATATCGTCTAAGCATCATGATGAACTGCTAGAAAAATGAAATGCTTTACCCTTACCTGTATACTGGAAAACAACATCTGTAAAAGCACCCAAGTTCCAAAGCATGGGGTGAGTTTAAATACTCAGTAGTTTTTTCCCAAATTACTTCCTTACACATGCCACTAGGATAAAACTGTTAGCACAATTATATAAAACAGTTTATATAAAATAACTAATAGTGCAACAATTACCACAAGACAAAAAAACCCTTACCAGTACACCTTTACCGTATCCACACAATATAATAGAAATACCAACAACCATTCCATAATCCATTTCACCATTTCACATTATCACAATCATTTTCATCTTGCATAGAAACGCACAACAAAACAAACAACCATGGTGGAACTTCCTATCCAAACCTATTTATTACTTTTCCAATCAAGTGGTACTTCCCACACACTTATCCTTGATGGTGCTTCCTATATCCACTCTCCATCCACTTTTTTTATACTGGTAATTTCCACCCACTTCACATCATTTCAATCACAAACATAACATGCACAATCTAATAACCAAGGATATAACACACCAAGGCCACAACAACATTCCAATAACCATTTAATAATAAAACAATCCCTTGAAGAATCATCCATTCCATATCAAATTTCAATAAAGAAACCTATTTTTATTGAAAACCATTTCCTCAAACCATTTCCATACAACAACCCAAGTACCCATTTTAAAATCAACATTTTAAAATCCAACAACAAGAATGTTTCACTGAAAACCCCGTTTTCCAAATAAAATCCACAAAACATTACCAAAGGTATTTAAAAAAAATTATCACATCAAAATCACCAATTAATTCAAGAAAACCCAATTAATTGGAACAATCCTTCTAGTTCTAACAAAGTGGAGTCGAGAGAGAATCCACCTACCTTTAGGGTTACAGTGAAATCGACCCACAAGAAACCGCACCATAAATCCAGGATAACGCTCCACCAAAACCACTCTAGATATCCTTCTATATCATAAAAATTCCTTAATATCATCACCTAATTCAAAAACAACCCTATATCTACATGCAACAGATGTAGATATAGAAAACCAAGAGGGGGACAAAGAAGATCTAGAGGAAACCGTAAAGAAACCAAGAGAAAAGACTTACCTAAGATGAACCGCCTTCAAACCACCTTGAAAACCCTTCAAATACCTTCTAAAATGAGTGGGATATCACCCCTAGACCTTGAGAAAAAGAGATCCCACGTAGGGTCTGTATCGGAGAATAAAGTAGAGAGTTAGGGAAAATCCCGACCAACCCCGTTTAAAAAACAATTTTTAATGGGTCACATGGTTAGCTCGCACGGTTTGAAAAACCATGTGATAACCATGTGAAAACCATGTGTAACCCCATTACCTAGAGTTTCACAGTTACCTAGGAATTCTGCATTGGTTTCCCTAACGGAACTCAAACCGTGTAGCCCTAAAAAGGCCTCTAAAACTTTCTAAAACCATTCCAAACTCTCCCAAAATCTCTCAAAAATTTCCCAATCACTTCATATGAATAAAAAGGTATAAAAAAGGGTCACATACCTAAAACTGGGGGTGCTAAATTCTCCCCACCATTAGACTTTCCATCCTCAGAAAGTGGAGAACCACCACTCTACGGAAAGAGTTCGGGCCATTTCCTGGTCATCTCTTTCTCCCACTCCCAAGTCTCCATCTGAATCTGACCATTATACCATAGAACCTGAACTAAACCAATGCTTTTACCATGAAATACTTTCTATTTCCTATACACAATTTTCACTAGCATGTTCACCAAAGAATCATCTGGTTCTAGCTCAACATGATCCGAATGAATCACATGGTCATGATTCGGCTGATACTTTTTCAACTGCAACACATGAAACAAATTGTGCACCGCACTAAACCATGGTGGTATAGCCAATTGATAATCCACCTCTCCAAGATTCTCAAGTATTCTTTCCAAACTGATGATGTCCTGGCCTAGGAGATATTCTCAAAAACACATGATCACCCACCTCGAATGACAGCAGTCATCAATAATGGTCCGCATACGATTTATGATGACTTTGTGCTGTATCCATATACTTTTTGATCAATTTGATATTCTCCATAGTCTATTAGACAAATATTTGTCCAATCATCTAAGTATCTACCATTTCCACCCAATATAATGGAGAATGACACAGACGCCCATACAATGCCTCAAACAGATCCATGTGTATTTAAGCCTGATAACTATTATTATAGGATAACTCTACCAATAGTATGTGCTCCTCCGATGAACCACCAAAATCCATCACATAATCCCTTAGAATATCCTCAAAAGTTTGTATCTCCCTCTCAAATTGGCCATCTATCTGAGGATGATACATTGTACTCATCGTCAACTATGTCCCAAGAGCTTGTTGCAAGGATTTCCAGAAACGAGATGTGAACCTCGGATCTCTATCTAATACAATAGAAACTGGAACACCGTGCCTCTTTACCACTTCTTGGATATAGATTTTGGATAGATCCTCCACCATATGATATTCACAAATCAAGATGAAATGGGATGACTTTGTGAGCTGATCCACAATCACCCATATGGAATCATGTTTCCTGACCGTTCTCAGGAGGCCTATCACAAAATCCATCGCTATTTGTTCCCACTTCCACACTATAATAGGCAAATATTACAACATTCTTGTTGTCCTCTGATGCTCTGCCTTGACTTTCTGATAATTCAAGCATCTCAAAACAAACTCGGCCACTTCTGTTTTCATACTAGCCCACCAAAATTTTGATTTCAATTCCTTATAAATCTTATGAATTCTAGGATTCACATCCCACTTATAATGATGATAAACCCTAAGAAGTTCCTCCTGACAATCCACTGGTACCACCATCGGATTCTAAAAATACAAAACTAAATTCCCATTCAGTTCCCAACTCTCAATGGTCTCCCCACCATTGAGTTTCAACCTCATTTCCATGCACTCATAATCAGATATTGGTGCCTCTTTAACCAAACCAACCAATTTATGAATCAATGAAATTGGAAATAAGATCGCTCTATCACCCTGGTCCTCACATTCCAAATGCATGTCGGCTATGACTGACATCAACTACCACTGATCTGATGCATGTTTCACCACCTGAGCATATGATTTTCTACTTAATACATTCACCATTGAATTTACCTTACCCAGTGTGTACATTAATTCAAAATCAAACATATGTAAGTATTCTATCCATCTCCTTTGCCTCAAGTTCAAATCTCTTTGTGAGAAAATATTCTTTAAACTCTTTTGATCAGTAAACACTGTGAATTTCTCACCGAAGAGATAATGAAGCCACATTTTTAAAGCATGAACCACTACTGCCAACTCCAAATCATGTGTTGGGTAGTTCTTCTCGTGAAACCTTAACTATTGTGAGCCATATGAAACCACGTGATCCTCTTTCATGAGAACACACCCCAACCCTAATCCTGATGTGTCATAATACACCACTTACCCTTTCCCTAGTTATGGAAAAACCAATATTTGTGATGATTTAAGGTGACCCTTTAGTTCTTAAAAAAATTTCTAAAAATGCTCATCCAATTAAAATGGAATATTATTCCATGTCAAAGCTACCATCGGTGAGGCCAATCGTGAGAAATCATGAACAAAACATCGATAATATCCAGCTAGACCAAGGAAGCTCTATATCTCAAAAACGTTCTTTGGTTGTTACTAAGAGATAAAAGCCTCTATCTTTTCCAGATCAACTGAAACACCCTTCTCATAAATAACATGGACAAGGAAATGAACCTCTTATATCCAAAAGTCACACTTTGACAATTTGGCATACAATAGATGATCCCTCGAGATCCCCAGCACTATCACCAAGTACCGCTCATGCTCCACCCTTGTTTTAAAATACACCAATATATCATCAATAAACACCATCATAAAAGAATCCAGATACCTCTGAAATATTTGATTCATTAGTTCCACGAATATTTCTGGTTCATTCATTAGGCCAAAGTTCATAACCAGATACTCATAATGGCTATATCTACTTTTGAAGGCTATTTTAGAAATATACTCCTTTTTCCCACAATTGATGATATCCTGACCTCGATTCAATCTTGGAGAACCATCTCCCCTCAACTAGTCAAATAAATCATCAATGCATGGAAGTGGATATCGGTTCTTTATCGTACCCTGGTTAAGTCTATGATAATTCACACAGATCTGTAGAGTTCCATCCGCCTTTTTAACAAACAAAATTGGCGCTACCCATGGAGACGTGCTAGACTGGATGAACCCTTTGTTCTATAAATCTTCCAAATCCACTTTTAATTCTATCAATTTTGCTAGTTTCATATATTAATATGGAATTGAGATAGGATTGGTCCCCAGAAGAAGATCAATTGTAAACTCCACTTCTCTCATAGGTGGAAACCCTGAGAATTCTTCTAGAAAGACATCCATAAACTAATCCAAAACTACCAGGAGAATACTCTTCTCAACACCTTCCACTGATGCCAATGACCAAGCTGCTAACTGATACGATATTGTTCTAATAGTTGGTGACAAAAAATCTGTTGCAACTAGATTTTTATTATTTTCCCCTCTAAAGAGGTGTTCAACGCCATCCTACATCATAAAACTAACCATTCGTGCATAGAAATCAATGTGGGACTTAAACATCTCCAACCAATCCATTACCAGTATTATATCATAAGCATCCATATCAAGCACTAATAAATCCCATATCAATTCAATTCTGTCCACGACTAAGAACCACACTCTACATAGGAAGGCTTGACAGTCTTTTTGACCCAGAGGATTTTAAAGTTTTAAAAAAGAAGTCATCATTTACATAGTTAAACCTAGAAAACTAACAGCATAGGATGTAATAAAAGAATGGTAAGAACATGTATCAAACAAATCTTGTATCAATGTGGAATTCAAAAGAACCATACCTCGCATCGTGGATGGTCCTGAATGATCATCCATCACAACCTGTTCAGATCTGAACAACTACTTTCTTGACACACTCTACTCTTTATTACCCTGCTGAGGTGTCATGGTATTTCTAGAATCACTACGACTAACTAGTCTCTACTGAAGAGGAGTATGATGTTTCCCTCGTCCCATCGAGGCATAGGATGCTTGCGACCCTTGAGGAGTGTCACGAACACCCAACTTCAGAGCATTATGGAAATAACACTAAAGATTCTTCATCTACTTAAAGTTATGACACACTCAAGGTTGTTTTGTACAATCCCTCTTGATGTGTCCCATAAAGCCACACTAAAAACATCTCGACTTACTCTGAGGCTTCAGAGGAAGATTCACCGATCTTGCCTTCAGATTTTGAGTCATAGTCCCACCCTGGAAATAAGTTCCCCTCTTTCATTTGAACCCAGTGTTTGAGTTTCCACTATTCCATGTGTGAAGAAACATACTTCCCCATACTGTAGTTCCCAAAAGATCTTGCTCAGCCATTGTATCTCTATTCACCATTTCTGTGTAATCATTTATACACAACATCGCTATCTTGGAATGAATTTCTTTCCTTAACCCAGATTTAAAATTTTTTGCCTTCAACGATGTACTACACACCACCTTGGGTGAAAATGTCACAACCCATCCCCTAGGTCCTGTTCTGTGACTACCCCAAGCCCGCCACCCAAAGGCCAGGGGATGGCGACTAGCACTGAAGGAATTATCCCATGAGTGGGGGAATTTTCCTGAGTACCTGTATGCACGCACACACATGAAACCATGTCAAAAATAGCTAGAAAGGAAAACATGTGTGCCACTAAACAACCACTGAGTAAAGGTAAAAGTTGTAAGTCAAATGGGCCAGAATATAAACCCAAAAAAAAGACAATTGAAAATAGTAAAGTACAAAAGATCTTTGTAAGACATCCACAGAATACCCCACCTGAAGGGTAGGCAAGGAGTGACTATCAGAAACTATGGAACCACATCTTATATGTCGTATCTCACTAGGAACCTCCTATTCTTGGTCCAATGAGGTCTTTGTTGAAGCACTTGTTATATGCACCAGACAAAACACGTGTGGGAAAATCCCATTCATGGGTGAGTAAAAAAATACTTAGTAGGGATCCCAAAACACAAGGTAAATACTACAAAGGAAAGTGTACACAAGGTACTATTATCTCACGTAGGTATAATCTAGATTATGTAAAGAAAAAATGTCAGTCGTACACTAAGCAGCTTGGACTGCTGAGGTACTCATCCATGATGAGTATCGTGGGTCTTCTAGGTCACACAGAGCTGCTCCCCACTATGGGTCTGTCGGGTCTCACAGAGTTGCTTCCCACTTAGTCCATCATAGCTAGTCAACACATGGATACTTTTACTTGATTCACATAAGGTTTCTTATAGATGATCCACACAGGGTTTCTTGTAGCTGGTTCACACAGTGCCGCTTATTATCTAGGATTTTAGGGTCACTTAGACTCGCTCGTTATCAGTCTTCAGTTCTCAGCCAATCGTAGGATTCCCACACATAGTGCGCTTGATTCCAAGAGAATCCACTCCTCAAGCCATTAATCATATTTCAACTTCCATGAAAGTCTCTTTAGAATATTTCAAAAGAACCATCTCATCATGTGGGTTCCAATGCCACAAACATCTCTTCAATCGGAAACCCGATTGAAAATACATGGGCGTTTTAGTAAACAGGGGACGATTATTTCCAAGCCCAGTCTGAGCTGGTTGGACCGACCTGACCAACCTGGCTTGGGGGTCCTGCATGACCCAGCCTAATTTGACCGACCCAACCCGACCCATTTTGGGTATGGTCCATCCCAGTCTAGCCTGTACACGGGCCAAGATTATTGGGCCTTGCTAGACCAATCCCAGTACAGCTGTGGGTCCATCCCATCGGGTTGCCCAGTAACTCAGTTACATCCGGCCCATCCTACAACAAGCGGGCTGGTTCTTTCCCAGCCCGGGCCACCCAGTAGCCTGGTTTTTATCCCACCGGCCTGGACTGCAAAATTGGGTCAGTCTCCTCCAACCCGGATGCCCGTTGGGAATCCAGTTAGGCTGCGGCCCGAGCCGGCTGTGAACTACGCCTCAGTATGCCGCCACCTGCCTGAGACCACCATCGCGGACCACAGATGCTAGCACCGGCATGCTAGTGGTGCCTTTCGCGGACCATAGGGTCCACTCAGGTGGTCCATTCCTTGAACCGTCTGCACCTCCAGACTCCTTGGGGTGTCTTCTTCCCTTTTATGACCTCAAGATTGCTTCATCGCCAATTCGGAGGCATGGTCACAAAGAACACATGAACACCCAAAGACTGAGGAATCAGGACCTTGTTAGTGTCTTCCCGATTCCTCCACGTTATAGTTTTTGAAATATGGGAAGGGAATATTAAGTTTCTAGCAATAATATATCCCCGAAGAAAAACCTAGAGATAAAATACCCTTCTACAAGGACAAATGACCCATGGACCAACATGTTCATGGGTTGATCTATGTTCATTGTTTAAAAAGAAGAATGGGGCATTCATATTCTCAAAATATAAACCCGTACCTAGAGAATATTCAATCATAGGGAAGGGTCTTCATTGATATAGATCCATCCACGTGGATTCATGATCCATTCAAAACTGTTGGCGTTCGTTGTTCATTGGTCCTAGATCCATTCTCTAAGGTGTCATCGATGCTTTTCAGATTCTTCAGTGTTCATCGTTGGAGATAATTCTCTCATCGTTCATTAGAAAAATTATAGATCTAAATATATTTATCCAACCTCATCATCTCATTAAAAGAGAAATGTGTTGTAGCATTTCTATTACGCTTAGTCTTTGTGTCATTATGCTATTTTATTTATGAAATAGAAATTCTATTACATTGTTTAATTTGTGAAAATAGTATTTTTGTTATGCTTCAGTTAAATAGTCGTTGCACTATTTCATTTATGGAATGAAATAGTCATCTCCTCGCTGCTTTGTAGCGAAATAATTTTTGAATAAAATAAAATTTTTAAGTTTATTTTATTTTTCTTAAAATGACCAAATATTAACTTTTTCCCTCGACCCACGCTGGTCGAGGTTAGCTCCATTCTTAGGTAATGTCATCGTTCTGGATGCAACAGTGCCCTCATATTTTCAATCCAGGTACCCGTTTAGAAGTTTCCAAAACCATGCATGTGCGCCATTTTAATTCACTTAAAAAAGTTCAAAAACTATCATTCACCCTCATCATACCCCAGTAGAGGTTAAGCTCAACCTAAAGGAAACACACCCTCACGAGCTCAACGGTACTCTTGGGTTTCCAATCCAAGTTTCTGTTTATGAGTTATAAGGATTTTAAAATAAAATAATTGTTACTTAATTATTTTATTTATGGAAAAAAACTAACTTCCACTGTTGGTCCACACTGACCAATGTTAGGCCATTTATAGGTGAATGTCAATGCTTTGAGTTCAATGGAGCCCTCATATTTTTGATCTGAGCATTGTTTTAAAATTTATAAAAACCCACTCTTATGATTATTTAATAAACCTAAAAAAAGTTCAAAATTTTGCTTCGGCCACTCCAGGCCTCGAAATTACATTTTTTCTTAGAGCCTGGTCTTGAAATAATCCCATATAATTTTTAAAAAAAATTACCTGGAATTTCAGGGCATTAAATTTGTCCTCTTTTTAGGAATTTACATCCTCATAAGCCAAAACAAGGGTTAATCAAATAGAAAGGGGTAACGAACATGAATCTGAGCCTCCTAGACCCATGTGCTCTCCTGAAGATTCTTGTGCTTCCAACGAATATGCACTAGAGGAATCGACCACCCATGAAGGACCCACTCCTGTTGATCCTCTATCTCCATCGAGAACTCTACAAATTTCACCCCATCATCAATGTCCAGCTCACCCTAGTCGATGAAGTTTGATGGATCATGCATGTACCTCCTCAGATGTGACACATTGAAAACATCATACACCTAGTGCATCTGTGGGGGATGATCTAGGCAGTACACCACCCCACCAACTCTGCTCAGAATATAGAAAGGGCCAATGAATCTCGAAGATAAATTTCCACCCTGACCAAATGTCTGTAATTCCCATCGGGGTGAGACCCGAAGAAACACATGGTCTCCCTCCTCGAACTACAAGGTCCTCCATCACCTATCAGCATAAGATTTCTATCAACTTTTTGTATCCCTCATCTACTCCTAGATGATCTTCACCTTCTCAGTGGTATCTCATACCAACTCTAGAACAATGAGTGATGACTCCCCTAAGTCTATCTAGCATAGAGATGATTTGAAAGGCTACACATAAAGTGCCTTGAATAGTTTCATGCCAATGGTGGAATGATAACCATTTTTTTATGAAAACTCCACCAGTGGAAAGTGGTCCTACCAATTTTGACCAAAGTCCAAGATAAAATCATGTTGCATGTCCTCCAACACATGAATAGTCCTCTCCGTCTGACCATTAGTCTGGGGATGGAAATTAATGCTCAAGTGTAGAAGAGTCTCGAACGAATCCTGTAATCCCTTCTATAGATGGGATGTAAAGCAAGTATTATGGTATGAGACGACCGTCGAAGGCACCCCATGAAGTCACACTATCTCCTAGACATAGAGGTTTCCCAATCCCTCTACTGATCCCTACTCCCGGATGGGTAGGAAGTGATCCGACTTGGTGAGTCGGTCAATGATCACCCAGATAGTATCATGGTCCCTAGATGTGCGTGGTAATCCTATCATGAAGTCCATCAAGATACCATCCCACTTCCACTCTGGAACCTCAAGTGGTTGGGAAAATCTTACTGGAATCATATGCTCATCCTTAACTTGCTGACAAGTGAGGCACTGTGAAATGAACTCTGCCACCGCTTTCTTCATCCCTAGCCACTATTAATGACATCAGATATCCTGGTACATATTTTCCACTCCTAGATGTACCGCCAAAGGGGAGGTGTGGAACTCCCTCAAAACCTCCTCCCACAATTCCATTGGTGCTACTGTGAACCCTTTGAAAAGGATTATGTGCTCCCCACATATCGAAAATCCATCAGGAGCTTGTCCTGAGGATGATTGATCATGTCAGGCCTTGCAGTCAACATCAACCACCTATGCCTCCCTAACTCGCTGTAAGAGTGGGGGAGTGATAGTCATCGACTGAAGTTAATATGCTTTATCATCATCCATGAAGGATATTTGTATTGTAGCTAGATTCTCCATCACCTCACTCAACAGTTGCAAATCAGACCTCCTATTGAGTGCATCTACCACCATGTTCCCCTTCCCAGGAGTATAGACTATCTCAGATTCATAGTCCTGGAGGAAATATATCCATCTTCACTGCCTCAAGTTCAGGTCCTTCTTGGAGAAGATATACCTGAAACTTTTGTGGTTGTAGTGGACTATAAATCGCTCACCCATCAAGTAGTGCCAACACATCTTCAAGGAAAAGACCACTACTACTAGCTCTAGGTCATGGGTTGCGTAGTTCTTCTCATGCTACCTCAATTTCCATGAACCATAAGTGATCACTTCTCGCTCCTATATCAGGACACAACCCATTATGGTCCCTAATACGTTGAATAAAAATACATACCCAATGCCCTCCTCTGGTAGTCTCAAGATAGGGGCACTCATCAGTCTCTACCTCAACTCCTGAAAACTCTGTTGGCGCTTCTCCATCCACACGAAGGGTTTCCCCTTCCACATCAAAGATGATAAGGGTTTTACTAACTTGAAAATGTTAGGCATGAATCTCTGGTAGTACCTTCCCAGACCCAAGAAACTTCGAACCTCAGTCACACTCATGGGTAGCTCCCAAGAAAGCACTGCCACTATCTTTGTTGGATCCACTACAACTTCAGCCTCCAATATAACATGTCCTAAAAAGTGGACCTCTCGTATCTAGAACTCACACTTTGAGAGCTTATCGTAAAGCTAGTGCTCTTAGAGTGTATCCAAGACTATCCACATATGTGTATTGTTCTTCTCCTCAGACACTAAGTACAATAGGAAGTCATTAATGAATACCAACACAAAACAATTGAGGTAAGGCTGGAAGATCATGTTCATGAGTTCCAAGAACATTGTTGGGTAATTGTTCATGCTGAAAGGAATCACTAAGAACTCATAGTGGCCATATCATCATCTAAAGGATGTCTTCGGTACATCCTCATACAACACACAAAGATGGTGATAGCCTGACCTGATGTCTATCTTCGAGAACCATATCACTCCTTTCAGCTGATCAAAGAGGTCATCAATCCTCAGAAGTGGATATTTATTCTTCATAGTCACCTAGTTCAGGCGTCAAAAGTCTATGCACAACCTCAAACTCTCATCTTCCTTCTTGAAAAACAAAACTGGGGATGCCCACGGTGAAACATTGGGTCTCACGAAGCCCTTCTCCTACAAGTATTCTAGATTTAACCTCAATTCATGAAGCTCCACAAGATCCATCCGATATGATGGTGTGGATATCAGTGTTTCCCTAGGTTACATATCGATGCAAAATTCTACCTTCCTATGAGGAGGTAGTATCAGAACACCCTCAGGAAACTTGTCCATCGCTATAGGAAAGTGAGGACTCCCCTTGTCCACCGCACCGAGGGTGAGGCTAGCCAACTGGTGAGTGATCAACTACACCCTCCTCTAAGAAAGTATGTCCTATGCTGCAAGATCTCTCTTCTCACTGGTGAAGGAAAACTTGGTCCCATCCTCATGGATACACCACACTCTATGCCTAAGACAGGAGATATGAGCATGAACTATGGATAACCAGTCCATAACCAAGATGACATCATAAGGCCTCAACACCATTTCTAGGAGATCCCATCTGAAGCTCTCTCCACCAAGAGTAAGCTCACCCTATCTTCACCAATGTGTAATCATTGAATCCCCTCCCATATGAGTCTCTAACTATAAGGATCGAGCCAATGGCTCCACCAGAATCATCGATCCTTGAACGAGGTTCATGGAAAGGAAAGAGTGACTCACACATGTGTCTATAAGAACTGAAACTAAGGTGTATAAGACACGGATTGTACCTCCAATCATCTTTGGATCACTGTGGTCATAGGCCTCCATCACCTGAATCTGGACTCGCCCTTGTCCATCGGCTCCCTAAGGCCATGGTATACCACCCGGGGGTGGTGGTGGTAGAAACTCAAACCTTCTCCCAACTCCTACTGCTCGAACAGCTCCTCTGCCACGTCCTCCGCCCTGTGGACCTCCTCGCTCAAACCTTTTCCTCTACCCTGGTGGTCCCTCGACCATCTGCTGATCGTCTGTGCGGTGAGTCTAGAAATCATGAGCCATGTGTCCCTGCCCATCGCATGAGAAGCATAGCCTGGACCCCTGAAAACACCCTCTTCTATGGGAGCCACGCACTACCGACCCTAAGTCCTGGGGTCATCCTCTGAAAGACCTAACCCACTTGGGTCCCCACATCTGCTATCTGTTTCCCACCACTAAAGACTTTTACACCTGGTGTTACTAGTAGCTTCATCTATCAGTGCTCGCTCTATCAGGAATATCTCTATAAGTAGGGTACACTCTAGTACCCCATCCTGAGTAGGGATGCTGAGAGACACCATGGACTCCCTGATCTCCTAGCACAGTCCCTTCTCAAAGGCTCAATCTCTAAACCATGTCTGTATAGTAGCGAGAATGTTCGGTGAATCTCATAGAGTACGTTGATACTATCATGTTACCCTATTATAGGTGCAGTAGCTCCTGTATGCGCACAGAGCGCAACATCACCAGGAAGAACTCCTCCCTGAAGAGGCACTCAAAGTCTATCCATGTGAGGGTCACATCATCATGTTTCTGAATCATCAAGCTCCACCATCTCCTTTCTAAGCCCTGAAGAAGGCACGCAACTAAGATCATCATCTGTTCGAGAGGCATCCTCCCAAGATGGAAGACTCATTTCACTGCCTCAAGCCAATTCTCAACCACCTAGGGGTCAGTCTCACCCCTGAACCTGGAAGGCATGTGCCTCTAGAACTCTTGCAAGGTGTTGATCCTATGTGTGTCCTCTACTGGTAGTTTTGGTAGTAACTTCTGATCAACTGGTGGTGGTAACACTGGTGCACCACCCGGTGGGTCCATCCCTAGAGATGGTCCCTGAACCGATGCCTCATTTCTAGGTGAGTTGTCCTCATAGTCACATATTGAAATCCTGGATGATTGTCTACATGGAGACATCCTGAAATAGATCAAGATGTACCACAGTTAATATATTATACCTGGTGAGCTGACTCAAGAAGGACAAGAGGAAAAATACTCAAAATATTACATGATGCATGTACCCTTTATTTCCCCCAACCAGTGTTTCCATGTACCAAGCCGGAAAGAAGGTGTTCGTAGTCCTAGTGTATGGATACGTCGGCCACCGCACCAACACTAGATTCCCTGGCCTAAAATCCAAACTCGAAACACTTAGCACTGTTTCCACAAAACAAAACCATAGACTCTCGGTCTTTGAGGTGGAACTGACCACCTATGATACCAATTTTTCATGAAATGTCCCCCAGGTTCCATGACGTGACTACCCCAAGCCTGCCTCCCAAAGGCCAATGGCTGGTGACTAGCACCGAAGGAATTATCCCATGAGTGGAAGAATTTTTCTGAGTACGTGTATGCATGAACACACACACAACCACGTCCCAAATAGCTGGAAAGGAAAACATACATTCCACTAAACAACCATTGAGTAAAGGTACAAGATGTAATTCAAATGGGCCAGAATACAAACCCACAAAAGACAACTGAAAATAGGAAAGTATAAAAGATCTATATAAGATGTCCATAGATAACCCCACCTGAAGGGTAGGCAAGGAGTTGTTGTCGGAAGATATGGAAGCATTTCCTGCCTGTCGTATCTCACTGGGAACCGCCTGGTCCCGGGCCACCGATGTATTTTTCAAAGTGCATGTCGTCTTCACCAAACATAACACATCTAGGTGAAGACCATATAGGTATGAGTAACAAAATACTCAACAGGGATCCCGAAACATAATGGAAATACCAAAAAGTAAAGTATACACAAGGTATTGTCATCTCACGTAGGTATAATCTAAAGTATGTAAAGAAAAAGTATCAGTCATACATTGAACACCTTGGACTACTGAGTTACTTATCCTTGATGAGTACCGTGGTTCTGTTGGGTTATACAAATCCACTCCCCATTGTGGGCCTGTCAGGTCACACAGATTGGCTTCCTATTTAGGCCATCATAGTTGGTCCACACAGGGCCTCTTGTAGCTGATCCACAGAGGGTCGCTTGTACCCGATCCACACAGGGTCGCTTGTAGCTAGTTCACATAGAGCTTCTTATCATCTAGGTATGCAGGGTCACTTAGACCTGCTTGTCAGCAGTCATATATTCTTATCCATCCATAGGATTCCCACAATTAGTGCACTTGATTCCAGGAGAATCCACTCCTCAGGCCATCTGTCATATTTCAACTTCCATGAAAGTCTCCTTAGATAATTCCAAAAGAACTGTATCATCGTGAGGGTTCCAATGCCACAAACGACTTGCCAATCAAATGCCCGATCTGAACGACATGGGAGTTTTAGTAAACAGGGGCTAGTTGTGTTTGGGCCCAGTTTGACCTGGTTGGACCGACCCGACCAACTCGGCCCGGGGGTCCCGCATGACCCAAACTAGTTCAACCAACCCGACCCAACTAGGTTCGAGTTTGGGCTAGTCTAGCCACTGGGTCAAGCCCATTGGGCCTTACTGGGCCCATCTCGGTACAACCATGCGTCCAACCCGCCAGGTCACCCATCGACCAAATTCTATTTTTCCTGGACCGCAACAAGTGGGTCGGTTCTTTCCCAGCCCAGGCTACCTAGTGGCTCGGTTTTTATCCCACTAGCTTTTGTTCCAGCTCGGGCCACCCAGTGACCTGGTTTGTGCCCCCTGGACCAGTCCACACGATGGGTCGATCTCCTCTATCCTGGATTCTTGTTGGGCAGCCGGCTAAAGTCGGTCGCCCCTTGTCCCACACACGGTCTCCACTAAACGGCGTGCAGGCGCACCGTGGCCCACATGGCGCGGGCCGCGTCTATCACTGCCAACCACCAGCCTGGGTGTGGTGACCTCTACTATGCCGCTACGGCCCAAGCTGGTTGCAAGCTTCGCCTCGGTGCACCACCATCATAGGATTTCGGCGTACCTTTGATCCTTATGCGGACCACTGGGTCTGCACCGGTGTTACGTTCTTTGAATCGTCTGCGCCTCCAGCCTCCTTAGGGTGTCATCTTCCCTACTATGGCCTCAAGATTTGTTCATCTACAATTTGGAGATGTGTTCACAAAGAACACATGAATGCCCAAAGATGAAGGAATTGGGGCCTTGTCCGTGTTAGCCCGATTCCTCTATGTTAGAGTTTTCGAAATATGGGAAGGGAATATTAAGTCTCTAGAAACCATCTATCCCAAAAAAAACTCAGAGATAAAATACCCTCCTATAAGGATAAGTGACCAATGGATCAACCTGTTCATGGGATGATCTACATTCATTGTTTTAGAAAGAAGAACTAGGCATTCAAATTCTCAAATGATAAACCACTACCTAGAGAAGCTTCGAGCGGAGTGAAGTCCCATCGCTAATGGTGATCCATATACAGGGATTCATGATCCATTTAAATTCATTAGCATTCATCATTCGTCGGTCCCAAAAAATTTCTCCAAGGTGTCGTTGCCACTTTTTCGATTCTCCAGCATTCTTCATTGGAGAGAATTCTCTCATCGTTTGTCAGAATAATTACATATCTAAATTTTTTTCTCCAACCCCATCATCTCATTAAAAGAGAAACGTGTTGCAGTATTTCTATTACACTTAGTCGCGACATCATTAAGTTGTTTCATTTATGAAACAGCGTTTCTGTTACGCTTCAATTAAAGAGTCATTACACTGTTTCATTTATGTAATGAAATAGTTGGCTCATCACTACGTTGTAGAGAAACAATTTTTAAATAAAATAAACTTTTTAAGTTTATTTTATTTTTCTTAAAATGACCGAAAATTAAGTTTTTCCCTGGACCCATGCCAGTCAAGGTTAGGTTCATTCTTAGGTAATGTCATCATTCCAGACGCAACGGTACCCTCATATTTTCAATCTGAGCATCCATTTAGAAGTTTCCAAAACCACGCACGCACACCATTTCAATTCGCTTAAAAAAGTTCAAAAACTATATTTCACCCTCGACCCGCACCGGTCGAGGTTAAGCTCTGCCTAAGGGAAACATGCCCTCAAGATCTCAACGGTACTCTAAGATTTCCAATCCAAGTTTCCATTTAGGAGTTATAAGGATTTGAAAATAAAACAATTGTTAGTTAGTTATTTTTTTAGGGCTAAAAACTAACTTCCACTGTTGTCCCATGCCGGCCAACTTTAGGCCTTTTCCAAGAGAATCCTAACACTCTGAGTTCAGAGATATCCTCAGATTTTTGATCTGGACACTAGTTTAAAATTTATAAAAAATCCACTCACAAGTTTATTTAATGAACCTCAGAAAAAGTTAAAAAATTCATTACTGCCACTCCAGGCCTTATAATTATGTGTCGTCTTAGAGCTTGGTCTCAAAATAATCTCATATAATTTTAAAAAAAATTACATGGAATTCCATAACATTACAGAAAATCACACTGATTTCATAAAAATAGCTGCATATTTTGTTACGGAAAGGTTCTCTTGCTTTAAACATAAGAAATTCGTTGTACACTGAATCCTGAATGTATAAGGGTAGAATTGTTTATTAAAAAATTACTCAAAACCACCCCATGTCACACCTTGGTCTGTCCCAACCTGGACTGCCGGCTCCTACCACTGAAGGAAAATATCTTCCAACATGAACATGGATAACTTCAATTTCAACTCTTTCGGTGTTCCCAAGAATTTAAATATCATATTCATTCTATTCAGCCATGCTTCATCCCTTTCTAGCTTCAAATCACTCCTAAAAATAGGTGGATTCTTCCTTTGAAACTAAACTGCATGATCCACATGCTTTGGTTCATCCACTTTATTCCCACTTTCCATAACTTGGAAAGCTTTAACTATACTCTGCACTAGCTACTGGTTCACTTGAGGTTTAGGTACAACCATATTTTCAGTATCCTCCTCTGGTTGGTCTCTACGATGCCTACCTGGTTCCATTTCTATCAATACAAAGACAACCATAAGTCCCATAACTGTGGAAATAAAAGGCTTATGATTCAAATTCAATTACATAATAACTATCACAGCCAAGATTTCCACAAGTTCACATTTCCCATGTTTCACTATTCTGAAAAAACATCCACCATTTTTTGAAAATCAAATCATTTTCAATATACCACAAGTTTCCGTGTTTCAAATCCTTCTGTTTTGAAACCCAATTCAGATCTTCCAAAATCCACACATTCATATCACACCATAATTCATTATACCCCAATGAATTATGAATCCTAGTGGGAAGTCATTTCTACCATGCATGTCATGTGCATCTCATTGGCTATATCCATGACAATGAGATTTCCATTTTCTATAAGTGTCTTCAAAACACTTATGTACCCAACTCCATGTTAACTTGAAGTTTAGTATAAAAGGGTTAGCTACATTATTTTATGCTATACATTCCAAGTTCTGATAATCCTATGCCTTGCTACCATCCCGAATAATGGAATAGTCCAAGAACAAATTTCAACACCAAGACCAACAATCAACGCCAAAGGACCAAACAAATTCTCTCACTTGAAAGCCAAGGACCGAACAAATTAATACCACTTGTAGCATTATTCCCCTACCTCATTGTATTGAGGAGGCGGTGAGGTGCTACTCATCCTTAAGCAACGTTCTCAAGGTGCCAAATGATGGAAATAAATGTCAAGGGCTTCAAAAACAATTGGGGAATGGTTTTTCCCTTAGAATAAAACCAATCAATTAAACAAGGCATAACCTACAAACACTACATGATGCATGTCAACAATGTCTTACAACTCAAAAAGACCAAAAGACCAATAAAACAACCACAATATCCATAATAAGAGTTCCAAGAGAAAGACTCAATAACAGAACCCAAATGAAACCATGACATGCTCCATGGATCCTCACCAATATCCATGCTCCAAGCACCACCATACCGTCCAAGCATCATGATGAACCGCTAGAAAAATGTGATTCTTTACCCATACCTGTGTCCCGGAAAATGACATCTAAAAAAGAACCCAAGTTCCAAAGCAGGGGGTGAGTATAAATACTCAGTAGTTTTTTCCCAAAATGACTTCCCTACACATTCTACTAGGATAAAACTGTTAGCACAATTATATAAAACAATTTATATAAAACTTCCAATAGTGCAACAATTACCACAAGAAAAACACACCCTTACCAATACACCTTTACCATATCCACACAAGACAAGGGAAATTCCAACAACCATTCCATAATCCATTTCACCATTTCACATTAGCAAAACCATTTTCATCTTGTATAAAAACTCACAACAAAACAAACAACCACAGTGGCACTTCCCGTCCAAACCTATTTACTACTTTTCCAATCAAGTGGTATTTCCCGCCCACTTATACTTAATGGTGGCCCTTCCATCCACTATCCATCCTCTTTTTTTATAGTGGTACTCCTCACCCACTTCACATTATTCCAATCACAAACATAACATGCACAATCCAATAACCAATCATATAACACACCAAGGCCACAACAACATGCCAATAACCACTTCATAACCAAAAAATCCCTTGAAGCATCATCCATGACATATCACATTTCAATAAATCAACTTATTTTTATTGAAAACCATTTCCTCAAACCATTTCCATACAACAACCCAAGTACCCATTTTAAAATCAATAATTTAAAATCCAACTACAATAATGTTTCACCACAAAACCCCTTTTTTCCAAAGAAAATGCACAAAACATTACCAAAGGGATTTCTAACCAATTTTTCACATCAAAATATCTGATTAATTCAAGAAAAATAAATTAATTGGAACAAGCCTTCTATTTCTAACAAAGTAGAGTCGAGAGAGAATCCACCTACCTTTAGGGTTCTGGTGAAATCGACCCACAAGCAACCGTACCAAAAATCCAGAAAAATGATACACCAAAACCACTCTAGATATCCTTTCCTATAATCAAAAAATCCTTAATATCATCACCTAAGGAAAAAAACCCTATATCTACATGAAATGGATATATATCTAGAAAACCAAGAGAGGGAAGAGAGAATATCTAGAGGAAACCATAAAGAAACCAATAGAGAAGACTTACCCGAGATGAACCGCCTTCAAACCACCTTGAAAACCCTTAAAATACCTTCCAAAATGAGTGAGAGAGCACCCCTAGCCCTTTATAAGAAGAGATCCCACATAGGGTTCATATGGGAGAAGAAAGTAGAGAGTTAGGGAAAATCCCAACTAACCCCATTTTAAAAAAATATTTTTAATGGGCCGCACGGTTAGCTCAGATGGTTTGAAAAACCGTGTGCTAACTGTGTTGATGCTAATACCTTGAAGGGAATCTCACATGGTCTCCTCGCACGGTTAGACAAACCTTATGCAAACTATGCGGAACCCCACTACCTTAAGTTTAATGATTACCTGGGAATTCTTCACAGTTTCCCCTAACTGTGCTCAAACCTTTTAGCCCTAAAAAGGGATCCAAAACGTTCCAAAACCAGTCCAAACTCTCCCAAAACTCTCCCAACCACTTCATATGCATAAAAAGGTATAAAAAGGGTCACATACCTCAAACCGGGGGTGGTATAATAACAAATTCATCTTTATTTCTTAGAGTAAGAGATGAAGTGGAAATTGATCAAGGCACAATCAAAGGGTGAGATTGTACTTATGAAATGGAATGAAATAAAGTAAGTGTATTTTCTCATTAAAATTATTTAACTTTAATAAAAGGGTATTGAAATAAAATGGTTTCCTATTATCATCATTTTTTATGATAATAATGAACTTTTTCAAGCATCTTTGGTTTATGGCTTTGTGATCATTAACATTCTACTGACCAAGTTCTCTATCACTCTCCATCAGAACTTGACAGTTAGATTTCTCTTCCATGTTCATGTTTTCACTTTCCATATTTGTTCTCCTCTATGGAAACCTAGTTATGAGTTACTTTGGGTAACTATTATGTTTCCAACATTCCCTTTTAAACGTAAGTTTTAGTATTTATTTTTATGATGTGGGTTTCTATGAAAGAATATTCAAGTATTAAACCTTTGATGAATCAGATGAGTTTTGAAGGAACAATTCAGTTTAAAGGGGGTACAATGTAACATCCCAAAAATTTAAGAAACTTAATAAATGTTTATTAAATGATATATAAACTTAGATATTTATTTAGGTTTTTTTTATAAATTAAGATAAAATGTTACTTTTATTAATGAATATGTAAGTATATTAATGTATTTATATTCTTAAATAAATATATTTTCATAAATCAAGATGAAATAATTATGTGTACCCTTATTTTGGATAGAGGTCTCTTCATGACTTATTTAAGGTTTGAAAAATAGATCTCCCTTTTAAGGAGAACCATGTGGGCCATTTAACACCGGTGCACGATCTATGCACGGTTTTTCTAAACCATGCACATCTTCCTGGGAAATCGTGCAGACAGGTTTTTCCTTAATCCATTTTTTAATTCAAAATTATCAAACCCAATTTAGGTACCAAATGGACCTCCTTCAACCCAAAGTGATTTATCCCTTCCTTGGTGATCCCAAGAAGAGTTATTGTCCCCTCGGATTTCTCTCAGAAGCGATTCGAAGCTTGAGGAATGTTGGTCAATCCTCTCCCAATTAGTTTCCTCATCCCATTATTGATCTTCTACGATCTATATCTTTGTTATTAGGGTTCCATGGATCCTTGTGTTGATTTACGGATACAATATCCTCTATTTTGGGTCTATAAACCTATTTTTGATCATTGTTTCCTAGATTTCATTGTTTTGATTCTTCATTGATGAATCCCGACTAGGGTTTGGCGTTCAAAGATATGTTGATCCCATGGTGGGTGGTTCCATTATGATGTCCGATTTTTATTGACCCTAAATTGATTTATTTAATTTCAATTGTTTTGAATTAAATTGAATTTTTTGATTTTTATTAAATGGATTTCAATTTTTTTGTTGTATAAAAAACCAATTCCATTGAATTTGGGTTTTTTTTAAAAGGTTTTTGGCATGAAATTGGAAAAGTCCCAATTCCATTGAATTGGGGCGTGTTTATGGAAATTTGTATAATTAAAAAAAATTAATTTAAATTTAGTATTTGATTTAAATTATATAAATTTAATTATTGAATTTAATTATAGAAATGGATTTGAAGAAAAATTGTGAAAAAAATCCCAATTTCATTAAATTGGAGGTTTGTTATGAAATTAATGGAATTTGTTTGAAAATCAAATTGTTGAATTAATTTGTAAAAGTTGATTGTGAAATTGCATGAATTGGTTTCAAATCCTTGTTTTTTAAAATTGTATTAAAATGTTTTTTTTATGGAAACCTAGTGGTTTTATCTTTGAGAAAAGGCATGTTTTTTATTAAAAACTTGTTATGGTTTTTAAAGAGAAAATTGGCATATTTGAAATGGAGAATTGGATTTAATTGTATTTTAAGCAGTATTAAAATAAATTTCCCATCATTTATTTTGTACTAGATCACATGAAATCCTTGGGTAGTTAGTGAGTTATTTTACAAAACACTTTACTATTCTACAACTTTCTAAAATATCATATCAGCACATCTCATTCCTTAGGTGATGGGGATGATCACTCTTGGCCTTGGTTCAAGGGACATATGTACATAATTTGTTGTATTCACAATGTTGGGTCCCTATATCCTGGAACTATCATACCTATTTGGCACATGACCATGTTTTTCACTTGTCTATTGTTTTAAATGTATATATTTCATTGTTTTAAACTATTTTACATTCCTTGTGAATTTATATAAACTGTTCTATATAAAAGTGTTTATTTAATCCATTTTTTGAAAAGTGACATTTGTGTCAATAATCCTTTGATTAAATGTAAATTCCATCTTTTGAAATATATTTTCATCATTTAAAATGTGAATAATGAATTTCCAAATGTATATATGTATTTTAAATTGTAAATCATGATTTGTTTAAATATGATTTTGTAAATGCCAAACCTGTTTGTTTTAAATTGAAAGAACATTATTGGTTAATTTTATTTTGGAATCTATTATGTAATCTTTGGTGAAATCCTACTGGGATTTGGATCATACCCTACTTGTGTCTTTGGGTGTTTGTATATTATATCCTCCCATGTTCGAGTAAGGGAAAAGGATATCTTGGAGGTGCATCTAGCTGTTGAACCTTGGACTTGGTGAGTTGTGTCCTTTGGTACTTGGGTTGTTTTCCCCATTTTGGTACTTTGGTTGTAGTGATTTGATATTTTTTCCCCTATTTTACTTATGGTACTTTACACCCGGTGGATTTTCTTTTGATATACATATTGTCTTTTCTCTTTTACTTATGCATTGTTAGTGGAAAAATTGTTCCTACTTTCATGTTGTATGATGCCAGGTGATAGTCATTGAATCGGGGATCGGGAATTCCCTTCTGTATATGTTAGTATTGGATCGGTTATTGGGTTACCAGGGTATCTGGGTTGGTTCATGATAGTGGGATCCATCCCTGACCACAGATCTAGTAGGCATAGGTTCATAAAATTCCCGACCATGTATAGGTAAGGTGGTTCATGACCTAGATAATGAAAAGGTTAGGCTAAAGCCTACATGGTCCCATTTATAAGGCCCTTAGGAGCTGACCTCGTTACAGCTTTTGTTCAACTAACCTCATCATTTAGTTTGTATAGGAGCAGGGATCAGTGTTATGTTTTGATGTGGGACCACAAAACATGGTTATTGTTCACCTTTTAAAACTTTGATTATATCATGGTCATTGGATCAAATCACCATAGTCATCTGATCGCCTAAGTTGTCTCCTTCCTCGTGACACCTTCCTACCCTTGAACTATTAATCCCCTCCTTTTCATTTCATTCCAGCACCATTTTCAATTGTCTCCTTCTTCTCCTCCTTCTGGTACAAAAAACCATAGGGAAAATGATATAAGTACAGTGTGCTACCCCTAACTATCATTTTTTATTGGAAATGTAAATATAAATAATTGGATTTAACATGATGATATATAGGTATATACATATTTCAAGCAAATATCTTACCTTATCTTTCCCCTCAAGCTACGGATTCAAGCTTCGCTAGGTTCGAAGCCTTGAGGTAAGCTTTGGTTCATTAATGAATTGTATGTACGCCATCATTTTTCTTTAAATCTTCAAATATGTACCTCCATGTGTATATATATATATAAGATTCTTATTACAAGGATAAACCCACTCCCTCATTGGAAGACCCAAGTTGAAACCCTCTCCCTCTATTCTCCTCCCCTTCCATCTGGTCCGAGCACCCCATTTGGGATGAAGGATTTCCCACTGTTTTTCAGAAAATAGGTAAGGGGACTTCTTTTTTTAAAATAATTATATATGTGTGTGTGTAATTTCAATTTTATATTTTTCAAACATACATATAAGTATTATTTTCAAATTCTATGATTATTTACTTCAAATTATGCAAGTATTTCCATACTTATAATTATGTAAGGGTGTATTATAAATTATTTTCAGGTTTCAAGTTATATTATTCAAACATATATATGTATATATGTGTTTTATTCAATTTTCAAGTAAATTTATTTTTTTAAGATTTATAAATTAAATTTTATAATTATTTAAGGGAGTTATAATATTTCCAAATATATTTCTTATTATTATAATTTTAAACTATGGAATTATTTTATGTACAAAACTTAATGTTTTTAAGATCTTGTATTTTATAAACAAAAAGAAAGTGTTATTATCATTACATTATAAATAAAGTAAATATTTTCAAAAGAAATTATTTATGATTATTTATGTATGTGAAAACCTATAAATCATTATTTTATATAATAAATAATGGTTATAAATGAAATTATTTCATGGAATCATGTCAATCAAGATATCATTTTATATCCATGTCATTCATGACCATAATTATGGACATATGTTATTGATTATTCATGAAATTATATACATAAATATATTTATATATATGTGTGTGTATTTATATGAATTTATATAATCATGTGTAATTAATAAATAATTCCTTTGTTGAAACTGCTTTCAAAAATAGATTTTTATGAGTTCATGAATGAAATTTTCAATGCATGGGTATTAATGATTCCTTTGTTAACATCTCATTAATGTATAAAAAGTATATTTGTTATGAGTTTTTGTTGTACCAAATATCACAAGTGATTTCCTAATAAAGTTAATTTTTTTATATTTATATATAAATATAAGTGCGTGAATGAAATAATGCATTGTTGTGTTTTTAAAGCAAAAACTCCAGTGAAAAATATATTTATGTAAGGAAAGCTCAAAATGTTTTTATAAAATTTAACTCCTAAAATTTTTAAACATAATGGGTAAGTGGGGATTGAACCCAACCCTAAGAGAGTGGATAGGCCCAGACACCCTTCAAATGTTTCAAGTGACCCCATGGTTTTGTTTTCCAAAGCTTGTTTAATATTTTCTAAAAAATCACTGAATTATTTTAAAGCATTTTCAAAGCATGAGTATTTTAAAAAGTGTTATATAATTTTAAATTCACAATTATTTTCAAATTTATTATAATGTTTTCAAAAATGTGAGTATTTTCAAAGGTATTATAATGTTTTCAAAAATTTATGTATTTTCAAAGGTACTATAATGTTTTCAAATTAAGTATTTATTTTTAAAGGTATTATAATGTTTTCAAATGCATAAGTATTTTCAAAGATATTTTCAAAATGTGTTTTCAAAATAAATATTTCAAAATTATAAGTATTTTCAAAGGATATTATAGGTGTTTTCCAAAGTAATATATTTTCAAAAGGTATTTGCAAAAAAGATTTCTCACTAGATTTTTTTTAAAAAAAAACATTACTAGCCAATTATGCTCACCATATGTTTTAAAAAGTGTTTTTAGGATTATTTAGAAGTTTCAAGGAGATTAGATTCAATAAGAAACTAGTGCAAGAGAAGTCTTATCATTTCCTTTTTATTTACTATTTTAACTTTGATAATTTGTAATATTGGTCCTTTTCCACCAAATTATAGACCAGAAAAGATCCTTAGATGTAAATGACTATATATTTTTCAATTTATTTTTATAAAAAAATATACAACATTTTTGTTCCGAATCTGGAAGCGTGGGTCTCAAGGCTTCACATTAACAATATTTCCCTAGTTCCCTAACCAAGTCTCACAGCTAAAAAATCCCCAAACTCTGGTCCTAATATGACCTCCTCTGATACCACTTTGTTATGACCTAACCCACCAAGGCCCAACTGGCCAGTGGTAAGCTAATAATAATACCCCAAGCCCACCTTCAATAGGCCAGGGGCTGATGACTAGCACCGAGTAGGCATATCACATAAATGAGAGGTTTTAACCTAAAGTACTTATACACGTGCACACATCTCCATACACTAGCATAATGTGGAAAGATAAACAACTGATACTATTGATGCATGTATAACAACTACCCCACATTATAGTATAATAAGAAGTATAGAAAAAGAAAAGGAAAAAACTCAAGCCTGCCAACAACTACAAAAGAACCCAGCCTATTGAAAACATTAGAGAAGCTACCCAAAAGAAAATCTTGGATCCATTTGAGGTCTATATGGTATAATTAAGCTCTAACTAAGCTCAACCTACTTCTAGTCCACCTAGGACTCCAACAAAAATCATGTCATATGCATAATACATGAAATGTGTGGGAAGAACCCATATAAGGTTGAGTATAAACATACCTAGTAAGACACCATGAAATCACCAAACAAAAAAGAATCATAGATAGAGTAGTCATCTCATCACTACTAAGGTGTGTTAATCAGAATATGATGCAATATCCATAATCACCCAGGTATTCTCTAAGCCTCAGGGTGAGGACATGACCTCACTTCCAAGCTAGGATTATACTAGAGGCTCAAAGGTAACAATAATCTGATAGAACTCACTCCACGAGTTTCACTATTGTTCATGACACTCATCTGAGAGGTCAACCCCATTGGGTCTAGCTAGGAAGAAGCTCCAAGAAAATTGAGAGGGATCATCTGAAATACACAATCAATCAAACTACACCTCATTAGAAGACAAAATATTTTGATACATAGATAGGGGATCACACCTAGGGCCATTGGGGTATATCAAACCCAATCTATAATAACTTGCTAAGTAGGGTATTGAACACCTAAGTATGTTGGTCACACCAATTTCTAAAACCCCTTCTAGGGAAGAAGAGAATGATAGAGGATCACCATCTAGGACTCAAGTATGGATCTTGTAACTCTATCTGAGACAAATCCCATATAGTGGATCACATCTTATGCCCAAAACATGATCCCTCATGGTACCCTCATGGGCATGGACCAAGGGAACTCACCCTAGAGAAACACAGCCATACTGAAATAGTTTGGAGAACTCACACAAGCTCACTCCAGAGTTGAAATGGGAAGGAAAAGGGCTCCTACTTGACCTTTAAAAATTACACAGCGTGTCCCATGGGGTACATGACATGTCTCACTAATTTTGGAACTGCTAATGTCTCATGGTCTCACACAACATATCATTCTCCAAATACATGGTATGTTCTTTAAGATACACAGTGTTTATAGATTGTTATGGAACTTGGTGTTTCATATGGTCTAGACTATGTACTATAGATCATGACCATGTACTTAGGCATGCTCATGTACACTGGTCATGTCTGAGTACATTTTGAAGTACAAAAGGTGTACTTCACGTCACATGGCATGTAGGGTCCTGGACAACACTCAGTATGTGTCATATACTCATTCCCATTCACCTTATTAAGTATACAACATGTGCCTCACCATACGTGGCATGTAGGGCCATATGATCTCCTATAAATGTACTCCTTGTACACACTGAACCATCGTCCAAGGTGTACATGGCATGTGATCAGATACATATGGTGTGTCGCTCCACATAGATCCAAAGGTGTGTACTCCATGTACATGCCAAGATGGTTGGATAAGGGTCACACGACGTGTGCACTCACCATGTGATGTGTGATATTTAACTCCATGTGAAAACCCTAGCCACCGCACAGAGGGGACTCCACGGCATGTGTTCTTTGGGCTACATGTCGTGTATGTTAGGATTCTTACAGAATCGCTAGTTTCCCTCATGGTTCTTCTTGCACCATCAATGCCTTTTCTCCATCCACTAATCCTACCCATGAATTTGGGGTCTGCCATTTACTGAGCCTTATCATCTCCAGTGGTTGAATTCTATCCATCGAATCCACTCATGAATCAATCCCCATCACACTGCATTGCTAAAACGCAATTCTCACAAACTGTTCTCCTTTGATCCATCATTGTATATTATGTCATCATTTTCATACCTCAATCGCACCATCGATATCAACCCCAAACCCGCAGTATCAATCTATTGCGCTAAATAACAATTTTGCAACGATTGTTTACTATGTATTTGTTGAACCGTCGTCCAAAAGAAATACCAATGATGAACGTGTGAAAAATGGGGAAAGAAATGTAAAAAATAGAAACATGAGAAATGAATCTTGGACATTGTTTGGGTTAGCCTCAATATATTTCCATTAGAACAAAAAATTAATAACAATAAAAAAAATATTTCTAAAATCATATTCTAGGGATAAAAATCCATCAACCATAAACACCATTTGACCCGTGAATCAATTATTAGGAGGTTTGATTCACGTTCAACATGGAATAAACAAATACAGGATTTAACCAATATAAATAAATTCCCTACCTCAAGATTAGATTGATCTTTGATGAAGAAAGGTTTCACATCACTATCGTTGGTAAGATCCATGATCTCTATTGGCACACTGATTTCCAAAGTACGATCCATTGACGTTCATCCAAGAACTCTCCTTCAACGGCCCCTCTACCAATTCCTATGGTTATGAGGCTAACCTTAAAGATTTTCTATAAGTGGGATTTTATATAGAGAGATTAGGTCATGGTGATTAAACAAAAAATAAATTTATTTATTTATTTATTTATTTTATTAGTTGTGCATGCAACTTATCTTTAACAAAACATAGGACGTCGATAAAGATTATGCCATGCCTAGGGTAAAACCTGCATTACAGATTTAATGGAGGTCTTAGATTTCCTATCTAGAACACTTTTTAGGAGATATCATATTATTTCATAAAAAAAATGAGCATGTGATATAATATATTTAATATTTTAAATATATTTAATATTTTAAATATATTTAATATTTTAAATATATTTGAATTGTGGCTCTCTAGACCCTAGAATCCTACACTGACTTAGTGCCTGAATTTGAAAATATTCCTTAACATATTACAAAGTCTTACACAATAAAAATAGAGTCATTACATCATCAAAATTTCCAAGATACATATTTTTTATCTTTATTACGCAAGTACTCTCAAAAACCTTGAAATATTTCACTAAAGGTTTTTTCATATACCACATTTTTTAAGGATCCATGTTGAATTCTGGATACAATAAACTTCTATTTTGTACATGTACAATAGTACTAATATCTTCTCTTTAGAAAAAAAATTTAAATTTTATACTCATCTAGCATAATTCTTCCCATTTTCAATGAACTTTTTTTCCTCTCTTACACTCCATTTTGTTGAAGGGTGTATAGAGCACTATATTGATGTTTGATTCCATGTTTCTTTAGATATGATTCAAAAGAATTACATTTGTACTCCTTTTCATTATCAGTTCTCATATTTAGTATGTAAATACCCATCTCTCTTTCAAATTCTCTTCTAAAAAATCCAAACATTTTTTAAGACACTGTTTTATGCCTCATAAACATTATGTTGGTCATCCAATTGAAATCATAAATAAAATAGATAAAGTAAAAAAATACCCTTTTATTGATTGATGTCTTATCAGGCCATAAATATTAGAGTGTATAAGCTCACGTGGTTAGGGGGTTGGATTTAAACTTTCTTACTCAACATACTTCTTCTATTTATAGTAAACTTTTTCTTACCAGTAGTGGATTTCTTATCTTCCCTGAAAGTTTTGTTCCACTTCATCAATCACGGATTTCCTTCAGTGTTATCTTCATATAATCCAACTTTCTTCTTAAGACAATTCATAGAAAGATATCCAATCTCTCCACACTCGAAACATTGAAGTGGGAGTTTGCGTTCATACTTTCCTCTACCACTTTGGTAATTTTTGGAGATAAGTGACATGATCTTTTCATTTATTTCATTAACTTACTTATCTTATGAATCATTGGGATCAGTAATGTCAACATCTTGGATTTTTAACTTTCTCATAGATTCAAAATCCATTTCACCCTTGATCTTCTTTTTGAATTTCTAATCTTTTCTCATCTCATACACAATAAGCAAGTTATGTAATTCATCAAGAGATAAATCATCTTTATCTTATTAGGCATATATTTTTTATTCAAAACTTTTGGGGAAGTTTTTCATGAGTTTCATTACAATGGTATAATATTCCAAGAAATCTCTAGATCCTCTGATGTTATAAATAACCTCATTAACTCTGGTGAAGTACTCATCAATGGTATCTTCATTTACCATTATTATATCTTCAAACTTTCTATGATAAATTTGTATTCGTGCCTCCTTCACTTTAGTGTTTCACTCAAAGATACTTTCAAGTTTTTACCAAGTTTATTTGGTTTTTTTGAGACCCATCACCTTCATGAAAAAATCTGATAAGCACATAAGAATGGAATTTAAATATTTCTCATCAACCTCAATATTTATTTTATTATCAAACACCATAGGATAATTTTTCTCAATAGGTGGAAACCCAATTATTATTGCATCAATAACCTCTAGGACAAGCGACAGAAGATAAAGTATCATTCAATTTTTTTCAACCATGATAATTTTTTTTATTGAATGTAGGAATACATTGTTTATTCAGTGAGTTGAGATTTTCCATGATAAGAATTTAATAGGGTAACCTTAGCTCTGATATCAATTGAAGTTCCTTAGGATCGTTGGAACCACAAAGAAGGGGAGGTTGAATTTGTGGTGATATTTTTACATTTTAAAACTATCTGAAATTAACCCATACAACTTGTTAGAGTTTTATCCTTATCAACTTTTTATAACAAACTCACAAACATGAAATGATAAGAAAGTAAACAGGGCACACAAGATTTACAAGGTTCGGCCTCAGTGTTATAACTTGTATCCTTTCCATGGTGACTTCCATCGGTCCATAGAAATTCACTATTATAAATAAGTGAATAAAACTTGATCCAAATACCGTTAGACTCCTTCCATCTCCTGAGAGGAATGATTATACTAACTTATTTCAGTTTACAATGTTTTCTTACAAAACTGATCCAAAAAAATATAAAAATTTGCAAAGATAACTTCCAAAAGTTTATCTAGAAATCTCTGTCCAGTTTCCTCCATATGGTAATGTCCATCCAGTGTGCTTTTCCTTTGTCTGGTGAAACTACTCCCTTTGCACCTCACTGAAACTGCACCACTTTTCTGATGTGCATTCTGTATGATTACCAAAACTATTGTGCCTCAAATTCTGCTTGAAAACTCTGTTTGTTAAGATCTATCTGGTTTATCTAAAATAAAAAAACTATATAATTATTTGATCAAAACTCTGTCTATTACTTCTCTTCAGCCAAAATATCAAATTGGTTGGAAACTCATAGTGACACAAACTCTGCAATGTTTTATCTTTTTTCACAGGTTGACAATGTTCTCAACTAAATTTACCTGAATGGTCCGAAGGCCTTCATTTTTTATTGATTTTTTATAATGCCCATTTTAAGGTTTGAAGGGGAACCCTTACATGGACCATAGGCTTAGTGACACATTACATGACCCAAAGGCCTTAGAGGAATTCATCCCAAAAAGACTATATAGAACTGCCCCTCCCCAGCATATATTTTGATGTCAACTTCTCCACCTTCGTAAGGCTGTTCATCTAGTCTTCATGTGCAGAGATGCACAGGCCTGGTACTGATGGCAATGTCATACCCTCTCATTCTTTCAATTCTGATTAGTTCAACTCTGGTGAATTTTTCTACTCTAAATCCTTATCTAGAGCCTTGTTCCATTGAAATTTGTCTAGTTGATTTGCATTTCATGTGGCCCGAAGGCCTTGAGGTGGCCTGAAATCATTAATGTCTTGAAGGCCTTAAAGGGATTGAGGACCAAACTGGTGAAATAGATGAATAGTTCTGGCTATTATAGCATCGAACAGTGCCTTCTATAGTGCTTGTTATAGTGCTGCTACAGTAACCCGGAAGTATGCCTCTGCCCAGATTTGATCTCGGGTCTATTGGATTAACTTGAAGAGTCCCCACCAACCGAGTTGAGGCTCATGTGCATTCTCAACTAAATTTATACATTGTACTTGCATCCCCTTTTATAGGTGTGTTTGAAATAGAAATGGCAAGAAATCAATTTCACTTTCCATCTCATTGAAATTCCAAAATCGAATATCTTTCTTCATTTGAAATCCATTGGATGCTTCTTAACTCTTCTAGAACTTTCATGAACATTATTGAAGCTTCATTAATTCTCCAACATTCATAACTTTCTTCAAACTTTCACAACCTCAAATGTTAAGGAACACATACAAATTTCCTTAAACTTGGCTAGATAACAAATCAAATGAAAAAAAGAAAAACATCATCATTGAAATGGACTTTACAAATATTTATGTAAATACCTTAAATATTTTTACATTGGAATGTTTATCTGGTAACTTCTTTAGGAACTCCTCTGTCTAGTTCTGTCTGTCCAATATTCTTTGTACGACTGACTTTATTCGATGAATTTGTCTGGTCATTCTACCTCAACTTAAAATTCTTCTTTAAACAAAATTATCATAAATGCTTGTGTGATGAATGTTCATCTGATGGATGTTTGTATAATGGGTCTTTGTCTGATGGACTCGATCTATCGACCTTCCTTCAGCAACGCACTTCATAACTTCCAACCTTGAACTTCATATAGCCTGTAACAGAAACTTTGCACTTCAAACTTTATACAAACTGTATATTTAGAAAACTCTATATCCCTCTGTCTATTTCACTTGAGCCATTAAATATGGTTGACTACATTGTTGCAACTTCTAAATACTTCAGCCACATGCAACTTCTCTTCTAGTGCCCTGCTTAGATTTCTTGACTTTTAATTTCTCCCCCTTTGTATTTTCACATATAAATAATCGAGTTCTAAATTCTCATTTTTAGGCTTCTCCCTTTTTTCACTTCATTTATCAGAGTTTAACAATTTCTTCTTTTGTGCATATCCGTGAAAAACATAGAAAATGATTTTCTTGTAATTATTTTTCATGATCATATGTTCAGTCATCTATGTCTGGTGGCTCAAACACTGCTTTCTTACAAAATATTTCTCCCCTTTCGCTCCACACATTTTGTATAAATTCCAATAGTGAATCTTCATCTGATGACCCTCTGTCCAGTGACACATCTTCATACTTTTCACAAATCTCTATCTAGAAAAATTTTCTAAGAAACTTCATCTCCCCCTTTAGAAATAGCTTGTATCATGAGATTTTCATAGCATTGGAAACTTTGAAGAAAAACTTAGCATTGTATACCATTCTAGAAAAGTCTCTTAACAATGTTAAGAAAACTGTCTAACTTCCTCCAACAACTTTATAACAAAACTTTCTTAACAAACATTCAGCAACTTCTTTCTCACCTATTTATAAAATCATTCTAAATAAAAATAAGTTGTCAAAAAATAAAAAAAATGTTATGAAAACATCACAAAGGATCTTCAGTTTCAACTCACATTTCATGGCACCTAGCTATTTATCATAATTATCACAATTAATGTCTTGAGAATATGGAATTGAATCATTATAAATGCCAATATCAATTTTTATCTCATGTAGATATACCATATAATCATTAGAAATAACTGAATTTATTTCCCTTTATGATCTTCTTAACATTATTTATTGTGGTTCTTCAATAATTTCTTCATTGTGGATTTGGGAAACATTCTGTTGTTTTTCTATATGATTGTTTTTTGATGCAATAAATTGAGGAGAAACAACATGAAAAATTAGAGTACAAGAAAATAGAATTTAAACTCTAATTTCCTTAATTTCCTTAATTTCCAAATTTTGTGGAATTTCACTCACACCAGATTCACCATTCTCAATAATTCAAGCATTTCCAGTTTCAAAAAAATTCATACCATGGTTAGGGAAATAAAATCTATACCCCTTTGATTTTTATGGATAACTAATGAAATATTCACTTATTATTCTTGCATTCAGTTTTCTTTCTAGTGGATTATAAGCTCTTATTTTTACCTAACTCCATCCATGTAGGTGTCTCAAACTAGGTTTCCTACCGATCCAAAGTTTAAAAGGATTATTTGAAATTACTTTACTAGGAACCTTATTCTATAAATACATGATAGTTTTTAAAGCATACATCCACAATGATAAGGGTAAAGAAGAATTACATAACATGCTCTTAACCATATCCATAAATGTTCTATTAAGCCTTTCCGTTACATCATTTTTTGTGGTGTACCTGACATAGTGTATTGTGCACATATGTCATGACTTTCTAGAAACATTGCAAATGGACTAGGGTTTTGTCCACTTTCATCAAATCTTCCATAATATTCGCCACCCCTATAAGATCTTATAACCTTCGTCTTTCTATCTAATTGCCACTCAACATCATTTACATAAATTTCCAAGGCATTTATCGCTTGAGATTTCTCATGCAATAAACAGACATGTTCATAAAAAACATCAATAAAGACAATAAAATATTTTTCCTTACCGAAAGAATTGATATCAAAATGTCCACATATATCGGTATGTATGATCACAAGGAGTTGAGCACTTCTAGTGGAAACTTTCTTTATGTGTTTTGTTTGTTTTCTTTTAGTACAATCCACATGAATATTTATGTTAGTAAAATCTAAATTTGGAAGGATTTCAATCTTAATCAATCTATCTGATCTTTCTTTGGAAATATAATCTAAACGTTTATGCCACAAATAAGCATACTTTTCATTTAATAAACCACGTTTAGTACCAAAATTATGATGCAAGGTCACAAGCGTTTCAGCATACAAATTATCAAGATTTAGTTTAGATGAACCATCGTATAATAAACCAGATCCAATCATGTGTGTATGCTTAAACAAACTAAAATATTCATTTCCAAAATTAAAAGAGTATCGATCATCCTCAAGTTTTGATAAAGAAACCAAATTCCTAGATATACTAGGTATATAAAAGGTTTCACATAAATCCAAACTATATCCACTGTCAAGGATCAAACGGTAAGTCCTGACTACTTCCACTGGAACTCGCACTCGCACTCTATTTCCCATGAAAATGAACTTTTCAGTTGGGATTGTGTTTTGGGTTGAAAGAAATCCCTACATAGTATTAGAAACATGATTCATACAACCAGAATCAATCCACCATGTATAATATGGAATTTCAGCTAAGTTTGATTCAAAACATACATAAGCATTTTCGGACCATTCTTTTCAAATCAAGACTTTTGTTTTCGACAATCTTTTTGGAAATATCCAAATTTCCCATATAAGTGACGTTTGTCTTTATTTCGGTTCTTCTGGTTCTTACTAGAAGACTCATTAACTTTCAATGACCTCTTTCTCTTTCCATGCTTCGTTATATCATACTTCTTTCCTCTTTGATGATGCACATAATGGACGAAGTGGGTTCCTTTACTCTTTAACCTTGTTTCCTCTTAAACTAACATACCGTGTAATTCATGTGCATTCTATTTTATCTTTCATGGTGTTGTAGTTCATTTTGAATGGTTTGTACTCAAACGGTAATGAGTTTAAGACAAACTATACAAGGAAACTTTTATCCACTTTCATTCCCAAAGACTTGAGTATTATCGCAATATTTGTCATTTCAATGGCATGCTCGTGTATAGTATGAGAATCATCAAACTTCATAGTGTTCATTATACTCATTAATGTCCCGACAAGATATTTGTCAATAATTTGAGATCGGTCACCCAAAAATTCCATAAATACTTTTGTAGTTTCGGTTTTTGGGGTACCATACTTAATGTTGTTATGCTCATTCACATGAACATCAAACATAACATGTTTGATCCTTCCAAGGTTCCATAATATATTTTATCATCGATCATGAGCCTCAGCTCAGTTGGTGAGGACTCCTTAAGTGCATCCAGATGACTCGGGATCAAATCCAGGCGGAGGCTAATTTTCTGAGGCTGTAGCAGTACTGTAGCAGGCACTGTAGTAGTACTGTAGAAGGACTGTGCAGTACTGTAGCAGGCACTGTAGTAGTACTGTAGAAGGAATTGTGCAGTACTGTAGCAGGCATTGTTTGGCACTGTAGCAGCCGAGAATATTCCCCCGTTTGGGCCTTCAGGCCACCGATTTGGTCCATGAGTCCTTTAAGGCCTTCAGGCCACCCAGGTCTTCAGGTCAGTAAGGCTTTCGGGCCACATCAAGGCCTTCGGGCCACCTTATGTGCAGATGCAAACCAGACAACCTACAAGGAACAAGCTTCAGAATGAGAATGAGTAATGAGCTTTCACCAGTGCAGAAACTAAACGGATTGCAAGAATGAGAAGGTATGACACATGTCATTGGGACAAGCCTGTGCATGCATGGAAAAGTCTAGTCGAACAGTCATGCAAAGCTGGAGAGTTGATTTCACGATGAAGATGTTGGGGAGGAGTAATTCCAAGTAGTTAGTCTGAGTTGTTTGTAATGTTTGAAGCCTACGGGCAATGAATTCCTCTAAGCCTTACGAATCATGTAATACTTACACCTACGGACCTTGTAAGGGTTTCACCTCACCCCTTGAAAGGTGGATTATCAAAATCAATAAAAAATGAAGGACTTCGAGCCATTTGATGGATATTTTATCATCATTGTTACTGTCATGCGTAATAGTAGTTTCTCAGCTCGAAGTGCTAAATTAGGATCCAATAGAACAAGGTAAGTTGCTCATTCTAATAAGAGAAATTTAATCCATTGAAGATCTAAACATTTGATGTATGTGAATGCAATGGTAATGGAAAGTTAATTGCAATAAATACATGCTTAAAATTAATGCTTTAAGTTGTAAATAAAATACACCAGTTCAAACAAATTGTTTAACATAAAATGTGTAATAGTGTTCTCCTTTGAACAATACACTAATACACAATCATAATCAATACAAATTAAATTAACTTTATTTAAAAATAATATATGCATTAATTAGAAATATTTATTATCTTTAGATATATAAATAAATCTCATAACACAAATACATCTCCAACAATCATTCATAAATTACAAGAATACACAAATTGTATTTGAGTAATTAGCAAATATCTTATAATAATTCATTTCAATTGCCCACATAATTAATTTCAAAACACCGTCATAACCGCATATCCACAATTTAAAAGCATGACGGTGTTAATTTCAAAACATGATTCTTCATTTTTTATCTATTTATTATATTAGAAAAATTAATAATCATAACATAAAACAATTTCATTATGGGTTTATTATCAAATAGAGATTTGCAGTGGGTTTTAAAACCCATTGAAATCCTAAGGTTGTTTTGATTCAAAACTAATTAAATCTATAGTTTTACAATCAATCCTCATTTAAAACAACCACCATCAATTATCATCAAAGTAAATGCTTTGCATCAGAATTTCTAAAGGGGTCAGGTACCCGTTTAACAAGCATCAACCAAAAAACAGAAACTTTATAAATAATATAATATTATAATTATATTATATTATAATTATATTATAGGAAAACTATCATGCGGACCCATAATTTATTTTAAATTTAAAAGGAAATAAACTAAAATCAACATACTTAAAAACTGGAAACAGAGTACGGGGATTCAATTTTAAATTTAATTTCAAAATCCAAATCCTTACCAACATAATTATAAAACAATACACAATTAATTATGAAAAAATACAGATTTCACGACGAGTGATCCGATACCACATGTTAAATTATCTTGAAACAGAGAGGCTTTTGAAATCAGTATTTATCACATCAACATCAAAATAAAAAATTACGAATACACGAATACACAAATACACGTAGCATTCAAATTTGTAAACATACATTGACCCATAAAATCCATATGAAATCCCTTGTTTTTCCCACAAAGAAAAGGATTTCTATCTTTTTAACATGTTCTATTTTCGGCACAATTTAATCAAACATACCGGAATAATAGTCAAGACTTAATGGGACATAACACTTTAAATAGGGATAAAACGTTTAAATGGGGTGTTACAAAGGTAATTTTACAATTATCCCTTATCAAATATTTCAAAATCAACCCTTTTAGTTTACCTATAAAAAATAAAGAAAATAATTACAAACATCGAAAATTATCAAGAACCACTAGCTTGAACATTTATTTAGGTGGAGGACAGTATCCTCTAAAAATCTTGGTGCACTGCGGCTGTATGCTTAGTCTACCTATGAAGAAGAACAAACAAAACATCAAAACACTGAATATAAGTAAAGAAAATACAAACATATTACTTATTGAAGCGGTGGACAGTAGTAGGTTTTGGTCTCCAAAGGGTGTGCAACGATGCTGTCTTGCTTTATTCCTTCACAGAAAAACACAAAAATCAATTATAAAACTATATTAACAAAGGAAAATTGAAAACTAAAGGGGGGGGGGGGAAATTGGGTTCAACCCCCCCAAAAGGATGTTGTATTTAGACTGTCTATAGATGGCTAGTTCCGGTGCTTTATCCCTTGTCCGATGGTTGATTTGGTTTCCGTGATATGAACCACCCCATGTTCTTTACGACATCCTATAAAATAAAGCAAAACAATAGCAAAGGCAGCAAGGATGTCATTATATTAAAGCTTCCCTGAATGATATAACTAGTGGCCTCTACTTCCACTTCAAAACCTCCCTTAATAAATTCTTTAAGAAGCATTGGGAGCTCAAACCATTCCTCATCAAGTGCCTGTTCATCTTCACACTCCAGAAGCTTGTATACCTCTGCTAGTTCAAATATTTCAGCACAGAGAAAATTAATTTTCATTTCAGCTTTATGATAATTTAAACAACTTGAATTCACAAATGAGAAATCACCTTGTTTAATTTCACTTTGAAGCTTCTCTTGAACGCTAAAAGCTCTTTTGAGTATCTATCATTCCAAAGGAGAAATCACCTTGTTTAATTTCACTTTGAAGCTTCTCTTGAACGCTAAAAGCTCTTTTGAGTATCTATCATTCCAAAGGTAGGTAGTCAACCTCCTCCAACATCTCTTCAAGGCACATTTATCAAAATTGGGCAGCACTGGTTCTTTAATTTCAGCCATTGGTAGAAGGTGTACCTGAGAGTAGTTATTCAGTTTATTAGAAGTAAAACTTTGAGAATTCATCAATAAAGTAGAATTTAATGAAACAAGATTAAAATCAGAAGAAGGAAAAGGGATGAGGAGAGCACTATGAAAATAGATGTCTCCTTAGCAACAGCGCCAAAAAGTGGTGCATGGAGGCCTTCTCCAAGGGTCACTCTGCACTTTATAAATTTATAAACACTTGGGGGAAGCGTAGTTGTTGACCTCGGGATCGTTTATGAAAGGAGGCTTCGTGTCAATCAAGGTGTTTCTTTATGATAGGAACGTGGGGAAGGGCTGTAGGTGTTAGCTGAGTTTTATCTTTTAGTCAGGGGCAATGTTGTAAATACTATAAGAGGTTGCTAGTTAGTTAGTTAGTGGGGCTGTTAGTAGACAGCAAGCAGTTTGCCACCTGTTAGGAGGGGGGTTAGTTAAGAAGGTTCTAGTAGAGCCTTTAAATAGATGGAGCTATGGGCTCTATGAGGTACGGTTGATTTGTGTTAAACCCTATTTTTTTATTATTCTGGGTATTTCCAAGTCCCACGTTGGAATACTCCTGTATGTATTTTGTATTCTCAATCTATAAAAGTAGGTCTCCGCCTCACCTTGAGGTAAGGAGATTTCCTTTCTACATGGTATCAAAGGAGACCTAATATATTTTTTTTCCTCTGTCGGTCTTCTCCTTCCCGCTGTCCAGCGGCTCTCCCGGCACCCGGTGGCTCCCAGCGTCAAAATCCTCCCGGTTCTGTCCTCCCACTGCGCGCGCGACGGCTGAAGGCAAGCCGCCTGATCCCACCGGCTCCCTGCGCCCCTCCGTCGTGACGCTGCCCGGCACCCCCGTCCCTCCCGACGGAATCCCGCTTCTCCCAGCGACACGCGGCTCCCCTCCCTCCGCCTCTGCGCGTCCTGCGGCCCTCCCTCGCGGCTCCTTCTCGACGCTCTCTCTCGGCAATCCCGGTGACGAAGGACCAGCCCTCCAATGGCGTCCCTCCCGACGCGGCACCCGACCTCCCCGTCCAGGCGCGATCGGTCCCGCCCTAAGAGGATTCCCGATCCCCAGCCTTCCATGCCGGCCCCTCCAGCAGTTAGCCCCTCCCGACGCATCCATCCCCAACGTCACCTTTGTCCAGACGTGGCTCGCTCCAGGGTGCCCCAGTCCGACTTCTCTACCAGCGGTTTCCCGATTTCCACTGGCTCCGCCCCTCCCTGCGGTATCCTCCAGAACGACCGGCCCTCCCTTCCAGGCGGCATCCCGACGTCCTCCCGACTCTTCCTGCGCGCGGCTTGCACCGAATCCCGGTGCACATCCCGCTGTCTGCTGCGCCTCGCGGCTCCGGGCGCTGCCCGCAACTGCGGCTTCCCGGCTTCCACCGACCACGCCTTCTACCGGCCGCGCATCGTGGCATCCCGCTACTCCTGACATCTTCGGCGGCTGTTCCACGCCTCCATGGCAGCCTCTTCTGCTCTGCCCTAGATGATCACCGCCTCCACCCGCCTCGTCGATGAGCGGCTCGACACCACCAACTTCTCCATCTGGCGAAAGACCTTGTTGATGTCCCTGACAGGAATGGACCTGGATTCTCACCTTGAGGATCCTCCACCGGAATCAACTAATCCCAAATACTGCCCATGGAAGCTTGCTGATAGCAAGATCTTCGCCTTGCTGGTCAACTCTATGGATAGCTCAGTAAAGGATGCCACCCGGACCGCGAGTACCGTTAAGGAATTTTGGGATTCCTTGCACATCATGTATTCTGAGACCAACAATTTGGCTCGGGTCTCCGATGTTCTTCAGCGATTGTCGCTTATTCGACAGCAGGATCGGCCCTTCCAGACCTATTTCATGGAATGGAAAGGTCTTCGCGATGAGTTGCAAGAGTTGTGGCCCGTGCCCCAGACACCGGCGGTCGCTCAGACCCAGAGGGACCAACATTGCATCTTCAATCTTCTCAATGGCCTCTCCCTTGAGTATGCCATGACGGCTATCGAGATGCTCGTCAGCCCTTCTACGCTGGATATACCACAGGTGTATCATCACTTGGGCAAGGCCTAACGGGCTCTTCCTCCGACCACCTCACCGGTGATGCTGGTATGTTGACCTTCTACTGTCCTTATACCGGTTCATTAGCCATCACCGTCGTAGATGGCTCCACTATCCCCATTGCGGGTTTCAGTGCATGCTCTCTGATTTCATCAATTCACCTGCCCTCTGTGGCACATGTGCCCCGCAGTCCTTTTAATTTTCTTTCCATCAGTAAGCTTACAAAGGATTACAACTGTGCTGCCATATTTACCTCATCTGTTGTTGTATTTCAGGAGCAGACTATGAATCAGGAACTTGGTAGAGGCCAGCTACGAGACAGGGTCTACATGTTCGATGGACCGACCTATCGTCTGCACGTCTGTCTCTGCTCGCGCATTGGATCTTCATTCCCGGTTGGGACATCCCTCCACCTCCACCATTCATCAGCTTTATCCAGATTTCAGTCAACATATTTCTTTTCATTGTGAGTCTTGTACATTTGCGAAACATCATCGCACTTCATACATTCCTCGAGTGGATACAAGGGCCTCAAAACCTTTTGATCTGGTTCATTCAGACGTTTGGGGTCCCTGTACCATCTCGAGTCATTTCGGGTATAAATATTATATATCTTTCATTGATAATTTTTTGCGAATGACTTGATTGTACCTCCTTCGAAAACGCTCCGAAGTGTTTTCCACATTTCAGACATTTTACAATGAAATTCATAACCAATTTTCCACCACTGTTAAATGTCTCCGCTCGGACAATGGGCGTGAGTATCTCTCCACTCCCTTTCGGCACTTTTTCCAAGCGAAATGCATCATTCATCAGACTTCATGTCCTGATACACCCCAGCAGAATGGAGTGGCTGAGCGGAAACACCGACATATTCTGGAGACTGCTCGTGCCCTTCTCTTCCACCGACAGGTGCCTCTGCATTTTTGGGGAGATGCGATACTCACTGCTACCTACCTTATAAACTGACTTCCTTCTTCTATCCGTCAGAGGGAGACTCCTTTTCGGGCTCTGTTCTCTTCTCTCCCTCCTCACCCCCTTCCGCTTGGAGTGTTTGGATGCCTCTGTTATGTTCCAGACACACGTCCCGACCTCTCCAAACTCTCTCCCAAATCCCTCTGATGCATATTTCTTGGCTATTCCCGCACTCAGCGCGGATATCGCTGCTACTCACCGGACCTCCGGAAGTATGTCATCTCTGTTGACGTCTCATTTGTTGAGAGTTCTCTATTCTCCCTTCCCTCTCCTCATCCTGACTTTGCCATAGATGATCGTCTTCCTCTCATCATCCACCCCCCTCTGGTGTCTCCCCCTGTTGCTGACACCCATTTTGGTAGGGTCTACTCACGTCGTCCATCAACTGTACCCCCCGGCCCGGCCAATGACACCGTCATCCCCGCTTCGTCCGATGCTCCTACCCCAGTACCAAACGACTTACCCATTGCCCTTCAAAAAGGTACTCGCTCTTGCCAGAGTATTCCTCTATTTGTATCTTCATATAGGGGTCTGTCAGCTTTGGAGAAAGTATCTATTCCTCGCACAGTTGGTGATGCAAAATCTCACTCGGAATGGTTAGCAGCAATGCGGGATGAGTTGCAGCCTCTGGAAGAAAACCATACGTGGGATCTTATCCCCCTTCCAGCAGGCAAACAGGCGGTTGGCAGCAAATGGATTTACACAGTCATGCTGAATCCCGATGGCACTCTCCATTGACTCAAATCCCGCCTTGTGGCAAAAGGCTTCGCACAGACTTACAGTATTGATTATTTTGATACCTTCTCTCCAGTTGCCAAGATGGCCTCTGTTCGATTATCCATCTCTCTGGCAGCTCATCATCATTGGCCTCTTCATCAATTGGATGTCAAGAATGTCTTCCTCCATGGATTTCTTGAGGAAGAGGTTTATCTGTAACAACCCCCCGGATTTTGTGCCTCCGACACCGAGTCTCAAGTTTGTCGACTCCGCCGCTCTCTTTACGGCCTCAAGCAGTCTCCTCGTGTTTGGTTCAAACGCTTCAGCACTGTTGTCACCGACTTTAGACTCTCTCGCAGCATGAAGGACCACACTGTGTTCTGTAGGACGACCTCCGCTGGCTACATCTTGTTGGTCATTTATGTGGATGATATCATCATCACCGGCAGCGAGTCTGAGGGTATCACCCACCTCAAAGGGCATATTCACCAGCACTTCCACACTAAGGATCTCGGTCCTCTCATATACTTCCTAGACATCGAGGTATCCTATTCTCCGGACATCATCTCCCTCTGTCAGCTGAAATATGTGTTGGATATTCTGCAGGATGTTGAGGTGACACAGGCCATTGTTGTGGACACTCCTCTGGAGCCTGGAAAACGGTCTCTTTATGACTCCTCAAAACCGTATTCACACTCAGAGCGGTATCGTCAACTGGTGGGTAAACTCAATTATCTCACCATGACTCGTCCCGACATTATTTGCGCTGTTGGCAAAGTGAGCCAATTTATAGAGCATCCAACCACCTCTCATTGGGATGCTGCCCTCCGCATCGCCAAATACATCAAGCGAGATCCTGCTCGTGGTCTTCGCTACTCCCAACATGCTCATCTGAATATTGAGGCCTTTTGTGGTGTTGATTATGCTGGTTGCCTTGGTACTTGGAAATCTACTTCTGGGTTTGTCGTATTCTTGGCAGACAACCTCATCTTCTGGCACAGCAAAAAACAGACAGTCGTCTCCCGCTCCAGTGCGGAATCCGAGTACCAGGCCATGGCCACCGTCACCACGGAGATCATTTGGTTTCGACATCTCCTCCAGAAGCTTGACTTTCCTCCGCAGGCATCTGCTCACATCTGGTGTGATAATCAGACAGCCACCAAGATAACTTCGAATCCCGTCTTCCAGGAACGCCCGAAACATATTGAGGTGGGCTGTCACTTTCTTCACCACCACCTGGAGCATGATCACGTCAGCTTTAGCCACATCCTGATGGTGGACCAACTTGCCGACATCTTCACCAAAGGCCTCACAGGGACTCGCCTAGCCTCGCTCAGTTTCAAGCTGGGTATCAACAGCATCTGCGGCCCAGCTTGAGGGGGAGAGTGTCTGGTCTTGTATGATGTCATCTTTCTTTTTTGTGGGACTCGTTGTCCAAGTTGGGCATGTCCAGCTTGAGGAGGAGTGTTAAACCCTATTTTTTATCATTCTGAGTATTTCCGAGTCCCACATCGGAATACTCCTGTATGTATTATGTATTCTCAATCTATAAAAATAAGCCTCCTCCTCACCTTGAGGTAAGGAGATTTCTTTTCTACAATTTGCATTGGTTTTCAGCTGCTGCTGGAAATTCAGAGGGTTAGGCCTCAGCTTCGGGAAGAGCATCTCCTTCCGAGAGATTCTTCTTCCTCCCTCCTTTTTTTTATTCCTTCTTCCTACTGTAATTTTCTGTTGCTTTTAATAGTAGTTCCTTCTATATTTCTCTCTCACATCAATTGAATCCTATCAATTGGTGCTCTCATTGAGAGGTTTCTAGAGAGGGAAACCATAAGAGAAGCCGGCGACACTAACGCAGCAGCAAATTCTGGACACAGCAGTGGAAAACGCCTAGCTGCAGTGGACAGGCAACATGCAGCGGTTGAAGGCAACTTACAGCGGTTCTTGATCGGCATGTCCTTAACGCAGCATTACAAACTGATCTGCGACTTGATCCTTGCAGCAGACGCAAAAGCTTCAGGTGTTGTGCTCGCCATACACAACAGTGGAAATGGACACAGCAGTAAAGAAAAAAAAATGACCACACAGGCTCGGACACCCCAGACACAACCATCTAAGGAGGAACACAACTCATGACAGCTGAGGTAGGTGCGCCAGACAAAGCAGAACCTGGTTCGTCCACTCTGATGGAGAGTCGAGTTGCACAGCAAGAAACGACAGTAACAAAATTGCAGAATGAAGTCCGACGACAGAAGTGTTTGGAGAAGACGGATTTGGAGATGAGGTCGGAATTTCAGCGACAGATACAGGAGTTAACGACTGCGATGAGTCAACTAAATCAAAGTGTAAAGAATCAAATTGCGAGAACTAGTGATGTACAAAACAAAGGAAAGCTTGACGGGGAAGATGGAGGCGGCAACATTTTGAGAATGCCTGGGGCAGAATCGGAACGAAGAACAGACGCAGAAGACGGAGTTACACGTCTTATGAAGCTTGAGGGAGTGTGCTCAAACACCTAGCAAATCAGAACGTCGACATTTTCAAGAGTTTCGAGTTCCATTAAAGAGGAGTTTGGATCAGCACAACAGTGTGTGCCGCCGAGTGAAATGCGGACACAAGCGTCTGACACTGTTGACTTGTCAGCGCGTCTAGAAACACTTGGACAGAAGAAGCAAACCAATGAAAGCGTTGATTGCAGGAAGGTTGTTGAAGAAAGTTATCCGTGTGAAACCAGACTGCTGCCTCGAACAAAGTTCAAGGCTGAACAAATACTTGTTTAGAAAGAGTTCTCCGTACGACATGATATATTTGTTTCACCCAAATCAGAAACTATGGGAGAACTATGTCTGCGAGTTCCAGAAACAGTGGAGGACGTGAGTGTCGGAATGGAGCAGGTGAATCAGATACGAGTAGCGGACACATGTCACCAACGAGAATTATTGTGAAAGCTTAGCGAGGATGGAAACAAGTTCCAAAACAAGACACGAACTCTTGCCCAACGAGCTGAACTTCCGTTGTTTGTTGGAGTCCTAGGATGTTTTGGGATGCTTACTGCTGAGATGCTTATGGATCGGTTCCACCTGGTGCAGATGGTTACCAATCCAGTTAGGTCAGATGAACTAATTGTTCGAAGAGTGTTTGTTGTTGGACATGCAGAGGGCATTTTTCCTAATATTGGCGATGTAGCTGAGTGGTGTGTGTTGCACCAAACCTATGCTGCGATTCTTGAAGAAGAATTCATAGCCAAAAGAGTTTCTCCAACGGTTGCGATAAAGTGCTACGAACAACTGCGAGTAGAAACTGATGGTACCAAAGATGGTAAAAAAACACCACACCATGAAGAGCATCAACATGGAAAAAACCTTCTCGCCACTGGAGTTGCATGGTTGTTGAGACCACCGCCGAAGCCACCACCAGAGGTTGTCATTCCAGTGCTACGAAGAGGCTGCTGTTCTAGTGCTAAAGTAGTCAAGTCGTGTTATTGGAGTTACACCTTAAGGACAAGGTGGTTTTTCAAGACGGCGGGAATGATAGGAAAGTGAGGAAGGGCTGTAGGTGTTAGTTGGGTTTTATCTTTTAGACAGGGGCACCGTTGTAAATACTATAAAAGGTTGTTAGTTAGTTAGTGGGGCTGTTAGGAGACAACAAGCAGTTTGCCGGCTGTTAGGAGGAGGTTTAGTCTAGAAGGTTCTAGTATAGCCTTTAAATAAAGGGAGCTGTGGGTTGTGTGAGCTACGGTTGATTTGCATTGGTTTTCAGCTGCTACTAGAAATTCAAAGGGTTAGACCTCGACTTTGGGAAGAGCAGCGCCTTCCAGGAGATTCTTTTTCCTCCCTCCTTTCTTCTTTTATTCCTTCTTCCTACTGTAATTTTCTGCTGCTTTTAATAGTAGTTCTTTCTGTATTTCTCTCTCACATCAATTGAATCATATCACTTCATGATATTTTTTTATTTTTTAAAATATTAATTGTTTGTGTTTTTAAATGTTGAAGAAAGTGAAGGAAATAAGGTTGGTAGATGATTGAAACAAGGAAGAAAATGAAAAAGTGGAGGAGATGGAAAGTAATGGATGAAATGCAATTGGGTGATATACAAGTTAGTGAGAACAAATCTAAACCGATGGAGTTTCATTGAAATTAGTTTATCACTGTTCTACTCTTAATTATTACTCTGGCAAACTAATTCAATTGAGCGGGTGATGTCCCGCCATGCTCAACCATTTTCACTCAAAAGAAAAGTGACAACTCCTTGTTAAAATTTCTTTTAGCATATAGATATCTCTTCCAGCCAGCATTGTTGAATTACCTGAAAGTCTCCGTGAAGTACCACTTCACTTCTTCATGTCACAATCTTCTCTATCGAGCCAGATTGTTAATGAGGGGAAGGAAAAATTAGAGTGAGAAAGAAGAAATCATTGGTTGGAAACAAGTGGGTTGTCGCCTCACTCATCAATCCTTCCATCAAAATACCAAAATCAGAATGAAATAAAGCAGCAAATTAATTTTAAAATTGAAATCAACATGTCCAGCAAGCTCCCTCAGCCTAGAAAAGTGGTTCAGCTCTCCATTAAAGGAGAAGAGAGTTCACGGCACTTAGGGAAGAAAATAAGACAACGAGAAGGATGAAAAAGAAATTACAACACTAGGTGGGGAAGAGCGCAAAACCACTTAACGGATGAGGTGCTCGCATGGGAGAAGGACAAGCAGAACATATAACATTTAACAGAATGTAATTAGTATGGAGATTTATAGTAGCGACGTGGAAGAAGACCAGAGGAAACCAAGCAAAGGAGGAATAAGAGTCCCTAGAGGAGAATAAACCAAAGTCAAGCCCAAACCTCAGTGTAATTTGCCACGAACCAACCACCGGAAGCAAGCAGCACATCTCCACAGGTGAAGCCCTCCATCACACACAACCCTAATTTGCCCACCGCCCGACCAGCACCAAAACAGCAGCAGTGGAAGGCCCGAATCGCTGGCCTCTCTGGTTTGCACATACCACCGTGGATAGCGGCTTCAATTCCAAAAACTCGGAGCAAATTTTCACAACCCAGCGAGCTCATAACCTGCAAAACACCAGCCCTGATAGAACCCGTGTAGAACGGCGTAAGAAACACCTCCTTCAGCTGACCTCCACCGCTATCACCTATGTCTTCGATGTCTGAATCGGGTCTCCTGGGTTGGCTTTGGATCATCTTGGGCTGCCATCTCACATGGGGGCTCATCAAATGCGCCTTCCAAGTGGGCCTTTTAACCAGCCCACAGCCTATAATTAATAAACACAAACACACAATAGGAAGAAACACTACAAAAATAAAAATGATAATTTATAATGATAATAAACAGCCCACAGAATCACGCCTTCATTTATAAGCATAAAAACCCAACTCAAAGAGCAATTCTAATAAAATGACAAATATAAACATGTTGATCCAAAGAAAAAATGATTGATCAATAAGTCCTTAAAATACATTACCACATTAAAACACATGTATTTTCATTTTTGTCATGAATCTCAAGAAAATGTGTCTTGTTTAATCATTGTGATATTCCATGTGCACTTTACTAGAAAAATAAAAAGAGTCATGCTCAACTTAACTCTAACTATGAACAAATGTATTTTCCGTTAATTATTCATTACTCATCTTTTATTGTTTTTAAATAATAACCCGGTTATTATTTTCAGAAATTCAGATTATAGAGTGGTGTGGGGGTGTTATTCGGTGCTCCAAGCATCTAGCTGAATTAGGTAATGCTGTTTGTTTTGATAACTAGACTTGAAGCCCATACAACGAAACCCCTAAAATACAAAAAATCCAACACCACCTACACAAATAGGTAGTTCGAAAAACCTAATAACCAACACTTGGAAACATTAAAAGATTAAGGCATCTTGATGATATCTTCCACCGCCTCATTAGTCTCACTAGAAACATGCTGAAAAATAGCATCCTTTGTCCCAAAAGGCAATTGCAAAATTTCCAAAGCGAAGGGAATGAAGAGTACATGATTGATATCATGATCTTCCAACTCTTGAAACACTGCCACCAAATATAACTCAAAAAAAAAACCTTCAACCTCGAGAATCCATATGCAACCCACACCCTTAGAAGAAGTGTCTGAGATCCCACCTCATTCACATTCGATATAAAGTTGGAATCTGCAATGCTAGCCACCAAAACACCATTTGAATCCCAAACCACGATTGCAACTCCATTTTCTGCTCGAACTGGAATCACTGATGCATCAACATTGGTCTTCATAAAATCTCACTTAGGTCAATACAAAGTAACCAACTTAGAACTCAACTGAAATTGTTTAGAGGCCCTGAAAGATCTATAAACTACAATGCCTACAACAATAAATTAGAAGGCGCATGCTGCTTCAATTAAAAAAGAAGCTGATTTCAATCCTCCCAAAACCGCCCATTATGTTGGATCATCACATCCTAAAAAGAAAACATAGTTCTTCCCTGAAAACCATAACCAAGCTTCTCTCCAAACCTGTTTCTCCCAAGGACCCCCCCAAAAAACATGGTTAGTATTTTGAAAAAAGTGACACTGGAAACAATGACCATACATCTCGCGACAATGCAAAAAAACCTTGAGGGCAGAGCATCATGTAATAAGTTCCAACCAAAGAATTTTACCATTCCCAAAATATTCAGATCCCATAAAATATTCCAATAAGAATGGGAAACCATGTCAATGGATATACTACCACTGCTCCTCACCTCATCTCTCAATCATTGATTATCTTATCAAATAATTTAATAGAAAAACAAACCTTAGCATTTGTGTGACGATCCACCCAAGGGTACACCTAGAATGCACTAAGAAAATAATAAAAAGAGCTCAGACACATCCTATAATCACTTAAGACCGGCAACTAGAATCGAAGAATAATTTATAACTATTGGAATATGGTATTCCATCAATATATATATGTTGGGATGTGAAGTCTGGTTTCAATGCACCAGAAGTTCATCCATCAAAATTATGTTCATCGTAATTTCATGCATCGAATAATGTTTCGACTTGGTGTGCAGTCAACGACACTTGAATCTCTCCAGGCGGCAACAAGACCATCAAAAGTCTATATCTTCATATGGAGTCACTAAGATCCAGAATGTTTAGTGAACATGATGTGTCTAGAATAAAGATTCTAAATTTTTTTACAGAAGCAAGTGGTTGAGGACGACGGAAGTACTGGAGATCACCAATCACATTCCAAATGGAGGCATTTCTATAATGTTGGAGGTCAGTAGAACTGAGACAACCGACTGAGCATTCCTATAAAAGTGGGGACCAAATTGCACAATGCATTAGTGATACGAACAATACATCCTGATTATGTACGGTGAAGCAATGAAGTACACGGTGCATTAGCAAAATACATTTTATTAACAAGTGGTACCACCTGCCACCCAACACGTGGTATCAAAGCTTGTGGTTCAGTGCTTGCTCAACACACAGAGGTAATTCAAGTCTCTCACTCTCTTGGATTGATGTTATTTTTTATTTTCAGTAGGAATTTATTATCAGTGGAAGTTATGGCATTGGTGAAGACAAGATCCTGATAGATAAATTTGATAGAACAAATTTTGGTTTTTGAAAAATGCAATTGGAGGACCATCAGATTCATAAAGATCTTGATATTCCACTCTTAGGTGAACGTCTATAGAAAACAAAAAAGGCAAAATGGAAATGGTTTGATAGTAAGGAACTGGCATTGGTGAGGATATAATTGGTATATAATGTTTTCTTTAACATCTAGGAAAAGGAAACCACTATAGAAGTGTTGAAGGAGTTGACAGATATGTATGAGAAACCAACAACACATAACAAAGTTTTCATGATGCGGTGGTTGTTCAGCTTAAGGTTGTCGGGAGTAAGACCAGTGGCAGATCATGTGAATGAATCCAACATGATCCGCAAAAATCTCGAATCAGTGAAGGTAACATTCATGGATGATGTATGGGTAGTACTTATATTGTCTTCACTTCCAGAAATTTGGGATGCGATGGTTATTATGATCAGTAATTCCAGTGGAAAAATATATTTAGTGTTTGAGGATATCTGGAACCTAATCCTAAATAAGGAGGTTAGGCAAAGAAAATTCCAAGTATCGTCCAGTAGTGCACTCAATGTTGATGGATGGGGGACAATCACCTCAACAAAAGCAAGTATATCAAAAGAAACTATTAGAAGATAAGTATCAAGAAATAATACGGAACAAGTCAACAGGTCCTGGTCCAACATGCTAGAGTTGTGAGAAGAAATGGAATATTAATAAATGCAAGAGTCATAAGAAAAAAAAATCCAAAGAACATTAACTTTTGGAAGTTCAAATTTTTTCGGTTTAATGGAAGGTGACAATAATTTCTTGTTGACTATTAATACTTTGGTAAAATCTTGGGTGATAGACTCTGGAACATCCTTTCATTCAAGTGGTGAAAAAATATGTATGATCAATTATGTATCTAGGGAGTTTGGAAAAGTTTATCTAGCGGGTGACAAATTCCTAAAAGTTATTGGAAAGGGAGATGTCAACGTCCAGATGAAGAATAAAGGATTCCAAAAGCTCAAGGAAGTATGAAATCTCTAGTCTATGGAAAAATTGTATTTCCATTGGACGACTTAATGAGAAAGGATATGACACTACCCTTGTCAATGGGGTATGGAAAGTTACATGAGGATCCTTATTAGTTGCATAAGGAGTTAAAGATGGAAGTCCTTACTTAACTAGATATTCAGACAAACTTGTAGTTGTTGAAAGTATACCTTCTGAATATCTTGAGGTTTGGAATTGTAGATTTGGTCACCTCAATGAGAAGAATATAAAAGTTCTAACAGTAAAGGATATATTGAAGCTTAATAACACAGAAATTGAAAAGTGTGAAAGTTGTGTTCTAGAGAAATAGAGAATGTGACTTTTCAACTTTCATGGATGGAATCCCAGAGCTAGGAAGTTGGAGACTATTCACTCAGATGTTTGGGAACCCACTCCTGTCCAATATCACAATGGTTCTTTCTACTTTGTAACTTTCATTGATTATGCAACTAAACAATTATGGGTTTACGTTTTGAAGCATAAGTCTGATGTATTTCAAGTTTTTATTCATTGTAAATCCTTGGAAGAAAGGAAATGTGGTCAAAAGTTCAAAATTATCTTTACACAAAAAGGTGGTGAGTACTCCAAATACAAATTTTAGAACTTCTACTAGAAAAAGAGAATAAGGCATGATAATAAGGTTTTTGAAACTCCAAATCAGAATGGAATGGAAAATATTTACTGTGAAGAATCAAAGTATGTGACTACACTCTGAAATGTCCTATGGAATATAGAAGGAGACAGTCAACACAATAACTTATCATGTTAACAGAAGTCAAACATTGAGAGTTGGGCATAAACTTCTATATGATTTATGGTCCAATAAATGACCGGAAGTTTGTGCCAAGGATTGTACTATGCTCGAAACAAAATCCAAAGTGTTATTTCTCATTGGGTATGGAGATGAGAATTTTGGATATCGACTATGGGATGATGATAAATGAAAATCATCTAGAATAGAAATGTTCTCTTTAATCAAAAGGTTCTTTGGAAGGATTAGAATTTGGCGGAGAAGGAATTTGAGGGAAAAAAATTAAATATCCAAGTTTAGGTTGATCAAAGTAAAGACATTGAAAGATTGCAACTTCCTAAGAACTCAGATGAGAATGTTGAAAGCATCGAAAGACCAGAAGTAAGACCATCGAAAGATATGCCAGAAAATTAAAAAATAGGTGAAGATCAAGTGGGAGAACTAGAAGATAGGTCTCTTGAAGTTAGAGAAGAGGAATGCAGTTTAAAATAATCAACTCAGTTGAGAAGATCAACCAGAATTAGAAGACCAGTTCATAGTTTTGGGGCTGATATGAGTTTTTAACTCTTGATAAATTCAAGGTGTAACATCCTGAATATTTTTTAGGTACTATGATATATATTTTTTGTTTTATTCAATATGTTTTTAATCCCTACTTGTTTTTGACAGTTTAAATTTATAAGAGATGTCCATGGTTTTTCTTAAGGAGTCGGTGGGGTGCAGACCAGAACCTACAGCTAATAAAGCTGCATGTGGTCCACTGACTAGCCAGTGGGATTGATAGTGGATACAAGATTATTATATAGTCACTAGAAAGGCAATGGGATTGAAAGTATCTAATTCATCTCTGCAGTAGGCATGATCTAGCCGGTGGGTCTCTAGCAGCTAGTCGGTAGCACCGATCTGACCCAATTTAGTAAGGGTAGTATCATATTTTTATGTCATAAAAACCCCTATTTTATTTCTTAATCCACCTCCCTCAACCTAAACTCGATCCATTCAAATGTGGGGACTCTCTTTGGAAATATTTAGATCTCCCAAAAATAATCCTTGGTGGATAGAAGTGTCGATCAAAGCTGTGATCCTCTCTTGGTTTGTCTAACTCTGTTCTGATCTTAGATCCCCTTCTTCGTATTCCTCTCGCCAAAAGGATATGATAGCAATGGGAATTTTTTTGATCCAGGTTACTAATTGTATTTCTTTGAGATATGTCATGGAATTTAGGGTTCTTTTCTGAATCTCCAATACTCTTGGTGCATTGTTCAGAGATTTTGGTGATAAGTGTTTCATTTTGTTTCCTTTGTTCTAGGAATTGGTAATTTAGAGATTCTTGATTGGGAATTCATTATTTAGGGTCCAACCTTATTTCTTAGGATCCTTGATTTATCTTTTATTTTTGTTTCCATGTGGGGATTTATATTTCAAGTGGTTCATGGTAGGTGGTTTCATGAATTGTATTTGTTCTACAAACATTGTTTTCTTGCTCCTTGAATAACATGGTTTCTGATTTTATCTTGAAAATGGATTTTTAAATGGTCTTAATGGCATGACTTGTGAAATATGATGGTTTTTGTAATGTTTACGAAAATGGATTTTTTTCTTGATATTGTTAATGTAAATGGTTTTAAATCATGATTTGTATAGTTTCAAAGATAAAACACCCTTTGAATGATTCTAATATTATAATGAACCAACCCAGATTAATCTGACATGTCACCCAAATTAGCTCGCCATAAGGTGAAGATCAACCAAACAACCAAACAAGTATCATGAAGAATCAAAAAGGATACAACCCAATACAATACAATATGGATGAAGATAACACATCCACGAGACATAAAACATTAATACCAAAGGCTAATTATTAAAATAAAACAAGATAAGACAAAGTTGAGTCTCCAAGTGATGACTCATCACCTCCAACCCATTTCACAAAGAAGATGAACACAATGAAGAGAGGCCAACGAAATACATGATTCTATTACCTTTATCCATTTCATGAAAAATAAGGTCTACAACCACCTAAAGGAAAAATATGGTGTGAGCTCAGAGCCCTGTAAGATATCACCAAATAATCTATTCAAAGTCTAACAAAATGAAACTATTAGTTCACGATTTGAAAAAAAAATTGGTTTATAAAGTAATTTCCACAGGAAAACCATTTTTATAAACTCCCTTTGGTTTCTTTTCAAAAAACTATATTCAAATCCACAAGAATATGAATATAAATAAAAATGATAAACCAAGGACAATAACTATTACAACCATATCCCAAAAGATAACATGGTGAACATATAAAGTAGGGTACACAAGGTAAACATGTGAGTATATAAAACATGATACATAAGTGAAACCATTATTTAAAAAAATCATTGGGATCTAGCCTATGGAATACATTCTATGAAAAAGAAAATGAAACTTATGTCACGACCTGTCCCAGAGGGGCCTATGCCGTGACTCCCCAAGCCCGCCTCTAATATGTAACACCCCAAGGTTTTGAAAATAAATATAGAATGAAATTTTATAATCTAACCATTAAACACAACTTTTCCTCTTCTATGTTTTGAATTTCGAAAAATGGTCATCTAGAGTTGTGTTCAGTAAGTCATTTGGAGTCTGATAGAACAAACTTGATTTTTGGTGAATAGTAACATACCCCTATGAATAGTAATATGAATAGTAATATGACCCTTATGAATAGTAAATAATAATATTATTTTATTTTAGGCAATATGATAATGGGATCTTAATTAAATTTTCAATGCCACATAAAACTAATTGCACTTCAAGATTGTTATTTTTCGAATTAACTATGACCTTATTTAAAAATTAAATTAATAATATTTAGAAAATTATTTTTGAAAAATGGATTTAACTTTTGAATTCTACATGTTGAAAAATGGTAGGAGTGAATTTTTTGGATTTTTCTGAAATTCTTGAATTTTTGATGAATAGTGAAATACGATAAAATACCGTATATACAAATTATCAGTTAAATACACTATTTATGACATCACAAGTGATGCAAAGACACTTGGTTCGAAATCACATGAACTTATTACTATTATGGGTCACATGAAACCACACTATTGGTTGTCTTGAGGGAAATAATAAAATAATGAATTAAATATTCAAAATTTACCCCTCTCCTCCACAATAAAAACCCCTCACCACTCCCTCTTCTCTTCACTCCTCTAAGCCTTGAAGCTCCTAAAAGTTATACCCAATTACCCTTCCCTAGTCTCCCCCCCACATCCAAGAATCTCTTGGTCTTCCCAAAAGACCAAAACCCCTTCCCTTAAGGAGTTTTTCAAAGAGGTTATTTCAAGAGGTAAAACACCCTTCTTTTTCATTTGGTTTCATTTCAATTTATCTTCTTTTGTTATCCTCTCCTCACCTCATCTGTCAAAAATGACCATGATAACTCCAATAAAATATATATATTGGATTTATATCAGGTTAATGTAAGAACCATCATAAATATTCTTACTCCCTCCCTTTTATTTTTATAAACGAAATCGACGTCCATGAGGTTCCGATTTATAACCTTCGTGGACGACAAAGTTTCGTTCTTCAATTTCTTCTTCATTACTGGTCATGAAACCATATTAATGGTTGAACCAGACTATAATATATTTTTTATAACCTAATTAATATTTAGGAACCATAATATGTACATATAATTATGTTATATGACAAAACTAGTTCATAATATTCCAAATACCGTCGAATAATCGAAGTGGTTGTCATCTAATGATTCATCCTCATTCCATGTAACAAAATGATAGAAATGAACATTATCAATTATTTATGTTAATTAATAATATATAATTCCAATCCTAGAGATTTATAACCATTCCACATGAAATTCATTACTTAAAAACAAGTGAACCGGATATGAAAATAAAGGAAACGAACACTCCAGAACGACGAAATTCAATATAATAACTTATCAGTAAAGACATAAATGAACTAACCAAAATTATGGTAAACTAAATAAATGTATAATAGGTTCTGAAATAAGTTATTAACAAGTATAATTTCATATTCCAGGAGCTTAAGTACAAGAGCGAAACATGTTTGGAGTTAAGGTAAGGGTTTTTCCACCCGAACTTCCACTTTCATTCGGGATACTTTCATTGTCTAAATTACCTCAATTAAATTATTATTTATTGTTATGTACTCATAATATATTCTGTGTGAGTATCATATATATGTTTATAAACCATAATCCTTCCTTATTTTATGGATAGTTACACGTTTTAAAAGGAACTTTCAAAATTGTTTCCAAAATACAAGCCCGATTCAAGGGAATTTCTCCAATTCATATCTATTTACAAGGGAACTCTATAATCTATTTTTGGAAACCATTATCTTTATAAAAATAATCATTTTATTATGAAAATACTATCTTACTTCACTTCTGGTTTTATACAAATATTTTCCAAAAGAACTCTTCTTTTCAAAATAAAAGTGTATTTATCTCAAAATTGCTTAATGATTTTATAAGGGTATTTTCGTTTGATTCAATGATCTTGTTGATTACATGGTATTATTGGGTTTAATCATTTATGAATTCATATACTATATTTTATTTAATGGTTTATGACTAACTCTATTGTGGATGATCTATCCTAAAACCATTCACCATATTACTCGGAATGGTTAGTGTTTTATGTTTAATGATTGAGGAAAGTTAGTTACATTTCATATGATAGTTTCAATATGAATGTATATGTTGTTTATGTTGATCCCTACTCATATGAGGAATTCATTGGACTTATTACGTGACGGGTGGGGCCCGCTATAGCCCCTCGATGCATCGGTAGGTCTCATGAGACAAACTATGGTCCTGGCATGAGGCCTTGACAAAATGATTATTTTATGGTCCTAACACGAGACTTGAAGGGTATGGTTATGATGTCCGACATATGCACATCCCTCATTATGAAGCTAGTAATTGAAATTTCATGTGGTTATTTGACTAGTAGAATACCCATGATTATTTTTAATTATGGCATTATTTACTCATCTCATATTCCCGCCATAATGTGTTTCAAGTTTATTATTAAAGGCATGTGTTTTCAATTATTCACCATGTCTAATGTTTATATTATCTTCCACTGTATTGCTTACTCTTACTGAGCGTTTGAGATCATCCCTTTCTTATGTTTCATTTTCTCAGGACATGAAGAAGTAATTTATGAATGATTTGCAAGCATAATCTAGGAGACGTGATGTTTCTAGTGGAATAAAATAGTGTTTTGATTCCCTTCATGTTGTAATGTTAAACTTATGTATGTATCTTATTTCCAATAATACTAAACTACTTGGTCCTTCGGGATTTGTATTCCTTGTATGTATTCCAACGTAATCAAATAAGGCACCAACTCCGGTCAACTGGGGTCAGGTCCTTACATAATAGGTTAGGGGCTGGTGACTAGCACCGAGTAGAAAAATCACTAACATGGGAGGAATTTCTTGTGTACTTATACACACACACACACACATATCCAAGACCACAAATGTTGGGAAGTAAAAAAATCCAAGGAAGCTATCCATGCAAACCACTAAGTAAAACACAATAGGAGTGAAACAGAAAGTAAAGTACATTGTGGAAAACCGGACCAGTATACAAGCCCACCAAAAGAAATACAGAACAAAAGTAAAACCCTAAGTCCCTATAGCACTTTCACTAAAAACCCTACCTAAAAGTTAGGTGAAGGGTAGATGTTTGAAGCTGTAGGAGTACGCCTCGTCTGTCTGATCTCACTGAGCACCACCTCATCCTGGTCCTCCCTAGACTTCATCAAAGCATCAGTCGTTTGCATAATACATGACACATGTGGGAAGACCCATGCAAGGGTGAGTAAAACAATACTCAGTAGGACACCTTGAAACCAAAAAGGTAAATCACAAGGGAAAAATCACAAAGAAAAGCACAGTCAGCTATACATAGGTATGTGCCCATACATGTACTAAGAATATCCAGATATACTCGTTTCAGACACTAAGAATCATCAGTTCCCAACCTCATAGACAGTGTCAGGATTCTCAATGAAGTCCCAAATCGTAACCCATAAAACCAGGAGGAGACACTCCACAAGATCAGCCATCTCTAATGGCACCCGTTCGAGAGACATACTCCATCGTAAATAACACTACCATTCCTAATGGTATGTCTGAGAGGGTGTGCTCTATCGAAAAAATCCTACAAGGTCTATCTCTAATGACTAGCACCAAATGTTCATTCATCATTGTCTTGCACCCAATTCATGACTAAGGAAACCCAAGTGAAGAGGCCCACCCCTCGCCATTGCGTACAATTGAGGGAGCAATGCTCCGGACTAACCTACGAAAACTCAATCACTCTTGCAAGGAGTACCCCGCACCTCAATATGTCGAGGGAGAACTAGCTCCTATCTAGGGAATGTTCAAATCAAGTAGAGGGGCTTGATATTTGTAGTTGTGTCCTACAGTCAAGGGAGATCCAACTCCAATGGAGAACTCACCCCCCGCCGCTACTTGGAGATAGAGGAGTACGACTCTGTAAGTGAGGACCCACACTCTGGTTCCAACAGGGGAGTGCTACTCATGAAGGACCCACACCCTGATATGACAAGGGATTGCTATTTTTTATATATAGGACCCACAACCTACCCGGTAGGGGAGTACTAATCAATGATTAGAGGACCCGCACCCTAGTATGAAAGGGGAGTACTGACTCTGTCAGTTTGTTTGATATGGGGGGCCCACACCCTAGTATGTTAGGGGAGTACCGACCCCAGGCTAGATGACCTACTCATGGGCCTAACAAGGGAGTACTGACTCCTATAATAGAGAACCCACACCCTACTCGGTAGGGGAGTACCTACTCTATTGATACGCCAATTATGGGGAAACCCGCACCCTAGTCCATCAGGGGAGTAATACCCCTAGAGGAAACTACCAAAAGGTAATGAAATCGCACCCATGATGTGGGGAGTCCCGTCTCTACCTAAGCAGAGAGGTAAGGAATACCCACACCCTAAATCGTTAGGGGAGTACCATCATAGCTTCTCTTTATATGAACCACCCTGATTCCTCTCAAGGTCTTCTTGTACTAGGAGGAACCACTCCTCAAATCATTATTCCATCCATAAAATTACCAAAAAAAACTCACTTAGAGTATCTCAAAAGTACTGTATCATCGCAAGGGTCCAAACGACACATGCAGGTCTTCAAACAGACGCTCCTTTTGAAAGTTATAGGCATTTTAGTGAAAAGGGACCGGTTGGGCCTGGGCCTGGTCCAACCCGGGGTCCGCCGACTCGACTCAGGTCCGACTCGACCCGTCGGGTCACCCAACCCACTAGGCCTGGCCCACTTCCAGCCTGGACCACCATCAGCCCGCTGCCAGTTTGATCCGCCATGGACACGACAACTTTCCGCGTCCACTCCACACCAAGCGGCCGACTCAATCGACCGCTGATCTCGCACACCCGCGCCTTGGGATGCGGGTCCAGATCACCCCACTATGGCACAAAGTTGTGACCTTCTTCCACATGGGTAACCACATAGACACGACTGTTGCCACCGTGGAGGCACACTAGTGGATTCTTCCACGGGCCATCATACTCTCTCCGGTGGTCTGATTTTTGATTTGGAATATGTTCTGGGATCCTCGGGTCGCATTCTTCATTTGCAGGGGTTAAAACTCATGTTGAGACCCATCCTGCTGAAAAGTGATTGAATGTAGGTATCTCCTACATCAATTCAATCCATCTATCATCGTCGTTGTCATACCTCCTTTAGGTCATCATGAGGCTATATCTCTAATTTGGGATCATTGTATTGTGCGACAGATATGCAACGACCCATTGTTCATAACCCCGTGAAGAAAACAAAGAATTCATGGGTCAAAGGGGTGAATAAAAACACATGCAAAAAATCGAGGAACAAACCTTTGTCTTTGTTCTCTATGGCATTGATCTGCTCCTGTTATAAGGATTTAACAGAACAAACCAAAACATAATTTCAATTTCCCAAAAATCATCCCGTAGTCAAAACCCTCCCGCAAGAATGATCGAGTCGCAGGTCAACCTGTTCGTGGGTTGATTTATGTTCATCATTTAGAAATCAAGAATGGGGGAAAAAATCAAAACCAAACACCCTACCCAGATATGGTTTAATCATTGGTGAATAGAAATGTTGCATCATTGTCATCGCCGATCTTTTGAAGAACCATCTCGGTCCACACTCTGATTTCCAAAACCGATTCACCGACGTTCATCATTGAGATAGAGCCTCTCCTCTTTGTCTCAGGGGATCTCTAGGGTTATGACAATAACCCTGGATCATTGATGAGGATTTGTTTAAAATAAAATCTTTGTTGCATAAATAAAAATTATTTAAAATATTTTAATGACGTATACATCCAAAATCTAACTTTTTTGGCTAACTCATGCCAGACAATATTAGGCCTTGCCTAAGGTAAAGTCACTGTTCTGAAAAAAATAGTGCCCTCAAATTTCTGATCTGGGTATTCGTTTGAAAGATATTAAAGTTCAAAGTTTGCTGTCCGAGCTCTTTAAATTTAAAATTGAACTTTATTCAAAGATTTATTCCGGGCACACCGGGCCTTGAAATCGCACACCATCTCAACTCCCAGTCTTTGAATTTTCTAAAATAATTTCTAAAAATAAATTCAGTAAAAATACAAGTATTTATTCTCCCCACCTTAGGGATTTTTGTCCCTAAAAAGCAAAATCCTACACTCATGGGAGGAAAAACTGGGCTCCCTACTGGGCTCCCATGCCAGCGAGCTTATCAAGGGTCCCTGTGTTGCTTACAAGCATGCAATCAGAGGAACAACTTGGATAAAAAACTCCCATGTCTAGATTTTTCTTGTCCAACACCGTGCAACAACGACACAAGTCTCTTTAGTTGTGACAAGTGGGAAAGAACCAAGCACCACGGTCCATCTGCTATCATGGGGTCTAGCGGCTCACCTCCACACTAACCTGTTGCAGATACTGATGGAACTCTATAGTTCACATCCACCCTTAGATGAACTATACAATATCCTCCACAATTTTTACACATTATAGGTTGATTCTGAATGTAAATGGTTATTTATGAACAAAACAGGACTGCCCAAGAGTGAACATTGAGTCTTGCTAGGCCCTATGTCTACAACCTCTAGCTGCCACACAACTTGCTAAAATGAAAACACCACCACACCCAAAAGTAGAATCCTAGTCGATTATGGATGGTAATAAAACATTCTATACCACAAAAACATCACAGGGTCTAACTCCACCACCACAAAAATGATCTCAAGCAAAAGAAGTCGAGCATAAAGACTCTACTGGTAGGGCCAGGATATACTCTAACGCTTCATTGAAAAACCTCACCCAGAATACGCAAGACTAAGGGATTTTACCACCGTACCTCAATACTGGGTTTCACGAACCCCCTTCTCAGTAAGCTCTTTGCGAGGGTCCACCCTGTGATGCTTGAGTTTCCCTTTCACCGACAAGGAAACCTCATTTCATCATCATTGACACACCGCACCCTTCACCTAAAATAGTAAATATGGGCATGAATGGTAGTAGTTCATACCAAAAATGATGTCGTAAGGCCTTGACGCTATGACCAAGAGATCCCAACTGCAACTATACCCTCCAAGAGTCGGGTCACACTATCAGTGATAGTGTATGATTATTGGGTCTCCTCTAATAGGAGTCTCTAAACATGAGGGTCAAGTCCACGGTTTGACCAGAACCATGAAGTCTCAAACAAAACTCATGACAGAAGGAGAACAACTAGCACCTACGTCCATTAGTATGAAATAAAAAATAAAAACACGGGTTATATATCGAATCTCTCCTGAAGCCTCTGGGTTATAAGACATGACCGCATGCAGTTTTACTCGCCCATGACCTCCAGCTTCTGGAGCCTGGAGTGGAGCACCTGGGGGTGGTGGGGGAAACACTACAAACCGTCTGTCACCTCCTGCTGATCTTCTAGCTCCTCTTCCTTGCTCACCATCTTGTGAAACTTCTTGATCCAAGTGTTGTCTCTACCAAGGTATGTCATTATCCAACTCTCTTTCAATATCACGACAGTTTGAAAAATCCCTAGTGAGATTCCCCCATCTTTCATAAGTGTAACAACACCTCTCCTGTGACTAATCTTCTCCTCAGTGCTGCTCCTACACCACAGACCCATGTGTCTGTGTTTGAGCATGGGTATGCCTCCTATGTCACGATCCTGTCACCTATCATCTTCTAGCTCCTGTAGGAACCTCTATCTCCCAACCTTGGCTATAGGTCACACCCATCTGCTCCTCATCCATAAAACTCTTGACCACTATGGCTCACTCCAGCACCCCGACATATTTCAGAATGCTAAAGGATATCATTGATGCCATGATCTCCCGATGTAGTCCCTGCTCGAAGGTCCAGACCCTGAATTATGGGTCCCACACCATGTCCTTAGAGTAGCAAGATAAGTCCGTGAATGTTTTTGAGTACTCTATTACCGTCACGATTCCTTACTGTAGGTGTAGTAGCTCCTGTATATGCATAGAGTGTAACATCTCTAGAAAGAAATCCTCCCTAAAGAGGCACACAATGTCTGTCTAAGAGAGGGTCGCCTCCTCGTATGTCTGGATCACTAAGCTCCACCATCATCCCACTGAGCCTTGAAGAAGGATTGTGGCTATGACTTCCATCTGGTTGGGTGGTGTCCTCACAAGGTAGAAGATGCATGTGACTGCCTCCAGAAAATCCACAACTACTTGAGGATCTGTCTACCCTCAGAACCTGAGAGTTCGCTACCTCTAGAACTCATGAAATGCACTGAGCCTGTGTGTATCCTATACCAGGAGGGTTGGTAGTAACTGCTGATCAATAGTTGGTTGCATCACTGGTGCACCACCCAATGGGGCTATCTCTGATACTAGTCCATGTACTAACGCCTCATATCTATGCATACCATCCTTGTGGTCACGCAACAGAATCCAAGATGTCTATCTACGTAGAGGCATCCTGAAATAGATCAAGATGAACCACGATCAATAAAGTATATCTGGAGAGCTGACTCAAGGAGGAAATAGAAAACACAAACCATTCCTATATGATTCATGTACAATTTATTTCCTTACAACCAGTGATTTCGTGTATCAAGTCAAGAATCAAGTGTCCAGAGTTCCAATGTTTGGATACGTCGGTTGTCGCACCAACATTGGAGTCCCTAGCCTGAAAGATGAACTTGAAACACTTAACACTGTTTCCCCAAACCAAACTCACTGGCTCCCGACCTGCTCTGATACCACTCTGTCACGACCCGTCCCAAAGGGGCCCATGTCGCGACTCCCCAAGCTCTCCTTCAATAGGAAAGGGGTTGGTGACTAGCACGGAGTAGGTATATCACTAACATGAGAGGCATTTCCTATGTACCTATATGCACACACACATCTCCAAGCCCACAAATGCTGAAAATTAAAAATCCAAGGAATCTATACATGCATACCACTAAGTAAAACACAACCAGAGTACAACAGAAAGTAAATTACAAGGTGGAAAACCAGGTCAATATATATGCCCACCAAAATAAATACATAACATAAGTAAAACCCTAAGTCCATGTAGCACGTCCATAGAAAACCCTACCTGAAAGGTACGTGAAGGGTAGCTTCTTGAAGTCGTAGGAGTATGCCTCGTCTGTCTAATCTCATTGATCATCATTTGGTCCTAGTCCTCCCTAGACTCTATCAAAGCATTGGTTATCTGCACAAGACACAACACATACGGTCAAGGCCCGTGCATGGGTGAGTAAAACAATACTCAGTAGGACACCCCGAAACCACAAAGGTAAAACAAAAGGAAAAAATCACAGAGAAAAGCACAATCATCTCTATAGAGGTATATGCCAATACATGTACCAAGAATATTCAGATATACTCGTTTCAGACACTAAGAATCATGAGGTCCCAACCTCATAGATAGTGTTAGGATTCTCAATAAAGGCCCAAATCGTAACCCATAAAACTAGAAGGACACACTCCATGAGCTCATCCATCTCTGATGGAACCCGTATGAGAGATATACTCCATCAATAATAACACTACCATTCCTAATGGTATGTCCTATAGGACATGCTCCACCAAGAACATTCTAAAAGGTACAAATCCAGTGCCCAGCACCAGAAGTTTAGTCATCATTGTCTTGCACCCAACGCACGACTAAGGAAACCCAAGTGAAGAGGCCCGCCCCTTGCCACTGCATATAGTTGAGGGAGCACTACTCCAGACTAACCTGTGAAACCTAAATGGATCTTATAAGGAGTAGTCCTCACCTTAATTCGTCGAGGGAGTACTAGATCCTATCTAGGTAATGTTCACATAAAGTGTAGGGGCCCACTCCTCTTAGTTGTGTCCTATAGTTAAGGGAGATCCAACTCCAATGGAGGACCCACTCCCCATCGCTACTCAGAGATGGGGAAGTATGACTCCATAAGTGAGGACCCACACCCTGGTTCCAATAGGGGAGTGCTACTCATGAAGGAATCTCACTCTGATACGACATGGGAGTACTACTTTTTATATCAAGGACCCACACCCTACTTGGTAGGTGAGTACTACTCAGTGACTAGAGGACCCACACCCTGGTATGAAAGGGGAGTACTAACTTTGTCAATTCATTTGCTATGGGGGACCCACACGCTAGTATGTTAGAGGAGTACCGACCCCAAGCTAGAGGACTCGCTACCTGGAATGATAGGGGAGTACCAACTCCTATAATAGAGGACCTTCACCCTACCTAGTAGGGGAGTACCAACACTATTGATACGCCAATTATGGGGAAACCCACAACCTAGTCCATCAGGGGAGTAACACCCCCAGAGAAAACTACCCAATGGTAACGAACCTGCACCCATGATTTCAGGAGTTCTGTATCTACCTAAATAGAGAGGTAAGTAATACCCACACACTAAATCTTTATGGGAGTACCATCCTAGTTTCTCCTTATATGAACCACCCTGATTCATCTAAAGGTCTGCTTGTACCGGGAGAACCCACTCCCCAAACCATTAGGTCATCTGTCAACTTTCACAAAACTCACTTAAAGTATCTCAAAATGACTATCTCATCGCAAGGGTCCCAACACCATAGACAACTCATCAAATAGACACTCTGTTTGAAAGTCACATGCATTTTAGTGAAAAGGGGTCGGTTGGGTCTGGGCCTGGTCTGACCCGGTCAGACCAACCCGACCCGAACCAGGGTCTGCCGACCCTCCAGGCTCAGCCCAGCCCACCCTGGAGGGGCCCTCCCTACCTATGGATTGGCCTGAAAACTCCAGCCTAGCCCGTTCAAGTAGGCTGGTTTGATCTATATCAGACGCGACGGTTTTCCGCATCTGCTCTGCGCCACGCAGCCGGCTTGGCCGACCGCTGATCCTGCACACCCACGACTCGAGCCACGGGTCCAGCTCACCCCACTACGGTATGAAGCCACAAGCTTGTCCAAAGCGGACAACCGTGTATATGTGGCTGCTTCCATCACCATGGTGCGCCGCCTCTATCGCACTGGCATGCGGCCGCCGCTAGCGTGCCAGTGGATTCTTCCACGGGCCACTGAACTCACTCCGGTGGTCCGATTTTCAATCCAGAAGAGGTTTCAGGATCCACAAGCTGTGTTCTTCGTCACCAGGGGTTAGAATTCATGTTGTAACCCATCCCACCAAAAAATTATTGAATAGAGGTATCTTCTATGTCGCTTCAATCTATCAGTTTTCGTCATTGTCACACCTCCATTAGGTCATCATGAGGCCATATCTCTGATTTTTGATTGTTGCATTGTGAGATAGATATGAAATAACTCATTATTCATAACCCCGTGAAGAACTAGAAGAATGTACGGGTCAAAGGGGAGAAAAAAACATGCAACAAATCAAGGAACAAACCTCCACCATTGTTTTTTATGGCTTCGATTCTCTACCGTTAGAAGGATTTAGCAAAACAAACCAAAAAAGAATTTCAATTTCCAAAAATTCATCCTGTAGTCAAAACCCTTCTGTAAGAACGATTGAGTCGTGGGTCAACCTATTTGTGGGTTGATCAACATTCATCATTTAGAAATCAAGAACAAGGAAAACAAAATAAAAAACAAACAACCTACCCAGATATGGTTCGAAAGTTGGTGAAGAGTGAGGCTACGTCATTGTTGTCATCGATCCGTTGAAGAACGATCTCCATCCATGCTCCGATTTCCAAAAACGATTCACCGACATTCATCATCATCAAGAGAGTGTATCCTCTTTTTCTAAGGGGATCTATTGGGTTATGGCGATAACCCTAGATCTTTGATGAAGATTTGTTTAAAAGAAAATCTTCATTGTGACAAAAATATTTTTATTTAAAATATTTTAATGACGTCTATGTCTGAAATCTAACTTTTTCTTCTGTCATATGCCAGATGATATTAGGATCCACCTAAGGTAAAGTCACTATTCTGAATGCAACGGTGCCCTCAGATTTGTAATCTGGGCATTCATTTGAAAGATATTAAAGTTAAATGTTTTCCACCCAAGTGCTTTTAATTAGAAACTGAACTTTATTCAAAGATTTATTATGGGCACACTGGGCCTCGGAATCGCATGCCGTCTCAGAGCCCGGTCTCAAAATTTTCCCAAATAATTTCTAAAAAAAAATTAGGAAAAATAAAACTCATAATAACTTAATTCAACAATTGAATCCTAACGATATCAAGTCATGCCATATTTTATTGATATTAACCTTATATCTATGCCAAAGGTTCCCAAATGTTCCCATGTGTCATGTTTCTACAAAAAAAACATAAATCATACTCACAATTTTACTAATAATTATCAAAAACAAAGTATCATCACTCTCATTCTTTGAAAATCTATTTTTAAATAAAAAATACCACATTTAATAATTTCATCAAACACAAAAAATGTGTGAATTGTTTTCAAAGAAAAATCCCTTAATCATTTTCACAAGTGAAGTATTATCTCTCTCATGATTTTAAAATATATTTTTAAATAAAAAATACATCATTTAAGAATTTCATTAAACACAGAAAATAAAAAAAACTACTTTTAATGAAAACCCCCCTTTAAAAACCTCTTTTATACCAAGTTGAAATCAATCAATTAATTTATTAAACCAAACTAAATAAATTATCCAAAACATATAGTATTTCATGGGTTAGCACTAATGTATATAGATACCTACTATAGTTGATTCAAACCCAAAAACCTCTGATGGAAAGTTGAAGCTTGGACTATCATGACAAACAACCTCTATAACTTCTCATTGATATCCTAACAAAGAGGAATGAAAAAATATCCAAAGGAACCATAACTTCTTTTATGGTAGCAGAATTCATAGAATTATCCTCAAGAGGATAAAAAAATTTATCAGCAACAAGGCTAGGGTAATTTTAAGGAAGACACCTATGTACAAGTTTGTAATAATAAAGAACCCCAATTCTTTCTTCGTAATAACACATAACCACTAAGCTGTTATTGATTTCAATTTAGTCAAGTGATTCTCAAATCCTCTATCATTTTAAATCATTTGAATCACCATTGAAATCTTCACTTAAATCTCCTAAAGAATTGGGCTTCAACCTTCCATGCGATATATAAATATATGCATCCTAAAATATCACTTTTTGAATAAAATTTGTGATTTCCACATTTTTCATGAAATCAACAATGTGAAATGGATTTGTGAGCTATTCAACTATGTGAATTGGCTATGAGAGCCATTCAACTACATGAATTGTCTACATGATCCATTCAGTTATGTGAATCAGCTATGTGAGCTATTTAGATATGTTAATTGGATACATGAGTCATTTGGCTACATGAATTCACCTAACTTCAAGAAACAAAAAAGAATTTTAAGATCATTTAAAAACTAAGAACGTCTACAAAGCATATCCAAAACCTCCAAAACCAAAATAAAACTCCCTAAACTATAGAACATGTATAGAAACAAAATTCAAGGTGTTACAAATATGGTAAGCATATTGGTGATCGATGATGTGGCAAGGAACCATCCTTAAGAATAAACTCTTATCCCCTAGGATTGTTCTAATAGTGTAATGTGTGCACATAGTAGCCTAATTTGTGGAAAGGAACCACTCTCAGAAGTAAAATATTACCCCTTAGGCCATTTTAACTAGGGTAATATGCACACTAGGTGGCCCACTAATCAATATAATGGTATGAGGATCCTCACTAACCTAGAACTAATGTGACCCATGGTCAAGTTTTCCTTTATGATTATCTTTTAAATGTATGTTTGGAATGTTTATGTTAATGCATTGAAAATAGAATTATTAGTGTGTTTTAAAAATTGTGAAATGGGATGGTTCTCCATGTTTTATATTAAATTGCGTAAAATTTTATCTCATATTTTGATCTTATTTACTTGATAATATTTGGTTTATTTTATAAAGTCTTCTTATGAAACAATTGGTGAGATCCTAATGGGCTTATTTTTCTCACACCCTACATACATATTTGGGTGTATGGAGATCTTATTTTATCAGATACTGGTAAAGGCAGGACACCGTAGGGTGGTGATGGGTTTGTTCATTATCAAGGTGTGGTAGTCTAGTAGTGACTATATATCACACAAAGATGGATTTTTTCTATATTTATTCTTTGATTTGGTTTTTTTTGTGATTTTTGGATAGTTATTTGTACTAATTTTGTATCTTTTCTATTGTTAACTTTTATTGGCATACTAACATTCCCTTTATTTATGTCATCATATTTTATATTATTTTTCAGAAAAACAATTCTCGAAGGTAGTTCTTGATGCCCAAGCACTTTTCATCAGCCCGTGAGGATTGGGAAAGCCCTTAGGGCCATTTAAGGACCAAATCGAGTTTTGATTAGTTAGGTAGTCTGGGTTGGTTCATGAAAAATCAGTATCAAAGGTTAGGATTTTCTGTTTCCATTATTGGTATGTGTCTTGGGATGTATCGATAGATAGGAGATAGGTGAAGGTACTAGGGTGCACAAAAAAAAGTAGATGGGTCATGGATTTAAAATTTTCATCAATAGATTAACGTGACTACATTGACTCTGGTTATTTTCAACCCAGTAAAGAATCCAAGGATTCAACGTGAAATATTTAAGCATGGAAAATAAATTGAAGAATACCTCATTTGATTTGATGACACGTTTGACAACAGCTCATCGCTGGTGACCTTTTCTCAATAGAACCAAAGTCATATCCCTCTAGATCATCCACACATTATTCATAAATATAATGGAGCAAAAATATTCAAAATTCTGGTGCTAGAGTGGAAATATAACAATGCCTTCAACATCCCTACAATTACCATAATGACAATCCATCAATCCATGAAGAAGAACATGGATTAGGAGCTTGGATCATTTGATTTATCTCTAGGAAGTGGGGAGAGGAGATAGAGCCTCTCAATAAACATGTTATGAATAAATGAGATCCTCCCTTCCATATATAGTGAAATATATATAATACCCAAAATTGGATTCTCGACCCTTGAATATATATTACCCACTATATAATCCATAAATGACATTTTATAACAAACTAAAAGTTTTATAAATATCATTTATATTTTTATCACCTACCTATAATATAATAAATATATACATGATAAAAGATATTCATTAACTCGACTCATAATTCCCGAAAATATTAAACAAACATTGAATATTATTAAAATAATATTTATTCTTATAATATTTTCCATTCATTCAATTAATATCTTGTGAATAATTTTAATAAATAAATTCACTACTGATTATTATAAACTTGAATAATATGAATTTATTTATCACTCATACCCCAGTGGCGGGGTCAAGCATGTCCTAAAATCCTATTCATAATAATATGAATTTTTTTTTGAATATGATAAGTGTGTGACCCTTTAGGTCCTTATCGCAATAGTTGTGAATATTATTCATAGACTAGGAGTGGAGTTGAGAAACCAATAAAGTCCCCTAAAGAGATAAGGAAAATTCATCGTAATGACAACCTTTCCTATGAACATGTCATGTAATACAATCTATTCATATCACAATATCTCATTAAGTAGGATGAACACTTCATGCCATCATACTTTCTTGATTTATTGTTCATTGACCTAACTGGACATACTTAACTTCTTCTCCCATGGTCATGGATTTAGTGAAGGTATTACTATCTTTATCAACTAGGCCCGAGATATCACTTCCTTTCGAAAGTGAAAAATTATATCTTGATTATTCAATCAATGCCATACCATCAATAGTGCACCCAATGCAAGCTACCTTGCCACAATATAAATATCACGGTTTTTCTTTTAATAAAATTATGTGATCAAATAGTACACTGATAATAATGTCAATTCAAGAGACCATTACATGTTTTCATATATAGGAATCACCAATGACACTTAACACATGTTGTGATCTTATTGGAAGATCAATCTTCATGATCTTATCATCTCGACATTATTAATTATGAACTTTATGAGAAGAAGTCTCAATGCTTATGACCACCCTAACATTTTATGGTCACATATCATATGTGTTCTAGCAGCATAATGTATCCATACTATAGTACATAAGTTCAAGAATACTTTTATTTTATCTCTAGGTCCTCATCATTACCATGCAAATAGTTAACACAAAAATATCAACACTATTGTAGTAAGAATACATCATGTATAAATCATTGTATACATGGTATGATAATCATAAAATACTATTCAAGTTGGGTCTATGGAACCCACTTTTACAACAATAGGAATGTTAGGACTTAAGGGGTATATTGAGAGTGAGTTTTTGGACAACCCTCATCACGATGAGCCTTAAGTTATAACAGGTGGTAGGGAAATGTTTTTTTTGGATTTAGAGTGTTTTGATCCCATTATTTCCTTTTTCCCATTCCTATTTATAATTCTAATTGAATTTTTCTATTTTAAGTGTGAATCAGTTATTTGATCTCATGTTCTTGTTTCTCTTTATATAATCGTGTGTAGTACCATTCCCCATATAAGGATTGCAATGAATCCTTAAAAGGGTGCTATCAATTAACCTCAACAAGGAAAGCCTCCAGTTGATCAAAATCTCATTAAAGAAGCTGTGCACATAGTATGAGCCATAAACCAATGTGTATAACCTAGACCTATCTAGGAAGGATAGGCTGAACCTTGAAAGAAATAGGATAAGAATCGATCCCAGTAGTTTCTTTGTCAGAAAACACTATATTTACAAGGGATAAACAATCCTCAAGAGGAGGAATATTGGTTGGGAAATATTGAAAGACTCATTAAATTCATAAGGAACACTAATTCTATCAATATGAGGTGTGTTGTATTTAAGATATAAGGCCTAAGTAGAAGATGACAAGACTCAATTGTTTTGGAAAAGAGTCATGATGTCTTGAAGTAGAAATAATTCAAGGCCATCTTCATAAAGAAATTCTACCCAGGGTTTATGAGCTTGGTGAAATATATGGAGTTATTTAACATCGAGCAAGGAAATTATATAGTGATGTAGTACACTAATCACTTCACTGATAATGCCCTATTTTCACCCAAGGTTGTGTATAATGAGAAGATAAAGGCTTGGAGGTTTTATATGGGCCTTTAAACTGATATCCAGTCACATGTCTTTATGCTAAATCTTTCTACCTATGTCAAGGTGGTTGATAGGGATTTTATGTAGAGATTTACCTGGTGGGTAAGTTAGGAATGATCGGGGTTCCTCCTACCTTCAATGGTAGCTTCAATGGTTTTTATAAAGGTAATAGGAAGTGGAGCATGCTTCATAGGGGAAACAATGGTGGTGCTTCTTATAAGCCTTTTCCTACACCACTATCTACAGTTAGTGGTATGACTTGTTACTAGTGTAGCCATAAGGTGAACACTAATTGATTTTGTTTTATGCCTCAAATACCTAAAACTCGTGTGGATGTCATGGATACTTGAAAAAGTTCTATGAGGATTTTCCTTCTCCAAACTATGGAATAGGATCATCAGAACCTAAAGGATCTACAGTGCATTAATATACTTTATAGAATACAGGGTTCCAACCATAGGCCTCCAGAATGAAGCAGTTACATACAGTGTAAGAGTCTCCAATGGAAGTTGAAGTGGGTCTTACAACTGTGAGAGGTACCATTTCTATTACTTCTACCTAAACAACTACTTTGTTTGATATATGTGTCTCTCAATACTTTTTGTTGAATCATATGATGGATCTTTTAAAACTTCCAAATAAACTCATGTAATTCATTATGGAAGTGTTCATTCCAATTATAAAGAAGAACAAAAAGGTTTTTAATTCCCCTCATTCTCTTTATTTATGTGTGAAGTTGAGCTAATTTGTGTTTTCTAGTTCTTAACTTGGAGCTTTTTATGATTTTTTCAAGATGAATTAGTTAATTACTCACAATTCTTAGATTGATTATTATCATCAATGGGTTAATTTCACTACCATGGATAGGAAGTCCCCCATTGACGATAACTTCGGTATTTTTCAAGGAGAGTGGGTCCCGAGGTTTAGTTGAGTGAGACCATGGGAAGTAGAGTTCTCAAATAAATTAGTATTGGGAACTCGACTGATATTGATTCCATCTTACTGTATGGATCCAATTGACTTGAAGGTGATGAAAATTCAGTTGAATTATTTGAGATTCAAGGTATTTCTATGCTTGATTGTTTTTCCTTGGGCATCTTCTATTCTGTTTTCCAAGAATACTGATGGGATTCTTCACTTATGTATTGATTATCAGAAACTCAATCGAGTAATGATTAAGAAAAAAATATATCTTTCACTATATTGATGATTTTTTTGGATAGTTTAAAGGGGAAAATGGTTCTTAAATATTTATCTTCAACCTAGTTGTCACCGACTTAGAATCAAGGTGTTAGATATTCTGAATACTGACTTTAAGAGCTAGTATGACCATTTTGAGTACCTCATGATGCCTTTTTCCCTAACTAAATCTCATGTTGTCTTGATGAAACTAATGAACCATATTCTCCACAAATATATTGATTATTTTTTCATGGTGTTCATGGATGACATACCAGTGTACTCAAAGATTGAGGAGGATCATGTTCATCACTTGAGACATGTTTTGGGGATCCTAAGGGATCACTGCTTGTGTAAAAAATTATCAAAGTACCAATTTTGGATCCAAGAAGTTAAGTTCTTGGTACATGTGATCTTAGAACATGGTATCTCATTATATCCTAATTTTTTTTTATTTTTCATGTCATGGGAAGAACCACTCAATATATTTGAGATACAAAGCTTCCTAGGTTTGGCAGGATATTATTGGCAGTTCACAAAGGATTTTTCAAAGCTTGCTTCACATATGACTACTCTCACCTAGAAGGGGGTGAAGTTTTTGTGGGATTTGAAGTATTATATATCCTTTGATGAACTAAAGAAGTTTTCTTAACTCATTATTGATTTTGAAACTACTAGAATCCAAAAAAAGCTACATGGTTTATTGTGATGTGTTGGGTGGAAGTTTGGGTTGAGTTTTTATACAGGGAGATCATGTGATGGATTATGGCTCATGGTATATTTTACATCATGAGAGGAATTATACAAATCATGAATTGGAATTTACATCTATTGAACAATCAATTAAGATTTGGAGACACTATATTTTTGTGAAGAAGTTTATTTTTTACCATGACCATAAAAGTTTGGGTTATATCTTTTCTTAAAAATATCTGAACCATTGAAAGGAGATGGTTGGTGAAATACCTACAGTTATCTGAATTTGACATTTTCTATAATTTTGTAAAGGTTAATGTGGTTTCTAGTGTTATTATCAGGAAGTTTCCTTCTTAGATTGTGAATAAAGTAAAGGATGAGTGGAACTTGAGGAGACTATTTACTCAGATACACTTGGTGTTCAGGGAGGAGGATTTTGGTAATTTTGTAGCTAGTGTTTGTTTTATATCCTATATTCTTGAGATGGTTCTCCAAGAGTAGCCCCAAGATAATGAGTTCCAAAATATCAGATATTCTTTATATGGTGGGGAGAACATCAGTGATAAATCTCTCTTTGTGCAAGGTATTCATTCTTTTAGAAACTGATATGTTATTCCATCGACTACGAGGAAGGTTGTGTTGAGAGATTTTAATCATTCTTTTTGGGTTGTTCACCCTGGCACTATAAATATGTTTTATGATATAAAACATTGGTTTTTATGGACTTGTATTAAACGAGACATATCATACTTCATATCTCAATGCTATACTTTTCAATAAGTTAAGGCTAAGCACTAAAATACTTTTGGTTTTCTTTAGCCTCTCCCCATACCAATATGGAAATGGAAAAATATTTCAATGGATTTCATTTTTGGTTTACCATGAACTTCCCAAGTTAATAATTCCATTTGGGTGGTAATTGATCAGTTGACCAAGTTAGAACATTTCATACCTATTTGTGATAACACTAAAGTGGAAGAATTGGGAAGGTTGTATGTGAAATATATCACAAGGTTACACGGGATTTCTATGGACATTGTCTCTAATATAGAACCTCGCTTTACCTCATGGTTTTTTAAGGGCCTCTAGGAAGTAATGAGAACTCAGGTCAGGTTGAGAACCACATATCATCCCTAGATGGATGAGCAGAAAAAATGGCTAATCAAATTATAAAATATATTATATGTGCCTATATTTTAAACTTTTAAGGTGTTTGGGATAGCCACTTGGGACCGATTGAGTTTTCTTATAATAACATTTACTAATCATCCATCAATATGAAAATTTTTGAAGCTTTATATGGTTGACCTCATAGATCCCCTATCCATTGGCTTGAGGTCAGTGAAGCTTCCTTGATAGGACTTAGTTTGGTTAAAAAATAGAAAAGGTTTAGATGATTTTTCATTTCTTGTTGATGGCTCAAATTTAGTACATTTCTTATGTAGATTGTCATCTTCATCTTTTAGAGTTTTTAGTTGGTGACCATGTTTTCTTAAAATTCCCATCCCAGATGGGTCACTAAAAGCTCAAAAAATAAGGGATTCTCACTCTTAGATATATTGGGCTTTTTAATATCATTTAAAAAATCATAAAGGTGGTGTATTACTTGGCTTTACCATCTCAATTTTCCTCAATCCACAATGTCTTCCATGTATCCCAACTCAAGAAGTTTCATCCTAAACCGTCTCATATTCTGAATTGGGAATACCTTGACATAGATCCTAATATATCTATGATTGAATGAATATTTGAAGTTATTGATTCTTAAGTAAAGGTTCTTTGTGTAAAGTCTACACTATTAGTTTTATTTCTTTGTAAACATGTATTATAATCACATGAGACATGGGAGAAAGAGTTTATGATAAGGGAGTAGTGGTATCATCTCATTTTGGACTAACCTTATATAACTTAGATTTATGGGGGTAGAAAGCAATATAGTGGGACAATTGTAATATTCTATAATTGTTTTATGGAACTACCATCTACTTATTTTTTTCTTATTTATGATTACTATCTCTATTTTTATGGTGGTTTTAGTTTTTAAGAGGGGTCAGGGTGTGTCTTGGGGAGTCAATGGGAGTGTAGAAATAAACTTGTAGCTAATAAAGTTATAGGTGGTCCACTAGATTTATGGTGTGGGATGTAGACTATCTGGTGGGATTGGTAGTGGATACAACATTCTGATGTAGCCACAAACTATCCAATGGTCTGGACAGTACCAAATCTATGTAGTACCCATAGGCCAACCGGTGGTGCTAATCTAGTATTGTTTAGTAAAGGAGGTATCATGTTTTTATTCCATTAAAACTCAAATTTTATTTCTTAATCCTCCTCTATTGACCTAAACTTGATCCATTCAAACTTGGGGACTCTCTTTGAATGTCTTTGGATCTCTCAATAAGGATCCTTGGCATATCAGATTATCGATCGAATCCATGATCCACTCTTAGTATGTCAAACACCGTTTTGATCTTGGATCCCCTTATTTTTATTCCTCTCACCCAAAGGTTATGAAAACCATGAGAATTTGTTAGATATAGGTTTATAATTTTATTCCTTTTAGATCCATTGTGAAATTGAGGGTTATTTTCTAAATCTCCAATCCTCTTGGTGTGTTGTTTGAGAATTATGGTCGTAAGTGTTTCCTTTTGTTTACCTTGTTTTAGGAATTGGTAATTTGGAGATTCTAGATTGGGAATTTATGATTCAAGGTCCTACCTCGATTCCTATGATCCTCAGTTTATCTTTGATTGTGGTTTCCATGAGGGGATTGATATACCAAGTGTTTCAAGGTAGGCAGTTTCAAGACTTTTCTTTGTTATAAAAACCTTGTCTGCTCGCTCCATGAATTTGGTTTATAAAATGGTTGGAAAACATGGTTTATGGATTTATCTTGAAAATTGAATTTTAAATGGTTTTAAAGACATGAATTCTGAAATATGGTGGTTTTGGTAACATGGTATGTGACTTGTTCCTAAGACTAGTCACCCCACATTTGAGGGAATTCCATGTTGGAAGGGATCAGTTTATTATTAATGATATTTTATTTTTCTATTGGTATTATTTCACATCTAGTGATACATATTTATGAGGTTACAATTTATCTGTTTTGGTTCTCTTTCCATGAATTTTCATGCATCATATCAGACACGTGGGATTTAAATATCATTTTCATGATTTCTTTTATTTTATTACTTGTTTACCTAGACTATGACATGGTACAATTATTAAAAATGTCAAAAACCATTTATAATATGTTTTCATTTATAAGTGTATGGTTTCATATTACTTAACTAATATTCTAAATGGAAAAAATCATGTTATACGATCACTTTTATAGATTATTATGAAGAATCATCTAAATAAAATTCCAATTACAACTTATAGAGTGTTTTTCTATATAAAATGTAATTGAAATTTTATTTGACTGAGCCTTGGTTATGGATTTTTTTTGTTAAAGTAGTTAAAATTTATTTATACGATCATTTTTTTTATTATTATGTGAAATAAATTAAATAAAATTCCAATTATAACTTATAAACTATTTTCCTCTATAACTTGTACTTGACATTTCATTTAACTGAACCCTTGTTGTGGAAATTTTGGTGAATGTAAAATGGAAAATTTTAAAATCATTAATACTATATATGCATAATGTGGACCTATGGGTGGTTTATGTGGACCCTTTGTGTGGGTAGTTAGAGATGTTCAGAGTTCCCAAGTTATGTGATATTTTGATGACGTTGAGACCTTAAAAAAATATAGTTTTATGTAGGTTATGGTGTGTGTGGCCTAAGATTGTGAATGTGAAAATGAGGGATAGAGAGATCCTAGTTTTTAAGACCCTTTTTGGTGTGTTATGTACCACAAAATAGATTTCAAATCTATTTTAAATTTTGTTTATGTTGTGACCTTGAGGTTGTGATATGGAATGATCATTTTTTAACATTTCCATTTGTTCCATACCTGATAGTGGATGTGAAATATTATATTGGAACCTATGTAAGAGATATTACTTGGGTGTTGGGATGTTAATTCTTGGTGATTACAAGATGATTTTTTGGGAGTTTCTTACTAGTTAAGGTTCATATGGGTTACCAATATTGAGTTAGGTGAAAATCCTTGTGTATTTAGATGTGACCCTATTTTAGTAATTTCATTTTTGATTAGGGTCTAGGTTAAACTGATAGAGTGGTTGGCTTAGGAAAGTAAGTGTCCTTGGGACAATGAACTTGAGTAAATAGTATTGGTTAAGAATGATGCATGAAAGGTGCTATTAGTATGCGATAAAGGCTAGTTATATTCTTTGATAATGTTTAAACCTATGTTGGTATCTGTATCTAGATACCCTTGAATGGAATTGAGCATGATTATGAGGATTTCTTAAGGTTATTTGGTATTGAGAGTTTTTTTGGATGGTAGGGTCATTAATATTACTATATTTTTCAATTTATTATGTTTTTATAGTAGTAAGATTGATTGTAACCCAAGTTGGATTGATCTGGGGTGAGTGGAGTATTTTTAGACACTTCATGTTTCAAAATGAAGCTCTAGTTATAAGTGTATGTGTGTATGGTTCTGGTTTGGTGTGATGTTATGGTTTAGAAAGGTGTCGAGTGTGAATTAGTTAGAAGGGACTATAATATGAAAAAGGAGTGGCCAATGGCTTGGGCTTGTGAGATTAGTTTGATGAGTTGTGAATCATTAGAGATTGAGTAATTTTTTCACGATCAAGTTTCATGGGACCATGCAACCATTGAGATTCGGTGGAATCTTATTGGAAAGTGTGTGTTGGAGTATGCATTGTGTTGTTTGGATTTTGGTTTCAATGGTATGAAATCATATGAACATGATGCATAAATGAGAAAGAAGATAGTTAAGTAGGCTAGGGGTCGATGTGGGATCAATAACAGGCTTTCAGGAATGGTGTACCAAGGTATTTGGATGATATTAGTGATTTTTATGTAGTGAGAATGATGATATGGATGGGTTGAGGTGCAGTGACATGATTTATTTGAGATTGACCCTTGTTATGGGTTGACATGATGAATGAGGGTGGATTGGGAGGAGTGGAATATCTGTACTTATAATGGAACCAATAAAGGATACACCTAAGGAGTGATTTAAGTGAGTTCATAAGGAGGGGAGTGAACCAATGGACGATTAAGAGTGTGGTATTCATTTTTAATGACATTTAGTGGATTCTGCAGATAATATTCTTAGAAATCTAAGAACTAGTGGTAGTTGGTTTTTTCATTGTCACTTGAGTATGGGTGAGGTGGTCACATACAATAATTGAATATAGTAATAAATGAAATATGGACCATGGAACTTGAGTTTTGGTTTAATGTAGTGATGATGAAGGTAATCTTATGGTGGGGAGTATTAAATCGGTTGAAAGCATGCAGTTCCATGTGATTAGGACCATGGGTTCTTTGAGATCGGTCTATGGATGGTTGAATGATTCTGGGATTTCAGTGTAGATGAGTCTAGTTTTATTTAGTCTTATGGATAATAATGGGGTTTTATCTTAGATGATGTGTTGGTTAAGGTATGAGTGTTGGTATCAAACTCGAGGTAGAAATCAGTGTTTGGTGGTACATTAGTGCTCAAGGTAAAGTATGGTGGTAGTTTTGGTTGGTTGAGGACCTAGTCATGGGATGAAATTGGGAATTAGGTTCAAACTACATTATGTATGCTTGAATAGTATTGGGATTCCTTGGAAGTTAAGGAAACATTATTGGGTGATGTAATAACGTTTTAGTGTGTATGACTGAGCATTCTGAGGATAATTGACCAAAAGATGTCCAATTAATGGTATTATGTTTTATTGGATTCGGTAGGATGGAAACCAAAACAAATACATTGTTGGAGTTCAAAGTGGTGTTTAGTTAGGAAATTATGATGGTGGGATCACCATGGATTAAAATTGTCCCTTTTATCATAACCATATGAGGGGAAGCACTGTAGGCTAGACAATGAACCAATTATTACTTAGGTTGTATCCTGATATAAAAGGGTAACATGAAGTATCATAATAGTGTTTTAATAAGGAATATTTCATAGTGACTTGTCTTTTTCTGAATCAGGCAACTTGTGTTTGATATTGTTCTAGAGAAGCTCGTTAAGTACTTTAGAGCGGAATGCAATGAGCTGGTTGCAGTTTGGTGACTGGTGTATTTTAGGGTTGTTAGTTTAATGGTTGATGGATCTTTTTAGGGATGATAAGTACTAAGGTTGCGTGGTTTTAAAACCCACCCCTTTTTCAGTTAGGAAATTCCAAGGGTTTTTAAATTTTTATGTTTGGTGGAAGATTCATTTTGAGAACCAGGTTTTGGATCAATAATCTGAGAGTTGTAATATATTAAAGAGATATTTTAGATGTGTTTTGAGATATGATAGGGGTATTGGGTTCTTAAAGAAGTCTCAAGAGATTCATGTTGAACTTTGGATGTTTTTTGAGTTTTCTTCCCAAGGTGTACAGTTTAGTATGCATGGTTTAGTAAAAACCATGAGAAAACCTGAGCATGGGGTGATTTTCTATTTAGTTTGTATAGTTCACGGTTGTCTATCATAGTTGGTGCATGGTTTTAGGGAAACCGTATAGATCTTAGAGTAAACTGGAAGGGTGAAATGGATCTGAGACTTGAAGCAAGGTTAAAGAAAAACCATGAGAATTATTTTAGAAGGTTACTAAGATGATTCCTATAGTTGGTGCATGGTTGGTATACTGATCAGATCAACCATGAGAGGTGGGGTGTTTTGGGATAGTGCTGGCAACATAATTAGTGCACATTTTGAAAAAACATGTATCTAAACTGCGAGACCCTTAAATATTGGAATATTACCCTTTTTACATTAAAATTTTACAAACTAAATTACCTCTTTCCCCCATTTTGAACCATAAGCCTAACACATGACCTCCCTCCCTCCCTCCATTCCCATAGTGGATATCCTTCACCCCATGTCCATTTTTCCTTCATTTGGTTATGTTGGAGAGATATCAGTGAGGTAGTGAATTCGTTTCCTCTCCTCTTTCATTTATCTCATTTTCATGTGATATCCCATTGCTTTTATCGAATATGCCCTAAATCTAGGTTATTTATTATATTCTTCATTTTCTTTTGATTTAGTCGAAACCAAAGGCCAATACTAGATATGTGGACTCTTATAAGTCTAAGTTAGGTGGTCCTTAAATTTATAACCATAGTTTCAATATTATTTTTTATGTGTAGTCACACCGGGGTGTAGTACAATGACCTTGAACCCAATTAAAATACTAATACATGGTATCACCATATAATATTCCTTTTAAAATGGATTAATGATCCTAAATGAGTGGGTGATTCTAAGTGAATGAAACAATTTTTAAATTTAAGTTTAATATGGAAATTGTGAGTTCGTATGGTTTATTATATTGGGAAATGAAGTTGAGAAACCTATTGGGTTTTGTAAATTAATATATTGATTTCCTAAATGGTTGAAAAGGAAATTATGTTTAGATCAATGATTATGAAATTTAATTTCAAAAATCATTGATAATTATGATAATGGAATTCCCAAGGATAATATAATTTTCTAAAATGAGGTATGGAAATGGTTAAATTGTGTTGTCTTGATAAATTCAAATGGTTTGTTAATATAATTTTTTGGTAATTTTTTATGAATAATACCATGGAGGTTATGTTTTAAAATGGTCCCTATTGAATCAAAAAAGTGATTAAATAATAAATACAGAATGTGATGTTATAAAGTGAACTTTTTAAATAAAATGAAAATGGTGGTTTATCCATGAAAATGGTGATATGTTTTATAAAATTTCTTTTGTAATATAAAGTGATGAATTCTGTTATTTATGGGGATGGTAAATGAGATTGAAATTATTTTGTGTTGTTATGAAAATATCCTTGGAGGAGTTATTTATTATTATATAGAAAACACCCTTGGGGCAGTTTTGATATTATAAATAAAACACCATATGAGGTGGTCTGTGATATTGGATGAGAAAATTCTCATAGTAGAGGTCTATTTTACTTATGTATTATAATTTTGTTGAGAAAACTACTATAAGGTAGGTCTATGTTACTTTTGGGATTATTCCAAGGATAAGAAAACTATCATAAGGGAGGCCCTTGATACTTATTATATATACTGGGAGACATGAGTTTGTTATAATGGGAGGCATGATCCTCACATCATGCTCAGAGATACCATGACATTGGATAAAGAATGTATAGTCGATTAGGGTCATAGACCAAAAGATTGATAATGGTATTAGGAATATTTTCAATCCCAGGGAATCAATAGTTATTTATGAGTTTGTATAATTTTTTTAAATTGTTAAACCATTTATTTATAAAACTTACGCATGTAATTTTTATTAGAATAGTTTTATTTTCGGATGCCATTGGTGGTGGCCTACTGAGTTATACTCACACCTTACTAAAGCCTCTATGATACTTAGGCACCTAATCACATGCTATGTGATTTCAAATCTGGTCTTGGTTAGGATATTTCTTAATGTTTGGATTTCTAGGATAGAACATGGGAGTTGGGACTAGGCTAGGATTTGGAACCATTGTCCAGGTTCTTCAGTGTTTTTCTTTTGGTCTTTTAGGTTCTCATGTGCATGATTTATTATTTATGAATGACTACCTGACATATATAGTATATAGTTAATAAATATGGCCTGGTTGATTTTTATCATTTGTTGGAAATTTTATGGATTTCATTCCATTGATTTATTTATTTGGATGTATATGATTTCTTTTATTTCAAATATTTTTTACTTGGGTAAGTGGGTAGCGTATTCCCACCATACCACCTTAGACCAGTGCTACTGGTAAAAAACATCTAGCATAAAGGGAGTATAACAACCTTGATCTTTTATTTCACACTTAAACATGATTTATTACATAAACTTCATTTGATACAGCATATAATATTGATAGTTATAGTGTCTTTGGGGCTTAGGATAATTACATAACAACTTAAAACATGAAATACAACATCTTTATTGAAAACTTCCTTTACATGACCACTATATTCCCTTGTACTTAGCATTTCATGGGATAACCTGAGGACATGCATAAGAAAAGGGTGAGCTATAAAGCCCAGTAAGGGAATAATCATGGAATAACATGAGTAATACAATACATGTTAGACAATAGACATATCAATAGAGCACAAGAGAATCATAAACATAAAGGCATGATAAAGCATGACAATCATTACATGGAAATGTGGCAACAACACTTAACATGGAATTAGCATGAGCCAAGGCTCATTGTACATGGAGAATGAGTAAACCATAATTGAACTTGAATTATCATGAGAAAACACCCATTTCAGATGACCTATCATGATACTATACTTTACCCAATGCATTGGAGTGCTATCAGGGCACACCCTTCTTAAACATTTCACTTCATGCATAAGTGTGCCACATGGATCATAAAACATTGAATTGTTCAACATAATAATTTATTCCATGATAAAAAAAATGTGGAATACATACTTGAAACTATTTAAACAATAAGTAAATGTTCATAAAGGTGAATACGCTTGATAGAGAAATGGGCATGGTATTCACTACACAATGACTTTGGCTTGAAAAAATGCGGTGCAATTTCGGCAGCATAACGACGTGACATAAGAACTCATAAAAATGGTTGATGAGAGAGAAAGGGGTGTCTCATCATATTTACATGACATGGAAAGTAATGGGGTCATATAGGTACATTCCCAATAAATGTAATGGAATTTAGATTCATGATACAAAAGAATTGCTTAAATGTAAATGAGGAGAGATAAATTCCTTTCAGAATTTCGGCATAGTAATAGGTGTACATGGGAGGAATTTAATGAGAGAGAAAGGGGCCTCCCATCATTAAAACATAAAGAGGTCAGTATGGGGGAGGTGAAAAACCATACCCCAACATTTATAATTGAAATTAAAAGGGCATAATAATTTAAAGAATATTGGACAAAAATGAGAAAGGAAGAAAAAACCCTTACTTGGAAGCGTGCTTCCAAAGGCTTGAGAGAGGCTTATTGGGAGCTTGGGGTGCCTTGGGAGGATTTTATAGAGAGGAGTGAAGAGGTTGGACGAACTCAAAAGGCTTTGAGTGAAGAGGAAGTGGGAGATTTGGTGGGTTTATATAGGAAAGGAGAGAGAATTCTTTATTATTTAGGTTTGGGAAACCTCACATTAAACTAATCCAAACCACAAACCAGACCATCATTTTTGCCCCTGGTTTTTTTCAAAGGTAAGTGGAAAGAAGTATTTTATAAGTCCAAATTCCAAATTTCTTAAAATAATGGGTTTTCTTATGTGGAGGTGAGTCACACTCCCAAGGAAAACAATTTAAAAAGACAAAATGTTTATTAAGTCTTAAAGGGTCCACTAAAGCTTTGTAAAATAAATAAAAAAAACCAAAATAATATTATTTTAATGTTAAAACATATATTGTCCGAACATAAAGTTTATAGTATTTTATTACATCACTATTGGGTCATTATGATGTCATAAAACACATTATATATTTAAAGTGTATTTAATTTTTACCCAAAAATTTGACTGTCTCAGAAAATTATGAAAAATTCACCATTGGATAATTTTGATGTCCTGATTCCAAAAATAATATTCATTTTATCTAAATAATTTTCTAAATATGTAAATTTTCACTTTTAAAATAAAAACTGATATTTATCGAAAATTCATGGGTTTTGACAAAAATGGCTTTCAAACCTTAATAAAAATTACAATTGCATTAATAAAATTATAAGATCATTTAAATTTAATTAAAATTAATTTAATAAAAATAATAATATTTTATTAAAATATTATTTAATTCAAAAATCCATTAATTCATTAAAATATATTTCTTAGATGAACATTAACTAAAAATACTATTTGTGCTTTAAAAACTATTTACAAGGTAACAATAATAAAATGAAAGTATATTCATTATTATATAAAAAAATAATGTACATAAACATAGTGCTAAGGTCTTGTTACATAACCCCTTATAACACCCTCATAAGACCGAAGAGTAAGGTGTGCGATGGTGATAGACTCTTGAGGTGGCTCAGATAACATTGCTCGGGTGGTAATCTCTATCAACTTCCACTTCTCTCGTAGGTGGTCCCGCTCGAGCTTAAAATATTTAAGCTCAGCTTGGGATTGGTCAAGAGCGAAACCCAAAGACACAACCTCCTTTCTAAGCTCTGACAAATGGGCTTCGTATGGGGTACATCTACTGGATGAGGCCATCGCTCCCTTTGTCTGAGTAAATTGGATTTGTTAAAGCCCTATATATATACTAATCATGTGATCACTGTTCAATAACTATATTAACAACAATCACGATTCTTAATAGTATTTTAAAATCTAAAAAGGCCAAAGAAGTTGACATTTTATATAAACATTTTACATAAAGAGACATTTAATTAGATCAAGAGGGATTTCCATTAATGAAAGTTTGGGTCGTTACAATATTCACCCCTTAAGAAATTTCACCCTCAAAATTTTCTTTTCCCACAATAAAACAGATGTGGGTAACTATGCTTAATCATTTCCTCTGATTCCCAGGCCGCTTATTCAAACTTGTGGTTTCTCCACAACACCTTGATGAGGGGCATTGTCTTATTTTGTAGAACTTTTTCTCTACGATATAAGATCTTCACTGGTTGCTCCTCATAATAAAGATCATCCTATAACTATACCACCTCTGAAGAGAGTACATGTTAAGGGTCCAGTATGTACCTCCTTACGTGGGATACATGAAAGACATCATGTACTTTGGCCATGGTAGGTGGAATTGCTAGTCGATAGGCCACAACCCTGACACGATCAAGAATCTCGAAGTGGCCGATGTACCTTGGACTTAACTTCCCTTTCATTCCAAACCTCATGAACTTCTTCCACGGAGATATGCATAGAAATTACATGTCTCCAACTTTAAACTCAAGGTATCATCAACAGTTATCTGCCTAACTCTTCTGTCGACTCTGGGATGCCTTGATATACTGCTGAATGGTTTTCACCTTCTCCACCATTTCATTGACCATTTCTGGTCCTAGCAGCTTACGGTCACTAACTTCATCCCAACATGCCGGTGTTCTGCACCTCTTCCCATATAGGGATTCATATGGTGCCATTCAGATGCTCCAATGGAAACTATTATTATAAGATAACTCAACCAGAGGAAGATGTTGATCCCACCCTCCTTTGAAGTCAATTGAGAATGCTATCAACATGTCCTCAAGTGTTTGGATAGTCTGTTCGAATTGGCCATCAGTTTGAGGATGATAGGACGTACTAAAGTTCAGTTTAGTATTCAGAGCATATTGAAGACTCTTCCAAAACTTAGAGGTGAATCTTGTATCTCGATTGGACATAAAAGATAGTGGTACTCCATGCAGCCATACCAATTCCCTGATATATATCCATTCTAGTTGATCCAATGAGAAATCCTCCTGAATTGCAATGAAGTGTGTAGACTTTGTAAGACGATCCGAAACATCCCGGATTGCATTGTTGCCTTTGGAAATCTTCGAAAGTCCGGTGAAAAAGTCCATGGTGATGTTCTCCCATTTCCATTCTGGTATGATCAATGGTTGATCACCCCCTTAGACTTCTGCCTCTTTGCCTTCACTTGCTGACACACCAAGTACTTTGATGTATATTATGCGATCTTCTTCTTCATATTATCCCACCAATAATGATCTCGAAGATCTCGATACATCTGTGTATTTCCTAGGTGAATAGATAAATTTGAACTATGTGAATCATCCAAAAGTTCCTTCTTCAGCTCTGGACTTGATGGAACACATATTCTTTTCCCGAATCTCACAATTCCTTCTTCATTAACATTAAACTCTGAGGATTTCCATTTTCTGATATCTTCCACTTTTTTCTGAATTCCCACATCATCATTTTGAGAATCCTTTAACCTTTCCAAAAGTAACGGTTAAGCAATCATTTGTGAAAGGATTGATGATGTTCCCTTATTTATGATTCCCATGTCCATCTTCATCAAATCTAAGAAGATTGGATCCTTTTAAATTCTCATCAATGATAGAATCGCTGGGTCCTTTCTACTTAGGGAATCCGCCACCTTGTTCAATTTCCCAGGGTGGTAATGGATTGAGTAGTCATAGTCTTTGATCAGATCTAACTATCTTCATTGGTGCATGTTCAACTCTTTCTGTGTGAATATATACTTGAGGCTTTTGCGGTCCATATATATTTCACACTTCTCCCCAAAGAGATAATGCCACCAATTTTTTAAAGTGAAGATCACTGTAACCAACTCAAGGTCATGTGTTAGATAGTTCTGTTCATGAATTTTCAATTGCCTTGAATTATAGGTAATGACTTTGTCATTTTGCATCAACACACATCCCAAGCCCTTCTTCTAAGCAGCACTGAATACCACAAAAATTTCTCCACTTGTGGGTAAAGTGAGAACAAACACAATGATAAGCCTCCTTTTCAACTCCTTGAATCTTTCTTCACATTCATCACTCCAATAAAACTTTACTCCCTTCTAAGTTATCTTGGTAAGAGGGTTGGAAAATCATGAGAAATTTCTCACAAATCGTCGATAATATCCAGTTAACCCCAAGAATCTACGGATATCCGTTACCGATGTTGGCCTCGACCATCCATCAATTACATCTATTTTGGAGGGATCTACAGATATCCCATTGATTGTGATGATATGACCCAAGAATAAGACCTCCTTCAACCAGAAATCACACTTTCTATACTTTGTATAGAGCTTCTCCTTTCGCAAGGTCTCTAGTATAATTATTAGATTCTCCTCATGATCCTCCTTGGTTTTGAAGTATATCAGAATATCATCTATAAATACTACCAATTTTTTTTGAGGTAATATCTAAAGACTCTATTCATCAAGTCCATGAATATTGATAGAGAATTAGCGAGTCTGAAAGGCATTACTATGAATTCATAGTTCCCATATCTTGTATGGAAAGTAGTCTTAGGGATATCTTCCTTCTTCAACCTTACTTGATAATATCCCAATTGAAAATCCACCTTGGAGAAGTATTGTGCTTCACATAAATGCTCAAACAAGTCATCAATTCATGGGATAGGATACTTGTTCTTTATCATGATTTTTTTAATCTCACGATAATCGATGCAAAGGTGCATTAACCCATCCTTCTTCTTGATGAAGAGGACTGGTGCACCCCATGGTGAAGCACTTGGGCGTATAAACCCTCTATCCAGATTCTCCTGTAGTTATTTCTTCAGCTCCTTAAGCTCTAAAATAACCATTCTATATGGATTATTGGATATTGGAAATTCCCCAGGTATAAAATAAATTGATAATTCAACATCTCTTATAGGAGGAAAACCAGAAAATTCCTCGAGAAACACTTCAGAAAATTCCCTTTCAATAGGCATGTCTTCTAGGATGGTTTCCTCCTTAAAATCAATCATCTGATCTAGATACGTGTGCTCATAGGGTAGTAATATCCATGCTTGATATGATGGAGATAAATAAGATTCATCTTCCTCCTTGAACTTGTATAGAATCAGGGGTCGATTCTCCACATGGAGAGTGATTTACCTCTCAAAGAAATTTATGTTGGCTCTATATAAGGAAAGCCAATCTATGCCAATAATTGCATCAAATTCCTCCAGAGGAAGTATAAAAAGGTTATAAAGGAATTTCAATCCACATATTATGATAGGGGAGGAGTTATATTCATGGGATATAATGATTTTCCCATTTTTTGTACTCACCGACATCTTCACTTCCATGATTTGTGGTGGTGCTGGGATTGTTCTACTAAACTTTTGAGATATAAAAGAATGTGTAGAACCTGAATAAAAAATTATGTTCACTATTATTGAATGAATAACTAGCATACCTATCACCACTTCTTTATTGGAGTTCACTTTAGCAGTAGTGATGGAAAAATATCTCCCTTTATGCCTTGGAGGTTGTTGGTTGCCTATGAAAAATCTTGGCTTAAGGAACTAATTTTCAAGATGCCCTGGCTCTTTGCAGTTGTAGAAATGAACCACATGTTGAGGTTCGAACGGAGTGTTCCTCTCCTCTGTCACAGCCGCGGGTCTTTCTTTCCAACAATTAATACTTAGGTTCCATTTTCTTTCACACCTAAAGCATTTCCTTGTCCCCTTCAGAAAATTTCTAGGGTGATTCTTTCCGCACCTTTGGAAAGTGGGGTGTTGGATCTTCTTAGCATCATTGTATTTATCCATTAGACCACCATCATTGAAGTCCACCTTACTTTTATTATCCCCATGATACCCCTGAGATTCTCTGATCTCCATTTTGACCTTGAGGGAACATCAGACAATTTCCTCATAGCTGTCAAAGTCATGGATCATAAGCACTTTCCACAGGCTAGGTTTCATCCCACCAAAGAAGTGATCAACCTTGCATTCGGGGGTAACAGCAAAGCCGAAGGTGTATCGTGAAAGACTTGTGAAGTTTTCCTTGTACGCTTCGACATATTCATTATCTTTTTTCTTGAGGGAAAGTAAGTCCCTTTCCATCTTAAGCCGGAGGGTGCGTGGAAAATATTTATCAAAAAACATCTTATGGAAATCATTCCATTCCAACGCCTTGATCTAATCCTTAGGCTTCATATTTTTGATCAAAATACACCATTTATCAGCTTCACCCTACATATGGTAAGTATCCATGAGAACCTTCTCCTGTTCAGAACATTGAAGGATGGAGAAAATCTTTTCAATGGAGTTGATCCATTGTTTAGCGATTGAGGGATCAGATGATCCATTAAAATTAGGAGGCCTTTGTCTCATGAAGCTCTTGATAACAACTTGTTCTTTCTTAGGGGGGTTGAATGTTTCTCTTGACCCATGTTTCTATTTAAATCTTGAGTTATCTGAGAGAGAAGCGTGACAAAGTTCACGATTCCCACTCTCATTGGATTGAGCATCTTATTAGTACAATCATTACATTGATCTTCACATCGGTTGTTAGCCCAAGTCCTCCTATTACTGGCCATTGTCTGGAATAAAAGGAAATTTAGGGGTAACACATAAAGGGTAATATAAGGACAAAATTGATGACTTATAAATAACTTTTATTTTCTTAACATATGAATCTATAGGCTTCAGTCTATGTTATCCATGATCTATTTTCTAACATATATTCTTAGGGAATTTATTTAGTCCCTTAATAATGGTTCATACAAAGCTTGTGAATTTACCAAAGCATATCCCCCAGGAGTTTCGTAACCAAGAGTGTAGTAAGTCTCGTTGTCGTGCACCAGTTCCCGTTCGATTCTAGCTCAAAGCGGTGTTTTTGGGTTTTACCCCTAGGATACATCTGTGCCAGAGCCACCTCTACCTACCCGTATCCAGACAGGGATGTATTTGCATGATAAACCACTTAATAAATACTCACCAATACTTAGGGATGTTTTTATTATACTTATTCTTGTCTCTAATTCTTCACTAGGATTTTCTAATCCTAATCCCAAAAATAACTAAACCACCCTTTGATACCAACTATGACAACCCTGATCTTTTATTTCACACTTAAACATGATTTATTACATAAAATTCATTTGATACAACATAAAAGATCGAGAGGTATAGTGTCCTTGGGATTAGGATCATTACATAACAACTTAAAACACGAAATATATCATCTTTATTGAAAACTTCCTTTACATGACCACTACATTCCCTCGTACTTAGCATTGCATGGGATAACTTGAGGAAATGCATAAGAAAAGGGTGAGATATAAAGCCTAGTAAGGAAATAATCATGGAATAACATGAGGAATATAATAAATATTAGACAATAGGAATATCAATAGAGCACAAGAGAAGCATAAACATAAAGGCATGATAAAGCATGACAATCATTACATGGAAATGTGGCAACAACACTTAACATGGAATTAGCATGAGCCAAGGCTCATTACACATGGAGCATGAGTAAACCATCATTGAACTTAAATTATAATGAGTAAACACCCATTTCACATGATTTATCATGATAATATACTTTAACCAATGCATTGGAGTGCTATCAGGGTGCACCCTTCTTAAACATTTCACTTCATGCATAAGTGTGCCACATGGATTATAAAACATTGAATCATTCAACATAATAATTTATTCCACGATAAAAAAATGTGGAATACATACTTGAAACTATTTAAACAATAAGTATATGCGCATAAAGGTGAATACCCTTGATAGAGAAATGGGCATGGTATTCACTACACAATGACTTTGGCTTGGAAAAATGCAGTGCAATTTCGGCAGCATCACAGTGTGACATAAGAACTCATAAAAATGGTTGATGAGAGAGAAAGGGGTTTCTCATCATATTTAAATGAAATGGAAAGTAAGGGGGTAATATAGGTACATGTACCAAAAAATTTAATGGAATATAGATTCATGATACAAAAGAATTGCTTGAATGTAAATGAGGAGAGAGAAATTCCTTTCGGAATTTCGGCATAGTAACGGGTGTACATGGGAGACATTTAATGAGAGATAAAGGGGTATCCCATCATTAAAACATAAATAGGGAATTATGGGGGAGGTTAAAAACCATAACCCAACATTTATAATTGAAATTAAAAGGGCACAACAATTTAATGAATATTGGAAAAAAATGAGAAAGGAAGAAAAAGCCCTTACTTGGAAGTGTGCATATAAAGGCTTGAGAGACACTTGAGAGAGGCTTCTTGGGAGCTTGGGGAGACTTGGAAGGATTCTAGAGATAGGAGGGAAGAGGTTGGATGAACTCAAAAGGCTTTGAGTGAAGAGGAAGCGGGAGCTTGGGTGGGTTTATATAGGAAAGGAGAGGGAATTCTCTATTATTTTGGTTTGGGACACCTCACATTAAACTAATCCAAACCAAAAACCTGCCCATGGTTTTTGCCCATGGTTTTTGAAAAAGGGAAGTGGAAGAAAATATTTTATAAGTCCAAAGTACTAAATTCTTAAAATAACAGGGTTTCTTATGTGGAGGTGAGTCACACTCCCAAAGAAAACAATTTAAAAAGGCAAAATGTTTAATAAGTTTTGAAGGGTCCACTAAAGCTTTGTAAAATAAATCAAACATACCCAAAATCATATTATTTTAATGGTAAAACATATATTGGCCAAACATAAAGTTTATAGTGTTTTATTACATCACTATTTGGTCATTATGATGTCATGAAACACATTATATAATTAAACGGTATTTAATTTTTACCCAAAAATTCGACTGTCTCAGAAAATTATGAAAAATTCACCATTGGATAATTTCGACATCCTAATTCCAAAAATAATATTAATTTTATCTAAATAATTTTCTAAACATTTGAATTTTCACTTTTCAAATAAAAACCGATATTTATCGAAAATTCATGGGTTTTGACAAAAAATGGCTTTCAAACCTTAATAAAAATTACAATTGTATTCATAAAATTATACGATAATTTATATTTAATAAAAATCAATTTAATAACAATAATAATATTTTATTAAATATTATTTAATTCAAAAATCTATTAATTCATCAAAATATATTTCTTATTTGAACATTAACTAAAAATAATATTTGTGCTTTAAAAACTATTTACAAGGTAACAATAATAAAATGAAAGTATATTCATTATTATATAAAAAAATAATGTACATAACCATAGTTCTAAGGTATTGTTACATAAACCCTTATAAAACCCACATAAGACTGAAGAGTAAGGTGTGCGATGGTGACAGAGTCTTGGGGTAGCCCAGATAACATTGCTCGGGTGGTAATCTCTATAAACTTTAAATTTTCTTGTAGGTGGTCCCGCTCGAGCTTAAAATATTCAATCTCAGATTGGGCTTGGTCAAGAGTGAAGTCTAAAGATGCAACCTCATTTCTGAGCTCTAACAAATGGGATTCGTATGGGGCACGTCTACTGGATGAGGCCATCGCTTCCTTTATTTGAGTAAATTGGATTTGTTAAATCCCTATATTTATACAAATCATGTGATCACCATTCAAAAACTATATTAGCAACGGTCATAATTCTTAACAGTATTTTAAAATCCAAAAAGACCAAAGAAGTTGACATTTTATATAAACATTTTACATAAAAAGACATTTAATTATATTAAGAGGGATTTCCATTAATGAAAGTTTGGGTCGTTACAGGGAGGTGCACCTGAGGTATAATAGATACTACCAGTCCAGGAACCAATTAGTGGTCTGGTAAGGTGAGAAGTTGTATTATTCAAGTCTAGAATAATAATTATTTAATTTATATATCATGGTTTTCACAATTTGTTTAATTTTTAAATTTAATATGAGAAAATATAATTTTTCAAATGAACATAACACATTCAAGGTTCATTAAATTATTAAGGTATATTATGAGATAATTAAGTGGTTTATAGTTTATCACATGACATGTTAATAACATTACAAGATAGTGATAAAATATTTATAATGCTTATGACTAGTTAACTAATACGTAAGTTTTTTTTGGGAATTTTAACGGTTAAGTTTCCATAGGGACCAAAATAAAATTTATAGAAACATAAACTCTAGTATAAATATATTTTTTAGCTCAGAAATGAATGGGATAACCTCTTTCATGAATTTAGTTCTCACCCATGTTGGAGTTGGTTCCCTAGAACTAGCTACTTTGTACTTTAGATTACATGTATATTTAAATAAGTGAATATTAATTTAAATATATTTTCACATATTTATTTTTCTTATACATAATTTTTTTTCTATAATGGCCTAGGGTATATGTTGCATTGATAAGTCCATAGATGATTCCTTATATGATGAAAACCTTGAGATGCTATGATGATATTATTAAATATAGTTCTGTGGTCAAATAATGTTTTATGATAGAGAGCATAGTATGTTCAATTTTAGGTAAGAGTACTCATAAGTGCATGAGGATTCCCCTAATGAAGTTCACACATGTTAATCTCTAAGATGATAGATTATGAGAATAGACCCACCAGTAGGAATTCTACATGTTTTGGTGTCATCAGATATTCCTATCCACAAGTATTTGTAATGGTCTTTAGAATTTATTATTATTATTAATTAATATTACTACTTGTGTAATTAGATATATTTTTTAATTTATGTAAATACAGTTCATGGTAAATTTGGATACATTTGGTTCATCATGAGAGATGTACTATTAATGATAAGTCAAGGATGGATTTTCCCCTTCTATATTTATGGAAGTTTATATATTGGCCCTTTGATTAAAATAAAACCATCATCATAAATTCCATGGCCATGGTGTAATGATGTGTTTATTTTAGATAGTCAAAGAAATATGTATCAAGCATATTGGTTTATGACATAGATTTGAAACCTAGTTGATGAGATTTTGTAGTAAAATGATTATATTAAATAGTGAGCATTAAAATATGGTTGTCTTCATTGGGACATTATTTTCATTCTCTATGGTTCCTTGACTTGTTTCTAGATAGTAATATTGGACTTTAGTCAAACCCACCTAATGACAGTGAGAAAGAATCCTAGAGGTTCACACAGTAATTGTTTCCATTGATTTGGATTAAATTTGATTTGAATTTAATTATTAGAATAAATATAATTTTCAGGACTAAGGAATAATTTTATTCATGTTTTATTGATCACTAATATTTGTAAGGTAATAAAATAATTATTTTATTCATTAAAAAATAATTTATTTAGTTTCGTGAATATTTAGTAAATATTTATTTATTATATTATGAATAAAATATTTTTTTAATTTTTTGATGAATGAAATATTTAAGTAAATATTTATACAGGTATTCAATAAATATTAAGGAGTTCTAGCATACCAAGGCCACATCCAGTGATGAATATAATTTTCAAGCTGGTAAATAATATTTATCGTTATGAGAGTCAGTTCACACTATAAAATAATAATAATAATAATAATAATATTATTATTATATGGCATGAGGTTTAGTAATGATTATTATATTATTTAAGTGATGGTATGAAATTAAATAATATTTGAACCTAAACCCTAGATCTATAAAAAGGTGACCATGTCTACTGTGTAGGGTTAATCAATAATAGAGAATTATTTTGCACAATAGACACATATCTTGAATTCCTCCTCCCTCCTCCCTCCTCTCAAGAAGGATAGTAAATCCTTAAATACTAAAGGATTGAAAAGAGATCAATATGAGTAATGAAATATAATTGATTAATCACACTAACACCCAAAAATCATATGGCATCACTCAAAGATCAAAGGATCACATGTGGATCACCACTGGAGGGATTCTATAATTGGACCCTACTAACACAATAAAGGTAATCTAAGAAGGGTTTTTAAATGGTCAATAATATTTTGATCAGATAAAGTTACTAAGACGAGGTAACCTTTTCCTCCAATCTCAAGTAAATTAATTATAAATTTAATATGAAAAAATACTCTTTGGGTTTTGAGTTTTCTATATGTCAATATTCGCTGAAAAAATTTCATTGATCATAGAGTTCATGTGATTGAAAATATTTTGAATGATCCTCCAAATTAGAAAACTTTTATTTGTTTTATTCCCACCATGGTTCTTCTGTTGTGTGTGTAACCTTCAAGTGGTATCAAAGAGATCAAATTTCAAATTTATAATATTTATTTTATTGTTGATAATCATTCATAATAGTGGTTAGATATTCATTTCAAGAATTATTCATTCTTTAATCCATTTTAGTTAACATTCCTTAAAATTTTAATTATCACCATTCATGATTTCATTTTCTTAAAGGAATAATAATATATGAAGAATTACTAGAGATTCCATCTAGAAGTGTCGAGGATTTTGGCCGAATAGTATGGGCCTACACATTGTGTAGCGGAAATACACATCGTGTACCCAAGTGAACTACCCCTAGTCGTGTTTTAGGATACATGATGTGTCAAGAAGTAACTACATGTGGTGAATTTATTGAAAACCACATGTATACTATGCCAATTGGAACATGAAATGTTGAATTACGCATCGTGTAGCTAGCATATACCTCATGTTGTCTACACAGTTTAACAGTGAGATTCTTACATGCCTTGTGGTCATATACATGACCAAAACCATGTGAGACTAAAAACCTAGAGTAATAATGGACATACATGAAGTGTATCTGGTGTATACAATGTGCAGTTCATTATTTCTCATGTCTGAAATACATGCCAAGGCTTTTAGTGAGTTATGAAGACACATGACATTCTAGATACACAACATGTAGCTGGCTTATACACATCATGTAGTCCTTCATTTAATGAACACGCCAAGTCCTTCAGTGGGTTATGTGGAAACACAACATTTAGAACACATGATATGTAGCTAGCTTATACATGTCATGTAGTTCAGTCGAGGTATATGCTAAAGCCCCAAATGTTTAACTTGGGTATACAACAAACAATATACATGACTTTTATCTCGATAGTACACACCTTATAGTCTCCCAATAAATGGAATAATTAAATTAGATTAAATTTATAATTGAAACATTAAAACCCTATTATATTTATTAAAATATGTTGTGTTTAATGATTTAATAATGTCTTTAAGGAATGATTAAATGATCAATTAATTTATTGTAAATATCTATAATTATTAGTAATACTAATTATTTTCCATGAATTAATTTATAATGGGTATCTCCAAGAGAATTCATATGGTAATTAAGATAAATGGAAATTAATTAATTAATTAATTAATTAATGTGAGCACATTTATCTTAATAATAAATAATGAATAATAAATGAATGCTAACTATTTTTTATTTTGAGTAATCATTTCATGTGTATGAACTTTTATAATCTTGACCATGACCTGCGCAGGTGTTGGATAAATTTAATTTAATTTATTTCATGTTTTTTAATTATTTATTATTAAATTAAATATGATGGCCTATGAATCATCTATCCCTCCATTATTATGTTGGAATTGAGTTTCCAAGTTTGTTTATATAATTTTCTTTAACCAATCATTTAGTTCCACTCACCTACATGTGATTTATAAATACTTGTTATTAATAAAGTATCCCATGGAGTATGGAGGCAGTTTTAGATAGAACCAAGATGATGCCAACCCATGTGATATATAGGCGGACATGTAGAATGTTATAACTTATGCTAATTCAAATACAAGGAGTTATTCCTTTAGGTCATAGTTTGATTTATTGTCTTCTTAATAAATCGACTATTATATAAGATCATGATCATAATATTTATTTATTTCTATCTACACATTATTTATTTTATCAATGCAAGACCATGATCACATAAATAAATGAATGAATGTGAAAAGATGAAATTTTAAAAAATTAATTATGCATAAATTTTTTATCCAACATGGTAAATTAATTAAGTAAAATCCACTTAATATTAACTAGGTGTTTCAATGGTAAAAAAGACAAAATTTATGCACAATAATATAAAATCCCCCAAGTTAATATTTAGTCATTATTCCTTCCATTAAATTATTGAGAATGCAATCATATAACTAAGTGTTTATATGAAAAAAGTATAGAAAATTACTTTTATCAATGATTTCTCATGAGGGTTTTGGGTTGACCTAAATGAAATTGTATTGAGTTTACTATCCAAAGTATGTCTAATAAAAATTTTGAGGAAAGTGTTGAAGTAATCCTAGTTATAATTTTTGGAATGCGGAGTTCATTCAATTTATCAAGGATCTTCAAGCCCACAGTTGGTAATATCACATACAAAAATACCTTCTTATGGTTTTCATGGACAAATTCTGGATCATAAAGAAGGTAGATATGGTTCCTTTACACTAGAATATCTATAGAGATGATAAAATCTGAGTTCAATGGTGAGGGCTATTTAGACTTGATAAAAGAGAGGGATACTTAATAAAATTATTATTATTTTATTTCTCACATAATTGTAATCAATTCAATTACTAATAATATTCTCTTTTAAAATTGTACAATTATGGTAATAAAAAAAATGAAAATAGTGAAATAATTCCTAAACACGAGTTATGTCCTTAAAAATATAAATTTTCAGATATAGTACAATCATTTATGTGATGCATTATTATCATAAAAATTATATTATGTGTTGGAATCCCCTATTCCTATTCTTCCACCCAAAAAAGTGAGTGAATTTTAAAAGGAGTCCCACCATAGATACATTGAGGATACATCCTATGTTCATTATATTATTTATCAAATATGTTCGAAGAGTTGATGATACTAAATAAATATATTGATGCTTACACCAAAATATCTCATCTTGGTATTCATGATAAAGAGAAGGAAAATATTTTAAAAAATAATATTATTAATGAACTATATTAGTGTAAACTGGAAGAAGGAAATCTAGATACTAATATTACTATCAAAATGATGGGGTATATTGATCATTTAGAAAAATTGAGTTTCCACTTGGATATGAAATTATACATTAATATTATCTTATTATCCTTACCACTAAGATCATCCTTATTTGTGAAAGACGAGATAAATGAAATGGATAAGTCTCTAATTTTTTTTTCCATACCTCACCATGATGAAAAGGACTAGTTGATACTTATTTCTGTACCTTTTATGGTGATAAGTTTAAAAGTACAAGTTTGAAGATCCCATTTATAATATAAATCCCAAAGATCCTTTACATTTTTCTTTAAATAAACTAAAGATTCAAAGTAAAAATAATGAAAAAATAGGCCATTTGATTCTTAGATTTAAATAATAGACACTGAATATAAATTTCAATGAGTCGAAGAAGCAAGAAGTTGCATCCACTTCAGGTATATTCATTAAGTTTATATTCACCACTTGTTTATTTAATACAATTTTCTAACCACATACAAGTATTTAAATACTGGAAATATGAAAGAATAGAAAGGTTATGGAGTGAATTCAAAAGAAGCTGAGAAAGGGTGATTCCTATGTCATCCAAGGGGGGATCACTACTTCTCATTTATAAATGGATTGATTCAATTTTTTAATAAGTATTACCAAAAACATTTATCTTAGTGTCTGGACTAACACAATGAAACATTATTTCATTTTTGGAATAAATGTTGTTATATTAGTATTTCTTGAATTAAAATAACTATTATAATGAATGATGAATATAAAACATAAGGATATTACCTAATTATGGTAAGATTATTCTTTATCAAATAAAACTGGAAATAATTGACTTGTTTATACCCACAAAACTATTTTTTAATTGAGCTAAGACAATGGTTATTCAGAAATAATAATTATCATGTTTTAGATAATAAAACCTTTTAAATAAAGTAATTCCATAATTCTTTTAGAGTTAGTTCAACATAGTCATATGAACTATTATGAAGATAAAGTTAACTTCATATACTTCATGAGATTCCATTAAGAAAATCTAGTAATGCTTAGTGAAGTAAATGAGTTCACTGGGAAAGATTAAGGAATCTTTAAGATGGATTGTCAGAGAACATCCTATCTGTGTAATCATTGGTCATATATATGGAGTAAAGGTTAAATATAAAATCAAATTTTATTATACAAATCAATGAATTTATGGTATTAAAAGGAAAATTAATGATAAGTCTTATATATATTCTAAATTTTCTTTATTCCTTCCCAGACATACTTTGAAAATAGAATTGCAACAACTTTCCATATGACAAATATATTGTCTAATGGATATCATATAAAATGTGATATGATAAGAATTTATTAGGACACTACCATAAGTTTTTGTTAAAAATGTTATTTAAGGGCTAGGTTTAACCACAAACCAATAATAAAACACTAAAGTGAATTTGAATTAATGATCCTATAGGCACTAAGTATATTAACATCTAATGAATAACATCTATATTTACATAAAGGAATCCTATCTCTTTGAATATCATGGGAGTAACCTAAACTTATATGGTTTAAGGCTCTGGATGCACATAATTTTTTATAATAATACATGACTCCACTGATATTATTGGGAGGAGTGGTTCTAGAGAAAAATACTTCATAGGAAGTAAAAAACCAAAGAGGTAGTTTATGTTCACCATGAAGGGTGATAAATAATTTATTATTTTAGAATAAATATTCCTATAAAGAAGTAGTCAATAGAGATGTGATAATATTTAAAAATATGTAAAAATTCATATAATGGACTCCATGTATCAATATCCAAGGAATATATTTTAAATGTTTCTAAGAATTGTTACTATTGGTGAGTATTCGAGAGAAAATTGACATTTATGGTATAAGATGGTACCAATAAAGAATAATTTATTATTTAAAGGTTTATTCTATGAAAAATACCATAGAATAAGTGTCATGACTAAGATCATTTTGAAATTATACTTGTCATATCATGATTTTATGATCATCATAATGAGCTGTTGATAGTCAAGGATACCTTATTTGGAGTAATACTAATAGAAAATATCTATATGTCATGAACAAAATAAGACCCTATCGTATATGTTTATAAGTTATAACTAGAAAGGGTCAGTGAAATCAATAAATTCCATTAAGATATATAGATTACATAAATTCATTTATGAATAATTCTTGCATGGTGATCATAGAATATTCTTCTAGAATGAATGAGTGACATGTGTATCTAATAAGTTAGTGGGAGAACTATAAGTTTTCAAGATAGATATTTTGATAACATATGGAAAATGAATATTGCGTATTACAATTTTGTTAATACTAAGGAATTAAATTTCTCCAAGTATGACATAAATTATAAAACCTATTCTAGGGAAAATGATCTACAAAATTAATCCATGGGTTTGATAAATCAAGTCATAGTATATATATTAAAAAATTATTGAAAAATAAAAGTTGAAATAATTAAATAATGAATTTTTATTAGAATATAATCCTTCCAATAGAACATTCATGGGAATATGAATATATTATAGAGATTAACATAATTTACCAAGATTAAGTACTCAGGTTTTATCTCATATTACATGATATGTACTAATGTTTGATATTACTAATGCATGATTTATAAAAGGTAAATATCAAACAAGATCCAACAAAACTGTATATAATTACAATTAGAAATATCTAATAGTACTTGGAAAAGTATAACATGATGAGTTTCTGGTGTCTGGAGAAGTGGGAATACTAGTGATCTTAGGAATTGATCTCTCATATATACTTAGTTCAATTTGATCTGGCATCATTGAAAAGGATAAGGAAATATGAAAGAAAACATTATTACAACTAGTGGTTTCCATATCTACAATATCTGAGTACGTTGCAGCTTCTAATGTACCTTAATAAGCACTTAAGAAATTTCATATTCTAATTTATTTTTATACTAAAAGAAATAGTTTTATCAATATTATGATAAGATTTTACTAATTGACTTTGTTAGGATGTTAATATTTTAACATAGGGATAAAAGGTAGATACTCATTTTTATCACTACTTAAGGGATTTTCTCAAGGTAGTAATGTTGCAGTAAAGATATTATATACATAGACATGTGGCGTTATGAACCCTATCCATAGAAATGTGGTAGGACTAGAAATTATATCCATATAAAATGTGAGTAATAACTAGTCGTTACCAGTTGGATCTAGTGCAAGTGGTAGTTTTTTAGAGTTTGTGCCATAGAATCAACTAATTTTTACTTTATATTACATGTATATTCAAATAAGTTAATAAAAATTTAAATATATTATCACATATTGATTGTTCTTCTGTATAACATTTATGTGATAATGTCATAGGGTATATGTCACATTGATAAGGTTATAATAGATTCCCTCTATACTGAGAACCTTGAAATTATATGACAATATTATTAAATATAGTTCTATGGTTAGATAACATGCTATGAAAGGGAACACATTATGAAAACTTTCAGGTTTTAGTACTTTTAAGTGAAATAGGTTTCTTCTCATGAAGTTTACACTTTGTGATCTCTATAATGAGAGATTATGAGAACAGAATCTCTAGTAGTAATCACCATTGTTTTAGTGTCATCAGATATTCCAATATGTGAGCATGTGTAATGGACCTTAGACTTTAATATTATTATTAATTAATATTACTAATCATACACTTAGATGTATTTTATGAACCATGACAATAAAATTCATGGAGAATTTTGATACATTAGGTGTATCGTGATTGATGTGTTATTAATGATAAGTTGATGAAGGATTTGTACCTTCTTCCTTTATAGAAGTTGATATGTTGGACCTTTGACTAAAACATATCCATCATTATAAATTTCATGGCCATGATGTAACGACATGTTTATTTCAGATAGTAAAAGAAAGAAGTATCAAGTATATAGGTTTATGACATAGATGTGTAACCTGATTGATAAGATATTTTAAAAAAAGATTATATTACATAGTGAGAATTCATATGGGATTTTCATCATTTAAAAATTAAGTTTATTCTCTTGGGTTCCTTAGCCCATTTCTAGACAGTATTTTTGGACTTCAGACAAGCCTACCTAATTTTAATGAGAAATAATCCTAGAGGTCACACACTAAATGTTTCAATTAATCTAAATTAAATTCTATTTGAATTTTATTATTGGAATAAACATTATTCTCAAGACAAATAAATAATTTTATCCAAGTTTTATTGATCACTAATATTCTCAATGCAAGAAAATAATTATTTATTTATTGGTAAATAATTTATTTTGTTAAATTAATATTTAATAAATATTTATTCGTTGGATAATGGAAAAAAACATTTGTTTTATTTATTGAAGAATGAAATATTTAATCACACATTTATTTAGGTATTCTATAAATTCTAAAGAATTTGAGGGACTGAGAGCATGTCTGGTGATGAATATTATTTTCAAGCTGGTAAATAATATTTATCATTGTGTGAGTTATCACATGGAGTAAAATAATAATAATAATAATATTATTATATGGAATGATTTTTAATAATAATTATTATATTTTTTAGGATCGATATGCAATTAAATAATATTTTAACCTAAACCCTAGCTCTATAAATATATGGCTATGTATATTGTGTAGAGTTAATTAGGAATATAGAATCAATTCTCACAATGGAATTCTCTCTTCAATTACTCCTCCCTTCTCTCAATAATGAGAAGAAATCCTTCAAGCCTGAAGGATCAAGAAGCAGTTAATATGGGTAAGGGAAGAAAATTTATTCACCACACTAGCACTCAAAAATAAATTGAAATCACTCAAAGATAAAAGGATCATGTGTTGATCACCACTAGAGGTATTTTACACCTGTACCCTCCTAATTCAATGAAGGTAATCAAAGAAGGGTTTTTGAATGATCAACAATATCTTCATTGGGGAAATTTCCTAAGATGAGGCAACCTTTTCTTATGATATTAAATAAATTAATTATAAATTTAATGTGAAAATATCCTCTCTGGGTTTCTATTTTTCTATATGTCAATATTAAGTGAAAAAATTTCTTTGTTCAGGGTATTCACATCATTGAAAATATTGAGAATGATCCACCAGTCAATAATCTTTTATTTAATTTACACCCACCATAATGCTTCAATTGTTACCAAAACCTTCATACCCTCACCTCTCTAAAGTTTTAGAGATAGAAACCAATGGAATAAAAAACTTTTATTGAATCCCTCTCATAGATTTAACACACATTCTTCATTTTATAGAAGGGACATCATAAAGTGCTTTGATTTCATGTTCTAGCCCCCAATAATCAAATAAATATGACCCAAGATATGTGGTTAACATATATAAGGTCTAGAGGATTCTTAATTTGTCACCTTTGAGACAAGACATGCTGAAGGTAAGTAAATAAATTTAGTGTTTTCGAATGTACAATGTACCATTTATAGTTTCATTTGGTTTTTTATCCATAATTAAATTATATTTCACAAAATACATATTTTTTTGGAAAGTGATATTATAGATTCAGTGATTTTAACATGAATATGGTCCCCAAATTTTATAATACCTATTTTACATGCTTCTGTAAATCCCTGGATCCTTAACTATAGCCCTGACATCATTAATCCCAGTAATGTAATATGAAAGAATCTGGTCAAAGAGACCCCAATATGGCTGCCATGAAATATTAAATGATAGATAGAATTTTTTAAAATATGTTTGTATTAATTTTGAAGAACTATAATATTTAAAAATTTATTACTCAATATAATAATGTATAAACTTACATTGGTAGGTAGTATAATATTCAATATGAGATAGTATGATTCCAAATTATGTCTCAGTGTCCTCATAAAATGGTGTGCTTGACTCAACCTATATTGTACAACATAAAAAGTGAAAAATAATAATAAATTAATTAAAATATAACTTATATTAGCCTAAAAAAATATTAAATATGAGTGATCATATCAGTGTCCACATGTAGCGTCACACAACACATACATGGAAAGCTCTGGACCAACAACAATAGGGGACATGGGAGGGACGTTCTCTCATGCCCAAATCTGAATGAGGATGAAATATTCCCCAATATCACAGTGATATGATTGACATATAGTGCATAATTCTCTATATGTGTATGCCAATAACATAGATTCTAAATTTTTTTCTCTCAATCTGATCAAATTCTTCAAGTAGCCCTCAATTCATTATGTCGACATACAAACTCAAGTGATCGGTGCACATTGTCCTTCTAATGAGTTTCAAGACATATCCATTCACATGAAACATGATAGTATGGTCATCAATTTCATTGGGTAAATGTGAAAAGTACATGTAAATATAGCTCATAGATAGAAAACTTCCATCAATAGTTGTCTCACCCCCTCAATGTACAGACCTAGCTATCGATATACAAGCTTAGGACAATGTCTATAGGTGGGTAATATAACTACAATAGTAAGAATAGGATGACCAAAAATAAAATTAACATCCTTTATGGTGATGGTGATATCTCCCTTGGGAAAGTGGAAAGTGTGAGTCTTAAGTCTCTATCTCTTAGTGGGGGAAGAAAGGAGGTGATGATCAAAAAATGTGAAAACTGATAGAGAAATTCCATAAAAACCAATATGCTGTAGGTATGGAATGATAATAGATATAGGAATAATGTGATGATAGTGGTAAACCCTATACACTCTAACCTATCAAACTTTATGCCTTGCTGGAACCTCATGTGAAGCATGTCTATACTACTTAGGTAGTAGAGAAGGATCATCCATCTCTATACATAAAAATTATAGAAGTATTTAATATGTATAAAATGTAATTTTAATGTAATGTTTAGTATAATTTAGGATATAAAATTTGTGTTAATTGTGAAATAAGTATTAATAATCCATGAAAAACTATTTTTTCTCTCTCTGTCACATATCTTCATCCTAGATATCAATATTTTTTAAGTTATTTTTTTTTGAAATATTTTTTAATTATTTTTTAGTTGTAAATTTCATCCATCCATTAATTTTTTTTGTATGAATATCTCTATCAATTATAATTATTTTTGGTTATAATTAGTTTGAGTCTATAAAAAGTCACCCTATAATAGTTTACCCTATAAAAAGTTTCCCTATAACAATTTACCCTTTGATAACTTACCCTATAACAAATTACCCTATATCAAGTTACCTTATAAAAATATACCGTATAACAACTCACCCTATATTAAGTTATGAAATAAAAATTCACTATATAATAAGTTAACCTATAACAACTTACCTTATAACAAGTTACCCTATAAAAATTTACCCTATAGAAAGTTACCCTATAATAATTTATTCTATAGAAAGTTACCATATAGAGATTTACCCTTTAACTACTTACCCTTTTAAAACTTACTATATAAAAACTTACATTATAATAACTCACCATATAAAAAGTTACCATATAACAACTTACCCCATAAAAAGTTATAATATAGCAAGTTTCCCTATATCAACATACCCTATAAAAATTTAATGTATACAAACTTACCTTATAACAAGTTTCCCTACATAAATTTACCTATAAAAACTTCCCCTATATAACTTCACACTATAAAAACTCACCCTATATAAATTCACAATATAAAAAGTTATCCTACATCAAGTTTCCCTATAAAAATTTACCCTATAATTAGTTACCCTATAGAAAGTTATCCTATAATAATTTACCCTAAAGTAAGTTACCCTATAATAATTTACCATATAGAAACATAACCCTGTAAGAACTTACCCTATAGTAAGTAACCCTATAATAACTCATTTATGAGGTTTAGTTCTATGTCATGACTCTTTTATGAACTATATCACTTGGATTGATCTTTGTTTATCACCGAGAAGATAGTTATCTTGAAGAACTCAGTTAGAATGATAAAGTTATTTGTGATATAGGAATTAGTGAAACACATCTTGAGCATTAACATGATTACATTTTCATTATTATTGAAAACTAAGTTTCATCATTTTTCATTGATATTATTTTTAGATAAGAAGATCAACTTCTCTTAATATCTCAGTCATGAATAAAACACCCTTTTAGGTGTTTCTAAAGTTCATAATTCTTGAATAATAACTATAGTGGATTGAGTTTGAAGGCTCGTGTTGTTTAGTTTGAAGTTGGAAGTATTAAGATAGTGAATTACATGATGTAGTATAATTTTATTATTTTAAAAAGGTTGATTTTCAAATTCATATGTAATATATTTTTCTTTCTCAATTGTAAGAAAATATATATATATATATATATATAACCCAAGTCTTATGCACTTTTTTTAAAAACTTTGATTTTTTACAAATATGAGGTATGGCATGAATTTTAAATTCTCAAGACCTTACATTATGTGTTTATAATACATAATCATTATTGATAATGATTACTCATTCTAGAAATTTTAGGGAATTATTTCCTATTACGAACTTCTCTAGTGATATATTAAATCTTGTATCCAAAAGTGTTTTGTAACCTATCTAACACAAGGTCTATAGGAACATCTTGGTTGGTCTTGATCATCTTGACAATAAAAACTAATACAAATTCATCATCCAATGATGTATGATATTATGTTAGGTTGGGTGGAATACAAGTATGATATTCCTCAATTATATAAATCCTCTAACCTCTAAGATAAATTTCATGAATTTACCTCAAGTGAAATATACAATTATCAACATATTTTTCACACTATGTAATTTATTTTGTCTATTTTGATTCCTTACAAAAATATATACATTTTTTCTCTATATGAAATTGTTTCAATACAATTTTTAGTGAATATTTTCTTGGAAAATATCTTCATAATTAGAAAGTTATCTCTATTGAAACAAATATATCCTCAATAACTCTTGGAAACTCAGTTGAAGGTGTGATAATATTCTAGTCAAATTCAAGAAAAATATTTCATAGCTTTCAAACAAGATGAAAAAATAGTGGATTATTTATATTGCATTGATTTTGGTGTATAACCATTGTATTTTTAGCAATATCCACCCTAACCTCTCTATCTTATTCCTCACCATCACTATTTTTTTCATTTCATTCCATAATTAGAGACTTCTTTGTCATCAAATTGATCTTGTATTGGTTTCTATATTCCATATAATATGTAAGAGTCACATAATATTGGGACAGATCTTCTTCAATGACTCTTGTAGTCTCAATCATCAAATAATAGTAAGTTTATTCTATATAGTAGAAACCTCCATGTATAACTCCATAAAACCATTATCATACCATTGGTGTAATAATTTTTTTTCTTGGGACCAGTCCTCATCATTATGTAATTAATAATCTAAATTCTATTACCTATTTTGGTATTTAAAATTTTTATAGACAATAGACTAGATCTCTTGATAGGTGTCATCTTTAACCGACCATGAATTATTTCATGAAGTTCTCCTAGGGTAACACAATCTCTTATGATAACCATTCATGTTGGTTTTCTACTATATGAGGCTCCTTTATTGTTTTTAATTACTTAACTACAGTAGCAGAAATAAGTAGACATGATTTTCTTTATGAATAATTTATTTTGATCATGATTTCAAAATTTTAAACATTATTCACTATGTGGAATAATCATGTATATTTCACAATGGAATAATACAAATTTCTAGGTGAATATACAATATTCAACTAAGAAACTATAGAACATTCATAATTTAATGTAAATTAACTTTATTAGTGTGGTGACATTGAAACAATTGTGTAATGTACTTTCATTGTATAAAGATATAATTAAAAATAGTCAATGAGTTAAATAATTTTTAAAGAGCATGAGAATCAACCAAAGCATATCCCCAGGGAGTGTTAAACTAGGTGTATAGTTAGGTGCATTCATTGTGCACCTAGTGAAGATTAAGTTAATATATAACAAGTATTTTTTAGGGTTACTACCCCTAAGTGCATTTGAGCTAGAGCCTTCATCCACTTGTTTGTATCTAGTAACGGATTTAATTTCTTGGAAAACTATAGTCTCTACTTTATTAATTAATTGATAAATAATTAATAAATACCAATAATAAGTTGTAATTATTATAAACTACCATGTAATATTAATTTCAATAGTTAGTAAAGATCATGTGAATTAACCAAAGCATATCCCTCTGGAATGTAAAACCATGCGTGCAATTAGGATCATTCATTCTACACTAAGTGAATATTGATTTAATACCCAAACAACCTTTTTTTCAGGTTTATTTCCCCTAGGTTCATCTAAATCAATGTTTGTATCCATTTTTTTTATATCTATACACATAAGTCATTTCTTGAAAAAACACATAATATTTACTTTATTAATTGATTGATAATTAATTGATAAATATTAATAATAAGAAGTAATTATTATTAGCTATTATGTGATATTAATTAATTAATTATGTATTAATAATTATTATTTATTAATAACTAATTATTACTAAATACTAAATAATTATATATTAATAAATTAAATAACAATAATTATTGATTATTATTTTTAATTAAGAAATTATTATTATTAACTAATAACCACTTATTATTACTAATTAATTAATTAATATGAATTATTAATGTTAAAAAAATTAAAAATTAGTAACTAAATAATAATTTTAAATAAATGTTTTTAATGATAATTATTCATATTTATTTATGATTAATTAATTTATAAATATTAATACTATCTAGTAATAATTATTAGCTACGAGGTGATATTAATTAGTAATTAATTCATAATAAGTATTAAATTATTAATTAAGATTAATTATTAATTAATTGATAAATATCAATTGATTACTAATAAGTATTCATTAAATAATAATTAATTTCTAATTAATGTTAACTATTATTAACAAATTACATCTAATTAATTAAACAACTAAATAAAAAATTAAAATAAACTATAAATCAAACAACTAAATAAATAAAAAATAAAATTGACTATAAAAAATTCCTTTAAATTAATCTTGAAATTTTATCACTTTATAAAATCTATAGAAAGAGAGCCAGTACACACTGAAACTCAACACCAGAAAGAATGGGATGGAAAATATTTTATCCCCAAATCTGATTGAATCACTAAGAGGGGCATAGGTGAATATACGATCTCTATTATTTTTATAATTCATTCCCTTTACCCATCTTATTAAACTTGTTAGGGAGATCAATCCAGTCAATGATTTATTATATCCTCACATTCATGTGTAATAATAAAAATAATATAGAAGCACATAGTATTTACAATGTTCAGATGAAAGGTCCACTCCTTACCTTGTCAGTTATATCCCCTAACATGGATTCTCTATTATCTTCAATAACCGCATACAACATAGATTCCACTATCCTATCCATGAATTCTAGAGTCCACTAGAAGATGAAAAAACTATTAAACAAAAATATATAGTAAAGAAATACCCTCACCTTGCTCATAGTGTTCTCTACAATATAATATGTTTGTCTTCCTCCATGAGAAGATGGATTAGTAGGTATTCACATGTACTCCCTCATGAAATTTAGTATTAGTGATATTCAAGAGACTTAATCAAGATATTATTTGATAAATAACTTCCTTAGACTTTATGAATACTTAGGTGCATAGTATATCACCTTATTCTTCAATGTCTCCCAACTTTGACTCTTTCCCTCTCTTTTATAATAATATATCAGGTTCTCAAAATTATCTCACACTTGTATTAAATAATTATCAATCTCCACAAAATATTTTATACCTCCCAATATATATTTATAACCACATAATATCACATGAATATTATTACCCATATTCAAAATAAGGAAACTCCATGATCTTAAAAAGATATGGTATTCACTTCTTTGAACTAGTCAATAGATTCTTTATTTTTTCCCCATTCAAACTCCCATTAAAATATCCTTTTAAATCTCCTAAAAACCCTAAAATTTCCATCATTTAATCATATATATAATCCAATTCTTTAAACTTATTAAAAATATCCACATGTTAGTCAACATTCATTTTTCCATGTGGACTGCCTACTATGTTGTAGAACTCACCTCAGTACTTTCTTCATATCTATAGTTATATAAAAAATATATATGTCTTGAAAGATTATGTTGAAAGATTATGATCAACATTACAAGACTTATGATTAGGTCATACAATATATCATCAAAGAATTACAATAAACATAAAAATACCTATGATGTAACTGAAACATTTATATTCTAAATTCGTACAATCTTCCATAAAGTCTTGCATTTAGTAGAAAAATTATATGATAAAACTCAAAGACTTACAATCAAGAATGAATTAAAATAAAATACTCATGTTCAAAATCTTATGATCATGTCTCAAAGTATTATGATCCCTTATCAACTTACTCATTTTATAAAAATAACTCTATCTTCTTCACAAAATCATTTTTAATTGATGATAAGATTCTCAGCATGAATAAAAATCCATTTTTGATGTAATATTTTGAAGAAAAAAACATAAAGAATCATATAATATAATTTTTCAAGAATATAGAAATTCTGGAAACTTTGATGTCCACCTAGCAGATCGACTATAAGGTAGACAACTGACTACACTGGATCAACCATGAGAACAAAATGTTATATTTAGTGGGTTGAACATATGGAGAAACTATTATCGGATCAACCACATGTACAAATACATTTGAACATGGCACTGGATCAACCACATGAATATCCAATATACCATATGAATAATGTATCGAACACAAAATTCATTTAATCTAGTCTTAAATAAAATATCTTCAGAAATTATTTAAATCATCTCTAGAGCTCATTATCCACTCAAAGTCACTTCCAATATATTGAAGAAAATGTCTCTATATACATAAACACTTTTAATTTATTTCCTTGAGTATTAGAACATCAATCATCACATTTATTTCCACTTTTTCTTGAATCTTTCCAAGTCATAATTTTAAGTTGCAACCTCATACCACCGTATCAGATTGTATATTTGGTTTCTAATATATAAAAATCATCTAATCATCACCAATTATTTCAACAAAAATATTGAAATATTGAAAATAAATTAAACCAACCATTTTGGTAATAACAATCCCCCATTTGTAAATGTTTTCAATATATCAATACATTTCTAAAGTCAATATGTTTGATTATTTATCCCTTCCCATTATTGATAATCAAATGATAAGGGAAAAGGGGGTCTTCACATAGATAACTTTATCATCCCATCAGGAAATCCTTTTATCCTCCTTTTATTTCAATTATTAGGGAATGATAACACCAAATTTCTTTCATTATCAAAGATCCTTTAGTTAGTTCACTCTAAGTATACTTAGGCTAACCTGATATTGAAGACAAGATGGATTTAACCAAAGAATTAAATATTTCCATAAATAACCACCAATGTGATATAATTATTAGATTATAATTCTTGGAATTATCATAAACATTTATATAAAAAAATGGTTTATCTCACACATATCTCAAAAAATACATTAAAAAGTTTGAGTGAAAATCATAAAACTCTCCCTTTATCTCATCTTTTAATCAACCAACATTACTACTTCATAAATATATTAAATACAATCACAAAAAATGGATGCAAGTGTTATTATCATACCTCATATTCCAGATTTCATGGGCTTTCTAGATTCTCAATAATTTACATATTCTCATAGTTTGTGATAAATTGAAAACTCTATCTTTATCCTCCCCTTAGGGATACACCCACTCTTCCATCATTTCATATTGTTCAATAGATCCATGAGGGAAAATTTATTCATTCTATGAAGTAGTAAAATCATACAATATAACTTAATTAATTCCCTAAAATTTAGCATAAATATTTAATAATAATAGGAAATAATTAGGTACCTCTTTGTTATTTAAAAAAAATTCAGGTTGAGAGTTTTCTGTTAAACTATACTTTTTAGTATATCCATTCTCAAAAATTTTCCTCCTGTCAATATCCTTAATAGTTTATTTGATCATCTCTATATTCTCTTGAAATTCTTGTTTATGTGAAATAGTTTTCTCCACTTTTAAAGTCAAGGAAATTTCTTTTCCTTTTGCTTGAATCATCATTTTCATGCACTCTTATTAGTTTGGCAGGATTTTCATGCAATAATTTGTGTGATGCCCAAGATGACCACACATTTCACATAATTTTTGATGATCTTTAAAATATGTATCTGGGGAGAGCTTTTGAGGAGTTCCAAATTATTCATGTGTATCCACTTTTATTCCTTTAAATTTAGCATTAATCTCTTATTTATCCATTATATCATCCATTTCCAATAGGTCTAGGTAGATCTCTAAGAATTCTTTCTTAACCTACTCAGTTTCTTTGGACTTCTCACATGTATTATTGAAATAATTAATATTTCATGAATATTTCTGATTTTTATTCCCTTTAAAAATATAGTGAGTAACTCCTAATATTCTAATCATACACTCCTCAATACAGGTACATTATTGTCCACACATTCTATATACTCATTCTAAATATATAAATCTATTTTTTTGATATATTTGGTGACATTTAGGTCACAAATTGTTCCTTATTTAAATCTATCCTCAAATTTTCACTAAACCCCCCTTGGTTCTTTCCTCTTTCCTGAAAATGATATATTAAACCAATAAGTAAAGGATTTATGTCCATAAATTTCACAAATCTAGAAAAAACCTCTTAAATTAGATCTTATATTTTGATAATTAAATAGTTAAAAATTGTTATATTGTATCCTTGCTGCAAACTAGGCCTCCTTATGCCTAAGGGAAGTTATAATATTGGATAATTTATCCTTTCCTTTAGTGCTGAAGACTTCTTATCACCCTCCCAAATGGTAAAATACTTCTTATAATCCCTTTTTAACCCACACTATAAGAAATAAAAGATTTATATTGAGATATACTAGGTATTGATTTTACTTGACTTTTGGAACCCATCTTCTCATTGAATTGGTAGAATTAACCTTTAACCTCATCAGAATTAATGGAGTCTTCTATGAATTTTTATAGATCATTTTGAACAACAAGGTACATTTAACGTGTCTCCCCATTTTTTTTATTATTTTACATATAACTTCTCTTCAGAGTCACCGATAATATTTTTTGTTCAAATTTTCTAAGCTTGTGTTTCTTAATCTCATTAACATAGACTTCTTCCATTTTGATAAAATCCTCTTTTAATTCATTATACATGTTTTTAGCCTTCATCAACTTCATTTTTTCTTTCTTGAGCTATTTAATTTTATCAAAACAAGATTCCAACTTAATTTTAAGCTACCACACAATTTTTATCCTTTCTTCTCCATTATCATCACAACTTTATGAATAAAATCCTTTATCAACATGAGAAAATAAAGTTACTTAATTATCTATGCTTCTAGATGAATCATATTTCTCTTTATTTTTTATAATTTTTTTATTTCATAAATTCTTCTTCTTACTCTTTCCTTTTTATTATTTTTTGTGTTTCCTTATCCTCTTTATCTAATTTAAATTATTTGACCTAATTGTTTAGGAAATATTTTACAATATGACTAATATCATCACATTTATAACATATTATAAATTTCTTACCTTTGCCTTTTAATTTTTCCTTCTTGAATCTCATTGATAAAAGAGAAATAATTTGTTTGAATTGTTTTTTTATCCTCATCATTATCTGGTTCACTTAGTTTAACAACTTATTCATCTTTTACTTTAACTTTTCCAAAGGCTTCAAAGGACATATCAACATTTGATTTCTTATTGAAATCCAGAACCTTTATCATCTCATAAAAAATGAGTACATTTTATAACTCATCAAGTTTCAAACCTTATATTTCTTCATGGGATGATATTTTTAAATCAAATATATCTATAAAATTCCTCATAAGTTTTTTTAACAATGATGGAATCATCCATACTATCACCCACACCTAGGATGTTTCTTATAATATCATTGAACCTTGAAAATTAATCATCTATTTTCTCATCGTCAGTCATTTTTATGTATTCAAATTTTCTTCTCCATACTTTTATCTTGAATTCATTGACATTGACACTTCATTAATTTTTTCTTATCAGTTTATACCAAATATCCTTTGTTGTTTAAAGGATCCTTACCTTTGTTTAGACCTTTTCAAATAGGAACATCGAGTTGGAATTATGAGGCTTTCTATATAACTCCAATTTTATCTTATCACCTTGGGTCATAGAAACAACTTTATAAATAATGGGAAAACCATTATAACTACACATATAACTTATAGGAAAAGTGAAAGGAGATATGGTAGAATATTATTCTTCCAACTCTAATATTTTATTCCATCTAGGGTAGTAACTCCTTGGTAGTTCACATAATTTAAGTTCTCCATTTTTCATCAATTTCTTTTAGATCTTTAGAGGGAACCTACTCTGATACCACTTGTTATTCCTATATTTAATAGGATAATTTAGAGGGGGAGGGGGTGAATTAGTGACACCTATTCTTTTTATGAGTTATTACCTTTTAACCTTACATATTTAACTTTTTAACACTCTCAGTCTACTCAATGATTTCTCAAAACCCCACCTTTATGTGTAGTAGTAATAATAAATGGAGAAACACACAATATTTATAAGGTTTGTCTGAAGGATGTAATTATTTTTATGTTGGTTATACCCCCAATATGGTTTATATTCTATATTCAATAATTTTTCACAATATAGAGTCCCCTATGATCTCAATAACTTATAAATTCCACTAAAATATATAACAACTCTTTAGAAAAAAGATCCAGAAAATAAAGACCTTCGACCTGATCTTAGTGTTATTTGGACCATGATATGTTGACCCTCCTCCAAAAGAAAATCTATTAGAAGTTTTACACATATACCACCCAAGAAATTTAATAGTAGTATCAGTATCAGAACTTCCTCCAGTTCTTATGTGATCTATTTCTTCCTCCACCTTCATGAATAATTAGGTGCACAATATATCTCCTTCTTCTTCAATGGATCTTAGCTTAGAATCCTTATCTATCCATAATAATAATGTATATGGTCCCCAAAATTCTCTGGAGCTTGTATTCAAGAGTTCTAAATACTTAAAAACTCTTTTATTTCTTGTATATGTTTATAATCACATAATATCAATGAATATTATTCCCCTTATTTAAAATATGGTAACTCCATGATCTTCAATATACATGTTCATCTATTATTTGAATCATTTTAAGAAGTCTTGTTTTTATTCCTCATTAAAACTCTCATTCAAATATTATTTTAATTATTTTGAAGATTCAAGTAGTTTCCTTCTTTTAATTATCCATAAAATCAGAATATTTTAACTTAATCAAAGTATCCATGTGTATAGAAACATGCATATTTTTCCATGTGGACCTACTGCTTGCGATGTGGAACTCATTAAAAATATTTATTCATATATACAGTTATCTTAAAAATATTTAAGTCTCAAAAATCTTTAAGTCTCAAAGGCACATGATAAATTATTATGATTATATTTTCAAGGATTATGCTCAAGTCATATGATCCATCATCAGAGACTTATGATCAACATCAAAAGAATTATTTTTTTAAGTAATTCAATATTCTTCAAAGTATTATGTTCATTGGAAAAGTCTTACAATGTATCTCAAAATATTATGAATGATAAAGTCTTATGATCAAATAATAAGATTCAAGGGATTAAATTTAGGCTTTAAAGTCTTACGATCTCTTCCCATCTTCATCATTTCATAGAAATAAATCTATCTTCTTTGAAACATCATCTTCAATTTTATTCTCAAGTTCTCAGTATAAATAAAAATCCTTTTGTGAATTAATATTGATAAATAACAACAAATTAAGCATCATCAGATTTAATTTCTTTAAAATATGGAAATTTTGGATATTCAAATATCGACGCAACAAATCAACCATAATTCAGACAACCGACCATATTGGATTGAATCTATAAACAAACTACTATGGTTAGTGAATTGAAAATTTGAATAAATGATTAGTGGATCAACCAGATGTATAAATCTAATCACATATGGCATTGGATCAATTTCATGAACAACCAATAAACCATACAAAAAAATTATTGACCATATGATTCATTTAATTCATTATTCACTCAAATATCTTAAAAAATTCTTCAAATAGTATCAAAAGATTAATTTAAACTCATAGGAACTTAAAATATATTTTATATTGTGTCCATACATCCACCATCACTTAAACTTTATTTCCTTGAGGATCAAAACATCAATCATTGAATTTATTTCCACATTATCCTGAATTTGACCCAATCAAAATTCCAAGTTGAAACCTCACAATACTATATTAGGTTGTATGTTTGGTTGTTAATCCATAAAAATCCTCCATGAATCATCAATTATTTCACCAAACACATATTGAAATATTGAAAAAAATGAAATCATACCCTTCAATCCCAACAAAAACATGATATGAGAGGGAAGGGGTTTGGATCATGAGAAAAGAGGGTGGGGGTCTGGTTTTTATATGTGGATATTATAAAGAAATTAAAGCACCCAATGAATTTCAAATTTTATTTTAAAAAATATGTATCCACCCTAAATTACTTTTTTATAAATAAAATGAAAAAGGTGTTGATGACATTAATTCCTTTTCCAAATCATCAATTCGAGGAAAAAGAGTTGATTCCATCAATTCCTTTAACAAAATCCTAAAGATGTTAAGGTAATCCAAAAATTTGGAACCCATTTTAAAAAATAAATAACCTAACTTTATTTCAATTATTTTTTAGAAAAAAATCACTAGAATAGTGTGAATAATGTTTTATAAATAAATGGAAAGTGTGTGTGTTTGTGTGTGTGTGGGGGGGGGGGTAGTGGGCGAGTGTCCATCAATTTCCCACTTTCCATTATTTTTATTTATTAAATGGATTTTAAATTATTATATATACTATTATTATTTTTAAGATTATATTTTCTTATAAATATAAGGTTTCCCCTCTTGTTTTTTCTGTGTTTTCCATTCCTTATCAAAGTATTGAAACTCTATTGAAATTTTTACATAATTCACAAGATTTCAAAGTGTGATTCATCTATACACATTATTTTTAAAGTCATTAATAGATTTTAAGTGATTATATTCAAAATAAGGTGATATGTTCTATCTTAGGAGGAACTTTTTCATGACCTTAGGCATCATAGGGGAGAAAATTTGTCTAAAAAAAACAATGTGAGTTCGTTGGGATCAAAATTTACATTTTTTATTTTATTTTAAATTTTATTCTCTATCCTCATCTAGTGTTATGGAATTTGTGTATAGATTGAATTATAGAACTTGATCTATATATATTTTATTATGTATATAGATTACTTGATCAAGTCTACTAAGATGGACCTTACATTATTTTATGTACAGACTGGTTTAACCTTCCTATACTATATTTATAAAGACTTGGAGGAGGTAACCTACTATATTTAGTATAAATATTGGTCAACACTTATAATATTGTTTTCATAGACTAGGAAGAGTCCCTATTGCTCTTTTTTGTGTAGATTGTTTATTTAAATTATAATTATATTTTTATTATCATGATTTAGTCTGAAAAAATCTTAAAAAAAACATTGTATTTTGTATAAAACCATATTTATTTAAATTTTTTTCTACGAAAAAAAATGTAGACATAAAATATGGAAATGATTCTAACCACAATGAATTCATTAATTTCTCAAGGAGATAATCCTGGAAAATTTAATGGAAGTTATTTAAAAATGTGGAAGAAAAAGATATCGTTCTTCCTTATTACATTATATATGGAAAATAATCTTACTAGAGAAGAACCAAATCTTACTAAAGAAGAAACAAGAATAGAAAATGTTTTTGTTGTTGGTTCTTGAATTCCTATATTGAAACTATATTCTAAATAGTATAAAAAATTCCTTTATAATTTTTATAACTATTTTAAAATTGATAAGGAGTTGTGGGAATGTCTTGATCACAAGTATAAGATTAGAGGTTTCAATTTGAGAAAATTAATTATTGTTTTTTTTGGAATTAAAGATGCTTGAATAAAAAAGAATAATGAGTCAATTCTAAGAATTACAAGTCATTATGAATGATATTCACTCTTAAGTCACTTCTTTAAGTGAAATCTTTCATGTTTCCACTTTAATTTTAAATTTACTTCTTCTTGGAGAGCTTAAAAATATTATCTTATACACAAGAGAAAGGATATTTCACTTGAATAATTGATCTGTTGATTAAGGGTAGAAGAAGGAAAATTTATTTCTAAAAATTAAGTAACTAGTAACAACATGATATCAGAATCTAACATTATTAAAGGAGGATTAATGATCTGGAAGTGGAATTCTATTACAGGTGATCATAACCATGGTTAAAATAAGTTTAAAGGACAATAATATAATTATGATAAGCATATAAATAAAGAAAAATATTATAAAAATATAAATAGGAAGATGAATCCTCAAGATAATTATTGGACTCACCTGTTTTGATAATCCCAAATCTTGATTATTTGTTATGATAATCGCGTTTCATTAATATTTATTGTTTCTATCAAATGATAACTATGTATCTTTAATCTCACTATTCTAACGATTAAGTTTACAGTGCAAAATTTCTCTAAGTAAGAAGTTACCTATAGAGGTTACCACTAGAAGGTTACCAATAGATGTTACCGCTGGAAGGTAATCGATAGAAGTTACCGATGGAGTCTACTGATGAAGCTACCACTAAAGGCTTCCACTAAAGGACTACCACTGAAGGCTACCACTGAAAGCTACTGATTAAAGATACCATTGAGAAGGATACCATTACTAGTCTATCGATACCCACTATTCTACTCCATACTTTGTCAATTTATTAAGATTATCCTAACAGTCATATTTGGTAAATTTAATGCTTCTGACATTAATTAATGGTGATTGTAGACATATCAAGAGACCGTATCTATAGATAGTACAAGGTACAAGGAATACCACATGTGGTTTTCTTATTCCTATTGTCGGAACTCAAATATAAAATAGAATACCAAGGAAGAGAAGAACAATAGAGGACACTATAGAGAGAGTTACTACACACCAGATCTGAAGAACAAAATAATAACACCATCACTCACACTGTGAACCCAAGAGCCTCAAGAAGATTATTTAGGAAGAAAAAATTCAATACTGTCTTATGTGCTTCATCAAATATCTATCAAACAAAGAAACAGAACACTTAGTACCTAAAAGCTAGAACCTGGAGTTGCGACACTCTGTTTTTGGAGACAAATTCTAGAAAAAGACTTTAACTACAAATTTTTCACTCCAAGGAGTCAAGATCTAAACTCTAAACACATAGAGCCTTCTAAACTCAATCTTCATAACTTTATATCTATTGTTTTCTTTCTATTACATTTCTGAGAAGTGTGTGTTTTTCTATTACACACACTATCTCTTATGATTGAACTGGAGGATACTAAAAATCCTCACATCAAACTTTATTTACACTTTGTTTCCCATGTGTAACTGTAGAAGAGACCGTGTGTGGTATGGATTTCTTTCTTTTCCCATGAAGAACTGTGGTAGAGGGTGTGAGCCCTGGACAGTTTGTTAAAACTATTTTAAAGCCCGATACAAGCTATGTATCAATTTTATTGTTAATATAAAATACTTGGTGGTAGGTGATCACCAAGTAGAGAGGATTAAGTCTTGACTTGAGACTTAACCTCTTGTTTAACTATATTGTGTTCTATATTTTATAATAATCTATTTTCCTATTTTCCTCTGCTCATAATTTTAAAAATAGAAAACTATTTTACATTAACTCTGATAGTTAGTTCTTGTTAGTGTGTGTATGTATTTAATTCAGTAAACCTGTTTCAAAAGTTGAATGAGTATTTTAAACTGATTCAACTGTGGACTAATCACCCTTTGAGAAACTTTTTGACCAAATAATCATTTATATCTATACTGCCTAAATTAACTAGGCAGTTTACAAATTGGGGGATTTTTTTCATTAAGTTTTTAATATAAATTTTAAGTAGGAACTCAATTCACCCCCCTCTTGAGTTTCCACACTGACCAATATTTGGTTTCAGAGGATCAAATTTTTATTGCAACCATCTGAACTATTGTTTAATTTTTCAAATTCTTTTCAACTCCGATTTTAGTTGTATCTTAAAGATCTTAAATTTCTGTCATATCTAAATTTTCAGTTCTTTAAATTCTAATTAAATATGGACAACCGAGTTGAGGGTGTGGCTACCAACAAGACACCTTTATTTAATGGTAATAACTATGCTTAGTGAAAATTAAAAATGAAAATGTATCTTGAGAGCATGGGTCCTAAAATATGGGACACAATTTAAGAGAAACATGCATTGCCTTCTACTACTAGGGACACATGGTCTCAGTTGACTAAAGCTACATATAATAATAACTGTAAATAAATGAATGTATTGTACTATTCTCTAGGTGATGAAGAATTCAATAGAATATCTGCCTATAAAACTGCTTATGAAATCTGGGATACTTTAGCTATTTCTCACGAGGGAACAACCAATGTTAAAGAAATAAGATTAAATACTTATACTATTAAATATGATAATTTTAAAATGAAGCCTGATGAACTTATATCTGAAATGTATCTCAAGTTTAATGTAATAGTAAATACTATGAGTCTTCTAGGGAAACCATTGGACAAAAAGGATCAAATTATAAGGTTGATTTGATGCCTACCTGATAGAGGGAGAGGAACTTCTTTTTCTATATGAGAATCCAGTGACATAAGCAAGCTATCGGTGAAGGAACTAATTAAAAAACTTATGATGTACAAAGAAGATATTAAGGTGAATTAAGAATCATATGAAGAACCAAGAAAGAAATATATAGCATTAAATATTGCTACCTCAAAGATCAATGATAAAGAAAAAGTTCAAGTTCCTGTAGACAATTCCACCAATGAAGATTCAGATTCTGACAGTGATGATGAGATGGCTCATCTTGCTAGGAGATTCAAAAAGTTCTACCATAAGAATAAGTTATTTAGAAAATAAAACTATAAAGAAAGGTATGGTAGTAAAGGATCATGAAAAAATGACAGAAAATGGAATGATAATACAAATGAGATAGTCTGCTATGAGTGTAAACAAAAAGGCCATGTGAAGGCTGATTTCCCCAAGATGAAATTTAAGAAGAAATATGAAGATAAGGGCAAGGGATATAAAAAGTCTATGAAAGCTACTTGGAGTACTTTAGAAGACAGCTTCAGCGGATTTGAAACTTCTGATATTGAAAGGAACAAATATGCAAATCTATGTTTCATGATAGAAAGATTTGAGGTAATACCTAATTCTCCTATACATAATGCTTACTATTCTGGGAATGAAAGTGAATCAATTAATGATGAAAATATGACCAAAGATGAACTGTTTGAATATTATATAATGATTGAGGATAAATTTAATGGAATCAAGGATAAATATAAATTATTGAAAAGAAAACATGCTTTAAATGCCAATTCTAAGTTCAATTTGGATATTGGGAAAGAAAAATGTTCTTATCTATTAAAAGAAAATACTGAACTTAAATTATCAAATGAGAAATTAAAAATAGATATTGAGAAGTTTACTATAGGTAGATATGCCTTGAAAAAATTTCTAGGGAAACAAATTGCTTTGAAATATACAACTAGTCTAGGATATCAACCAGGACAAATAAGGATTATTAAAAATAAATTTGTTCCAAAATCTGGACAGTTCACTACTAGTTCAATTTTTGGACTATCTTTTGAAAAACAATTCTTTAAATGACCTAAAAAAGTGTTCATGTCTCAAAAAATATCTATTGATTATAGGAAACTTGTGAGACAAATATGGGTTCCTAAAGTTTTACTTGCTAACCTCTCTGGACCCAAGAAAATCTGGGTACCAAAGTCACCCTATACTTAATCTATTTTGTAGGAAAATTTTCTAAAGAGCCCCTATAAAACACTATGGTATTTGGAAAGTGCATTTTCAAGAAACATGAGAGGAGAATATTCAGGTTTCAAGATCCTAATTGAAGATGATAGTGGACATGTTACATTTGGTGATAATGCTAAAGGGAAGATTATTGGCTTAGGCCAAATTGGTAACCCTAATATTATATTAATTTCAAAAGTACTTTTTGTTTATGGGTTAAAATACAATCTTCTTAGTATCTCTTAGTTGTGTGATGACGGTTTTAATGTTAAGTTTGAAAATGATTCATGCAATGTTTTTAATTCTAAAAATGATTTAATATTCACTTCTCTTAGAAATGAAAATATATATGCTATTGATTTAAACTCGTTAGCTAAGAAAAATGTTTCTTGTTTAAATGTTTTTCATAAGGAATCCTGGTTATGGAATAGAAGATTAAGACACTACAATGTGCACTCACTTAGGAAAATAACTAGGAAAGGTTTAGTTAGAGACTTACCTAAATTGGAATTCCCACATAACAATGTTTGTAATCCTTTTCAAAAGGGAAAACAACACAATGTTTATTTCAAACCAAAGAAAGAAGTTTCCACTTCTCAACAACTTGAGTTGGTTGACATAGATTTGTTTGGACCATCTAGAGTTTCATGTTTAAATGGGAAGCACTATATTTATGTTCTTGTAGATGATTTTTCTAGAAATACTTGGGTATACTTTCTAGCTCACAAAAGTGAAGCATGTTCTTACTTCATTAAATATTCTAAGTCTGTGGAAAATCTTAGTGGACTTAGAATTAAGTCCCTAACAAGTGATCATGGTTGTGAGTTTGAAAATCAAGAGTTTGAATCTTTTTTCTCACAAAATGGCTATAATTACAATTTCTCTGCTCCTAGAACACCTAAATAAAATGGAGTTATAGAATGAAGAAATAGGACACTTCGATAGATTTCTCAGACTATGATAAATGAGTATAACTTGCCTATCTATTTTTGGGATGAAGCTATTAATACAACTTGTTACATCATAAATAGAGTCTTAATTAGACCTATTTTTAAGAAGACCCCTTATGAGATATGGAATAATAGGAAGACTAAGGTTAATTACTTTAGAGTCTTTGGATAAAAAGTCTTTACCCTTAACACTAAGGATAATATTGACAAGTTTTCTTCCAAGAGTGATGAAGGAATTTTACTAGGTTACTCAATCTCTAGTAAATCTTATAGTGTATTCAATAAGAGAACCAAATGTGTAGAAGAATCAGTTCATGTCAAATTTGATGAGACTGATTCACATGAACCCAAAACCTCTCTTGAACATCTTGTTGAAGATATGTCATTTCTAGACCTTAATGATAAAGACAATGAACCCTTAGTGAAAACTACTAGTTCTGTAAATTTTCCAGAATCTGATCCTATTGAATCTGAACTTATAGACAACCATGAGGATTCTAGTTCAACTCTTTATAGAGGTATTAAAACCCTCAAGAATCATACTTTAGATGCTGTAGTAGGTGATCTAAATAGAGGAACACAAACCAGAGCTTCTTTGAGAAACCAAGTTGAACATCAAGCCTTTCTTTCACAGTTTGAACCCAAAGATATTAACGATTCTATAAATGAAGAATTTTGGGTGATAGTTATACAAGAAGAATTAAATCAGTTTGAAAGAAACAAAGTTTTGGAATTAGTATAAAGAACTAAAGACACTTTGACCATAGGCACTAAATGGGTGTTTAGAAATAAAGTTGATGAATTTGGAAACATAGTTAGAAACCAGGCTAGACTAGTTAAACAAGGATATAGTCAAGAAGAAAGAATAGACTATGAGGAAACCTTTTCACATGTAGCTAGAATAGAATCCATTAGGATACTACTTGATTATGCTGCTTATCTGAATTTTAAACTTTATGAAATGGATGTCAAAAGTGCATTTTTAAATGGGTATATAGTTGAGGATATATTTATTTAGCAACCCAATGGTTTTACAAATCCCCATTTTTCAAATCATGTCTTTAAACTTTCTAAAGCTTTATATGGTCTAAAATAAGCTCCAAGAGCTTGGTATGATAGACTTAGTTATTTTATTATTTCAAAAGGTTTTACTAAAGGAATAGATGATCCTACTTATTTTTTTAAAAGAATTTCCAAAGATGTTTTAATAGTACAGATTTATGTAGATGACATTATTTTTGGATTTTCTAAAAATTATTTATGTACTTATTTTTCAAAGATGATGCAAGATGAATTTGAAATGAGTTTAATGGGGGAACTTAAATTTTTCCTTGGTTTTCAAAATTTTCCTAATAAAAATGGTATTGTTTTAAATCAAAGTAAATATACTAAGGATCTTTTGAAATGTTTTGGTTTAGATAGTAATAACGGCAGTGATACACCTATGAGTACCACTTCTAAGTTGGATGTTGATGAAACTAGTAAACCAGTGGATCAAACCAATTATAGAGGTATGATTGGGATTCTACTCTATTTTACTGCTAGCTGACCTGACATTATGTTCAGTGTATACATCTGTTCTCATTTTCAATCCAATCCCAAATAATCTCATATAACTACTATTAAAATGTTTTTTAAATATCTCAAGCATACTACAAACATAGGATTATTTTATCCAAGAGGATAATAATTTGATTTAATAAGTTATTCAGATACTGACTTTGCTAGTTGTAAGTTAGATAGAAAAATCACTTTAGGAACATGTCACATTTTGGGCAATTCACTAGTATCATGGTGTAGTATGAAATAGAATTCTATTGCATTATCTACTGTCAAAGCTGAATATATAGCTACTGGTAGTTTTTGTGCTCAAATTATGTGGATGAAACACACATTACTAGACTATAGATATCAATTCAAACATGTATCTATAAATTGGGACAATACAAGTTCTATTAACATCTCTAAAAATCCAGTTTCTCATGTTAGGACAAAGCACATTGATGTAAGACATCACTTCTTGAGAGATCATTATCAAAGAGGTGATATCACTCTTGGATTCATTGGCACTGAACATCAATTGGAATATATATATTCACAAAGCCTTTGAATTATGAGAGGTTAAATTACATCAAACATGAGTTAGGTATGATAAACTGTTAAGATAAGACCTCACTGTTATACCTCACCTATAAAAGACCTCAGTGTTATATCTCACCAATAAGACCTCACCGTTAGACCTCACCAATAAGAACTCACCATTAGACCTCACCATTAGACTTCAATGATAATAATTCAACGTTAGACCTCACTGATAAGACCTCACCGTTAGACCTCACCGTTGGACCCCACCATTGGAACCTTACTGATAATCGACCTTAGGTCCGAGACTTCGTGTTTTTCTGCTAGAATATGAAATGTTTTAAGCTTATTTATTTATTTTACTCAAATTTTTTTGATCCTTAAATGATAAAAACAAAGTAAAAACCACATTTTAATCCACTTCAATCATCTCCCAAACCTCTTGATCCCTAAACTTGGAACCTAAACATCTTGTAAATCCCTCAAACCGTTCCAGATAGCAATGGAAATATTTAAGAGACCGATGGTTGGTGATGAAGGAGATGCACCGAACCCTAAGATACCTCGAACTAGGTCTTGAAGTGGAATAAAAGTAGTGTAAAAGCTGATCAATCCACATTTTTCAAAGAGGGAAATCATGATAGAAAAGGAATTAAGTCTGGAATGGATACTATCGAGCATGTCTCTGGGGCTGAAGGAACTCGAAGCTCAGGATTGGTTAGAATGTTTTGCAAATAATAATGGACTATACTACCCAAAGCTAGTGAAGGAATTTTATGAATCTATAAAGTTCAAGAAGTCTGAGGATGAAAACCGAATGTCACCAAAGGTAAATGGAGTAAGTGTGAGCTTCTATTCTAGTGAATGGGATGAATGATTAATAGTCCTACATGAAGGAATTTTTGATTATTACTCTAGAGTGGTACCTCCCATCGGTGAGTATTTTTGCTATGAAGAGGCTTTGGATGAGTTGATAGGGAATGGAATCCCTAGAAAGGTAATTGTTGTTGAAATGGAAGGAGAAAACATGTTGATTTTTAAATTTTTTCAACATGTTTTGAGTCCCAAGAGAGGGGACTTTTCCACCTTGAGGTATTAAGACATATTTCAATTGTATCTATTGAAGCATGGAAAAAAGATAAATCTATTTAGGTTTTTAATGGTTCAGTTAGTGGATATTAAAAATTCTATTTCAAAATAAAATGATTTATTTCATTCCACGTTGATATCCTTGATGTTGAGAGTGAAAGGTGTTACTGGAAATAAGGAGGAAATAGTAGTTGTACGGGACAAATTCTTCATTACGAAAGTGATTTGAAAATTTATGAAGATAAACTGGAACCCTTGGAAAAGAAAATGGGTGAATGATGAGGCTAAGATGTATGAGGAATTAAGTCTTGTTACTAACCCTACTAGGCCGAAGAATAAGAGAGATTCAAGTTTAAAGCCTGATGAAGTGGAGCCTATTTACTTAGATGAAGAAGTGGAGGCTGCTATTATGAAATTAAGAGAGGATTCTCCTATAGACGACAAGAGTGATCTTGACCTTCCCTCAAGTCCTCATGCCAATGCTGTATCCTTTGGTGAGACTAGCCGACCAAATAAATTGCCCAGAAGAGAGGCTCTCCTAAGGGACAGTGATGATGAGGAAACCAGTGAAGAAGAAGAAGAAGATAGTGTCTTAAAAGAAATTACTATTGGAGAGACCTCAGAGGAGGAGGATGAAGCTGATACTAATCTTGAGGAATTTTAGACAACTATTGATAAAAGTGAAGAGGAATGCTTGAGTCTTAGTCCCTTGATAGGATATACTGAAGTGGTAGAGAGTGAAGAGGAAGAGGATGTTGAATCTGTTGGAGCTGAAACTGCTATGGATGTGGTTGAAGATTTTGTAGAAGAAGTATCCATGGACTCTCCTATTGCTGTAGTTGATCAAGGAAGAATGACAGAGGTAAATATCATTTAACAAGAGAAATATCCATGTGAGGGTGAGGAATCTGTTGCCACAAGTTCAGTTTTTGTTTCTCATGGAATAGAGGATTGGTCCGAAGATCCTAGATTCGTGGTCTTGGGCTTAGTCTATGGAGGCTCTGAAGATAACAATCCTAACAGAATCCCTCCAATTCCTTCTGTTTTAGAGACCACTATTTTGAAGCTAGTAGTGCTTCTACCTCGATACTATGTGAAGAAAGATGATTTAGAATCATTAAAATCCGTTTTGAAGAGACATTTTGATGAGCGATCTATTGAGATAGAGAGATCAGTGGCTCTCAATCAAGAAGTTGTGGAATCTACTTTAGAAAGAGTAATTTATACCTGTCACTCAAATTTGCTACATGAAGTGAAGGAATGTGAGAATCAAGTCAGAACCTTGGAAGAATCTATGGAATATGTGAAACAATCAATTGCGAGTTTAGACTCTTATATGGATTCAAGGGTTCAAGTGGACAAAGGCCTTAAGTATGTTAAGAGTGTTGTTCAGCAGATAGTTACTATGTTTGTGGACTTTAAGAAGTCTATGGAGGCACATGTGAGTGGTTAGGGTGATGATGTGAAAAGATTGATCAGTGGCCGAACCATGTCTTTTAAGGAGATATTAGCTTTCACAATGGCACCTCTGTGTGCATCTGCTTCCTCTTCAGCCTCTCCTCTTGTTGATCTATAAGCTTTCAGATTGGTTGTTAGAGAAGAAGTATAGAAGTTATCTAGTGCAAGTACCTCAGAACCTTAGTCTATGACTCAGGTAATTTACATTATAAGATATATTCATAACCTTGTGGGAGATTACTTAAGGGAGGATGCTCAAGATCAAAAGGCCATAAAAGAGAAATTTGATTTCTATTACAAAAGGGTGTACACTAAGCATCAGATGGATGGTCACTTCAAGCTACTGTTGGAAAACTTGAGGATCCCACCTGTCACTCAGGATTTTAAGGATCAAGTTAGGAAGATTAGAGAATTGAATCCTACCTTGGAGAAATTCATGGAGAATAAGGATGATTTTATCTCAGCTATAGAAAGAGGAGGAAGCATCATTATGGATTTCAGGAATATTCTATTGCCCTTACTCCATCTGGAATGCACTCCCATTATTGTTCCTCTAGCATTACATTCTTCCTCAGCTACCTCAGGCTCTCCCAGTGCTACCCCTTTAATGACTCCTGCACATGCCATCAGAATCTTTACCCCTATGATCCCTCAAATATATACTCATTATCGGTCTACTGATGCTTCTGTAGCAGCTCCTCCTACACTATTTACTACTATACCTCAACCTATCCATCTATCTTATGGACCTGCCTCCTCAACTTCTAAATACAAAGCTCCATTGGGCATTTATGATGTGGATTGAATGTGGGATGTCTTAGTTGATATGGATCTTTGTAATATTTTTGTATATTGTATTTTTGCTTCATTAATACAAAAATCATCTTTTATCTCTTTTTGTCTTATATTATTTTTGTTAATCACAAAGGGGGAGAAGTTTTAAGTAGACTAGAGTCCTTTCATATATGCTCTGCTATGTTTTCCACAATAAACATGGTTAAATTTTACTGATACATAATATATGTACACTCACATCTTTGAAGAAATTAGAAAATGTTCTTAACCCTAACTCAATAATACTTATATCTAAATTTTCACCAACATAATTTCTGATTATCAAAAAGGGGGAGATTGTTGGACTCACCTATTTTGATAATCCCAAATCTTGATTATTTGTTATGATAATCTTTTTTCATTAATATTTATAGTTTCTATCAAGTGATAACTGTGTATCTTTAATCTCATTGTTCTATCGATTAAGTTTACAGTGCAAAATTTCTCTAAGTAAGAAGTTATTGATAGAGGTTACTGCTGGAAGGTTACCGATAGAGGTTACCACTTGAAGGTTACTGATAGAAGTTACTGATGAAGTCTACTAATGAAGCTACCACTAAAGGCTACCGCTGAAGGCTACTACTGAAGGATACCATTGAAGTATACCGCTGAAGGCTACCACTGAAGGCTACCGCTGAAGGCTACCACTGAAGAACTACCACTGAAGGCTACTGCTGAAAGCTACCGATGAAAGCAACCATTGAGAAGGCTACCATTACTAGTCTTCTGATACCCAATCTTCTACTCCATACTTTGTCAATTTATTAATATTATCCTAACAGTCATATTTGATAAATTTAATTCTTTTGAAATTAATTAATTATGATTGTAGAAGTATCAAGAGACCATATCTGGAGACTGTATGAGGTACAAGGAAGACCACACAAAATTTTCTTATTCCTATTGTCGGACCTCAAATATAAAATAGAAGACCAAGGAAGAGAAGAAAAACATAGGACACTAGAGAGAGAGTTAATACATGATAGATCTGAAGGACAAAAGAAGAACACAAAAACTCACACTGTGAACCCAAGAGCCTCAAGAAGATCATTATAGAAGAACAAATTCAAGACTATCTTCTATGCTTCATCAAATCTCCATCAAACCAAGAAGCATAACACTCAGTACCTAAAAGATAGAACCTAGAGTTGCGACACTCTGTTTTTGGAGACAACTTCTAGAAAAAGACTCAAACTACAAATTCTTCACTCCAAGGAGTCAAGATATAAACTCTAAACACATAGATCCTTCTAAACTCAATATTTATAAATTTAGATATATTATGTTATTTCTATTACATTTATGAGAAGTGTGTGTTTTTCTATTACACACACTATTTCCTATGATTGAACTAGAGGATACTGAAAATCCTCACATCAAACTTTATTTACACTTTGTTTCCCATGTGTAACTATGGAAGAGACCATGTGTGGTCTGGATTGTTTGTTTTTCCCACGAATAACTCTGGTAGAGGGTGTGAGCCCTAGAAAGTTTGTGAAAACTATTTTAAAGCTAAATATAGGCTGTTTATCAAGTTTATTGTTAATATAAACTACTTGGTGGTAGGTGATCACCAAGTGGAGAGGATTAAGTCTCGATTTGAGACTGAACCCCTTGTTTAACTCTACTATGTTCTATATTTTGTAATCCTCATTTTTTTCTGATCATAATTTCAAAAACATAAAAATGCTTCACATTAACTCTTATAGTTAGTTTTGGTTAGTGTGTGTCTGTGTTTAATTTAGTAAACCTATTTCAAAAGTTGAATGAGTGTTTTGCACTGATTCAACAGAGGACTAATCACCCTTTGAGAAAATTGTTGACCAACTAAACATTTATATCTCTACTGCCTAAATTAACTGGGATTTTTCCAAATTGGGGGATTTTTTTCATTATGTTTTTAACAAAAATTTTCAATTGGAACTCAATTCACCCACCTCTTGAGTTTTCAATCTGACCAACACTAATGTAGTGGAACTTAACAAGATCTCCACTGAAGTTGAAGATTTATATTTTTATACCATGGTTTCTGAGTGAAATATCATTAGAAACCCAAAGAAGTGGTGGGATAACACTGAATACATTCACAATGTTTGTTCCCATAAGTGGATGTTTTCATCATAAACATTAGGGGGAAGTGATGATAAACTCTTTATAGGGAACTCATTAACTTCTAAAGTGTAAGGAATAGTAAAGGTACTTATAAAAATGAATTATAACAATAATATGACACTAAAAAACATAATTCATGTACCTGATATTCATAAGAATCTTGTATCAAGATATTTTTTTGTTTAATATTAGCTTTAAGTAATCATTATTTTTTATAATGTTATACCTTTAAAGTGAGTTTTTTTATTTTTTTAAGGGCTATCTAAGTAATGATATATTCAAATAAAATGTAATTACTATTATAACCAAAGATTATAAGATGAATGGATGTAATGTTCCTTTGGTTTATGTGGTTGAGTGTGATGATTTTTTGGAATGTAATACTAGGACATGATAATTATAAACCTTAAAATAAATTTATTAATATGGATTTATTTCCAACATTTTACTGTTAAGGAAAGAAATATTAGGTGAGTGTTGAATAAAAATTTTATCCTTAATTCTATTGAAAGTATTTTTGAGCCTTTAGATTTAATACAAAATGATATACATTAATAGAAACTAGAGATTTTGTGTTAGGGTTTTATTGTTGGTTTTCATATAAAAAATATTAAAAATGTTTCAATAGTCCTTATTTCAATAAAAAACATCAAATCTAAGATGATAAGGGTTTCAATTTTTTTATTGAAATAACCAACATTAGAACCAAAAAAATATAGGGTTTTGAAATCGGTTATATAAATAATTGATATCAAAACCCTTCACTCGAAGGGTTTTTGATCTAAGTTATTAAAATAATTGATGTTAAAACACTATTTTTCACTGAACTATTTTTTTCTCTTTACAAATACATGGATTTACTTTCCCACTATGTGACATATGAATATTTTAAATTTTTAAATCATGCCCCATGTTTTTCCTATGCACATAGAATTTAATCATGCCAGAACCACTTTTTCATTTCTATCATAAACATTTATCTCATTCACTATATTCTGATCTATCACACTCATACAATTTCTATACCAAGTTTTATTTCTTGTGTTTTCCTTATTTATAGATTCTAAATCATGAATAAATATCTATGAAGTATATTTATCTAGCTTAATTATAATGATATAGAGAGAGTGACATCACTTATTAAAGAAATGGTGGTCATCAATGATATTATATATAATTAAAATCCATGGATTTATCTCTTTTACTCTTATTTAATTTTTATTTTACTTCACTATTTATAATATCTATGATTATTATGAAAAATTAATTAATTTTCATTTTTTAGTTATATGATTAAAAACTAATTTTTTATCATTTTAAACTAAAATATGACATTCCATTGATATTTTTTTATTTTAATTAACTTATTTATTCTTTGAAATAAACTCACAAGATTCTTGGTTCTTTCAAAAATTATTTTTAAAATATACTCTTGACATTGGTATTTTGAAAACTGACATGAACGGGCATATCTAACATCAGTTTTTTAAAAATACGACATTAAAAATTATATAAAATTATATTTTTGTATTTAAATAAAATGATATTTTAACATTAGTTTTAAAAATATGATGTTAAAAATAAATTTACAACATTACTCACAAATATATAGCCTAAAAAACCGATGTTAAAACCCCAAAAAACTGACATTAAAGGTAATTTTTGTACCAGTGATATGTGATATGAAATCAATTCCATAAAGAGGTGGTAAAAAATTATTTATCAACTTTTTAGATAATTATGCTGGGGTTTTTATATTTATCAACTTAATAGTAAAGTTGAAGCTATTGATGTATTTAAACATTACAAAAAAAAGTTGATAATTAGATCAATAAGAGAATTAAATGCACAAAGAGCGACTGGGGAGGTGAATATGTGTCCCCTTTCTAAAATGTATATAGAATGTTTGGAATAATTTTCCAAAATATCAATTGGATTTACGAAAATAGATTAACATACCTTAAAATAAATGTTGTATATTCTTCTAAATAGTGTAAGTTTACCAACAAATATGTGGGGGGAATATATTTTAACTACAAATGACTTATTAAATAGTGTTCCCCATGAGAAGATATAGAGTATTACCTATTAGTTGTGTAAGGAAAGAAATCCTACATTTAAATATCTTATAGTGCATGGGTGTTTGGCCATGGTTGGAGTTTCTAAACCTAAAAGGGTTAAGATAGGGGAAAATATGGTTGATTTCATATTTATTAGTTATTCACTTAACATTATTACTTATTTATTTTCGTTTATAAATAAGATATTATGGAAATATAAGACAATATAACTATTAAATTGAAGGATGCCTCATTATTTGAAAATAAATTTACATATATTTCGATAAAGGAGATGAACAAGAACAACAAAAGGCCTCTAAAACATATAGAGGAAAGGGATTCAATGAATGTATAATCTTGATAAATAAAAAAAAATTGATCTATAAGTACTTTAGACCAAAATCACTAACATATTTGTGACAAAATTAACCCCAAACATTTAGAGAGTCTATGAGTACCCATATAGATTCATTTTGGGAAGAAACAGTCAATAATGAAATTAATTCCATATTTTCTAACCATAATTGGGAATTTTTTAATCTTAATCCTAGAAAAAACACATGGATTCAAGTGTATATTCAAAAATAAATTGAAGGCTAATGGAACAATTGATAAATACAAACTATACTTGAAGTAAAGGGGCATAAAAATGAGTAACTTGATTATTTTTCTACTATTTCACATGTTACATTGATTACATATGTAAGGATATTATTGTTTTATCAACTATGAATTGAATATAAATACACCAATTGAATATTATGACTACCTTATTAAATGATGATTTTGAAGAACAAATTTACATAGAATAACTGGATGTTTTTTCTATTTCTAGACAAGAAAATAATATTTTTTGATTGTTGAAATCTTGCTATGGATTAGAAAATAATCTCAATAAATGATATATAAAGTTTGATCATGTAATATTATAAAGCATTTTCAAGATCAATGAGTATGATAAATGTGTATATGTTAGAAACACTCAAAATGTATATTTCATTGTATGCTTGTATGTTAATGATATTTTCATATTTAGAAGCAATATAGATATCATTAAAGACACTGAAAATGTATTCACCTATCAATTTTTAATGAAAGACATGGGAGTGACATGTTTCATTTTAGGAATTCAAATACATAGAATATATGATGGGTTCACATTATCATAATCACATATATAGACAAAAATTTATAGAAATATTAGAATATATATATATATATAAAACTAGTAAAGACTCTAGTATATGTAAATCTATGTCTTTCAAAGAACATTATTGAAAGAAAATATGAGATAGAGAATGCTATTATTCTAGGAAATTTGATGTATGTCATGAATTTCACTAGACCAAACATAAATTATTTCATAATAATGATAATACAATCAAATATAAATCTAAATAATCTCTATTATATGGATATGGAATGAGTTTTTAGACATTTAAAATTTAATAATAACTTTTTATTGAACTATACAAAGTATCATATGGTACTTTAAGGTTATTGGGATGCAAATTGGATAGATAGCTAAAAAACACTAAATCAACTACTGGTTATGAATTTACAATTAGTGGTGAATATATATTTGGGAGATAATCCAAATAAATGTGGATTTCATAATCCACTATGGCAGTAGAGTTTATTACCTTAGATAAGGATTGAGAAGAAGGTGAATGGATCTGAAACTTATTGGAAGTCATTCTAAGTTAGCTAATACCTATACCTATTGTGTGTATTCATTGTGATATTCAAGAAGTAATAAGAATGGAAAATAATGACTTGTAAAATGGAAAATCTTGAAATATACATTGATGACATGACTCAGTCAGAAAATTACTCTTTAGTGGGACATTATTATTGATTACATTAACTAAAAAAAATAAATGTTACAAATCCCATTACGAAAGGGATGAAAATAGAGTTAGTGGAGAAATCATCAAAAGGAATGGGGTTAAGTCTTATTAAATAAATTCTTCATGTGGGAAACCCTACATAGTTTACTAGAGATACTAAGATAGATGTTCAAATGGAAAAATAAGTTATGATGAAGGATGAATTACTCTATTATTCTCATTCTTAATATAATAAAGTACTCCAAGAAGAGGTTAAGAAAGTACTTTTAAAGATTTTAATAAATTAAATGATGTTTTGAAAATCACCTATGTGATAATGAAGTGGGGAAACTTAAAATATAGTTTTTAGGCCACAATATCTGATATACTCATGAAAACGGGTGGTTCTTGTGGCCAAAATGAATAAAAAAGTTAGAAACAAATGGGTTTGATAGATAATTGTGTGATTTTTTTTTGTAAAAATTGCATGAATGGTTAATAATTCAAAGAATTAATTTCAACTAATTAGTGGTGTTGGGACTACTGACATGGGGAAGCATGGAGTAAGGTTGGTGACACAACATGATGCAGGATGCTCTTTTGAGCCTTGGGGTCATCACCTTCATAGGCCTTTGGGCCACATTCAGTTGGGACTTCAAGTCATAAAATAGGTATAGTGGGTTTGTTCCATTCCTTGTGGGGAGGGATGAGGCTTGGTGTAGCTCCCTAAGATATTAATATAAATTTTTTTATTTTAAATAAATTATTATTAAAGGGATCATTTCACAAATAAAACAAACTACAATATATTTTATCATATAGAAAATTTTATAAAATTAAATGTTTTTTGCTAAAAACACTATAAAAATGGAATAAATAAGTATTACATGAGAATAATAATATATGGAATAAATTAATTTAAAATAGACATGTTACAAAAATATTACTTTAAATATATCTGAATTTATTTTTGGAATAATATTTAAAAGGATGTTTATTAAATATAAAGTTATTTTTTATATGTTCATATTTCAATATTTATACTTTAACCATAATTTATATAATTAATGAACTTATAAAATTAATTTTTAATGAAATAAAATTATTTAAAACATGTTGATAAATGATGGAGAGTGATAAATATAAAATTTATAGTAATATAATAGTTTTATGGTTTATAAAGTATTGATTTAAAATAGAGATATATATAATATAATGATAATTATAAGGGAATTATATTTAAGGAATGGAACATATTTAATAATAATTAAAATATTGAAGATTTGAATAATAAGGGATAAATGATAAATAATAAATTATTAATAATAGAAAGAAATTAAAAAATATAGGACTATAATGTATCTAAAATAAAAATAATGAAACTTGTAAATGATTGAATATATTGAATTAAGATTATAGAATATAAGATTAAAATTATAAAAGATAATAATTACTTTCATAAGTTGATTTTTATGGGATTTATAATCTTGGGTTTAATCATCATGTAAAGGTTATACCAATTCCCAGTGCTCGTATAAAGGAATTATTGATTACATTCATAAAGGTCATACCAAGTATTCACATTTCACATAAGGGTAGATACCTACCTCACATAAGGGTATAAGATACTTAGCTCATGTAAGGTTAGAAAATACACGACTCCTGGCTCGAACAAGGGTAGATCCTAAATCTAAAAATCTCACTTAAGGGTTAATAGATAAGATTGTGCTTTCATATGGGTTACTTTGTGCTCATGTATGGGTTAGTATGTGCTCAAGTATGTGATCCTCCAAGCCACCCTCTTTTATTTCAGGTTATTCTTTCTCTCTCTAAACCCCATTTCCCTTCTTTATTATTATCATGAATCTATTTTATATTATATATATATATATCTTATATATATATCTAGTATATTTAACCTTTCTTTTCTTGGGTTATACATGTTTTTCAAGTTACCTTCTCGATATTTCATTAAAATAAGCCTATTTAAGGGAAAATTTCCTATTCACTAATCCTTTTCATGTTCCAAACATTTAAAGTTTTTATCACTAGATTATTTTATAAAATGATGAATATTTTATAGGAAACCATTTTGGTTTACCTCTAGTTTAATGAAAAATCCCATGTGCTAACCTTATTTAAAGATTCTTCACCCATTTCTTAAAGAAACTTTTAAGAGGTTCATTTATATACCCACCTCTCCACCATTTATTATAAAATATTCTTAACATGTACTCCATATTTGAGACCTATATTCCCTATTTCAAAAAAAATGAATGTCCAAAATATTTAATTCCATATTATCTTGGGAATAATTTTGAAATATCCAATGATTACACATTGAAACAATATTATGTAACTCATTTCCTTCTCTGGGGGTTTTCTAGTGATTAAACATTATGTATGATTTCCTTATATTGCACACATTTGAATGTACACAATACCATTGGATGGGTGGGACTGTTATATCCCTCTAATAAATTGAGTAAATATTATTATCTCATGAAATGTTATGTATAATATTAGGGAATGACCTAATCCACTATGAGACTCTATACACTTGGTGATTATAGTCTTGGGAGTGAATCTTGATTAATGATTATGATGTCATGTTTTATATTTTTGTCACATTCTTATGATTCCATGATATTTCCATTATGATATGATTTTCGGTTTATCTAGTTAGGTGAAGTCATTATGTACGATGATAGAAATAACTAGTTAATGTTTTCCATTAAAAGTATGATGTTTATGATGTTATAGTTTTCCTCGTGTATTTTTTTTGATCGTAATTATTTTTATTAAAAATATATATATTTTATGAAGATAAGGAGTTTTGTTTTATAAAGAAATATTGTGATATATTTTCAAAATAAAATTTTGTATTTGAAATGAAATCCTTGATTTTATAAGGATTTGAAGGTTTGTATTTCAAGGAAATATGTCTTCAATATTTTTATACCTTCTTAAAGAGAGATTCCATTTTTTCCGTTTTTACTGGTTTATGAAATTCATTTTTTAAAATCCTTTTGGGAAGTTAAAAGCTAATTTTATGCTTAATCAAACAATTAATTATGCTCAAAGTATTTTTTTTATCAAGTAATGTTATTGAGTATTTAAAAAAACATAATAGGTTTTCTCATTCTTTTAAACCCCTTATTGAGTTATTTGGTGCTCACACTATGTTTTGAAATGTTTTGAAAAGGGATTAAAGACAAGTAGGAATGTTTATCTGGGTTGTAAAGTATTTCTATAAGGAGTAAAGGTGTAACATTTGAAGAGATTGTATAAATGAGAAAAAATTTCTTTGGGAATATATGAATTAATATGTAGTAGTAATCCTAATTCTAAAAATCTATAGACCTAAAAATATTTTTGGGCATGTAAAATGATATAATCTTTGTTTAAATTCATGTTATCATAGAAGTATAGGTCTTGGTTCATCTCATTTGGAATCAAATAAGAGTTTATATTACTTAAGAGATTATGATATCATCGATTAGTGATGATCGAAGAGTTCAAAACTCATTTTTTAGGTTTCTGTGATTAGTTTTTATGGTGATTATTAGGATATGTGTTACATAGGCTTGTTTTGTGATCTCAGGTGGATTTTGTAAATTTCTCGGTGTTTATTGTTCATAATTTAGAAATCAGAAGAGTTCTTCTTTAAAAGGAAAATTTCTATAGAGTAATTTCTTATAATTTTTCCCCATAAATATTATATTTACCAAAATCTAAGAAAAAATAATTAAGAAAAATCTTATTTTTTATACAATTAATTAAGAAGTATAAAAATATAATGTTTTAGATATTCAAAAATAATGATATGTGACATTGAAGGATTTAGAAATGGTTTCAAGATGAAAAGAGGATGATCTCAAACAAATCTTCTGTCCCTTTCAGATGTCATACTTGAAATCATTATTACAAAGTTGAGCTCATGTACAATTGGGAAATCCACTTCTTACGATAGGTTATTTATGGTAGACTACATGTCCATCATAAGTAGTTTCAGTGATCAAATTATTTACAATGGATGACTACTCCCTTAAATTTTTTTGAAGAAATAATGATTCATTTAAAATAATTTTGGTGAATTTGCGTGTGCTACAACGGAAAAAAATATTTGTGATAGACTTAAAATTCCATCGCAAATGATCCACCACTTTGTTACTATTTGTGATGGGCCATTACAAAAGAGTCTCTTCACTTACTATTTGTGATGGGTCATTGAAAATATTTATTTTCGATGACCCCTTGCAAATACTCAATGTACTAACTTATTTTCAATAGATTCATTGAAAAAAAATTGCAATGGATCCGTCAAAAAGAATCTGTCAATAGTTTTTTTGTGACTGAAAATTATTGTGGCAAAAATTATTTCTATAGGAGGGAAAATTATCAGTGATAGTTTTTTTTGTAACAGAAACACTATCTATCACAGAAAGTTATTGTAAAAAGTCATCACAAATAATAAATCTGTCACAAATATCCATTAAAAAAAGTGCAACATTAGTTTTTTTTGCGATAGATCATTTCATCTTAAAAATGTAAACTATATATAAACGCCACCCCTACCCCTCTTCACATCCATTTCCTCCCATTTCTCCTAGGTTTCCTTTGAAAAATTTAACAACTTCAAATAAAACCTTCAATTAAGGATATTACGTGTCCTATCTGCATGTTATCTGTCAATGTATCAATATCGAGCTATTTTTTAAAAGTTTTTTATTGTTATTAATTTTTTATTTAATAGTTTATTAATTTACATAGTTTTTTAATTATTTTAATATAAATTAGTATAAATTAATAAAATTTAGTACAAATTAATAAAAATAATAAAAATTCTTATAAATTAACAAAAAATATTATACATTAATATAAATGAATAAAAATTACAAGAAATTAGTATAAATTCATCACATATTTGTTTAAATTATTATAAATGGATGTAATTTAGTATAAATTACTATAAATTATTAAAAATTATTATATGTTATTAAAAATTATCTATTAATCAAAATTATTTGAAATTATTATAAATTAATATAAATTCTTATAAATTACTAAAATATTTTAAAAAATATTATAAAACAATAGAAAATATTATAATTTAGTATAAATTATTAAATATTATTATAAGATAGTATAAATTTAGCATAAATTCATATAGAGTACTATAAATTGATGTATTTAGTATAAATTAGTATAAATTCATATAAATTACAATAAATTATTAAAAATTATAATAAATTAATAATTATTATTATACATTTGTATAGATTACTATAATTTAAAATTAATTGATATAATTATTTTTGAAAATGTTTGGGATGCAGAACAAAGACCCAATCCCTTTAATTAAAATAAAAAAGCATAAAGTGAAAAATGAGAAAAAGCATAGCAAGACAACTCATATAAAAATACAAAGAAAAAATAGGTTCTAAAAGTTAAGAAATATTTGATATAAATTATTAAAATTTGATAATTTTTTTTATAAATCTATATAATTTATTATAAATTCATATTATTTATATAATTTGAAATAATTTCATATTAATTTATATAATTTTCTATAAATTAATATAAATTTATATATAATAATAGAAATTATTATAAATTCATATATAATAAAAATTAGTGCTAATTAAAATAAATTATAATAAATTTGTATAAATAAATAAAAAATAATATAAACTATTATAAATAAATACTTTTTTTAGAAAATTAACAAAAAAATATAAATGAATACAAATTATTATAAATTGGTATAAATTATTATAAATTGGTATATATTCATCAAAAATACATATAAAGTACTACAAGTAGATGTAATTTAGTATAAATTTCTATAAATTGACATAAATTGCTATAAATTATGATAAATTGAAAAGATTTATTTTAAAATGATATAATTTAAAATAAATTGATATAATTTATTATAAATAAAAATAATGATATATAAATTGATATAAACTAGTATACAATATTTTAAATTATTATAAATCCATTCATTTAATAAAAATTATTGTGAATAAATATAAGTCAATATAAATCAGTATAAATAAATAAAAATAATCTAAATTATAATAAATGACTAAAAAATAATAAAAAATAATAAAAAATATTAAAAATCAATATTTTTTTAAATTACTATAAATTATAAAAAATATTATAAATTAGTATAAATTTATCACAAATTCAAATAGTGTACTATAAACTGAATTAATTTAGTATAAATTAGTATAAATGACAATAAACTATAGCCAAGTGGTGTATAATCCTACTTGGAATCCAAAAGACCGAAGTTCAAAATCAGACAATGGGTAGATTTCTGAGTTACTCTAGGAACCGGTATAACAGTTGTTATAGCAGCAGAAATTTTCAATCAATTTGGGCCTACGAGCCATCAAATTAGGGCTTCAGGCCATATGGCCTTCAAGCCACCATTGGCCTTCGGGCCATAGAGATTCCATGCCACCAAAAGTAGCTTGTTCCACAGAGTGTCCATCCAATCAATACAATGCATCAGGTGGGCAATGCAGCTTGGCTTCAGGTAGTATCTCTAGGTGGATAGTTCAAAAGGGCAATAAGTTTGTTGGAACCTATCAACTGACCATCTAACCGCTTCAGATAGAGGGGTTCAATTCCATGACATTGTAAAATGCAGCACAACGTGATGATTCTTAGAAGGGTGGACGACACATCATGTGAATGGTGATGACCAGATAGGGGAAGCGATGCATCTTGGCAGATAGTGTGGCATGGAGACATATAGGCATTACAAGGTGTGTAAGCTTGAAAGAGTGATGAGTGCGCTAACACCTATCAGATGTCCCTCTACACAGATGTTGGTTAAAGAGGGTCTCTCTTCCATGTCTTCATGGTGGGATAGTGCAAGAAACGATGTATGGTAAGGGAGGGCATCACAATGGGAAGACTAAGATCATGGTGTGATGTCTGACTGTTCAGATTGGGCCTTTGGGTCATAGGGCCTACGGGCCATCAAATTGTAATGATCCTTCGAACCACCGGGCCTTTGGATTATGTAAAGGTTACCTATAAATCATGTTCAAAAGAGGGTATATTTTCCTTAATAAAAATGGGGTGTTTTTCTCTACATATTAAAAAAAGATATAATTTATTATAAATTGATAAAATTTAATATAAATTGATCTAATTTATTATAAATTTATATGATTTAATATAAATTGATGTAATTTCATATTAATTTATATAATTCCTTATATATTGATATTAATTAGTATAAAATAATCTAAAATATTATAAATTCATATATTTAATAAAAGTTAATGTAAACTAATATAAATTAATATAAACTAGTATAAATAAATAGAAAATGATATAAATCATCATAAATGACTAAAAATTTAAAAAATGTAATAAAAAGTAACATAAATCAATACAAATTATTATAAATAAGTTTAAATTATTAAGAATTATTATAAATTAGTATAAATTAATCATAAATTCATATAAAGAACTATAAATTAATGTAATTTAGTATAAATTGACATAAATTACTATAAATTATAAAAAATTTATAAAATTTCTTATATATTGATATAATTTAATATAAATTAATAGTATTTATTATAAATACATATAATTTAATATAAATTGATATAATTTCATATTAATTTATATAATTATCTATAAACAGATATAAATTAGTATAAAATAAATTAAATTATTATAATTTCATATAATTAATAAAAATTACTATAAATTAATTTCCCTTACTATAAATTAGTATAAATACACAAAAAATAATATAAATTAGTATAAATAACTAAAAATTAATAAAAATTAATAAAATTAATAAAATTATTATAAATTACTAAAAATTATTTTAAATTGTTATAAATAAGTATAAATTCATCACAAATTCATATTAAGTAGTATAAATTGAATTAATTTAGTAGAAAATTTTGTAAATTCAAAGAAATTATTATAAATTATTAAAAATTGATATAATTTATTATTAAAAGATATAATTTATTAAAAATTCATATAATGTAATTTATATTATTTTCTATAAATTGATATGAATTATTATAAAATAATATAAATTAATATAAATCAATACAATTAAATAAATTACTATAAATTAATATAAATTAATAAAAATTAGTATAAATTATTATAAATAAATAAAAAATAATATAATTTATTATTAAATTCTAGAAATTTATAAAACTTATTAAAAATTATTATATAATAATTAAAATTACTATAAATTATTAAAAATTGGTATAAATTCACATAATTTTTTAAGGTTGGGGGAGCTCCCCTTTTTTTATTGAAATGAAGACCCTTGCTTATTATTTTGGGTAGAGGGATCCCATGAAATGACCATGTTTGCCTAGTGGAGATTAAATCCCCTCACATGGCTCATAGAGTCAAGACTCGAAAGCCCAATAAATAGCCAACCGATAGTAGTGGCCCTTATTTCATGTGGATGCTCCACTGTTGTTGCATGCATTGTCCTCCAGCCTGCTAGTGGCCTGACAACAACCCACAAACCCACCCAAATTTGTTGGGCCATCTGGTGGTTGAGACCTATTGCACTACACGATCCTCTCACGAATGCCGCCATCATGCTCACTATAGTCGAAGCCATCTTGCACTCTGTCGGACCGTCCACACCCTTACCCTCCTCCATTACTACTATCAAGCCCACCACACTTATCGACCTGTCCTTAGTGACCAATGACCATATGTTATATATCCCACGTCACCTATAAATACCTCAAATTAGAGGAAGTCAAGGATTAATCCCTAAAAAAGATGCAAGAATACCAGGAAACTTTCCCCTAAGCTATTACCCCAATTGAAAATTCATATAAATTACTAGAAATTAGTATAAATTGATATTAAGTAGTTTCAATTGATATAAATTTATATAAGAAATTAATTATTAGTGTATATTAACAATAATTACTAATATCAATTATTATAAATTGAAAATAATTTACGTAATACATTTTTAACTAGTATATAAAAACCTAATTGTTGATTATTTTCTTATAAAATTATGGATTCTGGAAATAAACAAAATTATTACAAGATTTTGATTGGATGAAATGTTATTGAAATTAAAATTATTTTGGTATATATAATTCTTACATTGAGGGCGTTGAAGGGTTTATATAATTTACGCCATTGAATTTAGAGTATGTTTCAAAAGTAACAATTAAATGTTAGTGTAAGAAGTGTGATCTAAGAAGATATAAAACATTTGATAATGTTGATGTTCATCTTTTACATCTTGGTTTTTTAAATTATTACATATTCTTTTATCAACATAGTGAATGAAATTAAAAAAGAAATACAAATTTTTTGGTTCCAAAACCAACACAATTTTAAAATTTAGTACATGATTCCACTATCCCCTATTTCCCAGAAATATAAAATTTGGTTGATAATTAAAATCTTGAATTAGAATAATATGGATAATACGATTTGTTGAAATCCACCGAGGATGCTTTATATCCAGGATGCTGAATAAGAAAATTCAAAGTTGTTACAAAATTTATGGTTATTAAATATATTTTTTGAATGTCAAATTATGGGTTTAATCACATATTTTCTTTGGTAAAATCATTGTTTCTTGAAGTGAATATATTGCTTAAAAATTTCTATAACTACAAAAAGTTGGTCCATATTTTTTGTCTTAGTTATCATAAGATCGATACATGTAAAAAATGAGTGTATATTATACTATGGTGAATATGAGATATTAGATAGTTTCCCAACATGTGTACAATTCAGGTATAAAGAGGTATATCAAGGAAAATCCAGATAAATTCTTGTTAAGCAATGGAGGTATTTTACAATTACATCTAGACTACAATGTATATTTATATATTTAGCACTACTGTATTTATGAAATGTAATAAATCAAATGTTTACATCAATAAAAGCTTAAAACATCCTTATGATGTTGATTCTTGGAAACATTTTTGATTTAGTGCATCCACCTTTTCTTTAGAACCTCATAATTTATGATTGGATCTTTCTATTGATGGTTTCCATCCATTTGGTGTGTATGACAGTCGATATTATTTTTGTCTTGTTTTTATAAATTTATACAACTTAAATCCCTGTATATTAATGAAGGAACGATATATATATATATATAACATTATTAATTTTTAGATATCCAAAGAAGAATATCAATATTTATTTGAATCCATTGATTGATGAGTTAATTTTATCATGGGAAAATAGTATACCTATATATGATGTAGTTAGATATCATAATTTTATACTTAGATATGTATTAATATGGATAATTAGTGACTTTATAGTGTATGATATGCTATCTAGATGAAGTAATCACGATCAAAGATATTTTCCACACTATATATATATTAATAAAGAATTTATGTTTATATATGGAAGAAATTATTTCCTTTTCAACTATCATTAGAGATTTATTCCTAGAGATCACCCATTCTGATAAAATAAATATAATTTTATAAAAGGTTCAATTTAAATAGATAAAAATTCAGAAGTTATTTCAGGTATTTAGGTAAATTATGTTGTCTCTTCATTACCTCTAATTACTTTTGGACCAATTATAAACCAATAAAATTGGTTTTTTTTGGGAGAGATCATAATTGGGTAAAGTGATGTATTTTTTAGGAACAACCATATTGATCTGATTTTTTTTAATTCATCACATGTTAAATGTAAGGAATATTGAAAAGAACTATCTTGATAAAATATTTTATAATATATTAGACACACTTGACAAGACCAATGATTCTTTAAAGTAATTTTTAAATCTTACCAAAATTTTCAGCCATCCTAAACTTGATTTATTTGAAAATAAAAGATAAAAACATTTAATGAATCCAAAAATATATTATTCAATTTCTTAAGAAATCTGATTATTATTATATATCTGGATTAAATATTTGATTCTACTAGATGACTATGCATCTAATTTGTCTCATTGCATCAGAAATAGACAAATATCCAGGTTACAAATTTAATGACTTTCATGTCATAATGGAAATATTACTACCTGTTGGACTTAGAAGGATATTGAATTATTAAATATAGGATGTGTTGACTAAAATATCATATTTATTCTAAGAAATTTAGGGCTCAACAATATATTATGATGCACTAAGTATGCTATAAAAATATATTGTTCTAATTTTATATAAATTGGAAAATACATTTCTTCTGACCTTTTTGACTCAATGGAACATTTAATATTAATTTTTAAATATTAAGATAATTTAAAAGGGATAGTAAATTTTTTATAATTGTACTCATTTGAGATATGTAAGAAAAAATTGAAGAAGAAGGTACATAGCAAAGTATCTGTTAAAGGGTCAATTTTTATCGCATACTATTTGGAGGAGATTTCAAATATCTGCACTTATTATTTTCAATTTGAATATCTTCAAAATGTAATTGAATAATTTTTAATTATAGAAATACTGATAATGTCACAAACCACTTATTGTCAGTATTTAATCAGTCCGAACTTAGATTTAGTGGTTATCATGAATAATATATTTCAGATAAAGAACTACATAGAGCTCATAAATATATTCTACTCAGTTGTGATGAAATGAAATGATTTGTGTAGTAAGTAATACTTTTAATTATATATTTTTAAATTATTATTAAAAATAAATCAATATTACTTGTTTTTTTAATTATATGATGATCATATCAAAAAATAATTCACAAAAATTATCCCCAATGCTCTTGATGAATTTTGATAGTGTAATTTTTCCTTATGTTTTAAAATACTGTCATGTTAAATTATTTATGATAGAACATATGAAATCAATTTACTATTTTATATATAAATAAGTATTTTTTTATTTATCTCAGTATCACAACATGGAGATAAAATTGATAGTCGATTATGTGTATTGAGTAATCCTCCATCCTAATTATTCAAATCTTATAATTCATATGTGGTTAAGGAATTTTGATTTCATAAATTTTCATATGATGAATAAAAAAATTCAATGATTAATAGTGTTTTTAAAAGGACATCATCACAAAGAAAGTTATTTTTGACTTTTATGGCATGTTATATGAAATAATTGAGTTATGTTATCATGGAAAAAATAATGTAATAATGTTTAAATTTCATTTGTTTGATACTGATCAGGGGTTATGTGGACATCCTCAATATGGAATCATTGATATTAAATATAAAAGTAATCTAGTTGTACATGAATAATTTTTATAGCATATCAAGTACATCATGTTTATTATCTAAATTACTTTGTTGCTTCAAGAGATTTGAAGGATTGGTGGAGTGAATAAAAATTAAATCTCATGACTGTAACATATCATTACCTTATTTTAGGTAATTCTCAACCCCTTTTTTATCATTCTTTGATAGGGTCTTTATTTGGTGTTTTTTTAGGATTTTTCCAAAAAACAATCAGAGCCTTTTGGGGTCATGCATGGCTAGAATATGGGTTTTCCAAAATGCATGGACACACTTCCAAACTATGAACCCTATAGACAGAGGGTTTCCCCAGTTGGTACAAAATTAGTTTAATAATATGGAAAAACCATGAACCCCATCCAGAAGTCCAATAGGGGCACATAGTTAGGGAACATTATTAATACTAACTGTGTGACCCGTATATAAAATCGTGTTTACGGGTTTTAATTGTCTATAAAATTTAATTAAAAACCACAGGACCCACATTTAATATTATAAACACACCCCACTCAACCCTAATTTATTTTTTTAATTTTAAAGGTTATGTAGAGGAATATTTGTCTCTCCAAAAATCTTCTCTTCACAAATCAAATCATTGGTTATCTTGTTCGATCTTCTTCTACTAATTAAATCTCCTCTCATGTGGTTTCACTTGATCTCCTATTCTTTTTTTCTTAGAGATTGATATATCATCATGTTATTGGTGGATGTAATCTTCGTTTTATGGTTATTGATTATAAGTTTTATTTATTTATATAATTCACCTCTATTATCATTGGCGTTCCAGTTTTTGGTGTTGATTTGATCATGTGATTTAAGTTAGGTGGTTACATAGTCTTTTACCCCACAATTGAAACCCTGAATTTCTCGAATGATTTGAAATGAGTTTTTAATTACTCTAAAAATCCATATTTGCTATAATTTGATATATTTTGTTAAAAAGGTCATGAAGTTTGTGAAAAACCCCAATTTCAATAGAATAGAAATTGTTTGGTGGATTTGAGAAAAACCATGTCCTTTTACTGATTTGATTTGATTATTGATAAATTTTTCATAAAATGAAAGATGATTTAAAAGGAATGGATTTATGAAAAACTATTATTTTTTTTATAAATTAAAAAGTAATATTGAAATTCAAATATGGGAAATTAAACTGTTATTGATGAAATGATTTGAAATGGTTGGTTTTCCCATGATTGGTTGATTGATTGAAGCACATGTGTGCCTTAGTAGTTAGTGGTTACTAGGATATTCATGCTATGAATTTGACTCCCTATCATTGGATTGATAATAATAATACTAACTAAACAAATTTCGGATTTATTTTCCATGATGGGTCCCGCAATGAGGTGTATATTGATTTCTCATAATGGGTCCCATAATAGAGCCCTTAATGGCGTGTTGATGTGACTATGCACACCTATCATGATCTGTTACGATGATTGAGAAGTTTGAGGATCCTATATCCAAAAAATAACATACGTAAAGGCTTATGATCATGGTGCTTTATTTTGTTTGAGTTGATTATATATTCCATTTATCATAGAATTTTTTTATTCATGTGAACTATTTTATATAAAAATTTTATATAAAAATATTTATTTAATCCTACTTTGATATATATTCCATAATTTTTATGTAATTTTTTTAAAAAATATGTAAATGACATTCTATGCATTGTTTTATTTAAATTCAAAGCATAAATGGTTTAATTGTTATGAAATTGATTATGTAACACTTGATAAGAACCTAATAGGATGTTTAGATCATACCCAAACTTTGTCTTAAAGCATTTATAGATTATATTATGTCTGGTTCAAGTAAAGGGAAAGAGCCTCTTAGAGGAGGCATATATACTTGATACGCGGGACTTGAATTGATGGAGGTGACCAATGATGATGTGATCCACTTGATACACGATTTTTTCTGATTTTTTATGTTGATATATGTTATTTCTTTGATGATTTACTAGTTGGTTATTGTTTTACCTCTTCGATCCTGGTACATTCTCTTTGAGAAGTTTTGGTATGCCAACTTGTATCATTTATCTTCCAATGTGTTGTGGAAAAACCATACCTACTTAATATCAATATGATGCTAGGTTCTATTCACTAACTTTTTTTGATCAATAATTCCCTTCATGCTATGTTAAGACCAGATTAAGTATCTATTTACAAGTGTATTCGAGATTGTTTATGAAAAAGTGTTATCAAAGGTGTAGGGTTTTTATCTTTCCTTTATATTGATATGTAATATAAGATGTCCTGATAAACAAGAGATATGATTTATGGGGCTTATGAGGTTGGTATGAGTGAGTTCCTAGCCATATCTCATAACAACGAGCCTTAATTCATATGGGTGTTTGAGAAAAGTACACTTTATGAATAATTTGATTTGACTCTAATCTTTTACCTTTTACATGAGAAACTTGAAATTACCAATAGTTGAATCATGTTTGATGAAATTAATTTTCCTATATATCTAGGTTGATTTGATGATTTTTTCATCCTTTTTGATATTTTAGTTTTGTATATTGATGTTGTTTAGCATCCTGCCTTTGATAAGATGTTTGAATACACTATAGGAGGAAGCTGTTGGTGAATCACAATGAGTGAATCTAATAGTGGATGAAAATATTATTGATATAATAGTGTATTTTATCTTTGCTCTAGGATAAGTACCTACACTTGTTCTCATTGAGGTTATGGTAGAGGAACATTAAAGGGATAAATCAAGATATATTTTTTAATAGTTTCTTTATTAGAAACCACCATATTTCAAAGGCTTGAATGATCCTCAAGAGGATGAGGAATGGTTGAAAAAGATGGATCTTCCCTTTGAGTTCTTGAAAATTCTAGAAGCTATAAAGGTTAAATGTTCTACATTTAATCTTTAAGGACCTAGAAAAATATTGTGGGATTTGATTGGGATGGAGAAGAAGAATGAGATATTTGAGAGGAAAGAATTTAGAGTTATTTTCATGGATTTTTTTATATCCAGAGTCTATTTTTTGGAAAATTATATAGACTTACTTAGCCTACGACAAAGTGATAGGACAATGACTTCGTGTGTAAGATATTTTGTTGAGTTTGTTTAGTTTTCTATGAAGGTGGTGATGAAAAAGAAACTGAAGTATGAAAGATTTGAAATGGGTCTTCATGATGGAATCTATTCTTAAGTATTCATGTTGAAGCTCGCTTCTTATAATGACATACTGGATAGAGTGTTAATGGATGAGCTTGATCTGGCTAGTAATTCAAGTTTGAAAAAATTTCCTCTTTCTCCTAGTGGTAGTTTTGTGAGTTTCTTTAAAGTAAATAGAAAGTGTGATGAGTATCATGATGGTTCTAGATAGGAGGATTCTTTCAAACCTCCTATAGTGCCTAATAGATGCTATATCACTTTCTTTCAGTGTGGAAATGTTGGGCATTTGAAGGGGGGTTGTACTGAGTCACCAATGATCCATAGTTATTGTTGTCATTTAGGATACTTATAAAAGTTTTGAAAAATAGTTTCTACTCCATGCGTTGGAACAAGATCATTATCACCTAAAAGTATAGCGATGCTATCAGATTCTTCAAGAACTATGGGGTTATAGCCTTAGGAATCCAAAACAAAGCTTCCTCACATAGTGTAATATTTTCCAAAGGAAGTTGATATGGGTCTAATGTCTATGAGAGGTACCATTATGATAAATTCATCTTTATTGACTGATTTATTTGATATTAGTGAATCTCACTCATTTATAATGAATCATGTTTTGAACCCAATAAGTCTTCCTAAAGATCTTTTCTCTTATGTGATAGATATTACTACGACCCTCAAAATGAATAGAGTAGGGTCCCCACTATCACTCTTATAGTTTGTCTCTATCATAGATTAGGATTACCTTAATTTTTTGGTTCTTGACTTCAAACCTCTTGATTTAATTTTTGGGATTGATTGGATGATTTATCATAAGTCCTGAATTGGATTTTATCATTAGTGGGTCTCCTTTACTATGCTTGATGGTCTGTATCTTGTTTTTTAGGGAGAATGGTATATAAGGATGATTATATCCGAACCTCATTCTCTAAATTTTGGTAGGGTAATATCACTTTTTTATTTTTAATTGTAGTATAAATCCAAAATTGGTGATCTACCTTTAGTTTTCATTGAGTTTCCTAGTGTTTTTCATTCTGATTTCTCTATATTTCCACCCGTAAGAGCGGTAGAGTTTCTTATTGACTCAGTACCTAGTACTTAGCCAATATCTATTCCTTATTACCATATGTAACCAGCTAAATTAAAATATTTAAAGAATTTTTTGGATGATATATTAGAGAAAATTTTCATATGCCCAAGTATGTCACCTTGGGAGACACCTATTCTCTTTGTGAAGAAAGATTATAGAACACTTCTCCTATGTGTTGATTACTGGAAACAGAATCGAGTCATGGTAAAATAAAAATATTCCCATGGATTTATGATCTGTTATCTAGTTGAAAAGGGACAAATTGATTTTGAAGTTTGATCTTTGAATTGGTTATCATTAGTTGACAATTAAAGAGTCTGACATTCAAAAGACCACCTTTAGAAGTAGGTATGGTCATTATGAGTATCTTGTTATGTCATTTATTCTAATGATTATCCTATAGTTTTTATAGAACTGGTTAATATGATATTCCATGTGTACCTTGATATGTTCCTGGTGGTTTTTGTGGATAAAATATTCGATGACACTAAAACTGATGAGGAATATGTGCGTCATCAAAGAGAAGTTATATAAATATTAAGAGATCATAGAATTTACATGAATATTTTTAAATGTAATTTTTTGGATTTGGGAAGTGAAGTTATTGGGATATGTGGTCTAAGAACATAATTTTTTAGTTCAAACTAAGAATGTGAAGGCTATTATGACATGTGAGAAACCACATAATATTTTTAAGATTTGGAGATTCTCGGGCTTGGAGGGGTATTACCCTAGTTTCATTAAGTGTTTCTCAAAGATGGATTCTTCAATATATACACTCACTCAAAAGGGAGTGAAATTATTATGGTATGTGAAATATCATAGTTCTTTTGATGTATTGAAATGTATTTTGACTTCTATACTAGTGTTTAATCTTCTAGAGACTGGGAAGAGCTATATGGCCTTTTGTGATGCATTAGGTTCAGGTTTATGTTGCGTCCTAAAGCTAGATGATCATGCGGTAGCCTATGGTTCTTGATAGCTTTGGAAACACAATAAGAAATATCTAACCCATGATATCAAACTCATAGCTGTGATGAATTCTCTTAAGATTTGTTGACATTGCCTTTTAAATGAAAGTTTTACCATTTATTTTGACAAAAAAATCATGAGTTAAACCTTCTCTCAAAAATATTTAAACCAACGACAACGAAATTGGGTAGAGTAACTATAGTATTTTGATTTTAACATTTAATACACCCCTAGTAAGGGAAATGTCATTGTTAATGCTTTTAATAGGGAAATTTTGACCCAGGCCATGAAAGAATCATTGAAAGAGTGGAATTTGATTGATCTATTTCCCCAGTTTCATTAATGAGTTTAGGAGAATGATACTGAGGTTGTTTTGGAAAGTGTATAGTTGAAACCCTCTTTTATCAAGATAATTATTAAAGATTAGTAGGTTAATGGTGAATTCTATAGCATAAGGGAATCTATTTATGGTGTGGAGACCATTCCGGAGTGACCGTTATCTTCAGAAGGTATCCTATGTTTCTAGAACTAGTGTGTTGTACTATTTACCATGACAAAGTTTAAGATGGTATAATTTCATAATTCCTATTTTGTGGTGATGTTGGGTACCATAAAGATGTTATATGATATGCAAAGGTGATTTTGGTGGCCAGGTATGCAATAAGGCATCCCTAAATTTGTTTCTCATTGTTATAATTTCTAATAGGTTGAGGCTATGCATTAGAAACCATTGAGTTTTCTTCAACCCCTTTCAATGCCGACTTGGATATGGTATTATATTTCTATGGACTTTGTGGCGGGGATACCACATACCCCTTGAGGGAAGAAATAGATATGTGTTTTGATCAATTAGTTGACCAAATCGATTCTCTTTATACCCATTTGAGATAAACCTAAATTTTAAGACTTGGGATTTCTCTACATGAAAGAGATTTCATGATTGTATAGTGTTCCATCGATTATAGTTTTTGATAGGGATCCTCAGTTCACTTCTCATTTTTGGAGAGGGATCCAGAAGTCAGTGGTATCCAAGGTGAGTTTGAGTTTGAAAACTCATCTACAAATGGATGTTCAGATAGAATGAGCTATATAGATCTTATAAGATATGCTATGTGATTGTGTTATCAAATTTGGTGGATCTTGGGATGTCCAAATGGGACTGGTTGAGTGTTCTTATAATAACATTTACTATGTCGATATCATGATGGTTCATTTTGAGGCCTCGTATGTTCGGGAATGTAAATCTCTATTGTGTTTCTTGAAGATTGGTGAAGCTTCCTTGGTTGGCCCGAGTTTGGCCAAAGAGATGATAGAAAAGATAAATTTGATTTTTTATATAATGGTAAAGTCATAAAGTTAGTTTAAATATTATGTTCATCATCATCAATAACAATTGGAGTTTTTTGTTGGTGACATGGTTTTTTTGAGTGTTTCACCTCGTTTGGGTCACGGATGACCTGTAAAACAAGAAAATATTACACCCAGGTTTGTGAGTTATTTTGATTTTTTTAAGAAGGTAGGGAAATAAGCCTATTTTTTAGAAATTCCAACATAATTAATATCGATTCATGACATGTTTCATGTATCATAGATTATAAAGTATATTTTTGACCCTTCTCTTGTTCTGAGATACAAAGATCTCGATGTTGAACCTGATCTATCTGTGACTGAGAATCTAGTCAGGAATATTGATTCTAGTACAAAGTTTATTCATAATAATGTGTATATTTGGTTCAGGTTCTATCGTAACACGACTCTGATTCAAATGAGACTTGGGAGAATGAGGTACTAATGACAAAGAAGTAGACTCAACTCTTTGATATGTAATTTTGTTGATAGTTTTTCTAGGTATAGAATGTGTTTATAGTGGGGAAGTAGTAACATACCATTAAAATTTTTCAAGTACTTATTGATAATTTTTTTATCATTCATTTATAGGGTCTTTCATTGGGTTTGTTTCAAGAGTTTTTCAAAAAACATGGAGTTTTTTGGGGTTGTTCATGGTTGTTACACAGTTTGTCCAAACCATGTGGCCACCCCTCCAAGCTTTTTACCCTATGGGTAGTGGTTTTTTCATGGTTGGTGAAAGGTTAGTTTAATCATACAATAAAACCATATACCCCATCCAAAATTTCAATTGGAGTGTATGGTTAGGGCGTATAGTTTCTACTAACCATGTGACCCATACAACAACCATGTACTCGGTTTTTACATAGAAAATTTAATTACAAATAATGGGGCCCTAGTTTAAAGTTCTAACCATCCCCACTCAACCCTAATTTATTTTTATTAATATTAGAGGCTATATAGAGGATTTATTATCTCTCTAAACCTCTTCTATTTTTGGTTCGAAGCACAGATGATCACGTTGGGTCTTCTTCTAATAAGTAAATATCCCATCATGAGTTTTATCCCAATATCCTTTTATATCCTCATTAGAGAGTGATATAAAATCATGTTATTGATGGATCTAATTTCCAATTTTTATGTATATTTATTTTAGTTTTTATTTCTTGATCTTCTATTCCTCCATTCTAGTCAATGTTCCCATTACGAGTGTTAATTTGATTACAAGACTAAAGGTACATGGTTCCATAATGCTTTTTCCACAATCAAAACCCTAAATTTATTGAATGATTTGAAATGAGTGTTTAATTGACATTAAAACTAAATTTAAGATGATTTAATGTTTTTTTAAAAATGCAATGGAGTCTGTGAAAAACCCTAATTTTAATGTAATTGAAATTGTTGGGTGGATTTGATAAAAATGATAGCCTAATTTGAAAGTGGATGTGATGAATTTATTTGATATTATTATTGTGAAAATTAGATTAAAATTAAAGGTGATTTAAAAGGAATGAATTTATAAAAACCTATGATTTGGTTTTGATATTGCAAAGGCATGTTCAAAATCGAATTTGGAAAATTTAAATATGATTGATGATATGAATTGAAATGATTTATTTTCCCCTTATTCATTAATTGATTGAAAAACATGTGATACTGAGTAGTTAGTGGTTATTAGGACAAGTACACTAGGACCCTAACTCCCTAGAATTAAATTGATGATGTAAACAATAACTAAATCAAGTTTGAAATTATTTCTAATTATGGGTCCCCTAATAGGGTATAGATTGATTTACCATAATGGGTCTCATAATGGGGTGTTGATGTGAGTGTGCACACCTATATTAAGATGTGATGATTATTGAGAAGTGTTAGGGTCCTATATATAGAAACTAATATACATCAGGGATTATGATCTTGGTTCCTTATTTTGTTTTAATTGGTTATACATTCCACTGATTATAGAACTATTTTATTTATGTAAAATATTTTATAGATTTTTTTAAATAAAAATCTTCATTTAAGTCTATTTTGATATATCTTCTATCCTTTTGATTTGAAAGCATAATTTGTTGAAAATATTTAAATTCCATACCATTCCTTATTTTATTTAAATTGAAATAATAAATGGTTTAATTGGTATATAATTGATTATGAAACACTTAGTGAGACCTTAATGGGTTTTTTAGATCACACCCTACATTTTCATTTGAATATTTATAGATTATCTTATTCCTTTTTAAATTAAAAGGAATTAACCTCTTGGAGGAGGCAAATATACTTGATCAGTGTGACCTAGAGTGATGTATGTGACTAGTAGAGATGTGATACAATTTTTACATGGGTTTATATGTTTTTATCTTGATAGATTTTGTGTCTTTAATTATGTAATGTTTGGGTGTTGTTTTACCTATTTGATTCTGGTACTTTCTCCTTAAAAAGTGTTGGTATACCATCTTATATAGTTTATATTCCATGGTGTTGTGATTTTTTTCCAACGTGATCTTGATATGATACTGAGAGATAGAATCCAACCCATGGGGATTAGGAATGCCCTTTGGGCTATACAGAACCTACTCTGGTATCAGTGTATCAAGGTATTCAAGATTGTTTGTGATAATTAAAGTAATTTTATGTAAAATTAAAGTGTCTATGTTGAAGTGAAAAATATTGAAATTTTAATGTATTGTATCCAAATATATATTTTACTCAAAAGGATACATATATCAATAACAAAACCCCATAGTTAAGGGATGAGAATGACGATGAGAAAGAAGATGAATATATTAACATTGATAAGTATGAATATAAACATGGAGATAAATAATGAAGTATTATTTGTTTTCAATAAATATTTATTAGTTAAATATTTTTGAAATATGTATTGAATTTTTTTCAAGTTACATTATTTACACCTAGATACTTTGAAAATAATGTTTTATAAATTTTAAGTTATTTATATTTTTTATAGAATATAGATTATATTATAAAATTAATTATATTTTTCATATAGATAGAGATAATTTTGATGGCATGATGTGCTTTTGAAGATCCAATACTTGTTGATGAGCCTAATGATGCATCAGCCGAGAGTGGTGACTCCAATATAACTATATAGTGACCAATACTTTCCATATATAAATATTAAATCTTGTTATATGTATATTCATTACATACCATAGCGATGCATGAAAAAATCATATAGGTTTAGTGCCTTTGGAAACTTGGATACATAAAAAACTTGTTCATATAATATCTACACAATATACCAATTAATTATTCACCAATTTCACATTTCTTATACATATAATAATTAAAAACATCCTTCAAATCCAAGGCAAGGGAAACACAAGAAAGGGTGATCTTAGATGCTCATTAAGGGTAAAAAAGGGATACACCAATGATCACATAAACATAACATGATCATATGGGTATGAGAAAATGAGATTAACATTTGAAAACCATAACTTGTTTATAAAAGATCATAATATAAAGTTATGTTATAATGATTAGTAGTTAATTAGATGTGAATGATAAAAGAATCAAAGAACATCAGTCATGAGATCATAACATTAGCATAAGACATATATTTGTGGCATACACATAAGCATGAAAAATCATTTCCTTAGTAGTCAAGGATCACTTCCAAGACTATCATAGTGGATTGGGTTCACTTTCCATTCCATAATATTAGTAAATGTTTACTCCCAAGACTATCATATTGGATAAAGTCCTATACTTAATTGGTTTTAATCCCTATTCCAGTCCTACTTATCTCAAGAGATATCCACCTTTACCCAATGCATTGGAGGGCTATATAATTCCAAAACCACCTTAAAAATAATAAAAATTATATAGAAATATGAAACAATATCATAAAATATTCATCATATCATAACTTATTAAAAAGAATTAGGTTTCATAAAAATTTCATCATGGAATAACCTATAGAAAATAAACAGGTTTTATAAACCTTTTATTAATTTATCATAGCATAACCATTAGAAAAGGAATGGGTGTCATAAAAAATTTGTCATAATAATAATAAAACATATATTAAAAGTGTAAGGATGGTATCATTGGATAATATCTTCAGTAAATATTGGGTAACATCAAAGGATGTCATCTTAGATGAAAAATTATTTTAAAAGATCACTTGGAACATTTTTTGAGGAAAATAAAATTTTAATTTTGAAATACATTATTTAAAATCAAAAAAATTATAAAATATTAAGGAAAATATTTTCTTTGAAAATAAAATTGGAAAATTTTAAAGGAATCTTTAAATAATTGAGCACTCTTGGTGGGAATTTTTTTTTTCATACCATCTATGTTGAAACAAATATCCCTTGCACATTTTAGGTAAAAATTCAAAAGTACCATGTTTCAAAAAATGAGAAGAATCATCCTTTTATTTTTTCTAAAATTTAAATATTGGGTGAAAATTAATTTAAAAATTTTTATGGTAATATTAAAAATAATCCTAAAAACATTTTTAAAAATTATGGATATTGAAGAGAAGGAATTTTTGACTAAAGATAGAAATAAAGTCATTTTCCCTTAAAAAAATTATTTCGATATATTGAGTACTTAAAGTGATGAAAATGAAAGGGAAAAAATGTATTATTGAGAAATAACCAATTTTTAAGAAAATTCAGGATATTATTGAGAGGTATACCATAATATTTCATTATCATAACTTGATCATAAACAATCCCAATGAATATTGAGATTGTAAGATAAAAATCTTACAGTTTTTGTAACTTTTGAATCGTACTCCTAATGATAGAATAACTTCAAATAAAACATTAAAGATATTGAAAAATGATATTAATGGTATTAAATTTAAAATTATATGTATATACACATCATAGAATAATATATCTTCATAACATAACATATGACCCAAAGAAAACAATTTGAGACGATAAACCCTTACCTCGAGTTTCACAAGATTATAAAGTGATCTAACATCCTATATAATAAATATATATTTATTATAAATATATTAAAGAACTATAATAATATATATAATGCCATATATGATTTTATTATAACATATTATCACCCATTTATTAACAATTCATTATTAAAATCACTATTATGGGTGATAACTGCTTCATTTTTCATGCATGTTTCAGTTTGAAAGTATCAGTATTTATACTTTGAGAGTGGTTAAATAATATAAATAATGTGAAACATGATATTAATATCACATATATTAATTATATACATTTATATTCATCCATAAAAGTTAGAGATAGGAAAATGAATCACACCTTTTATGGAGATGGTAAGTTGTACGTAAGCATGAATGTTGTTTTAAATTTTCAATAGATCTATATTAAAAAAGAGAAATAATTATTAAAAGTTAAATAATAATAATTATATAATATAAATCATATATATTCATAAAATAAATCCTTATTACCATCCATGAAAAATATAAATGAAAAATGATTCACACCGCTTTATGGAGGTGGTAGTCCACTCATACACATAAGTGATGTTATCGTTTTCCAATGGATTGGAAGGTAAGAAGGTAGATATGATAATATAGTTAAATAAGTATAATTTTTAATAAATGTAAGGTATAAACATTAAAACCATCATTATACCAATCCGTATAATATGGTGATGAAAAATGAACTGCATCACTACATGAAGATAGTAATCCGTACGCCCGCACGAGCGATAATTTCACTTCCCATTTAATGGGAAAGATAGTGGATAAAGGTGGTTTCATAATCATAATAACATTTAATTATATTTATGATACTGAATTTACTATTTTATGATAAATTAAATATATTTAGAGTAGTTAAAAGAATAAGTAATAAGAAAATGATTGATTAATGTGATTACCTTTTCTTTGAAAGAACTCTGTTAGATATCCTATTAAGGATCCTATGGGTTTTATTTTTGGAATACCATAAAATATATAATATATAAATTGATTTTTTGGATAATTTGGTATTTTTATTCAATATAGTAGGCTCAAAGTGGAGTAAATAATTGAAAGGAGGGGTTCCCTTTTATAAGCGAGGGGAGGGACGCTCTTGGAATTTATTAAAGGATTAAAATATAAACAAGTAACTGTCTATAAAAATGATTATAAATGGATAGATATTAGAATATAAGGTATTAATTGGTTGAAATCCAACAAAATTTTTTTGGATATGATTAAGTGGTGTTTTAAACCTTTTTTTATTTAACACTTATTTAACCTATTTTAACCTTAACCGTGATAACATATTTTTCACTCTTAACGGGTTATAATTTTACTTACAAGGTGAAAATTGGATCATAAATAGACATGGGATGAAATTTTAGGACATTTATTATCCAAATTTACATCTTTCAAGTTTTTTATTTTTTTAAATAATTTTATAAAATATTATTTTTAAAAAATATCATTAACGTCATTTTGACATTATTAATTTTATTTAATTTAAAGACACAAAAAAAGATAGAATTATAATATAATACTTTAAAACATATTTAATATGTTATATTAATCTATAAAATTTATATAAAACTATAAATCACTCAAATTATATTACTTTTAATATTTTCAAATTATTTATTTTTTCTATTAATTGTATAAATACTATTTTTGCGCTACATAAGCATGTAAGTTAATTATATAGTCAATAAAATTTAAAAATAAATTACCATCATGAAAATAATTTAATTATTCCCAAAATAAAAATTAATACTCATTCATAACTTTAGTTTTTCCCAATGTGAACACATAAGATATATTTAAAAGAAAGAGAGATATATTTTGTATTTTTATTTTCTTTAAATATTATATATGTCATTTTAATGTGAAAATGTCTCTTAAAAAATTAAATTTCGATCATAAGGTGATAATAGTTGAATTAAATGTATCTAATAATAATTAAGATGAAAAAATTGTGATCTTAACACTTAGTTTTGACTTAGGTTAACTCGATTTACACTTTACTGAGGTGATAAATTTTACAATGGTTAGTATTAATAATGCTTAAAAATAAAAGGGAAATATTTACCAAATTTTTAAATTTTGATTCCGAATATGAAATCAATTTTTCAAAATTCAATTCCTAAAATTGGAAGAAATTCATTTTAAAATAATTTCAGAAAACACATTGAAAGCTGTTTTTTAGATAAATATTTTTTAAGAAAAACAAGGATAGATATTCTTATCTCATTCCTAGAAAATATATTAGATGAATATTAAAACACTTTATTGAATAAATAATAAATAAATTTTATTATAATCATTCAAAAATAATGATAAATTTAATTTATTAAGATAAAAATACATTACGATCATAAAAATAGTTTTTTAGAAAAAACATCTCTTTTACTTACAAATAATTTTTATTTTGATTTATAATCAATTGATAACTAATGAATTTATTTTATATATGTTTAAAACATATATTTTTCATAATTTATTTTTTCATATTCATACTCACAAATTTAATGGTTAGGTTATAATGATATTATATATTATAGTTCATTTAGACTTAGTGTTTCATGCATCACAAGCTATCAAAGAAATTAATTTATTTAAAAATAAATATATAATAAAATATTTGGGAGTTATAGGCTAATAGGAGAGGTCATGTAATTTCATGATTGATGATCAAGATATTTTTCCAGAGTGACATCCAATTTTTGACTTTGATTCTCATCCGAGGAAGTAAGTTTAAATAAGGATTCTATTTAGTTTTCATTAAAATTTATATTAATTATTAATTATGTTACTAATTATCATTATTTTTTATTTTTTTACATATAACCATTGGTCAGACTAGTGCTGTTTTGAGAAACTGTTTTTCTACTCCATGGGATTCATGGGATCAAGTTCCTAGTGAGTTATGTCATTGTATATTCGAGCACCGGATGACATGCATAAATATATAATGTAATTTATTTCAAATTTATATAATTTATAACATATTATTAAATATTTTTAGGTTTTATTCTCTCCTATTGATGAGAGCATGAGTCCTTCTATTTAGGGGGCATTGGTGGTTTTCATGAATGATTTTTTTTCATCAGTATTTACATAACCTTTGGAGGAGAGCTATGATAAGAGCATCTATGACTATATTTGATGAGTATTTTAGGACCCATAGAGAAGAATATATCCCCAATTAGTATTGGGAGGTATTTTTGACAAACAACATAGGGGATAATATTTAGATGGGATTTGATTCTGGTCAAAATAATTGAGGGAGATAAGATTTCACATATAGAGTTGGGAGTCATAATTTCAATATACATAATTGAATTTTGGTAAGTAATATCATTTAAATATATAAATATGTATATTTATACTAGTAAATGTATATATTAAATTTTGGAATTTTTCAGTTAACCCCACCATTACAGAGTTTTATGTGTACTAGATGAAATACACTGATCGTAGTACTAGTAAGATCACCGGTGATATACAATGACAAATTTTGGTTAACATTTTTTTTTATAATTTTTTAAACTAAAATAATATTTTTATCTACTTAATTTATATTAATACAGTTGTAGGGGACATATGAGATATGATTTTGTAACATGCTTAGGATTCAAGTAGATATAGAGGGTGTGGATGACTAGGGTTTATGTGGGTCATGTTTTGACAAGGTAAATTGGATGTGGGTGACAATGAGTGGTATTTAGAATGGCATGGGGATTGGTATAGGTTCATGATTGACCCCTTCTATTTAATATGGAATTTAATCAATGAAATCATATAACTCAAATGGATCACATGTAGGATCATCATCATCACCATTTTCTACTACAGAGTATCATTGGTTTCAAGCATAGGAAGAGGTTATATATAGATTGAACATATAGTAGGAAGAGTAATGATAATAATTGGAGTTGTGGGAATGATAATAGAACCAGTGACGTGAGGAGATGATGAAGTATATGCAACAACTGACATGTGGTTTAGGGATGGAGTTCCCTCCACAAGATCTATTTGATTACTCACCCCCAAATACATTATTATTGTATTTTTTTAATATACATTTCTTTTTAATATAAGTTTTAACTTATTAATCCATGCATGTTTTTTTAAAATTTTATTTTACTTTTTTAAAATTTTAAGTTATTTTCGATGGAAAATAATTTTCACCAAAAATAAATATTTGATATAGAAATTGTAATAAGTCACAAATAACTATTTGTGATGGATATTATCATTTATATAAAATAATTATTTGTAATGGAAATGATGGTCTCCCACAAATAATTGTATGCTGAAATTATTTGTGCTGGATCCATCACAAATATTTTGTTAGAAAAAAACCTAATTTTACATAGTGATTTTCGAAACCTTCACCAATATAAAAATATCTTTCATATCATAATATAATATATATAACTCCTCCTCTATACCCTATAATTTCCATGGGTCATAGATCATACATGATCAAATTCCTAGAGCTCAACTCTCTCATATCTCACAACAAGGTAGGTACCATTAGGGAGTTTTTAAATATTTCACCTTATCGTGAGATTACGAAGCACATAATTATTATAGAATATCAACGAATGATGGATAACTTAATTTATCCTATATATATATATATTTTACTTTTGTAAATATACAAAATTATTTTAGAAATAATGTAATTTAAACATTTCACAACTAAGTCTGTCAAACTATTTTATAAAATTGAAGTCTATTTAGATTCTATGAAACTATATTTCTGAAATAATTATTTTTTAAAGACATATAATTATTTCATAAATTTAATCAAACTTGTACAAGATGTATATTTTTTAAATAAGGGGAAGAATTTGAAAATTACTTGAAACATTATTTCCCCACATGGAACCTCCCTCTTTATGAATAACACACCAATGATGATTGAGGGATACCCTAGAAAACATTGGGTTATTTTATTTTAATTATTTAAATTGAAAAATAATATCTAATTAAGTTTTATAAAATATTATTATTCATTATAGGGTATTTACTTTATGAAATAAAACTCTAAATTACTATTTAAAATTTGTGGTGATCCCTCGTCTAATGTAAAAGATTAAAAATGTGAGAGTGAAATTTATATATGGGGGTAAAATATAATGCCTTTATATTTTAGTATACTTTTTTCTTTCAAATAAATGCACTTTTAATGGATCATTTCATTAATAAAAAACTATGATATATTTTCTCATGAAGTAATTTTTTTAAAATTAAATGATTTTCTCTATAAATACCATAAAAAATGGAATACAAAAGTATTACATGAGAATAATAATATATGGAATAAATTAATTTAAGATATTTATGTTATAAAAGTATTACTTTAACTATATTTAACTTTATTTTAGGAATAACATATAAATACATGTTTATTAAATAATAAGTTATACTTAATATGTTTGTATTTCAAAGTTTATACTTTAACTATAATATATTTTATTTATAAAATTGTAAAATAAAATATTAATTAAATAAAATTATTTAACATATATTAAAAAATAACATTGGATGATAAATATAATTTTAATAGTAATTTAATATTTATTTTGGTAAATAATGTATTAATTTAAATCCAATAAATAAGATAATTATAATTATAAGGGAATTATAATTAATAAATGAAATATATTTAAGAATAATTAAAATACAGAAGATATAAATAATAAGGGATAAATGATAAAGAATAAATTATTAAGAAAGAAAGAAATAAATGACTGTAGGATTATAAAATGCATCAAATAAAAATAATGAATCTTTTAAATTATAAAATCTAAGAATTATTTTCAGAAGTTAATTTTTTTAATGGATTTATAAGCCTAGTTTTAATCATTATGTAAAGGTGATGTCACTTACCTGATCTTGAATAATGGTAATGTTAATTACCTATGTAAAGGTTATTATGAGTATTCCCATATTGTATAATGGTAGATACATAGTTCATGTAAGGGAAACATATACCCATGCAATGTAAGAGCAACAAATTACTAGATCCAGACTCACATAAGGATAGATCCTAGTTCCTAGTAGCTCAATTGAGGTTAATGGATCATACTATATTCATGTATGGGTCAATATGTTCTCACATGTGGGTCTGTTTTTACTCACATAAGGTATCCTATGAACCACCCTCTTTTATTCCAGGTTATGCCTTCTCTCTCTAAACGTATTTATCTCTCTATATTATTCTCATGTATCTCTTAAATATTATATTTATGTTACTATCAAATATATATATATATATATATATATATAGTTTATTTTATATTTATTCAATTGGATTATGCATATTTTTCAAGTTCCCTTCACATTTTTTGGCTAAAATAAGCCTGATTAAAGAGAAATTTCATATTCACCAATCATTTTTCATGTGTTAAAATTTTAAAATTTACATCCATACACGATTTTATAAAATTATGACTATTTTATGTGAATCCATCCTTATTTACTTCTATTTTTTTTTGGAAAAATCCCATGCGCTAACCTTTTTAAGATTTCTTTACCCATTTCTTAAAAAATCTTTTAAGAGGTTCATTTCTATACCTACTTCTCCACCATTTCTTGTGAAATATTTTTAACATGGAATACATATTTAAGATATATGTTTCTTATTATAAAAAAATAAATGTGTAATAGATTTAATTCCTTCTTATATTTTTAATATTTATTAACTATCTAATGATTTTACATTGAGATAATATTATTTAAGCCATTTCCTTCCCTATGGGTTTTCTAGTGATTAAGATTTATGTTTGATTTTCATAAGTGGAACACATATGAATGTACATAATAATATGTGATGGTTGGATCCATTATATCCCTAAAATTAATTGATTAAATCCTATTATCTCATGATATGTTATATAAGGGATTAAAGAGTCAACCTAATCTACTATAGAACTCTATATACTATATGATGATGGTATTGGGAGTGAAACTTGACTAATTATTATTATGTAATGTTTTATGTTGTTTCCAAATTATTCATATTCCATGATTTTTCCATTAATACATGATTTTTGGATTATCCGGTTAGGTGATTCCATGATGTACAAAAATGAAAATAGTCGGTTAATCTATTTCATTAAAAGGATAATGTTTATGATGTCATAGTTTACCTCATGTATTTCTATGATCGTAATGGGTTTTATTGAAAATATCTTGATATTATGAAAATATGAATTCTTATTTTATAAGTAAATATTGTGATATATTTTCAAAAGTAAAAGTTTTCATTTGAAATGAAATCCTTAAATAGATTCATTGTGGAATCATGCTCGGCTTTGTGCTGCACACCCTACATATGACTTTGAGTGTATATAGATTTATTTTTGTGGGACATCGGTAAAGGCAAGGGAACCATGTACCTTGTTGGATCTTCTTGATTACCATCTCCCATCATTTTAAGCAGATGTGGTCTCACAGGGATTCTATGATGTGAAATAAATTTGGGATTTTATATCTATTGAGATGTATTTATTGTCTTTATAGGTCTTGGTCCGCTTATTTTGAGTTTTGAGCTATGAATTGAGATCCCATGTATATAGAATTTTGTATCATGCTTATATATGATATTTATTTAGGTTTATGGAATCTTATTTTCATATAATCTATTGTTATAGATGTATGTTTATGATTATTATTGACTTTTATGTTATTGTTATAGACTTCCTGTTTTATGAATGGTTCATGCTATTTTACCATGGGTGAAAAAATTACCAAGAGATTGTTGGTTATACATGGTGATTGTTGCCTACTCATGGATATTAGGAACACACTATGGGTTGTGTGATGGGCCAGCTTAGGTAATGGGTTGGGTTGACCTGGGTCAATTCTTTATTGAACCCATACATCAATTACTTCTCAAACTATTATTTTCCTCAAGAATCAGAACCAAACACATAAGTAAAACCTCATATTACACCAAAAAATCATTCCTCTAGAAGATACTTATAAAAAAGGATGACACCATCAACCAAACATAGCAATGATGGAATAAACAATCCAATTAAATCAACACCAAAGAATAAAAAACTCTAATAAATCATCTCAACTATCAACCCAAACATTATAGAAAAAAATTAAATAAATAAATAAAATATCAAAATAATGAGTACACATATTCAACTATCATTCCCATATACTCTATTTCATACCACTATACCGCTACAAAACTCAAACCAAATAAATATTGATATCACACAACACCTTCTCCTAATGATCTTATATCTCAACTAGAAACTCTAAAAATGTAACATTGTCCTCAATATCTAAATCTATCTAATCGATTACATGAGAGTCATCTTGAAAATATCATTTTACCTATGACACATGGAAGAAATCACATATATTTTACAATTTTGGAGGAATATCTAATCGACATGCCACCTCACCAAAATGATGAAACACCATAAAAGGACTAATAAAATTGGGAGAGAAATTACCACCTCAACCAAACCTCTTCTGAACATAATGAAGTAAAAACATCAAGAAAATATTTCCACCAAACACAAACTCTAGAGGTCTCCTATATTGACCTACATAAGTTTTTTTATGGTCTTATACTACCTCTACTGGATCTTATATTATTTACTTGTTCAATTACATCTGCCACCATGAAACAAAATGAAATAAAGAAAATTTTATTAAATCAATGGACTGGGGAATTGACCCAGTGAACATCCACTCACCCCAAACCCTTACCACCCCACCACCAACAGTGGGACAATATCTCTTAGATTATTTGAACATTCTTGTTAATTCTTTACACCACATTTGTACCAAGGATATATGAATATTCAACCTTAGTCCAACAAAATATAGAGTGAAAAGGATAGCCATACAACACCTCAAATGGGGATATTAAAATGGAATAGTGAAAGATATTTTTTAAGAAAACTCAACCAATGGTAAGTGCCTCACCTAAGATCCACCAAAATCCAGAAGAAATCTCTAAATATATCCTCTAAGGCCCAATTGTTCTGCTTATTCAACCCATTCGTAAGAGTATAGAAAAAATTACTAAGATATAATTAGGATCCCAAAGCATGTTACAATACTCTCCAATATTGCAAGTTGAAATTACGATCTTTATTAGTGATGATGGTCCTTTGTACACCGTGAAGCCACACCACCTCATCCACATACTCACTTTCTAAAACCTCCACATCACCCAACTCCCTAATTATCATGAAGTGGTATAACTCTATCAATAGATCCATGATAACCCATATAACATCACACCCCTTTTATCATGGTATACTAGTGATAAAATCCATTGATATTTCATTCCATATCTACTTAATGACACCCAACATTTTTAACAACCTTCTTTGAACATAATTATCTACCTTCACCTATTTACAGAATAAGAACCACAATATGAAATCTTCCATCAATCTCTTCATCCTGGGCTACAAAATCTATCCCCTCAAGGAATGATACATATTGGACACATTGATATGCATTTCAATTACTGATCTATAAAACTCAGAAATAACTTATTCATGCACCATTGATAGAAAACAAATACTATGACGTCCTGAACCTGGATGCCACTTAATGGGTTCCCCAAGCCCAATGGGCCAAATGTCCTCAAGTGAATCTTCCCAAACGCCAGAGGCTGCAGACTGGCAGCGAGGGCCTAGGGTGTGTCCGTGGGGAGACTATTCTCTCTTTATCCAAGTGTAGCACAATGGAAGGAATTTAAAAGAATAATGAACAATGAAAGAAATATAATTAAATAGTAGAATCAAACTGATGCAATAGATAAACAAGAATGACAATAACTATATCAACTAAAATAATGATGATGCAATGACATGTCAATAGAAGAATGGAAAACATGGTTATAAGAAAAAAGGCATAAAATATTCTAAAAAGTAAAAGAAAACAAGGTCTAATCCATGAATCCTGAGATCCACCTTAGTCATCTACTATCAAGCTCTATCTTATCAGTATTAAATCAAGTGTTTGAAGCTGTATGCTTCCCTTTTTCAACTCCTACATTCATGTAATCTATTTCGGGTACCAAATGGCGCCCAGATAGGGTGTGAGATAAATCTCAGTGGGACACCACCAATGGTGTCTATAACATCTGACCTGTGTAATGAAATATAGTAGTGTGCAGGCATATATATATAAAGTAAAGAAAGTAGTGTAATATAACTAAATACCCAAGTACCTTCTTCATCCCTCAGATAGTGTCGAAACATGTAACAAGTTCATTTTATTAAGTAATTACCATTTAATGTTAATATGTCATGTAATGCATATCAAGCACTGACATCACCTTGTGATAGTATAAGTAGTGAAGGTCCTAAGACAGAACAAGGAAACCTAACAATGATATTTGGTGAGGAATTTCCTAGGTAATAACCAACATAATGTAGATCTCACAGAATTCTAACTTAGTAGAATATGTGTCTAGCTAGGGGGTAAGAGTGTAATCCAAGGAGCATAATCTAAGGCATTTCATAATAAGTCGCCTATTGAGTCTAAGGTGATCGACCAAGGTAAAATGGGGCTAAACAAGGACAGGGCCCTATGGTATTTCACTATAGAACCTACTAGTCAAAGCTGGATCCAAGGAGTGTATCTGAGGTATCATGTAATAATGTAAAGGACCCTACAGTAGTATACCAGGCATCCGAGGAATAGAAAAGAACCAGAGTCTAGGAGGGTATCAACCTATGAAAACCACATCCTTGAATCCGAATGGGGTTCCCAAGTCCCAAGTTATTCTCCTCTCAGAATCCAAGGAGAGTTTGATTCAATCCATTCTTATTTGATATTATAATCATGTAATCATTCATTATGTTGAAGTCTCGTATTCCAGTAGCGTGGATAGGTCAAGTAGCGTTACAACCATTTAATCAAGTCTTAATTAACTATTAATTCATATTCAATTATTGAGGTTCACTTTTCTACCTTCCATCAATATAGCAAGGGGTGATACAGACATGTAACCTTTATTCAAACTCATTTGATAGGGCCAAGTTATATACTTAGTATACTTTCCATTTCACATTTCGCATTTAATAATCAATTTGAAGCACTTACCTTAGGTGGGTCAAGTGGTGAGAATACACGGTATATACCATTATGCAATTATAATTAATAACAATCCATTTACTATAGGAAGCCTCACCTTTAGGAAGGTCAAGCAAAGGCACACCCGAACGGTGGCTCAAACGCAAAAAAACACTAAAAACCCAATTATGGAATAACCTTCAACACGGGGAGGACTGATTTGTGGGTGTAACTGCTAACAACTAATAACATATTTGGAAAGATCATAACCATACGATTCTAACAAGTATAATCATGACATGTGAATTTGAGAAACGACCTCTGATGAAATCGGTGGGCCCCACATGAATATTCCAAAATCAACAAACTTTAGGGATGCGTTATAGACCAACCACCTTAGGGTTGTATGACTCTCCTCCTTCGGTATTGGCCCTTAATTTGGATCGGATCAGAGTAGATCTAAGAAAAGGTGAAAAACACTCACATGATGATATATAGGTTGAGAGAAAGGGAGAATAAGAACGGCTAAATAGGACTCGATTACTTAAAATTTCAAATCCAACATGAAGAATGAAAGCTTGATTGGATGCTAGACAAAAGAGATCTCTTGATCCCTTGATTTGGCCTTCAAAAAGCTCCAAAATGAGAGGAAAAGGGCTTAATCACGCTAGTTCTCGGATTAGGGAAGAATAGGGGTAAATATATCTTTAAGATAATTTTGGACATTTTACCCAAAAGTTTAGCCTGCACACAGTTTGTACGCATAGTTTTTCAAACCATGTGCAAACCGTGTGAGACTGTTCTACCCGAAATAACATCCTCTGCATGGTTTGATCAAACAATGCGCAATCCATGCACGAATACCCAGAAAAAGGGACATTCACATGGTTAGTTTGCATGACCATGCACCAACTGTGCGAGGTGTCTCTATAAAAAAAACACAATCCGCACAGTTTTCCAAACCATGTGGAATTCCTATAGGGTTTACTCTAAATAGTGTGCCAAGCCAGTTCCCCCCCCAAAAGATGGGTTCCGGGCTCCAAACAAGCCTCAAACACCCTCAAAACCTTCACTAACTCATTAGGAATCTATATTAGGTCTAAATTAAAGATTTAGACTTAAAATTAAAGGATCTATACCTGAGTGAAAAAATGGGTTCTTACAGTATTCCCCTATTAAAAGAACCCACCTCTGAGTTCTCCTTCAAAGGGCAGTGAAACACTATCTGAGAACAACTCTGGCCATTGGGAACATACATTGGCTCCCCTCTCCCAAGTATCATCATGTACTCAGCCATGATACCATAACACCCATATGAGGGGGACATACATGCCTCGAAGATACTTCATTCTTTGGTCAATGATGTATACTAGATATTACTCAAAGGAAGCATCAACATCGAACTCAACTTCCTCATGATAAAAGGTATGATACGAGTTAGCATGATATTGAAAAAGCTATGAGACATGAAAGAAATCTTGCATGTAATAGTACCTCTATGTTTGTAGTAACCGATAGGATACCAGACCGACTCTCTCTAGGATCTTGAATGACCCGTCGTAATGAGATGATAACTTTCCCTGCTTCCTTAACCATCTATGACCTAGACTGGGTGATACCCGAAGAAAAACAAGACCCAAAACCTCAAACTCTAGAGGTATTAGATGAAAATTGACATAAGATTTTTGTCTAGACTGAGAAGTAGTTATACGCTTCCTGATTAGCTAAAACTATTATGAATTCTCATAAAAAATATGAGGGCCTAGTAGGGCTACCTCACCTGCCTCTAGTCAGCACAAGGTTAAATGGAATGACCTAACATATATGGCCTCAAAAGGATCCATCTGAATCTTTTATTGAAAACTATTATTATAAGAGAACTCAATGAGAGGGATATGCTTCTCCCAAGAACTTCTAAAATCAAGGACACATTCTCGGAGCATATCCTCTAGAACCTTTATTATCCATTCCAATTTTCCATTTTTCTGAGGGTGAAAAGATGTGCTTAGAAGCACCTGAGTCCCCATATCTTTCGAAAAACCTTTCCAAAACTATAAAGTCAAACAAGCATCCCTATCTAAAATGATAGTACGTGGAACCCCATGTAGTCATATGATCTCATGGACATACAATATTTCCAACTCATCTACTGAGAAAGTATCCCATATAGTAATTAAGTGGGATGATTTCATTAGTCGGTCAATGATTACTCAGATAGCATCACTACCTCTCAACAACCTAGGTAAGCCAACTATGAAATCCATAACAACATATTCCTATTTCCATTCTGGGACTATAAGCAGCTGTAACAATCCTGTAGGTCTACGGTGCTCTGACTTCATCTATTGACTGGTGGAACACCTAGTAATGATGCCTATAATTTTATGTTTCATTCCAACCCACAAATATTGGAATAAAAAATCTCGATACATCTTCGAGATGCTTGGACGAACTACCCACTAAGAAGCATGGGACTCTTTCATCAACTCCTCTATCATATCTTTAGGAAACCAGATATTTCTACATAGATATGGGATGTCATCTTTTTCCATAGACCAATCCGAAGGTGGGTTATCTCCTAATATACTCTCATAGAGAACCAAAACTTCAGGATTTAAAAACTAACTACTCTTCACCTTCTCAAGGAGGGGAGAGGTAATAATTAATGCTGATAGGTATGAATGCTTGTGACTATCATGAAACTCCATATGAAGTTCAAAAAATAGGGCCATTAACTTTAATTCATCACTGTCTTCCTGTACAACATGTGTTTGAGTTTTCCGACTCAGTGTATCAGCAACCACATTGCCCTTTCCAAGCGTATAGAAAATCTCAAAATAAAAGGATTGTAGATATTCGACCCATCCATGATGTCTGAGGTTTAAGTCACAATGATAAAAGAGATACTTGAGGCTCTTGTGATATGTATACACCACAAAGTGCTCACCCAAGAGATATTGTCTCTAGAAAGATAAGGAATGGACAACTGTTGCTATCTCAAAGTCGTGCTTCAGGTAATTTCTCTCATGAGGCCTCAACTACCAAGATCCATATGCAAAGAATTTGTCTTCATTCATTAACTCTACTCCTAGAACAATGCCTGATGTATTGCATAAGATGATATAACATGTACCTGGTTCTGGAAGAATCAAATTAGGTGTTGAGACAAGATTTAATTTCAGTTCTTGAAAGGATTTCTCACATGCTTCAGACCACATGAACTTAACTCCCTTCTTTGTAATACCAGTAAGAGGTGAAGAAAGATGTGAGAAGTTCTGTATGAAATGACTGTAATATCTGGCAAGACCTAAGAAAGTCCTAATATCAAACATGTTCTTGGGCTGATCCTAGGAAACTACAACACTAACCTTTTCAGGGTTAGAAGATACTCCTGATTCTGAAATAATATGGCCCAAGAAGTGGGCCTTATCAATTGACAAGTCACACTTAGCAATCTTGGAATAAATTTAATGCTCTCCTAGTGTAATAAAAAAAATATCAAGATGTTTGGCATCGTCGTTATGAGTGTGAGAATACACCAAGATGTCATCCCCAAAGAACATGAAAAAAGATTCCAAATAGGGGTGGAAAACCTTACCGAATGACATAACAAGATACTAATATAGACCATACCTACTACAGAAAGCTATATGAGGTATTTATGATGGTCTAACTCACACTTGATGATAACTCGATCTCAGTTTGATCTTAAAGAAAACCTTTTCTCCTCATAGCTAGTCAAAGAGATTATATATTCGAGGAAGTGGATACCGATTCATGACCATAAGACGGTTCAACCTTCTGTAATCCACATATAAACAAAAGGTTCCATCCGCCTTCTTAGAAAAAAGCATGAGTGAACCCAAAGAGGATGTGTTGGGCCATATAAAACCTTTGGCCTCTAGGTCCTCTATCTACCACTTGAGCTCCACAAGCTTAGTAGGTTCCATATTTTATGGAGGAATGGACATTGGAGATTCTCTTGGAACAAGATCTATTGTAAAATCTAACTCTCTCTTAGGAGGTAATCCATGAAATTCATCAAGAAGGACTTCCTTGAAACGATCAACTATTGGAGGGAAAACAGTTTGAAGCAAACCCTGATACTCCATGAAAATATTTTTCAATATGAGCGGTCACTTCACCTATCCCATGATATTCCGACCCATCTCACCCAGCTTGGACATCCCACTCACCTATGAAAAGACAACTGTTGCCTTCTAGTGATGTAAAAGAGACCCTACGGTGATAAAAATATACAAAGGTGTGATATTGGAATAACTAGTCTATCCTAATAATGAAATCTAAGCCTGTCATCTCGAGAATAAATAGGTTCCACAAGAAAGGGAAACAACCTAGCTCAAAGGGACCATCCCTGCACTGGTGTATTCCCTCCTTCCATATTCCCAACGGTGTATCAAGGGCCATTACACCAAAGTGATACTGTATCTATAGTCCAAGACTTTACATGATAGATACAAAAATAAAAGTCATTGAAGCACCTTTATTAAACAAAGTAGAGACAATAGTGGAGGCTACTAGAATAGTACCTCGTACTATAGATGGTTCCGCGACCTGATCCATGGGTATCAGCTGTAAATCCTGAAACTGACCTAATCTATGATCCTATGCAAAAGATGAACTTCTATGATTATGAATGATCTACTGGCGCTGCTGTTGATTAGGGGTCACACTACCATGACCATGAAATCCTCCTCATCCAGACCTACCGATGCTATTCAAAATTCTTACCTAACATGGTGAAAAAGAACTCGCTTCTATATGTGGATCTGATGTTGATCTTTTTCCACTCGAAACTAGTGGAAAGGTCCTGCAGAAATGTTGAAGATGACCTATATAGCCGAAAGCCTGAAACTTCATAGGGTCTCTGTCACATTGGGGCTTCTTATGCCCTGGTCTTCCACATTGATGACACACTACAAATCTATCAAAATGGATACTTTGGATACCACTTCCCTAAGGAGAAATCTCATGGGAATGTTTCCTTCCACCGAAAGAACTACTGGCCTGACGCAACACTGATCTTTTAAACCCAGTACTCATGCCATCCCTTAGGTCACACTCAGTGATAAGGTCCTAATCAACTACTGTAGAAAAGTTAGGTAGGATAAAGAAAATCACCTGAGTTTAAACGACATACTAGAGCCCATACTCAAAACGTCTATCACGCGAAATATCATCACCAGGTAGAAGCGATACAAATTTCTCTAAATTAGTGAAACATGCTGAAAATTCCATAACTGATATAGAACCCAGATCAAGATTCACGAACTCTCTAAGTCTATCAGTTCTCAGTGCATAAGGAAATAATTGATCATAGAAGGAAGTATGGAAATCAAATCATAACCTTTCCTGATGTCGGCCGGCCTAGGTAACCACATTCCACCAATGCTTGGACGAATCCTGAAGCATGTATGTAGAAAGATTGAATCTCCACTCTAGAGGTGTTTCGAGATGCTCAAAGATATAAAACATGGACTCTAGCTAAGACTCAACAACTAGAGAACCACCAACCCATGAAAAAGTAGGAGGATGTTGCTATTGGAACTCATAGGTCAGATCAACCATCATAGGTGCAACCCATGAAGCACCACGCATGGACTAAACCAGACATAAGAAACTATCACAGAATTGGGAATCAATGCCCAAATTAGGTACACTTGGTAGTGCCTTAAGTGGCACTTATAGAGGTAAGACTGGCGGCTCAGGGCCCACCATATCTGGATCATAGTCATCACCAACCTCCTGGAAAATGACATGAGGATGTTGTGGTAGTATTGGTCTAAAAATGCCAAGAAAACACCTCATAAAAATATTAGAAGCAAGAATATAACATCACTAGTTGAAGATAAATGTAAAAAATCTCACTACCCAAGGTATACTACCCAAACTACACACTTATACAATCATGTATCAGTAAGTTATCAAGTATAAGTTTCATTTCATTTTTAGTTAATTAGTAGGTTCCATCATTTAACTTTCATTTACATGGAAAGGCGGGACAAGGTTGTACAAATAATTCATTTTAGATTTCAGAATTCACTTTTTAATTGATATCCATTTCCGATGAAACAGTTCCCATACACCTATCAATAGAAACGAAACCCACTTACTTATAGTATAATGGCTCGACTTGGTAAATTACTCATCCCAACCCATGAGGGACCATAAACCTCAGGAATTGAGATAAGAAATCACTCAATTGCATCCAATAGTAATACAAGAATAAGCTAAATATCACAACATAACTTTGTAATAATATTCATATCAAGCAATTAAAGGTAGTAAAATTCACCTATATAGCATGACAATATGCATGAAATATGATTTTAGGTTCCTATAATGATGCATGTAACACTGCTCCTTACCCTCATATCATCGGACCAAGGATGAAATAAAACCCTAAAATAGAGAAATAATAAAAAACACTACATAGCATGTGCATCACCCAATGGTGAAATAATATCAACTATAATAGGAAAAAGAAGAAGAACAATTATAATTTAGGCTACTTGGTTTTTACCCCAAACATGGGTTCACGACTCTTAAGCACGAATTATGAACAAGTCCTAAGCATTCCTGTTCTCCAATATATTTTCTCCAAATAGTAAATCAAGAAAAGAAACCACCACTGATACCACTTTGTGACATCCCAGACTTGGATGCCACTTAATGGGTGCCCCAAGCCCAGTGGTCCATATGGCCTTAACCACATATCCCCAAATGCTAGAGGTTGCTGACTAGCAGCGAGGGCCTAGGGTGTGTCCGTGGGGAGACTATTCCCTCATTAGCAGAGTTTATCACAATGGAAGTAATATAAATGAATAATGAACATCGAAAGCAATATAATTAAATAGAAGAAGAAAACTGATGCAATAGATTAATGAGAATAACAATACCTATATCAACAGAAATAGTGATGATGTAATGAAATGTCACTAGAAGAATGGAAAACATGGTTACAAGACAAAAGTCATAACATATTCCACAAAGTAAAGGAAAAAATGACTAATCCAAGCATATCGAGATCCAACTCGGTCATCTGCTATCAAGCTCCATCCTATCAGCAAGAAATAAAGTGTTCGAAGCTGTATGCTTCCCTTTGTGAACACCTACAATCATGTAATCTACCCCAGATACGAAATGGAACCCGAAGAGGGTGCGAGATAAATCTTAGTGGGACACCACCAATGGTGTCTATAACATTCGGCCCGTGTAATGAAATATAGCAGTGTTCAGGCATGTATATATAAATCAAAGAAAACAATACAATATAACTAAATACCCAAGTACCTTTTTCAGCCCTCGACTGCTGTCTGAACATGTAACCAGTTCATTTTATTAAGTAATTAAAATTTAATGTTAATAGGTCACTTGAGGCATATCCAACACTAACATCACTTCCTGATAATATAAGTAGTGAAGGTCCCAAGATGTAATAAGGCAACCTGACAAAGATATCTGGTGAGGGAGTTCCTGGGTAATAACTAAGGTAACATAGATCTCAAGAAATGCTAACTTAGTAGTATTTGAGTCTAGATAAGGGGTAAGAGTGTAATCCAAGTAGCGTAATCCACGAAATTCCACAATAAGTTTCCTACCGAGTCCAAGGTGATCAACCAAGGTAAAATGGGGCTAACCAATGATAGGTCCCTATGGGCTTTCACCATGGCACCTACTAGTCAAAACTGGATCCAAGGAGTGTATCCTAGGTACCATGTAATAATGTAAAGAACCCTATGGTATTATACCAGGCATTAGAGGAATAGGCAAGAACCAGAGTCTAGGTGGGTATCAACCTAAGAAAATCCTATCCTTGAATCTAATGGGGTTCCCGAGTCCCAAGGTATTCTCCTTTAAGAATCTAAGGAAAGATTGAGTCAATACATTCCTATTTTATATTGTAATCATGTAATCATTCATTAGGTTCAAGCCTTGTTTTCCATTAGTGGAGATAATCCAAGTAGTGGTTCAACCATTTAATCAAGTCTTAATTAACCATTAAGGAATATTCAATTACTGAGGTTTACTCTACTACCTTCCATCAATATGAAAAGGGGTGCTATGAACATGTAACCTTTATTCAAACTCATTTGATAGGGAAAAGTTATATACATAGTATACTTTCTATTTCACATTTCACATTTAATAATCAATTTGAAGTACTTAACTTAGGAGGGTCAAGTGGTTTGCATACATGGTACACACCATTATGCAATTCTCATTAATAACAAGCCATTTACTATAGGAAGACTCACCTTTAGGAAGGTCAAGCAAAGGCACACCCGAACGGTGGCTAAAACACAATAAAACACTAAAAACCAAATTATGGAATAACCTTCAACATGGGGTGGACTGAGTTGTGGGTGTAACTACTAAAAACTAATAACATATTTGTAAAGATCATAAGCAAAAAATTCTAACAAGTATAATCATGACATGTGAATTTGAGAAATGACCTCCGATAAAATCGGTGATCCCCACACGAATATCCCACAATCAACGAACTTTAGGGATGGGTTATAGACCACCCACCCTAGGGTTGTATGACTCTAATCCTCCAGTATTGGCCCTTGATTTTTCTCATATTGGAGTAGATCTAAAAAAATGTGAAAAATACTCACATGAGGATATCTAAGTTGAGAGTAAGAGAGAAGAAGAACAGATAAAGGGGACTCGAGTACTTACCGTTGTGCATCCAAAATGATGAATAAAAGCTCGATCAAATAATAGATGAAGGAGATCTCTTTATCCCTAAATTTAGCTTTTAAAAAGATCCAAAATGAGAGGAAAAGGTCTTAATCCCACTAGTTCTCAGACTTGGGAGGAAGAGGGGGTAAATAAATCATTAAGTTCATTTTGGAAATTTTACCCATAATTTTAGCCTATGCACGATTTTTCAAATAGTGCACAAACCGTGCAAGATGGTTCTACCCAAAATAACATCCTCTCTATGGTTTGGTCAAACCATGCACAAGCCATGCATGGGTACCTGGGAAAAAGGGGCGTTCACATGGTTAGGCTGCACGGTCGTGTGCCAATCATGCGAGGTGGCTCTTTCTAAAAAAACACAATCCACATGGTTTTCCAAACCATGTAGAAATCCTACATGGTTTACTCTAAACCATGCGCCAAGATAGGTTTCCCTAAAAATATGGGTTCTAGGCTCCAAACAAGCCACATACACCCTCATAACCTTTACTGACTCATTAGGAATCCATATTAGGTCTAAAGTAAAGATTTAGACCGAAAATTAAGGGATATATAACTAAGAGAAAAACTAGGTACTTACATATCCTACACACAAACATCACCCAATCTTGATCATCTTATAACCATCCCTTTGGATCGACATCATAAAGACCATGATCTTGCATGACTTCTACCTATAAATCTCCCCACTAAGAATCATTCACCCACTGCATCAAGGGTTATTACACTTTCATCTAAAATACAAAACCTCTTCCACTGACCTTCCTTGCATCAAGATGGATCACCAAGAACTCCTCCATCCCTCTCCAAACAACACCAAATTCTAGATGAACATATCCTCATTACCTCTTACTCAACACATTTGTAACAATATTTCCATTCCATGAGGTATAAGATATCTTCAAGTCATATTCTTAGAGAAACTAAACACACCTCCACTATAATATATATACATCCTAGTAATAGTAAACATACCTTAGGTTATTATGATATATAAAGACCACAAATCACTCACCAATGAGGTAATGTTACCAAAACTTCAAAGAAAAAACCATCACCACCAAGTCACAATCATTGCTAGAATAATTAATCTTGTGGGGACATAAATGACCCATATAATATCACCTCTATGTACTACATCAAGATGCAACCCAAATTGAGACAAAAGAATAAAAAATTACCTCAATACTCACTTCCTCCTTTAGAATATGAAGAATTATATCATTGATCAACCTCTTATTAATGTAGTTAAATGCTGTTTAACATTGATCAATCCATAATAAATCTTGGTCCTTCCTTTTTGAGGCTATCATTTTCTTCATGACTCTTAAGAATTCAGAAACAAAAATTTGATAATAACACATGATACTGATGAAACTCTGGACCTCTACAAAATTATTAGGGGATTCCCAAGAAAAAAAACCTCAATATTCAAAAAATATACTGCCAATACTAACTAGGAAATGACATGGCCAAGGGAATCAACCTTCTATATCCAAAAACTGTACTTGTAAATATTCAGATAAAGATGATGGTGTAAAAGGACCTATAAAACAATGTTAAGGTTATCAACATGCCCCTTACATCCCTTGAGTATACAATTATTTCATCAATAAAAATGATCACAAACCATTCCAAGAAACCATAGATAATGAATTCCATGAGTCCCATTATTATTGAAAGGGAGTTCATGACACCATATGATATGAACATAAACTCAAAGTGCCTATAATGAAACTTAAATGTGTTATTTTGGATTCCTCCTCCCAAACTCTCATATGGTGATACCCAAGTAATAAATAAATATTTGAAAACTAGTTTGATCCCTTTAACTATTTGAACATATAATTGATCCTTAGAAGAGGGTAACCATTCTCGAATGTTACCTAATTCAACTATGGTATTAAATAAACATATGCGGACCACCATATTCCTTATTAATGAATAATATAGGAGAAATCCATAGGAAAATAATAGAATAGATAAAATCCCTTCCGCGTTAGATCATCAACCTGAATCCACAACCCCCACAACTCAGAAGTTTTCATCTAATAAGGATATATTAAAATCAAAGAGGCACTGAGATGAATTTTTTTCCCAAACTCAATATCACGTTGAGGGGTTAAAGCCACATTGTACTTGAAAAAAACATCAAGGAACTCCTTTTTGACAGTAGGAGACCCCACCACGTACACCTCCACCAAACCCAATTATAAGGTTGTAGGTTGTTTTTTTAAAAAGTGGTGAAATGAATTGGTCACCCAATTTATACCCCAAATAGATTTATTAAAAGAAAATGTTACAATAAAAGCATGATGTGTAAAGAGCTTACACAAATAGGGTATTGAGAGGAATATACGCTGATATTTCCAAGGAAAGCAAAAAAAATCTTGAGTTTCATGACTGAAACATTCTGTCACCAACCTATAAATGACCTCCTCCATAAAGTGAAGTGGCATGAAAGTCACAAACCATTGAGGAAACTTTAGACCACCAAGGAAAAACACCCATTCATTGTAGTAAATTAGAATTCGAACTGAAGAGGTATCTAATATAAGCTTCATCAAATCACCCTAAGTATCCAGAAAGAATGCAAGAAAACATGTAATACACTCATCATAATACGATCAGTAGGACAAAGAGCATTTAAAAGAGACAACAAGTCAGTAAGAGCAATTTATCTACCTCTACCAGAAATACATCATCAAAATTCATAGAAAACCAAAGCATGGATAAAATAACAACCACCATCCAAGATCTTTTAGGTGGAACATAAAAATCTAGTAGTAACCCATCAGATATGTAAGAACAATGAGTGATGTATCCAGAATCACAAGCTCAGTATTCAGCTGTCTCATCCAAATAAGATTGTCATAGGAAGGGGATCCAAAAAAAAGTATCAGACACCAGAGTGAAAGATGTGGTGAGATCCAGTAGAAAATAATTATGTATGAAATCCATTTACTAATTTTAGGTAGAAATAATAAAAGAGAGTTAGAATCCTTCAAGATAAGAAATTGAGAACTGAAATGAGGCAAGATCAAGTGACAGTGTGAAAATAGACTACATGATAGAAAAGATTTTGAGTAGGTAAAATGTTATTCCCAAGGAATATATTTAAAGTTGAAATTAGGGTTTCATTTATATTCTTCTAAAATCCCAATGATCACACACTTTAGGATTTCAAGATATTTCTCAGTAGTATTAACACCATCACAAAACTTCTCATATGTAATCTTATCTTATTCATCAATCCATGCATCTAATTCTTCCCCCACCTCCTCTGTATTCTGATAATCCTCTGTTTGCATAGGATTTTTTTTGCCTTTATCCTCTTCCTCATCTGAACCATAGGATATAATTGGTTGATCAACCATAATTGGAAGTGAATTTTTTTAGTGTTTCCCTTACTATAAGAATATAAATATCTTTTAACAATCATTCTTTCAAGGTGAAATTAGTCTATATGCTTCCTCATTTTTCTATTATTTGGGGTAATGTAACCATTGACATCAACCATTAGTTTTTCCCATTCCACGAACTTGATTTTAAGTATTCTTACTCAATTTTATCAGGTTGATCATCAATATACTGTATAGATTCACTAGAATCAGAGAGATCAGCTTGACCCTTATCTTGGGTATCATGCGTTTGAAAGTTCTTCTCCTATTCCTCCACCAGGGATGTAGGGTCTGTGATGTCACTTTTGGTAGTAAGAAAATCATCAAAAAACCTGATATTCCCTTAGATTTAATAAAATGGCATGAAATTTGAGAAGGTTGGTCATTGTTTACTATAAGCTCCTTATTCACATCTATCTTAAGCCCTTCAGAAGGTACCCTAGCATTAGAGGGCCCAACCTCAATTGTGTTACTAACATCCATTACAAGATTCTTCTTACTTTTTTCAACCTAAGTAGGTATCCTGGTCGAAATATGTGAAGTCTTATAGTCATAATCCTTTGAAGAATGTCCATGCTTAAGGAGATAATGATAATAATCAGGTAGTTTATCTAAAACTAACTCTGGAAAGAAACCATAATCACAATTTTTAATCTAGATTTGAGAAGGAAGATCCTGAGAAACATTAATTTAAACATAAACTCTTACAACTGATGGTCTTGAGAGATTTCTCATCACCAAATATAGTTTCAATGGATTGAAATTGAGCATGGAAATCAGAAATAGGGAATTTTGTTTAAACAAATGGTGCATTAGTCTAGAGAATCCAATCCAAATCAGAACTATGAAAGACTCATATGAGAGGTCAAAAGAAGGGGAAGATTTAAGAACTCCCATAGAAAATCCCCCAAAAAAACCATGAATGTTTTTCCCAAAGTCTATAATAATCATCCTCAAAAGAAAGGTGAAAAACAACATTGGAGGAGTTCAATAGGCCAATGGGAAACCCCTAAAATCCAATGTCTTTAAGATAATTTATTAAGTATTTTAATGGCAGTATTAATTTAGAAAACATACCAATAAGAGAAAATCATAAATCCAATACAAGAAGTCTTACCTCATTTGCTGAGAAAGAAATGTCCAGTAGTCCATATTGATGAAAGTGTTTTGGTTTAATGAAAAGATCAGGGACTGCCATATCATTTGTGTAAGGATCAGTGTTCTCAGTAGATCTTCCGACGACCACATCAGTGAAGGATCTAAAAACTAAGGTAGGGTTTCTTGTGTGTTTTCCCAGTATCAGGTTCATTAGACCTCTAGGTTCCTATTCCTACATATTACATGTTGAGGAAATAGTGGATCCAAACATCTTCAAACCTATCTATTCTCCCACTCACCAAAAAAACCACACACCAACCTTCCTAATTACAGAACACAAATCTCCTTCAAAAGAAACCAAAAATTGCACACAAAAAATATATCCATCCAATAATAAGAATAACATTGTATGTATGTATTTGAATTAAGAATAAATATAAAGACAAATGATTTTTTCCCATAATCAGATAATAATCTCAATATACATCAAGAGGACTCATCAAAACCCCAACTGGATGTTGAGTCAATAAGGTTTCCTTATGACTTTTCCATTCCTTCATTTTATGAAAATCACAAATAGTCTATATTAAGGAAAATTTCTTTTCCCCTGTGTTTTATCTTAATAAGGAAAATTTTCCTTCCACAAGGAAAAGTTATCCTTATCATGTTTTCATTGTTCATATCATAATTTCTCTAAACCTAACACATTTTCTTTTGAAGTATAAAATTCAGTTTCGTATCAAAAACCTCAAAATCTTATAAATACTTAGACCTAGATCATTCTGTTTTTAGGATCCGAATTCAGGTTCCAAATTATATGAATTTAGACTCTGAAATTTCTGATTTCAGACTCCGAATTCTATGAATTCAGACTCTGAACATTCTGAGTTTAGACTACGAATTCTCTGAATTGAAACTATGAACTTTCTGAGTTCAGACTCTGAATTATCTGAATTCAGACTCTGAACTTTCTGATTTCAGACTCCGAATTATCTAAATTCAGACTCTAAACTTTTTGAGTTCAGACTCCGAATTCTCTGAATTTAGACTCTGAACTTTCTGAGTTCAGACTCTAAATTCTATGAATTCGGACTGCAAATTCTTTGAATTCAGACTCTGAATTCTTATGAATTCAGACTCCCAATTTCCTTGAAATTCAGACTCTGGAATTCTATATAATTCAGGTTCCGAATGATTTTGAAGACAGAATCTGAATACCCATGTATTATAGACAACGAATGTGATTTTGGTTAGACTCTAAACTTTTATTTTTCATTACACTCTGAAAAATGGATTTGGTTAAGAAACCATTTTTTTGATTACTCTTGTTATAGTTATAAAATGATGTCATGCTTTATATTTCTAACAAACCATTTTATGAGTGACATGTGTATAGGTCCCTCTGAAATTCATGAAAAAATATTACCATTGGAGGAGGGAGATGACTGTTGAAGATGTGCCTATAAATTGGAGCTCATTGGAACGAGCTCAATAACTGTTGATCGATCTAGAGATTACATGTTGCTGAAGTGATTTCTAGAGAGAGAGAATTTATTTCATTGTACATACTGGACATCTTGTTTAGAATTGCTTCGTGTGACTCTGAATGTTGATTAGTACATTCGTGGGCTTCTGGGGATATAAAGACAGAGGTGCCGACTACCTTGAAGTTGAAGGCTTGTGAGGATAGCAAGACTGACTTTGATATTCGTATCGAGGGCTTACCCTGGTGTGGGTAAGATAGGATTTCTTGAAAGTACAAATCAAGGGACCTTTATCCAAGGTTTTTGGATACCCTTCTCTTTGGGTTAAAATATTTACTACTTGTTATGTGTATTGTTTCAAGTTTTCTGCTACATTTTGGTTGTTAAGGAAAGTATAACTATATTATACTTTCTTATACTTATACTCTTATTAGTAAGATTCTATATGCTCTAAGGTAGAATCTTTATCTTTGTAAACTTTTCTTAAGTTTCATTTCCAGAACCACATTTCCGGAATCTAGAAAGTTTGTAGAACTAAAAGGTTTTTTGAATTTACCTTGTTTAACTTTGTTAAACATTACCATCTTTAAAAGTTCCTAAGGAATTTTTTAAAGTATACAATTCACCCCCCCTATTATATATTGAGCATCTACATCATTATTTCGATACTACACTGGAATGGTCAACACTAAGGGAACTGGAATCTTATCAACCATAATTCTCAAGTCATATAACAAGGTGAGTGGAATAAATGAGTGTGATGATCATAAATCAAAAAAGACACACCCTATTGTATTATGAGTTGTTTGAGAAGGTCCATTTGTGAAAGGCCTTTTTCTAAAAATCACATCACAAATAATTTTTTTTGCGACGGGCAATCACAAAAAAATATCATTTATGAAAAAGTTTTTACATCACAAAAAACCTTTGATAGATCAATTATTTACGATGAGAGATGAATCCAATCATAAATAATTTTAATAAATATTTACGACGAGATTAGTTTCCCATCGTAAATAATTTAAAAATATATTTGTAACGGTATTAGTTCCACATCATAAATATATTATAAAATAAAAAAATAAAAATAAAAAATAAAAAAAATAAAAATAAAAAAATGTAAAAAATATAAAACATCATAATAATATAAAAAAATAAAAAACAATATAATAATATAAAAAAACATTATATACAATTTTAAATTTCAGAATTAATAACAATATTTAAAAAAAATAATTTAAATGTTTAACACAATATATTTATCTATAAATTATATAAATCAATGGGGAGGGGGAGGGTTATCTGGAGGAGGAGGTGGTATAGGGAACTACATCCCTCTACCCTACACCAAATGCAACATGTACTCCATCATCTGATCCATTCTCTGCTCAAGCGATCGATGCATCACCTCCTGCTACTACTCATTCTACTAAAAAAACTCTTTCTAATCTCTATGTAGTGACTGTATACCCTCATCCTGAGCTCATAAATTCTCATCATACTATAAATCCAATGACGATGACTCTCCATGATCTCCCCTTGAGCTGGACAAAAACATCATAGATGTACCATAATAACTCCCAGGTGTCAATTGAGAGTCTATACCAATAACTTGGCCTTTCTCAAAGGTATAATGAGTCACTTTTATCCATGTTGAGTCATTAAATCCCAATACAATGGTGGCCTAACCCTCAGTCTTGGCCTGACTCTCATCATGGATGTGATAAGTTTCAACCTCATATGACTCCTTCAAATTAAATTTTAAATTAAAATAGTTAAAATATTATTTTTAGTTAATTTTAAAACATAAAAAATAATACTAACCATAATATGGTGTTGTCGATTGCTAATAATATCTCCAGTGATAGGGTCCATGTACATCCTATTGTAAACAATAAGCTCTATAATATCGGGCATCTTAACTACCTATATGAAAAATATATTAATAATTTATATTTAAAGTTATATAAATTATTAAATAAAATTACATACTAGATATCATCAATAAATAATAAATATATGACCACCAGCTCTATGAGTGACCTCCTGTCTGCCCAGTTTTGCTGACCTAATGATAATCTTCTATTAAAACTATTTTCCAACAAATATGATCATAATCTATCCCAAACCTAATAGGATATGAAATTAGGTTGATAGATGCAGAAAGACTGATAAAAAACTATGACTCTAGCTTTATTCATGGATCTCTTCCTCAAATTGTGCAAAAACTAATGACATCAGTCATGCATGTATGCCTCCTAGGCCACCCAGATAGAGGTCCTAATGCTATCATCTATGAGATACCATACACAATAAAAATAATTAATAATAAAAAGTTAATAATTAAATAAATTTCTAAAATAACTATTATATATTTACATACCATCCAATGATCAAACATGATCTGCTGAACATCAATGGGAATATGACCTCATATCACCCATGCTCTAGAAAAATAATTCTATATAATAGCACTCCTCTTTCCAATAGCTATATGTGGAAAACTATGGGAAAAAAGAACATATAATAAATAAATTAGTATATAAATAAAATAATGAAAATAAAAGATAATAAAAATTAACTAAATTACAAAACTAAACATACCTCCTCATGCGTGATTAAAAATCTATATGTATACATCGCTTGAGAAAAGGGTCAGAGATCATCAATCTCACACTACCATGATCCCTCTGAGTCGATGCACTACTTACAACCTAAGGGTCCAATGATATATCATTAGGCTCATCACTAGGTAATACAGCTCTGGGAGGTCATATAAGATCTCCTCTTAAGTATCATCAACCATCTGAAACCTGAAAAATGATGTCAGAAAATAATTGAAGATGAGTATTATATATATATATATATTGACTATAAGAGATAATTAATTTTATCATTTTTCATCTTCATCCTCATATTTGTTTATGACGGTGTCAATATCTTTATATTCCTCCTCAGTATCATCAATTTACATAGTAGTTTCAGCTTTATTAGCACTTGTTAAATCAAATTCATTTTTCAAATCATCAACATCATCACCACCATCAACCCATAAACATGGGGTTTCATTATTGAAATTTATATCTCTTTATTGAAAAGATTTATTTATATTTATCTCTTGAAAAAATTCAATTACTTTCAATTTAGTAGACCATATTCAATTTTTATAAATTGATTTATATAGGATATTATTTTTATAATAATCCACCAATAAATTAAATCGCTTGAAGAATCATAATAATTGGAAATATATATTTGGTGTTCTTGAAGAGATAATAAAAATGGATCATTTACTGCAAGAAGGATTTTATATTTAATATCAATAATTCCATGGCATGGATGAACACAAAAGCCTATATTAGTATCAAACCAATGAAATTTAAACATAATTAAATAATTCTATCCCAACTAACATAGTTCAATTATTTCATCCATCATGCCATAAAAGTTAACATCACATTCTCTATGATGATATCCTCTCAATAAAACACCACAATTCACTGTTTTTTATTCAAAATATGAATGTGTATGAAATCAAAAAATATTCACCACATATGAATTATAAGATTTAACCATTTTGGATGAAGGGTTATTCAATGCACACAATCGATTATCAATTTTATAGGCATGTTGTGATACCTATAAAATTGGAAAAAATTAAAAATATAAAAAATAACAAATTTATTTCATATGTTAAACCATAAATAATTTACTGTACAAGTCTTTTAAACCAATAGGAAAAATTATGTTACCAATGTTGTTCAAGAGAATCTGATGTAATTTGTGAAAATGTTTTCTTGACATGATCATCATATAATCTAAAAATAAAATAAAATAATTTTTTTAAAAACAAATTAAATAATATGTGATAATTGAATGTTTAGTGCATCAAAATTTTTTCCCTAACTATGACCCATTTGATTATGTTTTGATGGATATTCTGGTTGAAAATAATTGGTGTAGAAAAAGGAAATTTCCTCCTTTAAATAAGCTTCTTCAATTAACCCTTGAACTAATGCTTTGTTACGTACAATTTTCTTCAGATTCTTTATACACATCTCTTAAGGATAAATCCATCAAAACTATACCAGTCCTCCACATTTTCCTTCATGTTGAAAATGTAATATCAAATGTTTCATTGAATCAAAGAAAACAAGTGAATTTTTTTCCAGTTTATATAAAATTAAAACAACATCATCTTACAGTCTACTAAGTGAATCATTGTGTACTTTCAATGAACAAATTTCTTAGAAAAAATATGTTATTTTTGTTATCACATCCCAAATCAAAGAATTAAATAATCCTATAAATACAATATATAGAATAATTTCCAATATAACATGAAAATCATGGCCTTTTAATCTAGTAATATGATTGTTTCTAAGACATCTAGAAAAATTGGAAACATAATCATCTAATAGTCTCAAATCTGAAATCCACTAAAAAAATAATAAATGATATTCTTTGGAAAGTGTATAAGCTACTTTTTTTACTTTATTAACATCTTTGATCTATAATTTTCATATGACACAAGTTTTGGTTGCCTGGAAATTTGGGAAAGATATAATCATTACTTTACATTATCATTAGTCTTACCAGGTGTGTCCAAAACTGAATAAATATATTACCAAAATAGTTCTTATAAATATGAATGGAATTCAACATATGATGGACCAAAAAATCAGACCAATATGGAAGATCCCAAAAAACACTATGTTTTATCCAATTGTGATATTTCCCAAAGCCATATATTTTTTGTTCGTTTATAATTGGTCTAAAGGTAATGGGAGGTAATGATGATAAAATTGATTTTAAATAAATACCTGAGATCATTTATAGAGGTCCATATTTTTCAATTGTACCTTTTCTAAAATTATTTCTATTTTTTTGGAAAGGATGATTAATAGGAAGAAATATTTGATGATAGTCCAAAAGCATTTTTTTCTCCCATTAAATAGAATAAATTATTTTCTATCACTCGTATAGTAAGAACATGATTTTGGACCATGTGTTCTCCAACCAAATAACATTCCATATGATGGTAAGTCACTAATTATCCATATTAATGTAGCTTTAATTAGTAAGTTTTTTTGTAATGACATCATATGTACTGAAAATATTACTCCACAATAAATTTAACTCACCAATCAATGGAATAAAATAAACATCAATATTATTTTATGGATGTCCTAGAATTAATAAGGTCAAAATGATATATAGATCTTTCATCAACATCCATGGAGGTAAGTTTTACAGAGTTATAAAGATGGTCCAATGAGAATATCTATTATAGTAAGAACCAAATGGACATAAACCAATAGTAGAATGATCTAATCACATGTTTCGAGCTTTTGAATGAAAATATGGATGTACCTGGTCAAAATGTTTCCTTGAATCACCATTACAAGGATGATTTAATATTTTATCAGTTTAAATATTAGTTTTTTTTCATAACATCAATGACACCATGTTCTTAGACATAAATAAATGTTGTAATATGGGTGTAAGTGGAAAAATACCTCAACTATTTAATTGGAATCAATATAGACTTCCCTAGTTGAGCCTCTTTGTATCTCAATTTTCCATATATAGGACAACTAACTAACGACTCATTTTCAGCATAATATAAGATGAAATCATTTAAAGATGCATGAATCACTTGATAAATAAGACCCCAATTAAGAACCAACCACTTACTCTCATAAAGATTTGTAGGCAACACATTTCCTTATGGTAATTGTTCTTTAACCAAAGAGAATATCAGATCAAAATAGCTATTTTAAATTCCATTATCTGATTTAATAAGCATAAATTTTTCAATCACTTCAAATTTTATTTATCTTATAACCAAGATATAAAACATACTTAGAATAATTCAATAACCCAAAAAATCAAGAAGTTTCTAACTTAGGAGTGGAATCAATATCATCCTAAGTTTTAGTTTTTTGAAACCACATACCTACAATATCTTATACTAAAGTTTGAAATTGTGATGGATCTAGAACCAAATTATTAATATTTTATTTAGAACTTCATTCACCATGAAGATACCAAAAACAAAATCTTTTCCAAAACCAAAATGCAATAGATGACCCCCTACATTTTCAAATGTGTCAAACCTCCTCCGATCATATTTCTTATGTGGATACTTAATTATCCCTTCTGAAACAAATTATGGTTTTGATGATGAAAATGATAAAAAAATATTCAACACCCTCAATATATATATGATTTATACCCAAACTATTTGAATTCTTACGATGATTTATCCAATCAAGATCATGTAATAAAATCTGTTGTCGAATTCACAGTTCCATATTTCTTTAAAAAATATAAAATAATTTTTTATGATTAATTTGATATAAGAAAAAGATGATCCAAAAAAGAGTAGAAAATTTTTAAACTATAATTTACTTGTAAATATTACAAATTTTATCTATTTACCACTGAGTTTCACTAATTAGTGCAGATTATTGATTAGTATCATTAATTACTACTAATTACAATGATATAAATGCTTTAACACTATTAATATAGATATGATTTTTAGTAGAATAATTTGGATTCTTCTGATGATTTATTGAATCATGATCTAATAACAAAAAATGTTTCCCACTTCCTAGGTCCATAATTATCCAAAAAAATTATAATTTTTATTATATAAAAAGTTAAAATGTATTATGGTAATTAAAATATATGGTATTTGACCTTATTAATGTAATTTTTTATTAATTTATAATTTTTTTATAATTTAGTAAAAAATATTTTAAAGTTACCATTAATTTTTGTAAATTATTTTTTTATAAATTAATAAAAATTAGTATAAATTAAAATAGAGTAATAAAATATATTATAAAATACTAAACTATTGTAAATCATAGAATTTCCAATCTTCAAGTCATGAGAAGTTACCAATTTATGTCAACCATGCATGTAAAAATTTGTTATTGCCCATAAACTAAAATTTGATGACCTATTTCATTTTTAATTTTCTAGTAATTTATAATAATTTATATTATTTCATAATAATTTATAGTATTTTTTTCAATTTTTACTCATTTACACTAATTTTTGTTAGTTTATAACAATTTATTTTAAGTTATATCAATTTATAAATCTTTCTATAATATATAATACTTGAAGACAACTTTATGATAATTTATACTAATCTATACTAATTTATAATAATTTAATCTATTTTTAATGTGTATAAAAATTTATAATATTTTAAGATATTTTTTTAATTTATACTAATTTTTGTTAACATTTCCCAATTATTTTTATTTTATACTATTTTATACTAATATGTAATAATTTATATAAATTTATAATAATTTAAACTATTTTATATTAATTTATAATAATTTTTATTAATTTAATCTAATTTAATTAAATTTATTCAATTTTTTTTATTAATTTTACAAATTTTACACAATATATAGTATTTTAAATTAATTTTTACTCAGTTATTATATATTTTGTTAGAAAATTGAGAATGAGGGATCATTATTGTAAAGAAAGCTTACAAGAGATGGAAAGATGGCATTTTACATTTTTCCCTAACAAGGGTTGACAAAAGACCAAAAGGAAGGGTAGTGGAGCATATATGAGCTTCCTCTAAGACGACTTTGTTTGCATGTACATCTACAAGTTGGTTGGCCTCTCAGAATATGTGGGTGATGATGACATTTGTTGTGGAATGTTTATCTAGGCGGATCACCCACTTTGCCGTTAGCTTTCGTGAGAGATGTATAATCCCCATCCCGGTGTCTTCCACAAGTGTTGTTGAGTCACAGTCGAACCATAAGTTACGCCAACCACACTAATATGAAAACAATTATTATATATTTTTATTAATTATTGGAATATTACTAATTATTACTAAGTAGCACTAATTACCACTAATTATTTCTAATTATTACTAATTATTTCCAATTACAACTAATTATTAATAATCATTACAAATTATTTCTAGTTACCACTAATTAGTACTAATTACCACTAATTATTACTAACTACCACTAATCATTACTAATCACCACCAATTTTTACTAATTTTTACTATTTTTTACCAACCATGACTAATTATTACTAATTATTGTTAATTAATATTAATTTTTACTAATTTTTACTAATTATTGCTAATTATGGATAAGTATGGCTAATAATGGTTAATTATGACTAATTATTGCTCATTATCACTAATTATTTCTAATTAACATAATTATTATTATTTTCCGATAATTACCACTAATTATTGCTAATTGCCACGAATTACCCCTAATTATTACTAATAGATGCTAATTATTACTGATTAATATCACTAATTGTTTCTAATTACCACTAATTCTTATTATTTACCACTAATTACCAGTAATTATTACTAATTAATTCTAATTATTAATAATTAATACTAATTAATTATAACACCTCAATATTTCATTGTACGTTATATTCAATATCTGTGTTGCACACAACACTGACTTGGCTTACATAACATGCAAGATTGAGTTTCTTTGAAACGAAACATTTGTTTTAAAATTATTTAAATGATATATTTATAACTTATCCATTAAATATAGTAATATAAATATTAATAAATAAATTTTAAATGTTTTTATAAATTTTTCACATAAATAAAACATATTTATAGTGAAATGTATAAGTTTCTGTAAAATAGTTCTATGTTTAGAAAATACTATTTTCTTAGAGTTACTTTTTATGCACTTTTGTGAACAATAATAAAATTAATTTTAGACAATCCTAGAAATTTAATTTGGTAAAATAGACTTCATTTTTGAATTCGAAATATCAAAATTATCTTAGGGTGAATTTTTGGTATTTTTCTAAAAACTTTCAATTTTTGATGAATATTGAAACACATTGCATTATTGTTAAAAAAACATTTTAATTTAAATAATACTTTTAATTTAAATTGATTTTAAAGTCACAATAGATAAACAATGCATATATTAACCCAATGTAGGTCATTGGAATCATTTTTATAATAGAATTAGATAGAAAGATTCATTGAAAATTTTTAACGTCTTTTTACCCGCTTTCTAACCACATTTACAGATTAACATTAAACATAATTTTACTACTTCTGTGAATTTAATTTAGAATATATAACATACATGGTTTTAATTAGTATGAAAAATGTGGTCTAATAGTATCAAAATAATTTTTGGTGAATAATAACTTTTGAATTTTATTTACCACGATTAAAGGTAAATAGTGTAATTAAAGGTAAAAATAATATTATAATAATATAAAAATTACCCTAAAACTTGTCCTAATGTCATTGGATATTTATTTTTAGACTAAAATCATCCTTAGGTCTAAATTATTATCCTTTTTAAGCCACTTGTGTTTGATTAGGACATTTATTATATTTTATTTAAAGAAGAGTTAAAAATATCATATTCAAATTTTAATAACTATCTTATTTTTAATTTGAGGTTATATAAGTGATATGGTTGACTATAAATAGTATTTAACAAATTTAATAAATTTATCTGCATCATGATAATTTTTTTTATAATTTTTATACCTTAAATAAATTAATTAAATTGTGACACAATGATGATGCGGTAATTGTTTAATTAATTGAGATATCAAGTAACTGATACTAAAAATATTAAATTAAATATAACATGACTTAATTAAAGACATAAACTAATTTTATTGATAAATTAGACACGTTAGTGACATATTGGATCTATTTTATTGAAGTTATCATGTTTCTTTGATATTTTTAAAAATGTAAATATTGAATAGTAATAAAATTGATATAAATGATATTTTAAAATAAATACTATTTTATTAAATGATATAAAATTCCTAAAAATATAAGGTTCGGTAAAATAACTTGTATAATGTCAATGATGTCATAAATTATACAATTGGGGTTCTTTTTGCATTTTATAGTAACTATATTAACAGTATAGTGTAAAAATACAAGAAGACACACTAAGAGTTAAACTGTTTAATTAAGGGTTAAATCCAAAAGATAAGGTTAATTCAAAACATGAATAAAATTCATTATTTGAGAGTATTCTGACCCATTCTTATTTTTAATCATAATAAATCACTTTCTATCAATTTGAATCTAAAAATCAATTTATAATAAATTAATATTTTAAGATCTTCCAAAAGTGCCCCTCACCTCTCTTATAAAAGGGTACTTCTCCTTCTCTTAATTCACACCTCAAAATCTATTTAACTTGGCCAAACCCTTCCTATTTACTCTCCCAATTTCCGTCACTATGTCCTAGAGGACATAATTTGGGCAGAAATCCATCCTAAGGATTCCTTTTGTATAAATCAAAAGGAGATACACGAAAAAGAGGTGATTGTTTTATCACCACTTTCAAAGTTATTTTTTTTCTACTTTCTATTCTTATGTTATTTCCATACTAAATTAATAAATCTAGCATCTAATATATTTTTATATGTTTTTATTTTTATGGTAAAACTATATTCCTCCTTTTACCTATCCTAGAAAAAACAATATCACCATGCGTGCGTACGTACGACTTACCATCTCCACACCGTGGTGTAAATTGTTTTTCATGTAAACTTTATTTATATTGGTATAAAGATGAATATAAAGATGTAAATAATAAATATAACATGATATTGTTTTGGTAAAATTCATATTACATCCAATTACGTACCATTTAATCATTAAGAAAATGATACCGTTACTTGTGCTTCTGTACGACTTATTGTCTCCACGATGTGACGAGATTCATATTCCACATTTACCATTCAACGATGATTGTATATATATATATATATATATATATATTATTAATAAGTATGAAATATATGAAATAATAATTCTATTGGAATAATATATATATATGTATGTATGTATATATATTACATTCACTTACTTCCATTCAATACGATAAGAAAATAAAAACAGTGTTCATGCGTACGTACGACCTACCATCTCCATGAACATTGTATTCCATTTCATATATCTATATATTATATATATTTATATTCTTAATATATATGATATATAAACCATACTATAAATTCGGAAGATAATTAAATCATGATCTAAGTAATAGGATCAAGAATAACAAGTCAAAACACTTACGATAAAGAAAGCAATTATTACCCAAAATGTTGCTTTAACTTGGTAATTATTAATAAATAGGTAATATAAAGAGATAAATGAATCATATATTATATCATAAATATTATTATGATTATGGTATAAGTTAATAATATCTTTAAAACCATTATATATGAGTTTTGTACATGTATGAAGAGTATTATACCTAAGGTAAGGGAAATGTTAAATCAATCTCCATTCACTGAGTTAAACATCTATGTCATTGGTTATGTTCTTCCAATAATATGTGTGTATGACCATAGATTATTTTATACTGAATATACACTTATATTGGGTGGATTTATATTTTTTACACATAATTATGTCATTGATTTATCATCACTCTAATGATACGATCTTTGTAAGGGAATTCCATCTCACTTTTAATTTTCATGAGATATAAGCCATGTTCACCACCTATTTCTTGTGTGTGGTGTATATACTACACCTATTATATTTTATATCATGAATAAATTTATCTTCCTGATATTTAAATAATCATTTGAAGATACTGGTTTTATTATTTAAATGTTTCAAAGTGGTATGAGATGCTTTGAATGTTTAAAGTATTAATCCTTTTTCCATTTCAATATTTTTGACTTTATCTTACAAAACTATTTATATGGATATAAAAGGATTATAAAGGAAATTTTATGTCTATTTTTACATACATTCACATTTTTTAAAAAATCAAACTTTTTAATGTTTTATTTTAAAATCTCATTATTATTCGAGATTGTTTATATGTAAGTATCTACTGTGACACCTTTATCATCCATGTTTATGTTTTCAAAACGATTTTAAGGATATATTTATATGACCATGAATGTTTTAGAATGTTAATTAATTTAAAAATTTTCAAAGTGGTATAAGACACTTTGATTCAAAAATATATTTTAAATGTCTTCTTTTATAAATTGTGTGACTTTTAAGTGTTTTTAAAGGGATATTTCTCTCAAAGAGTTTTAATGATTTTATTAGATTATTTTCATCTATGTTAACATCATTTGTTGGATTTTATTCTTAAATTAGATTGATTTGTTATGATAAATTATATTGAATGGTTTATTATATTTTTGACTGTGGATGTGCTACTTTAGATACCATTCTTGGTTTACGGTTAAAGTATTCATAATTCGTATACTAGTTTTGAATATTAATTATTATGGTGTTTATGTTTCACCATTTTCATATGAGGAATTTATTAGACTTATTAAGTGATGAGAGGGACCCTATATAGCCCCCTGTTGCATCGCTAGGTATCATGAGATGAAATTAGTTGGCAACAAACCCTTCATGTTTGTTTTCCAACCAGTTTAACATTGTCAGGAGGATAAATCTTAAAAAAAATTAGACGAGTTTCTACTCACATACTTAAAATGTCATGAGGATATTTCTTAACATCTACTATATTAAGGATATATCTTGATATAGAAGATGTATGACATTAAGAATTCCATCATTATGTTATTATTTATAGATATTCCATGTGATTATTCGAATAGTATAATATCCATGGTTCTGCTTATTTTATATGGTATTATTTATTCTTTCTATATTATGATCAAGACTATGTTTAAAGGGATTATGTTATGATTATACATATTTCCATAATAATTATGTTTACTTATTCATAATAACTTATCGTGTATGCTTACTTTTACTGAGTATCTGATCTCACCCCTTTCTTATGTTTTATTTTCCTAGGATTCCATGAAGTGTATTATGATTGATATGTAGTGTTAAGCTAGGAGAATAATGGTGTTCTCAAAGGATTATCTATGCTTTATTTTATGTTTTAAATTATAATGTAAGGTTGATTAATGTAATATATTTTCCAAGACTGCTAAATTGACCGGTCTTTCAGTATTTGATTCCTTGTAATAAAAAAATGTATTAAAATAATACACCGGATCCGGGCTTTTGGGTTCGGGGAATTATAGTTGGTATCATATGAAGTTTAGCAACATCCTTGGAAATTAGATTTAGAAAACATAGATTAGAAAACATAACCCACTAACTTATTTTGAGGATAAGTCTAAGTATAGGATACCATCCTTTAGATTTAGTAATATATAACCTAGGTTAATCATATGGACTTATTGATTCAGAAGAAGATTCCATCATTTAGAGATCTTATAAATTATTATTCATGAATGTATCTCTATGATTAGTGTTTATCACATTGTGCTTTTAGTTTTGGTCAATGGTTAGAATAATCAAGGTTATAGAATAAATGGTTATATTGTTGATTATGAAGAGGCTACTAAAGAAAAATGATATGAAGGAGGTATTAAGGAATACGATGTTGATGCTTAGTTAATGGTTTTTGAGTGAAGTGGAATGATTAAGGTTATTTTGTATTTGGATTCAAGAATTATTATATCAATGGTTCTATTCATATAAGATTCATGATATATATATATAAGTATTTTTACTATAATACTTATTCTATAAGGATTTGTAAGCTTAGTGTTTTCATTAAGGATTTAAAGGTGATCAAATATTTGGTGTGTGAAAATAATAGATACATTACATTGTTTGGGGAATTTTATTTTAAGATTGATTTTGGAAATTTAGAAACCTTTTTGGACAGTGAATTTTGATATAAGTATTTTAGTCAAGTGTAAATTGGAATAGATTATGTTAAAAATAGTATATTTTTGTTTAAGGTTAAATTATGATTTATTGGGTAATTTGGGATAATGTTTTTGGTTTCAGTAATCATTAATAGGATTAAAGAAATACTTGTGAGTCTTATGGTTTATCAAAAGTACTTAAGGTGTGAAAAATTCATTTTGAAATTTCATTTCTAAGTGTGAAGGATGAAGTGAAAATAGATCGAATCACGACCAAAGGATGAGGTTTTGCTTAAGATGTGGATAGAAATCAAGTAAGTGCTTATATGAATAGTAAAATAATTCTTCAACTCTTTGTATTGGATCTTGAAACTAAAAATTCTATCCTAGTATTTTTTCTGACAAATCAAATGATCCCTTAGATGATTTCATTTTTAGAGCTTTGTGATTCTTATCTTTTTCCCCATCATGTTCTCTATCACTATCCTTAAGAACATGATGGTTAGATTTTTCTTTCATGTACATGTTTTTTTACATAGAACCCTAGTATGTGTTATATTTGGTGACCTTCGTACTTACCTTTCTATATTTTAAAATGGTGGTCTCATTAATCCATTTTCCGATGTGGGATTTCTATAAAGATATTTTGAAAAGTCCAACCCTTAGTTTTCAATTCTGAGTTTAAGTTGTGAGGATGCAATTTATTGAAGGAGGGAAGAATATAACACCAAAATATTTCACAGTACATTATCTTCAATATCTTGTGTTTCACACAACACCAACTTGGCTTGCGTAACACACAATATTGAGTTTCTGAGAAACAAGACTTTAGTGTTAAAATTATTTAAATTATATATTTATAACTTATCCATTAAATATAGTAATATAAATAGTAATAAATAATTTTAAAATGTTATTTATAATTTTTTTACATAAATATATCATATTTATAATGAAATTTATAAGCTTTGGTAAAATATTTATATGTTTAGAAAATACTATTTTCTTAAAGGAATTACTTTTTATGTCCTTTTGCAAACAATAATAAAATTAATTTTAGATACTCTTAGAAATTGAATTTGTTAAAATAGATTTAATTTTTGAATTTATAATATCAAAATTATCTTAGGGTTATTTTTTTGGTATTCTTTTGAAAACTTTTAGTTTTTGATGAATAATGAAAAACACTGCATTATTGTTAAAAAACAACATTTTCATTTAAATAATTATTTTAATTTAATTTTTTTAAAGTCAAAATATATAGTAATGAATATACTAACCCAATGCAGGTCATTTGAATCATTTTTATAATAGAATTAGATATAAAATTCGTTGAACTTTTTTAATATCTTTTTACCCGCCATGTAGCCACATTTTTAGTTTAGCATTAAACATAATTTTATCACTTTTGTGAATTGAATTTCAAAAATCTGATATAAATAGTTGTAATAAATATAAAAAATATGGTCTAATAGGATTAAAATAATTTGTTGTGAATAGTAACTTTTGAATTTTATTTACCACGGTTAAATGTAAATAAGGTAATTAAGGATAATAATAATAATATATTAATATAAAATTACCCTAAAAATTGTCCCAATTTTATTTTATAATTATATTTAGACCAAAATAAACCTTAGGTCTAAAACAAGTCCCTTTTTAATCCACTTTTTTTGATTAAGACATTTATTATATTTTATTTAAAGAAGAGTTAAAAATTTCATATTCAAATTTTAATAATTATTTTATTTTTAATATGAGGTTATATAAGTGATATGGTCAACCATAAATATTATTTATAAATATAATAAATTTATCTACATCATGATAATTTATTTATAATTTTTAGACATTAAATAAACAAATTAAATGGTGACACAATGATGAAGTAGTAATTTTTAAATAATTTAGATATCAAATAAATGATATCAAAAATATTAGAATAAAGATAATTTTACTTAATTAATGATATAAAATAATTTTATATATAACTTAGACTTTTTAGTGACATATTGGAAGTATGTTATTGAAGTTATCACGTCATTTTGATATTTTTAAAAATGAAAATATTGAATAGTATTAAAATTGACGTAAATGATATTTTAAAATAAATACCATTTTATTAAATGATATAAAAGTCATAAAAATATGAGTATTATCCAAATAACTTTTATAATGTCAAATATTTCATAAATGATACAATTGGGGTCCGTTTGGAATTTTATGGTAACTATATTGACCTTATAGTGTAAAAACATAAGAAGACATGATAAGAGTTAAACTGTTTAACTAAGGGTTAAATCCAAAAGATAAGGTTAATATTATGACTTAAACATGTATAAAATTAATTCGTTGAGAGGATTATGAACAATAATAATCTTATCCTATAAATAAATCACTTTGGATATATTTGAAACCAAAAATCAATTTATAATAAATTAATATTTTAAGATCTTCCAAAAGTGCCCCTTACCTCTCTTATAAAAGGGGACTTATTATTCTCTTAATTCACACCTACAAAGTCCTTTGGATCGGCCAAACCCTACCCATTTACACTCCAAAATTACCTAACTACATCCTAAAGTCCATACTTTGGGTATAAATCCATTCTATGGAGTCCTTTTGTGCAAATCAAAAGGAGATACCCAAGTAGGAGGTAATTGTTTTATCTCCTCTTTCAAAGTTCTTTTTTTATTCTACTTTCTATTCCAATGTTATTTATATAATAAAGTAATAAATAAAACATATAATATATTATGATATTTTATTATTATTATGGCACAACTATATTCCTCCTTTTACCCATCCTATGAAAAACAATATCACAATGCGTGCGTATGTACGACTTACCGTCTCTATGCCATGGTGTAAACTGATTTTATTGTAAACTTTATTACTATGGGTATAAATATGAATATAAAGGATATAAATAACAAATATAACATGATATGTTTTCTTTAAAATTCATATTCTATCTAATTCTACACCATTTAACCATTAAGTAAATGATATCGTTGCTTGTGCGTACGTTCGACTTACCGTCTCTATGATGCGATGTGATTCATCTTCCACATTCACCATTCAAGGATGATTATATATATGTATATATATATGTATTATTAATAAGTATGAAATATATGAAATAATAACTATAATTTAATAATATATATATATATATATACATATGTATGTACAAATATGTCATTCACTTACTTCCATTCAATACGATAAGAAAACATAAACAACCTTCATGCGTACGTACAACCTACCATCTCCATGAACAGTGTATTCCATTTCATATATTTTTCTATTATATATATTTATATTCTGAATATATATGATATATAAACCATGTTATACATTCTTAAATTAAGCATATCACGATCTAAGTAATACAATCAGGAATAACATGTCAAAACACGTATGACAAAGAAAATAATTATTACACAAAATGTTGCTTTAACTTGGAAATTATTAATAAACAGGTAATATAAAGTCATAAATTAATCATATATGATATCATAAATATTATTAATTTTTTTTAGAAGTTAATAATATTTTTAAAACCCTTATACAAGAGTTTCATACACGTACTATGAGTATCAGACCTAAGGTAAGGGAAATTTTAACTCAATTTACATTCATTGAGTTAAACATTTATGTCATTGTTTATGTTCTTACACTAATATGTGTGAATGAACCATGATTTTTTAATACTGAATATACACTTATATTGGGTGGATTTATATTTTTCACACACAATTATTTCATTGATTTATCCTCACTCTAATGATATGATCTTTGTAAGGGAATTGCATCTCACTTTTAATTTTTGTGAGATATAAGCTAGGTTCACAACCTATTTCTTATGTGTAGTGTGTGTAATTCCCCTATTATATTTTATATCATGAATAAATTTATCTTTATGGTATTAAAAGATTCATTTGAATATATTGGGATTATTATTTAATGTTTCAAAGTTGTATGAGATTCTTTGAATGTTTAAAGAATTAATCCTTTTTCCATTTCAATATTCTTAATTTTATCTTACAAAAATATTTATATAGATATAAATGGATTATAAAGGAAATTATAAGTCTATTTTTATGTTCATTCTAATGTTTTAAAAAATTAAACTTTTTACAATTTTATTTCACAATCTCATTATTATTCGATATTGTTTATACATAAGTATCTACTAAGACACCTTTGTCATCCATGTCCATGTTTTCAAAATTGTTTTAAGGATTTATTTATATGGAAATGAATGTTTTAAAATGTTAATTCATTTAAAAAGTTTCAAAGTTTTATGCGACACTTTGATTCAAAAATATATGTTGAATGTATTCTTTTATAAATTGCGCAACTTTTAAATGTTTTCAAAGGGATATTTCCCTCAAAGAGTTTTAATTATTTTATTAGATTATTTTCATCTATATTAACATAATTTGTTGGATTTTATGCTTAAATAAGATTTATTTGTTATGATAAATTATATTTAAGGGTTTATGATATGTTTGACTATGGATGTGCTACTTTAGATAATATTCTTGGTTTATGGTTAAAGTATTAATAATTCGTATACTAGTTTTAAATATGAATGATTATGTTGTTTATGTTTCACTATTTTCATAATAGGAATGTATTGGACTTATTAAGTGATGGGCGAGGCCCACTATAGCCCCTCGATGAATTGGTAAGTCTCATGAGATGAAATTAGTTGGTGACAAACCCTTCGTGTTTGTTTCCCAAGAAGTTTAAAATTATCAGGAGGATAAATCTTGACACAAATCAGAAGAGTTTATACAACATAAGATTTTTGATGAGATTATAATCCCATCAAAAATACCTTTCCTATAGTTTGGTGTGCAAACTGTACAAAAGGTATTTCTGATGAGAATTTTTCCTGCTGAAAATAGTTCTTTTTCAAAAACTATTTTCAACGGGTGAGGAGCCCATCGTAAATATCCCGCTACAAATTATTATTATTTTATTTAGTGATAAAATATGGTAGAAGTTATCTAAATGGAACCTTTGATGATCTCTGGTCCCTTTAGTTCTAGAACATCCATAGTACGAAGCTACCCATGTCTGTCTCTCTTGCCTCACATCTAATTACTACCTTCCTAGTAGTTCTCAACCCTATGTTCCTATAGGAGAGGGAAATCACGAGGATGTTCTATATCAGCTCAATATCCTCTTGGTGAAACATAAACCCACTTCATTTTATACTAATACAATCTCTAAGGTAACTTCTTCTACTAAGTATGAAATAGAAACTAACCACTAGCACCTCATTGATCATCATGGATGGATGAGCACCAGAATAAACAATGACCATATCTCCCACAAGAGAATCACACCATCCTAGATCCCCTAGTAGGTGCATGAGAACTGCTATCCCTAAAGAAATAATAAAGAAACTACTAAGGTCAATTCCATACTAGTGGAGTCCTCAATGGTATGTATTCCTAAGATCCTCCACTAATAGATATTCTCTTTGAGGGACCCTAATTCCCCCCCTTTATATGACTTTGGTTGATTATGAATCCTCTAAATCCACTTATCCTTCTTATACACCTCCTTGTACATAGGAAATATAAATGGGATGACCTTATTTCGATTAAATAAGAAAAGTTACTCTTATAACCACCTATATCTAGACTCTTGATGAGGAAATAAATCCAAGGTAAAGGGAAGTTGATCCTTAAACTTGATTCTAAATCCTTATACAACCAAGATACCCTATTGAAGATAGAGAAACCTTGCCTCTTCATTGCTCTTATCATCGATGATAGAAACTATTGCCTCTTCAATTACCTCTTGATATGACCTTGTATGATTTTTATCTTTTTAATAAAGGGTGTTTCCCCCAAATTTCCTAGTAAAGATCATCCTCAGTAGGTTTTACCCTACTATGATCAACCAAGTATTCCTAATATACCTCACTTGCATGAATTATGACCAACTCAAATCAATGAAAACAAGGAACCAAAATCCTAATCTTGGTAGCACATAATTTAGTTAATTAAATTCATTTAATATTGAAAAATCACACCATTTCAAACATTATCAAAAACAAAAATGATGCATGGACCTCCCATAGGTCTCTAAATTTAAAGCAGTACAATTTCAATTGATCGTTTGAAATACTCTTGGTCCTTGCGTTGGATCAATGGTCCCCATAAAACCTCATTTCCTAGCTATTTTCCTTGGTTTACATTGCGCTCTAAGATTAACTGGTACCGTTTCCCCACCAATCCATGAAAACCTCAATAATACCTAAATCTAAACCCCATCTTAACTCAAAAAAGGAAGATTTTAAACCACTATATCATGACCCACCCCATTGGTAACCCCTCACATGAATTTATTGGAGATTAGAGTGTCCCATGAGGCCCACCTATAATAGTACCCAATTTGGAAACTAACACTGAGTGAATAAAACATAAAAATGGAATACATCATCCTTATATAATTTCACACCAGGATTTTCAATTCCATTCTTTGTTTTGAATATTATTTTAGTTATTAGTTTTCTCTTGGTTTCTGGGTGTTCCCAGTTTTAATTTGGTGTCTCGAGTGTTCTCAATCTAATTCATTAGTATTGGAAGTCTTGGATGGTATTTGGAATTATCTTTTGTTAAAGGGAAGGTATGAGTGAAATGTGGCTTGGAATTGAATTTGTGTCAGTTCAATTGGCACCTTTTGTGGGGTATGTTTGTTGGGGTGGTTTATACCCTCGAGTTAGATGAGTTTTTTGAAAAGGGTGTTTTATTTTGGTCATTATTTCCCCTCTACTTGTCCTACCTACCCCCCTTTAATCCCCCCTATACCCCCTTGAAATTGGAGTAAAGTGGAAAATTTTTAGGTGTATAGAACATGCCACACGGTTTGACCGCATAGTTTACTAAACTGTGCCGCTAAACCTTGCATAGTGTCCATCACATTAAAAATATTTTTGAAATGATTATTTTTCCCTTATGAAAATAAACCTAATCCACCCCTTCCCCCCATTCAACCCTAGAATCCATGGGAGGTCTCCAAGACCCCTCAATTTCCCTTGGAACCCATTTCTGAATGGGGGATTTAGTATAGGAACTTCAAGATTCCTCAAGTAACTGATTTTCCATCCATGTATCTTCCTTTTCCTTAGGCTTTCTCCCCTCCTCCTTTAAGTTACAAATATCTAAAAAATAGTTGTTTGTACCTAGGGTTCATTTTTGAGTTTCTTGGCTCAATCTTGTGGATTTAGGTTTGTTTTCACTCCCTTGTGGTGCGGTGGTGGCATGGTTGAAGTTTCACACAATGATTTGGGGTTTTTGATACAAATGGTTGGTGATTAAATGTGTAATAATTATTTAATGAATTATATTTTCTTTATTTACATTTTTAGCATTTTCTTATTCCATTTTATTTGGTGCAAAAACTATTTTTGGTAGCATAGATTAAGGGTTTAATTTTAAAGTTTAATTTTTTGCTTAAATTGGTGTGTTTTTCATATGTAACTCATGTGGTATCATTTTAAATTGTTTTATAACATGTGAAAGTGGTTTATTAAATGTGGTTTGGGCTTCAAATTTTTGTTTGGGAGGGTTTTGGTGTTCTTTTGGCCTTGAAAGAGGGGTTTTGAATGGGTTTTATGTGTAAAACCTTGTTATAATTCTTGGTAGTGTTTTATGAAAATTGTAAATGGTTTATTGAGTTACACAAAGTGTAAAAAGGATGGATATGTGTTGTTTTGGTGGATGTGTGTTATTAAAATGGGTTTTTGAAATGTAAAGTGGTGATTTGTGATTTCAAATATTCTAATAACATTTTATAAATCGTTGAAACGATTTATCAAATTGTAAGAAAGGTGTGAAACATGTGTATGGGCAGTTTTGTGTGAGCAAGATGTTAAAATGAATTTGAATGTGAAAGGAGTTTTATGTGAATTTCCTGTGGTCTTTTTTTGTGTGTGTGTTTTTTAAATGGAATTTTCATGTGAAAATGGTATTTTATGAGATGTTAAACTTTATTGAGCACAAATAGGAGAACTCGAGTATCTAGGTCGGCAGACGTGTACTAGTATGCTAGTGATCCAGAGTAGTTTCGTCCCTATTTCACATAGAAAGTTTGATGCTGACCACACTAAATAAATAACTATGATGTTTGGGGACCACTAGGTTATGTGTATGTTCCCTACTAGTGTCACGTGCATGAGAACATATATTTTTTTATGGTTACTTTTCACCGATATATAAGGTACTTGGGGCCCATAGCTAGCTAGTTCCTAGGGGTGTTTACCCTGACTAGTGCTCATTGGATATTTGATAGTTACCATCATCATATGGTGGGTTTGGCTGGAAAATTTAGTAGCATGTGAATTTTATTTTAAAGTGTTCATTATTAAATGTTACCTCTTGGGAACTATTTTCTTTTAAAATTGAATACATTTTAAATTGTTAATAGAATTTATTTTATTTATAACAATTAAAAGTTTTTTGTCTCAAAATGTTTATTACATTGAATATATTTTGGTGGAATCCTATTGGGATTATGATCACATTCTAATTAAACCTTTGGGTGTAAGTATACTTAGTAATTTTTGTCGCAGGTTTGGGTAAAGATTTTAGGGACAATGGTTCAGGTTCTAGATGTCATTTTTGGTGTTGTGTCATGGAGATGGATTGAGGGTGATTACCCCTTCCCTTGAGTTGGTTATTAGGATGTTATTTTTGGATTTATTTTCTTTAGGTAGTCCTTGGGATTTTGTTTAAATTGTGTAATTTAATCATGGTTTTTGTAAAGAATGGTTTGGTTTGAAAAAATCAGAATTGTTTTTATCAACCTTGTTGGTTGTTCTATGTTTCTAAAATAGGGTAAATTGTTCCCAAACCTTTGTTTTTCATACCCGGGTACTTGTGCTAGCACATGGGGATAGGGAACTCTCTTAGGTCCATGCCAAATACTAGGTTGGGCATCAGTTTTGATGGAGACCATATCTGGTTCATGAAAAAATGGTATTAGAGGTGAGGTTCGTTCTTTTGGGGTCATGTTATTTTGGGAAAGTGTCTGGGTAGACCAGAGCTAGGACTTACAGGACTTGAAATCCCAATTATGAGTAGGGTGCCTGACCAGCACACCTCTTGGTGGGATTTAAGTCTCCAGGGAAAGTTGGGATTTATTTGAGTTCTTTGGTTATTGTGGTTCGTTGATGATTGAGGGGAAAGGAAAAGAGAGTTGGGCCAATGGTCTTAGTGAGCTCGTAAGGCTTGGAAATCCATGTGGAGTTGGGGATATTTCCCTTGAACATTATCTAGGATAGTGAAGTCATTGGTGTATGGATGCCAACCATATTTCCAAGTCACTCACCGATGCTAATTCCCTCTCTCTTTGACTTGTGTCTCTTTGTTTTAGAATCTTAGAAAATTGGTTTTAAGGTAAAAATAAATTTGTTTTGGTATTGTGTAAAATTAATTTTTAGAGTTGTTTTGAAATTTTAAATTGTGTGTTTACATGTCTTTTAAAATCCTAAATTATGTTAAAGTGGGTTTTGAAAATGTATTTATAGTAGAATTTTATAAACCATTGAGAGATGATTTGAGTGGGAAAAAATGTTTTGGAAGTTATATGTGGAGTTTATAAATGAATTTATATTTGGTAAATAGTGAGAATTTGAAAACATTCATGAAATTATTGAACCTTGTTTTAAAATAAGAAGAGTTAAGTTCTTAATTAGATGGATATTGATGAAATAGAGTTTGTCATAGAATCAAAAGTGTTTTTAATTGGGTTGAAATGTTTTATAGTTGATGTGTAAGAATTGAAAGTGAGTTTTTATTTGAATCAAATATTCATTTCTAAAAAGGTTTATAAAATGTAAATTGGGTTTTGATTTTGTGGTTATTGGTTTTAAGAAAGAGAAAATGTGGGTAGAATGTTTTGATTTTGAAAAGAGGAAACATTTAGTTTTGGTCTTTGGTGTTCTCAAGAGTGACCACATGCATGGGTTTACATAGTAATATGGATAGTTAATGGAATGGCTAGATGAGTTATAGGATGTACATGAGGTGGGTGCCTGGTGTGGCATGGAAACATGCATGTGTGGGGATGATGGGTTTCCATTGATGAATTTGCTAACCACCGACACTATTTACTTTCAAATAAATGATTTTAAGGAAAATTTTATGTCTTGATAACCGGTGTTTGGGTGATGTGTATTATGTGATTTTGGGAATGTCATTGTGTGGTGTTTGGAGTTCCAGAACCCCTCTTGTTTTATCAATGATTTGGGTTTGTGTTTTTTCAGTAAGTTGGATTGAAGTGTTGATTAGTGGTCTCTTTTGAGAAAAGTTTTTTGAATCCCTTGAGGTGCCTCCTCTCATGTGTTTGGTTTTGTTTTGTAGTATGTTTTGACTAAAGGACCAGCTTGGTTGAGTCCTTGGGTTTTCTTATTGGATATGGTACAACCCCATAAAGAGTTAATGCATGATTGAAGTGCGATAATGGGTGATTTGCCATTGGCAGATCCTCCAGTTGATCAATATAAGGACTTTCTTCTTGAGATTTATAGATTTAGTTTACCCCTATTCCTTTTCAGTTATGTGGCCTTGTAGAAGAAGAGTGGTTTTGGGAGGTTTAAATAGACCTTAGTTTATTAAGTTGCTTGAGTCATCAAAGGTTAAAGAAGTTCAGGGTTTTTAGTATAGAATGATGTCTTAAAGAGCCTTTGGGTCTTTCATGAGTCTCATCAAAGAAAGGGTTCATATTAGGCCACCAGTGTGGAAAATATAGCAAAGAGAGGCTGTTATGGCCAATTTCAGGAATTCTATGTTGTTTGGGACTCAACATAAGGTCCCTCCCCTTATGTTGTTTCTATTAGTCTCAATGGTCATGTTCGGTGACACCTTGCGATGTCATGTGCTCATTTGATTGTAAAGGTGAATGTTGTGCAATCTTATGAGAGTCTCTGTTTTTTCAAAAGTGTTTCTTCCTTCATAAAATTGTAAAATCCTATGATTTATAGGAAGGGGTTTCTATGTTTCCTTTCCTTCTATAATTCCCCATATGAAGAAATAAGGGGTGACGTGTGTTCATATTCTATTCCCTTGTTTCGGTAAAATGTCGGGTTAGGGTAAAGTGAGTTTCAGAGTGTGTTATGTCTTGGTGAACCCATATAGGAATACAGTGTAATTGTTTGTGGTATTGGAAGGTGATGTTCTGTTCAGGGGTTTTTAATGCATGACTGTGAGGTAGGAGATGCTTTAATCATCTGTGCTCTGGCCATAGGTCCCAGAGTGAAGTTGGTGCGTAGTCAGGGAAATCCTGGGGTCGTGAAGGCTTGGGCCTAAGTCCCATCCTCGGTATGAAAGATGAGAATAGTTTAAACAACTGGTGTCGTTTTTTTCTCCAATTGTTCCCATTTGGTGGAAAGGGGTGGGAGGACCTCATTTCCATGTTATAGCCTATTTGAGTGTAAGGGTTATGTGTTGGGAAGTTTCTGAGTTTGTATTTTTACTTTTGGGTTTATTTTGAGTTTTTGGAGAAAAGTATAAAGTTTGGGATAGACAGATTAAAGTGTATAGATTGCACATGGTTAGTACTAACCACACTCCAACCAAGGAAATTGCGAGGTTGGAGAAAGAACCTACCACATGGACTCAGTATGGTATTGTGCCTTATCTTAGTTAAGCATGTGGATGGGTCCTTTTTGATAGAGGTGACCACACAGTCTATGCATGGTTTGGGAAACTGTGCAGACTAACTGTGCGACTGTTCTAGATCATTAAAATTTGGGGTCCTTTTTACATCATCCCATTCTATTCAGTTAATAAGGTTGGTTATTATGGTGGGAAGACCCACCATGGGTATCAGGTAAGTTATTTTTGAAAGATTCTAATGTTAGTTTACCCCTTATGTGAGGGAGTCCGTTCATGCCTCCCCCTATTGGTGTCCCAATTCTATCTCAGGAAATTAAGTTGTCTCTTATGGTGTGGAGTTCATACAGACCTCCTCATGTTGGTGTAAATAGGTTTTTTCCTTGGTGTTGGAATGGTGGTAGGTATTCTTTTATGGGGGATATCCAACCATCGAATTATTTCCCAGAAAAATTTTGGGATTGGAGCATGCCCAATGGTTCTGTTGAAGTAAGGCTATGGTAACCACATTCGAATTTGTTGTTCATTCTAGGTAAATTTTTTATGATTCATATGGTAGTGTTTATGGTTTTCTTCCTTGGTATTTGGTTCAATTTTGTTTACCTAATTCAGGAAAGTGGTGTAAATCTTGGTTGGTGAGAGTTTCCTATCTTTGTTTGTTCAATTGGAGGTGTTTTGGATTTTGGGGGCTGGTGACCCTTAGAGGGGGAGTCCTTATTGGCCTCCAGAGTTAACTTATAGAACTCTTTTACTATTAGTATTTCCCTTGTTTCCTTCTCATTAGGAACCCCCTTTCTAAACTTGGAGATAGTATTGGGTTTTGTTTTTGCATTTGACCCTGCCAGGGCTTTCTGGGAGAAGAAAGCTTGATGGTTGGGAGAATTTTCACTCTAGGATTTTCAATTACATTCTTTGTTTCAATTTTTTTAGTTCTTAGTTTTCTCTTGGTTTATGGATATTCTGGGTTTAAATTTGGTGTCTAAGGTTTTTTTGATCTAAGTCATTAGTCTTGGAATTATTGGATGGTATTTTTCCTTGTCTTTTGTTAAAGGGAAGGTATGGTGATGAGGTGGCTTGGAATTGAATTTGTGACACTCATAGTGGCACCTTTTGTGGGGTATGTTTGTTAGGGTGGTTTATAACATTGATTTAGATTTGTTTTGGGTTGAAAAGGGTGTTTTAATTTGGGTATTATTTTGCATATACTTGGCCTATATCTCCCCCTTTAATCCACATAGACCCCCTTGAAATTAGAGAAAAATGGAGAGTTTTTTGTGGATAGAATAAGACGCATAGTTTGGCCACAAGATTTACTAAACCGTACCGCCAAACTATGCACAGTTTCTAGAACATTAAAATTCTTTTTGAAATTCCAATTTTCCTTTCCAAAAATAAACCTAATCTGCCCCTTGTTCTCTCATCTGACCCTAGCAGCCATGGGATGTCTCCAATCTCCCTCAAGCTCCTTTGGAACCCATTTTTGAAGGGGGATTTGGGAGAGGAACTTCAATATTATTCAAGTAAGTGATTCCCTTCCATGTTTTTTCCTTTTACTTAGGGTTTCTCCCCTCCTCCTTGATATTCCAAATTTCCAATAGCAAGGGTTTCATTCCGAGGGTTTATTTTTGAGTTTATTGACTCAATATTGGGGATTTAGGTTTGTTTTCACTCACTTGTGGCGCGATGGTGGTGCAATTGAAGTTTATCCCAATGATTTTGGGGGGGGGGGTTTGACATAAAAGATAGGTGATTCCATGTGTAATCATTATTTTATGAGTTAGATTTTCTTGATTTACATTTTTAGTATGTTACTCTTCCATTTTATTTTGTGAAAAACTATTTTTCGTAGCATTGATTAAGCGTTTAATTATAAAGTTTAATTTTTCTTGAAATGGTGTGTTTTTCATATTAAACTCATGTGGTATCATTTGGAGTCATTTTATAACATGTGAAAGTGGTCTATTAAATGTGGGTTGGGCTATTAATTCTGGGTTGGTAGGGTTTTGGTGTGCTTTTGGCATTGAAATAGGGGTTTTGAATGGGTTTTATGTGAAAAACCTTATTATACTTCTTGGAAGTGTTTTATAAAAATTGTAAATGGTTTATTGAGTTATAAAAAGTGTGAAAAGGATGGTTATGTGCTTTTTTGGTGGGTGTGTGTTCTTAAAATGAGTTCTTGAAACTGAAAGTGGTGATTTGTGATGTCAAACATTCTGAGAACATTTTATAAATTTTTGAAATGATTTATCAACTTGTAAGAAAGGTGGGAAACATGTTTATAGGATTTTTTTGTGCGAGTATGATCACTACAATAAAACTGCCATTTATTGGCGGTTTTTTCGTGGCGGTTTTAAAAACCGCCGCTAAACGTGTTTCGGGCCGCCATTTCACGGCGGTTTTTAAACTGCCGCGAAAAAACCGCTGCGAAATGCCATAATTTTTTTTTTGTTTTTTTAATTTTTTTAATTTTTTTTTAATTTTTTTCGAGGATTAGCGGCGGTTTTTAAAAAAACCACCGCAAAATAGCAGCGGTTTCGGTTAAACCGCGGTGAAATGAAAGGAAAAAATAAAAAAACATGAGAAACCCTGAAATCACTGAAACGACCATAACTTTTGATCCGGGCGTCCATTGGAGCGCCACGACCAGTCAAATCGAAGCTCATGAAGAGATCTAGAGGCACATATAATCAAAACCATGAGACGGTCTAAGGTGTAGAAGATATTAGAGTTATAAGAAAGTTGAAACAAGTTCTCCAAATTCAAACGGCCATAACTTTCGCTCCGGGTGTCCGTTTGGGCTCTACCACATATCAAATCAAAGCCAGCGAAGAGAGCTATGCACCAAATCAAGACAAGGAAGCTTCTGTTGTGTTTTTCGACCCCAAAAACCCCTCTGAAGGCCTCCGAAACCCCGTTCCGTCACCGGTTTCCCGTCGAACTTGTCTTTAAACAGACATAACTTTCGATCCGCGTGTCGGTTTGGACTCCTCCACCTGCCAGATCATAGCTCGTTCCAGGAGATTTAGTTTGACTGGTCGCGGCGCCCACATGCACTCATGGATCATATGTTATGGCCTTTTTAGTGGGTATCAGGTTTGTTATGTTTTTCGATACCTCGTTTCTAGCACCCGTTCCCCGTCAGCTTTTTTTTAAATGGCCGTAACTTTCGATCCGCCTATCCATTCAGACTCTTTCACCTTTTAGGTCAAAGATCATTTTAGGATCTTTGATTCGACAAGTCGCAGATCTAAAATGGACTCTCAGATCATAAGTTATCTCCGTTAATGTGAGTACAATATTTTTGTCTCTTTATGATCGTTTTGACGGGTTTTAACGGTTACTCCATTTATTACGGTATATTTGGGTTTCCAAGACTTGTTATCTTTATCAATGGTTATTTGTGGGTTATTATGATGATTATGTTGAATTATTAAGGGGTTTTCCAGAGTTGACATGAGTTTTCATGCGTTCTCATTCTTTCTAATGCCTCATTCTTCATATGTTTCTCCATCTGTTTTCATGTGTTTTCCTGATTTTTCATCCCTTACCACGTCTTTTCATGCTTTTTCATGTGTTTCCTTTATTATTTATTATTTATTTATTATTTATATTTACTTATTATTAATTATCTATTAGTACTAATAATAAAATATTAATAATAATAATAATATTTGTTACTGGTTATTTATTATTTATTATTTATTATTTATTATTTATTTATTATTTATTATTTATTATTTATATTTATTTATTATTTATTATTTATTTATTATTTATATTTATTTATTATTTATTATTTATATTTATTTATTATTTATTATTTATATTTATTATTTATTATTTATATTTATTAATTATTAATTATTAATTATTATTTTTTAATTATTAATTATTAATTATTATTTAATATTTAATATTTAATATTTAATATTTATATTTATTTATTATTTAATATTTAATATTTATTTAATATTTAATATTTAATATTTAATATTTATATTTATTTATTATTTATTATTTATTATTTATATTTATTTATTATTTATTATTTATATTTATTTATTATTTATATTTATTGATTATTGATTATTTATATTTATTTATTATTTATTATTTATTATGTATTATGTATTATGTATTATGTATTATTTATTATTTATTATTTATTATTTATTATTTGTTATTTATATTTATTAATTATTAATTATTAATTATTAATTATTTATAATTATTTATTATTTATTATTTATTAATTATATTTATTAATTATTTATATTTATTAATTCTTAATTATTTATATTTATTTATTATTTATTATTTATATTTATTTATTATTTATTATTTATTATGTATTATGTATTATTTATTATTTATATTTATTATTTATTATTTATTATTTATTATTTATTATTTATTATTTATTATTTATTATTTATAACTATTATTTATCTATTATCTATTATCTATTATTTATTATTTATATTTATTTATTATTTATATTTATTTATTATTTATATTTATTTATTATTTATTATTTATTATTTATTATTTATATTTATTTATTATTTATTATTTATTATTTATTATGTATTATGTATTATTTATTATTTATATTTATTTATTATTTATTATTTATTATTTATATTTATTTATTATTTATTACTTATATTTATTTATTATTTATTATTTATTATTTATTTATTATTTATTTATTATTTATTATTTATTATTTATTTATTATTTATTATTTATTATGTATTATTTATTATTTATATTTATTTATTATTTATTATTTATTATTTATTATTTATATTTATTTATTATTTATTATTTATAATTATTTATTATTTATTATTTATTATTTATTATTTATTATTTATTATTTATTATTTATTATTTATTATTTATTATTATTGAGTTTATATCTATTATTTATGTATTATTTGTTTTTTCAATTAATATATATAAGTATATTAAATTCTGTTTATTAACCACATGACGAGCTTGTTGGAGTGGTAAAGTCTTTAGAAAATATGCAGGAGGTTAGGGGTTCGAATCTCACCAAACGCAGTAAAAAATATATATATATAAAAAAAAATACATAAAAAAATACATAAAAAAAAAGAAAAAAAAATAAAAAAAATAAAAAACCGCCGTGAAACGTTCTACGACGGTTTTAAAAACCGCCGTGAATAGTTTCCCGACGCACGATTTCGCGGCAGTTTTTCAAAACCGCCGCCAATCTATTTAGCGGCGGTTTAAACCGCCGCGAAACGAAAAAAACCACCGCTAAATCGTGATTTTGCCGCAGTGGATGTTAAAATGAATTTGAATGTAGAAGGAGTGTTATGTGACTTTATTGTGAGATGTTTGTTTTGTGTCTATTTTAGAAATGGAATTTTCTTATGAAAATGGTATTTTATGAGATGTGGAACTTTATTGAGCAAAAAGAGGGGAACCTGAGAATCTAGGTGGGTAGACGTGTACTAGTATGCAAGTGATACAAAGTGGTTTCTTCCATGTTTCACGTAGAAAGTTTGACTCTGACAACACTAAATAAATAATGGCGATGATTGTTGACACACGCCTGTCGTAGGGTGTGGCAAAAGCTATTTAATTTTCCTAGTGTAGCATAGAGGCTGACCAGGGTCATCTCATTTGAGGAGCTTTCTCAGTTCGTTCACCTACTTAATCTAATTCACCTAAATTACATCTTTTTGTTTTTTTATATTTTATGAAATAAATGGAATTTAATAAAATAAAATAAATTCATAAATCTGAATAAACTAAAATTTAATTCTAAATTACCAAGCAATGCTAAACAGAATATAATTAGAGAAGAAAGGAAGTTCTCCTGAGAGAACTTTTAGGGAGCACCTTCATTGCCCAGCTTTAAATATTCTTAGTGTACACACTCCATCATATATGTGAACACCTTATTATAACCTAGTCATGAATGAAAATTCTACTTAAAGATCGCCAAGAACACCCTCCATCCACCTCCTCAATCGAGGGAAAATGGTTCTAGATTAAGAAGTTAATATTTAGACAACCACAACGAGGATTACACCCACTATAAATTATCCTTAGAAATAAATCAAAGAATATTAAAAACATGGTCTTAGGTTCAAGAACCTGATTACTCCCTCGGGATATTCCTTGGATTAGTTACTCATGATCATGAGTATTATAGTTCACGATGGTAAGATGAGAGGAAGAAAAGAGGGTGGATGGGTGGACACAATAATAAAAACAACGCAGGAATTTATTTGAAATCTAAATTACAATTTAAAACTAAACCAAAAATAAAGAAAATAAAAAATTTAAAAATAAATTTTGAAGATTTGTGGCCGGCCTTCCTCGGTGGAGATCTCCTCCTTGGTGCCTTGAAGGAATGGATGGAGAATGAGATATTTGGGAAGGAGGTGAGAGCCTCCTTTTATAGGCAGAATTCATCCCCTGAACATTGATTCATTGTAGACCCCATAAATGACCTCTTCACACGTTCCAAAATTCATGAATATTTTTCATAAATATATCGGTCGTCTCTCCTCAAAATTTCATCTCAGTTAGACTTCGGATAAATGAGTTATGAATTTTTCATTGGTAGTTTCTGTTTCTGGACGAAGCTTCCAGGAAGGTTCCTCTAAAAGTATGTCATTAAATGGCCACATTAATGACTTCAAAACTCCCCCAAATTTGTTGTAGAATCGGTACTAGATTCCCTCGTCTTATCCCAATTGAAAAAACCTAATTTTAATATGTGTAGGCCATGTTTGGGTTTGTTTACAGTGGTAGGGTCCACGCTGTCCCCCCCAAAAAATGTCCAATTTCAATGAACTTTAGACCCTTTAGATGGCCGAATCAGCTCCTTGTCCAGAATACAAAGTTAAAGGAAATAAAATAAGGATTCTAAAAAAATTGTAATCACAAAATTTAGAAATATATTTTCTATTAAATGACTAAAATACCCTTGATGTAAAAATCTGTCTAAAATCCAGAATTAGGCGTTTTTCACATTTAGGCTCAAAATAACACTAAAACCTAAAAACATGACAATTACCCATCCAATAACACTATGGTGGGATTATAAACAATTATTTACAGTATATAATATATGAAAATGTGAGCTTTATCACTCCCCCACACTTAAACATTGCACTCCTGGGCAATCATCTTACATCCAAATCAAAATCCACACAACAATCAAAAATGAGAAAATAACAATGATCTTATCCAAAATAGAATTCCATCATGTCTCATATATGAATAATAATTATCTATTATTTTTTATTTCAATCATTTAAATTTTTTCAACATCATAAATCAATCCAGGACCCAATCACAACCTACCTCACATTGAATTTTATGTCACTCTTCACTCAAGAGAAATTGATTCTAGAATTATGCTCATACTTGGAAATCGCATGTATCACCATAGGTTTGTGAAAATTATCAATTCTCCATAGTGTGAAACATGAAAATGAATTAAATCACGGAGTCTTTAATTAAAGGTTCAAATGATTCTGTGGCTCAGGGTTGGTGGGAAAATTATTGAAAAAGTTTCAGGCTAGAAAGAGGAGGCTGGACTCTTAAGTACAATGCATGATTAATTCAAGTGAAAACACAAGAAATTACTCTATCAATATCTCTTGAAAATGTGAAAAACAAAACCACACCCATTTTATGACATGGTACATGATCCAAGAAGTGATTATAATGAATTATACCATATAATTTCTCCTTTTTTTGCAAAGCTCCAGAAAGGCACAACTTTTTTTCTTTTTCTTTTTCATGGAGGATGAGCTGAAAATTTGAATACAGTGAATGAATGAAAATTCATGCCCTTGATTTTTGAGAGGGACATGAGTCATAAAAGAATTTACAATGACAAATTCAAGCTCATATCCATTTTTTTCAATTTTTTTTGAAGGAGAAATTGATGAAACAAATAAAGCACAATGAAATGACGACACATGCCCAATTCCCTTATTGTCCACTGCCCAAAAAATTTACACACACCTAGAAACACACAGAAATGATACACATACCAATGAGTGCACACTAAAGGCCCTTCCACCACACTCAAACTTGAAATAACCATGAAAAAATACTAAAAGTGTGGGTAGGTAAGGAAAAATTGGCTTGTAATGTGGCTTAAACCTATAAGGCAATTCATGGAATCTAAGGGATTACGAAGGATAAATGTAAAGGTGGGTCTCAAGATAAAATGTATTTAGCCAAAGATATGCCTCAATCATTTCAAATACATTCCATGAAATCCAAATCTTTGAAAGGGAATTAATCCCAAATTCTGGTTCTCACACAAAATCCAAGTTTCTCTCAAGAAAGTGTGGGTATTAGGAAGAATATGTAAAAGTTGTTTAGAATACCACACACGATTGGAAAAATATTTTGAGTCAGTATTTCATGGGCATGGATTTCAAAAATCATTCAAACTCATAAAAATGCATGAAAATCCTTTTCAAGGGAAAATAATTCATATCAATAATCATTTAAAATCCATTATTTCAAAAAATCATTGCAACTCTTTAAAAATAAATTGATGTGTGAAAAGTGATAAGAATATTCATTAAAGCTCAAAATATGTTTTTGACCAAAAAATGAAAGGATTTTAAATGATAATCATAAAAAGTCATCTCCCTTTTGAAATAAAGATTTGGTCCTCTTCCTCTAATTCTCTGGGCTTCCTTCTGCCTTCATGATCCTAAAAAAGAAAAATTACTTAATTAATCACAAGGATCATTTAATTTACGCTCAAAATGAAAAAAGCGAGGGGGTCACATTCTAGAATAATTCTTAATAATGAATTTGAAATCTAAAGTCCTAATATTGAAAATTAAATTACTATAAAGAAATTAAAGGATAAATTTTGGTATGATACCCCAAGTGGGCCCTGACATCTTTTACTTCCTCTAGAGGGCAATACCAGATTTTATCCATAATCTGTTGGTGGATAAATTTTCTTTGATTTAAACCACCACATGTGGCTCTTCCCAGCTTTTAGTTCCTTGTCCTTACTGAGGAAGACTCCATTGACAGAGTATACTAGATCCACCCCCTTCGCAATTTGGTACAGCTTGCATGGCGGGGGTTGGATGAAGTAGGGAGCCTCCTCCTCATTTGTTGCTAATTGTGCAACCATCTTATCTTCCAGTGCTGGCTTTATGGGGGCTTCAACCTCCTGTCTGATTTCCTTAGGCTCAGCAACTTGGATCTCTTTAGGATGGGGCTCCTCTTGTAGATATTCAATGTCTTTAGGGAGCTCCAGGAGTTCCTCAATAGGTGCATAATTTTCCACATCATCCTCTAAGTCATAATATGAGATGGAAGGATCTAAAAATTCAAAACTATTAGGGGTGATACTCAAATTAGTTTCAATAAAATTAAAAGAGTTTGTGTTTAAGATTGTATCATCTCCCTGAGTCGGTTTGACCTTAATCTCATATTCAATTGAATGTGCCTCTTGGAGTTGATCTTCACTGGATGGAGGTAGGTAGTTGGGCTCCTCCACTTCAAGTATGGATTTGACTTCATGGATATCTTTAGTGATATCTGGAAAGACTAGTGGCACTTCCTTCTTGGCCTTGAATCTTTTTAAGTCAACTTGGAGTTCATCGACCATGGCCATCAAATCTTCCAGTGAGATCTATATTGTTATGCCTCTTTCCACCTGTTTGACTATTATCATTAGGGAATCAGCTCTTTGTTGTCGGGCCACCTCAGTATAGTCCATTTCTTCCTCCTACACCTGTGAGTAATTGTTCCGTGCAGAATAATTTGAATTTGAATGCATCTTAGAATTTTTTTTTTAGATTTTTTTTAAAATGGAAACAATCTAAAATTTGAAAATAGAAAAAGTAAAGTAAACAACCGATTAGATCCTTGGAAACGATGCCAGTTTTGACACATGCCTGTCGTAGGGCATTCCAAAAGATATTTAATTTTCCTAGTGCAGCATAGAGGCTGACCAGGGTCGTCTCACTTGAGGAGCTTTCTCAGTTCATTCACTTACTTAATCTAATTCACCTAAATTATGTCTTTTTGTTGTTTTATATTTTATTAAATAAATGTAATTTAATAAAATAAATGAAATTCATAAATCATAACAAACTAAAATTTAATTCTAAATTACCATGAAATGCTAAACAGAATATAACTAGAGAAGAAAAGAAGTTCTCCCGAGAGAACTTTCAGGGAGCACCTTCATTGGAGAGCTTCAAAGATTCTTAGTGTACACACTCCATTGTATGTGTGCACACCTTATTCTACCTCAGTTATGAATGAAAAGTATACTTAAAGATCTCCAATAACACCCTCAATCCACCTCCTCAATCGGGGGAAAATTGTTGTAGATTAAGAAGTTAATCTTTAGAAAGCCACAATGAGGATTACACCCACTATAAATTATCCTTAGAAATAACTCAAAGAATATTGAAAACATGGTCATGGGTTAAATAACCTGATTACTACCTCATGATATTCCTTGGATTAGTTACTCATGATCATGAGTATTATATTTCACGATGGTAAGATGAGAGGAACAAAAGAGGGTTGATGGGTGGACACAATAATAAAAACAACTCATGAATTTATTTGAAATCTAAATTACAATTGAAAACTAAAACAAAAATAAAGAAAATAAATAATTTAAAAAGAAATGTGGATGATTTGTGGCTGGTCTTCCTTGGTGGATATCTCTTCCTTGGTTCCTTGATGTAATGGATGGAGAATGATATATTTGGGAAAGAGGTGAGAGCCTCCTTTTATAGGAAGAATTTGTCCCCCGAATGTTGACACATTGTAGACCCCATAAATTACCTCTTCACGCATTCCACCATTCATGAATATTGTTCATAAATGTATTTTTCGTCTCTCCTCAAAATTTAAGCTCAGTTAGACTTTGGATGAATGAGTTATGAATTTTTCATTGGCGGTTTCTATTTTTAGACGAAGCTTCCAGGAAGGTTCCTCCAAATATATGTCGTCAAATGGACACCTTAATGACTTTGAAACTCCCCCAAATTTGTTTTAGAGTCGGTAATAGATTTACTAGTTCTATAAAATGTGGAAACATCTCATTTGGATATGTGTAGGTCGAGTTTGGGTTCCGTTACAGTGGTGGGGTCCACGTTGTTCACCCGAAAAAATGTCCAACTTCAATGAATTTTTAAACCCTTTAGATGGCCGAATCAGCTCCTGGTCTAGAATAGAAAGTTGAATGAAATAAAATAATGATTCTAAAAAAATTTTAATCACAAAATTTTTACATATATTTTCCATTAAATGACTAAAATACCCTTGATGTAAAAATCTGTCTAAAATCCAGAATTAGGCATTTTTCACATTTAGGCACAAAATAACACTAAAACCTAAAAACATGACAATTAACCATCCAATAAAACTATTATGGGATTATAAAATATTATTTACAGTATAAAATATATGAAAATGTGATCTTCATCACTCCCCCACACTTAAACACTGCACTCCTGGGAAATCGTCTTACATCCAAATCAAAATCCACACAATAATCAAAAATGAGAAAATATCAATGATCTTATCCAAAATAGAATTCCATCATGTATAATATATGAATAATAATTCTATCTTATTTTCATTTCAATCATTCAAATTTGTTCAGCCTCATAAATCAATCCATGACCCAATCACAACCTACCTCACATTGAATTTTATGTCACTCTTCACTCAAGAGAAATTGATTCTAGAATTATGCTCATACTTGGAAATCGCATGTATCACCATAGGTTTGTGAAAATTATCATTTCTCCACAGCGTGAAACATGAAAATTAATTCAATCATGAGGTCTTTAATTAAATTTTCAAATGATTCTGTGGCTCAGGGTTGGTGGGAAAATTATTGAAAAAGTTTTAGGCTAGAAAGAGGAGGCTGGACTCTTTTGTACAATGCATGATTAATTCAAGTGAAAACACAGGAAATTAATCTCTCAATATCACTTGAAAATGTGAAAAACAATATCACAACCCTTTTATGACATGATACATGAGACAATAAGTGATTACAATGAATGATATCATTTATGTTCTCCTTTTTTTGCAAAGCTCCAGAAAGGAACAACTTTATTTTCTTTTTCTTTTTCATGGAGGATGAGATGAAAATTTGAATACAATGAATGAATAAAAATTCATACCCTTTATTTTTGAGAGGTATATGATTCATAAAATAATGTACAATGAGGAATTCAAGCTCATCTCCATTTTTTCAATTTTTTTTGAAGGAGAAATTGATGAAACAAATAAATCACAATGAAATGATGACACATGCCCAATTCTCTTATTGTCCACTGACCAAAACATTTACACACACCTAGAACCACAAAAAAATGATACAAATCCCAATGAACGCACATGAAAGGCCATTCCCCCACACTCAAACTTGAAATAACCATGCAAAAATACTAAAAGTGCGGGTAAGTAAGGAAAAATTGGCTTGTAATGTGGCTTAAACCTATAAGGCAATTCATGGAATCTAAGGGCTTACGAAGTATAAATGTAAATGTGGGTCTCAAGATAAAATGTGGCTAGACAAAGAGATTCCTCAATCATTTCAAATACATTCCATGAAATCTAAATCTTCGAAAGAGAATTAATCCCAAATTCTGGTTCTCACACAAAATCCAAGTTTCTCTTAAGAAAGTGTGGGTATTAGGAAGAATATGTAAAAGTGGTTTAGAATACCTCACAGGATTGGAAAAATATTTTGAGTCAGTGTTTCATGGGCATAGATTTCAAAAATCAGTCAAACTCATAAAAATGCATGAAAATCCTTTTCAAGGGAAACAAATTCATATCAACAATCATTTAAAATCCATTATTTCAAAAAATCATTTCAACTCTTTCAAAATAAATTGATGTGTGAAAAGTGATAATAATATTAATTAAAGCTCAAAATATGTTTTGGACCAAAAAATGAAAGGAGTTTAAATGATAATCATTAAAAGTGATCTCCCTTTTGAAATAAAGATTTGGTCCTCTTCCTTTAATTCTCAGTGCTTCTTTATGCCTTCATGATCCTAAAAAAGAAAAATTATTCAATTAATCACAAGGATCATTTCATTTAAGCTCAAAATGAAAAGAGTGAGGGGGCCACATTTTAGACTAATTATTAATATTGAATTTTAAATCTATATTCCTAATATTGAAAATTAAATTACTATAAATAAAGTAAAGGATAAATCTTGGTATGATCCCCCAAGTGGGCCCTGATATCTTTTACTGCCTCCAGAGGGTAGTACCAACTTTTATCCATAATCTGTTGGTGGATAAAGCTTATTTTATTTAAACCACCACTTGTGGCTCTTCCCAGATTGTAGTTCCTTGTCCATACTGAGGAAGACTCCATGGACAGAGTATACCGGATCCGCCCCTTCACAATTTGGTACAGCTTGCATGGCGGGGGTTGGATGAAGTAGGGAGCCGCCTCCTCATTTGTTGCTACTTGTGAAACCATATTATCTTCCAGTGCTGGCTTTATGGGGGCTTCAACCTCCTGTTAGATTTCCTCAGGCTCAGAAACTTGGATCTCTTCATGATGAGGATCCTCCAGTAGATATTAAATGTCTTTAGGGAGCTCCAGGAGTTCCTCAATAGGTGCATCATTTTCCACATCATCCTCCAAGTCGTAATATGAGATGGAAGAATCTGAAAATTCAAAACTATTAGGGGTGATACTCAAATTAGTTTCAATAAAATTAAAAGAGTTTGTGTTTCAGATTATATCATCTCCCTGAGTCGGTTCGACTTTAATCTCATCTTCAATTGAATGTGCCTCTTGGAGTTGATCTTTAATGGATGGAGGTAGGTAGTTGGGCACCTCAACTTTGAGTTTGCATTTGACTTCATGGAATTCTTCAGTGAAATCCGAAAAGAAAAGTGGCACTTCCTTCTTGGCCTTGAATCTTTTTAAGTCAACTTGGAGTTCATCGACCATGGCCATCAAATCATCTAGTGAGATCCATGTTGCTATGATTATTTTCACCTCTTTGACTGTTATCATTAGGGAATCAGATCTTTTTTGGTGGGCCTCCTCAGTATAGTCCGTTTCTTCCTCTTGCACCTGTGAGTAATTGTTCCATGCAGAATAATTTGAATTTTAATTCATTATGGAAAAAGTTTTTTTTGCATATTTTTAAAAAAAAAATGGAAACAGTCTAAAATTTGAAAATAGAAAAAGTAAATTAAACAATTGATTAACTCCCCAGCAACGGTGCTAGTTTTGAAATATTCCTATTGTAGGGCATGGAAAAAGATATTTAATTTTCCTAGTGCAGCATAGAGGCTGACCAGGGTTGTCTCATTTGAGGAGCTTTCTTAGTTCGTTCACCAACATAATCTAATTCACTTAAATTATATCTTTTTGTTGTTTTATATTTTATGAAATAAATGGAATTTAAAAAAATAAATGAAATTAATAAATCAGAATAGACTAAAATTTAATTCTAAATTACCACGTAATGCTAAATAGAATATAATTAGAGAATAAAGGAAGTTCTCCTGGGAGAACTTTCAGGGAGAACCTTTATTGGCCAGCTTCAAATATTCTTAGTGCACACACTACATCCACTACTGGAAAAGGGGTTTATCCCCACGGTTTATCAAACCGTGGGAATAGGAATTTTTTGTTTATCAATACCCACAGTTTTATTAAAATAGTGGGTATTCAATCCACAATTTCACCCCCCATCGGGATCTCCTCCTCACTCTCATGCTCCCCCATCAGTTCTCCTCCTCCCCTAGGTTCCCGACCTCCACCTTCGGCCCTATCCTCCCCTCCCCGATCACTGCCTCCCGGCTATCCGACCTCTGCCTCCCAGCCCTTACTCCCCTCTCCGACCTCCACCTCCCAGCCATCCGACCACCAGTTCCCGGCCATCTCATCCCCTCTCCGGCCTCCACCTCTGCTCCCGACCTTGACCTCCCGGCCATCATCTCCACCTCAACGTCTCGGCCTCTGCCTCCCTTCCTCCAGCTCCAGCGACGTTCCCCTTCCCCGTGTTGGATCCCTCTCCTCCGGCAACGTCCCCATTGATTCATTCCATTTAGGTTTGTAATTTTTTCTCCTTGATTTTTTATTCATTTTAAACCAATCACCAATTCTTATATAAAATGACTCAGCAAGTTGACTACACAATTTCTGCTAGCTGATTTTCATTGAATAAGTGGCTGATTTTTATTTCCCCTAGTCATTTCACTTCAATTTACCTAATTTTTCTAGAATTTATTGTATGTTTTTTTGTAGATGTCATTCTTCTTAGGGTATAGACAAATTTATCCAAATCTTCAAAATTATTTTTGACCAATTATGGTCGATAGAGTGGGAAATAAAACAACCCAACTAACTGTAGTGTGTAAATTTCTGATAACTTCTTGTCCAAATGTTCAAAATCCCTTAAATGTTCACTTAGAATCTCTATGAATGATTTTCCTATGGATTTCTTGGGTTCATTATTTTCTTCATGTAAGATTCGTATTTATCAATTTTATTATTTAACAAATATTATTACTGGTCATAAAACTAATTAAAATAATAGTTTCTATCCTTATGATACAATATCTCCCTAATTAGCACCATGTTATCCTCTATTACTATACATAATTCTTTAGCCATCAGGTTCCCTAAAATGATCATCGCGGGCATAAAAACTATCATCTATATCTCCATGTGGGACTCCCAAAATGAGGGAAAATATCACTAGGAGTGATGGTATTACATGGATAAGATATTATAGAGGGTGTGATTAATTTAAGAAGGCTTGATAAGACCATGCAATCTATACAAGTAATAAAAGTATATGAAGTGCTTGTGGGTTAGTCTCTTCAAGGGTCCTTTTATACCCTAATCATTCATTCTCACTCAATCATGGGGAATGGTGATATATCCTATAGAAATGATAACTAGTTTGGGCATATGATATTCTTTACAAGGTGTTTGACACTAGACATAGCCTTAAAAATGACATGTGAACACCCAAGGATCATCAATGTTGTCCTCAATGCTGAAATGAAAACACTTTACTATATAATTTAACTAGTATAATATCCAAAATAAAATATCTTTTCCCATAAAGTATGACTTATTCAATGTGTTTGACTTCTATAGGCCCATCCATGTAGAGTAAAATAATGATTTCTGGATAAAATTTTATGGTGTGAAGCTATACCTAACTTGTATGGTAAGCATAGAATCGTACTATTCAAATTAATTATGTTGTGCAATGTAAAGTTATGAAACTATCCATGAAATTTTTACACTTCAAAAACTTAAAAAAATAGTGTTATGTTTATTGTATAAAGGGGAGAAATATCATTTCATTTTTTATTTCCATGATGTGTATAGAGGGAGACATTTGTCTTGGTTCATCAGATACATTTTTGCCACCCGGCTCCACCTCCCGGCTCCGCGTCCCGGCTCCGCCGCGCTCCCCCCACTTCAACCCTACCTCCCAGCTCCGCCTCCTGACCTCCGCCTCCGCTCTTGACCTGGACCTCCCGGACTTCGCCTCTGCCTCAACATCCAGGCCTTCGCCTGCTGCCCCCATCTTGGGCGATGCCCCCGCTCCCCCCTCTCGGCTCCCTCTCCTTCAAGTATCATCAAATTCATCAGCTTTCTATTATATATGATGTTTCTCATGCGTTCCTACTTATAAATTTCAATAATTATCCTTCAAATGTAATTGATATTGATAATTTTGTGTTGGGGGTAAATTATTTGTTTGAGAAAGGTCCAATATGGATTGTTGATCGATGAATAAAGGAACTATGAAGGAAGATGAAGCCTCTTGTTAAGGTTTTATGGAATAACATACATATTAAAGAAGATAAATGTGATAAGGAATCATATGTTTAGTATTACTAGACCTACATGTTATATTTAGACCTCTAGAGACACATATTATGGTCAAAAAGTCATTAGAGGGGGATAATGGAACAACCACTCACTTTCTAGGTGAATTATGCCTTATTTTTAGCCTTTATTAAGAGTTTATTTGAGTTATTACATTTATTGGGTGATGTATTGGGTAGATTATGGGAGATTGGGGGGGGGGGTTGAAGAATTTAATGGTGATAATGGTTAGAGGGAATAGTGTAGTCCCCCAACGTAACTATTAAGCATATTGGAGAGGAGTAGTGGGTGATATATGGTAGGGGTACTTTTAGAGCTAACATGGAAACAATTCCATGGTAACTATGTAACTCTAAAGAGAATCAACATCATGATTGTCATAGGGTTTACAAAACTATGTATCCAAACCATGCAGTTGACTTGAATAGGTAGTGAACTTCCCATGGTTAGAGCATGATTTTTTAAGCCAAGCAACCAAACCATTTACATAGAATTTAATCAGTCCTTGAGATTTAAATATAATTTATCATTTGTTTGTTGTTATTCTTATTATTTCTAGATATTATTTATTATCCTTGTAAAGAAACTAGATCTCGGATTTCTCATCCAGGTTTAGGATTTACAATGATATCCAATGTCATCCTTTCTATATTTACATGGAAAATAAATATGGAAAGATGGTTTATCCTGATCATTCTCAGATCCATCTAGATCTCTTAATTTTGTAGTATCTTGATGGATAGGTCTAAAATGATCCCAGACCATAACATGTTCTTCATCATATATCATAACCCTTGAATACTCATGCAGTGATTTGGGGATGTTTCCATAGATCTTTGGTTTGTGAGATTGATTCAAGTGGTGAACATTGATGTTGGGCTTCAATATGTTGAATGCAAGAAGTTCTTACCATGTTATGATTTTTCAATTATATAAAAATGTATGATATCAAATACTCATGCGTGTGTGTACATACCATGACAATTCTTTTAAAATGATATTCTTATACCTATATATAGATAAAAAGTTTCCTTACTATGACTTGGGTATATATATATATGTGTTTATGGATAGTAGACTTATACTATCTTGTATCAAAGTTAAAAGTGGATCCTTCATGAATTCATTAATCCTATATAGGGGGAGAATTTAATATGTGATTCATGATGAATATGGTGGGGTCTTGAATGAAAAATGGAATGGAATGAAGTCCTTGAGGCATTAATGGAGTCCGGAAGTGGGGAATGATGACATTGTAGTATGACCTGAGATATTTGATAGGGGATGATAACCTTATGTACTAACCCAAGGCATAATGGCCTATACACCCATTGAGATACATAAATTGGTCTTGTGGTTTGTTTTCAAAACCAAAAAATCTCATGTGAGCAGAACATCCACTTTCCAAGATTCATGGACTTTACCCTTTGGATATTTTGGGTGAAACTTCAACAACTAAATCTTTCTCCTTCACTTTTCTATTCTTCTTTTGATGATTTTGAGTATTAAAACTCAAATATTTTTAGGATGGTATATTGATGAGGCATTCATTTTCATCATGAATAGGATGGTCACACCTTCCATAGACCTATTCAAGAATATCAAACATGTTATGTGATTTCTATATAGAATTTACAATAAGTTTCTAACTTTTATTCCTTTAAAGGGGTTGAAACCCCCAAACATTGATTCTCAATACTCCCAAGTATATCATGATGTCTATTTTAAAAAACATATCTTTTCCATATGAAAAAATATTCCAAAGTTCCAATAGAATCCATAAAAATTATATATTGTAAGCATCATGTTGTACAAAATTTGTAGGATACCTTGAAACATTTTTTCAATATTAATTCCAAAACATTAAAGTTATAACTAATATATTTTCATTGAATGTTTTATTCCCCATAAAATAACCCCTACCAGATAATCTATAAAATTATAAATTCATATTATTAAAATAAAATTTTCTTCCCATGTGTATAACGCCTCTATATCTATAAAGGAGTATTTTACATTGAAATTTTCTTTTTTATTCCCCATCAATGACCACTTGAGAGTGACTTTTTTAACTTTTTTCTTTAGTTTACATCTCAAGGTAGACCTTTTTTATTCTTTCCTACTTATTCAATCAAGGAATCCTCTTGTCATTAAATATGTTTTGCTAGCTACTAATATGCATTGATTAATTTAATAATAAAATTGATTGTAATGAATTTTTTAAATATGATTTACATTGTTGATTGAATGATAATTTTTTTTCTTGTTATAGAATGGATAGAAGATGGATGTATCGTACCGATCCGATTTCAACCGAGTTTCAACGTAATTTGGAGAATTTTTTAGATTTTGCATTTAACAATGCGTCAGATGGAGGTTGTATACAGTGTCCCTGCTATAATTGTGTTGGAATACCATGGTTAAGACGAGAAGAAGTTAGTTAGCATTTAACGAAATTTGGATTTCAAGCTAACTATAATTTTTGGTTTCACCATGGAGAGACGAGTCAATCTTCGACTATTCATAAACGAAATGAACGAAGTGACATGGAGAATTTGATATTTGATCGGTTTCCATATGTGCATCATTCTGAGAGAGATAGCATGCCGGTGCAAGAAGACAATGATATCAGTACACATGAGGAAAATGTTGAAGACGATGATGTTGAGAGAGTGAAAAATTTATTGGATGATGCCAGAACTCCAGTATATCAAGAATGTACTAAAATGACCAAGTTTTAATTTTTAATGCGGTTATATCATGGAAAAACCATGTATGGGATTTCTAATACCACCATTGATTATATTATTACATTTTTGAAGGAATTTCTTCCTGATGGTGCAGATATTACCTCCAATCATTACATGGCATTGAAGTTAATTAAGCAGCTTGGATTTTCTACTAATAAAGTCCATGCTTGTCTGAAAGATTGCAGTTTATATTTGGAGGAAACAGTTGACCGTAATGACTGTAAAGAATGTGGTACATCTTGATGGAAGACAAATGCAGATGGAACACCATCTCGTGTGCCACAGAAAGTCATGTGGCACTTTCCATTGATTCCCAGACTTCGAAATCTATTCATGTCTCCAGAATTCTCAGTCAATATGCGATGGAATGATGTTGAGAGAATTAAAGGTAATGATGAGCTGGTCCATCCTACAGATGGATTAGCATGGCAAACATTTGATGCCTAACATCCTGATTTTTCATCTGAGGTGCATAATGTCAGATTGGGCCTATCATGTGATGGTTTTAATCCGTTTGGTCAGATGCTTACTGCTCATAGCACGTGGCCGGTTTTTATTCATGTTTATAATCTTCCTCCGTGGATGTTTATGAAAAAACCTTTCAATTTCTTGAGTATACTGATATCTGGACCTTCGGATCCTAGTAATGATATAGATGTCTACTTGCAGCCTTTAATAAAAGAGTTGAAACAACTTTGGGATTTAGGTGTGCAGACATTTGATGCTTCTTCAAAGAATACGTTTCAGATGCGTGATGCCCTTCTATGGACCATAAATGATTTCCCTACCTATGCAATGATGTCTGGGAGGAGCACGAAGGGAAAACTATCATGTCCCATTTGTATAAAGAATACACGATCGAGAAGGCTTAAATATCATCGTAGTTTTAGTTTCATGGGGCATCACCGATTCTTGCCAATGGATCATCAATACAGGAAGAATCGTCAGAGGTTTGATAATAATGTTGACACTGAAGAACCACCTCAATGTATGTCAGGAAGTGATGTTCTTGATGAATTGAAAGATTTCATCTTTTCATTAGGGAAAGTTCAGTTGAAATATCGAAAGAGGAAGAATGCAGATACTGAAGTCACTTACAATTGGAAAAAGAGAATTTTTTTGTGTGTTTCCATATTGGTCTACTAATTTGTTATGTCATTGTTTAGATTTAATGCATATTGATAAAAATATATGTGAAATGTTGCTTGCAATTATTTTGAATATTAAGGGGAAGACCAAAGATGACTTCCAATCTCGTCGGGATTTATTGGATTGGGGTATTCGACCAGAACTACATCCTGTTTGTATCGGTGAAAACAAATGAAAAGTTACCTGTGCTTCTTATGTGATGACACCAGCAGGGAAAGATCAATTTCTGGCAATATTGGAGAATATCAAGGTTCCAGATGGCTATTCCAGCAACATATCTAAACGAGTCAACAGAAGAAATTTGAAATTGAAATCCCTAAAAACTCATGATTATCACATCCTGCTTCATGAATTGATTCCAACAGCAATTCGAAATTTGATATCCAATAATGTATGGGTGGCAGTGATTCGGTTGTGTCATTTTTTAGAGACCTTTGTGCTAAAAGGTTATCCAAATCATTGTTGATAAAAATGCAGCAAGAGGCTCTGTTAATTCTGTGTGAGTTGGAATTTTTTTTCCTCCATCCTTTTTCACTTGCATGTTGCATTTAATAGTTCATATTCCAACTGAGACACTTTTTGGGGGACCAATCACTTTTCGTTGGATGTATCCCACTGAAAGAAATATGTTCACTTTGAAATCATATGTCCGAAATAAGAATTATCCTGAAGGTTCCATTGTGAGGAGTTATCTGGCACAAGAATGTATGGATTTTTGTTCAATGTATTTGTCTGATGTGAGAACAAGACATAATCGAACAATGATAAATGAAGATGAGCAGTATGAGGAAATTCATCCCTCGTTTCCATCTCTTCCACAAACAGGTAGAATTGTTGGGTCATATACATTGGTTACATTGAGCTTTGAAGAGTGGAATATGGCACATCGTACAGTCTTGTTTAATTGTGGTTTGTTTGATGCCTATATCAGGTAAGTAATTTGAATATATATATATGTTATCTTATACGATATCATATCACATATACCTTATACTTTTATTGTCATTTTATGTAGAGAACATAAACAAATTATAAGTAGAGTTCACCGGTCTTTGCCATTGAGAAGGAGAGAGGCTATGCATAGCCAAGAGTTCCCAGCTTGGTTGAAATCAAAGGTATGACCATTAAATTATATACCTTAAAATATAAATATATATTTAATTTTATTACTCATATGTATTACAGGTATTGAGTTTACCTAATGAATTCATTTCTCAAGAATTAAGAGCATTGGATTTTGGTCCCAATTCTTTGGTTCGTGACTACAAATCTTTAATAATAAATGGATATAAATTTGTTACAACTGATAAAGTAGTGAAAATGATAACACAGCATGATGGCGTTATGTTAACTGCTAGAACAGATTGTTATGCCAGTGCATCAGATAGTCGACCTCGATATGAAGATGTGTATTATTATAGACCGGTTGAGAAAATATTGTTATTGGATTACTACTCTCAAGGTCGAGTCACTATGATGAAATTTAAATGGTTTGATTCAATGACACGACATGGTGCATTTATTGATGATTGCAGATTTAGAGTTATTGACGTGAGTCAATTATTGCATACCGATGAACCATACATTTTGGCATCAATGGCAAAACAAGTGTTTTATGTGAAAGATCATCTGAAACCTGATTACGGTGTCATTAATGAAGTAATCCCAAGAAATATTTTTCATGATGCTGGGGATGAAATTGTCACCATTGACACCCCCATCGGTGTTAGCCAAAATATTTTATTTGATGACACAAATTGTCCCATTTTGAGAGATGATGTTGAACCTGAGGTAGTAGAGGGTAATATATAAAAGAAACCATATATATTCAGAGTTCATTCAGTTTACCTTGACATGATTTTCTCAGGTTGGTACGAATGTAATTACTTTAATTTAGTTTTAGTTTGGAATGATATGTCTGTTTTAGTATTTTTTGGTTTCGTTTCATTTAATTATATTTATTTTAATTCAGAAAACTTGGTTTAAAATGTGGTTTTAAAAATTGTATAACTTGGTTTTAAATTATCATTACTGAAAGATGTTATGAAATTTTTTGTCTTATTTGGATTGTAATTTGTTTGTATGATTTGTAAAAATTTTTGCTAAAAAATATTTATTTCATTCTTATACAGATTATGAAGAAAACTACAGAAGCTCGCAAGAAAAGATTATTTGATGTTGATCCTGTTAGACGTGAGCGTGAGTTGTCTTCAGTTAGTATAATAATTCTAATATTTATCTTCCGCATTACATATAATATGAAGTTCATATTTTTGATAAAATTTATTTTAGGGATATATAACTTCAGAGATTCCTCTTCCTAATATGGGACCGAGTAGGGATCCTCCTAGACCTAGGCGGAGCTCCCGTCTTACCACTCCCCACACTGACCCATCAGTGGACATCCCATCTACCACACATGTCCGCCCTCTGCTTGAGACCCCTGGGATGTTCCCATACATGCTGCCGTCATCATCCCATTTACCCTCTTTTTCCCATTCCATGTCCACGCCGACTCGACCGATGTTCTCACCTCCACAATTTCTATATCCATTCATGTATCCCCAGACCTACTACGCATATTCTGACATGTCTACGCCACCTCCTTTTCCTACCATCCATCCTACACATATTGAGTCTGTTCCTTCAGTTTCCACTCCTGTTCATGAAGATCAGCCGGATCATGCTGTGGAATAGATACTTCCTTCGGAGGATGCTGATCCAGCACAGTCCATGGATGCCTCACAGCCTATTCAGGAGCCTGCATCAGGTTTTTTTGATTATAAATGTTTCAAATTATAGCATTTCACTTTTGTTCTATTTTATTGTCACTTAATTCTTCTCTTTTCACCTCTTATGTTATTTAGTGGGATCTTCTAGTAGGCGATTTGGGCGCACTCGAATGCGGGATGCCTGGAATCGCAAAACTCAGATTATGGTGGATTACAATCCTCAAAACCAAATGGTAGGTAAAAATGATAAGGAGTGTAGAAGTTTCATGGCTACTTTAGCCAAATATCATGATATCGTTCCGGTAGAACCGGTCTCATGGAGACATATTAGTGCTGACATCAAGGATAGAAAATGGGCGCAAATATGAGTACAAAATTTTTATAAATTTATATTTATATTAGTAATGTATTTATATGACTTAACATTTTCATTGCAGAGTCGATTTAACTTTCCTAACGGTGAAGCTGCCAAAGCTGCTAGGTTGAGTGATCTTGGAGAGTATTGGCGGTCATACAAGTATGAGTTACATATTGGTTGGAGGACCAGAGTGGGTACTGAGTTAGAGGGTGTACCCACAAACCCTGACTATCCAAAAATTCAATATCAAAAAATGATCTCACATTGGAATACTGAACAGTATAAGGTACTACCCATCTTTAATGGTTTTTATATAAAATTTAATTATTATTACTTGTATTGTTTTTTTGTTTCTTAGGAAGTGTCAGCGAAAAACAAAGATGAAATGATATATCTACACACATTGGGGCGCACTACAATGCCCGACCCTGAGAAGCGGCTGGTATGTTCAATCCAATTTTTTGCATTTATCATATATGGTTGTAATCCAAATTTGTGCATTTCGCATATGCAGCAAGCTGAATGGGGCATTGAAGGTCCTGTACCTCGTTCCAAATTATCCTGCTTTAGTAGGAAAAGAAAAGATGGAACTGCAGTTAATTCACAAACACAAGAAAAAATTGTAAGTTTTTTATATATATTTCAAACATTTATATGAAATTCATAATTTAATATGTGTATAATTTCAACAGTCTGCCTTGGAGGCCATGGATGAGGAAGCTAACAACTTAGGGCCAAATGATCATTTGAGTCAGGTGTTAGGTGTGGAGAATCCAGGAAGAGTCCATTATAGACCAGGAAAAAACATTGTCCCCTCTAGGTATTGGTCATCATCGGGCTCCTCTAATGCCTCTAAGGCCTCTGAGTTGTAAAGTACACGTGCTGAATTAGCTGCGACAAAGAAAATAGTATTATAGGAGCGTGAAAAAAGTAAGCTAATGAATGAACATTTCATGAAAGCTATGTCAATGTGGAGTCAGTCACTACCACTAGAGGTTTCTGCGAATTTTGATTCATGTATGACATCAATGCGCTCTTTACATAATGCCTCAGGTGATTCCCATGAGGGTCCTAGTGGAGATGACGGTGGTGGCGATAGAGCTGGCGAGGATGGTGTTGATGCTGTTTTTGGTGATGAGATTGCTGCTGCTGCTGCTGATGATGATGATACTGGTGATGATGATGCTGATGATGTTGCTTCTGCTGATGATGATGCTAGACATGGGGATGACGATGATGGTGATGGGGCCGATATTAATCCACTCCATTTTTGACTTAGCAAAGAGACTTGTGTTGGAGTTTTAATTTTTTTTGTATTGGTGGACTGCTTGTATGTGAATTTATTTATGAAATGAAATGCATTTTGGATTATGTTTTCATCAGGGGTGTTATTTGAAAATTCTTTAGGTAATATTCACATTCCATTTTTGTTTTTATGGTTTGGTGTGTTAATTATTATATCGCCATCTAATCTTGGCCTTATCAGTGGAGGGGATGCTTGGGATGGGGGGGCTGCAGTGGAGGGTTGGGGGGGGGGGGCTGGGAGAGGAAGGTTGGGGGGGGGGGGGTGCAGTGGAGGGTTGGGAGGCGAGGGGGCTGCATTCACTTAATCTCTTTTTTATATAATCGACATGTAGAGGATGTTCATCAGGCGAGTATGACTGTGTCCTCCACTTTTAAGAAGAAGATCTCATCTATTGAAGGCATTGAGAAGGTTTAGTTGCTTCTAATATTTTGATTTAAATGTAAAGGAACTGATTGGTATGTGATCTGACAGTTATATGAATATTCGGAGCTGACTAACTAATTTAGATGTTTCATATGCTGTTTCTGATTTTCATCTTTCCTTTCTCTAATTTTTAATGTGGTTTTGTGTGTTTTAGAAAGACTACAAACACAAAAGAAAAAGCCTGTTTAGTGGGGAGGGAGGGGGAGGGGCTGGGCAGGTGGAGAGGGGGAGGGGCTGGGCAGTGGGGATGGAGGGGGAGGGGCTGGGCAGTGGGGAGGGAGGGGGAGGGGTTGGGCAGTGGGGAGGGGCTGGGCAGGGGGGGATGGGCAGTGGGGAGGAAGGGGGAGGGGCTAGGCAGGGGGGCTGGGCAGTGGGGAGGGAGGGGGAGGGGCTGGGCAGGTGGGGAGGGGCTGGGCAGTGGGGAGGGAGGGGGAGGAGCTGGGTAGGGGGGCTGGGCAGTGGGGAGGGAGGGGGAGGGGCTGGGCAGGTGGGGAGGGGGAGGGGAGGGGCTGGGCAGGGGGGGCTAGTTAGTGGGGAGGGAGGGGGAGGGGTTGGGCAGGGGGGATGGGAAGTGGGGAGGGGCTGGGCAGGGGGCTGGGCAGTGGGGAGGAAGGGGGAGGGGCTGGGCAGTGGGGAGGGAGGGGGAGGGGCTGGGCAGGTGGGGAGGGGCTGGGCAGGGGGGGCTGGACAGTGGGGAGGGAGTGGGAGGGGCTGGGCAGGTGGGGAGGGGGAGGGGCTGGGCAATGGGGAGGGAGGGGGATGGGTTGGGCAGGGGGGCTGGGCAGTGGGGAGGGGCTGGGCAGGGGGGGCTGGGCAGTGGGGAGGGAGGGGAAGGGGTTGGGCAGGGGGCTGGGCAATGGGGGGGGAGGGGGAGGGGGAGGAGCTTGGTAGTGGGGAGGGAGGGGGAGGGTCTGGGCAGTGGGGAAGGATGGGGAGGGGGAGGTGGGGAGGGGGAGGGGCTGGGGGAGGAGCTGGACACGGTGTCGACTTATCCACCATCGCTAAAGGTATGGTTTTACAACACCATTTTTTACATCATGACAAGTTTTCCTTTTACTCAACTGCATCCCCAAATATCCAATTTAACCCCAGACTCATATTTTTATAATATGATGCAGTTTCATGTTTGGTTGTTTAATGTTTTCAATGTATGGGTGAAATCCCCAATTTAGGTGGTGCTGATTCATCTTCTAGCATCAATGGCATTGAAAAGGGTAAAATTGCGATATCATCTTATTTTCAAGATTAAAATTAATATTTCTACTCTTGTAATTAATGGACACATGATATTGTTATCATTTCATTATTGTGATTTATGATTTCAGGTCAAGCATCATTACAAATAGTTTTGACAATGGCATTGCGATGTGCCTTACAAGGGTTGGGTTCTTCTACTGAAGGCCTTGATGTGTCCATTTAAGAGGGTAAAATTAATATATGAAGTGTAAATGACATTTTAATCATTATTAAACCGGTTGTTTTTTATGCTGTTGTTTTATTTGTGAAGAATTTCACATGCATCGCATTGCATTTTTAGTCGTCGGAATTTTTATGTGGGCATTGGCACCCTCATTGAGTAAGTCCGTTGTTTTCTTCTAAAGTAGTGCAATGACCATTGGATTGGATATGGTTTCCATGGGGAAGTCTCCCCAACTCTCTCCCATGTATACAAATGATCCTGAATGATCACAAATCAGATGTTTTTGGAATTTCAACCTAGTTTGAGTTAGTTTGTTTTCTAGGGTGAAATTTGACGTGTGATAATTTTCTTGCAGGCCTCCTTGTACAAGAACAGCTGTGATATGAACATCCTTTAAACAACTGCTATAGATTTCTATTTTCTGGTCACAATGGATACTATTCAAGTTAGGGGTCCAAGTATCTTTGAAATTTTGATTCTTTTATGTTTCTTCTTCCTTTTTAATTAGTTGTACTGTTTCCTTTTTGGGATCTCATTAAGATTCTACTAGATTTAAAAATTATTATTTTTTAATATGCCCGTAATATCATCTATTTATATTTATAGTACTTTTGTTTAATTATTTTTCAATGCAGGAGTAGGATACATCTAAGTTTAATGGACATTTAATTTAGTGTGTATCATTTTACTATTGTTAGAGAGCATCAACACATCAGCATGTGGTTTACTATATGAACTTGAACTCATCTTCTGTGACGTGAATCTGAATGCTTCTTTTGAACATAATATCTACAAAGTAATTTTCATCAACAATAATTACAACTACATTAGCATATTTACTGAATGCTTTGAAGACATTTGGGTAGGTAGGAGTGTATAAAAATTTATATTTATATTAGAAAACAAAATAAACAAAATACTAAGTTTTTCCTCATTATTGAATAGGGAGATCAAATAAATGCATCTTTATAAGTAGTGGAATCAAATATATCCAGGTAAAATTTCTTTGGTCTTTAAATTGTTTTATTAACAATTGAAATTATTATTACTGTTATGTTAATTTTAACAATTCATGATTGGAGCATCGAAATATTAGTTCTTCTCCACGGACTTCAAGCATTGGCACACGATTTGATACTACAACCGTGAATATTTCAACTGCTCAGGTATTCAATAGTTATATTTAATGACTAATAATTTAATTCCATTAACATAAACACATGTGTATTAATTCAATATAGAAAGTGTATTCTAAGTCTTTCAAATAAATTGTTCTTTCCATCTTGTAATTGTCTACAGTTACAGGAGTGTGTACATTTAAATATTAGCATTGTCATAAATATTTCAATTTTTTTCTATCTGTTTTATCATGAAAATGAACCAAAAATATGGAACTAACACCTTCTCTGGTAACCATTGTTGAAAAACCTCTTTATCATGTAATATGTACATTTTTAGTATTTGTGCTATCTGCTTAAGAACCTACATTACTTAATTTTTTTTGATGACAAACAAGTTTTTCATGTAATCTTCTGATTGGTGTGATTTTTGCTATTTGTAATCTATACATTTTTTGAAAAACATGTTTAACATTACTATCATCTAAAAATTGTTAAAATTTCTCCTGCTATCTGGGGGATGGGGCTGGGCAGGGGGGAGGGGCTGGTGGGGGCTGGTGCTGGGCAGGGGGGATGGGGCTGGGCAAGGGGGAGGGGCTGGTGGGGGATGGGGCTGGGCAGGGGGGATGGGGCTGGGCAGGGGGGAGGGGCTGGTGGGGGATGGGGCTGGGTAGGGGGGATGGGGCTGGGCAGGGGGGATGTGGCTGGGCAGGGGGGAGGGGCTGGTGGGGGATGGGGCTGGGCAGAGGGGATGGGGCTGGGCAGGGGATGGGGCTGGGAAGGGGAGATGGGGTTGGGCAGGGGGAAGGGGCTGGTGGGGGATGGGAAACTGAAAATCTGTCCTCTCCTTTCCAACCATATAGGGTCATAGTCACTTGGCTTATTAGTCAATCTCAGTGTCCTGTGAGTTAAAAAACATAGGCCAAATGCTTTATATTATTCTATTTCTATCCACAATATAAAGAATAAAATAAGGTGTTTTCATGGTCTGAAGTATAAGAAAAAGTAGCGTATTTAATTAATTGCTTCCACAAATGATCTTCATTAATTATGAAAATGAATTTTATGTTGTTGAACCAATAATATTTTACCGAATATATTATAATTTGTGAAAAATTGAATGTTTCAAACCACTTTTAATTTATTTTCTTAGTTATTGTGAAACTGTTATTTTTTGCTTATACTGTGGACCAGAGGTAGTATTTAATAATAGGATGGACAAAGCTTAATAAAATGAAACGATTCAACTCTCTCTTACCCAACATATTATCTCGGGTGACAATTGAATATGAGGCTTTTAAAACCTAATAAGTGCTTCCATTATTGGATCTTTGCAGGTATACGTGGACACCTTGCCGAAGAAGGCATATGATAATTGGAGTCAGGTTATTGAGTATGATGTCAGATCACTTTTGAGCTTCCAACAACACAGAAGGACTTCAAGTGCTCCCAGAAATTAATTTTCATCTGATTTAGTTGATAACCATGGCGCATTAGAGGATCGACCACTCCCAGGACATCACCTTTCTTCAGCGTCTTCTGAACAATCATCAATGGGGCACTATCTTCCAGTTCAAGGTAAACACTTCTGGTTGCTATCATTAAACCTGACATTTTTGAATATTCATTACAACACAAATGATCTGTTTCCTCTCTATTTCCAGCCATAATTGGTATGTGGGATGTAGAGTGAATCAACATTCTAGAAGCTGAAAGTGTTCTTGAAGGGTGCGCTGGAAACACAAAGAAAGTGCACGGGTGAGGTAGATGTTAACAAAACCACCTAGAGCAGCCACTTCAATTGAATCTTGACCGATGTGTTGCTCGCCCCATAATAGGTATGTTCTCGTAATATCGTTGAAATAATCTCCTAGTCAATTTTCAGTATTTCCCTTCGCATAATACTTTTTCATACGTTATTATGCACTTCATATTTTAAGATGAATATTGATTATTTTTATTTATATATTGCAGATGACTCACTCTGCACATGAAGAGATCAAGGGAATCCTTCACTAATAAGTTCCAGATCTCTACAACAGGTATGTTTTCCTAAAATTGTGGAATTAACCTCCCTACCATGCATCATTTTTCATTTTCATTTACACACTATATAAATGCAGGTTATTGGTCGTAAAATCATGGAGTTAACCTCCCTTTCATCCAACATATGAATGCAGGTGATATGTGTTCACTATTAACTCCACTATATATTGATTTTTGTGGGTCATGTCTAAGATTTTCTAGACATACTTTGATTGTTCTCATCCCAGCATAACGATGAACCTAAATATTGGTGAATGTGCATGGGCTGATGGAATGAATGCCTTCAATTTACAAGCATGAAGAAGAAAATTAAGACATGTGTATCATTTATGTCTCAGAAAGGATTGATGAAGGTATTTTTTTCCCAACTAACTCTTCAACAGGATAGGATGTATGGAAGTTTATATTGTTTACAACTCAAGCAGTAAATGATACAGTTATAATCACATTCTTCATGAGTTTGACTGGTATTTCTTGTGTTATAATCTATTTTGTATTACAGTGAGTTGTATTACCTTAAATAAACATACCTTAAGGGAACATATTTAGTTGGACACCCGATTTTAGATTTGTTTTCTGTTATAATCTATTCTATAATACAGTGTGTTGTAGTACCTTATCAAAATTTTAAGATGTTTTCTAACAGTTTCAGTACCTTACCTGGTTGGGTCTGCATCCAAATAAAACATGTCATGCATCTACATATTTCATGCAGGGAGATTTAGGGGGAGGGCTGGGCAGTGGGGAGGGAGGGGGAGGGGCTGGGAAGAGGGGAGGGGGAGGATCATGTATTTAACCATCAAAAACTTTAAATTAGAGAACTATCTTTGAAATGGGTCAGGTTCTTCTTGGAAGCTCATGGTTCACTAGGCCTGGTGATAGAAGAAAGGGTCTCATCCCAGTCACTCTAGAATGAATATGTTAAAACACTAAATAAGGCATATGATGATTCTATGGAACTTCTAGAACAATGCCTTCATTTTCATGTACATGTTTGTGTACCCATATGAGACCTATGATTTTGGTTTAAAATCTAAAGGATGAGGCCTGTTTCGATGCAGTAGGTCCCTTAGAGGGGGAGTACAATTCATGAACCTTATAAAAAAAACGCGATCTTTTTAAAGGTTATGTGGGTTGGGCTATCAACATATGTATATGGGATTGTGATGAGTCATTCAAGTATGATTGAGGCTAGTATAGCCAGGATAGGTGATTCTAGACTTTGGGTAGTGAATCCCCATAGTTTTGTACCTTGGAATCAATTAATGGATTTCTTATACCGGGGTATAAGTGTAAGGTTTTATTCTTGGATGTTTAGGACTTGAATGTAACATTTTGGCTCAGATAGGGGTTGAATAACATTGCTCAATGATGTAGAATATTGTGTGGATTTTACTCTTTCTTTCATTGGGTTTTCATTTATGATGATTCATGTGTAATTATTGGCTTCTTGGTGTTGTAAAGATCCATGTATGATCTTATATTCTGTTTTTAGGTGCAGAATGTTTACAGGTGCAGAATCGTAGAGGTGAAGAATTGTAGAGCGAGGTGCAGCTGAGGTGCAGCTGCTCTGCTGCAGGGGACCTGCCTATAACCATGGTTCATTGAACTATGGGAAACCTCTGGCGCTGTAAATCAGTATACCCACAGTTTAAAACCGTGGGTATAGGTGCTATTTCCAGTAGTTATTGTATGTGTTCACACCTTATTCTACCCCGGTTATGAATGGAAAGTCTACTTAAATATCTCCAAGAAAACCCTCCACCCACCTTCTCAATCGAGGGAAAATGGTTGTAGATTATGAAGTTAATCTTTAGACAACCACAATGAGAATTACACCCACTATAAATTATCCTTAGAAATAACTAAAAGAATATTAAAACAAATGGCAATGGGTTCAAGAACCTGATTAATCCCTCAGTATATTCCTCAGATTAGTTACTCATGATCATGAGTATTATTGTTCACGATGGTAAGATGAGAGGAAGAAAAGAGGGTGGATGGGTGGACACAGTAATAAAAATAACGCATGAATTTATTTGAAATCTAAATTACAATTGAAAACTAAAACAAAAATAAAGAAAATAAAAAATTTAAAAAGAAATGTGGGAGATTTGTGGCCGGCCTTCCTTGGTGGAGATCTCCTCCTTGGTTCCTTGAAGGAATGGATGGAGAATGAGATATTTGGGAAGGAGGTGAGAGCCTCCTTTTATAGACAGAATTTATCCCCCGAAAGTTGATGCATTGTAGACCCCATAAATGACCTCTTAACGCGTTAAAACTTTCATGAATATTTTTCATAAATATAGTGGTCGTGTCTCCTCAAAATTTCAGCTCAGTTATACTTTGGATGAATGAGTTATGAATTTTTTATTGGTGGTTTCTGTTTCGGGACGAAGCTTCCAAGAAGGTTCCTCCAAACGTATGTCATTAAATGTCCACCTTAATGACTTCTAAACTCCACAAAATTTGTTTTAGAGTCATTACTAGATGTCCTATTTCTATCCCAGGTAGAAACACTTCATTTGGATATGTGTAGGCCATGTTTTGGTTTCATTACAGTGGTGGGGTCCACACTGTCTGCTAAAAAAAATGTCCAACTTCAATGAATTTTTAGACCCTTTAGATGGACGAATAAGCTCATGGTATAGAATAAAAAGTTGAAGGAAATAAAATAAGGATTATAATAAAATTTTAATCACAAAAGTTTGATATATATTTTCCATTAAATGACAAAAATACCCTTGATGTAAAAATCTGTCTAAAATCCAGAATTAGGTGTTTTTCACATTTAGGCTCAAAATATCACTAAAACCTAAAAACATGACAATTACCCATCCAATAACACTATGGTGGGATTATAAACAGTTATTTACACTATAAAATATATGAAAATGTGAGCTTCATCAATTGTGGACCACTAGTTTATGGGTATGTTCCCTACTATTGGATCTTTCATGTGAATGGATATTTATTATGGTTACTGTTCACCGGTATATGAGGTAACTGGGGCCCACAACTAGAAAGTGCATAGGGGTATTTATTATGAATAGTTATAATTGGATATTTGATACTTAATATTGGAAAATGGTGGGTTTGGATGAAAAGTTTAGTATAATGTGAATTTTAGTTAATAGTGTTCATTATTTAATGTTACCTCTTGAAAACTATTTTCTTTGAAAGTTTCATCCATTTGAAATTGTTACTAATAATTCTTTTTTTTTATAAAATTTTCATGATTTTTGTCTTAAAATGTTTTTTACATGGAATATCTTTGGGTGGAATCCTAATGGGCTTAATCTCACACACTACTTACATATTTGGGTGTAAGTAGACTTGGTAATTTTTTTCCCAGTTTTGGGTAAAGCTTTTAGTGTTTGTGGTTCAGGTTATAGCTGTCCTTCTTGGTGTGGCGTCATGGAGATGGCTTGAGGGTGATGCCTCTATTTCCTTGAGGTGGTTCTTGGGATGATCTTTTTGGATTTATTTCCTTGTGGTAGTCCATAGGATTTTGTTTAAATGATTTAATTCAATTCTATATTTTTGTAAAGAATGGTTTGGTTTGAAAAATTCAGATGGCTTGAGGGTGATGCCTCCATTTCCTTGAGGTGGTTCTTGGGATGATCTTTTTGGATTTATTTCCTTGAGGTGTTTGTTTTATCAGCCTTGTTGGTTGTTTTATGTTCTAAAATCAGATAAATCATTCCCAAAACTTTGTTTATAATACTCAAGAACTTGTTCCATCCCATGGGGATAGGGAACACCCTTCAAACCTTGTCACAGACTGGGTCATGCATCAGTTTTGATGGTGACCATATCTGGTTTGTGACATATAACCAATGAGTAAAAAAATAATCCACTGATTAACACCATGATAAAAGTAAACAAAGATTCATAATAATCCCACAATGCATGAATATGTTAAGAAAATTTAATTCACCAAAAAATGTACCAAGAAATTACCTAGGTGATGAATCCATAACTAATCCTAATCTCCAAGCTAATATTATCCATCTCAGTCACAAAAATCAACCAGGAAACTTGAAATCAATTTATATATATATGGGTGAAAATAACATGTATAATTAGTAGAATCATACTCAAGATATATCATACAAATATAGAATGGACATACTAATGCATCAGTAAACATAAAATATAATTAACTATAACCTATTAGGTCAAATACTACCCTGCCACTCCAAGGATCACTCAACAAGTATTGCATCCAATAAAAGTAAAATAGTATTGAAGAATATAATGAGAAGTTTCCTTGTAACCCAATCCCCACTGTTTTATCCATCCCATACCCCAAAGTCAAACATATTTTTCTACAAATCCCTATATGAGATGTGATAAAACACACTACATCTCATATCACAACTACACCACATAACTCAGACATATCATCCTATCATCCCATATCCACTACCACATATCAGGACTCATCCATTCAACACATATCCAGTATTTTCGGGTATCATGAACAAAAAGGATGTCAACCATGTTCCATCCTCATTCCTTACATGACCCATTCCATGTAATATCATTTAATCAATAACCTGTTGGGTCTTTCATTACACTATGTACCTCCTCATCCATAACACATAGGGTTTGAAAATATATCATGCACCTATCATCCCATCAATACCCCATAGGGTTTTTTTGGTACACCATATACTATAGTAGTATGATATTTCCTACCTCGATCCATCACAACCCATGTTTTTACTAGAAGGGGGAGAAGGGAGGAGGTAGTAGCCAATAATTATACCCTGACTAACCTAGATCTTATGAGAAAACACCTAGAGACCAAACATACTGGAATTTGATAAGATTATCTAAATTTTGTGGGGTGTATATAGAAATAAAAAGGCAAATACAAGTATAATTATATCTAAACACAAGAACAACCTAATATTTTCACATCAAAAAAACACCATCACCGTTATCCATCATCACCACACTTCCATCACCACTCACCACCACCACTTCCAAAAACTAAGCCACCAAACTGGTCCCACATCCCATGAAAAATATCCATGAAAGTCTCTATAGTTTCACATAAAAGCACATCATTTAAACCATGACTAGGTTTACTATTTCCAACCATATTATGTTAATCATGATTTTTAATTATATATTTAATAAAAAACCAAACAGTCCATCAATCATATTTATTTTAGAAATTACCCATTAGCATCATGATTAGTTTTGATTACAACTATTCCCATCTGTAGTTCATTATTACCATGTATATTCCACTATCATTAGAGAAATATAACATAAATCAATGTCCACTAGACACACCATCATCCCACAATAACCTCAACATTCTCTTTTACCAATTGTGTCAAGGAAGCTATAAACTCACCGACCAATCTACATCCCTGACTACATCACTCTATGCAACCCATGGCATCCACTGTAGCATTTTCTACCCCAAACCACACTAACAAACCAAGGAATACAATCAAAACATACTCCCAAAAATAACACATTTTAAAAAAATCATAAAATTTATATACAAACCAATTTCAATAACAGAAATCACAACTCTCTTTCTTTGTTAGAAACGTCACCCATTAACCATATTCCACATAATCTGTTAAATTAGAAAATTTATGTTATTAAATTTTTTTAAATAGTGATTTTGATGGAAAAAAACATAAAAAAACATGTATTAACAACAAAAATAATTTTTAATAAAAACATCAATCATGTATAAATATCTTAAGAAATATCATAGAAATGAGTAAACATATGAGATTCACCCTATTACCATCAATTGTCATTATCTCCAATTCATTTTCCTTGTTTTGCTAATCCACACCATTCACCCAAGGAAAATAAAAGCAAGGAACCAACACAATTTATGAATAAATAAATATATTTCTTTAATCCCCTACCTCAATCAAAGATTCATGATATACCACACATGAACAAGATAAGAAATAGATGGTCCCAAGACTGATATCACATCAAGGGAAACTTTAGAAATCTAAAGAAAAATATATACCATCAACCAATTTTTTCATAGTTATATAATATGAAATTACTAATAGGATCAATGCAGAAACTTGAGTGGGGGGAGAGGTGACTCAGGTGTTGCCTATTTTTTTTTCAAATTCCAAACTATCCTATAACCCCTTTGGAGTTAAAAATATGTTGAAAATTAGTGTAAAACTATTTATTAATATTTCACCAAGAAACTATCAAATGTATGAATACAAGTAAAGTAATAAAGGGGAACCAATTATTTTTATATATTTTATTACAGTGACCTACTCCTTACCTTGATTGGTTGTTCACCCGAATCAAGGGTTCGCTGTTACAATCATAGCGACTATAATGGGTGTTTCTTCTCACAACTTCACTTATAGAGCCACAATAGACTTAAAAATACCAATTTCACACATGGATTACTTTAATATATTTACACTATATTGAAAAAGTCACACTGTGATATCTGTAAAGACCCGGAAATTTCAAGGAATTTTTTTTGTTAATTTTCTTTGGAATTTTATGAGTCCGCAGTTTCTGACGGCACCTGATTCCGAGGCCCGGGGTGCCCGGAATTAATTTCCGAAGTTTGGCTCGGGTACGTTCAGTGAACGAACGAGCGAGATTTCCTAACTTTTGATCCGGTGCTCGGAATTGAAATCTGAGGACACCGATGAACTCGTAGCGCTGATATTCGCTTAAGGAGACCTTTCCCGAAGTTGCGTTTACACGAGGGGAGTTGTAAAAATAAAATTGTGAATGTTAAAATAAAAATTTAACTTCAATTTTTATTTTTATCTTCCTTAAGTGTTTTTATCCTTTGGGTGGAAGTTGGGTGACAACCCAACTTCCCTTGGGAGGTTAAGAGGGTGGTGGGGCCCACACGAACCCCACCCCTTCATATCCTCTAACCCCCCCAACTCACAATTCATGATGTAAACTTAGGTTATAACTTATGTCATTAATAAGTGAGTTTAATTAAAGTTTTGAAATTCAAACTCTTGAATTTCAAAAGACTTAAGTTGTGTTAAGTTGTAAGGTCATGCTTTAATTTTAATAAACTTATGTTATAACTTAAGTATTAATTGTGGGGAATTAAATGAAGAGGGTTGAATTTCAAACCTTTGAAATTCCAAACCCTTCTATTTAATTCAGTTTTTAGTTTCCTTTGCGGGTTGGCGTTTGCTGTGCGGAGAGGAAAAGAGGGAGGCTTCTTGTGAGTTCTTCCTCCACGACGAAGAACGCGGCGTCCTTCTTCCACGACGTCGGACTGCAACGCGTTGGATTTCCTCCACGACGCCGCAACGCATCCTCTCCGCGGCGTGCTTCCCACGGCGAACCTACGTCCGACGCCGCAACGCACTTTCCGCGACGTGCCTCTCGCGGCGAACCCACGTCCGTCTACCACGACGCCATAACCGCGATGCCGACGACATCTTCTTCCGTGACGACCGACCTCCGTGATGTCCGATCTCCGCGACGCTCGTCCTTCGCGGATCGTTGACGAGCTCCGCGAACTTCCTTCGAGGTAGGGGTTGTACCTTTATTCTTAATTTAATTTACGCCTTCGTAAATAAATTATTGGACCACTTGTTATCTTTCACATGGGAGGGGATCGGACCGTACCAACACGGTCGATCCTCCTCCCAAACCTTGTTGTTGGATTACTCGTGGATCGAAGAGGAGGCGGTGCGGTGCCGTGACACCGCGCAAGGACGTAGAGGGCTTCATGGGAGTGCGCAAGTTTGACGCGCCACTCCGGACGACGAGGGCCGTGGTGGTCTCCCACAGCCGGACTGAACAAGCCGCCGGAGCAATGAGGCGCGGCCCGTTGGCCGCGGCGGAGTAAAGGAAGTGCGACCGTTGGATGCAACGCCGCCGCGCCGCATCGGAGGAGAAAACAAAGGCGCCGCGGCCGGAGCAGGGCCGCGGCGAAGGCGCGCGGTGTCGTCGCACCGCGCCGGACGACGAAGGCCGCGGCCGGTTCCGGGCCGCGGCGGATCGAGAAGACCGGCGGCCAACCGGGCCGCCGGTGTCGGATGACGAAAGGGAACCGGCCGGCCAAGTCGGGCCGGCCGGAAGGAAGTCAAACCGGGGGAATTAATTTCCCCCGGTTAACCTTTAATGGCCCCCAATTAAATTGGGGGCCGATTTTCATTAGAAGGGGGGGGGGGGGGCAGCGCCACCCCCCGGATCCGCTCAAAAGCAGGCCCCCTCATGTGAGGGGGCGGTTTTTCTTAAAACCGGCGCGGCACGTGCCGCGCCGCTAGGGGAAAAACGGGGAGGCGGGGGTCTCACCCGCGCACCGCCTGCGCGCCCAGCGCGCCGCCGCGCCGCCCCAGCGCGCCGCCGTGCCGCCTCCGCGCGCCGCCGCGCCGCCGCGCCGCCCCAGGGGGGGGGGGTCGGGCCGGGTCGGCCCGGACCCGGACCCCCCGTTTCGAACCAGAATTGGTTTTTGGCCCATAACTTGAGCCTCTGACCTCCGATCGACGAACCGTCAGCGGCAACGCGATCCTTGGATCGAGACGGTCGTTTCGGTATATCGCACTCAAGGTTTCGGGTTACTTTGAGTTCGGCCGGGTTGGTTCGTTCACGAAACCAACCGGGCCTTCGGAGCGGAAACGCTCATAACTTGAGCTACGAACGTCCGATTGACGCGCCGTCAGTCGCGTTGTGTTCCTCTTAGTGAGACGAATCTTTTGGCATACTCCGCACAAGGTTTGGACGCAGGTGGAGTACGGTCGGGTTGGTTTTGCCTTAAAAACCAACCGGGCCCCGGAGACGAAAATGCCAATAACTCTCAGACCGGGCGTCCGATCGACGCGCCGTCTGTTGCGTTGAGTTCCTGTTGACGATACGGAACTTTTGGATACATCAACCCTGGTCTTCGTGACAGTTGATGTATCAGCCTCTCGGCTCGTGGAGCGGACCCTCCGAACGAGCTTGCTATGTGCGGGAACTCTAGTGCTGGCTGCGACTGTTACTGCTACGACTGCTACTGTGACTGCGACGACGACATTACAGAGATCCTGTGTGGTTTCGACGACGACGACTACAGCACTCAGCGATCCTACGTGGAACAGTGCTACCAAACCTGTGTGAGCTGAATCTTCTTTTTACCTTGAGCGGTGGAGCGCTTGGGTGTAGCGGCGGACCCGTGGTACTTGACAGTGGTGGTGCGCTTGGATGCAGCAGCAGACCCTTGGCGGTGGAGCGCTTGGTTGTAGCGGCGGACCCGCGATACTCTACGGAGTGTGTGCGCTTGGTTGTAGCGACAGACCCGCGACGGTGGAGACGTGCGTGCGGAGTACGGGACCGTGTAGATGACTGAGACCTGACGACTGCTTGACCGACTCGACTTGGAGTGAGTCGACTAGCCCAGTGGACGGAGCGCCCAGTAGTTGGCAGCAGACCCACGGCGGACGGAGCGCCTGGTAGTTGGCGGCAAACCCGCGGTACTCGACAGGAGGAGTACCTCAGTAGGCTATCTGGGTGAGCGCCCGGTATTTGGCAGCAGACCCTCAGCGGACGGAGCGCCTGGTAGTTGGCAGCAGACCCGCAGTACTCGACAGGAGGAGTACCTCAGCAGTCTTAGGTTAGTGAGCAGTACCTCGGAGTCGTGACAGGACCACTGTACACTTCAGAGTTGGGGCTCTTCAGCAGCTACGGTTTCGATAATAAAAATCCTGGTTTGAGCTGAGTCTTTGATCTTTGTGTTTCCTCATGATTGAGATGGGTCGCTTGATAACTTAGGTATATGTATGGGCATATACCTGGGTAATAGTTATCCGTTGATTTCATAAACTTGTTATAAACCGTGTGGACTTGTACTGTTATCCTTTGTGGATTTTACTATTTACTCTTCTTTGTGGATTGGATTGTTCTTGGGCTCGTGTTGGAGCCGAACGGAAATTGGTGGCATAGGTATATGTATGGGCATATACCTAATCAATACTGGATGTTACTTCGTGATTGTTACTTTTCTTCGTGGTTTATCCTTTGTGGATTTGAGAGACCTTCAGGGGTCTCGGGGTCCCTACTGAGTAGCTTATACTCACCCCTGCACGGGCTTTGCCCGCACTTCGTTGTGTTGGTTGCAGACGACGGACAACGCTGACTGTGGATGAGGCTTTCGGAGTAGGTCGGTACCCGGAGGAGGACCACTGAGCGGGACGTGCTCGGAGCGGACAGTTGGACCCGAGGAGTTGTGAGCTATCTGTACCTACCCTTCAGGTAGGATCCGTGGTGGACGATCTAGGAGCTGAGCCATCTGTACCTACCCTTCAGGTAGGAATCGAGGAGGACGTCCCAGGAGCCGCTTGTACTTTCAGTTGCTGTTTTCCCTTTCGAGTTGTACTTTACTTTCAGTTGGGCTTGTATTCCGGCCCCCCTTTACTTTTCCGCACTTGTAGTTACTTTCCGCTTGCTGACTCTGTGGTGGTTGTTACTTATAAAGGCAATGCCTTCCCTGTTTACCGGGATTATACGCCTTGGTGCTAGTCGCCAGCCCCTGGCCTATGGAAGGCGGGCTTGGGGTAGTCACGGCACGGGCCCCGAGGTCGGGTCGTGACAAATTGGTATCAGAGGAGTTCGGTTCTACCGCAGAACTCAGGACTCTGATCTTTTTTCTATGTGAAGCAATAGTGTTTAGTGTATTGAGTGTGGTTATCAGTCCAGGGAGTCCAGTGTTGGTGCGGCGGCCGACGTATCCGTACACCAGGACCCTGACTTCTGATTTCCGACTTAATGCATGAAAACACTGATTGCGTGTGTGTTTCCCAAAAGGTTTAAAGTCAGATCAAACCAGGTCAGCTCACCAGGTATAATCGTTGACCATGACACAACTGTTCAGGATGTCACCATGCAGATAGTTAGCTGGAGTTCCGAGAGAGTTCTCGATGATGGCCCACCGAGCAGCGAGACTCCGGTGCAGGGCCCTTTTTCAGTGTTGGCACCTTCGGGTGGTGTACCAGCAGCACCACCACCTGTTAGGCAGCAGATGCCACTAGCTGACGGTGCACGCTAGCAGAGCGCGATGCACGAGTTCCAGTAGTAGAGGCCTCTGAGGATACGAGGCGAGACAGATTTCCCAGGCAGCAGTGGACTGGATGGAGGCGATTGCTAGAGTTCTACGCCTAGCTTGGATACTAGTAGAGCGGATGATGATCTTATCTCCTAGTGTTTCCAGTGAGTGACCATGAGGTTGGTCCTTATAGTAATGAGACTTCGGTACGCGAACCGATACCTGGGATAGTACCTACGGGTAGTGCGCCAGCTATGTCACTACCTGTTAGTCAGCAGACACTACCGGCGGTACCGGTAGTAGAGACTCACAGGCTTAGTGCCTTACATATGTTTTAGCACCAGATATCCCTCAAATTTAGAGGTGAGCCTGACTCGTAGGCGGCTGAGGACTGGCTTGAGGAGGTGGTTGTGAGTTTTCTGGAGCTAATACAGCTTCGACAGTACGACATGTCGGAAGCAGAGCACTCAACGTGGCTTACCAATCAATCTTGGTACTCGTTGGTTACGTTGAGATCAGTTCTTTAGACTCGAACTTCTGAGCGAAGTGTGTCTAAAGGACATCCGAACCATTTCTTTTCCTCTATGCATTCCTACCTATGTTAGGATGCTAGAGAGAACCTTTGTGGTTGTGAACGTTAGCAGTGAAAGGAAGGAAACTAGCGCCAGTCTCAGAGACTCGGGCGTGTAAAATGTTTCAGGAGGAGGAAGTGCTAAGGACAGATGAATCTACAGGGTAGCAGACGTGGAAGCAGAGCTTGGAGAGCAGCATGTGGTGGTGTACATTTCGACATGTTACGACCACCCGACTTAGTAGTCCCCGTCAGGCTCAGGGAGCAGGAGGGCTGGGGAGGAGAATAGCTGCATTGCGGTCACGGAGTGTGACCCAGGAGCTCTAAGAATGATTCGGGGTACGAATTATGTCTACTACGAGCTGCCATATCTATAGACATAGGAACCAATCATTCTACCCTTCCACAAATCATGTCCCAGACCTAGAGGTTCCGGGTAAGCCGTAGACTTGACCCTCACGTCTGGAGATACCTTTGGGAGGAGACTCGATAATCACGCTTACGCCGACGATGTGATTTGACCTCGAGGCGAGAGTTTCGGTTGGAATCTCTTGGTGGCAGCGTAGAGGCCTTACGACGTTGATCTGGGTATGGTTTTGATTCACAAATCATACCCCGGTTGACTGTTTTAGGCAAACGTCGGAATGGGTTTTCCTTGGTCGGCGAAAAGGAAACCCTGGGCAGCACATGTTAAACTCAGGCATAAGAGGGTGTGACCGATCACTCTTGAGTTAGTAAACCCTACCCTTGTGGCAGCAGGAGTTTTGAGTTTCAGTTCTAACCTAAAAAGGGAAACCTCTTGAGTTCGAGGGTGACGAACACGTTCTTATACGGTCTCACCCCGATGAGGTTTCGGAGATGTGGCCGAGGCGGCATGTTATCTCCGAAGTTCGATGGACCCTTTTGATCGTCAGCAGCGTAGGCGAGGAGGTTTACCGCTTGACCCTACCACCTCAGTTGCACCGGGTGCATAATGTCCACCACGTGTCTCAGCTGTGGAGATACGTGTATGTTTCTTCACACGTCATCAACCTCGGAAAGTTGGACGTCGATGACAGGGCGACAAGCACAGAGGTTCTAGTAGAGAACGAAGATCGACAGGAGAAGGTTCTACATGAACGGTTGCTTACTCGGGTATGCTTCGCGGGTAGCACGAGATCTTCAGGTGAGCATATGGGAGCGTAAAGCTCAGTTGCGTGCTCAGTACTGCTTGTTTCCCTTAAGTGTGAGTTGAAGCTTTACGGGGATGTAAATCCCTGAGGTGAGAGTAATGTAAAGACCCGGAAATTTCAAGGAAATTTTTTTGTTAATTTTCTTTGGAATTTTATGAGTCCGCAGTTTCTGACGGCACCTGATTCCGAGGCCCGGGGTGCCCGGAATTAATTTCCGAAGTTTGGCTTGGGTACGTTCAGTGAACGAACGAGCGGGATTTCCTAACTTTTGATCCGGTGCTCGGAATTGAAATCCGAGGACACCGATGAACTCGTAGCGCTGATATTCGCTTAAGGAGACCTTTCCCGAAGTTGCGTTTACACGAGGGGAGTTGTAAAAATAAAATTGTGAATGTTAAAATAAAAATTTAACTTCAATTTTTATTTTTATCTTCCTTAAGTGTTATTATCCTTTGGGTGGAAGTTGGGTGACAACCCAACTTCCCTTGGGAGGTTAAGAGGGTGGTGGGGCCCACACGAACCCCACCCCTTCATATCCTCTAACCCCCCCAACTCACAATTCATGATGTAAACTTAGGTTATAACTTATGTCATTAATAAGTGAGTTTAATTAAAGTTTTGAAATTCAAACTCTTGAATTTCAAAAGACTTAAGTTGTGTTAAGTTGTAAGGTCATGCTTTAATTTTAATAAACTTATGTTATAACTTAAGTTTTAATTGTGGGGAATTAAATGAAGAGGGTTGAATTTCAAACCTTTGAAATTCCAAACCCTTATATTTAATTCAGTTTTTAGTTTCCTTTGCGGGTTGGCGTTTGCTGTGCGGAGAGGAAAAGAGGGAGGCTTCTTGTGAGTTCTTCCTCCACGACGAAGAACGCGGCGTCCTTCTTCCACGACGTCGGACTGCAACGCGTTGGATTTCCTCCACGACGCCGCAACGCATCCTCTCCGCGGCGTGCTTCCCACGGCGAACCTACGTCCGACGCCGCAACGCACTTTCCGCGACGTGCCTCTCGCGGCGAACCCACGTCCGTCTACCGCGACGCCATAACCGCGATGCCGACGACGTCTTCTTCCGTGACGACCGACCTCCGTGATGTACGATCTCCGCGACGCTCGTCCTTCGCGGATCGTTGACGAGCTCCGCGAACTTCCTTCGAGGTAGGGGTTGTACCTTTATTCTTAATTTAATTTACGCCTTCGTAAATAAATTATTGGAACACTTGTTATCTTTCACATGGGAGGGGATCAGACCGTACCAACACGGTCGATCCTCCTCCCAAACCTTGTTGTTGGATTACTCGTGGATCGAAGAGGAGGCGGTGCGGTGCCGTGACACCGCGCAAGGACGTAGAGGGATTCATGGGAGTGCGCAAGTTTGACGCGCCACTCCGGACGACGAGGGCCGTGGTGGTCTCCCACAGTCGGACTGAAAAAGCCGCCGGAGCAATGAGGCGCGGCCCGTTGGCCGCGGCGGAGTAAAGGAAGTGCGACCGTTGGATGCAACGCCGCCGCGCCGCATCGGAGGAGAAAACAAAGGCGCCGCGGCCGGAGCGGGGCCGCGGCGAAGGCGCGCGGTGTCGTCGCACCGCGCCGGACGACGAAGGCCGCGGCCGGTTCCGGGCCGCGGCGGATCGAGAAGACCGGCGGCCAACCGGGCCGCCGGTGTCGGATGACGAAAGGGAACCGGCCGGCCAAGTCGGGCCGGCCGGAAGGAAGTCAAACCGGGGGAATTAATTTCCCCCGGTTAACCTTTAATGGCCCCCAATTAAATTGGGGGCCGGTTTTCATTAGAAGGGGGGGGGGGCAGCGCCACCCCCCGGATCCGCTCAAAAGCAGGCCCCCTCATGTGAGGGGGCGGTTTTTCTTAAAACCGGCGCGGCACGTGCCGCGCCGCTAGGGGAAAAATGGGGAGGTGGGGGTCTCACCCGCGCACCGCCTGCGCGCCCAGCGCGCCGCCGCGCCGCCCCAGCGCGCCGCCGTGCCACCTCCACGCGCCGCCGCGCCGCCGCGCCGCCGGCCACCGCGCCGTCCCAGGGTGGGTCGGGCCGGGTCGGCCCGGACCCGGACCCCCCGTTTCGAACCAGAATTGGTTTTTGGCCCATAACTTGAGCCTCGGACCTCCGATCGACGAACCGTCAGCGGAAACGCGATCCTTGGAACGAGACGGTCGTTTCGGTATATCGCACTCAAGGTTTCGGGTTACTTTGAGTTCGGCCGGGTTGGTTCGTTCACGAAACCAACCGGGCCTTCGGAGCGGAAACGCTCATAACTTGAGCTACGAACGTCCGATTGACGCGCCGTCAGTCGCGTTGTGTTCCTCTTAGTGAGACGAATCTTTTGGCATACTCCGCCCAAGGTTTGGACGCAGGTGGAGTACGGTCGGGTTGGTTTTGCCTTAAAAACCAACCGGGCCCCGGAGACGAAAATGCCAATAACTCTCAGACCGGGCGTCCGATCGACGCGCCGTCTGTTGCGTTGAGTTCCTGTTGACGATACAGAACTTTTGGATACATCAACCCTGGTCTTCGTGACAGTTGATGTATCAGCCTCTCGGTTCGTGGAGCGGACCCTCCGAACGAGCTTGCTATGTGCGGGAACTCTAGTGCTGGCTGCGACTGTTACTGCTACGACTGCTACTGTGACTGCGACGACGACAGTACATAGATCCTGTGTGGTTTCGACGACGACGACTACAGCACTCAGCGATCCTACGTGGAACAGTGCTACCGAACCTGTGTGAGCTGAATCTTCTTTTTACCTTGAGCGGTGGAGCGCTTGGGTGTAGCGGCGGACCTGTGGTACTTGACAGTGGTGGTGCGCTTGGATGCAGCAGCAGACCCTTGGCGGTGGAGTGCTTGGTTGTAGCGGCGGACCCTCGATACTCTACGGAGTGTGTGCGCTTGGTTGTAGCGACAGACCCGCGACGGTGGAGACGTGCGTGCGGAGTACGGGACCGTGTAGATGACTGAGACCTGATGACTGCTTGACCGACTCGACTTGGAGTGAGTCGACTAGCCCAGTGGACGGAGCGCCCAGTAGTTGGCAGCAGACCCACGGCGGACGGAGCGCCTGGTAGTTGGCGGCAAACCCGCGGTACTCGACAGGAGGAGTACCTCAGTAGGCTATCTGGGTGAGCGCCCAGTATTTGGCAGCAGACCCTCAGTCGACGGAGCGCCCGGTAGTTGGCAGCAGACCCGCAGTACTCGACAGGAGGAGTACCTCAACAGTTTTAGGTTAGTGAGCAGTACCTCGGAGTCGTGACAGGACCACTGTACACTTCAGAGTTGGGGCTCTTCAGCAGCTACGATTTCGATAATAAAAATCCTGGTTTGAGCTGAGTCTTTGATCTTTGTGTTTCCTCATGATTGAGATGGGTCGCTTCATAACTTAGGTATATGTATGGGCATATACCTGGGTAATAGTTATCCGTTGATTTCATAAACTTGTTATAAACCGTGTGGACTTGTACTGTTATCCTTTGTGGATTTTACTGTTTACTCTTCTTTGTGGATTGGATTGTTCTTGGGCTCGTGTTGGAGCCGAACGGAAATTGGTGGCATAGGTATATGTATGGGCATATACCTAATTAATACTGGATGTTACTTCGTGATTGTTACTTTTCTTCGTGGTTTATCCTTTGTGGATTTGAGAGACCTTCAGGGGTCTCGGGGTCCCTACTGAGTAGCTTATACTCACCCCTGCACGGGCTTTGCCCGCACTTCGTTGTGTTGGTTGCAGACGACGGACAGCGCTGACTGTGGATGAGGCTTTCGGAGTAGGTCGGTACCCGGAGGAGGACCACTGAGCGGGACGTGCTCGGAGCGTACAGTTGGACCCGAGGAGTTGTGAGCTATCTGTACCTACCCTTCAGGTAGGATCCGTGGTGGACGATCTAGGAGCTGAGCCATCTGTACCTACCCTTCAGGTAGGAATCGAGGAGGACGTCCCAGGAGCCGCTTGTACTTTCAGTTGCTGTTTTCCCTTTCGAGTTGTACTTTACTTTCAGTTGGGCTTGTATTCCGGCCCCCCTTTACTTTTCCGCACTTGTAGTTACTTTCCGCTTGCTGACTCTGTGGTGGTTGTTACTTATAAAGGCAATGCCTTCCCTGTTTACCGGGATTATACGCCTTGGTGCTAGTCGCCAGCCCCTGGCCTATGGAAGGCGGGCTTGGGGTAGTCACGGCACGGGCCCCGAGGTCGGGTCGTGACAATATCTATGTACAACCTGAGTGACATAGGTACTATGGAGTTCTACCACATATATTCAAGAGTTTTTTAGGTTCTTCTTAGAAATATATCAGGTGCCCTTCACAGGTTTCTTCCACATCAATGTAATAAATCTCATTATTCTCAATAATAACTTCTTCAAAATATAAAATATCTTCAAGAAAAACACTACAATTTGGTCACTACTTAAAACTCAGCTTCACTAGCTTCCTCACTCACTTAGAGTCTATGGTCCTAAAACCTAGAAGCTTTTTATGTTCTTAATAATTCTTAACTGTAATAAAATAATTTATTCAAAAAAGATCAACCAGTCACTTTGTTTTATAATTTTAAAAATTCTCTAACTATGGATGTCATAGGAACCTCTTATTCTCACTTAAACTTCGAAACCTAGAAGTTTTTTAGCTTCATCATAATCTTGGATTCTCATTCTTATTATTCTTATTTGAGAAATTTAGTGTTTTATCTATTCGTTTTAGCCCTCAATGAACTCCCTAACACTACACTCCTCTCTCATTATTTTTATTTTTATACATAGGTCACACATATTTATTATTTTATATTTTTCAATATCAAATACCACCAAAAAACAAATTTCCAACTCAATATTCTCGATACTTATCTCAATTGAAAAAAACACCATGATACCATTTAATTCATACCATTTTTTACATCAGATTCCCTTATGAACTTGATATTATTTTTTCCTTTAACCACTGTCTCCTATATAATAATAGGAGCACCCAATTTTGGTTCCTCATTTATTTCTCATTTTTTTCTTGAACAAAATAACATATTCTATAGTCTTCCAAAAGCCTTTATATCTCCTCATCTTATCTTCTCAAACTCTAACTAAAATATATATATTTAATCATATAAAATATCTAAATATAAATCATCTCAAAACTGAAGATGTGGATTAAATCAATCCTCACTACTAGCAACATAAACCAATCTTTATGATTAACTTATTATTTTTCATTATTAATTAAAAAATCTCAATAAATTATTCATATTATAGAAATTTCACAGATCCACTGATATTTTTGATCCTTCAATAGAGGGATAAACTCACTCATTTTTCTTAATAAGATACCCACACTAACTGTACTTTAATCTCCCCATATATATAATGATTATACAACTATATATATGCAACTTAGTTTATCATCCCATAGCTTGAGATCATTATTAAATACTATTATAGAAATTAAAATGATATGAACATTATAATTACAGATCAGATTGATATATCTCTTTATCTGAAGAATAAATCATAAATATTTGTGGTGTTTATAACATCACAGATCAAAAAATTCATCTTTATATTTCATTTAATTTATAGTTAAAACAAACCTAGAGAACAACATCAGGATTATTTTATTTTCCATGAATTAATCTATCAATTTGATTCTCTTTAAACTAGCTTGGATTATGGATCATAATAAAATCATGATGTTTAGATTTATTAGGAACAACATCATTATAAAAAAAATATTACATTCACTTTAATTTAGAATTTATTCCTTAAATCTACATTTATTTTCCAAAAACTCCACTTGGTTTGATCTTCCTTCATTAAATTTAAAGATAAACACTTAGAATTTCAAAGCTTATATCAAAATTTTTTAGTGATGTTTTTATCAGTGAAAACCGCTCAATCCTCATCTCATAAAATTTTCTATTCAGATATTTAATATAGAATTCTCACTATTTTTGACCTAATGCTTCTTCAAATTATCATTAAGTGTCGATCGACTTCACATTGAGGTAGAAATGAGATTTTGTATTGATCAACCGTATGAACAACCTATTGACCACATGAAGCAATTATATCAACCACATGATTTTGAGGACTGAAGAAATAACCATTCCACTGACTATGAGGATAAAGTATAAAATTGATAATGGATATTGAACAACCACCCATATAAATTACTTATTGTACCAATGATCATGATGATGTGGATTGACCGTATGAGTTAGTATATAGAATATATGATTATTCAACTATAAGGTCAATGTATTGACCACACATTTAAACTTCAACTAACTGTGATTCTATGGATCGACCACATGAAAATGTAACTGCATCATCAGTGGATTGAATGTAAGTTTCCAGACCTATCCAAATTTTACACATCAAAATTAGAGTCTACAACTTCCTCAATCATGCTTTGGTATTCTCCAAACAACATCCAACCATTCTCAAAACATCTTTTGGGTATATTAAACTTACACAACTCAATTATCAAGAACTTGTAGCTTGTATAATCGTCCTTGAGTATCAAAATCAATTTCAATGAACTTAAAACTAAAACATTCTTCCAAGTACACAAGGATGGTCTTCCCCCATTGCATGAATCTTCAAAACCTCTAAACAGTTATCCTGTTATCATTGATTATAATATCTCTTATAGATGTTCACTATATCTAACTTATACTCTACTTCACACCATTGTAGACAATGATAGAGTCACTCCTTCAACATTTATCTTTATTTATTTAGGAATATCATTTCATATAATCATTTGATATGAAAAAAGACTATTATTAAAATATGTGTAGCTATATATTTAATAAGAAACAATTCTCTTATTATTCCATTTCTAGCATATTAGACTCCATTTATATTTCTAATTTCACCACACCTCATTCTTTATTTCCCAAAGTTTATAGGAAATACCTTGTTCATACATTGGGTGGATACCTCAATCTATCACCTAAAATATCACCTTTTCATTATGAAGTTGATAGTGACAGCATGACCATATGAAAAGAAATACAATCACCAATTGATGGGAACTTTAATCCCCCTTTTTGACTTATTATCAATTATAAATCCACTCTAATAATCAATCATTCTAACCCACCTAATTGATAATGAATGAAAAGGGAAGGAAACATCCCCATTAATGTAAGGGTTCTCTCATCCAATTTAAATACAACTTCTTCTTACCATTATCTTTCTATATTCTTAGAGAAGGTAAGAACCACATACTTCTTTGCAATGAGCCATCAGTTAATCAATATAAGTCTACTTGGGAAAACCCAATGTAGAAAACAATAGTTTAGAACCCATACATTAAATATTTCCATTACATTTCTTAATGTAGTTCCAACTTATATTTTAAATTATTAGGAGATATAAAATTATATTTTCATAAATATTTGTAATACTATACTTATCTTCACAAAAAACATCATAAAATTCAAGTGAAAGTAAAATATTTATATTTATGTTAGACAAAAAACCCCCATGATAAATACAACAAGTACACATCATTAATAAGAAATCAGAGTGAATATTATACCACACACTCCATTAATGTTGAGTCTCTACATATTTATAATTTTTAAGAATGTAAGAAATATTTGGAAGCCTTCATTTATTAAATAACTCTCCTTTAATGGATATTTCCTATGTTCCATCACCATGGTGGTTTTCTTCTCGAGATAAGTTATATGAAATTATGATACCAGTTGAAAATGATACCAATTGTAATTGAATACTAATTGAAATTTCCCTCCATGTTTGTTTGAATTTATTGTATCTTTACCATTAATTCTATCATTAAAACACAATCTTTAAAATGTGGGAATGAGGTGTATTTCATCACCTCCTTAGTTGTAACATTGAGGTTTAAAATTCTTTCTCAACCTAGTTTCATTTTTCTTTAAGGTTTTTAAATTTCTATAATTTTTTCATTCTAACATTATCTTTATATTTCCATATCTATACATCATGAGGCACTGTTGACTTCTTTTCATTCACAACTTTTGTATTAGTTCGAATTACACTATTTTCATAAGATATAATTATAGTTTCAATATTTGAATCTTTATTTAGTTTCCTTGATTCTCCTAGGTTATTGGACTATATGATCAATATATTCTTAGGGTAATTCAAATACATCATTTCCTTTGTGGATTTATTCATTTTATAAATATATTTATAACTAGAATGTCCTGGTGCTTTCCCCTTTTCATTTTCCAACTCCTCATGACCAGAAAAAACCATCACACACTTTTTGGGAGTGTTTATAGGCAAGATTCAATTTATACACATGACTTCATCATAATTTTCCTTACCCTTTTTAGATAGTGTCTCAATATCATCATCGGTGATGTCTTCCACCATGATAATATTCCTATGCATCTCCTATTTTGATTTTTGTTTTGTTTTTAGATTACTCATTTTAGATTTTCAATCCATGGATTATTTATAGTAGTCCATCTCATGGAATTTATAACAATAATAAACGAACCTACTTTATGTAGGTCTAACATCTTGGTTATAAATTTTCATAGAAATCTTGGGAGTATCACTATCCAAATATTTATTCACTTTCTTATTTATCAACTCAATATTTACTTCATTATTATTATTTATATCCATATACTATTGTGTAATATTATTCACATTAGTATAAAAGTTAAATTTTTATGGAACCCACCATCATTCATCATATATATTCCCATATATGTTTTAATATTTACAAAATCTTTCCAGCTTTTGAAATATGTTCTTAAATGATAAATTCTTATTTTTCTGTGAAACCTATTTCTTTTTCGAAACATTATTATTCTCACCTTAAACTATTTCCCCCTTTATTTTAGGAATTATCTAACTTTAAGTTGACGTAATTTTATTACAGAAATATATGGACATATGCCCAAACCTCTCACAACACCAACAATATCCATAAAAACCAATTTCTTTTACTTGTTTATGAAATATGTCCATATTTTTATACTTGAAACCCCTTAATTTTTTGAGTTTTTCACTACTATTATGGGATAGTTTTATGGAACTATTATTCATATATCTTCTTATGTATATTCTTGATGATGTGGTAGTTTTTTAGCATTTCATTAACCAAAATTTTTATATAATTTAATTTTTTCAAACATGATTTTATAAATAATATTTAGTGCACCCATATACTTTTGGAATGTGGGTGTTACTCATCATTATTCTTGAGGTGGATGATTTTTTAGCACCCTTTAAGAAATATTTACCACCAAATAGTGTCCCTATTAAGGAAAAATTTACATATGAAACTTTATTGGTTGCACAATTTTTTTCAGATATTTGAGAAGGTCCTAAAGGAAATAATTCTTGATTTTTCAATTTAATATCCTACTCAAGACACTTCAGTTTGAGGGAAATATTTTCATCATCCAATAATCTCAACTCAGTTTCCCATTCACTATTAATATTGTCAGATTTTTTATTACATATATTCCTTATTTATTGAAGTTAATTGTCAATATCATTATATATTTTAGCCTTCAAATTCAACTATGCATCCATAACACTCATAGTTACCTTTTATTGCTTCTCTAATGCCCAAATATATCAATCACTATAGCCTTGAATTCTTACTTCTCAAAAAATATTTTTTTACAAACTTTTATCAATCAAGGAGAATTTTTCATCACATATTAAAGCTATTTCTTCCTTATATTTTAATTTTTTTGAGAGGGTACTACATATTACAACTGGATTATCTGATGTATTCTCATTGGAATCATCTTATTCTATTAGCATTTTTTTAAATAGTTCCTTGATAAAACCAAGTATGTATACAAAAAACTAATCAAAAAAATTCATTAGATAAACTTTTATATTATAGTAAAATCCTTTTATATTTTTCATCTCTTTATTATCTTCACATATAAAACTTGATTTATAAAGTGGATCTTCATCAACAGATTAATTAGATAATAATTTACCACTTTTTCAGCTTTAAGTAGTCATTTTTCCCTTTGATTATTTTGATTTTTTCATGCCTAAATTTCCACTTTATTTCAAAAATTTCCCATAGTCTTAGACGAGACATTAAAATATATATTAGCTTGAGTGGAACTAGAATTATACATATGAGATAGATCAAATACCTCAAATATAAACTTCCTCAAATAAAATAAAATTTATTGGGTCTTTACAATTGATCATATCAAAGGATACCTTTTCTATGGTATAAATTTAAATTCCTAAAAGGTATGGTATAGACACCTGAGTGGGGGGGGGGGGGAGGAATTAGGTGTTTCTTATTTTTACTAAATTCTAAACTATCCTAAATAAAATTTGTAATTTAAATTATATTATCTTTTATTGTAAATTTATTTGTTAATATTTCCCCTAGAAACTATCAAATGTATACATGAAAGTAAAGTAATAATGAGGTAGGAAATATTTTTACAAGGTGTAATACAAATACTTACTCCTTGCCTTTATTGGATATACACCTCAATAAATGATTCTCCACTACAAATAAGGTGACTATAATGGTTAGTGCTTCTCATACTTTAAATTCTAGAGTCCCACTTGACTTACAACTTCCTATCTAATAGAAGAATTCATTCTACTATTTCTCACTATATTTATAGAGTCTCACTATGATATCCCTATATACATTGAGTCACATAAGTTCTATAAAGTCCCGCCATATATTTTAAAGTGTTCCTTTGAGGTTATTCTTGGATGTAGATCAATAGATCTTCACTGGATTATTCTGTATCAATATAATTGATCACTTTTTTCTCAACAACAGCTTCCTTGAAATCCAAAATATCATCAAGAAAATATCTATAAGATGTTCAATGTATAAAACTCAACATCACTAGAATCCTCACTCATTGAGATCCTATGATATTAAAACTCACAACCTCCTCATATTTTTCAAATGTTCAACAGCAATAAAATAATTCATTCAAAGAAAATTTTCATTTTAATATGTTTTATTCTTCTCAAAATTATACAACCATTTAGGTTGTTGTAACCTATTATTTTTTTACTTTAACTTTGATACCCATAATATCTTTAGCTTTAACACAGTTTGAAATTCTCTATATCATTATTCTTCTTATAGAGATGTGTTGTTTTCTCTATTCTAATTATTCTCAGATAAACTTTTGAATACTCTACTACTACTTTCTTATTTTTATTATTATATGTAGGTTAATAGGAGTAATTATTTTTTACTTTGGGATATCAAATACCACAAAAAAATTTCCAACTCAAAATTATTGATTCTTATATCAATGGAATTGTACACAGAAATACTATTTAATTATTCTAAATTTTTGATATGTGGGATTACCCCATGACCTTAAAATTATTTTTTCCATTAACTGTTGTCTCTTGTATAATGATAGGAGTGCCCTCAGTTTTTTTCTTCCCCATTTTTTTCATTTTCCTCTTATCCAAAAGAAAATATTCTAGAGTATTATAGAAACATTGATATCTACCCATATTTTTTTCTCAAACTCTCATTGAAATCCACAACTTTAATCACTTAACATGTCTATATATAAATCATACAACAACCAAAGATATGTCTTTAATCAATCTTATTTATTGATAACATACAAAAATTCTTTTAAGTAACTCATTATTTTCATTCTCACTAGAACAATATTGATTTCTTCTTCATCATACATAATCACACAATATTTCACATCTGAACTGATATTTTGGATTCTTATATAGAGGGATTGAATAACTCATTTTCTTTAATAAGTTACCCATTATTACTAAACTTTTATCTCCCCATCCATATAATTATCATACAACCTTATATATGTAGCTTGGTTAATCTTTAAATATCATGATATTATTATTAAATACAATTATATATATTAAAATTATCTACACATTCTAATAACAACTCATATTGACTCAAATATTTATCTCAAGCATAAATAAGAACTCCTTGTGATGTTTATAACATTACAAATCAACACAAGTATATTCATATTTCACTTCATTTACAATTTAAATAAACCTGTAAGAAAAAAATCAAGATTAATTTATTTTCCATAAATTAATCCTATACTTTTATTCTTTATAAAATAGCTCGGATTATGGATCATAATAGTATCATGATGTTTAGACCGATTAAGAACAAAATCAACATAAAAAAACATTACTTCAACTTTAATCTAGAATTTATTCATTAAATAAACATTTAAATGTTTTAGAACTCCACTTGATTTGATCTTTCTTGAATCACATTGAAATAAAAAATAATCATTTCCAAGATTATATCACACTTTCTTTATGATGAATTGATAATTGAAAACCATATGAAGCATAATACCATTAAATTTTCTATTCATATATTTAATATGCAATTCCCATTATTTTTTGTCTACATGTTTTTTAAATTTTCATCCAATGTAGATCGACCACACATTATGAATGAAAACAAACCAGGAATGGATTGAAAACATGATTAATCTATTGACCACATAAATAATTTAGATCAATCACATCACTATGAGGACAACCCATATAACCATTTAACTAACCGTGAGGCTAAGGCGGACAATCGATCATGATTGTTGATTGAACACACATAAATATTACGTATCATTTCGATTGACCATGGGGCTATGGATTAACCACATGAGTTAGTGAATTGAATTCATGACTATTTGAATATACAATCAATGGATTGACCACACATTTAAACTTCAACTGATCACGAGTATTTGGATCGACCATGTGTCTTAACGGATTAACCCCATGAAAAAGTAATTTCAAAGTTAGTTGATCGACTATAGGGTTCTCGATTTTTCCAAATACTATACATTTCAATCAAACTCTAAAACTTATGTAATTAAGCTTAGGTATTCTTCAAATAGCCTTGAAACATTCTTCAAATCCCTTTGGGGGTATATTAAAATTATACACTTCAATTCCAAAGAAATTACAACATTTATATCAAGAATTGATTATCTAATCAAATCTAGTGCACTTAAAAATATAGAATTCTTCTAGGAACAAAAGTATGGTCTTCTCTAATTTCATGGGTCTTAAAAAATTATAACTAGATATCCTATTAACATTGATTATAATATCTCTTCTATCTATTCACTATAGTCAACTAGTCCTCTACTTAAAACTATTGTAGACAAGAAAAGAACCACTCTTTCAATAATTATCTTTATTTATCTATGAATTAAGTTCATCCAATAATCAAATATAAAACTAGGTTGTAGAGACCCAAATCATGATATACATAGACATTAAATTACTTTTGCAGAATATATAATACATAACAAAAACAGACACCAAAGTACTGTAATAGTTTAGTGTCTTTGGAAACTCAGAATATAATCTTCTAAATTTGGTGAAAGATCTTCAACATATCCCATAAAGATCTTCCTTTTTTTTTTCTTACCTAAAACCTTTATTTATATCCTGGGGAAAAGAAAACATATAAAGGGTGAGATCAAATGCTCAATAAGGGTAAACATATAGAAAATAAAACAAACCATATACATTTGAACTTCAAAACATGAACATAATATTTAAACATCAAAATCCTGAGCAATGACATAAAACATGGCAGTACGTAAGGAATAAATCATAATAGATCATCAATCATGATAAAATAGCATGGGAATAAAACATTTAATTCTGGAAAACAATTAAGCACAAGATATGATTTCCATAGTAGCCAAGGCATTGCTGCCAAGACCATCTTAGTGGACAAAGTCCCTTTCTGAATCAAGTTCACTCCTCATTCTAGTCCTGTATCACTGAACTATATTAACTTACCATTCCAGCCATGTCTATATCATGGGATATAAATCTCTATCCAATGCATTTTAGGGAGATATATGTCCCACCCATCTCATAATGAAATCATTCTTACTTGTGCCACAAAATATAAATCATTCATTATAACCCAAAGAATAAAATGGGTTTCATAAACATCATCCCATAATAACATAATCCATATAAAACAAATGGATATCATTTTATCATTATAAGAATAAAATCATGTAAATAATAGAGACGTTATACTTGAAACAAAATCATACCAAATAATTTCATCTTAGATGGAAAATAGTTTTGACAAAACACTTGAAATGAATTCTTGAGGAAAATATCCTTTCTTTTTTAAAATCATTTTCTTTTCACAAAATGCCATCCAATTTAAAAAAAGTAATTTTTTGAAAATAATCATGAAATCTTGTAGAGGAAGCTTCATGAAAATAAGGATTTATGAAACCGTAAAAATCTGTTCATGCCGTATAAGTTAAAAAAACATTCTTCTTATACTTTTTCTGGAAAAGTCAAAAAGTACCTCGTATGGTAAACAAAAGAAATATTCCTTACATACCATGTAGTAAAAGTCAAAAATGGGTAAAAAGGACATTAATCATATATGAAACCATTTTTAGAAAATAGGTACATGGATGATAAATATAACCCTAGTAAATACTTATGAATAAATAATCTCGAATAAAAATGAGATTGGAAAAGTTATCCCTTACCTTAGGTCTGATATGCTTCGTACGTATCCGAAACTCCTCTTCTTCGACGCACCCCTTTGAAGCTTCCTCTTAAGGCACTAGAGTTGGTCTTTTGAGGAGACCAGAACATCCAGAATGTTTCTAGGGATGTGGAGAAGAGAAATGGGTAGGGTTTGGCCGATCATGAAGGCTCAAGGTTGTGTAAAGAGAAGAGGGAGGAGGTGCCCTTTTATAAGGGAGGAGAGGGTCACCTTTGGAAACCTCAAAAATATTAATTTATAATAAATTAAAACCAACTTAAAAACCTCTAAAAATGACTCATATTAAAATATTAGATGATATAAGGTTGTAATATCATCAACTAATAAAATTTATATGTGTTTGAAATTTATTTTAAACCTTATCAACTTGATTTATCCTTATTTAATCTATTTAATTTTATTTGTGGTAATAAGATTATAAATTATAAATTGTTATAAATAATTGCTTATGTGTTGTGAATTTTCCATAATTAGATAATAAATGACATTGTCAACCACATAAATTTTAATTTATAATTTTTAAATATTTTTGTGATTTTTAAACATTTTTATATTATGTTATTTTTATAAAATAACAATAGTGACAATTTTGACACTATTCATTTATTTGAATTTAAATAAAATCCACACAGAATATATGTTCAAACTAAAATATTTAATTGATTCTTAACATGTCCTATTTATCTAAAAAATTAGTGGAGCATATTAAATAGTTCATACAATATTTATTTTAATATTTTTAAAAACATTTATTTGATATTTCAATCAATAAAATAATTTCAACATCACTATTGTGTCACCTTTAATGATAATTATTTAGTCCCTAAAAATTATAAATAAATTTACATGATTTAGATAATTTTATTAGATATATTTATACTATTCATGTTCTAAGTTTCATGAAGTTTATCACTAAATTTAAATTATTATACTTATAAGATTTAAGAGAGTGACATGTTGTCACTTTTTTTGGTTTTAATAATATTTAAATTATTTTCATAGTCAAAAGTCCATAAAATGAATCTATTCCGACCCTTAGGTGATATGTATAGACTTTTAGTCATCCAATAGTATTTTTTCAGGTTTTAGGGTAATTTTATAATCTTATTTTTACCTTTAATTACCCGATTTACCTTTAACTGCAGTAAATAAAAATTACCGTAGTTACTATTCATAATATCAAAAAAATAAAAGTAACCTTTTAGAATAATTTGGACCCACTGAATTCAAATATGTAATCCATTTTTCAAAATTCAAAACACAGAAGATTCAGTAATTAATTTAAAATTTATCCCGTTGTTAAGAAAACAGGTTTTAAAAGCAAAAACATTGCCAAAGATTGAAATGTTTTTACCTATGAATTCAATGTAAAATTAATGGTAATGAAATAAATTATATTAAATGGTAAAAATATATTCTATTTATACTTTGAAACCTTTAAATATTATAATTTAATCATATAAATTATTGCAATGAAAAAAGTTGTTTTTAATTAAAATATAGCGTGTTTTTACTATTCATTAAAATATGATAGTTATCAGAATAATATGAAAAATTTATCCAAAGTAAATTTTTATATCCTTATTCCAAAGAATAATTTTATTTTGTTAAATTGAACTTATAAACATGTCAAAAACTATATTTAGAGTGGGTGCGCCATCAAAAGGTGGCAAAACTGCATTTTTTGAAAAATACTTATTTTACATGAAAAATTTATTTTGTTCTCATTCCATGTTCTAGAAAATATGTAAGATGAATAATAATGTTATAAAATTCAAAATTTATTTAATACTATTCATAACGGCTAATCCATAATAATATTATAATAATATATCGTTGTTTAGTGAAACCCGGTATTGCGTACGACACATACTATCAAGGAAGGTCGCGATTGCGTGTAATGAAACCAAGTTAGGGATGAATGTAGTTAAATCTCCCATTGGTGTTGTTTACAACACAAGAAATCAATTAAAAAGAATAATTCTCATACAATCTCGGGTTGTTACATTCTACCCCCCTTAAAATCAATTTCGCCCTCGAAATTCATCGTGGTTATAAATGGTTTACTACTTGAAAGTTTCTTTCATAGAAACCCACATCGTAAAAAGGAATACTAAAAATTAATTTTAAAAAGTAAAGTAATAAACATAACTTTTACCAAAATTAACTCATTACTGGGTTTCCACATAAGAGAGCATAGGTGAAAATATAGATATGGAAGAGAAATATAACCATCAACTTCTGATGAAGAGTGGTAGAGGACATGGCTATGAAAAAGCCAATAATCACAAAGCCATAAATTTGTGATGATCTAAGGTACCATATAATTCATTAGATATAAGGGCACTAGGACAACATTTTTTGGTTTTCAAAATTATTTCCCTAAAGTTGAAGAAATTGGAATTAGAAGAAATACTTTCTTGATTTTGGTACAATCTCACCGTTGGTCATTCCTTGGACAATTTCCACTTCATCTATTAAAGAAATGAAGTTGAATTTTTCATTCGGGGAAGTGTTAGTAGATCATGTGATAGAATTATGGGTCATTCCATCTATCTCAAACAAAAGGTTAACAAAAGTTATCAAATATACATAAGTCCATCTATAATGAGATTAATCATATATGGTTCCTAAAATGGACTTATACTTCATATATCATACTTCTTAATATAATAAAACTAGTTTCTACTAACCAGGGACTTCCTGTAGGCCAGTGGTAGATGATAAAGGCCCGTCACACTTCAGTTGTGGGTTCGATTCCCACAGCCTTGTCCGACGCGATGGGTTGTCGCTCGTCCTATGGGTTGTCTTTTTTATAAAACTACATTATTATAACATTCCATAAATAATATCGAAAAAAGTTCTTGCCTTAAACAATACTAACTTATGTCCAACATAATCCATTTCAATCTTTAGGCTTATCCAAAATAATTCTGTCCAAGCTCATAGTTTAAAGAAAACAATTACTAGAAATTTCATCTCCTGAGCATGTGAATACCATTATTTATCCCCCATATATCATATGATATATCTTGTTGGTCAAATTAAAAACATGTGAATACCTTAATCATGTATTCTCTTGAAAAATGAATACCCATTGAACCTTAGTTAAAACATGAATGCTGCCAAAATTTAACACTTTCCACATACCAAAATCCCAAAATTTCTATATACTCAAACCATGATATAACTTTGTCCTTATTTCAGTTATGAGCTCATTTCATTTTTTTTCTTTATCCATTCATTATGCACATATCATCTTCCTTCCAAAAATATTTCAATCACTTTTCATGGTTACCAGTACCATATAATTATTGAAAACCAATACATAGATATTCCAAAATTCCACGATACCATAAATGAGATTCCATGATACTATTTTGAAATCCCATTACATAAACACTTAATCATTACACAACATCATTTTCATACTCAACATCACAAATAGTGATCACATGTGACTTCCCTTTATCCTTTTCCTTAAGAGGTTTCTCACATTGATCATCATTAACCCTTGGATTAGGGCATTGATTAGCATAATGCCCCATTTCCTTGCATTTGAAGCATTGAAGTGTTGGTGGTGCGTTCTATGCAGTCTTTTCTTTATTCACATCATTAGCAACCCTTTTTTCCATTACTTCGATACTCAACTACTCGATGACCTTATTTTCCATACTTAAAACATTTTCTAGTCCCTTTAAGACAATCTCCACTGTGCTTCTTTCCACACTTTGAGCATAAAGAAACATTCATCTTCTTTTCACCATTATTATGAGATTTCTCCTTGAACTCCATATTTCGTTTCTTGTCAAAACCATGAGATGGATATGTAACACCAACATCCATTTATACCTTGATAGCACAACACAAAATTTCTTCATAGCTACTGAAGTCTCTTATACCCTTCTAAGATTCAGTTTTAAGCCACTGAAGAATTGATAAACTTTAATTTCAGGTTGGATGATAAAGCTAGATGAATACCTTGCAAGCCTTTTAAAATTCGCTTAGTATATACCAACAGATTCATCATCATTTTGATTAAGCTTAAGTAACCCCTTTTCCTTCTTTGTTCGAAGAATACGAGGGAAGTACTTATTGAAAAATAAGTTCTTGAACTCATCCCATTCCATGGATTCAATTTCATCTCGGGGACTCTTATTCTTAATTAGAGTCCACCATTGATCTGCTTCACCTTCTAAATGGTAAATAGCCAGAATGACTTTTTCATGTTCCGAACAATGAAGTATGGAAAATATCTTTTCAATGGTACTGATCCATTGTTCAGCAACAAGTGGATTAGAAGACCCATTGAAAGAAGGTGGACGTTGCCTCATGAAGGACTCAATAGAATATTATTCCCTTCTTTACTCATTTGGAAGTCCAGAATGATTCATATCATGTGTAATTATAGCAATAAGATTTTTCACTCAATCTCCCATAACATTGGTTTGTTCAGGAGGACAATCATTGCATTGTCTATTACATTGATTAACATGGTTCCTTCGGGTTCCAGCCATCGTCTAAAACACAAAAAGAATAGTGTGAGAGGAAAAAATCATGATAGGGAAAACAACATAATAAAGGGGGAGTAACTTAAATATATAACATCTTATGGTTAATTATAAGATTGTGAACATAATTCTAGGACTATAACCTATACTTATACTTAACCTTAGTGAAATCCCTAGACATACCTTAGAAATATCTCTAGGGATCTCACTAAAGTTTTCGCATCCTAGTTTCCAAAGGTTAACTAAAACTTTCCTCTAATACCAAATGTAGAGACCCAAATCTTAATGTACATAGACATTACATTAATTTTTAGGAATATCTAATACATAAAAAAATAGACACCAAATGACCGTAATAGTTTAGTGTCTTGGAAACTCAGAATATAATCTTCTAATCTTGGTGAAAGATCTTCAACATCTCCCATAAAGATCTTCCTTTTTTTTCTTACCTAAAATCTTTCTTTATATCCCGGTGAAAAGAAAACATATAAATGGTGAGCTCAAATAATCAGTGAGGGTAAGCATTGAGAAAATAAAAAAAACCATATACATTTGAACTTCAAAACATGAACATATTATTTAAACATCAAAATCTTGAGCAATGACATAAAACATGGTAGTACGTAAGGCATAGATCATAATGGATCATCAATCATGATAAAATAGCATGGGAATAAAACATTTAATTGTGGAAAACCATTAAGCACAAGATATGATTTCCAAATTAGCCAAGGCATTGCTTCCAAGACTATCTTGGTGGACAAAGTCCCTTTCTGAATTGAGTTCACTCCTCATTCCAGTCCTGTATCACTGAACCAGATTAACTTAATGTTCCAGCCATGTCTATCTCATGAGATATAAATATTTACCCAATGCATTAGAGGGAGATATAGGTCCCACCCATCTCATAATTAAATCATTCTTACTTGTTCCACAAAATATAAATCATTCATCATAACCCAAAGAATAAAATGGGTTTCATAAACATCTTCCCATCATAACATAATCCATATAAAACAAATGGATATCATTTCATCATTATAAGAATCAAAACATGTAAATAATAGAGACATTATACTTGAAACATAATCATACTACATAATGTCATCTTATATGGAAAATAGTTTTGACAAAACACTTGAAATGAATTCTTGAGGAAAATATCATTTCTTCTTTAAAATCATTTTCTTTTCACAAAATGCCTTCCAATTTTAAAAGAAAATGATTTTGTTGAAAATAAACATGAAATCTTGTAGAGGAAGCTTCATGAAAAAAAGGATTTAGGAAAACGTAAAAATACATTCTTTCCGTATAAGTTAAAAAAAATTCTTCCCATACTTTTTCCAGAAAAGTCAAAAAGTACCTCATATGGTAAACAAAAGAAAGATTTCTTACATACCATGTAGTAAAAGTCAAAAAATGGGTAAAAAAGACATTAATCATACATGAAACCTATTTTAGAAAACAGCGACATTGATGATAAATATAACCCCGGTAAATACTTACGAATAAACAATCTCGGATAAAAACAAGATTCGAAAAGTTATCCCTTACCTTAGGTCCGATATGCTTCGTACGTATCCGAACCTCCTCTTCTTTGATGAACCCCTTTTAAGCTTCCTATTAAGGCACTATAGTTGGTCTTTTGAGGAGAACAGAACATCCAAAATGTTTCTAGGGAAGTGGATAAGAGAAATGGGAAGGGTTTGGCCGAGCATGAAGGCTCAAGGTTGTGTAAAGAGAAGAGGGAGGAGGTGACCTTTTATAAGGGAGGAGAGGGGTACCTTTGGAAACCTCCAAAATATTAATTTATAATAAATCTAACCCTACTTAAAAACCTCTAAAAATGACTTATATTCTAAAATTATATGATATAGGGTTGTAATATCATCAACCAATAAAATTTAGACGTGCTTGAAATTTATTTTAAACCTTATCAACTTGATTTATCCTTATTTAATCTATTTAATTTTATTTGTGGTAATAAGATTCTAAATTTTAAATTGTTATAAATAATTTCTTATGCGTTGTTAATTGTCCATAATTGGATAATATATGACATTTTCGACCATATAAATATTAATTTATAATTTTTAAATATTTTTGTGATTTTTAACCAATTTTATATTATGTTATTTTTATAAAATAACAATAATGCCAATTTTGACACTATTCATTTATTTGAATTTAAATAAAATCCACACAGAAGATATGTTAGAACTAAAATATTTAATAGATTCTTAACATGTCATATTTATCTAGAAAATTAGTGGAGCATATTAAATAGTTCATACAATATTTATTTTAATATTTTTAAAACCATTTATTTTATATTTCAATCAATAAAATAATTTCAACATCACTATTGTGTCACCTTTAATAATAATTATTTAATCCAGAAAAATTATAAATAAATTCACATGATGTAGATAATTTTATTAGATTTCTGGAGACTATTCATGTTCTAAGTTTCATGAAGTTTATCACTAAATTAAAATTATTATACTTATAATATTTAAGAGAGTGACATGTTGTCACTTTCTTTGGTTTTAAAAATAATTAAATTATTTTCATGGTCAAAAGTCCATAAAATGAATCTATTCCAAATCTTAGGTGATATGAGTCGACTTTTAGTCATCCAATAGAATTTTGGCAGGTGTTAGGGTAATTTTATAATCTTATTTTTACCCTTAATGTTCCGATTTACCTTTAACTGCAGTAAATAAAAATTACCGTAGTTACTATTCATAATATCAAAAAAATAAAAGTAACCTATTAACATAATTTGTAACCACTTAATACGAATATGGAATACATTTTTTAAAATTCAAAACACACAAGTTGCAGTAATTAATTTAAAATTAATCTCGTTGTTAAGAAAATGAGTTTTAAAAGCTAAAACATTGCCACAGATTGAAATGTTTTTACCTATGAATTAAATGTAAAATTAATGGTAATGAAATAAATTATATTAAATGGTAAAAATATATTCTATTTATACTTTTAAACCATTCAATATTATAATTTAACCATATAAATTATTGAAATGAAAAAAGTTTTTTTAATTAAAATATAGCATGTTTTTACTATTCATTAAAATATGAAAGTTATCAGAATAATATGAAAAATTTATCCAAAGTAAATTTTTATAGATTTATTCCAAATAAGAATTTTATTTTCTTAAATTGAACTTATAAACATGTCAAAATCTAGATTTAAAGTGGGTGCGCCATCAAAAGGCGGCAAAACTGCATTTTTTGAAAAATACTTATTTTACCTGAAAAATTTATTTTGTTCTCATACCATGTTCTAGAAAATGTGTAAGATGAATAATAATGTTATAAAATTAAAAATTTAGTTAATAATATTCATAAAGGCTAGTATATAATAATATTATAATAATATATCATTGTTTAGTAAAACCCGGTATTGCGTACCACACACGCTATCAAGGAAGGTCGCGATTGCATGTAATGCAAGCCAAGTCAGGGATGCGTGTAGTGAAAGCTCCCTTTGGTGTGGAATACAACACAAGAAATAAATTAAAAAGAATAATTCTCATAAAATCTCGGGTTGTTACAGAGGTTGTGACTCAAAGCCTTCTAGATAGATCTTTAAGTAGTAATAGCTCTTTTATTATTCCTTTTCCAATATGTAAGACTCCCTTCATATTTTCTATGGAAATACACTCCATTATTCATTACCCACAGTGCATGGGGGAAACCTTCTTCATGCATTGGGAAAAAAATTTAATCCATCACCCATTATATCACCTTTTCTTCATGACATTGATAGTGAAAAAACACCAAGTGATGATAAATACAATCATAAACCCAAGGGATCTTCATAATCAAACCACAACCCACAACCATAACTTTTTATGGATGATTAATGGGGAGAAAACCTAGAATAACAGAGAAATTAATCACCTTGTATCACCAATAATAAATATCTAAAAGTTGAGTATCCAAGCCAGGGAAGAGGGGTTGAATGGTTTCCCAAAATTTCCCTAGTGTTTCCAAAGATTCAAGAGAATCTAAGAGTCATAGGGTTAGAAGGGGTCTTCAAATATATACTCAAGATGAAAAATATAAGACAATGACACAACACCACTACTATACCATAATAACTAGGTTTTTCAAAAAACCCACAGTGAAAACAGTTATTCTATGCTGCAACTAGACTTGGTTCAACTCCTTCCTAGAAATAACACCATATATCTCCCTTAGATATTATAAAACTAAAGATGGACTATGGAGCAGGACTCCTATCCACACAAAAACCTATATATTTACTTAACCAACCATGAAACAACATGAGAACCACCACACAAAGGTACCAAATGTAAAAAAAAACACCAAACCCAACATCTTGGGATCCATGTTGTACTTAAGAAGCCCCAACATATCACACAACCTTACCTTTACCGATATAAACTCATAAAACAAAAGCATGAAACAAATAAAGGTCCATTCCATAGGGCACATAAAACACAAGTCCAGTAATAATAAAAGATTCAAAATCCATATCATAGCTAGACCATCCACACTGCATCTTCAAGCCTTCACAAAACAAAACTAAAGACCATGTTGTAGAACTATCCCCTAAATGAAAATCCAAATTAAACCCAATCATTCATCCCTAAAACATCCCATAAGAACCACTAACATCCAAAAATAAAAAATTAATAGATTATAAATGTATGAACCATTATAAAAATTATTTTAAATGGTTTTTATAATTTAACATGCATAAGTTTGGCACATAATACCAGCAGAATAAGGTGTAAAATAAGGACAGAAAGACTCCCAAAGTGAGGTGTAATTCTTTCCTTGGTATCCTTTAATGAACTCAATCCACTCCTTATATAGTTGTGTTGATTTATACCTATAAAAAACTTCTATAAAATAAAATTCTATAAGTAAAAAATAAAAATGCACCTAACAAAAAAAGAAGTAAAAGAGGTGAAAAAACAAAGCCCAACTATCTTTTCCACTAATCTGATCAATAACCATAACAGTAGATCATAACACCTCATAATATAATATATGTATGAATACATACATGAAATTTAATTATTTTTATATCCATATAGTATAAAACTAGGAAGAATTTTATTTTAATGTAAAAAATAAAGAAAAAATAGAAACAAAATAAACCATGGTTTTAATCCCATAAAATATTGGATTTAAAGTCTCATGTTAGATTTTTTATAAAAATAATTATCCATGATCATTAGGATGAAGGTGTTGTTATCAGTTGCATCTTTATTATTTGGTATGAAATCATCAGTAAAATATATTTAAGGTATCCTAAATCTAATATTTGAGAAATATTTCTAGAAAACTCTCATGTTAATAAGAATTAAATTGCTACTCAACTCATTTTTTATGTAACACCCCGAGCTTCCACTATACGCTTCTCTTTCAATAATGCAATAGCTTTCATTGTATGCAAGTTCGAGTTCTAACACACCGCGACTAATCAAAGTAGCCGTTATGAATAGTAATACCCACTTTTTAAAATTATGGAAATATTATATTTAAATATGGACTTCATTTTTGTATTCGTAATATCGAAATTATCCAAAGTTGAATTTTTTGTAATTTTCTGAGAACTTCCAATTTTTATGAATAGTGAAAAATACATAAAACAAATTTTTTGATCAAAATAATTAATAGTGATAAATTATACTATTGAGTGGTTTTAAAGTATAATTAGAATATATTTTTACCATTTTATCCACTGGTGTTCATTATAATTAATTTCACTTTGAAATTGGACATAAACAATTGTCAATCTTTTGATATATAATGTTTCTTAAAAACATGCTATTTGTTGTGACAGCGGGAATTAATTATAAAATTAATTAATGAAACTTATATGTTTGGAATTTTTTAAAATATACATCATTTTTGGATTCGGAATATCAATTATAGCTTAGGGTGAAATTTTGGCATTGTTCTGAAAAACTTCAATTTTTGATGAATAGTGAAACCACTAAGTGGTAGTTAAAAAACTGATTTTTCGTTAAATGAAACATTACCACTTCTGTGATTTGATTTTCAAAAATCCAACATACATGGTTGTCATTAGGAAGTAAAATGTGGTTCAATGGGATTAAAATAATTTTTTGGTGAATAGTAACTTTTAAGTTTAATTAATCGCGATTAAAGGTAATTAGTGAAATTTATGGTAAAAATAGTATTGTAAAAATATGGAATGACCTTTACACTTGTCCTAGACCTATTGTATGTGTCATGGCCGACCAAGAAAATCCATGTGTCAACTTGGGGACACCATGGAGCCACTTTGCTAGGAAAAGGACATTAATAACTTTTTATTTAATGTTAAAATAAAAAGGTCACAAACAAGAGTTTTTTTACTAAAACAATTTTTAAATGGGGTTATACAAGTCATATTATTGACTATAAATATTCATTAGAAAGATAAAAAGATTTACTATATCATCATAATTGTTTTATAATTTTTATAAATTAAATAAATTAAATTATTTATGACACCATGATGATGCAGCGATTACCTCATTAATTAACGATTTAAATAAAATGAAAAGATAATGTCAAATACAAGTCTTACACTTGTCCAAACCCTATTGGATGGGTAGATTTAGAACCCTTATCACCTTATACTCGAATTATAGATGTTTGGGACCTTTAGAATCCGAAAATCATTGTATAATAAAGTAATATTTCATTACTTTCCAAGAGTGCCCCTCCTCTCCACTTATAAAAAGCCCCCACCTCTAACACCTTATTCACACTTTCAAGCCATTTGGATCGGCCAAACTCTACCCAAATACTCTCCCAACTTCCCTACCTTACTCCTAGAAGCCTCACTTTGGGCAAAATTCTTCCCAAGGAAGCCTTTGGCTCAAATCAAAAGAGTTACCCGATTTTAAGGTAATGTCTTCTCTTGTGTTCTTTTATTTTATTTTTCTTCTCCAACCCCCTAAACTCTTTTTATTATTTTCTTTTGTAACAACACAAGTATCCTACATATACTAGGATTTTGTTATAAGAAGGATTCTAGCTGAACTTACACACACCTACATCTAATGTTTAATGAACATACTGTTACTGTGGATGGCGAATTTCTGCCTCACGAAACGATGATTGTTCAACACACATATAACACCTTCAAAGGTGGTCATTAAGATGTCACTATATTTATATATGATATATAATATGTTTATGTTTTACTTAAGTTTCTGTATTTTTCATTTATGACACACCTTTATGATTTCCATTATGGGTAAACATGATAATTTCATTTTAGGAAGTGCGGACTACCGCCCCCTGAAAGTGATTTGAATTGTTAATGCCATATGTGGGATGTATAAAGGATGGAGTAAATGTTATTATACATTATATTATACTTTAATTATATTATAACTTTATATAATTATAAAATCATTCCATTAAATATGTAATAGAAATGAAAGTAGCGTTCATGCGTACGTACGGCTTACCTTCTCCATGAACGGTGCATTTCATTTCTTACCTCTAAATGTTATGTAATATTATAAATGCATGTATATACTGGATATATATGATATATATGATATCTACATCATGAAAATAATTCTGGATATAATGGATATTTTGACACATGAACAAATTGTAATTATAAGAAATATATTTTTGACTCAAGTACCAAAGATCGACAAAACGACCGTTATTAACTTAAATAATTACATAATGTTCATGAAATAATAATAAGTGATATAAAAGGAATAATGAACTAGAAAAATTTTCTTAATAAGGTAGATATTAACTCTAGTTTATTATTCAGGAGGTTAAAGAGTGGTCGAGTCAAGTCGGACACGAGGTAAGAGAATTTCTTAACCCAATTTCCATTCTTTGGGTTAATCTTCTACTTTCAAATTATGTCATGATATTATTATATCCTATCTTGTATTTATACTTTATTTATGTTTACATATAGGGAATAAACATAATCGATATATTTTATTTAAAAATGATCTTTTTAAGGGACTTCGTCTCAATCTCCATTCATTGAGGCATATTTTGTTTTATACACATACTTCTTTTATACGGTGTATAAACCCCTTTGACTTTTACGTTTATCCAAAAGGAATATTTTTTATACGAAGCGTTTTACTAAAGGACAAAAGGGAATGTTTTTGTTGTACGTATGCGGAGACAACGAATTCTCCGCCGTTATGACCATTATTTGAGTTTCAACTTCCTTTACAAGCCATAACTTTTTAAAATGAAAAATAAATACAATGTTTTAATTTTATTTAATTTTGGTATTGAAAATGGTTTTGAAAGTGTTTTTATTACATAAATGTGTTGTATTGATATCTTGTGATTGAAGTGTGGGAATCTTATGTTTCCTTTATGCATGTTTTATGTGATACAATTATGTTATGGTTTATGATATGTTTAAACATGTTCATATGAGGAATGCATTGGACTTAATAAGTGACGGGTGGAGCCCGCTATAGCTCCTCGATGCATCGGTAGGTCTCATGAGACAAACTAGTGTCTTGACACGAGGCCTTGACAAAATATTATTTGTGGTCTTGGCACGAGGCCTTGACTACGTGGTTATGATAGTCTGACATTATGCATTCCATCATTATGAAAGTGGTTATTGATATTGCATGGGATTATTCAACTAGTAGAATATCCATGTGAGTAAGTAAATGGCATTATTTAATTTTATTTTTTCCATATCATGCTAAAGTTCAAGTTTAAAAAGGCTTTTGTTTTAGTTATACATTGCCTTAAATGTTAATTTTTATTTATGAAAGCTTCCGCAATATTGTTATCCTTACGGAGCATCTGAGCTCACGCCTTTCAATGTTTTAATATTTTTCCAGGATGTGAAGAAGTATTTTATGAATGACCTGAAGGGATAGTCAGAAAGGGATATGAGTGTGGAATATGATGACCATGTTATTGTAGTTTTTTTACTTTATGATGTAATGAAAGACTTATGAATGTATCTAGTGTTTCCAAGGCTACTAAACTAATCGGTCTTTTGAGACTTGATCTTTTGTGATCATGCCAATGTTACGAAGTAATGCACCGACTCTGGGTAGCTGGGGTAGGGGCGTTATAGTTGGTATCAGAGGCAGTTTAGTACTAACCTTGGAAGCTAGATTTAGATAAACTCTGATTAGAGCACCTAGCCCGAAGATAGACTTTGAGGATTAGTATAGAAGAACTTCCTAGAATTTTGGTATTGTAGAGATGTTGTGTGTTTTCTGAGAAATACATCCCTGTCTGGATATGAGCAGGTAGAGGTGGATCTAGCACAAATGTACCTAGGGGTAAATCCCAAAAACACCGCTTTGAGCTAGACTCGAACAGGAACTGGTGCACGACAACGGGCCTTGCTGCACTCTTGGTTACGACACTCCCGGGGGATATGCTTAGGATAATTCTCATTTTCAATACAAAACACTTTGAATGGTTATGAGTATATACTTCCTCAAAGAAATTTTTTTATGATTATGGATTATATCCATAAATAGTTCAATTTGTGTTAAGTGTTTTACAAGTATGGAATTATGTATTTTGATTCATAAACTAATCTAGTTTATGCCATTGTTTAGAAATGGCGCCTAGTGGAAGGAATAGAAACCGTATCAATGAACGCACTCCATATAGGGATTTCCCTCCTGCTCAAGATAATTATTGTGGATATGGAGATACAACTGGTGCTGATCAACTTATTACCATTCTGGGACAACTCACTCAGGTTATGAATAATAAACTTACTCGTATGGAGAACCCTGATACGCAACGTGGAGGATCAATGTTAGACCGATTCATGAGGCAACAACCGCCAACATTTAATGGGGGTAAAAATCCATTAGTAGCTGAGCAATGGATAAATTCCTTAGAAAAAATATTCCACGCCCTGGGGAGTAGTGAAAGGGAAAAGGTTATCATGCCAGTCTACCGCCTCACTGGAGATGCCGATCAATGGTGGTTATTGATTCAAAATACAAAGGAAGATGATGAAGTATCAAATATGGAATGGAGAGAGTTCAAAGATCTTTTCCTAGAAAAATACTATCCTTGCGACCATCGAGCAGATATGGAAAGACAATTTTTGAGTCAGAGACAAAAGGAGGATGATAATGTCGCAAAGTATGAGGCCAACTTTACAAGGTTAGCGAGGCATGCTGCAGATTATATACGTATCCCAAGAAGTAAGATCGATCGTTTCTTTGATGGGTTAATACCGTTTCTCCATCGAGCCTTAGTCTCACAATCTTTCTCGTCGTATGAAGACATTGTCTCATGTGCTATCAAGACAGAAAAAGAATTCTCTAAATATTATGAAAATAAAGTAAAGCAAGAGAAGAAGAGAACGGTGGAACAAGAGACAGATAAAGGGAAAAAGGGAAAGAAGGATTTTCCATTATGTGATAATTGTGGGAAGAATCACCCTGGTACTTGCCTAAAAGGAATGGGAGTTTGTTATAAATGTAGAGAAAATGGTCACCAGGCTCGTGATTGCAAGGGAAAGAAAGAGGCTATCAAAGTTGAATGATATAATTGTAGAAAAATGGGTCATTATGCAAATGAATGTCCTAAGTGTCAGGGAAACATACCTTAGAAAAGGCCAAGGGATCAAGGCCAATCTTCTGCTGTGACTACAATTGAAGCGGAATAATTAATGTATTGGTGCTTTTGGACTCATGGATTATATTCTGGTTATTAGAATAATGTGATATATATATAAGGATTGTACTGCAGTACTTGTTGTTTCAGTAAGGTTAGGTAATAATATTTTTAGTATGTGATGATAATAGAAACTTTACTTTGTTTGGGGAATCTGATAAATCGATGTTGGAATTAAGAGACCTTTTAGAGAAAGTTTGGACAGAGGTATTTTGGATAACTATAAAGGTTGGGATGGATTAAGTTGAACTTTGAATAGTATTGTTTAAGGTTAAAACATTTCTGAATATTATTTTTGGAATATTATAATACTATATTTTTAGGAAAAGGACAACTTGCAGGGTGGGGCATAACCCATCGCGTCGGATAAAGCTGCAGGAATCGAACCCACAACCATAGTGCGACAGGCCTTTATTACCTACCACTATCCTACAGGAAGTCCCTGGTTATTACAAAATAGTTTTACTAATCTAAATGGTATGTGTTAATATTTGGAACCTTATACAATTAGGATAAATATAATATTTTTGAGTTCCGTTACCATTTTGAGTAAAAGATGGGTTTGTGGTAAAAATTTATTAACGAATGAAAGTATACATAACAAGTATGTATATTCCTTTACGTTCTTAGTAAATCTTCTAAATAAATTCCTCAACATTATAAAAGGTAACTTAAAACAAAAATGTTGTCGGTTAACTTTACCAACTGGGGATTCAATGTACGTTTAACCAATCACAAGTTTGTGATTTTCTTATGGTTAACTTTCTCCTAATCCTATTTTATACAACTCTCCATTAGACCTTGATGGTTTGTTTCTCCTCCATATCCATATTTTCATAGAATCCTAGTATGGGCTATCTCGGGTGACCTTTGTACTTCTCTTTCTTTCTTTTAATGTTATATTCTTATTAACCCTATTTCTGATGTGGGTTTTCCACAAAGGTATTTTCTATTTTCAACCTTTTATTTTCAAAGAAAAATTTCAAATTGCGAGGACACAATTTATTGAAGGAGGGGAGAATGTAACACCCCGAGTTTCCACTATATGCTTCTCTTTCAATAATGCAATAGCTTGCATTGTATGCAAGTTCGAGTTCTAACACACTACGACTAATCAAAGTAGCCGTTATGAATAGTAATAACCACTTTTTAAAATTATGGAAATCTTATATTTCAATATGGACTTCATTTTTGTATTCATAATATCGAAATTATCCAAAGTTGAATTTTTTGTAATTTTCTGAGAACTTACAATTTTTATGAATAGTGAAAAATACATAAAACAACTTTTTTGATAAAAATAATTAATAGTGATAAATTATACTATTGAGTGGTTTTAAAGTATAATTAGAATATATTTTTACCATTTTATCCAATGGTGTTCATTAGAATTAATTTCACTTTGAAATTGGACATAAACAATTGTCAATCTTTTGATATATATTGTTTCTTAAAAACACGCTATTTGTTGTGACAACGGGAATTAATTATAAAATTAATTAATGAAACTTATATGTTTGGAATTTTTTAAAATAAACATCATTCTTGGATTCGGAATATCAATTATAGATTAGGGTGAAATTTTGGCATTGTTCTGAAAAACTTCAATTTTTGATGAATAGTGAAACCACTAAGTGGTAGTTAAAAAACTGATTTTTCGTTAAATGAAACATTACCACTTCTGTGATTTGATTTTCAAAAATCCGACATACATGGTTGTCATTAGGAAGTAAAATGTGGTTCAATGGGATTAAAATAATTTTTTGGTGAATAGTAACTTTTAAGTTTAATTAATCGCGATTAAAGGTAATTAGTGAAATTTATGGTAAAAATAGTATTATAAAAATATGGAATGACCTTTACACTTGTCCTACCCCTATTGGATGTGTCATGTCCGACCAAGAAAATCCATGGGTCAACTTGGGGACCCCATGGAGCCACTTTGGTAGGAAAAGGACATAAATAACTTTTTATTTAATGTTAAAATAAAAAAGTCACAAACAAGAGTTATTTTACTAAAATAATTTTTAAATGGAGTTATACAAGTCATATTATTGACTATAAATATTCATTATAAAGATAAAAAGATTTCATATATCAGCATAATTTTTTTATAATTTTTAGACATTAAATAAATTAAATTATTTATGACACCATGATGATGCAGCGATTACCTCATTAATTAACGATTTAAATAAAATGAAAAGATAATGTAAAATCCAAGGCTTAAACTTGTAAAAAGCCTATTGTATGGGTATATTTAGAACCCTTATCACCTTATCCTAGAATTATAGATGTGTGGGACCTTTAGAATCCGAAAATCATTGTATAATAAAGTAATATTTTATTACTTTCCAAGAGTGCCCCTCCTCTCCACTTATAAAAGGCCCCCACCTCTAACACCTTATTCACACTTTCAAGCCATTTGGATCGGCGAAAATCTGCCCAAATACTCTCCCAACTTTCCTCCCTTACTCCTAGAAGCCTCACTTTGGGCATAATTCTTCCCAAGGAAGCCTTTGGCTCAAATCAAAAGAGTTACCCGATTTTAAGGTAATGTCTTCTCTTGTGTTCTTTTATATTATTTTTCTTCTCCAACCCCCTAAAATCTTTTTATTCTTTTCTTTTGTAACAACACCAGTATCCTCAATATACTAGGATGTTGTTATAATAGGGATTAGATCTACACTTACACACACCTACATCTAATGGTTAAAGAACATACTGTTACTGTGGATGGTGAATTTTTGCCTCACAAAACGATGATTGTTCAACACTCATATAACAACTTCAAAGGTGGTCATTAAGATGTCACTATATTTATATATGATATATAATATGTTTATGTTTTACTTAAGATTATGTATTTTTCATTTATGGCATACCTTTATGATTTCCATTATGGGTAAACGCGATAATTTCATTTTAGGAAGTGCGGACTACCACCCCCTCAAAGTGATTTGAATCGTTAATGCCATATTTGGGATGTATAAAGGATGGAGTAAATGGTATTATACATTATATTATACTGTAATTATATTATACCTTTATATAATTATAACATCATTCCATTAAATACGAAATAGAAATGAAAGTAGCGTTCATGTGTACGTACGACTTACCGTCTCCATGAACGGTGCATTTCATTTCTTACCTCTAAATGTTATGTAATATTATAAATGCATGTATATACTGGATATATATGATATATATGATATCTACATCATGAACATAATTCTGGATATAATGGATATTTCGACCCATGAACAAATTGTAATTATAAGAAATATATTTTTGACTCAAGTACCAAAGATCGAAAAAACGACCGTTATTAACTTAAATAATTACATAATGTTCATAACATGGTAATAAGTGATATAAAAGGAATAATGAACTAGAAAAAGGTTCTTAAGAAGGTAGATATTAACTCTAGTTTATTATTCAGGAGGTTAAAGAGCGGTCGAGTCAAGTCGGACACGACGTAAGGTAATTTCTTAACCCAATTTCCATTCTTTGGGTTAATCTCCTACTTTCAAATTATGTCATGATATTATTATTTCCTATATTGTATTTATACTTTATTTATGTGTACATATAGTGAATACACATAATAGATATATTTTATTTAAAAATGATCTTTTTAAGGGACTTCGTCTCAATCTCCATTTATTGAGGCATATTTTGTTTTATACACATACTTCTTTTATACAGTGTATAAACCCCTTTGACTTTTACGTTTATCCAAAAGGAATATTTTTTATACGAAGCATTTTACTAAACGGAAAAAGGGAATGTTTTTGTTGTACATATGCGGCGACAACGACTTCTCCGCCGTCGTGACCATTATTTGAGTTTCAGCTTCCTTTACAAGCCATTACTTTTTAAAATGAAAAATAAATACAAAGTTTTAATTTTCTTTAATTTTGGTATTGAAAATGGTAATGAAAGTGTTTTTATTACATCAATGTGTTGTATTGATATCTTGTGATTGAAGTGTGGGAATATTATGTTTCCTTTATGCATGTTTTATGTGATACAATTATGTTATGGTTTATGATATGTTTAAACCTGTTCATATGAGGAATGCATTGGACTTAATAAGTGACGAGTGGAGCCCGCTATAGCTCCTCGATGCATCGGTAGGTCTCATGAGACAAACTAGTGTCTTGACACGAGGCCTTGACAAAATCTTATTTGTGGTCTTGGCATGAGGCCTTGACTACGTGGTTATGATAGTCTGACATTATGCATTCCATCATTATGAAAGTGGTTATTGATATTGCATGGGATTATTCGACTAGTAGAATATCCATGTGAGTAAGTAAATGACATTATTTAATTTTATTTTTGCCATATCATGCTGAAGTTCATGTTTAAAAAGGCTTTGTTTTAGTTATACATTGCCTTAAATGTTAATGTTTATTTATGAAAGCTTCCGCAATATTGTTATCCTTACTGAGCATCTGAGCTCACCCCTTTCAATGTTTTAATATTTTCCAAGATGTGAAGAAGTATTTTATGAATGACCTGTAGGGATAGTCAGAAAGGGATATGAGTGTGGACTATGAAGACCATGTTATTGTAGTTTTTTTACTTTATGATGTAATGAAAGACTTATGAATGTATCTAGTGTTTCCAAGGCTACTAAACTAATCGGTCTTTCGAGAATTGATCTTTTGTTATCATGCCAATGTTACGAAGTAATGAACCGACTCTGGGTAGCTGGGGTCGGGGCGTTACATTTTATGTCCAACTCAGTATATTGGGCACTTCCATGAAGTGAAAGTAGTGTATAGAAATTTAGAAAATGGGTTAAATTATCCTCAATGTTCACTATAATCCTTATGGAATAAAAAAATAAATAATTTGGTGTAGAAATAGATATAACTGACTCACCTTACCCAAAATTAAACTTCAATATTTTTTAATTATCAAGAGTTGAAGTTTTATCCTAGTTAAAGACACCCATCTCATGAAAGATGATGTAATAATTAGATCCATCACTCAACATAGATGAAGTAAAATTATCAAATAGGGTTTTAAGACATCATTATCAATAGAGAAGTTAATATAAAGAAACAATATGTTCTGATGTTGGGCAACACCTTGATTTTTATCATCCAAAAGTTGACTCTGATCTCAAACACTCATATATAAATTTAAAAACAAACATATTTTTCTAGAAAATTATTTCTAGTTAATTCATCTATAGAATCTTGAATTATTTCCTAAAAAACATTACATGACCCCCTTAAAGTGAAAAATAAGGAAACTTCTTCAGAAATATATATTATAAAATACCCATTTACAAGTGTGGATTTCATAATAGAATTAATGAAATTGAATTCTACTCTCCCTTAATCAATAAGAAAAATTAGTTTTTCCTTATCCAAATTCATATAACTCCTTTTATGTTAAGAAAGGTTATTCCTAAGATGATGGATACATCCTTATGAAATTCAATTTTCAAGAATAAGAAATTAGTGTGTAAGTATATTTTTCCCGCTATGATTGTTTCCAATTATTTCATCGTGGTTAGTACATCGTGCATGCTACTTGTAGCCCCACATTTCCACTTTCCAAAGGCAGGTGGATTCCATCACTTTAATTAGTGATATAGACTCTTTGATTGAAATTAGATAATGGGTTATTGATTTATCCTTCCATTTATTCCTTCTTGGAGCTCATCTCTTAGTTTGAGCCTCACTCATTGTAGAGACCCGAAGCTTGACGTACATGGACTTTACATTACTTTTGTGGAATACATAGTACATATAAAAAAATACACACACAAGGATCGTAATAGTTTAGTGTCTTTGGAAACTCGGAACGTAATATTCTAATCGTGGTGAAAGATCTTCAATATCTCCCATAAAGATCTTCCCTTTTTTTATACCTAAAACCTTTCTTTATATCCTAGGGAAAAGAAAACATAAAAGGGTGATCTCAAATGCTCAGTAAGGGAAAATAAAGGAAATAAAAATCATATCATATTTTTTTGAAAATCATAACCTGCAAAAGAGATCATAATATCTTAACATGGAACAAATCATAGAAGTGAAAATGAGATCCCCATAATCATAACATGAAACTTGAAACTTTGTGGCATGCACACATAATCATGGAAAATCATTTCTTGTTAGTCATGACTCATTTCCAAGACTATCTTAGTGGACAAAGTCCCTTTCTGAACTGAGTTCACTCCTCGTTTCAGTCCTGTATCACTGAACCGAAATAACCTTCCGTTCCAGCCATGTCTATCTCATGAGATATAAATCTTTACCCAATGCATTAGAGGGAGATATAGGTCCCACCCATCTTATAATGAATCCTTTCTTATGTGTGCCACATAATCATAAACCATACATCATAGCGTAACCCACGTAATAAAAAATGGGATTCTTAAACAACATGACATCATAAAACAATTCATATAAGATAAAGGAATTCATAAAAATATTTCCATCACAACATAATCAAATCCATGTTATAATAGGGATAAAAACAGAACCCTTTTATTATCTTAGATGGAAAATAATTTTGATAAAATACTTGAACTCCATTCTTGAGGAAAATATCCTTTCTACTTCAAAAACATTTTTCCTTTCATAACATGTCATACGACTTTAAAACAAAAGAAGATGATTAAAAATAAACTTGAAAACTTGTAAAGGAAGCTTCTTGGAAATAATGTTTTAAAAATCCATTCATGCCATATAAGTTAAAAAAAACATTCTTCGTACTTTTGTCGGAAAAGTCAAAAAGTACCTCGTACGAAAAACGACAAAAGATTCCTTTCATACATATTACTAAAAACTCACCGAAGGGTAAAAATGGATTTAAAAAATTGTAGGTGGATGGAAATAATATTACATATTGATGAAACATGGATGTGGATGATAAAATACACCCCAGTAAATACTTACGAATAAACAATCTCGGATAAAAATGAGATTGTGATATTTTCCTTACCTTAGGTCTGATTTGCTTCGTATGTGTCCGAAACTCCTGTATAATGATTTAAATAATGTCATTGACTTATTACAGAATCATATTCATTGTTATGATATCATATATGGTTCACTTATGACATTATATTACCCGTTCTTTTGTAAATTCCATGTTAAAGAAGCGTTTTGGGTAAAATCGTTTCATTTATCGTAGGTGTTTTGACTTGTTGTTCTTGACATTATTATTACTTATATCATGATTTACTTACTTCTAGAATATAAAATATGATTTATATATCATATATATTCAGTATATATATATATATATAATAGATATATAAATGAAATGAAAAACACCGTTCATGGAGACGGTAGTCCGTACGTACGCATGAACGCTGTTTTTCTTTCCTTATTGTCTTGAATGGAAGTAAGTAGATGACATACATATATATATATACATAAATCCAGTATCATTGTTATGTCATATATTTCATTAGTACTTATTATATATACTTTATAATCATTCATGAATGGTTAATCATTAAGAATGAATCTCATCGCGTCGTGGAGACGGTAGTCCGTACGTACGCACGAGCGATGATATCATTTACATAATTATGTAATTGAATTGGAGTGGATTATAAAATATATCAGAATCAATATGATGTTGTAATAACTATGTATAGTTATTATTTACACCATTATACCCATCCATGTAAGGTGGTGGTGGAAAATAGATTACACCACGGCGTGGAGACGGTATTCCGTACGTACGCACGCGCGGTGATTTCTTTTTCCGTAGGATGGATAGATGGTGAAATAGGGTTGTTTCATACTTAAAATAAAATATCATTATATTAGTGATACTGATGTTATTACTTCATAATGAAACAACCTAAGAAGAAGAAGTGGAAGAAGAAATAAAGATGAAAGAATTGGTAACGGTAATTACCTCTTCTTTGAAGCGCCTCTTTGAGACCTCCTCTTAGGGCACTAAAATTGGTCTTTGAGGAAGAAAAGAACCTCTAGGATTATTATAGGGAAGTGGAGAGGAGAAAATTTCAGGGGTTGGCCGAGCTTGAGTGCTCAATTTGGTGTGAGGAGGAGGGGGAAGGAGGTGCCCTTTTATAAGGGAGGAGAGGGGCACCTTAGGAATATCTCAAAATATTATTTTATATTAAAGTCAAAATCGGTTTATAATGGTTCCAAAGGGTCTTATTTCGAAGCTAAAGTGGGGAAGGGTAGAAATCCTATCAACCAATAGGATTTAGACAAGTTTAGGGTATTATTTTAACCTTATCAATTAGATTTAACTCTAAGTTAAATAATTTAACTTTTACCGTGTCTTTTTGTTTTCTTTCACTATATGGTTAATACACTTACTATAACATGCCAAACGAACCCCAAATTGTTTATTATTAATATATATATCCTTATCTAAGTTATTTGGCCGAACCTTAGATTTTTAGGAACAAAATAACAATTAATAATATAATATAAGATTTAAAAACTATTTTGTGTCAATTTTGACACTATTTGATATATGATTTTTTTGAAAGTCATAACAGAATTATATGTTCGAACCAAGTTACTTAAATCAACAATAACATGTCATATTAACCTGGAAAATTATTTTAGGTCATAAAAAGTCTCAAATTACATTTATTTGGGCATTTATAACATCAATTATGTCAATATTTCATTAATAAGACAATTACTGCATCATCTTTCTGTCATAATAAATGATAATTATTTAATCCCTACAAATTCTAAATAAATTCCTATGATGTAGATAATTGTATTAGCTTTCTGGATACTATTCATGTTCGAAGTTTCATGAAGTTTATCACTAGATTAAAATTATTATACTTATAAGATTTAAGAAAGTGACATGTTGTCACATTCTTTGGTTTTAATAATAATTAAATTATTTTCATTGACAAAATTTAATTAAATGAATTTAATCCGACCCTTAGGTGATATGGGTCGATTTTTAATCATCCAATAGGATTTTGACATTTTTTAGGGTAATTTTAAAATATTATATTTACCCTTAATTACCCGATTTACCTTTAACTATGGTAAATAAAATTTACCGTAGTTACTATTCATAATTCCTAAAAATAAAAAGTATCCTATTAACATAATTTGGACCCACTGATTCCAAATATGGAATCCATTTTTTAAAATTCAAAATACAGAAGTTTCAGAAATTAAATTAAAATTAATCTTGTTGTCGAATAAAAACAGGTTTTTGTTTAAAACATTGCAAAAGATTGAATTGATTTAACCTACGAATTCAAGGTAAAATTAATGATAATGACATACATTATATTAAATGGTAAAAATATATTCTATTTATAATTTAAAACCATTCAATATTATAATTTAACCACATAAGATATTACGATGAAAAAAGTTGTTTTTAATTAAAAAAATAGCGTGTTTTTACTATTCATTAAAATGTGAAAGTTACCAGAATAATATGAAAAATTTATCCAAAGTAAATTTTTATTTCTTGATTCCAAAGTATAATTTTATTTTATCAAATTGAACTTATAAACATGTCAAAAACCATATTTAAAGTGGGTGCACCATCAAAAGGCGGCAAAACTGCATTTTTTTGAAAAATACTTATTTTACCCGAAAAATTTATTTTGTTCTTATACCATGTTCTAGAAATGTGTAAGATGAATAATAATGTTATAAAATTCAAAATTTAGTTAATACTATTCATAACGGCTAGTTCATGACAATATTATAATAATATAACATTGTTTATTAAAACCCGGTATTGCGTACAACACACGCTATCGAGGAAGGTCGCGATTGCGTGTAATGCAAGCCAAGTCAGGGTTGCGTGTTGTGAAAGAATCCTTAATTGTTTCGTATAACAGTATCCAACCATATTTCATTTATACATTTAATATATATATATATATATACTCAATGTTGAGTAGAATAACTATTATCAAAATTGTGTGTAACACGGTCCAAGAATAGGGTTGCGTATACTGCAAGCTAATACGGTGTTGCGTATAGCGCAAGGTAATCTTGGTGTAGAATACAACATAAGACATTAATGCAATTAAAATAATATTTTTCATAAAATCTCGGGGTGTTACATTCTACCCCCCTTAAAATGAATTTCGCCCTCGAAATTCGTCGGGGTTATAAATGGTTTACTATTTGAAAGTTTCTTTAATAGAAACCCACATCGTAAAAAGGAATACCAAAACTTGGCTTTAAAAACTAAAGTATGAAATGTAACGATTACCCAAATAAACTAATCACTGGGTTTCCACATAGGTAAAAATATGGATATGGAAGAGAAATCTAACCATCATGTTCTGATGGAGAGTGGTAGAGAACATGGCTATGGAAAAGCTAGCAATCACAAATCCATAAATTTGTGACGATCTAAGGTACCATCTGATTAATCAGATATAAGAGCACTAGGACAACATTTTTGGTTTCCCTAAAGTTGAAGAATTTGAATTAGAATAAATACTTACTTTATTTTGGTACAATCTCACCGTTGTTCGTGCCTTGAACAATTTCCACTTCATCTCTTAAATAAATGAAGTTGAATTTGTTATTCGTGAAGTGTTAGCAGATCATGTGATAGAATGACGGGTCATTCCATCTGTCTTAAACAAAAGGTTAGCAAAAGTTATTAAATATACATAAGTCATTCTATAGTGAGATTAATCATCTATGGTTCCTAAAATGGACTTATACTTCATATATCATACTGCTTAATATAATAAAACTAGTTTCTACCAAACAGGGACTTCCTGTAGGCCAGTGGTAGGCGATAAAGGCAAGTCGCACTTCGGTTGTGGGTTCGATTTTCACAGCCTTGTCCGACGCGATCGGCTGTCTCCCGTCCTGCAGGTTGTCCTTTTTCTAAAACTACATTACTATAACATCACATAAATAATATCAAAAAAAAAAGTTCTATCCTTAAACAATACTAACTTATGTCCAACATAATCCATTCCAACCTTTAGGCTTATCCATAATACTGTAGTCTAATCTTATAACATAGTGAAAACGATTACCAGAGATTTAACACCATCGTCGATCCCCATATATCATAAGATATGTTTTGTTGGTCACATTCAAAGTCCTTAATCATGTATTCTCTTGAATAGCTTAGTGAATACATGAATGCAGTTAAAAGTTAACACTTTCCACATACCAAAATCCTCAAAATTCTATATACTCAAACCATGATATCACTTAGTCCTTATATCAATCATGAGCTCATGAATACTGTTAAACATTTCATTTTCTCGTTTTTCCGTCATTATGCGCATATCAACTTATTTCCAAAAATATCTCAATCACTTTGAATACCACATTAGACCAATACATAAATATTCCAATACTTTATGATACAACATTATTTTGGAATCCCATTACATAAACACTTAATCATTCCACCACATCGTTGTCATATTCAACATCGTCAATAGTGATCACATGTGACTTCCCTTTGTCCTTTGCCTTAAGCGGTTGCTCATGTCGATCATCACTAACCCTTGGATTAGGGCATTTATTAGCATAATGCCCCATTTCCTTGCACTTGAAGCATTGAAGTGTTGGTGGTGCGTTCTCTGCAGTGTTTGCTTTATTCACATCATTAGAAACCCTTTTTCCATTACTTCGACACTCAGCTGCTCGATGACCTTCTTTTCCACACTTAAAACATTTTCTAGTCCCTTTAAGACAATCTCCACCATGCTTCTTTCCACACTTTGTGCATAAGGAAACATTCATCTTCTTTTCACCATTATTCTGAGATTTCTCCTTGAACTCCATCTTTCGTTTCTTGTCAAAACTATGAGATGGATATGGAACACCAACTTCCATTTCTACCTTGATAGCACAACGCACAATTTCTTCATAGATACTGAAGTCTCGTATAGCTAATGCCCTTCGAAGACTTGGTTTTATGCCACTAAAAAATCGATCAACTTTACTTTCAGGTTGGATGATAATGCCAGATGCATACCTTGCAAGTCTTGTAAAATTCGCTTCGTATATACCAACAGATTCATCATCCTTCTGCTTCAGCTCAAGAAACTCCTTTTCCATCTTTGTTCGAAGAATACGAGGGAAGTACTTACTGAAAAACAAGTTCTTGAACTCGTCCCATTCCATGGACTCAATTTTATCTCTTGGCCTCGTATTCTTGATAAGATTCCACCATTGATCAGCTTCACCTTACAAACGATATACTACTAAGATGACTTTATCATGTTCAGAACATTGAAGAACTGAAAATATCTTTTCAGTGGTACTGATCCATTGTTCAGCAACAAGTGGATCGGAAGTCCCACTGAAAGAAGGTGGACGTTGCCTCATGAAGGACTCAATAGAATATTGTTCCCTTCTCTGCTCATTTGGAAGTCCAGAATGATTCATAGCTTGTGTAAGTATAATAATAAGATTTTTCACTCCATCTCCCATAACATTTGTTTGTTCAGGAGGGCAATCATTGCATTGTCCATTGCATTGATCAACACGGTTCCTTCGGGTTCCAGCCATCGTCTAAAACCCAAAAAGAATAGTGTGAGAGGCAAAAATCATGCTAAGGAAAACAACATAGTAAAGGGGAAGTACCCTTAATATCTAACATCTTAGGTTAAATTCTAAGATCGTTACCGTAGTTCTAGGACCATATCCTATACGTATACTTATCCTTAGGGACATCCCTAGACATACCTTAGAAATATCTCTAGGGATCTCACTAACGTTTTCGCATCCTAGTTTCCAAAGGTTGACTAAACCTTTGCTCTGATACCAACTGTAGAGACCTGAAGCTTGACGTACATGGACTTTACATTACTTTTGCGGAATACATAGTACATATAAAAAAATACACACACAAGGATCGTAATAGTTTAGTGTCTTTGGAAACTCGGAACGTAATCTTCTAATCGTGGTGAAAGATCTTCAATATCTCCCATAAAGATCTTCCCTTTTTTTTATACCTAAAACCTTTATTTATATCCCGGGGAAAAGAAAACATAAAAGGGTGAGCTCAAATGCTCAGTAAGGGAAAATAAAGGAAATAAAAATCATATCATATTTTTTTGAAAATCATAACATGCAAAAGAGATCATAATATCTTAACATGGAACAAATCATAGAAGTGAAAATGAGATCCCCATAATCATAACATGAAACTTGAAACTTTGTGGCATGCACACATAATCATGGAAAATCATTTCTTGTTAGTCATGACTCATTTCCAAGACTATCTTAGTGGATAAAGTCCCTTTCTGAACCGAGTTCACTCCTCGTTTCAGTCCTGTATCACTGAACCGAAATAACCTTCCGTTCCAGCCATGTCTATCTCATGAGATATAAATCTTTACCCAATGAATTGGAGGGAGATATAGGTCCCACCCATCTTATAATGAATCCTTTCTTATGTGTGCCACATAATCATAAACCATACATCATAGTGTAACCCACGTAATAAAAAATGGGATTCTTAAACAACATGACATCATAAAACAGTTCATATAAGATAAAGGAATTCATAAAAATATTTCCATCACAACATAATCAAATCCATGTTATAATAGGGATAAAAACAGAACCCTTTTATTATCTTATATGGAAAATAATTTTGATAAAATACTTGAACTCCATTCTTGAGGAAAATATCCTTTCTACTTCAAAAACATTTTTCCTTTCATAACATGTCATACGACTTTAAAACAAAAGAAGATGATTAAAAATAAACTTGAAAACTTGTAAAGGAAGCTTCTTGTAAATAATGTTTTAAAAATCCATTCATTCCATATAAGTTAAAAAAAACATTCTTCGTACTTTTGTCAGAAAAGTCAAAAAGTACCTCGTACGAAAAACGACAAAAGATTCCTTTCATACATATTACTAAAAACTCACCGAAGGGTAAAAATGGATTTAAACAATTGTAGGTGGATGGAAATAATATTACATATTGATGAAACATGGATGTGGATGATAAAATACACCCCAGTAAATACTTACGAATAAACAATCTCGGATAAAAATGAGATTGTGATATTTTCCTTACCTTAGGTCTGATTTGCTTCATATGTGTCCGAACCTCCTGTATAATGATTTAAATAATGTCATTGACTTATTACAGAATCATATTCATTGTTATGATATCATATATGGTTCACTTATGACATTATATTACCCGTTCTTTTGTAAATTCCATGATAAAGAAGCGTTTTGGGTAAAACCGTTTCATTTATCGTAGGTGTTTTGACTTGTTGTTCTTGACATTATTATTACTTATATAATGATTTACTTTCTTCCAGAATATAAAATATGATTTATATATCATATATATTCAGTATATATATATATATATATAATAGATAGATAAATGAAATGAAAAACACCGTTCATGGAGACGGTAGTCCGTACGTACGCATGAACACTGTTTTTCTTTCCTTATTGTCTTGAATGGAAGTAAGTAGATGACATACATATATATATATACATAAATCCAGTATCATTATTATGTAATATATTTCATTAGTACTTATTATATATACTTTATAATCATTCATGAATGGTTAATCATTAAGAATGAATCTCATCGCATCGTGGAGACGGTAGTCCGTACGTACGCACGAGCGATGATATCATTTCCATAATTATTGAATTGAATTGGAGTGGATTATACAATATATCAGAATCAATATGATGTTGTAATAACTATGTATAGTTATTCTTTACACCATTATACCCATCCATGTAAGGTGGTGGTGGAAAATAGATTACACCACGGCGTGGAGACGGTATTCCGTACGTACGCACGCGCGATGATTTATTTTTCTGTAGGATGGATAGATGGTGAAATAGGGTTGTTTCATACTTAAAATAAAATATCAGTATATGAGTGATACTGATGTTATTACTTCATAATGAAACAACCTAAGAAGAAGAAGTGGAAGAAGAAATAAAGATGAAAGAATTGGTAACGGTAATTACCTCTTCTTTGAAGCGCCTCTTTGAGACCTCCTCTTAGGGCACTAAAATTGGTCTTTGAGGAAGACCAGAACCTCTAGGATTATTCTATGGAAGTGGAGAGGAGAAAATGGCAGGGGTTGGCCGAGCTTGAGTGCTCAATTTGGTGTGAGGAGGAGGGGGAAGGAGGTGCCCTTTTATAAGGGAGGAGAGGGGCACCTTAGGAATATCTCAAAATATTATTTTATATTAAAGTCAAAATCGGTTTATAATGGTTCCAAAGGGTCTTATTTAGAAGCTAAAGTGGGGAAGGGTCGAAATCCTATCAACCAATAGGATTTAGACAAGTTTAGGGTATTATTTTAACCTTATCAATTAGATTTAACTCTAAGTTAAATAATTTAACTTTTACCGTGTCTTTTTGTTTTCTTTCACTATATGGTTAATACACTTACTATAACATGCCAAACGAACCCCAAATTGTTTATTATTAATATATATATCCTTATCTAAGTCATTTGGCCGAACCTTAGATTTTTAGGAACAAAATAACAATTAATAATATAATATTTCATTTAAAAACTATTTTGTGTCAATTTTGACACTATTTGATATATGATTTTTTTGAAAGTCATAACAGAATTATATGTTCGAACAAAGTTACTTAAATCAACAATAACATGTCATATTAATCTAGAAAATTAGTTTAGGTCAAAAAAAGTCTCAAATTACATTTATTTGGGCATTTATAACATCAATTATGTCAATATTTCATTAATAAGACAATTACTGCATCATCTTTCTGTCATAATAAATGATAATTATTTAATCCCTAAAAATTCTAAATAAATTTCTATGATGTAGATAATTGTATTAGCTTTCTGGAGACTATTCATTTTCTAAGTTTCATGAAGTTTATCACTAGATTAAAATTATTATACTTATAAGATTTAAGAAAGTGACATGTTGTCACATTCTTTGGTTTTAATAATAATTAAATTCTTTTCATTGAAAAAATTTAATTAAATGAATTTAATCTGACCCTTAGGTGATATGGGTCTATTTTTAGTCATCCAATAGGATTTTGACATTTTTTAGGGTAATTTTAAAATATTATATTTACCCTTAATTACCCGATTTACCTTTAACTATGGTAAATAAAATTTACCGTAGTTACTATTCATAATTCCTAAAAATAAAAAGTATCCTATTAACATAATTTGGACCCACTGATTCCAAATATTGAATCCATTTTTTAAAATTCAAAATACAGAAGTTGCAGAAATTAAATTAAAATTAATCTCGTTGTCGAATAAAAACGGGTTTTTGTTTAAAACATTGCAAAAGATTGAATTGATTTAACCTACGAATTCAAGGTAAAATTAATGCTAATGACATAAATTATATTAAATGGTAAAAATATATTCTATTTATAATTTAAAACCATTCAATATTATAATTTAACCACATAAGATATTACGATGAAAAAAGTTGTTTTTAATTAAAAAAATAGCGTGTTTTTACTATTCATTAAAATGTGAAAGTTACCAGAATAATATGAAAAATTTATCCAAAGTAAATTTTTATTTCTTGATTCCAAAGAATAATTTTATTTTGTCAAATTTAACTTATAAACATGTCAAAAACTAGATTTAAAGTGGGTGCGCCATCAAAAGGCGGCAAAACTGCATTTTTTTGAAAAATACTTATTTTACCCGAAAAATTTATTTTGTTCTTATACCATGTTCTAGAAATGTGTAAGATGAATAATAATGTTATAAAATTCAAAATTTAGTTAATACTATTCATAACGGCTAGTTCCTGACAATATTATAATAATATAACATTGTTTATTAAAACCCGGTATTGCGTACAACACACACTATCGAGGAAGGTCGCGATTGCGTGTAATGCAAGCCAAGTCAGGGTTGCGTGTTGTGAAAGAATCCTTCGTTGTTTCGTATAACAGAATCCAACCATATTTCATTTATACATTTAATATATATATATATATATATACTCAATGTTGCGTAGAATAACTATTATCAAAATTGTGTGTAACACAGTCCAAGAATAGGGTTGCGTATACTGCAAGCTAATACGGTGTTGCGTATAGCGCAAGGTAATCTTGGTGTAGAATACAACATAAGACATTAATGCAATTAAAATAATATTTTTCATAAAATCTCGGGGTGTTACATTCTACCCCCCTTAAAATGAATTTCGCCCTCGAAATTCGTCGGGGTTATAAATGGTTTACTATTTGAAAGTTTCTTTAATAGAAACCCACATCGTAAAAAGGAATACCAAAACTTGGCTTTAAAAACTAAAGTATGAAATGTAACGATTACCCAAATAAACTAATCACTGGGTTTCCACATAGGTAAAAATATGGATATGGAAGAGAAATCTAACCATCATGTTCTGATGGAGAGTGGTAGAGAACATGGCTATGGAAAAGCTAGCAATCACAAATCCATAAATTTGTGACGATCTAAGTTACCATCTGATTAATCAGATATAAGAGCACTAGGACAACATTTTTGGTTTCCCTAAAGTTGAAGAATTTGAATTAGAATAAATACTTACTTTATTTTGGTACAATCTCACTGTTGTTCATGCCTTGAACAATTTCCACTTCATCTCTTAAATAAATGAAGTTGAATTTGTTATTCGTGAAGTGTTAGCAGATCATGTGATAGAATGACGGGTCATTCCATCTGTCTTAAACAAAAGGTTAGAAAAAGTTATTAAATATACATAAGTCATTCTATAGTGAGATTAATCATATATGGTTCCTAAAATGGACTTATACTTCATATATCATACTGCTTAATATAATAAAACTAGTTTCTACTAAACAGGGACTTCCTGTAGGCCAGTGGTAGGCGATAAAGGACAGTCGCACTTCAGTTGTGGGTTCGATTTCCACAGCCTTGTCCGACGCGATCGGCTGTCGCCCGTCCTGCAGGTTGTCCTTTTTCTAAAACTACATTACTATAACATCACATAAATAATATCAAAAAAAAGTTCTATCCTTAAACAATACTAACTTATGTCCAACATAATCCATTCCAACCTTTAGGCTTATCCATAATACTGTAGTCCAATCTCATAACATAGTGAAAACGATTACCAGAGATTTAACACCATCGTCGATCCCCATATATCATAAGATATGTTTTGTTGGTCACATTCAAAGTCCTTAATCATGTATTCTCTTGAATAGCTTAGTGAATACATGAATGCAGTTAAAAGTTAACACTTTCCACATACCAAAATCCTCAAAATTCTATATACTCAAACCATGATATCACTTAGTCCTTATATCAATCATGAGCTCATGAATACTGTTAAACATTTCATTTTCTCGTTTTTCCTTCATTATGCGCATATCAACTTATTTCCAAAAATATATCAATCACTTTGAATACCACATTAGACCAATACATAAATATTCCAATACTTTATGATACAACATTATTTTGGAATCCCATTACATAAACACTTAATCATTCCACCACATCGTTGTCATATTCAACATCGTCAATAGTGATCACATGTGACTTCCCTTTGTCCTTTGCCTTAAGCGGTTGCTCATGTCGATCATCACTAACCCTTGGATTAGGGCATTTATTAGCATAATGCCCCATTTCCTTGCACTTGAAGCATTGAAGTGTTGGTGGTGCGTTCTCTGCAGTGTTTGCTTTATTCACATCATTAGAAACCCTTTTTCCATTACTTCGACACTAAGCTGCTCGATGACCTTCTTTTCCACACTTAAAACATTTTCTAGTCCCTTTAAGACAATCTCCACCATGCTTCTTTCCACACTTTGTGCATAAGGAAACATTCATCTTCTTTTCACCATTATTCTGAGATTTCTCCTTGAACTCCATCTTTCGTTTCTTGTCAAAACTATGAGATGGATATGGAACACCAACTTCCATTTCTACCTTGATAGCACAACACACAATTTCTTCATAGCTACTGAAGTCTCGTATAGCTAATGCCCTTCGAAGACTTGGTTTTAAGCCACTGAAAAATCGATCAACTTTACTTTCAGGTTGGATGATAATGCCAGATGCATACCTTTCAAGTCTTGTAAAATTCGCTTCGTATATACCAACAGATTCATCATCCTTCTGCTTCAGCTCAAGAAACTCCTTTTCCATCTTTGTTCGAAGAATACGAGGGAAGTACTTACTGAAAAACAAGTTCTTGAACTCGTCCCATTCCATGGACTCAATTTTATCTCTTGGCCTCGTATTCTTGATAAGATTCCACCATTTATCAGCTTCACCTTCCAAACGATATACTGCTAAGATGAATTTATCATGTTAAGAACATTGAAGAACTGAAAATATCTTTTCAGTGGTACTGATCCATTGTTCAGCAACAAGTGGATCGGAAGTCCCACTGAAAGAAGGTGGACGTTGCCTCATGAAGGACTCAATAGAATATTGTTCCCTTCTCTGCTCATTTGGAAGTCCAGAATGATTCATATCTTGTGTAAGTATAGCAATAAGATTTTGCACTCCATCTCCCATAACATTTGTTTGTTCAGGAGGGCAATCATTGCATTGTCCATTGCATTGATCAACACGGTTCCTTCGGGTTCCAGCCATCGTCTAAAACCCAAAAAGAATAGTGTGAGAGGCAAAAATCATGCTAAGGAAAACAACATAGTAAAGGGGAAGTACCCTTAATATCTAACATCTTAGGTTAAATTCTATGATCGTTACCGTAGTTCTAGGACCATATCCTATACGTATACTTATCCTTAGGGACATCCCTAGACATACCTTAGAAATATCTCTAGGGATCTCACTAACGTTTTCACATCCTAGTTTCCAAAGGTTGACTAAACCTTTGCTCTGATACCAACTGTAGAGACCCGAAGCTTGACGTACATGGACTTTACATTACTTTTGCGGAATACATAGTACATATAAAAAAATACACACACAAGGATCATAATAGTTTAGTGTCTTTGGAAACTCGGAACGTAATCTTCTAATCGTGGTGAAAGATCTTCAATATCTCCCATAAAGATCTTCCCTTTTTTTTATACCTAAAACCTTTATTTATATCCCGGGGAAAAGAAAACATAAAAGGGTGAGCTCAAATGCTCAGTAAGGGAAAATAAAGGAAATAAAAATCATATCATATTTTTTTGAAAATCATAACATGCAAAAGAGATCATAATATCTTAACATGGAACAAATCATAGAAGTGAAAATGAGATCCCCATAATCATAACATGAAACTTGAAACTTTGTGGCATGCACACATAATCATGGAAAATCATTTCTTGTTAGTCATGACTCATTGCCAAGACTATCTTAGTGGATAAAGTCCCTTTCTGAACCGAGTTCACTCCTCGTTTCAGTCCTGTATCACTGAACCGAAATAACCTTCCGTTCCAGCCATGTCTATCTCATGAGATATAAATCTTTACCCAATGAATTGGAGGGAGATATAGGTCCCACCCATCTTATAATGAATCCTTTCTTATGTGTGCCACATAATCATAAACCATACATCATAGTGTAACCCACGTAATAAAAAATGGGATTCTTAAACAACATGACATCATAAAACAATTCATATAAGATAAAGGAATTCATAAAAATATTTCCATCACAACATAATCAAATCCATGTTATAATAGGGATAAAAACAGAACCCTTTTATTATCTTAGATGGAAAATAATTTTGATAAAATACTTGAACTCCATTCTTGAGGAAAATATCCTTTCTACTTCAAAAACATTTTTCCTTTCATAACATGTCATACGACTTTAAAACAAAAGAAGATGATTAAAAATAAACTTGAAAACTTGTAAATGAAGCTTCTTGGAAATAATGTTTTAAAAATCCATTCATGCCATATAAGTTAAAAAAAACATTCTTCGTACTTTTGTCAGAAAAGTCAAAAAGTACCTCGTACGAAAAACGACAAAAGATTCCTTTCATACATATTACTAAAAACTCACCGAAGGGTAAAAATGGATTTAAACAATTGTAGGTGGATGGAAATAATATTACATATTGATGAAACATGGATGTGGATGATAAAATACACCCCAGTAAATACTTACGAATAAACAATCTCGGATAAAAATGAGATTGTGATATTTTCCTTACCTTAGGTCTGATTTGCTTCATATGTGTCCGAACCTCCTGTATAATGATTTAAATAATGTCATTGACTTATTACTGAATCATATTCATTGTTATGATATCATATATGGTTCACTTATGACATTATATTACCCGTTCTTTTGTAAATTCCATGTTAAAGAAGCGTTTTGGGTAAAACCGTTTCATTTATCGTAGGTGTTTTGACTTGTTGTTCTTGACATTATTATTACTTATATAATGATTTACTTTCTTCCAGAATATAAAATATGATTTATATATCATATATATTCAGTATATATATATATATATATAATAGATAGATAAATGAAATGAAAAACACCGTTCATGGAGACGGTAGTCCGTACGTACGCATGAACACTGTTTTTCTTTCCTTATTGTCTTGAATGGAAGTAAGTAGATGACATACATATATATATATACATAAATCCAGTATCATTATTATGTAATATATTTCATTAGTACTTATTATATATACTTTATAATCATTCATGAATGGTTAATCATTAAGAATGAATCTCATCGCGTCGTGGAGACGGTAGTCCGTACGTACGCACGAGCGATGATATCATTTCCATAATTATTGAATTGAATTGGAGTGGATTATACAATATATCAGAATCAATATGATGTTGTAATAACTATGTATAGTTATTCTTTACACCATTATACCCATCCATGTAAGGTGGTGGTGGAAAATAGATTACACCACGGCGTGGAGACGGTATTCCGTACGTACGCACGCGCGGTGATTTCTTTTTCTGTAGGATGGATAGATGGTGAAATAGGGTTGTTTCATACTTAAAATAAAATATCAGTATATGAGTGATACTGATGTTATTACTTCATAATGAAACAACCTAAGAAGAAGAAGTGGAAGAAGAAATAAAGATGAAAGAATTGGTAACGGTAATTACCTCTTCTTTGAAGCGCCTCTTTGAGACCTCCTCTTAGGGCACTAAAATTGGTCTTTTAGGAAGACCAGAACCTCTAGGATTATTCTAGGGAAGTGGAGAGGAGAAAATGGCAGGGGTTGGCCGAGCTTGAGTGCTCAATTTGGTGTGAGGAGGAGGGGGAAGGAGGTGCCCTTTTATAAGGGAGGAGAGGGGCACCTTAGGAATATCTCAAAATATTATTTTATATTAAAGTCAAAATCGGTTTATAATGGTTCCAAAGGGTCTTATTTAGAAGCTAAAGTGGGGAAGGGTCGAAATCCTATCAACCAATAGGATTTAGACAAGTTTAGGGTATTATTTTAACCTTATCAATTAGATTTAACTCTAAGTTAAATAATTTAACTTTTACCGTGTCTTTTTGTTTTCTTTCACTATATGGTTAATAAACTTACTATAACATGCCAAACGAACCCCAAATTGTTTATTATTAATATATATATCCTTATCTAAGTCATTTGGCCGAACCTTAGATTTTTAGGAACAAAATAAAAATTAATAATATAATATTTGATTTAAAAACTATTTTGTGTCAATTTTGACACTATTTGATATATGATTTTTTTGAAAGTCATAACAGAATTATATGTTCGAAAAAAGTTACTTAAATCAACAATAACATGTCATATTAATCTAGAAAATTAGTTTAGGTCAAAAAAAGTCTCAAATTACATTTATTTGGGCATTTATAACATCAATTATGTCAATATTTCATTAATAAGACAATTACTGCATCATCTTTCTGTCATAATAAATGATAATTATTTAATCCCTAAAAATTCTAAATAAATTTCTATGATGTAGATAATTGTATTAGCTTTCTGGAGACTATTCATTTTCGAAGTTTCATGAAGTTTATCACTAGATTAAAATTATTATACTTATAAGATTTAAGAAAGTGACATGTTGTCACATTCTTTGGTTTTAATAATAATTAAATTATTTTCATTGAACAAATTTAATTAAATGAATTTAATCTGACCCTTAGGTGATATGGGTCGATTTTTAGTCATCCAATAGGATTTTGACATTTTTTAGGGTAATTTTAAAATATTATATTTACCCTTAATTACCCGATTTACCTTTAACTATGGTAAATAAAATTTACCGTAGTTACTATTCATAATTCCTAAAAATAAAAAGTATCCTATTAACATAATTTGGACCCACTGATTCCAAATATGGAATCCATTTTTTAAAATTCAAAATACAGAAGTTGCAGAAATTAAATTAAAATTAATCTCGTTGTCGAATAAAAACGGGTTTTTGTTTAAAACATTGCAAAAGATTGAATTGATTTAACCTACGAATTCAAGGTAAAATTAATGCTAATGACATAAATTATATTAAATGGTAAAAATATATTCTATTTATAATTTAAAACCATTCAATATTATAATTTAACCACATAAGATATTACGATGAAAAAAGTTGTTTTTAATTAAAAAAATAGCGTGTTTTTACTATTCATTAAAATGTGAAAGTTACCAGAATAATATGAAAAATTTATCCAAAGTAAATTTTTATTTCTTGATTCCAAAGAATAATTTTATTTTGTCAAATTTAACTTATAAACATGTCAAAAACTAGATTTAAAGTGGGTGCGCCATCAAAAGGCGGCAAAACTGCATTTTTTTGAAAAATACTTATTTTACCCGAAAAATTTATTTTGTTCTTATACCATGTTCTAGAAATGTGTAAGATGAATAATAATGTTATAAAATTCAAAATTTAGTTAATACTATTCATAACGGCTAGTTCATGACAATATTATAATAATATAACATTGTTTATTAAAACCCGGTATTGCGTACAACACACGCTATCGAGGAAAGTCGCGATTGCGTGTAATGCAAGCCAAGTCAGGGTTGCGTGTTGTGAAAGAATCCTTCGTTGTTTCGTATAACAGAATCCAACCATATTTTATTTATACATTTAATATATATATATATATATACTCAATGTTGCGTAGAATAACTATTATCAAAATTGTGTGTAACACAGTCCAAGAATAGGGTTGCGTATACTGCAAGCTAATACGGTGTTGCGTATAGCGCAAGGTAATCTTGGTGTAGAATACAACATAAGACATTAATTCAATTAAAATAATATTTTTCATAAAATCTCGGGGTGTTACATTCTACCCCCCTTAAAATGAATTTCGCCCTCGAAATTCGTCGGGGTTATAAATGGTTTACTATTTGAAAGTTTCTTTAATAGAAACCCACATCGTAAAAAGGAATACCAAAACTTGGCTTTAAAAACTAAAGTATGAAATGTAACGATTACCCAAATAAACTAATCACTGGGTTTCCACATAGGTAAAAATATGGATATGGAAGAGAAATCTAACCATCATGTTCTGATGGAGAGTGGTAGAGAACATGGCTATGGAAAAGCTAGCAATCACAAATCCATAAATTTGTGACGATCTAAGTTACCATCTGATTAATCAGATATAAGAGCACTAGGACAACATTTTTGGTTTCCCTAAAGTTGAAGAATTTGAATTAGAATAAATACTTACTTTATTTTGGTACAATCTCACTGTTGTTCATGCCTTGAACAATTTCCACTTCATCTCTTAAATAAATGAAGTTGAATTTGTTATTCGTGAAGTGTTAGCAGATCATGTGATAGAATGACGGGTCATTCCATCTGTCTTAAAAAAAAGGTTAGCAAAAGTTATTAAATATACATAAGTCATTCTATAGTGAGATTAATCATATATGGTTCCTAAAATTAACTTATACTTCATATATCATACTGCTTAATATAATAAAACTAGTTTCTACTAAACAGGGAATTCCTGTAGGCCAGTGGTAGGCGATAAAGGACAGTCGCACTTCAGTTGTAGGTTCGATTTCCACAGCCTTGTCCGACGCGATCGGCTGTCGCCCGTCCTGCAGGTTGTCCTTTTTCTAAAACTACATTACTATAACATCACATAAATAATATCAAAAAAAAGTTCTATCCTTAAACAATACTAACTTATGTCCAACATAATCCATTCCAACCTTTAGGCTTATCCATAATACTGTAGTCCAATCTCATAACATAGTGAAAACGATTACCAGAGATTTAACACCATCGTCGATCCCCATATATCATAAGATATGTTTTTTTGGTCACATTCAAAGTCCTTAATCATGTATTCTCTTGAATAGCTTAGTGAATACATGAATGCAGTTAAAAGTTAACACTTTCCACATACCAAAATCCTCAAAATTCTATATACTCAAACCATGATATCACTTAGTCCTTATATCAATCATGAGCTCATGAATACTGTTAAACATTTCATTTTCTCGTTTTTCCTTCATTATGCGCATATCAACTTATTTCCAAAAATATCTCAATCACTTTGAATACCACATTAGACCAATACATAAATATTCCAATACTTTATGATACAACATTATTTTGGAATCCCATTACATAAACACTTAATCATTCCACCACATCGTTGTCATATTCAACATCGTCAATAGTGATCACATGTGACTTCCCTTTGTCCTTTGCCTTAAGCGGTTGCTCATGTCGATCATCACTAACCCTTGGATTAGGGCATTTATTAGCATAATGCCCCATTTCCTTGCACTTGAAGCATTGAAGTGTTGGTGGTGCGTTCTCTGCAGTGTTTGCTTTATTCACATCATTAGAAACCCTTTTTCCATTACTTCGACACTAAGCTGCTCGATGACCTTCTTTTCCACACTTAAAACATTTTCTAGTCCCTTTAAGACAATCTCCACCATGCTTATTTCCACACTTTGTGCATAAGGAAACATTCATCTTCTTTTCACCATTATTCTGAGATTTCTCCTTGAACTCCATCTTTCGTTTCTTGTCAAAACTATGAGATGGATATGGAACACCAACTTCCATTTCTACCTTGATAGCACAACACACAATTTCTTCATAGCTACTGAAGTCTTGTATAGCTAATGCCCTTCGAAGACTTGGTTTTAAGCCACTGAAAAATCGATCAACTTTACTTTCAGGTTGGATGATAATGCCAGATGCATACCTTTCAAGTCTTGTAAAATTCGCTTCGTATATACCAACAGATTCATCATCCTTCTGCTTCAGCTCAAGAAACTCCTTTTCCATCTTTGTTCGAAGAATACGAGGGAAGTACTTACTGAAAAACAAGTTCTTGAACTCGTCCCATTCCATGGACTCAATTTTATCTCTTGGCCTCGTATTCTTGATAAGATTCCACCATTGATCAGCTTCACCTTCCAAACGATATACTGCTAAGATGAATTTATCATGTTCAGAACATTGAAGAACTGAAAATATCTTTTCAGTGGTACTGATCCATTGTTCAGCAACAAGTGGATCGGAAGTCCCACTGAAAGAAGGTGGACGTTGCCTCATGAAGGACTCAATAGAATATTGTTCCCTTCTCTGCTCATTTGGAAGTCCAGAATGATTCATAGCTTGTGTAAGTATAGCAATAAGATTTTGCACTCCATCTCCCATAACATTTGTTTGTTCAGGAGGGCAATCATTGCATTGTCCATTGCATTGATCAACACGGTTCCTTCGGGTTCCAGCCATCGTCTAAAACCCAAAAAGAATAGTGTGAGAGGCAAAAATCATGCTAAGGAAAACAACATAGTAAAGGGGAAGTACCCTTAATATCTAACATCTTAGGTTGAATTCTATGATCGTTACCGTAGTTCTAGGACCATATCCTATACGTATACTTATCCTTAGGGACATCCCTAGACATACCTTAGAAATATCTCTAGGGATCTCACTAACGTTTTCGCATCCTAGTTTCCAAAGGTTGACTAAACCTTTGCTCTGATACCAACTGTAGAGACCCAAAGCTTGACGTACATGGACTTTACATTACTTTTGCGGAATACATAGTACATATAAAAAAATACACACACAAGGATCATAATAGTTTAGTGTCTTTGGAAACTCGGAACGTAATCTTCTAATCGTGGTGAAAGATCTTCAATATCTCCCATAAAGATCTTCCCTTTTTTTTATACCTAAAACCTTTATTTATATCCCGGGGAAAAGAAAACATAAAAGGGTGAGCTCAAATGCTCAGTAAGGGAAAATAAAGGAAATAAAAATCATATCATATTTTTTTGAAAATCATAACATGCAAAAGAGATCATAATATCTTAACATGGAACAAATCATAGAAGTGAAAATGAGATCCCCATAATCATAACATGAAACTTGAAACTTTGTGGCATGCACACATAATCATGGAAAATCATTTCTTGTTAGTCATGACTCATTGCCAAGACTATCTTAGTGGATAAAGTCCCTTTCTGAACCGAGTTCACTCCTCGTTTCAGTCCTGTATCACTGAACCGAAATAACCTTCCGTTCCAGCCATGTCTATCTCATGAGATATAAATCTTTACCCAATGAATTGGAGGGAGATATAGGTCCCACCCATCTTATAATGAATCCTTTCTTATGTGTTCCACATAATCATAAACCATACATCATAGTGTAACCCACGTAATAAAAAATGGGATTCTTAAACAACATGACATCATAAAACAATTCATATAAGATAAAGGAATTCATAAAAATATTTCCATCACAACATAATCAAATCCATGTTATAATAGGGATAAAAACAGAACCCTTTTATTATCTTAGATGGAAAATAATTTTGATAAAATACTTGAACTCCATTCTTGAGGAAAATATCCTTTCTACTTCAAAAACATTTTTCCTTTCATAACATGTCATACGACTTTAAAACAAAAGAAGATGATTAAAAATAAACTTGAAAACTTGTAAAGGAAGCTTCTTGGAAATAATGTTTTAAAAATCCATTCATGCCATATAAGTTAAAAAAAACATTCTTCGTACTTTTGTCAGAAAAGTCAAAAAGTACCTCGTACGAAAAACGACAAAAGATTCCTTTCATACATATTACTAAAAACTCACCGAAGGGTAAAAATGGATTTAAACAATTGTAGGTGGATGGAAATAATATTACATATTGATGAAACATGGATGTGGATGATAAAATACACCCCAGTAAATACTTACGAATAAACAATCTCGGATAAAAATGAGATTGTGATATTTTCCTTACCTTAGGTCTGATTTGCTTCATATGTGTCCGAACCTCCTGTATAATGATTTAAATAATGTCATTGACTTATTACAGAATCATATTCATTGTTATGATATCATATATGGTTCACTTATGACATTATATTACCCGTTCTTTTGTAAATTCCATGTTAAAGAAGCGTTTTGGGTAAAACCGTTTCATTTATCGTAGGTGTTTTGACTTGTTGTTCTTGACATTATTATTACTTATATAATGATTTACTTTCTTCCAGAATATAAAATATGATTTATATATCATATATATTCAGTATATATATATATATATATAATAGATAGATAAATGAAATGAAAAACACCGTTCATGGAGACGGTAGTCCGTACGTACGCATGAACACTGTTTTTCTTTCCTTATTGTCTTGAATGGAAGTAAGTAGATGACATACACATATATATATACATAAATCCAGTATCATTATTATGTAATATATTTCATTAGTACTTATTATATATACTTTATAATCATTCATGAATGGTTAATCATTAAGAATGAATCTCATCGCGTCGTGGAGACGGTAGTCCGTACGTACGCACGAGCGATGATATCATTTCCATAATTATTGAATTGAATTGGAGTGGATTATACAATATATCAGAATCAATATGATGTTGTAATAACTATGTATAGTTATTCTTTACACCATTATACCCATCCATGTAAGGTGGTGGTGGAAAATAGATTACACCACGGCGTGGAGACGGTATTCCGTACGTACGCACGCGCGGTGATTTCTTTTTCCGTAGGATGGATAGACGGTGAAATAGGGTTGTTTCATACTTAAAATAACATATCAGTATATGAGTGATACTGATGTTATTACTTCATAATGAAACAACCTAAGAAGAAGAAGTGGAAGAAGAAATAAAGATGAAAGAATTGGTAACGGTAATTACCTCTTCTTTGAAGCGCCTCTTTGAGACCTCCTCTTAGGGCACTAAAATTGGTCTTTGAGGAAGAAAAAAACCTCTAGGATTATTCTAGGGAAGTGGAGAGGAGAAAATGTCAGTGTTTGGCCGAGCTTGAGTGCTCAATTTGGTGTGAGGAGGAGGGGGAAGGAGGTGCCGTTTTATAAGGGAGGAGAGGGGCACCTTAGGAATATCTCGAAATATTATTTTATATTAAAGTCAAAATCGGTTTATAATGGTTCCAAAGGGTCTTATTTCGAAGCTAAAGTGGGGAAGGGTCGAAATCCTATCAACCAATAGGATTTAGACAAGTTTAGGGTATTATTTTAACCTTATCAATTAGATTTAACTCTAAGTTAAATAATTTAACTTTTACCGTGTCTTTTTGTTTTCTTTCACTATATGGTTAATACACTTACTATAACATGCCAAACGAACCCCAAATTGTTTATTATTAATATATATATCCTTATCTAAGTCATTTGGACGAACCTTAGATTTTTAGGAACAAAATAACAATTAATAATATAATATTTGATTTTAAAACTATTTTGTGTCAATTTTGACACTATTTGATATATGATTTTTTTGAAAGTCATAACAGAATTATATGTTCGAACCAAGTTACTTAAATCAACAATAACATGTCATATTAACATAGAAAATTAGTTTAGGTCATAAAAAGTCTCAAATTACATTTATTTGGGCATTTATAACATCAATTATGTCAATATTTCATTAATAAGACAATTACTGCATCATCTTTCTGTCATAATAAATGATAATTATTTAATCCTTAAAAATTCTAAATAAATTCATATGATGCAGATAATTGTATTAGATTTCTGGAGACTATTCATGTTCGAAGTTTCATGAAGTTTATCACTAGATTAAAATTATTATACTTATAAGATTTAAGAAAGTGACATGTTGTCACATTCTTTGGTTTTAATAATAATTAAATTATTTTCATTGACAAAATTTAATTAAATGAATTTAATCCGACCCTTAGGTGATATTGGTCTATTTTTAGTCATCCAATAGGATTTTGACATTTTTTAGGGTAATTTTAAAATATTATATTTACCCTTAATTACCCGATTTACCTTTAACTATGGTAAATAAAATTTACCGTAGTTACTATTCACAATTCCTAAAAATAAAAAGTATCCTATTAACATAATTTGGACCCACTGATTCCAAATATGGAATCCATTTTTTAAAATTCAAAATACAGAAGTTGCAGAAATTAAATTAAAATTAATCTCGTTGTCGAATAAAAACGGGTTTTTGTTTAAAACATTGCAAAAGATTGAATTGATTTAACCTACGAATTCAAGGTAAAATTAATGATAATGACATAAATTATATTAAATGGTAAAAATATATTCTATTTATAATTTAAAACCATTCAATATTATAATTTAACCACATAAGATATTACGATGAAAAAAGTTTTTTTGAATTAAAAAAATAGCGTGTTTTTACTATTCATTAAAATGTGAAAGTTACCAGAATAATATGAAAAATTTATCCAAAGTAAATTTTTATTTCTTGATTCCAAAGAATAATTTTATTTTTTCAAATTGAACTTATAAAAATGTCAAAAACCATATTTAAAGTGGGTGCGCCATCAAAAGGCGGCAAAACTGCATTTTTTTTGAAAAATACTTATTTTACCCGAAAAATTTATTTTGTTCTTATACCATGTTCTAGAAATGTGTAAGATGAATAATAATGTTATAAAATTCAAAATTTAGTTAATACTATTCATAACGGCTAGTTCATGACAATATTATAATAATATAACATTGTTTATTAAAACCCGGTATTGCGTACAACACACGCTATCGAGGAAGGTCGCGATTGCGTGTATTGCAAGCCAAGTCAGGGTTGCGTGTTGTGAAAGAATCCTTCGTTGTTTCGTATAACATAATCCAACCATATTTCATTTATACATTTAATATATATATATATATATACTCAATGTTGCGTAGAATAACTATTATCAAAATTGTGTGTAACACGGTCCAAGAATAGGGTTGCGTATACTGCAAGCTAATACGGTGTTGCGTATAGCGCAAGGTAATCTTGGTGTAGAATACAACATAAGACATTAATGCAATTAAAATAATATTTTTCATAAAATCTCGGGGTGTTACACTCATGGACTTAAGTAATGTTTCTAAAACTCATCCTTGATGCCATATTGAGGTGAATGTCAGTTAATTATGATAATTATGTCTTGAAAAGAAAGAAGCATTTAGTTAGGGGAGGTATTAACATTGGAAATGTTGTGAATGTAAGGACATTGGGTAGGTTGGGAACTTTAAAAGAATTCCTCTTTTAGAGGACATCTCATGTGTGAGGAATCTTAGGTTCAGTACCCAAGGCATCCCATGTCAGTCATGAGGTAGTTGATACTGAGGGAGTAATGAATATGAGGATTTTACCTCAATCATCTGATTTTTTATTATATGGGGTAGGGATTCTGGATCAATTCACAAGTTTAATATCTTCTAGAAATGGTTGGGAGTAGGTTTAACATCTTTCAGGGATAAGTTATGCACATGTGTAAAATCTTGTGGGGATAGGTTGGGCATGGGTTTAACATATTGAGGGGATAGGTTGGATGTAGTTTTTAAATATTTTGGGAGCATCGGGAATAGATTTAAGATATTTTGGGGATAGATTGGGCATAGGATTAACGTCTTTCAGGGACAGGTTGGGTGCATTCTTAACATCTTGCAAGGATAGGTTGGTCATAGGTTTAACATCTTACGAGGATAGGTTTGGAGTAGGTTTAATGTATTGAGGGATTAGATTAGGTACATATTTAATGTATTTTAGTGATATTTAGTGAAAAATTTTAATGTCTTGTGGGGATAGGTTGGTTGGTTTAGTGTGTCCCCAATTTGGAAGACCTCACTATGACATCCTTCCTTTTTATTACATAACATTTCATTAAATTTTACAAACAGAGGATCTTTAAAGTCTAGTGTCTTGGAAATCAGGAAAATAAAACTTGAGAAAAAAATAAAACATTATTCTAAACCACTTTTAAGACTTCATCATAGGTTTATCCTATGTACATTTACTGCATCTCATAACCTGTAAACATATATTCAAAGAAAAGGGTGAGTAGAAATCCCAATAAGGGTAAACAAGGGAATCAATATACTTGTGATATTAATAAGAACTTGAATTAAAACATAAATACATGAGAAATGGAAGAATAGTCATATCATAATGAAAATAACTTGGAAAATAACTTGAATATGTGGCTACAAAATTTCATTTATACATTCATGAACTTATCACCAAGGTCCATCCCCAAGGTGTCATAAAAATTACCAAGGTTATTCACCAAGGTATCGTAAAACTTGTCATCTCTAGAGATTAATTATTTACCCAATGCATTGGAGAACTATCAGAGTGCACCCTTAGTATGTCTTTAATTTCATGTGATACAAATATTTCATAATCAAACATTTCATAAATAACCCAAATAGAATCAAATAAATGGGTTTCGTGTCAAAACCGTGACGTTTAAAAAGAGCTTAAAAATAAGATCATTATATCATTTATAATCTATGGAAAGGGAGTCAGGGTTATATTTATGTCAATTCCAGAATCAAATTTATAATATTTATATATTTAAGAACACCCATGGAAACTAAATAAGTCTGGGTATTCACATGAATAAACAATATAATTTCTTAAGAGAAAGAGATAGAAATTTTGAGATGAAATTTCTGCAGCATAACGACTATATAACATGGTTTTAGAAAACATTGAAAAGAGAGGGTACAAGGGTCACCCACTCATAAATAATTCATAATACAGTATTAGTACTGAATAAGATCATGTTATTGATATTTTAATGACATACCACATGAAAAGGAAACATGAAAGAAAAGAGAAGATGCGATTTCTTTTATGAGAAACTCAGCAGCCTAAAGACGTCACTTAAAAATTCAGAAAACAAATTGGTGAGAGCGGAAAGGGTCTTTAAAAAATTAGAAATTAAATGGAAAGAAATGAGAACATATAAGAACATACCCTCAATATTAATAAATGGAAATTAGAAGATGCAATATAAAGGAAGTCATGACTTAAAAGAGGAGGGTTAAAGGATCCCTTACCATGAAGAGTAACTTCGAAAGCTTGAAGTTCGGGACATTGGTAGGCTTGAGGGAACCTTGGGAGGACTCCTTGGGAGGTAAAGAGACCATAACTTAGTTGGGGAGGATTTTTAAATGAAATTAATGAGGTAAAGTCATGGTATTTATAGGAGAAGTGAGGGGACCAAGCATTAATTGCCAAGGGACGCCTCATCGGTGGTATTGGTAAAACCATGGGCTTTCCCATGGTATTTTCCCATGGTATTGGCCACTTGGGACACCTCATACCTTATATTACTATTAATAAGTCTACCATAATTATTTCATAATTATTACATCCTTAATGATGTCATTAAACACCTAAAACTCAAAAACTGTATTTTCACTATTCACTAAAAATTCAACTTTCTCAGAAAAATCCCAAAATTTTACCTTAACCAAATATCAATTCTCTAATTTAAAAAATGAGTTTTATTTTTCAAAAATAATTTTTGAAATTTTTTTAATTTAATTTTTAAATAAAAAACATTATTCACCTGAAAATACAAATACTTAACCAATAATTTCTGAAACATTTATTTACCTATTTTATTGAATCATATTACTTAATCAAGGTTCCTAAATTATATTAATACTTTCTTAAGTGAGGTTACTTAATCCATTTGATCAAATTACTAATCATAAGTGTAAAATCACTATTCATAATTTACTATTCATCAAAAATTAAGTTGATCTTATTATACTATAAATTTCTTACTGAACATAACTGTAGAAGACCATTTTTTGAAAATCATTACACATTATTAATTATTTAAGGTTTACATAAATATTTTTAAAATATTATTTTTCTAAAATTAATCAGTAATATGCATACTATATTTAGCCGGACATTTGAAGATTCACAAACTTCACCATAAGAAGAAATCACAATTTTTATTTAAATCAAAGGATTACACAAGGCAGTTATGGTCTCGTTACATAGACCATTATAACACCAGCATAGGACCTAAGAGTCAGGTGTGCTAGGGTGATAGAATCTTGGGGAAGCTCGGCCAACATTGCCCGAGTAGTGATTTCTATCATCTTGAACTTCTTGCGAAGGCGATTCCATTCCAGCTTCACACGATGAGGTTCGGCTTGGGTTTGGTTCAGAGCAAAGCCCAAAGGTGCTAACTCCTTTCCGAGTTCCGTCAGATGGGATTCGATCGGCCCGAGACTACTGGATGGGGCCATCAGATATTCTTTTTATATTAATTAATCAAGATCACTTGTATTTATAGACAATAATCACAACATTTAGTTTCGAACGATCATATTGACCAACAGCCATATAACAGTCGAAACCCAATGGTCTTATTTTAATTATACTCATTTTAATAAATAAAATAGTTTTGTTGAGTATAAAATAAAATAACACACAAAGTTAGGAAATAAAATTTATTCAAAATTTTAGGTTGTTACATTCTTCCCCCATAGGAAATTGCGTCCTGGAAATTTTAAAATCAGGCTTTGAAATTTCGTTGAAAGTCCCACATCAGAAAAAAATTCAGTAAAACTATTACTTTAAAAGAAAGAAAGGGAATTACAAAGGTCACCTGAGTTAACCCATACTAGGATTCCATGAAGAAAAACATGGATACAGAAGTAAAAACAAAGGGTCAAGTTCTGATGGAGAGTGATAGAAAACATGATTAGGAGAAAAATAACTACAGGAATATCACAAACATATGATGTGTTAAACAGTCTTTGATTACCCTGTAAGAAATTTAAACCAACAACATTTTTGTTTTACATTACTTTTTATAATTTTGAGGAATTCATTTACTAAATATAAAAAAAACATAAGCAAATATACTTACCTTCAAGTAGATTTTCATCCCTTAATAAGTTTCCACCAAGACTAATATTTTCTCCAAATAATGAGCATTCAAAAAGACTTGGTCTCATCAAAAGCACAAGGATCATCTTCTAGAGAATCACATAATCCACAAAAGAATAACTATATTTTTACCTTGTATTTAGTCATCAACTAAAACTAAAATGGTTAGTACGAGATCATATAATCCCTAAAAAGAACAATCCTTTATAAAAAGAAATATGACTATTAATCTCCAAAATTCAACAAAAGTACCCAAAGTTCCAGAAAGACCATTCAATACCCAATCATCCTTAGAATTCTTCAGAATAATCCAAACTAATATTGGAACCCAAAAATCAGAAGTATTTAATCACATAGTCTTCCCAAAAAAAAATCTTAACTTTTATCTCCAAATTACATCAACTACTATTAAAGTCTCATGCTAAAGTATAATTAACCTATTTACATATTCTCTATGCTCGGTTCATCATTTTCCAGAAATAACCCAAATCACCATATGCCCACAATAAATACATAAATTATTACAAAAAAAATCAACCATTCCTCCTCAATTTAAATCCTGTAGTATTTTATTTCTCTTAGGTATATAGTACTCTAAAAGAGAAATCATTGTCCAAAATAACCTTTATCATTTAATCACCAAATCATTTTCCTATATAAAGGATATCCATTTGATAAAACATATGTTTCCAAAATCAACTTAATATTGATCCATAAAAATAGCAGGTGCATTAGTCAGTCTGAAGGGCATAAAAACAAACGCATAATTCCCATATCTTGATTGGAAGGAAGTTTTTGGAATATCATTATTCTTCACCCTCAATTGATGGTAACCGAACCGAAGATCATCCTTAGAGAAGAATTGAGCCCCACAAAGTTGGTCAAATAAGTCATCAATTCTTGGAAGAGGGTATTTGTTCTTCACTGTGATCCCATTCAGTTCTATATAATCAATTCATAGCTGCAACAATCCATCCTTCTTCTTTATAAAGAGAACTGGTGCTCCCCAAGGAGACACACTTGGTCGGATAAACCCATTCTCCAAAAGACCTTGGAGTTGTTTCTAAAATTCTTCTAGCTCCACATTTTCCATCCTATAGGGGGTCTTTGACATCGGATGAGATCCAGGTACGAGTTCAATGGAGAACTCTACCTCTCTTTCCGGGGGAGGACTGGGTAACTCCTTAGGAAATACTTCAACATATTCCTAGATGATGGGGAAATTTTCTAAAAGAATAAATCCTTCATGAGAAACTTATTTCATTTAAAAATCTTTTAACTAAAAATTATTTTATATCTTAAAAATTCATACTTAGACAATTACATTTTTCTATAATTCCTTCATAATGATTCATAAAAGTCTTGCGATTAACCAAACATATCCCCCAGGAGTGTCGTAACTAAGAGTGCATCAAGGTTTGTGTCGTGTACCAGTTCCCGTTTGAGTCTAGCTCAAAGTGTTGTTTTCGGGTTTTACCCCTATGTACATCCCTGCCAGAGCCACCTCTACCTGCTCGTATCCAGACAGGGATGTATTTTCTTGATAAACCACTTACTCAATACTCACCAAAATACCAGGAAGATTTCCTATATTTAAAATTTTATATAGGGTTCTTCTTAAGGCTTTCATGTCCTAATTTCTATAAATAACTAAAATATCCTTTGATATCAACTATAGAATCCCACCTTTTTATTACATTACATTTCATTACATTTTACAAACAGAGGATCATTAAAGTCTAGTGTCTTGGAAATCAGGAACATAAAACATGAGAACAACATAAAAAATTCTTCTAAACCACTTGTAAGGATTCATCATAGGTTCAAACTATGTACATTTACTTCATCTCATGACCTAGAGACATACATTCAAAGGATAGGGTGAGCAGAAATCCAAGTAAGGTTAAGAAAGGGAATCAATGTACTTGGGATATCAATAAAAACATGAATAAAAACATAAATACATGAGTAATGGAAGAATAGGAATATCATAATGAAAAGAACTTGGAACATTACTCGAATATGTGGCTAAAAAATTTCATTTAGACATTCATGAACATATCACCAAGGTCCATCCCCAAGGTTTCATAAACATTACCAAGGTTATTCACCAAGGTATCATAAAACTAGTCATCTCTAGAGATTAATTATTTACCCAATGAATTGGAGTGATATCAGGGTGCACCATTAATGTGTTTTACTTTAATGTGAGCCACATATATCATAATAAAAAATTTCATAAATAACCCAAATAGAATCAAAGAAATGGGTTTTGTGTTGAAACCGTGACGTTTAAAAAGAGCTTAAAAATAAGATCATTATATCATTTATAACCCATGGAAAGGGAGTGAGGGTTATATTTATGTCAATTCCAGAATCAAATTTATTATCTTTATATATTTATGAACACCCATGGAAACAAAATAAGTCTGGGTATTCACGTGAATAAATAATAGACTTTCTTGAGAGAAAGAGATATTAATTTTGAGATGAAATTTCTGCAGCATAACGACTATATAACATGGTTTTAAGAAACATTGAAAAGATAGGGGACAAGGGTAAACCACTCATAAATAATTCATAATACAGTATGGGTACTTAATAAGATCATGGTATGGATATTTTAATGACATACCACATGAAAAGAAAACATGAAAGAAAAGAGAAGATGCGATTTCTTTTACGAGAAACTCAGCAGCCTAACGACATCACTTAAAAATTCATAAAACAAATTGATGAGAGCGGAAAGGGTCTCTAAAAAATTATAAATTAAATGGAAAGAAATGAGAAAATATAAGAAAATACCCTTCAAATAAATAAATGGAAATTATAAGTCACAACATAAAGGAAGTCGTGACTTAAAAGAGGAGGGTGAAAGGATCCCTTACTTTGAAGAGTAACTTTGAAAGCTTGAATGTCAGGACCTTGGAAGGCTTGAGGGAACCTTGGGAGGACTCCTTGGGAGGTAAAGAGACCGGAAATTTGTTGGGGATGATTTTTAAATGAAATGAATGAGGTAAAGGCTTGGTATTTATAGGATAAGTGAGGGTACCAAGCATTAATTGCCTAGGGACACCTCATCGGTGGTATTGGAAAAACCATGGGCTTGCCCATGGTATTTTCCCATGGTATTGGAAAATTGGGACAAATAATACCTTATATTACTATTAATAAGTCTACCAGAATTATTGAATAATTATTACATCCTTAATTATGTTATTAAACACCAGAAACTCAAAAACTGTATTTTCACTATTCACTGAAAATTCAACTTTCTCAGAAAAATCCCAAAATTTCACCTTAACCAAATATCAATGCTCTGATTTCAAAAATAATCTCTATTTTATGAAAATAATTTTCTAAATAATTTTAATTTAATTTTTAAATTAAAAACACTATTCACCTGAAAAAACTAATACTTAATAAATAATTTCTGAAACAGTTATTTACCTATTTTATTGAATCACATTACTTAATCAAGGTGCCTAAATTATATTAATACCTTCTCAACTAAGGTTACTTAATCCATTTGATCACATTACTAATCATAAGTGTAAAATCACTATTCATAATTTACTATTAATCAAAATTTAAGATGATCTTATTAGACTCTAAATTTCGTACTGAACATAACTGTAGAAGACCATTTTTTGAAAATCATTACACATTATTAATTATTTAAGGTTTACATAAATATTTTTAAAATATCCTTTTTCTAAAAATCATCAATAATATGCATACTATATTTATGCGGACATTTGAAGATTCACAAACTTCACCATAAGAAGAAATCACAATTTTTATTTAAATCAAAGGATTACACTAGGTAGTTACGGTTTCGTTAAATATCCCCTTATAACAATAGAATAGGACCTAAGAGTAAGGTGTGCTAGGGTGACAGAATCTTGGGGCTGCTCGGCCAACATTGGCCGAGTAGTGATTTTTATCAACTTGAAATTCTCGCGAAGGCGATTCCGTTCCAGCTTCACACGATAGAGTTCGGCTTGGGTTTGGTCAAGAGAAAAGCCCAAATGTGCTACCTCCTTCCCGAGTTCCATCAGACGGGATTTGATCGGCCTGAGACTACTGGATGGGGCCATCAGATCTTTTTTCCATATTAATTAATCAAGATCACTTGTATTTATAGACAATAATCGCAAAATTTAGTTTCCAATGGTCATATTGACCAATGATCATATAACAGTCGAAACCCAACGGTGTTATTTTAATTATACTCATTTTATTAAATGAAATAGTTTTGTTGAGTAGAAAATAAAACAACACACAAAGTTAGGAAACAAAATTTATTCAAAATTTCAGGTCGTTACATTCACACTTGGGGTTTTCAATATTGAACCTCATAGAGGCATCCTTTGTACCCTGTTAAATATATATGGATCAAAACCCTTATAGTTCATTGATTTAATTTAAGGTCATGTTAAAGGACTGGTCCATGCAGTTTAGCATCATGTATTAAGGATTCTTGTGTCACAAAATGAGTGAAAATGAGTGATGGTGTGGGGATTACGCTTGAAAATTGTATGGGGGTGCTGGAAGAAGAGTGACATCCCATAGAAGAAGACTCAGGGGTGTTGGATACAGGGTGACATCCCACATAGGGAAATAAGGGAACTGGATATAAGGAGAAACCCCATGGAGGTGGAGGAATGACATCCCATAATGATCATACATGGTACATCCTTTGTTCATCACACAAGATAAGGCTACATTTTTTTTCATGTACTAAGGATGTTGTTGTGTAGTTTAACATCATATGAATAGGATGCAGAGAAAGGTAGTTTTTTGTCTTATAGATCAGATATATATGGGGCTTACAACATAAGGGGGAATGTATCAATGAGAGAGGAAGATTGGTAAAATAGAATCTCTACCAAGATAGGCAAGCCATTTTCCCCAGCGATGAAAACTTTAGTACTTACATGTCTACCACTCCAATAGAGGAGAGAAAAATAGGGGTCCCAACATTAGGGTGCCTATTATTCATATAAAAAGGCATTAGGGTACTAATTATTTGGAGTAAAAGGTATAGTTAGTGGTACTGATCACATAGAGATTTGGGGTGCAGCTAAATCATCCCTAGATTTTTTTGGGGGCCCTGGGAAATCAACATTCACAAAAGGGTATTGGATGAAATGGGGGAACATTGGGTGGTATTGAGGATAGATTTCAAAAAAGTTAGGGTTTTGAAAAATCTCATGGATTCTTGAAAGTCAGCGGTCTCATAGAGGTTTGGGGTCTTGTTAAAGAAAATGTTCTATGAAATGGGGTGACCCTACATCAGATTAATATCTTGGTTCCCCTGGGGTTGGTTTTATGAAGGATAGTTATCTCTCAAAAACCCAAGACCCACAAAGGGATTTATTATTACATGAATTCCATATAGCATCATGAAAGGGATATCTGCCATGGATTGAGGTTCTCAAAAATCCATTAAAGGAGGTTTCATGAATGATGGATACATTTAGAGGTCCATCTCTTCTTTCACTCATGAAGCTTCTGAGTATCAGGAGTTTAGAGATTTTCTAAAAATATTAAAGGCTATGTCCCCTTGAAATTTGATCATTGGGAGGGGGGGATTTATAGGACCAACACTGGAAAGGGCACCGATTTCACAAAATATAGAGTCTTTTGAAGTTTATGGGATTCAAGAACTAATGGGGTTCTGCAGTCCAGACTTACACTGCATCAAGGTTATTATCAAAGATCTATACATGTGGTGAGTTCTATAAAACAGAGATCTGTGAACTAGACCTATGTTGTGTATTGTTTACTGTTAAATATCTACATGGATTGGGACTTTTTTTTTGATCTTTTACCTTTGATGAATGTAGGGATTCTCATGAATCCAACCTCTTAAGTTTATTTTTGATATATTTTGGCCCGAATTCTCTTCAAACTGGCTGTTCCTTCCTCAACATCTCCCATGAAATGAAAAATTTAGTTTCATCAAATAAACTCATTAGAATTTCTTCTAATAAGGGATATAAGGGTGATATTCTAATGGAAACCAATTTTTTTTGGGAATTGGAAGACCCCATTATGAAACTTGTTTTGAACCTACACCTATAAATATAGATGGGGATCCCATAGGGGACTACAATATTTCCATAAATGATAATAATGTGATCTATTTTCATAAAACTTGGGAACTTTGTGAGAGTTTTGTGATTTATATATCCATTTATCATGAAACTCACCTCTTCCATGAATTGCGCTTCAATGAACAGATTTATGTGAACTTATACTTCTAAAAACCAGACCTTCATGAGTATTCCTCCATGAATTGAATTTTGTTAAAGATATTTAGAAAATATTCAAAGTCCTAAAGAACAATAATCAAGGGTGTAAATTATACTTTAACTCATTGAGAGGATATGATCAAGAACCTTATAATTAGAGAGAGCATCCGAAGTGTGTCAGATTATAACATGCTCACTACACTGCTGACATAGGCACAACAAGAATACCCATTATGCATGAGGATACCTCCATATGGTTTTAGGATGAGAAATGATGTGTTCATCCCTAGTACTGATTGGGACAATTCCGAGTACTAGTTCAAGTGCACACATAGACCCTATGAAATCTTCTGAACAATGTCAATGGGGATATGTTGGATGCTAAGGTGTCTTCCCCTATGTATGAGAGATTTCTCAAGGAATGCTTGGGGATCCATCTCATGGGATTGATAGAGGGATGATACCTACACCAAGGTAGAAATTTCTTAGATTAATGGTCTTGGGTATAATGTGAATTCCATTTTTGCCACAAATTTGAATCAAAGATAAATCAAGTCATCCTATACATGGAGACATAGTGTTTATAGTCCCAGATCTATTGTCACTTGGACATTATGCCAGATATGTTGATACAGTTATCAATAGTAACTAACACATTTCTTCTATACCATAGGGAGGTCAACGTCAACTTGTGGGATCTTTACTAGATTGTTAGGATCCTGATCTTAAGGGTCATTTATGATTAATTCCTCCCCGTAAAGAATGTATGGGCGGACTAGAAGAAACTTCCAACTGTGGAGAGGATGATTCTATGATTTGTGTAGGGTAAAAGTGAACACACGCTAGGATTTAAGTACATTATATTAAATTAGTGGTTCAGGTATTTTATGAAAGAACCACCAAACATGCTACCAGGGATGCCACATTAAATCCCTGAGGAATTATAGAAAGTCAAGGAACACTCATACTGGAGGACTATGGAGGTAAGATTTTGGAATTTGTGGGGATATAATATAAAGATTGACGCTCCTATGGACAGGTTAGAAGACTTATAATTGTGTTGTTTTATGGTTGGATGCTCCCAATGCGAGATGTGCACATGGGGGTGTGACCAAGAATCTTTATCATGGAGGCGGTGTTGGTGATGGGGAATTTTTTCAACCTTGTGGTGCTAGTGTTGGAAAAGTTGTATTAGGTGGTTCCCCACACCAGCTAGGGGAAGTCCCCCCTCTGTGTGTGTGGGACCTTCCATTTTCTATGTGGTTGGGTTAATTCACACATAGGGGGATATGAGTATCCAAGCCTCATATCCCCTCCCGCCTATGAACTTATAGCTGCCAATCCTCAATATCAGAGGGAGTTGGACTCTCAACCTAGGATCATCTGATGTACTAGAAAGGACATTGTCAGTGGACCACTAAATTTTCCACCAGTTCCCCCTTCTCATGGGGTGATGACCAATGATGACATGGGGTCTATTGAGTAGTGGTCGTACCGCCTAGCATTTAGAAGTAGGGTAATAGTGTTGTGGGTGTATTTTAAGGTGATCTATGAACCATACACCCCACATTGGTTTGTGAGGTAGTTATGATTCCTCCAAAAGCCCACCTCGAAGTTATAAGTAGAGGTTTCTAACCCTCGGTTGTCCGACAGACATGGTTCATATTTGCACATGAATATGGTAGGGGTCAAAATGAGCTGCCACTACCAACTGCTACATATGGGCTCACCCATCACTATGTGATGATTTGAGAGATTTCATTCTTAGGGGACATGATAAGGTGGTAAACCACTCATGATAATGAATGAGGGGTCCTATAACCAAGGGGTTGATGATGAGTGGTAGTTAGGGTATGCTGTAAAGGCAGGGTCAATGTAGTGGGTAGAGAAGCAGTAGTAGAGTGGATAATTTCTATCCCTATATAGGCATAAGCCACTTGAAGAGGAGTATAATCAAGATTTTAACTTTTGGGAAAGTGGCTATGGGTTAAAGGTGGAACCTATAGGGTATTCCTAAGGGTGCAAATCCATGGCCCATAGAAGTTATTTCACCGCATAGATGTCCCTAATGATGCAATTTTACCCAAATCCTAGGAGAGTTAGGGAATCCATAAGAAAATCACAACTCTCCATTGTTTATGGAATTTCCTTAACATTGATGGGATATTACTCATTGGTTTGGGTCAAGAAAGGGTAGGAATCCATGACCCCTAAGCCTAGGCGGTGTAATACATAATTGAGTTGGAGGAATTGGACCATTATTGGGGCACTGTGCATCCCATGATGAGTAGAGTAAAGGTGTTTATGGTCATGAACTATTCTATGGATCTAATGGAATGTGATTTAGATATGATCACACCTCTTCAAGAGGGATCATAATAGGACAACTAGTGAAGAAACATCTATCATGACTCTCCCATTGATGAAATTCCTACTATTTATTAGGTAAATACACTAATCTTATATTCCTTGAAAATAACCCATCCTTTAGACTGATACCTAAATCCTTTTTTCACATGTGTAGGAATTCATGAGCACAACGGAGGGGGAGGTTCACAATGAACTTATGATATAGGAAAAGGGAGCCCTGAATCTTAAAGGGGAATGCATGAGGTATCTCCTTGATACTGTATCCAATTATTTGCTGATGTGGCACTAATAACTAAGGTAATGACTATTATAGGATCACCATTTCTATGGGTATTACTCGTGAACCTCATAGAGTTTATCATCAGGCTGTACCACACTTTTATGACCTTATCCCATTATTTTAATTTTCCCTTTGGGTTTTTTCTTTCATAATCCATGCTCGGCTAACATTGTTCTTTAAAAAATAGTTCAAACCATGTTTAGAGATCATCTAGAAATGGCGATGCTCGAGTATGGGCCAATGATAAGTTACGAATATATTCCTATGATGAAGGTGGTTAAGGAGGCTATGGTGGATGAGACTTCTATGAAAGTTCTATAAGAGGTGGATACTTGGGAAGAAGCCTCAATGGAGGAGGAAAGAATCCTGTTAGCAATAGAGGTAATCAAGGATGCTATAATGGCTATGTCTATCCTAGAAGTTCCATCAGTAGTGGCTACTAAAGCGGAGATCTCAATGAAGGTGGTCTAGATCATGCCATCGATAGAGGAGTTCATGGAATCTATTGTGTTTGAGCATGCCTCATAAGTTCCACAAGTTGTAGTTGGGGCTCCTACTCCATGTGATGGGTCTAACAAGGATGTGTTTCTCCTAGACCTATGGCACAAACCGCCTGAGGACTAGCCTATAAAGATATATCCACCAATGTTTTAGTGATCTTACCATAGTAAGAGATTTCAACGCCTAAGGAATTTAAGGATTTCAATTCAGATTCTATTGAGGTGAATTGATTCGTTTGATATAAGGCTTAGAGGAGTGTGAAAAAGTTCATCACCCACACCCCACTTGCTAGTCTGTCAAATTGGGTGGGGTCTCTCCACTATTGGATGGTTAGCCTAGGGACTATTGGGGTGGACTCTAGTGGAATCCATACACTAGTTTGGGACTTTCCCATTGATATGGAATGTTCAGAGTGGAACTATTTTGACATATGACGGAATAAGATGAAGGATGTGGGAACTGAGGCTCTCTAGGTGGTGGAATAAGAGATTTCTCACCTAGAAGGGAATATTTAGGAGCATAAAGTTTCCATCACTGATCAAGAAGATATCATTAGTAAAATGAGGGATCAGTTAGTGGTGGATGATTATAAGGAACTAGAGGTGGAATTTTTGATTTCCGAGTGCCAAGATGAGTAGAATCGTGTGTAAATCATAGATAAAGAAGTTCACTTGGTTGTTGAGGCGGAGGTGAAAAATATGAAGGAAAAGAAGTGGAATATGGATGCTAATAAATAGAGGCTATCTAATCTTGAGAACTCAGTTGCTAGGTTTGATCCCTAAAGAAAATTATCTTATCCTATAATAAAGGAGAGGCTCTAATAAGTGGATGACCATCCCAAACATCGGATGATTTTTTTAAATTCCTTCTGTGGTTGAAAATGTTTTCTTTTTTGTTGAATCTCTGAGAATATTAACAAGGTAACTAGAAATGAATCCCTAATCCCGTGTGATTGATGCTCGATATAGGATAAAAGGATAAATAAAATATTTATCATTTATATGAGAGTACCAAACACGGGTCGAACACTAAGGGTATGAACTTTTTATTGACCACTAGGAGTGTCTTGACCAAGAAATATTTGGCCAGAGTGAGAGAATCTATAAATAGTCAAATTTATTTTTAAATGTGTGCTATTGAAAGAAAGGGGTAACACCAGGTGAATTGAATTCTACACAAAAAGGGGCAATGAAGAGCGTGAATCGAGCTTCCGAAAAGTTGGAAGTCAAATGGAGTGGTGTGATGATGAAGGATAACTACTTAACATGTTTGAAACATAGAATCCATTATCATTTTCCCAAGGATAGGGACAAACAAATGAGGGTAAAATTCCAACCATGTTGAAGACATGGGATCTATCTCAAAATTTAATCATTTGTATTTCAGGGAGTGTCCCTAGGATGGTAGGTAAGTCAATTTGGATAGGAACTATGATATAAAGGGGTATTGTTTAGATGCGAAAGATGATGAGGATCCAAATCAAGGAGGACACGAAGCGTGGGGGTGAAATTATAAAATGTTTGAATAGAGTTAAACACTATTGTAACTATTCCACCATGTATATAAGCACATTGAGTAGGTGTATTGATATGAAAAAAATGTGAAAGTTGCATTCTAAGGGGAGTGTCTCTAAAATCCCAAGAGATGGTTGAAGAACATGAACGATGTGATAGGTGACTCAAAAAGAAGGGGGAAACAATCTCCTTTGGTGAGGGGATAATATGATTCACATTTTTACATCATTAAATGAGGATAATGTAAAAGAAGTTTAATATCATAAGGTGAGTATGATGTATCACATAGTTTAACATTGTGTGATTGGGATGTTAAGTCATATAGTTTAACATCATGTAATTAAGATGTGTGAACCAATGTGAATAACACCCCAAAATCAATGGTGGAAGGTGTGTAAGAGGGTAACATAATGGGGGAACCACCTAAATGGGATCATGGGGTAAAGAGAGTTTGAGATTTGGCTTTAACTCTGAAACTGATGGGTTCAGTGACCACAACTAGATTTTTTTACTAAGGTCAACAGTGGTTCTATTTTGGATTTATACCTCTTTCTTATTATCCATTTATTCTTCCCAATTTGAGAGAGTGACTTGGTAGGGGTTTTTTAACACTTTATCATATTGAACTTATGGGTTTTTAACCTAACATACATTTTTTTCAATTATTTTCAGTAGTTTAAGGTTATATCAATCAGAGCAAGAAGTTTCAAATAGTTTAGGGTCATAATACTTGGACCATGAATCCTAGATTAAGGACATAGTTCTTGGATCATTGTGATGAAAATAATTTATGTTATTAATACTTAGATATAAGGGGATCACAACTAGAAAGGATATTATGATGCTAGAGGGTTTAAAACTGATATAAATTGGTGTGTCTTGGATTTCATGCACCAAAAAAAATATGGGGCTAGTCGCACATAGTTTAAGGTCGTGCTGCTCAGACCATAGTGTTGAGTGTCTCAAAGGGGATGTTTGTAGAACAGAAGATAGGTAAACTTATGTGAATTAGGAGCCTAGGAGGCCCTTCCACATAGACCATGAAGGAGAAATCATACAAAAAGTTTAAGGTCATGTTTCTTGGACCTAGGATCCTAGTTTATGTGCGTAGAGTTTGGAATGATTACCAATGGTTTAAGATCATAATTCATGGACCATAGGGGTGTGAATTTCAAAGGAGTATGAATAGCATGGAAGGGTGGTGTCCTGACATGAATTGAGGGATACATATTCCTATCACAACATGTGACATCCCAAATATGAATTTCACAGAGTTTAAAGTTGTCGTGTATGGACATGGAGTCCTAGTTTAAGGTTGTACAGATCAAACAAAGGGTGAATCTATGTGTCTCAAAATTTCTTTAGGAAACCTCTCATCCCATATTTTAAGGATAAATGATCCATTATTGATGTTAAATCAAGGAGTGGTATGGAGTCCCCATTTTTTTATGGGAGGAAACAATAAGTGGAAAAAGCGACTAACAAATCCCGTAAGGGAAATCATGGGTTTCAAGATGTCTATAGAAAAAAAGGAATTACCGAAAGGAATGGAAAAATATTTACAGTGTAAAAAAAACAAGTTCTACAACTATGTTGGTTTAGGATGGGGTGAACAAGTTTGGGATATATTTTTGAATGAGTTTGAAACACAAAATATGCTATTTGTTACCAGGGATCCTTCGAGGTGCGATCCCAGGATGGTCGGTGAGCCAGTGTGTCAAGGAACTATTTATGTTAGGGAGTATTTTCATATTGGGTGTATGATTATTATCCAAATCAATGAAAACATGAAGTGATAAAGTGGAAGTGTATAATGTCGGGAAGATAATGTTAAGTGACTTGGGAGCTATTCTTCTACATGCTCAAATGCATTGGATGAGTGTGTAGGTAGGCAAGGATTGAGCCTAAACCATTGGAGAAAGAAACCAAAATGATTCAATGGCAAGGATGGGCCTAGGATGAGATATCTAAGTGTCACTATGTATCCCATGAGAATGAAAATCAAAACACATGTAGTATCGAAACATGGTGTAGAAGAAGACCAAAACTTGAGATGTGAAATCCTCTCGAGTGAGGATATAAAATCACCCCACATTACAAGGCATACTAGATTTATATGGGTTAAGTTTATAGGTTAACATTGTGTACTAAGGATGTTGTTTCATCTCATATTCATCATAATATGTATCACAGTTTCATATGAGGTAAGTACATAGTTTAACGTCATGTGTTGAGGATGATGGTTTAGTTCATCTCATATTTATCATGTGAGGCATCCTAGTTTCATATAGGGAAATGCAATAGTTTTACATACTATGTTTAGGATATTGATTTGTATCATATCATATTCATTATATGAGGCATCCCGATTTCATATGGGTTAATTCCCCAATTTAACATCATGTGCTAATGATTTTGGTATTTACAGTTTAAAATCATACAACTTGGACTATGGATATGACTAGTTTAAGGTTAGGGAGCTTAGTTAATAGGGGTAATTTCTAGTTTAAGGTCATGTAGCTTTTAATAAATGGGAATTGGTGTCCTAAGGAGGATTTTATGTCATTAAAGGGTTATAAACCACTATGAAAGGATGGAAAAAGAGACCCTCTTCAAAAAAAAAACATGACAAACCACACCCATGTTGATGTTATGATAATGAGGGATTAAAAACCATGTAATGAGATGAAGAAGGGGGATGGAACCTAGATATAATATCCGGGCATCGCTGCATATCCCATGGGAATGTGAATCAATCCACACGTAGTTTTGGGAGATGACATGGTAAAAGACTAATGCTCAAGGGGTAATCCTCTCGATTAAGGATGCAATGAAAAATAGAAGGGGGAATTGTCTTGGTAAAGCACCAATAGTGAATCAAAATACATGAAGATGGGGATAATGAGGCCAGATGAATGTAGTATAAGGTCATAATACTTGAAATAGAATGGGTTTATGTAGTTTGAGGATGATTGGGTGTTTCACATGCGTTAAAACCCGACACTAAGGAGATAAGGGATCTATGAACTACATGAAGAAATCAAGAAACTAATTGCAAATAGTTTAGGTTTGTAAGGTTTATATTTTGGGGATACCATAAAATAGGTTGGTACTGAGGCTGGGCCTGAAGACAGGAATTCTAGGTGTCACTACATACCCCATGGGAATGGTAATGAATCCACACATATTTCTAGAACATGGTGTAGTAAAATACCATCACTAGATGGGTGGTTTTTTCTCTGGTGAGGACACTGAATCATATCATAGTTTTGATATGAGGAATACAAAATTTATATAAGGTAAGCATATAATATAAAATCTTTCTCTGAGTATGATGTTTTCTCCATCCCATATTTATCACATGAGGCATCCCAGTTTTATACGGGGTAAGGATAAAATTCAATGTCCTATGGAAAGGAAGTTTGTGGGGATTATGCAATAAGCTGTGCATTCTTATTCCTCACATCTGTTCATAATGGAATATTGACCTAATAGTGGGTTTAGAAATATTATTGGGGCTTAAACTTGAGATAGAGACATGAGGGATTTTTGGGATTGATAGTTTTGTTGTTATTGGGTAGTTTTGTGATGATTTTATGGATGGACCTAAAGATAGGAGGCCTAGGAATCACTATATATCCCATGGGAATGGGAAGAAAGCCACACATAGTTCTAGAAAACAAGGTATGGTAGAATAAAAATAATAAGAATAGGTAGGGTCATTCTCTCTGATAAGGATGTGACATATGGTCTATAGTTTAGACATCGTATAGGAGGATACTGACTATGTAGTTTATGGTCATAAAACTAGGACCAAGGAGAATTTGGAATACAATTTAAAGTCATGATGCTTATAAAAGGGGGTATTTGTTTTAGGGATATTTATATGGAATTAAAGAGGTAAACCCTAACATTAAATAAGGGAGATACAAGCCTATGTTCCATGTAAATATCATGGAAAAAACTAAACATATTTTAAGGTCATAATTAATGGACTATTCCCTCCTAGTGGGAAAGGGTTTATGAGGAACTAGTGGTTGGGACCGAAGACATGTGAATTATGTGTCACTACATATCCCATGTAAATGGGAATCAATACACCCATAGTTCTTGACATTCATTATGGTAGGAGACCGATATCAGAAGGGTAACATACTCTCCAGAAAGGACATTGAGGAATCCCATTGTTTCCATGGGGCATACTGTATTTATGAAATGGGGAAAGGATATTGTTTATCATCATGTGTTAAGGATGTTCAATTTTTTGTTCTCTCACACATGGTATGTGAGGCATCCTATGTTTATTTCATAGGGTAAGACTGCAGTCTAATGTCATGTCCTAAGTACATTGTGATTTAAAGTTTAATGTCATATAACTCAGACTATAGATGTTACCCATTTATGGTCATAGATATCAGACCATAGTGGATGAAATTTTTTTAAGGTCATAATGCTTCGACCCAAGTGGATGGTGTTAGTATAATGTCATGTATCTTTGACCATGAATCCTATTTTATGGTCATAGATTTTGGAACCTAGTTTATTTAGTTTAAGGTCACATTATTTTGAACAAGAATCCTAGTTTTAGGTCGTAGAGTTTGGACTAGTTGTAAATAGTTTTAGATCATAATATTTGGACCATAGGGGAATCATGCAACGTTTTGATTAAGAAACTTGGAATTTGTGGGTAGTGTGATGCACTATCCATCCATGATGATTAAAGAGTATGCTCTATTGGAATTTATCTTATGAATAATGTATGGTCCTTACCATTTTGGCTCCAACTTTGATGAATTTCTTCTAGTCACCATCGTTGTTACAATATCTAGTACCATGTCACCCTAGAGGAATGATCAGATGCATAAATTATTGCTTAATTCTCTCACTATCATGTTATGGTGCCTCTATATGTTTTGAAAGTCTTGAAGCCTATTTTCACCATGGGATTCCAACTCAACTAGATGAACCTATTCAATTTTTTATAGTTGTTTTTGGTAATAAACAATCATTCAGATTGATGAAAATTGAACCTCAATGGGTAAGACTGCCTCTATTCCATACACCAGGGAATATGGGGTTGTATGGGTAGAATTTTGAGTTGTCATATGATAGGACCAAAGATAATGAAGAATCTTTTCAAGAATTTTTTTTTTGTTTTGGCTCACTATTTTCAACAATATATTATAGAGAGTCTTGTTGAATGCCTCAATTAACCCATTGTTCTATGAATAGTAGTGAAAAGTATGGTTGGATTAGATATTTGGTGTATAATTTCTTCCTCTTAGTAGCTTTAATGTTGGTTCCATTTTATTTTAGAATAATGTGAGGTAGTAAAAATTTATGGATGATGTGGGAGATCATGAACTTGATCACATATTTGGTTTTGAATTCCTTGATAGAAACCACTTCTTATCATTTGGAAAAGAATTTAGTTGCAGTCAAATTGAACCCGCAGTGTCTTGTTGTAGTTGGTGGGTATGGCCCCATAATATAGAGTACCCATACTAAAATGTGACTTGAATATTTTTTGGCATAGAGAAACTCTATTGGTTGATATACAAAGTTAGACTGGATCTAACACAAATGAAACATTTTGGAGAACTCAATGAAAGCGTGAACCATAGTGGGAAAAAAGGAACCCAAACACTGAATTTTGTGGGAGAGATTCAATACACCTTAATGGGTGATAAAGAATCTGATATGGACCTCTTGTGTAACCTAATGTATCTCATATCATTGAATTAAATAGAGTATAATTCCATAAAACCCATGTATGTAGAGGGTTTTCTCAAGGTTAGTCCTACTATGGAGGGTAAACTGCACTTCACATTAGTGGATTTGATCATGATCGACTCAGTATGACATGCGAATTCCACACTTGATATACTCAACAAAAGGAGTCATCAAACCATGAATTTCCTTGGTTTTAGGGAAGAATTGAGGATCCTATCATAGAAGTACCTATATCCATTTGATTTTTCTATTGGTTTCCATCACATGAAGTGGTGGGGGAGATGACCCTCCAGTGTGCTATATGAATGACTAGGTTATCCTGGTTGGGTTGTACAAGAGACAAAGCTTTCCTAGATAGTGCATTGGATCAACCATTATGAGACCAAGGAACATGAGTCACCTTTGACTGGTGAGGGAACCAGGCCATCAACTGATGAGTGTAATCCTACAGGGGCACTAGATTATTCATTATGATAACATATTCATCCTTGATCTTCTTGATGACTAACTCAGAGTATCCCTTCACATGTAAACAGGGTACATAAATTTTGATGGAAACTAAGGACCAATAATGAGAGAATGATAATATTCCTCATTTTCAATGCATATTTCTGAAAATAGGAATTTTCATTGTAAGAAAACATGTTCCAGAGTTATGAAAATCATCCCTAAGACTACCCTGTTGATCTTGATGACATTGAGTCTTCTATCAGTTGGGCTCTAGGAGGTGTTGTTGAAATGAATTTTCCAATATGGAACATCCTGATCCACTGAGAGAATATCATCATATTATAAGGCACAACAATCATATATCAAAAAATTTATTTTCATCACATCACTTTTATATAATTTTTTACTTTATATTATAATGTAAAAACCCAAGTAAAATAAAATTGAAATTATATTTTTCCATTCAAATTCTTAGACATAAGAAACCTACCTCAAAACATGTTGTATCTAATGATAGAAACTAGAATCTTCTTTAAATATATCCATGGAAGCAAGAGTTACATAGAAGAACTCTGGAAAAGAAAATCCATCTTTTAAACTTACACCCAAACGCACCTATACATATACATATAAATACACCTAGAACCAATGTAGATATTCCCTTGACTATAAGGGAATATGTACAATATATATACACACACACACACACACACACACACATATATATATTCCTTACCTATGAATATGTGTGTAAGTCACATTTATGAACTTTATTCCAAAGCTAAACCAAGGAGGTATAAGGTATACTATAAAAATATAAGGAATCTGAGAAATAAAAAAACCCTAATTAGAATTAGGCCAATGAATAAAAACAAAAGAAACCTTACTGAAAACCGATGTCGAACCCACTACCATTAATGGTCATGGATAGAACTGACCTAACCTAATGATCATGAACCCTAAGGACCAATAACCAAAAAAAATAATACCTAAAATCAGGGTAGGGTTTGAATGGGTCAGGCACACACCATGTAAAAATAAGAAACCATGAAGAAAATGGAAGAGGAAGATAAAGGAGGAGGAGAAATATGTACTGGAGATGATCACACAAGAAAAAAAAACGATGAGAATTTGGGGAGATGGAGGGAGGGAGGAACTTGATTGATGTTTCTCCTTGATGGGCATATGACACACAGGAAGGGGAGTGGGGTGGGATGTTATGGGAAAGGGGAGGGGATAGTAGAGATAACATAAAAATAAATAAATAGATAAATAAATAAATAAATAAATAAATAAATAAATAAATAAATAAATAAATAAATAAATAAATAAATAAACAAAAACAACAACAACAACACCAACACCAACAAAAATAAAACATTTTTTTAAATCTTTGGTTGTCCGCATGGTTTTCCCTCATAGTCTGACAGACTATGTGCCAATGATTGTATAATGATTCACTATTCATTTCCACCCTTACACCACTATTTTAAACTGGTTTTGTAATGAATATTACAAATATAATAATAAATTGAACTTCATTTTTGATTCAATTAATTAATTTTTATCACTATTTAATAGGTCAATTTTACTTGTTTTATTGTTTAAATTGTAGGAGGAGGTTATTTGGAGAGACTATGGAATTAAAGCAAAATGGGCCTAACTATGCGAGAGACCAAGTATGCACATGGACATAAATATGTACTATATATAATACATGCATTGAATTGGGCTAAAAATGGGTGTATGAATGAAAAAAAGTGGGATGCATTTCTTCAGGAGACCATGGATGCCAATTAGTCCATTTGGAGGCCCAAAATAGGCCCATAATGTGAAGAAATTCTGGACAGGCCAGATTGGACCACCCTTCTGTATTTGGGCCATAATTCAAGATTGAAAACTAAAATTGGGATGATTTGACCTCCATTGGACATATAAATCAAGGTTCCACCTCTCCACCTAATTTTAAGTCATTTTCACATGTTTTGGTTGGTCAGAAATCTAGATGAAGAATGAGGAATAAGTCTACCTTGAATAGTCACATAGTCCCTTAGGAAGTTGAATTATTTTGAAGAATGTGTGATGTATTTTCCATAAAATAACCTCTAAAGATAATTATCTCATGTTTCACGACCATTTTTAAGGGTGAGTATAATTAGAGAGCTCTATTATTCCATTTTATGCCTCTTCTTCCATATGCACTTCTAGGCCTCTTAGTGATCAATTTGGGGGGTGTTCCTTGTTGTAATCTCGAACTCCTTGCTTGTAACCATTATAAGGTAATTGATTTTATAAGTTTTAGTATATTTTTATTAATTTATTCCTTTTTTATTTTGTGTTTATTCTTTTATTATATAAATAAAATCAAAGGAACAAGAATCCTCATGATTCCATGCATAAATTGGATCATGTGATGATTTGAGTGCGATTGCCTCTTCTCTCACCTCTTCTCTTTAATAAGTGTTCTTATGGATGGTATCGTTTGATTAAATCCTGAATGTATAACCCATTATTAAGAATTTTTGTGTTGATAATTTTTTTATATATACCTAAAGATGGACATCACATGACATTGTTGATGTGATGACTTGATTGAGTTCGGTTCTTACATCGACAATATTTTATTGATTCTAAGTAGTCTCCAGTAATAAATATCATAAATTGATCAAATACTAGGTGGTAACCAAGTAATAAATCAAATATCATACTAGTTAAAGTATGTATAAATCAAGAAATTAGCGATTCTTCCCATTTCCTTGAGAGCGATAATGGATTGAGCATCAAGGGAAACTTACCCAGATTGATCACAATTTCCCCATCTAGTTACTCTCACTTAGTAATATAGTTTCAATTTCCATTTCTAAACAATAAAAACCAAATTTTATAAATCCCCAGTCCCATTTGAATTTCAAAATCAAAACCCACTTTTTAAATAAATGATCAAAGGCTCCGTGGAGAGACAACCTAGGGTAGCTGCTATACTGTAGAAATTCTAGTTAAAAATAAATGTCTAATTTGACTCACTCAAAAATGAGATCAATTTTTGGATCCATTAATGGGGATCCAAGATAATTGTTTCCCTTCTATTCTTTTATTTATTTTTTATCCCTTTAAATATCACCCTTCCATTTTTGTTTTTTTTGTTTTTTTGTGTTTTTTTCTTTTCTCTCTTTCTCTATCTTCTTCTTCCTATCTCTAAAATTTTGTAATAGAGAAGTATATTTTATTTTATCCTTTAATTATTATTAAGTATTTTTATTTTATCCATAATCCATCATAAAAATAAAAAAACAAACTTTCCAACTTATTTTCATGACCCGATCAGAAAAAGAAAAACTATTTAAAATAGACCCTAAAATTGAAAAGACACTTCACTCACAAATTAGGTCATCCAAACTATAAAAACAAAGTAAAATAGAGGAAACCATTGCAGAACCTCAATTTTACAAAAAAAATAAAAAATTGAACCAAATCAAACCTAATAAAACATGGCTGCAATTAATCAGACCTTAAAGGAACTGACCATCTCATATGTGGAGTACCAACCTGCATATATCCAATATCCCAAGGAAGTGGTAAACTTTGATCTAATATCATGCCTCATCCACCTCCTTACTAAATTCCATGTCCATCCTAGTGAGCACCCTCTTAAAAATATCAAAGAGTTTCACATAGTGTGCTCCACCATGATAAACCATAATGTGTCTAAGGACCTCATTATGTTTAAGGCATTCCCTTTATCCCTTGATAGTGTAGAAAAAACTAGATATACTATCTTCCTACCTCAATTGGGGGATATAATGACCTAAAAATACTCGTTAGATAATTTCTTCCCTACCCCCTGAACTGTATCAATTAGGGAAAACATTTTTGGTATTAGGAAATCACAAGGAGAGACCCTTCATGAATACTGAGAGAGATTCAAAAGAATTTTCTCAAGCTACCCCCACACTATATTAGTAAACAACTGTCAATACAATACTTATATTAGGGACTTATCCCCATGGATTTTGGAATGATTGATGATGAATATATTGGTTCCCTAGCTGATAAAACTCTTTCCACTACTCCGGAAGTAATAGCCAACATGGCTCAAAATTCACAACAATTTTGTACCCAAGAAATTTCTCCCACTCGAGGAGTTCATAAGGTAACCCATTAATCCCTAGAACAAAAGTTAGATAATAAAATTGATGATATGCATACCATTTTAAAGAAATTATCACAATCACAAGGTATCTCACACTCTTCCTCAGTTCAATTACATTGTGGTATTTGTTCTGAAAATACTCACTTTTCTGACTATTATCCACAACTTCAAGATTCAACCGAGTCTTGTATAGTAGTGTTCCCAGGGAATCTATTCCAACAAGCACCTCCTTTCAAGAAAGAACCATTTAGGCCAAATCCAAACCTCGAGTGGAAATCAAAACCAAAATACCGACAAGGAGGAAACTCAAGCTACCCCATGTAGAATTGGTATCAACAATGATAAGGTATATAAAACCTTATTATCCTTCAAATTCACAAAAAAATCCTCCCCCTCCTCCCAAATATGATCCAATCCTCAAGGATATGGTGAATGAAATGGAAACCCAGAACCTTCAGTTCCAACAGACCACACAATCTGCTATTCAAGACCTACAAACTCAAGTGGTACAATTGGAGAACACTATTTGTGAGATAAATATGAAAGGTTCAGGACAATTATCTCCCCAACCTATTTCCAATCCAAAAGACAAAGGTAATTTTTGTTCAATCACACTTCATAGTGGTAAAGAAGTTTTTTCTTCCAATGATTCTACCCAACATGTATGTCCCCCCCTTAAAAACACATTTTCTCCACCCATAAAAGATTCAAATGAATAAAAGAAACAAAAAGGGTAAACAAATTATCATTTAGGATTACAATGAACAATACATTCCCCTTTCTTTACCACAAAGGCTCTCTAAATCAAAGAATTTTTTTTATAATGAAATTTCTTAATAAATAATGGATACATTTAAAAATGATCAAGTTAACATCCATTTATTGTATGTAGTTAACTAAATCCCTTGATATTCCAAATTTCTTAAAGATATTTATACCCATTGACAGAGGTGAAGGGGAATGAAAGAATCAACCTAGGAAGGAATGTATCAACCTTGATTCAAACAAAAATTCCAACCAAATTCAATGATCCATGAACTTTTGTGATACATTGTACCATAGGGGAGACATTCTTTTTAGATACTATGTTATATTTAGGTGCTTCCATTAATTTAATTACCCACTCCATGTATACTTCTATTCAGTTTGGAGACCATCAACCGACATGAATTATCGTGAAACTTGACAACCAGGTCACAACACACCCAACATGATTGATTGATGATATCCTTATAAGAGTGAATAATCTCATATTCCTCAGTTATTTCTATATTTTTTATATGAAAGATACTCGAACCCAAGGACACGATCCTCTCATATGTGGGATTCCATTTCATAAAGTAACAAATATGATCATCAATGTTCACAATGGTACACTATCTATGGAGTTTGGTGGAGAAAAAGTAAATTTTGACATCCTTGATGCAATGAAACACCAAATTGAAGAGAACTACACTCTTCCTGTTTATTCAATGGAATTGATCTAAAACAACACACACACAAAATTATCTCCTCAACACAAACTTTGAATCATTTTCCTCTTATTCACCCATGAATTATTAGAGTTTTGATTCATGTTTTGAGTGTTGTGTGGGTTATGAAAAATGTAAATTTCTTTCTTTAATTGACTAGTGTGTTTATTATGAGGTACCCATGACCGTAGGTGATTTGATAAATCTCATTTCCATATATTATATTTATTTAGAGAATATATATGAGCATATAAATAGTTTCATAGACCTCACTCCCCCTAAATCCCCTCCCTCAATCCAAAAACCACTGGTGTTGGAATTAAAAAAACTTCTTTCTAATTTAAAATAATCATATCTTGAGGGTATTGAAAAATTTCCCATCATTTGTTACAATAACCTCTCTCCACAGCAGAAATAAAAACCACTCGAACGTTTGATAGAGTTTAAAAGGTGATAGGATGGACACTGGATGATATTCCCAGGATTACCCCATCTATTTTTATGCCCCATATCCTTTTAGATGAAGAGTCTAATCCCATAAGACAATCTCATCACCGGTTGAATCCCACTCTACTTTAAGTGGTAAAATTAGAAGTTAGTAAATTACATACTTCTAGGATCATTTATCATATATTTGACAATAAATTGGTTAGCCCCGTGAAAATTGTACCTAAAAAACTGGAATAACAATTGGGTCAAATGAATGAGATGAATTGGTCCCAACACATGTGAAAAATAGTTGTCGAGTCTATATTGACTGCCATCAACTAAATCAAGCCACACGGAAGGACCACTTTTCTCTACCTTTCATTGATCAAATGTTAGAATGATTGGATATTAAGTCCCATCATTGTTTCCTTGATGGATATTTGGGTTATTTCCAAATCCATATAGCCTTTAAGTAATAAGAAAAGACAACATTTACCTATCCATTTAGAAAATTTTCATACAAAAGGATGCCTTTTTGTCTATGTAATGCTCTTGGTACATTTACGGGATGTATGTTGAGTATTTTTTATGAGTACCTTTAGAATTATATGGAAGTCTTTATGGATGATTTAAGGATATATAGATCTTATTTTGATGAATGTTTGGAACTCCTAGGTTCTGTCCTCCACCACTACTTTAGAAAAGATGTTGTATTAAATAATGAGAAATGTCATTTCATGGTTGAGTGGGGGATAGTTCTTGGGAATGTTATTTTAAATGAGGTAATTAAAGTTCATAAATCAAAAATTAAATTAATTTCACCCCTTCCATATCCAAAAGGTGTTCTTGAAGTGTGATATTTCTTGGGTTGTGCTGGTTTTTACCATCGATTTATTAATGAATTTAGTAAGATCGCACGTCTATTGTCCCAATTATTACAAAAAGATTCTGATTTTGTGTTTGATAAAAATTGTGTGAATTCATTAAATTCAATAAAATGGAGCATCACATCACCTCCCATAATCCAATGACCAAGGTGGGATCTCTCCTTAGAACTTATGTGTGATGCCTCTAAATTTGTAGTTGGGGAAGTTTTATCATAAAGGGTTGAGGGGGCTCCTCATGTCATTGAGTATGACTCATGTACCCTTGACCCAGCCTAGGTAAAAAACTCAACCAATGAAAAAGAAATAATTTCTATTGTGTTTTCCTTGAAAAAATTTCATTCATATCCTCTTGGGTAAAAAGTCATTGTGTTTTCTGACCATGTTATCCTTCAATTTCTCCTAAAGAAACATGAAGCTAAGCCTTGCCTCATTCAGTGGATGCTCCTCCTCCAAGAGTTTGATCTTGAGATTAGAGATAATAGGGGAGTGGAAAATGTTGTAGCTGAACACATTAGTAGTATTTCCCCATCATTGGACCACCATGTTGACTCATCCCTCCCCATTAGAGAATTATTTCATCAGGATAGCCTTTGTGATGTTGTGAACCATACCCATTGGTATGTGGATATTGTGAATTTTTTAGAAACCTATAGGGTCCTTAAAGATTTCATCACATTAAAATCCCAAAATACTTAAGAATGATTCTATGGGGTACATTTTCAATTACCTATATTTCTGGAGAATTTTTAGTGATCAAGTTGTTTGTCGGTGTGTCCCTGACCATGAGTTCACCTCTGTTTTGACTTTCTACCACACTTTGGATTGTGGGGGCCACTTTTTCTCTCAACATATAGCTCAAAAGGTCCTTGAATCAGGACTTTATTGGAAAAAATTTTAAAGGCTTTCCCATCAATTTTTGAAGTCAGGTAGTTATTATCAATTCACAAGGAATATCTCCCAGTGGAATGAAATTCCCCAATAGCCTATGTTATTATTTGAAATATTTGATGCATGGGGCATTGAATTCATGGGTACTTTTACAAATTCATTTGGCTTTGTGTAAATCTTATTGGATGTGAAATATGTATCTAAATGGGAAGAAGAAAAGGATACTTGGACTGATGACTCTCGAGTGGTTGTTGATTTTGTGAGGTCCCAGATTTTCAGCAGGTTTTTTTACTGAGATTCATCACTAGTGATAGGGGTTCAAATATTTTGTAATATTAACATAAAAAATTCACTTCTTAATTATGGGGATGTTCATAAATTATCTACTACATATCACCCCCAAAATAATATACAATAAGAAATCTCAAATAGAGAAGTTATGAAAATATTGAAAAAAAACGGTACACCCCAAAATGAATGATTAGAGTTTGCACTTGGAGGATGCACTTTGCGAGTACCATACAACTTTTAAAACTCCAATCAGAATGTCACCATATAGTATTGTGTTTGTAAAGTCTTTTCACCTCCTACTGGAGGTAGAAAACCATGCATATTGAGATATTAAACAATATAATATAAATATTTCCTATACAAGTGAACATAGGAAGATGCAGATTTAGTAGTTGGTAGAAATTCCACATGATGCATATGATAACTTCCAGATCTATAAAGAGAATACAAAGGCTATACATGATATCATGATTCATCAGCGGAAGTTCCATATTGGTGATAAGGTTCTCATGTACAATTAAAGGATAAATCTCCACCTAGGTAAGCTTCATTCTCGATGGCTAGGTCCTTATACAATTACTAATATTTACCCATTTGGCACTATACAGGTTTTTCATGAATAGAGTGGCAAAAGTATTTCTATAAATGGGAAGATACATAAACACTTCTATTAGTATTTTCCAAATAATACGGTGGAGGAAATACACCTTTTAGATGAAACATACCAGTGAAACACACTAGGTTTTATCCTTCCTTCCCACATTATCATCTATTACAGTGAAGACACAACACATTCTAGGTGTGGGGGTGGGTAAATTCCTTGGTTAGTTAGAAATTTTTTATCAAATTTCTTCTTTATTCTCTTTTTTTACTTTTTTTGTATTTTTACTTTCCCCATATTTTTGAGTTCATTAGTATTATCATCATCTTTCTTATTTATTCTCTTTTTCACCTTCTTTATGTTATTTTTACTTTCACACCCTTTTATGGTCACAAAATCATAGAACTTAATAAAAATTGATGTTGAAATTTTTGATTCAATGTTGTTTTAACTTTTGATGAAAACTTATCTCTGTTATGGAATGAATATTTGTATTAATTTAACATTTAGGAGTGATTTTTAGTAATTTGGTTGTCTATTAATGATATTAATGGTTGTATCACTATGAAACCTTAAAGATGATTGTTACCCCTTGTGGGAGTAGTTTTTAGGAAAACTATGTCACTAATATTTCCACACATTTTTGTACCAAACCAAAATGTGTGAATATATATTACTTTATAGAAGGTAAATATATGTTAGGTTTATATTTATCATCTTTCTAAAATGTTTTTTCATATGTTCATTCCTTTTCTGATCTGTTTTATTAATGTACTGGATTGATCTATGCGTGTGTACCTGATATCTAACTGTTGTAATCACTAAAAAATTAACAAAAAATTTATAAAAAAAAATATAAAATTGGATTGTGTCTTGGTGAGGTAAAAAACCACTCCTCCTTATCCTTTTATCTTGTTATAATTATTACAATTAGTGTCATGAGGAGATCGAATAAGGCTTAAGAGATGAGTGTGAGATTTGTTTCGAATGAAACTTTTGAAAAAAAAACAAAATATTAATAAATGAGGGGAGTGATGAAATGTGAATAAAAATGAGCATTTCTAGGTTTGGAGATTAATTTTTGACTTTTAGGAATTCTTTAGTGAGTGAGTCTTGAAAAATGATTGCAAAGGATGTAGGGCAGGATTAGTGGAAAAGATTATTTAAGTTGAAAAGTGTAAAAATAACCTATATTTGTTGGATAGAAAGTGGAAAGAATATCATTGAATGGTTTTCAAACACACATACATAAAGAGTTAGTGGAATGGTTTAATTTTTAATTCCGTTCACAATTTGGTATCATGCATCTCTTTGAATTTCATTCTAATACTTTTTATGAGGCATCCTTATCCACGATCATTGGGAATAACTCCTTGGTGTGGGTTGTACATTGATCACATTGATTTAATGAATTAAAATTTCATTGAATGTTAAATTTTCATGAATTTTTAAATATCTACATGCATCATTTTTTTTTGAAAATATGGGTTTTCCAAGGAGTTCAAATGTTTAGGTGTGAGGGTGTCATCGCATATCGATTCATTATTTATTTCCACCCTTACACCATTGTTTTAAACTGGTTTTGTAAAGAATATTAAAATCATAATAATAAATTGAACTTCATGTTTGATTCAATGAATTAATTTTTATCACTATTTAATAGGGTAATTTTACTTGTTTTAGTGTTTATATTATAGGAGGAGGTGATTTGGAGAGTTTGTGATGGAATTCAAGAAAAATGAGCCAAACTGCGTGAGGGTCCAAGCATGCATGTGGACATAAATATGTACTTTAGATAATATGTGCATCCAATTTGGTTAAAAATGGGTGTATTAGTGAAATAATGTATGGGATACATTTCTCTAGAAAACCATGGATCCCAATTCATCTATTTGGAAGCCCAAAATAGGCCCACAATGTGAAGAAATTTTGGGTGGTCCAGATTGGACCATCCTTCTGTATTTGGCCCATAACTCCGGACTCAAAACTTAAATTGGGATGATTATACCTCCATTAGATAGGTAACTCAAAGGGACACCCCTCCACCGAATTTTATTTCATTTTCACACATCTAATTAGTCAACCATCTGAATAAAGAAGCAGGAAGAAGTCTTCCACGAATAGTCACCTAGGCCCTTAGGAACTTAACTTATTTTGTGGAAAGTGTGATGTATTTATCCATAAAATCACCCATCAACCTCTTTTTCTCATGTATCATGACCATAGATAAGGGTGAGTTGAATTTTAGATCCCTCTTATTCCATTTTACTTCTCTTCCCCCAGGTACTTCTAGGTCTCTTGGTGATCAATTTGGGGGGTGTTCCATGTTATAATCTCAAGCTCCATGCTTGTAACCTTTGGAAGGTAATTGAATTTCCCAGTTTTTAGTATATTGTTATTAATTTATTCATTTTGATTTTTTAATTCTATTATGATATAAAACCAATCAATGGAACAAAAATCTGCATGCTTCCATGCATAAATCATATCTTGTGATGATTTGAGTGCGGTTTCCTATTCTCTCACCTCTTCTCTTTAATGGGTGTGCTTATGGATGGTATCATTTTATTAAATATAGAAGGTATAACCCTTTATTATGCATGTCTTTGTTGAGAAATGTTTTTTATATGGACTCAAATTTTTATATCTCATCACATTGTTGATGTGATGCCTTGATTATGTTCGATTCTTACATCAAAAATATTTTATTGATTATGAGTGGTCATCGATAATCAATATCATCGATCGATCAAATCCTATGTCGTAACCTAGTAACAAATCATGTATTATAATAGTTACATTATTTATGAATCAAGGAATCAATGAACCTTCTCATTCCCTTGATAGCGATGATAGATTGAGAATTAAGGGACACTTACTTGGGTTGATCATGTTTTCTCTATCCGGTTTCTCTCACTTAGTAATATAGTTTAAATTTTTGTTTCTAAATCAAAAAAACCCAAGTTTTAAAAAACCCCATTATCTTTTTAATTTCAAAATCAAAACCCTCTTTTTAAATTAATGATCCAAGGCTCTGTTGAGATGTGACCTAGGGTTGCTACTATACTGCTGAAATTATAGTTTAAAATAAACATCTAATTTGACGCGCTCGAGAACACGATCAGCCAACCATGTAGTTTCCATTAATTATGGATGCATAGATGAAGTGGAGGGGTGCACAGATGTGTGCATCCCTGCAGTGTCGATAGACTGACTTTCTAGGCCACACCATTTTCAGAGGGGAAACACATGATTTCTACTAATTGTGTGCCAACCATGTGCCTCCTACCTTCCTTCTAAAAATCCTCCTCCTTAAGGGAAAATAATTAGAATAGATAATGTACAAAGGTAAGACCAAAATAAAATAAAAACACCAGAAAACCACACCAAGGGTGTGACATATTTCCCCACCATTAAATACATTCTTCCCCTAGAATTTCACCCATTTTAAAAGAGGAACAAAAATATGAACTCTACACACCCAAAGAAGAAACTATGAAATGAAACTCCAAATCTTGACATGAAATTGAAAAAAACAACTAGAGCTCAGGAAAAAATTCCAAAACCAAAATGGAACCTCAAATACACAAGGAGTTCTCCTGGAACGCAATATCTAAACTAAAACAAAACCAATACTAGTGATGTCAAGTGTGACCTTTAAACTTTGTAAGTCACACCTTACCAGATCTAGAGAAAATAAAAAGGAGAAGATCTATCATGGTTCTCTCCACCATTTAAGAAACCACTTAGAAAAATGGTTGAACTAAGAGTAATGCTCAATGAAACCACCCATAAAAACCACAAAATCTCAACCAAGAAACTTGTCCAATCCACAATTCGTAATTCATTTATACACACGAATCTCCAAATAATCACCACAAAGAACTAAAACTGATAAAAAGAAAGGATTACCATTATAAAGAACCTATACATAGGGTAGAACCATTGACAACTCAAGAAAATGAGTCCATAAAAATTAAAAAAAAGTTATATAAATGGAAACCACTACAAAGAAAAACTAGAAAAATTTACACCCTTATGTAATAAAAAATTAATTGGATCTACATACCCCACACCTCTCAGATCCTCCACTACATGAAAATTGTCACGACCCCTCCCTACAAAATAACACTATAAGGAGAGAGAGATAATTCCCCCCAAGCCCCACCTCTAGTAGGCCTCAAGTTGGCGACTAGCACTAAGAGTATAAAATTCTCATGAAATGGGAGACATTACCCTCTTTAATAATATAGGATAAAGGCATAAGATAAATCATCCAAAAAAAAACTCAAAGACATAAAATAAATATAAACTAGAACCACCCCATAATGAATGTATAAATAAAACTGGTAAAGGTAAAATTATCTAATGTAACATAACCAAAATAAATGCTAAAGTAGAGACACCATCTAACCATGGACCAAGCTAGTAATGTTCAACACGGTCCATGTAATCCTCCTAGAAAAATGAAAACAATTTATATATGTAGAGTGATCATACAAGTATAATCAGTAGGAAAACCAATGTATCTCATGCACATGTAATAGAATAATACTAATTCACCTATGAGAAAATAAAATAACCAACAACACAAAAAATAGATAAACTATTCATCCCAACCTCACCAATGTATGATAACCAAATAATTAAATCCAAGTAAAATAATATAATGAGAATAACATTGATAATGGGTACCCCACACAGCTTTCCCACTGGTATTCCACTCTCAAACCCAAAATTATTACTTCCGAGTGTTCCCATATATTATGTATATAACACCACCCCAGAAGAACAATCACATCTCATCACACCCATAGACACTTGGGCCACCACCTCATAAGAACGGTCACATATAATCTCACCAATAGACACCTAGGAAATCACATCAAAACCACTACCATAACCATATTAGTAGGGTATTGTAAACATGTAGAAAATAAAACTTATTCCCTCATCCAATAATGCATGACCCCCAACATAAGCTGCTCTACAAGAACAATCATATCACTTTTCTCCCAAAAAAAAACAGGGCATCACATCTCAAATAAAAAACATGGGCTGTCACAACCAACATTTAATAAACTAACAGACCTCTAGCCATCATAGCCTATGAAATACCTACCTCGTATGGAAGAGAGAGTAGGGAATAGGGGTTACCCATCCATTCTTCCACCTCACCAAATTCTGGGAACCCCCTCCCCTGCATGAATATGTGGGTGTTGGAACGTAGTGCTCAATGTGGGTGGGGTGCATATAGAAATCACAAGGAATATACAAGTATATGAGTATTTCCACACAAAACCCCAAACTATGAGTTCAAAAAAAAAAACAAATAATCAAATCACAACATCACCACATTCACTACCCCCTCTAAATGCATATCACCACACAAAAATTCACAAGCCCCATTTCACATTCACATTTCCAATAAATTCTATTATCCCACCCATTCATTTAATTATTTAGCATAAAACACATTTAACCATACAAACAACCAATTATTTATTCATTATCCATTTCAATCACATTAACCAAACAAAAATCTATCCATTTCAATCATTATTAAACAAATTATTCATTCTATCACTACTTAGGCATTTAGGATAAATCAACCACACATCACATATAGATCAAAATTCCCATCATACCATCACCCTATCACCCCAAAAGAATGGAAAAAACTGACAAACTTACACCCCAAAAGCATGGAAAAACAACAACCACCTCTCCACCCCAAAAGTATTGACAATCAACCACCACCTCGCCACCCCAAAAGCATGTCCAAACAAACCATAACCTCACTACCCTAAAAGGACAAGAAAACAACCACCACCTTTCCAACCCAAAATCACGACCAACAAACAACCTTCTCTCCACCCTGAAATCCTGACCAAACAATCCATCACCCCACCACCCCAAAAGCGAGGCCAAACAACTACCACCTTTCCACCCAAAAGAACAACCAACATTTCACCTCACCTCACCAAAAACACGACCACACATCACAGTACATAAAATTCATTTTACATATTTATGAAGGGATTTTATCACATTTCCCTTTATTTTAGGGGAATTATCATAAAAACCCTAATCCTTGAGATACTATTTTATTATCAAAAAATAAGTGGTTAGAAAATTTTCATTTTAGGGCGATATCAAAAAATCATAAGAAATACAAAAATCAAAACAATATCATCCATCGCAATAAAAACCATCAATGACAAAACTTTTCAATGGTGAATCATGACCTTACATTCCACAATATCACAATATTAACAAACCTATAAAAATATGAGAATCAAACTCCATTAACCTTAATCTTAAAAATAACCAATTATTTATCTTTTATTAAGCCAACACAACCAAATACCATAGATAAACTTGAGAAAATCCCTCTCGCATGATACATAATAAAGAGAAATTAAGGATTATGTACCTAAAATGTTATTCCCAACTCATTTCACGCTATAGGGAGAAGAAGAAACTTCAACAAAAAATAACCACACCATGAGATACTGTGGATAAACCAACACCAAACCCAAATACCATCAAAATTCAACCCAATACACACCCCAAACAAAAACCGCATTGCCATAGTGAATCCCTGGAAGAAGAGTGGAATAAATACAACCATGAATGAGAGGAGAATCTACCACTAATTACTAATAGAAATCCAATATAACCAAATGATCGAAGTAGAAGGATGAGGGATTGAAGAAATCCTCTAGGAACTTAGGACTCTTCCAAAATGAGAGTGAAGGGGGAAAAAAGATGAAAAGAAATTTAATTGATAAAGAAACATAAAACCTAGAATCACACATGTTTCACATTGTGTAAACATTACATAGATTGAAATATCTAGGTTTTAAAAAATTTACAACTTTCACAAAAAAATTAATCACCTTAAATAATTTAACACCCAAATTAATTACACATCATGAATCCCACTTACATGATATATATCCATTTCAAAAGATACCCCGTAGCCTCATACAAGCTATGAACCACCCAACTATATAAACTGTGAACCACCATTACATGTTGCGTATAAAATAAATGGTGTAAATTTACTTTAGTAGATCTACTACATGTACAACCTCCATAAAAAACATGCGGAGCCTCCCACGAACACCTTAAACCATGAAAAACAGAAAATTAATGGACTGAGAAGGAATAAACTATCACATATGATACTTATCAAATGATTTTATCCCTCAAGGATCAAAAACCAAGCCCAGAAGGAAAGGGGTACGAATAACTGGACCACGAAATACCTATCGAGAATCTCATAAAACCTCAAATGACACCACTAACCAAACATTCAAAATCCAAATAACCACCGAACATCTCACACAAACTCATCAACACACAAAAACATCACCACAACCATCCAACCTTACAACCACTTCACAAACATCTCACCCTCCTTGAAAACCAAACCAAAAACCACTACAACCAATAAAATGGACAACCATAAAAACACAAATTATGGAATTCCATCTTCCATGTCAAGATAATATATGATCTAGGTTGCATTGACTCACCCACATGGGTTTAATTTAATCACAGTTAATGTATCTTGATTTTGGAATCAGGTCCTCCCACTTTCAAATATCTAAAATTAATCCCATATCAAACATTACAAACAAAGGACACCAACTCATATCATAAGATAATATCCAAACATCACATCACAAGAAAAATAGAAAAAAAGGAAAAACTTAAAAAAAATCTAGGTAATGGGCACACTTTTATATCTCATATTCTCAAGTACTCTCCTCTAGGCCACCATGCATCCACAACAAATGAACCAAAGGAATTGTTAATCCATGTGGAACCTTCTCTTTGTGATCATCAATCACTACCGACCACTCCACAAACTTCATGTAATTATTAATATCCAACTATCCCCAATAAATGATGTGGCAGTCATTGTAAATATATTGATGATGTCAAGAGATGTGGAAGACATCATGAATCCTCTCCAACTGCGGTGGCAACACCAACTGATACACCATCTCACCAACTATCCCCAATAACTAAAATGGGACAAAAAAACCTAGGAGAAGGATTACTCCCTTGTTAAAAACTACTATACCCATGTTGAGGGAAAATAATCATGAATATGTGGTCCCCAACATCAAACTCCAAGGGTCTCCTTCTGTGATAAACATAATACTTATACCAGACTTGTGTTTCTTTCAAACTATAACAAACATGATGAACCTTCTCTGTTGTTCTCTTTAACACATCAGGACTAATAACTATTGCCTCCCCAACCCCCATCCAGAACAATGGAGAAAAAAATAGTCATCCATATAATGACTCAAATAGATCCATTCCAATGGAAGAGTGATAACTATTATTATAAGAAAACTCAACTAATGGAAAGTATTGTACCCAATACCCTAAAAAGTCCAAGATGCACACCCAAAACATATCCTAAATTTTATGGATAGTTCTCAAGTCTTCCCATCTATCTGAGGTTAGAAAGATGTGTTGATTCATAACTGGGTGCCAAAAGCATGTTGTAATCCAAGAAGACTCATGAGGTAAAATGTGTGTCCCAATATGAGACAATGTACCTCATAACTACATGAAACCACACAAAATTATCCACATAACTCTTAGCCAAGGCATACACTATGCCTGAATCCTTGATCACTAAGCACTACTAGATATATAATCTATACCAATGGACCTATACCAACATTTTGGAAAATTTGTTATTATAGGTCACCTATACCCATGGTTTAGGAAAAACCGTGGGCATATGTAGCTTAAATAAGAAAGATACGCATGGTTTTGGAATACTATGGTTATAGGAAACCTCTATACCCATTATTTTTCCAAAACCGTGGGTATAGGTTTTTCGAACAAACCCTATACCCACTTTTTTCCAAAACGTGGGTATATGTGTCTCAAAAAAACCATATACCCATGGTTTTGAGAAAACCATGGGTATAGATGACTCAAAAAAAACCCTATAAATATTGTTTTTATAAAATCTTGGGTATAGACACCTCACCCAAAGCCTATACCCATGGTTTTGGCAGAACCATGGGTATAGGTTCCTCAAAAAAACCCTATACCCATAGTTTTTCCAAACCTATGGATATAGGTTCACTATATTACAATGATTATGAAAAAACCATTAGGATAGGTTCCTTATGGAAAACCTATTTGAACAGATTTGGAAAACCATTGGTATAGGTTCTAAAAATCCGAGGCCCTATACCAATAGTTCAGAAAACTGTTGGTATAGGCCCCTCGATTTTTTTGACATATTTTGTCAAATATCATTCAATATATAAAAATATAAATTATTTATAAACACACACACACACATATATATTTATTATATTATGTCCACAATGATAAGTAAAACATAGAGGTTATATCATTGATATATAAGTGAGAGGTGCGTGGCTCAAACCTCAACTATCTTTTATTTAAACTACCAACACCAAAAGTTTTAAAAACCGTTGGTAGATGTCTATACAAAAGGAATAATAGAAAAAGACACCCCAAACCATTGGTATAGGATATACCAATGGTTTAAGGGCCTATACCAATGGTTTCAAACTATTGGTATAAGATATTTTTCCAATAATGAAGAAGTGAGCCAATTTCATCAACCGATCCATGATCACCCAAATAGCATCTATAAATCCCTAATATCTAGGTAACCTTGTAATTTTTTTTATCAAGATGTCATCCCATTTATACTCAGGAACATCCAAAGGCTATAAAAATCTTCTAGGAACAAGATTATTGACCTTTACCTATTAAAAAACAATCACTTTTCCACAAACTCCACCACCTCCCTTTTCATCCTAGGCCACCAAAACTGAATCCTGAATCCATAGTAAATCTTGTAAACTCATAGGAATACCACCAAAGGTGATCTATGAAACTCACAAAGAAATACCTCATGCATCTTTAAGAGAAAAAAAAATATTCCACAAAATAACATCTTGTAAAAACCTTCCTATATCCATCCCTCAGGAGTATCACCTTGGATAACACAATCACATATATCCTATTCCAATGAATCTCCCCATTGATAATCCTCCACCTGCTGGATCTAAGAAGACTACACCATCTTCTGAAAAAATATCTTATACCACCATCCACCCTTGCATCTAAGTTCAAGGCTTCCAACTACTCCCTTGCTATCCAAGCATCCCCAGAATACCAAACAACATACATCCTTAACTTCCTGCTCAAAGAATAGAAAACAAAATTTCCCTTTATTGAGGTGTTGGGGATCTCAAATAATAATAATAAAGAAAATCCATCCGGATACAATTCTTCAAGTTCTGATCTTGATGAGAAAATATATACCTCAATTCCTTGTGATCTGTGAAGACCACAAAACACTCCCTAATGAGGTAATACCACCATATATTCATAGAAAACATGACCACTAATAACTATAGTTTATTGGTGGAATAGTTACGATCATGTGTATGTAACTTCTTAGACCCATAATAGAGCACTGCCTTCTACTGTATCAACACACATTCCAAGCTTGGATAGGAATAATCACAAAACACCTCAAACATCACACCCTCCTCAGGAAACTGAAGCACTGTAGCAATAAAAAACTTCCCCTTTAGGTAACTAAATTTTACCCAACACTAATCATTCCACACAAATCCTACCCTTTCTTGGTCAATGATGTCAACAAGGATTTAACTCAAGTGAAATCCAACACAAACCTCTGATAATAGACAAAAAGACCAAGAAAACCATGAACCTATGCCATGTTCTTGGGTGATTACCATGAAACAAATACCTCAACCTTTGATGGGTCCACTGCCACACCCTATTGAGACACCACATTCCCAAGGAAATAAACCTCCCATGTAAAAAAATTATATTAAGAAAACTTTACATAGATCTGGTAGAATCGAAGAACCTACAAGACAGTTCTAAGATGATCAACATGATTCTCCTATAACTTCAAGTAAATCAATATTTCATCGACGATCATGACTATGAAATGGTCCAAGAATTCATGGAACATGGATTTCACGAGTCTCGTGAATATAGATGGTGAATTCATGACATCGAATGACATGAATACAAACTCAAAGTTCCCATACCTACATATGAAGGAATCCTTTAGGATATCTCCCTCATTCACCCTCTGTTAGTAATATCCAAAACACAAATCAATCTTAGAAAACCAAATCACACCTATAATCTAGACAAAAATATTGTATATCCTTAGAAGAGGGTAATGGTTCTTGACCATCACCTGATTCAACCTCCTTTAGTCATAAAAAATCTCATACTACCACCCACCTTCTTGGAGAGAAACATTGGTGCACCCTAAGATGACACACTAGGCCATATATAACCCTTCTACATCAGATTATCTATATGAATCCTCAACTCCCACAAGTCATAAGGTTCAATAAAATAAGAAGCCACCAAAATTGGGGAACCACCGGGATTCAAGTCTATCCCAAAATGAACATCACATGGAGGGGATATCATCACAACTTCCTTGGGGAAAACATATAGAAACTCCCCAATAACCCTAGATACCTTCAATATCCTAGCATCCACTAATTCTACTAACAAATCACCCTTTAAAGAAATATGGGGATCCACATGGAGACTTCAAACCTAAAAACTGCACTCACTAATGAAAACCAAACGTTGGCCATCCACATCTGAAAACATGAGTATTCTATAGAAAAAGTTGATAATAAAACATATGGAATAAAACCATTCACTGAAAATGATAGCATCACACAACTATATTTATAGAAATATAAGATTCTCAAATAACTGATGTGGCCCCATTATCAGTCTACATTCCTTGAACACATCAAACAAGCTGGTCTGTCCTTTGAATGGAATAATAAACCTAAGGAAAGGAGAATAATCTTTATGTATAGTCCAACAGAATGGGATAGAGTAGGTTCAACAAAGGAGTGCTAATCTCTTGAATTAAAACATTTATGAACAAGGGTACTAAAGAAACTGATCGTACCTATGATGATCTATGGACCCTTTGGAACTAATGCCACCACTGCATGAAACTAACAACACCCAACTCATATTCCTCTATGATGATGACTGCCTCTAAGAGCACACTCAGGTAGAGGTCCCTAAACACGAGGAACATCTGGAGGTTAGCCTTTACCTACTCCACATCCCCTCGGTGGAGTATACGCCTGCTACCCCTACTGCTGAAATTGTCTCACTAGAAACTGTTGTTGTGACTAGTGCTAAACCTATCCACCTCTACCCAAATGATCTCTAGGAACCACTAAGAACTGGTTGTGGAAATGGCTATAAACCCTACAATAAAAATACATTCGAACAAATCCCCTAGGAAGTTCATGGAAACCACTAGCCCTAGAATGAGGGTACGGAAACTGCTAAGGTCGACTCCCCGCTGTTCGGAACCTCAATGGACATAGTTCCCGAGACCTACCACTAACAAATATACTCCTAAAGGAACCATACTTGTTCCCCTATCTTGGTAAACCTCATTAAGAGTGAATTTTATTGATCACCTTTGCATTATTCTAAACCTCCAGATATGTTGGAACATAAATAAATTTACTATGTACTCTATAAAAGGATAGAGTTCCTCCCCAATATGCCTTGCATGAGACTCCTCATCAAGAAAATATATGGGGAGAAGCATAGAAGGTCCATGAAAATGATTCCAAAATCTTGAACTAAAATACTCCACTACTAAAGAAAAATAATCTCTTAACTTTTCAGTGCTTTCAGGGTTAATGAAAGGATATCTACCTAAAAATACTTATGTAAATAGACCCACAATAAAATCTACCTCATTCCACTTTCCTAAATAAAATATCCACCACTTATGTATAGATCCCCATATTTGACTAATTTATAAAGGGACCCAGTATCCCTTCAGGGACTAGATCAAGCTAAAAACGATCTTGATCTCCTCTAGCCAGCTCTCTTTCCCCACATCTGAAACACTTTGCTCATACATCCCCAAATCCGACCACCGAAAAGTGCACAACAACCACTTCCAAGACTCATCCTCATATTCCAAATCACCCCTATGAAGATCAACCAAATCAACCTACTAAACCTCAAATGTCTGAGAGACACATGGATTATTAATAGGATCCATAGCTAAAAAAACAAGAACTTCCTAAGATTGGTAGTATTGAATCTTATTAAGATTAATTTTAATTCACTTTATTCATTTTATCCTTCCCAAAACAACTCAATTAAAACAAGGAGACAAGTAATCATGTTACATGTACCTATCCTTGGTCTCTACCCTATAAATAGGTCCATATCAATTAGTTGTTCAATAAACTTAGAGTCCGTGAACTATATCACAGGGGTACCTAAAATCACGTTCCCTAGATGGTTTTTCGAGCCTATGTCTTACACCAAGATCAAATGGAAATATTTCCATACCAACCCATGTAGTCTCCAATATTCCTAATTCCAAACTCCATCCGAGCACTCAACCACTACCTTTGATACAAATCTGTCATGACCCCCTCCCTCCAAAGTTACCACAATGAGGGGAGAGATATAATGTCCCCCCGTGTCCCACCTCCAGTAGGGCCTGGGTTGGTGACTAGCACAGAGGGTATAAAAATTTCATGAAATGTGAGGAATTACCCTCTTTAATAATTTTGGATCGGGATTTAAGATGAATTATCAACAAAAAAACCCAATATATAATATAAAAAGAACCAAAAAACCAACCAAAAAAGAATTTATAAATAAAAATTACACAGATAAAAATCTCTACAGTAAATTACCCTAATGTAAAGATAAATTGACATTAGCTATCCAAGTTTCGATATAGTAATGTCTATCATGGTCTACATAATCCTCTTGGAAACCTAAAAACACTTTATATAAATATGGTGAGAATACAAGTATACTTATTAGGAAATCCAAATTATCTCATGAATATGTGAAAGAAGCATACTAATGAACCCATGAGAAAACATAAGAACCAACCACACCTAAACATGTCAACTATCCATCCCAACCTCACTAAGTCAGGCTCAACAAATAATGAAATCCACGTAATATAATATATCAAGAATAATATCAATAAAAGGTACCCCACACTAGTATTCCACTCTCACACACCAACGTCATACGTCTGAGCACTCCCATATCTTCTGTATACCACATCACCCCTAATCATAGTCACATCACATCACATCCATAGACACCTAGGCCACTGCTCCACAAAATATGGTCACATCTCGTCTCACCTGAAGACACCTAGGACATCACATCACAACCACTGCCATATCCAGATTAGTATGGTTTTGTGAACATGAATGACATCAAACTCGTGCTTTCCTCCTACCATCCATGACCCCCAACATAAGACACCTCACAAGCATGATCATATCACATCTCACCCAAAAAAATTGGGTCCATCAAATCTCTCCCCAAAACACCTAGTCTATCATAACCATCATCTAATTCACTAACAAACCTCTATCTATCATAGAATATGTAATACCTACCTATCCTGAAAGAAATATGGAAATAGAGGGTATCCAACCATCCAACATTCTCATCCAATGTTTGGAAAAAACCCCCTATGTAACTATGTGGGTTTTATCAGATAGTGATCGGAATGGGTGGAATGCATATAGAAATAAAAAATAATATACAATTATATAAATTTAGCCACATACAACCCCAACCTATGGGTTCACAAAAAAATACTAATCAACTCACAACATCACTACTTTCACTGCCACCTCTAAATGCATTACACAACACAACAAGACACATGCCCCATTTTACATTCACATTTCCAACCAATTAAATTATCCAAACCATTCATTTCATTTTTCATTATCAACCAAATTTAACAAAAAAACCATAATTTATTTATTCCTTAGCTATTTACATCCCATTAAGAAAACCAAACTCCAACCATTTCAATCATTATTAAACAAATTATTTATTCCATCACTATCCAGGAATCTATTACAAAACAACCACACGTCACACACAGCTCAACATTCACATTGTACCATCACCCCACCACCCCAAAATAATAGAAAAAAACCACCACCTCACAAACCCAAAAGCAATGGAAAAAAACCACCACCTAACCACCCCAAAATCATGACAAAAAACCACTACATCACCACAAAAAAATCATGGATTAACAAACTATCACCTCACCACCCCAAAAGAACATCAAAACAACCAGTACCTTGCCACCCTAAAATCATATCCAAAAAACAACCTCCTCACTTCCCCAAAAGCATGGCCAAAAAAACCATCAACTCACTGTCCCAAAATAACGGAAAAACAACCACAACCATTACACCCCAAAAGCACAACCAACAAACCACGTCCCCACCAAAAAGCACAACCACACATCACAAGACATTGAAATCCATTTTAGTGATTTACAAAGGGGTTTTTATCATACTGCACTTTATTTTAGGGGCGTTATCACACAAACCATAATCCTAGAGAAAATATTTTATTATCCAAATATAATTGGTTATAAAATTTCCATTTTAGTGTAATATCAAACAATCAAAACAAATGAACCAGTCATAACACACATCTTAAGGGGGAATAATGTAATGTCTTAGAATTATATCAATGGAATGTCAATTATAATTATATTAATGTGTACTTTTTAGTAAATACCATACGCCACATGATAAAATAAACAAAATTTAATTATATTAATTATAACATTAAATTTATATAATAAATATGGCCATAATAATTGCAATTATTTGAATGGAAAAAAATAAAATAAGATAATAAAAATTGAAAAAATTGGATATGATCGATCCACCAAAATAATCATACTCAAAAACAATACTATAGAAATAAAGCAGAATATTAGTCATGAAATATTCATTTTTAGATGAAATTATATATAAATTTGATATAAAATATAAGTAAAAATAAATAAAATATGAGGTATTTATAGAAAGTAGGGAACACATATGATCATTACAAATATGACTATTGAAATAGTTATCTGGCCATTATAATATTAACATGATAGTTGGAATAGTTATACGACCATTGAAAATTAAAATTAAGTGAATATATGATATATTTATATCATTATAAAAGCAAATAAATTTTTTATAAATGACAAAATAAGTGTTCATATTTTTGTAAAACACATATGTTTTATTTTGATTCTTATAATAAATATAATGATTTAAAAGAGTGTTTATTTTTATAAAATGAGTTTATATATTAATATGATGTTGTATTATAATGATAATATAATTCTATGAGACCTTAATGAAATTTTCTAATGGTTATAAAATTTAATATAATATTAAAATTATTATTTTTCAAATAAATGAGAATTTTATTTAAATATTAAATTTATTTTATTTAGAAAATTATATTCCTAAAATAGATTTAAATTTTTTAATATACACATAAAAAAATTGTTAGAGTAATTTTTTTGGTATTTTTCTAAAATAGTTGAAATTTTTATGAATAGTGAAATATAGTAAAATAGAGTATTTAAGATTATAAACTAAATACATGAATTTTTAGTCATGGATGATTTAAGCACCCATTAAGTCAAATTCACATGAACTAATTACTGTATATACTCCCAAAAATAAATAATACTGGTAGTCTTATGCTAAAATAATATACTAATGAATATAATATTAAAAAACACTATCCTCTCCTTATAATCCCACCACTCACAACCCCATTTACTCACCCCTTCTATAGTGAACCAAAAAATTTATAAGTATTATTACAAAATTCTTAAAATAAATATTTATTAAATAAAACCAAAGTATTTAAGGGACTTGTGTCTTTGGAATACTAGGCACATAAAATAACTACATGAAACTAAAATAAAACATTATAAAAGTGAGTTATACAATATAACATGATATTATACAAGATAAGACTCATTAATAATCACATGAGAGAAGAAAATTAAGCACATGGTATTATAAGATCTTAAAAACATTGTAAAGTGGTAGTAAAATATAACATGACATAAACATAATTCAAGGATAATAGCAAAGACAACATCACATGATGGACATAGTTCCATAATGGACTAGGTTCTCTCCTGAATCACATACATAACATCTCATGAGACAAAAAACATTATCCAAGGAATTAGAGAGATATATGGAAAAACCAAACATAAAATGTACATGATTATTTATTTCAAAAATAGGAAATCAATAATAATATACAGACATATGAATCACCCTTGGAAATAAATGGGTTGTATAATCTTTCCTCATATCATAATCACATGAGATTTCATAAATAAGGCATTTGAGAAATGAACTAAAGTAATGTATTACCATATTAAAGTAAGGGAGAATAAGAAATATATATATGTGATATATATATAAATAATTTATGATCATTACATAACATTAAATAGAGAGATAGTGTGATCTAGATAGAGAAATTCCATAACCTAAAAAAAGGGTGGTTTAGAGAGATCCCTTACCTTATGACTTGATCTATTCTGTACTTGCAATTAATATATTAAATAATCAAATTATATTAATAAATTAATTAATTCATAGAATTTTACATCTATATTTTATTTAATATAATTTTATTATGTTCATTTATAATAATTTTATTGAGAAATAATATTTAATTTCTTTTTTGTTCTGGGAGCATTCATTTCATGGTTACAAGGTCGAATCACTTATGGATAGTTATTGATGTTCTTCTAAAATATAACTAAATATATTGAAGTGAAATGAAATGGTATCAATGTACTTGAATAATTTTAAATGATCCCAAATACACATATGTGTTTTGACATTGGTATGATTCTTTTAGTAAAAAAGTTAGTGCTACATAGCTAGTTTATTTATGTGGGTTTACCGACTATCATGAAATAGTTTCATTTTATTTAATATTAAGGCTGTATATTCATTATATAATTTGAAAAAATATATTATTTACATAATTAGTTCATTTTAACCATTTTTATTTAATTTAAACCTTCCATGAAGGTAGTAGTATAAAATAAAAAATCATCATCCATAAAGGCAGTGAATCGAAATAATATGGAAAATTGTTAAATTTTTTAGAATAAGATGAGATGAGAAAAGGGGTTAATGATATATATGAAATTAAAATTATAAAATTAAAGTATATATGTGATAATGGATTTATTATTCCATGTTGGATGTGGGAGGTGTGGTGAAGGTAGAAGAAGAAATTAATTTTGAAGAGGTAAATTGAAAATATTACATCTTAAAAGTAACATCTTATAAATATAGATTAGGGAACGTGGATTTGGTATTTTAGTTTTACAAAAAACACTATGATGTGGGGGAGAGGTTTGGAAAGATAATTTGGTAGAATTTTGGCAAGATCCATGACTTAGAATTTGTGGGGAGAAGGGGTGGTGAGGGGTAGATTTTAAGGGGAGGAGAGGGGTGTTTTGAAAATTATATTAATTAGTTTATTATTTTGGATCAAGAACATTAATAACATTAATTACTATGAATATATATATATAAATGTGTATTGGAGTTCTAATTAATGTGTTCTTACATCATCTGTGACTCAAAAATTCATGTATTTAGATTATAATGCAATTTATTGTGTATTTTCATATTTAACTATTCACAAAAATAAAATATTTTAGAAAAATATAACAAAATAAACATTACCATTTTTCAAAATTTATTTTCTAAAAAATATTTTTTTATTAAAAAAGTCTTATAAATATGAGAAATTTATTTATTTTAACAAAATCCCCATTTATTTGAAAAATATAAATTTTAATATTATTATCAATTTTCTAAACTGTTGAAAAATTGATTATAGTATCATAAAATTATCTTATCAGTATAATAAAACATAATATTTATTTATAAATCTATTTTAAAATAATAATATTTCTTTTAAATCTTAATATTTATTATAAAAATAAAAATAAAATATTTATATTTCATAAAAATACAAACACATAATTTATCATTTTTAAAATATATATTTACTTTCACCATGGTACAAATATATCTTATTTTCAGTTAATAAGACAACTAAATATCATTTTACACCTCCATTGGTGAGGATGCTATTCTAATTGTTAGGTTACTATTCCCAATGGTCATATTACTATTCCAATACTTAATTTACTATTCCAAAAATCAAATTACTAATACAATAGTAAGATTTTTAATTATCCTATGGGTTCCACACTTCATATAAATACCCCATATTTCATTCATTATTCCTTAACTTCTCTTTTCTTCTCAAGGTTTTATAAATTTTTAGTTTAAAATTCATATTAGATTACAAATATTCTAATTTATTTCTACAATGCTATTTGTGAGGGTGGTTATTCTGGTGGACCTAGCAGACTGAAATTTTTATATTTTAGATATCTTTTTTTATGTTTTCACATTACAAAAATTTAAATTATTATGGCTGTTTTTATTCTCTAAATTTATTTTTCAAATTATTATAATCAAATATAGTTGGTTGTATCTTGTGGTGTGTGTGAATTATTAACTATTATGTTACTAAATAAGACACAATTATGTGAAGGGGAATTCTATTGATAAGTTTATTGGTTATTACACCTTATAAGCCTTGTCACTTTAAAAAATTATTCCCAATTGAATTTATAATAGATTTTCCCACATTCCGGTTCTGTTGGTCTTATAAAAATACCAATCGAAGGTTCCTTAAGTAGAATACCAAGAGGAGACATCCAAAGGATAAGGTAATTCTCTTTACCGATTCTTTAATTTTATTCCTCCTCATCCTCAGAAAAAATTACATAAAACATGGAATAATAACTATAGTATCATAAATATACTGAAATAATATTGTGTTAATATAATATCTAAAATATATCATCTTCTCTTTCAGTTAATTGATTCTTAAATGAAAACGTTGCTTACAATATGGTTGTTTCACCACCTCCATGAACAATGTACTTCATTTTTCTCCACCGCCTTCAAGGCTTGTCATAAAAATATTATTATGGTTAAATAAGATTATAATTAGTATATTATAAATTATTTCATGTTTTTGAATGAATATATAAGCATAATATTAAATAAAATAATAGTTCATAATGTTCTGTAAAATCTAATAAATGAACTAACCACGTAATAATAGTGTTTTTACTAAGTGAATCATCCCTATGTCGAAAAAATGATATTTGGGACTATTAAATTTCATAAAAGGAAATTAATATCACTTAATTTTACTTCTTAATTTGTATTTTGATTTTAAATGAACTTCTATAATTATACATAAGTGATCCAACCATGGAACCATGAAATGAACACCCTTAGGAAAGGAAAATTAAACTTTATATCTCATTGAAATCGGTATAATTAAAAAAATAAAATAATAATAAATCAAATATATATGGAAAAGTTTTTAAATTAAGTAATTAATGAATTTAATTTGATTACATATATTCATAGATTATTTTTCTTTCATTTGATAATGTAATGTTCTTGTCTCAAATTCCTTCTCTATGAAATATCCTTTTATTATGATATGAGGCACGATTATAAAACCCATTTCATTCCATGTGTAATAATTATGTTTACTCCTTTTGATTGATTTAATTTTTAGGAACACTTAATAATGTACATGTTATTATTAATAAACCAATATAGTGATCAAAATTCATTGGGTAATGATTTTTTACCACAAGACGTTATGCATGGAATTAGGGAGTTAACCTAATCCACGATTGGAATCTATCCACCATTTGATGTTGTCTTGGTAGTTATCCTTTACTTATACTTATGTCATGTTTTATGTTATTTCCACATTCTTATGTTTCTATGATAATATTCTTCCATGTTCATTATTTTATGCCTCTATGTGATTATTCTTGAGCTTATCCTTTTATGATATCATGTTTTTCATTTTAAATAATATGATATGATTTGTTATCATATTTATTCTCTTAGAGAGATTTTTAGCACCCCATTTTTTATGTTCTCCCTAATTTATGTTAGGTAGATTTAGGGGCCCAAAGGGAGTTAGGAACTAATTATGGAGATAAATATAAAGTTGTTTTATTTTAGTTTCCATTTGATTTATTATGAGCCTTCTCTTCTAAAGACACTAGGCCTTATGATCTTTTGGCTGTGTTTATCATATGTTTATGTCTAAAATCATGTTATAATATTTAGATAAAGACTAGGTTTATATATAATGGTGTCAAATATCCTACAAGAAAGCTATAAAGTCACATTATCATCATTTGACTTTGAGTATATGTGGATTTCATCAGTGAACATGAATATGAATATGTCCAAAAACTCATAGAATATAGATTTCTTGATCCCCATGAACACAACTAGTGTTTTTATTACCCTAAATGACAATATTATAATCTATAAGTGTCCATACCTGTACCAAAAAGAAATATTTGGGATACCCTCTTCCATTACCCTCATATGATGACCTAGAGACTGTAAATTAATATTAAAAAACCAACTAGATCCCTTCATTTAGTCAAACAAATTGTTTATCCTCAGAAGGCAATAACAATTATTGGTCATCATATGGTTCAAACTTTGGTAGTCAACACAAAACCTCATGCTACCAACTTTCTTCTTAGAGAACAACACTATATCACCCCACGATGACACAGTAGGTAAAATTAATCCCCCTCTATTGAAAATAATCAATTTGGTTTCTCAACTTCAATAGCTCTATGGGTTCCATGTGTTAGGGATCCATATAAAGCAGAGATTAATTTGATAATAACTCTCTCCCAAACATGACATCACACTAAATGGGCAGTGTCACAACCTCATCAAGAAATACATCTAGGAACTCATCGAAAACTCTGGGTGTCTTCACCACCGGATATTCTACTAAAAACTCTTCCAATTTAGATATTAGGGACTTCACACACCTTCCACCCATCTGATATCACCACTATCTAATGAACACATGTTTTTGGATCTTAACAACATAGAAAAAAACTCTCCTATGAAATAAATCAAAAATTCTGTGCACATAATATTTCTAATTCATGACACATATGACATCATATAGCTATATATGTGGTAATAAAATACCCCCATTAATAGGTATTTACACTTCATTAGTATATAACATGAAACAAGTCAAATATTATCACCTAATATAGAAACCCAATCCTTTTATAAATATTATCAAAAGATTTTTAATTTTAATATCAATTAAATACTACCAAAGTATCAAAAGACATAGTGTATTTATAAGATTATGTTCATAATACATAAAAGTGAAACTAAACTAAAAATAATTTATTTTAATATCTATAATAAGATCATAAATATATTTAATATCCTAAAACAATATGGGATAATATAGGGGATACATAAAATAAAGGGGTGAGGTAAGAAGTCAAGTACAAGAATAATCATGGTAATGAGGCATAACATGTGAGTAAAATAGCATAAAATGATATCATAAAATAAAAGACTCATAAATAATCACAAGAGAGTATGACATAAAGAAATTGGTATCACAACATCATGAAATAATAGGAATGTAGAAACAATTTATAAAATGATATTAGAACAAGTCAAGGCTAATCATCAGGAAAACATCACATAGTGGATAGAGTCCAATTATGGATTAGGTTCACTCCTTAATCCCATAAATAACATATCATGTGAAAAAACACCAACCAATTCATTGTATTGCTATTTTGGAATACCCATATTAACATGTACTTGCTTATGTATTCCATAAAAGGAAATCAATCTTAAGGAATATATATAGAAATTACCCATGGAAAGAAATGGGTTTCAATTGAGAAATGAACTTATGGATCATATTACCACATAAAAGAAAGTATATATTAGGTATATATTTAAGAGAAATATATACAGGATTTTGAATCATTATATAACATAAAAAATAGATAAAAATGGAGTTAAAGAGGGAATGTTCATAACCTAAAGAAAAAGGGTGGATTAGAGAGATCCCTTACCTTATGTACGAATTTTTTTTTCACTTGAACTTTACATACTAGTAAAATAACTGACTGAAAATTAATTTTTTTGTTATTATCAACACTTTTGAGGAAAAAGTGAGAAACCACAACATCCATCATTACACCAAAAAACCATTAAAAAGATAATTAAGATCAAGACTACAGGATCTACCCCTCCCCAGCGAATACACCAAGATGTCAAGCCTTCACAATCGCATGACCACTCAGCAAGCAGTCCCGTGCAGTGTTGCATGGGCACGGAACCGATGGCAGAGCCACACCCTCTCGAACTTCCAAATCCAAATGACATGTGAAGGTGAATGCTTATTGCTCTGATCCTCATCTGGTGCAAATACGTGTAGAAATCTGTTCGCAAGCTTATCCAAAATCCACCTCTAAATCGCAACACCATTAGGAGCTTCAGCTTCATCATAACATCACCACTGCTTCAAAAAAATCACCACTGATTCCTCAAAAATCACCACTGCAAATAAAATCACCACTGCATCCTGAAAAAATCACCACTGCAACACCACCAGGAGCGTTTGCTTCAACATGACATCAACACTAAAAACCATCGTGCGTCCTTCACAATTGAAAATCCCAGGAAACCAAAAAAAAACATGTAGGATTCTTCTTCAACAATACATCACCACTGCAAACCATCGGGATAAAACCCAGAAATCCAGATTTGACTCGAGCAGGAAGCTAAAGCCGAAAAAGCCAACAAGCTTCAAATCAACAACTCCCGGATAAGCCTTACCAACCGTCGCTCAACACAGAACCACAAATCAACCCGAACCGAGACTCCAAAATGAAGTCATGAAAACAACAAACTTCCAAGCTTCATAGATTGTTGAAGGGGTTCAATACGAACCATCGTGCAACACGAAGAAAAGAAACCGGAACCAAAACGATTGCAAGAAAACTAAAATAGAACATCACTGATACACCTAAAGGAGGAACCATTGTGGACAGATCCCATCACCGCCAACCAGAACACTCAAAGAGACGCGACGAATCACCCTGCGCAACCACTAGAGATGAGGCGACATCCTTCAGCAGTTGCAGCTCGGTCGTGGGTCACCGTGCCTCCATAGAAACCCTATCCAGGTATGAGGATTCGGGTGAGGAACCAGCCATCAATGAGAATAAGTGTCCGATCCTGATAAGAACACTGCAAAGGAGATCTACCGCCGCATCTCACCAAGTGTGAGGAGGAGAACTGCGCCATCTCAAGACGAAAGGAGGTGGCGACGACGAGGGGGAAAACCTAGTGCGTATGGCCCCTTACGGGCTCATCCCCCATCCCCACATACTAGTAAAATAAGATTAATTAATTTATTAATACAGAACCATTTATATATATATATATATATTTATTATAATTTTACTATATTTATAATAATTTCAATGAGATATAATGTTTAATTTTGTTGTTCTGGGAGCACTCATTTTATGGTTCCAAGATCGGATCACTTGTGGATAATTTTTGATGTTATTAAAAAATGGGAAAATAAATCAAGAAGTGAAATGAAATGGTCTTAATTTACCTAAATGAATATAAATGATCCCAAATACCCATATGATTTCTTACATAGGGACAATTATTTTGGTAAAAATGTTAGCGTTATTCGCTTAGTTCATTTAGGCGGATTTACAGGCCATCAAAAAATAAATTAATTTTATTTAATTAAATAAGTATTAGAACACTATAAAGCTTTATATAATTTTTATTATATATATTATCATCTTATTTAACCATAATAATATTTTTTTATTGTCCATGAATTTGGTGGAGAAAATGAATTGTGTTATTAATGGAGGTGGTGAACCAACCATATTATAAAAAACATTTTCATTTTAGAATTAAAAGAAGTGAGGGTAGAATATGGATATTATATAAAAAATAATATTAAATTTTATTTTTCATATTAGAGTCATTTTGTTCCATTGTATAAGGGATTCAAGGAAATGGTATAAGAAGAAATGAATTTAGAAGAGGTAAATTGACAATAAAACATCTTACATGTAGCCTCCTTAAAATAATCCTTATGTCACATGTAATTGGTATTTTAGTATTAAACATAGAAATAGTATACGGGGGAGAGGTTTTTTAAGACATTTATTCAGAAATCTGGAAATATTCAAGGCTTAAAAGTTTTGAGGAGAAGGGGTTGTGAGGGACGATATTAATAAGGAGAGGAGATGTGTGTTTTTGAATATTATATTAATTAGTTTATTATATTGGTTCAAGGATATAAAAAGTATTAATTATTCTGTCTATATATAGTGAATTATTCATGTTAGTTTGAAATAATTTGTTCTTACATCATACATGACTAAAAAATTCATGCTTTTAGCTTAAAATGTTAAATGTCATATTTTACCATATTTCACTATTCACCAAGAAGTCCACTATTTTAGAATAATACCAAAAAAAACCCTAATTTTTTTTCAATGTGATGATTTAAAAAATTAAATCATTATAATGAAAATAATTCTCTAATTATGATAAATTTAATTTTTAAATAAAATCCCCATTTATTTGAAAAATATTAATTTAAATAGTACAATCAATTTTCTGACCCTTTGAAAAATTATTTAAGGTCTCATAAAGTTATCTTAATTTTTTTATAAAAATTAATATTAATTTATAAATCCATTTTATGAAAATAAAATTTCTTTTAAATAATTATATTTTTTATAAAATTTCAATTAAAACTTTTGTGTTTTATAAAAACACAAACTCTTAATATGTCATTTTTAAAACATTTATTTACATGCACCAGGATATAAATATGTCATATTTTAATTTTATAAGATACCTTAAAATTATTTTACTCTTCTATAGAGTAGGATACTACTATAATAGTCATCTTACGATTCTCAGTAGTCATATTACTGTTTCAATCATGAGGTAACTATTCATATAAATACCTCATATTTCATTCATTATTTATTAATTTTTATTTCTCTCATGGTTTTATTTTTTTATTTTCAAAATTTATATTGGATTTCTAACATTTCACTTCATTTCTAGTGTTGTTCATGAGTGCGATTATTCTGGTGGATTGAGAAGATTCAATTTTTTATATTTTAGTTACTTGTTCCATATTTTTTATCATATTATAATACTTTAAATTATTATGGCCATTTTTTTCTTTAAATATAATTTTCAAATTATTATAAAATTTTATTTTTTCTTCTCATGTGTTGAATGTTCATTATACCAAATTACTAAATATTACACAATTATAAGAAGGTAAATTCCATTGATAAATTTTCTAGCCTTCTCATTATTCCACCCTTAAGAAATTTTAACCTCAAAATTTTATTATGTATAATAATTTGTAAACATGTGAGGGTATATATACATCAAGGATTCCACAAGTTCCCATGTTAACTCTCCATATTTATGGTTTCACCATAGTACTTTTATTAGTAGAGTGGTCTTGTTACATAGTAAATTATCTATGTGGTCCAAGATCTTCATCGTTTGTTCCTTATAAGAGGTACCATTTTCTAGTTGTAGCACCTATGAATTTAGTACATGTAAGGGATCTGGTTTTTATAGCCCCAAGACAGATACACGGAGTACTTCCTGAACATGAGAATGGGTTGGTGGGATTTCTAGTCGATCAACCATAACTCCAATTAGATCAAGAATATCAAAGGGACCATTGTACCTAGGATTAAGAATAACCTTATTCCCAAGTCTAATTAATATGTTCCATGAAGATATGTTGAGGAATAATTTATATCCATCCTCAAACTTTAGGTCTCATTGATTATTTTCAGCATATATCATATATATACTTTGATCATCCCTAATGTGATTCTAAATAGTGTTTATGTTTTACACAAGATAATTAACTATTTTAGGTTCCAAAAACTTATGTTCGATAACTTCATACCAACATGGAAATGTTCCACATATCTTCCCAAAAATGGATTTATATGGATCCATTTTTATTCTTGAGTGGAAAAATTATTTTATGAGAACTCAACCAAAGGAATATGTTAATCCCACCCCCCTTTGAATTCCAACAAGTATTCTCTCAACATGTTTTCCAATGTCTTGAGAGTTTTCTAAGATTTGAAAATAGTTTGTGGGTGATAAGACATATTGAAGTTCAACTTAGTTTTTTGAAAATATTTGAGACTATTCTAGAACTTGGAGGTAAATCTTGGATCTCATTCATATACAATTTATAGTGGTGTTCCATACATCCTCACCACTTCTTTGATGTATATAATTTTAAGTTGATTGAGTGAGAAGTCCTATTTAATATCAATGAAATGAATATTCTTTGTCAAAATATCCACCACAACCCATATAGAATTATCTCCACTTGATTTCATAAGAATAATAGTGATGAATTCTATAGTTATGTTTTCCCATTTCCATTTATGTATGGGAAATGGATGAATTATCCCCTAATACATTTTAATTATATCATTCACCTACTAACATACCAGGAAATTTGTTTTATATTCTATGATATCCTTATTTATATTGTCTCACCCATTTTTCTCTTAGATATATCGGTACATATTCATGCACCCTAGGTGGATAGAGAAGTTTGAGCTATGTGAATCATTAAAAAAATACTTCTTTATATTTGGATTTGATGGTACACAGAGTTGTGACCAAAAAATTACAACTCTTATTCATAAATGTTAAACTCCTAGGATTTAAATTTTCTTATACCTTACACCTTTTTATATATTTCCACATCATCTATTTGAGAGTCCTTTATCTTCTCTAGAGGGGACTGTTATGAAATAATTTGAGAAATGAATGATGGTGATCCATCCTTTATGATTACCATGTCCATCCTCTACAAGTCTAATTATATTAGATACTTTTCAATTCTCATCATCGACAATGTTTTCAAATCATTTCTAATTATATCATATTCTACTTTATTTTCTTTTATAAGATGGTAGTGTATTAATCAGTAATTTTTATTTATCATCTCTAACCATATTTATTGATTCATAATAAGATCCTTATTTGTGAATATATGCCTAAGAATATTATGATCAACATATATTTCAAACTTCTCCCCATAGAGATAACACCACTAGATTTTCAATGTGATGATCACTACAACCAACTTGAGATCTTGTGTTAGATAGTTTTTATCATGTAATTTCAACTTCCTTGAGGTGTAGTCTATCACTCTATCATTTTTCTTTAATAAAAAACCTAAAACCATCTTTGAAGCATTGATGTATACCATGAAAACTTCCCCAGATGAGGGAATATTAAGGAATTTAATTGTAGAAAGCTTCCCTTTTAAATTCGTTGAGTATCTCCTCACAATAATTGGTCTAAACAAACTTCACTCCCTTATAATTCATATTTTTAGTGGGTTTTATAATATTGTGATGTTTCTCAAAAATCATTGATAATAACCAAATCATTCAAGGAAACTATAGATATTTGTTACATACTTTTTTTGGGCCACTCCTCAATTACCTTCGTCTTAGCAAGGTCTATCGATATCGCTTTACTAGTGACAACATTCACCAAGAGTGATACCTACTCTATCACAAAATCACATTTATTATATATTCATATAGATTATAATTTTCCACAGTCTTCAGTATAATATAAATATTATCCTCATGGTCCATTTTTCACTTAGATTATATCAGAATATAATCTATAAAGACTACCACAATTTTTTTGAGGTAATATCCAAATACAATATTCATTAATTCTATTAAGATTTCTATAGAATTACTGAATATGAAGGGAATTTATATGAACTAATAGTGCCCCACCTTATTCAAAATGTATTCTTGGGGATATCTTCCTTCTTTAAATTTAATTAGTGATATCCCGATTCAAGTTCCACCTTATAAAAGCACTAGGATCCGAGTATTTTATTGATCACATCATCTATACATGGAAGAGGATACATTTTCTTTATCATGATTTTTTGAGTTCACTACAGTCAATATTTGGGTGTATTGAACCATACTTATTCATAATTTATAGGGATAACACACCCCATGGTGAGGAAATAAGTCATATAAAACCCTTTTCTAGATTTTCTTGTAACTGATTATTTAGTTATTAGAACTCAATAGTATTCATTCTATATGGATTATTTGATATGGGAAAATATCAAGGTATAAGTTCGATTGAGAGCTCAACCTCTCATCCATGAGTAAGATCAGGGAACTATTTAGGGAATATATCAATATAATCACTCATAATGATAATTTATTAAATCATGAATTTCTCCTTTGTATCAATCATTTGATCTAGATATTATTTCTCAAAATGAAATAATATTCACACTTGAGAAAAATATTTGAATGGAGATTAATCATCCTCCTTACACTTGTACAGAATCAGAGGGAAACTATGGAAGGGAAGAGTGATTTAACTATCCTGAAAGTTCATGTTGTATTTATAAATATATACAACCCATGTAACATCTCGACCTGGGTGCCACACATCAGTGTCCTAAGCTGGACTGCCACATAACCTCACGCGCACCTCCCTGTATGCCAAAGGTTGGCAACATGCAGCGATGGTCCAATAAGTTAGTCATGGGGATACATACCCAATTTTAATAGAGTAAAATACAAGGGGAAATAAATATACAATAGAGGAAGAATATATAATAATAAATAGTATCAATAACTCAAGATAAAAAATGCTGGAATACAATATCAAACTGAAATAGAAAACATTCCATGTCAAAGTAAATTTCAAGTTTCAAAAATGTAAACTGAAAATAAAGACACTGAAGACTCCCAAGTTGGTCCAGATCCCTATTCAGTTCCCTCATCCACATCTATCCCAAATAATACATCTAACACATGACCTTTCTGCTAAACTTGTCAAAGAAAAACACAAAGTATACTCGGGTACTAATCAAGAAGCCTAAGTAGGATTTGAGTACAACTCAGTAGACCACCACCAACAATGTCTAAAACAAATATAGTCAATCAAAAGTGAATGTAGTTTAATAAAGAAAAAATTAAAATTCATAACTAAAATGTTATCAAATTATAAATTATCTTTTATTAAACTACATATACTATCATGTTTCTGAGGACACATGTACCTCAATACCTACTCCACCCCGCACCGGGTCTGAACCATGAAACATATTGATTTCACTATTCATTTAAAAAAATTGTCTTTCATTATCCATTTCATTTCAATCTCATTATTATGGCCACCTAGAACAATAGTCCAATGCCAATTTTTTGGGTATATATCACCATGTATAGCACCCCTTTTATCAATCCTGCATATATACCATGGGAATAGAACAACATGTCTAGCACCCCAATTCTCAATCATGAAAATACATCATTGAATTAGAAAATCTTGTCCAACGCCACAATTCTCAGCTATGCGCATATCTCATTGGTGTAGATTTTTATATCTAACATCCTAATTCTCAACCATTCAGATAGATCTATCAGTGGTGTAGATCGTTTTGTCTAGCCCCCAATTTAACAACTATGCATGTATATCACTAGTGTAAATCATCATGTCTAACACCCCACTTATCAACTTTGCAGGTATACCATTAATTATTACAACCTTACATGTATTGTCACATTTTTTCACATTATCAAATCGACCAAGATTAATCATATTAATCTCCTTATCACAATTACCCATCATAGATTCCATTAATTAATTCATGTATTAATTAATCCACTTCTATTAATTAATTTGATAATTAATTAATATTTTCACAATATCATAATCCAATAATAAATTCACCAATTAATTATTAAAATAGACCATTTCAATGTCTCATAATTAATTCACCAATAAATTATTAATTTCATGGAATCAATATCCCATACATAATTCCGAAATTAATTATCTCAAATCACAATATCAATTTCCCATAATTAATTCCCCAATTAATTATCTCAATTTGCAACACCCAAAAACCCGTAATTAATTCCATAATTAATTACCAAATTCAACCATATCAATTCCATAATAATTAATTACCACAATTAATTATTAAAATTATTAATATCAAACACCCATAATTAATTCTCCAAATAATTATCTTATTTAATGATCCCTAAATCTCAAAATTTCACAACCATCTCAGTTAATTAATTTACCAAATTAATTAATTCAATTAAGGTTTTTAAACATCCCTAGTGATTTCAAAACATCCATATAAATAATCAAAATCACAACTATGAGATTTATATTTTAGACCACCTACCTTGAAAGTAGAGTAAATGGTGACAAAACCCTACATCAATGATAGAAATCATCTTTTAGATTCCTTTCAATAAGATCCAGATAATCTGTTAGCAATGGATTAAAAAGATGATGAATAACGTAAATACATACCTTAAAAATCTAGGTCTAGATATACATTATCTGATGCATCATCACTTCCAAATCAAAGAAGTCTCTTAAAAATCAACAACTGAAGACCCATAACCAAGAGGGAGGTTCGCAAAGGGTCTTCTGTCGAAGTTGGTGGTGTATAGAAGAGTTTAAGTCTAAAGAAGAGGTTTACATGATGTATTTGGTCAAAGATGGTGGTGTGACGAGTGTTTGAAGAAAGAAAAGCAAGTTTAGAGGGTTATGCGATGCTAGAGACATGTTTTTAATATAATAGGAATAAATATTAAATGATGTTAATTCCCATTTCACATCACGTAAAAATCATAACATATTTACACTTTCCCAAAATAAATCCCATCAAACCATTTAAAAAACATTAATTAAATATTACATGTGGTGTAATCTGGTTTCATGACATGTCAACACATTACAAAAACTATTTATGGGGTGTCTAATCTTGTTTCATAAAATGTCGACATGTGGTGAAAATTATTTATAGTGTGTGTAATATTTTTGAGGTTTGAATTAATTGAAGCCATGAATCAAATTCACATGGTCTTCCATAAACAATTTAAAAGGATTCATACCAGAAGAAAGATATGATCTTATAATCTAATCACTTTATAATATCTCATCATCGATTTGCACTCCCAATAATCTCTATGATTCCGTGTCAAAAAGATCAACCCACTAAGCCCAAATATATTCCTCCCTTTTCCCATGTATCCTCCTGCACACATCCATGTTTCCATAATATATGAACTATCGACATGGTCTTTCCCCAAATCACTTTCTCACTACTATCCAACACACATATCAGTTTATCCTTAAATAAAGTATATATTTGTAGGTCAAACTCATACACATTGATCACATGATAGGGGTTGTGGTGATACCACCATTGTAGTGATATATGGAAAAAACCATGCATAACATTGTATTTTTGTGGAAGAGCCAATCGTTACGCCACTGACCCAATTCTCTCCAATACCTCAAAAGGTCAAAAAAATATTGGTTCCATATTTCCCTACCTCTGTATCTTGTGGTGACCCAACCTAGGATACTATACCCGTTATTATCAGAGTAAAACACCATCATAAGTAAATTTACAATAGAAGAAACATATATAATCCTAAACTGTACCCATATATGATGATAAAAATGTAGGAATACAATATAAAACTGAAACAGAAAACATGACATGATGAAGTGCATGGAAAGTGTCAAAAATGAAAACTAACAATAATGACGCCGATGACTCCCATGTGATTCTAGATCCCCATTCAGTTATCTAATCCAAATCCATACCAACTTATCCATCTAACTCAAGGACTTTTCCATTATCCTTTCTAGGAAATATAAAATATACTCGGGTACCAATCACGCAGCCTGACTAGGGTGTGAGTACAACTAAGTAGGCCACCACCAACAGTGTCTAAAAAAAATCTAGTTAATAACAAGTATATGTAGCAGTATAAATAAATAATTAAAATGCATATGTAAATAGTTATCACATTATCAATTAACCTTTATTAAACTATATAGACAACAATGTTTCTGAGGACACCCGTACCTCAATAATTGCTCTGGCCTACACCGGGTCTGAACCACGTTGCATATTCAATTCACTATTCATTTAAAAAATGGGATTTCATTATCCATTTCATTTTTTAATATCCTGACATTTTCTAGAGTCATCTCAGGTGCCTTTTCAGGTAATTTTTGAAGCTTTTAAGTACCTTTAACTTGTAATAGGGGCTTGGGGTGTGTTTGGGTGAACTTTTAATGAAAACTAAAGGACAGTGGGATGTGCACAGTTTGCGCATAGTTTGAAAAACAGTACAACGAAACTGTGCCAAGCATGAAAAACTAGACAAATAGGTCTGAATGGTTTGAAAAACTATGCAATCAAACCATGACAACCATGAAAACCTAGATATAGAGGTCCACACGGGTAGCGCATGGTTTTCCCTAATCGTGCGCCCCTTCCCAGGTAACCATACACATGTGATTTTAATTCTGAAAATATTTTTTAAAACCACATGAACCCCACAAGTCTTCTATATTTTGACCTTGTCTTAGGATAAAAAAATTCTAGGTGTTCCCAAAGACTTCTGGAGGGATTCGAAGGTGATCCGAACACTATTCTTTGAGATCGAAAGCCTGAATAGAAGATTCGATCTCCTCCGGGTAAGTGGATTTCATCCCGATGCTTATACCATTATTTCCTCTCACTTTCCTTGATCTTTTCATGGACAATCTCCACAGCCTCCATGGATCTAAAACTTTGGGTAGAGATATTGATCAAGGATTTTGGATCTAGATCTATATTTCCATGATCTTGATGCCTTGATATTATTTTTTGTTTTAGGGATCTAGATTCAAAGCTTGGTCGATGACGTTATGCCACTCAGATTTTGGGGATTTCTGTTGGGATAACATCCATCAAGAAAATAAGGTAGGTGGTCTAAATAAAATTCCCATATTCGTGATTTATATATGTGTATTAATTTATGATTGTTTTTCTAAATACTCTTGATGATTTATTTCCTAATTGAAGTAATTAGGGATGTCGAATTGAATTGAGTTGCCTAGGTGATTAATTGATAATTTAATCATGAACAAAATGAATGGGGTTACCCAAATAGATACTTTGGATATCTATTATGGGTTGGGATCTTGTATTTGAAATATTTAATTCTAGAGTTAAGATAATTATTTAAGGGGAATTAATTATGAAATAATGATGTTGGCTATGTAAGTTAATTAATTGTGAGAATTATTTATGTTACATGACGTTGACCAAAGATAATTAATTGAGAGAATTAATTATGTGTAAATATGTGATCAGAGATAATTAATCGTGATAATTAATTATGATATATTGAGATTTTATATGGATAATTAATTATGAAGAATTAATTATAAAATGAGAATTGTATTGATTAATTAATTAATTAATTAATTAATTGGTTATGTGCTCAGTTAATTGTTGAATTAACTAATGGTCTTTAAAATGTTTAACTAATCATTGGATTAATAAAGAAATAATATGGAAAATTATTATGAATTAATGAATGATTAAATGGCTGGGATTTTTGTTGTGCTAGACATAGCGTTCTAGACCAATTAGAAGTTGGTACTTGGATATGGATTTCCTCAACAATTGTTATCTAGGCTTGATATTATGGAATGTTAAGAATGACTACCTATACCAAATGAGAAAATAAGTTCTAGGTATAATGAACTACACTCAATGAGATTGTGGTTCTAGGCATGCTGACCTACACCAAATAAATGATAATAATGAAAGATTATTGATATGATATTTGTGGTTCTTGGCATGAGGACCTACACCAAATGAATGAAAATAATGAATGATGATTCAATTGAGAAACATGGATTGAAATTGGGCCTAATGTGTTGATTTAAGATTAAATAACAATGTGATAAATTTTTAAATTATAGATTTTATTTACTGCTTCATAAAACTGCATGCAATATCTTTTGACTGGACTCATTTTAGACACCATTTGTGGTGGCTTACAGTGTTTTAATCACACCCTATTGGGTCTTCCAGATCAGCACCTGAGTAGACTTTGTTATTACAGGACATGATAAGAGAAAGGACCTAGGATAGGTTGTTGTTTTGGATTGGATCATGGGAAAGGGAATCATATGTGGTTTAGGACCTGTTTTGGAGTCGTTGTGTATTTACATTTAGTTTCATAGTAGACACTTGGCACTTAAATTTTCATAGAATGATTTACCTTTTAGTTTAGTATTGTATTTTCTTGTTTTGACTATCATATGTCAAGGTATTGTTCTGGTTATTTATATGCTTATGTACTTGGTTATTATTATTTGTTTCTACTGGTATTTTATTCTGATAAAAGAGGGTATAGTCTCCCTAAGACTGAATTACTAGACCCTCATTTCTTGTCAGAACCCTCTAGTATATGGGTAGGTGCGCTTGAGTGCATGTGGCCAACCGGCCCATGGCACCGTTCAGTGGCTCCTGGGTCGGAACATCACAAAGTGGTATCAAATTCATTTTTCTTTTCCTTCTTCTTCTTTTGTCTTACTATTTTTGGGAAAGGTAGATAGGAGACTAGGAAGATTCAGGGCTTGGTAATGAGCTCATGCATGGGAGTTGAAAACCCACATATGGTGGAAAATCTGAGTACTCAGGGTGGGATTGTTGTGATTGTGGGTTGTTGTTACAGTTGGATATTATTTCACCTTGGGTGACACACTTGTGGTGTGAAGTGATATTTGTTTTTTTAAATTTTTTGAATTTTGATTCGTGGCCTAAAGAGGCATGATACTTGAGTCTACATGCATCATTCTAGGCACTCAGGGTTGTTGTAACATGTATCATTCTAGGAACTCATGGGAAAATGGGTTATGGGTAAGTTGTTGAACTTGAACTCCTTCCCCTATCGTGAGATTGAACTAATGATGAAAAATTAGACTAAATGGGTGTATAATGAAAAATGTGATTGTGGATTGTGTATGAGAAATTAATTAATTGTGGAATTAATTAATTTGAGATAATGTGATTAATTAATGGTTGGATTAATTAATGAGAATGTTTGTACCCTTATTAACCAAGACCTAGGAGTAAGATGTTTAAGGGTAGTGATAAAGAATCCATGTAGACCGTGTGATGAGAAAAAGGGAGAAAGGACATGTGAAAACTTTTTTGTGTTAGTTTATCCTCTTACGTAAATGTTATAAGGTTGAGTTATGAGACCTGAGACACGTGTTTGGACTTGTAGGGGTATTCCTTCACAATTATTGTTGAGGGAGTGACCAAGTGTATGGCCCAGAATGAACATCCAGATAGGGAGATTGAGTCACCATTGGTGTAAGAAGAGGAAGAAGTGGAACAGTTCTGAGAGAAATTTTATCATTTCATACAATTCATGGAGAGAGACCCAGGGTGGGTTTAGAAAAGAATGTCTGAATTGACAAGGGAGTTTCAGCTACAACACCCTCCAACTTTCACTGGATAGGGTGGACCTGAGGGTGATGAAATATGAATTGAATCCACAGATAAAAACCTTGAACATTTGGAGACTTTTTCTGAGAGGAGGGTCAAGTTGGCTGCTTATATGCTGTGGGGTTTAGCAAAGCACTGGTGGGACATTTAGGTACGATCTAGATAGATTAACAAGATGTTATGAAAGGAATTTATAGAGAAGTTATCAGAGAACTTCTATACAGACATAATGAGGAAAGAGAAGGCTTAATATTTTATGCATTTGAGACAAGGATGCATGTACATAATGGAATACGCTGACAATTTCAAATATTTATATCATTTTGCACCATCTTTGGCGGCAGATGAGGGTTATTCAGAAAAATGATTTTAAGATGGACTTAAGTGTGAGATTAAGTCTCAAGTCAATATCTTTTGTCTGGAGAAATTCTCAGAAGTAGTTAATCAGTCTCTCATTTCAGAGGGGAACCTGAAGGAGGATTCTAGTATTAGACAGGTAGTTATCACTGACCAATCAGGGAATGTGCCTTCCGAGAGAAGGAAGTGAGTCAATGAGAATATTAGTCAGGATAGTGGAAAGAAAGGTGGATAGTTAGGGGAACAATTGCACTAGTGTGGTAGGCATAGAAATTATTTTACACATTTTCTTTAACCACCAGTGGAGTGCTGGTTTTGTGGAAAGATGGGACACCTTCAGAAGTTCTGTAAGAAGCTGCGGCACGTTGGTGCTGAGGTAGTAGCTTCTTAGAGTCAGAGTGTGGGAAGGGGGTGTTCTAAACCATATAGGTATGGTAGCTGGATTTCTCCTAGCAGAGGTCATAGAGGAAGTGGATGTGGTGCATTAGGGAATGAGCACCCATATCAGAAGAGTGGTGCTACTCAGGGGATTCAGATGACACTACAAAGAATAGGGGCATGACAGTTACATGTAGTGCAGCCTGCACTTGTGGAGAGCGAGGCTGGTCCATCGACAATGAGAAGTACCATTTTAGTTTCTTATACTTTAGCTACTGCCTTTTTTTATACTGGTTCCTCTCATTCCTTTACATTTTCAAATCCTATTAATGGATTGATCCTGGAGGTGGAGTCCGTATACAGGGTGATGAATATCGATACACTATTGGGAACACGGTCTAGAGATATATATTTATGAAAGGTATGTTCGCTATAGATCATAGAGTATTGTTTCCTTTGGGATATCTATGTCCTTGATATAACGAGCTTCGACCTGATTATGGGTATGGACTAGCTAGTTGCATACCGAGCCCACAGAGATTGTTATTAATGGAGAGTGACCTTTGTATCTCTTTAAGGTGACTATTATGTTCACCATAGAGAATGGTATATCCATGAAGGTAGAGCTGTGCCAATTACATAGCAACTGGAAGAGCTCACTACCCAAGTTTCAAGGATTTTGTTGGATGATGAGAGTGGTAGGAAAGACATCCTACCACCGGTAATAAAACTATTTCAGGATGTCTTTCCGGAATACTTTTTAGGGTTTCCACCTAAGAGAGATGTGGAATTCACTATTGATCTCATGTTGAGGGCTAAGTCGGTATCTATTCGACCTTATTGAATGACACCGACTAAGCTTCAAGAGAAGAAAATGCAATTGGAAGAGCTGGAGGATAAAGGGTTTATCTGTCCAAGTATGTCGCCTTGGGGATCACCTATTTTGTATGAAAAGAAGGCCTACGGGAGTTTACACTTGTGTGTCGATTACCGAAAGTTGAATAAAATGACTTTTAAGAACCAATATCCTCTTCTGCATATCGATGATCTATTTGAACCGCTGAAGGGGTCTTCTATATTATCAAATTTTGATATGAGATTAGGGTATAATCGGGTGAGAGTTTGGACTTCTGATATACCAATAACTACTTTGAGGAGGAGGTATGGACATTATGAGTTTTTCGTAATGCCATTTGGGTTAAAAAAATCTTCAGCATTGTTTATGGAATTGATGAAAATGATCTTTCACCCATACTTACATCAGTTTGTGGTGGTGTTTGTGGACGACATCTTGGTGTAATATTAGACTCAAAAAGATCATAACCAACATCCTGAAATCACCCTGAGTATATTGAGAGAGCATCAGATATATGCCAAGCTATCTAAATGTCATTTTTGGATTGACAAGGTACACTTTTTGGGGCACATAATCTCAGAAGAAGGTGTGGTAGTGGACCTGGAAAAAGTCCAGGTAGTGATCTGTTGGGAACAACCCAAGAATGTTTTTTATATCCGAAGATTTTTGGGTTTAACTAGTTATTACAGGAGGTTCATCCAAGTCTTTTCCCATTGAGAATCACCACTTACAGGTTTGAAAAATAACGGGATAAAGTTTTTTGGATAGAAGCATATGAGAATGATTTCTAAGAGTTGAATAATCGCTTGAAATCAATACCAATTTTGATCTTACATGAGTTAGGTGAGGAGTATATAGTGAATTGTGATGCTTCTGGGGTTGGAATCGGAGCTGTATTGATGCAAGGGGATAAAGCCATTTCTTATGGGTCTTGGTAGTTGATGCCACATGAACTAAATTACCCTATTCATGACCTTGATTTAGTGGTTGTGGTTTCTTCTCCCATGTGTTGGAAACACTATCTTTTGGGTGAAAAGTTTATGGTTTTTACAGATCACAAAATATTGAAGTATATCTTTCCATAGAACGAATTGAATATTCGGAAGTGAAGATGGGTGGATTATATGCAGTCCTTTTATTTTTAATTGGCATTTAAACCCAGGAAAGGGAATAGTGTGGCTGATGCCTTGAGTAAGAAATCTTAGACTCAATTGGTACATGAGTTGAGTGCAGAGTGGAAGATGATGACTTTGCTGGAAAAAATACAAGTAGTAGTTCAAGAGAGTCAGGAGAGGATGACTCTAGTTTCTGTACCAGTGGAATCTACACTCTTAAAAAATACCAAGGATAGGTAGTACAAGGATCTGGAGTGTTTAGACTTGAGGTAAATCTTTGAAGATGGGGAGGCACCTTCAGACTATACAATAGATGAAGATGAGATCATCTATGGGAACAATCTGGTTGTTGTGCCTACGAGTATGTGAGAGGAACTCATGTGATAATTACAAAATTCAAGGTGGGCGGTACATCTGATGGTGAAAAAAATGTACCGTGACCTACGAAGATAGTTCTGGTAGCCAGGTATGAAAAAGGAAATAGTAGGGTTCATAACAAGATGTTTCACCTGTCAACAGGTGAAGGTAGAGCATCAATGACTTGGAGGCCTATTGCAGGCATTACCTATTCCAAAATGGAAGTGGGATGATGTGATTATGGATTTATTGGTAGTACTTTAGAGACTCTTAGGAAGAATGATTCTATTTGGGTTGTTGTGGATTGACTAACAAAGGTAGCAGACTTTTTTCCTATCAAGGAAAACCTTTAAAGTAGTACAGTTGGGAGAACTATATGTGAGAGAGATAGTTCATTTGCATGGGGTGCCATGGAATATAGATTCATATCATGATTCTCACTTTACATCACGCTTCTGGAAGGGCTTACAAAAGGCCCTTGGTATATATGTTTTGTTAAGTACAAACTTTCACCCATTGATAGATGGGCAGTTTGAGTGTACTATACAGGTGTTAGAGGATATTCTATGAGCACGTGTGCTTGACTTTGGTGGTTCTTAGGAGAAGCACTTGGCTTTAGTGGAGTTCTCCTATTACAACACTAATTAGGAAACTATACATATGTCACCATATGAGGAACTTTATAGTAGATATTTTAGATCACTTCTATGTTTGTTAGAGGTGGGTGAGTTAGAGATGTTGGTACTGAGTCTTGTTCGGGAGACATCAGATCAGGTACAGTTGATTCGAAAGCGTATGGCTATAACTCTATGTAGGTAGAATTCATATGCTGATAAATGGTGAAAACCCCTAGAGTTTATAGTGGGTGATCATGTTTTCTTTAGGTGTCACCTAGATTGGGTCACCATAGGAAACAGAGGCATGACAAGTTAGCACCCAGGTTCATAGGACCGTTTGAGGTGTTGGAGAGAATCGGGATGGTGGCATAACCATTAGCACTTCTATAGAAATTCAGCACTATGCATGATGTTATCCATGTGTCACAACTACAGAAGTATCACCTAGACCCTTCTCATTTGATTTATGTGAAAGAGGTTGATATCGAGTTAGATGCGTCCTTTTAGGAGCATACAATACATGTGCAGGGTTACAGTGAGAAAGTGTTATGGGGAAAGGCCACGTCGTTATTTCTTATGTTGTGGAAACACAAAAGTGTTCAATAGGAAACATGGGAATGAGAAGCAGACAAGAGGGCTCAATGACCCAATATTTTCATCTCAAAATCATAGAGAAATTTTGGAGTGCATCACAAGGATGAGCTGTTATAATGTGGGGTGATTTTACGATCCTAGACTTTTCTAGATTCATCTCAGGTGCATTTTTAGGTATTTTTAAAGATTTTAAGTACCACTAACTTTTAATAGTGTCTTGGGGAGAATTTGGGTAAAATTTTAAAGAAAAATTAAGGACAGTGGTCTGTCCACTGTTTAAAAAACCATGTAACCAAACCATGCCAACTGTGCAAACCTAAACAGAGAGGTCTTCACAGTTGGCAGACTGTTTTTCCTAACCATGTGCCCCTGCCCAAGAAATGGTGCACACATGATTTTAATTTCTAAAATCTTTTTTAAAACCACCTAAACCCCCCAGGACTTCCATATTTCTACCTTGGATTAGCCTTGAAAAATTCTAGGTGTTACCAAATCCTTCCATAGGGATTCTTAGGTGATTCGAACACTGTTCTTTGAGATTGAAAGCCCACATTGAAGATCCGCTCTCCTCTGGGTTAGTGGATTTCATCCCGATGCTTCTCCCATTTTTCCTATGTCTTTCCTTGATCTTTACATGGAATATCATCACTATTTCCATGGATCTAAACCTTTGTGTGGATTTGTTGATCTAATATTGTGGATTTAGATCTATATTTTCAAGATTATGACGCCTTGATCTTAATTTTAGTTTTAGGGATTTAGATCTGGTGCTTCATCGACAACGTTATGATGCTTGAATTTTTGGGATTTCTGTTAGGCTAAATTCATTCAAGAAACTAAGGTAGGTGGTATAAATATAATTCCCATATTCATGATTTAGATATGTGTATGAGTTTATGATTGTTTTTCTAAATACTCTTGATGATTGATTTACTAATTGGAGTAATTAGGGATGTGTAATTGAATTGAGTTACCTTAGTGATTAATTGAGAATTGAATCATGGAGAAAATGAATGGGGTTAACCAAAAAGATACTTTAGAGATCTATTATGGATTGGGATCTTGTATTTTTGATATTTAATTGTGGAGTTAAGATAATTAATTAGGGGTAATTAATTATGAAATAATGATGTTGGCTGTGTAATATATTTAATTGTGAGAATTAATTTTGTGCCATGATGTTGACCAAAGATAATTAATCAAGAGAATTAATTATGTGCCAAGATGTGATAAATTATAATTAATTGTGTGAATTAATTATTATATGTTGATATTTGATATGGATAATTAATTGTGAAGAATTAATTATGAAATGAAAATTGTGTTGATTGATTAATTAATTGATGAATTCATTAATGGGTAATGTGCTTAGTTAATTTTTGAATTAACTAATGGCCCTGGAAATGTTTAACTAATCATTTTATTAGTTGAAGAATAATGTGGAAAATTCTTGTGAATTAATGAATGATTAAATGGATATAATTTTTATGGCGCTAGACATGGAGGTCTTGACCAACTAGAAGTTAGGACTAGGACATGGTGTTCCTCCCCTATAGTTATCCAATCTTGAGATTATGGGGTGTTAGGCATGAAGACCTACACCAAATGAGAAAGGAAGTGCTAGGCATTATGACCTACACTCAACAATATTGTGGTTCTAGGCATGACAACCTACACCAAATAAATGATAATAATGAATGAGGATTCAATTGAGATTTGTGGTGCTAGGCATGAAGACATACAACAAATGAAGGACAATAATGAATGATGATTCAATTGGGAAACATTAATTGAAACTGGGCCTAATGTGTTGATTTAAGATTAAATGAAAATGTGATAACTATTTAAATTATGAATTTTATTTATTTCTTTATAAAACTGCATGCAATATCCTTTGACTGGACTCATTTTAGACACCGTTGGTGGTGTCCTATAGATTTGTACTCACACCCTATTCAGGATGCTTGATCGGCACATGAGTAGACTTTTTTATTGTAGGATAGGATAAGAGCAATTCCTTGGGATAGGTTTTTTGTTTGGGATTGAATCACGGGAGAGGGAACTATATGTGGTTCAAGACCCATTTTGGAGTCATTGTGTCTTTAATTTTATTTTCATTGTAGAAACATGGATATTTCATTGTCATAGCATGATTTAACATTCAATTGAGTATTTTATTTTCTGGTTTTGACTATCATATGCCAAGGTATTGTTCGGGTTATTTATAAGCTTCCTTAATTGGTTATTGTTATTTGATTCCACTAGTGTTTTATTCTGATAAAAGAGGGTATATTTTCCTGAAGACTGACTTACCAGACCCTCACTGGTAGTTGGTACCCTCTAGCATACGGGGAGGTACGCTTGAGGGAATGTGGCCAACTGGACCAAGGCACTGTTTAGTTTCTCCTGGGTCGGGACGTCACACATTTCAATCTCATTATTATGGCCACTTGGAAACATAGTCCAATATCGATGTTTGGGGTATTGATCACCATGTATAGCTCCCCATTTATCAACCCTGTATATATACAATGGTCATAGAAAACCATGTCTAGCAACCCAATAATCAATCATGAAAATACATCATAGGCTTAGAATTTCATGTCTGATAATCCAATTCTTAGATATGTGTATATGTCATTGGTGTAAATCATCTTGTCTAACATCCCAATTCTCAAGCAATCAGATAGATCTATCAGCGACATGGATCATCATGTCTAGCCCCCATTTTAACAATTATGCATGTATATCACTAGCGTAGATTGTCATGTCTAACACCACACTTATCAAATTTGTAGTCATACCATTCATTATCACAACAACACATCTATCGTCACATGTTTTCATATTATCACATCAACCAAGATTAATCATATTAATATTTTTATAACAATTACCCATAATAGATTCCACTAATTAACTCATAATTTAATTAATCCATGTCCATTAATAAATTTGAAAACTAATTAATATTTTCACAATATCAACATCCAATAATTAATTTATAACATCTCAGATCCAAATGCCACCCGAAACGGTGCCCTGGGCCCAGTTGGCCAGAATGCATCAAGCGTATCTCCCCAAATTCCAGAGGCTGCAGACTAGAAGTGAGGACCTAGGTGAGTTAGTGGGGAGACCATGCCATCATTATTAGAGAATCAAATTGGAAGTCAAAAACATGCAACAATGGAAGAGAATAAATAAGAAGACAACATAAAGTAAGAAAAAAAAATATACATGTCAATAACAAGAAGTGTCTCATATACAAAATGATGCAGATGAGATAAGTATCTAGAAATCATACAAAATATTTCATGACGATACTTTACAATAAAAGTATCCCAAAAAGAACAAAAGTCCAAAAAGGTATCCCAACATCACAAGCCTCATCTTGGTCCTATGCTCCCTTGCTCCAATTCAACAATCAACAACCTATACTAGGGAGCTTTCCATTATCATCACCTGAAACCATACCATGGAGGCCCAAACAGGGTGTGAGATAAACATCCTAGAAGGAAACCACCCAAGTCTATACAGTTCTATCAGCAATTCTACAAAAATTCAAGCAAGTGTAAAAAATCACTAAGTACGTGTATATGTCCATGGAATAAGTCTACTATAACAAGTGAAACCAAACAGCCCTCAAGGCTACTTCCAAAAGGGAGTTATCACCAAATAAGGCAGTTATAATAGGTAACAAACAAGTCACATGACCACGCTATACATTCATCTATATCATGTAACCCACGACCTCATTGTATAGAGAAAAAAAAGTATCCCACGACTACGTTGTATATTGAAGTCCAATACACCATGACCTCATCGTATAGTGAAGTGTAGACAACAAGGGCCAGATCTAAGGTGTCAGCAGACCAAGGCATCCAAGTAATAATTATAGACCACAGAGGTCCAAATTCAAGGAGCCTATCCTAGGCATCCCATCGATTCCCATGGGCATCCCTGGTGGAAAATTGGTTAGGTACTAGTTGGCGTCCTAGGAGCATGGAAATAGAAAGTTCTATGCGAGCCCAACCTAGCTAGATCCAAGGGGTAGTAAGGCCTGATTCATCCAATGGAATCAAGACCCAAGGGGTAGAGTCAACCCAAGGAATCCACTACCACATTCCAGATCCATGGAGAGCAGTCCAAGGCATCTATCAAACCATTAAATCATGTATTCAATCATTCAAATTAAACATTCAATCCATATGAGTATACCCACTCACATCAACCTAAACAAACCATGAGTATACCCACCCATGAAAACTATTCATCATCTATAATAATATGGGCCTACCCTCCCATATAAACCATTTAACATGTCATTAGTCATTTCATGTAGTTATACCCACTCATATTATCCATTTAACATGTCAAAATATCAAAATAGACAAGGAATAACATGATATTCATTAATAAAGGAGGCAGTATGCCTCCTAAGTAATCTATTCAAGCTATTAAGTCTTTAGTAGGCTTCCTATAACTAGGAAAGAACAAGAACACACCCGTTGGGTAGTTTAAACTAGCATAAACAAGTTATTTCCCTTAGGTTACACCCCTTAGGTGACCCTAAAATGAGAAATGGGTGTCGACACACATAAACTGAAGCTACGAGCATCCTCACTATGTACGACTACAACTACGACAAGAAACCTGCTAAAAAACGAGGCCTCACCGGAAAGTCCGATGGGCAGCATATCGACTGAATGCCTAAAAGCAGAAGAAAAGCTAAAATAAAGTATAGGCCACCTACATCTCCTCGGTACTAGATAGATCATCCAGTATCAGGTCCTGATTCATCCTGGTTCGAAAGAAATATTAATAATGGATGAAGAATGGGATATTAAGGAATATGTACCTAAATAAAAATAGCACAATCCTTGTACCTAAGAATCAATAATTACTAAAAAGGTATCTAGTACTTACTGATGCAGTTCCAACATGACAGCCGGTGCTTGAATCAAAGTCAGGATGACTTCAATATTTAAAAAACTGGATTAAGGGTGTTTGGGTTCCAAAATGAGAAAAAAAACATATTTCCATCAAAATAATAAGATACTGCCTCTTTTATAAAAAAACCCCACTGGGAAAGTACATGGCATGTACCTCAAGTACATGACATGTACTTTCCTTTCATTTTTTTGAGCTAGACTGGCTACACATCATGGCTTCCTAGCACATGGTGTGTACTAGAAGTACATGACATGTAGACCAAGTACACGACATGTACCTGGCCGACAGCCAAATTTCAGCCAGTTTTCCCCATTTATTTCCAAAAAAACCCAACTGGCTCACGACCCGACCTAGGGTCTAAGACAAAAAGGAAAGCAACAACATTTATCCTAAATAGAAGTATCTGTACCTCAAGAGAAAACTGCAATCTTACAATCTTCCCCCCTTATAGAAATTCGTCCTCGGATTGCTCTCTGAAGGGTGTTCAAGATTCGTTTGAATACAACTCTATCCACTGAGAACGTACCTCAGCCTCCCTCTCCCAAGTCTCATCCTATAAACAGTCTTGCTGCTATAACACTCATAATAGAGGAACTGAACAACCTAAAAGAATATTCATTCTCCTATAAACAATACAAATTGGATGCTACTCAAAGGACACATCAACAAAAATCTCAACCTCCTCATGTTGAAAAACATGAGATTATTCTAAGTGACAGTGGAACAACTGAGATATGGGGAAGACATCATGCTTAGATCGCTACCTCTGAGGTAACCACAACTGATAGGAAACCAAACTGACTCTCACAAAAATCTAGAATGGCCTGACATATCTCAGTGAATGTTTACCCTATCTCATGATCCTCCTGTTTCCTAACCTCAGTGAAACACATAAGAAAATCTGATCCCTGAACTCAAACTCTAGAGGTCGTCTGCGGTGATCATCGTATGATTTTTTTTGAGACTACACAGTAGAAATCTGCTTTTGAATCATCTGGACCTACTCTGAAGTCTCCTGCATGAGATGCGGTCCTAGTAAAGCTGCCTCACCCAACTCTAACCAGCATAGGGGAGAACGACATGGCCTATCGTATAAATCCTTGTAAGGTTCCATCTGTATCATCTCCAGATAAATATTATTGTAGGCGGACTCACCTAGGGGAATATGCCTATTCCAAGAGCCCCCAAAATCCAAGACGCATGCTCAAAGAATGTACTCTAGCACCTATATCGTACACTCTGACAAACCATCTGTTTGAGGGTGATATATTGTACTTAGAAGCACCTATATACCTAGTGCCCTCTGAAAATTCTTCTAGAAACAAGGTGTAAAGCAGGCGTCCCTATCTGAATTGATAGTGCATGGGACCCCATAATATCATACCACCACTCAGATGTACAAATTTCCAAGATCATCAACATTGAATGTATCTTTGATCAACAAGCAATGTGAGACCTTCATAAGACTATCAATGAAAACCCACATGATGTCGTTACGTCAAGCCAACCTCAGCAAACCCATCACAAAATTCATTGAGACATCATCCCATTTCCACCAAGGAATAGGTAACTGCTACAAAATACCAGCTAGCCGCTAATGTTTCTCCTTCACTTACTGATAGGTGGGACACCTAATAACAAAAAAATCTACTTTAGGCTCCATTCCCAGCCACCAATACTGACATCATAATTCATGGTACATCTTGGTGACTCTGTAGTGAAATTCCCTTGATGAATCATGAAACTCCCGCATCAACTCCTCACATATATCCATTGAAACCCAAACACATCCGTATATATGTAAGACCTCATCAGCACCTACCGTCCAACCTGGAGGAGGGTACGCACTTTCCACACCTTCCCATAGAACTAGGCCTTCAGAATCTGATAGCTTCCTCAACATAACTCTGTTCAGTAGGGTAGAGGTAACAACTAAGGATGAAAGAAAAGTTTTTCCCTGTCTGCCATGCACCTTAAGATGCATCTCATAAAACAATGCCATAAGATTCCACTTGATATTGGCTTGCTACACTGTTTGTATCTGAGTCCTTCTACTCAATGCATCGACTGCTACTTTTCCATTACCAAGCGTATAGGTAAGATCGAAGTCAAAGAACTATAGGTACTCCACGCACCTTCACTGCCTAAAATTTAGATCACATTGTGTAAATATATACTTAAGTTTTTTGTGGTCTGTGTACACCACAAAATACTCTCCCAGCAAATAGTTCCTCCAACAAGGAAACACATGAACAACTACAACTAACTCTAGATCATGCATAGGGTAGTTCCTTTTATGAGGCCTCAACTTCCAAGATCGATATGCCACAACTAGATCTCCCTAAATCAGCACTTCCCCCAACCCAATACCTGAAGCTTCATAGTACACCACATATCTCTTTCCCTACTCGGTCAATATTAGTACTGGTGCTGATGTCAACCTCCCTTCCAGCTCTTGAAAGGCTATCTCATAAGATTATGAGCACACAAACTCACACCCTTCTCAGTCAATCCCATCAACAAAGCTTCTAATTGTGAGAAGTCCTGTATAAAACTCTTACAGTATCCATCTAGCACCAAGAAACCATGTATATCAAAAAAGTTATTGGGGTATTTCCAGAAAACCACAACTCTCACCTTCTCTGGGTCCATTGATACTCGTGTCTCTGATTTGATGAGATTAAGGAATTGAATATGATCCATCCAAAAGTGGAACATTGAAATATTATCATATAACTAATGATCTCTTAGTGTATTAAAAATGACCTTAAGATGGTTTTAATTGTCATATCGATTGTGAGAATACACCAAGATATCATCTATAAAACCCCCCACAAAATAATCCATGTAAGGATGGAACACTAAGTTAATCAGTGCCATGAAAACTGCAGGCATGTTCATGAGACCTAATGACATAACCATATACTTATATAACCCATACCTAATATGAATGGTTGTATGAGGTATGAATTTAGGTCGAAAATGCACCTGGTGATATCCTAAACTCATGTCAATATTTTAGAACACTCAAGATCCTCGAAGCTAATAAAATAGGTCATCTATCTATGGCAAGGGATATCAGTTTTTAACTATCATCTAGTTAAAGTTTTGATAATCCATTCATATCCTAAGAGTTCCATTCACCTTTTTCACCAAAATGACAGGTGAACTCCACAGAGAAGTACTGGGTTTAATAAAACCCTTCACTTTCCAATCCTCTAGCTGCCTCTTGAGATCCTACAACTCAGTCGTATCCATCCTGTAAGGAGGAATGGATATTGGCGTCGCTCTGGGAACTAGATTGATGGATAACTCCGTCTCTATCTTAGGCAGTAAACCAAAAAATTCATCAGGAATTATTTCCTTAAGGTGCTAAACCACTTGAGTAAAGTCTACCCGACTCACTCCCTGATCATCTAAAAATAAACTAGAACTTTGGGTTTTCGTCCTGCCAATCCCATGATGCTCGGGTATATCTCTATTTTCCTAGACATTCCATTCACCCTTTTGAATAAACACTACACCCTATGGTGATGTAAAAGTCACCCTCAAACGATAAGCCATGAGCGAGTTCATTCTGAGAATGATGCCAAACCTTGTCATATTGAAGACATAAAGATTCCAGAGGATGTGACACTCCATACTCTAGCATACATCACCCATTCTAACTCCCATCAATGTGTCTAGCATCAAAAATCCCTCATGAATTAAAACCACAAGCCCACTGATTTTGACCACTCATGTAGATATAAAATTGTGAAAGGTACCTATATCGAAAAGGGAATATTCAATTTTAGAAGCCACTAAGATCGTACCTCTCACCGTAGATAGTCCAGAATCCTACTTCTATTGGGTCTATTGCACTACATATGTCTAGCTTATACCACGACCCTGTGACCCTTCCTAGATACCATGAGCTAATCCACCCTAGTGTCTCTAAGAAAAAGGTGTCTGGATACCATGACCATGACCACCACTGCCCAGTCCTGACCAAACTTCATTGCTCCAGCTCCCAGCTTAATGCTGTGATGAAGAACCTTCCCCTGAAACCGATGTTAGTAATGACCCCCTAACACTCACAGATGGAGGGAAGGTCCTGCAAAACTGTTGCATGTTCCCCATCCTTCCGAAATCTCGGCACACGATTGGGTAAAAATCGTACTAATTTTTTATGTGGTCTCACCTACCACACAGATGGAAAAACACCAAGATTCCTGTACCCACAACCTAACTAACACTCACGTCATGGGAAGCCTAAAAGAGACCCTTCCTACCTAAAGTTTTAGATTAACTGGGGAGAGAAAAAACACTTCCTTGTTCTATACCCTCATATTCCCTCAGGTTCCACTCTGTAATTAGTAACTGATTCACAATCTCTGTGATAGAAGGAAACCTGAACACATTGACCCGAGATTTGATATCATGTATCAGAACTTCCTCAATGCACCTCAACTTCGACAGCTCATCAGTAAGATACATTGGCAAAAAATGATATAGCTCTGTAAAGTGTTCTGAGTATCCCATAACTATCATCACACCCTACTATAGACGCATGAACTCACTATCCCACTCTACTCGTAGAGTCGCAGGGTAAAATTAGTCATAGAAGCGGGCTTGGAATTCATCCCAACCCATATCCCACATCCCACCACCTCGATTAAAAATGTCACACCAGTGCTTTTCCGCTCCACATAGCATGTAAGATGCGAGCTTGACACTCTACTCTAGAGGCATCTCTAGATGCTCAAAAATTTCTAACGTGGTCTCTAGCCAAATCTCTACAGCCTGTGGTGGGCCATACTATGAAAACGTAGGAGGATTTTGCTACTAGAACACCTATGTTAGATCATCCATAGTCAAAGCTGGCTATAGTGCTCCAAATAATGTCTACATATAGCGAAAGAAACCATCATGAATGAAAAACTTGGATCTTATTCAAACCATACATGTAAAAAGTTCATTTAACATTTACATTTCACTGGTGAATCATTTCCCAATTCATAAGGTCCCATAATCCTTAGGGATTGAAAGATCAAATCACACCTTTACATATACTACACCCAACTAACACAACAATAAGCACAACAATCTCATCAACTGTCACAACAACATGAAATATCTAATACATCTTTAATGACATTGCATAATTCATGGCATGTGATTCTAACAAGTGTCTATATTACGCATGAGATGCCACACCCTTATCTCATTGGTATGAAACTAAAATAGAACCCATAATTTCCTCAATATTAATAGCAAAAACCAAGTTCTTCACCAAATGGTGAAATCTAATCAAATGAAATAGTCAAAATCTAGAAAATCAGAACTCAATTCGAGGAAATTTTCCTTTTCCATGTTTGTGGGGTAGCTAATCCTAGGCACAATTTATTACCAAACTCAATTTCCTTCCTATCACTATTTAATGTCACCAAAAGGTAAGTTAAACCAGAAAAAAATTCCCTTTGATACCACTTTGTTTTGTTCTAGACTCGAATGCTACCCAAAATGGTGACCCGAGCCTTGTTGGTCACAAGGCCTCAAGCGAATCTCCCCAAATTCCAGAGGTTTCTAACTAGCACTGAGGGCCTAGGTAAGTTAGTGGGGATACTATGCCCTCATTACCATAGTATCATAGTGGAAGTCAAAAAAATTCAATAGATGAAGTGAATAAATAAAAAGAAAATGGAAATTAAGACAAGCTGAAATATACATATAAATAACAAGAAGTGTCTCATATAAAAAATTATGCAGATGGTATATGTATCTATAAAGTATACAAAATAGTACATGGCAATATAGTACAATACAAGAATCCCAAAAATAACAAAAGACCAAAAAGGTATCCCAGCATCCTAAGCCTCATCTTGGTCCTATGCTCCCCTACTCCAAATCCACAATCAACAACCTGTACTAGGGCACTTTCCCCTATCATCAAATATAACGATATAATCAATTTTGGTTCCCAAGGAGGCACAAATAGGGTGTGAGATAAACATCTCAGTAGGCAACCACCAAGGTCTATACAGTTCTAACAGAAATTTTATAAAAGTTCTAGAAAGTGTAAACAAATTGTATGTAAGTGCATATTCCCATGGAATAAGTCTACTGTAACAAGTGAAATCAAAAATCCATTAAGGATACCTGCAAAAGAGAGCCAGCTCCTAATAAGGTATGTATAAAAAGTAACAAGGAAGTCACACGGTCGCGCTGTACATCAATCTATATCCTGTAACCCACAACCTCACTGTATAGAGAAAACAAGTATCCCATGACGAGACTATATAGTGAAGTCAAATATCACACGACCTCACTGTATAATGAGGTCTAGAATGCAAGGTCCAGATCCAAGGTGTCAATAGACAAAGTAATCCATGTAATAATTATAGAACACAGAGGGTCGTATCCAAGGATCAAGTCCAAGGAATCCCATCGAGTCCCACGGGCAGCCTTGGTGGAAACTCAGTTAGGCACTGGTTGGGGTCCTAAGATCATGGAAATAGAAAGTTCTATGAGAGCCCAGGAAAGCCGATCCAAGGGGTTATAAGGCCCGATAATCCCCTGGAATCGAGACCCAAGGGGCAGAGTCAACCCAAGGTGTCCACTACCATGTTCCATGGAGATTAGTCCAAGGCATCTATCAAACCATTCAATCAAGAATTCAAGAATTCAAATTAAACATTCAAACCATGTGAGTATACCCACTCACATCAACCTCCACAATCCATGAGTATACCAACTCACGCAAACCATTTATCAACTCTAATCAAACAAGCCGACCCACCCATATAAACCATTTAACATGACATTATTCATTTAATATAGATTTATCCACCCATATTATCTATTTTACATGCCAAAATATCAAAATACACAAGACATAACACGATATTCCTTAATCAAAGAGGAATTACATTTCCTAAGAAATCTTTTCAAGATATCAAGGCATTAACAGGCTTCCTCTAACTAGGAAAGAACAAGAACACACCCCTTAGGTGGTTTAAACTAGCCTAAGAAATTTATTTCCCTTAAGGTTAACCCCTTGGGTAACCCTAAAATGAGAAATGGATGTCAAAACGCCTAAATATAACCTATATACATCCTCACTAAGTCTGACTAGAGCTACGATAAGTAACTTGCTCAAAAAACGAGGCATTGTTGGAACGTCTGATGGGTAGAATATCGGCCGAATTCCCGAAAATCACAAGAAAAGAAAAAATAAATTATAGACCACCTACCTCACCTCGATAGTAGACATCTCGTCCAGTATCAAGTCCTAATCTGTCTTGGTTTGGAATAAATCTGAAGAATGGATGAAGAATGTGATACTAGGGAATATGATCCTAAATCCAAATAACACATTCATTGTTATAAACAATCCAGAATGACTAAAAAGAATCAAGTAATTACCGATGTAGTTCCAACATGATAGACGATGTTTGAATCAGAGTTTGGATGGCTTAGATATCAGAAAAACTAGATTGGGGGTGTTTTGGGTTCCAAAACAAGAGGAAAACATATTTCCATCAAAATAATTAGCTATTGCCTCTTTTATAAAAAAACCCCCTGGAAAAGTATACAGCGTGTACTGCCCTTTAATTTTTTTTATAAACCAGACTGGCTACACATCATAATTTTCAAGTACATTGCATGTACTGGAAGTACACAACGTGTAGACCAAGTAAACGATGTGTACCTAGCCTGCATCTAGATTTCAGAATATTTTCCCCTTTCTTTCCCCAAAACAACCCAACCGGACCATGAACCGGCCTAGGGTGTAAGAAAAAAAGGAAAGAAACAACATTTAACCCATAAAGAAGGATTCATACCTCAAGGAAAACTTGAAATCTTAGATAATTCACCAATTAATCATTCAAATAGATTATTTCAATGTATCATATTTAATTCATCAATTAATTATTCATTTCATATCATCAATATCCCATGATTAATTCCCCAATTAATTATCTCAAATCAAAATATCAGTTTCCCATAATTAATTTCTCAATTAATTATCTCAATTCGCAACATCCACACCCCATAATTAATTCAACAAAAATTATTAAATTTAACCATGTGAATTATATCATAAATAATTTCCACAATTAATTATTAAAATTTTTAATATCAAAATCCAATAATTAATTCTCTAATTAATTATGTCATTCAATGATCCATAACTTTCCCAATTTCACAATCATATCAAATAGTTAATTTAACACATCAATTATTTCAATTAGGGAATATAATTTCTAAACAACTCTAGAGATTATACAACTTTCATATGCATAATCAAAATCAAAACTATGGGATTTATATTTTAAACCACCTACCATGAAAGTTGAGGTCGTTGTGACAAAACCCTACTCATGTGATAATAATTGTCTTCTGGATTCCTTTTAACAAGAACTAGATAATCCGTTAGCAATGGAACAAGAAGTAAATGAATAACGGGAAGACATAACTTAAAAATATAGGTCCAGATATCCACGATATGATGTAAAATGACTTCCAAATAGATTAAAACTTTCAAAAATCAACAACAAAAGACTTGCATCTAAGAGGGAGGTTCTCTGAGGGTCTTTGGTTGAAGATGGTGGTTCACAGGGCATCTGTGGAAAAGAAAATCATGTGCGGAGGGTTATGCGATAATGGTGACATGTTTTTAATATACTAGGCATCCAAATTACATTACATGAATTCCCATTTCATGTCAAGTAAAAGTAATAATTTATTTATCATTTTCTCAAAATAAATCCCATCAAACCATTTAATAAACATTAATTAATGATTACATGTGGTGTAATATGGTTCCGTGACATGTCCACACGTCATGAAAACTAGTTACTGGGTGTGTAATCCGGTTTTGGGACATATCAACATGTGGTGAAAAAATTTTATAGGGTGTGTAATGTTTTTTATGTTTTGAATAATTTAATCCATGAATCAAATCCACATGGTCGTCCAAAAAAAATTAAAAGGAATCATAGTTGAAAATAGATAAGATATTACAATCTCCCCACCTTATAATAACTCATCCTTGACCAGCACTCCCAGAAATCTCTAAGATTATGATTAAAAAATATCAGGCCTCTGATCCCACATATATACCTCCCTTTCCCATGTACCCTCTTGCACACATCCATGTTTCAATAATATATATAACTATCAACATGATCTTTCCCTACGACAATTTCTCACTACGGTCCAATACACACATCAAATTCTCCTCAAAGGATGCATCTATCTCTAAGTCAACCTCATCCACATCGATCACATGATAAGGGTTGGGGTGATACCTCTATATTTATAAAACATGGAAATAATAATGCAGAGAATTGTATTTATTTGGAATAGATAATCAGTACACCACCGGCCTAATTCTCACCACCACCTCAAAAGGTCCAACAAACCTAGGCACTAACTTGCACTACCTCTGTATCATGCAGTGACCAAATCTAGGAAAAACCTGAATAAATACAAGATAAACCTCTGTAAACTATAGAGGTCATCTCTGTCTGTCAGCATACAACTTCTGCTTACTCTGATCCATATCCATACATTTTTAAACAACTACACTTGCTTTGTTGTCTCCTAGGCGAAACTTGTCCCCAATAACAATGTCTCGCTAGACTCCATCTAGCATAGTTGTGATCTACATGTCCTATAATAAAGAACCTCCTATGGTTCCATCTGTATAGTTTCCTGATAACATTTTTTATAGGATAATTCCACCAAAGTTAAGTGTTTCTCCTATTACCCACTAAAGTCAAGCACACATGCCCACAACATATCCTCAATCACCTATATAGTACACTTTGACTTCCCATCTATCTTTGGGTGGAATTCCATAATAAATAATATTTTTGTACCAAATAGTTTCTATAATCCCTGCTAGAAGCATATAGTAAAACAAAAATTGTGATCTAAAATTATAGTCTGCGACACCCAATGTAGAGAGACTATCTCCCGAAAAAGTAGTTATCCAAACTTCTCTACTAGAAGGATTCCCGTATTGTCAAGAAATGTGATACATTGGTCAATAGATCCACAAAAACCCCGAGAACATAATTCTTTCTAAGACTATTTGGAAGACCTACCACAATATTCATGGTCCCATCATCCAAATTCCATTCCAGAATGGGAAACAGTTATAGTAGACCTCTAAGTCGGTGATGCTCTCCCTTCAGTGGCCCTATATTTTTCACTCAGAATCTTAGATATTCCTGGGAGTGCAGCTCAATGAAGATCTATTATAAGGTGGGGAGATTGAAAGATCCCATATTTTTCTAGGTATGAATCCTTTTAAATTATTTTCGAAATACCATGTGAATTTGATTCATGGATTGAATTAATTAAAACCTTGAAAAAAAACCCTATAAATATTTGTCACCAATGGATGAGATCTCAAAAAACTAGATTACTGACCCTATAACTAGTTTTCATGATGTGTCGATAAGTAAAAAAACTATATTAAACCACATGTAATCTTTAATTAATGTTTTTTAAAGGGTCTGATGAAATTTCTTTGTAGAAAAGGGTAAATAAATTAAAAATTTTACAGGATGTAAAATTGGAATTCATATCATGTAATTTTGACACCTAGTATATTAAAAACATGTCTCCAGCATCACATAACCCTCTACATAAGCTTTTACATTCCAAGGACTCTCCATGCGCCACGTGCTTTGTTAAAATATGTTCTATGCACCTCTTCCTCTGACCGAAACTCATCCATACACTGCCATATTTAACCGAACGCCCTTTGCGCACCTGCCACTTGGTTGGGGAACCTTTAATGTTGATTTATGGGAGTCCTCTTCGAACTGAAAGTGATCTAGAATAAGATCTTGGATATCTAGAACTAGATTTTTAAGGTATAACTTTTGGTTATTCATCTTCTTCTTGATCTATTTCTAAAAAATTATCTGGTTCTTATTGAAAGGAATCTAAAAGAATATTTCTATCACAGATAAAGGGTTTTGTTATTTCTTATTCCAAATTCAAGGTAGGTGGTCTAAAATCTAAATCTCATATTCTTGATTTTGATTATGTATATACAAAGTGTAGAATAACTAGAGTTGTTAAGAAATTATAATCCAAAATTGAATTAATTAATGTGGTATATTAATTAATTGAGAAGACTGAAATTTTGAGATTTAGGGATCATTGAATGAGATAATTAATTGGAGAATTAATTACAGGATTCTGATATTACTAATTTAAATAATCAATTGTGAAAATAAATTATAATATAATTGAGATGGTTGAATACAGTAATTAATTGTGGAATTAATTATGGGTTGTTGATGTTGTAAATTTAGATAATTAATTGGGAAATTTATAATGGGAAACTGATATCGTGATTTGAGATAATTAATTACGAGATATTGATGCCATGAGATGAATAATTAATTGATGAATTAATTATAATATATTGAAATAGTCTATTGGAATAATAAATTGGTGAATTAATTATTGTATGTTGATATTTTAAAAATACTAATTAATTTTCAAATTAAATAATGGATTTTGATTAATTAATTTATGAATTAATTAATGGAAGCTAATATGGGCAACTATTATAAGAAGATTAATATGATTAATCTTGGTCGATGTTAAAATTTGGAAATATGTGATGATACATGTGAGGTTGGGATAATTAATGGTATACCTAAAAAGTTGATAAGTGTGGTGTTAGTCACGATGATCAATGCTAGTGATATACATGCATAGTTGTTAAATGGGGGGCTAGACATGAATATCTACACCATTGATAGATCTATCTGAATGGTTGAGGATTGGGATGTTAGGAATGACAATATAAACCAATGAGATATTTTCATAGATAAGAATTGGGGTTTTGTACATGACGTTCTAAGCCTATGATGTATTTTAATGATTGAGAATTGGGGTGCTAGGCATGACGTTCTATGGTCATGGTATATATGTAGGACTGATAAAATGACATCTAGACATGGGGATCTATACCCAAATCATCGACATTGAACTATGGTTCTAGGTGGATATAATAATGATATTTAAATGAATTGGATAATAAAACACCATTTTTTAAATTAATAGTGAATTGAATATGCAATATGGTTTAGACCCGACATGGGCCGGAGCAAGTTTTCAGGTACGAGTGTCCTCAGAAACCCAATAGTCTATATAGTTTAATAAAAGTTAATTAATAATGTGATATATATTTAATTATGCATTCTAATTGTTTATTTATACATCTACATACATTTTTATTGACTATATTGATTTTAGACACCATTGGTGGTGGCCTACTGAGTTGTACTCACACCCTCCTCAGGCTGCCTGATCGGTACCTTAGTAGAATTTATGTTTTCTAGATAAGTTATGGGAAAATTACTTGAGTTAGATGGATGAGTTGGGATGGATTTTGAAGAGGTAATTGAATGGGGATCACGATTTTCTTTGAAACATCAATGTATTTATTTTTAGTTCACATTTTAGACACTTGACACGTACTTTAGCATGGCATGTTTTTTGTTTTATTTTTATATTTTATTCCTATATTGTTTATATTGATATATTAGTACTATTTGTGACTTTATATGCTTATGATATTGTATATTTATTTCCTCTAGTGTTTTACTCTGATAAAATAGTGTATAGTCTCCCTATGACGGACTTAGCAAACCCTCACTGCTAGTCGGCAGCCTCTGGCGTACACGAAGGTCATAACATCCCGTTACCATTATAATAGGTATGTCTATAACATTTTCATGTTTTTCCTTTTCATTGACCATTTATGGTTGAGAATGATTTGGGAGCTTACCTATAAGGGTGAAGTTAGAGATTTTTTAGACTCTTCTCTTTAACAGGATCTTTTTTGCAGTCTATAGGAGGGTTACATACCATGTAACTAGGTTACATGATGTGAAAGAGTTACTAGATAAAAGTCATGAAAGGCTTTACAATATGAAAGGTACATGACAATATGGGTCTTTATACACATTGAGTTAATTAAAGATCAATTTTTAATTTAGATCATTGGTTTTTAATTATAGGTGATTCATTTTTTCACAGTTTCAGATATTAACCATTTCATGACATGCAATGGTATTTTACATCATATAATACCCCGATTATTGTTTTAAAAAATACATCACGACTGATCTATTTGTTTTTTGATCTTCCCTAAATTCACCTCCCTTGACTGAAAGCCTTCCCCATGCAATCTTGGAGCTCTTCAACCCTTCCAGATCCCTTTTTCTAATATTCAATCATTATTGGGTTGGGGGTGTGATTCCCAGGTAAGCTTTCTCCCTTTTTCTTCATATTTCACTCTTTCTACTCCTTTGGTATTTTGATAGAGCATCTTGAAATTGATAGATCTATGATCTATACTATTGTATATAATTTTTATGTTGAGTTTTGAGGTCTTATACACCTTCATTCTCATTGAAGGGTTCTATTGCATGTGTTGGTTCTCTGGAAAATGGTTGGTGATTCCATCGTATTTGGATTAATTTATTAAACTTGAATTGATTAATTTATTTCAATTTTGGATTTAAATTCAATTTCTGAAACTTTATTTCAATTGATTTGATAAAACCCAATTCCAGTTAATTGAGGGATTTGAATTGTTTTTGGCATGAAAATTGGGGGAAACACCAATTCCATTGATTTGGGGTGTGTTTGTGGAGATTTCTTGATTTAAATGGTAAATTTAAATTTTAAATTGGATGGAATATATTTCAATTAAATTATTGAATTTAATTATGGAATATAATTGTGAAATTGATGAATTGGTTTTGAATTGAATTTAAACTTGTGAAAATGGATTAAAAATGATTTGATATAAACCCCTTAGGTTTACCTTGTTAAAAGGCATGTTTTGATTAAAAAATCATTTTGGGTTTTAAATGGAAAATTGATATATGAATTGGGGGAATGAGATTTAATACTATATTAACCATTCTTAAAATAAATTTCCCATCATTGATTGTGTAAGACCACATGAAATCCTAAGGTAGTTTGTGAGTTATTTAGAAATACTCTATGCTTATACAACATTCTAAAATATAAATGCATCAAGTCACATAACCAATAAGATAGTGACGAGTCACCTTTGGACAATGTCATAGGGATGTGTGTATATACAAAATTCCATGAACACTTAATTATTTTGGAGTCCTATATCCTGAAACATTCATACCTATTTGGAAGATAACCATATTGCACACTTGTTTTATATTTTAGATATAAATATCTACCAATTTTTTTGAACTAATTTACATTACTTCTATATTTTTATAAACTATTTTATATAATTTTTTTATTTAATCCATTGTTTTATAAATATTCCATCACTTGAAAAGTCATTGCTTAAAGTATTTTTCAATTATTTGAATTGTATAGAAAGACTTGTTTAAATATTCTTTAAAAATGTTTGACCTGTTTATTCTAAAATTGAAGTAATTATGTTTGTTAAACCATTATTTGAATCTAATATGGAATCCTTGACGAGACCCTACTAGTCATTTTTGATCAAACCTTTCTTCTGCCTTTTAGTGTTGGTAGATTATCTCCTTATAGGTTCGAGCAAGGGGAAATGGTCCCTGGGAGGTGGATCCAACTATCAAACCTTGGATATAGTGAGTTATGTCCTTAGGGACTCAGGTTGTTTTCCTTGTTTTGGTAATTTGGTTATAGTACTTTGGGCTTCAATTCCTTGTTGAATTATTGTCCATTACTCCTAGTGTTTTTTCTTTTTTATGCATACAGACTTTCCTATCCTACTTCTGCTATGTTTTGTGGAAAATCCGTTCCCACTTCCATGTTGTATGATTCCGGGTGCTAGTCACTAACCCGTGGGGATCAGGAATGCCCTTCAGGATATGTGTGGGATGGCTTAGTTATCGAGTTACCAGGGTACCTTGGATGATTACTAGGGTACCCATGTGTGTGGAGGGTTAGACGATGCTGGAGACATGTTTTTAATATACTAGGCATCAACATTACACGATGTGAATGTTTATTTCACATCATGTAAAAATCATTACGTATTTACTCATTTCTCGAAATAAATATCTTCAAACCATTTAAAAAACATTAATTAAAGATTAAACGTGGTGTAATTTGGTTCCATGACATGTCGAAACGTCATGAAAACTAGTTACAAGTGGTGTAATTTGGTTTCATGACATGTAGAAATGTGGTGAAAAATATTTACAGGGTCTATGATTTTTTAAAGGATTGAATTAATTCAATCCATTAATCAAATTCACATGGTATTTTACAAAAAAATTAAAAAAAGGATTCGTAACTAAAAAAAGATTAAATCTTACAACCCATGGAAAAAATAATATCAAAATCTACTAAAGGAAGTGGGAACATATTTTTTGAGAGGTTCATTCCATAAAAATTGACCAGGGAGGAGTTATATAATTGTGATGAAATAATTCCTCCATTCTTTATTCTCACAGATATCTCAACTTCCATGTCGTTATCTAATTTTTGAATAGTTATATAAATCTTATATGATATGAAATAACACATCAAACAATAATAATATAGGATATTTTTAGATCATAAATAGATAATGAGTACAACTTTCACTATTTAATTATAGTATTAGTCATTTAATATATCAAAATAAAACTAAAAAATGGAAATACTTAAAATACAAATTATGTAAAAAGGGAATATATAAACATTAGAGGGATAAATTATAATTGGAACATAAATCCAAACTAATGGGTCTATAGGTTTCAATCTTGGATATCAATGATAAATTCCCTATTAGGATTTATAAATTAACAATATATTCAAGTCCTGATAATGATTCTTCAAGAGTTTGTGAATTTCCAAAGAATATATCGTGAGAGTGTCAAACTAGGTGTACAAAAAGGAATATTTATCTTGAACCAAGTGAAAATAAATTGAATACCTAATGTCCCCTTATTCTGAGTTATTACCCCTAAGTAAAACTATTATAGAGACATATCCACTTGTAGTATCTAGACACGAATGAATTTTGTAAAACCCACTCACTCAATACTTCACAAAAATTACATGATATTTTCATATACTTAGACTTATCCATAGGGTTTTCACTAATGTATTATAGTATTAATCCCCAAAAATATATTGATCATCCTATGATACCAACTATAGAAACCCAATACTTTTACATATATAATTTCATTATTTTTAGCATAAATATCCATAAAGTACAACCAAAGGATTGAAAGGCCTAGTGTGTTTGGAAAACTAGGTTCATAATAAATCAAGTGAAAATGAAGTACAAAAAATTATTTTAATATCTATAATTATATCAAAGTCTATTTTAGACCCTACAATTGTATTGGATAACTTGGGGGATATATAAAAAATGTGGTGACCTGAACAACTCGGTAAGGGGATAAACATGGTAATGAGGCATAACATGTGGTTCAAATGATATAAAATGATATCATAAAAGAGAAGTATCATGAATAGTCACATGGAAGCATAACATAAATAACATGTTATCACAAGATCACAGAAACATAGGAAATTGTTATCAATATATTATATGACATAATCAGGAGTTATGGTTAACTACTCAGACAACATCACATGGTGGACAAAGTCGCATCATGGATTACGTTCACTCCCTAATCTCATACATAATGTTTCATGAGACAAAAACATTACCCAATGAATAGAAGCACTATATTGATGCACCCATCATTATATTTACATGCTTATGTCTTTCACAAATGAATATAAATTTAGGTTATAAACATAAAAATTACACATGGAAAGAAATGGGTTTCCATTGATAAAAGAATTTATGGAATGTATTACTTGTTCAAAGGAGTGGAGGAAAATATAGGTATATGTATAAGATATATATATATATATATAGAATTTAAAATCATTACATATCATAAAAGAGAGAGGGAAATGGAGTAAGAGGGAGAAAGTTCATAAACTTAAGAAAAAAGGGTGGTTCAGAGAGATGCCTTACCTTATTTCCGAATCCATTCTACACCTGCACTTAACATAATTGATGATCAAATTAGATTAATTAATCACTTAATATAGATCCATTTATATCTATATTTTATTTTTTATAATTTTTTATGTTTATTTATAATAATTTCAAAGATATATAATGTTTAATTTTGTTATTCTGAGAGGGTTCGTTTGATGGTTCCAAGGTCATATCACTTGTGAATAATTATGATCATTCTAGTAAAATGGGACTAAAACTCCAAAAGTGAAATGAAAATTTATTAACTTTATTATTTAAATTTAAATGGTTCCAAATTCCAATATGTGTTCTAACATATGGATGATTCTTTTAATAAAAAAATTTGCGTTATTTACTTTGTTCATTTAGTCGGATTTACCAACCATCATGAACTAAAATAATTTTATTTAACCAATGGTCATAAAAAATTTATAGATCTTAAAATAAGTTATATTATAAATATTAAAATATCATTTAACCATAATAATATTTTTAACATCATTTAAGGTAGTGGGGAAAACAAATTGCGTCATTTATGGAGGCGGTGAACCAACCATATAGTAAACAACATTTCAATTTTAGAATTGAAAAAAGGGAGGGTAGAAGACAGATATTAAATTAACACAATAAAATTAAAGTATAATTATTATACTGGATTCATTATTTTGTGTTGGATTAGGGGGGAAAGTAAAAGATAGAATAAGAAATGAATTTAAAAGAGTTAAATTGAGAATATTACCTATTACATGTCACCTCTATGAAATACTCCTTAAGGAACATTGAATTAGACCCTTAGTGATACCAAAAACAATTATAATGGGGGGAGGGTTTGGAAGATATTTGGGATGAAATTTGGAAATCTATGAGGCTTAGAAGTTGTAATGAGAAGGGGTTGTGAGGGGTGGTATTTATAAAGGGAGGAGAGGAGTGTTTTTTAATATAATATTAATTTTTTTATTATTTTGGATCAATATTGTCTATAGTATTGATTATTATAACTATATAAAGTAAACGATTCATGTGATTTTGAACTAATGAGTGATGACATCATCCAAGATTAAAAAATTCTTATATTTAGCTTAAAATTTTAAATGTATTATTTCACAGTGTTTCACTATTCACAAAAAATTCAACTATTTTTGAAAAATACTATAAAATCAACCTTACAATTTTTTAAATACATATTAAAAAAAATTAAATCTAGTTTATGAAAATACTTTTTTGAATATTAGAAATTAATTTTATAAATAAAACCCTCATTTATTTTAAAAATACCAATTCAAATATTATGACCAATTTATTGAAACTTTGAAAAATTACATAAGGTATAAAAAATTATCTTACCATTATCCTAAAACATAATATTAATTTATAAATCCCATTTTATGGAAATAAAATTTCTTTTAAATCTTTTTATTTATTATGAAAGTGAAATTAAAAATTTTGTGTTTTACAAAAATAAAAACACTTAATAGATCGCTTTTAAAACATTTATTTACCTGTACCATGATATCAATATGTCATATTTTCATTTTATAATATTCCTAAATATTATTTTACACTTCTTTAGTAGATGATACTAATCTAATAGTCATATTACTTTTCTAATGAACCAGTTTCTATTCCAACATTTAGATTACTATTCTAATGGTCAAGTTTGTAACAGTCATATGGGTTCCATACTTTCTATAAATACGTCAAATTTAATTCATTATTAATTTAATTATATTTATCCTAAGGTTATATATTTTTTATTTTCAAAATTCATAATGGAATTATAACATTTTGCTTCATTTCTACAGTGTTGTCTGTGATTAGGGTTATTCTGGTGGAATGAGGAGATCCAAATTTTCAAAATTTAGTTATCTTGTTTTCTATTTTTTATCACATTATAATACTTTAAATTATTGTGTCAATTTAAATTTATAAATTTAATTTTAAAATTATTATAATAAAATATATTTTACTTTACTATGTGGTTATTGTGTAGTATACAACATTACTAAATATGACATATCTATAAGAAGGGGAATTCCATTGATAAATTTTTGAGTCGTTACACCTAACCTCCAATTGAAGTGTATAACAAAATGAGTAATATAGGCTATCAACCTCTCACCCTAATTCATGAACCAAAGAAGGTGAAATAAAAGAGTTTTAATCTCATGAATCATACATGTAATAAATTATGGTAGATGATAAAATTATCATATGTCAAACAACCTTTAGAACCTTTAGTGAGAGAACCTCCATAACATGCATTTATCTATGGTCATGTCCTTTGATTTGAAACTAATGGAATCTATGATCGGACTTTGATCTAATTACCTAAGGATGAGGAAGTCATGGGATGAACCCTTGCAAAAAATCCCCCATTATCTAAAAATAAACCTATTGAAATGGTTACTGATCATGCACGAGTAGTCCCTAATACTAATATGGCCTCTATAGAAACTACTTCTATTGTGAATGGAAAGTGGACTTACCTCCCACATCATAAAAACCTCCCCAAGTAATTAGGAACTTATATTAAAGATGAACATGACCTCTATAAACATAAAATGAAAACAATAATCTCTTAATAGATTCTTGGGAACTGTTGTTCCAAAAATAGTGAAAATAGACTTTTGAGGTTGGTTCTCTACTGGTCAGAGCATTATCAGCCATGAAATACATAATTCCTTACCTCAAGCTCTACTCATTGAGAATCTTGACTAACATCCCTCTCAAGAATATCATTCTTTATAATGTATCTAATCAATCAATTTTACCTTTTTATATACCACCAAGTTCATGGGAAGTGTAATTGGGGTGACTTTATATCATATCATTGGATGCATCACCACCTAAGGATGTTTTTCACGATACTACTCATTCAAAAAAAGATCTAGGGGAAACAAAAAGTCCCATAAACTTGACCTGATCTCCAGAATTCTCATGAGCCACTATTCAATGTAGAGAAACTCCTACCTATTTACCTCTTTTATTTTTAATGATAATAGTTCTGAGTATAAATAATTTTAAAAATCAACATAACAAATATTAACTTCTTTTCATTTGATGAGATACAACATCCACCACTAACACACTTACCCTCATATCTGACTGATCACCAATGGAACACAATACCCAACTTAGGATCAAATAAAACATAAGGATATCTTAAGCACCTGTAGAAAACGCTCCACCTCCAAATCATAGATACTCCCCTCATAGTTTTCTAAACTCTATAATTGTAAATAACCCAATATTTTCGGCCATATATCATCCTCCTTAGTTAAATCAATCCTATGATGATAAACTAGATTTGTATGTTAAAAATACCCTCCCTAAACTGCATATGAATAACATCTAGGATCCAGACATGGAAACACAATGGAAACTCTAAATTTGATAGTATTCAATTTATTAATATTCATTTATTTAGATCATTTTTAACTTCACGAAATCACCCCATTCAATCATAAGTGCATGAAAAAATGATTCATGTAACTCTTCTAGGTCTTTACCCAATAAGTTGAGTCACCTCACTTAGAATATTCATAAATTTTAAGGTCCTTTGGTCGAATCAAAAGGGTCCCTAAAATTTGGTGTCCTAGCCAATATCCCTTTCTTACATAATAAATATTTCTCAAATAATATTATTTCCCTATCAATACATGTAACACCCCAAGATTTCATAGTGTGTTATTTCTTCAAAATAATTCAATAACTTGCACTACACGCAACACCGAGTTCAAGCGCACCATGACTTACCAAACAAGCTATTCAAAAGAAGTTATTCATAATAGTAACTAAAATTTTAACTTTGTATAATCCTTATAATTTTAGAATCCATATTATGAGTTTCTTAGACATAATGTAAGAAAAAATTCATTTTTTTCCGATAAAAGAAGTATTTTTCAAAAAATGCACTTTTACCAACTTCAAATAGTGAAACCCTTTTTTTAAATCCAATATTTTAAACTTTTATATATTAAATTTGACTAAATGAATTTATTCTTTAGAATGTGGAAATCAAAAATTTACAAGGTAACACCCCAAGCTTCCACGGTATGCTTCTCTGTGAATAATACAGTAGCGTGTGTTGTATGCAACTTCAAGTTCTAACACACACTACAACCAATCAAACTAGCCTTTATGAATAGTAATACCTACTTTTTAAAATTTTATAAATTTTATCTCTCAAAATGGACTTCATTTTTGGATTCTTAATATCGAATTTAGCCTAGGGTGAAATTTTGGAACTTTTCGGATAACATTTATATTTTGATGAATAGTGAAAATTACTAAATTTTAATTAAAAACAACTTTTTTAATCAAAATAATTTATATTGATAAATTATAAATTTGAGTGGTTTTAAAGTATATTTAGAATATCTTTTTACCATTTAATACAATGTTGGTTATTTTACATAATTTCACAATTAAACTGGACATAAACAAGTGTCAATCTTTTGATAGTTATTATCTCTAAAAAACACGCTTTTTGTTTTAACAACGAGAATTAATTTTAAATTAATTCCTTCCACTTCTGTGTTTTGAATTTGTAAAAATAGATTCCATATTTAGAATCAGGATGTCCAAATTTTTCCAATAGTTAACTTTTATTTTTAGACATTTTGAATAATTACTTCGGTAAATATTTTATTTACCGTGGTTAAACGGTAAATTCGGTAAATAAGGGTTAAAAAAATAAAATTATAATAATAAAAAATTACCCTAAAACGTGTTCTAATCTTATTGGTTGATACATTTCTGACCATGATCATATTTGGGTCAATTTTTGGACCCCATGGAGCCACTTGTAAGTGATAATGACACTTTATATTAATTAAGTTAAAATAAATACAAAAATGACATAAGCATATATCTTTTAGAAATTTTTTTTAAATAGGGTTATATATGTTGGATTTTCGACTATAAATATTAATTAGAAATATAAAATTATTTCCTACATAATTATATTTTATTTATAATTTTTAGACATTAAATAATTTAATTTATTTATGACCAATGATGATGCAGTAATTTCCATAATAGTGAAAAATTAAAATAATTGATATTATAAATACCCAAATAAATATAATTTTAGACTTTCTATAAATTAAACTAATTTTATAGGTTAATATGACATGTTAGGAATTATTTAATTAACTTTGTTTGAAGTAATCATTATGTTATGATTCTCACAAAAATCAATTTTCCAGATAGTGTCAAAATTGACATAAAAGAGTTTTTAAAACAAATATTATATTATTAATTTATATTCAATTCCTAAAAATATAAGGTTCGGCCAAGAGACTTATATCATGATATGTGTATAATTAATGGACCACTTTGGGGTCTCTTGGATGTATATAGTAAGTTCATTAACCATATAATATAAAAATACAAAGAGACATTATAAAAGTGAAACTTATTAACTAAGAGTTAATACTTAAATATAAGATTAATATAATAACCCAAACCTGTCTAAATTATATTGGTTGAGTGGTTTTAGACCCATACCCACCTTAAACTTTAAATATTACACTTTGGAGCCATTAGAAACCGAATATAAATTTATTATAAAATAATATTTCTAGCTTTTCCAAAGGTGCCCCTCACCCCTCTTATAAAAGGGCACTCCCCCTTCTCATTAATTCACACCTTCAAAGTCTTTTTATTCGGCCAAAACCTAAACAGATACTCTCTCAACTTCCCTCAATAAAACCTAGAGGCCTTAGTTTGATAAAAAAGCTAACCTAATGATCCCTTTTGATCAATTCAAAAGGAAGAACCCGAAGAAGAGGTAATGTTTTCACCACCCTTTTTCAAATTCATTTCTTATTCAACTTCTTCTTTATTTGTTATTATCATTATAAAATAATGAATCCTGTATCTACTATATAATATAATATTATTATAAATATGGTACAACCATATTCAGTATTCTATCCATCCTTTGAATAACATGTCACCATATGTGCGTACGTACGACTTACCGTCTCCACGTCATGGTGTAATTGTTATTCAATATATTATAATTTGAATGGGTATAGTAATGATGTGTAATTCATGTAAATAATAAATATAACATGATAATGATTCTGTATACAAGATATAACATCCAATTAAATATTATTTTATTATCAAAAGAATGATATTGTCGCTCGTGCGTACGTACAGACTACCGTCTCCACGAACGTGATGAGATTCATTCTCCATCGTATCCATTCAAGAATAATTTTCATTTTATGATTTAAAAATAATTTTTAAGAACTTTATATCATTCTAGATATGAATAATATACAACCTATCCATGAAAAACATGTCTTACGTAACAAAACATATAAAATAAAACGAGTAAGTTAACACCCGAAACGACGATAATACTAAGATATTTTTAACAAAGCAATGTTGAAGGATCATATATGATATCATAATAATGTATATGATTCTTGTATAATTTAATAAAAATTATGTCACCATTATACATGAGGTTAACCTACCCCCAACCAAGGAAAATTACTAGGTAAGGGTTATTTCACAATCTCTTCATTATCCGAGGTTGTTTATACGTAATTATCTACTGGGACATCTTTATCATCCACATGCATGTTTCTTGAAAGTGTATTTCAAAAACATTCTTATTATTTTACAGAATATGGGTTAAAGTCATTTATATCCTTGTTTGACTTTTTATAAGTAGTTTATAAAGGATTCTTTCTGTCATTTTCCAAACAAGGTCCTTTTTAACCTTTTCGACAGAATTAAGGTAAGAATGTTTTTTTAACTTATACGGCGGCTGTGGCTATTTTCCGCCGTTATAAAATTTTCGAAGCTTCCCTTACAATATTATAAAGATATTTTCAAAGTAAATGTTTTATTTTATAATTATGTAACTTTTAAATGATTTAAAAATGCATATTTTAAGAATTTATGAAAGGTACACTTTATCAAAATCAGAATTTTAAATGTTTTAAAGATTTATCTTTCTAAATATTTTTAATTAATGTCCATGTTTTCAAAATGATTTTAAGGATTTATTTATATGGACATGAATGTTTTGAAATGATATTTCTTTTCAAAAGTTTTGAAGTGGTATGGGACACTTTTATTCAAAAATCTCTTTTAAATTACTTCCTTAATAAATGTGTAACTTTTAAATGATTTCAAAAAAAGAGATATTTCTCTCAAATAGTTTTGATTTTATCTATGTCAACATCCTTTGATGGATTTTAAGTTTATTTGAAGTTGATTTATTATGATACAAAACTTCCATATTGTTTTGAAGTTTTTGTGATGTGTTTGACTGTAGATGTGTTATTCTTATACCATTCGTGGTTTATGGATGAAGTATTTACATTTCGTATGCTAGTTTTAATACGAATGTTTATGTTATGTTTGAACCTTTTCATATGGGAATGCATTAGACTTAATATTTGACGGGTGGATCCCACTATAGCTCCTCGATGCATCGGTAGGTCTCATGAGACAAACTAGTGTCTTGGCACAAGGCCATGGAAAAATCTTATTTTTAGTCTTGGCATGAGGCCTTGGCTATGTGGTTATGATAGTCTGGCATTATGCATTCCATCATTATGAAAGTGGTTATTGATATTGCATGTGATTATTCGATTAGTATAATATCTATGTGAATAAGTAAATGGCATTATTTCATTTTATTTTTTCCATACTATGTTGAAGTTCATGTTTAAAAGGCTTTTGTTTTAGTTATATATTGCCTTAAATTTTTATTCTTATTTTTGAAAGTTTCCTCTATATTGTTATCCTTACTTGGCATTTGAGCTCACCCCTTTTTCTATGTTTTATTTTTCCCAGGATGTGAAGAAGTATTTTATGAATGACCTACAGAGATAGTATAAGGGGATTTGAAGACAATATATTGTTGTAGTTTTTCACTTATTGATGTAATGTAAACTTTATGAATATATCTAGTGTTTATAAGGCTACTAAACTAATCGGTCTTTCGTGACTTGATCTTTCTTGTGATCATGCCAATGTTATGTAATAATGCACTGAATCTGGGTAACTGGGGTCGGGGCGTTACAGTTGGTATCAGAGAAAGTTTAGTACAAACCTTGGAAGCTAGATTTATATAAACTCTGATTAGAGCATGTAGACCTAAGATTAACTTTGAGGATTAGTATAAAAGAACTTCCTAGAATTTTGGTATTGTAGAGATTTTTTGAGTTTTCCGAGAAATACGTCCTTGTATGGATACGAGCAGGTAGAGGCGGCTCTGGCACAGATGTCCCTAGGGGTAAAACCCGAAAACACTGCTTTGAGCTAGACTCGAACGGGAACTGGTGCACGACAACGGGCCTTACTGCACTCTTGGTTACGACACTCCTGGGGGATATTCTTAGGATAACTCTCATTTTCTTTACAAATCATTATGAAGGGTTTATGAGTATATAATTCCTCAAAGAATTTTTTTTTTATGATTATGGATTATATCCATAAATAGTTCAATTTATGTTAAGTGTTTTACAAGTATGGAATTATGTATTTTGATTCATAAACTGATCTAGTTTATGACATTTTTTAGAAATGGTGCCCAATAGAAGGAATGAGAACTCCAACAATGCGCATGATCCAAAGAGTAAGAAGGATAATATATTTCAGGGTCTTAATCCAGAATTTAGAAGGGAAATAGTCTCCCACGTACTATCATCATATGAAGAAACAGTATCATGTGTTGATAAGATAAGTAACGAACTCTCGGAGTCCTATGGCTTAGAAGGGAATCCAGAGAAGGAAAGGATGGTAGAGAGAAGGACAAATAAAAGGAAGAAGGTAAAGAAGGATTTTTCCATATTTGATAACTGTGGAAAGAATCACCTTGGAATATGCTTGAAGGGAATGGGATTATGTTATAAGTGTGGATAAAAAGGACACAAATTACGTGACTGCAAGGGTAAGAAAATGGTTTCAAATGTACAATGCTTCATTTTCAAGGAGTTTGGACACTACGCAAACCTATGTCCCAGTAATCAGACTATTCCACACATGATTCTATTAGATAATAATCAAGTTATGATACTACCACAGATGAAGAGGAATGATTAGAGTTCTTATGTTGATTATGTCATTTGAGTGTTGTATCAACAATGTACTTGTTATAATAATTATGGAGTATATAAGGATTGTACTGTAGTACTATTTCATTAAGGAATTGAGATTGTGTGGAATAAAGAAAAGTGACTCAATAGCAGGTTAAAATTTTGGAAAATATATGGTTGAGAGAATTATAAACCATAATATGGTTCTGATACCGAGGTAGTGATTTTAGAATGATACATGATTGATTTGGATAAATTATATTGGATATTCTTGACTACCTTGAAACTGATTAATGATTTGTATATTCCATCATTGTTGGTGTTAAAAACATTTTTTTGATTGAAGGAGTATATCTGTTATTCTTTAAGGAATAAGTGATCATGAATGTAATCAATATGGTTTTATGGTAATTCAGGATGTTGCAGTGTTTTAAAAGAATACATGATGAAGGTGTTCACATGTTATTACGCGACAAAAAGGATCTTCATTGTGTGTACCTTCCTTATAAATTTTGGACTGAAGTATTTAGGATAGTTCTAGTTTGGATTATTTTGGATTGCCATAAAAGGACAACCCGGAGGTCGGGCGACAACCCGTCACGTCCAGCAAGGCCGTGAGACTTGAACCCATAACCGAAGGGTGATAAGGGTGTATCACCTACCACTGACCCACGTGATGTCCTGGATTGAATAATGTCATTTTTTAATGGTTCTTCTAGATGAATTATAAATTCAATTTTTTTTAACCCTATACGAATAAGATAAATAGAATATTATTTTTAAGTTCTATTATCTTTTAGAGTGAAAGATGAGTTTGTGGCAGAACTTAGTTAAAGGATGAGACTATACTTTTCAAGTATATATTTTTCTTCTTCTCTTATTCAATTAAGAAATTAATTCTTATACTTTAGAGAAGGGATCTTAAAACAAAAAAATGTGTTATCCAAATACCATATGTTTTGCTGAACCGATGGTATTTTTAATCATCATAGATTGATGAATTTAAGGCCCTCAATTTTACACTTGTTTGTGATTGATGACCTCAATCACTACCTATAAATATTTAAGTTTTCCCTCAAATTATATGTCTCTAATTTCCACCAATGTTCTCCGAATAGAGATCATAATTTGGTGGTGACCCTTTCATTTCTCTTTTCCTCTTATTAAGACTAAATTTTATTAAGCCAATTTACGATGTGGGTTTTCCCACAAAGATATTTTCTATATTCAACCTTTTATTTTCGAAGATCAATTTAAAATTGTGAGGACTCAATTTATTGAATGAGGGGAGAATGTAACACCCCAAGATTTCATAGTGTGTTATTTCTTCAAAATAATTCAATAACTTTCACTACACGAAACACTGAGTTCAAGCGCACCATGACTTACCAAACAAGCTGTTCAAAAGAAGTTATGAATAGTATTAACTAAATTTTGAACTTTGTATAATCATTATAATTTCAGAATCCATATTATGAGTTTCTTAGACATAATGTAAGAACAAATTCATTTTTTTTCAGATAAAAGAAGTATTTTTCAAAAAATGCACTTTTACCAACTTTTAATAGTGAAACCCTTTTTTTTAAATCCAATATTTTAAACTATTCTATATTCAATTTGACTAAATGAATTTATTCTTCAGAATGGGGACATAAAAAATTTACAAGGTAACACCCCAAGCTTCCACGATATGCTTCTTTTTGAATAATACAGTAGCGTGTGTTGTACGCAACTTCGAGTTCTAACACACACTACAACCAATCAAACTAGCCGTTATGAATAGTAATAAATATTTTTTGAAATTTTATAAATTTTATCTCTCAAAATGGAATTCATTTTTGGATTCTGAATATTGAATTTAGCCTAGGGTAAAATTTGGAACTTTTCAGATAACATTTATATTTTGATGAATAGTGAAAATTACTAAATTTTAATTAAAAACAAATTTTTTAATCGAAATAATTTATATTGATAAATTATGAATTTGAGTGGTTTTAAAGTATATTTGGAATATATTTTTACCATTTAATATAATGTTGGTCATTGTACATAATTTGACAATTAAACCGGACATAAACAAGTGTTAATCTTTTGATAGTTATTATTTCTTAAAAACACGCTTTTTGTTTTAACAACGGGAATTAATTTTAAATTAATTCCTGCCACTTATGTGTTTTGAATTTGGAAAAAGGGATTCCATATTTGTAATCAGGATGTCCAAATTGTGAAAATAGTTAACTTTTATTTTTAGACATTTTGAATAATTACTTCGGTAAATATTTTATTTACCGTAGTTAAAGGGTAAATCCGGTAAATAAGGGTTAAAAAATAATATTATGATAATAAAAAATTACCCTAAAATGTGTCCTAACCTTATGGGTTGATACATGTCAGACCATGGGCATCTTTGGGTCAATTTTTGGACCCTATGGAGCCACTTGTAAGTGATAATGACACTTTATATTAATTAAGTTAAAATAAATACAAAAATGACATAAGCATATATCTTTTAGAAAAACAATTTTTACATAGGGTTATATATGTTGGATTTTTGACTATAAATATTAATTAGAAATGTAAAACGATTTCCCATATAATGATATTTTATTTATAATTTTTAGACATCAAATAATGTAATTTATTTATGACACAATGATGATGCAGTAATTACCATAATAGTGGAAAATTAAAATAATTGATATTATAAATACCCAAATAAATATAATTTGAGAATTTATATGAATTAAAATAATTTTATAGGTTAATATGACATGTTAGGAATGATTTAATTAACTTTGTTCGCAGTAATAATTCTGTTATGATTCTCACAAAAATCAATTTTCCAAATAGTGTCAAAATTGACATAAAAGAGTTTTTAAAACAAATATTATATTATTAATTGATATTCAATTCCTAAAAATCTAAGGTTCAACCAAGAGATTTATATCATGATATGTGTATCATTAATGGACTACTTGGGGATCTCTTGGATGTATATAGTAAGTTTATTAACCATATAATATAAAAATACAAAGAGACATTGTAAAAGTGAAACTAATTAACTAAGAGTTAATACATAAAGATAAGGTTAATATAATAACCCAAACCTATCTAAATTCTATTGGTTGAGTGGTTTACGACCCATCCCCACCTTAACCATTAAATAATACACTTTTTATCCATTTGAAACCGAATATGAATTTATTATAAAATAATATTTCTAGCTTTTCTAAAGGTGCCCCTCACCCCTCTTATAAAAGGGAACTCCCCCTTCTCATTAATTCACACCTTCAAAGCATTTTGGTTCAGCCAAAACCTACCCAAATAATCTCTAAACTTCCATCACTATAACCTAGAGTCCTTATTCTGATCAGAAAGCCAACCTAAGGAGCCCTTTTGATCAAATCAAAAGGAAGAACCCGAAGAAGAGGTAATGTTTTCACCACCCTTTTTCAAATTCATTTCTTCTTCAACTTCTTTTTTCTTTGTTATTATCATTATAAAACAATTAATCTAGTATCTCCTATATACTGTAATATTATTATAAATTTGGTACAACCATATTCAGTATTCTATCCATCCTTTGAATGACATGTCACCATACGTGCGTACGTACGGCTTACCGTTTTTCCACGTCGTGGTGTAATTGTTATTAAATATATTATTATTTGGATGGGTATAATAATGATGTTTAATTAATGTAAATAATAAATATAACATGATAATGATTCTGTATATAAGATATACTATAGGACCCCAACCTTAAACCTTACTTAATATTAAATTAAATGAATAATTCACATTGAGGATCTTTTCAGGTTTAGAGTTTTATAGAATTAGGACATAACTATTACATCTCAAAGATTAAAATGTATAAACTTCTACTAAGTTTCCATAAAATAAAAACTCTTAAAAAGAAACATGTCTAGTTCCATGTTTTAAGTAGCATGACTTTCCATTGATCCCATCCTTGACCCTATTCCGCATTAAGTCCTGTGAAAAACATTTCCAAAACCTGGGATGAGCATAAAAAAGCTCAGTAAGGGATACACAAAGAATTAAAACTGTTAGTTTTTCAAAACAACAAGTAAACCATGTATACTTTATCAAATTAATACTTTTCACCTTTTCGAAGTATTAAAAACTCTTCACTGAATAAAAGTTCATTACTTAGCCTTCTGTAACCAAAAGATTACCATAAAACCCATATAAAGATCACATAACATATAAAGGTAACTTGGGACATAAACATACTTAAGTGGAATAACCATACGGTCGGCTTCCACACATACTTAATGGAATAGCCATAAGGCTGACTTCCACACATACTTAATGGAATAGCCATACGACCGACTTCCATACCCAATGCATTGGAGGTTATAACGTAACCACCCGTCCTGGTATTCACGGCACCACCCGTCATAATGTCCAAGTACCATTATAAAATCATAAGACATTAAACAAATATAATGGAAAGAAAACATTTCCACATTTCGATCACAATATATCACTTAAATATATCGACATAACAAATCCTTTATAAAAACCATTTTCAATACCAGTATATGGTATTTATTTCATTTTAAAAAACATTACGGCTTGTTGAGGAAGCCAAAGACCAAATAATACTCGCGGCGGTGGAAAAGGTCGTTGTCACTGCGTATGTTAAAAGTAACATTCCTTTTTGTCATTTAGTAAAACGTTTCGCAGAAAAATATTCCTTTTGTATAAAAGTAAAAGTCAAAGGGGTTTACACACCGTATAAAAGATAGTTGTGTATAAAATGAAATATGCCTCAATGAAAAGAGATTGAGATGAAGTCCCTTACAAAGTCGGTATCCTTAGATTAAGGATAAATCAATTACATGATTATGTGTGACAAATATTAATACAAAAAATATAAGTGGATATTTAGTGTAAAACAATCAGATGTCATTCACACATAATCTTGGAAAAACAAAACCAATGACATAGATATTTAACTCAATGAAACGAGATTGAGTTATGATTTCTGATACAAGTTCGTCTAAATGACATAAGAATTTATCAATGAGATGATTATGTGTAGAAATAGTATATCTACACAAAGGTTTGTGGAAACTACAACATAGAGATTCCACACATAATCTTGGCATAATAAAATCAAGAAGTATAGGTTTAACCCAAATAATTGAAAGTGGGTTAAGAAGTTCCCTTACAGAAATTCGACAGCCTAATGGCGTCACTTAAAAATTCAGAAAATGAGTTGATGAGGGATAAAAATGGTATCTCCTAACTTGGACATAAAATTTACGTCAATAAGGATATATAAGAACATATCCCAACAAAATAGTATGTGAATTAAAAGACATAACAAAAGAAGTCTTTTAAAAAGAGGAGGGTGAAAGGTTCCCTTACCGACTTGGGTAACTTTCGAAACGTACACCCCATTGAATAAGGGTCATACAATGAATATTTAAATTCCCATTAATGAAATTATATTACACAAAGAGTATAATAATGGTAAGTACATACACCACTAAAAGGAAATGGTGGCAAATGTAGCATAAATCTCACGGGACTAAAAGTGAGATGAACAATCCCTTACGAAAACTCGGCAGCCTAACGGCACCACATAAAACTTCCAAAAAAATATTGATGAGATCAAATAGAGTATCCCATCATATTACAATAAAATGTATAGAAAGAGGAATATAAAATAACATCACCCATCATAACAAAGAGGAGCTTAAAAGAAGTGACATAAATGAGAGTACTTAAAAAAAGAGAGGTTAGATCTCTTACGAAAATTCGGCAGCCTAACGGCGCCACTCAAAACATCCAAAATGGATTGATGAGAGAAAATAGGGTCTCTCACCATATGAACATAAAAATTAAAGTAGGAGTAATATAAAATAACATCCCAATCATAATAAAGATGATCTTAAAAGAAATGACATAAAAGAGTGTACTTAAGAAGAAAAAGAGGAGTAGGATCCCTTACCTCGTGTCCGACATGACTCGATCGTTCTTTAATCTCCTGAATAATAAAATATGGTCAATTTAAAATTTCTTAAGGACCTCATTTAAATATTATTATTCAGTTCATATCACATATTATAATGTTATAATAATTGGTTAATAAAGTGAGTTCGTATCAGACGTTTTTGTCGATGTTCAGTACATGAGTAAAAATTGACCTTGTTGGAAAAGAATTTTCCATATAGTTATAGGTACATCATCTCCAGAATAGTATTTATGTTTTAAATATCATATATATCCAGTATATATTCGTTTTATACTATTCCATAGCATTTGGAGATAAAAAATTAAAAGCACCGTTCATGGAGACGGTAGGCCGTACGTACGCATGAACGCTACTTTCATTTTTTTGCCATATTAATGAAATTAAAACAAAATGAGAGATATATATATTATAATTCCAGAATGATACCCATCATTTAGATGTAATATATTACATATATATCCATTATATATATGTACTTATAATAGTATATAACATTTGGAGATAAGAAATGAAATGTACCGTTCATGGAGACGGTAAGCCGTACGTACGCATGAACGCTACTTTCATTTATTTTTTTTATTAAATTTAATGAAAAAATATAATAAATATAACATATGTAATACCATTAATTCCATCCTTTATACGTCCCACATATGGCATTAACGAATCAAATCACTTTGAGGGGGCGGTAGTCCGCACTTCCTAAAATGAAGATATCGTGTTTACCCATAATGGAAACCATAAAAGTATGCCATAAATGAAAAATACAGAAGCTTAAGGAAAACATAAAAATATTATATATCATATATACATATAGTTACATCTTAATGGCCACCTTTGAAGGTGTTAAAAGAGTGTTGAATAATCATCGTTTCGGGAGGCAGAAATTCTCCATCCACGGAAACAGTATATTCTTTAACCATTAGATGTAGGTGTGTGTGAGTGTAGCTCAAATCCTTCTTATAACAACATCCAAGTATATTTAAGATACCTTATTTGTTAATAAAAAGAGTTTAGGTGGTTGGAGAAGAAAAATAAAACAAAAGGACACAAGTGGAGACATTACCTTTAAGTCGGGTAACTTCCTTTGATTTGAGCTCAAAGGCTTCCTTGGAAAGGATTCTGCCCAAAGTGAGGCTTCAAGGAGTTATAGAGGGATGTGGAGAGATGAAATGGGCAGGGTTTGGCTGAGACAAAGGCTTGAGAGGTGTGGGTAAGGGGGTAGAGGTGGGAGCCTTTTATAAGAGGAGAGGAGGGGCACTCTTGGAAAGTAAAGAAATGTTAAATTATTTTAGAATGAGTTTCGGATTTTAATGGTCCCACATTGATTGGTTTCGAGGATAAGGTGATAAGGGTTATAAATCCACCCATACAATAGGTTTTGGATATGTGTAGTTCTTAGATATTACAATATCTTTCAATTTTATTTAAATCGTTAAATAATGAGGTCATCGCTGCATCATCATGATGTCATACATCATTTAATTTATTTAATGTCTAAAAATTATAAAAAAATACTATGATGTAGTAAATATTTTTAGCTTTCCAAATAATATTTATAGTCAAAATATGACTTTTATAACCCCATGTAAAAATTATTTTATTAAAACATCTCATGTTTGTGTCATTTTTACTTTAACATTAAATAAAAATGTATTTATGTCATTTTCCAACCAAAGTGACTCCATGGGGTCCCCAAGTTGACCCATGGATTTTCTTGGTCGGCCATGACACATACAATGAGGGTAGGACATGTGTATAGGTCATTTAATTATATTAAAACATTATTCTTACCTTAAACTACACTAATTACCTCTAATCACGATTAAAAACTTAATAAGTTACTATTCACCAAAAAATTATTTTAATCCCATTGAACCAAATTTTACTTCTTATTGACAACCATGTATGTCGGATTTTTGAAATTCAAAACACAAAGGTGGAAAAATTTCATTTAAACGGAAAATCAGTTTTTAGAAGTACCACTTAGTGGTTTCACTATTCATCAAAAATTGAAGTTTTTCAGAAAATTACCAAAAATTCACCCTAAGATATATTTGATATTCCAAATTCAAAAATGATGTATATTTTAAAAAATTAAAAACATATAAGTTTCATTAATTAATTTAATAATTAATTCCTGCTGTCAAAACAAATAGCGTGTTTTTATGAAACAAAATGTATCAAAAGATTGACACTAGTTTAATTCCGATTTCAAAGTGAAATTAATTCCAACGAACACTATTGGATTAAATGGTAAAAATATATTCTAATTTCACTTTAAAACTAATTAAAAAGATAATCTAATCATATAAATAAATTAGATTAAAAAGAGGTTTTGAATTAAAATACAACATTTTTCACTATTCATTAATAATTGAACTTTTTCAGAAAAATACCAAAAATTTACACAAAGTAAATTTTGATGTCCCGATTCTAAAGAAGAATTTTATTTTGTCAAATATAACACATAAAATTTTCAAAAAGTGGATTTAAAAGAGGTTTTCCATCAAAAGGCGGTTAATCGACCTTTTAAAGAATATTAGAATGTTTACGCTCAAAATAGGATTCATTCACATTTTTAATCCTTTAACATTTATTGTAAAAAGTAAAAATATTTGACAAACATATATAATCATTTTTTAGTTATTTCTATTCATTCCCTCCATTACAATGGCTAGGCGTTAACTACTATTTAAAATAATATTATTTTATTATTAGAGTGCAACATAAGATTCCCAAGAAACTCATTGTTGCGTGTTGGGTACTCCATCGAGCATAGTGTCCCTTTTAAAGTCATATTAATATTTTATTCACAAATATGGATAAATGTGAAAATGTCATACTCTTTATTTACCTGGGGTGTTACATCCTTCCCCCCTTTTGGGAATTGCGTCCTCGCAATTTTAAAATTGGGCTTGGAAACTTCATTGAAAATACCACATCGGAACAAGAGTCAGTAAAACAATAACTTTAAAATAAAGAAAGATAAGTACAAAGGTCACCCGAGTTAACCCATACTAGGATTCCAAGTATGAAAATATGGACATGGAGGAAAAAACAAAGGGTCATGTTCTGATGGAGAGTGATAGTAAACATGTCTAGGAGAAAGTTAACCATAAGAGAATCACAAACTTGTGATGGGTTAAAAGGTATTCGATTCCCCAGTAGGAAAAGTTAACAAACAACACTTTTGTTTTAAGTTACTCTTCATTGAGGAATTTATTTTTGATCTTAAGGAAACATACTTACTTGTCATGTTGACTTTCAAATTTTACTAGATTTCTTACACAAACTCATACTTTCCCCAAAAGACGAGTATTTAGGAAGACTTATTCACATTAAGAGTACTATAATCAACTTCTAGAGAATCACCTAATCCACAAAAGAGAACTATATACTTCCCATATCTTTAGACCTTAACCAAAACCAAAACCAAAAAGGTTAGTACAATATCAGATAATACCCAAAAAGGATAATCCTTTAAAAAAAAAACAAATCTATTCTTAATCTCCAAAATTTATCAAACAATACCCAAAGTTCAACAAAGACCATTCAATAAACAAATTGTCCATAAAATACTTCAAAGTAAACCAAAATAATATTGAAACCCAAATATTTGAAGGATTTAGTCGCATAGTCATCCAAGGTACAAATTAACACTTATCTCCAAATAACATCAATTACTCTTAAAGTCTCGTATTGAAAAGTAATTAACCTATTCACATATCCTCCATGATAGGTTAATCATTTCCATAGATAACCCAAAATAAACTTGCTCTTGATTCCTAAAATCATCTAACTAAAAATAATTAGTCAAACTAACTAGGGACTTCACGTTGTCCAGTGGTAGGCGATAAATACCAGTCGCACTTTGGTTGTGGGTTCGATTCCTGCAGCTTTGTCCGACGCGACGGGTTGTCACACGGTCTGCATGTTGTCCTTTTTCCAAAACTATATAATTTTAAAACATTCCCCAAAACGAGATAAAATCTTAAAAAATTATCATAACATATTTTAACCTCAAGTTTATCTCATGCCTTTCATTTTCCAGCATATCATATAATAACCCATAATTACCTCAAAATTAAGGATCATATAAACTCTAATGGTTACCTTTATAATTATTACCTAAACTTCCACATCGATTGGTCATCTCGTACATGATGCATTACAGAACATACCAACGTTCAAGTGGTTGATCATGACTCCTTGATTGTTGGTTTAGAACAACCACGAGTTTCCTCATTGAATCCCCCATTTTATCAAGTATCTTAATCAGAGAACCACCACAGTTTCCTTCAAACCTGTTGTCTCTTTGGTGTCTTCTAGATCCATCCATTCACTAAAAACAGAAATGTCAGTGTGAGTATATCAACAAAACCATCATGTACTAATGAGCAAGATAAACACTAATATATACTTACTCATTCACTTTATCTAAAACTAGGAATCTTTCTGAAATCCTAACCATTATGGTAATGTCACTTATGCTTAGAGGATACCCTAACCTCTAAAGTTATCTAAACCTACCTTTGATACAAACTATAGGACCCCAACCTTAAACCTTACTTAATATTGAATTAAATGAATAATTCACATTGAGGATCTTTTTAGGTTTAGAGTTTTAGAGAATTAGGACATAACTATTAAAACTCAAAGATTACAATGTAGAAACTTCTACTAAGTTTCCATAAAATAAAAACTCTTAAAAAGAAACATGACTAGTTCCATGTTTTAGGTAGCATGACTTTCCATTGATCCCATCCTTGACCCTATTCCACGTTAAGTCCTGTGAAAAACATTTCAAAAACCTAGGATGAGCATAAAAAAGCTCAGTAAGGGATACACAAAGAATGAAAACTGTTAGTTTTTCAAAACAACTAGTAAACCATGTATACTTTATCAAAGTAATACTTTTCACCTTTTCAAAGTAGTAAAAACTATTCACTTAATAAAAGTTAATTACTTACCCTTCTGTAACCAAAATATTACCATAAAACCCATATACAGATCACATAACATATAAAGGTTACTTGGGACATAAACATACTTAAGTGGAATAACCATACGGTCGACTTCCACACATACTTAATGGAATAGCCATACGGCCGACTTCCACACATACTTAATGGAATAGCCGTACGACCGACTTCCATACCCAATGCATTGGAGGTTATAACGTAACCACTCGTCCTGGTATTCACGGCACCACCCGTCATAATGTCCAAGTACCATTATAAAATCATAAGACATTAAACAAATATAATGGAAAGAAAACATTTCCACATTTCGACCAAAATATATCACTTAAATATATCAACATAACAAATCCTTAATAAAAAACATTTTCAATACCAACATATATAAAATAGTATATGGTATTTATTTCATTTTAAAAAACATTACGGCTTGTTGAGGAATCCAAAGACCAAATAATACTCGCGGCGGCGGAAAAGGTCGTTGTCACCGCGTACGTTAAAAGTAACATTCTTTTTTGTCATTTAGTAAAACATTTCATAGGAAAAGATTCCTTTTGTATAAAAGTAAAATTCAAAGGGGTTTACACACCGTATAAAAGATAGTTGTGTATAAAATGAAATATGCCTCAATGAAAGGAGATTGAGATGAAGTCCCTTACAAAGTCGGTTTCCTTAGATTAAGGATAAATCAATTACATGATTATGTGTGACAAATATGAATACACCAAATATAAGTGGATATTAAGTGTAAAACAATCAGAGGTCATTCACACATAATCTTGGAAAAAAAAAACCAATGACATAGATATTTAACTCAATGATATGAGATTGAGTTATGATTTCCGATACAAGTTCGTCTAAATGACATAAGAATTTATAAATGAGATGATTATGTGTAGTAATATTATATCCACAAAAAGGTTTGTGGAAACTACAACATAGAGATTGCACACATAATCTTGGAATAATAAAATCAAGAAGTATAGGTTTAACCCAAAGAATTGAAAGTGGGTTAAGAAGTTCCCTTACAGAAATTCGACAGCCTAATGGCGTCACTTCAAAATTCAGAAAATGAGTTGATGAGAGATAAAAGGGTATCTCCTCACTTGGACATAAAATTTACATCAATAAGGATATATAAGAACATATCCCAACATAATAGTATGTGAATTAAAAGACATAACAAAAGAAGTATTTTAAAAAGAGGAGGGTGAAAGGTTCCCTTACCGACTTGGGTAACTTTCGAAACATACACCCCATTGAAGAAGGGTCATACAATGAATATGTAAATGCCCATAAATGAAATTATATTACACAAAGAGTATAATAATGGGAAGTACATACATCACTAAAAGGAAATTGTGGCAAATGTAGCATAAATCTCACGGGACTAAAAGTGAGATGAACAATCCCTTACGAAAACTCGGTAGCCTAACGACGCCACATAAAACTTCAAAAAAAAGATTGATGAGAACAAATAGAGTATCCCATCACATTACAATAAAATGTAAAGAAATAGGAATATAAAAGAACATCCCCCATCATAACAAAGAGGAGCATAAAATAAGTGACATAAATGGGAGTACTTAAAAAAAAGAGAGGTTAGATCTCTTATGAAAATTCAGCAGCCTAACGGCGCCACTCAAAACTTCCAAAATGGATTGATGAGAGAAAATTGAGTCTCTCACCATATGAAAATAAAAATTACAGTAGGAGTAATATAAAAGAACATACCAATCATAATAAAGATGATCTTAAACGAAATGACATAAAAGAGTGTACTTAAAAAGAAAGAGAGGAGTAGGATCCCTTACCTCGTGTCCGAAATGACTCGATCGTTCTTTAATCTCCTGAATAATAAAATTTGGTCAATTTATAATTTCTTAAGGACCTCCTTTAAATATTATTATTCAGTTCATATCACATATTATAATTTTATAATAATTGGTTAATAAAGTGAGTTCGTATGAGACGTTTTTGTCGATGTTCAGTACATGAGTAAAAATTGACCTTGTTGGAAAAGAATTTTCCATGTAGTTATAGGTACATCTTCTCCAGAATAGTATTTATGTTTTAAATATCATATATATCCAGTATATATTCGTTTTATACTATTCCATAGCATTTGGAGATAAAAAATTAAAATCACCGTTCATGGAGACGGTAGGCCGTACGTACGCATGAACGCTACTTTCATTTTTTTCCATATTAATGGAATTAAAACAAAATGAGAGATATATATATTATAATTCCAGAATTATACCCATCATTTAGATATAATATATTACATATATATCCATTATATATATGTACTTATAATAGTACATAACATTTGGAGATAAGAAATAAAATGTACCGTTCATGGAGACGGTAAGCCGTACGTACGGATGAACGCTACTTTCATTCCTTTTTTTTGTATTCAATTGAATGAAAAAAAATAATAAATATAGAATATGTAATACCATTAATTCAATCCTTTATAGGTCCCACATATGGCATTAACGAATCAAATCACTTTGAGGGGGCGGTAGTCCGCACTTCCTAAAATGAAGATATCGTGTTTACCCATAATGGAAACCATAAAGGTATGCCATAAATGAAAAATACAGAATCTTAAGGAAAACATAAACATATTATATATCATATAAACATATAGTTACATATTAATGGCCACCATTGAAGGTGTTAAAAGAATGTTGAACAATCATCGTTTCGGGAGGCAGAAATTCGCCATCCACGGAAACAGTATGTTCTTTAACCATTAGATGTAGGTGTGTGTGAGTGTAGCTCGAATCCTTCTTATAACAACATAATACTATATTTAAGATACTGAATTTGTTACAAAATAAATGAATAAAAAGATTTAGGGGGTTGGAGAAGCAAAATAAAACAATAGGACAGAAGTGGAGACATTACATTTAAGTCGGGTAACTTCCTTTGATTTGAGCTCAAAGGCTTCCTTGGAAAAGATTATGCCCAAAGTGAGGCTTCAAGGAGTTAGATAGGGATGTGGAGAGATGAAATGGGAAGGTTTTGGCCGAGCCAAAGGCTTGAGAGGAGTGGGTAAGGGGGTAGAGGTGGGGGCCTTTTATAAGAGGAGAGGAGGGGCACTCTTGGAAAGTATTGAAATGTTAATTTATTTTAGAATGAGTTTCGGATTTTAATGGTCCCACATTGATGTGTTTCGAGTATAAGGTGATAAGGGTTAGAAATCCAGCCATAAAATAGTTTTTGGACATGTTTAGGTCTTAGATATTACATTATCTTTCAATTTTATTTAAATCGTTAAATAATGAGGTCATCACTGCATCATCCCGATGTCATAAATAATTTAATTTATTTAATGTCTAAAAATTATAAAAAAATACTATGATGTAGGAAATCTTTTTATATTTCCAATTACTATTTATAGTAAAAAATATGACTTGTATAACCCCATGTAAAAATTGTTTTAGTAAAACATTTCATGTTTGTTTCATTTTTACTTTAACATTAAATAAAAAGGTATTTATGTCATTTTCCAACCAAAGTGGCTCCATGGGGTCCCAAAGTTGACCCATGGATTTTATTGGTCTTCCATGACACATACAATGAGGGTAGGACATGTTTATAGGTCATTTCATTATTAAAACATTATTCTTACCTTAAACTACACTAATTACCTCTAATCACGATTAAAAACTTAATAAGTTACTATTCACCAAAAAATTATTTTAATCACATTGAACCACATTTTTCTTCTTAATGACAACCATGTATGTTGGATTTTTGAAATTAAAAACACAAAGGTGGCAAAATTTCATTTAAACGGAAAATTAGTTTTTAGAAGTACCACTTAGTGGTTTCACTATTCATCAAAAATTGAAGTTTTTCAGAAAATTACCAAAACTTCACCCTAAGATATATTTGATATTCCTAATTCAAAAATGATGTCTATTTTACAAAATTCAAAACATATAAGTTGCATTAATTAATTTAATAATTAATTCCCGCTGTCAAAACAAATAGCGTGTTTTTATGATGCAAAATGTATCAAAAGATTGACACTAGTTTAAGTCCGATTTCAAAGTGAAATTAATTCCAACAACCATTATTGGATTAAATGGTAAAAATATATTTTAATTTCACTTTAAAACCAATTCAAAAGATAATCTAATCATATAAATAAATTAGATTAAAAAGAGGTTTTGAATTAAAATACAACATTTTTCACTATTCATTAAAAATTGCACTTTTTCGGAAAAATACCAAAAATTTACACAAAGTAAATTTTGATGTCCCAATCCTAAAGAAGAATTTTATTTTGTCAAATATAACACATAAATTTGTTAAAAAGTGGATTTAAAAGGGGTTCGCCATCAAAAGGCGGTTAATCGACATTTTAAAGAATATTAGAATGTTTATGCTCAAAATAGGATTCATTCGCATTTTTAATCCTCTAACATTTATTGTAAAAAGTAAAAATATTTGACAAACATATATAATCATTTTGTAGTTAGTTATATTCATTCCCGCCATTACAACGACTAGGCATTAACTACTATTTAAAATAATATTATTTTATTATTAGATTGCAACGTAAGATTCCCAAGAAACTCGTTGTTGCGTGTTGGGTACGCCATCGAGCATAGTGTCCCCTTTAAATTCATATTAATATTTTATTCACAAATATGGATAAATGTAAAAATGTCATACTCTTTATTTACCTGGGGTGTTACATATACCATCCAATTAAATATTATTTTAATATCAAAAGAATGATATTGTCACCCGTGCGTACTTACAGACTACCGTCTCCACGAACGTGATGAGATTCATTCTCCATCGTATCCATTGAAGTATAGTTTTCATTTTATGATTTAAAAATAAAGTTTAAGGATTTGATATCATTCTGGATATGAATAAGATACAACTTAGCCATGAAAAACATGGCTTACATAACAAAACATATAAAAGAAAACGAGTAAGTTAACACCCGAAACGATGATAATACTAAGATATTGTTAACAAAGCAATGTTAAAAGATCATATATGATAACATAATAATGTATATGATTCTTGTATAATTTAATAACAATTATTTCACCATTATACAAGAGGTTAACCTACCCCCAACCAAGGAAAATTACAAGGTAAGGGTTATTTCACAATCTCTTCATTATCCGAGTTTGTTTATACATAATTATCTACTGGGACCTCTTTATCATCCACATCAATGTTTCTTGAAAGTGTATTTCAAAACATTCTTACTATTTTACAGAATATGGGTTAAAGTCATTTATACCCTTGTTTGACTTTTTATAAGATGTTTATAAAGGAATCTTTCTGTCGTTTTCCAAACAAGGTCCTTTTTAACCTTTTCGACAGAATTAAGGTAAGAATTTTTTTTAACTTATATGGTGGGTGCGTGTATTTTTCGCCGTTATAAAATTTTTTAAGCTTCCCTTACAAGATTATAAGATTATTTTCAAAGTAAATTTTTTATTTCATAATTATGTGACTTTTAAATGATTTCAAAATTAATATTTTAGGAATTTATGAAAGGTACTCTTTATCAAAATCAGAATTTTAAATGTTTTAAAGATTTATCTTTCTAAATATTTTAAATTAATGTCCATGTTTTCAAAATTATTTTAAGGATTTATTTATATGGACATGAATGTTTTGAAATGATATTTCTTTTCAAAAGTTTCGAATTGGTATGGGACACTTTGATTCAAAAATATCTTTTAAATTACTTCCTTAATAAATGTGTGACTTTTAAATGATTTAAAAAAAAGAGATATTTCTCTCAAATAGTTTTGATTTCATCTATTTCAACATCCTTTGATGGATTTTAAGTTTATTTGAAGTTGATTTATTATGATACAAAACTTCCATATTGTTTTGATGTTTTTGTGATGTGTTTTTCTTATACCATTCGTGGTTTATGGATGAAGTATTTACATTTTGTATGCTAGTTTTAATACGAATGTTTATGTTATGTTTGAACCTTTTCATATGGGAATGCATTGGACTTAATATGTGATGGGTGGATCCCGCTATAGCTCCTCGATGCATCAGTAGGTCTTATGAAACAAACTAGTGTCTTGGCACAAGGCCTTGAAAAATCATATTTGTAGTCTTGGCACGAGGCCTTGGATATGTGGTTATGATAGTCTGGCATTATGCATTCCATCATTATGAATGTGGTTATTGATATTTCATGTGATTATTCGATTAGTAGAATATCCATGCGAATAATTAAATGTCATTATTTCATTTTATTTTTTCCATACTATGTTGAAGTTCAAGTTTAAAAGGCTTTTGTTTTAGTTATACATTGCCTTAAATGTTTATTATTATTTATGAAAGTTTCCGCTATATTGTTATCCTTACTAGGCATTTGAGCTCACCCCTTTTTCTATGTTTTATTTTTCCCAGGATGTGAAGAAGTATTTTATGAATGACATGCAGGGATAGTATGAATGGATATTAAGACAATATATTTTTGTAGTTTTTCATTTATTGATGCAATGTAATCTTTATGAATATATCTAGTGTTTCTAAGGCTACTAAACTAATCTGTCTTTCAAGACTTGATCTTTCTTGTGATCATGCCAATGTTATGTAATAATGAACCGACTCTGGGTAACTGGGGTTGGGGCGTTACAATACATGAATGCCTCAAAAGTTTCTAACTTTAATCTCTTTCCTAACTCTTAAAAACAATATTTGATATCACTTTTCCAGGACTCTTCTACTCTAATACCCGTACTGGGATAACAATTACTAGAAAAGTGACCCCGAAATACCATCCCTAATAGACCTAGTTTTGTGACTCACACCAAGGGTATGAAAAATGAAATGAGTTGTATTATCATAAATAATCCCAAGACCATAAAGAAAAAAAACACAAATCAACAAAATGTCAAAAATATAAAATTTCTAACTTACCACAATGCATGTGAAGTGATATAAGTAAAATATACAAAGTAAAATATTACCAATAGAAATATTAAGGTAGTAGATACATAGTTTTTCCAACATCCATGCTCATAGTTTAAAACCCAATCTTTGAATCCCACCTTGAAATTTGAAAAATAGTTTATGTATGTAGGGTGAGAATAAAATATATACTTAGAGGGATCACAACCAGGTTCACTCTTATAAATGTGTGAGGAGTAGAATAATTATCTAGTTAATAGACAAAAAACTAATAAATATCTAAATAGGTTAACCAATCACCCCAACCTCACTAAGTATTACCCCAAAAGTAATTTATTCAAAGTAATAATATAATATAAAAAGAAATTAATTAAATGTGCCCCATAAATTATCCCCCACTAACTTTCTACTATCATACCCAAGGTATTAAGGTTTCATGAACATGAACAACATTAAACTCATGCCATAATCCTACCATGCTGACCCCCACCTTGAATCATGTCAAAAAGTTTCACCAACTAGTAATCCATCATTACTAGGAATCACCTCCAAATAAGCCAATCACCACCAAAAGTCACCACCAAATAAGAAGTCATCCTTATGAATGAACACCAAATGATCCATCATAATTAGGAATTTCCACTAACTAATCTATAATCACCACTTTCAAAGAGAGAATAGGAAATATGAGGTGGACATCCATCAACTCTCGTCAACCTAAATATTAGGTAAATGACAAAAACTAAAAAACTATGATAATTTTTAAGGATTTTAAACATGGGTTCTTTGGAATCCAGAGATCCTGCATGATATTGGAACAACAATTGGAACTCCCATCCGCCTTGATAAGGAAACGAAAGACGTCAGATTTGGGCACTTTTCTAGAATACTGGATGAAGTTGATCTCATATCCACTCTCATTGATATGGTAACACTTTCTATTCTGTCTGAAAAAATTCTGATTGATGTTGAATATGAAAAGAAACCCCTTTTCTGCACTAAATGCATGACTATGGGGCACTCTTTAGAGTTGTGTCACAAAAATATCACTTGTAAGGAGTGTAGAATGCGAGGAAACCCCTCCAATCTCTATCAAAAAAAGGATACTTTGAAGGAATCGTCCTCACCAAAGCATGCCATCAAGGATAGTGACCCTCCTATGAAGGCAGCCCCTAATGTGCTGCCTCCTTCGAAGGGCAAAGAGGTGATTATTGATTATACTCCGACAAGATCTTATAGTGGCCCTTCTAGAGCTCATGAGGTTATCAATTCTGATAATATGAGTCCTGCATCAGCACTGGTGGTGAATGACTCTTCATAGATGAATATTCAGAAGCAATATTCTGCAGAACAGATGAACAACTCTGATGATGGGAAGGAAGGGGCTGAGGTCTCCACTCTGGGAAATGAAGTGTCCATGCCTTGAAAGTTGGGGGAAACTCATGGGGATGATGAGGAAAGTGATAGGAATATTATTAAAACCTCTTACAGGGATATTGTTTGAGGAGAAAAGATCAGAATCTTTGACAGTGAGGGTGTATTTCCTACCACAGTTAAAAGGAAACCAAGGAAAATTACTCTGTTGTTCCGAGGACGGTGACCACCAGGTCATCCTCCATGAAGGCCAAGGAAAAGATATCTATAGAGAAATTGGAGCGAAGGAAGGATTATATCAAGTTACTCAAACAATATGAGCCCCAATCAGAATGAGAGTCAGCCGATGCAGATGATATGACCAGGTATAAATGTGATGCTTATGACTATTCTGACATGTAATCTCATTTTCCTTCTCTTGTTTGTCTCTACACTTTTATTTTTATATATAAATTTGCGGTCCAAGCGTGTTTGGATCTGACTTCGGGGTATAGTATCAAATAACAACCAACCTATGGGTTTATATCAAAATCATTAAAATAACCCTCCACACTACCATATCACACCATGATATCTGACACCAACTACCACCACCACTAAAGGCAACTCACTACACAAAATTATCAAATAGAACACAAAATTACTTTCTTAATTCACATTCTCAATCATTTATTTATTTACTAGTTACCATCAATGTTTCATTTATTTAACTGATTTAATCTATATTTAATTATAAACCACTCCTAGGAATAACCCATATTTAATTTTATCCATTAACCATTTTTTATGGACCCATTTACTAACATTAAAAAATTAAATAATCTAATACCAAATGATGATTTCTTTCCTAGAATTACTTAATTATAATCCATTATAGTAACCATATAACAATTAAAAATCATATCATAGAACTATTGATAAACTACTATAAATCCACCACACAATATCCCAATCTACATTCAAAAAACAACCATCAAACATCTACAACATCTCAACACTAAACATATCCCATGCCTGCCATCTATAACCCCAATACCACAATGCATTCCACACCTATATCGGTCACCACTATCATCATTATGTCCCCCAAAAATCCACAAAATTATAATGAAATAATATAGTACGCTAGAACCACATAAATATAGATTACAGTTTATATAGTTACAACAATTTCTATTCAAAGAGGGATATCAAGGAATTTCACCATCTCTTACATTGGAAATTTAATAGAATTTTAATTTACATAGAACCAATTCATATCCATAAATAAGTTATTAACCTTTTATGTATTTTTAATTCAAAAAATCAATTTCATTAAGGTTTCATAATTCACAACATCCACAATTCAAACATCACAACAACTCTTCAAGTTAAAAATGGGGAAAGATAATGGAAATAATATAAATTGGTAAACACAAGTGAATACAGCATTCCCCTTCATTTTCATTTGAGATGGTTCTTTATCTTTTTATTTAGTTATTACTATCGACCCAAAAAAAAGATAAAAGTATGTTAATATCACATATGCACACAATTTTGGAGATAGAATTGAACCCTATCTCAAATTAGAATTTCTAAAAAACTATGCAAGATCCATGAAAGAAAAAGACGATCTCAAGGATGATATTGAACCAATGAATCCCCAAAACCCTAAAACACAACATCCACTATCAATATATCTCCACAACATACCCCTAAAAAAATTCCCATGACTAAAACCTTCATTGAAACATAAATGGGATGTAAATAGACAAGGGAAAGGAACGAAAGTCACTTCAATTATCCACAAACCAATATCTTGAATCTGAGAATCATATCCGCTACACGGGGGTTGAAATACCTTCTAAGGATTCACCTAGGTCTCTCAATATATGAGAGAAAATTTGGAAGAAATATGAGTTTTGAAGGGAGTTTATAATTTATACCCATCATATTTTTAAAGAGACGAAGGAGTAGCACCAATAACCATGTTGAATTCAGTAGATTTTCCCCAAAACTATGATGAAACACAATTATATATGCTACAATGTCCCTTGATCCAACCTCCTCTGTAACCCATTCCATAAATCTTTTTTGAGAACCTATCTACCAAAGCAAGGCTATGACAAAACCAATGCAATATTCCACAATAACCCTTATAAAGAATGATATATTAAACTCGGAACCTCTAGGACCTTATTCCATAACTCATCTCCATGTTATAACTAAATTGATCCTACCCATCACTACGTTTCATCTAATCTTGACACTGGAACCACCTCTTAGTAGGTACATAAATAAAAATAACCACCTCTTCTCTTCCACACTAAAAGGTCCCATGCTACACTATAGATCATGGGATCTACCCTTATGTAAGATTCCCCCCTGATTAAACCTAATATTCCATGCTATAATCTAATCCTCATATTAAATTTCAGCTCAAAATCAACCCTTCATTCCTCAAAACTCAGCCTGAAACCTCCATCTCTAGAAACTAAACAAAGTAATAGGTCTCAAGATCCAAGGCATTACAAATGATTAATTCTTAATTATTAATCACTTACTAATTTCTAATTATTAATTAGTATTCATTTACATATTTATAGATTTACATGAAAATACACACACACACATATATATTATTTTTATAATTTCATTTAATTATATATATATATATATATCTGTGTGTGTATTTTTTTATATTTATATTTATATATAGTTATAGATATTTATATTTATTTATGTATATTTATATATATTTATATATATTCATTTTATATTTATATATATTATGTGGATATATATATATATATATAAATATAGATAAATATATATAGGTATATATATATTTATATTTATATGTGCTTATATATATATAATTATATTCAATTATATATATTTACATTTGTATTTCTATATATATAAGTAAAATTATTTATATTTATATATATTTATATATATTTATATGTATTTACAAGTAATTATATATATTTATAGATATATTAGGTTGGTGTTTGTATATATCTATGTGTGTGAGTGTATTTATGTATTTTTATAATTCCTTGAAGGAATGAATTCCACCCATTTTTTTCTCATTTCATATGGATCCAATAATATTGAATAATATATTTTATAAGTTATAAGATAAAAATATATCCATTAAATGGGTTTTGGACATGCTTTTTGTCTTTTTGTACCCTTATCTTGTTAGTTTGACCCCCTGGTAAAACCATTTTTACCTTAACCGTGATAATTAATTTATTATTTTTTCACCATTCATTTTTTTCATAAAAGTTTCATAAATTATTAGATAATATAAATTATTATGATTCAAAATATTTAATCCATAATTAAAAATTCCGTTTACATAAGAGAAAAAATTTAATTTTAAAATTAAGCCTGTAGACGTGATGAGAAAGGGACTTTTCAATGATAAAATATACAATAGATTACAACGAGTTTATATCCATTTTAAAAATTAAATTGACTAAAATGACATAAATTGTTTTAATAGATGTATTATTTAAAAAAAATTAATTTAAAAATAATTTAAATTATAACATAACTTTATATATAATATAACTAAAAAGGCGGGTTTCAATTAAAATCCACTATTTTTCCCTATTCATAAAAAAATTATTATTTTCATAACAATTTTCAAAAATTAACTGTAAAGTAATTTATATAAGATGATTTAAAAATATATTTTTGATAATTTCAAAAAATGAAATTTAATATAAAACCAACAGAACTGATGAAAAAGTGGGTTTTCGAGAAGTGTAAATATTAATAGTTAAGATAATTTATTTTAACTAGTTATCTAATAATAATTACTGTATCAAAATAAAATAGAATTAGTTAAAATTTAATCTATAAATTTCATTTAAATCATTCCTTGTTAGGTATTATTTTAAATAATTAAAATTGATAACTATTATGCACTTTATAACAATTTTTAGAAAAACCCCCTTCAAAGCCCAAACATAAATGTTTAAAAAATACATTGAAAAGTTGATCCAAAAGTAATTAAGTGGACTAAATATTAATAAATAAGTATTATAGTAGTTTTAAAAAAATTTCATTTAAATAACATAATTTATTGGAATGATATGATAATTTTACCAAAATTGATATTTTATACTATTCCCTGAAAACTCAATTTTTTTCCCAAAAAATACCATAAATTTACCATATGTTAGTTTTGATATGCTGATCTTAAAAACAAATTTCATTTTTTAAATATATTTTTCTAAATTTTCAATTAATTAATTATAAAATTTTCACATAAAAATAAATAAATATCATATTTATAGAAACTATTTTTCTGATGAATATAATTACTTTACAAAAAATTGGTTGATTTTTTACAAAGAATTTATATGTAAATTTATATTGAGTATTAAATTTATTTGTGTATTTTTTAATGTAGTAAATACTATTCATAACGACCTATATAATGGCTAGGTTATAATAATATTGTTTCATGGTTTGCCGAAATGTGGTTTCAGGTGTCATGCACACTAAAAAACCAATTGTTGCTTGTATGGAAAGATAAAATTGGTATTGCGTATAACATAAGAGACACACAATGTTATGTGTATTGAAAAATATCAAATAAAATATCACAAAATCTTAGAGCGTTATAATCTTCCCCCCCTTAAAATTAATTTCACCCTCAAAATTCATCTCTATCATAAAAGGATTATAATTTGGAAATTACTTCATAGAAACCCAAGTCTTGCAAATGAATGAAAACTAAACTTTAAAAAGGGAATGTTGGAAACATAAAGGATACCTAAAGTAACTCATAACCAGTTTTACATATATGATAACATAGTTGAAAAGTAAATATTTGTACATGGATGAAAATCATAAATAACTATATAGAGTGATAGATATCATTATTCACAGAAAATAGGTGATATAGAGAAAGTTAATGACCAAAAAACCATAAACCAAAGAGGCATGAAAAAGGTGATTGATACAATAAAAAACGTGGATAATATGAAAAAATTTTATTTGAATGCCCCGAACATATTTAATTTTTAATAATAATATTTTGATAATTAATAGTATTACTATTATATTGGTTTTGTTTAACAAAGGTGCATCTAAAATAAATTACTTTTTGAATAAAAAAACAACATGTTTTATTTAGTAGAAATTCTAAAACCTTAGATTTTCCCTAAGTCCAAAAGAACCACTCTAACCTCGAATGCATTCTAAGAGACCAATCAGAATCATCGGGAGACCCCCAAACACCACAAATAGACCATGAAAATAGTGAGAGTCCTTTGGGTCTATCACAATGAAGAACATTGTGGCAAGTGCTACAGTAACCATACTAATCATCAATGGGATATAGAGAACCATCTCCACCAAGTTGTTTTTTGATGTTTGGAATACCCTAAACACCTATTTATAAGGCCTTTGTGACTTTTAATATCCATTGTGGTCCTTTGGTGATTGTTGGTTTTTGTAACAGTCATAAAATCTTATAACCATTAGGTATTTTATGTATTTTGATTATTTTATGAATATTTATTATTTATGTATATTATGAATTATGAATGACTGAAAATGAATTAATGTAATATCTATAAACATGTTTTTAATTGAAATTATTTTTAGATTTAGAAAGTATAATGTTTTAAATCTTAAAATGAATTTGAAATCATGACTTTTAAGTTTTAATGAAAATTAAAAGAGAAGTAAATATGTTTACTTAAATAAATTTTAAGTGAAGTATAAATATTTTTTTGATACAAATATACATATTTTAATTTGAAACCATGTTTTAAATACTCTTAATAATTAATATTTATACTTTTGGTTAGGTGATGACATGGTATAATATGTTGGTTTGTGTATTATAATGTCTCAATGTCTAAAGTGAAGTTGAAATCATGTTTTAGAAAAATAAAATTAATAAAATTGTTTGTTTTATGTTGGATTGTGTAATAATTTTACTTATTAATCATGGGTTATATAAAAAATGTGACCCTTAGGTTAGACATCTAGATAGCCGAGGGAGGAAGCATACAACACTCCTAAGGAGTAAGCGGCCGTGCCTTTACCCCTAGCCAGCACAGGCTGACTGTGAGGGTGTGCGCGCCTATAGGGACACATGGAGGAACCAAGGTAGCACCACCATGCAGGGAAACATAGGGGAAGGGGGTGGACGTAGAGAACGCCCGCAATGAAGAACTGGTACGGGGCAGTACCGGGGAGGAGGAAGAGAAATAATTGAGCATTGGAAGGGAGCTTATGGTTTATAAGGCATCCCTATATTTCTCTTCATTTTAATGAGAGACAAAATTTTTAAAGGGAGATCTAATCCTGGTAATTCAATATCACCATGTGAGATCTCGGCCATCCGATCCACCCACCATCAGAATCCACCGAACACTCTTTTCCTCAGTGTTTTCCTCGACCGTCCGATTTCTCCATGTGAGATCTCAGATATCCATCCCTTTTAAAATAACAGATCAACATGTGATTTTTCGATCCAATTATGTGGTTGATCTCAACCGTCCTTCTATTTTTATAACCATAGGATCATCCTCATCTGTTAGATCATGCCAAATCAATCTCAGCCGTTTGTTTCTCTCTTCTTCTTCTTTCTCCCCAAACCCTCGAACTAGTGGCCTTACCCACAGTTTTCTCCTCCTTCTATTCTTGTTTATTTTCTCATGACCCTCCCTCACTCTCCTCAGAACCAACCCATGGTTTCTACCCATAAGCCCCCTTTTGGTCTTCTTTTGTTTGTATTTTATTTTCTTTGTCTTCCTATTTAAGTTTCCACACCTTCATATATATATATATAATAAAATCACTTATTGTTTTAGAGTTTGTTTTAATTAGGATGTTAGACCTGATTTTCAGTAGTCAATTTCATTGGTCTTTATTTATATTTTATTTATTAATAATTATGTATAAAATATATACATATACAGGTTATATAAACCCTAATTTCACACATAATTCTACCCGATTTCTTCTCCCCAACATACCAACATTCACTTTCCGACTCTATATCTTTCTTGAAGCCTTGTAAGGGATTATTTTGGTTTTTTTCCAATTGTAAAACCATTTCTTACAACATATGTATATACGGTTATGTATATATATATATATATATAAATTTATTTATATGAAAAACCTATTCTCTTTTTATGATTTTTAAATGACGAAAATTTGTTTTAAAAAATGATGTTCTAAGATGCATGTAAATCAAGTAGGGATTTTATTTTCAATTAGGTGTTTGAATAACCTTGATATATATATATATATATAACTATGTGTATATATGTTCATAAATTCATATACAATAAACCTTTTCTCATTTATATTATTTTTGAGTGATGAATGTTAATATGATGTTCTTTACTCATGTCATACATGCAAGGGTTATTTTTCTTTTATTTACCTTATTCAAAACCCTTATATACCATTGGTTTACATACAATTACATATATATATATATACTTTGATCATAATCTAATTTGAGTTTTCTTAAGGTTTATATAATTGTTCAATAAATGTTTTTGAGGTATCAAAGGCTTTCAAGGATCGAACTATATTTTGTTTTAGATATGGAATCCCTTATATACACTTGGTGTATATATGGTTCATATAACATTCAAAATCCTAAATTGTTTAGGGTTTTCTAAATATTTAATACTAGTATTTATTTGATACTTATAATATGTATAATAATTTTGGAGGTTTTCTATGTAATTATTTTGGGGTTTTCCACAACCATATATTTATAGTGGTAAATATGTTTTTTTGTATAAACATCATACTCAAACTATTTTAAGGGTTAACTATCATTTTAAAAATGGTGTTTTACTACACAAAATATTTATTTAGGGATTATTTTGAGTAGGAAAAACCTATATAAATATTTGTATGTTTGTACGTAAGTTAATAATATTTTCATAAGATTTTTTAATGGTATTAGATATGTTAATAATTTGTGTAATTGTTTTCATGCTTAAGCATAAATATGTTCATACTCTATTTTTACATGTTTTTCATTCATAAGTAAATCCATTAGCATTTTATGGTTTACACAAGAATAAAAAGAATAAAAAATATTAAAAAAACATGCAAATTGTTGTATGAAAAAGGTTCACATTAACGTGATAATTGTTTTTATGAAAGATTTATTATTTTATGTGACAATCCATTATTTTTATGTGAACTACTTATTATTACATGTGAAAAATTATTTCACTTTGTCCAGGAATATCACTGCTAAATTTGATGCAGCCAGAACCTAAAACCGACAAACCTAGCCATTTTTACATTTATTGCATAATTCAATTCATTTATGAATTTGTATACAATAATGAAATTTATCTCTCTTGATAACTCATGGATTAAGAATTTAAATATTCAAATTGGTATGGGACAATTTTAATATAAGACCTTACTAGACATATGAGTAATGTATTGGAATTATATGATATGATGGGTGTGCCCATATAGCACTCCAATTTATTAGGTAAAGTTATGTCTCATGAGATGTTATGTGCGATGGTCTTGGCGGTTAGCCTTTTCTTGTGCTACTATGTGTGATTGTCTTGGTGGTTATCCTTGACTTGTGATACTATGTGAAACGATCTTGACAGTTATCACTGAATTGTACTAAAGTCATGTTTTAAGTACGGTCTTAGCTTAAGGCCTTAACAAAGTCTAGAATTATACATTCCCTCATTATGGGTTAGTATATTAACAACCAAGTGATTATTTTACAAGTATAATATCCATTGGATCAGAATCTTTTAATTATAATAATGGTGATGAATGCATATGGCATAATGATGTATTTACTTGGTGTGTTTTTTTATAAGAAAAGTGTAGCACCTAAATCATAATTTTGATACAGAACTTGATATTACATATTTCATTTCATGAATTGCACTTTAAGTGTTAAGTGAATCATGATATTTTTACGTATGAAATTATTTGAAAGTGTTAATTCATGTGAAAATTTGTACTTGAAACCTTTCATGTCACCTTTAAAATATCTTGAGTAATCTCTGGTTTATATAGAATTCCATGAATTTTTGTACATGTATGTGATCTCTGATATATGTTCTACATAAATATTTTAATTAAATATATAATTTTTGTGTAAGAATTTTCTTAAAAAGGTCTTCAAGTAAACTTTGGAAAATATTGATGACATGCTTCAAGAAGAGTTATTTTCCTTTTAAGAAAATGTTTTATAATAATGTCAAAGGTTGTTTTTTTAAAATTAATTTCATTTATTTGTTTTTAAAACCCCTTACTAAGCATTTTAAATTATCACCATACGTTTTAAATTTAATTTTATAGGGTTTTTTGATTTTTCATGATTTGGGAACTCCAATGTAATGGAAAAAATATGAAGCTTATCTTTTTCATGTTTTTTGAATTAGTGTATCTAGTTTTCCAAAACCTAAACCGAAACGATTCTTTGTGATGGAATGAGATGTGTAATTTTTATCTATATGTTTTTTATGAAAAAATTACACACCATGTTTTAGGCACCGAATCTAGTGCTACTAGGGTCAGTGTTGCCACATTTATTTCAATTTCATTGACATACTTTTCGTTATTTTTCACAAGAAGATATACATAGAATGTTTCATTCTATTTAAAAAGAACAATATCACCATTTTGTGACTTGATAAATGTATACTTAATCAGTTATTCCAAGAAATTATTATTAATTTTTAATGCCTAAATAACCAATAGATAATAAGATCTACAAATAATGATGATTTATTCCCTATATCTATAGTTGTTACAACAATAAATGGTTAGCATTGGTTATTCAATATGAGTTAAACTTCACATGGAAAAATAATAAATTAATCTCTAAAACTACATTAAAAGTTCACCATAAACCATTTCATAAAATTTTAACCTTATTAACCTTCCAAATGAATAAAATATAAAACATTAGAAAAAGGATCAATAAACTTCCAAAATGAACTTATCATTAATCCATAAAAAGCATGAAATATCTCATAATTATCACATGTAAAAATAATCATCAATTATTCTATTTGAAAATGGTATTACTATAAAACAATATTTAAACCCTACATGATTATTTATTCATTATATTAAAAATGATTATTTTATATATTCCTTAAATCAAAAAATGTTTTATACTCCATAAAATATAACGAAAACAATTTTTTTTTCAAAAAAAAAAATTAATTGGTTCTTAGGAAATCATTATGATCCAATTTACATTATCCAAAAAAAATTATCTATTTATGAAAACATGAATATCTAAATATTAAAAACATTTTGAGTGTTATCTTTAAAATATCTTCTTTCCATTAAAACAATAATCCAGTCAATCAATACCATTTGGAATATTCTTTTAAATCCTTAATGATTTTTTTTTAGAAATACATATATATTTTTAGATTCATATAACAAAATCCTTGAATTCAAGTACATAAATACTTCATTCATCCCACTTTTTTATCAAGACATTAAATAAGATTTATCATGTTATTCATTTATACCTCTGTCTTATAATATGTCATTTCTAGTCTCTTCATCATCAGCATTATAACCATTAGTCATAAAACCTGGATGATTTTCTTCACGATCTTTCCCTTTATGAAATTAATTTTTATAACTCCCATACATTCAAAATTTGAAACATTCATCCATAAATTATTCTATTGGGAATCCATTATTATCATCCATCATGTTAAAAAAACTTTTCTTTTTTACATTGTGGTTACATTATTTTTTCCCCTTATTTTCTACACCGAAACATCTTATCATACCTAGGAGACATTCCATTGAGACATTTTTACCACAGTATTGACATATAGGGAATTTAAACTTCTTTATTCTAGGGTCTCCACTACCAGAACTATCAATAGAATATATGTTACTCTTGTTTAGATATACCAAGAGTTGGTGTAACACCTTTATATTTTGGTGATTTTTTTTTTCAAATTAATTTAATCTTTTGATATTTTTCACTTCACATAACACAAAAAATATATTTTCACTATATAAATGATTCCTTTCACACTAAAAAAACATCTCATATGTTACACACAACACCGAGTTGGCGTACGATGCACACAATACTAAGTTGGTGTACGATACACGCAATACTAAGTTTTTATGAAACATCTCTTTTTAGGATTTTAATTATTTAAAAAATACCATTATAACCTATCTATTAAATTTTAATATGAATATTAATAACCAAATTTTAAATATTAGTAATAACGGTTTTAATAATGACAAATATAATTTATGGTAATGTCTTTATATGTTTCAAACTACTATTTTATCAAATAAACTTCTTTTTATATCCTTCTATGAAAAATAATTAAATTAAATTTAGAAACTCATAGAATTTTTTTTTGAAAAAATAAATTTTATTTTTGAATTTTTAATATCAAAATTATATTAGGATGAGTTTTTGGTATTTTTCTGAGATGTTTCAATTTTTGATGAATAATGAAAAATACTATATTGTTGTTAAAAAACCAAATTTTTAATTTAAATTATTATTTTTTCTTTAAATTGATTTCAATTTCACAATAGGTAAGTAATACATATATTAATATATTTTTTGTAATTGGAATCATTTTTATAATATAATTACATATAAAAAATTATTGAACTTTTGAATGCCTCTTTTAACCACCTTTTAGCCACATTTATGAGATTAGTATTAAACCAAATTTTAGGACTTCTGTGAATTTAATTTTGAATAATGGATGTATATGTTAGTAATAAGTGTAAAAAATATGTTCTAATAGGATCAAAATATTTTTTTTTGTGAATAGTAACTTTGGAATTTTATTTACCACGACTAAAAGTTAATAGGGTAATTAATGGTAAAAATAATATTACAATAATATAAAATTACCCTATCAATTGTACTAATTTCATTTGATAAGTGTTACTCGATACAAATCAACCTTATGTTGAAAATAAAATATTTTTTATGACACTTGTGTTATATTAAGACATTTATTAAATTTTATTTATAGAATAATTAAAAATGTAATGTTCAAACTTTAATAACTAAATAATTTTTAATATAGGGTTATACATAAGTAAATTTGGACTATAAATATTCATTATAAATATAATAAATCTATATTCATGATGATAATTTATTTTTAGTTTACATACAATAAATAACTTAATTAATGGCTTGAATAACAATGATGTAGAAATTGTTTAATTAATTAAGATATCAAATAAATCATGTTAAAAATATTAAATATAATTTGACTTAATTAATGAAATAAAATAATTTTATATATAACTTAGAAAAGTTAGTTAAATATTTGAATTATTAGTTCGAAGTTATCATGATTGATTTATATTTTTAAAAATGAAAATATTTAATAGTTTCAAAATTGACATAAATGATACGTTAAATTAAATAATATTTTATTAAATGTTATAAAATCCATAAAAAAATATGATTTAACCTAATAAATGGATAGTTTAAAATATGTCATAAATGATCCAGTTGGGGGTTCTTTTGGAATTTTATAGTAACTATATTAACCATATAATGTAGAAATACAAGAAGATAGGGTAAGAGTTAAACTGTTTAACTAAGGGATAAATCTGAAGGATAAAGTTAATTTTATGACCTAAACATGTGTAAAATTAATTTGGGGAGAGTATTTAAATGCATAATCTTCTTATATAGAAATAAATCACTTTGGAGTGATTTTAATCTGAAAAAAAATTATAATAAATTAATATTTTAAGATCATCCAAAAGTGCCCCTCACCTCTTTTATAAAAGGTCACATCTACTTCTCTTTAATTCACACATCCAAATCGATTCGGCTCAGCCAAAACCTGACCATTTACTCTAAAAACCACCCTAAATTCATCCCAGAGTCTACAATGTGGGTAGAAATCCAAACTATGGTGTCATTTTGTTTTCAAATCAAAAGGAGACATTCAAATAAGAGGTAATTGTTTTACTAATTCAATTCCATTTGTTTTCTTCTACTACGTCCTCTTCCTATTTTGTTTCCATGCTAAAGTAATAAACATAGAATATAATATATTATTAGATGTTATTATTATTATGGTACAACTATACTAATTCCTTTACCTATCCTATGAAAAAAATATCACTATGTGTGTGTACGTACTACTTACCGTCTCCACACCACTGTGTAAACTATTTTTCATATACACTTTATTTATATGGGTATAATGATGAATATAAAGGATATAAATAATAAATATAACAATATGTTGTTTCTTTAAAATTCATATTCCCTCTAAATATATACCATTTAACCATTAATGAAATGATACCATCGCTCGTTCGTACGTACGACTTACCTTCTCCTCAATGTGATGAGATTTATCTTCCACGTTCACCATCCAAGAATGATTATAAAATTATATATTATGAATAAGTATTAAATATATGATATAATAAATCTACTAGAATAATATATATATATATATATATTTGTGTGTGTGTGTTGGTGTATATATATTTCATTCACTTACTTTCATTCAATACGATAAGAAAATGGAAACAATGTTCATGCGTATGTACGACCTACTGTCTCCATGAACGGTGTATTCCATTCCATATATATATCTATTATATATATATATATTATTAATATATATGATATATAGATCTTTTTATACATTCTCTAATTATGTAAATCATGATCTATGTAATACGATCAATAATAACAAGTCAAAACACGTTTGATAAAGAAAGCGATTATTACTCGAAATGTTGTTTAACTTGGGAATTATTAATAAATGGGTAATATAAAGTCATAAATGAGTCATATATGATATCATAAATATTATTATTTTTATTATTATGGTATATGTTAATAATATGTTTAAAACCATTATACATTAGTTTCAGTCACATACAAGGAGTATCAGACCTAAGGTAAGGGTATTCCATCTCAATTTTAATTTTTGTGAGATATACGCAATGTTCACCACAAATTTATTCTATATGGTGTATTTACTATCCCTATTATGTTTAATATCATAATTGTTTTTTATAATAGTGTAATTTAATTATTAATTTTAAGATATTGGTCTTATTAGTTAAATGTTGAAAGTGGTATGGGACACATTGAATGGTTAAATAATTAATCCTTTCTCCATTTCAATATTCTAGATATTATCATACATATTTATTTATATTTTTATAAAGGATTATTAAGAAATTTTTATTTATATTGTTAATTTCCTTAAAATATTTTCAAAAATAAATATTTTTTATGTTTTTTACATAAGGTATTATTTCGCACTCTCATTATTATTCGATATTGTTTATATATAGGCATTTACTGGGGTTTATTTGTCATCCATGTACATGTTTTATGAAAATTCTTTCATAAAATATTTTATTATTATTATATGGATCCTTAAATTCATTTGTACTATTTTTTTATTTTTTAATACATAGCTTGGAAGGAAACTTTTTTTTTCCATTCGAGGAACTTTTTGACTTTTCCAGTAAAATTATGAGTAGAATGTTTTTCTAACTTATATGGAATGAAAATATTTTTACACTTTCATAACACCTTATTTTTATGAGGCTTATCTTACATGTTTTCAAGGATATTTTCAAATAAACTATATTGTTTTAAAATTTCATGGTGTTTTAAGAAAAGAAAACATTTTTGAAGAAGAAAGGATATTTTCCTCAAGAATTAATTTCAAGTGTTTTATCAAATTTATTTTCCATATAAGATTAATGATATTTTTCAAGAATACTATCAATATTATTGTTATGGTTTATAATTTTTATAATGGAATTATATTTATTAAATCCATTTGTTTTACATGGATTATGTGATGATGGAATGGTGTTTGAGAATCCCATTTTATTACATGGTTCATGTTGATAAATGTTTTATGTTTTTTTGAACATATAAGAATGATTTCATAATGAGATGTGTGGGACATAAATCTCCCTCAAATGCATTGGGAAAAGTTTTATATCAAATGAGATAAACTAATATGGTCTTGGGAGTTAACCTTGCAAACTAAGATGACCATGGGAGTAAACCATGACTATTAAGATGGTATGAGGAGTGAACACATGCTACTATGATGGTATGGGAAGTGAACCCATAATAATAAGATGGTATTGTCAGCAATTCCTTGGATATAATGGAAATAATTATATGCATATGTGTTTTCCACAATTCCATGTCTTATTCCTATGTTATGATTTGATGGCTTATGCTCTTTATTTCATATGATTCATGTCTTATGAACTTCCAATATTTATCCCATGATTTCAATTATCATCTTTTATGTGCGGGGTATGATCTTCTATTTATAGGGTCACATTATCATACCCTTATAATCATTTTTATGCTTAAATTTATCCCTTCTTTAACTTACTGAGAATTAGAGATCACCCTTTTTATGTTTCCTTTCCCCTATGTTATGATGATATGTACTATGTTTGTTATGTCTAAGAAGGGTACTAGTCAAGAAAAATCTAGTGGGAGATGATATAGCTCCATATGTACCAGTGTTTATGTTTCCATATTTCCAAAGGAACTATACAAATTCAGATCTTTGTGCCTCTGTTTTTATAATGTTTAATTATTCCAAAAATTTTATGTAACGTTAATGTTTTGAAAATAAAGTGTCTCTATAGTTGGTTAAGGTGAACGTTGTTAATCATGTTCAATGATAACTAATTAGACATAATCACAATATCCTTTACTCAAATCATCATCCCATTTGTCTACTCATAATAAAATTTTATATCACATTCAATGTCAATATAGTTCATTCTAGTTACCTCCATTGACTAAAAAATAATCTTAGTGTGAGAAACACTAATCTTAGTGGAAAACAACCTAATCATAAAAAAACACTAATATGGTGTATAAATGGCGACACGTTATTTTTAATCCATGAAACCTTTGGTTTATCCATGTTCAATCATAGTAATCATCTATTTCAATTCTACATGATGGTTCATAAAGAGTTTGTGAATTTCTGTAGCCTATCCCTTATAGTTTCAAACAAGGTGTGCCGAAAGGCCTATTTTTGTACACCAGGTAATGATTGAGTTTCCAATTGGGTGAATTTCCATAGCCTATCCCTTAGAGTGTCAAACACAGTCTATAGAAAGGCCAATTTTTGTTTACTAGGTGACGATTGAGTCTAGTTCAATACTCCTATTTCAGAGTTATTACCCTTAAATACCTCTGTTCTAGAAACACATCTAATTTTAGTATCTATATATAAATTTAATAGTTAGGAAACCACTTTCTCTATCCTTTACCATAATTTCAGATTTTTTTATTATTATTTGAATCATAATTAGACTTATCCTTTGATATGACACTAGAAATATCATTATATGTATCCCAAGGGAAATCACTATTCTCATCCATGTTTCTAATGGATGATTAAACCATTACTCTATTACAAACTATAGAGATCCATGATCTCATTCATTGTGATTACATATTTTTAGATAAATATTCATAACATTACAGAAACACATGTCTGGAGACCATAATATTTTAGTGCCAATTGAATCATGGAACAAAATCTACAAATATGATGATATAACATTAATGGTTAACAAAAATATTTCCCATTTAGTACTTATTGACATACCTTACATAAAACAACTCCAAATAAGATAGGGAAATGAAACATAATAAACTATCTGCTCAGATTCTTAGTGAGAGTAAATATAAGAGAAATCAATCTATAATCATATGAAATCATAAGATAAGTATAAGGGTATGATATAATGAACATACGTAATAATGTTCATACCCAACCTTTCCTAGATCATAAACATCAGTCATGGCATAATGATTGGTAGTTTGTAATACCTGAGTCATAAGGGAATAAAATAACATGATCCATAAGAAAAATAAAATTTTCATAACACATAGTTTTTTGGAATAAAAAAAGAGAATAAAATATTATGATAAGGCTACCAAAAAATACATTCAAAACATGTTATATTTGGGAAAACCACCTATGTACCTTCTTCAAGATTGGGAAAACCATATGTGGACCCTAATTTTTGGTATTGGGAAAAACACCAATGTACATTAATTTTCTATTTTGGGATAACAATCCAATTAATATTATTTTGAAGTATATATTATCCACCCATTTACCCTCTGTGATCATAGAACATTTATCATTACACAAAACATTGTAGGGATATATAGGTCATACCCATCACATAATGAAATTCATTCATATGTATTCCAAAAGATCACAAAACATTCCTCATATAATAACCCAATAAATGAAATGGGTTTTATATAAATTTCATCATATAAAAACCTATGTAAAATATAATGGGTTTATAATAATTTCATTATTTCATCATATCATAACCCTTGAGAAAGAAGAAGGTTTCATTATAATTTAATCCTTGTATAACCTGTGGAATTGAAAAATCTTTCATAAACATATTTTTATAATAAAAAATTTTGAGAAATAATAATAAATGAATCCTTGTTGTATATCCATAGTAAAATATAGGTAACATATTTAGATTTCATCATAGATTGAAACTGATTTTGAAAGATCATTTAAAAACTTTCTTGAGGAAAATAAATTTTAATTTTAATTTTTTTTTAAAAATTAAAATTTTTATAAATCAATTTTTTTAAAATTAACCATTAAATAATGTAAATTAATCTTTAATTAAAATAATTGTCTTGAATCCATGATGTTTTTTTCATGGCGTACAAGTTATAAAAAAATATTACTTTCACATTTTAGGTAAAATCCACACTTTCATATTTAGAAAATGACAAGAATATTCCTTTTTTTGTAAAATTTCAATAATGGGTAAATATTTATTTTCAAAATAATAGGAGAATAATAATAAATTTTTTAAAAAATCTTTAGATAACATTTTTTTGAAAGAAAACAGATTTTCAACTGAAAAGAGAAATAATGTCAAATTGTATTAAAAAAATTTCAATTATTTAAGTACCAATGTATAGAAAAATACTACTCTTGAATAAATATCATTATAAAATTGTGTAAAAGAAAATTAATGAGTTTCAAGAGGGTTTTATTTTAATATTTTATCCTCAAAACAAAATCATAAACAATCCCGACAAACAATGAGATTGTAACATTAAATCATTACAACTTTGGTAACCATGAATCGTAAGCCCCATGAAGGAATAAAATAAAATGGATGATAAAATTTCATGAGTACAAATAAATTCATTCTATTACATGTTAAAAGGTATTTATATACACCTCATGAAAGAATATATGTGCATAACATTCCATATGTCTCCAAGAAGGGAAATTGAGACAATAATAAGTTACCTCTTTAGTAACTTTTGAATTGTAAAATTGATGAAAGAGTTATCCTAAAATAGAGATTTATCTCCAAACTTTTTTCATTATAATCATCATAAATTATATAAATAGTTGGTATACACTCCACATAAAAAAATAAGTGATGAATATGGAATAAATCTCATAGAAATACACATGAGATAAGAAAACAACTAACGTATATCTCGTCGTCCTTCATAAAAGTTTAAACATAATGTATTATAAATAAATATTAATTATAAATATTTTATAGAAAGATATGTATATATATATAATACCATATATTATCTGCATTTTTCCTTTTATTACCCATTTATCAATAATTCCTTATTAAAGTCGTGTCTTGGGTAATAACAACTTTGATTTTTGTATATGTTTTGATTTTTTATTTTTGATAATATTAATCTGTTCTTGGTTCCATAATATAAATAATTTTAAGCATTATATAAGATCCATATATAGTCATTATATATGTATTTATAGTAAATTATAAAATATGGAGATAGAAAATGAAATACACCATTCATGGAGATGGTAGGTTGTACATATGCATGAACACTTTTTCTATTTTATCAGCGTATAGAATGAAAGAATGGTAAGTGATATAATAACATTATATAATAATTTTTATGTTTTATATATCAAATATTTTAATAAAACCCTTCATTGCTACATTCTATCTAAAGAGTGAACCAATCACATAGCTTCATGAGGCGGTTGTCTACAGTATTCATGAGTGACTTTATCATATGCCAAAAAAATGAAAATCAATATGTTATGAGTTATATGGAAATTATATAATAATAATAATATCTTAAATATAATATATAAATAATAAATCCAACATTATGTCTAATTATGACAGGTGGTAATGGAAAAATGAATGACATCGGTTCGTGATGCGGTAGTCTGCCGTACACACGAATGATGATTTCGTAATCCATTTGATGGTAGTGGAGATGAATGTAGGTAAATTCATTAACATAAAAACATAAAATTATATATAAGATACATATCATATTATATCTACACGTTATAATAATAATTTATGGTGGTAGAGGAAGAAATAAAAAAACGCTCATTGATGATCGTTACCTCTTCTTTGGGTATCCTCCTTAGGGTTTCTACAAAAGTATTAATAGTATAGATTTATATCCAAAAAAAGATTATAGGATTATATTATAGAATTTTTGATGTTATTTTATTACTTTTGTTCTTCCAAAAAAGGGTTTGAATGTGTCTAGAGTAGAGGATAAGGGGTGTCATTTAATAAGTTAAGTGGGAGGCACACTTGTAATTTCTAGAATGAATGAATTCCTCCAACATTTATTTCATGTAAAAAAGCTCCAATAATTTACCATTATAGATATTATAATGAATAATGTCTAAATGTGGACATAAAAAGGGTCATATAGATGTTTCAGGTTATTTTGACCCTTATTTGTTTAGGTTAACCCGTGATAAAACTATTTCTGTACTAACAACGTAATTTTTTTTACTATTTCACTTTTCATTTTGGGAGAAAATTAATTTAAATTATTTAAATAAAATTAATTATTCTAATTCCAAATATGGACACCATTTTTCTAAATTACATTCACATAAGTGTGAAAATTTATTTTAAAATTACTACCACATACATGACAAAAAAGGGTTTGCAATGAGAAAATGTTCAAAAGTTAAGAATGTTTTTATATCAAATTTCAATATGAAATTGATTAAATTACCCAAATTGGATTAATATATATATAATTTATCTAATTTTACATTAAAAACAATTTAAAATATAATATAACATTATAAATAAGTTAAAAGAAAAAGAATATTTTAATTAAAATTCAGTATTTATCACAATTCATCAAAAAATTAATCAATTTTAAAAGCTTATAAAAAATTAATCCTAAGTTAATTTTGATATAATTATCTGAAAGAAAATTATTATGTCAAAATAAATTCTATAAAACTTGTAAAAATTAAAATTAAATCAAAACCAAGAGATATTACAAAAAGAGGTTTTTCAAGGAGTGTATTTGTTTAGCGTAATACGATTTGTATTAACTATATGTCTAATAATAATCATTAAATAAAAATCAATTATAATTTATTGATTTATAATATATAAATTTATATTAACAAATTCCTAATTAGAGATTAGTTTAATTAATTATAATGGAGAAACAATATGCGCTGTAAAATAGTTTTTTTAAAAAACCCCATTTTAAACTCGGAAATAAACTTATAGAAAATAGAATATAAAGTAGATTACTAATTAATAATTATTATTAAATATTAAAAAATAATAATTAAGTTACTTTAAAACATTATTGGTCATTTAAATTTAAAGTGACTTGTATTTTCCATATATTATTATTGGATATTGTATGGATTATTTTTCAGACTAGTTACTCAGACGATGTGAAATTTTGATGCATGGTGTGCATGAAATATATATTTTAAATTATATTAAATATTTTCAATCCCATGTTCACACAAGTTTCTTAAAAAATTGGAATAAATTATAAAAGGGGGCCCAAATCAGAAATCTGAGGGAAGAGTTGATTTTACAAATGCTAGGTTTTCCTTAGGCTTGACAGAACATTGGTCAGAATAGAGAATCTAGTGAAAAGTTGACATGAGAGTAAAATAAATAAATTAATTAAGGAAATTATTTATTTTATTTTTTTGATGCAATAACCTAACCTCTTCATTACATAAATGGATATGGGGAATTCCTTGTTTTATCCACTAGAACATAGAGATCCATAGAACCTTTGGAGAGTTGTCAAATGAGATTCCATTGGACAATGATGGATGGGTCGGAGATCGATGACCAGTGTGAGAAAAATTCAGATAATAACATCAATGATTATGACATAGCTTCATTCATAATCTTTGATCAATCCAAATAGAGGTAGGATGTTTTTTATGTTTTTTTACTTCCATGTTCTTAATTTCTTAGATGAACATAAATCAATCAACCAATATATTGATTAACGAATCAATTATTTATGGGATGAGTTTTCTTACAGGGATTTTGTTAGAATAATTTCTTTATCATATTTGATTCATCATTGTTATTCTAATGTTGAATGATTTAGGCCAACATAAAAATTATACAATGTTCGTTCCTCATGTTTTTTATTGTTCATTTATTCAATTTTTTCATCGTTCATCTCAAGCATTCTTCATTTTTCCTATGGTTCAATATCCATTGAGAAACATGTCTTTAAATTCAAATTTCATAGTGCAATGAGTTGTTATCATAGATATATTATCAACACAACATGACAGTGATGTGAAAATGGAAGTGGTGAAGGATTAGAAGGTTTGGGATACCAAATTTCATGTTCATTGAAACATATTGAATAACACTATTCGACGGTGTTTTCTGTATGGATTTGATGAAAGGAACATGTTTTTCATCAATGGAAAGTCTCAACTGACAAAGATCCTTGATTTTTCATTGATTTTAATGGTCATATTGACTACCAAAAGCAAAAAAACTAACATGGAATCCAGATATGTGATTATGAAAACTTCCACACTATATGGGGTGCAATATAGAGCCACACACCATGTGGTCCCTTATAGAGGAGGATGGGGTTTTAAGAGGATGATATGAATTAGAAAAATTGTGACATGTCACATGGAATGTGAATCCTCCATAAAGGCTTCTCATACACCTCAGTGTGTACATAGACATGGGATGGAGTACATGGGCATGTACATGTTGTGTACTCCCACACAGACATGAATTGGCATGGTGTACCCAAACATACTCATGTAGTAGTACAATAGAATAGAACACAATTATCTAACAAAGTGTGTACTTATATAGACACAGACATGGGACATGGGCTATTTACATGGGCATGACCTAAGGTCAAAGGGACATAACATGTAACTCTACTAAATGATGTGTACCCCAAAAATCATGTAATGGAGCTCTTTTCCTCTACAGGTTGGATAAGTCTCATTATGGTGTGTTACCTATATCCATTCCTCAAGGGTTAGTGTGGAATCACAAACCACACATAGGACATCAATCCCTTTTGTAGGACTTCTTGGATAGAGTTGTTGGAATCCTTCTCTGAGTATCAGAGTTAGATCCTCTATTCATATTCAAAACCTAGGTGGATTTGTTAGTATCTTTGTGACTAACACTACTCCGACACTGATCCACTACTTAGTGGGTTAATCCAGATTGAGTTGTTAGTATACCCCATGTACTTGGGTGTGATCCTCATCAATTTATCATATCTGCTTAGATTATCAGTTTGTACCTATAATGGTGATACCCAACGAGTATTACCTATCTGATGGATGTCATTAGTGCTATTAGACTTTGGAATCTATTCTCTCAGATGTGTGCTATGTGGATCTTTTGAGCTGGAATCCTATGACAGCTTCATAGTATTGGTTCACCTTTATATTTTTTTTGTCTTTGTTTACTATATCTTTATATTATTGTTACATGTGCTGTAGACATACACCAATGTAGAGATGAATTTTTTTACTTCGTTTTATGATTTTTGGTCTTAGGTTTTCCTTATGGGTGTTTTTATACTCACCCACCCACATGGGCTTTGACTGGACGTGTTGTGTCATGTGAAAATGATTGATATTTTGATAGAGTCCTAGATGTACCAGGACTAGATTGTGTTATGTTAGTCATGAAAGACCGAGTTGTGTTCTTACAATATTTTGAAATAAATACCCAATATTAATTTTAGGTTTGGATTGTTTTTAGATTCTGTGTTGGGATTGTATTTGTCCTTATTTACTTTCATTGACTTCATGGGGTACTCTAGTCATGGGTTTTATATATATGCTCGAATGGTTGTTCTGAAGTATTTTGAATTTATCTATTTTATGGTATTAGAGGTTTGTGCATTTGTACATGTACTTAGGTTAAGGCCTCCCATGTTAGTGATATGACTACATGGTGCTAGTTGCTAGACCATGGCCTATGGGAGATGGGAATGGGGAGTCCGAGCATAGGCCACTTGGGACCGGTAGTGACATAATGATATCAATGGTGTCGGTTCTACCTTTGGATCCAAGTCTATTATATTGGTTTGGGGAAATAGTGTTATGTGTTTTTAGTATGTCTTTTAGGCCAAAGACTCTAGTGTTGTTGTGGAGGCTGACGTATCCGTACACCAGGACTATGATCAAATAATTTTTAAATTAGTACATGAGAACATTGGTTATAGGGAAAACAATTGTACATGCATCATGTTGGAATGGGTTTTGGTTTCCATTTACTTTTGATTCAACTCTCCTGATATACTCATTTATTATTGTAAATATTGTTTATATTCAATATTCCTCATCAATGTATTCCATCTAGGATTTAGTATCTGATCATGAGAATGATCCCCTTAGGGATTAGGAATTGATACATGGACATGTTACAGAGGTGATACCACCAAGTGGTGCACCATCTATACAACCAATTGTAGGGTTGTAGATTGTACTAGAAATACCAAAAGATTTTGTGCATAGGATGGACACACTTCAAGAGTTTCAATAAAAAAGACCCCTCAAGTACTAATATTAGCATAAACCATAGGTAAATGAGGATAGTATTGATGTGGTGACCTGAGTTTTATGTCTGGTTAGGAAACCATCAGATCAAATGGTGGTCATAATGGAGAGCCTTCTCTATGTATCAATTGGATTATGGCGGGGGTTAGAGACATAGGATTATGATGAGGAAAATCTAGCATGGTTGAATTTTGAGCAGCTTTTTATAGAGGTGTTGTCTCCAGTGATGTTGAGGGCTATATATATCCAAGTGCTTCCTCAAATACAATAATAATGTACAATGGTAGATCAATATTCATTGAGGTTCACCAACTTATCAAGATACTCTATAGATATGGTTTTTGATTAGTTATTCCTAGATTAGACCTTCATGTGAGGGCTATGTAGATGAATTTCATAATGTTTTATACCTCTATGAATTACTTCCTATGCTGGGGTTCTAGAGTGTGATTTGGTGGTTGAGAGTTTGTTGGATGAGTAGACAAATCAAGTGGTTTCCAGAAGTGGGAACAATGGATCCAAGACCTCAGCAGCATTGAGACGATGTCAGTCTTATAGATCTAGACATGCAAGTGGTTTTAAGAGGATTTCCAATGAAAGAGGATCTAATATTCAAGGATCTCAGGATGGGGTTATTCACCCTAGTAGAGGTGATGTTACTCATGTAACTATAGAGGACACCTTGAAAGAGATTTTCTGAACCTCTGTACAGTCAAATGAGAGACCATGGATTGGATGATGAGGAAGAGGAAGTAGAAGGATCATAAAGATTCACAAGGAAGAGGATGAAACAATAGTGCTAGGAAGGTAGTAGGAAGTAGTGGAATCTTTTATTTGTTATCACCACCACCCCTAGGTGATTGGATATAGTCACATGAAGCTAGAGGATGGGGGTAAGGATAGCTGTATGAGGTTAAATCATATAACCCAAAGGATTCAAAAACGATTCAAGGTAGAAAATGTGTCTTTTTTACCTTATATTTAGTACCAATAGACATAGGGGACAATCATTCCTTTTATTCCACATATCTTATTCAACAAAAATGTAATTTAGAGGAGCCCTTAGGTCATCCCTTGCACTTGAAAACTTCTACTGGAGATGACTCATCAATCAAAAACTTTTAACAACAGTGTGACTTGACTCTTGTAGGTGAGGGTTTTTGTTGGTACATCATTGTAGTATCGATGAGGCCATATGAAATCATCATATGTATTTAATGGTTATTCACATTTCATTTCCAAACTTTCTACTATAGTCAAAGGATGCGGTGTGTCCACAACAATGAGAATTGGTTATCCTTTATTGGTGAAAATAAAACCGAGGTGATGTTTGAAGGACCCATGCATATAATGGTGTAGTAGATATCATCATTTTTCTAGCCTGAACCTAGGTGTTCTAGATGTTATGAGGTCTTAGTTCCTTATAGAGGTGGATAAGTCTAAGGACGTCTTCCCTGATAATGTTTCAGGCTTACCCTACCACCATGAGATAAACATCTACATTTATCTACATCATAGGATGAAACTGATATCTATGCCAAAATATTGGATGGATCACATAGAGCATCATGATATAATGGTGTAATTTGAGGGCTTATAGAGAAAGTGGTTTGTTATAAAAAGTGTTTCACCATGGGATACCCCTATTTTGTTCACTAAGAAGTTGGATGTGAGCTGGATGTTATGTGTGGACTACTGATTCTTAAACTAGGTGACCATAAAGAATAAGTATCCACTACCAAGTATTGATGATCTCATTGATCATTTAAGAGGGGAATGATGGTTCTTGAAGGTTTACCTCAAATTAGGATACCAATAGTTGGTAGAGTAGGATGAAGATATACTGAATAAGGAATTATATTATTTCTACAGTCACTATGAGTACCTGGTGATTCCCTTTGGCCTAAAAAACACCCTATAAGTGTTCATGAGACTCATGAAACATATTGTTAATCCTTTATTTGAGTGCTTCTTGGTAGTATTCCTCAAAAATATCATCATGTACTCAGTATTCAGGGATGAGCATGTGAGAAACTTGAGGATGGTTCTAGAAATACTCCTTGATAACTGTAGTCACTGAAATCTATTAAAGTGTTAGTTTTGGAAATATTTGGTACACTTTCGGGGTAATGTTTCCTCAGAAGATAGTTTGGAAGTGAAACCATCCAATGGTGAGGCAGTGTTAGCTTAGAATCCACCCAATAGTGTGATGGTGGACCATATATTCCTTAGGTTGGCTGGCTATTAGCAGAAATTCATACTTGATTTATCTATGGTATCATCACAAATGAAACAGTTTTCTAGAAATGGGAAACACTTCATGTAGAAAGATAGGTGTCAAAAAGACTTTTATAAGTGGAGGCAGAAATTGAAGAGCACTCATATATTGAGATTTAGAAAGGTGGGTATCGAGTACAATGTGTTCTGCAATGCATTAGGAACTATTTTTGGTTGTGTTATAATGTAGAGGAAGTTTGTGATTTCCTATGGTTCACATCATTTGGGACCACATGGGTAGATCTAAATGAGCCATTATCTTGATTTACTAGCAGTAGTCTTCACACTAAATATATGGAAGCACTACCTGAAAGGTGAGTGTTTTACCACCAATTCAAATCACAAGAGTCCCAAGTATATCTACAATCAAAAGGATAATCACTTGATAATGAGTATATGGATAAAGTTTCTCAAGGATTATAAATTATAAATTTTCTATACTCCTAGGATAGGGAAATTGGTACCAGATTATCTCATTCAGAGATCTTATTCACATTTTCTAAATGAGGCATCAAAGTTGTTTCCCTCTTTATAGTGATCTAATGTGGATAGTGATGGAGTTGGTTACCTCCAGTAGATGGTTGTTACTAGTCTAATTTTATAGTGAATATGGGATAAAGAGATTGGGAATAATGACTATGAGACCATACGTACTCAAATATCCACTGGACATACTCCTATAGGATTTTATAAAGGTAGAGAGCATGTCATTATTTTCAAATGATGCATGATGGCACTAATAATTTTGAGGGAGAATTATCTGAGAGTGTTTCATACACCTCCTTTGGAGGTACATACAAGTGTGTGAAATATATACCAATACCTTCAATGATAGTTTTTATGGGAAAATATTACTAAAGGATTTGAATAGTTTTCCTCTCGATGCTTTACTTGTCAAAAAGTGAAGGTTGAGAACCAAGTTCCAGTGAGCTTAGCACAAACCCTTCAGGTTCTATAGTGGAAGTGTTATGATATGTCCATGTACATTATCATGGTATTACCACATATTAATACTGGGCATGATTCGATCTAGGTGATCATAGAAAAAATCACCATGTCATACAAAATCTTAGAAATTCGAGGGCATAGTTTAGTGGAGAGACTAAGACACCTCTACACACAAAACATATCATTACTCTATGGGATTCCATTTAAATTCATTTATATTAATGACGATCTATTTACATCCCGATAATGGAAGGGATTATAGGAGGCTTTTGGACTCAGTCTTTCTTGAGCATAGTGTTTCCCCCCTAAACAGAACTCCTAACAAAGTGGGCAATTTAAGTTCTGGAGGACATGCTATGAGATTTCATGCTAGAATCTTATCATAGTTGGGAGGATAACCTACTATTAATAGAGTTTTCATACAACCAAAAATACCATTCCACCACTGGTATAACACCATTCCAAGCTTTGTATGAGCGACCCTATAGTTCACAACATTGTGGGTATAACTCAAGAGAGTCAACACTTATGAGCCCAAAGTTGGTGCACTAACTACTGAGAACATGTAGATCATCTAGGATCATATTAAGACTAAATATAGCATCCAAATGTGTTATGAAAATTGATGGGAAAAGACCTTTTTATTCAAGGAGGGATACCATGTGTTCCTATAGGTTTCACCTTGATATAGATTATAGAGATTTGATTGGGGGGGGGAACGATATCTATGAGATTCACTGTCTCATTCTAGATACTGCATAGAGTTAGTGAGGTGGTGTTCCACTTATCTCTACCTCCATAGTTAGACCAAGTACATGATGTCTTCAACATTTCATAGCTAATGAGGTACATGCATGAAACATTACACGTTATTGAATCTTGAGAGCTAATCGTCATGGATAGAGATACCTCTCTTGAGTATCTAGTAGAGGCCGAGGACCAGAAGGAGAGGATAATCTATGGGAAACATATTCCTTTAGTTTGTGTCATATGGAAGCACTGAAAGCTAGAGGAGAGAGAGTATGATAGGGGGCACAAATTTATGCTCAGTACCCACATCTCTTTGTGTATATGTTCTTTTGAATTTTCAGGATGTAAATCCCTAAGGTTTGAAGAATTTGGTCACTTGGATATTCTATATCTTATTTTTGGAATTTTTTGGATTATTTTCAATACCAGGCACTGAGATGATGTGTGATTATGAGGCATGGTGTGCCTAGAATAAATATTTCAAATATATAAAATATATTAAATATCATGAAAACATAGTTTTCTTGAAAAAGTGGAATATATTTTAAATATTGGCTTGAATTATAAATCAGATGACACTATTGACTTTAGAAATTGGGGTTTAACCTAGGAATGAAATAATCTTGGACGATGAGGAGAGTATATGGAAAAGGTACCCCAAATAGGATATTAATAAACAAATTAATTAAATTAAATTATTTTATTTTTTTGATACATGGACCTAAACTCTTCAATATATAAACTATTATTTGGAATTCTTATGTTTATTCATAAAATCTAGTGATATAGAGGACCATTATAGAGCCTTCGAACAAAATTATTTTAGCGAACTATGACTAGATTATATATCGATGGTCAGTGACAAACAAATTCAAAGAATCTTGACAACGATCACTATTTGGATTCTTTCTTCATCAGGGATTGGCCCAAATATTGGTAGGATATTTATTGTTTTTTAATTGTTTCCCTAATATCAATTTCAATGATAAAATAGATAAATAATTCAATAGATTAATTATGATGGATTTAGAATAACATTAACATTGGTTGAGGTTCGTTCTTCATGTTTGGATTTTTGAATTTATCACCATTTTTTCTTTGTTCATCACTGGTGTTCTTCTTTCCGACCGTGGTTTTAAATCCACCTTTAAATTGATTGTTGTGCACCAATTTCATGGATAAATGATTAAATATCATAGATCTAGCATCACCACGAAAAAATACTAGTGCAATGATAGGATTGAAAATATATTAATTGGTTTTTGATACCCAATTTCATGTTCTTCATCATGAAATGAAGAATGGTGTTCAATGGTGTTTTATAAAGGGATTTGATGGTAAGAAATTTATATTCATCGACGACAAGGATTGTTCGACTTAGATCATTGATTTTATGATAAGTTTCATTAGTGTACATTCCCTATACCCATTCTATTAAGGTTAGTTTTAATTTCATCATACACATAGTACAGTGATCCCTTTAACAAGACTTATTTTATAGATTTATTGGAATTCTTTCATGGGGACTGAGGTGAGATACTAAAATCATATTCATGCCCTAGGTGGAGTTCTTGGTATCTTCATGACCAACACTACACAATCTCTGATCCTTCACTTAGTGGGTTAATCAAGATTTAATTATTGGTATACCCAATGGATATAGGTCTGATCCTAATATATTTATCACATATCTTCATAATATCATTGAGAACATCGAATGGCCAGACCAGTAAACATTATTTCTCATACGAACATCATAAGTTCTATCAAACTCAAGAGTATGTTCTCCTTGATGAGTGCTACATGGAAAATTCGATATGGAATCCTAGGATGGATTTATGGTTTTGATTTAACTTTATAATTTCATTCTTTTTAGTTTATATATGGATATTCATGTTATATGTTCTTTAGACATATAAATGTGTAAACCTCATAGTATTTACATTATTTTATGCTCTATTGATTTGAGGTATCCTATTAGGAATTTTTATACTCACCCCTATAATTGATTTTCCTGTACATGTTGTGTCTTATGACCTTGATCAACCTTTTGATAGAGTCATAGAACGAAAATGCATATATAGTTCTCAAATTGACTAGAATTATTGAGGTCTGTTCCTATAGTATATTGAAAACAGTCCCCAGTATTACTTTAAGGATGGTATTATATTCTGAATCTTTATAGTGGGATTGTATTTGGCCCTATTTACATTTATTTACTTCTTTTCTGAATCTGGTTGTAGGATTTACATTTATCCATTCATGTTTTTTATATTGTTTTTATATTTAATCATTTTATGGGATTTGAGAAGTGTGTGTGTACAAGTACATAGGATAAGTCCACCCATGTTAGTGATATGCCTACTTGATTCTAGTCACCAGACCCTGGACTATTAGAGTCTTGATTATGGTGTCGCGACATAGGAACCTTAGGATGAGATATCAAAAAATAACATAACTTATTAAAATGATATGATAGTTTTACAAAACAAATCACTAATAAATAAAAATCAAGATATTATGAAAAATCCAAAATATTCCCCATAAGTTAATTTTGAAATGATGATTTTTGAAATGATGTTAATTTTATCAATTAAATTTTTCTTAAATATATATAATGTAATTATAATATTTCTAGATAAAAAGGAATAAAAATAATTTTTGAAGAAAAAAATATTTGGATGAATATAATAACTATACCAAAAATTGATGGATTATTTATTAAGAATTTATAAGTAATTTTTGTGTGTAGTAAATGTATATCTATATTTCATAAAGTAGTAAATACTATTCATACCCACCTACTTAACGACTAGGTTATAAAAATATTATTTCAGGGTTCTCCAAACCATGGTGTCGCGTGTCATGAAAACTATAAAAAAATACTCATTATTATGTTTAATGAAATATAAACTTTGTGTTTCATATAACTATAGCTATTCTGAATGTTACATATTATATAAAATATTTAATCTACCCTAAATCTCAGGGTGTTATAGAACTTTCACATGAGATGTCACTTTCCATATTCTAAAAAATGGATACCCCCTATCTTCTCTCCCAAAATTTTCTCGATAGAAGATATAGATATTTTTTATTATCATAAAGTCTCACGTAATATCTTATTTTGATTTTTTCAACTCTTTATCTCTCTTAATTTTTATTTTTATTTTTATGGAATATTTCAAAAAAAACTCTTCCATGATGCCACCATTTTCCAAAAAAAAGTGCACATAAAAATCTCAAATCAGTATTGAAAACTAAAATGAATATAAAATATAGCTATCTCCATATTGCATTTACTATTTTCTATGAAATGCTTCATTTTCACATTTATTTCCTCAAAACTATCCGAATTCATGATTTAAAAAATTCTAAACGTTTTGCTATGATGATCCTTGTAAGAATATTTTAAGTAAGAACCCATTCTTTATTCGAGGTACAAATAATTATAAATTAGGTATAATTATGTATTGTGGACATAATGTGGATTCCATGTTGTGATATAAAGGTTACGGGGGTGTCTAGGGATTTCGTAGAGACTGAAACTCCAGTTGGTGGGAAACATATTCTGGCCGAATGGTTAGGAGAAACTGTGTGGGGTAGGCCACATTGTTATAACTAACCGTGTGGGGATGGACAACAGTGTGAAACAGAGCACATGGTTTTCCCTAACCATTCTCTAGGGCCACACAACCATGAAAGACCTCTACTGTTTTTAGTAGAGGCATATCACATGGTTGGTTTGTGGTTTATCAAACCATGATGCCTAACAGTGTGGGTCTCCTCTTTAGGTAGTGGCATTCACATTATTGGTGCATGGTTTGGAAAACTATGTGGCCAACCCGCGTTCCAATATTATTATTGGATAAAATGACCAAAAATACCATAATAAACCTTATGTTTAACCTAATTATTCCGTTTAACATTTTAGTGGATAAGAGCAATCTTCCCCTTAGTATTGATCACCCAAAAGCATCCGTCGTAGATTTTTATTTTTACTCTTTATCCGGTGTTTGATCGAAGCATCTTTCATCTCTATGGACTACTCCATGTAAGAGATACAATTATCTTGATCCATTTTTTGTATATATTTCTCTCCACTGTGGTATCGAGGTAAAAACTCATATACACTATTTTCTGGGTGTTGAACTATTCTTTTATTGTCTCTTTATCCAAGACAAATCATTAGTCTATACTAGATGAGGTGAGTTTTACGATCATGTGGTAGGTGGTCTAGTAACTCTATGTCAAGTTTTGTTGTTATATAGTATGTGTTGTTGTTCCACATGGTTGTTTCACTGTGAATTTCTTTAAATTGCTTCTACCTTGAATTAGATGACTGGTTATAACCGATATCAAATCAATGTATACTACATTGAAGTGATCCATCACTTTGGGTTCCATCCATATACCTTATTGGATTTCTTGAGTATGTAACCAAAGAACATATTGATGTGTTTGGTTTTAATTCTGAATTATTCTATTATAAATTTTAAATGAATCAATGTTGTGTTATAGCATGACTAACACACATCATATAATGAATTAAATTGATTATAGGTGAGTGGTAATCCCACAACACCAAATTAAATTGAAGAATGATTATGCCCTTGTGACTATTAAATTTAATTACATTATGAAATATTTGTTGTCTCATATTAAATCAAATGGGTATTATTAATAAGGATGTGTGGGAAAGGCAACCCTTGTCAATTATGGAAATTGGGCCTCATGACCGTAATGCAAGATAAATATAAGTGGGAATGACATCCCATCTATATTATATCAAATGAGGATGAGGAAACATTATAATTATACTATATGGGAATGATGAACCTTGTTATACTGAATGTGAATGAAGACACTTGATATATCAAAATGGACATAAAAAACTATGTTCTTATATAACTATACGAGCATTGAGTCCCTTTCTATAAATGTGATATGAGAATGGAATTCCATGTGATATTATATGGGTATGGAGTCCCTTGTGATAGTATATGGGAATGGAGTCCCTTGTGATACTATATGACCATTTCATCCCTTATGATATTCTACGGGAATGGTGTCCCCTGTGATACTATACTATGAATACAGGGATGTCTAACCCTTATAACTATGATACATCAAAGGTGTCCCCTATACTACTATGATGTTTGGCATGGAATCACTTATATAGTGTGATAATGGGAATTGAGACCCTTGATACATTCAATGATATTTTGACATGGGTTGATGAAGAAACTGTCAGCATGGTTTCTTTTTAGGGACCAGATCTGGACATTTTTAGTTGTGATTAATGCTTTAAGTTATTATAACTTCACACTGCCATATCGTATGCACATGCTAGATATTTATAGACTCCATTTGTGGTGACCTAATGAGATTTATCTGACACCCTATTCAGGCTTCTTATGCTACATCGAAAAACTACAGGATTTCAGTTGTATATAAGGGGAAACATCCTCTTAAAGATAAGTGTCTTCATGCACAACTTAGGATGGGAGTGTGGTAGTAGATGACCAGGATTGTAGTCGGGATTCTTGGATAGACTTTTGGCCTTTTATAAAATTTATTTATCTTTTACAACATCTATTTCATGCTTCCATTTATCCATGTTTTCATTCATTATAGATATATGACTTGACACTATTATCCATTGTATATGATTCAGTTTCCATTTATTGGTTGTTTATATTTTATTCCACAATGGAGGATTACTGGTCCAATAATTTTTGGTTCTAATTCCTCTATGTTTTATATTATTAATATTCACATTCTATTTATTAGTTATATCTTATCCCCTTTTATTCACTATGGTAATGAGGGTATGTTCCCTCCACAGACTCATACCAGGCCATCACCACTAGTCAGAATCCTCTATCATTCCGGGAGATATACGTGAGGCCCTGTACCCAACTGGTATTAGAGAACCATTCAATAGAAACATGGTTTGGGATATCAAAAAGTGGAATCTAAGGAATTCTCTTTTTGGATTTTCTATTCTGAGACATAATATAGCTGATTTAGAATTCTATGAGAATAGGTAATGAGATATGCTTCAGAGTAGCCAACCAATGTAAAAACTAAATCCAAATTTCCTCAAATAGAACATGATATTTTCTAAATTATTCTTATTATAGTTGAATTTTTTCAACTGTTGGGTGATGCACTTGAAATTAGATATTTCTATTTATATAATTGAGGATTATCTTTAATCCTTTTCCTTATGAGATGAGATTATGGATAGATTGAGCATGAAAAATATTATGCACCATGTAGAAAGGCCACTTTCCATGCATATGCGATTCCATATAGGATCATTGTGTTTATTTCATTTCATGTGATTTCCATGAGTAATTGATTATTATAAATAGAAATTTTACGTTGGCTAAAATTTCATACAGGGAATTCAGAAAAACATAGTTGGTACCTAGAGTGCCTTTCATAACCTAAAAAGTGTATTTTTTATAAGATATAACTGAAACCCTAATAATTTGGGTATAGAACATTGGGTCATGGAATATTGGTCTCATGTATTAGAAAGTGTATTGGGATAGATTAAGTGGATTTCATATTTTGGTTCACAAGGTGTATGGGCCCTTATGGATCAAAAGTGGAGAACCATTTTGATTAATAATTTAAATAAGATTAAAATGAAATTATAAATTCAAAATGAAATTTTAATTTTAAAACACAGATCTTGACCTAGTTTTGTTCTTATTAGTGTGAAATAGGTAGCATATATTTTGTTCAACATAAATTTTTCTATCACTGATACTTGACTCTTTGAGCTGGTAGAGGGGTGCGATGATTACATAGAAAGGCTTTGTAACTGTTCTATTTATATATATAGGATTATTCAATTATCTAAATTAATTTGAGGCGTTTGGTTGGAAATTTTAGAGAATTGACACCATGACATCAACTTATTATATGTTAGGAGGATGTTGATTACCATGAACTAATATTTGTGGCCCATAAGCTACCAGTTATAAATCCCATAGTGACTCTTATGAAACCACTTGTTTTTAACTACATGAGTGATGATTCCTAGTTTCATGGAAAATCTCTATTGCTTATGTATACTTTATAGGGAGCTTCTCACTCTGCCCCTTCTTTGATAATGTTGAGTAGGGTGTCCTAGTAGCATGATCATCCCACATTTTCATGAGATAGTGAACTATATGAAGCAAAATTATGGCTCAATATGGTCATGTATATATTCTAGAATCTAGTGAACCCTTCTAGAGGATAGTTCAATTTGCAACATAAATTCCTTAAGGATTCACAAAAATCTAGTGGGATATTCTAAATCAGTTGTTCAGAATAAGGACGTGATTTGGAGTGACATACAGTCGATATTATTTGAATATTTCTTCCCAAATATCATATAGGGAGGACATTATAGGGTGTTCATGAACCTGTAGTAGGTATTGATTACAATAATGGACTATTCATATCATTTTATAGAGTTTTAGTACTTCATACCAATCTATAATACTAGTGAAATTGTGAAATAGAGGTGATTTGAGGATGGTCTATGAAATACTATTCATTATAAGGTAAATATTTTCAGGTTTACTACCATATCTGATATTGTAAACTGGGTCTTATCAGTGAGAAAAACTTGATGGAAGTCGATAGTGTGAGTTTGGGCTATTTAGAACCTAGATATGGTAGTGGATCATCTAGCTATTGGAAGATACACTTTGATACAACACACATTATTAGCATAATATAGTTGACAACCAATGATAGTTACATGGTATGTCACCAGTGTGTAAAGTGTGTGCATAAGAGGTCTCAGTTTCCTAGAGACCTCATTTAGTGCGAAAAATATGGAAAATTGGGGCATGTATAATGTTTCTACAGGACTGTCCTATCTGTGTCTAGTGGGAGAGGATCCATGACATGTACCCTTTTCATAGAAGGATCAGTAACACCTCACCATATTAGTATATGGGGTACAACTATCCATACATGAAGAGGTGGTGGTAATGGTCATGACATGCAACCTTATGATACACAATGCTAACTGACTAGACACACTCTAGGTAGTAAGGTTATAACACATGGATATGGATTATGCCATATCAATTTAGTGAATCATATACCAAAGGAGAAGGATTCCATTCCATAGATAGTTTGAGGCACTATTATAGTATATGATATGGTCATTTCTTCCTTATTTGATATAGGTGCATCACATTCATTAATATCTTTGCCTATTATGGAGAGACTTTGGATTCATGTTGAGTATTTTTATGGTTTTATGATGCTTGATACTCCATTTGGTATATTATTATAGAGTTTACACTAGTGGAAGCACTATCATTTTAAGGTATGCATTAATCCGTTCTTATGTAACCTTTTCATCCTCAAGATTTCTATCTTTGTTTTCATTCCTAGAATTTAATTTTTGGCCCTCTATCATGGCTATGTGTATTGTTATCAATAGAGGGTTTATTTTATATCCATAAAGGTAAGAACATAGTTTCACAAGGTTGAGTGGAATTTCAAGGCTAGCAAAGCCAAACTAGAGCAACTAGATCTAGGTGGAGTTACCTCCCAGATTGTTGTCCTTTACATGGAGGATAAGAGATTACATAAAACCTAGATACCTCCTATTGTCGATCAATTCCTAGATGTATTCCCCAAATAAATTTTTTCAATACCTCATTATATATAGGTAAAGTTTACTATAGATCATGTTTTTAGAGTTGCACCAGTTTCCATTCATCCATATAGGATTTATACCACTAAGTTTCATGAGATCAATAGGAAGCTTGAGGATTTAGAGGCTAGGGATTTTATACAACCAAAAAATTCTACCTGGGGTTTTCCAATCCTATTTACCAAGAAGTTGGATGTAACCATCAGTATTATAATGGATTTACCAAAATTAAATCACCTAATAGTTAAAATATGGCATACCTTACATCACATAGTTGATCTTTTTGACTAGTTTAGAAGTGAGATGGTGTTCTCGAAGATCAACCTGAGATTGGGTTGTCATCATGTTCATGTCAAAATTCAATATATACCACATATGAATATATGTTATTTATAGGGATTATATGAGTATCTCATGATGTCATTTGGTCTTATGAACATGCCTTCAATATTTATGACTTTGATTATTAGGATTTTCAATCCCTATCTATATTATTTTATCGTGGTCTTCATAGATGACATCGTGGTGTATTTTCATAATTGAATAAAATACGCCACTCATATTGAGATCATTTTGAATACACTAAGATAGGATAAAATTTATTCTAAGATTAATAAATATCATTTCTTGATCAAATAGGTGCACTTCTTGGGTCATATGTTCTCGTAGGAAGAAGTTTCTGTTGACCCAAAGAAAGTGGAAACCATGGTTTCATGGGATCATCCTAAGAATGAAATTGATATAATGAGTTTCATGGCGATATTTGGTTAATAAAATAATTTTATATAGTACTTATTAGGCTTATAATAACCCCTTAAGGGTATAACTAAGAAGGATGTGAATTTTATATGGCATGAATCTTATATAACAACCTTTTAGGATATGAATGAGAGATTTATTTTAGTGCCTTTATTGATTCTTCTAGATCTAGGAAGGAGAAATATAATCTATTATGATGCATCAAGTATCAATAATAGAGCATTTATAATTTAGGAAGATAGAGTTGTTGTATTATTCATGAAATTTGTGGCCACATGAGCAGAACTACCCAACACACGATCACAAATTGGATGTTTTTGTACACACCTTCCATTTTTAGAGTCATTACCTACTGAGAGATTTTTTAGGTTTTAATGAGCCAAAATATCCTAAGTTATATATTCAAAAAGTGAGACTTAAATAATAGGTAGTGAATTTGGGTTGAATATCTATTTTCCTTTGACTTTGAGATAGCCTATACACCTAGGAAGGTCATTTTGTTTATCGATTCTATAAGCTCAAGGACTCAAACACAAGAAGATTAGTATGCCTATAGAAAAGGTAGGTTATGGATATGTTTTCTGAGATACACATTGAATTTCAAGACCACCATGGACAATGTGAAATTTCATCACTATTAGTGAAAAATTAAATTTTGGATAGGTTGATGATGGGGACTTTTTATGATCCTCAGGGCTTAGTCCTAATAGAGGGTATATAAAGTGTGATATGACCTCCAGATTAGACTACCAATAATGAAGAAATCATATATATACATGGGTATATTTGGTATCCCACATTTATAATATAAAATATGATGAGAATGTCACATGGTTCACCATGGGAAATTCACCTAGGTATCTCCAAGGTGTATCATGATATGTGCTAATAGTTTTGGTGTCTATTGATGAAACATCAAATAGCAAGTTTTATCACTAGGTGTTCCACTCGAAAACTTATGAAGGTGGAACACCAATGAAATATATTCATTTAATCCCCATTACCATTTACATAATATTAATGTAAATATGTTTCTATGGACTTTTTCATCGGCTTACCGAGGCTACCTCAAATTAGTGGCATAGTTTGGGTAGTCTTGGATCAATTAATGAAAGTAGCTCATTTTCTTCCTATACGTCAGGTTTTCTCAATTGATGAAATTGAAAAATTGTATGTCCATGAGATTATAGAACTGTATGGGGTCATTTTTTATATAATTTCATATCATTACAATAACTTTATGTGGAGGTTCTATCTAGGATTGTAGAAGCCTATGGGTATATAGGTGCTTCCGAGAATAGCCTTTCACCCGCAGAACGATGGAATGTTGGAACAACCTATATATGTGTTAGAAGAAATACTTCGAGCATGATTCCTTGAATTTAGTGGCTCTTGGGAGTGGAATAACCCTCTCATCTATTTTTCCTATGGTAATATATATCAGGTGACTATTCTGATGGATCCCTATAAGGCCCTATATGGTAGGCTGTTCTGTTCACCCCTGTGCTGGTTAGAGGCATGAGAGGCAGTTCTACTGGTTCATCATCTAATTTAGGAGGTTGTAAATCAGGTTCAAATTTTCTATAAATGGATATCTACATATATGTATAGGAATAAATCTTACATATATCTCCATTGAACACCTCTAGATTTTTAGGTTGGTCTCTTGTTTTCTTTCAGGTAACATCCAGACATGGGCATAGAAAAATACAAAGGCAAGGGAAGCTGTCACTAGGTTTTTCTAGTCATTTTTTATTGTAGTGTGATTCAATCCATTATACTATAAATTTCAATTACCTTAAGGGTATCATTCATGCATGACTTATTTCACATTTCACAGCTTCACAGATATCATACTAACCCATCTCATACTTTTGATCCCAAGGTTGTACGGCTTGATATTGATGACTATTTTGAGGAGTATAAGATACACATAATTGATCAGAGTATGAAGGTTCTCTGAGGATGGTCTATATCTTTAGTATGGGTTCTATTGAATCATGACCAGGTATAATATGAGACTTGGGAGTAGAAGGCTGACGTACGTATGCAGTGTAAAGAATTGTTCATAGAATAATTTTTTCTTCCCTTTGAAGGTGAACTCAAGGATGTGTTCCTTTAACTGGTGAATATTGTAAGAAAATGTCCTTTTGTGGGTATATATCCTTATAAATTCTATGTAATCATTTATTGTGGACCTAATGTGGAATCCATTTTAGGATATAATGGTTACAAGTGAGTTAAGGGATTGCATGGAGCTTGGTACCCCCGTCCGATGGGAAAAATAGGCTGGCTAAATGGTTTGGGGAAACCATGTCGGGGAGGCCACAAGATTATACCAAACCATATAGGGTTGGATAGTGGAGGGAAGTAGGGAGTACAGTTTTCCCAAACTACATGGTCAGGGAAAGAAACCTATAAAACTCCACTATAATTTTTAGAAAATTCATAACACGTGGTTGGTACACGTTTTCTCAAACTGTGTGACCTAATCATGCCAGTATCCCCTTAAGGGAATTTCATTCACATTGTTGGTGCAAGGTTTGTAAAATCATGCAGCCAAATCATTCACCTCTATTTTTCTTAGGTAAAAATTCCAAAATTCCTTTAATGAAATTTATGTTTAACCTCCTTCCACCTTTTCTCATTTCAACGGGCATGATAATTATTCCCTTCATGTTTAAGCTCCCAAAATCCCCCTTCAAAGGTTTCGATCTTAAATCATTATTTAATGTGTGATCAAAGAATCAATCACCTCTTTTGATTCTTCTATGTAAGAGATAAAATCCTTTTAATCTTTTCATTGTTAATCTTTTTCCCAATGGAGTTATCAAGGTGTAGGAACATATACCCTATATTCAGAGCATTTACCTATTCTTTAATTTTCTATTGATTGATGTCTAATCAAGTATTGATATTTGATGAGGAGAGTTATATGTGAATAAGTTAGGTGGTTGATGAGAGTGGTTTTATCGAGAAACATAATTCAATTAAATTCTTATTAACCTAATAATGTACCATAGTGGCACACCCTAGGGTCGATCACAAGGAGTCTGCTTCCACACACTCTCTTTCTATTATCAATTATACTAAATAACTAATATAAAAATATTAAACTAATATAAATCAGGGTGGAATTTTATTTCATAAAATATAAATATAATATATAATGCAATGAAATATCTAATGAAGTTATAATAAAGAAAGAATACAATTGTTAATAGGAGGTTGTGGTGGTTGATATCATTTTTTAAAGGGAATCTCAAAATTCAACTCAATGAGGTGATCAAGAACTGTCACAACTCACCTTATCGTTTGGATTTTCATCACCCCATATTTATAACTATTCATATGGGGTAATTATTTTTATAAATTCATCTAGGACACCTCTTCACCAACCATCAATATTGATTCCATGCTCCACTATATGCACAACACAAATAGCATAGGGAAGAAAAATTGATAAACAAGAAGAATAAATTGGTGGTAGAGAAAACAGGGTGACTGCTCAATGTAATCGATTTAAGAAACACCAAAATTCTTAGAATTGAATAAAGAAATAAGAAATTAAAGTATATTAAACTCAATCAAATCACCATTCCTTCCCTCAAACATGTGCTGAGGTTAGTTCTCCATTTTTAGTGGAGTTGAGAAGGGAATAACGGTAGGAGAATACATAAAATAAAATAAATGGATGTAAGGAGGTATGAACAGGAAAGATAAAATAATATATAATAAAAATAAAAATAACTATTACAATAATAATACTAAACCTTTCCCCTGAAAATGGATAACCTTGTAAACAGAGACGAGGTACAAATTTACAGAGATAAAGGGCGACGGAATCTCACTCAAATTATGTACTCCATAAGTTACCGAATTCTAGGCCCATTAAATGGAAGAATTGGAAAATGTACCATTCTTTAATGTTTTTTAATTATTAATCCCTCGTTCCAACAAAACAATTCAGGTTGATTGGTCCATGTATGAAGGAGTTATTACAGTTTTAGTGTAGAGTATTTAATATGTACAAGTGACTCTTCATCCTCCATAACTCCAACTTCCAATGATATTATGGCCTTGAAACCAGTGGATTCAGATGTGGACTCCTTAATGAATTATTTTCATGAATTCAATTTCCTGGTCCATGTATAATTTAAGCTTCATTGTACTGATCCACTTCAATATAAAATCTCCTCTTTAAAACATTCAAGTTCTCCGTACAGTTTACAAGGTATGGATTGTGAGCTGATTTTGGGCCCTTAAATGATTTATTGAGTTATGGATATAGAAGGATAACATGTATAAAACGTTCTATTTAATCCTAAAAAAATTAATTTCACAATTTGGTTCAGTGTATAAAATTTTACAGCCTAAATACAGAATAAAAATAAAATTGTTAAATCCCTAAATTAAGACATTTTTGAAATTAAGCACAAAATACGAGAAAACATAAAAATGTGACAATTTACCATAAAATAACACTATTATGGGTTTTAAAACATTGTAAAATATTATTAAATATGTTAAAATATATGCTTCATCACTCCCCCACACTTAACCATTTCACTCCCGATCAATCATCATATATTCGAATCAAAATCCACACAAAAATAAAAAATGAGAAAACATCAATGATCTCTTCCTAAATGAAATTACATCATGTATATTCTATGAAAAACTATTCCCTTTCATTTTCAATCCTCAAATTTAAATTTTTTCAACATCAAAAAATCCATCCATGGCCCAATCACAACCTTCCTCACCATGAATTCTGTGTCACTCATCACTCAAGAGAAATTGTATCTGGAGTTACACTCATACTTGGAAAGTGCATGTATCACCATAGGCTTGTGACAATTATAATCTATCCATATCAAGAAACATTAATATGAATTCAATCATGAGTAAAATTTCAAGGTGAATTTTGTGGATTAGGGTTTGTAGAAAAATGATTGATAATTTAAGAATAGAAAGAGGAGGTTTGAATCTTAAGCATAATGCATGAATATTAAATTGAAAACATATTAATTCCTCACTCAATACCATTAAAAATGTGAAACACAACACCTCACCCTTTTTTTACATGGAATAAGTGCCAATTAATGATAAAAAATAATGATTGAATCCATGTTCTGCCCCTTTTTTTATTTTTTTATTTTTTTAAATCCCTCAAAAGGCACAACTTTATTTGAATTTTTATTTGTTTTTTTTCATTGAGAATGAGATAAAAATTGAATACAATGAAATAATGACCATTATAGCCTTGATTTTAGAAAGGTACATGAGTCTTAAAATAAAGTACAATGAGAAATTCAAGCTCATCTCCATTTTTTTCTATTTTTTCATTTTTTTGAAGAAGAAGAACTGAAGGAAACAAATAAAGCTCAGTGAAAGGATAACCCATGCCCAATTTGTTCTTTATCATCCACTAACCAAAATGTTTACACACACCTCACATCAACAAAAAGTGAATCACTTCCCAATGAACACACACAAAAGGCCCTTCCCCCACACACAAACTTGAAATATCCACACAAAAATACCAAGAGTGCGGGTAGGTAAGGAAAAATTAGCTTTTAATGTGGCTTAAACCTATAAGGAATTTCATGGAATCTAAGGGCTAAAAAATGATAGATTTAAAGTTAGGTATCAAGATAAAATATTTCTAGAAAAACAAATGCCTCAATCATATAAAAAACATTCCATGAATTCCAAAGATTTGAAAGAGAAAAATCACATGTTCTGGTTGTCACACAAAATCCAAGATTCTCTCAAGAAATTGCGGGTATTATAAATAATACATCAAAGTGGTTTAGAATACCTCACAGGGAATGAAAAATGTTTTGAGTCAATGTTTCATGGGAATGGATTTCAAAAATTGGTCAAACACATAAAAATGTTTGAAAATCCAATTCAAGGAAATAATTTACACATCAACAATTATTTAAAATCCATTTATTCAAAAATCATTTCAACTATATCAAAATCAGTTTTTGTGTGAAAAATAATCAGAATATTCATTAAAGATCAAGGCTCCTAAAAAATGAAAAATAAAAAGAAAAAAACACAACAAAACAATTAAGCAGGTTGAAACTCCCCCACACCTAGATTTAACTACCCCTCAATGTAGCTAAAAAAATTATAAGGGAGGAAAAATAAAGGTGTAATGGCCCGGACAATGACACATTAAGAAGTTTTCCAAAAACCCGGTTCCATCAAACGGTTCCACCGAAATAGTGGCACTGGTCATGGTCACACACCAAAATAGTGGAACCACATACGGTGTTACACCGTAACGGTGGCACCATGATAGTGGCACCGTAGTGGTCTCACCATCATGGCCACACACTGAAATGGTGGCACCACTGAAATTGGCCTCGTGAAGGTTACACTGTGAGGGTGGCACCATGACCATGGTACTGTAATAGTCACACTATCACAGTTGCACATTGAAATAGTGTCACCTCTTATGGTGGAACCGTGACGGTGGCACCATGACCGTGGCACCGTTTATGGCGTCTCACTAAATGGTGTACCACCCTTTTTTTCTTTTTTCTAGTTTCACTTCCACAATGTATCTTTTGATGGAAAAGTGTTTTAATAACCCTTTTGAATCCATTAAAATCCCTTAAATGATATCTAAAATACCCCAAGAGCCGGGAGACCCTTGACTTATCAAAACACAGAGATTTTTCCTCGTTGTCAGACCATTTTCCATAATTTCCAGTTCCTACCCTATTACGCGTTTTCCTCTAATTAAAGGTAATCCTTTAATGAACAACTGTTATGTCCACCTCTCTGATAAAAATTACTAAATAAAAATTAATTCCATCGTGTGTAACCATCCAACCACATGTTGAAATCACAATTCTCCTTTTAACCCATTAAAAATTCATATCATGTAACTCCAAGATCTCACCTTTTATCGTACCCGATTCATTCATTCTTCTTCTTGGATGGTCTCTTTTTATTTACTTGATGTGTTTGGAATCCCCCTTCCCTAGGCCAGTGGTGCGCCTGTGCTGGAGCCTTTCCTGCTCAGTCTTGGAATCCCTGGAGTTCCTCACTTTCTCATCGTGCATCCCTAGTTCTTGGCGCATGGTGAAAAACTTCAATCTTTGATCATCAAGCTAGGGTTCTTCCTTCGTCTCTCATTACTATGTATCATGCGTGGTGAGTATGATGAAGTTCCTTTATGGATGATGCCACCAATCCTTTACCAAGATAACAAATGAATTTCACAGAATGAATGGTTGTGTTTGATGATGTTGATGTAATATTTTATCAATTCTTATATGTTGTGAATTTTATGGGCTTATGTCCACTGAAAATCATGGTTATTGGTGGTATTTTCTTTTACACTAATGAACCGCTATTTTCTGGTTAATTCTGCAATGATTAAATGGATCTAACATGGAAATTTGTTAATCACATAAACTCAATTGACTAAATTAATGTACAGTGAACATGAATCCTTTTGTGATCACCCCAGTTAACCAAACAGAAATATGGAACTAAAGGAATGGTGAGTTTGAATCTAGAAACTACCATAATTTATCTTGGTAACATGTGTGGTTGTTCTTCTTGTTGCTTGTGGGGCGATGTGGATGGGGATGGGATCCCTTATTGTGGTGTAGTTGTTGGTTTGTGGATCTAAGGCCATGTGGGTATGTATGTTGGGGCTTGGTTTGGTTCCAGTACTTCAAGGGATCTCATGGACCCCTTTTGTTGTTTTGATTTTACAAGAGAACTGGTTGTGAATGCATAATTTGATGCTTGGATATTTTTCCTTAGCTTGTGGATATGTCTATTAGTTTCTTAGTAGTGAAGAATTGCCTAAATTTATTTACATGAATATGATAACAAGAATGGGTTCAAGGGGGAATTTTTTTCAGAGTGAGTTGTGCCTTGGTTGTGGGTGTTGTGCTTTTTACAAATGAATAGTAATGAGGGTGTCTGTGTTTGGGCTGATTTTAGAACCCCTAGATTGGGATGAGTGATTTCTTACCTATATGTGTAATTTAGTTCTTATGTTTCTTATTTGTGCCCCACCCAAGTTGAGAACATAGTGCCGAACACCCCCATTTCATGGGGGAGGGTGTTTTTTCCAACACTCCTATTAGTGGATGGTAATTGGCTCCAATTTTGCTCCCTTTCTCGAGTATCCCAAGAGTCTTTGGGCAGGCTGTGACAGCCTGAGGTCCATTATAACCCAAAATTCTTTAGGCATGGTAGTTTTAGTGGTTGGCCCAGGTGTGTGCGTGTAGGTTCTTTCCCAAGTGTCTTCGGGATGAGGCCCAGGTGTCATCAGGCGTGGCAGTAGTTGTTCGGGCCCAAGTGTCTTTAGGCATGGTGGTAGTTGTTCTGTCCCAGGTATTTGCGGGCGTGGTTATGTGTGGTTGTTGTGGACCAGGTGTTTGCGGGCAGGATGTGTGGTTGTGGTATCCTAGGTGTGAGGAGGCACGGTATGGCGGTGGGAATGCGGTGAGAATGGCGGGAGATGTCTAATGCATAGGATGTATTTAATAACTAGTGAGAAAGTGGTGAGGGGAACCCAATATCGATGTGTAATTACTATTACATTACTTTACTTGTGTTATTTGGGGAGTGTGCCTTGGGGAGGTTGGGTGGATAGATTTCCTTGCTAGGTGTTTTCATTATCTCCTTTTTCTCACAGGGAATTATAATGCTTCCCCACTTATGCACAAGAGATTTTGGTTTTCCCTATTGAGTATACTTGTATGCTCACCCTATGTATATAAAACCTATTTCAGGTTTCTATGAGGATTTCAAGGACCATGCCAGACCCAACTAGTTCGGACATTAGGACTGTAGAAATTTCTGTTTTTTCTTTTTATTTTGGTACTTTCCTTTGAGTTTTCTTTTCTTTTTGTAGCACTTTTTATTGGAATATGCATATGGTAATGGTTGGTTTTGGTTTTAATTTTATTTCTAGTTTTTGTAACACCCAGATCCCAGTTACCTAGAGTCGGTGCATTATTACATAACATTGGCATGACAAAAAAAGATCAAGTCTCGAAAGACCGATTTTTTAGTAGCCTTGGAAACACTAGATACATTCATAAGTCTTTCATTACATCATAAAGTGAAAAAACAACATAGTCTTAATAGTCCAAACTCATATCCCCTCATACCATCTCTAAAGGTTAGTCATAAAATACTTCTTCACATCCTGGAAAAAATAAAACACAGAAAGGGGTGAGCTCAGATGCTCAATAAGGATAACAATATAGCAGAAGCTTTCATAAATAAGCATAAAAATTTAAGGCAATGTATAACTAAAACAAAGGCTTTTTAAACTTGAACATCAGAATAATATGGAAAAAATAAAATTAAATAATTCTATTTACTTATTCACATGGATACTCTACTAGTCGAATAATCACATGCAACATCAATAACCACTTTCATAATGATGAAATGCATAATACCGTCTATCATAACCACATAGTACAATCATTGTGCCATGACTTCAAATAATATTTTTTAAAGGCTTTGTGCCAAGACACTAGATTGTCTCATGAGACCTACGTATGCATCGAGGAGCAATAGCGGGCTCCACCCGTCACTTACTAAGTCCAATACATTCCTCATATGAATAGGTTTAAACATAACATAAACATTCGTATTAAAAATAGCATACAAAATTTCAATACTTTCTCCATAAACCATGAATGGTATAAAAATAACACATCCATAGTCAAACATATCACAAAACCTTAAATACAATATGGAAGTTTTGTATCATAATAAATCAACTTCAAATAATCTTAAAATCCATTAAAGTATGTTGACATAGATGAAATCAAAACTATTTGAGAGAAATATCTCTTTTTTGAAATCATTTAAAAGTAACATAATTATAAAAGAAATAATTTACTTTGAAAATATACTTATAAGCTTGTAAGAGAATCTTAGACTATTTTATAATAGCAGAAAATAGCCGCACCCATCGTATAAGTTAAAAAGACATTCTTACCTTAATTTTGTCAAAATGGTTAAAAAGGAACTTGTTTGGAAAATGACAGAAAGATTCCTTTATAAAAATATTATAAATAGTCAAACAATGGTATAAATGACTTTAACTCATAGTTAATAAAATATTAAGAATGTTTTGAAATACATTTTTAGAAACATGGATGTGGATGATAAAGAGGTCCCAGTAGATAATTACGTATAAACAATCTCGGATAATGAAGATTGTGAAATAAACCCTTACCTTGTACTTTTACTTGGTCTAGGGAGGTCAAACTCCTATATAATGGTGAAATAATTGTTATTGAATTATAAAATAATCATATACATTAATATGATATCATATATGATCTTTTAACATTGCTTTGTTAATAATATCTTAGTATTATTGTCGTTTTGGGTGTTAAAAGATTCGTTTTCCTTTATATTATTTATTATGTGAGTCATATTTGTTATGGATGGGATGTATCATATTCATATAAAGAATTATATCAAGTCTTTAAAAATTATTTTTATTCATCTAGTGAATATTAGTCTTGAATGGATATGATTGGGAATGAATCTCATCGCGTTCGTGGAGACAGTAATCCGTACGTACGCACGAGCGACAATATCATTATTTTAATATTAAAATAATATATAATTGGATGTTATACCATATATACAGAATCATTATAATGTTATATTTATTATCTACATGAATTACACATCATTATTATACCTATCCAAATAATAATGTATTGAATAACAATTACAACACGACGTGGAGACGGTAATCCGTACGTACGCATGTATGGTGACATGTCATTCAAAGGATGGATAGAATAATGAAAATCACTGTACCATATTTATAATAAAATCATAATATATATAATATACTAGATTTATTATTTTATAATGGAAATAAAAAAGAAAGAATAAGTGGAAGAAGGAAAGAACTTGAATAAGGGTAGTGAAATTATTACCTTTTTTTGGGTTCTTCCTTTTGATTTGATAAAAATGGCTTTTTAAGATGGCTTTATGACCAAAGGAGGGCCTCTATGAATAAGGGAGGACAGTTGAGAGGGTATTTGGGTAGGGTTTGCCAATCCAAAAGGCTTTTAAGGTGTGAATTAGAGAGAAGGGGGAGTGCCCTTTTATAAGAGGGGTGATGGGAACCTTAGGAAAAGCTAGACATATTATTTTATAATAAAATAATTTTCAGTTTCTATTGGCTCCAAAATAGATTGTTTAATGGATAAGGTAGGGATGGGTCTAAAACCACTTAAAAAATAGGTTTTATACAGGTTTTGGGTCACTATATTATCTTTATCTTTTAGATTTAACTTTTAGTTAAATAGTTTGACATTTACCATGTCTCTTTGTATTTTTATATTATAGGGTTAATTAACTTAATATATACTTACAAGAGAACCCCCAAGTGGTTAATTAATGTTAAAAATATCATTATATATGTCCTTTGGCTGATCCGTAGATATTTATGAATAGAATATCAATTAATAATATAATATTTGTTTTAAAAACTCTTTCATGTCAATTTTCACACTATTTGGTATTTTGTTTTTTCTAAACTCATAAAAGCATTATTACTACAAAAAATATTTATATAAACAACCATAATATGTCATATTAACCTATAAAATTAGTTTAATTCATGAAATGTCTCAAATTACATTTATTTAGATATTTATAATATCAATTATTTTAATATTTCATTAATTAGGTAATTTCTGCATCACCATTGTGTCACAAATAAATGAAATTTTTTATTGTCTAAAAATTATAAATAAAATACCATTATGTAGGAAATATATTTATATTTCTAATGAATATTTATAATATAATTTATCTTATGTATCACCTTATATTAAAAATGTTTTAGTTATTAAACTTTGATTTTAACTCTTTTAACTCTTCTTTTAATTAAATAATAATAAATGTCCAAGTCTAATCCAAGTGAACCAAAGAGGTTCATATTTTATTACTAAGGTTTTTTTGGTTGAATTATACTTAGAAAATAGAATTAGGACATGTTTTAGGGTAATGATAATATCATTTTTACCCTTAATAACCCTATTTACTTTTAACCGTGGTAAATAAACGTAAAAAGTTACTATTCACCCAAAAAAAATTATCTTATTGAACCAAATTTTATTCCTTGATATTAACCATGTCTCGTGGATTTTTAAAATCCACTCATAGAAGTGGTAAAATTATGTTTTATGTGACTTTGAAAATTCTCCTGGGAGATGGGTAAAAGACGGTGAAAAGTTCAGTAAAATTTTTATATATCTAAAATTATTATAAACTGACTCCAATGAATTACATTGAAATTATTTAGGTATTATTTATCTATTTTCACCTAAAATAAATATAAATAAAATAAATAATTATTTAAATAAAATTTCGGTTTTAAACTATAACTCAGTGTTTTCACTATTCATCAAAAATTGAATGTTTTCAGAAAAATACCAAAAATTCACCCTAAGATAATTTCGATATTATGAATCAAAAAATGAATTCCATTTTGAAAGATAAAATTTAATTTTTTTTAAAAAAGTGGGTATTACTATTCATAACAGCTAGTTTGATTGGTTGTGGTGTGTGTTAGAACTCTAAGTTGCATACAACACATGCTACTGTATTATTCAAAGAGAAGCGTACCGTGGAAGCTTAGGGTGTAACATTATCCCCTCCTTTAAATAATTTCGTCCTCAAAATATTTATTGTATTACTGTGTAAAAACACTCAGGTGGTTCTTCATCATAATTTCCACGGGTTCCCACGTTGCCTCTTCCATCTTATGGTTTGTCTATAGAACTTTTACCAGACGAGTCGTCCAGTTTCTCAACAATTGTTCTCTGGTAATGTTGACAAGCTCTTTACAATAAGACAGATCAGGTTCCAGTTCTAATTCCACATAGGTGAGTACAAGCGTTGGGTCAGGCATGTATTTTCTCAATAGTGGTACATGGAACACATCGTAAACTTGGGAGAGATTTGGCGGCATTGCCAAATGATAAGCTATAACCCCAATTCATTCTAGAATTTCAAAAGTTTCTATATACCTTGGACTCAATTTACCTTTCTTACCAAAACGTATAACTCCCTTCCATGGAGATACCTTCAAGAAAACATGATCTCTTAACTAAAATTCCAAATCCTTCCTTCGGTTGTCAACATAGCTCTTCTGCCTACTTTGAGATGATTTGATGTGGTATTGGATTACCCTCACCTTTTCCAACGTTTCCTCCACCAGTTCTAGGCCTACGAGTTTTCTTTCACCAACATGATCCCAACAAGTTGGTGTGCAACATCTCTTTCCATATAACGCTTCATATGGTGACATCTGAATACTTGAATGGAAGCTATTGTTATAGGAAAATTCTACCAGAGGTAAATATTGATCCCGCATACCTTGAATGTCAAGTGAGCATGATCTCAACATGTCTTCTAAGGTTTTAATAGTCTGTTCTGATTGTCCATATATTTGGGGGTAGTAAGAAGTTCTCAAATGAAGCTCGGTATCCATGGATTTCTGAAGACTTTTCCAAAATCTTGATGTAAAATGTGGATCACGATCAGAAACAATCGATAGGGGTACTTCATGAAGTCTCACTAATTCATTAATATATAGTCTTTATAGAAGTTCATGTGGTAAATCTTCTCTTATAGTAAGAAAATGTGCTGACTTGGTAAGATAATCAACAATGACCCATAGTGCATATTTCCTTCTAGGAGCCTTTGTTAGTCCCATGATAAAGTCCATCGTAATATTATCCCATTTCCACTCCGGTATGGGAAGAGGTTGCATGACTCCTCCAGGCTATTGCCTTACAGCTTTCACTTGTTGAAAAACCATACATCTTGACACAAAATCAGCAATCTCACTCTTCTGTTGTCCCACCAAAAATGTTCCTTCAAATCTCTATACATTTTGGTGCTCCTAGGGTGTATAGAGAAATTGGAACTATGAGAATCATCCAACAATTATCTTTTTAGATCAGGTATATTGGGAACACAAAGTCACTTCCCAAATTTCAAAATTCCATCTTCATACACAAAGTCACTCAATCTCCCATCATTCACAGCTTTGATATTCATTTGAAACTCCTCATCATCATCCTAAGAACTTTTTATCCTTTCTAGTAAAGATTGTTTGACAACCATTTGAAAAAGCATTGATGTTTCACCTTCCATGGTTATTCCCATATCCATCTTTACTAGATCCATGAAAATAGGATCCCTTTCAACTCTTATCTTGTTCAAAACTCCATGATCCTTTCTACTCAAAGCATCTACCACCTTATTTTCCTTCTCAGGTGGTAGTGTATCATGCAATCATAATCCTTGAGTAGTTCAAACCATCACCTTTGACTCATGTTGAGTTCTTTCTATGAGAAAATATACTTCAAACTCTTTTGATCAGTATAAATCTAACATTTTTCACTATAGAGATAGTGTCTCCAACTCTTCAAAGAAAATATTACCACTGATAACTCAAGATCATGAGTAGGATAGTTTTTCTCATGAATTTTCAGCTATCGTCATGCATAGTCAATAACCCTATCATTCTTTTTAAGGAAACAACCAATTCATTTCTTCGATGCATCACTATAAATAATGAACCCATCATTCCCTGATGGTAGAGTCAATATATGAGCATTGAATAATCCAATCTTCAATTCTTTGAAACATTCTTCACAATCTTTTGTCCAAACAAACTAAACCCATTTACATGTGAGCTTAGTTAATGGGTTAGATTATCAAGCCAAAGTCTGGAGGAAACATCGATAATAACCTGCTAAACCAAAAAAAATGCATACCTCGTTTATACTCATTGGTGATGGACATTCTTGTATTGATCTTGTCTTAGAAGGATCAATAGAGATTCCATCCTTAGAGATAGTATGGAAAAGAAAATAAATCTCCTGAAGCCAGAATTCACTCTTGCTAAACATCCCATATAATTCATGTCTTCTCATAGTCTTCAAGATAATGCGCAAGTGATTTTCATGACCTTCGCAGATTTTGGAGTATACCAAGATATCATCAATAAATAACACTAAAAAGTCATAAATATATTACTTGAAAACTTTGTTCATTAGATCCATGAAAACAGAGGTTGCATTAGTCATCCCAAAATGCATTACTATAAACTCGTAATACTTGTACCTATTTCGAAATGCTGTTTTCGGAATGTCTTCCTTCTTCACACAAAACTGATGATATCCAGATCGAAAGTCAATCTTTGAAAAATATTGAGCTCCATGAAGTTGGTCGAATAAATCATCAATTTGAGGTGGGGGATACTTGTTCTTTATTGTTATAGCATTGATCTTTCTATAGTCAATGCACAACCTCATAGAACCATCTTTCTTCTTAACAAAAAGAACAGGGGATCCCCATGGAGAAACATTAGGGAGAATAGATCCGTTATTACTCAATTACTCTAATTTTATCTTTAGTTCCACTAATTCCATAGTGGCTATTCTATAATGGGTCTTCGATATATGCCTTGAACCAGGAATTAATTCAACGAAAAACTCAATTTCTCATTCTGGAGGATGTCCAGGTAAATCTTATAGAAACACATCAAAATATTCTATCATAATAGGTACATCCTCTATTTGAACATTCTTTTACTCACCCACAGTCATTTCATTCTCTTCTTCCCCAATAATTTAATTTAGTTGAGCTAATGGGGGTGGATCTAGATAAGAATTAGGTGGTGTTGATTCTGCTCTAAAGATAAGGTGTTCTTTATAATCATCATAAAAAATATTAACCTCCTTCTTCTTACAATAAATTTTTAGACCATGGTCTGAAAGCCAATCCATACCGAGGATTATATCAAATTCAATCATGGGTATGATGATGAGATCAGCAGATAAAGAACATTTATATGCCCTAATGGGAACATATTTACAGAACTTTTTAGCAATGATATATCCCTTAGGACTTTTTATCGACAAATCCCTTGTTAAATCAAATTGGAAATATCTAATTTTCTTAGGAAACTGGGAAGATATGAAAAAATGCGATGATCCAGAATCAAATAAATAATTTTCTAAACTTGAGGAAACCATTAAATTACCTGCCACCACATCTTTCAGAGCTTCTACCTCAATAGTAGTGATAGCATAAGCTTGGAATTGATCCCTTGGCCTTTTCTGAGGTAAGTTCCCCTGACATTTAGGACATTAATTCACATAATGTCCCATCTCCCTGCAATTTTAGCATTGAAAATTAGTAGCTTCTTTCTTCCCCTTGCAATCACGAGCTTGGTGTCCTTTTAACTACACTTGTAAGAGACTCCCATTCCCTTCAAGAAAGTACCAGGGTGTTTCTTCCCACATTTACTGTAGGATGGATATTGAAATTTTCCCTTCTTCTCCTCATTTCCATTTCTAGAGTGATCAGTAGATCTCTTCTTCTCTTTCTTTGCTTTAAAGTCATAAAACATAGAGAATTAATTTTCTATCTTGATAGCACATGAGACAATATCTTCGTATGACAAGAAGGATTGTGAGACTAATGCTTGATGGAGAAATGGTTTTAACCCATCAAAGAAACAATAAATCTTATTTCTTAGGTTACTTATAAAATATGGAGGATACCTTTCTAACCTTGTAAAGTTAAACTCATACATTGCAACATTCTTATCCTCCTTTTACCTCAGACTCAGAAATTGTATTTCCATATCTGTTCGATGGTCATGAGGGAAGTATTTTTCTAAGAAAATATCTTTAAACTCCCTCCAATCAATATTTGATACTTAATCACCTTCCTTTGTGTTTTGAATCAATGACCACCATTGATCAATATCTCCAGTGAGGCGGTAAAATGCCATGACAAATTTTTCCCTTTTGCTACTCCCCAAGGCGTGGAATATTTTCTCTAAGGAATTTATCCATTGCCCAGATACTAGTGTATTTATACCCTCGTTGAAGGTTGGTGGTTATTGCCTCATGAATCGATCTAACATTGATCTTCCACGCTACAGATCAGGGTGCTCCATATGGGTAAGGTTATTATTCATAACCTAAGTGAGTTGTCCCAGTATGGTGATTAGCTGATCAGCACCAGTTGCATCACCAGATCCACTATAATTATCTTGAGCAAAAGAGAAATCCCTAAATGGAGTGCGTACATTGATACAGTTTCCATTATTTCCACTAGGCACCATTTTTAAACAATGACATTCACTAGATTAGTTTATAAATCACAATACAAAAATCCAATCTTGTAAAACACTTAACATAAATTGAACAGTTTATGGATATAATCCATAATAATAAAAAAAGTTTTCTTTGAGGATGTATATACTCATAAACCCTTCATAATGGTTTGTAATAAAAATGAGAATTATCCTAAACATATCCCCCGGGAGTGTCGTAACCAAGAGTGCAGCAAGGCTCGTTTTCATGCACCAGTTCCCATTCGAGTCTATCTCAAAGCGGTGGTTTTGGGTTTTACCCCTAGGTATATCTGTGCTAGAGAAACCTCTACCTGCTCATATTCAAACAAAGATGTATTTCTCAGAAAACTCACAAAATCTCTACAATACCAAAATTCTTGGAAGTTATTCTATACTAATCCTCAAAGTCCATCTTAGGTCTATGTGCTCTAATTATAGTTTATCTAAATCTATCTTCCAAGGTTAGTACTAAACTTCCTCTGATACCAACTGTAATGCCCTGAACCCAGTTACCCAGAGTTGGTGCACATTTACATAACACTGTCATGATCACAAAAGATGAAGTCTTGAAAGACTGATTAGTTTAGTAGAATTGGAAACACTAGATACATTCATAAGTCTTACATTACATAATAAAGTGAAAAAATACAACAACATAGTCTCCATAGCCCAAAATCATATCCACTCAGACTATCCCTATAGGTCAGTCATAAAATACTTCTTCACATCAGGGGAAAAATAAAACATTGAATGGGGTGATCTCAGATTCTCACTAAGGATAACAATATAGTGGAAACTTTTATAAATAAGCATAAACATTTAAGGCAATGTATAACTAAAAAATTCTTTTTAAACTTGAACTTCAGCATAATATGGCAGAAATAAAATTAAATAATATCATTTACTTATTCATATGGATATTCTACTAGTCGATTAATCACATGAAATATCAATAACCACTTTCATAATGTTGGAATGCATAATGCCAAACTATTATAACCACATATTCAAGGCCTTATACCAAGACTACAAATGAGATTTTGTCAAGGCCTTGTGCCAAGAAACTAGTTTGTCTCATGAGACCTACTGATTCATTGAGGATCTATAGCGGGCTCCACCTGTCACTTACTAAGTCCAATGCATTCCTCATGTGAAAAGGTTTAAACATCACATAAACATTTGTATTAAAACTAGCAAAAAAAATGTCAATACTTTCTCCATAAACCATGAATGGTATAAAAATAACACATCCACAGTCAAACATATCATAAAACCTTCAATACAATATGGATGTTTTGTATCATAATAAATCACATTTAAATAAGATTAAAATCCACCAAAGGATGTTGACATAGATGAAATCAAAACTATTTGAGAGAAATATCTCTTTTTTGAAATCATTAAAAAGTCACATAATTATAAAAGAAAGCATTTACTTTGAAAATATTATTATAAGATTGTAAGGGAATCTTCAACGATTTTATAATGGCAGAAAATAGCCGCACCCATCGTATAAGTTAAAAAAGACATTCTTACCTTAATTTTGTCGAAAAGGTTAAAAAGGACCTTGTTTGGAAAACGATGGAAAGATTACTTTATAAAAATCTTATAAAAAGTCAAACAAGGGTATAAATGACTTTAACATATTGTCTATAAAATAGTAAGAATGTTTTGAAATACATTTTTTAGAAACATGGATGTGGATGATAAAGAGGTCCGAGTAGATAATTAGGTATTAAAAACCTTGGATAATGAAGATATTGTGAAATAAACCCTTACCTTGTACTTTTCCTTGGTCTAGGGTAAGTTAAACTCCTGTATAATGTTGAAATAATTGTTATTAATTTATACAATAATCATATACATTTATATGATATCATATATGATCTTTTAACATTGCTTTGTTAATAATATCTTTGTATTATCGTCGTTTTGGGTGTTAACGGATTCATTTTCCTTTATATTATTTATTATGTAAGTCATATTTGTTATGGATGGGATGTATATTATTCATATCCAGAATTATATCATGTCTTTAAACATTATTTTTAATCATCTAATGAAAATTAGTCATGAATGGATACGATGGGAAATGAATCTAATCACGTTCGTGGAGATGGTAATCCGTACATACGCACGAGTGATAATATCATTCTTTTGATATTAAAATAATATATAATTGGATTTTATGTCATATATACAGAATCCTTAACATGTTATATTTATTATTTATATGAATTACACATCATTATTATACCTATCCAAATAATAATGTATTGAATAACAATTACACCACGACATGGAGACGGTAATCTGTACGTATGCACGTATGGTGACATGTCATTCAAAGGATGGATAGAATAATGAATATGGATGTACCATATTTATAATAACATCACAATATATATAAGATACTAGATTTATTATTTTATAATTTAAATAAAAAAGAAAGAAGAAGTGGAAGAAGAAAAGAACCTGAATGAGGGTGGTGAAATTATTACCTCTTCTTCGGGTTCTTCCATTTGATTTGATCAAAAGGGCTCCTTAAGATGGCTTTTTGAACAAATTAATGACTATAGGATGAAGGGAGGACATTTGAGAGGTTATTTGGGCAGGGTTTGGATGAGCCAAAAGGCTTTGAAGGTGTGAATTAGAGAGAAGTGGGAGTGCCCTTTTATAAGAGGGGTGAGGGGCACCTTAGGAAAAGCTATAAATATTATTTTATTATAAAATAATTATCGGTTTATAATGGCTCCAAAATGGATTATTTAAATTATAAGGTGGGTATGGGTCTAAAACCACTCAACCAATAGGTTTTAGACAGGTTTGGGTCACTATATTAACTTTATCTTTTAAATTTAACTGTTAGTTAAATAGTTTGTCATTTACCATGTCTCTTTGTATTTTTATATTATATGGTTAATAAACATACTATATACTTTCAAGAGAACCCGAAGTGGTTCATTAATGATACACCTATCATTATATAAGTCCTTTGGCCGAACCATAGATTTTTAGGAATAGAATATCAATTAATAGTATAATATTTTTTTAAAAAACTCTTTTATGTCAATTTTGACACTATTAGGTATTTTGTTTTTTCTAAATTCATAACAGAAATATTACTTCAAAAGAGATTCCTCTAACTAACCCTAATATTTCAAATTGACCTAGAATATCAGGGGAATTCATAAAAAGTCTCAAAAGACATGTATTTGGATATTTATAATATTAATTATTTTAATAATTTATTAATTACGTAATTACTAGATCACCATTGTGTCATAAATAAATTAAATTATTTAATGTCTAAAAATTATAAATAAAATACCATTATTTAGGAAATATTTTCATCTTTCTAATGAATATTTATAATCGAATTTATCTTATGTATAACCATATATTAAAAATGTTTTAGTTATTAAACTGCGATTTTAACTCTTTTAACTCTTCTTTGAATTAAATAATAATAAATGTTCTAATCTAATCTAAGTGGACCAAATAGGTTCATATTTTATTCCTATGGTTGTTTTTAGTCGAATTAAACTTAGAAAATAGAATTAAGACATGTGTTAGGGTAAAAATAATATCATTTTTACCCTTAATTACCCTATTTACTTTTAACCGTGGTAAATAAACGTAAAAAGTTACTATTCACCAATTTTTTTTATCTTATTGAATGAAATTTTCCTCCTTGATATTAACCGTGTCTCTTGGATTTTTGAAATTCTACTCACAGAAGTGGTAAAATTAAGTTTTATGTGAATTTGCAGATTCTCCTAGGAGATGGGTAAAAGACAGTGAAAAGTTCAATAAAATTTTCATATATCTAAAATTATTATAAACTAACTCTAATGAATTACATTGATCATATATAGGTATTATGTATATATTCTGACATAAAATAAATTTAAATAAAATAAACAACTATTTAAATAAAAATTCGGTTTTAAACTATAACTCAATGTTTTTCACTATTCATCAAAAATTGAATGTTTTCAGAAAAATAAAAAAAATTTACCCTAAGCTAATTTCGATATTCAAAATCCAAAAATGAAGTCCATTTTGAAAGATAAAATTTAAAAAATTTAAAAAATTGGGTATTACTATTCATAATGGCTAGTTTGATTGGTTGTGGTGTGTGTTAGAACTCGAAGTTGTGTACAACACACGCTACTATATTATTCAAAGAGAAGCGTACCATGGAAGCTTGGGGTGTTACAGTTTTGGTGTCATTTGGGATTTACTATCTTATATCACAGTCCTAATAAATAAAAAGGGTAATGCCTTCCATATTGCATGTGATCCTATACCCTTGGTGCTAGTCTCCACTCCAGGACCTGCGGAAGGTGTGTCTCAGGGGCCATTATCTATACTTCAACTTGAGGAAGGATGGGTTGGGAAATCTACCATCCCTTCCCACATCTTGTTGAATGTGGGTCGTGACAGAATGGTATCAGAGGAAGTGGTTGAGAGATAGGATGTAGCTCAGGGTTAGGCATAGTGAATATTACATGGGATGGTAGGGAAACAATGTTAGGAAATATTGGTGCGTGAAATATATGAGGGAATACTGGATAGGAAACATGATTTAGCCCCCCCCCCGTGATCAGATTCAAGGACTCTAGACCTACCGAACCACCAAGTGAGGCTACACTAATTGCAGGGTAGATACCATAGAAAAGGTATATGCAACATAATGACTTGTTTTCTTGTGTGTCTTTGTTATTTTAGGGATTTTAAATAAAAAAAGTCAAAGGAAAATTTAAAAGAAATCTTCTACACTACTCAAGCTTAGTCATTCCTTGTTTACCTTACAACTATGGAACCTGGATGGAGACCACGGGTAGTGTGGGAGATCGAGGCCTAGGAGGCTGATTTGGATAATCAGTAGAGGGCTGATCTAGAGGAGGAGGATGATTAGTGGAATAGGATGCTTTGTGCCTTTCAGCGGTAGACCCTCAGGAAGTATGAGGGAAGAATCTCAGATATGGAGACGAAGAGATAGCTCAAGGAGCTGGTGATAGCTTCCGGCTTGATTCAGGCTCCGATGGAGTACTCGGTTCCTTTGGTTGTAATACAGATGTGGGGAGTATCACGTCAGTGGTGGACACTCTATCTTAGGGAGAAGAGGGAGGCTGTGGTTTCGTGGAATGACTTCAAGAGGGAGTTCTGGGTGGAATTCCAATCTTCCATGATGAAGGTAGAGAAGAGGCATAAGATACTCTCACTTCAGCATGGGAGTATGTTAGTGAGGGAGCTGGGGATCAAGTTCAAGGGTCTCCTTTATTTTTCTCTAGAACTATTTCCAGATGAGGAGTCTCGAGTGAGATGTTTAGAGTAGGCTCTCCGAACTTCTCTCTAGTATGATGTAACTTCCTTCACTCTATCGACTTACTTGGAGGTACAGAAGAAGGATGAAGTGGAAGAGAGGGTGCACATGCTGGGAGGTGTGCCCCGAGAAAAGATTCAGTTGGGCTCGTCAAAGGGGAAGGCCGTCGGCAGTAGGCCTCCAACGTCAGGGCCTTTTAGGTTTCAGCCAAGGGGGAGGAGGCCCCAACAGTTCCAGTTTCGATCTCCCGGTCCTCGCCCATTATTTTCAGGCCTAGGACCGAGATGCTTCATTTGTGGTAGTCGTGGGCACATTCAGAATTAGTTCCAAGACCGACTGCAGTACAGTGGGGGTGAGCAGGTTCAGTGCCCTCCTCAGCAGCATCAATTTCCATCCAGGCCCTTTCAGTAGCAATAATAGAGACAACGAGCTCCCGATCCACCGAGACCAGAGTTTGTATAAGGAGAACGACCTCAGGGACCTCCTCAGGGACCTCGACTAGGGCATGGTTGGGGAGTCAGCCGAAAACCGAGGGGAAGAGGAGCTGGGCATGAGCAATTTAACACCACAGAGGCAGCCGTTCCAGCAGGGTCATAAGTCGTTCGAGGTACAATCAACTTGTTTAGTACTCTTGCATGCTCCTTATTTAATTCAGGAGCTTCACACTCTTTTGATGCACCCAGTCTATCCCATGCTTTGGGTCTAGACACATAGATACTTTTGTAGCCCTGGTTTTGTGTTTTACAATTAGAGGTCAGACCAGCTTGTCTCGTGTTTTCCGAGGATATAGACTAATGTTTGGAACACATCAGTCTAGTGGGGAACTTATTTTGCTATAGATATATCCATATGATGTCATTTTAGGCATCGACTAGTTGTTCTCTGTGTGTTCCGTTATCAACTACTTCCACAGAAGGGTTGAGTTTTCAGATATGGGTATCCGACGTGTGACTTTCATCGGTGATCGGGGTTTCTAGGAGGGCAGCTGGTGATGGGAAACCTTTCTTTCCTTGTTATCTTAGCCACCAATGGAGTAAGTGGACTCATAGATGGTGGATTCTTCGGGGATTGTCAGTGAGTTCACGGACGTCTTCCTTGAATAGGTGGTGACTCTACCTCCTTAACGTGATGTTGAGTTCGGGATAGACTTGCATCCCGATGCTCGTCTAATTTCTACGGATCCCAATCTAATGGTACCTTATGAGTTGTGTGAGTTACAGGTTTAGATTGACGATCTAATGAAGAAGGGTCATGTCTGACCAAGCTCATCACCATGGGGTGCTCTGGTCTTGTTCAAGAAGAAGGTAGACGATGGTCTCAGGTTGTACATAGACTACTGAATACTGAATCAGGTAATGGACAAGAGTCATTACCCTCTCCCGAGGATAGACTAACTTTTTGATTAGTTGAAGGGGAAAAGATGGTTCTCTAAGACCGACCTACGGTTAGGATATCACCATTTGAGGGTAAAGGAGGGTGACATCTCCAAGACTGCCTATAGGTGCAGGTATGGGCACTTGGAGTTTGTGGTCATGCCATTCGGCGTTACGAATGCGCCAGCCGTGTTTATGGGGAACATGAACTCCATCTTCTGAGAATATATAGACCAGTTAATAGTCGTGTTTATTTACAAAATCCTAATATACTCAAGACCATAGGAGGACCATGCTGAGTATATGAGGATGGTTTTATGGGTCCTCCGACAACATCAGATCTATGGAAAGTTGTTCAAATGCATGTTCGGGACATGAGAGGTGCACTTCCTTAGACACGTGGTGTCCGAACATGGGATAGAAGTGGACCCATCAAAGGTAGAGGTGGTTATTTCTTGGACATCACCCAAGAACTTGGAATAGGTTCACAGTTTCCCATGGTTAGCGGGTTACTACCGAAGATTCATGCCGAACATTTCATGATTTACAGCACACTTGATAGCCTTGAACAAGAAAGACCAGGCTTTTATATGGCCTGAGTAGTGCCAGGAAGCCATTAGTTATCTGAAGGGGAAGCTGGTTAGTGCCCCAATACTAAGGTTTCTAGAAGAATGAGTGATGTTTGAGGTGTTTTGTGATTCTTCAGGCCAAGGATTAGGGTGTGTGCTGATGCAACAGTAGGGGGTGATCTCTTATGAGTCTAGAAAGTTACGTCCCCATGAGCGTAACTATTCCACAAACAATCTAGAGCTTGAAGCAGGTGTGTTCGTACTAAATTTTTGGTAGCATTACCTCATCAGGGAGTGCTTAATGGTCTTTATGGATCACAAGAGCTTGAGGTATATCGTCTCCCAGAGGGATTTTAACTTGCTGCAACAGAGGTGGATGGAGTTTCTTCAGGACTACAACTTCAAAATCTCTTACACTGAAGGTAAGGGGAATGTGGTGGCTGATGAATTGAGTAGGAAGTCACATAAGGATGTGGTTCGAGAGTCAGAAGAAGTTTGGAAGGTGATGGAGGAGTTGGCTGCCCTACACCTAGATGCAAGGGTGGAGGATGGCTGAGGATATCTATTTCAGATGACAGTGCAATCCTATCTGTTGCAGCAAGTGAAGGAGTCTCATTGGGGGGACTTAGAGGCTGAAGTGATGTGTGATCATCTTATCTAGGGTGATGATCCAGGAGGATGGTTGGAAGATGGGTAGAATTGGATACTGTTTCATGGAATGTTTTTTTTTCGGGTGGGAATCCACGAAAGAGTTCTTGGAGAGTTCCATAATTCACCCCTGGCGGTACACCCAAGAGTTTCCAAGATGTAACAAGGCTTGAGGGTTTAGTTTTGGTGGCCTTTGGTGAAGTAGACAGTGGTGGAGTTTGTGGAAAAGTACCTCATGTATCAGTAGGTGAAGGCTGAACCCCACATCCTAGGAGTTCAGTTATAACCTTTAGATGTCCTCGAGTGGAAGTGGGATGAAATATTGATGGATTTCATCACAGGACTACCTAGGGTTCAAGGAGGCAGCGATGCTATCTTGGTAGTGGTAGAATGGTGATGAAATCAGCTCACTTACAATTAATCAAGTATTCATGTGTGGTGGATGCCTTAACACATAGGTACATGGATTAAGTGGTGTGGTTGCATGGAGTTCTGAGGTCCATAGTCTCTGATCGGGACATCCGGTTTACCTCACGGGTCTAGAAAGGTTTGCAATAGGATTTTGGCACCCAGCTGTGCCTCTACACTGATTTCCACCCCTAGATAGAAGGGGAGATAGAGTGCACCATCCAGACATTGGAGGATATGATACGAGCATGTGTTTTGGACTTTGGAGGATCGTGGTTATGACACTTGCCTCTGGTATAGTTTGCCTACAAAAATAGCTATCACTTTACTATTGGCATCGATCCATTCAAAGCCTTGTACGAGAGGCTGTTTCACTCACCCCTGTGCTGGACAGAGGTAGGGGAAGCATATTTTCTTGGCCCGAAGGTGGTATGGAGCATGACGGAGAAGGTTCATCTTATACGAGAGTGGATGAAGGTGGATCATGATCAAAATAAGTCATATGCCATTCATAGGAGGAGACCCTTGTATTTTACGGTTGGGGACCATGTGTTCTTGAAGGAATCTCCTCGGCGTGGGAAACAGAGGTATAGTATGGGGAGTAAGCTTTCTCCTAGGTTTGTAGGACCATTCAAGGTGTTGCAGCAGGTCGACGATGTGGATTATCAACTGGAACTACCACCACCGCTATAGAGGATGCACAAAATATTCCATGTGTCTTAGCTCTATCGATATCTACCAAATGATTTGCACATCCTTGAATACGGGGAAATAGATTTCAAGGACAATGAGACATTTGTAGAATGACCAGTGAGGATTAAGGATCATGGGGAGAAGGTGCTTTTTGGAAAAACCATTCCCTTGGTTCATGGGTTATGGAGTCATGGTGGGCAAGAGAAGAGTACCAGGGAATGAGAGGCACAGATGCGCGCTCAGTACCCAGATTTGTTTCGAGTTTTTTTCTTTTTAGTTTTTTACTTGTTTGAGATGTAGTGTTTGACCTTGTTAATGATGAAATGGATTGTTTTCCTTGTTCTCTGGATGTGTGTGAAGAGTCCTGACTGTGGGCAGAGGAGGACCTGACCCCTAATCAAGATGCATTAATGTGGATGCAGTTAAAACTGTTCGGGCGAGTTAGTTCTACTCAAAGCAGATTGTATCTTAACATGTAGGAAGAGAATCCATAATTCATATTTCTGAATGGTATGTCCTTTACATGTTCATGTGGTTACTTGAGGGAGATGTGTTCCTAGATGTTGATAAGGTTTACTCTTGGGAGGTATCATTCGAGGTGGTTGTTCAGACCCCACTCTTTTCTTGAGGTCTACTTTTGATTTTCGAGGAGGAGAATAGTTTGAGAGGCATATAATGTAATGGATTGTACAATGACTCATTAAGAAGTTTTCCAAAAATTCAGTTCCATCAAATGGTTCCACCGAAATGGTGGCACCGGTCATAGTCGCACACCGAAATAGTGGTACCACTTATAGTGTTCCACCGTGACGGTGGCACCATAACAGTGCCACTGTAGCGGTCACACCATCACAATCACACACCGAAATGGTGGCACCATGACCATGGAACCATAATGGTTGCACACCAAAATGGTGGAACCTCTTAAGGTGGCACCGTGACGGTGGCACTGTGGCCATGGAACCACTTACAGTGTATCATCAAATGGTGTCCCACCCTTGTTTCTTTTTTCCAGTTCTGCTCCCACAATGTATTTTTTGACGTAAAAGTGTTTTAATACCCCTTTTGGAGCCATTTAAGGACCATAAATGATATCTAAAATCCCCCAAGATGCGGGAGACCCATGAATTTCCAAAACCTGTGGCTTTTTCCTCTATGTCACACCCTTTTCTTGTACATTCCAATTCTGACCCTATTACACTTTTTCCTATAATTAAAAGAAATCCTTTAATACACAGTTTTATGGCCACCTCTCTGATGAAAATTATTAAATAACAATTAATTTCATCATGTGTAACCATCCAACAACATGGTGAAACCACAATCCACCTTTTAAGCTGTTCGTAATTCATATCCTGTAACTCCAGGATCTCACATTTTATTGCACGAGATTCATTATTCTTCTTCTTGGGTCATCTCTTTTTATTTCCTTGATGTTTTTGGAGTCCCCCTTCCCAAGGTTGGTGGTGACCCTATACTGGAGCCTTCCCTGCTCAGTCTTGGAATCCCCAGAGTTCCTCCCTTGCATGTCGCGCATCCCTAGTTCTTGGCGCATGGAGAAAAACTTTAATCATTGATCATCCAGTTAGGGGTATTCCTTTGTCTCTCTTTACTGTGTATCAAGTGGGGTGGGTATGATGATTTTACTTTGTGGATGGATGCAACCAAACCATAACAAGAATAGAAAATGGTTTTCAAAGAATGATGGGGTCTGTTTGATGATGGTTTTGTCATGTTTTATTAACAATTATATGTTGTGAATTGTATGGGATTATGTACACTAAAAATCATGGCCATTGGTGGTCCTTTCTAAGAACTAATGAGCCTCTATTTTCTAGTTAATTCTGCGATGATTAAATGGTTGTAACATGGAAATTGGTTAATCACATAAACTCGGTTGATTAAATGAATGTTTAGTGAATAATAATCCTTGAGTTATCACACTAGTTAGAAAAAAATAAATATGGAACTAAAGGAATGGTGAGTTTTAATCTTGATACTCCCTTACACAGTCTTGGTAACATGTGTGGTTGTTCTTCTTATTTATTGTGGGGTGAAGTGGATGAGGATGGGATCCCCTATTGTGGTGCATTTGTTGGTTTTTAGATCTGAGGCCGGGTGGGGCCATCAGTTGGGGCTTGGTTTGGTTTTAGTACTTCGAGTGATCTCACAGATCCCTTTTGTTGTTGTGAATTTACAAGAAAACTGAGTGTGAATGCTTAATTTGATGCTTGGCTATTTTTCCTTGGCTTGTGGATATACCAGTTAGTTTCCTGATAGTGAATAATTACTTAAATGGATTTACTTGAATATGATAAAAATAATGGGTTCAATGGGGAATTTTTTTCTGGGACTGAGTTGTGCCTTGGTTGTGGGTGTTGTGCTTTTTATGAATGAATAGTAATTATGGTGTTTGTGTATGGGCTTATTTTGGAACCCCTAGGTTAGGATGAGTTCTTTTTTACCTATATGTATAATTTAGATCTTATGTTTCTAATTATCTCCCACCCAAGTTGAGCAATTCATGTCGAACACCCCCATTTAAGGGGGGAGGGTGTTTTTCCAAGCACTCCTATGAGTGGCTGGTTATTAACTCCCTTTATGCTCCTTTTCTCGAGTAGCCCAAGACTGCATGAGTAGGATGTAACGGCTTGAGGTCCATTATAGCCCTAGATTATTTGGGAAGGAGAGTTTTAGTGGTTGGACCAAGTGTGTGTGGGCAGGTTGTTTCCCAAGTGTCTTCGGGATGATGCCCCAGGTGTCTTCGGGCATGGTAGTAGTTTTTCGGGCCCATGTGTCTTTGGGCATGGTGGTAGTTGTTCTGGCCTAGGTGTATGTAGGTGTAGTTATGTGTGTTTATGGTGGTTCAGATGTTTGAGGGTGAGATGTGTCATTGTGGTAGCCCAAGTGTGTGCGGGCGGGGTATGGCAGTGGGACTGTAGTGAGAATGGAAGAAGTGGTCTGACGCATAGGATGTCTTCAATACCTAGTGGTAAAGTGGTGCAGGGTAACCAATATCAATGTGCCATTATTATTACTTTACTTGACTTGCGTTATTTGGGGAGTGTTCTTTGGTGAGGATGGGTGGATGGTTTTCCTTGCTAGGTTCTTTGGTTATCTCCTTTTTCTCATAGGGTATTGTAATGCCTCCCCACTTGTACATGAGTGATTTTTGTTTTCCCTACTAAGTATTCTTGTATTATCACCCTATTTATATAAAATTACGTTGAGGTTTCTAGAAGGATTTTGAGTACCATGCCGAACCCTACTAGTTCGGACGTTGGGATCGTAGACGTTTCTATTTTTCTTTTCTTTCGGTACATTCCTTTGATTTTTCTTGTATTTTTTTATCATTTATTATTGGAACATTCATATGGGAATGGTTTATTTTGGTTTTACTTTTACTTATAGTTTTGGTGTCATTTGGAATTTACTATCTTATCTCTCGATCCTACTAAATAAAAAGGTAATGCCTTCGATATTGCATATGATCCTATACCCTTGGTGCTAATCACCACTCCAGGACCTATTAAATGTGGGTCTCAAGGGTTATTATATCTCCTTCAACTTGAGGATGGAAGGGTCTGGCAATATGATGTCTCTTCCCTCATCTTGGGGAATGTGGGTCTTGACTAAAGGGAAGGAAAGATACAACCTGAATTTATTTTCCAGTGGAAACCATGAGTTAAGCTCCTAGATATTTCCAATAATCCTAGAAAACATGAAATAAATAAAATCATAATAAAAATAAATAAAAATAAATAGGAATTGAAAAGATTATAGAACATGGTTTGGACCCCCATGTGGGTGTTAGGTTTTTACTACCCCTAGTCCAGAAGATGCAGTAGTTTAACCCCAATCTGAAGGTGGATATAGTTTCTTTCATAGAAACCACTAGAACTTTTTTCTCCTAGTTATATTCATCTACAACATCCACAGAGGATCCCATGAATAGAGTAAAATAGCTAGTCCACCATTTCATTGTGGTACAACAGAAATGATAGGGGAAGGCGGAAGAATGGGTCCTCCTTGTTCACTGCCACTACTTGTATGGCCTCTTGAACTTCAACAAACAAGGCTTTCTCATGTAATGATATTTCAAAAAAATCATAAGGGAATTCAAAAAATATTTCCACTTGTATATGATTAAAACATGAACAATCAAAATAAAAATCTCCCCCTTTGTGTAGGTCAGCATGAAACACAATCTATTCGGGCAAGGCCACTGAGAATTCTTTTTTAGAAGGGACTTCATTATCTTCTTCGAAAGAAAGAGAAAAGTTTAGAGGTACTGATTCTTCTTTGAAAAATATGGGAGGATCACTTACCTTTTTTCATTCAAAAAAATATAACCAATGTTCAACCAAAGCATGTTGATCTCCCATAGTTGCATCAGCTGGCTTGTCATCTTCAAGAACCTCTTCAAGGAATGGCCAAGAAGAGATGATTGCATCTTCAAGTTGAGTCTTCAAGTCTTCCTTGGGTTCTTAAAATTAAAATGTAGGGGAAAAAAAATTTAAATCTTCTTCGTCAGCATGGTTCTATTATTTTTTTCATTACACCCAAACAACTTTAACTTCTTCCACTTCGGCAGCCAGTGATGCTACCATCTTTCTTGCTGGTTCAAGGATTTTGAAATTATTTTGAATCATCACGACATCTTGTTCCATATGAAACATAAAATTATCTTCCCTACAAGAAAATTTATTACTAGTCCAAGCATATAAAAAATCACTAAAGTAATCCATCTCGATCGAAAAAAGAATGATATTCAATGAAGTTCTTTTTTTTCAGGTATTGAAATTTATAATTTTTTTTGTTTTTATGAAGAATAGTGTGCGTAAGCATTTGGACTCCCTGGAAATGGAGCAAAATTGATTGGAGGGTTTTTTTCGTGAACCAAAATTCAATTAAATTCTTATTAACATAACAATGTAATATAGTGGAACACCCTAGCATTGATCACAAGGAGGACACTTCCACACACTATCTTTCTATTGTCACTAATACGAAATAACTAATATAAAAATATTAAAATAATATAAATCTAGGAGGGAATTTAAATGAATAAAATATAAATATAATATATAATAATTTAATGAAATATAGAATAAATTTATAAGAAAGAAAGGAGATAGCTATTATTAGGAGGTCATGGTGGTTGATATCATTGTTTAAAAGGAATCTCAAAATTCAACACAATGAGGTGATAAAGACCCGTCACACCTCACCTTATCATTTGGATTGTAATAAACCCATACCGAGACCTCTGTATATAGGGTATTTCTCTTCCTAATTTCATCTAGGATATCTGCTTTCCGACCATCACTACTAATGCCATGTTCCACCATATAAATGATACAAATAGCTAAGGGAAGGAAAATTGATAAATGAGAAGGAATCGATGGTAGAGAAAATGGGGAGACCACTCACGATTATCGATTTAACCACAAAAAAAATTCCTGTAATTGAATAAAGAGATAAAAAATTAAAGTAGATGAAACTCAATCAAATCACCATTCCCTCCCTCAAACATCTGTCAAGGTTAGTTCTTTATTTTTATTAGAGTTGAGAAGGGAATAATGGTGGGAGAATACATAAAATAAAATAAATGGAAGAAAGGAGGTATGAAGAGGAAATATGAACTAATATATACTAAAAATAAATATAAAAATTAAAAAATAATCAACCTTTCCCCCTGAAAATGGATATCCTTGTAAAAAGAGGGGTGGAAAAAATTTATTGAGAAAATGGGTGAAAAAATATCGCTCAAATTCTGTCCTTCATAAGTTACCAACATTTAGGCCAAATAATGGATGAATTGGGAAATGGAACCTTCTTGAAAGTTTTTCCATTATTCCTTCCTTGGTCCTCCAAAAAATATCAGTTTGATTGGTCCACATATGTAGGGGTTATGACTATTTTAGTGGGGAGTATTTAATCTATCTAGCATACTCTTCTTATTCCACAACTCCAACTTCCCATGCCTTTATGGCCATGAAAACGGTGGCTTAATATGTGGAATCCTTAATGAAAGATGTTCATGAATTAAATTTCCAGCTCCATGTATAATTTAAGATCCATTTTATTGATATAATTTGATATAAAATCTCCTCTTTAAAATATTCCAGATCTGCGTACAATTTACGAGGCACGAATTGTGAGCTGATTTTGGTCTTCTATGTGATTGATTGAGCTGTGTCTCCAGAAGGATAAAATGTATAACAAGATTTATGTAATATTAAAAAAAATTAATTTCACAATTTTGATCAGTTTATTATATGTTATAGCTGAAACAAAGAAAAAAAATAAAACAGTTAAATCCCTAAATTAATCCATTTTTGAAATTAAGCTCAAAATACCACAAAAACATAAAAATGTGACAATTTCCCATAAAATAACACTATGATGGGTTTTAAAATTTATTAATACAGTCTAAAATATGTTAAAATCCATGATTCATCACTCCCCCACACTTAACGATTTCACTCCAGGGAAATCATCATATTTTCGAATCAAAATCCACCCAAAATCAAAAATGAGAAAACATAAATGATCTCTTCCAAAATGAAATTACATCATGTATAATCTATGAAAAACTATTCCCTTTCATTTTCAATCCTCACATTAAAATTTTTCCAACCTCAAAAAATCCATCCATGGCCCAATCACAACCTACCTCACCATTAATTTTGTGTCACTCTTCACTCTAGAGATATTGTATCTGGAGTTATACTCATACTTGGAAAGTGCATGTATCACCATAGGTTTGAAAAACTTCACATCTCTCCACAGTGTGAATATTAAAATTAATTCAATCATGAGGAATTTTTCAAGGTGAATTTTGTGTCTTAGGGTTGGGCGGAAAATTATTGATAATTTAAGGCTAGAAAGAGGAGGTTTGACTCTGAAGAATAATGCATGATTATTCAAGTGAAAACACAGAAATTCCTCACTTTATTCCATTAACAATGTGAAAACAACAATACCCATTTTTTATGAAGTGGTACATGAGCCGTGAAATGATTACAAAGAATTATTTCATCCATGTTCTCACACTTTTTTTTCATTCTTTTAAAGCTTTCGAAAGGTACAACTTTATTTTCATTTTTTGATTTTCTTTCAAGGAGAATGAGATAAAAAATGAATAAAATAAAATAATGACCATTGTACACTTGATATTCTAAATTTAAATGAGTCATAAAATAAATTACAATGAGAAATTTATTCTCATCCCCATTTGTTTATATTTTTTTCATTTTTTTTGAAGAAGAAGAACCAAATGAAATAAATAAATCTCAATGAAATGATTACCCATGCCCAATTTTCTCTTTATCACCCACTACCCAAAATGTTTACACACACCTCATATCAACCATAAATTAAACACATCCCAAATAATGCACACTAAAGGCCCTTCCATCACACTCAAACATTAAATATCCACGCAAAAATACCAAGAGTGTAGGTAGGTAAGGAAAAATTGGCTTGTAATGTGGCTTAAACCTATAAGGAAATTCTTGGAATCTAATGGATAATGAAGGATAGATGTAAAGGTATGTATCAAGATAAAATATGGATATCCAAAAAAATTCTTCAATCATATCAACAACATTCCATGAATTCCAAGGATTTAAAAGATAAAAATCACAAGTTTTGGTCCTCAAAAAAAATCCAAGAATCTCTCAAGAAAGTGTGGGTATTTGAAAGAATACTCCAATGTGGTTCAAAATACCTCACAGGATAGGAAAAATGTTTTGAGTCCTTGTTTCATGGGAATGGATTTCAAAAAATTTCCAAACTCCTAAAAATGCTTGAAAATCCAATTCAAGGAAATGGTTTGCACATCAAAAATTATTTAAAATACATTTCTTCAAAAATCATTTCAACTATCTAAAAATAAATTGCTGTGTGAAAAATAATCAAAATATTCATTAAAGATTAATGTTCCTAAAAAAATTAAAAAAACACAACAAAACAACTAAGCAAGTTGACACTCCCCCCACACCTAGATTTAACTACCCCTCAATGTAGCTCAACAAAAAAATGATAAGTGAGGAAAAATAAAGGGAAGGAAAGATACAACATAAATTTATTTTCTAGTGAAAACCATGAGTTAAGATCCTAGATACTGCCACTAAGCCTAGAAAAAAATATTTATATCAAATCATAAGAAAAATAAAGAAAAATAAAGAGGAAGAGAAAATAGGATAGAACATTGTTTGGACCCCCATGTGGGTTCTAGATTTTTTTCCCCCTAGTCTATCAGTTGTAGTAGTTTAACCCCAATCTGAAGGTGGATAGAGTTTCCTGCTTAGAAACCACCTAAAATATTCTTTACCAATTCTATTCATCCTAAAACAACCATGGAGGAACCCATGAGTATAGTACAATATCTCCTCTACCATTTCAGTGCGGTACAACTAGAATGATAGGGGAAAGAGGAAGAATGGTCCTCTTTGTTAACTGCCACTACTTGTATGGCCTCTTCAACTTCAACATCAAGGAATTTTTCATGTAACGATGTTTCAAAAAATTCAGAAGGAATGTTAAAAAACAGTTCCACTTGGATATGATTAAAACATTAACAACAAATATAAAAATATTCCCCTTCATGTAAGTCATCTTGAAACACAATCTCTTTAGGAAAGGCTACTAGGAATTATTTTTTAGCAGGGCCTTCTTTATGTAATTCCAAAGAAAGAGAAAGGTATATAGGTAATGATTCTTCTTTTAAAAATATGGGATAATCACTTACCTTTTTTCCTTTAAAAAAATATATCCAATGTTCATCCAAAGCATGTTGATATCCCATAGTTGTATTAGCTGGCTTGTTGACTTCAATAACCTCTTCAAGCAATAGCCAATGAGAGAATATTGCATCTTCAAGTTGATTCTTCAATTATTCCTTGGGTTCTTTAACATAAAATATATATGGAAAAAAATTTACCTCTTCTTATTCTTCATCTTGGTTCTGTTGTAGTTGTCTTTCCATCCATAAAACATTAACTTCTTTCACTTTGGCAGCCAGTGATGCTACAATCTTGCATGATTGTTCAAGTATTTTGAAATTATTTTGAATCATCACAACATCTTGTTCCATATACAATATCAAAGTCTCTTCCCTACTATAAAATTTATTACTAGGTCAAGAATATGTAAAATCACTGAATTAAACTATCTCGACTGAAAAAAGAATTATATTCAATGAAGCTCTTTTTTTTTAGTTTTTGAAATTTTTAATTTTTTTAATTTTTATGAAAAATAGTGTGGGTAAGCATTTGGCCTCTTCAGAAACAACACAAAATTGATGAGAGGGGTTTTTTCGCGAACCATGATTCAATTAAATTCTTATTAACCTAATAATGTACCATAGTGGCACACCCTAGGGCTGATCACAAGGAGGATGCTTCCACATACTATCTTTTTATTGTCCCCAATAAGAAATAACTATTTTAAAAATATTTAACAAAAATAAATCAGGGAGGGAATTGAAATTCATAAAATATAAATACAATATATAATAATTCAATGCAATACAAAATGAAGGTAGAATAAATAAAGAAGATAGTTGTTTTTAGGAGGTCATGGTGGTTGATATCATTGTTTAAAAGGAATCTCAAAATTCAACTCAATGAGGTGATCAAGAACTGTCACAACTCACCTTCTCGTTTGGACTATCATAAACCCATACTGAGACCTCTGTATACAAGATAATTCTCTTCCTAAAGTAAGCTCGGATACCTCTTATCCAACCATAACTACTAATTCCATGCTTCACCATATACACGACACAAATAGAGAAGGTAAGGACAATTGATAAATGGGAAGAAATTGGTGGTACTGAAAATTGGGAAACCACTCACGGTAATTGATTTAACCACCACCAAAATTCCCAAAATCAAATAAAGAGATAAGAAATTAAAGTACATGAAACTCAATCAAATCACCATTCCATCCCTCAAACATGCACCGAGGTTAGTTATCCATTTTTATTAGTGTTGAGAAGGGAATAACGGTGGGAGAATACATAAGATAAAATAAATTGAAGACAAGAGGTATGAATAGGAAAGATAAAATAATATATATTAAAAATAAAAATAACTATTACAACTATAATACTCAACCTTGACCCCTGAATATGGAAATACTTGTAAAAATTGAGGAGGTACAAATTTATAGAGAAAATGGGTGAAGATATATCACTCAAAATTCCATCCTCTAAAACTTACCAACTTTTAGGCCCATTAAATGGTAGGATTAGAGAATAGACCCTTCTTTAAAATTTTTCCATTATTCATCCCTCATTCCTCTACAAATTTCAGGTTTATTGGTCCACTTATGAAGAATTTATGACAGTTTTAGTGTGGAGTATTTAATCTATCCTGGTGGCTTTTCGTCTTACACAACACCAATTCCCATGCCATTATGGCCTTGAAACTAGTAGATTCATTCATGGACTCCTTAATGAAAGATGTTCATGAATTCTATTTCCACATTCATGTAGAATTTAAGCTTCATTGGACCTATCCACTTTGATATAAAATCTCACCTTTAAAACATTCCAGACCTCTGTACAGTTTATGAGGCACTGATTGTGAGCTGATTTTGGGCCTTCAAATGATTGATTGAGATATGGTTCCAGAAGGATAAAATGTATAACAAGATGTATGTAATCTGAAAATAAATTAATTTCACAATTTTATTTGGTGTATAAAATGTTATATCCGAAATATAGAATAAAAATAAAATAGTTAAATCCATAAATTAATCCATTTTTGCAATTAAGCTCAAAATAACAAAAAAACTTAAAAATGTGACACTTTCCCATAAAATAACACTATTATGGATTTCAAAACATTGTAATATAGTATAAAATATGTTAAAATCCATGCTTCATCAGTGGTATAGTAACTATGCATCATATTTTGATGTTTTTTAATATGTTTTGTTGTTCCGCATTCCAGTTTCACTGTGCATTATACAAAATTTAGTCAACATTGAATAGGTTGACTTCATAGAACCCAAATCATATAAAGATATCCTACCTCCAAGTGATCCATAACTTTTGGTTACCTCTTTGTGTATAACTGGATTTCTTGGGTATGTAACCGAAGAACATATTAAAGTGTCTAGTTTAATTCTAAATGATTATATGATAAATTTTTAATGAATCAATGTTGTGTTGTAGAACAACTAACACACATTTTATATGATGAATTGAATTGATTATAGGTGAGTGATAATCACATTTCCCATAATTAAATAGAACAATGGTTATTCCCTATTCATTATTAAATGTAAATGTAATATTAATTATGCCTTATCTCATAATAAAGATAACGAGTATTATTAATATGGATCTATGGGCACGGTTACCCTCGTATATTATAGAAATTGGGAATGATAACCCTTATGCATGATAACTATAAATGGGAATGATGTCCTATCATCTTTATATCAAATCGACATGATGAAATTTTATAATTATACTAATTTGATATGAAAAACCATGTTATAATAAATGAGAATGATGAACCTTGATATATCTAAATGGGAATGACAACACATGTGCTTATACAACTATACGAGCATGAAACACATTTATATAAATGTTATATGGTTATGTCCCATGTGTAACGCCCCAAAAACTTGTTCTCGTGTAATAATAATATTGAGGTTTTATTTCGTTATCCGAAGAAAGTACAAACATCAATGTAAATATTATCGCACTTTGTTTAAAGAATAAAAATAACTATTATTGTCAAATATAATTTATTCTTATCAAATAACTATTTAATAGAATATTTTAATTAAAAATTATATTAACATAACCAATTTTTTTGTTTAAAAAAATGTGAAATATATATATAGATATATTTGTATATTGTATTTGAATGAAAATACTATTATTAGAATTTTAATTTTATATGCAGTTATACATGATATCAAATATTGTCAATTTAAAATAATTTGATGACATTATTTTTGCGCTATTATACGGACTATTATTTGATCTATAATTTGAGTTCAAAATATGTTATATACACATGTATATATAATGTAATAATTTTTAGCTTATAAAATTAACATTTTTTTGGAATTTTGCTTAATAAAATTATAAATATATGAATAGAATGATTAAAATTGTACATATGAACTTTTAATAAAATTATAATCATAACATATTAAAATTTGTTTAAAAGTTTCAAAATTAAAAATATGTTGTAAAAATAGGATAATAAAATTCCAAATATCAATTTAATTTTAACATTACAAGCATATAATATGAAGTATACAAATATATATTTTATAAATGAATTCAATAAATTTTAATTTTTAAAAAAGTATTAATAATTATGTTTAATAGATTATAAATTTTGTATTAACATTTGAATTTTTCTAAATCTATTGATAATAGAATATATAATATAATGAAATAAGAATAAAATATAATAATATCAATATTATAATGGTAATATAGGATGAAATCAAACAAAAAAAGGGGGAGGAATCCTGTAGAAGAACCAAATTAGGGTTAGGCACAAAACGGGCAAAAAAAAAAAGAAATGAAAAATAAAACAATAACAAGGGGGGGGGGGAGTATCTCGTGAGATCCGTGATTGGGGAGGCGCGTCGCGGGGGTCCGGTCATTAGGGTTTCAACAGGTCAGGCGAGTGCGAGGCGATGCCGAGGGAGACTAGGCGTGTTGTCTGAGTAGGTCCGTGCTCGGGGGTCTGTCGCACTTCAGTTACAGGTCATCGGATTACATGTTGCGCAACCAAGAAGGAGGGTCTTGGCCTAGGTAGAGTTTTTGAGCCACATCATTATCTTCTCCAATGGCCCTATTCCTTTTCAATCTTGGTTCGTTGCTTTTGTTGATCCAATCCTATGTTAGAATTATTATATTTGTTTTGTGAACAGTTGTTGGTCTGCTTGTAGGGTCTCAATCAAAATTTTGTAATGTTTTTGACCATTTCAATTCTTTGTTTCCTCACAGTTTGGACCTATTTTTCATTGATTGGGATATTTCACAACAAGATTATTTCAGTGACACTATTTATAACATTGGGTATTTTGTTTATAAAACCCTTAATTGGAAACGTGGAAAAAAACATGGCACCCTTAACATCTCTAGTTTTCTTCCTCTCAAAGTATTCAGCAAGGATCACATCAACTCCACCTCATCCTTAAGTAGAAAGGGATTTATAATTGCCTTGTTTTGTTTCTTTGAGAGTATATATGTATATATATATACTCATGAAAGTATAACCTAGAAGTTTAGTTTAAAAATTCTTCTATGTTGTATCTGGGCCATCAGGTTTTGGGTTCTGATAATATAAAAGATATAAGGGAATTGCTTATAATTTCTTTGAAATTACATTATTATTTCAGTAAGATTTTTCATTTATTTAAATTATGTTTAATTTCTTAAAACAATGTTTGAATTAAGGTTTCATTATAATTTCTCTCGAATATTTATTTTATGATCCTATGACTATTAAGGGGATTAAAATTTATTTTCAAGGTTGAACTTATTTATTTTAATGGTTGAACTTATTTATTTTCACTGTTGAACTTATTCTTTACTCTTTAGTTTGAGTTAAATATTTCTTTACCCAATTTTGAATTTTGGAATTTTCAGTTATAGGGTATTATTAGACCTGAAGTGTGGATACCTCATGAAAATTTATTTTATACCTTGAATACATAGTCTGTTTTATATATTCATATGTGTATATAAATATATAAGTATCATATACACAACCCTCAGACCTGCATAAACTCTATATGCCCAGATTAAAATCTATGTGTTGAAAGGGTTTTAATTATTTTGTTAAACCATGTTGTTATTAAATGTTATATGTGTCGATATATATATATATAAGGAACCATATCTATCTATATAACCTGAAATTTTCTATAAAAAAGATAATGGTTTAAAATTTTAGGTATTATCTCAAAATCTTATGTTTTGTGAGGAAGTAATTTGATCAAATTACATGTTTTATATGTGTATATATATGTATATGTACACTTATATAACTTATTATTTTATGTGTGCATAAGTTAATGGTTATTTTAAGTTATAATTATTTTCTGTTGTACACTTAGGGTATAATCAGTCATACATACATAATTCAATCTAATTCTATTTTATGATATTAAATATTATTTACAATATTTAAATAAATACTTAGGTGCATCACATACATATTATATATATATATACATATTGATATATGTATCCACCAATACGTTTTAATCATAGTCTGAATTAACTTGGCCTATAATAAACTTCGGTGGTTAAAGTATGTTTTTGATATGTTTAATTTAATATATGCATTACATGAAACAAATGATGCGTCACAAATTAATTGGGCTTATATGTTATGTAATATAAGGCATGGAGATTTATTAAGACATGACCATTTAGCAGCGCATTCTTTGTGTACAAATGACATATATCTTGGTTAAACATTAATCATTTTAAACTATAAATGTTCATTTCCACAAATCAAGGATTTTGAAAATTAAGGAACTATCATTTTATGTGGTAACCCCATCCATTTATTACTTGCGTATTTTGAATTAATATCACATGCGCAAATAATGTTTACTATTTTATGGATGTAGTTGGGAAAAATATCATTTAAATAATAACTAACACATTATATTTTAGTCCAGCGTCATTTCCATTTATCATCACATGAATTGAGCAAGAATAATGAGCATGTATTTTAATGCATTAAAAGTTTATTACCATGGAAGAGTTGTAAAGTTATTATTTTATGTAATAATCAAAAAATTTATTATTAATAATTCTCAAGATAAGCATTTAATTATTCAAAGTGGTATGTGACACATTGAAAAATGTGAATTAAGAAACCAAGTAATATGTGTACTATGAATGATAATTGATTTAATACATCAAAGTGGTATGTGCACTTTGATTTAGATATATGAGGAATGAATTAGAACTAGTATGTTAAAGGGTGGGGACCGATAGAAGTAAGCCCTCTGGGTTGGGGTCCGATTATAGCAGACCCTACGGGTTGGTGTCCGGTTACAAAGGCACTCTGGGTTGGTGTTTGGTTACAGAGGCACTCTGGGTTGGTGTTTGGTTACAGAGGCAATCCAAGTTGGATTCCGGTTACAGAGGCTCTCCGGGTTGGGGTCTGGTTACAGTTAGCCCTAGGTATTGGCACGAGTCCTTGACACGGTCCAGCATATGCACTCTCCTCATTAAGACTATGTAAATTAATTAACCGGAGGATTATTTGACTAGTAGAATATTCCTGGTTAAAGAGATTATTATTATGAGATTTATAAGAAGTTTAAGTATGACATATTTATTATTTATGAAATATTCATAAATTTAATGGCCAATAGTAAATGATGAAATTGAAGTTATTATTTTTAAGTGCAACTCTGATCATGCATTACACATAGATATTAATTTTGTACTTGCATCTTAAAATGAAATGTCTTTTACATTCTATTATGAATGAGCATTGTCATTGAATCATGATAATGTTAGTATGTCTTAAATTATGCACTTATATCCCTTAGACAGTTGTCATGGTATATTTAATGTGTTACATCATTTTAAAGAAATTTTTTATGGAAAATTTAGAGAATGTTTTCAAAAGTTATTTTTGGTATAGTATGGTATTTTTTTAAACCCCTTACTGGGAATTCATATGCTCACCATACATTTTATTAATTAAAAATTTTCATGTTACAACTTTTAGCAGAAGAAACATTTCAGAAGTAGCCTGTTTCCCAGAGCCTGAACCGAATTCGATCCTCTATATGGAATCGGCTCTGGGTTCTTGGGAGCTGGGGTGTGACACCATGTGATATTATATGTGATGTCATCCCTTGTGATACTATATTTGAAAATAATCCCTTTTAAAAATATAATGTAATGGGATCCCTTTTGATACTATAAAATTATTACAATCATGGAGACCCCTTACTACTGTGATACTGGTCATGGTGCCACCTATATTATTGTGATATTGTGCATGGAATCCCTTATGTAATGTGATAATTGGAATTTCATCCCATGATATGTTCATTGATATTTCAGCATGGGCCAAAGAAAATAGTTTCATCCCGGATTCATCTAAGGAACCAGAGAAGTCTATTTAGAGTTTTTGTTACTTCATTACTTTATTATAACTTCACACTAACTTATTTTATTCAATGAGATTATACAAAAATATTTACCACTTTGGTAACTTTTGAAAGAAACGCCCCATGAATGAAATAACCTTATATAGAAATATTTATCCTGCAATTTTTAATATTATTAATATGAAATAAATTACTGGGAAGAACATATACCACATAAAAGAAACACGTGGTGAATATGGATTGCATCCCATAGAAATAAAAGTTAAACAAAAATATCTTACCTTAAGTGTCATATTTATTCATACATGTTCATAAATACTGTAAAATAGTTATAGGGTTATTTTAAATATATTTTAAAAACATATTAATATATATATATATATATCATAACATATATGATTTACATATAACCCTTTATCACCATTTTATTAAGAGTTCATTGTTAAAATCATTGTTTCGAGTGGTAACTGCTTGGTTTTTCAGGTATGATTTGGTTTAGAGGTTTTGGTTCGTGTTCATTGATTATGGTTAAATTATCTCCAGAATGTTAATAATGATATAAATATAAAAAAATAGTCATTGTATACATATTTATAGTCATCCTTATTATTGAATGGTAGAATAATGAATTACACTATTAATAGAGACGATATGCCGCACATACACATGAACAATATTTTAATTTCTTTTTTATAGATAAAATTGAAAATTGAAAATGATAATTAAAATTTATATAATAATTATTATATATTAAATATAAAATATATTCATTAAATGTGTTCTCATTACCTTCCATGAAAATCATAATTGAAAAAAGGAATAACATTGCTTCGTATGATGATAGTCAATTGTATAGAGGAGCGAAATTAACATATTCAAATAGAAAGGAAAATAAGAATTTATATGTGACATTATAATTACATAAATATATTTATGTCTTAAATATCATTTTTATACTTTAAATAAATAATTTTATCCAGTCTCAAGGTATGGTGATGGAAAATGAATTTCATTAGTTTGGGAGGCAGTAGTCCGTCGAACACCTCATTGACCCTTTCATTTCCCATTTGGTGGAAGAGACAATAGACATAGGTTTTGAAATGAAAATAATAGAAAAACATAATATTATAGATAATCATTTTATTATTCCCAATTATTTGAAGAATATTTTAAGGAGGTGGATGTAGAAATAGAATAAAAACACTCGGTTATGGATGATACTTCTTATCCGGACAACCTGTTATGTTTGAAGAAAAAGCCTTGATATAAGGGTTTAATAATAAAAATAATTCTACTAGAAAGTGGGTATGGAAGTATTTAATGTTTTTGGTTAGGAATTTTCTGAACCATAAGGCATTTTAAGTGTGAAGAGGACATGGTATGGGGGTCCCTTTTATAAGAGGGCTAGAGGACACACTTGGAATTTTTGAAACTAAAATTATATACCCATGTTTTAAAAATTTCTAAAGGACAAAAAATGGATCGTTATCAAACCTCAAATAATGTAATGTATAAATGTGTCAATATAATACTAATTGTAAATGTTTCGAGTTCATTTTAATTATTATAATTTTATTTTAACCCCAGGTAATCGAATTTTAACCTTAATCACTATAATTAATTTTTATTGTTTTTAAAATTCAATATGAGGAAAAAAATATTCAACATATTATATAATATAAATTATAATTATTCAAAATATTTAATTCATTTTACCAAATTCAATTACTATTTTGATAGAAATTAATTTAAAAATAAACCCACAAACATTGCAAAAAAGTAGTTTTTCAATGAAAATATTTTCACAAGTATACAATGTTTTCATAAAAATGATGAACAAAAAACTATATAAAATGATAAAAATTGGATTAAATTGAATGTAAATTTACTAATTAAACATTTTAACTAATATTAAAATATAATGTAACTTTAAAATTCTTTAATTGAAATTTCAATTTCTAATATATATTAGTTTTTTTTAATTATTCATCGAAAAACTAATATTTTCAAAAAATTCTGAAAACATTGTATATGAAAATTGGGACATGTTGATTTAAAAAATTATTTTCACCTTTTAAAATTAATTTTATAGACTTTTAAATAATTATGTTTAATATTGTTTCAAAAAAAAATAATTTTGGATAAAAATTTATTTTTAAAATATATAATGAGTTTAAAAAAAACATAAGTAATTTTCAATAATATATCTTATTCATCTAAAACATTTGTTATTAATTTTTAAAATGTGGTTATTTTTATTATTATAACCAATACTAATAGATCGGTTATAATGTTAATTTTTATAAAATAACACTATATTATAGAAATTTCAAACATTGGTTCATACAATTACATAAATACAAATTATTACATGAATTCAAAAATGTAAATGTTACTTTATCTTTTTATCATAACCTGACTCATGATACTGCTGAAAAAAGAACCCCTTCTTTAGAAAAAGAACACACCTGTATATGAAAACAATTTTTATGTTAGTAACAATATAAATATATAAAAGAAAGGAAAGTGTTAATTTTACTAAAATTGATGTCAACATTAAATAAAATGATGAACTTTGAGTCATACTAGTCACCCCATGCATCAACATGTGGTGAAGTTAATTCCAACACATCTCAAATGAGTTGTAGATCTTTTTCCTCAGGTATCAAAACAATATGAATGTGTTTTTTCAATTTTTCTTACGTTATTAGTCTTTTTTACTAAAATTTAATTTTAAACCAGAAACATGAAATTTTTACTCATTCTAATAACATCATGTATCTGTTTGACATGAAATAGATTCCCACACATCACAAATGTCTTATGAATCATTCTACTAAATGATCAAGAATATCTGATAGTGTTTGATCATTTTTCAGTGAGTGAGTTTTTTTAACTGAAATGTCAATATATAACTGATAGTAGACACTTTGTGCATCAGATTGAGGTTCCTCTATTTGATGCACATCTCAAATCACTTACGGAACGTTTTCTTAAAGTATAAAAACAATATGAGTTTTTTTGTTTGGTTTTGTGATGGTTAGTTTGTTTTTTTATTAAAATTGATATAAATTTTAAATAAAGACACACTTAGAGTCATGTTGGTCACACCATGCATTAGATTGATGTGAACTTGATTCCTACACATTCTAAATAACGTATGGAAATTTCTCATAAAGTTTCAAAAAATATGAATGTGTTTTCTTGGTTTTGATATGCTAGTTGCCTTTTTTCCTAAAAAAGTCATTTTAAAATAGAAACAAGCACTTTTTACTCATTCTAATCAAATAATGTATAAGTATAATGTGAAATGGATTCCTACACATTTAAAATTACAAATGAATTGGTCTCCTAAATTATTAGGAAAATCTGAGTGCATTTGATCTATTTTTAGTGAGTGATAGTTTTGAACTAAACTGTCGATTTTAAACTGATAACGGTCACTTTGAGTCATATAGGGAACTTAGTGTATCATATTGAGGGTTGGTTGATTCTCACACATCAAAAATGAAAAAAATATATTTTTTGTAATGTATCAAAACAATTATAATGTGTTTATTCAGTTTGGAGTAGGAAAATTTCCCTTTTCACAAAAATTGATGAAAATTTTAAATTAAAAGAAGTAATTTGAGTCATAATGGCCCCACCATGCATCGAATTGAGGTGCAGTTTATTACTATATGTCCCAAATGACAAATGGATCTTTTTCCTAAATTATCAAAAATAATTTGAATGTTTTTTCTTGGTTTTTAGTACATCACTTTTCTTTTATTCTTAAAATGTCATTTTAAAATGAAAAAATTAAATTTGAATCATACCGATCACATTGTGTATCATATTGAAAAGTGGATGATTCCTACAAATCAAAAATGTCTTATGGATCATTTTTCTAATTTATTTAAAAAAATTAATGGGTTTACTTGGTTTTGAGTTGGTCTGTTTTCCTTATTACTAAAATTGATGCAAATTTTAAATAAAAACATGAACATGGAGTCATAACAGTCACACAGTGATTCTGATTGAGGTGTGGATGATTCATGCACATCTCAAATAACCTATGGATCATTTTAATAAATTATCGAAATGATTTGAATGTTTTTGTTCAATTTTTAGTAGTTCATTTTGTTTTTTTACAAAAATTGATGTCAATTTTAAATAAAGAAGCACTGATAGTCATACAGGTCACACCATGAATCATATTTAGGTTTTCCTAATTCTTACATGTTTCAAACAACTTATGGATTGTTTTTCTAATGTATCAAAACAATATTAATGCGTTTTCTTGATTTTTAGTATGTTAGTTGTCTTTTTAATAAAAAAATCATTTTAAACTAGAACAACACACTCATATTGAGGTGAAACTTATTCCTATATGTCAAAAATGACTTATGTATCATTTTCACAAATTACCAAAACAATCATAATGTTTTTTCTCAGTTTTTAGTAAGGACATTGTCCATTTTACTAAAAACGATGACAATTTTAAATAAAAAGATGCAATTTGAGTCATACCAGTCACACTATGCATTAGATTGAGGTGAGACTAACTTCTACCCATCCTAAATAACCTAACGATAATTTTACTAAAGTCAAAAAACAATTTGAATTCATTTGATCATTTTTGAGTATGTCACTTTTCATTTTTTACTAAAATGTCATTTTAATATTGAAACATGCACATTGATTTATATCAATCACATTGTGTATTATTTTGAGGTGTGGCAGATTACTACACATAAAAATGACTTATGGATCACTTTTATAAAGTATTTAAACAATTTCAGAGGGTATGGTCATTTTTGAGTAGGTAAGTATTCCTTTTTACAAAAATTTATGTAAATTTTAAATAAAAACACGCATATATAGTCATATTGATCACACCATGTGTCATATTGATGTGTGGATGACTCATTCACATCTCAAATCCCATATGGATTATTTTAATAAAGTATCAAAACAATATAAATGTGTTTGTTTGGTTTTGAGCAAGCCAATTTGGTTTTTTACTAAAATTGATGTCATTTTTAAATAAAGACTCACTTAGAGTAATTTAGGTCACACAGTGTATCATATTTTTGTGAACCTGATTAATACACATTCTAAATCACTTATGAATTGTTGTCTTGAAGTATCAAAACAATCTGAATGTGTTTCCTCAGTTTTGAGTACATCACTTATCTTTTTTTCTAAAATTTCATTTTAAACTTTAAACACACATATTGACTCAAACAGATCATATCATGTATCAGTTCTACATGAGTCCGATTACGACACATTTAAATTGATTTATGAATCGATGCCCAAAATTATCAATAAAACATGAGCACTATTTCTATGTTTTTAGTGAGTGAATCATTTTAAAGTCAAATATTGATTATAAACTGATAACAGACACATAGATTCAATTTCACTTTTTACTAAAATTATTTTTAAATTAAAATAGAAAGAAGTTCTTGAAGTCATACCGGTCACATCCTGTGTTATAATGAAGTGCAGCAGATTCCTACCCATAATAAAGTCTCAATACAATCCTAACAATCAATGTTACCTTGATTTCCATTGACATTATTGGTCTAACACCCAACACTACATGATTATCTTTGGAAAAGAACCATCAAGTTGAAAAAAGAATCCAAATGTATAAAATAATAATAATTATGAGTAATAATAAAAATAAATAAATAAAACATAAATATTAAATAATACATTAATTCTATTGAAATCGATTTTAATGTGAAAATATAAAGATTACCTTTATGAATGAACGATGGAGGGAACTTGAAGAAAAGTGATAAATGTCAACACTGTAGGGTGAAATGTTTTTAGGGAGAATAAGACTTTGGAATTTTTGGTGTAAAAAGGGATGATGTTAGGACCACTAGGTCAAATACTCTAAGGGGGGGGGGGGGGGTGAATCACGGTATAGTAGATTAAAACATTCTCCCTTTTGGATCTTGTTTCATTGTTAGGAAAAACTAAATTCTATCTTCCTTCCATGAAAATATATATACTGATATGAAATCACTCACAATACACATCAATTTTTACTTGGTTCATCCTCACTGGGATATGTCTAAGAGGCATATAAAGACAATGTTCTGATGTACCAAATTCACTAAGACTCATGACCAATAATGAGTACAATGTCCGTGCTAAATATTCTATACCCAGGATCACTGCCTTTACAAGGTTTAGGGTCTTGCCACAGAATTTCTAAGGGTCACTCCCTATGACTCTTTCATTGGCTCACTACTTGTGGAAAAGGTCACCATCTTCCTCTTCGCTCATTCCTCTTGGAAAAGAATCCACTCACAGTTAATAGACATGTAGGTCAATCATAGTTTATGGACATGTAGGTCCCATCATTTTCATGAATTTCTGCATCCTCAAATATAGATAGATGATTGGTTGAGGTCCCTTTATCACTCATAGATGAAGTCCACCTTCCTAAGTACTTCTAGTTACTGGAAAATACTTTCACAAATAGATTTAAAGCTTTTTAAAGCTTCCTTGTTCAAATCGCAAACCACCTTGTCTCTCTCATGCACTGAGTACTAGGTTTGGTATGTGAACTGCCTGATCCATGTGCTACTTCCTCTTCTATGAACCTCCTCTATATGTGGACTACCTCCTCCTTCGATATCATGTACTAATACCGCATACCGATTTTGTAAACCTCCACTACGAATCACCCTCTCTCCATGAACTGTTCATTGTTTGTGGACTGCCTTCGCTTCCGCGTAAGAGAGATCTCCCTCTACATAACACCTTTAAACTTCAATCTCTTGCATACTGGAGATTCCACCTCTGGTTACCAAGTCTTAATAAGATATTTCTTTCCCGTTAAATCCTTCAGCAAAACTTCATCTGCACGAACCACTCTAGCCTCCGCGGGATTATCCCTCGCGAACTTTTATTGGACTCCACTGAATTACCAGAGAAAAAATGTGTTATCTACTTATATTCAATCTCCAAATAAAATGGTGGGATTAGTGATTCTTATATAGGTAAAGATGTCTGCAAAAACTGCTAATCCAAGTTTTATCAAATCTTTGATTCAGCCTCCAATGCTCACCGATCCTTCTTCCACTACGAATCGCAAGATACCCCCGAACCGTTTTTCCATGCCGTTCGCTTACAGACTTTTTTCCTATGTGGTCGATATCCTTAATTGATGGAAATCCTTCGGCATACCTATCCTACTTCCTCCATGAACCATTTCTAGTTTCACGAACCTTTTCGGCGTACCGTTCCCATTACTTCGTGTACCGTTCCCAGAACATGGTACGTTGTCCATGCATTATGGTATGTAGTTCCCATCCTTTGACGATTTCTTAAACTTTCTTCAAATAGTTCACTAATATGAGGAACTCATTCCTTTTAAAACATCAAACTCCTAATTTTGAGGCCCCAAAATTTGGAAAACACTAGAAAAATCAACCACCTTAAAAACATGTATTCAAAAAACACGAACCATTCTCACTTTCGGTCATCTGGCTTTGTCAAAAAACACAATCACACTCAAAACATACCAAGGGAACACCTTGAAATATTTTTTCCCAAAAATCACCCCTTTGGCTTTGTTGACAACTTGTATCAAATTAATTCTTTTCATTTTTATATATCATTAAAGTTTGTGTCATCTTCAACCATTATTCGCTTCCTGAGATTAAGATAGTAATCAAGGATTTACTAAACACATACTCTAATCCCACATGAGCCATGATCGGCATGAGAAACAAGAGTATAATGAAAATATTATCAGTGAATCACTTCATTTCTTATCACCAATTACTGATACCATAAAGATACACTGATACCAATGAAATATTTCATCACGAACCTAAGCTGTCTTGATATTTAGTCATTGATCAATCACTTCTATAATTGTAATATTTAATGCTCTCACTTAGTTACAGCTCCTCAAATAGTTTTAGCTCAGCTTCAACTCCCCCTATATCGCTTCTCCACTTAATATCTTCTTGGCATGTCTTTTCTCCTCGTAGAATAGTCACACTTTCTCCCCCTTTGTCAACGAACTCGAAGGGCACTTCAAGGTTATCTAAAACTGGGTAAAGAACACATATCATCACATTAGGGAAAGACACATAATACCTCAGGGAGAGGGGGTCCCACATCCACACTTTTTATGTGTGGTAAGGGGACTAGACTCCCAGATCTAGTCGATGCCTTTCAAATGCTTCTTTGGGTAATGCCTTTGTAAGAATATGTGCAACTTGTTGTTTTATAGGCACATACTCCGACTTCCCAAGACCTTGCTCCACTTTCTCCTTGATAAAATGATATTTGATTTTAATGTTCTTTTTCCTTGAATGATGGACTAGATTTTTACTCAGATTTATAGCACTTGAATTATCAAAATGGATTTTGATCAGAGATTTCACTTCAATTCCCATATCTTCTAGTTGTTGCTTCATCCACAATAGTTGCGTACTAGCTTGAGTAGCCATAATATATTTAGCTTCTGTAGTGCTCAGTGAAATGAAATCTTATTTCTTGGTTAACCAAGAAATACACAACCCTCCAAGATAAAAGGATCCTCTTGATGTTGATTTCCTATCATATGCTCAACCAACCCAATCCAAATCTATATATCCCAATAACTATGGCTAAGATTTGTCATTATACATTAGGCCAAAGTATACTGTTCCCTTGATAAACCAAAGAATTATTTTTTACTTCTATCATGTGGATATCCTTAGGATTACATTGATACTTAATTTCTTGGAATGTGTAAAATATGATATTAGGCCTTGTCTCTATCAAGTAAAATAGACTTCAAATGATTTTCCTATATTCTGTGATATTAACTTCCTTGCCTCCATCATCCTATGATAGTTTCAGTTGAGTAGAAACTGAGGTCTTTATCTCTTTAGAATTATTCACTCCAAATCTTCTCAAAAACTCCGTGGCATATTTACATTGACAAATAAAAGTATCATTCCTTCCTTGCTTCACTTGCTAACCAAGAAAAAATTCCAGCTCACCAATCATTGACATTTTGAACACTCTTTTCATGGATTTAGAAAACTATCTACATTGTGCTTCATCTGATTCACCAAAGATTATGTCATCGACATAAACTACCACCATCATCCTTTGAAAGATTCCATTTTTGAAATATATATTGAAATAAAATCCACCACAATAGAAACTAAGCATCTTTAGAAACTGATCAAGCCTTGACTACCATGCTCTTGGTGCTTTCTTCAAACCATATAAATCATTCTTCAGCTGACAGACTCTATTTTTATCTTCATGATTGAGAAAACAATCTAGTTGGTCAATGTATACTTCTTTTTCTAGAACCCCATTTAGAAATGTTGACATGACAACCATCCGGAAAACTTTAAACTTTCGTTGCACTACTATAGCTAAGAATAACCTAATTGTCTCTAGCCTTTCAACGAGTACAAATGTCACATCAACATCAATACCCTCTATCTGAGAGTACAATTTTCACATAAGGTGTGTTTTGTTTCTAATCACAACACCATCTTCATTAACATTTTTGCAAAATACCCATTTGGCCCAAATGACATTTTTATCTCTGGGTCTCGAAACAATTTCTTGCATTTGATTCTTCTCAATTTGGTCAAGCTCTTCATTCATTTACTGAGCCCAATTCTCATCTCTAGCTACTTCCAAAAATCATTTAGGATCTACTTGTGATAATTATGACTCTTGATGTATAGACTTTATCCTTATTATATTAACTAGTACTATCTGATCACCAATTATGTTTTTCCTATCAATATCATCTCTTCTTGCTAGTCTCTCAGAAGATACTGATTATTTCTCATCATCTGAGTCTTCTTATAAATCAACCTATAGAGATGAAGCATCTCCTAATCTACTCATCTCTTCATCACTATCCTCATGAGTTTGATCACGTATTTTCTAATGATTCTATTCATTATCTACTATAGTCACATCAAGACTTTCAATTATCTTTCACAACCGCTTATTGAAGCATTTATACACTTTAATTTTCTTTGATTAACCAATAAATATCCCTTCATCCCCACAAGATTCAAATTTTCTATGTTTCTCCTTATTAAGAATAAAAAATTTACTTCCGAATATTTGAAAGTACTTTAATGATGTCTTCTTTCCACACCATAACTCATATGGAATCTTGTCCTCTTTTAGACAAAGTAAATCTCTGTTTGAAGTGTATAATGCTGCCATTAATGTTTCTTTTGAAAATTTCTACAGAAAGTCCTTTTCAATGAGCATTGTTATCACCATATTGTTGACAATATGATTTCTTCTTTAAAATACTCCATTTTGTTGTGGAGTTCTTATTGCTGAGACATGATGCCTTATCCCATGTTTTTTGAGATTATACTCCACTTGGATATTTGTGAACTCAGTTTAATTATCTGTTCAAATCGTTTGGATTTTTTGACCAACCATCTTTTCACATTCCCATCGATATCTTTTAATGAAACTAAAAACTTCAAATTTGTGGGTGATTATTGAAACCCATTCTATTATGCTATAGTCATCAATGAAGAGAACAAAATATATCCTCTCATTGATAGCCCTCAACGAAATTGGCCCACACACATCAATATACACCATCTCATGAAATCTTGTTGACCTTTTCCCTTTTTCTTATATGTCTTTCAAATGATATTTCCCTATTTGAGGGCATCACACGTATTAGTACTATCATGTGATAATCTAGGGAGATTTTGAGCTACATCATATTTTACTAGATGTTCCAAGGAACCTTGGATTATGTTCCCAAAATGATTATTCCATAACCTGTTTTCTACATCTATGGACAGAAAGCACATATCTTCTTCTCCACTTACGAGGTACAGATTCCCTTTTGTACACATTACTTAAAACACAACAACACCATACTTTTCCATGATGATACATAATTTCTTGGAAACACTTATGGCATGTCCTGAGTCACAAAATTTACTAACACTAATCAAGTTGTGACTAAGAACCTCAACAACGAAGACATTTTCTCTCCTCATGTCTTTTCCTCCAAACATGAATTTTTCTTGAACCAACAATTTTCAACCCCTCATCATTACTGAATCTTAAAATACATTCTTTATCATACATGATTCCTGTTGCTAGATTCTTATTTCCTATTATATGGGAAGTGAATCTACTATCAATTATCCATATCCTTTTGCGATCTGATGTCTTCAACACAATTTCTACAACCACGGTTTGCTCGAACCATTTTTTTGACCCAAGAATTTGAATTCATAACTGACATGGAACTATAATCTTAATCTTCCTCAGTATATGATGGTTCAACTTAAACCTAATGAGTTGAAAATTGATTTTGAATTTTCATCTCACTTGAAGATACTTTTGGCAGCTTCTTAGGAACAAATTCAGTTTTCCTTGACACATACTTCTGCATTTTTGATGTGAAATATATTTCTATATGTTCGAGACCTTTACACCTGAAATAATGATTGTCAAATGATTCCTTGTAATTTTGAACTCTATACGACCGCCTCTATTGGTCTTGTTCGATTTTATACCTCTTTTATTTGAAACATTCATTTTGAGAGTGTCCCATCTCAACATAAAAAGAATCTTATGTGAGGTACACTCCTGTGTGGTAGAGACGCACCATTAGTTGTGCCTTGGGTTCTCTAAATCTTCTGATTATGCTTCGTACCCAAATCAGTCTTCAATCTTGGAGTGGGTGCTTGTGGTCTAACTTGAACCATAACTGCTTCCTGTTTTAGATCAATCCCCTTTTTGTTCTGATGGAACATTCTGCTCAAATATCATCTTATCCATTTCATATATGATCTTCTTTTCTGATGTCAAACCAAGAGTTAGCAGTTTCTCCTGATCTTTAATTTTTCATCGCAGACTGATGACCTCTTCTTCTAGATGCTCTATACATTTAATTTGATATTTTCTAGTTTCAGTTAAAATAAAAATTTCAATTTTCTATTCCTTGATTTTGAGTTTGTACTCAATCACCATTGTAGAGCATTCTGGCATTGAAGACCCCAACTTTTCAATTTCTTCATTCAACTCATAATTCTCTTCTTCTTCCTGCAGTTGCATAAACATTTTGGCATCATGAACAAATTTGTTATCTTTCTTCAGTTTGGTTCTCAAAATATCTTCCTCTTCAAGGGTAGCTTCTAATTCATCCTGAAGATCAACTCTTCCTTCAATTTCTCCTTCTTCATTGTCACTTTATTCTCTTGTTAAATAATTTCTAGAAACTTCCACCAAAGCATTTAATTTATGATATGTGTAGTCCTCTAACTCTTCTGCCTCAGATTCTTCTGAACTTTCATCCTCTCTTGAAAGAAGATTCTTCTTTTTGAAGAAATTTCTCCTAGTACTTCTCCTAACTTTCTCATTTGATGAATACTTTTTTTGGGGAATTTCATCATTTTAATCATCAAACTTCTTAGGACACTTTGATGTAAAATTCACAATCTTTCTACATCAAAAGCATGAAAATTGAAGTTTACCTTTGAAATTTCTTTTTCCTCTTTGCAGATTAGAGGATAGAAAGGGCATGACATCATCCATATTGTCTTCCTATGTACTATATTCAATGGAGAGATTCTTCATGGACTTGAAAACCATTTCCTTTTAACTCCCCTTCTCCACTACCTCATTGTCATCATTTCTCATTTCATATGGTACAAGGGTACTATTCAAGTTATCTAGTGCCAACTATTTTGGTTCTTTGTCTTCCAACACTAAAAATTTCAGATTTAACCATGGTGGATGCTTCCTCAAGATTCTTTTCACAATATTTATATATTTAATGACTTCTCCAAGACCTTGTATGTATTCTAAAATATTATCTATCTTTTCAAAGAATTCATCAACAGTCCCATTGGGATTCATTTTGAGATCCTCATACATATTCCATAGAACCTGTAGCTTTTTTTCTCTAATTTTTGTGTCACCCTTAGAAATGTTTACCAATTTTTCCCACATTGCATTCGATGTTTTACAAGACATCACCTTCAGGTAAATTTCATTTGATAGGGATCCCCGTAAATAATTGATCCCTTTAGCATCAACATCAAATTACCTTATTTTATCTTCTAATAAAGCACCACTGTTAATGTCATCTAATATTCCATGTATAGCTGCTATGAAGACATCCATCCCAACGGATTGAAATTAGTGAAACATTCAATTATTCTAAAGTTGAAAATTATTTCCATCGAAGATCAAAATCCCTTTATGATTGACCACCTCCATTTCTTCTTCTAAGAGGAAAACCACTGAATTTCAACCTTTCCCTATGATACCAATTGTTAGGTCAACTAGGTTGAATACCCTAAGAGGGGGGGGGGGGTGAATCAGTGTATTGTATATTAAAACTTTCTCCACTTTGGATCTTGTTTCGTTCTTAGAGAAAACTCAATTCTCTCTTCCTCCCATGGAGACATATAGACTGATATGAAATCATGCACATGAAACAATGTTTTTTACTTGGTTCACCCTCACTGGGCTACTTTCATAGAGAATACAATGACAATGTGCCGATGTACAAAATTCACTAAGGGTCATGACCAATAATTAATAAAATTTTCGCGGTAGATCTTATATACCCAGGCTCAATACATTTAGAGGGTTTAGGGTCTGCTCACTACATTCCCAAGGGTCACTCCTTAGGAATCTTTATCTGGCTCACTACTGGTGGAAAGGGTTACCGTCTTCCTCTTCCTTGGAACAATGCTCTTGGAAAGGAATCCACTCAATGTTTATATAATTGTAGGTCAATCACAGTTTATGGACATGTAGGTCCCTTCATTTTCATGAATTACTGCATCCTCAACTATTTATAGATTCTCTATTGAACTCCCTTTTTCACCCATAGATGAAGTCCACCTTCCCGAGTACTGCTAGGTACCTTAAAATATTTTCGCAAACTGATTTGACGCTTTTGAAAGATTCATTGTTCAAATCGCAAACCACCTTGTCTCTCCCACGTACTGAGTACCTGGTTTGGTACTTGAAACGCCTGCTCCACTTGCTTCTTCCTCTTCTGCGAAACTCCTCTGTATGCAGACTGACTCTACCTTCACTATCACGTACCACTAACACGAACCAATTCCATGAACCTCCGATGTGAATCACCCTCTATCCTCGAACTGTTCGTTGTTTGTGGACTACCTTCGCTTCCGTATACCAGATCTCTCCCTCTGCGTACCAGTTGTAAAATTCACTCTCTCGTGTACTAGAGATTCCACCTCCATGTACTGAGTCATAAGTGGATACAACTTTCCTCTGAAATCTATCAGTAGAAATTCTTCCACGTGAACCACTCTAGCCTTTGTGGGATTATCCCTCGCGATCTTCCTTCAGACTTTGCTGAATTCCCTAGGAAAAAACACATTCTTTAATGATATTCAATATCTATAGTAAATGGTGGGATTATAAATTATTATATAGGCAAATATATCCTAAAAAACCACTAATCTAAGATTTATCAAATCTTTAATTCAGCCTCCACTCTTTACCGGTCCTTCTACCGCTGCGAACTGCAAGCTACCAACAAACCATCTTTTTATGCCATTTGAGTATTTCCTTTTCACCTATGCGGTCGATCTCTTTTTTTGACAATAATCCATATGTGTATTTCTCCTCCTTCCTCCATGAACTATTTTCAGTTTCGTGAACTACTTTAGCGTACCATTCCCATTACTCAGCGTATCAATCCAAGAACATGATACACGGTCCATGAATTATGGTATGCAGTTCCCATGCTTGGCCAATTTTCTTCAACATTCTTCAAACAGTTCAATCCTATGAAGAAATCCTTCCTTTTCTAACATCAAACACCCAATTTTGAGGCCCTAAAATTTGGAAAATATTGGGAAACTGCACCACCTTAAAAACCTATCTTCATAAAACAGTAACCATACTCACTTGCAGTCATTTGGATTTGTTAACAAACACAATCACACTCAAAAAATCCCAAGGGAATACCTTGAGGGATTTTATCCTAATAGATGAAATAAGTACATAATACCCCAACATGAACAAAATAATCCAACCGTATAAGAAAACAAATATTATGTAAGTAATACTAATAAACAATTAATTAAACATAAATATGAGACAATAAATTACTACTATGGATGTCATGAATTCAAGAGACCATTAATGATATTTATATCTATTTGGATCTATTTATTAATAGAGCTAAAAATAGTATTGGTTTTTCATCAATCGGAAATATAATAATAAAAAATGGATTCTCTGTGAACTTCACTACTTTTAGTTAACTACTGCTTAGAAAAGAACCTGACCCAAGCATCCTACCTAACATCCCCATGATGCTCTCATCCAACACATGCTCTACACTAATTCTATCATATCTCCATAAATATTTCACTGTTCAATATATTCCTCACAATTTTATTAATTATTTCAAAAGGTGGGAATATTTTTCCGTCATAGCAATTTTTGAATCTCATGTCTCTTATTCAATCATATTGGTTTTCTGAAAAACCATTACCCAATGAATTATCTTATTCTATAAAATTTTCTATATATGTTCAAGAATTTAATTTGTTTTTTTCTCTATATGTGTTAGATGAGAGCTTAATGGGGACACTGGGTAGGATGTTCAAGTAAAATTCTATGTGAAGTAGAAGTTAACATATAGCACTGAAGGGAATAGAGAATTCTTTGTTTTTTTATTATATTTTTCAATGATGTTGGGCATGTATTATTGTAAAAATACTCTATAATCAATGCTGATTTTGATGATAACAAATACCCTTGTTTTTTTTCTAATGAAATTTTTTATGAGTAAGTTTTTTCAGGAATTTTATTCATATCAAAGGAACTCTGAAGTTATAGGATTTACTCTAGAAACACTCTTTCCATCCCTATGTTACGCTGCTATGAACAGTGCATGTTTGGATCATTATCACTATGTTATGTTGAAAAGTTTTTGTTTCAGTCATACAATGAACAATGCACATATGGATCATCATCCCTATGCTACACTAAGAAGATCTCATACGTATCAATAACCCTACGTTGGAATTTGGAAATACTATTCATAAACCTTACATTTAGGAAATATAAGAATGTATGGTTCATCAACCCTATGTGACATCTCTATGTTATTCAGATGAATGTATAGAATATGAATGTTATGTTCCATCCCTAATTTACACAAATGAATGTATGGTTATTAAACCGTATGTTGGTAAAAGAACCGTATGCTATGTAGCTTAACCCTATATTGTGTTCTCAATGATAGTGATCTGTGAAGCTACGTTGCATATTCAAATCAATTGGAATGATTTAATCAGAGTAAATGACTGATTCAAAGATTGTTATGATCTACTTCAAAGAACCTTTTGCTCTGAGAACTGCTTCGATTCTTAAGGAAGTTTCATTTAGGATTTGAATTCCCAAGATTAATGAGGTAAGAATTTCGAATATTGAAATATCTAAGGAAATCACTATCTATATTTATTCTTTACAGAGCCAAGAAAAATTAAGAATGTATATATGTGAAAATAGTTGTTGATGTTGATAATTTTTTTATGTGCAGCTATTATAGTTTATTGAATCTCGATCATATTAAAAAGAGGAGAAAATTTCAATGTATTGATCATTTTCAACCTTGTTTTTATTAATAAAGATTCAATTTTATTGAAGATCATTGTGCAACAAGGATCTCTTCAGACCATTCTTTCTCGAAGAAATTCCTTTTTAAAGAAGAAGATCCATAAGTTGTCAGTTGCGTACTTTTTCAACTGTGATGAACAACATTAATATTTTATGAATCAATTCTTATTGATTGGAGTTTTGATTGCTCATACTCAGTTGTGGTGGAGTATCAGCTTCTCGGTCAAAGATGTGGATATTGGTTCATTGTTACATAACCAGAATACATTTTTGTTTTAGTCTTATTTGTAAAGTTTTCAACCATCTACACACAGTTGTGGATTGAAGGTCTTGTGATAAGAGGATGGATTCTAGTGAAATAACCAAGCTCTTAGAGAGAGTGATTGGTGGAGTATACTAGGTGATATTTGTTTCCCGAACCACTATAAAAATTTGTGTTATTTACTTATGCATATTCATTGCACTTTTTGATAAAGAAGAACAACACTGCAAATATTCTTAATTTTCAAAGGGATTCAAACATCTGAATTGGGGAAGGTAATTTAAAAATACACAATTCACCCCCCTCTTTTGTTTCTTTTTATATTCCAACCTAACAATTAGAATCAATGGAGACCCTTTTGGGTAAAGCTATAACAAGTTGAAGAGTATATGATCTGTACAAAGAAGATGACAATTAATGACCCTAGAGAAGGAATGTCAATAGAGAGTACTCTATATTTCAATGGTGAAAACTATGGATTTTGGAATTCAAGGTTGAATATATATCTACAGAATCTCGAATACAAAGTCTATTAAAAAATCATATCTCCTTACAAAATTTCTGAGAAACTAGAGAATTGGGATGCAGCTATTGAAGTAGATTATGATATGAATTCAAAAGAAATGAATGATATTATTTGTGGTATTGGAACAGACGAATTTAACCATGTATCTCAATGCCACATATCCTATAAAATGTGGAAAACAATTGCATTATCCTATGAAGGTACTGACAATGTTAGAAAAATAAGATATGAAACAATGAAATTTGAATTCAATACTTTCAGAATTTTTGATGGAGAGAGAATTACAAAGATAAATGGAAGGATGAACAAAATTTATATAATGTTAAATCCTTGGGTGAGCCTATCATTCAACCTGATCAAGCCTTGAAATTACTAAGAGTACTACCCATGAAATGGAATGGAATATCAGCTGCAATTCAGAAATAATCTCATGTTAAAAAATTAACAATGAAAGAATTAATTGGGACTTTGATTATGTTTGAAGAAAAAATGCAGAAAGAATCTGAAGATCATAAAGTTATCATGAAATGTGATAAAACTGCATTGAAAGTGACATCTCAGAACCAAAGTAGAAAGCCAAAAAAGGAAAATGGAGAAGAATTTAGAGTTCTCATATTCTAAAAATGAACAAGCTCAATTAACTAGAAACCTCAGAAAGTTCTACAAAAAGAAAAGTGGATTTAGAAAACCTTATAAGAAGGATGAAAAGGAATCATGAGAAGTTTGATGATATGAATGAAAAATATTTGGACACATCGGACATCATTTTCCTCAATTTAAAGAAGAAAGAAAAAGACCAGAAAATAAATATAAAAAAATGCTGATTACAAGAAAAAAGGAAAAGATTAATGAAGGCTATATGGAGTGTATCTGAAGACTCCAACATCTCCTCAGAAGATGATTCAGAAAAATAACTACATAATCTAAAGGCCAACTGTTCTTTATGGCTAAAGAAGATGAATAGGTACAATCCTATTATTCGTCTAATTTTGATTCTGGTTGTTGTTCAAATAAAAAGTTAGTTTCCTATTGCTCAATGCTAGAGGAAAAATATGATTCCTTACTAAAGAAGAAAAAATCCTTAAAGAATATTCACAAATCAGTATTTGGATAAAGACACACTTTACTCAAACAATATCAATATTTGATTGAAAAATTCATTTCATCTATTATAAACAATGTTGATCATGAAATTAGGATAAAAGTAATATAAGATGAAGTAGAAACCTAAAAACGTGTTGTTCTATTTTTTACTAAAGGAGGAAATATTTTGAATGAAATTCTTGGATATAATATAATCAAAAATTAAAAATTTGGTATAAGAAGTAAAGATGAAAAACCCAAGCTTTATAAGATTTATTTTGTTCCTAACTCAAAAAGTGTAACTAGTAATTATTGTGGAACAAAAGGTCATATATCAAAAAAAAATTACTTAAGAAATTATCAGATAAGTGGAATTTAAAAGAATTTTATTTCAAAAACATTATATGAAATAAATGATATGAGTTATGGAAAAACAAAGCAGATATGGGTTCCATGAACTCTGTTAGCTAACACTCTTGGACCCAAGATGATGTGGGTACCAAAACAAACTATTGTATAATTGATTTTTCCTAAAACAGGTCATAGAACAAGAAAAGCTATATGGTATATGGATAATGGGTGCTCATGGAGAATTAGTGGAAACTAATCAAACTTCATCACACTAACTAAAATAGGAAAAGTTCTAGTTACCTTTGGCGATAATGCCAAAGGAAAGATAATTGGACATGGAATAGTTGGTGATCCAAAAAACATCTCAATCAACAAGGTACTATATGTACAAGGGATAAAGCAAAACCGAATAAGTATTTCTCAACTCTATTCTGATGGATATTATGTCGATTTATCTAAAAATCCTTATTCTATATTTAATGATGATATTTTTAAATTTAAACCACCTAGAACTGATAATGTTTATACATTGGATTTAAATTCCTTGTGTAAACAGAGAGTGAATTGTTTGACTGCTAAGGTAAATGAGTCATGGATTTGGAATAGAAGACTTGGTCATTGAAATATATATTCTTTACATAAATCATCTTTGAATCAATTAATATCTGATTTTCCTTATCTCAAATTTGATAGTGATAGATTCTGTGATGCATGTAAAATTGGAAAACAACACATGTATCCCTTTAAATCAATTGAAAAAATTGCTATATATAAACCTTTAAAACATATCCATATATATTTGTTTGGACCATATAGAATAGCTAGTTTGGATAGTAAATTATATGTATATGTTTTAGTTGATGATCATTTAAAATTTACATGGGTTTATTTTCTAAAACTAAAAAGTGAAGTGTTTAATGTTATTGAATGTTTTTGAAAAATTATTCAAAATGAAAAGGGTCTTAACATAATTTCATTAAGAAGTGATCAGGGTGGAGAATTTTAGAATCGGGAATTCAATTCATTTTGCTCCAATCTAGGTATTAAACACACCTACTCTGCACCAAGAACACCTTAATTAAATGGAATTGCTGAAAGAAGAAATAGAATTATTCACGAAATGTCTAGGACTATGCTGAATGAATACAGTCTTCCTACTTACTTATGGGCTGAATCTGTAAGCACAACCTTCTATATAATGAATAGTGTATTAATTAGACCAATTTTCAAAAAGACAAACTATGAACTTTGGAATAACAGAAAGCCTAAAGTAAAGTACTTTAAAGTTTTTGGATGCAAAGTGTATATCTTGAACACCATGGATAATATTTGTAATTTTGATCCAAAACATGAATAAGGAATATTTTAAGGATATTTTCATACTCCTAAATCTTATTGAGTATTCAATAAGAAGTCAAGGATTGTTGAAGAATTAGTTCATGTGAAGTTTGTTGAAACTGACCCTTTCAATATAAAGAAAGATCAAACTAATGAAATTACTGACTCTAATGATAACATGAGACTAGAAAACTTGAAAGATGATTTTGAAAATAATAAAACTCAGTCTAGTTCATAAAAACATGAAACTACTAAAACAATTAGTGTTTTACCTAGACAGACTAGAAACCAAAATAATCATCCCTTAAAAATTGTTATAAGAGACCTATACATAAGAATTAGAACTAGAACAAGTGTAGGAAGCATAGAATAATTATCTACCTTTCTATCTTAATTAGAACCTAAGTCTTTAGAATAAGCCTTAGTAGATGAAAGTTGGAATTTAGCAATTCATGAAGAGCTAAACCATTTTAAGAGGAATGATGTTTGGAAGTTAGTTGAAATTCCTTTAAATTACCCACATATAGGAACTAAATGGGTCTTTAGAAAAAAAAACAAAATGACCAGGGAATAAAAAATAGAAACAAAGATAGATTTGTAGATAAAGGTTACAATTAGGAATAAGGTATAGATTATAATGAAACCTTTTCCCCTATAGCTATATTAGAATCCCTTAGAATTATTTTAGTCTATACATCTCATATTAATTTTAAATTATATCATATGGATCTAAAATATTACTTTTTAAATGGATATTTAATGGAGTAAGACTATGTTTAACAACCTCCTAGTATTGAAAATTCTCAAAAACCAAATTCTGTTTTTAAACTTACTAAATCTATCTCTAGACTTAAACATGAACCTAAAGCTTGGTATGAACGATTAAGTTTGTTTCTTCTGAAAAATGATTTTACTGTTGGTTTGGCATACCCAACACTTTTTAAGAAAAAAGTTTGTCCTAATATTTTATTAGATTAAATATATGTTTTTGATGTAATTTTTGGTTCAATGAAGAAAAATATTTGTAATGATTTCTCAAATATAATGCAAAAAGAATTTGAAATGAGTATGATGGGAGAATTGCAATTATTTTTTGGACTTATAATTTACCAAAAATATTTTGGAAATGTTTTAAATAAAAGAAAATACATTATTGATTTACTGAAAAAGTTTGGACATGAAAATAGTAAGACATATACAACTCCTATGTGTTCCATGTAAAACTTGATTTGGATGAAGCTGGAAAACTGGTGGACAACAAGTTATATAGATGTATGATTGGTAGTTTATTGTATCTTACTGCTAGTAGGCCAAACATTATATATTCAGTATGTCTTTGGGCAAGATTTCAATCAAATCCTAAAGAATCCCATCTTACTACTGTTAAAAGAATTTTTAGATACCTAAAAGGAATACTTTTACAATATCTTCTTTACCCCAAAACTTATGTTTTTAATTTAATTTCATATTCAGATGCTGATTTTGGTGGCTATAGATTATATAAAAAAATCACATCAAGAACCTATCACATTTTAGGAAAATATTTAGTATCATGGTCAAGTAAGAAATAACACTCAGTTGCTCTGTGAATAGCTGAGGCAGAATATGTATACACAGGTAGTTTTTGTGCACAAGTGTTGTGGATGAAAAATAATTTACTGGACTTTGGACTACGGTTTTATAGTATGACAATTTTATGTGATAATACTTATGTTATAAATATTTCAAAGAATCCTATAAGTCACTCGAGGACTAAGCACATTGATATAAGGCATCATTTTTAAGAGATCATGTCCTTAAAAAGGATATATCTTTGAAATTTTTTAATACTAAATATCAATTAGCTAATATTTTCACTAAACCACTTCCGAGTGCAAGTTTTGATTTTATTAAGGGGGAGTTAGGATTATTTAATTTTAAGTAAATATTTACTTTCAGTTACTGTATTTTTAAGTGCTTGTTTAGTTTTTCATTAATATACTTTAAAACTATCTTGATATTTATTTATTTAATTTATTTTGGAAAAATGTAATATTACTTTTCTTTTTCAAGAAAGTATTAAAATAAAATGTTTTGTAAATCAATGAGTATCGTCTCAATCGGCATGAGAAAACTATTTTCATTCATCCACTCTCATTATTCTCTCTCACACATCCTGTCAGTTAATCGAGAAAACTCTCTCTTAAAACCCACTCACAATTCCTTTAAACCCAAAACCCTTGAACCTTCAAACCAGAAACCTTTAGAAGATGGATAACTCAAGGACATCAGACGATGTAGTGTTGGAGCTCTCTCTCTATCTGCAAAAGAAAGCCAAAATAATTCTTACAAGAATGGTAATTGACTTTACCTATCTGGATTCAACAAATCTATCTCTCAAGCAAGAAATAAGGTTTCAAGCGATAGTGTTTATCTTTAGAGAGGTTAATACACAAGTTGGGTACAATCTATATGTTAAGTAATTCTATAAAAATGATTCTTTCAATTTCAGTTTTGAGGAAGATATAGTGGTTTTTAAAATTTATGACAAATAATTCTATTTCTCTTCACTCAAGATAGAAGAGGAACTGCATTGTCCCCATGAGGGGGAGTGCCATTTTTATTTAAGGAATATTGGTGATGTTAACTATCCCTATAAGGATATAATGTTTTCATTATTCAGAACAAGAACCATAAAGAAGATCATGTCCAATGAATTGACTCCATATAGGTGAGTTATGATGAAGTTCATATAGTTAGCTATAATGCCCGGGATGATAGAGCTAGAGAAGGTTCTATATACAGATATGTATGTGATGTTTTTTTTGAATAACATCACATTAAATTTATGTCGGTTCATGCTGAGTTATTTAAGACATTGATTCCATCATGATGAAAAGATGGGATATTATCCATATGGTAGAATTATCTCTCCGCTTTTAAGGAAAAAGGAAATTTGGCCAGAATGTTTTGTGCACAGAGGTGCCACTATTCAAATAATTTGACTTACGGGGTGGTCAAGAAGCTGGGATTTGTGTGAAAAAATTCATGAAATAGTTTATTACCTATTGGTTTTGAGGAATAGAAAAATATGTTGGCTATTGCTCAAAGGAAAAAAGAATGATTCCATTGGTTGGCTCTATGAGATAGATGCAAGATGATGCCAATGGATCAAGACCACAAGAATCATTAATTCATTTCAAGTGAAGAGGAACATCCGTTGTTGTACCTGCTACAATGGATGAAGCACCAGAAGTATAAGAACATGAGGCTTAACATGGTGAGCAGGTTGAAGAAGTTGAGAAAGAGGCTCAAAGCCTTGAAAATCCAAGGGAAGTTGTCCGAAACCTTACTGATATTTCCCTGATTTTTCCAAATTCAATGGCCAAAGGTGAATCTGTTCAGAGGAAAAGTCCTGAAGATAATTGAGAGCTAATCCTGTTTGTGGTTGGTTCTGAACATGTATAAGAACAATCTAAATATTCCGACTCAAAGGCCAATTCCTAGGTAATCTGTATTCGGCTATTAGATTCTAATAATTTATTCTTAAGGGAACAATTAGAAACAGAAAATAAAAATTTTGAGGAATACAAATTGACTACAATGCCCAGAGCAGAATTTGAAGCTTAGAATCTTTACTTGGAACAGTTCAAAGAAAATCTCATATCTATGGGATATTTTATGGAATTCATAAAGATTCTATCTAAAGAGATATATTCTATTAATGGTGAAGCTGTGAATAAATTTGAGTTTGAAAATTTCATGAAAATGGTTGTGAGGGAATTTCATTCTCTTAAAAAAGTGCATGTACATCTTACTTGGCTCCACAAACCTCTCTATATCTTATTAAAATGTTTGAAGACATTACAACGATGTTGTCTAATTTTAATGATAGACTACACACTCTTCAGTGTGACAGTACACCTTTAAATGTGGTTATTAATAATAAAAGGCAACTAGTGAGAAAGATCACTTCAACCGATTCATGGATGGGATTGGTGGTGACTAAACTTAAGGACAAGTTGAATTATTTCATTCAGTCAAAGGAGGAAATTAATGAATTCATGAAGATTAATCGTGTGGAAAACATGAAGGTTTCCCTGGACTCAAATAATCTTCTTCAACAATGGACCAAAGATTTTAACAGAAAATTCCAGAGTCTTCTGATGAAAATCATAGAGCTTACCAATGCAGTTGAATCCATTTCTCACCCATCTGCTGAACCCACATTTTTTGGAAAACCTGATGAAATCCCCTCCTTTTAACCCTCTATTTTCTGATCATGGATGATACATAAACTCAATCATTTCATTGCATTTATATTTTTTATTTTAATATGTGATTATTTTTTTACTTTAAAGTCTTAACTACCAATCCTACATTTATTTATCTTAATAGTTTTATTAACAATTCCTTTATAGTCTAGTGCTACATTAAATTGGTACATATCCTTTGTTCTATCAAACCTTCTTCTTGATATCACAAAAAGGGGGAGATGAAGATGAAATGAGGAGATAGTTAGAAAAGGGAGATGGAGATAGATATGGGAGATGAAGATACAAATGTGAAAAGGATCTATAATGATTATCAAGTTATTTTTATAATTCAAATAACAAACATATTTACAAAATTTAATTGAATATTGTATTTAATTATAGGGATTATTTTATGGATTTTGTGACCATAAAAAAGGGGGAGATTTTTGGGAATGTATTGTCACAACAATAATATATAATCAGTACGGATTTTGATGCTCACAAATACCCTTGTTTGATTTCTAATATTGTTTTTATGAGTAAGTTTTTCAAGAATTTTGTTCATATCAAAGGAACTCTAACGTTATGAGATGTACTCTGGAAACACTATTTCCATCCCTACGTTATGTTGCTGTGAACAGTGCACACATGGATCATTATCCCTATGATATGTTGAAATGTTTCCATTTGAAACGTATAGTGAATAGTGCCCGTATGTATCATAATCCCTATGATATACTAAGATGACCGCGTATGGATTAGAAACCCTATGCTGGAATCTGGTAATACTATTAATAAACCTTACATTCATAAAATATTGGAAATTATGATTCTTCAACCCTATGTGACATATCTATATTATGTAGATGAACGTATAAAAGATGAATTCTACATAACATCCATAGATTACAGAAATAAAAGTATGGTCAGTAAACTGTACGTTGGTAAAAGAACCCTATGCTACACAGCTTAACCCTATGCAATGTTCTCAACAACAGTGATCTGTGAAGATACATTGCTTCTTCAAATCAGCTGGAATGATTTAGTCAGAGTCAATGACTGATTCAAAGATCATTACGATCTATTTTAAAGAACCCATTTTCTTAGAGAACCTCTTCAATTATTAAGGGATGTTCCATTTAATATTTGAATTCCCATAATTAATCAGGCAAGAATTTTTGATTTGGAAATATCGAAGGAAATCACTTGCACTATTTATTCTTTACAGATCCATGAAAAATTAAGAATGTATGTATGAGAGAATAGTTATTGATATTGATATTTTTTTAAGTTCTGCAATTATAGTTGATTGAATCTCAATCATCTGTAAAATATGAGAAGCTTTAAATGTATTTATTATTATCAACCTTGTTTTGGTTACATGAAGTTGCAATTTTATTGAATATCATTATGAAATAAGGATATCTTCAGACTATTCTTTCTCAAATAAATTCCTTTCTGAAGAAGAAGATCCATCAATTGTCATTTGCGTACTGCAGCAACTGTGAAGATCAACCTTAATATTTTACGAATCAATTCCTATTGATTGGATTTTTGATTGCTCGTACTCAGTTGTGGTGGAGTATCAACTTCTCGGTCTAAGCTACGGATATTGGTTCATTGTTATAGAACCAAAATACTTTTTTGTTTTAGTCTTATTTGTAAAGGTGTCAACTGCCTGCACTCAGTTGTGGATTGAAGGTCTTTTGATAAGATGACATGTTCTAGTGAAATCACTAAGCTCGTAGAGAGATTGATTTGGTGGAGTTAACTAGGGGATATTTGTTTCCTAAACTACTATAAAAATATGTGTTCTTTAATTCTTCATATTTGTGGAACTTTTTCATACAGAAGAACAACACTACAAATATTCATAATTTTTATAGGGATTCAAAAATCTATATTGTGGAAGGTAATTTTGAAGTACAAAATTCACGCCCCACTTGTGTTGCTTTTTACATTCCGACCTAACCAGTGATTTACAACCAATAATTATTTTGTCTCCATTTATAAATGCATCCCAATAGACTTTAATATTCTTCCAACTCTTCCATACTAATTTTTCTTGAATAAAAACAATGTAAACATGGACAACGGATTTTAGAAGGGTGTTCTTCATTCTCTTTGAAAACATGTTGAACTTTTTATATCTATCTTCATATTTGTTTGTCAAACGATTATCATGCATCTATATCTAGTTAATATCAATCCAATTGGGTTCATAAAACATTTATTTTATAAAAAATATATATAAATACACATAAGATATTCATAATAAAAAGTGAATGTTATAGAAAATTCTAACAAGGTAAACTCAACCTTTGATGGTTTCAAAGAATTTCTGTATGTTGAAGAAAATGGGTAATTGAATTTAACAAAATAATTAATCCACATAAAATCATTCTTAAATACCCTAAAGAAATGAAAATATAATATAGTAAAATAAAGATAAATAATAACTTAAAATATGATAAACAGGAATAATAAACATTCATTCAATCAACTAGATCAATGGTTTCATGGATCGAGAAATAATGCTAATGATAAAAGGGATAAAACTATCATTATTTTTGTAGCATTTTGGTGTATTCGGAAAGAAAGGAATAAATATTTATTTGAGGAGACTAATAATTTGATAAAGGGAAATATGGGTCATTTATATAAGAATATACGAGTAGCTAGATATTCCAAATCCAAAAATAAGGGTTGTTGGGATTTGAAAAATTAATGGGAGATATAAATTATCATTAATAACATCACAATAATCACTCATTGAAATTTAATAAATTTTATTTTATTTTTATTAGACAATAGAATGTTACTTGACAAAATCACTTTTCTTATGATATAAATTAGAGAATGAGAATCTTATGTCCAACGAAAACTTCTAGAAGCAGTAAAAACACCAACACATTATATTATACCATGAGAAGAAGCTAAACTTGTTTGAATCCCTTATACGTGATTATCAACCACATAGATAGAGTGAGGGTGAGAGGGATTCCTATATAAGGCACAAATGGGATGCATCACATTTTTGGTGGATCATTTTATTAGTTATTCCTATGATATGAGGATACAAGATAAGGACATGGATGGATACACTATATTGAATCATATCAAAGAATATGATATTGAATGGGAGATAAAGGTAGATAATAAATGATATTATCACTAAAATTTATAGGTGTATACCAGAAGATGGATAATGTAAATACCCTAGCTTTAATTACCCAAAAAACACTAGGGAAAATCATTATATGACCTATAACACACCTCAAATTCACTAAAGTATTTTATAAAATTTGGGTGTAAAAAACCGTAAATGGGAGGTTCCCTCCCCCAGAAAAAGAAACAATTAGTACCAAAAGTCGAAAAATATTCAGGCATGAACCTTGTGGTCAATGGTAATGTAGACCCAAAATAATCAATACATGATATAGGAATACCTTTTAGAAAAAAACTATGGAAATAAATGATGCAATAGCTATATAGGCACACATACATTTCATGATAGTATAAAAAATCACTTATTGTCGGTAAGAAATATCAAAGAGATAAAAACATGATATTCAAACATAGTGTGAACTAAAGGAACCATAATTATTCAAAAAGTGATGGATTTATGTGATAAAACCTCATGTGCTTAACAAGGGATGGACCCTTTGAATCTACTCCATAAGAAAACTAAGGACCCTAGTGAATTATAATAAGAACTAGATCCTATGATATAAATAACCAAAAGAGGAACATACATCACTCCACTAACTTGGTTCTTGAAAAATAGAATTTGAAGCTGCATATCTAATGAAGTGTCAAGAAAAGGAGTCATCAAATATATAATCATTAGGGAACCACCAATTTGTCTCTAATAAGTATTCATTAAAAAATAATATACATGAAAAATTCTACAGCCTTATATAAATATATGAAAAATTATTTAGTATTAAGATATAATACATAGAAGTAGAGAAACAATGAATAAGTCTAAGGATGAGTGTTAGATATTTCCAATATCTCTATATATCAAGAGGGTATATATATTGGAATTTGTAGATGTGAAAACCCTTTGAATTCCTCAGACTAAAATTTGGGGAAGAACTGAAAGAAGATTTTGACTGAATGAACTAGTCTGGGATGAGCCAAAGGGAAGCATGAAAAATCAGTGCCACATGCGCAAAGGCACCCCATGGCATGTAAAATTCCACTCATGAGAGATTCATTGCATGCCACATACAAAGTTCCATGAAGCTGACATAGGGGTTAGGTTTTCTGCCCAGGCCAAATTCTGCATTCCCCCACATCTTCCAATCGTCTATAAATAGAAGGGAACCCCCTTGCTTTGGGGTTGAATAATTCAAACCACCCCCCTGCATTCAATTCACCTCTTCATCCTACAAAATATGTATTTCAGGTACAAGATTTTCTATGTTAGGTCTCCCTGGGGTTCACTTTCGCGCAAAACCCCTAGGGCTTGACCCTCACTGGGGTCCTTTGTTGTCTGACCAGTTGCATTAAAGTCCATTTTCTTTCATGTAAAACTCGGCCGTTTGCACACTAAACTTCCTCAAATTGCACGAAAACCTCTTTTATCCACGCAACCCAAATTGTTTCATGCACTGGTTCCCATCTTTCATGCCTATTTCTTGAAAACCCCCTCTTTTGCATGCAATTCTCGTTGTGCACTCCAAGTTTCCTCTTTACCATAATGTACCATGTCCGAGCCCCTCTTATGTGCAACACAGCTATGTCATGAACCTTTCTCCCAAATGACTCTCTAGTTCTATACGATTTGATTTCAAGGTCCCTTGGGCGGTGCATTACATTGCATTTTTTAGCCTTATGCTTCTTCGCATAGGCATGATAATGGCCATTGACTCTTTACATAGCCACGCTAATGTGGGACCCTCATTGGACCACTCCATGACACCCCTTCACTACATAATTGTCAGTTTCTTCCCTTTACAATGAAATAAAGTGTTCTGGTTATGTAATTCCTAGGGGTGCGGAGTGAACTCACATTTTCTGAGATGCATGACGTTAGACTTCCAAACACCATCGTCCTAAACACATGATATTAAACTGTGGCCTCACCCCATGCATCATATGTGGGGTACCCCATATCATACATTTACTATACCTGCTCATCTCCAAAGGGCTGATATATTCCCTACATGGAATGAGATCCTCTTTGTAAGAGTGGTGCCTATTCGATGGGAAGGGAAACCGTCATGGTGTAAACCCTAAGACTTTCTTACAGGAGGCATCACCCATCCTCCTCCTCTCTTTTTCTATGCCATAGACTAGAGGAGAGATGGGAACATGGAACTTTGTTCTCTCATCCCTCACCCTCTGAGATTTTTTGCCACTGAGCCTTAATATTGGAGTAAGTCCCAATATCCATCTCCCAATACTGTTAACAATGCTTAAGACCCTATTTACTCTTTGGGCCACTAACCATGTGTAAGCACCATTCCACTTTCCACGGACGCACCTTTTATGACGTGATTGTCAGGTCTTTGCTGCCTCTTGTTTGTCACACTGAGCATGACTCACATGATCTTAGAGTAAGCATTGACCATGAAATCCTCTCTGGTCCGCCTTATCTTGTAAGCTCCAAACTCTTCCGAACTATGTGGACTTTGATCCTAGACAAGGCAAGGTATGTAGTAAGCCACCTGAAGGTTCAATCCCAACACCTACTGGTCCTGACCCCTTCATGTCGGTTCACCAAACTCTTTCAAACTAAGTGGACTTTGATCCCTACCAGTGCAAGGTACATAGGAATCCTTCCATAGGTTCAATCCCAACACCTACTAATCTCTATCCCTTCACGTTGGTTCACCAAAATCTTATAAACTATGTGGACTTTGATCCATTCCAAGGAAAGGTACGTAGGAATCCTCCCAAAGGTTCAATCCCAACACCTACTATTCTCGACCACTCTATTTCGGTCCACCCTCATCCCCCACGACGGTAAACTACACCCCCATATCATCCAGAAGAGGTTAAACTATACCTATTTTAACTACATTGGTTTTGATCCTTGTCTCCTAGACAAGGTATGTAGGTATCATCTCTGAGGTCCAACCCCAATCAACGGTAAGCTGTTGTGTCCCCCAATCAATGGTAAGCCATTTTGATCCCCCAACCAGTGGTAAACCATTAGAACCCCATCTAGTGGTATGAATCTGTCATCCCAACCCGATGGTATGCCATTGTAAGTTGAACTAAATGGGATTTGATCCTTGTCTCCTAGACACAGTCCGTAGGAAGCCTCTATGAGGTTTAACCCAAAAAACTGGTAATCATTCGTGTCCCCCCTATTTGGACCCACATCTCTGGTCCTCCCCTCGAGCGTCAGACCAACCCTGGGCTGCTAACCACACATAAGCCCCAACATTCCCTCAGGTATCTGTCTTCTGTGCACACCACGATTCCATGCCGCATACTGAACTAGGTGGACATTGATTCCCTACCATGGGGATGCGTAGGAATCCCCCCTGAGGTCAAGACCATCATCCATGTCTCAAAGTGGACTCTCCTTTGAGCCTTTGTGTATTGAGAAGATCATTCCCCAACCCGAAGGTTCTATTTCCTCCAAGTCCCATCCATGCATCCATTCTCATAGGTTGCCTCCTCAGGTGTCCCATCACCTCACCATACTACACAGACTTTGATTCCCTACCATGGGGATACATAGGATGTATTTTCGAGGCTCCATCCCAACATAACCATCGATCTCGCATCAACTCCATCCCACTCCACATCTACTCTCAACAATCAATAGCCATCTTAGTTCTTACCGAGGCCACTACATCCCGTTGAGATCATTTCATCCACTTTCTCACTTCTCCTAGCAGTAATCAGGTAACTAACCACATGTTATCCCCAATATCAATGATCCCTCATGGGGTTGCACCCATCTGATCTACTCTTTTTAGTGTTCTGATAAGTTCGATCCATCTCTGATAGACATTAAACATGAGGAATACCCTGTTTTAAACACGAGAAGTTGAGTAAAAACTCAAATACATGCATATGGAATAAAATTACCCACATTCGACCTGGAATTATTTGTGATTCCACACCCTCAAGAAAAGATATCATAAGGAGAAGAAACCCAAACACATCAGTGTCCCAACGTCTAGACATGCCAGCGATGTCCAACGTGACTACTCTTCTGACCAAAGGTTGCTACCCTGGCTGGAACCCATGAAATGTTTGGATAGAAGAAGCATAATTAACTGGAGTCCATGAAGACATGGAACTGGAATGAGTTTCACAAACAACATCTTTAGTCTATGAAGGATACCCAGATTAGGCAACAATTTCCAAGGAGGAATCCACAGGAGGAGAAACCGAAATCCCATCATTCCATTTCAATCAATGACCAATCGTCCCTAAATAAGTGAAGGATGTCTCCTGCCATTGGAAAGTGAGAATGTGGGGAAACAAGCAGTGCATCCTCTGAAACAGACAGATGCATGCCCCGAAAAAAGCATCAGAAACATAAATAGTGAACCCAATGTGAAATTCAACTCTTCAATGTGGGGATTAGTAGCACTCAATACATAACTAGATTAGCATGTCATTAGATCCATGAATCTGGCATGAGGTACTGCTAAGAAAATAGTGGGCCTGGCATGAATCTCACCAGAAATTGGGGAAGTTGAACTTTGGACATCCCGGTCTACAAAGTTGTCAGTGTGGATCCTTCATACCTACCATAAAAGACATAATGGTTCTAGGGTACTAGACGTCGCTTTCCTTCCTTCAGAACTAATGGTTATATCTCCCGGCTTTTTAGGACCCAAGCTGTTACGATAGAAAATCGATCACTGCCCACCCACCGATGCAGGGGCATGGTCAATGTTAACGCGACAATCCTACATAACCACATCTACCCCATGGAGGCCTCCACATCATTGACTAATGAGTGTACAAGTTCTCTCACCCTTTCTGAAATTGTTTATAGAAGGGTGATAAATGACCTCATTCGACGATATGAGGAAGAGGGGATTATCCCAACCCATGATATGGACTGAAAAGATTTAGAGGCTTCTGCACCTCACAGCCACCTCCACCCCCAATGGCCACGTAGGGTTCCACTAATACCCACTCTAATGCATAACCATTTTGGGAGCATCTCCCTGGAATACTTCCATGACTCCCCCTTCTATGCTGATGAAATGACTGATGTTTGGTCCAACCCGACTAGGATCCTGTTCTATGGGATCCAAAGGATGGCTCCCACTAGGCCATGTTAGCGCCGCCACCCGGACCCATAGGACGAGGAGTAGGTAAGTCATGCACCGACACCACCGAACCCGGCCTGATTAATTTGATTACAACATCGGGTGTGGGATGAGGAGGATGCCTACCATGGGGTGTCAAAATCAATGAATACCATGGACTGTGCCACCGTTGATGCATACCATCAGCCCCCTGTTTATACTATGTAGGGGTACTCTTATGGCCAACCCATATTGAGGCCCCAACCGTCCCACGGGTCGGCTGGATCGACTCTCCTGGTCACTGATGCAGGTAGCGCCCTTCAAGAGCTAACCCGTGGTAATGACATCCAGTACAGAGGTCCTCCCCGTACCATCTCCAACGAGAGCGTAGATCCATCCACTCCCAATCCCAGCATGAAGGTCCTCCCCAACCCAACTTCAATGCGAATGAGGGTCCCCCCATTGTAGGGATGCTCAGTACAGAAGCCTCCTTTGCAAACAAAACCTCAGGTATAGATCCATTCCTCCTATTGCAGGTAACTGGTGTGAATATTTTACATATCTAGTCAACCGCCAGTGTGGGGGTATTCCCTATATCCTTACAGTAGATGATGAGGGTCCTCCTCATCCCAGTAACCAAAGAAGCAGAGTTTTTCCTCACATCATAAACACCCAGCATGGAGGTCCTACCCAGGTTCTTATCAACCAGTATGAGGACCCTCCTCTCACCGACATTGCAAGAGTAAATAAGCATGGAGGCCCTACCCATGCTCCCACCTGCTCCGGTGGAGGTCCTACCTGCTCCAACACATTCCATGGAGATTATCTCCATGCATTAGCTAGTGGAAATATGAAGATCCTCCATGTATTCCATTTTAAATCTTTCTAGGTGCACCTCATACCCCAGCTCACCCAAGAGGAAATTATCTCCTCCCCAACACCTATTTTTCCAAAGGTCCACAATGAGCCAAAAATCTACCTTTTCCCGAAGAGCCATCCCTGGGAAGGAGGGCGGGTCACCCACACCATAAAAAGAGTGTTGAGAAGATTCATACAGCAATTAATCCTGTATGATTCTCGAATTATAAGGTGGAATGAAACTCAGTAATGGAAGCCTCACCTCAATTCTTTATGTGAAGGACATGGGGCAGGAACAAGGTGCATCATCCTCGTACTTTTGGAATGCAAGTTCCATCGGATCCTTACCTCCATTCATAGATATATCTATGGGGATGAAGATTTGGTATCTCCCTAGGGTCTGGCCATGAAATTTCCACCATCATAGCTAGGAGCACTCTCTACCTCAATCAGAGACCATGGAGATTTATTTTGGGGACCGATGGAAAACGAGTAATAGCATAGTCCACCACGAGCAGCTATGGTCCCTACGCCAGAAACTATGGTCTTCAACCCATATTATTGTGATGTGGTGGACAAGTCCCTACGTTATTCATAGGATAGCCTAAGATGCGGTGACTTGTTAGCCCGTTCGCTTATTCGCCACCGGCCAACCTATCGTCTCAGCGGTCTACTTTACTACCACTACCGGTTCCCCAACTGCCTCCAATCGATGAGTTGGGAAACCCAGGGCTAGACCATGAGTCTGAGATATGGATCCTATGAGACATTATTGTAGCGGGCCATTTCTCGAAGATATTTTATCCAGCTGAAACACTGAATTTCAGTGCATCAGAATGTCTCACCCATGTGGAAGTCAAATGCTTTCTCCAGACCCTCTGGGAAACACACTGTCATCTTTATCATCAACGAGTGGCTTACCCCAAGAATCAGGAACACTTCAAAGACATTTTTCAATAGTGTCTTTTGGTTGATTTGGCCGCACTCCCCATGGAACAATGCCCTGAGTCACTAGGCCTCCATCGAACCCTCCAACAACGATGTGTCCAGATCTTTAAAGTGCTCTGTAGGATTATCCAGGAGGCTTCCCCCCATATACAGATCTGTGGTTGGGGGCAGTAAATTTCCCTCCATTTCTATTTTATCTGGCGCCATCCCAACTTTCTAGGAGATATCAAGGATATGCCTCTAGGTAGATTCACTGTTAACATGGAAGATATATTAGAGGGGAGAATGATTTGGAGCTCCTTGATGGTGAATTACCCCATGGGGGAGTGCCACAACTATTAGAACCATTGGGATTGGTTACTCACCAGCAGAGAAATATACTGGGTCTTCCCATTCCCACCGAGGCATTGTTCCCCAAGAAAAATCCCAATAAGGGAAAATATCACCTTGGAGCCGTCAAACCCTTCGACTCATAAATATTAGTATAAAATATGGAGGATGATCACAAAAAATATATGTTTCATCCGTAGCTTGTGGTGCACACGAAGATGGTTGATGACCTCTTTATTGAGCATGCCGCAGAGCTACAGCCAGACTACGACGATCCTCGGTTGGGGCAGCAGGGCCTAGAAGAACTTCCCCTGAGGAACTGCCTTCAGGTGACCCTAAATATCCTTCCCATGCAGATAGGATAATTGTTGGAACATATGGTAAGAGGGTGAGGTATGTGTCTCCAAATCCACCTGAGCGGCGTAAAAATCCATGAGACCCATCTCAGGTTCCCCCAGCCGCTCCACAGGTCATTACACCAGCCTCTCCATGATCCACTAAGCATTCTTATGATGTTGAAGAACCCACCAATGCACTAGTGGTCAGGGATCCTCATCACGATAGGACTCCTCACCTAGATTATCTGATGGAGGCACTCATTGCTCACCTCGAGGCTTTGGAAACTCAACAGGTGGCAATCTTGCCTAACGGCAATCCGTATCTGGCGTGGGTGGATGATATGCTGGAACCTCCGAGTTTTCGAAATACCACCTTATACCCCTTTAACAGGAAGACCAATCTACTACAACATCTTTCCCACTTCATTTCGAGTTGCAGACCCATGCTAAGAACTCCAACACAGTAAGAAGCCACCATACTCTAATGCTTCATATAGACTTTGGAAGGACCTGCATTTGCCTAGTACAGCCAGCTACCCATTAGGTCAGTCACCGATTGGGAAGACCTCCATATATAGTTTCTTTACCATTTCAGATCAACCACTCAGAAGATGAGTATTTCAGACCTCTTCAAGTGCAAAGCGATGCCCAAGGAACACGTCGCAGACTTCATCGCCCAGTGGAAAGACCTTACCTATTCCTTGGATATCTCACTGACTCAGGAACAGATGCTGACAATATGTGTGGGGAATGTTAAGAACGAATTGGTCCCATATCTCATTACCTAGAATTATATTGGGGGATTCTGAGACTTCTCTAATAAGGCCTAGTGCTAAAAGGATGCCTTGTAGAAGGCCAAGCAGGCATGACCGTTGCCTCCTACATTTCTTACAAGAAGGGCCCGTAAGTATGAGCCTGTCGTGGTGGTAAAAATATAGAACCCTAGTAAACTAGATTTATTACCAGTGGATCCACCTCTATTGCCTCGTAGAGTTCCTCCACCTTGAGCACAACCTCTAGCCCAGCAGTTCCCACCTCAGAATTGTCAGGCACCCCTACGTAATGCACTGCCACCACCAAGGAAAGAAAACAAGGTCCCACATCCTTGATAGGCCCCTCCAACCCCTTATTAGGGACAGGATCCTAGATCCCACTTCCCAGATAGGAGAAATCAGACCTACTCCTTTAATGAGGCTCAGGTGCCCAGTTATTTCTAAACTACCTTGGAATAAGGAATTATACATTTTCCAAAATGCAGGAGATCAGAAGAGGCGGATCTCACTGATCGCCCCAATTACTTCCCCTATCACCTGATCCTGGGGCACACCCTCAAATAGTGATATGTTTTTAAACACTGGATTCAAGAAAATGTTGATAGAAACATAGTAAGTTTAGGCCTAGCTCCGACATAGGTCGGATGTGTCTTTTGGAAGTCATATAACGGTAGTGATAGTGAAGGTGAGTGACATCTGGTTTCTAACCGCGGGTCCTAGAAGTTTGTTGACTGGGTGGCTCATAAGGAAGTTTCCCATGCCAATGGTATTATATGTGCATGTCTGAATTTACATGATCCTTCAAAAGATATCACATCACCTGTAGCCAGTACTTCTGCATCAACAGCTCAGCCTTCCTCTTCTCAATAGAGCAGGCATCGACAAAGAAAGGGAAAAAAGTCCCCTACCGATGCCATCGTCATTTTGTACTCTCAACGACTTCATGCCCCCAAAGATGGAGATTCCCCCTAGAATCCATCTAGTAGTAGAGGATTCTTTAGGTGATGATTAAGGTTATGCCTCGGTTAACATCATAGATTTGGTAAACCCCTATATGATTTCTGACGACGAGGAGTTCCAGGAAGATCCTCCCAATGTTCCCAGCCATCTCTAGCATCAATGGATCCATGTAAATTTAGGGTGTTGGAGTGACTTGACCAATACTTCCAATTAGGCTGTGTATGAAACTGAAACTATACAAAAGTCCCAACACAAAGCAAAGTACACACGACCTTCTCATCTGGTGTCATCAGGTTCACCCTCACTGCCATTTGTGTTACTTAATTAGGTGGAGCTTCCTTGACCGCACTGTGTTCATCCACACTCTGTCATAGACCCACCTTAGTCATTTGAGCCACATCTGGTAGTCACTCCATGAGCTCTGACTAGTGAGCAGCGGGATATTCCCAGCAACAGTCAGCGACTGATTTAGCCAGCAAGGCCCGTCCTACCTCCTGCCATAGAACGACCTCCTGTAAGCCAGAGTTCACGCTTCGCACAAAAGTATGATGTCCTCAAGAATCATTCCAGCATTTCAACAAGGATATACATCCTAGAGGATCTTTTCCTATTAGTGGATATGCGTGAATCTCTCGCTGAGGCTTTAAGAAGCCCCCTCCAGTTCAAGACGGAGGTAGAAGCCACATAAGCTTTCCATGCTATGGTAGTCGAGCATGCTGAATGCTAGTAAATTTTCTCTTTATTTGGGAAATATGAAGGCTCTCCCATACAGGGGAACATCTACCCATTCTTCATCATCAGTCATTTTAATGGCATGGAGGTTCGTCACTGCCTTGTCGACACAGGCTCTGGGATCAACCTAATCCCAGTCCAGACCCTCCAAAAGATGGTGCTATTTGAGGATTACCTAAGTCCCTATGACTTGAAAATCCAAGGTTATGATAGGACATAAAAAACATCATTTGGGAAGATCCACTTGAAGAACCAGTTCAGTGGCCTAGTTTCCAGCACTAATTTCATGGTTGTATCCCAGGACACTGCCTACAATGCATTGATGGGAAGGCCATGGCTTTACCTGTATGCGGTGGTCCCTTCATCTTATCATAGTGCCTTAAGTGCACCCTTAATGGTTTCATGGGAATACTTCAAGGTGAAGCATCTCCCATTTCTTCCCGTGAAGCCCACTATCTGGGTACTGACTATTATAATATCTTGGACCAGCAAATTTAGGCTAATGAGGTTGAACATGCAATAGTTGCGACTGACCTGTGGACAAATCTGGTTGATACATAAATTTTCCCGATACATCAATTAAAGGATACTACCTCAGATAAGGGTAAATGCTTTGTTGTTTCTTGAACATGGGCTAAGCACATTCCCTAGTCTAAATGATGCTAGAATATCACCTCATATTCATATGGAAATCAGCCATAGGTTATCCCAGAGCCCCTTACTCCTATAAGATACCGGGTTGTCCGCCCCATGGAAACAACAATATGCCATAATTTCTTAGTTCACCAAGATAGGATGAACTAGATCAAGCCAACAAACCACTATTGCTTCGATATCATCAAGCATGGCCCTTGGGATGATGAACATATGGGATCAGATCGACAACTTTCATCACTATGGTTTCGACATCAAATGAGTCCCTCGATGCAGTGTCCACCATCACTCAGTCTAGAACTAGCTTCCCATCAGGATTTGTTGAATCAGAATAAACTTCTCTTGTCGAGGATCCCTCCTCTGCAAGTAAAGAATAGGATTTGGAGGATACAACTCTAGCATTCGAAGAGGGTGTTTCCACCATAGTCGATGAATTGGTACAGGTGAACCTCAGTAGAGAGACAGATCCAAAACCCACATTGACCAGTACTCCTATGCCTATCAAAGAGAAACAAGTGTAAATGAACTTCTTGAAACCGCACCATGAGGTATTTTATTGGATTTATGATGAGATGTCCAGACTAGATCCTCAGGTATCCATCAACCACCTTGGTGTCCCACCCAATCACCTTGGGTTTAAGTAGCCTCCCAAAAAGATGAACTCTTCTCACAGTGCCATGGTCGAGGAAACATTTGATAAGATCATCAGATGTAGTTCTTTTAAGGAGGTCTAGTACCCCAGATTATTAGCCAACATTATGACCATTAGGAAGAATAACTGATAGATCAGAGTCTACATCGACTTTTAGGATCTCAACCATCACTATCCGAAAGATGATTTCCCCCTTTTAGTGACAAAACTGTTGATCAATGCCACAACAAGGTTCCAATCTCTCTCTTTAATGGATCGGTATTCCGGGTATAATCAGATCCGAATGTACCCTGAGAATGAAGATTCTACAGCCTTCAAGGCACTAAAATGTACTTTCTATAACTAGGTAATTCTGTTTGGTCTAATGAATGCAGATTCCCCCTATTAGTGTTCCATGCATCACATATTTAAGCCGATCCTCAGGAAATTGGTGGAATGCTACGTAGAAAATATGGTGGCCAAATCTCACCACCATTAAGACCATCTCAAAGACCTTGAGAAAGTGTTTGTCTTCCTCCATTCCCTCCACCTGAAGATGAACCCATTGAAGTTTGCCTTTGGGGTCACCTTCAGAATCTTTCTCAACTTCGTTGTCAGATACAGGGGTAATAAGATCGAATCAGAGATGATAAATGCCATCATCCAGATGTCTCCCTTGAGCATCATTCATGAGTGTCGAGGATTGTAAGGCCACTTGGTCTACATACATCGATTCATCAAAAATTTGGTCAGAAAGTGTAAGCCCTTTTCTTGGATCATGAAGAAAGGCATTGTCTATTAATGGGACGAAGAATGTCAGACTTCTTTTGAGGAAATAAACCTGTACCTATTCCAGCCTTCGGTCCTAATGCCACTCATTTCTGGGAAGCCATTGGTCCTTTATGTGACTGCCCTTGAATGATCTATTGGTGCCCTTATTGCCTAGAAGAACAATTAGGGAACAAAGAACATTAGTTACTATTTCTGCTGCATGCTCTATGATACAGAGACCATATACTACCATATTTAAAAATTCTATCTTGTGTGGGAATTCACAGTATAAAAATTGTGATATTACTTTCAGCACCGTGAGGTATAGCTGGTGTCCTGAGTGGATCCACTGAAGAACATCTTGAACCGCCCCATATTGACAGGCTGTCTAGATCGATGGGTAGTGATCCTCGAGAAGTTTTAAAACAGTTTTGTCCCTAAAAAGTTTATCAAGGGGAAAGAAATGTAATACTTCCTTGCCACCCATATAGCTCTTATGGACCAGTCTCTGGTCTTGATTTTCTGGATGAGGCAGTCCTCTTAGTGGACCAAGCCATTCTGTGTTGGAAAATTCACTTTGTTAGTGCTTCCCAGAGCCCTATTGCCAGAAGGCTCAATGACCCCAGACTTAATAGAGTAGTCATGCGTATCGTCTTCATTAACCCAATACATGCCATTCTACCATATTTATTCCTATTATTAGATGGTTGTACCAATAATGAGGCACAATACCAAGCTCTCATCACTAGCCTTAAGTTGGCCCTCAAGATTGACGTTCCCCATTTACATGTGAAAGGGGACTCCGAACATGTGATCAAGCAGATCAATGATGAAGATGTCATCAGAAAGCCAGAACTTGTACCACTGTTGGAGTGCACCCTCCAGTTGATGGCCCTGTTCCAATCTTGGCCAGAGGTTACTCATATTCTTCGATCCCAGAATGGTCAAGCCGATGCCTTAGCTAGCCTAACTGCATCTCTTTTGGAGCCATATTAGAATTATTGGGTTATCCACATGGCACACTAGAGATTCATTTCCCCGGGCACTTCGGAGGATGATGAAACTCACTGGTAAGCCACCTTACCGCAGACGCCACTACATCAGGAACCCCAATTCCCCATGATGGTGTGTTAGAAGCGACTCCTGACTAGAGGACCCCCTTTGTTGAGTACATCCAGCATGGAAATCTTCCAACAGATCGAGCTAAGAATGATCGAATCAAACTCCACACATTTTATTTTACCCTCTAGAGTGGTCCTGGTCTTCAGAAAATCCTCTACAAGCATGGGTTTTATTGGTTTCTCTTCCGTTGCATTTACTGAGATTAGATTTCTCAAGTCATGTAGGAGGTTCATGCAGGTTTCTATGCAGCTCATTAGACCGGGCATAAATTATCTCACCAGATCTAGAGGTTGGGGTATTTTTGGTCCCCCATGATCTGTGACTACATCATGTTTTCCAAGAGGTTTCATGCATGCCAGATATATTCCAACACGGTGCATTGGGAATCAGAGCCTCTCCACACTAACATGTACTCTTGGCCCTATGCGGTATGAGGGCTCGATGTCATGGGGCCATGTCCACCAGTGACAGCTTTCCAGTGCAGGGTCATTCTGACCACTATGGATTTATTTTCCAAGTGGGTAGAGTAGATTCTGCTGAAGGAGCTCAAGGCCCATTCTATCATTAAATTTGTGAGCCACAACATCATCTACCTATTTGGAGTCCCTTAGGAAATTCTCACCAATAATGGAACCAAATTCCAAGCATCTGAGTTGAAGAAATATTACGCCATGTACACCATTTGTTCTAACAATACCCGCTTACTATCACGTGCAAGAAAATGGGAAGATCGAGGTATTCAACAAAACTCAGTCTAACATCTTGCAGAAAATGGTTGGTCAGAACAAGAAGAGTTTTCTAAAAAACTCCCCAACACCCTTTGGGCCTATAAAAAATCACTCACAATTCCACATAGGTGAATCCATATTCCCTCGTGTATGGAATAGAGGCTGTCCAACCCATTGGGATTCAATTTCCTTCACTACACACAACAGTCTACAATCATCAAGCACCAGAGATAGCTAAAATCTATTTCGATGAATTGGATGCACTCTACGAGAATAGGATTCATTCCCTAAAAAATATGGAAAGGAATCAGAACAATATAAACAGATATTTCAACAAGAAGGTTCTTCTTCACTCTTTCTTGAAATGTGACCTGGTTTTGGCCTTGAGAACTCCAATGATACCTGGTAGGAAACCACTCAATCTGGAGCCCAAATGGGAAGGAAGTTACATTATTCACAAGGTTTACCCCAATGGAGCATACTCCAAGGTTACCATGGATGGGGAGCATATAAATCCTCCCAAAAATTCCAAATTCCTCAAAATACTTTTCCTGAGAAATCCCCTTGTCCTGCAAGACCTTAAACTGTTATGACTTGCATGACATTAAACTTTATGTCATCCCCTCCGATGTTAAAATATATTAGGTCGTGCATGATGTTAAACTGTTATGTCCTGCATGATGTTAAACTGTATGTCATCCCATAGGATGTTAAACTGTATAGGGTCCTACATGACCTTAAACTATTATGTCCCACATGAAATTAAACTATATGTCATCCCACAGGATGTTATATTGTATATGGTTCTACATGACCTTAAACTGTTGCTTCCAACTTGACATTAAACTTCTTTTCCATCCCAGATGTTGATAAACTACAAAAAGGTCCAAGATCTATAACCATAAACTAAGATCTGTATGGTCCCACAAGACCATAAACAATTCCTTCCTCACTACATGATGCTAAAATGTGTGGTTTATCCGGAATGGAGGATGTAAAACTACCCAGCATTCATCCTCACCACATGTCGTTAAACTTCATGGTGCCTTGAAGAACTTTGTATGGCTTGTTTCCCATCCTCATGGGATACATAGGAACACTCAGATGCCTCATCTTGAGTCCAACCCCTAGACTAATTTCTTTGACCATTCCCCCTGGGTATAGTTTTCTTGGAGGATCCCGCATGGTGTAGTGTAGGCTTCTTTTTCCCCCTCTCATGTTAAGATTATGATGATCGCACCATGTGACCTTCCTCATTATTCTATCCTCCCACGTCCTCCCTACATGATGTTAAACTTCATGGACCTTTCAGAACAACGTATGGATTGATTCCCAACCTCATGGGATACGTAAGAATGCCCAGACATTTCATCCATCGGACCAAACCCCAACTTAAAAATCTCCCGTTAGGTCGAAACACATGGTGTGGTGTAGGATTTTTTCTTCATTTACCTCAAGTTCATTTTGACATAACCATGTATCCCTCTCCCTGGAGATCTCCACCTCTGTAGTCATCCTACTGGACATTAAATTGCATAGATACAATCATTCTTTACACCCTCCCTTTATTTAGGACTCCATCATCTTTAAATCCAAAAGGGCCCCAGAATGGTACAGATACATAGCCCAATGGATCTTTTATCATTTTGGGATAACATCCTCAAGTACCTAGAAGGAAAAATGGATACATGTCCCGCATTGTGAATATGGTCAGCAGTCGACATTCATTTGTTGTTTCCATTTCAGGTCACATGATATGGATGTTGTGTTTTGAACATGGTCAAAAATTATCCTTCATCACTATCACCACCCCCATATGTACTAAATATTGGGTGTAGTGGTTCATTCTATCCCGCTGTCCCTTAAAATGTTAGTCTGCCTCAGGTAGGAGTGTGAGTCCAGCTATTTTACCCTTATATGTCAGTGAGAGCCCGTTCCTATTCGTTGATTCCCACACCAAAAATATCTCACATGGGATTAGAAGACTTGGTAAGGAAATACCCCCATAAAGGGTCACATATCTATAGATTCAAATTTATGACCTTGAACTAAGATCACCATCATCCTCATTGCAAGATGCTAAACTGCAAACTGGCCATGAATTTCAGTCTCATGTCTCTCGAACTTTTTGGCCCCTTGGCCCAGTTTTCACCTAGGATTGTGTGGTGTGGTGTAGAATCTTTGTCCTCATTCACATCAAGTTATTGTTACCACAACGCATAAACCCACTTGGGACACTACTCCATCCATCATCTTGATTGCAAAATGGTAAACTGAAAAAAGTTTGGCACTTCCTGTCTCAGATCCCTCAACCTTTTTGGACCCCTGTCCCAAGTTCTCATTTGGGATTGTACGATGTGGTATGAGATTATGTTCTCACTCATTTCAAGTTACATGTTGTACCATACACATCCCCCATTGAGATACCATGAACTTATTTTCATCCTTGCTGCATGATGTGAAACTGCACACCATCCTCTAGAACTATATGCGGCTTGATTCCCATCCTTATGGGATACATAGGACCAACTTGACATTTAGTCTTCAGGTCCAACCCCATTTCTTGGAATCCTCCTTATCTTCCTGGCCCTCAGGACTACGTTCTCCTAGGATAGGGGCATGCATCATGGTATGGGATTATGTACTTATTCCCGTTGGGTTCATAACAACCACGCCCATACCTCTCCCTTCTGAGATCTCTTCATCCTCATGCACTACAATCATCTTTTCGAGTCAGCGTCTATTTAGTTGTTCCCCTCAAACCTCATTGGAAAATCACCAATGTGCTCAAGAGCACTCTGGTTCAGCACCTAGAGTGTTGAATCCTACATGGACATTTTATCACCCATCCTATGACTTTATGCTCCCCTTTATTTGGGTTTCTATCACCTTTCACAGCCAAAAGGGCCCCCAAATGGTATAAATACATAGAATGAGGGACCTCATTTCATTTTGGGGCATCTTTCTCAAGGATCTTGAATGAAAAATTGATAAAAGTACCGCATTGAAAATATGGTCAGGAGTCGACAGTCATTTTTTGTTTCCATTTTAGGTCAAATGATATGGATGCTATGTTTCGAACACAGTCAACAGTTATCCTTCATCGTCATGCCACCTTCATCAAGCCCTAAGTATTTATTGCATGATGCATATACTTTTCCACCCCATCATGTTCAAGTTGAATTTTTACACCATTGGTTCTATCCCTCATTGCACGTTTTCACGTTAGGAGAACAAACCCACGATGAGGCATCATTCACGGCTCCGCACCGATTTATCCTGTTTCATGAATTCCACATTTTACAAAGACCTTATCTTCCCTTGTTTCCCACACCGAGCATAGATCACGTGGGATTAGGGATATAGTCAAGGTTTGAGCCTGTTTGGAAGTGTCTCATTTATCAATGGTCTGATCTCTAAGACTTTAAACTAAGACCTCTCAGCATCCTTTCCGCATGATGTTAAACTGCACTTTTAGAACTATGTGTGGCTTGATTACCATCCTCATGGGATATGTAGGATCACCTAGATGTTTCATCTTTGAGTCCAGCCCCATATGACCTAACTTTCTCTGGCCTTTTATACTGAGGTTCTTTCCCTAGAATCATGTGTGGTTTGGCATGGACCTTGTCCTCATTCATGTCGGGTACACTTCATCATGCCATGCACATTATCCCATAAAACCTCGTTTCTTCTGTATGTGTCCAAGCCATATGAACATAAACTATGCCTGGTCACACATGACTTTAAACGGTTTTATCTTTAGTACATGGTGTTAAAATGCATTGGTAGGTCCTATCATACAACCTGAAACTATGACATTATTATCCTAGCTATAGGATGAAAAAAATTGCATTGTGATGTCCTCACTTGAGGGGACGTCATGTTGGGTATTGGTCATCCACCATATCATTATTTAAATCCTATATGTGGATTGATTCATGAATCAACACATGGATTCTTTGTCCTAGGTTTATCTCTTAAAAACACATCTATTCTAAAGAACAAACAAGATCTATCAAATGCCACATATTTTGGTGTGTGGGCCAGACCCACACGAAATTATTTTCCATAGAACTGGTACCCTACCATGCTAATTCTTGAACTACATATGGATTGATCCACATTATAATGGTGTATGTAGAAACACCTGGGCCCTTTTCCTTGGGCCTAGCCCAACTGGGGAGCACATGGTGCGGTACGGGCCTATGTCCATATTCATGTCAGATTTTGAAATAACCGCACCATGTGTCTCCCCCTCCACTATATCTATTGTCCGAGCTCTAATACCTTTAAGCTAAGATCCGACCACCCTTGTTGTAGTACACCAAACTTCATGTCCCCATAAATAACTACGTGTGGCTTGATTCCCATCATCATGGGATACGTAAGAATGCCCAAACATCTCGTCTGTAGGTACACCCCCAGGAATCTTTAATCCCCCCATTTTTTCCATCCCCTAGGACCGAACTCCTTTGAAAGTATGTGGTGTGGAGAGTACCTCTTGGGATCTAATTTGCATCAGGTTTTAAAATAACTGCACCATGTTCCTCCCTTGTCTCTTCCCAACTAGGTCTGAGTTCTATGACCCTAAACTAATATCTTTCTATGGGAACTAAGGATTGGGTACGTCTACTTCGCCACCCTGTGAGCATTTCATTAAACCAAGTCCCCTCTTAGTGGTCCACTATATGACCTTAATCTCGGAGTGTGTGACCCCATGAACCTTTACCCCAAAAAAGGATTTGACTCCCTCCACCTGATTCAACTTATTGTCGCATTCAAATGTGTTCTGACAAAGAGACCAAATTGTGGAATTTTGACATGGACATTCCTATGTTCTATGTCCAAGCATCATGAACCATTTATTTGGATCCCCATCCTATTCAATGTCTGAATGGACCCACTTTATGGCCAGGTCTCATGCCACATTGGCTCACTTACTGTCTTGGGCCAACGCCCCTGAAGACCTTAGACAACATTTGTGACAGGTCCCATGTTTCGAACATGGTCAGTGGTCTACCATCATTTTTCTGTACCCATTCTAGGCTAACATGAAGTAGATTCTGTGTTTTGAACATGGTCATAAGTTATCCTAATTGTCACACCACACTTGTAGTACTCCGAATTTTGGGTATCATAATTCAAAATTTCCATTCCCATATGTTCAAATTGATTCTAATTCCCCTTGAATTACTCCGTTCATGCCCTAGAGAACATTGGAAAAAGATCAACTCGGCTGTCCTGAAAACTCCATTCTCTAGTTAGGCCTCCCTCATTCTTCATAAAATCATAAACTGGTCATTTATAACCTAGATATCCATAGATTGGTTGGAAATCTCATGATAAGATGAAGTAATTGTGTGTCCATCCCATATTTCTCATGTCAGGCATGACCCATGCGATCTTACAAATTGATTGCTGATTTCTCCAAAATTATGAATGAGATGAAAAAATCAAAATAAACAATAAAGAAGATGATATGTATATTCATGAAATTTGGGATAAGAAAAAAAGAAATAAATTTTTATATGTTTGGACAAAACATGACCCTTATGGATCAACCCCTTTGATAGATTTGTCTAGTGCCGCCACCTTTTGGATTGCAGCCTTCTCGAATGCTTCTCTCTAATCGAGCTCCTTATCCTAATTAGAAGCTACGGATCAGAGCTCTTTATATCTGATCTGAATTTTCTCCCATTCAGCTTCAAATCCATCCATTTGATGGTTTTCTTTTTCTGCTTACTCCTAGGATTCATCCAACTGTGCATTCAACTGCTCGATAGTCTTGGATTGGTCTATAATTAATGTGTCTTGCCTATTTTCCTATTCTTCAAGGCTATGAACTTCTCACTCAGCCTAAAGAAACTTTGGTATGCTCATAGATTTACTCCGACATTGGTTGACGAAGAGACATTGGATACTCTTGTGCACCTTCTCAGCCATGTAATCCCAGATCATCGCATGAAGGTGATGAGAATCCTCCCCTCTTGTGTAGATAAGGCACAACCAGGTGCGCAACAATCCTATTCAGGGCACCCATTCAGTTATTGGATGCCTTAACAAACACCCAATACACTTCCATCCCTTGGGCCACATCATACGACTTTCCCTGGCTACCTCAGGATTGGAATCATCTATCTTCTTAGGGTTTTCAAGATGATATGTAGGGAAGGAAGCTAGAAGATCAGTAGCAGGGTTTCCCCCTGACATTTTTTCCATGGGGTTTGGCTCTTCATCATGTGGGAAACCCTCCTCATTACTTCAGAAATTTATCCCCTACCAAATGCATACACCACCCCGGTAGTAATATCAACGGTTCCCACAACCATTTGCTCACTAGGTGTCAGGGATGGTGCAGTTTGAGAGGTGGGTTCTAATTGGGTGGGTCCAGTCACCATCAGATTATCTATGGACGATTTAGATCCAGCAGCCTGCCGAGCCTCTGATATCATGATTACTGCACAAAAATTGAATGTCCGGATCAGTTAAGCTCTCTCTGATGACAGAAACATGTGTATGGTAGACATGAGTGTTTGATTAATGAATCATACAAGATCTCAACATGTCAGTTTCTAGCATTTCAGTTGATGTAGTAACTATAACTGGGGGAGATCCTTCAGTGCTTGTCAGTTTGATATCAGGCATCATCTCCCCACCTTGTTCTATTGGTCCATCCTCACCCCTTCAGGTGGATATTCCTAACCAGTGCCAATGTGCATCTGAACAAGATGATAAATCCGATTGATGATTGTGAATGATTAAAAGAGGAAAAGCTGGGATAAGAATTGGGGCCTACCTTTAGTAGTTTAGCTATTTCCATGTAAGATCCAACAATATCACCGATCTCTCAAGGACTCCTTTAGTGGGATGTACACTGAGAGCCTCCACCTCCAGGATTCTCTACAACTTCCCCTACTTCTTCATTCTCTTCATCTCCCTCTTCATCTCTATATTCTTCTTCTGACTCATGGCCCTATGACTCATCATCACCATTGTCATCTTCAGATGACATTCTTTATGGATCTTACTCCTGGCCGAGCATTACTTTCACCAGGAGAGGTGGTTCCTCATGTCGACCCCATTGTTGTTCATATGCATCCATGACCATCAAATATGCATGAAAATGATGTTAGTTCACCATATCGTCAATCCAAATGAGCCAAACTTATGGCAGCTAGATTCCATCTCTTACCATCTTTTTCTAATGGGCTTCGATGCTCATCAATTATCATAGGGTCAACCAGGATGAACATAGTACTGAGATTATTTCATTCTCATAAGGTTAAAGTGAATACCTTATCTACTTTTTAGGAAGCTCCCTGACCACTCCACGTGGTTGTTCACGAGCCCCTATCCCATCAGAGGATGAGGGAATGACCGCAACATGTGACATTCCCACTACTGATGTCTCAGCCTGTACTGACCCATCTACCCAAATTATTCCCATCATTTCCTCCTCGATGGTGATTTTTCTACTCTCTCATCACCCATGTTCCACGCTAGACAACTTGAGCTACCAGACTCGCTTCCACAAGAGCCCTTCAGGATATTCCACAACACAATATTCAACATATTTTATTGAGTGGCCAACATCGACTCCAGTGGGGGGAAAGGTAATTACCTCACTAGATCTGTGAGTTGTGAAAATAAGCCACATTTTATGGAGAACACAAGGATTGTTGTCCACTCAGAAATCTATATATAATTTCTTCAGAATCCACTAGAGGCATCCAAACTGTTTGGAAAATCTTGACACCACATAGGGCATGAAAAGAATATTTCCATCGACCCAGGCCACAAGCACCCCACCTCAGATTCTCTACAAGTATAATCCTTTGTATAGTGAGCCTTTCCCATCATCTATCATCTGGACATCTAGGGTGGGGAATAGGATAATGTTAAAATTGGTGTAATTGACGATCCTGATCCTTATCCCCTCCACATTGAGTGTCAATGATGTGACCCCGAAAATGTTCAATAAGGATGGTCTCAGGCTATTAATTGGGGGAAATGGTGTATGGGAAGGTGTACACAACATAGTGATCCGTGATCTAACCATGAAGGATATGGAAGGGTCCACAAATCCTCTTTAGTGAGCCCCCTCTCAAAATACACCCTAGAGTGGAGTACAGTTTGGCTAGCACAGGGACCCCCATGTTAAACCTTTTATTGGATGCCATAATTCTAGCCATCACCAATGTTTCTGGGTGGAATCCCATCCCCGTGTCCCTTACTAGAAGAATCCACCCACTTAGGAAAGTTTTAAGAAATCTGACATACCAGACATATGGGTCTCAATTTTTATCCACACTAAATCCCCGTGATTGATATTCCGCTACATCCAAGATCCTTCAATATGATCCGGTCTTGCTTCTCTGATCCATGGTCAGATATCACTTTTCTCACCCCATCATCTTTATATTGGTGTCTTTCTATAGATATAGGCAAGACCACTTTGAATAGGTGATGACTTTTAGAAAGTCCTTGACCTCTATTCACTCCTTGGCGAGCTCAAATAGATTCGATGTCAGGATGAGAGTCTGCGACCTGTCCCCCAGATGTTCTCTATCGGGAGAAACTCATCATAATAGTTCCTATCTAAAGGGATACCCCGATGCAGTGAATGTCCCAAAGACTGATACCAACCTCCCCATAATGGATATGGAAAGTGTTGGTATTAGGGGACCATCGACTAAAAAAATCTAACCCTAGTTCTTTCTGGCGGTATAAATGGAACTGCAACGTCCACACCGCCTCGAACAGCCGGATGTGCCATAGTTCTACCCTGAACTGATTGATTGATTGGAATACACAATATTCCCAGGCCCACTCACTTGTAAAATTGCCTCCAGACCTTAGGTCCTAGTCCTAAAGCCTGCCCTTGGACTCATCAGTGATGCTCTGTCAGAAGGTACTTGCGTAATGGCCTGATGAATCCTCAGAGACCGGATCTCTTCTTAATATGGTTCTTATACTTGGATTTAGGACATATACATCCATGTTCATGGTTTATCTAGATGTATGACCATTGTTTGTGATGTTATATTGGGGAAGATCATCATCACGGGTCACCCATGACCGCTGTGTATCGACTTCAAATCCCAGCATCGATACCTCCTCTAAAATACGAAAGTCCCATATTGGTAGGTTGGTAGATATCACATAATCCTTCTGGTCTTGGGTCAGCATGATGAAAAGAGTTTGGTTGTTAAATAAAATTTTCATGGAACCATAGTACTCAGGGTTCGACACCATCTCAGCCCTCCGTGTAGCATACACAGCTTCTCTTCCAGCGTCACCTTGATCAGTAGCCATCTCTTTTGGTAAAGTATAAAACAAAACTAGGTTCCCATGAAAAAAGACTAGTATGGTGCATGAAAAGTCAGAAGGTGGTGTGAAAAACAAGAAAATGGCATGGAAAACTAATGTTACATGAAAAATTGCGACCAAGGTTGGGGAATTCTGCACAATGAAGGGTTGATTCTACGAAAATACAGACATAATTTTCCACGTACAACAAAAAAAGATCTTATTACGTGAGAAAATACATATATACCATGGGACCCCTGAGGGTTTATTAGGCATGAATGGGGTTTTCCATGAGTGCAAAAATTAATTGCATACTTCAGGCATGATTTTACAAATGTCACCCCATCGGGGCCAGGCGTCTCGGAATTTCCCTTGGAATCTGACCATTTCACTCCCTTGCATGTCCAATAATGAGGGGGGGGATTGTAGATGAAGAAATCCTTCAAAGGCCTCAGAATAGAAATTTGGGGATGAAACAAAATCATATTTTGACCAAACCTACTGGTCCAGGACTAGTTGAAGGGTGGCGTGAAAAATCAGCGATGTCTGCACAAAGGCACCCCACATCGCGTAAAATTCTGTACATGAGAGATTCATTGCATTCCATGTGGAATGTTCTACATAAACGATAGAGGGGTTAGGTTTTCCATGAAGGCTGAATTCCACACCCCCCTCGCTGCTCCCAATCACTTATAAATAGATGGGAAACCCCCTTGCTTCAGGGATGAAGAATTTGAATTGTCCCCCCTACACGCAATCTACCTCTTTGGCACAAAAATATGGATTTAAGGTACAATATTCTCCATGAGAGGTCTCACAGGGGTTCACCTTCATGAGAAATCCCTAGGTCTTGACCCTCACTTGAGTCCTTTATTGTTTTTCCAGTTGCGTGCAAGTCTGTTTACTTGCACGCAAACCTCATCCATTTGTGCACAAAACCTCCTTAAATTTCACACAGACCTCCTTTATCCACGAGTCCCACATTTTTGCATGCACAAGTTCCCATATTGCGTTCCAATTGCACTCAAACCCCGCATTTGGTGCACAATTATCCTTGTGTGCTCCATGTGTTGTCCTTACCCTAAGGCACCGTGTCAAATCCCTTCTTATGCGCAACACACCTGTGTCATGTACCTTTCTCCTGTATGACCCTCCTGATCTATACAATGTGATTTCAAGGTCCCTTGGGTGGTGCTTTACATTGCATAGCTTATCCTTATGCTTCTTAGCATAGGCACGCCAATGACCATTTCTTGCATATCCATGCTAATGTGGGACCCTCATTGGATCACTCCACGACACCCATTCACTATGGAATTTCCGGTGCCTTCCCTTCACCAAGGGTTAAAGAGTGTATGTTATGTAAGTCCTTTGGGTACAGGATGAACTTGCCTCTTCTGAGTTGCATGATGTTAAATTTCCAAGCACCATTGCCCTCTACACATGACATTAAACTATGGCCTCACACCATGCATCATATGTGGGGTGCACCATCTCTGACATTCTCTATGCCCGATCGTCTCTATGGGAGTGAGATATTACCCACATGGAATGATATCCTCTTTTCTAGAGTGTCATCTGTCCACGGGTAAGGGAAACCATCTTGGTGTAAGCCCCTAGCCTTTCTTCCAAGAGGAAGCACCGCTCCTCCTCCTCTCATATTCTGTGCCAAAGATTAGAGGAGAGATGAGAACATGGAACTTCATTTTTCTATCCCTCTCCCTTTGGGATTTGTCGCCGCCAGGCCTCCATACTGAAGTAAGTCCCAATCTCTATATCCCTGGGCTGCTAACCATGCATAACCCTCTATTTCCAGTTTGGTCTGCTAACCAAATGTAAGCCCCATTCCACTTTCCACGGATATCACCTTTTGAAACGTGATCATCGGGTGTTTTATTCCTCTTGTTTCTCACACCAAGCATGAATCATATAGGTTAGAGTAGGAATTTCCCATGACATCTTCTCTGGGCCGCCTTAGCATGTAAGCCCCAAATTCTTCCGAACTATGTGGACTTTGATCCTTATCAAGGAAAGGTACATAAAAAGCCTACCAGAGGTTCAATCCCAACAACTACTGGTCTCAACCCCTTTACATCGGTTCACCAAACTCTTCTAAACTATGTGGAATTTAATACTTTCCATGTAAAGTTACATAGGAACCCCCCAGAGGTTCAATCCCAACACCTATTGGTCTTGACCCCTTCATGTCAGTTCACCAAACTATTCCGAACTACATGGACTTTGATCCTTACCAAGGCTAGGTATGTAGGAATCCTCTTAGAGGTTCAAGCCCAACTCCCACTGGTACTGACTACTCTACATCAGTCCACCCTCATCCCCCAAGACATTAAAATGCACCTCCCTTTCGTCCTGCAAGACGTTAAACTATACCCATTAGAACTACATGTGTTTTGATCCCTATCTCCCAAACATGGTATGTAGGAAGCCTCCCTAAGGACTGATACCAATCATTGGTAAGCCATTGTGTCCTCCAATCAATGGTAATGCATTGTGATCCCCCAACCAGTAGTGAGCCATTGGAACCCCATCCAGCGATAAGCTGTTGTCAACCCCACATGATGGAAAGACGTTGTAAATTGAACTACGGGGGCTTTGATAATTGTCTTCTAGACACGATACATAGGAATACTTCATGTTGTTCAACCCAAAAAACTGGTAAACTTTGTTGTCCCCAATGTTGGGACCCAAATCTCTAGTCCTCCCCTCAAGCGTCAGACCACCCTCAGGCTGCTAACCACGCGTAAGCCCCAGAATGCCCTCAGATCAATGTCCTCTATACACACCCCGATTCTATACCCCATCATGAACTATGTAGACAATGATTCCCTACTGTGGGGATACATAGAAATCCTCTCTGAGGTTCATGACCTTCATCCAAGTCTCAATAAGGACTCTACTTCGAGCCTTTGTGTCCCAAGAAGATCATGCCCAAAATTGAATGTTCTATTTACTATGGGTCCCATCCATGCATCCATTCTCATGGATCGCCTCCTTAGGTGTCCCATCGCCTCACCGAACTACGCGAAATTTGATACCCAGCCATGGGGATATACCAGATGTCTTTTCATGGCTCAAGCCAAACATCACGGTCACCCTCACGTAGGCTCCATATCACCCCCCATCCACTTTCAACAATCCATACCCATCCTGGTTCTTACCCAGGCTGTCACATCTCAGTGAGATCATGTCATCCACTTTCTTGCTGATCCTAGCAGTAACATGGTAACAAACCACATGTTAGACCCAGCAACAACGATCCCTCCAGGGGTTGCACCCATCTTATCCACTCCCATCAGTGTTCTGATCAGTCTGATCCATCTTCACTAGATAATAAACTTGCAACATACCCTATGTTAAAAATGGGAAGCTGAGAAAAACCTTAGAGACATGCCTATGGAATAAAATTCCCCGCATTTGTCGTGGGATCCCTTGGGATTCCACACACTCAAGAAGCCCTATCATAAGGGAAAGAAAACCAAACGTATTAGTGTCCCAACGTGCAGACATACCAGTGATGTCCAACGTGACTACTCCTCCAACTGAATGTTACTGCCCTGGCTGGAAGCCTCGAAATATCCTAACAGAAGCAGTGTAATTAACCGGTGTCAATGAAGACATGGAACTGGGAAGAGTTTCATGAACAACGTTTTAATTCTATGAGGGATACCTAAACTAGGCAACAAGTTCCGAGGATGAATCAATGGGAGGAGAAATTGACATCCCATCATCCTGACTCAATTAAGCTGAAAACATCCTAGAATAATCGATGAATTCTTCCCACCTTTAGAATGTGGGAATGCAAGGAAACAAGCAACACATCCTCTGAAACAGATGGATGTGTGCCCCAGAGAGAGCATTGAAAATAATATTAAATCTAACAACGAATCATAAACAAATCATTCAGTTCACAATCTAAAATAAAAATAGTATGCAATCACCATACCAAAAATAACAACATCATCGAAGAAGAAATAAAAAAATGAAACGAAAAATAATCAAAGAAAATCCGAAGGCTAACCTCTCTTGGTTGAAGAAAATCTGAGACCCTCTTCGAAAACCCAAACTACAATCGAACACTGGATGTAAAATGAGATGTTCGAGCAACATGATGTAGTCAAGTGGTGTGATTTGAGCTTTGTTTCACTAAGGAGGAGCACTAGTAGTGGGTGGCTTCTGAAGAATGCTTCTAATATTGCAATGGGTTTGTAAATGGTTTGGGTTTTTTATATAGAACGAGACACTTTTATCAGCGTTTACAAATAATCAGTGATAAATATTCCTTTTATGAGCACTTATGTATTAAGCATGGATAAAGGTAGGTGTTTATTAGCACTAAAAAAGTGTTGATGAAATCATTCTTTATCAACGTTGAAATTATAGCGCTAATAAATATTCATTTTATCGGTTCTTTTTTACCACTAATAAAGACTCATCTTTATCATCACGAAAAAACACCAATAAAGTTTATTTTATCATTGCTTATTACTTAAGCATAGACAAAGGATTTATAATTAATATTATAAATAAAAAACTATAATATCTATATATATATAATAAATAAATATAAATATAAATATAGTAAATATATTATATTTTAAATATATTTATTATAATTATTGAGATATTTTCAAAATATAATATTTATATCATTATATATATTTATATAATTATACACATAAATATTTAATAAATTAATATAAATTTTGTAAATATATTGACTATTTATGTAAATTTATTATAAATTTAAGAATTATTTAAATATATATAATTATTTTGTATAATTATACAAAAAATTTTAAAAAAATTATTTATTTATTTATAATTATAAATATATAGTTGTAGAAATATAGTAAAAGTAGTTTTATAAATATATTTATTTATAAATATTTAACAACCATTATATTTTTAACATTATTAATGAATAAATAATTTTATGTGCATGAATATATGTAAAAAATGAGTGAAATTGAATAAATTATGAATATGTAGTCTTTAAAAACATTGAAAAAATGGATATTTTTTATATGAGTATATTACATATAAAAATAAATTAATTACGTATATGTGAAATCAATATAACAAAAATATTATCTATGTTATATTGAAAAATCAAATGACATTCAATTATAGGTTGAGTACTATTGTATTAGTAAATATTTTTAATTCATATTATTTTTAAATTATAAACCAATATTCAATAATTATATGATTATTTAATTTAAAGTGAAAAAATATTTTGTAATATATAAATCAGATATATATATATATCCATTAATATAAATCTATATATTTAATATATACAATTTAATACCACTAATTAACATAATTATCAAATTAATAAAGTATTTAATATTAAATAATATATAATAAATTTATTCATTTTTATCAAAAATTATTTAATTTAAAAAATTTGTAATATTTATTTAATAATCCCAATTTTATTTTTAATTTATATAATTATTTCATTTTATTTATTCGGATATTTATTAGTGCTAAAAAATCAACGATGAAATAAAAATTTATGAGCACAAAAAATAAAGGGGTGATAAATGTTACCATTTATTAGTGCAAAAAATAAAGCACTGATTAAAAATTCCCTTTATTAGTAGTAAAAACCAAGTATAGATAAAGGTTCCTTTTATTAGTGCTAAAAATAGAATTGATAAAATGTTAAATTTATCAGCGATTTCCTTAATGCAGATACATATTCCATTTTTTAGTTTTTTATTGTAGAATTGATAATTACGAGCTCTCTTAAGTGTGGGTTTTATAGCAGTGTAGTGATTATAAGATGATCCCATAATACCCATCTTGACAAGTAAAGTATTAGACCATGTGTCATACTAGAATATTAGATTAAGTGGTATTTAATTATTTTTTTATAAAATATATAGATTTGGAATGGCCATACCAGCCATATTAATATGGAGAATATGAAATTTCTAAAAAAAAGTCATGATAAATCTTTCTCACATAGGATTTAGAATTCATGAGAGTTATGATCTTGCAAAATAGAAAATGGTATCATTCCATTTGAATGGAAAAAAATCCTAGAGATCAGATGTCTAAGCTTTTCCACTTAGTGGTTTTCAGGAAAAACTGAGAACAGTCACTTGGTGGGTCACTGTTCTTTGTCACTTTCATTTATGATCTAATAATGAATGTATGGGTATAATCTTTTTAAACAAAAATATGTTTTCCTTGGTAGTTTATTTCACTGTAATGATAGGATTTAATGGGATACTAGTTAGAAGTTAAAATTCCTACGATCCAATAATTATAGAGAGTAAAATGTATAAACTTATAGAAAATTAGTCCAAATAAGGGTATCTAGGAGGACATGACTTTACCTAGTATAATATATAAGAACATTGTGGTAGAGAGAATGAATAGGATGTTAATAGTGAACACTTAAATATTGTATTTACACCCAATATTTTCCAAGTAAATTTGTGTTAATGAAAATAATAGAATGGTGAAAGTTTTTAATAGAATCTCATCATCTCATCTAGGATAAGAACTTTCAAAACAACTATATTATAAAAAAACAGTAATGAAGTCACCTAAAATTTCTCCACAAAAACACTTATTTCCATTTCATTTCCAAGGATAAGGAGAGTCTTTAGTCAAATCCATAGATTTATATACTAATTATGTATACCAATGTTTTTTTGTATTTAGAAAAAATATTATGTAACATATATGATAATTAAGAGTTGATACGTTCTATTAAATGATAAGGTCCTATAAAATGATCAAAATATTGATGAAATGGAATTTAAGGGAAAGAACTCAATTATCATGTATTTGATGAAATGAATTGATATAATAGAAGGGAAAATTTTATAGAGAATTTTAATGATAGAACAATAAGTGTAGAAGTGATACCAACATAAGATGTTCCAGAATGATCTAGGATAAGTGAAGCCCATGGGAAATTTTCTTAATATGGAGCTTCAAAATATGACACTTTGAAAGATAAAAACCCGTTAATTTTAAAGGTGAAAAGATAAAATATTCACATTTAACATTGAAGATATCATAGCACTATATGACTAATATAATGTTTTGGGGTTAACATGAACTTTCTTTCTAACAAAAAATTATATATTACCAGAATTCTAGGAAGAAGTGGAAAATCTCAATGACTCTAAATAGTGAGAGTTATCAATTATGGAAGATATGTCTTCATTGAAATCCAACAGAACAAGGGAGGTGAATTATTTTCAATAAGGGACAATAGAACCATAGAATAATTAGGTGTTCAATTTTATGTAAGATTATGATAGGAGGAAGCAGTGCATGGCTTGGCTGGTGGTGAAGGGATTATGAAATATGGAGGGGATAAATTTCTAAAAAATATTCTCATTAGTTGTCAAACATGATACCATTAAAAAAGTGTTGACCCTCATAACCTATTATAATATTCACTTAGAGATTCGGAATCTAAAAACAACCATTCTTTATGTTGAATTGTTAGAATAGATTTATATGAATGAACCAAAGGTCTTTTTGGATGTTCATAACAAAAGTTTGGCCTATATAATGAAAAAAATTATATATAAATTAAAATAGGAGTCAAGGAAGTGGAATAAAAATATTAATGATTTATGGTGGATAATTTCTTGACTCAAATAAATAGAAATAATTTTTTCTACTAGGATTATTGAAATTCTAGTAGTTTTATCATTTTTTTGTATAAAGACAAAATTTTAAAGGCTAGTCTAGGACTAAAAACATATTAGGGGGTGAAGCATGGGTTTTATGTAATATTTAATGTAAGAGATCATTATTAGTAATAAAATACATTTGGAATTAATATTAACAGAGATAAGAAAACTGATATTTTTTTATTATAAATGGAGTACATTAATAAATTTTTCAAAAGATTTTGGATATTCTGATATAATATGATAGAAACGCCATTGGAAAAAAACGTCTTATTATCCAAGGGGAAGTTATCTAAAATTGAAGTTAAAGTAACATATATGGTGAAATATGTTTTTTATCAGTAATTGGTAACCTGATGTATCCCATAAAATTGACTTGACTTGATGTTTCATTAGCAGTGGGAGTGGTGGTCCATTTCAAGTCAAATTCTGGGATGAATCCTTGAGTGGTTGTGCAGTTGATCATTTGGTAAATGAAAAGATCAAAATATTTTTCATTCAGGTTAGAGGATCTTTTTCAAGGGAACATTTACTCATATATTCTTGTGCATTCAAGACCCCAAAATAGCACCACATTGTTTATGTATGATCCCAAAATTATATACCAATATTTATATTCTGAGTATATATGTATATCATATTAGATAATATAGAAAATAAAAACAAAAATAATTTATAAATAATTAAAAATTTTACATGCATAATATTTGAGTAACATTATAGTATATTTAATTTTATTACAAAAAACAATGTTATATTATAATAACAATAAATTCATTATATGGATAAAAACACATTTGTATTAATAAATTTATCCTGTTATTTTTTCACCCATACATATAATTAATTTTTATCACCCACATAAATGCAACATAATAAAATCAAATTAATTTCAATAATTATCATGTAAAAATAATCTTAGGATTAATTTGGGGTAATTTTTTGAAAAATATATATTTTTAGTTTAATAGTAAAAATACAATTTTTACTAATATTATTTTCTTTATGGAATTATCATCATGTAAGAAATATTTCAAATAATACATTCCATTTTTAAGACAAGAAATATATATATGTAGTAAAATAATATTGTTTTGAATTTAGGAAAAACATTCTTAACATTTTTGAAATTATGTAATATTTTTTTTCAAAATATTTTTTATTTTTCTATTAATTATGTTTTCACAATGCATGTTTTTATTTGTAGATTATTTTTAGTTCATATAAATATTATTTTTTTAATAGATAAATAATTAATATCTTTGAAATGAAACACCATATTAATTTTATCTTTAACAAAATATTATGTTTAGAATAAATGTTTTCCAAATAACTGATTATAATGTGATATAAAGTCATCATTTAATATACAATTTAATACATTTTAGAAACAAAATAAAATAATATTGAATTAATATTTGAAATAATTAGTCTCAAATTATTTAGTAGTAATAATTTTTTTTGTATAAGAAACAAATTACCTAGCTAAAAAAAATTTATTATAGTAAAAGCTGAAATGGTAAAAGTAATAAATAAAAGTTTAATAGGCTTAAAAACTCATTTAAAACATGTTTTCAAATGAATTTGTGGGGGAGGGGGTTATATATATTAATCCTTACCAACCTCCATTATTGTATAATTTGGTTCCATGATCCATGTGAAACATGCATTCCTTTGGTATTAAGATGTTATATTTAAAAAAACATTCCCATCACATATAAAAGGATATCACCCCCACATCATTTCTCTAGTCATTATATTGAATCATATCAGCCAATTATCTAACTTAGTATCTCTTATACCCTCTCTATACATCATATAATCCTTGGCATTCTCAAAATAATATTATATATAGCCTTAAAGTGTTACCCAAATAAGAGTATCAAAAGGGATATGAAATGTTGTCAACCAAGCCATCTTAAATAATATATTGTTTTACCTAATTAAAAAACTTGTAAAAAACAATATGATAAAATGAATATAAATAATATATATATAGATACATTATTATAATAATATTATATCCATTTTATACCTTCCCCAAAACATATTTTAAAAAATGAAGTCCTCACCATACGTTTGTGCAAACTACGGCCTCTTTGAATAATATCTTCTATTTCTCATATTTTCAAAACAAGGATGGATTTAAATATATGATTAAGTTACAATATATAATTTATGATACTTTAAGAGTATTAAATATTATATTGAAAATTTTATAATTGATATTTATAATAAACTACTGGAGTAAATTTAGTCTCCATAAATAAGCATATCAAGGTACATTTCTCAATCTGAGTATATTTTGTGAAATCTTTGGAAAAAATATATATTATTATAATAAAATAATAAAATTCATAAAACTATACCATTATAGAGATTATATATCTCATGTACAACATATTTATCCATGATCAATATATCAAGATTGATTGTGAGAAATTGACAAAACCACCTCAAGCAATCAACATTAGCAAAAAAATGTAATAAATGAATAAAAAATGATTAAAATTAGACCACATAAAAAAATATAGATGAATTTTTTTATTTTTAATGTATTTTATTAATGTAATTTTACATTTCTAGAATTTTAGCTCTTGTGGAGAGTGAATAAGTACTACAAAAAAGGATCTGTCGAACCACACAAGTTACTTTTATATTACTGATTATCATTTCGTTTAAACACCATTACCAATATTATTCTCATATACTTAAATTATTTCTCTATATATTATAATTTTATATGTACCTAATTTAATTTCAATTTCTTTTCTATGGTTAGAATAGTTTTATGTTCCCATCAGAATTCCCCATTTTATGTAAACACAATTTAATGTAACATTCGTATTTTTTATCAAGTATTGTACCACTTCTATAATTTTTTAACAATAAATATCATATATGATCCGTTGTTATTTTACTTAATAAAATCATAATTCAATTATAGTTTAATGGAAAATGAATTTATCTTTCATTCTTTATAATATTATTTACTATTTTCATATAGAATCACTGAAGTGGATCATTTTAATTATTAATTCTCTCATAATTCTAATTAATTTTCAAAATTGTAAATTTATATTTAAGACCATTAATTATTTAAAATATTACAAAAAATAATTATTTAATTCCTTATTTTCTTGGGAATCATTATGATATATCCTTTGGTTGTAATTTGAGAAAATATTTTTATACACACTTTCTCCTCATGTGTCTGACTAAACTTATGATTTATGTTTGGTTTTTTTTACTCATGTGGAACAAATGTTAATATGAAAATTATGATATAATTGATGGGATAAGAATTATATATCCCTAAAATTAGTTGGTTAATGTTTTCATCTCATGAGATGCCATGCATATTGAATTAGTCATTATCCAATCACACTATGCTATGTTACCTTGTTAGTGAGCCCTATCCTATGTCTGTATTGTCATACTTTATGTTATGGAAAGGTATTTATGATTCCATGATCTTATGATATCATTTTTTGTCATATATACATGGTTATGATTATTATCCGAATTATATCATGTTGTGCCTCCAAAATTTTACGTGTTATCTCACCTACATTATTGACACTTATTATTCCATTATTGTGCTTTCCATCTCTGCATATTTCTTTATTTTTTCGAAGGTATCATAATATTTTTTATTAAAAAGTTGGTAATGTATAACATGATATGAAGATTGAAATAATGAAGCTGTATTTTATGTTTAAATATGATTATTTTATATATCTAATCTCTAATTGACACAATGTTGGTTGAAGATATATTGAATGTGTGTGTGGGGGGGGGGTGAATTTTCATTTAAAATACATAACGTATAAGTTGAGGAAAAAAATCTATATCTAAAATATATTCAAATAAAAAATATAGAAATATTTTGAGACACTGTTAAAAAATTTGATCCGAGTTATAAAGAATAATATAAAAGTAAATAATTTTGGAAATAATTAAATAAAATTTAAAAATTTATATAAAATGATATTACATAATTGAATAAAGTAATATAAATTGACAGGATCTATGTTTTTAAAAGCAGTTTAGATAAATCTTGTTGTGATCACATACATATCCACACCTCGACTTAAAAGGTAAATATTATTAATCCCTTAATATAGGTGATGGGAATGAAACACATCCTCACAATTATGGTTTTTTAGAATTATCTAAAGCTTTTTCAGTATCCAATAAACCCATTAGAGAATGGATTATTAGAAGAGATAGATGTTCTTTTGGGAAAATCCATTATAATTTTACTCACAAATAACATTTTATAGTAGACTATAGTTGGGGATGCGTGAGTTTAGGGAATGGTTGATAGCCTATTAATGATATAGATTTTGGATTGGTTATTTTGATATGAAATGAGAATGATAATACTTTTTTTGTGTATTCTATCTTGAGAGAATTTATGAAATAGAGGAAATCTTTCAAGGGGAGAATATAATCCTTTTATCAGCTCTAATAGGAGAAATAATCTTGTAGAAAACATAGGGGGTATGATGATTTGGAAGACCATAATTATTGTGTTTGTAACAATAATTTTTTCTAGATTGGAAAAGTTGTAAATGTCATAGGATATCCAGTATCCACCACTGGGTAGCTAGTGGTAGTCCTAGAAGCAACCTGGATTCTTGAACTTCAACTAACTGGAAGATGGATAGAAAATAAATATAGAGCTATTTCCTTTAGTACCAAAGTTTTGGTGCCATTCACTAGCTTGTTGGACTTATCTTCACACTTCAATCTTCAAGAGTGTTCACTTTTATTTCCTTAAAAATATTTCTTAAGATATTCTAAGTTTAAACTAAGGTATTGTTACATGAGAACACATTTTTCCTATCCTATTAATGGATTAAAAAACCATACTTGAAATAACATAATAAAATCATCAAATTTATATATAGAAGAAACATTAAACAAGAATATAGATTCTTAGAAATACTTAAATTAAATAATTATATACAAAGGTGATTATTTGTGATAATGAAAACACTATGATAGAGAGAGATAGAACAATCTCCTCCATGATGATGAACATACACACATAAAAAAATAAAAATAAAAATAAAAACAATATATAAAATAGAGAACAATTTATGCATCCTACTTCTTAATATTAGCTAAAATAAATTCAAAAATTAATCAAGAGAAGTAATATAAAGAACACATTTTCAGAAAAATTCTCATTGTTAAGTGATAATAAGCCTTTAAAAAATCCTACAAAATATCTACCCCTCTTATTTCAAATATATGTAACAAAAAAATATCCATAATTATGTTAATAAAAAATAAAACATGTAGTGTAAAAATAAACTATTAAAATATTTTTTTAAATAGGGTTGTAAATGATATTTTACAATGGAAGAGATGTAAGAAAAAATGGACTTTAAAAATAACTCTTAAATACCGAATAACCATTTCAATAATTTTATTATAGTGAGAGGGATGATTACGAAGATAGAAAAGTAAATTAAAATAAGAGAAGAATAGATGAAAAAAAAAGATAATAGAAAATAAAACATGACACATAACTCTATCATGATATTATTTTCCTTGAGAGTTTAATTTACCTAAATTCTTTAATTTCTCTATTTAAAATATAATAAGAAGTTCATTGAGGATAAAAAATAATAGGAATCATCCTTTGAATTCCATTTTCTCAAAGTGAAGTAATGAATAGAGTTATAGGAATAAGTATTTATAGAAATAATTTTTATACAACATTAATCTTATGTTATGGGAGATAAAAAACATTTAAAAACATAATAGCATATAAATTTTCACCAAACATGTTTTAAAAAGATAATTTAATTATAATTAATAATCAATGATATCAAAATATTTTTTTAAAACTAAATTAACAATATAAAAAACATTTATGATTTTAAAATTTTATTAATAAGAGAAAACTCTTTTAAGGGTAATTAAATTATAAAATAAAATATATATCTTTAATAAAATTTTAGAATTGTAAAAATAGATAATACTCCCACTAAAACTATATAAAATAATTGAAAAATGGATTTAATTCATGTGAAAAAATAAAAGATAACTATTATATTGATAAATTACCAATATTTTAAAATAAAAGCACTAGTTTGAGACTATTTAAAAAATAACTCGAGATATACATAGATTATATGAGTAATGTCACAAGGGAAACGTTATTAACTCACATTTGATGATTTTTTAATTAACATGGGTGAGAGGTTTTTTGACAATAATAGTGAGTTGATATACCATTAGAAAAAAATTAAATAATATTTCACTTTTTTGGAAGCGATATCTTAAGAAATGGTGTCGAAGGTTAATATATTTGGTGAACGAGTTATTGTTATGTTTTTTAGATATATTTATGGAATATTTATTATCACACTTAATGGGGATATGGTCAAATTTTATCTTGATGTGTAAGAGAGTTTTTTTATAACGAATCATATTTTTTCATATATTGTTTTGTAATATTTTATTTACTATTTTGGTATCTAGGTGCTTAAACAACAATAGATTTCATGAAATGTTGTACCTAGAATTAATTTTTAATTCATATTAAATATATCAATATAACACTCATGTAGTTTTCATGAATAAGAAAAAATATATTGTAAACAAAGATTTAGATAAAAAATATAAGGCCCCCATTGACCTATGATAACGGGTTTTACCCTAGGCATGAAAAAACCATGGAGCACATCAGAAGTTCAGGTTTAGCAAGGTCATAGGAAGAAATTTAAATTAATAAATAAAATAAATTATTTTATTTAATTAAATATATATGAAATAATAATTTTTCCTATATAAATACTTCTATGGATAATTTTCAAGGTTCTCCCTATAAATATATAAATTGAGAGGAGTTGTTTGAGTGTGCTAGAGGAGCATCCATTGGTGAGGGATGATCATATCATGAATCATCAATTGTTTCATGACAAAATATGATGATATATGAAAGAAAAATGACATGGAATCATTCCTCACCAATGATTGATCCAAATAAAGGTAGGATTTTGTTTTATTTGGATTCATTGGATTTTGATCATTTCTACATTAAAATGAAATCAATTGACCAATGGAATTATTTGTTTATCGATTTAATTAATGGTATGGGATATCTATGGGGATTATTAGGGGAAATGTTTTATTCAGTTAGGATATTAATCTATCATTCTAAGGAAAACATATTGAGAAAAACCCAAACACAATCGATATTTGTTCATCTATTTTGTGTTTAATAGTTTTGTCCCTCCGTTCTTCAAGCATTCATCACTAGGGTTGGATTAACTAGTTTCTGGATGGATACATGAGAAATCAATTACTGAAATTTTTTTTATTGGTTCAACCGATTGATACAAAGGTCATTGGATCATTTACAGATTTCGATGGAGATTTTCAATAATTATTATGGGCCGAGATCAGTCTGTTGATCCCCATTCATTCTATTTTGGATTGCGATGGAAAAAAAATGAAAATGATATTTTGATGTGAGAATCTGATTGCAGGAATACAATGAGTGGCAATAAAAAAACTCAATTAGAGAAAATTCATACTTCTCATCATGATTCTCTTTCATATTGGAGGTTGGAGGAGTGGATGATGATGTGAAGGAAGAATATAGATTTCATTAAAAATTAGGATTACACGATAGTTAATCTAGGATCACACACCATGTGGAACCCACAATGATATTCTAGTGTTTTTTTGAGAAGATAAATTTCACATAGTTTATGATAAATGTCACATAATATATGACCCTTATATTCTCGATCATCGTGTACCAAGGATGGTACCGAATCCAATGCGTGATAATCCATACAAGAATATGACTTTCCAAACACTAACATGTCCAGAAATATTAGGACCCAATTCAGGGTACAAAAGCTTGGACACACTATGTACCCATACACAAATATGGGCATGATATGTGATACCTAGGATGGACCTAGTGATAAAGGGATACAAAATTTACTACAAGTACCTTCCATGTAACCCGTTCAAGATACATTAAATCCCCTTTCCCCTTCATATTGGACAATTTTCGTTAGGTTGAATTTTATTGATCCATTCCATGAGGGTTTAGTATGGTCTCTCTTCCAATATATAGGATAGTGATCAATTCATAGGGACTTCAGTCATTGATTGAGTTTTTGTAATATTTCAGTGAAGCACGAAGTGAGATATCGTATCATATTCTCTTCCCAAGGTGGAGTTCATTGTATCGTTGTGACTGAACCTATATAGGGATCAATACTATACTTAGTGGGTTATTCTAGATTGATTTGTTGGTATACACTAGGTCATTGGGTGTGATCACTATATATTTATAATTCTATTTAGACATCCATCATTTACTTTTAATAGAGAGAAATGATGAGCATGAAATCTCATATAGATGTCATCAGTGCCTTTTGAAACATGGAGGATGTTCAATCAGATGAGTGCCACATGGAACTTTCAAGTATTAGTCCTTGAATGGCATTACAGTTGTGACGTTACCCAAAGAAATTGTCTATATATTGAGTATATATGAATATTAATGTTATATGTGTTGTATTCATATACCTATCATGAGTTTTCTATTATTATTTATGTTATTTCTTATTTATTTCATGGTGACCTACTTGGAATTATTATACTCATCCATGCATGGGATTTTTCCGCATGTATCAGTTCATATGAATATGATCGATATTTGGATGGAGTCCTTGAAGGATCATGACCAGATAGAACATAGTTAGCCGAATTGACTGAGGTGTGTTCTGATGGGTGTGTTGACAACGATCCCCTTCTATACATTTAGGTTGTACTAGTTTTATTTTTCATTTTGGTGTGATTTTATTGGAACCTTTTTATTTCCACTACAAGTATTCATACTCTAGTGGTGGGATATTAGATGTATGAATGTATTCTTATCAATTGTTTTACATTTTAGTATTTTATCTGACTATAGATGTGAGTGTGCATACAACTACATTGGGCTAATACCACCCATGTGTGTTATATTCATACTCTATACTGGTATCCAGCCTGTGTCTTGTTGTAGGTGTGTTTCAGGTATTCACTACAGGGACCTATTGTGATGGGTTTTAAGAGTGTGGTATCATAAGTATCCAGTGAAACCATTGGAGTAAAAACTACATGAGTAGTTTGGGAAAATAGTGTTAAGTGTTTGAAGATCAGATTTTATTCCAGGGACTACAGTTTTGTTGTCGAGGCCAAAATTTTCATTTACGAATACAATGATAACACGATTGTTTCCACCATACATATAGGCACTAGTTCATTGAGAACATCTGAACATGCATCTTATAGGATTATTCTATGGTTTTAATGTCATTCTTGAGTGATCTCTCAATATATTCTGATTGAATTTGGTATAACTTCATAATTCGGGATGCTCTACGACATATTATAGATTTGATTCAATATCAAGATCTGAAGGATAATCCCACCTTTGATGAGGCTTAACTATAGATATATATTCAAGAGGTGTTCCCTCCAGAAGAGCACTTGTCATATCACTACTCATTGAGTAGCATATGGTCCTAGTAGTATTAGAAAATGCAGTGTGTCAGTTGAGTGCGCTTCATGAGTTTCAGTGACACCCACCCATTTGGATCTAAGAAGAATCCAACCCACAAGCGGATATGGACTACATTTTGGTGGTGACAAGAGTTTTACATAATTTTATTACACCAATAGATCATATGGGGTTCCTAGAATTGAGACTTCTTCATGGATCTGTAGGATGATGGTGGTTCTTGGTGACTTAGTCGTATGATGAAGAGACTCTGGACTAGTTGGTGTTCAATCACATTTTCATTGAAGAGTTTTCTCCAACTACGTTGTGGGATGTTCATATATCGAAGCTTCTATAGCTTCGTCGTGGAAGTACGAATGTGGGTTAGTATTCTTTAAGCTTCACCATCCTCTATTTCTACTCGATGGACGTGGTGTGTGATCAATTATTTATGACTGAACATTTAAACAATGACTATACAAATAAATCTAAGCCAATGTTATACATATGTATATTACATCTAATGATGGGGCTCTAGAGATCCTTGTTAATCTAGAGTTTCTTAGTATATCTGATATAGATAGTTGTTTCTGGTAGTGGGTACATAATATTAGAGACATATGAAGTATTTTTACATCATTATAACTGGGGACCTTTACTTGATATATGTTTCAAGAGGTGATTCTAGGATAGAGAGTTAGTGTTTCAAGGCCCATAGGATGGGTATAATCATCCTAGGTATAGGTGGTGCTACTTTAGTGATGGAATGGGATGTCTTGCATGGGATTGTCTAACTTTACACACAACTAATAGAGAGATAGTGGATGCACTACCTAGGAAGAGGTAGCTATAAGAGTAGGTACTCGTAGGGCTGCAGATGTGGAAGGGGATCTGGGAGATCCATTGGATGTGGGAAAAAATTTGAGTTGATACCACCACCACCTACAGGTGGTCCAAACTAGGATTAGGGAGCTGGGGAACATGGGCAAGGGAAACTACAAGTAGTCAAGGCTTATACCTTAGAGTCTCCAAAGATGATATGTTATATGATCTACAAATTTTATACAATATTTAAATTAATAATACACATAGGTTTTATACATTACATTATTTCAACTGATCTATTTTGAGACTTAGATATTCCTATCAAGCCCTTGGTTCATCCCTTGTGCATGAAGACTCCAACATGAGAGTCATTGATGACACAGTTCTGCGAACTATTTGAGTTGAATCTTGGAGGTGATATTTTTTTTGGGATTTCAATGTAGCATTGATAAGCCCTTATGGAATCATAATACATATTTAATGATTGTGTATAGTTTTTGGTCAGATAGAATATTTATGGTGGAGGATGATGTGTGTCCATATTGGTGGGATGAGCTTTTCCATTCCAAGTAAAAATGAAACCCAGGAAGAGAATGATGGACTCTAGAATAGAAGGGTGTAGTTGATTACTAATCAGGTGGATATCATGACCGTATGTACATCTTATTCCATGAGTTCTTAGTATCCTAAAGTGGTGGTAGAGTATGATGATGTATTTCCTAGGTATTTGGTAAGTTTACCAACCCTTTAGAAGATAGACTTATTTATTAATCTATAATATAGGAAGACATAAAATTCTATTCCATCAATCAGATGTCTCTATTAGATATTTGTATGCTTAGGGTGTAGTTGGAGGACTTTAGAGGGATGGATTTTTTGGACCCAGTGCCTCACCCTGGGTATCCCTAGTATCTTTATCCTTGGAGGTGGATTATATATTGAGTTTATATGTGGAATTAAATTAACTATACCCAATTAACACACAGAATAAGTAACTAATATTATGGTTTAATGATATATTTGACTAGTTAATAGGGGCACAATGGTTCTTGAAGATTTACCTCTGATCAGGTTATCACTTGTTGCGAGTACCAGATAAGGATATATCGAAGAAGGAATAATGACGTTTCTACCGATACTATGTGTACACCTTAATACCCATTAGCATGAAAAACTTAAACAAAGTGTTAATGGGGTTATGAATTAGATATTTCAAACATTCATAGATCGATTTGTGGAAGTCTACAATGCCGATATCCTATTGTAATCATGGTCTGAACAGGAGCACTCGAGATACCTGAGGATTTTTTTGGGCATACATCGAGGGAATAAACATTATGGGAATCCCTTGAAGTTCAAATTTTGTATTAAGTAGGTCCACTTACTTGGACATGTTATCTCAGCAGATGGTGTAGTCGTGGAACTTATAAAGGTCGAAGTGATGTTAGACTGGGAAAAAACAAAGCACCTAAAGGAGGTATGAATATTCCTTAGGTAGGAATAATAATATCATATTTTCATACTTAATTTTCTTGGATTTCATCTCCATTGAAAAAATTTACATGAGTTTGGATGCCTTTCGTGTGGTCAAAGAGGTGCCAACAGGCTTTCTAGGAGTTGAGGTAGAGATTGATGACCACTCCCATATTGAGGTTTCTAGAGGAGGGTGTTGAGTATGTTTTTTATGATGAATCATGAATTAGGATTGAATGTGTTATGATGAAGAGGATGGTTGTTATTGACTATGGTTTTTGTTAGTTGAGACCATATAAGTAGATCTATGTGACCAATTTTATTGATTTTATAGTGGTAGTCATCGTACAGAATATGTGGCAAAAATATATGATTGGAAATAAGTTTGTCATCTATTATAAAAACAATAGTCTCATGTATTTATTATTCGAGAAGGATATTATCCTAAGATATAGGTTATTTCTATGGTTCCTCTAGCTCTACGACTTCGAGATTTTCTACACTCATGGTAATGGGAAATCAGGATTCATATTCTCTTAGACGGTGATCTTGTTCGCAGTTACTGAGTGAGGTGTCATAGAAATTATCCTATATGAATTTATCAATAGTGGATGGATATGGATAATCATATATAAATTCAATGATTTTTATCCATTTAATTTTACACTAATTCAAGGATCATAGGTTGGGGATTCCTATTGTGAGACCCTATGTACTAAGATATGAACTGGACACATTTTTATGGATTTTATAATGGCATGGGGGATATTATTGTTTTAGAGGATGAGAAATGGTGATAGTAAAATTTATAGCATTAGATTGTGGGATAATATCATGTATCTCCCTTGGTGGAATATCCAGGTGTGGTTAAGATGTACTAGGACCTAAAAAATTAGTTTTGGGGGTTAGAGATGAAGATTGGAGTTTTAGAGATTGTATGATGATGCCTAACATTTTCAGAAAGTGATGGATGATAAACAAGATCCAGCAGGTTTAGATCAACCCGTTAATGTTCCAGAGTGGAAGTGAAATGATAATTTATTGAAATCCATGGCAGGGCTAAAATGTATATCCAGAGGACACAATGACATATTGGTGATATTATACCAACTAACCATGTTTTCCCACTACCAAGCTATTAGATATCAGAGTAAAGTAGATCATTTGGAACCCCAATTCATATATGAGAGAGTCCAATACCATGGAGTTCCCTTTTTGATTGTTTCAGACTGAGATGCCTACTTCACATCTCATTTATGGAAGGAATTACATTAGGCTCTTGTGACTCAGTTGTGTGTGAGAATAGTTATTTGGCCCAGACTGATGGCTAGTCTTAGCATACCATTTAGGTATTTAATGAAATGTTGCGTGCTTTCATGTTATAAATTGGAATCATTTTTGAGGATCACCTACCATTGTTAGAGTTTGCATTAATGAAATTCATCATTCCACCAATGGTATGGAACCATTCAATACCTTGTATGGGAGACCCCATAGGTCTCTATTATGACATACCAGCCTGTGAATATCAGTTCCTATGGTCTCAGAGTTTGTGTAGGCCACTCTAGAAAAGTTTCATGTCATCTTTTAGCAGATGAAAGCTATTTAAGACTGTCATAATTCAGATATGGATAGACGAATGAGGCCTCTGGAGATAGAGAAAGGAGACCATCTGTTACATAGGTTCTAATCTAGACATGGATTATTGACATTTCAAAAGGGAGGATGCTATATATGAGATTCATTGGCTCTTTTTAGATATTGCGTATAGTGGGAGAGGTGGTGTACCTCTTAGCTCCACTGCAGTAGTTAGACCGGGTACATGACATCTCATGCATGTTGCTGCTCATGAGGTAAATGCGTGAGACATAGAACATTATCAACTAGGGTGAGATAGGAATATAGGATGAAGATACCATTGTTGAGTACCTAGTGGATATCGGGGATCAGACATATAAGATCCTTAATTGGTGATGGATTCACCTAGTGTTTTTCCGAAGGTAGCTTTAGAATCGTCAAGAGGGAACATGGGAGTGAGTGACTCAGATGTGTTCCCCATACCGAAATCTCTTTTTCTGGCCTTTTTTTTCTTTCCAAGACATCAAAAACCATGGTAGGAAGAATGATAAGATTTGTTATTTTTCCATGTATTCCATGGAATATTGTATGGACTCTTTTCATTTCTAGGTTAGGAGACAACATGAGATTCTAAAGCCCAGTGTGCCCGTAAATAAATTTAAAAATATATTAAATATATGAATATCATGCACAACATTTTTTACATAAAAAGTAGAATAAATCTAAATAGTTACTCAGATTAGAAATATGATCCCAATGTTGATCTCATAGTGAGAGTTTCACCATTGGTGTGACCTAACCATGCAGCGCGTTAGATGTTCGGGTTGGGAATGGTCATGAGTGGAAATTAAAATGAATTAATTAAATAAACTAATTCATTTAATTAAGTTGAATTTTATAAATAATATTCGTTATATAAACACTAATATGGATACTTTTTAGGGTTATCAACATAAACATACTAATTGATAGGATCTATTGGAGAGCATTGGTGGATCTTCCATTGTAGAGAAATGACTGGATCATGGTTCATCGATTATTGTGTGATAGAACTCGAGGATCTCCCCAAATGAAAATGGAATACAATCACACTTTTCTAGAGATTGATCCAAATGAAGGTAGGATGTTGTTTACTATATATTCTTTACCTGTTGTTTATTTCTATGATGAACATGAAACAGTCAACAAATATATAGATTCATGGATCAATCATATCGCTGGTATATTTTATCTGTGGGGATTATTGGGGGAAATTTTTTATTCAGTTTGGATCTTAGTTTAACATTATAATGGAATGGATCAAGTCTAACCCAAACAAAACTGGGGTTCATTCTGATTTTTTATGTTTTCTGTTTTCTCTCACTTCTCTTTATGCATTCATCAATGAGTTTTCCATTAAATGGCTGTTCAACGGATACAAAATAAATAAATCATTATTCAATAGTTTATTGAATGCACTGATTGATACGTTAATTGTGGAGTCATTGACACTTTTTGATGTAGATGTTACCCATGAAAGTATATTAAGATCACTTTTTTATCATCATTATTGCTAATTTGGAATGAGATGATAACAAGGAATAAAATTTTTCATTTGAATTGGGTATATGATTGTTGGAATACAATGAGCATTGAAGGTGAGGATCAATTGGAGGAGATATGTATTTCCCAGCTTGATTGATGGCCAAATTGGAGGCTGAATGAGAGCATGACATCATAGAGGAAGACCCTTGAATTAATAAAAAAATTAGGTTACACGACAAGCCAACCAGGATCACATGCCACATGGGACCCCTTATGTTGCGCTATAGTTTTGAGGAGATATAAATATTACATAGTGTCTGACATACCTCAAATGATAGGTGACCCTTCCCTGGCAGCTTGGGTTGTACTTGGGATAGTACCTGACCATGAGTACTAGAATGGATAGCCATACGTGGACACAACCAACATGAAAAAAACCTAACCAAAGAGACATGGACATAGTGGAGAGTTCATAGGTTAGAAACACCATGTACTCAGACACATACATTGACATATGCTATCATATGTAAGAAGGACCTAATGCTGATGGGGAACAACGTTCACTACTAGTACACACTTAGCACCCCCTTCAAGATGGCTCACAACCCTCATCCTCTTCAGTTCAAAAGAATTTTTTTGGGCTAATTATAATGATCCATTCCCTAAGTGTTTAGTATGGAATCTTATTCAATACCTTCGATGGTGATCCCTTCAATGGGACTTCAGTCATGGATACATTTGTTTGAATCCTTCCATGAGGTAGGGAGTGAGATCCTCTTTCATCATATTTCCCCTAGGAGGATTTCTTTCTATCCTTGTGATCAAAACTATGCTAGAATTGATCCTCTAAAAAGTAGGTTATTATAGATTATGTTTTCGTATATTCCATGGCCTTGGGTGTGATCCTCATATGTTTATATTTCTCTTTGTAAATCTAGTGTGTACTTATTATGGTGGGAAATCGATGATCAAGATATATTATACAGACATCATCAATGATATCTAACTTGTTGATTCTCTTTGAAAAGTTCTTTGTGGATCCTTAGAGCATGAATATAAGGCTAAAATTATGCTTGTAACTTTACCTTTTTACTATTAATCTATGGTGAGTATATCTTGATATTCATATCATATGTTTTGTAAAACTATTCCAATGATGATCCCACTTTTATTAATGATGATGTATTCTTAGTGATTTCGATGTTCTGTACTGGGTCCTATCGTACTAACCCATGTAAGGGATTTTCCTACATGTGTCATGTATTATGATGAAGATAGACTTTTTGAAAGTTTACTATAAGGAATAGGTCTAGGTAGAGCATAGTGATCTTGATTGACCGAATTGTGTTCTTACAGTTACATTGACCATAATCCCCTTCTATACTTTCAGGTAGGGATTGTTTTTAGTTTCTATATAGTAGGATTTTATTTAGGTCTTTCTTTTCCATAACTTCTTTCCATACTCTGATGGGGGTATTTTCGATATATGCCTTCATAGTTATTAGTTTTTTTACATTTCATCATTGTTTAGGCTTGGAGACGTGTGATTTTGTGTAGATACATTAGACTAAGGCCTCCCATGTGAGTAATATTTCTTCTCGGTGATGGTCTCTAGCCCCTAGATTATTAGAGGTGAACTTCAGGAAGTTATGGCATGAGACCCATTGGGATGAGTCATGTCTATTCTATCCAAAATATTTGGGTGTAACAACTACGAATGATAATGTATTCTTCTTTAGTTATAGAAAGAGAAATCACATTCTTCATCTTAATACTCCTTAACATGATGAATCTTCACAATTTATTGAATGTTTCATTAGTAATTTTCTTATCTTATTAGAATCCTACAAAATATAAAAAATATCATGATTTCAATTCAAAAAAATTATTTTGGAGAACATATATAACTTTTTAGTTATTTCAAAAGGAAATAAATTATTATGTAATATTTAAAATTACATTCCTTTCGATTTGATTGAAATGGATCATATATAAAAACAATGAATATGACATCATTCCAGGTCATAGTATGGTATTGTATATAACCCATTATACATCTATAATTTTTTTTTTCTGATTGGTTTTTTGGAATCATACAATGTATGCTTACAATTTGTAATCATTTGAAAACTAAATTCTTTATGTTGATTCATTCAATATAATTTGAAGCATATATTGGGGATATTTTACCTAGTTTAAAAATAAAACATCATAAATTTTTGGAATTATAAAATCAAGAAATAATTTGAGTTCTCCCAAAAATCTCATCTCAATTTCCTTTTTAGTTAATTCAGAAAATTTAAAACTGAGAGATTCATTACGGGATCCAAAGATCAAATAAACAACTTAAATTTAAATTTGTAAAATATCAAATTAGATGTGTTTTAAAATGATTTTAGAATTAGTTATTCTTATTTTAAAACCATTATAATGAATGTTATTTGAAAAATGTTTACACATAGACCGTAGGGGTTGTTATAAAATTAGAATCATCTTATGTATTTCTAAAAACCCATTTAAAGACTATAATGGAATGTACTTTATGTATTTCCTTGAGATTATATAAATAGTTTTGATTAAATTGATATATTTTAAATTGAATGGAAAGAACCCAATTTTTATCATTATGGTTATTGTTATGGTTTAGGGGTTCATGCTGAGAGACAAAGGATAGATGATCTACCTCATTAAATTCCAATATAAAAGTAATAATTTCCTCTTGTTAATATATATTAACATTTAAAAGTGTTTGGTTTTAATACCTTTTAAATTCTTTATGAAAATAATTTTAAGGATATTTATATTCATCATCAACTTATTTAGTTTGAAATGGTACATTTTAAACACTCTTTTAATTATTTAAGAATTTGATTTTTGAAAAGTGTCATAAAAACATCATGGACTGATTTCTCCACCATTTTAGTAATTTTGTAAAATAAATATTTTTTTTCATTACTCAAACCACCAAATATGAGATCATTTATTATATTTAAAATACAATATTATAGGATTATATTAAATTTTTAAAATTTAACAACATTTTACAAAATACAATGAAAAAGGTGACATTGTTTATTTATTATTAAATTTTCAATGGGTTATATTCAAAGATAACTCCTTTACGAATACTATAAATGACATAACATGCAGTTTTGATGACCTCATTATAATTATGTTGTTGAGGAAATTAATTTATAATAGTCTGAGAGATTTAATGTATACTTATATTTCTCCTCCATACTACCTTGAATTATTTAGGAATTCAATCAATAGAAAATGATTGATTATAGACTTTGAAAAAACCCATGTCCTTAAATAAATTTCTATCATGTTCTATGGAATGATCACTATGAAATGAAATACTTTTATATTCCTTTCATTTTCATCCTTTTTTGAATACATGATGACTATTTTTAAAGCATCAATTTTATTAGTTAAGAAATAATCCCATGTGAATCTTGTAATGTTTTAATATAACACCAATGTAGAGGATGTGCCTATTCAAATTTCAATTTTAGAATGTCCAAAATGAACATGATAAATTATTCGAATGTATTTTGAGGAAAAAAATTCTAGTAAAATATTTAAAAGAGCATTTCCATTTCTTTCCATATTAGCATGCTTCATAAATAATAATTTCTTAAAATTAAACTTTTTCTGGATCTCATACTAGTTGATAACTGTTGAGTTTGACGGGTGAGTGTGTGATAAAATGACCACTTAATTTATATGAAATCGATGAACCACTAACTTGGGAACTTAATCCTTGTAAATTTTTGATTTTAATTGAATTTACATTTATCATATATACATTTTGATATCAATATTCAATGAATAAAATATTTTCTTTAGAATAAAAAAAATTATAGAAAACCATTTTCTAAAGAGATTTTTAAACTTCTATCACACAATTATTGAATTGTTAGTATTTTTTTAAATACATTTATGAATACATCATTTTTATTAAGGGTCATGATAGTTCAATTGTTGGTATATTAACTAATTAAATTTCCCCTAGAGTTCTCACAGAATGTGACATGACCTCCTTATAATTTTTCAATTTTATTGAAATGAGAAATGTTTCAACAAAAGTATCTTTAGAAAACACAATATGGGTGTCAAAATGATTCTTGTTTTTCTATATTAATATATTTTACCTATAAAATTTAAAAATTTAAGGTTTTGTTACCCACAAAAACTTGGTCCCACTTATGTTATCTAATAAGGAATTTTGAATTAAGATTTTTTAGATTTTGATTATCATTGGAAGAATTGGTTATAAGATAAATTGGTTTTGGAATCCCATACCATACATTTCTAAATGACATTCATATATTATATGAATATTGTTTATAATAATTAAAAAAGTTATCTTTTGAGAATCATTTAACTATTTTTTTCATATGATTTATTGAGGTTCTTTTATAATTAGAGAAACTAATACTGGACTTAACAGTTTTACATTTTTGATATAATTTTTTTTAAAATATTTCTCATTGAGTTAATATTAAATGTTAAATTTTAATGACTTTAATATTATATTAGAATTTATTAATATTCATTTGATTTTATATTTTCATTGTTAAATATTATTTTTCTTTTAACATTTTTCATTTTATTTATTGTACATTATTTTTTCATGAAGTACATTCTAATATTTTATACAACAATCATTTTATAATGATTCTTGTTGATGAAAACCATTTTCTTGTTGATTTTGAGTATATTTTAGATAATCATAATTAAGATGGGTAATGGATCCAGAAGAATAATAAGAGAATGAATAATTGGAAGAAGAAGAAAAAGGGGAGGAATTATTATGATGGGTATTAAACTAAACTACTTCATTCACATGTTCCATCGACCACTTAAGGATTGATTCACTTGTAGTGAATATGGAATTTCCACTGAATCATCACTTGCAACACATCTTCTGATTTTTAATCCCCTTTTCCATGATTCTATTCTTTAAGATTATTCTGATATATGTGTCCTTACAACATTATTTTAATTATTTGTTTTTATTATAATATATCAATTATCATTTCAACATTTTATTTTACTTGTTGGATCAGTTCTTTTTCATGATGATATTGTTCATGTTCCGGAAAATTTGAGCATAGTATATGAAATATCATCTAGATGTATTATCATTTGTGTATTTGAAGGTTATAATAATATTTATTTATTTTAATTTATTTTCCACCATCTCCTATATTAATTCCATCATTTTTTCATTTGTCTTCATCGACCCAATGTGTCCCTAGACTACCATTTTCTTCAAATCTTTAGCTTTGTTAATGTAATTGATTTTGGGATCTCAAGAGCTTGGTAAAACCAAGAGGAATTTATTTACAAGTATATCTATGTATAAATCATCACCTAGGTACTATCTTATATTTAAATTGTTAATAAATATCATAAAAATATATATTAATAAACTCGTTAGATTATATGGTGAAACATTCAAAGTTAGAAAGAAACAAATATTATCTTGTAAGTTAAACATTATTGGTTGCTTTATGGGTCACATATAATAAATTAAATATTTCATAATCTATCTTATATTTAGAAATATTATTAAATACATTAAGATTATGATAACAATGTATAACATTCATAGGTTTTCTATTAAGTTAAAAATTTTAAACATCTATTGGAGTCAACCATTCCTCAGATGCTTTAACTGGAATATACTCATGCATTTCCATTTTCCATACAGGTTATGTAATACTATTTAAAAAGGTTAATATTCCATTATTACAATAAGAATAAAAGGTTCCATAAAAAAATCAGTTCATTAATATTAAAATTTCATTCCATAATAAAATCAATCTCCAGAATAAATTAATTTTTTTTAAAATAATAATTTTTTTGATAAAAACAAAAAGTCACTTATGATATTAATTATTGATCATAGATATATGATAATGGGGTGGGTGAAAATTTACAATTTAAAAAATTCATAATTAAACATATGGATAAACTCCAATATAAATGAAATATAAATGAAAATCAGTGAAATTGATTGATTGATAGTTGAAAATTTTGATCTGTGTTATGATGAATGACTTCAGTCTAAATGATCTCAGAAATGACTATATGAAACTTATTAAATTATGAGAATCAATAAAAATATGTGCAATGAGATAATGTAAATATATAGAAAATATAATTACTTATGAATTTTAGCTAATTCTTGATGATTTTCCCCATGTTTCCACCCATTAACTTTAGAGGTCTATATTAATAATCAATTTATCAAGGTAGTGAAATATAAATATGTACCTCAAAATCGTGGTCTATTATCACACTCTTGAGAATAATTATTTTCCAATGAAACAATTAGATAATGGAATTTGATATTAGAGAGTAATTTTCAGAGAAAATGGACATAATTCCCATAAAAAATATCTTTTTAGGAGTGATTACATTTTGGGATGTTAATATTGAAATAAGAGTAAAGAAAACATGAGGTATTTGGATATGGGATATGAAATTTTTAGAGGAAATGTGAATTCCAAAACATATTCATAAATTCAATCTTAATATAATTTATAAGATAAATTTTATAATCCACAAGGATAAGAAAATATTTTATTGGAACCGGTAGGACCCTAAATCTTATGGAACATATAGAGATTTATGATGTTACAAAATTATTATATTAAGGTTATTTTTACCATAATTAATGAAGTCTTAGAATGGTTAGCATGACTCTTTTGAATACCTAATATCCATCAATCTGTCTCTAGTAGACTATATGGTGGCATTCTTTTTTGGGAACCTATATAGACTGGCCAGTAGGTGGCATAGAATTTTGGAGAAACTTCCTTAACTACTTGAACTCTTATGGGACTCCCCCAATAGTCCAGTATGTATTTTAGACAATATATACATCTAAATATAGATCCCTAAACCATAAATATTGTGTTGTTAGAACACATTCATCTATAAAATATTACATCACAACTTTCTTTAATTTTCATCTATGTATCTTTTAAAGTGAACCCATGGTCATGATGGATGAAATAAAATTGATTCCATCATTGATATGACAATAGAAACTGAATAATTTCAAATAAAAAAAATTCTTAAAATGATATTATAGAGTCAAAAAACAACTCTAATGAAATAATGAAGTACCTAGGTGAGTTTTTGTGATCATGAAAAAAACATGAGAGAGAGAGGTGCAAAAATATACCCATTTTTTATGATGAGTAACACTTAATATAATAAGATAAATAAATTTTAAATCCAGTGATAAAAGATATATCACTTTATTTAATTATTATAAAAATTAATCCTGAAATTTAACATGCCTCATGTGAAAAAATAAAAGAAATCCATGATTATTCACGTGAAAAAAGTAAAATAAAATATTTAAAAACACCTTTATTAAAAATAAAAAATTCAATTAAAAAAGATGAAACACATAGAAAATACCTCCCCCTTTAATTCCAATAAAATAAAATAAAATAAAATAACTAATAGATTTATTACTATCAAATTACAAACCCATAGAGGAAGAATATACTTTTAAAATAAGGATTTGAAAAGAATTTCAATGGAGCTTATAAAAGAGAATAGGTTTTCAAAAATTTAAAAAATGGAAACACCTCTTAACTTCTAAAAAAACTGTTGATATAAGAGTATTAGATAGAGATATCTAAAAGTTAAAAAACGCAGAAAATAAAATAAGATAATAATGGAAAAGAACAATGAAAGAGAAATAATAATAGATAAGAAAATATTCATGAATAATACTTTTTTCATGACATGGTTTTTGAAAAGTGATAGATTTACCTCCATTGATTGATTTTTCCATTAAAAAATATCCTTAAATTGGTATTTGAATTGAAAATTGATTATGAATCATCCTTTAATCTATATTTTTTCAAAGAATCATAAATAATATATTTAGAGAAACAAGAATCTGTAGAAAATATTTATACTCATCATTTATCTTTCTTTAAGATAGGTAATTTTTTAAATATGAGATGAAATACATAATAATCATATAAGATTTAAAGTGGAATAAAAAACCATAATAATCAAATATATAATAGTTTTTTTATAAACTATATCAATATAATGAAAAATTATTAAGATTTTCAAAATTTGAAAATGCTTGAAACACAATTTTGAAATAATTAAATTTAATGTTTTATGATCCCTATTATGGAAAACATCATAATTTAGAAAATACCAAAAAGGTTCCACCTAAAATAATATAACTAGAAATAAAACAAGATTATATGCATGATAAAGATAAAAAAATATAAAATAAGATATTCAATAAATAAAAATATTTTCAAATAAGAACTAGATTTATAAAATATTTAAAATGTTTACATCATATATCCATAGATAAAATGAAAATTTTTAAAAGTGACCCATTTAAAATTTACCATTAATTAATTTTAAATGATCAAGGGCCAGTTTTTTGGTTAAAATATTAGTGAGTTGATATTCTTATAGGGAAAAATCTAGTAATATGTCACCTTTTTAGAAACGAAATATTTTGAAATGGTGTGAAAGGATAATGAGTTTTGTGTTAGGGTAATCGATAAGATTTTTAGATATATTAATGGCACCAGTTTGGATTCACTTAATGGGAATATGGTAAAATGTAAGACTAAAGTACAAGAGAGTGTGTTGTATCTGTATTATTTGTGAAAAATAACTCCGAATGGCTATATATTTCACTTTGACTCTATGAGATGATGTATTTTCCTAGTTGATGGAATTTTCCACTGGTTTTTTCCTGCATAGTTAGAATCCTCCAAATTCAGCAATGAAAAAGATGATAATTAAAAACAATTCTCTTTAAAAAATGAAAATTATTTTTAAACCCTTTTAAATAATAAATAATATTTTTAATAGATTATAAATTAGATTTTTTGGTCTTAATTGAAAATATGATTTGTGGAAAATAATGATAATGATATCTAGCATTGTTGTTTTAAGGTAATGTAGACTACCAACCATACTCTAAAAACTCATATTGTTGGCTTTCTTACCAGCATCATACAATGTAATCATACAATTTATTCTCATAGGGGTATTAATTTCCTTATATTGAACAACGTAAAATAGTTTTAAGAGTTAATTGGTTCTTTTTATATAGTTAAAATACATAACATCATTCCTTTGTGAAATTTGAAAACTGAGAAAGATTTTTTGTACACCCATTAATCACTTCTCAAATTACTTTTACATTAAAGAAAGAAATTAAAACTAGTGTTCTTCATTGGTGGAGCCAAAAATCACATTATCAAAATAAATTTTAATGAGTAAAATACAAATTTACATGTGTTTTAAAATGATAATTGAATATGTTTTTCCATTTTTAAAATCCTTTGAATGGTGATAATTTAATGTACATTTATAAAAATCTCATGGTGATTTTTTAAACTGAAAGGATACTTTTATAATAGAAAAACATAATTTGAAAAATGAGGGTTTTCAAAACTGGGTAGATATTTTCAAAAATATTTTCTAAAATAGAACCATTTAGAAACATGCATTTGAAATAAATTTTAAAAAGTTTCAAATCAATATGTAATTTAAATTCAAAAAACATTTTAATGGCTTCTAACCAAAGACACGTGGAAAGGTTTCACCAAATTTTATTCCATCTTATTAGGTATAACATTTGAAAAAATGATAATTATTTCTAATTATCTTTCCATAATCATCTAGTTTATTTGTAAAAAAATTAGAGAATATAATTGACTAATAATTCGGTATTTACCTGATATTACATATATTATTTTGATTAGACTAATTTAGTTCTGCTTTCATAGAAAAAAGAAATTTTTACCATTAAAGGAATCATTAGGGTTTTGGGGTTCATGTTGAGGGATAGAGGTTAGATGTTAAACCGCATTTAAAAATTAACTATTAGTACAAATTCAAACTTGTAAATATCAAATTAGATTTTAAGGGGTATGGTCTTATTTTTTTTGAATTCATTATAAAAATAATTTGAAGGAATTACTTTTCATTTCGTAATATATTAAGTTTGAAAAGGCTCATTCAAAATAACATTTTAAAAAATAAAAATGATATTATTGAAAACATTCATAAAATATGACATAAATAAATTATTCCACCATTTTAGTTCTTTTACTAAATATATAATATTAATTTCATTAGTTGGTGTAACCAAGATAGAGTCCTTCACTGGATTACAAATCAAATTGTTATTGATTATCTATGTTGATTAAAATAAAACTTTTGTAACCAATTACATTGACTAAGCTGACATAGTTTCTTTATTCTTCAAAATTACATATGTTTTTTAATAAAATATCATATAATGATTTATTCAATGAAATAATATGCATTACCCACAACCTTAGACTAAAAGGCATTGATTCCAAAATTCATTTTAAAGAGGTGAAGTGATTTCATAGATTGTTTTATTTATTCTATCTACTACCCAATTTTGTTAAGGGTTCTAAGGAGAAGAAAAATAGTGACATTTTCTTTTGTAAAAAAATAATTGAATGATTTTTTGTCAAATTCTCTACCATGATTACTATGAACTAAAATAATTTTAAAAACAATGTCGTATTCATCCTTTTTTGAAAACCAGATGATGGATTTAAAGGATTCAATTTTATTAGTTAATAAATAAGTTAATGCAAATGTTTTAAAATCAAATTAGATTTTATAAGTATAGTATATCCCTACATGAAATTTTAAATTAGAAGGAACAAAATGTTTGAGATGAATTAGTTAGAGATATACTGAGGATGAAATAAATTATATTGATTTATTTTAGTATTTTTGTTTCTTATCATTTTGGCATGCTACACAAAACATGTCATATTTGAAGGGTAATTTGTAAAGATTTGTTACTAGTTGATCATGGTTTAGTTGGATGAGTACGTTTGTGATAAAATGACTAAGGTGACCATGAAAACCAACAAACCTATAAATTTTGAACTCAAAAAATGAAATTGTGGATAAAAAGAGATTTAAAATTTATTTTATATACAATATGAAATCAAGTTGGAATAATTAAAATTTTACCTTTTGTATAAAAAGTGGAAAAAAATTTGAACGGACATTTAAATATGATATTATTAAATTAACTAGTAAATAATGAATTTAATTTAAATAAATTTATGAATAATTTTTTTATAAGGGTTAAGATAGAAAAACCAATGGTACCATCATTGATTATCTTACCAATATAGTTATCACTAAAAGTGACATGACCTACTTATAGTTTAACAATATGATAGAATTTAGAGATGCCATTGCACATGTATCTTGAACAACCACTACCTAGAGAGAAAAATTCTTCCTAGTGTTTTTACCACAAGACACTTTTACTATTAAATTAAATTATTTAATGATTTTTTTCCCACATAAACATGTTTCTACATGTTTTAACCAATATAGAATTCATAATCCAAATTTGTTTAGATTGAGAATATATTTTTGAAATACTCTACGATAGATGAATTAAATTTGGCCTCCCATAGATTTAATTTTTTTAATCACATTAATATATTAATTAACTAATTATTTTATAATAATATAAAAATTAATATTTTAATAATCCTTGAATTTTTTTTTCCTCAGTGTATTTTTTGATCTTCTTTCCAGATTGGAGGATCCAAATCATACAAGTTCATTTTTTTTGTTTTTTTGATCCCAAGATGTTATTTTAATCTTTTTTACCATAGGTAAATTTGAACTGATAAATATTTAGGTAATTAATTACATATTTGAGCTTACTAATGTACTATTGATTTTTGACTTTCAAGGATAATTGTTATTTTAATTTTAAGATATTATTTTTTTTATCATGAAGATGATATTTTACTTTAAGCACTTTCTTATATTTATTGTGAATATCCTTGTATAATGAATCAACTTAATAATCCCCATTTTTAGGATTTCCTCGATCAAATTTTTTGATCATCATAATTATGGTGACTAAAGGATAAAAAAGAAAAAAAATCTGAAAAATATAATTGGGCGAAGAAGAGGAGAAAGATGAATTTGGAAAAAGGATAGAAACATCAACATCTTCATCGGTCGGTTACATTAAGAACTTAAGGGAATGCTTCACTTAAAGTGGATGAATATGTTTATTATAATTAATCATTTCATTTACTCCACATTGGGAATTTAATACACATTTTACATTTATTATTTTCATTAAGATTATTTTTATTGATATGAAATTATAGATTGATGTGAATTTTCCTCTTTATATTCATATAATGACAATTCTGGTTCTACATTTTGATTTTACTTCTAAGTTTGGCTCTACATCTTGATGAAAATATTCATGTATATATAGATATAATAATTTTATATAAAATCATATCAAAAAGTAATATTATTTGTAGATTTTAAGGTGTTGGTTTTATTTGTTTATATTTCTTTATTAACAACCATCACTATTTTTCATTTCACAGTTGTTTTATATGTCCCCAAGGAACTAATCATTTCTCAAACTCCCATTTCCTTTACATATTGGTATTCACGAATAATCATGATCTTGAGATCCCAAAATCTATGTAAAACAAAGTGGATTATCATTACAAGAATTTATATAGATAAATCATCAATGATGGACTTTCTAAAATTCATATTGTCAATAAATATCTAAAAAATTATTGAAATTGACTCATTTTAATGTATGCGATACCTTTCAAAATCATGATGAAAGTTATCTTACATCGCATCATTAAAATTTTTGTTCCCTTCATGGGTAACTTCAAATAAATTCCCTATTTCATAATGCTATTTTCAATTAATAAAATGAATAAACTCATTATGAGTAAGACCATAATGTAAATATTTTATGTTTTTATAATATGATAAAAATTCGTAACATCTTAATGAGTCCACCTTTCTTCAGATTATATAGTTGGAAAATACTCATGAAATGTAATTTTCTTTATAGGGTAGTGAAATATGACTAAGAAAGGATGAAATTATATTATTCAGATATGAATAACAGTTTCCACTATAAATAAGTGCATGTATGTTAGAGTTAGATAAAATAATAAAATTCAGCTCTAATAAATCTAGTACTTCAAAAAAATTAAGATAACAACAATTTTTGAATAAAATAAAAAATCTACATTAGCACCAATTATTGAACATAGATATATAGAAAGATAGTGGGGGGGGGGGGGTCAATTTCCATTCTATAAAAATTTAAATGGATGCAAAGGATAGTTTCAAATCCAAACAATAATGAAATGATTTTTTTTAAATGATTGATTGATAATTGACCAATACTTATGAAGTTATAAATAATTAAATTAAATTAATTAAGTATAGGAATCATCTAATTTAATTTATATAAGTATTTGAATTTAATATTGCTGATGAAATATGGTAATGTAAATTGAGTGAAGCGATAATTTATAGATGAATACTGCTAAAGATTGGTGTAGGACCCTACATCTTTACCACTCTTAAGATGTTAATATTATTAATCAATTGACTTTTTGGTGACCAAGAAACATTTCCCTCAAAATTGGGATTAGTGATAACCCTTCTCTTCTTTTCTAGTATCCATAAAACTCATTGGAGAATGAAAAATGAGATGATAATGGATTTTATTTTGGTCGACACATTACATTTCTGACCAAAAATGTTTTTGAAGGAGAAAAAAATGGGGATGGGTAATTGAGATAATGTATTATAGAATTCGAAGGATTCCTAAATGGGATTATTCCATTTGAGATAAAATTTATAATTTAATCACATCATCATTAATTTGTTCTTGAGACTATTTATGGGAGAAATGTAATATTACAAGGGGAGAGGGTACTCCATTAATAAGATCTAGGTGGATCAGGAATATTTTGGAAAATTTCATTGTCCTAAATCCAGGAAATACATTAATACCATTCGTTTTTAGCATAATTAGTGCCAGTATAGATAGGCTGTCACAAAACCATATGATACCAAGAATCCATTACTAGGTACCTGGTATCCTACCGAGAGGAATCTTGGGTATATGAAATTATATTTCCTAGCTACTAGAAATCAGGTAATCTATAGCAACTACCTACACATCAATATAGATGTTTTATCTTATTAACATCATCTATTAATGGTCACCTTGAACCAACTGGATAGCTCCATACACTGTGGGATCAATACTATATACACACATCCATCTTTAAAAACATCTCATCATTAATCGAATGAATATGTTATGTGTATTATCTATAAGTACACATAAAACATGTAGAATTAAAAAAAAGTTAATCAAAAGACATTTCGTAGATAAAATTATCACTACCTAAAAATGAAAAATAATTTTATCCCAATGAATGAAAATTGAGTTATGAAATCCCATACAACTTGTAATCAATCGAATCGTATGCCCCATAAATGTAATAATTATCAAATGAAACCTTTAATACCATATAGCTTATGATATTAAAGATATTATATATCAAATGACTGTATATAAACTATATAAAATAATTAAGTGGTGAGTAAGGCATGTATCTCAATGAAGTAAATGTGAGATGAGAAAACCCTTACCTCATGCTTCCCTCTATTGTAGAATTCAATAACTTCATGTATAATATTGTAATGAATTTTATTAACTCATTATAAAGGTACATAATGTCAGGACCCACCTTCACCAAAAGGATGGATGGGTCAATAGATTTCCAGGACCTTCCTTCTTTAAGTTGAAGGAGAGATAATGACCCCGAAAACTCGCCTTCAATAGATCCCGGAGTGGCGACCAGCACCAAGGGTATAGAATTACACAGTAAATGGAAGGCATTACCCTTTTTCTTTTAATAGGATCGGGAGATAAGATAGTAAATCCCACAACACTAAATCTAAAAGTGAAAATACGACTGAAAATAAACCATTCCCAAATGCATGTTCAAAGTTAAAAGATACAAGTAATAAACTCTGAAGGTAAAAAGATACCAAGAAGAATGAAAACAACAACAAAAACTGCCCCAAAGGTCCAAGCTAGTACAGTTCAGAACGATCCACGAAGTCCTCCTGGAAACCTGAAAATATTTTTATATACGTAGGGTGAGAATACAAGTATACTCTTCAGGGAAAAACCAAAGACTCTCATGCACAAGTGGGGAGGCATAGTAATTCCCTGTGAGAAAAGAGATAACCAAGCACCTAGCAAGGAAACTAACCACCCAAGCCTCACCAAGGCACACTCCCCAAATAATGAAAGTCATGTAATATATAGTAACATCACATTGATGTTTGGTTACCCCGCACCACTTTCCAACTGGTTATTGAAGACATCCTACGCATTGAACCAATCCCGCCATTCTCATCGCAGTCCCACTGCCATACCACACCCGCACACAACTAGGCCACAACCTAACTACAGTCCCACTACCAAACCCCACCCGTAGAAACCTGGGCCACAACTGACACACGTAACCACACTTATAAACACCTAGGCCATAACAACCACTACCACGCCCGAAGACACCTGGGCTAGAAGAACTACTTCCACGTCCGAAGACACCTGGGCCTCATCCCAAAGATAATTGGGAAATCACCTTCCCGCAGACACCTAGGCCTACAACCAAACTATCCTTCCGCGAAGATTTTTGGGCTAATAATGGACTTCAGGCCATCACAGCCTACCCAAAGATACTTGATCTATCTGGGAGAGGGAGAAGAAAGGAGCTAATAACCGGCCACTAATAGAAGTGTTGGAAAAAACACCCTCCCCCATGAAATGGGGTTGTTCGACACTAAGTGCTTTAATTGGGTGGGGGGAAATAAAAAAACCCAAAAACTACAAGTATATGTATAGGTTACAAGCACTCAACCAAATCTAGGTTTTTCTTCAGCCATCCTAAAGAACACAATCATCACCCATGTCCAAGTCACAACTCACACCAAACCAAAACCCATTTGTCTCATCCTTGTTTTCATGTTCAGTAATAATGTTTAAATAAATTTATACACCTACTTGGACAACTAGAAAGCATAAGAACAAGCCAAGATACTACCCATGTTCCCAAAACCCAGGAGCCAATGGTTTCTAAACAACAGAGGACTCCACCCCAATTCGTGATATAATTAAAGTAACCATGCTGCCTAAAAATTCACAACCAACAAAACCCTGACAACAGGGGATCCTATTCCCTCCGATATCACCCAGAAATCAGATCGTGAATGAAAAACAACCAAACCACTACCACCAACACAAAGCAGGCCCATGCCGATATTTTCAGATTTAAAATATTTAACACACTCCATGATTCCAATTTCACTGTACTTTAACCAGGGTTATCACAAAAAAGGATTGGTCCTAATGCTTTCAATTTATTTAGAAAAATATATGTAATTTACCAATTTCTTTCAAAAGACCAACACAAGAGGTAAGGGTTTATTAGTGCAAAGAGAAAAACCACCAATGACCATGATTTTTAGTAGGCATAAGCCCGTACAAATCAGAAATCATTAATCATTAAAGAGGAGAAAATCAGAGCAGCATCATCAGTCATGCCCCTCCCCTTTATTCTTTAGAATCCGTTTATTATCTTCATTAATGTTTGGTTCATCCAATTCTACAGAAGCAGTAGCGTAACCACCCCGAAAGATACATAGAAAGGAGAGACGAAGGTGAAACCCCTACTTGATTGATCAACGATCGAAGCTTCTCTTCACGTGCGAGGAACATCAGATGTGCAAATTGCAAGGGTATGACCTCGGGAACTCAAGGACGAGCATAAGAATCAATCACAGGGTGATCGAGAAAAAGAAACCTAGGGATAAACCTTTAGTTGATAAAGGCTGGGGATGATTGAGATACTGAGATAAGAACGCGAAACCGCATAAGGGGCGGGGTCGTGGGTTGACCACGCGGCCCCACAAGTCATTAAAGGGTCCCCGCCTTTAAGGGCAGTTTAAATCGACACACACTAGGGTACCTCAACAAACACTTAATAAAATGCCATTAATGGGCGTTAATGGGCTTTAAAACAAACTTAAAGGGGTTAAATAGGGTTTAAAACCAAATTTTTGCAAAAAGGGGGTGCTACTATAAAACCCGTGGGGGGTATGCAAGAGCCACCAGTAGTAGAGAGCTACCGGTGGGTGACAACGACCGGTAGCCGAGAGTTACCAGTGGCTGACAGTGACTGGTATCTAAGAGCTACCGCTGGCCGAGAGCGACTGGTAGACCAAGGCTACCGCTAGGAGTCACCGAGAAGCTGGGATGGCCTTCCAGACCACCCAAAATACCTCAAACATCATATTTTTACTAAGTAATGGACCCCCAATAACCCGATCCATTACACATAAATATTTACAACACATTATGATCTGATTTTATAACATATTATGACCCATTCATTTATGATATTTCTTTTTTTTATCATGTTTTCAAGTATGCTTGTTTCATGGTTTCAAGATTAGTTCATTTTGGTATAATTATGGTTGTTCTTGTAAAATGTGACTAAAACTCAAGAATTTTAATGAGATGGTACTAATGATTTTTTTTATTTTTATATATTACCATAAATCATTTCTATTTCCTATATGAGGATGATTCAAATGATAAAATTCTATTGATAATTGTTTGGTAAATTTTGGTGGGTTATCCAATCAGCATAGATTATTTTCATTTTAATTACCATTATGAGGATATATTTTTTCCATAATATTAAATAGGTTATTATATAAAAATTAAAATCTTATTTTATCATAAACATATATTTCTTTCTAGACCTTAAAGTGGAAATGGAAAACAAACAAAATCATTAATCATATAGGCGATTGACGTGAATAACTTGGATAATAGTTTTTTTCTCTGAATAAGAGGTAATAAAAATGATAGATATAAGATTTTGCATTATTAATATAAAATTAAATTATATTAATTATACTTGAGTTATATTTACTTGATGGTTGATTCTGGTGAGGATAATGTAGAAGAATAAATGATATTAAGAGATGTGTTTTGAGAAACATGCCTCATTGGTAGACCACTTAAAGACCCCAAATATGATATTTTGGTGAGACTAGATGCACTTGAAAGTGAGAAGAGTGAACAAGATATGTTTTGGGAGATATTTTAGGATCTTCAAGGCTTGTAATTCTAAAAGCGGCAGTCAGGTGTGGTATTAATGCTCGAGGTTAAGTTTGTTTAAGTGATTAAAATAATTATTATATTATATTTAAATCCATCCATAATGAGGCGGAATTAATTTCCCAAAATATGGAAGATTTTTTATAGTGAATGGTTACGGTAGATAAATACCTCAAAAAAAAATTAATTTTGTATGTTTTTTGGTATTTTAATCCTTTATATTTTTAACTGTTACCTGTTTCATTTTTTACCTATACCTTGGTAAATAATTTTTTTTAACAGGGAAAATTTTTTATTCATAAATATAAAATTGATCTTATGAACTAATTTCAAAATTATGATTAAAAATATGGAATCCATTTTAAAAAATTCAATTCAATGAATTGGAAAAATTAGATTAAATATTATTTATGCACTTTCCAAGATAAAAAAAAGTTTTTATAAAGAAAAATTGCACAAGATTGAAATGTTATTATATTCAAATTAAAATTGAAATTAATTCCAATTATTTACACTGTATTTATTTATTTATAATTGATAAAATTATACATTAAAAGCAATTTAAAATAGAATTTATCTTTAAAAATTATTTATATGATAAGCCAGTTTGCAAATAAAATGTAACATTAGTCAATATTTATCAAAAAAATGAAAGGTGTCAAGAAAGTACAAAGAATTATACCAAAGATAAATATTATATAATGATTGAAAAATGGATTTTTATTTTTTAAAATAAAATTTTGAAAACTTTCAAAAGTTATATTTAATATAGGCACACCATTAAAATTCTACAATATTTCATTTTAGAAAAAAAATACTTTTTATGGTTAAAATTGGAATTATTTTTTTTATTAATCCTGTAATAATTATAGTATTAATATAAAATTATTTTATTAGATATATTATATATAAATTTCATTATTATCCTTTAATAATTTTTATGAATTTAATTTATTAAGTAAAAATTTCAATATGTGCATGAAACCGTTTTTTATCAAATTAAAACCATTATTTTCAATTGGGTTTTAATTTCATTTATATTAAATTTGAAACCAATGATTTAATATTAAAAAATTTTGTAAACTATATTTTCAAACATTTATTAACCACATGAATTCCCACCATTACAATCAAAATGTGATAACTATCACTATTAAATAATAATATTTGTTTATTTATTTAAGCTCAGTGTTATTTCTAACCTAAGCTATTGAAGAGAATAAATTTAAAAAGGGTCATAACATAAAATCATGGGGTGTTAAATTCACCCCTCATTAAATAAATTGTGTCCTCAAAATTTGAAATTTTAATTTAAAAACTAATGGTTGATAATTGAAAATTTTGTTATGGGAAACACACATCATAAATAAGTTTAATATAACATCCCCTTAATGAGAGGTAAATGGAAATGTAATGGTCACCACAAAATATTTCTTTAGAATAGGGTAAAATTAGTAGGAAGAAAAAATTTGGACATGTAAGATAAATCTAACCATCATGTTAAGATAAAGAATGATTTATGAAATGGTATTTAGAATATTAAAGGTCACCAAACTGTTAATATTTTTTATCGGTTAAATGTAAATTGATTAAATAGAAAGAAAGGTAAACAATGATCTTTTTCTTCTAAAATTATTTTATTAATGACGATGGATTTTTTTCTATCCATATACACAATTTATAAAAAAAATTATTAATTTCATTCCATGTCATATGGATAATATTATCCTTTGGTTGTGCTTCAATCTATTTACACTTCATCTCCTATTTCAAGAAATATATATTCAAAATGAAATTTTTTATTCCCAAAGAACATTTAATGAATCATAAGATCCATTATTCATTCATTTAGTTTCTAAATATTGGTCAAAAGAAAAATGGTTATTATATGTTATTCAATATGATAAATTATACTTTAACCTTAAACAATAATATCAAAAACCATCTTATTCAATTCAATGAGTAATTAAACATGAGAAAATTCCTAAATATTTCTGAGAATATTACAAATCAAAAAATGTGACAAAATATTTAACCATGGATAACATAATTTATTTTATAATAATAAATTCCAAACATTGGAATACTTTGATCGCATATTGTCTTAAAAAAATGTAATAAACATAAATTCATAATGAAAACATGGGTAAAATATCAAGTTGTTGAATATATTTCCCTTAATAAAAATATGTAGTAAACTATAATCAAACATAAACCATCAATATCACTAATCAATTTCATTATCACTAATGATATCCCATAATAATATCTTTATTGTCTAAATATTGAGAATATATTAAGGGTTATCTTTCATTTAAAAATGTGTTTTTAAAAATATCATCTTTCCACTGAATCACTTTTCCAGTTCATTGTTTCCATTCAACATGTACTCTCATATTCTGAAAGAAAAATCATTGCAGTATAATCCTTATGTTTTTCATAATTCTAATTATGATAGTTTTATAAAATATATTTTATGGATACAATAATATAAGAACAATAATCAATCCATATCGACTATATCAATCACAAAATCTTAACCTTGATACTTTATCTTCATAAAAGGTATATTACCTTTACACTTTAGGAATTCATTTAAATAGAGACCAATCACATAAAAGTTGAAACATTTCACATTTAAAACTTCATTCATTCCTACTCAATCATGAGTATGGTGACCTTTCACTTCACACTTTTAACAAACTCCCATTCCCTTCGGCAAAGTACCATGGTGTTTATTTCAACAATTATTAAATGTAGGAAAATAAATGTTTCCCTTTTTCCCTTTATTTATCTCTTTATCTTCCATTATCTTCATCTATTAAATTTTCATAATGTCTTAATAATTATAGAATTATTTCTGTGTCTTCATAGAACATAAAACTAGTTCATGATATAAATAAAATGATTGTGAGACCAACACCTTTTGAAGACATGGCTTAAGAACTTAAATTAAATTATTAATCTTGTACTCCTTATTGAATATGTAATTAATTGAATACTTGTATAACCTTTTAAAGGTATCATCATACTCAGCAACACATTCCTCTACCTTTTGGTTTAAACTAAGGAATATTATGTTAATTTAAATTTTTTCCTTGAAAGGGATGTATTTGTTGAGGAATATATCTTAAAATAATTAAATTCCATGAGTTCTATTTATTATTCCTACCTATAAGTTTGAATCAATGATAATATTTGGTATGGATCATCTTTTAGTGAATTTAATGCAAGTTTGATATTTTCTTTTTCAGTACATCCCATCACTAAAAATATAGTTTCTAAAGATTTAATCCATTTATCAGCTGTAATAGGATTAGTTGTCCCAATAAATGACGAGGGATTATATCGCATAAAACAATCCAATATAAAAAATTCTCACTATGAAATATGTTTCTCTATCCTATAGATGATATTATTAAAAACCTGATAATGATACCAAAAAATAACCATAATTTTCTCTATTCAATTACAATCATCAATAGTTCCCTTATAAGATAGATCTGACCATTGTCCATGAGTATTGATAATACTCATTCTCATAGGTAAATTTATTAACAATGGAATATAATAGATTAGATCATATCATTATGAAAAATAAATAATAATAAAACTGGTGAAATACTTAATATGAATATAAATTTTTATGTGTATCTAATCACTTAATAATAATATAATTTCATTTGGATTTTCTTATATTCTTACCCAAAAAATCTATCTTAGGGTAATGTTCTATAATCTATGGTTTCCTAAATCCAGTTCCTATGGTTTCTAATAAACATTATTTAATACTAATTATAAATACCAAAACTCCAGTAGCTCGGAGCTAGTGCCTTAATTTATTACATTAGCATGACTATAAGGAATCAAATACTGAAGGACTGAATAATTTAGTAGTCTAGGTAAACTAAATACATACATGAAACCCATTTTATGTTGGGAATAGAAAGTAAAAAATAATAATGGAAAGTAAATTTCATCCATAAAAACACATTCAAAGTTATCTTATTCAAAGTTATTGAAAAAGAAACAAAATATGGGTGATCAAAAATGTTCAGTAAGAGTTATGTAAATTGAAGCAATAATGAATCAACAGGAATAGTTAACATGTCATAGTAAATAACTGAGAAGACATTCCATTTATCCAATAAACTGATAATGAAATGAATTTAAAGAGACTATCATAGTGAAATTGATTTTGATTATCGTAACTAAATACTAAAAGAATGGAATTCTTAATTATTGGACATCATGTATCTTGCGCATGAGACCCCACCATCAATATGTTTCACAAGATGGTTTAATATACAGTTAAAACCCCATTTAATTTGTCCAACTGTTTTTTCTTCTGAGACCTGTCTTTACATCAAGGATATATTTAATTCCATTTCCCACCCATAAATGCAATTGAAAATCATTCTTAATATATTCAATTCTCTATTTAATTAATGAATCAATATACATTTTCCAAAAATATCCTTATTAAGTAAAAGATACATATTTTAACTTTATTTCCCAGTTAATTAGATCACTTTATATTTAAAAACCATATATAAAAATGGTATATTAATTATGAAGTAATAATATGTATGATACAATAAGTATGGATATACAAGGGAAATAAAAAATCCAATGAACCATGATCGTAAATAAAATAAAGGGGAAGAATATACACAAAAGAAAATAAATTAGATGTAATGACCTAGATTGTTTTTAAATTATATATTTTTTCTGAATAAATGTTTTTACATATTATATAATATTATACAGATACAATGTAAATAGAAATGAAAAATATTTTATATTATTAACAATGATCATTTCATTAGTCATCTATGAAACAATATAAAATTCCAAACATTACAATTGGACAAGAAATATAAAATTTAATAGATAAAATTAGAATGTAAGCCTTGCCCCACACAACTAGAATCATCACCACCACTACAAATGGTATAGAAATATAAAAAACTTTTTTTAAACCAATGAAAATATTAGGAAATAAAAATATAACCTTAATATAAATTGTTGTGAATTTTTAGTGAATGAATGAACTAATATTTATAGGGTATAAAGGGAAATGTGACCATTGGGATTCGACCTTTATATGACCATTAGTCAAAATAATCGTTGTTTAATATGCCATTGTTCAATATGACCATTGAAAACTATACCCATGGGTGATAATTTTAGTATTATAATTAGGGTTTATAATTAGTAATGATAAAGGATAATTTATATAAAAAGTGGAATAAATGCATCAACCAGTAGAGTCATGTCATTTGATGCCCATTTTTCTGAATATGGGGGGGGGGGGAGGTATTTCCCTATGGGGTTTCCCTAGGAAAAACCCATGCTGAGCTTTATCAAGTGAAACTTGATCGAAATATTCTACATAAGAAGTTTAGGTTAGTATAGATTACCCCTCAGTTGATGTTAGTTGAGACACCCCATAAAAATACGACAATCATACACCTAACTATTAGAGAATATGTGGGTGTAATAAAGGGTAATTCTTTTATACCTTAGATACATAATATGAAAATTACTTCATTTAGATAAAATATTTATTCCATAATTTAATTTTATGAATAGTTTTTACTAATAAAATAAAAGGTTAATTTTGATGCATTTGATAATTTGATTTTTGGACACAAATAAAACATTCCTATATTTTTTAGAAATGATATAGATTTTTATAATTAATTAGTGTCTGATGAATAGAATTTATTTTAAATAAATATTATTTTAAAAATATTTTTATATAAATTCAAATGATAAACTAATTTTATAATGTCCTAGGTAATTTTTTATAAGGGACTGAAATTTAACTATGTATTAAAAACTATTATTTTTTAATATTTAAGGATTTTTTTGTTCAAAATATAAAATTATCATATTTTGAAAATTTTTATAATAAAATAAGAATAAATTTTTAAATCATCTTGCTGAATTTTGGTTAGGGTGAATTTATGATAATTTTATAAAATACAATATTTTTTTTCATGAATAGTAAAAAAAGATTTTTAGGATTTAATTGTATTTTATGATGTCATATTTATGAAATAATGATGTTATAATTAATTAAACACAATCCATGAACTAAAATATTTAAATTTTTTAATATTATATTGTTAATATATTTTACTCAATTTTCTAAAACTAATGTTACTTTCCTATGTTGAAAAAAGAAATTTTGTTTTTTAAAAACATTAATTTGTGGAATCTTTAACTTTACAAGACAAAATATGTATTAAATAATGGTGTTAGGTTATGGTGTATTAATCTGTCAAAACAGTTGAGCCAAATTTCCTAAACCATGGAAAAAAACTATGGTTAATCTAATGTTTTTCCATTTTTCACAACCTATATTTCCAAGACCAGTATTTGGAAATTACTAAACCCATCCCCAATTTATGCTATAAATACCCATAAATTTCTCCATTTAAATTAACTCTCATTCCATCCTCCACAAATTTATGGTTATTTTTACTCCCAAGTAACCCCCTAAGGTTTTCTCAAGATCCCAAGGTTCCATCCTAATGTTTTAGAAGAAACTCATCAATATAAGGGAAATATCCTCATATATTTTCCATTCATGTTCCCTTTTTATGTGTTAGGTAATCCAATTACCAAACTAAGTTCATTTTTAGACTATATTTTATCCCATTAAATTAAGATTATTATTTTATAATTGGTATACTATTTTACACTTTGATTTTACCCTTTTCTAAAAATAGGTTCTATACATGTCATGCGGTCAAATTTACTTCCCTTATGTCACCATTTTCCTTTGAAATTCACTTTTCCTATTTATTTGATTTCCCAAAAGAATTTATTTTTAATGGGTATTTAAAATAATTTAAAAAATAAATATTTTTTTGTTACATATATGTAACCCACATTTCCTTTCATTAGTTAAAAACGACTTTATGATCATGTCTTTTATGGTCATTGTACGCCATGATAGTAATAATAAAATCATTCATTATTCAGCATGGTTTATTAAATAAATTATTTATTATGATCTATGTGGCTTATGTTAACTAATACATACAAAGGGATTTCCCTTATTATGCTCCAATACATTGGGTAAAGAATTTAATCTCTAGAGATGACATGTTTTACGAGACCTTGGTGAATAAACTTCGCAATTTTCAGTTACGATACCCTGGTGAATAACAATGGTGATATTCTTACGACTGTATCATTTAAATGTTGTATCAAAATATTCATTTTATGATTCAAGTTCTTATTATAATGTTATGTATCTTTATAATGCCTTATCATTATACCTCGTGTTCTTATTGATATGTCTCATGATCACATGATACATGTCCCTATTTCTATTTACCTTATTTAGATTCATGATCACCCCTATAAATTGATGTTTATACCCATGACATGAGATGCAGTGAAAGTAACCAAGATTGAACCCAAGAAAATGCCTTTAATGTTGTTTTATAAGAATGTTTTATGTTTTTTTATATCATGTAAATTTTATACAAGTAACTAAACATCAAAAGACCATCGGTTTTCAATAATGAAATGAAACGTTATGTAAAAAAACATAGGATTTGATAGTTTGTATAAAAGTAATTATAAGTTATTTTTATAAATTAGGACATGAAAAAATTTGGAAAACCACAAGGACTAGTGTAAATTTATGACAACATCCTGGTATTTTGGTGAAATTTTATGTTAGTTGTTTTCATGCAAATAAATAATTTTATGAATAAGAAAAACTTGATGTGGCTCTGGCATAGATTTACTTAGTAATGATATATGAAAAAACCACTTTGAGAAAGACTCAAATAGGAACTAGTGAACGAAAAGGTGCAATGCTGCACTTCTATTTAGAAACTTTTGGGGGGATATGTTTGGTTAATCATAAGTATTTTATAAACCATTATGATGGATATATTATATAATGTAATTATTATTAGAATATATTAATTCCATTTTTAATAATCATGTTTTATGACATAAAAAGGATTTAGAATTATAGGATTTATAAATGTAACATGATTCTCAATATGGTTTTCTTGTTTTAGGAAAATGGTGGTAAATAAGAGGAGTCACATAAATGATAATTACAATGGATAATTCAGTTTTAGAGTTTTAGAGGAAGATGTAATGGATAAATACTTGAGAATGATTAATCATCTAAATTTAGTTATAAAAAATTACATAAATCAAGTTGAGATAATTGCTTCACCTCAAAGGGAACAAATTTTTATTGAGTCCTTCATGGATCAATAACCCCCTTCTTTCAGTAGATATACAGACCTATTGATTTCTGAAAATGAATAAGATCTATAGAAAATATATTTTCTATAATCCTTTTTATGGAGAAATAGAAAGTTACTGTATATGTATTAAACTTATTAGGAGAAGCTGATTAGTGGTGGAAACTAATTAAAAACACGAATCCAATAAGGGATATTGATTCTATATAGTAGAAAGAGTTCATGAAATTATTTTTCAACAAATATTTTCTACTTTTGATGTGAATGAAAATAGATATGGAATTCATTGAATAGAAGAAGTAAAAAAAATAAATGAGTGGGAATATATGGGATGAAAATTACATGACATGAATGATACACCACTTTCTTTGTTATGGATCTTAATAGAATTGTTTATAGATTCTTCGGTGGACTATAAACCCATCTATGGAGGAATATAAAAAACCCAGACTATGAAAAATATGAGGGGAAAGTGTATAGTGATATGATGGTTGAACATGATTTAGGGGAGATGTAGTGTTCACATAGATCAAATGAAAACGATAGATCAATGGATCGAAATTTAAGGAGGAACTTTTATAATTATGGAGGGAGGAAGAATGTGAAACTTTCCGCATTAAAATAATGTGGGAAGAAGCATTCAGTGAGATTATTAAAAGGGAGAGGAAAGTGATACATGTTTGAAAGAGATGTCCACATTTCTCGAAACTATTATGGTGAGGTAGAGCCTCAACTTCTCAATACTAATTAAAAAATGAAAGATGGTGCAAGCCCAACTAGAAGTTTAAAGCTTAAAGGGTTCACAAATTGTGATATTTTCCCATAAATGTACAAATCATATGACAATGAAGGGAAATTAGCATCAACCTCATCATAGGACAAGGGAACATGTTGGGGAATTTTCTATCATGACGGCTAAGGTGGAGGCTCCGAATGATATTGTGGAAGGTACACTAGTTGTGCTCTAAAATCTTGAAATTATATTGTTTAATTATTTTATCTACATATTACATAATTTATTCCATGTTTTCAGATAATATAGAGTCTATCACTAAACTACTTGAAGTATATTTATCCCTGAAGACACTTATAGGAATTATCTTAGAATAAAAAGTGTATTGAAAGTCTAGTACTAACTTTGGAGAGTAAAATCTAATCACAAATCTTGTATTCACTCAAGTTGGTGAATTCTATAATATACTAGGGATGTAATACCACTCAAAATTTAATTCTAAGATCAAATATAGAATAATGAAAATTTTAGTATTCTTGAATGAGAAACCTACGCTTTTTCACAGGATATATATCTTAGCCTGATATTTGACTAAAAGTTCCTCCAATAGATTTATTTTTAGTGATGTTTGGTGAAGAGGTAAAAGGAAGTTAAAGTATATAGATTGATACTGTTATATCATTTAGGAATACATTGAAATATTTCATATTGATTTACCCTGGACTACCCATGAAAGAGACGTAGATTTATCCATTGAACTCATACATGGATCCATTTCAATATCGAAGATACCATATAAAATGGAAAATATAGAGTTAGGGGAATTTAATTACAAATTAAAGATATTATAGAGAGGCGATTTTTCTGAAAAAGTGCATATCCATGTATAGAACCTTATTCTATTTGTGTGGAAGGAGGGATAAATGAGGATATGCATTGGTTATAGGGTTCATAACTAGATCATAGTGAAGAACAATTTCACTCTCCCAAGGATTGATGATTTGGTCAACCATCTTCGTGTGATGAATTATTATCTATGAATGAAATACTATCTCAGTATCCTCAATTGAAGGTGATATACGAATATTTTACAAAGACTAACTTCCAAATAAGATATGGGAATTATGAGTTTGTTTTTATTCCCCTCATCTTTAGTAATGCTCCTGCTATATTTATGTAATTGATGAATAAAGTCTTTAAGGACCACCTTGATAAATTCATGGTATTTTTTGATGATATTATGATGTATTCAAAATTTTGTGAGGATCATGAGGATCTTATAATTTTTATTTTTGAAACTATAAGAAAAGTGAATATTTTTTTAATATATGAAAATTTTGAATTTTGGTTATATTATGTTTCATTTTTTGTAAACAATTTTAACTAATGAGAGAATCTTAGTTGATCCTGAGAAGAAACATACTATAGAGAAATGGCCTCATCTTACAATAGTAAATGAGATTCATAGTTTTCTTGGTTTAGTAGGATATTATAGGAGGGTTGTTAAAAGCATTTCATGACCTTCTAATCCACTATCATGTTAACTTGAAAAGGGGTTGTGTTTGACTGGACTAAGAAGTGTGAAGAATTTTTCAAAGAACTGAAGAAGAGAATGGATAATAAACCTATGTTAAATTGGCCCTATTTTGGAGAAGGATTGGCAATTTATGGAGATGAATCTTTGAAAAGGAAAGGTGTTTTCTCAAGAAAAATGACATGGTCATTTCTTATGCATCTAGATAGTTAATGGATCTCGATTTAATTATCATACACAAGAACTAGATCTATCTGTAGTTATATTTTTTAGAAAATATGTATGCATTACATTTATGTAGAGAAATTTGATACACACACAGACAAAAAAAATTCGATGTGTATTTTCATACAAAAGTAATTGAATATTAGACAATGGAGATGGATGGATCATCTTAATGGATATGAATATTAAATTTATTATCACCTTGGAAGAGAAAATAAATTCATTGACACATTATGTAGGAAAGACCCTACTATCATGTAAATGCTGATGAATCAAGGATATACATTGATCAAGGAACTAGTAAAAATTTTCATGGTAATTGTAAGGGAATGGAAATCATCAACCCTATATGAAATGATTTTTCATCCATCATTACTAGATATGATCATTAAAGATCAAAAAGAATATCCATTGTTATAGAAGAAGTTAGAATATGAGAATATTGGGAAATTTTATAAGTTAAATATTTATCATGACAAAGTATTGAAATTTTATACAAGGCTATGTGTTATGTCTATACCATTGAAAAAGAAGGAGATGATGGATAAAGATACTAGATCTAAATTATCTATACATACTATATGCACTAAAATGTATAGGGAACCCTGTGATCATTATTGTTGGGATAATAGAAAAATGGATATTTTTGAATATACTGCAAGGTTCATGGTATGTAATAAAGTAAAGGTATATAGAAAACTTCTTAAATGTGTAATGAAACCACTACCCATACCAACAAGGATATGGAACAATTAAACTATGAACATCATCATAGGTCTCCTAATACCATCCAAATGAAATCATGCGATATAGGTTATAGTGGATCGAATCAATGATAATACCCATTTTATCTATATTTCTTAAAAATTTTCTATTGAGCTACGTGGTAAGATTTATTTAATGAATGTTGTGGGGATTCATGGCATGCCACTTTCTATCATTTCTAAACATGATCCAAGTTTCACATCAAAAATTCCAGAGAATTCTTCATCATTATCTGAGTACCGAATTGAATTTCAATACGGATTATCACACCCAAGATGATGGCCATTCCAAAAGTACTATTTAGACACTCGATGACATGATAAGAACATTCTCCATGGAATTTAAAGATGGATGGGATCAACACATACCCTTAATTGAGTTCTCATTCTACAAAATTTCCACTTGAGTATTCAAATGGAACAACATGAAGCTCAATAAGTTAAGTGATATTTAACTCTTAATTGTTGGGATGAAGTTGGTGATAAAAATTTTCTTAGGCCCAATGTAAGATCATGTCCTTTTTTAGGTTTGAAACATTTAAGTTTTTTTTTGTGAAAATGGGATGTCTTGGTTCTAATTGACAAAAATGATTTATCAGTAAAGTTTTGATAAATGTGTTAAAGGACCTAAATGATTGTTCAAATCATGGAGTATTCAAATGAATATTTTGGGAGTTCAACACCGAGTTAGTTTAATATTTTAAGGACCGCAACGTCTCATTGAATACTGAAAAAAATATTAAATACAAAAAATTATACGCATACTTTTTATTTTAAATAATTTAATAAGTCCAAAATAGTGTGTCATATGGGTAATCTGAAGACACCATTATGTTTGAAATATGTCGTTTACCCTACATGAGGTATATTATTTTTATGCGTTAGAAGTTTTGACGTGTCGCTCACAAAAATAATTTCTTTATATTTAATTACTTTTTTAATCATTTTTTTGAATATTAAATAATTAAGATCATTCAAATGGTGGGTCGTATGAGAAATCCAAAACTAATATTTGGTCTAAATGTGGATTTTACCCTAGTCATGGTATGAATTTTATGCACAATGTTCATTTGATGTTATTTAATTTTTAAGATTAATTAATTGTCAAATTAATTAATGAGGATTATTATGTTGACAAAATTTAATTAATTAATGGGGCTTGTTGTGTAGATGAAATTGAAAGAATGAGATAATTGATTATGCTATTATTGATGGAATATGGATATTTTGAATGAGATAATTAATTATGTGATTTTAGTTCATTGATGTTGATTAATTAATTGATTGATTAATTAATTATATTAATATTGTTAATTATTTGGGGAATAAATTAAGGGTATTTATGAGACAAAATAATTGTTTTAAAAACACTGTTTCAATCATAACTATTTTGTATGGTGTTGGATTTACACATCGTTAGCGAAATTGGGATCCTAAAATTGGGGTAGTAATTTCAAGATAAATGTGGAATATTTAATTTAGGATCATGGTATAGTACCATGAAACACCCAAAATGATGATGAGTTAATGCATAAAATTAATAGGGGATATTATAAAATAAATTATTCAATTAATAATTGTAAATAACATAAATTAAGAAAAAAGTATTGTAAATTGGGTTTGGGGTGATGTTCCTACAATGGGTTGGAAGACCATTATTTATAAAAAACCCCTCTATCCTCTCCCTATCTCTACCTTTAGACATTAATAATCAATATATTTTTTTATATTGATCAAATTTACATGACCTAAGTGGAATTCGATTCATCTTGATATGAGGAATGTGTGTATCAAATTTTTTTCCATATAAAATGAAGTATTTTTAGTAGATTTTTTTAAATAAGATATTCTTATTTATTTTATTTCTCATTCAATACTCATTAGAATAACGCTCCATCAGTGATGTTGGATTCATATCACATGTTCATCATATTTGAGGTAGGTTTTCTAAAATTAAAATCTCATAGTCTTTAGTTTAAATTATGTGTGTGTGATTGTAGATTTTTTTAGGTTTTGTTTAGTAATTAGAATTGAAAATTGAATTAATTAATATGGGAAATTAATTACTTTAGAAATTGGATATTTGATTGAATAATGGAAATTAGGGAATGTGGATAATTAGTTGGTAAAATTAGTTATCGATGTATTGAAATGGGAAATTTGGAATAATGAATTATGGAATAATTAATACAATTTAACATGATTAATTAATTGTAGAATTAATTAATGTGAATGGTTATAATTATGAAATTATGATTCAGTATAACTAAAATTTTAATTAATTATGGAAAGATATATATTTTTAAAGTTTAATGATTAAAAATGTGGTTATTTAATTAAGTGAGTAGGAATAATTAATTTTTTAATTAATTATTTGGCTATTGAATTAAGTGTGTTCGAATAATTAATTGATGAATTAATTATGGTGTTATCTAATTAAGTGAGTTAGAACAATTAATTTAGGAATTAATTGGTGTTATTGAATCAATTATGATGGAACAATTAATTGTTTAATTAATTAAAGAGATTGAGTTAGATTAATTAATTAAAGAAATAATTAATGGAGTTTATGAGACAAATTAATTAGTGAATTAATTGAAGTGATTTAGTTATATTAATTAAATGTCGTATTAATTAATTGTGTATATTTGAAAAATTAATTGATGAATTAATTGAAGGGAAATATTTAGATTAATTAACTATAGAATTAATTAATCGATTTGATGTGAACAATTAATTTTTGAATTAATTTAACGGATTAGAATTTATTAAATTATTGTGAATTAATTAATGAGAGTTGGCTTGAACAATTAATTTTCGAATTAATTGAAAGGATTATGTTAGATTAATTATTTTTTGGAATTAATTAGTGTAAATGATTTGCATTAATTAATTAGTAAATTAATTAATGAGGATGATTAAGAAATTGAATTGATTGAATTGGATAAATAATTTATGAATTAATTATGAGATATTGATATGGATAAATGAAATAATTAACTATAGAGCTAATTATGAAATATTAACTTTCAGATTGGGATAATTAATTGATAAATTAATTATGATTTATTGAGATCTGTAATTGAGATAATTAATTGATTGATTAATTACTAGTAATATATAAATTAACATTTGGGTTAATTAAATATATTGATGTTATTAATTAATTTAGGAATTAATTAAGGGGTTTTATATGTAGACTAATTATTGAATTAGCAATGAGGGTGAGAAGATTAATTAATTAATAATTTAATGTGATATTGGGGTAAGAGGTTTAATTTTGATTAATCTTGTTTGATATGAAGATGTTTTATATGAGATAATAGTTCTAAAAATTGATTAACCTTAACAAATGACATACATGTGATATGTGTATATAATGAATTATGTAATATTAAATTATGAATGGTAACATTCACATTCATCAACTATTAATAATGGTAACATGGACATTCATGGGTGCATGAGTATGGAATGGTAACCTGGACAATCATGGGTGAGTGAGTATGGATTTGTTACCTGGACATAAAAGGGTGTGTTAGAATGGAATGATAAAATGTACATTCATGGGTGAATAAGTATGGAATGGTAACATAGACATTCACGGGTTCGTGAGTATGGAATGGTAACATGGACATTCATGGGTGTGTGAGTATGGAATGGTAACATAGACATTTGTGGGTGTGTTAGTATAGAATAATAACTTGGACATTCTAGTGTGTGTGTGTTATGGAATGGTAACATAGTCATTAAAATGGGTGTAAAATAATAATGGTAACCAACTCATTAAATTGTGGGGTTAAATAAAGAATATTAATAAATGTGATAAAAATTTTAATTATGAATTGTAATTACTTTATCTGTACAAGTTCATACACTTCGAACTGACTAGATTTGGTTTAGATAGCATTTTCGGTGGACTACTGAGTTGTACTCACATCCTATTCAGGCTTTTTAATCGATACCCAAATAGACATTATTTCAAGAGGATTGGTTAAGGTAAAATTCCAGAGATTAGATAGCTGACTAGGTACGAAGTATGGATGAGGGAATCAAACGTATTTTGGGACCCTCTTGGGAGTCTTTGGTCTCTTTATTTTCTAGTATTGAATTTTGAATGTCACTTTGGAATTAAATTTTTTACTTTCAATTGAGTGCTGTATTTGTTGTTTTTTTTACCATGTGACAATATTATTTTTATGATTATATATTCTCAACAATTGAAATATTTAAATTCTTCTGGTATTTTAATCTGTTAAGAGAGGGTATAGTATCCCCAAAGTGATATACCAGACCCTCACTACTAGTCAATAGCCTCTGGAATACGGGGAGGCTCTTGTGATGTCAGGTGGAAAATTGGATCAGGTCACTAGTGCATAGTACCCGGGTTGGGACATTATAAAGTGGTATCAGAAATCCATTTTTATTTTCCTCATATTTGGTATTACTTTTTGTGAAAGGTAGATATGATACTATGAAGGGTCGTGGCTTGGTTCTTTGCTAGTTCATGGGAGTAGATACCTCATTTGTGGGGGAGAACCCATGTACCCATTGTAGGATTGTTGTTATTATTATTTTATGTTATATTTGAATATTATTTCACCTTGGGAGACACACACGTTATGTGTTGTGATTATTGTTTTTGATATTTGTTGAGATTTACTATTAGTCTAGTGTGGAATGAGGGTTGATTCTACATTTATTATTCTAGGAATTGAAGATTATTTTTTGACATGCTTCATTGAAGGAATGCTCATGAAATATTTCTTTGGGAAAGTTTTCATACTTGATTTTTTTTCCTCGCATGGGAAATTGAAATGAAAATGGTGAATTAATTAATGATAGAATTGGGAAATTGTGATTTTCACAAATAATTTATTGTAGATTTAATTATATAGTTTGATATCATAAATTGGGAATAATTAATTTCAAAATTAATTATGTGATATTAGTATTTTTATTTGAGATAATTAATGGTGGAGAAAATTATGGGATGTTGATATCTAGAAGAAGAATAATTAATTTTTGATATAATTAATGAAACAGACGGATTAATTAATTGACGAATTAATTAATGTGAATAAATATATTATTTAATTTTTTAATTAAATAAAGTGGTTGATTAATTAAAAAATTAATTAATTTGAGTGATGAGATTATTTAACTGTTAAATGAAGTAAATAAATTAATTAGTCAAGAAATATTGTAAAAAAATGCATGATGAGAACAAATTAGTGTCAAAATGATAAACTTGAATAATGAGAATGTGTTTACCCTTATTAACCAGGACCTAAGTGTAGGATGGTTAAGGGTAGTGATATTGCATCATTTTTGACTGTGTGGCATGAAAAATGGAGGAAACACTGGTAATAAAAGATTGGTGGTGGTATTCATTGACGACTTATCATCATAATTTTAATTTGTGATGGTCATGTCCCTTAACATGACATTATCCTGGGTATTCTGAGAATGATACTTCTTTTTTCCAATCAAAATGAATGTGTTTTGGTTGTATATGGGTCCCCCTGGAGGTTCTTCTTATAAAATAGATTATATTTAGAGTTGGACGGTGTGAGTTAGGCTATCTGTAGTTTATGGATAAGATTATTAGGAGGGATCATAGGTTTAAAAATACCATGGGCTATGGACCATGGGCCATGATAGTTGAGTTATTTGATTATGGGATGTTAATAAAGATCCTAAGGAGGGGATAAATATGTCAATAGTATGTGTGTGGAGAAATACCATGTGGTTGATATAGTGAAATCATAATTTCAATGAGGAACATATAAGGTTCATGTTTAGATTTCTCGGAGAAAGGTCAGGTGAGCCTTGGAGGTGATGTTTGTACGTCTTTTCTTTTTAGTTTGTTATTACAAGGATAAGTTTAAATGTTGTATGGTTTCAGGTGGTTGTAGGGAACAGTGAGTTGGATACCACCTTAGGTATTTTGTGGAAGTTGATATTGATACTGATGCATCCCTTGAGGATCATATAATACATGTGTTGGAAATTAGTGAAAATGTGTTGCAGTGAAAGATTGTGATGTTAGTTAGTGTATTGTGGAAACATGGACATGTTCTGGGGAAATTTGGGAGAGAGAATCAGATAAGAGGTAAAATTGGCACAACCATCTTTGAAAAATAATCTTAATGGAGATTTGGAGTAAAAATTGAGGATGAGCTATTATATGGTGGGGAGATTATAAGATCATATCCTGTTTTTCATGCATGAATCTGTTAAATATTTAAGTGATGATGGGTTGTCTTTGTTTTAATTGAAAAAAATATCTATTAGAGAAATTTTGATAAATTTTTTAAAGGTCTTAAATTCCAGGGAATAACTTTGAATATTCAATTGAATATTTTTTGTGTTTGAAACTGAGTTAGTGTAAGTTTTTGGGGCCTGTAAAGTCATAGTGATTACTGAAAAAATCATTAAATATAGAAAATTTAAGTGCACAATTTTTATTGAATATAATTTAATAACTACACAATGGTCCATCATATGGGAAATCTGATAACACCTTTGTGTCCGAACCATGGTGTTTTCATTAGGTGGGGTATAATATTTCTACACGTCTAAGGTTTTGAGGTCTAACTCATGAAAATATTGTTTCTATATTTAATTAAATATTTAATCAATTTTTTGTATAATAAATAATTACAATCCCCCAAATAGTTCATCGTATGAGAAATATGATACCACTGTTGGGTCTGTAATGGGGGGATAACCCTAATTAGATAATAACATTTATCTGTAATTGACATTTAATGTTAATTAATTTTTAAGATTAATTAATTGTAAAATTAATTGATGATGATTCTTGTGTCGACGCAATTGAATTAATAAAAAATGATTGTAGTGCATATTCAACTGAACGAATAAGATAATTAATTGTGGAATTATTTATGTAATATTAATATTTTTAGTTAGATAATTACTTGTGAAATCAATTATCTGATTTTGAGTTCATGGATATTTGTTAATTAATTGATGGATTAATCCATGAGATTGACGTACTTAATTAATTGGGGATTTAATTAAGGGTGTTTATATGATAAAATAATTTTTTACAAAACATTGTTTCAGTTATAACTATTTCACATGATGTCAGACTAACACACAGTTAGGAGTAGCATTACCCTAAAATTTAGGTGATTATTTCAAGACCAATGTTAAATATTTATTTCAATATCATAGTACAAGTCCATAAAATGACCAAAATGATTATGGGTTGACACATCAAATTAATAGATGATATTAATAAAAAAATGATTCAAATAATAAATGTAATTCAATTAATTGATGAAAAGGTATTATAAATTGGATTTGGGGTTCTTCACATGATATGGATCAGAATACCACTATTTATGGCATGCCCCTCTCTCCTCTCCCAATATCTATTTTTAGAGTTCTATAAAAATTTATTTTTCATATTGATCATATTGGAATATTGTTAGTGACACTGGATTCTCCTTGATAAGAGGTTGGTGCATATCAAATCTTTTTTCATAGAAAATTAAGTTTTTTGAGTATATTTTAATTATACTAGATATTCTTATTTATTTAATTTCTCCTTAGATAGTCAACATAATAACGCGTCGTCAGTGATGCTGGATTCATATTATGTTTTCATCATATTTAAGTTAGGCGGTATAAAATTTAAATCTTGTTGTCTTTACTATCAATTATATGTAATAGATTTTAGATTTTCTAGGGTTCATTTGTGAATTGGAATTCCAAATTGATTTAATTAATTTAAGAACTATAGATTTGAGTTAATAATGAAAATGATTGAATGTCGATAAGTAATTATAAAAATTAACCATCAAAGTATTGAATTGGGAAATTGGTAAAAAGTAATTATTGAAATAATTAATTAAATATTGAGATCATTGAACTTGATTAATTAGGTATAAAAATAATTAATGTGAATGGTTCGAATTATGAAATTGTGATTTGGTATAACTAAAATTTGAATTAATTATAGAGAGATATTTTTTTTGAAATTTAATAATTAACTTTTAGATTCTTGAATTAAGTGATTTGGAATAATTAATTGGTGATTTAATTATTGTGTTATTGAAATAAGTGAGTTGGAATAATTAATTGGTGAAAAAATTATTGGTTTATTTAATTAACAGTGTTAGAATAATTAATTTATGAATTAATTGGTGTTATTGAATCAATTACGATGGAAAAATTAATTGTTTAAATAATTTTGGAGATTGTGTTAGACTAATTAATTAAATAATTATTTAATGGATTTTATGTGAACAATTAATAATTGGATTAATTTAATAGATTAAGTAAAATTAATTTATTGTAGAATTAATTAATAGTCTCGATGTGAAAAAATAATTTGTGATTTAATTGAAGGGATTGAGTTAGTTTAATTAATTACAGAATTAATTTATTGAGTTTCTATGAACAATTAATTGGTGACTTAATTGAGTGGATTGAATTTGGTTAAAAAATTTATAATTAATTAATGAGGGATGGAATGAACATTTAATTGGTGAATTAATTGAAGGGATTAAGTTAGATTAATTATTTTTATAATTAATTAATGGAAATGTCTTGGATTAATTAATTGGTAAATTATCTAATATGGATAGTTAGAAAATATTAAATTTCAGATAGAGATAATAAATTGATGAATTAAACCTAAGATATTGAGTTTTTCAATTTAATAATTAACAAATGAGTTAACTATGAGTAAGAGATTAAATAATTGTTGGTATAATTAAAGAAGATGATGTCCTTAATTAATAGGGGATATAATTAAGGGTTTTTTATGTGAAGAATAATTTTTGAATTATCAATGAAGGTGAACGAAATTATTGATTGATAAATTGATGGTACATTAGAGTAAGTGGTTAAATGTTTATTAATCATTATTCATGTGATGATGTTCCATATGTGATAATGGGGTTAATAATTGATCAACCTTGATAAATGAGACACATGTGATATGTGTAAATGGTAAATTATGTATTATTGGTGAATGATACATTCTCATTAGTAAAACCTTAGAGAATGGTAACATGGAAATTCATGGGTGCGCGAGGGTGGAATGGTAACATAGACATTCATGGGTGCCTGAGTATGGAATGGTAACGTAGAAATTCACGGGTGGGTGAGTATGAAATGATAACATAGAAATTAAAGGGTGTATGAGTATGAAATGGTAAGATGGACATCCATGGGTGGGTGAGTATGTAATGGTAACATTTAAATTAATGTATGCACGAGTATGGAATGGTAACATGGATATTCATCAGTGTGTGAGTATGGAATGGTAACATGGAAAATCAAGTGTGTGCGAGTTATGGAATAATAACATAATCATTCAAATGAGTGTAAAATAAGAATGGTAACATGATCGTTCAATTGCAGGGTTGAATAAAAAATATTAATTAATTTAATAAAAAATTTAATTATAAATTGTAAGTACTTTATTTATATAGTAGTATAAAATGGACATTGACTAGATTTTTTTAGACACCATTCACGGTGGCCTACTAACTTGTACTCAAACCCTATTCAGACTGCCTGATCAGTACCTGAATATAATTTGTTTATATATGATAGGTGTATAAAAAAGTCCCAAGATTTGAGAGTTGATTGGGTATGAAGCATGTATGAGGGAACCATATGTGGTTCAGGACCCGCTTGGGAGTGTTTGGTGTCTTTATTTTCTAGTTTTTCATTTTGACACTCACATTGGAATGGCATGTATCCCGTTTAGTTGAGTATATATTTGAATATTTTTTTACCTTGTTACATTATTATTGTTATGATTATATTTTATTCCTCAATTGATTTATTTAATTACTCTCATGTTTTACTCTAATAAGAGAGGGTATAGTCTCCTTAAGACTGACTTACCAAACCATTACTGCTAGTTGGCAACATATGGCATACGAGGAGGTGTGTCTGAGGCCATGTGGTGAACCAGATTGGGGCACCTGTGCATGTAACACAGGAAAGGACATTAGTCCTGGTATTATATAAGAGATGATAGAAAAGGTTCATGCCATCTGACAAAATTTAATAGCTTCTCAGAGTTAATAGAAGTTCTATGCTGAGATTCATTGAATGTACTAGCAGTTTGATAATGGGGACAAAGTATTCCTTCATATATAACCATGGAATAGTTTTATTCATATTGGAATTATTGGGAATTTTTTTCTTAGGTACATTATACCCTATAAAATCCTTGATCGCATAGGCGTATTGCCCTATAAATAATCACTTTCACCAAATCTATCTCATGTTCATGATGGATTTCATGTATCTATCTTGAGTAAGCACATACATGATCCCTCACAAGTACTGAATCCTTAGGTGGTACAATTGGAACATGACTAATTTTATGAGGAGAAACCAATAGAGATGTTGGAATTAACAGATATGGCTCTAGGAAACAAGGCTACACACCTTATCAAACTCTTGTAGAGGAACCATAAATATGAAGAAACTACATGGGAAACAGAAGAGTTAATGAGAGAAGAGTACCCTCAAATTTTCTCATCTTGGAAAATGTGTTTAAATTTTTGTGATGAATTTTATTGATTGGTGAAGAATATAATGACCCATAATTTTTTTAAAATGATATCAATTTCAAGAATAAGTGTTGTTATATTATGAATAATATTATACATGTAAATAATTAATTGAAATGAAAAATATTTAATATCCTTAAAAATGACCATTATATTAGTTATCTATGAAACTAATTAAAATTCAAAACATTTATACTCGATAAAAACTAAAAAATATAACATATAAAATGGGAACATAAGGATCATCCAACTCCATCGGAGTCATTTCCCACACTAAAAATTCAATATAAATAAAAAAAATATTATTAAACCAATCACAAATTTATGAAATGAAAGTATCACCTTAAAATAAATTGTTCTGAATTTTAAGTAAAATAATGAAGTAGTATTTATAGGTTATAAAGGGAACTGTGACAACTGGGATACAATCGTTATATGATCATTGGTCAATATGACCATTGGTCAATATGATCATTGTAAATTGACTCTTGGATGATAATTTTACCATTATAATTATGGTTTATAATTAGTAAGGAAAATGTATAATTGATACACAAAGAAGAATCAATGGTCTCAACTAGTATGATCATGCTGTTTGAAACCCATTTTTCAGAACATGGGAGGGAGGTATCATCACTAGGGGTTTCCCTTAACCAAGCCCCATAAGATCTTCATCAATAGAATCTTGAACTAAATATCATATGTGGGAAGTTCAAGTTAGTATAAATTACCAATTGATCAATGTTAGTCAAGGCACCCCACAAAACTACCACCATCACACACCTTACTCATAGAGTTTATGTTGGTGGAATAAGGTTTTCCATGTCAAGACCGTAATTACAAAAATTTTAAATTAGTTTTTATAAATAAAATTATTATTATATAAATCTGATTTAAGAATAGTTTTAACTAATAATGTATAATTTTAATTGATATAAATTTGATAATTTTATTTCAGGATGAAAATAAAATATAATTGTATTTTTTAGAAAAGATATACATTTTATAACAAACCATTGTATTCTAAGTTGAACTTTTTTACCGAAATAATTTTTAAAAAATTATTTAAATATAATTGATAAAATAATTTTATAATTTTCTACAAACATTATTATATGTTTTGAAAATTTGATTGCATCATAAAATTGAAAATTTTAAATAAATATAAATTATTATATTTTAAAATTTAAATTCTCATATTTAGTTAAATTTTTAACAAAATAAAAAACATTTCTGAAATCATTATGTAATGTTTTCTCAGGGTGAATTTGTGATAATTTTCTAAAATACATTATTTTTCCATAAATTGTAAATAAATATAGTTTAGGGGATCGATATATTTTATGACATAATATTTATGTCATAATGATGTAATAATTCATTAATCATAACCCACACACTAAAATATGTTACATTATTGATAAGAAGTATTTTAATTGATTTTAATAGATTTTAATAAATTTTTTAAAATTATAAATTAATTTCCAAAGTCAAAAAAGAAAAATTATGATTTAAAAAAAAGTTTTTTTTGTGGAATCAATACCTTCCTTGCCAAAAGATGATTTAAATAATGGTGTTCAGTTCTAGATGATTATTTTATCATAAAAGGTGACCCAAATATCCAAAACCATGATAAACAACTATGACTAAGCTAATGTTTATTCATTTTCCACAACCAATATTACTAAGTCCTATATTTGGAAATAATTAAACCAATACCCCACTTGTAATATACAAAACCACCTATTTGTACATTTACATTCACTTCTAATTCATATTCCATGAATTCTAAGTGATTGTATCCTCCCATGTAGTACCGCCATGGTTTTCTTAACCTCCCATGGCTCCATACTCCTGTTTTAGGAACAACACTTCAAGGTAAGGGAAATATCAACATCCTTATTCCATGCAAGTTCCATTTTTAATGTGGTATGTCCTCTAAAATCCAAAATAAGTTCTTTTTACAAATTATTTTGTCCCATTACTATATGAATATTATTTTATGAATACGAGACCCTTGTACCCACTTATATTTTCCATTTATAAAAGCATGTATTATTCCTGTCATGTTGCCGAATTTATTTATAAAATTCCACCATCTTTAATTTGAAATTCAATTTTCATTTTTATTTGAATATGAAATCCTATTTTACTTTTAATGGATATTCAAATATATTAATAAATGTATTTTTTATTTATGGATTTTAATATATGATGCCAAAATTTCCTTTCTATGGTTAAAAATTATGCAATGATCATGTTTTTTATGATTTTTCTACACCATTATTTTGATAAGAAACATGTTTTTAGAAAATATGGGGAAAACCTCTTTATTATGTAGAAGAAAAATATAACAGAATCCACTTTTGTAGGAAATGGGTAAAGGGAGAACCCAGCAAAAACAGGCCCAAAAACTCAATGTCCCAAAACCAATAAAATAATAATTCCCAAGAAACCACACCACTACATCCCTCAAAAGTAATGGATAAGTAGTTTATAGCTAAACCAAGACTAGAAGGAGCTCACAGGCACATGCTGATAAAGCCCACACAATTGTGGGAGGAAAATCTCACCAGCATGGGGTGGTGTGTGATAATGAAAGGAGACATATCTCCTATCCACAAAACTTGTAGCTCCCTACACCTACTTGTAGACACCCTGGGGCCACCAAACATCCTGTCTTGTGGTTTATGAAATAGGCAGACTATTTCGTTTGATTTTATTAGGGCCCCATCATTCCCTAGTCACAGACAGGGGAATGTGGTGTTTTCTTGGGTTTGAAACCCACAAGAAACATGTTCATTATTCTCCATGAGTTATTAATGAAATTATTTATTATGATCTATGTGGATCACATTAATTAATACATATAAATTGTGCACCCTAATAGTGATCCAATTCATTAGGTAAAGAATTTAATCTTTAGATATGACAAGTTTTATGAGACCTTGGTGAATAAACTTTGTAATTTTCATTTACATCACCTTGGTGATTGTCCTTGGGCATATGATTATGAATGTATCATATAAATTTCGTAGTAACATTTCCATGTCATGAATAATTTTCTTATTAGCATTCCAGGTCTCTTTCTCATTCCTTTTTACCATGCCTTATGTCCTTGTGGATATCTCTCAATATTTAATGCTATATGTCTCCCTTGATTTTTCCTATATTAGACCTCATTATAACCCATTTAATTTGATGTGTGTCCTTAGGATATGTGATGCAGTAAATGTATCCTAGAGTTAACCCATGAAGATGTATTTCAAGTGGTTTTATAAGAATGTTTTAAATTTTTATGAAATATGTAACTTTTTCCAGGAAACCAAACATGGAAAAAGTCTCTATTTTGTACCATGTAATGAAAAGTTATGTAATAAAAAGGCGAGATTCCATATTAAGTGCTTAATTAAGTTAAATTGTTATGAATCCTCTTAAATTTATCATATAATTAATAAAATGAACATATTATATTTATTTTTAGTAATACATATAATAAAGAGTAAATACAACATAATATAATCAAAATAAATTTTACACATAACCTTAGCATGAAATTATAATGATATAGATGTTTTACCCAATGAATGAAAAATGAGTTATGAAATCTAATTCAACATGTAATCAGTTGAATATCATTCCAAAAAATATATAAAATTAAGCATTTAATTTCAATATTATAGTGAGATTAATGATATTATCTATCAAAGTAAAGTATATACACAACACATAAGAATTAAGTAGTGAATAAGACATATATCTAACCGAAGTAAAACTAATATGATAAAACCATAACCTCATGCTCCCCTTCTATGAATCCTTGTTTAAACTTTTATATAATGATTTAATGAGTGTCTTTAACTAATTATATAGGTATATTCATATTTATAATACATTTTTTTTTTCAGATTTTACCAAATTTTATGACCCATTAATTAATAATATTTCAATATTTTTATGGTTTCAGGTGCATTTATTTCAAGCTTTCATAATCACTTAATTTGTATATAATTTTGGAGGATATTTTAAAATAGGCATAAAACTATATAATTTGAATGAAATAGTATTTTTTAAGATACATATGTTTAAATGGTCTAATATATCATCTTTCACTCCTATGTGAGGATGATTAATTTTATATAATGTTAATGATAATTGTTTTTTTTCTAGTTTTCCAAACCCAATCGAATAGTTTAATTTTCACTACTATTATGAGTATATAATATTTAAATAACATGAAATTGTTTATAATATAAAAATTACAGTCTTATTTAACCAAAAAAATAGTTTAATGACCAAACAAGGGACTGTAATGGAAAACAAACAATATCAATATTCACGGAGGTGATTAACCAATAGAACATAGAATGTAGTTTCATTAACTTGAATAAGTGGAGGTAACAAAACGAATATATATAATACATTAAATTTGAAACATAAATTTACTATATATTTAGGATTATGGATTTATCTTTCCTTGATTGAGGAATGAATTGAGGATAAAGTAGAAGAATAAATGAAATTAAGAGAGGTTTTTTGAGAAAATTAACTCTGGAATATCACCAACATGGAGGACCCCTTGAAAACCATTGATCTGGAAATTTGGTGAGAATAGAAACAATTAAATCTGGAGAAAATTATTATTAGATGGTGGGGAATATAGTTTAAGATATTAAAGTATTGTAAGTTGAAATGGGGTGGTGAGGATTTGTATTTATATGTGAGGAGAGGTGGGTTTATGTGATTAAAATAAATATTTGTTTATATTTAATGCCATCCACATTGAGGTCATATTAATTTTTACGTATGTGGATGATAACAAAAATTTAAGAGTATTATTAGGTTCTAGAAACATCTAAAACAATTATTAATGAATTTATTTTGTATGTATTGTAAGCCCTTAACATTTCGACTTTAACCCATTTCATTTGTTTACCGATACCATAGAGAATATTGTTTTAACTGTGGTACTCCATTTAAGAATAAAAATGAAATTGAACATAAAATTAATTTTTGATTTTTGATTCCAATTATTTAATCCATTTTATGAAATTAAATGCGTATAATTTTCAAAATTACAATTTTATTTAATCTCACAGTGGCAACCGGAAAACAATATTTTTAAGTGAAATTTCAAACGATTGATATATTTTTATATTTAATTTCAATGTGAAATTTATTGAAATGAATTATAATGGGTTTATTTATTTATAATATAACTAATAATAATTTAAAAACAATTTATTATATAATTTCCAAATATAATTTTTTTATATGATAAATATTTTTTCAAATAAAATAATATATTTTTCACTATTAATAAAAAATGAACATTTTCAAACAATAAACCAAAAATTTATCCTATGGTTATTTTTTATGTTCCTCATCCAAAAAATTATATTAATTTCTGAAATAAAATTTATAGTAGTTTCAAATGTTAGTTTTTATATTGGTGCATCATTATAAGCCGAGAAGATCACCTTTTTAAAAAAATTATCTTTTTAGACCTAAAATTTGATTTATTATTATCATAAACCATGAAAACAAATTAGATGAATTTAAAATAATTTTATTGAATATATGACATAGAAATTACAATAATATTATTTAATATTAGTGATTAATTAAATTTATTAATATAAAATGTCATTATGGGCATACAATAATGCGTTTATATTAAAACTCATCCTTTATATTCAGTTGGGTTTTATTATCATTTATAATTAATTTGTAAACAATAAAATAATATTGTAAACATGTGTAAAATATATTTTCATAATTTATATAATATCATTCATTATCTTCATTTTAATGGCTAGGTGATAACTATCACAATTAAATAATAATATTATTTTTATTTAAGCTCAGGTGGTCTAGGTAACACAATTTATTGAAGATATGAAATTTAAAAAGACACATTCCTTAAAATATTTGGGTTTTTGAAATATAATACGAGATATAAAAAAAAATTCGAAAGAATACTATGTATATTTTGAGAAGAAAATATTTTTTTAAAAAACAAAACATAATGAAAATACTTTTATTTGAAATAAAAATGAAATCATAAAAACAAATATTTTAAAAACCATTTAAAACATTTCTTGATGAAAATATTTGTTATGATTTGAAAACCATAAAAAACTTCTAAAATTATTTAAATTTTAAATAATTTATTAAATATAATAAATTTATAAAATATTAAGGAAATAATTTTCAGTGAAAAGATATTAGAAAACATTTTAAAAAAAATTTCAAATCCTTGAGAGATCATGAGAGTTGAAAATATTATACTTTCAATGCATTATGAAAACAAATATTCTTTTAATATATTTATTAAAATACAAACATGCATTATTATGAAAACTTCATGAGTATTACTTTTCATTTTTTTGTAAAATAAAAAATATGGGAAAAAATACCTTTCAAAATTAATTATAGTTTATTAGAACATTTTTGAAAATAACTTTAGAAGACGTAGTTTTAGAAGAAAACATATTTCCGACCGATGGGATTAATAAATTTATATTCACATAAAAAAATTTTCTTAATTATATTAAGTTCAAAATAGTTGAAAAATGAAAAAATTACTTGAATATGTCATGACTAACCAAAGTAGAAAAAAATTCCTGAGAATTTTTTAGATGTATATAATGTTATTTCTGTATTGGAGATGTAATCATAAATAATCTCGATAAATGATAGGATTTAAACATAAAATCCTTACGACTTTGGTAATATTGAATCATAAGAACCATAAAGGATTAACATAAAATATCATGAGGATAAATAAATTAATGATATTACATGTCAAATGGGATGGATATATACATCATGAAATAATATAGGTCCATAACATAGCGTACATATCAAAGAATACAAGTTGAGACAAAACTCCCTTATCGATTTGGTAACTTTGGAACTATAAATCCCATAAAAGAGAGATCCTAAAATGTATAATTAAATATATATAATGTTATGTTTAAGAATAAAAAAATTAAATTAATGTAATTTATACACCCCACATAAATTAAACTTGTGGTAAGTATGACATTTGTCTCATAGAAATTAAACTTAAGATGAAAATCCGATACCATAAGTCATGAATTCCATAGTACACTTTGAAACCTCTTATATAATAAATAAATGTTCATTATAAAACTATAAAATAAAAATAATTATATATTTCTTACTATATATTATTTTATTATGACCTTTTATTATCCATTTATAGACAACTCTTTGTTAATGTTTGGGTCTAGGTAATTACAGCTTTTTTTACACATAGCATTTGATTTGTTATACTTTTGGACCTCTAAATATGATCATGGTTACATATTCACTAGAATTAAATTCAATATATAAATATCATATATATCCAATTTATATATATTTATAGTAATCTATAAAATTTAGTGACAATAAATGAGGTACAATATTCATAGAGGCGGTCGATCTTACATAAGCAAGAATGCTATTTCAAATTTTTTATCTCAGACTGAAAGAAAGAAAAGTAAATAATATATTATCTATAATGAATAATATTTATTTCAATATTATGAGAAATTTTCTTTAAGCACATCCTAAATAAATTCCATGTAAATCCTGAACAAATCACATCTCTTCCGGAGGCGGAAGTCCACTGTACAAATGAGAGACATTATCATATTCCCACAAAATAAAGAGTATGAAGGCATGTGTGATATAATAATTCCATAATAATAATAAAATCACAAAATATTAAATATAATATATAACAATTAACCCATCCTTATTTCAAAATTTGAGATGTGGTAATGGAAAAACGAATAGCATTAGTTCAAAATGTATTGGTCCTCTATACACACAAATGATGATTTCACAATCCATTTGATGGAGTTGGAGATAGATTTAGGTCATTAACTTAACATAAAAACACCTCACTATATGGAATAAAATTATATAGATATATAACTGTTGTTTAAAAATAACTGAAGAAGGTTTAGAATGAAAAACATTAAGATATTTATTGATGAACATTTCCTCTTCTTCGTGTATTCTCCTTAGGTTTTCACTAAATATTTCATGGGTTAGATTTCAGCCCAGACTAAGGATTATAGTACGAGGGTATGGATATTAGAAAGTTATTTTGGTAGGAATTGGCATATCCGAATAGGTTTGAAGTTGTGAATAAGGGAGGATAGAGGTATCCTTTTATAAGTCGGGGATATGACACACTTGATATTTTTGAAAAGAAATGATTGCACCCACATTTTTCATATGTATTAGGTGTACAAAATGGGAAATTATAAAACATTAGAAGAATAATATTTTAAATATTTACATCCAATATATTCTATTCAAATATATATTTTATTTTTACGTTTATCTTTTTAGTTCAACACACAGTAAACTAATTTTTACCATAACCACTTTAATTAATTTTTACTACAACAACTATTAATCTTATTAAAAAATTCTGTTGAACTTATTAAGTAATATAAATTATTTTGATCCAAAATATGGAATCCCATTTTTCAAATTCATTTCCTATAAGTAAAAAAAATTAATTTTTATTCATCCCTTAGATGTGATGAGAAAGCGGGTTTTTGAAGAGAAAATAATCAAAATCTTACAATGTTCTTATATCCAATTTCAATATGAAATTGATTAAAATTACAAAAATTGAATTAATTGACTTAAAATTTTAATAATTTTACTTTAAATCCAACTAGAAATATATTTTTTACATTATAAATAATTTTTAAAAAATGTCATTTTTCAATTAAAATTTTGTATTATTACAGTTCTTCAAAAAACGAAAAATTTCAGAAAATTCCCAAAATGAGCACAATGATTATTTTGATATTATGATTTTAAAAATTAAATATATTGTGTGAAATTAATGTAATAATTTTTTTTGTTTATTTTATTATGTTAGAATATATTTTTTGTATAAAAAACAATATTTTGTGAAAAATGATTTCCTTTATTTTTAAATAGTTTTAATTTTAATTTATAATTAATTGGTAGAAATGATTAATTATATATAAATGTGTTATAATTATTTTTGTAGTTTATTTAATCTTATTAATATGCACCATTCAAATGAAATTGTGATAATTATCATTTTAAATAAAAATATTATAATTATATGAAACATTTTCTTTACTCTTGGTGTTTCATGTAATGTAAGCTATACTCGGTATTGTGTGTAACACAAGCCAACATTAGTATTGCATGTAGAAAAAAATAAATTAGTTTCTACTTTTAATGAAAGCGAACATCATTGTTTCATGTCACAAGAAATAAATAAATGATAAAATCTAATTGAAAAAAATAATTTCACAGAATCTTTGGGTGTTACAAACATTGCACGTCACTAAAATGAGTGATAAGAAATTCCTTATTGATAAAATATTTAAGGATCACAAGAAAAATGTGGAGAAACTGAATAATTTTAACATAATAATAAAATGAAAATTCCCAGAGTTTAACATTTATGATGAACGATTTGTTAGATTTAGGAAACTATTATTCCTCCGATTAGATACAGAGACAAATAAGAATTTATTTTAAGATTCTCAGAGATCCATACTCTCTATCAAGATAGGGGGAACAAATATGTACAATGACATCTAAGAATATATTTTATTGGACAATATGAATAAAGGGGATTTAGAAAAAAACATCAAGGTTCATAGTGTGTTAGAATGTGATGTGGTAGAGGAAATATTCTAGTGGGATGAAGTAACCATTACCCATACCCACATGGAAATAAGAAAACATCACTATGGATTTTGTAATGGGTTATAAAAATACATCAAAAGAGAATAATTCTATATGAGTTGTGTGGGAATGTATTACAAATATCTCTCTTTTTATTTACATATGGGAGGATTTATCATCCGATAACCTTGTAAGGATATACATTAAAAATCATTTAGGATGTATAGAAACCAACAATCAATTATATATAATAAAAAAATAAGGTTTTCATTTATGTTCTGAAAAATTATTTAACTTGAATCAAACAAAAAATTGAACTTATGTATGGTGTATCACTAGAAAAGTGGTTTTCAAACTGAAAAAACTATCAAAAAACTTGAGGATATGTTGAGAGAATATTGTATGGACTTAAATGGAGTTTGTGGCCAACACATTAATTTGGTCAAGTACTATTAAAATATTAATTTCCACTCACACAATCAGGTAGCCTCATATTAAGGCCTATAGGGGATGAAATATAGAACATCCACATGTTGGGATGAGAATGTTGAGGATAAGATCTTGGGAAAAGAAAATGTTGATGAAATTATATAGATTTTCAAGTTAATTAAATAATTTATGAGAATGATTAAGAGTTTAAAGATTAGTTTTGTTGATAATCATGGAATATATATAGAATTTGAGGTTAGGGATACAATGTTCCACTATATATCTCCATTTAAGAGAGTCATGTGGTTTTGGAATAAGGGGATGGTATGTAATATATACATAGGCCCACTTGATACAATTGATCATGTCAAAAATATTACATATAAATTAGAGCTCCCCCAAATATATATAAATTATATGATGTGTTCCATATATCCCTCTTTATAATTTACATACTAGATCTATCACACATACTAAATGATGAAGTGGTAAAACTGTAGAATAATCTCACTTATGATGAGTAGCTGTTGATGATCATGTACTAAGGATTAAATGTTCTACACAATAATAAAACTCACCTTATTAATGTACTTTTGAAAAATGAAATTATAAATATAAAAAATAGAAACATAAAGAAACAATGAAATATTAGAACCTTAATTTTTCAACTTAGTGTATGGACTGAAATTTAATGGGAATTTTTTTTAAATTTTTGGAGAATTGAACAACCAAAAATTAATATTTATATTTTTCTCTTTTGTGAATATTTGAATTTTATATTAGGAAACAATGATAATAATAAAATACTATATTTTACCATTAATTCAGAAGATTATTGGTTTATAATATGACCATTTTAAGGTGTCGTAACTATTATTGTTGATCCAAGTCTAATTATTTGTGTCTTATTTGTTTTCAATCTGTATTATAGATGAAGATAGATATGGAGACTATTGTTCATGATCCAAATTTAGGAGTAACGGATATTATATTCATTGATGATTTGAAAGATTAATTAAATATTGTGTAAAGGTTCAAAATAATAATTCATGTGTAGCAACATTAGTCAGAGAATGTAATTAGATGTCAGCATATGTGATAATGGTTAACTATGTATATTTAAATGAGAAAATGAGCCTCATCTCAGTTGGTGAGGACTATTAAAGTGCATCCATGAGTTCAAGTATTAAATTTGGCTGGAGGTGTATTTTTGGGTTACTATAGAATTACTATAATAGTACTATAGTAGTACAGTAGAAGGTATTGTTCGGTAACATAGCTGCCAGAACTATTCACATTCAGGAAAACAGTTTTTTCCTAAAGTATTTTAGGCCCTCAGGCCCCTAGGCCTTAGGGTCAATAAGGCCTTCAGGATACCTCGAGGACTTTGTGCCCCCTCTAGGCCTTCGAACCACATTATGCGAAGATACAATAACCCAGATGATTCTATAAGGAAGAAGGTCCAGAGGTGGTTCAAAGCAAGGTGCATTCACTAGAGCAACACTACCGGATTTTGAAGAATCAGAGGGTATGAAATTTCCATCGGCATTGGGCCTATTTATCTCTACACATGACATCTATCTGAACATCCATGTGGAGATAGTGAGCTAATCATGATTTATATACTAGGGAGGGGCAGTTACAAGTATTCATTGTTTGGGATGAATTCCTCTAGACATTCAAGTCATGTAATGTCATGAAAGCCTAAGTTCCATTTAAGGGGTTTCCTTCAGCCCTTAAAAGGTGGATTATAAAAAATGAATAAGAAATAAAGTCCTTAAGGCCATTAAATCATATTTGTAAATGAGTCAAGAGTCCTTGTAAGATCAATGAATAATGAGGTGATGTTAGGAGGACCATATAATCATGAATTCACAAGGATTTGTATGTTCTGTTGAGTTAGAAGACTAGATATCTATGAAGGAATTAGGTGAAATTATTATATTGTTCTCATTAAGGTAGATATGTTAAATGAGGTGGAATGGTCTCATTATTCATGTGAGTTATTGAGCATAAAAGATTAAAGTCGCCATGTGAAGTTGTCCTGAGATCCATGTGTGATTAACATGTAATAAAAGTTACACTAAAAATGATTGAATGGGTTTTTTGGTAATATTATTGAGAAAGTGGGCTCACATGATCAAAAGAAAATTTTTAGGTGATGAAAATATGTCTCATAGGTCAGTTGAATATTTTTAAAAGTGTGAGTTTTTTAGAATAAGGTGGTGGGAAAACCACTATAAATACCCAATGTTCATTTTTATGAAATGGATCAAAATTAAGAGTTTATTCATAGAGGATGGTGGTCTTGTAGTTGAGGAGTGTCACATGCGAAGCATGTATGTGGTACAAAACTGGGTTTATGATATGAATTCTCACTATCTATATAATAGATAGTGTTTAAGTGAATTTTATTAAAAGTTGTATTAAAAAAATTGAAATGTTTTTTTGATCATGTGACTTAGTTTCCTGAATAAGAACTCATGATTGGTGTTATGAATGTAATGACTGATATAAGAATAAAAAAACTAGTAACAATCATTCCAAGAGTCATTCACTCATTTTTTCCACACAGGGAACATTCAGTCCTGGTAACACTACCTGGAGTATTGTTCCTAGATTTACAAGAACATGGTTTTGTGATCAAGATTAAAAGATCATGGTCTTATAAGGAATATTTTTTCGAGTAAGTTTCACACATTATTTTTAAAAAGATTCCATATTTTTGGTATTCTAATCATAAATGAGTATATCTAGGTTTCATGAGTGAAATAAAAGGAATAAGAGTAAATATATTTTGTTATATTTTTATGTGGAAGTAGTCAAATCGAAACATGAAAATTAATATCCATAACTATCCTTATATGGAGAAGAAATGATGCAATGATTGTGTTTTGTTAGAAAAATACTAAACTCTATCATTAAGTAGTTAATATTATTTAGAATATAATAAGAACAATGTAGCAGAGGATAAGTTTAACCTGATTTCAAATTTGGAGTTATGATGAAAATATATTCTCATGATGAATAGATAGTGACCATCATGATTCTATGCTGCAAGCTTCCTCGCATGTGATCGACTCCCCTCCCTCATCGAAGGTTTTGAAGTTTCTTGAGGCTCCTCTTTCTGGCCGCACCACCAATATAACTTGTAGTCCCTCCAATGGAAATCGTACGAGATCCCAGTCAAGATCCAAGTACAATACTAGGTCATCAATGAAGTTTCAGATCCATGTGTCTGGGGCCAGTGACAGATGTTCTCTTATCAATGATTAATCCACTTCTATGGAATGTGTGTGGACTAGGCTCTCAGGTAAATTCAGATTTTGTCTCCAATAAATAGTCATACTAACACTATTTTGGTGGTTGTGGTGATGAAACCCAAACATAATCCTCTAAAAATTAAGGACTTTTCTCATCGCTAGTGAGTCTAAGGATTTCTTTCTAGCTCTACTTCAAACTATCGTATCTGGATTTTTTGGAAAGATGATTTCTCGGTTGATTTACTGTCTATGTCAGAGCAGTTTAATAATTCCAAGGATTCAGTTAGGTATGAATCTTTCTTTCCATTGGTTATTTATGAAAAATGTGATGAAAAAGATAGAATGTCTCTATTGGATGACTTCAGATCATTTAATATGGGTGATTCCCCTTTCCTAGTTGGTTGGGATTTTAACATTATGTCCATCCCATTGAAGAAAAATTGGTCCGTTCGCCAGGTCTTCAAGTCAAGATTTTGTGGATTTCATGACCAACAATTGGCTAATGGGTGCTGGGTTTATAGGATATCCTTTTAACTAGTGCAATAATCCTTAGGGGAAACATCATTATTGGAGTCTCCTAGATATGTTCTTGGTGAATGGTGTGACCATTTTTTCTTTTTCAATTTTTAATGTCTCTCATATTGATCTTGGCCTTTTAGACCACTCTTTAATTTACATTTCAGTGTACCATAAGTATGTTAGAGAGAATTTATTTCATTTTTATTCCACGTAGGCTGATACACCATTGATTTTGGTCTTCGTTAGGGAATCCTAGAATTAGTCCAATAGTAACAACCCTTAGATCTCACTCCATAATAAAAGAAGGCATCTCAAGAATCTGATCCAACCTTAGGCCAAGTCCTTTTCTCCAAGAGACCAAGAGATTTATTTTATTAACAGGGACATCCAACATCTAGAATCCAAAAATAAAGCTACGTGGGGGATGTTTTTTGTGTTTTCAGCTGCAAAAAAGATTTATTAGTAGATATTCTATGGAAACATGAGTGCTTCTTCTACAAATTATATAGAATTAAAATTTTGTGAGAAGGAGGATGAAATAACTAATACTTCTACGCATGAAACAAATAATAACATAGGTTTATAACTCCCAATTTGATGCTGGATAATAGTACGTATTCTATTTGTGGGGATGTTGTTGACACTCTTGTAGACTCCTATTTTATATTGTTTCTTGAGAATACTAAACTGAACATGGTGGGGGGGGGGGGGTTACCCGAATTGTTAAACATGGATCTGTATGTTGGTTTCAATGAAATATTACACTTCAGTTTTATTTTATTGATTGATGCATGGCATTCTTACGTACGTGGTTTTCCGGGTTTCAGTTCAGCTTTTATTTTATAACCTGGTGGTGCACATGATCCGGTTCAATATTATCCTTACCTAATAACATGCCTATTCTGAACCGTTGATTACTTTTATCTAACGGTACTGGGGAGCTTTCAGTGTGTTTCTTTACCCAGACAAGATCCGCTCTCCATGCCATTGAACTAACCTTGTCGTTCCATCAGTCCTGTACACTATATTTATTACAGTTATATGAATGACCCCTTTTATCCTAGTTATCCAAGCGACCTTTATCCCATGCCTCCGATGAACTGGCTGATGGCTCTCTGCTACACATTGATTGTGCTATTGTTTCCTCGACGGATGGGTATGATTTAGTCATTTCTTTCTCTCTAGTTCAAGGTAGCTCTCGTTGAGCATGGCTCTAGCCTGGCTCTACCAAGAAGAAGAAGAAGAAGGACCATTCTGGGAGTCCTCGGCTACCCACACTCTCATCATCCATATAATACACCAAGTCCTACAATTGGAGTACTTCTTTGGTGGAGATTTAGTGGGAATCATCTCGGTTCTGAGTATTTTTATATCAATTCTTCAAGTGGTAACAAGCTTTACATTCCTTTATAATCCTGACCATGATCTGGTTTGTAGATCTTGGCTCTGTAATAATTTATCACTCCTTTAAAATGTATGCAACTATATCCTACTTGTGTTCATGTGTGAGTCAGTCCAAGAGTGGATGTGGATAACTCTATGTAACATGATTGATCACATCCACCTAGTTTAGCAAGCTCGGCCTCCTATGATAGTTTATGTGGTCCTTTAATTTATGCATTTGTGTATGTAATCACTGATTTCTTTCTTTCTTACTTTCTTAATAAACTGGTTTCCCATGTTGGGTTCTCTCCATGCACATAAGTCCCCTTAGGGCCAAAGAACATTTCACCTATTGTCCTATTTATATACTTTCATTAAATATTTATCATTCTTTATCTAGTACAATTATAACTATTCTGTTAATTAAATTTACCGATTTGATCTGCATTAAAACCGAATAGTGGATCTTGGTTTATTAAGGTTTTAAGTAATTAACCCCAACAAATGGTATCAAAGCCTACTGTTTCATTACCATGGGTTAATCTAAGTTTGATATTGATAATTTTTATGGTGAGAATGATTTTAATCTCTGGAGAATTAATATGATAACCTTATTAGATCACAGTGGTCTAATAGTTTCCCTTATTAGTTCTGAGAAGAAAGTCACCACCACTGCCCCTGATCAAAAGTCTGCTACCTCTTTTGTAGATGTCCCCGAGGAGATGCTTTGGAAACCCTATAGTTTAATACTTTTTTCTTTAGGAGACAAATTGTTAAGAGATGTTTCATATGAGTCCTCTACCGCTAGTATATTGTCTAAATTGGAATCCCTTTATATGACTAAATCTTTTATTGGTAGACATTATAAAAAAATGAGATTATACACATTCAAAATGCACCCTGGAACTACAGTCAGGATACACATTGATGAATTTAATAAAATCTTGTAAGACCTAGCCAATATTGACATTAAACTAGATGATGATTTCCCAAATATCATATTATTAACATAATTATATGATTCATTTAACTCTTTTATGGACTCTATTATGTATGAGAAAGACAAATTAACTCTTGAAGAAGTGAAATTTTCTTTTCTCCCTAAAGACCTTTAAAGGAAGGGTAGTGTGAAAACTGAGGCTAAGGGTTCAAATATAAGGGAAAAAGGTGAATAAAGAGGCTGAAGTGAGTCAAGGGGTAGAGAAAGGATAGTGGATAGTCTAAGAAATATAGAAGCAAATATAGAAATAAGGTAATAAAATGTTTTCAATGCATGTAGTATAGACACATTAAGAGAAATCGTCTTAATAGGTAGGGTGACTATAAAGATAATAATAATGACCATTCCTTATTAGTCGAATATGATTTTGACACCACTTATGTGTTGAATGTCACTGAAGTAGACATCTTAGACCAATGGATCCTAGATTTAGGATGTTCATTCCACATGTTCCCTAAGAGGTAATTCTTTACTGAATTAAGGGAAATCAAGATTGGTGAGTTCTTTTTAGGGATTAACAGGATATTTAACATCATGGGCATAGTCTCAATTCTATTAGAGATTCATTATGGGTTTGTTAAAACTCTTGAAGAGGTTAGGTGCGTACCCGAATTAAAAAGGAACCTAATATCCCTAGTAACCCTTGACCAGAAAGGGAATGGCTTCAAGTCTGGATCTGGATTCCTTAGATTTTCTCGCAGATCCCTCACAATAATGAAGGGAACCCTTCATGATTCCCTGTATGTGTTAGATAGAAAATTGTATAAAAGTCAGCTGAACAATTCTTCAGCTTCTGAAGTTGATTCCACTACCTTGCAACATAGGAGACTAGGTCACGTTAGTGTCAAAGGTCTTAGTGAGCTCAGAAATAAGGGACCTCTATGTAATATCACTCCTAAAAGTTCTCCATTTTGTGAAGACTCTATATATGTGATGTCCAGGAGAGTCAGTTGTAGTTTGTCCATGTATATGGATAAAGAACCTCTTGAATGTGTACATTCTGATTTGTGGGGTCCCTCTAGGGTTACCTCCAATGGTGGAGGCTTATACTATGTTATATTTATTAATTATTTCTATAGGAGAGTGTGGATTTATATAATTAGGTAGATGTTTGATACCTTTTAGACTTTTAAGAGATGGAAAACTGCGGTAGAGAGTGAATGTAATAGGAAAATTAAGGCCTTAAGAAATAATAATGGTTTAGAGTATCTATCAAATGAATTCTTGAATACTGTGAATCCAAAGGAATTAAAATATACCAGACCATTATAGAAACCCCATAACACAATGGGTTAGAAGAGAGAATGAATATGACTGTTCTTGAGAGGGTGAGATGTATGTTATCCCCTTCCAAACTCCCCAAGTCCTTTAGGCCTGAGGTGTAACACCCCGAGATTTTAAGAAAAATATTCTTTTAATTTCATTGATGTCTTTTATTATACAGCACACCAAGTTTAGCTTTTACTATACGCAACACCGTATTAGCTTGCAGTATACGTAACGCTATTCTTGGATCGTGTTACACACAATTTCATGTATGTTTTATAATAGTCATTCTACGCAATATTGAGTGTGTGTGTATATATATATATATATTCAATGTATAAATGAAATATGGTTGGATTCTGTTATACGAAACAACGAAAGATTCTTGCACAACACGCAACCCTGACTTGGCTTGCATTACACGCAATCGCGACCTTCCTCGATAGCGTGTGTTGTACACAATACCAGGTTTTACTAAACAACAATATATTATTATAATATTATTATGAACTAGCTGTTATGAATATTATTAACTAAATTTTGAATTTTATAAAATTATTATTCATCTTTTACATTTTCTAGAATGTGTTAAGAGAACAAAATAAATTTTTCGGGTAAAATAATTATTTAAAAAAAAGCAGTTTTACCGCCTTTTGATGGCGCACCCACATTAAATCTAGTTTTTGACAAGTTTATAAGTTTAATTTGACAAAATAAAATTCTCCTTTAGAATCAATATATAAAAATTTACTTTGGATAAATTTTTCATATTATTCTGATAACTTTCATATTTTAATGAATAGTACAAACACGCTATATTTTAATTAAAAACAACTTTTTTCATCATAATAAATTATGTGGTTAAATAACAATATTGAGTGGTTTAAAAGTATAAATAGAATATATTTTTACCAGTTAATATAATGTATGTCATTAGCCTTGATTTTACATTGAATTCGTAGGTTAAATAAATTCAATCTTTGGCAATGTTTTAACTTTTAAAACCTGTTTGCTTAACAACGGGATTAATTTTAAATTAATTACTGAAACTTCTGTGTTTTTAATTTTGAAAAATGGATTCCATATTTGGAATCAGTGGGTCCAAATTATGTTAATAGGTTACTTTTATTTTTTTGATATTATGAATAGTAACTACAGTAATTTTTATTTACTACGGTTAAAGGTAAATATGGTAATTCAAGGTTAAAAGAATATTATAATAATTCAAAATTACATTTACACTTGTCCTAACCTTATTGGATGAGTATTGGCCGACCATGGGCATCATTGGGTCGATTTTGGGACCCCATGGAGCCACTTATGAAAGACAATGACACATTAGATTAATTAATTTAATGTAAAGACAAAATTGGAATTAACAAATATCGTTTAGTAATTAATTTTTATAAGGGGATATATAAATTATATTTTGGACTATAAATATTTATTGGAAAGCTAAATATATTTCCTACATGTTGGTATTTTTTTATAATTTTTAGACATCATATAAACGAAGTTATTTATGACAAAATAATGATGCAGTATTTACCTCATTAATAAATGTTTTAAATAAATAAGATTAAAATGATTAAAATATCATCCAAAACCTGTACAATTCCTATTGGATGATTTTATTTCGAATACGAGTCATCTTATCTTCGACATTAATATGTTTTGGACCTCTTGAAACCGAAGATAAGTTTATAATAAAATAATGTTTTCACACTTTCCTAAAGAGCCCCTCCACTCCCTTATAAAAGGAGACCACTTCTATGAAATTCCACACACCTCTCAAGCTTTTTGGCTCGTCCAAAATCTTCCCAACTAAGCTCCCTACATCATTATCCTCCCCCTTTAAGCCTTAAAATAGGCATAATACTCTCCAAGAAGTCATTTTGTTTCAAACCAAAGGAAGTTACCAAAATTAAAGGTAAGAGTTTCTCTTAAGTTGTTTTGTTTTATTCTACTTCTCCAACCCCTAAAATATTTTTAATCCTTTATTTTGTGACCAAACCAGTATCCTGAAAATACTAGGATGTTGTTATGAGAAGTATTAGAACTACACTTACACAAACCTGCATCTAATGGATGAAGAACATAATGTTTCTGTGATGACAAACTAAAGCCTCACGAAACGATGATTGTTCGATTTTCCCCTACCGCCTCTCATGGTGGCCATTATCATGGAACTGTATTTATATATATTATATATTAAGTTTATTATTTCTTTATTCTTAGTTAATTCTCAATTATATCAAGCCTTTATGGTTTCCATAGTCAGTAAATACGATAATCTCATTTGAGGAAGTGCGGACTACCGCCCCCTCAAAGTGATGCGATTCGTTAATACCTTATGTGGGATGTATAAAGGATGTGGTTAATGATATTATATATGATATTATACTGGAATTATAATATACCTATGTATCTTTATGGTTTAATTCCATTAAAATAATAAATAGAAATGAAAGTAGCGTTCATGCGTACGTACGACTTACCGTCTCCATGATTTGTGCTTTTTATTTCTTTCCTCCATATGTTATGTACTATTATAAATGCTTGTATATGCTGGATATATAATGAATGTATATGATATATAAACCATGGTTTACATTTTGAGGTACGTAAATCATGATATAATTAATAATAACATCAAGAACAACATGTCCAAACATGTACGATAAATAAGATGATTTTACCCAAAACACTACTTTAACATTAATTTAGATAAGAATGGGTAATATAAAGTCATAAGTGAACCATATATGATATCATAATAATGAATATGATTCTGTAATAAGTCAATGACATTATTTAAATCATCATACAGGAGGTTCAGACTCTTACGAAGCAAATTGGACCTAAGGTAAGGGAAATATCACAATCTCATTTTTATCCGAGATTGTATATACTTTGGAATTTACTGGGGTGTATTTTATCATCCACATCCATGTTTCCTCAACATGTAATATTTATATCCTTCTACAATAGTTTATATCCAATTTTACCCTTCAGTGAGTTCTTAGTAAAAGATATGAAAGGAATCTTTTGTTGTTTTTTGTACGAGGTACTTTTTGACTTTTCCGACAAAAGTACGAGAATAATGTTTTCTTTTAACTTATACGGCATGAATGGATTTTTTAAACATTATTTCCAAGAATATTCCCTTACAATTTTTCAAGTTTATTTTTAATCAAATTCTTCTAGTTATAATTTTATGACATGTTAAGAAAGGAAAAGTGTTTTTTGAAGTTGAATGGATATTTTCCTCAAGAATGGAGTTTAAGTGTTTTATCAAAATTATTTTCCATATAAGATAATAAAGGTTTATATTTCTAACCCTATTATTACATTTATTTGATTATGTTGTGATATAATTATTTTTATGAATTCCTTTATCTTATATGAATTGTTTTATGATGTCACGATGTTTAAGATTCCCATTTTTATTACATGGGTTATGCTATGATGTATGGTTTATGATTTTGGGGCACACATAGGAATGCTATAAATATGAGATGGGTGGGACCTATATCTCCCTCCAATTCATTGGGTAAAGATTGTATATCTCATGAGATAGACATGGCTGGAACGGCAGGTTAAACCGGTTCAGTGAAACAGGACTGAAACGAGGAGTGAACTCGGTTCAGAAATGGACATTGTCCACTATGATAGTCTTGGCAATGAGTCTTGACTAATAATAAATTATTCTCTATTATTATGTGTGTATGCCACAAAGTTTCATGTTTTATGTTATGATTATTGGGATTACATTTCACTACTATGATTTTTCCAATGTTATGATATTATGATCTCTTTTGTAGGTTAAGATTTCCAAAATGTTATGTTCTTATGAATATGATGTGATTAATATTTCTTTTTTTACCCTTACTGAGCATTTGATCTCACCCTTTTATGTTTTCTTTTCCCCAGGATATAAATAAAGGTTTTAGGTAAAAAAAAGAAGATATTTATGGGATATGTTGAAGATCTTTCACCATGATTAGAAGATTATATTCCGAGTTTCCAAAGACACTAAACTATTACGGTCCTTGTGTGTGTGTTTTTGTTATGTACTAAGTATTCTGAAAAAGTAATGTAATGTCCATTTACGTTAAGCTTCATGTCTCTACAGTTGGTATCAGAGGAAAGGTTTAGTCAACCTTTGGAAACTAGGATGGAAGAACTTTAGTGAGATCCCTAGAGATATTTCTAAGGTATGTCTAAGGATGTCGCTAAGGGTAAGTATAAGTATAGGTTATAGTCCTAGAATTATGGTAACAATATTAGATTAAACCTAAGATGTTAGATAATGAAGGTACTCCCCCTTTATTATGTTGTTTTCCTCACATGATTTTTGCCTCTCACACTATTCTTTTTGGGTTTTAGATGATGGATGGAACCCAAAGGAACCGTGTTGATCAATGTAATGGACAATGCAATGATTGTCCTCCAGAACAAACAAATGTTATGGGAGATGGAGTGCAAAATATTATTGCTATACTTACACAAGCTATGAATCATTCTGGAATTCCAAATGATCAAAGAAGGGAACAATATTCAATTGAGTCCTTCATGAGGCAACGTCCACCTTCTTTTAGTGGGTCTTCGGATCCACTTGTTGCTGAACAATGGATTAGTACCACTGAAAAGATATTTTCAGTTCTTCAATGTTTTGAACATGATGAAGTCATATTAGTAGTATATCGTCTGGAAGGTGAAGCTGATCAATGGTGGAATCTTATCAAGAATACGAGGCCAAGAGATGAAATTGATTCCATGGAATGGGACGAGTTCAAGAACTGATTTTTCAATAAGTACTTCCCTCGTATTCTTTGAACAAAGATGGAGAAGGAGTTTCTTGAGCTTAAGCAGAAGGATGGTGAATCTGTTGGTATATACGAAGCGAATTTTACAAGGATTGCAAGGTATGCATCTAGCTTTATCATCCAACCTGAAAGTAAAGTTGATCGATTTTTCAGTGGCTTAAAACCAAGTCTTTGAAGGGTATTAGCTATAAGAGACTTCAGTAGCTATGAAAAAATTGTGCGTTGTGCTATCAAGGTAGAACTGGAAGTTGGTGTAACATATCCATCTCATGGTTTTGACAAGAAACGAAAGATGGAGTTCAAGGAGAAATCTCAGAACAATGGTGAAAAGAAGATGAATGTTTCTTTATGCTCAAAGTGTGGAAAGAAGCATGGTGGAGATTGCTTAAAAGGTACTAGAAAATGTTTTAAGTGTGGAAAAGAAGGTCATCGAGTAGCTGAGTGTCGAAGTAATGGAAAAAGGGTTGCTAATGATGTGAATAAAGAAAAGACTGTAGAGAGAACACCACCAACACTTCAATGCTTCAAGTGCAAGGAAATGGGGAATTATGCTAATAAATGCCCTAATCCAAGGGTTAGTGATGATCGACAAGAGAAACCACTTAAGGAAAAGGACAAAGGGAAGTCACATGCGATCACTATTGGCGATGTTGAATATGACAACGATGCGGTGGAATGATTAAGTGTTTATGTAATGGGATTCCAAAATAATGTTGCATATAGTATCGTGGAATATTGGAATATTTATGTTTTGGTCTATTGTGGTTTTCAATAATTTTATGGTACCGGTAACCATGAAAAGTGATTGAGATATTTTTGGAATGAATATGATATGATCATAATGAAGGGATAAGGAGAAAATGAAATGTTTTACAGTATTCTTGAGCCCATGACTGATATAAGGAAATAGTTATATCATGGTTTGAGAATATAGAATTTTGGGGTTTTGGTATGTGGAAAGAGTTAACTTTTGACAGCACTCATGTTTTCACTAAGATTCAATGGGTATTCATTTTTCAAGAGAATACATGATTAAGGCCTTAGAATGTCTGGAATGTGCCCACAAGAAATATCTTATGATATATGGGGATCAACGATGGTATTAACATGCTTGTTATATGAAATATCTGGTAATCATTTTCACTATAATATGAGAGTGGACTGCAGTATTATGGATAAGCCTAAATATTAGAATGGATTATGTTGGACATAAGTTAGTATTGTTTAAGGATAGATGTTTTTTTGATATTATTGATGGGATGTTATAGTAATGTAGTTTTAGGAAAAGGACAACCTGCAGGATGGAAGAAAACCCATCGTGTCGGACAAGGATGTGGGAATCAAACTCACAACCGAAGTGCGACTGGCCTTTATCACCTACCACTGGCCTACAAGAAGTCCCTGTTTAGTAGAAACTAATTTTATTATATTAAGCAGTATGATATAAGATGTATAAGTCCATTTTAGGAACCATATATGATTAATATCACTATAGATGGACTTATGTATTTTTTAATAACTTTTATAACCTTTTGTTTGAGACAGATGGAATGACCCATCATTCTATCACATGATCTGCTAACACATCAAGAATGACAAATTCAACTTCATTTCTTTAAGAGATGAAGTGTAAATTGTCCAAAGAACGACCAACAGTGAGACTATACCAAAATCACGAAAGTATTTCTTCTAATTCCAATTACATCAACTTTTGGGAAATGATCTTTAAAACCAAAAATGTTTTCCTAGTGCTCTTATATCTGATGAATCAGATGGTACCCTAGATCATCACAAATTTATGGCTTTGTGATTGTTGGATTTTTCATAGCCATGTTCTCTAACACTCTCCATCAGAACATGATGGTTAGATTTCTATTCCGTAAACATATTATCACCTATGCTCTCATAAGTGGAAACCCAGTGATTAGTTAATTTGGGTGACCATTATGTTCCATACATTAGTTTTTAAATCCAAGTTTTGGTATTCCTTTTTACGATGTGGGTTTCTATTAAAGAAACTTTCGAGTAATAAACGATTTGTAACCCCGACGAATTTTGAGGGCGAAATTCATTTTAAGGGGGGAAGAATGTAACACCCTAAGATTTTATGAAAAATATTCTTTTAATTTCATTGATGTCTTTTATTATACAGCACACCAAGTTTATCTTTTACTTTACACAACACCGTATTAGCTTGCAGTATACAGAACGCTATTCTTGGATCGTGTTACACACAATTTCATGTTTGTTTTATAATAGTCATTCTACGCAACATTGAGTGTGTGTGTGTCTAAATATATATATATATATATATTCAATGTATAAATGAAATATGTTTGGATTCTGTTATACGAAACAATGAAGGATTCTTGCACAACACGCAACCCTGACTTGGCTTGCATTACACGCAATCGCGACCTTCCTCGGTAGCATGCGTTGTACGCAATACCAGGTTTTACTAAACAAGGATATATTATTATAATATTATTATGAACTAGATGTTATGAATAGTATTAACTAAATTTTGAATTTTATAACATTATTATTCATCTTATACATTTTCTAGAATGTGTTAAGAGAACAAAATAAATTTTTCGGGTAAAATAAGTATTTTTCAAAAAATGCAGTTTTACCGTCTTTTGATGGCGCACCCACATTAAATCTAGTTTTTGAAAAGTTTATAAGTTCAATTTGACAAAATAAAATTCTCCTTTAGAATCAAGATATAAAAATTTACTTTGGATAAATTTTTCATATTACTCTGATAACTTTCATATTTTAATGAATTGTAAAAACACGCTATATTTTAATTAAAAACAACTTTTTTCATCATAATAAATTTTGTGGTTAAATAATAATATTGAATGGTTTAAAAGTATAAATATAATATATTTTACCATTTAATATAATTTATGTCATTATGCTTGATTTTACATTGAATTCGTAGGTTAAATAAATTCAATCTTTGGCAATGTTTTAACTTTTAAAACCTGTTTGCTTAACAACAGGATTAATTTTAAATTAATTACTGCAACTTATGTGTTTTGAATTTTGAAAAATTGATTCCATATTTGGAATCAGTGGGTCCAAATTATGTTAATAGGTTACTTTTATTTTTTTGATATTATGAATAGTAACTACGATAATTTTTATTTACTACGGTTAACGGTAAATAAGGTAATTCAAGGTTAAAAGAATATTATAATAATTCAAAATTTCATTGACACTTGTCCTAACCTTATTGGATGAGTTTTGGCCGACCATGGGCATCCTTGGGTCGATTTTGGGACCCAATGGAGCCACTTATGAAAGATAATGACACATTAGATTAATTAATTTAATGTAAAGACAAAATTGGAATTAACAAATATCGTTTAGTAATTAATTTTTATAAGGGGTTATATAAATTATATTTTAGACTATAAATATTCATTGGAAAGATAAAACTATTTAATACATGTTGGTATTTTTTTTATAATTTTTAGACATCATATATATGAAAATATTTATGACACAATAATGATGCAGTATTTACCTCATTAATAAATGATTTAAATAAATAAGATTAAAATGATTAAAATATCATCCAAAACCTGTCCAATTACTATTGTATGATTTTATTTCGAATATGAGTCATCTTATATTTAAAACTTATGTGTTTTGGACCTCTTGAAACCGAAGATAATTTTATAATAAAATAATGTTTTCACACATTCCTAAAGAGCCCCTCCACTCCCTTATAAAAGGAGACCAATTCTATGAAATTCCTCACACCTCTCAAGGATTTTGGATCATCAAAACTCTGCCCAAATAAGCTAAATACATCCCTCTACTCCCCCTTGAAGCCTTACATTAGGCAGAAGACTCTCCAAGAAGTCCTTTTGGTTCAAACCAAAGGAAGTTTCCAAAATTAAAGGTAACAGTTTCTCTTAAGTTTTTTTCATTTATTCTACTTCTCCAACCCCTACCATCTTTTTAATCCTTTATTTTGTGACAAAACCAGTATCCTGAAAATACTAGGATGTTTTTATGATAAGTATTAGAACTACACTTACACACACCTCCATCTAATGGATGAAGAACATAATGTTTCTGTGATGGAAAACAAACGCCTCACGAAACGATGATTGTTCGATTTTCCCCTACCGCCTCTCATGGTGGCCATTATTATGGAACTGTATTTATATATAATATATATTATGTTTATTATTTCTTTATTCTTCTTTAATTCCCAATTATATCAAGCCTTTACGGTTTCCATATTCAGTAAATACGATAATCTCATTTGAGGAAGTGCGGACTACCGCCCCCTCAAAGTGATGTGATTCGTTAATACCTTATGTGGGATGTATAAAGGATGTGGTTAATGTTATTATATATGATATTATACTGGAATTATAGTAGAACTATATATCATTATGTTTTAATTCCATTAAAATAAGAAATAGAAATGAAAGTAGCGTTCATGCGTACGTAGGGCTTACCGTCTCCATGAACGGTGCATTTCATTTCTTACCTCCATATGTTATGTACTATTATAAATGATTGTATATTCTGGATATATAATGAATGTATATGATATATAAATCATTATTTACATTTTTGAGGTATGTAAATCATGATATATGTAATAATAACATCAAGAACAACAAGTCCAAACACGTACGATAAATAAGATGATTTTACCCAAAACGCTACTTTAACATTAATTTGCATAAGAATGGGTAATATAAAGTCATAAGTGAAACATATATGATATCATAACAATGAATATGATTCTGTAATATATCAATGACCTTATTTTTATCATTATACAGGAGGTTCGGACTCTTACGAAGCAAATTGGACCTAAGGTAAGGGAAATATCACAATCTCATTTTTATCCGAGATTGTTTATACTTTGGAATTTACTGGGGTGTATTTTATCATACACATACATGTTTCCTCAATATGTAATATTTATATCCTTATACAATAGTTTATATCAAATTTTACCCTTCGGTGAGTTTTTAGTAAAAGATATGAAAGGAATCTTTTGTTGTTTTTCGTATGAGGTACTTTTTGAATTTTCTGACAAAAGTACGAGAAGAATGTTTTCTTTTAACTTATACGACATGAATGGATTTTTAAAAAATTATTTCCAAGAATATTCCCTTACAAGTTTTCAAGTTTATTTTTAATCAACTTCTTTTAGTTAGAATTTTATGACATGTTAGGAAAGGAAAATTGTTTTTTGAAGTTGAAAGGATATTTTCCTCAAGAATGGAGTTCAAGTGTTTTATCAAAATTCTTTTCCATCTAAGATAATAAAGGGTTCTATTTCTATCCCTATTATTAAATTGATTTGATTATGTTGTGATGGAATTATTTTTATGAATTCCTTTATATTATATGATTTTTTTATGATGTCACGATGTTTAAGATTTCCATTTTTATTACATGGGTTATGCTATGATGTACGGTTTATGATTTTGTGGCACACATAGGAATGGTATAATTATGAGATGGTTGGGACATATATCTCCCTAAAATGCATTGGGTAAAGATTTTATATCTCATGAGATAGAAATGGCTGGAACGGCAGGTTAAACCGGTTTAGTGAAACATGACAGTTTCGAGGAGTGAACTCGGTTAAGAAATGGACTTTGTCCACTAAGATAGTATTGGAAATGAGTCTTGACTAATAAGTAATGATTCACTATGATTATGTGTGTATGCCACAAAGTTTAATGTTTTACGTTATGATTATTGGGATTACATTTCACTACTATGATTTATCCCATGTTATGATATTATGATCTCTTTTGCAGGTTAAGATTTCCAAAATGTTATGTTCTTATGAATATGATGTGATTGATATTTCTTTTGTTTACCCTTACTGAGCATTTGAGCTCACCCTTTTATGTTTTCTTTTCCCCAGGATATAAAGAAAGGTTTTAGGTAAAAAAAGAATATCTTTATGGGAGATGTTGAAGATCTTTCACCACGATTAGAAGATTATATTCCGAGTTTCCAAAGACACTAAGCTATTACGGTCCTTGTGTGTGTGTTTTTGTTATGTACTAAGTATTCCACAAAAGTAATGTAATTTCCATGTACGTTAAGCTTCGGGTATGTACATGAGGATACTTCAATAGTAGTGTACCTCATTAACCATTTTCTATATTTTTCTAACTCCTTTAAGACACTTGAAGAACTTTTAATGGGAACACATATAAATTTATCTCACCTTAGAATATCTGGATCCTTAGCATATGCTCATAAATGAAATGATAAGCTAGCTCTGAGGGTTATTAAGTAAATATTTGTTGGATATCCATAGGGTGTTAAATGATATCGATTATGGGTAGAAAAATAAGGTTATAAAAAATGCATCATTAGTCATGATGTGGTCATCCATGAATTTGGTGTGACCAATGGGAATGAATCATAACCTGTTGTAGATTCTGATGAAGCTGTATAACCCTCATAAGTCCTAACACATTTAGGTGTTGAAGATCCTTTAAAATCAGGCAACCAACCCCAGTCCAATGTTTGTCCTGCTCCTTCAGTTCCCAAGTCTAGTCTAAATCAGATTCTAGTTCAGAATCATTACCTTAGAGGGAAGAGCATGATGACCTACCAAACTATTAGCTTACTAGAGATAGATAAATGAGGGTTATTTGACCTCCATCTCAATTCAACCAGGTAGAAATTTCTGCTTATGTCTTTAACATAGCTCGTGACTTTTTTAATGATGATCCTCAAACTTATATGCAAGCTATTAAGTCCAAAGAAGCCAGTAATTGACTGAGAGAAATGCAAGAGGAAATAAATTCCCTTCTTAAGAACAACACCTTGGTTGTTGTTCCCAAACCTAGTAACCATAAAGTTACAGGTTCAATATGGATTTATAAGAATAAATAAAACAATGTAGAAGAGCCTAAAATTAAATTCAAATCCTATATGGATGCTAAGGGTTTTCTGCAATGATAAGGCATTGATTATAGTGAAATATTCTCTCATGTTGTTAAGCATTCATCCATCATAATTCTACTTTCATTTGATACCAAACATGATTATCATGTTGAGAAATTTGATGTAAAAACATCTTTTTTACATGGCAGTCTTGATGATACCATTTATATGACTCTTCCTAAAATATTTTCAAAACTATTCAAGCCTAACCATGTTTGGATTTTACAGAAGTCTGTATATGGTCTTAAACAGTCTTCAAGATAATTGTATAAAAGGTTTGATACTTTTATGATTAAGAACCAGTTTTATAGAAGGAGATTTGATGCATGTGTTTATTTTAAAACTGTTAATAATGAGTTTGTTTAGCTTTTATTATATTTTGATGGCATGTTATTAATATGAGAAAACATAAAGATCACAAATCCTGTTAAGAAACATCTTAAATGTTCTTTTGAAATGAAAATATTTGGGCATGCAAACTAAATCCTTGGCATGGACATAATTAGGGCTAGGAAGGATAGAAACCTGTACCTATCCCAATTTTCTTACGTTAGATAGGTATTAACAAGATACATATTTGAGCACGTAAAACCTATTTATATCCACTTGGTATATCACTTTTAACTTTCATTGAATCAATCCCCTATGAATGAACTTGAAATAACCTTTATGAATAAGATTCCTTATGAAAATGTTGTAGGAAGTCTTATTTATGCGATGATATGTTCTAGGACAGACATTGAATTTTCTATTTGTACCCTGATCAAGTTTATGGGGAAACCTTACAAAGATCATTGGCATGCATTAAAATGGTTGTTAAGGTTGTTTTAAATGTCTGATAAACGGTGCATTAAATATAGATAAAATAATAATTGTAATGATTATATAGTTGGATTTTTTGATTTAGATTTTGCTGCAAACATTGATACTCGTAAGTCCATCACTGGTTATGTCATTCTTGCATATAGAGGACTAGTCTCTTATAAATGCAATTTGAAATCAGTGGTTTCACTATCTACTACTGAGGTGGAGTATATTTCCCCGATAGAGGAAATTAAGGAAGCCATTGGGATGAAAGCTTTGCTTTCAGAATTATCATTATCTACTGATAGTATAATGGTACACTGTGATATCTAGTATTCTTTAAATTTATCCAAAAACTTTATATTCCATGGTAGATGTAATCACATTGACATTATATTACACTTTGTTAGAGATAATATAGAATCTGGTAAGGTGAGTACCTCAAAGATACCAACTAGTGATAACCTTGCGATAGTTTGACTAAGTCCATTCTGTTATCTAAATTCATGCATTGTCATAATCTCAGGAATTAAGTCCCAATTATATAATCTAGGCTGTGAGAACATCATCATTGTATTTTATTTTATTTCAAGGTGGTTATTTGTTAGACATGCATCTGAATGTTGTTTGCAATTAAATATTACACTTCAGTTTAATTTTATTGATTACTGCATGGAATTCATACATACGTGGTTTTCCGGGTTTCAGTTCAGCTTTTATTTTATAACCTAGTGGTGCAAATGATCTGGTTCAATATTTTCCTTACATAATAGCATTCTTGTTTTGAACCATTGATTACATTGATCTAACATCATTGGGGATCCTTCAGTGTGTTTCTTCGCCCAGCCTGGATCCGCTCTTTATGACGCCCGACCAAGAGCACTGTTCCATCTGTCGTGTGTGCTATATTTGTTACGGTTATGTGAAAGACCCCTTTGATCTTTGCCATCCACACGGTCTTCGTCCTGTGCCTCTACCAAACTGACTGATGACTCTCTATAATGCATTGATTGTGCTATTTTTTTCCCTGATGTATGGGTATGCTTTAGTCAGTTCTTTCTCTCTAGTTCCAAGGTAGCTCCCATAGAGTGTGCCTATGCTCTGGCTCCCCGAAGAAGAAGAATGACCATTGAAAAAGTTCTTGGCCACCTGTAACGACCCAAAGTATTTCAATGGAAAATTCCCTTCTTATATTTATGTCATAAAAACACAAAATAATGAACTATTAAGTGATAAGTGACCTTTAAACATAATTTTGTCACCCCTATGTTTGGAATTTTAAAAATCCAACATACATGGTTGTGTTCAAGATAGTTTTTGGAGTCTAATGAAACAAAAATAAATTTTGGTGAAGAGTAACCTACCCTTATGAATAGTAACCTACCCTTATGAATAGTAACCTACCCTTATGAATAGTAATATGACCCTTATGAATAGTAAATAAGAGTAAAATTACCTATGAATAATAAAATAAAATTTAGACATCTTAGAAAGTGATAATTTGACCTTAGTAAATGTTTTTGGTATTTTATAAGTCATAAATAATTAATTATAATTAATTAATTAATTTAAATGAATATTTATTTTCCTGAAATATATTCATAAATTATTTAATCAATGTCTAATAGTTTTTAGATAATTTTATAAGACCCTATGTAATTTTTGAAAGAACTATAAAATCAGTTTTTTATGTAAATTATGATTTTAATTAAATGTTAAATTAATAATATTTAATAAATTATTTTTGAAAAATGGACTTCATTTTTGGATTCTAGATGTTGAAAAATGGTTGGGGTAAATTTTTGGGATTTTTCTAAGATACTTGAATTTTTGATGAATAGTTGAATTCGATAATTCACAATAAAAGCTAAATAATGTATTAATTGAGTCATCGATGATTTTCAGCTGATGTAAGCCCACTTCGTTCGGGATTACATTATAAAATTACTATTCTTGGTCATCCATGACTCACTATTCCTTGTCTCATGTGAAATTAATAAACTAATCAGTTTTATATTAAGGAAACCCCTCTCCCCTCCACTATAAAAGCCACCGTTCACTCCCTCTTTTCGTCACACCTCTCAAGCTCCAAGCCTTCTCTAAACTCTGCCCCTCTCCTTTAATTTTCTTTCATGTTCAAGTTCCATTCTTGATCTCTTCCTACCTATCTTCATCCAAATTGTTTTGTAACTCCAGTATTACACATATACTGTAATCTTATGATTCTAATGGTATATTATATCACCCCACACCCTTTCCCTCTTCCTTTTATTTTATTAAAGAGAATGTTGTTCATGAGTTGTTACATTTATCACCTTAAAAAATGACATGTTCTCCTTTTCCATTTCTACCTTCAAATATGGTCATGAAACCATTTTTATGGTTGAACCAGAATATGTTTTATGTATTATGTTCTATATTAAGTTCTGGAAATAACCTATGTCCATATTACTAAGTGAAATGTTAAAACGAGTTCGTTGTGATAAAAAAACCGCTCAAATTAACCCAAATAATATTCATTTAATTCTTATATAATGATTCATCCACATGGATCTAATATAACTCATTATAAAATCATTAAAGATTCTATAATATCATTAATAACATGTAATATCAGTTCTGGATGTTTACCCATGATCTACCCAAACATCAATTTAAGAATACAAATGGACCGCTCAAGAAAACCATGAAAACGAACATCCCCGATCAATGTTTTTAATCTCTATAAGTCATCCAAAGGAACATAATATGAAATAATGAAACCAGAATGCACCCTATTAATGTATAAAAGGTTCTATAATTTCTAATTAATGAATATAATGTCATTATACGGGACATTAAAGAGAAGGAGGCATTCGAGTACAAGGTAAGGGGAAATCTCGAACCCAATTTTCTTCCTTCAGGTTCTCCCTCTTTCATTCTATTTTTGATATGGTTACTCCTCAAAGATAATTTGTTCATAATTTCCATTAATTTTCTGGGATATACATGTTTGTCACTGGTTTTTATGTCCATCAAAATGTTTTCCAAAATAACTCTTCTTTCAAGATCTCACCTTTTACCTCTCATTCAAGGTTGATGGTTCTTGTATCATTTACGTTGTTCCCTCTTTCTTTTGGGAACCCAAAGATTATGAATGTGTTATTATGAGATGAAACCCATTCCTTTACATGGGTTATTTATGTACATGTTTGATATGTGTTCTATGTGGAAAGCATGATATGATAATGTTATGATGTGACAGGTGCATTCAGAATTATATAGCGCAATATGAATGTTTAAATGTGACAGGTGTGCCTGGAATTATATAGCGCTCCAATGCATTGGGTAAAGTGATGAATCTCATGAGTAAATTTGAAATGATGTGTGAACAAGATGCTAGATTTATTCACAAGTATGTGTGGTAGTTAACCACTAAGACATGATGTTTCATTTTTATGCATTTCCACATTTCAAGTCTTTTATTTATACTCCTCTCATGTTCATGATATTTTGCCTATGTTATGATTATGATCACCCCATGATATATTGTTCTTATCTATCCTCTCACTGGGCTTTTAGCTCACCCATTTTGATGTATATCCTCATGTGGATACATGTACTAAGGGGAGGACAAGTGCTACTAAGAAGATATAGAAGAAGAAATTAAATGAATGATTATGCTTGCTGTTGTACTTGTTATGTGCAGTCCTAGTTTTCCCAAGACACTAAACCTCTGGATCCTCCATGTGTAATACTATTATGTTTTTTATCTTTAAAATGATGTAATAGTAATGTAAGAAAAGGCCGGGTCTCTATAGTTGTTATCAGAGGAAAGGTTTAGTTAATTTGGGAATTAGGATTATTAAACCCTAGAGAAAACCTCTAGCATGAGAATAAGTACAAATATGTACACAAGAATATTTACCTAGGGATATCATATGTTATGTTTTTGGTATAATTATTTAAATGAATAAGTTATTCATGACTTGTTTACTTATGTTTTGTTCTAAACTTTTCTATTTTAGAAAATGGAGGGTACCAGGAGGAATCAGGCCAACAACTCTTGCGAGGGCCAATGCAACGATTTCCCGAATGACATCCCCAATGATTTTGGTGGTGGAGTTCAAAACTGCAAGGTGATGCTTACCCAATTATCTCGAGTTATGAATAACTACCATAATAACGGGGAATTTCCTCCTTCACCATAGAGGGAGAAACTAGCTATCGATTGTTTTATGCGGCAACGACCACCAACGTTTTGTGGATCTTCTGATCCACAAGTTGCGGAACAGTGGGTCAACTCCATGGAGAAGATCATTTCTGTTTTTCACTGTTCTGAGACGGAGAAGGTGACTCTAGCCGTTTATCGTCTAGATGGAGAAGCTGATCAATGGTGGGATTTGATTAAGAACACCAAGCCAAGGGAGGAAATTGAAGAGATGGAATGGGAAGACTTTAAGATAATGTTTCTTAATAAGTAATTCCCACGAACTCTTTGCATGGAGATGGAGAGAGAATTCATAGAGCTTAAGAAAAAATAAGGAGAATCTGTCACAACCTATGAAGCAAATTTTCCAAGGCTCGCAAGGTATGCTTCGGGTTTTGTTATCAACAATGATAGCAAAATTGATAGATTCTTTAGTGGATTAAAACCACATCTTCGAAAGGCTCTTGCAATTCGAGACTTTGGGAGTTATGATGAATTTATTCGGTTTGCTCTCAATGTAGAGATGGAGTTTTGATAATGGTCCCCTGGCTATGGTGATAAGAAAAGAAAGATAGAGTTTCAAGCTAGTGGATCTAGTGGCAATGGTGGGAAGAAAAATCAACGACCCACATGCCAAAAATGTGGTAAGTTGCACCATGGGAACTGCCTCAAAGGTATGGGGAAATTCTTTAAGTGTGGGAAAGAAGGACACCAAGCTCATGAGTATCGAAAAGACATGAAAAGGAAGGATAATGTATCTGATGAAAGGAGAGAACCACTCGTGGTTCAATACTACACATGTAGGGAGCTAGGGCACTATTCAAACCAGTGCACTAAACCTCGAGCTTTCGAGTGTAATCAGCACCAGTAACCACCAAAGCCAAAGGAACAAGGGAAGGCTTATGCCATCACTACTACGGAGGTGGATCATGATAATAAATTCGTAAAAGGTACACTTCCTATTCACTCAAGAATGGAAAAAGTCTTATTTGATTCTGGTTCTACGCATTCCTTTATATCTTACAAGTTTTCTAGAACTATAGAATCGAAGCCCCGATACCTTGAAGTAGAGATATCTATAAAAACACCAAGTGGCACAATCATTTCCACCCAAGTGTTTGACTCTTCTCCTGTTGACATATGTGGGAAGATTATTCCAAAAAATCTCGTAATACTTCCCTTGGTGGAATTCGACGCTATAATGGGAATGGATTGGATCTCATTATATAGAGCACATATAAATTGTCGGGAAAAGGAAATATATTTTCATATTATGAACCATCCCATGCTCCTTTACAAATTCAAGGAAGATCATGAATATCCTTCGAAAAATCCTTCAATGGTGTGGGTGTTGATTCCCTATGAAGAAGCATACCTCGCCCAAATGGTTGAGTCAAAGGAACGTCCCAACCTTGAGGAAATGCCCATCGTGAGGGAATACAACGATGTATTTCTTGAAGAGTTACCCGGAATTCCCCCAGATCGTGAGGTAGAGTTCTCAATTGAACTCATACCTGGAGCTACTCCTATCTCGAAGTGTCCCTATAGGATGGCTCCTATCGAACTGGAGGAGTTAAAGAAGCAGCTGCAAGAGCATCTGAACAATGGGTTCATACTCCCTAGTGCATCACCTTTGGGTGCGCTAGTGCTCTTTGTAAAGAAGAAGGACGGAACCATGCGACTGTGTATCAATTATCGGGAACTCAACAACATCACCATAAAGAACAAGTATCCTCTCCTAAGGATTGATGACTTGTTCGACCAGTTAAGATGAGATCAATACTTCTGAAAGGTGGATCTTCGTTCTGGATATCATCAAGTAAAGGTGAAGAAGGAAGATATTCAGAAGACTGCCTTCCGTACAAGGTATGGGCACTATGAGTTTTTGGTGATGCCCTTCGGATTTACTAATGCCCCTACAATATTCATGGATTTGATGAATAGAGGCTTTAGATATTACCTCGAAAAATTTGTGGTAGTGTTTATCGATGATATTCTCATCTACTCCAAGAGGAAGGAGGAACATGAAGAACATCTAAGACTTTTGTTGGCGACAGTGAGAAAGGAGAATTTGTACGCCAAGTTCAACAAGTGTTACTTTTGGATGAATCAAGTCATGTTCTTGGGACATGTGATCACAAGCGAGGGAATTTATGTGGACCCTTCAAAGACAAAGGCGATTGAGGAATGTCCCAGGCCCTCTAGTGTCACAAAATTCTGTAGTTTTCATTGATTAGCTGGGTACTATTGATGTTTTGTGAGAAACTTATCACGATTGTCAAGCCCGCTAACTAAGTTAACAAGGAAAGGGGTAAAGTATGTATGGATGGAATAATGTGAGGGAAGCTTCAAGGAGCTAAAGAGAAGGCTGGTCACTGCACCTGTACTCACACTACTGAAAAGTGGATAAAGTTTTGTGATATACAGTAATGCATGATATAAAGGCTTGGGTTGTGTACTCATGAAAAATGATAATGTGATAGCCTACGCCTCACGATAGTTGAAGATCCATGAGCAGAACTACCCGACGAATGATCTAGAGCTGGCAGCCGTGATTTTTGCCTTGAAAATCTAGCGGCACTACCTTTATGGCGAGAAGTGTGACATATACACTGACCACAAGATCCTAAAGTATATATTCACACAAAAGGATCTCAACATGTGTCAAAGGAGATGGTTAGAGCTAATCAAGGATTACGATTTCTCTATTCACTATCATCCTGAAAAGGAGAACAAGGTAGCTGATGCTCTAAGTAGAAAAGAACCTGCTACTCTATCCATGTTGAGGATTGAGAAAGACCCTATCTTCCTGTATTTGCAAAGGATGGGTTTGGAAATCATAATGGAATGGGATACATCCTACCTTGCCCAAATGATTGCGCAACCATCCATCCATGAGAAGATTAAGGAAGCACAAAGGGATGATGTGGAGATAAAAAAGAGGGTGAATGCAGTAAAGGAAGGGAAGTTGCAAGAGTTCCATATCGATGATTATGGTGTGATTTGGTTTGGAATGTGTATTTGTGTGCCTTCATAACATGAGATAAAGAAGGATCTATTGGATAATGCACATAGCTCAACTTTCTCTATCCATCCTGGAAGTACCAAGATGTATCGTGATCTCCGAGAGCACTTCTGGTGGGATAACATGATGAAGGAGATTGAGGAATATATATCAAGGTGCTTGGTGTGACAGCAAGTTAAATCTGACTGACAAAATTCCAAATGTATGATGCATCCATTGCCTATACCCTTGTGGAAATGGGAAAATGTTACTATGGACTTTGTCACGGGTCTCCCGAAGACGTCAAAGGGAAATAATGTGATATGGGTTGTGGTTGATCGACTCACCAAGACTACCCATTTTATCGCTATTTGGGAAGACCTCTCACTTGAAAAACTTGCAAGGATATATGTGAAGGAATTAGTGAGATTTCACGGTGTTCCACTCTCGATTGTCTCTGACCGTGATCCAAGGTTCACATATATGTTCTAGAGGAGCCTTCAATGTGCTTTGAGTACTGAATTAAATTTCAGCATGGCCAATCACCCCCAAACTGATGGCCAGTCTGAAAGGACTATTCAGATGCTTGAAGATATGTTAAGAGCCTTCTCTCTTGAATTAAAAGGTGGTTGGGATCATCATCTCCCATTGGTTGAGTTCTCATATAACAATAGCTTCCACTCGAGTATTCAGATGGCTCTGTATGAAGCTCTTTATGGGAAGCGATGTAGAACTCCAACCTGTTGGGATGAAGTTGGAGAATGAAAGCTACTTGGTCCCGATCTTGTTCAAGAGATGACAGAGAAGGTTCAAGTAATCCAGAAACACATCAAAGCTGCTCAAAGTCGGCAAAAGAGCTATGCTGACAACCATCGAAGGGACTTAGAGTTCGACGTTGGAGATAAAGTCTTCCTTCTAATATCTCCATGGAAGAAAGTCATGAGATTTGGGACGAAAGGGAAGTTAAGCCCAAGGTACATTGGCCCCTTTGAGATCCTTGATTATATAGGAGCCGTGGCCTATCGTCTGGCACTTCCACCAAATATGGCTCAATTTCATGATGTGTTTCATGTATCACTACCGAGAAAGTACATACCAGACCCCTCACATGTACTAAACTCAGAGGTGGTATAGCTGGAAGATGATCTCTCCTATGAGGAGCATCCAGTAAAATTTTTGGACTGAAGTGATAAGGTTCTACGCAACAAGACAACCCACCTTGTCAAAGTGTTGGGGAGGAACCATAAGTTTGAGGAAGCAACTTGTGAACCAGAAGAGGCAATGGAGGAGAAGTACCCTCACCTGTTTGTGTAAAGTGAAATTTTGGGGGCGAAATTTCTTAAGGGGGGAAGAATGTAACGACACAAAGTATTTCAATGGAAAATTCCCTTCTTATATTTATGTCATAAAAACACAAAATAATGAACTACTAAGTGATAAGTGACCTTTAAACATAATTTTTTCACCCCTATGCTTGGAATTTTAAAAATCCGACATACATGGTTGTGTTCAAGATAGTTTTTGGAGTCTAATGAAACAAAAATAATTTTTGGTGAATAGTTACCTACACTTCTGAATAGTAACCTAACCTTATGAATTGTAATATGACCCTTATAAATAGTAAATAAGAGTAACATTACCTATTAATAATAAAATAAAATTTAGACATCTTAGAAAGTGATAATTTGACCTTAGTAAACGTTTTTGGAATTTTATAAGTAAAAAATAATTAATTATAAAATTTAATTAATTTAAATGAATATTTATTTTCCTGAAATATATTCATAAATTATTTAATCAATGTCTAATAGTTTTTAGATAATTTTATAAGACCCTACGTAATTTTTGAAAGAACTATAAAATCAGTTTTTTAAATAAATTATGATTTTAATTAAATATTAAATTAATAATATTTAGAAAATTATTTTTGAACAATGGAATTAATTTTTGGATTCTACATGTTGAAAAATGGTTGGGGTAAATTTTTGGGATTTTCTGAGATACTTGAATTTTTGATGAATAATTGAATCCGATAATTCACAATAAAAGCTAAATAATGTATTAATTGAGTCATCGATGATGTTCTGCTGATGTAATCCCACTTGGTTCGGGATTAAATTATAAAATTACTATTCTGGGTCATCCAAGACTCAATATTCCTTGTCTTAGGTGAAATTAATAAACTAATCAATTTTATATTAAGGAAACCCCTCTCCCCTCCACTATAAAAGCCACCCTTCACTCCCTCTATTCCTCACACCTCTAAAGCTCCAAGCCTTCTCTAAACTCTACCCAAACACATTACCTAGCCTCTCCCCCACTTTTAAGAGCTCCTGTTCTCATAAAAATACCAAGCTTAGGCCCTTAAAGAGGTTCTTAAGAGGAGGATTCTAAAGGTAATTTCTCTCCCTCTTCTCCTTTAATTTCCTTTCAAGTTCAAGTTCCTTTCTTGATCTCTCCCTACCTATCTTCATCCATATTGTTTTGTAACTCCATTATTATACATATAATGTAATCTTATGATTCTAATGGTATATTATATCACCCCACACCCTTTCCATCTTCCTTTTATTTTATTAAAGAGAACATTGTTCATGAGGTGTTAAATTTATCACCTTCAAAAATGACATGTTCTCTTATTCCATTTCTACCTTCAAATCTGGTCATGAAACCATTTTTATGGTTGAACCAGAATATTTTATATGTATTATGTTCTATTTTAAGTTCTGGAAATAACCTATGGACATATTACTAAGTGAAATGTTAAAACGAGTTCATTATGATCCAAAAACCGCTCAAATTAACCCAAATAATCTTTATTTAATTCTTATCTAATGATTCGTCCACATGGATATAATATAACTCCTTATAATTTCATTCAAGATTCTGTAATATCATTAATAAAATGTAATATTATTTCAGGATGTTTACCCATGATCTACCCAAACATCAATTTAAGAATACAAATGGACCGCTCAAGAAAACCATGAAAATGAACATCCCCGATCAATGTTTTTAAACTCTATAAGTCATCCAAAGGAACATCATATGAAATAATGAAACCAGAATAAACCTTATTAATGTATAAAAGGTTATTTAATTTATAATTAATGAATATAATGTCATTATATAGGACATTAAAGAGAAGGAGGCATTCAAGTACAATGTACGGGGAAATCTCGAACCCAATTTTCTTCCTTCGGGTTCCCCCTCTTTCATTACATTTTTGATATGGTTACTCCTAAAAGATCATTTATTCATCATTTCCTTTACTTTTCTGGGATATACATGTTTGTCACTGGTTTTGTATGTCCATCAAAATGTTTTCCAAAAGAATTCTTCTTTCAAGATCTCACCTTTTACCTCTCATTCAAGGTTGATGGTTCTTGTATCGTGTACGTTGTTTCCTCTTTCTTTCGGGAACCCAAAGCTTATGAATGTGTTATTATGAGATGAAACCCATTACTTTCCATGGGTTATTTGTGTACATGTTTGATATGTGTTCTATGTGTCATGCATGATAAAGATAATGTTATGATGTGACGGGTGCGCCCAGAATTATATAGCACTCCAATGCATTGGGTAAAGTGATGAATCTCATGAGTAAATGTGAAATGATGTGTGAATAAGATTCTAGATTTTTTCACAAGTATGTGTGTTAGTTAACCACTAAGACATGATGTTTCATTTTTATGCATTGCCACATTTCAAGTCTTTTATTTATGCTCCTCTCATGTTCATGATCTTTTGCCTATGTTATGATTATGCTCACCCCATGGTGTATTGTTCTTATCTATCCTCTTACTGGGATTTTAGATCATCCCGTTTGATGTATATCCTCAGGTGGCTACATTTACTAAGAAGAGGAAAAGTGCTACTAAGAAGCAATAGAAGAAGAAATTAAATGAATGATTATGCTTGATGTTGTACTTGTTATGTGTAGTCCTAGTTTTCCCAAGACACTAAACCTCTGGATCCTCCATGTGTAATACTATTATGTTGTTTATCTTTGAAATGATGTAATAGTAATGTAAGAAAAGGTCGGGTCGCTATACCACCTACACTACCCTTAGCCATAGAATTCACCACCTCCTGTAACCGGAGTACTTATATGGTGAAGATTCTGTGGGAATCATCTCGAATCTGGGTATTTTAACATGTACACTTCAAGTGGTAACAAGCTTTACATATCTTTATAATCATGAACAAGATCTAGTTTGTAGATATTAGCTCTGTCAAGATTTATCTTTTCTTCAAAATTTATGTGGTTGTATCCTACTTCTGTGCGTGCATGAGTCCATCCAGATGTGGATGGGGCTAACACTATGTGACAGGATTGATCACTTCCACCTAGTTTAGAAAGATCAGCCTCCTCAGATAGTTTCTGTGGTCCTTTAATTTCTACATTCACATCTTTAATCATTTCTTGATTTCTTTCTTTTATTCTTAATAAACTAGCTTCCCTAGTGGTGTTCCTGCCATGCATGTAGGTACCCTTGGGGCCGAATCATTTAACATATGTTGTCTTCTTTATATTATTACATTGAATGTTTACTATTCTTGATCCAGTACAATTATAACTAATATATTAATTAAATTTATCAATTTTATCTCCATTAAAACCAAACAATGGAACTTGGTTTATTAAGGGTTTAAGTAATTAACCCCAACATGACTCGCCACTCATATTTATTTTATGTGATCCCATACATTGCATCTAGTGAAGTGAATTTCAGTTTGAGAGTGTTTTCAAAGGAGTCAAAAATCAGAGAAGCTATTTGAGCCATTAATCTTGATAGTGATCTAGGTCTAGATGCCATCCCTACTTTTTTTAGTATCTCATGGGACATTGTCACAGGGAGTATGATCAGTGAGGTGCAGGGCTTCATTCTTAGTTGAAATATTCCTTATGTGTCTTGTGAAACTAAATTTGTCTTGGTTACCAAGATAAAAAAACCCATGTCCCTAATTCAATGAAGACCTATTAGTTTGTGTAACATTCCTTATAATGTCCTAAACAATGTCATTAATAGAAGAATTTCACCATTCTAACCTAATTAGGTGTCTAGCGAGCATAATGGGTTTGTAGTAGGGAGGTCAATTCAAGGGGATATTGCCTTGGATCATGATGTGATAAGTGACATAAACCTTAAATACTTTAAAAGAAATGTAGATATCGAATTGGATATGAGAAAAGATTTTGATAGAGTTTAATGGAGCTTTTTGAATTGAGACTTGGCTTACATGGTGTTTTCGACTTAGGTCATTTAACTCCTCTTTTGGTGTTTCATTTCTCCATATCTCTCTATCTCCTTCATGGGAAAATAATTTGTTTTCATTAAATATACTCGAGGTCTAAGTGAGGGTGATCCATTAACCCCTCATTATTTATCATTTCTCATGGTTCCCTCATCTGCCTCTTTAACCATTCCATTTCCATGGATAAAATCCTCCCCTACCAGATTAAGCGCCATACCATTAATATTTCTCATCTTATATTTTACGATGATTCGTTTTATTTTTTAATGGTAGAAAGAGTTCTATCAAAGGGGTTAATTAGGTCTTAGGTATGTATTGACCATGGAGTGATCAAGTGGTCAATCATGAGAAATGAAACTTTTTCTCTCTGAACCCCAGTTTAGAGAGGAGGATAGGGGTTCGGGTTCCAACCATAGTATGCAGAGGGATTATTTTCCTATAAACTACATGGCAGAACCTATTTCCCTAAACACTCTTTCCATCAAGCACTTTGATAGGGTCATTGAGAAAATTTTAAGTCATAATCTCAATTGGAAGAATAGATTATTATCCTTTGGTGGGAGAATCACATTTATTAGTTCATTTCTTTACTGCATCCCTATGAAAATTCTTGCTACTCTCAATGTTATGAAGAGTGTGATTTAGAATATTGAGAAAACATTAAATACCTAATTTTGGGATGGACAATTAGAAGGAAAATTTCTGTAGGACTCTTGTGCTATGCTTTATAAACTTTCTAGGGAAGGGGTATTCATCTTTAAGAGTATTTCAGACTTGATGGATGGTATTCATGCCAAAATTTCATGGGAAATCATAGAGGGGAAATCCTTGTAGGGTAAAAAATTACTAGATTATCATGGATTTGAGGGGGGATCTTTCAGATTGAGGCCCTCCAGGATCATGAAGCTGGTTTATTAGTTCATTCCCATCATACAACATCAGTCATGATAGATTATTGGGAAGGGGGATATTAGCTTTTAGGAACAAAATTGGTCAGGGACCCTTTTTGGTGTTCCATTTTACCACACCCCCAAAATCAGTTTCATGGAGTCTAGGAATGCTCCCTCTATCATTCGGGCCATTCTTGATGAGGATTAGAGGCATATTTTTGACATTATTGACACTTTAAATGATCCAGATCACTGTTTTTTCACTGATACCACCTCTAGTAGATTCAAAATCAAGTATTTTTATAATATCTACTATTTTTATAGACTACAGGACCCATGGGGTGAAGCTATTTTGTGTAAATAGATTCTGTTAAGTATACTTTCCTACTGTGGTTATTCTGAAAGAATACGTTTCCTTCTGCAGATAATACTATGTGGATAGGGATTAGTATTGTCTCTAAATGATTGTTCTATAGGAACCCAAATCAGAAGTCTGTGATCCACTTGTTCTTTAATAGGGAATGGGAGAAGAAGATGTGGGGAACTTTTGGGTAGTTCTCTGATTGGTCTGGACAAACAGCTTTGACTGACTCATTCCCCCCTTCAATGGTTTCAAGGTGTTGGTAATTCTGGTTGGGAGAGGAAGGGAAGGCTACTTATACACATTGCAGGGTGTTGGAACCATTGGAAATATAGAAATGATGTGTGAAATTAGTCTTCTCCAAAAACCACTTCAGGTATCATCTCCAAAACCATGTTCTACCGTCTATATTTTTGCAGGCTTATCAAAGACACACTGGATAAACCCTCTTTCATATCCATCCATCTTTGGCCCTCATCCCCTCATTTATGATCTCATATTTGGGTTAAATGTATCAGATGGTCTCCTCCTACCACGGGGTTCAAACACAACAAAGACAGATCATGTTTTATGGGTCACATTCATAGGAGTTGGGAGATTAGAGACATCAATGGCTCAATTATTATGACTTTATAATATTTCTTTAGAAATGGAGACTTTATCTAGGTGGAATCCCTTTCTATCCTCTCGAGCCTTCTTCTATGTGACTAGAGGAGTATACCCATCCGAAAGGAGGAGATCGACTCAATCATCATTTTAAATTAATTATCTGTTAAGGGTCTTACTCCTTAACAATTGAATATTATATTAGAAGTTGCAAGCAGCTTATGAGCAATCACATGCATGTTCATCATACATGGAACAAGGGGAACATAGTGCCTGACTTTATTGCTTTCCCCTTGGGGGTGATAAATTTCTTTGGGCTGATTCCCTTAGGCTACATTACATCAAACCCCCGTAAGTGTATTTTTGTTGACTATTATTTCTTATTTTAGTAAAATACATAATCTTATTAATGTATAATAGAAATATAACTAATGGTATCAAAATAATAATAAATTTATTTCATTCTTTGAAATACAATTATCTAAACTTTTTTTGTTCTATGAACTTACACTTAACTTTAAATTTTTATCACTCATATAAATGGAATATAATAAGAATAAAATCCTTAATTGATTCTCCATGCCAAAATAATCTTATGAAATATTTTTGGAATGTTTCTGAAATAATCATTTTTTATGTAAATAGTAAAAATATGGTTTTTTCTAATATTAATGATTTTATGACTTAACCAAGAAATAAGTATATATTTAAATCATATAAGACATTATTAAGGAACAAAATATAATAATGGTGTAAAATATTACAATATTGAATTCTTCAAAACCGTTAATTGATATTTTTGAAACTCATTAATATTTAATTACAATAAAAACAATTTTTAATATCTTAATTTTAATTATGTTAGAACAAGGAGGGATTTTGTTTAGAATTATTTTTAAATCAACATAACTTTTATTTGGGTAATAATAAATCCATTAATATAATTGAAATCAATAACCTACATAAGTTAATCATGAACTCAATATTAAATCTAAAAACATATTTTTTCTAAAAACTGGGGTTTTGTGGGATATAGAACTATTATATTAAAATTTGACTTTAACAATTTCAGAAGTAAAATAAAATAAAATATATTTCATATTTTAAATTATTAGGAACAAATTATTTAAAAATGACCATTTTTTTGAACTATAAAAAATAAATTATCAAGGGAAAAACATGTTTACATAGTCATAGATAAAATGGTAAAAGTAAAAAATTGATAGAGTAAAATACCTAATTTTTTTAAATAATTTTTGAAAATTAATAGAGGATGGATTATATTCATCAACCCTTCTCCCACTCTATTATTGTTTAATTTTTTACCTCATTCTATGTGAAATATCTATTACTGTTATTTTAAGAAGATATATTTACAAAAAATAAATTTCCCCCATTTTTTAAATAAACTATCCTCTACAACATTTCTCCAAAAAATATATATAATTAGGTCATTAAAAAGTATACCCTAGTGTCACCTCAACCCACTTCCAATTTTACAACTCCGATTTTCCATGTATGATATTAAAATATTATATAGAATATATTTGGGGCCACACAATGAGAAGATGTGGGATTATGATGCATGGTGATCCCAATATTGATATAATAAAAATATTAAATATTTTTTAACAAAAAACAATTTGTTTTTTAAATAGTGGAATTACTCTGAAATGAGGGCTCTAAAAAGAAATCAGAGACCCATGTTGAGTCGATATTATGGGTTTTACCATAAGAACCACATAACATCGAACAACGTCTGATACATGGGTTAAGAATAATGAAGGGATATAAATAAAATAAATTGATAAAGTGAATTTATTTATTTTTTATTTTTTACATGAACTATGTTTTATCTATTTAAACCTTTTTATATCCAAGTCCCATGGTTTTTTTCATATCACGGATGTTTTTTTGATGAGACCATGAATGAACAATGGAAGACAATGATGTGTTTGATGATCAAATCAGTAATGCACAGATAATCTACACAAATAAAGTTTGTAAATATCACCAAAGACTACAACATAAGATTTTTCATCACTAATAATTCATCCAAAATAAAGGAATAATGTTTTAATTGTGGATTTTATCCCAATTTTTTTTATCCTGTTTCAAATATAGCTAATTTTTTTTACCAGAATTGATCTACGGATCTATGGCTAATATTGTTTTGATTCTTAATTTGGAATTCCTCTTTCATCATAGATTATACGACAATTAATTGAGGTATAATTGAAAAAAACTATGATTAGTTCATCACATGATTTTAATATTTGTTTATCTCCCACATTCCTCATGCATTAATCAAAGGTATTCAATTTGGATGGTGGTTTGAAAAATACCATGTGGGCGATCATAGTGTAGTCAATATTAGGCACAAAGGATAATCAACACATGTTTATGATAGTGATTTGTGGAATAGTTATAGTAAATTATGATGAATATAGATACTCACCCCAATTTAGAGATCCTCAACATACATATTTTGGTATCACGATACATTGAATGATGTGTCAGTTTTTCTGGGAAATTGAGTGGTAAAAATCAACCACTGATGACAATTCATGTGCATTGAGCCCATAACAAAGATTTGTGGATATGATTGGAGGTAGATTGAGTGGAAAATGTGACAATGTTCAATGTTGAAAAATGTATATGCATTTAAATGAAGAACTAAACTACATTATGTGTAGTCCAAAGAAGTCACTCCAAGTAGAGAAACTTTATGTGACAACTATGGTTTTGGGAAATATAATTATCAAATGTAACGTGACATGTTTTTCAAGTCGTGTGGCCCAATGTTGTTTTCTTGGATTGTAACCTTTGGGTTAATGGGAAGGTACATGACTAGGTACACAGTTGCAAATAGGTACATGGTCATATCCTGGTATATGAGGAGTGGCATAAGTAAACCAGAACAATGGGTTGGACATGGGGAAGGACTCATGGTGGTTTAATTTTCATAAGAAACTCCATTTACCCCCAATTCATTCATTTCAGTTTTTATAGTGTAGGTTATGTACATTTATCTCTTATATCATTATGATTCATAGTTGGTTACATTCCCCTTAGAAAAATAGTAATGTGCGTTATATCTCCTAGATAAGTGGGGATAAGTTCCAATGTTCTGGGATGAGTTCCTCAATCCACTACTTTTAGGGATGGTGTTTTTTTCCTATTCATTGTACATTGGGATCCCCATGATGGAATAGATTAGGAAACCATAATGAGATCCAAATTAGATCTAAATTCCCATTATTATCCCTTGATAGGGTTATTGTTATTGCGTGACCAATATAAACAATAATGTTCCCCTATCTAGAAATTTATTCTAGTAGAGTAAGAGGTATCACCTAGAATCACTATCTGAGATACCGTATCTATATATTTAGATCTTCTGAGTTTCAATGTGTATAACGTCATGCTGAGGATTAAAGAGAGGGGAATTCTTAGACGAGTTCCAGTAGTGATAACAAGACTCGAGGAGCAAGTTCCCCCTGAAGCAAGAATTATATAGAATCCTTGATAGAATCCATAGATATAATTATGCTTATGACCCTTGATAATGAGTATCTATCATAATCATATCTCTATTTGGAAGATTTTTGTACTTCATGGTTTTATTACATATCTAACATATCTTTATTAAAATGTCTTCATGGTTATGAGTTGACCAATATAGTACGCTTTGTGTTTATTTATTTCACGGTGTCCAACATGGTGTGTTTTATTCACCAATACGTGGGCTCTTCTCACACATGTTGTGACTTAAATAGTCAACATGAATTTCGATGTCATCATAGGTGGACCTAGATCATGAATATCATACTGAGTTAAATGAACTGTCTAGTTACAGTAGTTGAATTTGATAGTAGTCTCCCCCTTACCTTTATCTGGTTGGACTTCATTCTAGTTTTGTGGTCCAATGTTTGGAGCATTATTATTTCCACAATTTTGCTAATATAATGTTGGTTATCTATAAGGAATGATTTTTTACACAGTTTAAGTTTCATCATTATACTAGTTTTTAGAGACACGTGTCTGTATACATACATTAGGACAAGGCTTCTTATATGTGTGTTTTTCCTACTCGGCATGTTTTTCAAACCCCTGGACCATTAGATGTGCTATTGGGGTTTTCACACTCAGGACACAATGTGAGATTGATAGTTCTGACATGGAGGTATATCATATGACTATATGGATAGTGTGAATCTAGAAGATGCAGTAAATTGAGTAGTGTAGCTTGACAGTCATGAAGTATCAGAAAAGGATTAGAAACCTCATGAGATAATCTATGGTCATGGTCAGAGAGAAATTTTTCTAATACTATACTTTTTAGTGTGTAAATAATTGGGATATTGTATCTAGGGTGATTTAGCTATATATGACCACCTACATTGGTGTTCTAGAGTTCTCATTAGTGGTATAAAATTTTTTAGTTGAGTAGACACCAAAGATGGGCGATGGTAACGGGAAACTAGGAGTTGAGAACTCAGTGTAATGTATTATAAGAAAGAAACATGATTTCAAGTGAATAAGATTATTTAGGTGGAATTATTAAGACATAACATCCATGTATCATGCTTCTCATGACAAATCCATCCATCTAAAGGATAGGTGGTTTTAGTCCTATGATGGGTGAGGCCATATCTTGTGATATTGACTAACCCCTCAAGCTGTAGACAATGATCAAGCCAAGAGACTTCCCAAGTAGAAATATCATATAGAGAATATATTTATTAATTGTGGTATATGTGGCGGCGAAGTTGGGAGAGTGGAAGGAGGTTGCATGCACATTTATATGCTTCCACCACTATCACCAGGTGGCCCCTTCTAGGTTTATGGAGCTGGTGGTCAAGGGAGAGGGTAGCTGCATGATTTGGAGTCCTTTGAGAAAGATGCTACAGGGAATACTCAAGGTATGATCTATGTCTTTTCTACCATATATTCATTTAAGATAGAAATATTTATGAGTCATTCATTCTTTTCCATATCATTGATTCAAAAATTTAGATATTCTAGTTGAGAATTTGGCATGACCTTTTTAATTGGTGACTCCGACCAGCTGTTACTCATCAATCAAACACTGTTTCAAATAGTGTGACCTAACTCCTAGAGGAGAGAGATTCTAATGTGATATCTTTTTATACAGAATAAGGCCTTATGACGTTATATTAGGTACATACTTCTATCTAAAGTTCATGATCAAATTAACTATTTCTAGTATATGATATAGTGAATCACCAGTGAAGGATCAAGGGTTTCCTTAATTGGTGAGAAGGAAACCCGAGAAATGTTGGATAAACTTATACATTTTAGGATTATATCCATTACTCAACTGTGGGATAGTATTATTATTTGATCATCTGATGTTATGAGGTCCCAGTTTCCTGTAGTGGTTTCAGAGTATAAGGACATATTTCATGAGGATGTGTTGGGATGAAGTTCATTTTGAGTGACTGATTTATATATAAACCTTTACTTGAGGAATACCACGATATATATAAAATCATATCAAATTTATATTGTAGATATTAATGAGATGAAGGTGTAGTTTTTGTATGAGAAGAGGAGGGGCCTTATCAGTCCATGTGTATTACCCTTGGTAGCCCCACTATTTGCCTCTAAGATGGAATATAATGGTATGTGGTTGTTCATGGATTACCATCTCATAAAATAGGAGAAAATTCATAATAATTATTCACTATTAATTATTGACATACTCTTCAACTAGTTGATAGGGAATGATGGTTCTTAATGATTGAACTTAGATCAAGATATAACCAGATGTGAGTACATTATTTAAGCATACCGAAGAAAAATAACAACTTTCACTATCATCATAATGAGTACATATTGATTCCCTATAGCATAATGAAATACCCAAAAGATTTAATGGGACTCATTATGTTGATCGTGTTGTCCTTATTAGACTAGTTCATGGTAGTTTTAATTAATGATATCCTAGTGTACTCACCAATAGTGTAGGATCATTCGAGTCACATTAGGAAGGTTTTGGATGAACTTAGAGAGAAAAAAAATTATTGGAAGATCTTTTTGTTTTAGTTATGGATCAGAAAGTTCCAAAATATAGTTCATTACATCTCTAATGAAGGAGTATCAATTGAACTAACCATTTTGAGGTTGTGTTATATTAAGAGATAAAAAGAGTATGATTGAGGTGTTGCGATTTCTTGGGTTAGAAGGATAGTACATGAGGTTTATAAAAAATTTCTCAAAGATATCATTACCATTTAATACATTGAATTCTATGGGTGTGCCATTCATATGGGAGGAGAGGGGAAAATATCATTTTTAGTATATGGGGTATAATTTTATGAGCACTTCCATATTGAGACCATCAGAGGAGGGTGTCAACTAGGTGGTGTATTGGGATACCTCAGAGATAAGAATTGGTTGGGTTTTGATGCATTACCATTTGGTGATTGCCTACGTTTCTCGATTGTTTAGACCAAATGAGTATATCTATGGAGCCCATGACTAGGTGTGTTGGTAGTGGTATTCTATTCCCTAATGATGTTGTAACGAAAACATCAGAGAAGGGGGTTTAATTTTTTTTCTGACAATAAGGGTATCAAGTTTATATTATCATAGAAGGATCCTAACACTAGATAGAGGATATGGCATGAGTTACATTATAATTATGTCTTTGAAATTTTCTATACTCCAGTTAATGGGAATGTTGTTATATAATCTTTCAGTATGAGATTTTGTTCTTAGTTGCTGATCAATACATCAAAGTAGGTATCCTCATTGATGTTTTCCATAGTGGATGATGATGGTAGAGCTTACCTATGGTTGTTTAGTGTTACCAATTTTATACTTCAACATATTAGTAAATATCACTATAGAGATACTGATTAAAAGACCATGTATAGACATATAACCACTAGATTTTCACCATGCAGATTATCTAATTGTGGGGAAAACATTAAACTTTTTAGTGGGAGAATGAAGATACTCATGATGTTGTGAGAGGAGGTGATGAGGGATTTTCATAAACCCTAGTTATTAGTAAATATAGATGTGGAAAAGATTTATATGGACCATGAAAATTAGTTATTTTAGCAAAAGATATACAAGTTTGTAGTGGATTTTGTCACTCGATGCCTCATTTGTCTATGGGTTAGGGCTCTACACAATGGTCCAGTTAGTTTAGCTTAACCAATTGAGGTTCTGAAGTTGAAGTGGGATGCTTTATAAAAGGAATTTATAATAGGGATTCCATTATCATCTTGGGATGTAAAATACACGTCTCCAAAACAGAAATGATGAACTGTAAAAGAAATAAGAAAAAAATCCATGCAAACCACTATATACCACAACTAGGGAAAAAGTGAGTGTACTGGAATGTAAAAATGGCCAAAATAAGGCCACCAAATGTAAAGAGTATTTAATTACAATTCCAACCAATAATGTAATAGGTACTAGGAATGTCGTTCGAAAGGATACTAGAATAGACCTTGGCCTGTCCGGTTTGATAAGGCACCGCCTGGTCCTAGTCTAACTGGAACACTGTCAAAGAGTCAATCGTCTACACAAGACATGACATGTGTAAGAAAATCCTGTGCATGGGTGAGTAAAAAAATACTCACTAGAACACCTGAAAACCACAACATAATAACATAAAGGAAATACAAAATGTAAATACCATGAAGGAATACTATAAAGGAATAAAAACAAATTCCACGAAGGGATACCAAAATGGAAATACCACAAAGTAATGTCACCAAGTAACAAAAAAAATTAATACCAGAAAAGAAACACCGTGAAATAATACCACATTAGAAATACCTTGAAGGAATTCCACCATGTAATACAATAAATGAATTCATATTCATCTTTATATAAGTATATGTCTATAATAGATATATCATGAACATCCAGATATATCAATCCAATAAGACACACAATCTCAACAAGAAACACAATTTACATAATAAACGTAGTCTCTATAAGACACAAAATCTCCATAATACACACAGTCTCCATAAGACACACAGTCCTTATAAGATTGAAAATCTCTAGGTCACAGCCAGCAATTGAAATGATTGCTCGAAGTGAGCTCATTCTGGGAGAAATCATTAGTCAATCAATTAGGTCATTTTCAACCTCCCAAAAAAACCCATTTAGGATATCTTTAAATGACCATATCATCTTAAGGGTCCCAAAACCAAATAAGACTTATCAAAAAGAGACAATATTTAATTGTTATACCGAATTGAATTTTTAAAAGGGGGAAGGCCACTCATCCATTGAACCGACTGTATGACGGGTCTATCAACCACTGCGATTGAACATATAGTTTTTCAACCGCTATGGTGGACTACACTACGAATGCTCAAGCTTCCCTGGTGGTTGACAATCTTCCAGCTATCACGACCATGTGGTAGCTCGATCAAATATGGTGCTGTCTAGCCACCCTATATCCTACATATGATCGACCAGACCCGGTCGATCTCTACTGAGCCCGACCCAAATTTAAAGGTCCCATATCATTTCCCCTAGGCCTGGCCTGATCCACCTGGGCCGACCGACCTCCTCTGGACTAGCCTACATGCATGTGGGCCCAATGGTGTAAGAACCCATTTTTTCCATACTTTCGTTTTGACCAAAAATTTGATTTTTTTCTGTTGGATGCTTGTGAGGGGTAAAAATAATTTTACCCTACAATGTGATCTTAGTTAATTTCTATAACAACTCCAATTTTCCATAGAGAGGGTGTTTACCCTAGGACATAATTTTGATGGAAATATGAGATATTCGAATTTTAGTGGAATATTTAATATTTAATATTAATAAATTAAAAATTAAATTATTTACACAGGTTCATTGGTGATAAATATTAAATGTAGTGTCAGATTGAGATTCCTTCTTTGACATTGAGTTTGGAATGAGGAGTTTAGCTTAGGCGAGGCATAAACTCAAGTCAGCTGTCGGGCCAGCCCGGACCAATTTTTCTTCTTTTTCTTTTTCTTTTCATTTCTTCTTTCTCTTTTTCCTCCTCCTCCTTGCACACATCTCCTATGCTTTATCCATGGCCATGTCTTTTGGGTAGAAATGGTGATAGACAAAGAGATATATTTGGGAGGCAAGAGGGGTATCAATTCGAAGCTCTCGACGCACTGAGTTGGCGTACGACATCTGTGGACCGTAAAATAAAGCGAAGCATCAGCGGTTTCCACCCAAGGGTAGGGAAGTTTATTTTTTCCCCATATATTCCTTATAAACATGTTATTTTTTGTTTTAAATCCTTATATATCTAGCTTTTAGGTCCATGGGGAACGATCTATTGTCTTGGGAGCGAAAATGGGGTTTTCAGGTGTTCTGGGTGATTTTCCATCGAGAAACCCATATTACACAACATGTGTTCTACAGGAACACTCCGTGTGTTCTTCCCATTTGGGGAAGATGATTTTTCTTAATTACATGTCATGTAATTTGAGTACACACTGTGTGGTGGTGGTTGTGTATCCGTCTGTGTGGAAAAAGGACACAAAATAGTGATTTTTTAGGAAGTACATGTTGGGTACTATAACTACACACCGTATAGTGGCACATGAGAATGTGTCCCATTGAAAACACATATGGGATGATGTTTTGAGAATAGTACATGATGTGTACAGTAATATACATGTCGTGTACTACTACACAGGCAGACCTCATGTGTTCTGGCCATATACTTCTCCATTTTAGTAGTTTTGGGGTATCTTGTGCCTCAGAATTCATAATTGTGTGTGTGAGTAGTTAATTCATGGAATTTTTCAACATATATCACAGTGGTTGAATCCTTTGTACATTTAAAGGTCATATAAATGGTGTTTTGGGGTTTCTATATAAATGGATAAGTTCTTCCTCTAATCATTGAGTTCAGTTGTCACCTAAGAGTGAGACTTGGCGTGGATGATAGGTTGGGTGTTCGGAACCACCTAGATGATACTTTTTAGATGAGATGAGTTGTGAGCTATCTCCCATTACCTATGATTTTGTGGAAATTTCCCTTGTGAGATACTCCCTTCTGGCCTATGAGGTCGTGCGACCAGATGTTTCCAAGGATCCCTTGAGGGATTCCTTTACTTATGTGATGACCTAGGGATTCCCCTGTAGGACCTCTCTCATGTTTCCATTAAGAGGACCCATGTTGTAGGATGCCTCTATTTTTCATCATTAGAGGATTCCATGTAATATTTTTTCATTACCCTTCTCTATGGATACCGTGTAGGATGCATTTTCTCATGTTTACCTGGAGGATCCTGAGTAGGATGCCTCTTCAGTGTTTGATTTGAGGGACCCAGTGTGTGACTTTTGTTTGACCAACCCTGAGTTGTTACATTGGGATTTGGTAGAGATGGTGTTCGGGTGTCACCTAGATCTCGTTCCGAACATGTAAGCACATAGGGTTGTTCCTATAGTGTTGGTTTGGGTGTTCAATCCACCTTCAATAGTTTTTTTATATACGTCTTGGTTTTTCTGATGCAATAGTGTTTACTAGAGGTGCTTCCTGGTTCGTGGTTTTTGATCCAGACGTGAGGCGTCTTTCTCAATGTTGGGATTCCCAAACATTCCCTCTTTGGATCTAGCATTTGAGACATGTTATTTAGGAGATTTTACTAGTACCATAGGTATTACTTGGGACACAGTTGTTGAACCTTATGTTTTGACTTGTATTCCATAAGTGATACATGGATTCCCATTGTAGAAATTCCTTGGACGAAGTCATTGGGCTGTTTATTTACATTCCCTAAGTGATAAATGGATTACTATTTTAGGAATGCCTTGGATGGACTCATTGGGATGTTTATTTACATTACCTGAGTGGTACATGGATTCCCATTGTAGGAATGCCTTGGATGGGATCAGTGGACTGTTAAATGTAACTAAACCTTGAGTGAGTCATGGATCCTGTTGAGGGATTCCATGAACAGGTTTAATGGTCAGATATGGTTATACCCTGAGTGATACATGGATCCAGTTGAGGGATTCCTTGAATGGTCTCAATAGGTAATAGTCTCATGTACCTTGAGTGATACTTGGTTCCAATTTAGGGATGCCATGTATGGGCTCAGTGGGTTGAGGAATCCTACACCTTGAGTTATATTTGGATTCCCATGTATGAATTCCTTAGATGGGCTCATATGACATATGTTATATGATTGGAATGATTATGCTCTTCTTGATTATTCAGGAATGACTGTTGGTATTCGGTATCTTTCTTTATAAGGTTGACCATTGGTAAATGACAATCTAGTTTTTATTGGAGGCGAGTACGAGTAAACCCAGGTGTATGATCAATTTTCCACTGTGGTGATGTAGCTTTCTCAGAGTTATAATTATAGAATTGGCAAAAGAAGGTACATGTTGATGGGATTATGGACCTAGAGATTGACTTAATGATACACGGATTAAGTGGAATGATGTTTATATCAATTCCCTTGCACTGGATGTCCCGATGATCGGCCATACAGACCAAAGGATAGACTGATGTTGTGGTTTCATGATGTTTGATTACCATACTCATGTATATTCATATTTATGTATATGTGTATAGGTATGGTACTATAAATGTATTGGTATATAGATTTGGACATCCATGGTAGAAGATACCCAGTTGACAGGATGTATAGACCCTGGGTTCGAATAAGGTTGTATGTTTAGTTTATTTATTTTTTGTTGTGTTTTAGCATGGAAGAGAAAGTTATTATTGAATATATTTTTAGCAGAACAGTAATAGGTTTCATGTAGGGGTTCCCTATAGAGATTATTTATTACCCCTGCAAGTGAACCTCGGTGTATCTGTAAAATTTATGTCTTCTTTTCAGGTTAATCAAGAGTTTCTTGGTGGATAGGGATGATGCCCAGTGTTTCATAATTGAGCGAAGTTGCTCGAGTGGTTCTACTGATCGGGCTGGCGCAGTTCGACAGTGTCTTGAGATTGGGTACATGGATTGTCTTGGAGTTTTAAGTAGTGCTCTATAATTTTACATTTAGCTTCTTTTGTACTTGTATCTGTATGGTCGGCCCAGTGGGTGACCAATGTTGCATTGTTTTTCATAGCTGCTCAGGATTTTAAAACATTTTACTATTACAGCTTGTTATATTTTAGTTCTTTATTGCTTACACTCTATGTTTACCTTCTGATGTGCATGATACATAGTTATAGAAATTGTTTTATTACTCTAGTATGATTTAATAATCTCCCCACTATCACACCCTAGGCCCTCGCTGCTATTCTGTAGTGTCTGACGTACGAGGAGGTGCGCTTGAGGCATTGTGGTGAACAATCTCCGAGAACCAGTTTAGTGGCTTCCGGGTTAGGATGTTACATATGGCATAGTAAACACGGCCGTCGGCCACCACCAAATTCCATGGAACAACTTCGTTTCAAAACCAATGCCTCCACACTGGTATTTTTGTTGCGTCCACAACCCACCATTGCTTCACGCACCCTCTTGACATGTCCCAAGAGGCCCACAGTCTCCTTGTGTGGCCACTACCACGAATGCCACATCTGGTTTCCACAATACCTCTCCCTACCTTACCAGACTACTGTGCTGGACCCGCGTCGATGGACCCTTCCACGGACCACTGATCCACCTTCGAGGTTTAGATTTCTGAAATGATGTAATATTCATGATTCTCAGGTCCCAATCTTCATACACCTGACATCCTTTTCATTTTTCCTCAAATCTAGGGGTTTGAGGGCATTTAGAGCCTCCCAGTAAGTTGATCCATGACCAAAATGATCCAATAGTGAAGAATGAAATGAATGCGTATGTGAAAAGCACAAAAAAACCCTAAGGAACAGACCCAATCCTTTTTCCATGTCAACCTAAATTTGATATCTTTATAATGAAGAACAAGAATTAGTTTTAAACAATCTTCTGTTAATAAACCCAACAATTATTAACCATCTAGAAATGTTCGATCCACAGATCAAACAATTCATTGATTGAACCATGCTCGTCGTGAAAATAAGGTATGGGGAAATGAAAATGAAACAACCACCGTACCTATGATAAGGATATTTCTTTGTTGAGGATAGATTTCCATTGGTGATCCTTCATGAACTGTATTCGTTCTTGGGGTTTGTCTTCACCATGGATAGAATTATATTAGGATTCTCTCCAGAGAATCCATGGAATTTTTAGGGTTATGATCCTAACCATGGGTCCCTTCCTAGAAACTCATTTTAAGGAAACACCATATTTATATCATCATAACATTAAAATAAAATAAACTCTGAGTTTATTTTATTCATTAAAACATTAATAAATTATTTTCAAGAGCCGGACCACACCGATTGATGTGAGGTATCACCTAGGGAAAACACCACTTTAATAAATCAATGATGGTCTCAAATTTCCAATCTAAGAAACAATTCATTAGTTATTAGAATTTTAAAATAAAATAAAATAATTTAATAATTTTCTTTATAGTTACTTTCTTGGCGACTTTTTCTTCATATGTCTCATGCCAACCAATGTCAGGTCACACGTAGGGGAATGTTGTAATTATGAGCTCAACAGTACCCTCATATTTCTAATTTGGACACCCATTTAAAATATAATCTACTTTTTTATAAAATTCATGCACAATTGATATTAAAAACTCAAACTTTTCAATGAATTGTTCCAGAAACACTAGGCCTTGCAATCGGACGCCATCTCAATTCCTGGCCTCAGAATGTTTACAAATAATTTCTAAAATAAAATTTGGACAATACAATTAATAAATTTTTCCTACCATAGGTTCTTTTGTATCGGAAAATAAAAAACAAATGCTACCCAAAAAAATGAGGGTACTGAGCACAAATTTGAGGCTCATACTCCCATATTCTCTCATGAAGACTCTTTTTATACCACTAGAAACACAATAAAGAATTAAACCCCCCATGAATGATCCTATCCATTCAATACTTGATCTCCACTCAGTACTCCTTAAAAGTATCCCATTCCTCGAGCTCCAGCTCTCCCTAGTCAAGGGCATGCAATGGGTCATGCATGTATCTCCTCAACTGTGACATGTGGAAGATATTGTGTATCAGATCTAGTTGTGTTGCTAGAGCCAAGTAGTACTCCACATCACCAACTCTACGTAGTATCAGAAAAGGTCTGATGAACCTTAGAGATAGCTTGCCTCCCCATCCAAATCTTTGTAATCCCTATCGAGGTGATACCCGAAGGAACACATGGTATACATCCTAGAACTCTAAAGGCCTCTTCTACCTATCAAAATAAGAATTTTTTTTTGCTCTGTGTAGTCTTCATATTCTTCTAGATGATCTGAACTTTTTATGTTTTCTCTTTATGCAAGTCTAATCCCATGAGTGCTGATTCATCTATGTTCTTCTAGCAAAGTGGGGACCTGTATGGTCACCCGTACAAGGCCTTGAATGGTGCCATATCCAAGGTGGATTATTATTATTTTTTGAATGAAAACTACACTAGGGGTAGGTTATCCTCCCAACTATGCACAAAATCTAATAGTAAATCCCATAGCATGTCCTATAGAACCTATATGGTCCGCTTTGTTGGGCTGTATGTCTGTGGGTGAAACACTGTGCTAAAGTGTAACTAAGTGCCAAACACCTCATGCAATAATTTCCATATACAGGATGGAAAACAAGCTTAACAATCTGATACTATCATCGATGTAACTCCATGGAGTCAAACTATCTCTTTTATATAGAGGTGTCCCAAACTCTTTACTGAACACTGCTCCCAAATAGATTGAAAGTGTGCTGAAATGGTGAGTCGGTCTATGATCACCTAGATGCTATCATGTCCCATGGATGTACGTGGTAAACTAGTCATGAAGTCCATCGATATTTCATCCCACTTCCATCATGTCACCTCAAGGGGTTGAGTCAAGACCGCTGGAACCTGGTGCTCGACCTTCACTCGGTGAAAAGTGAGGTATCAAGAAACAAACACTTCAACTAACTTCTTTATCCATTTCCACCAAAACTAATGTTAGAGGTTCTAGTATGTATTCTACAAACCTAGATGTACCTCCATTGGAAATGTATTGAACTCCCTCAAAACCTTCTCTCATACCACCACTTGTAATGTTGTTCACAATCTGAAAAAAACTACATGATCACAACCTATCAAATGTTCATCTGAGGCATGCCTTGTTGACATCTGATCATATAAACCCTCATAGTCGATATCCCCAAGTTTTTCCTCCATCAAATTCTGTAATATTGGATGGGTAACAACCATCCACTGGAGGTAAGATTCCCTATCTCTATCCCCAAAGTATATCTACAATAAATTAAACTACTCTGATGCCTTAATCAGAAATTGTGAACTGGATCTCTAATTGAGAGTATCTTCCACCACGTTCCACTTCCTAGGAGTATAGAAAAACTCAAAGTCATTGTCCTGGATGAAATCTAGACATCACATCTATCTCAAGTTCAGATCCTTCTAAGATAAGATATACATGAGACTCTTGTGGCCGGACTAGATGACAAAATGCTGACCCCTCATGTAGTGCCTCCATATCCACAAAGTGAATAACATCAATTATAATTCAATATCATGGGTCATGTAGTTATTATCATGTGGAGAACTAGCATTACCCATAGGAAATAACCACTTTCCCTCACATCAGGACACAACCAAACACTATTTATGATGCATCACAGAATACTACATACTCAGCACCCTCCTCTGGAAATCTCAAGATGGAAGCACTCGCCAATCACTACCTTAACTACTGGAAACTCTCTTAGAACATCTCCATCCAAAAGAAAGGATATCTCATTCATGTAAAAGTTATCAAAGAATTTTCCACTCTAGAAACATTGCGTAAAAACCTCCCTTAGTACCCAACCAAACCAATTAAACTTCACACCTCAATAGAAGTCTTGGGTGGCTCCCAAGGAAGCACCAACACAATATTTACTAGATCCACTGCAACTCCTACCTCTAAAATGTAGTCTTAAAGAAAACGGACCTCCTGAATATGGAAATAAAACTTAGAGAGATTCTAATAAAGCTATTTTTCTCAGATAATATCCAAGATAATCCTCAACTATCCCCCATTCTCCACTTCAGACGATGAATATATTAGGATTTTATCAATGAAGAGCACCACAAACTGGTCTATGTATGGCTGAATGATCTGGTTCATGAGTCCTGTGAACACAATTGTTGAATTAATCACACTCTAAGGCATCAAAAAGTACTCATAATGTCCATAAATACATCCAAAGTCCATCTTTAGTATATGATCATCCCATACTCATAGTTGGTGGTAGCAAGATTCGAGGTCGATTTTCGAGAACCCTAATACCTGTTTCAACTGATTGAGGAGGCCACTGATCCTCAGTAGTGGATAATAATCCTTACCTTTGTGAGATCCATCCGATATGATGGTGTAGATATCGACACCATATTTGGGTATATATAAATGAATACGTATACCTCCCTGGGGAGGTAATTCTGGAGCCTCCTTAGGAATGATTGCTTCAAAAATTTCCACCAATTCAAGAAAATGTGGTCTCAAATCATCAACTGCTCTGAGGTCCAGGCTAGCCAACTGATGAGTAATCGGCTGCACCCTCCTATGTGTGAGTCCATACCTAACTTTATGTGTTTCCTTTTTCTCCAATAATGGAAAACAAGCTCCAATCACTACTGACACACCACACCTTGTGCGTAAAACAATCAATCTAAGCATGAACTGTGGATGAAATGTCCATTCTGGGAATGATGTGGTAGATCCTTGAGACCACTACCAAGAGATCCCAGCCAAAAATCTCTCATCCAAGAGAAAGGTCACATTGTCAGCACTAGTTTATGATCTTCGAATCTCCTCCGATAAGTGTCTCTATGTGTAAGAGTCAAGTCAACGGTTCAACGAGACACTCTAAGTCTTGAACAATGGTTTTGGAAAGAAAATAACGATAGGAACCTATGTATATCAAAACTAAAAAAGGTGAAAAATACACAAATCACACCACTAATAATCCCTAGAGACTTGGGTGCATAAGCCTCCATAACCAGTATCTGACTTTGTCCCTATCCACCAACTCCCTAAGACAACTATCGACCACCTGGGGGGTTGTAATAGATCGAACCTTCGAACACCACATATTGCTCTACATGCCCCATGCCATGTCCACCATCTTTAAAACCATCATAGTCATGCCTCGACAATAAATATATCCACTAACAGAGCTCTCTCAAGTACCCCACAATAAGTTGGAAGGATAAAGGATATCACGGATGCCCTGATCTCCTAGAGTATGCCCCAATCAAAGGTCCAAGCCCCAAATAATGGGTCTTATACCATATATGTGGAGTATCGAAAAAGATTAGTAAATATCATTGAAAACTCCAATATAGTCTAACATCCCTACTGTAGATGTAGAAGATCTCACATGTGCACAGACCACAATGTGGTCCGATAGAAATCCTCTTAGAAGAGATGATCAATGTTTGCACCTGAGATAGCATTCTCATCATTTATCTGGATCACTAAGCTCCACCATCCCCCCATAGATTCCTGAAGAATACATACTAAAAGTATTTCCATCTAGTCAGATGGTGTCCTCATAAGGAAGAAGACATAGGTAACTGCCTCCAGCCAATCCCCAACTACCTGGGGGTCTAGCTCACCATGAAACCTGGGAGGTCATGACCTCTGAAACTCATGCAACATGCTCAATTTTTGTGCGTCATTATCTGGTTGTGCTAGAAGTAGATACTACTCGATGGGTGGTGGTATATCTACTAAACCACATTGAGGTGCTATCTCTTGTACAAGCCCCTGTACTGATGCCTCGTCAATAAGCAGATCATCCTTGAGATCATGGAACAAAATCCTAGATGACTATCTATGTGAAGCATCCTATAATAAAACATGATATACCATGATAAATAGAGTATATCTAGAGAGATGACTCCCAAATGACATGGAATAAAAATACAATATTATTTTATGCATGTATCATGATTTTCCATGGAACCAGTGTTTTCATGTACCGATACAAAAATTAGGTACCCAGAGTAAGAGAGTGTGGACACATTGTCCGAAACACCCACACTGGATTCCTTGGCCTGAATTCTGAACTCGAAACACTCAAAACTATTTCCCCAAACCAACCTCACATACTAGTGGTCCAAATGTAGAACAAACCAGCTCTGATACCACTCTATCATGACCTTTCCTAGAGGGGACCATGTCATGACTACCCCAATCCCGCCTCTAATAGGCATGTTCTAGTTTCTAGACCCAAGTAGTGATATCCCAAAATGGTAGGCATTTACCTAAGTAAATGTATACACAAACACATCTCCATGCCACAAGTGATAAAATTTAAAATAACTAAGAAAAATATGCATGCAAACTAGTATATCCCACAACTAAATCTCAAAAGTGAATATAATGGAATATAAGTAGGGTCAAAAGAAGCCCCCCAAAAGAAAATAGTATCTAGCCACAATACCGACCTATAATGTAAGAGGTATTAGAATTATTATTGGAAAATCTTCCAAAACACACATTGAACTATTCGGTCTCATATAGAACCACATGGTTCCTGTCATCCCAGAACTCCATCAAAGAGTTAATCATCTGCACAAGATCTGACATGTGCGGGAAAGCCAGTGAAGGGGTGAGTAAAACAATACTTATTATGATTCCCCAAAAGAAAAAAGTAATACTAAAAAGGAAATAAAATAAAGGAATTACCATGAAGGAATAATAAATTTAATACAAAGTAAATACCAATAAGGAATAAAAAAAGGAAATACCAGGAAGAAATACCCCCATGGAATAACACAAATGAATACCATGAAGGAAATACCATGATGGAATACCACTAACGAATACCACAAAGGAATGAATAGTCATCTCCTCATAGATATTTTTATACAACAAATATATTAAGGAAATCCAGATATACTCAGTCCAATAAGACACGTAGTCTCATCAAGGAACATAGTCTCCATAAGACACACATTCTCAATAAGTCACATAGTCTTCAAAAGAAAAATAGTATCCACAAGACACATAGTCTCTATAAGACACATAGTCTCTACATCACATCCAACCACATAAATATTTGCTCGAAGCATTCTCATTCTAGAAGAACTCAATATCAAAGATACTATATTTCTTAAAATCATCTCAATAACACCAATTATGAAATTTCAAAATGACAATATCATGGTAAGGGTCCCAAAGGCACAGATGAATTGTCAAAAAAAATCACTATTTGAAGGTTATGCCCATTTGGATTTTTAGAAGGGGGAAGAACACTAGGCCTATGGAACGACTGTATTCCCAGTCTATAGACTTCCATGGTCGACCGCCTGGTCTGTCCACCCCCACATTCAACCACATATTGGCAACTTGAAAAGTCACATCGGTCAACCATCTGCCAGTTACCATTGCCCTGTTGAAGATCGGTCGACTTTGGCCCAGTCTGTCTGCCCTGGGTCTGACCCCATAGTGAACTGACCTAGTACGCCACCGATAGGGCTGGCCCAAATCCGACATGCCTGACCCATTTCTCACGGGACTAGACTGATAATCATGGGCTATCCCACCTCCTACGACCTAGCCCTCTTGCGTGCGGGCCATCTAGCCTGGTCAATGCAGTTGATGACCACATCCCACATGGTGGACACCTCAGAACATGGATGCCCGCCATGTTCGCAGACCACAATCACAAAAAGGCCTCATAACGCACCCCATGCAGCCCTCCATCACCTTTAACTACCTCTTCCATAGCCTCCTCCTCTAGTCACCATGCCTCCTTGCACCGCCTTGCTGGACCACCCTACCAGACTCCCACCGGTGGTACCTTCCACGGAACACAGACCCACCTTTCATGCTTAGATATTTGAAAATAAGGCAGATCGATGATGATTGGATCCAGATCTACATAGATCCAGCCTTATTTTCAGTTTTCCAACAATCTAGAGGTCTGATTGCATTTAGAGCCTCCCAAAAAGTTGACACACAACCATGAGGGTCTATTGACAATGAATTCCAATAACAGGGAAGATAAAACAATGAAGAAAATATTGAGCAATGGACCTTATCATTCATTTTTGTGGGACTCATTCTGTTCTCATTAAAATAAAGACCAATGAATATTTTAAAACAATTTCCCCTTAATAAACCCAAAAATTATCAACCATACCATAATGATCGATCCTTGAATCAATCATTTCATAGATCGACCATGTTTTTCAAGATAATCAAGAATGGGGATATTAAAAAGAAACAACTTCCCAACTTGGGATGTGGATCATTCACTATCGAGGATTGATTTCTATTGGTGATCCACCAAGAACGATCTTTGAATTCAGTGTTTGTCATTGTTGCTGAGAGAATTAAATAAGGATTCTCTACAAAGAATCTAGAAAATTTTCAAGGTTAAGAGCCTAAAACTACGTCCCTTCCTAGATCTTAATTTAAAAGAATCACCCTTGCTACATATTCATAACATTAAAATAAAATAAACAAATAGTTTATTTTATTCATTAAAAAATACAATAAATTATTCACAGTCGACCCGTGTTAGCCAATATTTGGCCTCACCTAGGGAAGACACCAAATTCTGAAATCAATGATGGTATTTTATTTCCAATCCATGTCACCATTATGGAGTTATTATAATTTAAAAAAAATTATTTTATTTTTTAATTTTATTTATTGTTACATCCTTGGTGGATTTTTCTTCAGATGACCAATACCGACCAAAGTTTGGCCACAACTAGGGTAAAGAAGCCATTCTGAGCACAATGGTGCCCATGGATTTCAGATATGATCTTATTTTTAAATTATATTCCTCATTTTCATAAATTCTACGCACACATGATACTGGAAGATTAAATTTTTTAAACAAATTGATTCGGGCACATCGTGCCTCAAAATTTCATGCCATCTCAACACTTAGTATGAGAATTTTCTAAAATAATTTCTAAAAATTTTATTAGGAAAATAAGAGACATTACAAGGGAATATAATGAAATTTGGGTGAACATAGACCAAATAACTAATTTATCACACATCCTGGATTTCTGATATGAGAGATCTATAGAGAGAATGGGATGACTTTATATAAAAGAGATAGTTTGGTTTCATAGAGTTACATAAAAAATCATTTCAGAATGTGATTCTTGCATCATGATGGGAATATGAACAGTCTTGTAGGAGGCCATCCTATTCTATTTACAATATAACAAAACAAATTCACCCCTAGAGTGATTTCCATACTAAGTAGACTATTCTGGTTTTTAATGACATGCTTCAAGAATCCATTTTTGACTTTTACCATAGATGGTAAGATCACTTAACATTGATAAATTTTACATAAAACATATACCATTACCTTATGTATATGGAAAAATGTGAGGACTTTTATGGATGACCTTGTATGTCACTAATATATTGCATTGATCTTTCAGGGTCAACACTTATCAGCACATAAATAGTGCATGCCACAACATAAGTAGAATAGATCATCCAGAAAAAAAGAGGACTATAATGTATAGGCACAAGTCTTATGAAAATTGACTATGAAGGCCTTATGGAGTTCATGTAAGGAGAATTTGAGTTAGTAATGGTTTCATTAGGTGTGGATTATAGAAATTTTTTTGAGGAGCTACGTAATCTCTAAGGATTATCATCCCTTTCTAGATATCGTGTAGTGTTGGTGAGGTGGTGTACCACTTAGCTATACAACTGTTGTTAGACCTAGCACATGAATTATTCTAAATGTCATAGATGAGGAGTTATGTGGATGAACCATCATATGTTTTTGAATATGGAGTGCATGAAATCAAGAATTGAGGCACCATTTCAGAGTACCCAGTATAGATTGAGTATCAGTAGAAGAAGATCCTTCATTGGTGAGTGATTCCTTATGTATGTGTCATGTTAAAACATGAGAATATTCATGGGATAATATGGGAGTGGGAGAGTCTACTGTGATCTCAATCGGAACAATTTTTGAGTAGGGGTTTTAACTTTTTTTTGAATAAAACAAATAATGTGGAGTGATTGTAATGACCTAAATTAATCAATGTACGAGTTAGTAATATTGTATGGAAAATTTTTAGTGGTAGGAACTTTGAAGAAATGAGAGCATGAGGCTCAGTGATCTCAAAATTGATATAATAAAAATAATAAAAATGTTATATCACTTTTGAGTTAAGAATGTAGGTTTAACAATAGGCATGAAAAACCTTGAAATGTATAAGATGTGAAGGTTTTTCATAGTCATGGGTGATAAATAATAAAAATGAATTAATTAAATTTACTTGTTTATTAATTTTTTCATGAAATAACTATAAAATAATTTAAAAATAGTTATATCCAAATCCCAGGTTTAGCTAATTAACCTAGAATATTTTAGCAGACAACATGGAAGAGTGTTAGTGGTGGACAATGTGATCAAATAACATATTGGTACCATAGGATTATCTACACCAATAGAGTTCCTAGATCTCACCAATGACTATGACGTGTGATCATTCATAGATTGTGGTTGAACCAAAATAAATATAGTAAGTTTGATTTGTATATTTAGCATCTAGTTAGTCATTCCAGGTAAATGGCTGCTCAATTTCACTAATAATAATTGATCTATAGATAAATGGTTGATATTGTGGATATTGTTTTTATGATGCATTGTTAATTCCTCTTCATTCTTTGAATATAGAAAAATGGATCATGATTGAAATGAAAAATGACAAAGGTTGTTTACACATGTGATCATTTTATATATTTCTCTCCCACATACTTTTTGTTTTCATTATTAGTATTTTTTTCCAACAGTTTGAAAAATACCTAGTAGACAATGGCATCAAAATCATTATTTGGAACAAAGGATAATCATGATGGGTTTATAAAGGAAATTGACCGAACATTAGTGGTGTGAAAAAATAGAGATATGTCCTATTTATAATTTTTAGATCATAGACATGAAGATTTTGGTATCTTGATACATAGAATTACATGAACCATTTTTTGGGATAATCTATGGTCAAAATATGACCATTAGAGATGGTCCTGGTGTGTTGATCCTAGATCCATGGTTTGTGGAAATAGTTGGCTATGGATTTGTGTGGTGAAGGTGGAATGGGAAAATAAGGAAAAAAATCAAAATTTCTATAAAAACACAATTTCACTATGTTTATTCTAAAGAACAAACATCGTGTAGGGGACTTAGAAGTGTTGGCATGGGTTTCAAAAAAGAATAGTATCACACACACTGTGACACCTTTCACCTGACGTGTTACTCAGGACCAAAAGATAAATGTATACCTCATAGGTTCCTAGGTTAGTACATGACCAATTACATGGGGATGAATATATACATGGGAAGGTACACGAGCATGACAAGAAGTGCATCAGAATGGGTGGTCATATATGGTGAAGGACACTAATTGGTCATATTTTCAAATTGAACACCATGTTACCCAAGATCAATCCATGTAATTTTTATAGGTTATTGTGAGGACCTATTTCACTTTATTCAATATGAGTTTAAGTTAGGTAAATTCTATCTTGAATAATAGTTTGGGGTGTTCCCTCCCCTATATCAGTGTGGGTTAGTTCCCATGTTATGGGATCTGTGCCTTAGTCCAGTCTTCTAAGGGTCAGTGAGACATATAGCTCCTCACATTATATATTGATATACCCTCACCATACTAGACCATTTTTCCTTTTTGATGACCCGAGATGGTCTTGATTTCCATTATTATCCCTAGTTAGGGTCTTTTTTATTGAGTGACCAACAAACATGGGAATGATCCCCTATTTTGAAGGCTAATTTAGCAGGTTGTGAAGTATCCACTATAGGGAATATGTGAGATCCCCTATTATTGAATAGATATAATATAATTCATAGTGTGTATGAATTCAGGGTGAGTACTGATGAGTAGTGAACTCTCGAATAAGCTCCATAATTAATAGAATGACCCAAACTGTGTGTTCTCGAAGAATATCGCATTTAATGGAAGCCTTAGTAGAATCCATGGAAATTAGTATGGTTGTAAAAATTGAGACTGAATATATATACTGATAATATCTATATCTAAATTTTAAATTATTTGTGGATATATAACATTTCTCAGATATCATTATTGATATATCATTATAGTTATGTGCTGACCCATATCTAATACTTGGGGTTTGGTGATTTTGGGGTGTCCAACTGAGTATGTTGTACATACCCATGAAAGGGATATACCTGCATAGTGTGATGTATTATGTAGATAATAGGAAGTTTTATAGTTTCCTAAAAGTATTGAAAGAAAGAAGATAATAGTGAGCTAAACAAATTGGTTTGTTCTAGGATTGACATTTGACAACTGTTCCCTCCATTCATTTAGCTAGTTAAACTTCATTATTGTTTTCATGGTCTTGTGTTTGGAAATTTTTTGTTTTTTCAATTTTCATAATCTAATATGGTAAATATATTATGTATTAATTTTTAAAAATCCTATATTTAAGAATTATAAAATTGAATTAAAATGTGTATCTTTTCCGGTAGTTTAGTATATGTCCACCCATATGTGTGTTATACCAACTCAACACTGTTCAGAAGCCCCTGGAAAATTGGGGGTGGGATTGGGGAAATCCCACTCAAGCCCCACTGGGTATGTTTATGACCCTCTGTATAATATAAACCATATTCATTACAAAAATATCACGCTAAGGATCTTTAATATGTTACCCAATATATAACATCCAATGGGAGAGGTAAAGTTCCTAACCAAGATCTCTTATTTCGTTACTTATTCTACAGACTTGTATATTTTAAATAGATGAAATAATTATGAAATCAATATTATTAATTTGAGAAAATTATTTTATTCTAAAGTAATATCCTTTTTCTTCCTTCCACAAAACCCATTTGAAAAATTAAGACATCATCAAGTATACAAGCATGCCACAGTCTCTAAGAATGACCTGTTCTATTTTTCACCATCACCAAACATGGATTACATTAAAAATATTTTTATTCCATAAATGTGATATTTATGATACTATTAATATTATGTAATGTTAATATTGGGAATTGTATGAGTGATATTAACAAGGAATAATCATAGTAAAATTAAATTACTTAAACGAACATATAATGAATCTTTAGTAATATTACTCCATTTTTGGGAAAACCAATGAATCAATATAATTTTTTTCTGAAGAAATAATAAAATACATTAAAATATGAAAATTTAGATTTTATGAAGTTATTTTATAACAAAACTTTCTATTTTTAATATAACAATAAATTTTTATAAAAAATGACCAAACAACCTCAAATACTCAATATAAGAGAAAATAAATAAATAAATTAATAATACATGACAACAAATAGACCATTTAAATTGAAATATAAATGAAAAATGTTCCAAATAAAAATCATAATAAACATAATTTTATTTTTTTGGATGGTAAGACAATGAATAGAGATAATAGGACCCCATATAAGGGATCTCTTAACTCATCATTATTACATTCAGGTTACACATTCACTATATTTCTAAACAATTTACACGATATGAATCCCATGAACTTATACTATTTTTTATATATTTTCATTACATATATAACTAATATAATATCCCTATACTCTAAATGTTTATAAATAATTTATGTTTCCTTCACCATCCCCCATTTTATGTAATCCCAATTTAAGAGAACATCACTATTTTTTATTTCTTGTCATGTACCACACAATACAAAATCACACAATAATTTTTTTTAATAAAATATAAATTATTTTACTAAATAACTTCCAAATTAATTTCATATTTAAGGTAAAATGATGGTATTTTTCTTATTTAATGTATCCCTTACTCATTTCATAAAGAATCACCTATGTGGATCATTTTTATTATAACATCTCTCATCATTTTCATGACTTTTCTACATTATAAATCCCTATTACAAAACATTTATTCTGTAAAACAATAACATCCAACATGATTTAATTATACATTCTAATGGTAATATTTAGTATACAACCTTTTGTTATTTTTTGTAACATGATTATGAAACCCACTTCCCATTGATGGGTTTCATTATGATTATGATTTTTTTTCATCTATTTTCACTATGTAGAAAACATATTCATGTACATATTATGATATAATAAGTGGGATTAGAATTAAATATCCCTTCCTTTCATTGTTAAATGTTTTCATGACCTGATATATTATATATGGTGCACGAGCCACTAGCCAAAAGCACTCTTATATATCATCTTGGAAGTGTTCCTAGACTTATGATTATGATGTAATGCATAATGTTTTTGACATATATTTATAATTCCATGATCATATAACATAATTTCTATAGGATATGTTTCCATGATTATGATATTTATCTTTTCTATATCATGTTATTCCTCTTAACTTATATGTGTTGTCTTAACATCATGCTTTACTCAGATTATTTATTTATTGGGATTTATATCTCACAAATTTTCTTTATATATTTCCCTTGTGTATCCAATTTTGTTTTAGAAGACCGGTTGTAATTTAGTTTACTATTTTATGTCTCAAATAAAGATTATGTAATTTATATTTTATGATTATTTATTTTTGTGAAAAATCATTAAAATATAAAATACCTCTAGATAATTGGATTGTATATGGTTTAAAATATTTTAAAAATCATGAAATAAAACAAGTTTAACGATCTGGTTTATATAGTATTCACTTATAAGGGAATTCTATTTTTTTGTATTTTTTCTGATGCTTTCTCCGGGGCACACACATTTGTTTGTTTCAGAGGACGCGCTGATTGTTTCACCGCATTCCCATATTCCAAAGGCAGAAAACATCTATTGCTCATTCAGGGATGTTTTCTCCTTGATCAAAATAGGATGATGGGATATCAGTTCCTCCTTCCCTAGATTCCTCCTTAAAACTTGTCACCTAGTCTGGGTCTCCCTTATAGATTAAGATTTTGTTCAGAAAACTCTTCCTAGTGCCATATCTTCTTGGATGTTTGCTAACTACACTAGTTTTATATGGACATTCTAAGGGGTGAAATCAGGGCAACAAACTTAGTTCAGGGGAGTAGTCATTTAGGACATCACTGGTGTTTCTGGACGCTGGAACACTGGTGCATCTGGGTTTCTTCCTCTTATGATAGGGCTTCTCAAGGGCGCAGAAGCCCAAGGAATCCCATGTTGAATGTATGGAATTTAATGCCATAGGCATGACTCTAATGTTTTCCTCAGCTTCCCTTGTTTAACATAGGTTACACTACTATTTTAACATCCAACAAAGATGGATCAGATTGATCAGAACACTGACTAGAGTGGATTAGATGGGTGCAATCTCTGTATGGAACACTGATGCTGGGAGCAGCGAGAAAGTGGGTGACATGATTTCACCAGGATATAGTGGTCTAAGTATGAATCAGGATGGACATGGATTGTTGAGGGTGGATGGAGAGTGATATGGATCCAACACAAGGGTGACAGTGAAATTCAGATTGAGCCTCGAAGAGACTTCCTACATATCCCCGTGGTAGGGAATCAAAGTCCGCATCATTCGGTAAGGCGATGGGACACCTAAGGAGGAGACCCGTATGGATGGGACCCAGAGGAAGTGGAACCTCCGGGTTGGGGCATGGCCTTCCCGTAACACATGGGATTGAGGGAAAGACAATGATGAGAAATGACTGACGTGCTTGATCCTCAAGGGAGGCTTCCTACGTAACTTACCTCAGAAAGGATCAAAGTCCATGTATTTTGAGATGGGGCATGGAATTGGGGTGTGCACAGGGGACATCAACCCGATGACATGCTGGGGCTTATGCATTTTTAGTAGCCCAAGGTTGGTCAGATGCTCGAGGTCAGACCAGGGATGCGGTTCCCAAGAAAGGGGACTATACTGACTTACCGTCGATTAGGGAACACAAGGGCTTACCGTCGATTGGGGTTGAAAATGGATTACCGCTGATTTAGGGACAATTTAGTGTCATGGGGGACAAAATGGGTGTACAGTTTAATGTCATGCAGGACGGGGGTTGACCGACATGAAGTAGTCGTGATAGATGGGAGTTGGGCTTGAACCTCAGGGAGGAGTCCTACATACCTTGCCTTAGAAAAGATCAACATCCACATAGTTCTGGATTTTGTTTTGGTGAATCTACGTGAAGGGGGTCAGGACCAATAGGTGTTGGGCTTGAAACATTGGGAGGCTTCCTACATACCTTGTCTCGGAAAGGATCAAAGTCCACGTAGTTACAGATTAGGTGTTGGTGAACCGACATGAAGGGAGTTGGGATCAATAGGTGTTATGATTGAACCTAAAGAAGGCTTCCTACGTACCAATCCTTGGAAAGGATCAAAGTCTCTATAGTTTTGAATGGTGTGGGTGAACCGACGTGAAGGGGGTAAGATAAATAGGTGTTGGGCTTGAACCATAGGGAGGCTTCCTACGTACCATGTCTGGGAGACAAGGACCAAATTCCAGGTAGTTTGGAAGAGGTGTTGGTGAACCGACATGAAGGTGGTTTGGACCAATAGGTATTGGGATTTAACCTCAGGGAAGAATCCTACGTACCTTGCCTTGGCAAGGATCAATGTACCCATAGTTCAAAACGGTGTTGGTAAACCAACATGAAGGGGGTTGGATCCACAAGTGTTGGGCCTGAACCTTTGGGAGGATTCCTACCTACCCTGTCTGGGAGATAAGGATTAATGTCCACGTAGTTCAGAAGAAGTGTTGGTGAACTGGAAAAAAGGCGGACAGGACCAATAGATATTGGTATTGAACCTTAGGGAGGATTCCTATGTACCTTGCCTTGTAAAGATTCAACATCCCCATAGTTCAGAATGGTGTGTTGGTGAACCGACGTGAAGGGGGTTAGGAAAAATAGGTGTTGGGCTTGAACCTCAGGGAGGCTTCCTACATAACTTGACTAGGAGACATGGATCAATGTTATCATTGTTCATAATTGTGTTGGTGAATCGACGTGAAGAAGGTTAGATCAATAGGTGTTGGGCTTCAACCTCACGGAGGCTTTCTATGTACCATGCCTAGGAGACAATGATCAAATTCCACATAGTTTCAGATGGTGTGTTTTGGGATTAAATACTGAGGTGGCCGAGAGAGGATATCATGGTTGATTATTACTCTAAGCCCACGTGATTCACTCTTGGTGTGAGAAATAAAAGGAAATAGTGACCTGAGGACCACATCGCAAAAGGTGAATCTATGGGAAGTGGAGTGTGGATTACACATAATTAGTAGCCCAAAAAGAAAACAAGGGCTTTTTATGGTTAGTAGACCAAAGAGGATATGTGGGATTAGATGTGGTTACAAGTCTAGAGTGGAAATATGGGCTAAATCGTGGTTAGAAACCCAAGGAGATGGAGTTTGGGACTTACTTCAGGGTGGAGTCCTAGGTGGTGAAAAATCCCAGAGGGATTTAACATAGAAGAGAGGAGGGTTCTGGTGCCCATCCCCCCACTAGTCTTTTCCACTGACGAAAAGAGGAGGGGAGCAGAGGATACTGCAACCCACAAGAATGGCTAGGGGATTACACCAAGATGGTTTCCCTTCCCATGGATAGGCACTGCTCTAGCAGAGAGGATCTCATTCCATGTGAGGAAGATCTCACTCCTATGGAGACGACTAGACATAGAGAATTTTTTAGATGGTGCACCCCATATATGATGCATGGGGAAAGGTAACAATTTAACGTCATGTGCTAAGGACGATGATGCTTGGTAGTTTAACGTCCTATAGATCGTACGAGGCAGGTGCACTATGTGCCCCCTAGGATATACATGAATGATAAATCCTGCCCCTTTGGGAAGGGAATGCATCATCAATGTCGTGGTGAGGGGGTGTCATGGAGTGATCCATTGGGTCCCACATTAGCAAGGTTATATGAAGAAGCAACAACCATTAGAATTCCTATGAAAATAAGCTTGAGACGAAGCAACGCAATGAGATGCACCACCCAAGGGACTTTGAAATTACTTCATATGAACCAGGTGGTCCGTACATAAAGGAGGATTTTGGAATAAAGGGGTTCACAGGAAGGGATTAAGTGAATCTCTGGTGCTCCATATAGTAGAAGAGCTTCATGAAGGGGTTTACTTCACGAAGTAAAGTGGCCTTGCCTAAGCATAGGTCGTAGGTGCACATGGAGGGTGCGTCGCGAAGTAAAAAGGCTTTCATGTAACATGGATTCACAAAGCAGTGGTGACCTATGAAGTCTACCACTACAAAGCAATGTGATTCACAAAGAATAGTGACCCTACCATAGCATGGGGCTTACATGTGCATGGAGGGTACCTCAGAAAGAATAATTTATCTTCGAAGACCTGAGTCTCTTTGGGGTTACTCTTCCTTCACGATGGCCCATGGGATCCATGAAGGGAATCACGATTTAAAGAGGGGTTGTGTTTATGCCAAGGGAAAGGTACTTCCTGATGTTTAGGTACCTTAAAGAGCTAATTTATCTAAGAGAAAAAGGTGCCTTGCGATTTTAGAGAAGAGAAGGAGAAAGGTCAGAGGATCTTTCCTTTGGGATTGAGGGGAGTATGGTATTTATAGGTAATAGGTACCACGAAGCAGGGATTTCTTGGCACAAAACTATGTGGCACTTTTTTGTAACAGTGGAGCCTCCTACCTCCTCGATCCACGGGGCATTAAAAAATGTCAGGTAGATCATGGGGCCTCCCACCTCTTTTCTTCACGATGGCTTTGAAAACGTCACTAAGATCATGGAGCCTCCCACCTCTTTGCTTCGTGGAGACTTCAAAAACACCAATTAGATCCTGGAGCCTCTGACCTCTTTGCTTCCTAGTGGCTTCAAAAATTTCAATTAGTTCACATATCCTCCCCTCTCTTTGATTCGTGGTGGCTTCGCAAGGGAGGTAGCTTCACACTGGCCGTGGTGCTGCAGGGCTATATAAATAGGCTTCATGAGGTATCCCCAAAGGAGGTGGTATCCTCTTTGAGTTTTGTCTTCTTATCCCTACATTTTGGCACCAACAAATTCCCCCATCAAACATGGATCCAAGAAGAAAATGAGGGTCTTTTCTTGAGGGTCAATTGAAAAAACTCTTTAGGCCATTCAAAATGAAAACTCACAGAGGATGGTTATGATGTGGAACGAGTTTTCTATACCCAAAGAAGTCTTTGGGCTAGTGAAGGAGTAAGACAATAGTTGAGAGGTGGACTACCTGGGGAGATTCTGAATTTTCCAACCATTCGGGCCATCCACGGGGTGTCTCCCCAACCACGAGGCTGGGGTCGAGACATCTCATGGTGGCAGCGCTGGAATGTTCTTTTGATGGGGTCAACCAATCCATGGGAGGGGTTGATCCTGAGGTGCTATAATGCATGTAACTTTTGACCGTACATTCATGCTTCAATTATTTATGATGGATGCATGTACGAGTTCTGTTATTTTCATCGGCCTATTACATGTCTGTCACATTCATGAAACATCCAGTGATCAATCCCTAAGCTCATCTGGGTTAGGCCCAATGTGAGAAACAAGGGGTTACCACCTTGTTATTCCACATGAATATGAGATTGCCGACCAAGCTTCCGGAATCCATGGTTTGATATACCATTCCATATTTCTAGGGAGAAAGTGGGACTCCTGAATAGAGAAAGAAGGTCTCAGATCAGTCAAATATCTATTCTCCCAATGTGCTCTAGTGCACGAGAGAGGTAATGCTGGGGGTGTGGGAATTAATCCAAACATAGGGGAATAGATGGTGTGAATCCCGATACCCATAATTCAGAACACTGTAGGGGTGAAGTGATAATGAAGGGTAACTGTTGAACATGTTCAAAACATAGTACCCGTATTATGTTTTCTTAAAATGGGGATAACAAATGAGGGATGCCCACTGACCATGTATGAAACATGGGGCTAGACTCAAAATTTTATACATTAGTCTTTCCGAACGTTAGCCCAGGACAGTAGGCGATCCATAGACCAAGCATCCATACTGTTAGGGGGTTCTTTTAGATGTGAAAGAGGATGATGGTCCCAATAAAGGGTACACAAAGCGTAAAGAGTGGAGAGATGGGTTGTCCAAATGGAGTCCAACACTCTTGAAATTACACCACCATGGTGGAAGCACATTAGGTGGGTGCATCAGTCTGGTCAAGGATCAAACTTATATATGAACAAGACCTCTCTAGTAAGGACCTGGAATTATCTTTAGTTTTACATCATACCAAGAAGGACAATGAACATGTAGTTTAATGTCGTTCAATGTGGATGGTGCACATAATTTTATGGTAATACTGCCTGGACCAAGGCTATCAATTTAAAGTCATGTTGCATGGACTGTAGGATCTAAGTTTATGGTCATAAAGACTGGATCATGATTGGGGCAGAGGGTCCATAAGCCTTAATGACTCTAGGGCTGGGCCCGAGCTTAAATTCCTAGGCATCGCTACATATCTGATGAGGATGAGAATGAAGTCAAATGCATTTCTTGAGAATATCACGGTCAGAGACTAATACTGGTTGGGGGAATCCTTTCTAGAGAGGAAGCTAACATGTCCCATAATTATCATGGGTCATCCAAAGATTGCTTAGGGTATGGGCCACAGTTTGATGTCACACATCGAGGAAATGGATACCTAGAAAAGAAATGTGTGGTGCAGTATATACCACGATGTGAATGGGGAACATAAGAGTCCATGCCACACCACACTCTCTCATTATAATCCTTTGGTCAAGGGACTGAAGGTGAAAACCTGGCCGGTCCTAAGAAAGACTGTTTGGATGTTCCTACGTATCCCATGAAAATAGGAATGAAGCTACACATAGTTATGAGAGTGTAGTTTAACGTCATGTGGGATGAAAGGAATGTGGGGCATGGCTGTACCATTACACATCCTACCAAAACTACTAATCCTAAGTGATTCATGCTCGATGTCAGAAACAAGGAGTAGTTGTGGGACTTTCTTGGCATAGGGAGTCCCACATCAGGGGAAATAGAATGTTATGTGAATGATGTGGAAATGGTATTGACCCACCTTTTTAATGAACATATATGTGTGAAGCTGTAAAACCAAGTGTGTTGGAATTCCACTTAAACACGATGGAGTGGGAAATTGTGAATCATGATGTTGGAGATCTAGATCACAATGATAGTGGCACGATGATTGAGGATGATTGATGACCATGTTCGAAATACAATATCTATTTCGCATTAGCCTAGAATGGGGATAGAGAAATGATGGTTGACCACTGACCATGTTTAAAACATGGGACATATCGCTAATATTATCCAAGGCCTTCTGGGGTGTCGACCCAAGATTGTAGGTGAGCAAATGTGGCATGGGACCGGGCCATAGAGGGGATCCTTTTAGACATAGAATAGGATTAGGATCCAAATAATGGGTTCATGAATCTTAGACATGGAACAAGGTAATGTCCCTGTGAAAATTCCACACTTTGGGCTCTTTGTCACAATGCATCTGAGTACAAAAATATGTCGTATTAGATAGAGAGAGTCGAGTCCCTTTCCAAGGGAAAGGGTCATAGGGTCGCATGCTTCTAGCTTAAGGTCATAGGGTGGACCATTAAGGGGGTACTTGATTTAATGAAATTATCGTTGGGTAGCAGAGTTATCGAAATCGATGCATAGTTCCCTTAGGGATATATTAGATTAGGGTCATAGAATTCTGACTAGGTAGGGATACATGTTGAGTTTGTTGCAAAACCTAACGCAAATAGAGAATAAAAGTGGTACTCGCCACATCACATACTTCGCTAGAAACCTTGGGCCATGGGGCCGAGAATGGGGAAGGATTTAAGATCCATGGGGCTGGACCCACTGACCGGACGCCCGAGCATTCCTATTTATCCCTTGAGGATAGGAATCAAGCCACACATAGTTCGGGGAATTTTTTCTTTAAGAATTGTAGAAAGGTGGTAGAGAGGTCTTAGTTTAAGGACATAGAGCTCTAAAAAAACTATAAGGAAAGGGGGAGACACATGGTGATGTAATTATAAAACCAGACATGAATGAGGACCTGGAGTCCATATCACTATGTGTTACTTGCAGAGGTCTTAGGTTGTGGAACAAAAATAAAAGTTAGTCTGGGCCCAAGGAAAAGTTCATTGGTGTTCCTACATACCCCATGATAATGGGAACCAAGACATACATAGTTCTGGAGGTGGGATTTTAATGTACTAATGCCAGGAATAATAAGGTCTTGTTGGCGTAGTCCACACACCTAAAAAAGTGGCATTTGATAGATCTGGTTTTTCCTTTAGGATGGCTTAGTGTCTATTTTCTTTTTATTAGGAAATAAACTAAGGAAAGAGTATCCTGGTGTCACTACAGGAATCAATCCACATGTAGGTATTGAAAAATGGTATGGTGAATGACCAATACCCAACATGATTTCCCATCGAGTAAGGGTATCAAAATGCAGTTCCATCTTTCTTCATTCTTTCATAACGATAATATTATAGTTTAGGGTTATTTGATAGGACCAACCATGAATTTTAATGTCATGAAATAAAGACGTAACAGTTTAAAGCAATGTGTGACAAGGTGAAATAGTTTAATATCATATGGATTGGACCAATGGGGCGGGACTCATGGATGAAGTGTCTAGGTGTTCCAACGTATCCCATGGGGATGAAAATCAAGCCATACGTAGTTATGAGGAGAGGACGTATAAATAAATCCTAGTTTAAGGTATTGGATCTCGGACTATGGAGAAGTGAAACCCTTCCAAGAGTGTGCAGACCTTGATCCTACCCCTAAGCCCACGTGAGTCAAAATCAGTGTGGGAAACTAGGGAAGAAGTGGTATTTTCGACACATGGGATACGCGTAAAGGGGAAATCACTGTGGAGCCCTAAATGACGCCTTAATGCAGCTTCATCCTCCTAACATTCAAATACACATTGATGGATATTACCTATAGTGTCGAAATTCTACATGGACATGATGGGGTGGAGAATGATGTGAATAACGAAACTGACATTTAAGGATCTATGGGGTTGGCGTGATGATGGAGGATAACTATTAACCATATTTGAAACATAGTATCCATATCACATGACATGGAATGGGAACAACAAACGAGCATCAACTGCTATCCATATTCACAATACGAGTTTTATATCAATTTTTCATTTGAAACCCTCGAGGACATTAGCCTATAATGGAAGGAGATTCCTTGGGCCCAACATCCATGCTATTTGGGGGTCCTTTAGGATGTGAAAGATGATGAAAACCCAAATGAAGGGGACAAAAAACCTAAAAAATGGCGGAGATCATGTCTAGGGAGAATTTGACACTCGTAGTTCTGAACAAGAGTACTCCCAGTCACATTGGTGAATCGTCAGAGACGGTTGAGGGGCCCAAATTAAGGGCAACCAACTAAGAAAGATATATGTAGAATAGGGGAGTGAAGGGATATCAGGAGAAAGAGGTCGTGGTTTGGTTCTTACATACCCGATGTGAATGGGGATATATACCCATACCACGTCGTATACCCCTCCCTTAAAAGAACTCTGTCCAAGAGGCCTAGATGATAAGGAGGTTTCTAAGAGATGGGGCTGGACCTGAAGACTATATGTTTGGGTGGTCCTATGTATCCCATGAGGATGGGAATTAATTTTCATGTAGTTATGAAATGTGCGACAATTTTACGTCAAGCGGCGAGGATGCTGATTGGTGAAGACATCCAAGAAGAGGAACACAAGGCGAAGTTAAGATAAACCTATTGTTAAATGAGGACATATTCCCACACTGTACAATGAATTTGGGGAGGTATCTGAGAAGAGAGGCCGAACTAAAGGGGGTGATGTTGGAGCTTGGGGCTTGGACGACAGACAAAAATATCTGGGCATTCCAATGTATACCATAAGGATGAGAATCAAGATGTACATAGTTATGAAAAAGCCATGAATTTTAACATCATGTGGTAAGGATGAGGGGGAATTGAAGAACACGAGGGGAACATGGGGCGGTCATCATAAACCCAGCTCCAATGGGGCCAAAGAAGTTCATGGTACACTATGTGGGATCCTCCGAGAGAACTACACCCAGGGGGTCGTCAAAGAGAAAAATTGGGGCTAGGCTTGCATCCAAGTGTTCCTACATATCCCATGAGGATGAGAATCAATTCATACATAGTTATTGGAGGTGTTATGCAGTTTATATTCATGCAGAAAAGATGTTGGACAGTTTAAGGTCATACAGGACCATCTATAGTTTAATGTCGTTCGAGGCGACATACAATTTAAGGTCATGTAGGACTGTAATGGTATATATGATGCTTGAAGTTTAATGTAATGCTGGAAAATTCTAAAAAGTTTTACATCTTTCAGTTTGGAAAAACCTCACATTTTAACATTTTCTGGTATGGATTGAATAGTTTAAGGTCATGTGGGACCAGGCACTATTTAACATCCTATGGGACATCATACAATTTAATGTCATGCGAGAAATAACAGTTTATGGTCATGTAGGTCCCCTTTTCTCAGGAAATGTACCGCTTGAGGAACTTGGCCTTGGTGGGAGGAGTTATGCACTCACCATCCATGGTAACTAGAGAGTATTCGACATTGGAATAATCATTGTGAATGATGTAATGTCCTTCCCATTTGGGCTCCAATTTTTGTGGCTTCCATCTAGGTATCATTGGTATCCTTAGCAAGAACACCATGTCACCTTGTAAGAAAGAGTGGAGGTGAACATTCTTGTTGAAGGCTCTAGCTATCTTGTTCTGATGCCTTTCCAGATTGTGCAGGGCGAGTAGTCTGTTCTCATCATGTGCTTCCAATTCATCCAGATAGTTTTCAGCTATGTTATCTAGTACATCCTGATCATATATAGATGTGCATAATGAAGGCATATAAATCTTGATGGGTAGGACAACCGATGCTTCGTACACCAGGGAGTATGGGGTCACCTGTGTGGAATTACAAGTCATCATCTGATAATCCCAGATGGAGTTGGGAAGCTTGTACGAACAAATATTTTTATTCTGACCAACCATTTTCTACAGAATTCTAGAGACGGTTTTGTTGAATTCCTCAAGATTCCCATTTTCTTGCGTATAATAGTGGGAGGTATGGTTAGAATGGATGTTTTACTTGGGGTACAATTTCATCAACTCAACCTCAAGGAAGCAAGTGATTTTATCTATGAGGGACTCTGAACCGATAGGTGATACGAGATCTCACAAAGTCTGCGATTGAATGGGACTTGACCTCCTTCATCATAACCACTTCTACCCACTTGGAAAAGAAATCTGTGGTGGTCAGGACGAACTGATATTGGTGAACTGTCACCATTGGATGTGGTCTCACAACATTGAGTCCCCAGATCGCAATGGGCCAATTGTAATTGGAAGTGTAGAGAGGCTCTGGTGGCCGATTCACAAAGTTGAAATGAATTTGGCATGGATGGAACCTCTTAGAAAACTCAATGTAGTCATGGATCATGGAGGGAAAAAAATACCCCAACCTCTGGATCTGGTACGATTGTTTTGGACCTGTCTAATGAGCTTCGTAGGAACTAGAATGAACCTCCTACATGACATGAGAAATTTCAACTCTTTGAATACAGCGGAGGATAACCCCATCAAAACCGCGCTTGTAGAGGATTTTCTTAAGACCATGACAACTTTGGAGGGTAAAATGCAGTGAACGACATTAGACTCACTCACACTCGGCTTGATTTTCCAGGATATTACTATTTTGGAGGTACTCAACAATGGATGATCTCCAGTCGGGAGTCACTTCAACCACTGCATTGGGGGGAGATCAGGGCTTTGACGTGGTGGCACCAATAAAAAGATTTCTTACCTGCGGGCTATCATCATCATCTGGAATGAAGAGGGAGATGAATCTCTGGTGTGGCATGTGGATAATCAAATCATTCTATTTAGGCTCTTTAAGTGATGAATCTAGGATAGCCAGGGTGTTAGCTCTACAGTTCTGGGATTGAGAGATATGAGTAAATTCTGGCCGAGATGGGAACTGGGCAATTAGCTGGAGGGTGCGTTCCAACCGTGGTATGTGTTCTGGATTTCAGATTAAATATTCACTGTTGACTTTCTTGATGAATAGTTTGAAGTTACCTTTCACATGAAAGTGGGGAATGTCAATCTCAAGGGCTAGCTCGAGGCCATCGGTGAGTGATAGATACTCCACCTCATTGTTGGTGCAACCTTCTAACAACAGGAATGAATATAGAAGAAAGGCTTGTGCTGTGGTGATGAAGATGATGCCAAGACTACTCTGTTGAGCTTAGGTTCATTGAGACTTCTACCGGTAGGGCCCCAAGAAGCGCCATCAACTCAATTTGCCAGCACTGGGTGGCTTAGTCCACTGATAGGATGGCCTCATCATAAAAATCATGTTCCAGAGACTGGTCCACAGGAGTTGGGTTAGCAACGATGAAATTTTCCAATGCTTTCCCATTAAAGACTTATGAGGGACAAACCTGATGTCAGACCTCTGAAGGAAAACTACCCACCAAACTTGATGTCCAGTCAACATTGGGCGGTTTAGGATGTACTTCATCAAATCCACCAGGACATCAACTGTACCTCATAGTGCTGTAAGTAATTCCATAATTTATACACTGTGAATACCAACACAAGGTAGCTATTCTTGATATGGGCGTATCTGGTCTCCGTTTCGAGGAGCATGCGACTGAGATAGTAGAGACTATTTTTTGTTCCCTCATTGTTCTTTATCTCAATAAGTGCACCAAGAGATCATTCAAGGGCGGTTACATAAAGGGCCAGTGGATTTCCGGAGATAGGTGGAATTACGACCAGAGGCTAGAGAAGATACTTCTGGATTTTCTCGAAACCACTCTGACATTATTTGTCCCACTAGTAGACAATGTTTTTCTGCATGAGTTGAGAAAAGGTATTACACTTTCCAGCCAAATTCATGATGAATCAGTGTATCTAGGCCAAGTGGCCATGAAAGCCTCTAAGATCCCAAATTTTGTTCAGGGGAGACATCTGGCTAATGGAATTGATATTATAGGGGGTGATCTTGATGCCCCTGTATCTAACAGTGAAGCTAAGAAACTTTCTAAGGGTGACCCTGAAGGAACACTTCAATGAGTTCATCTTTAGGTGGTGAGAATAGAGGAATCCAAACAATTTCCCAAGTTATTTTAGATGGTACTGACACTAGTGATATTTGTCCACCAGATCATCCACGTAGCATTCCACTAACTTACCAGGGATTGGCTTAAATATGCCATGCATGACCCGCTGAAAGGTGGAACCTGCATTTTTTAAACTGACGGGAATTACTTGGTAACAGAAAGTACCTTGTGGTTCCATGAAGGCCATAGATTCCTCATCCTCAAGAGCCATTCAGATATGGTTATACCCAAAATATACATCCATTAAGGAGATGTCTTGGAACCCAACTGTGGCATCGATCAATAGTTCTGTCACAGGATGCATAAAATAATTTTTCGGGTAGTGATGATTGAGATCCTAGAAGTCGATGCAGACTCTGATCTATCCATTCTTCTTCCTGATAGGTAAAATATTGGCTAACCATCTGGGTTACTAGAACTCATTTATGAAATTTTCTCGGAAGAGCTTATCAACTTTGGCCTTGACCATGACACTATGAGAAGGGTGTATCTTTTTGGAAAGATGCTTAAACCCCAAATGGTTTGCAGGGAGACCGAGGCAGTGGATAGCTACTAAGGGATCCGTCCCTAACATTTTTCTATAGCTCCCATAAAATACATCATTGTGTTTTTTGAGGATGTCCACCTACTACTGTTGATCTTTGACAGTCATAATGGCACTGATGAATGTGGGCTTCAGATCCGCCTCGGTACCGATGCTTACCTGTACCAATTCATCGACCATGGTGGAGATGCCCTCTTCAAAGGTAGGATGGGAATCCTATAAATCATCTTCTTCACTTATGGAGGAGGGATCCTCACTAGGGGGAGTTTCCTCGGAGTCAATGGATCCCAATGGGAGACTGGTACCAGCCTGAGCAATGGTGGACACCACATCGGGGGACTCCCGTGTTGCCAAAACCAAAATGATGAAAGTTATTGATCCAATCCCATATGGAATTCGACCCAAGGGGACAATCTAAATGATATTGAATAAATAGTGAAGAATCAGCATGAGCCGGTTTATCCTTGCCTGATGGATCAAAAAAGTATGACATATTTTCATTTTCAGGGGGTGGACATCCTAGTACCTTATAGGGGTAGGGGGCTCAAGGATCACCCGAGCCTAATTCATATAGGAGTATGAGGTGATCTTCCAGCATCACTTAGACTTGGAAATATTCTCCCACCTCATTCTAGAAACAAATAATCATTGTCCCATGTCCTAGGTTTTAGCCTCTAATCGGTGGATTAGAAAGCTGTAGGCATCATCTACATCTGTCCACAGGTCAGTCACATGCATGATCAACCTCATTAGCCTGAATGTTTTTTCCTTACTCTTGTAGTAGTTGGAATCCAGATAGTGGAATTCACAAGAGGAAAAGGGGGAAACGTCACCTTGAAGTATGACCACTCGACTATTAAGAGAGTACTTGAGGCATTGGTGATACGATGAAGGGACCGCCACATGGAGGTAGATCCATAGCCTACCCATCAACGCATTTTTGGTTATGTCTTGGGATACAAACATGAACTCAATGCTTGAAACTAGGCCACTGAACTATAGGATCGAAATAATGATGTGGATGCTCAATATACAAGAGGGGGGGGGGGTTGAATTGTATACTTTAAAAATTTCCTCAAAAAAGGAAATATCAAAGTTTAACAAAGTTTAACTAAGCAAATTCAAAACACCTTTAATCACCAATAAAAGATTGGGACAAAGTATGAAGTTTCAAACTTCGAGTTCTATGCAATTGCTTGAATCTGGAAAGTAATTCCAAAAACAAGTTTCAGAAATATGGATCTGGAAATTGAAACTTAACCAAAGATTACAAATTGAGATTCTACCTTAAAGCGTATAGAGTCTAAATGAATCAGAGTACACGTGTAAGAAAATATAAGAAGATTATACTTTCCTTATAGTACAAAAAGTAGTGAAAAAACAAGTAGTAAAACTACAAGTAACAAGATAAAAATATTTTAACCCAAAGAGAAGGGTATCCAACAACCTTGGATAAAGGTCCCTTGATTTATACTTTCAAGCATGTCTGTCTTACCCTCATCAGGGTAATCTCTCGATACGAAGATCGGAGTCTCTGTCTTGCTATCCCCGCAAGACCTCAACTTCAAGGTAGTTGGAACCTCTGTCTTCCTCATCAAGGAAGCCCTCGAACTTCAAGGTAGTCGGCACCTCTATCTTCCTATCCCATGAAGGACTTGAATGTAATCACCAAAATTCAGAGTCACACCAAGCAATCTGAACGAGAAATTCAGTACACAAAAGGCATGAACAACTTCTCTCTCAAGAAATCACCTTAACAGCATTTGGTCTCTAGATTGATCAACTTCAGTATCGAGCTCTTTCAAATGAGCTCCTATTTATAGGAAAATTTCCAACAGTCGGCTCCATCATCCAACAATCATTTTTTCCTTAGATTTTGGAGGGACCTGTACATGTGTCACTAAACAAATGGTTAGTTAGAAACAGAATGGATGACATCGTTTTATAATAAAACATGTGTAATTGAAAGCACGATATCATTTTATAATGAAACAAGTTTAAGCATAATCAAAACTAAAGTTCAGAATATAAGCAAATAAAAGTTCGGAGTCTATCCAAAGTGAAATTTGGAGTCTATAATAAATAGATATTTGGATTTTGTTTTATAGGAATTAGGAACCTGAATTTATTATAAATTTGGAGTCTGAATTTCTAAAGGAAATTCAGAGTCTGGTTTCACTAGAGTTCAGAATATGAACTTACAGAATTCGGATTTGAACTTATAGAATTTCAGAATCGAACTAGTAAAATTTCGCAGTCAAACTCATAAAAGTTCTGAGTCGAACTCATAAAAGTTCAGAGAAAAACTTATAAATGTTTGGAGTCAAACTAGTAAAAGTTCAGAGTCGAACTGATAAAATTTCGGAGTCGAACTCATAAAAGTTCAGAGTCGAACTTATAAAAGTTCAGAGTCAAACTCTTAGAAATTTGGAGTCGAACTAGTCAGAGTTTGGAGTCTTTGGAGTTGAATTTTGTTAAAGTTTGTTTCCAGAATTTGGAATAGATCTTTATTACAGTTCAGATCCAGAATTCGTAGTGGAACTTCATTATCGTTCACATCCAGAATTCAGAGTGGAACTTCATTACAGTTCACATATAGAATTCGGATCCGGAAACAGAATGCTTCATATCTTAGTATTATATGATTCTGAGGTTTTGGATATGAATCCGAATTTTACACTTAATAAAAATATTGATATGTATAAGGAAATCTAGGTTAGGGTAAATTTCTTTAAGGAGGGGAATTTTCCTTATAGAAGTAAAATATAGATTTTCTTAAGTATAAGGTGTTTCTGATTTTCAAAACAAGAAGGAATGGAAAAGTCATAAGGAAAACCTTATTTACTCAACAATCTCACTCTTTTTGGAAAGCACAAACATCCTTAACGAAAAATAATATATGTTCTTTGAAAAATTTCATTAGACATTGAAATTAAAACTTATATCCCTTGTTCATGGATGATAGTGAATACAACTAACTCCCCCTTAGGCATTGAGACTCTAAGGATTGTATTCAAAATTTCCGGAGTGGATTTTTCATTATCATGAGAATTAAAAACTTCTTAATGAGAAACTCCCCCTTACTTTAAGGATATATTTACTTAGAAATTTTTACTTCTCCATTTTAAATTTTCCTTCTCCCCTTTTGAGTAGTTATTTTTTTCGTCTCCCCTTTGTGATTTTCAAAAAGAATTTAAGGGAATGGAAAAGAAATATGGTACCGTTCGGATTGGCTTGAATGATTGTTCATAATTGGTAATATTCATCTTGAGGGAAATTTGACTAAGAAATAAAACTCACTACGAAAAAATTCACTACGAAAAAGTCAGTACGAAAATTTCATTACAAAAATTCTCAGTACGAAAATTTCATTACAAAAATTCCAGTTCCAGAAATTTTCATTACGAAAATTTCAGTTCCGAAAATTTTCTTTATGAAAATTTCAGTTCCAGAAATTTTGAAAAAACTCATTACGAAAATTTTAGTTACAAAAGTTTGAAAGACTGACTACAAGAATTTTGATTACAAAAGCTTGGAAAAAAACTGACTACAAAAATTTTGATTATGCTAACATGAAAATGTACTCCCACTATGAAAATGAGTTTATTACTATAAGGAGAATGGTTCAGCAAGAAGATAATGAAGAATTATTACCCTACGATTATCATTCCTAACTTTTGTTTAATGTATTTCTATTTATCGGAGGGTAAAGATTTTGTGAAAATGTCAGCAAGTTGTTCTTGCGTTCTGATAAAGTGAAGAATGATATCTCCTTTTAAAAAAATAAAACAATTTAAATCAAGGTTTTACTAAGAAGAACTATGTTTCCTATACTAATAATTTATCCATGAGCATTATCTCCTAAAGTTACATTTCCTCCTTTCGTCTTGATAATCTTTTCAAAATAGTTTTTGTTACCAATCATATGTCAAGAACATCCACTATCCATGTACCATGTATTGCTGTTGGTACTTCTTTTATCTTCCTAAAAATAAGAAAGGAATTAGACTTTTGGTATCCAAAATTTTTTGGATTCGAGATTTTTAGATAACAAAATTTTGGGTATCCACATTTGTTTAGAGAAATAAGCTTTGTGAAACCCAAGAGATTGAACTTTATTCAAAGAACAGTTTTTCTTCCAATTCTAACCACTTTGATACTTAGTGAAAAAAGGGGCTCTAGAAGGAACATAATAGTTGTTTTTGAAAACTAGTTTTTGGTGAGTATAGCCTACTCCAGTAGTGTTTCCATTAGGTTTAATTTGAGAATACATCTTGTCAAAATTTTCCTTCCCAGAGGAAAATTTTTCAAGGAGCTTCTTTAGAGAATAAATTTCAGATTTTAGTCTAATGACTAAATTCCTATCGTCAGGAATCATTTATTTAGAGTTAAAATATTCCTAAAAAAAATTAATTTTTAAAATAGAATTCTTAAGATCTTTAGGAAGTTCTTCCTTATCATAATTTCATTTATGAAGGTCTTTTGAAAGGTTTTCTAAAAGCTCTTATTTATCTTTAAGATCTGAAGAAATATCTGAAACTTTTTTTGTAAGAATTTCTTCCCTAGTATTTGTCGTGTCTAATTTCTTTGAAATATTAAATTTTTTTTCTTCAAGTAACTTGGAAAATCTGGATACTTCTTCATATGATGGTTCTTCATTTTCTGAGGATGAAGCATCTTCATTAGAAGTACTATTTTTGGAATAGTAATTCGTATCAAGAGATAAATTTGTTAAAGCCTCGGTAGAGCGTACCTTAGCCATGAGATATGTATGTGGAAAAGAAGTATTAGAAATGAATCCCATATTATTCTGAGCTGATGAATCATATTCTAAAGATTATCTTTCTGAAGAGTCTCCACAGCTAGAACTACAACTAGTATTAGATTTCAGACTTTTCTTAGCTTTATCTTCGTAAAACTTCATACTGTTCCCTTCCATATGCCTCTCTTTTCATTATTTATTTTTAAGCATAGGCAATCAGGTCGTATGTGTCCACTTCTCTTGAACTCATAGCATGTGAACTCTGAATCTATTTTATCTTTACTTTCCTTCTTCTTATACTTGGATTGGAAATTTCATTGTCCAGCTATCTTGTTCATCCTTCGAGCATGATTTTCTAACTCATTTTTTGAGACTTCACTCTCACTAGATTCAGATTGGATAGTTACCTTCTTAGACTTGGATCTAGTTACACTCTCAGGAGTCTTTTCTTTCATGTGGTTTGATGTTGTAGTAAAAGCAATAGTACAATTCCCATTCTTCTTTTTGATGTTGTCATCATGTCTCTTCATTCTTGTTTCATTTTGGAGAAGAGTTCCAAACAATTCATCTAAATTAATTTGAGTAACCTTCCTGTTCCCATTAATAACTATTCTCTTTGATTCCCACTCATTGGGCATAATATCTATAATCTTGTCAATAAGACCTTCATCATCCAGACCTTTCTCACCCATATATTGTATGCTATTTATGATAGTCACAAATCTTTGTTGCACCTTACAAATGGGTTCTCCATAAGGAAATTTAAAACCATGATATTCTGCTCTCAACATTGCTCTTCTTGTCTCAATCTACAATTAGCTGTTTCACAAGAAGAAATTTGGCTATATATGTTCCTAGTCTTCGAACATAGTAGAGTATTGCGTACCTTATAGATTAATTTATAATCATGCTTCTCTTGGTTTGTGAAAGCACTAACTTCCTTACCAAGAATTTTATAACCTTCAGTAAGGATAACAAAGTTATCTACTCCAATATTGATAACAAAAGTCTTCATTCAATCTCTACAGTATTCATAATCATTAAAATAAAAAATTGTTGGTCTTGTAGGATTTTGGTTGTCGATAGAACCAACATTTAAACCTGCCATCCTTAAGAAAATCTTTCTATACAAAAACTTGTTAATAACAAAAGTTCGGATTCAAGGAAAATATTCCTAAGCAAGGAAATTATATAACAATGAAAAACTGGGGAAGGAAAAACTTATATGTGAGTATAAGTAATATAGATACCTTCTCTGATACCAATTGTAGGATCGAAATAATGATGTAGATGCTCAATATACAAGAGGGGGGGGGGGTGAATTGTATACCATAAAATTTTCCTTAAACAAGGAAAGATCTAAGATTAAAAAAGTAAACTAAGCTAATTCAAAACACCTCTAATCACCAATGAACGATTGGGACAAAGTATGAAGTTAAAAACTTCTAGTTCTATTCACTTTCTTGAATCTGGAAAGTGATTCCGAAATACAGGTTCCAAAAATATGGATTCGGAAATTGAAACATAACCAAAGTTTACAAAGTTAGATTCTACCTTAAAGCGTATAAAATCTAAATGAATCAGAGTACAAGTGTAAGCAAATATAAAAAGATTATACTTTCCTTACAGTACCAAAAGTAGCGAAAAAAACATGTAGTACAACTACAAGTAACAAGATATAAATCTTTTAACCCAAAGAGAAGGGTATCCAACAACCTTGGATAAAGGTCCCATGATTTATACTTTCAAGCAAGTCTGTCTTACCCACACCAGGGTAAGCCCTCGATACGAAGATCAGTGTATCTGTCTTGCTATCCCCGCAAGCCCTCAACTTCAAGGTAGTTGGAACCTCTATCTTCCTCAGCAAGGAAGCCCTCAAACTACAAGGTAGTTGGCACCTCTATCATCCTGTCCCCGGAATACCTCAAATGTAATCCCCAACATTCAGAGTCGTACGAAGCAATCTGAACAATCAGTTCAGTACGCACAAGGCATGAAAATCATCTCTCTCTAGAAATCACCTTAACAGTGTGTGGTCTCTAGATTGATCAACTTCATTATTAAGCTCTTTCAAATGAGATCCTCCTTATAGGCAAAATTCCAACAGTCGACTCCCTCCTCCAACAGTCATATTTTCCTTAGATTTCGAAGGGACCTGTACACGTGTCACTAAACCAATGGTTTGTTAGAAACAGAATGGATGACATTGTTTTATAACAAAACATTTGTAAATAAAAGTACGAAATCGCTTTATAATGAAGTGAGTGTAAGCATAAGAAAAACTAAAGTTCAGAATGCAAGAGAATAATAGTTCAGAGTCTAACCAAAATGGAATTCAGAGTCTATAATAAAAAGATATTCAGATTCCATTTTGTAGGGATTCAGAACCTGAATTCTGTAGAAATCCGAAGTGTGAATTTATAAAGGAAATTTGGAGTCTGGTTTCACTAGAGTTCAGAATATGAACTTATAGAATTCAGAGTCGAACTTGTAGAAGTTCGGAATTGAACTAGTAAAAGTTCAGAGTCGAACTCACAAAAGTTTGAAGTCAAACTCATAAATGTTTGGAGTCAAACCTATTAAAGTTTGGAGTCAAACTAGTAAAATTTCGGAGTCGAACTTATAAAATTTTGGAGTTGAACTCATAAAAGTTTGGAGTCAAACTTATAAAATTTTGTAGTCAAACTATAACAAGTTTGGAGTCAAACTAGTAAAAGTTCGGAGTCCAGAATTTGGATTTGAACTTTGTTAAAGTTTGTATCTATAATTTGGAATGGAAATTTATTACAGTTCAAATCTAGAATTTGGAGTGGAACATCATTACAGTTCACATCTAGAATTCAGAGTGGAACTTCATTACAGTTCACATCCAGAATTCGGATCCTGAAACAGAATGCTTCATATCTTAGCATTATATGATTCTGAGGTTTTGGGTATGAATCCAATTTTTACACTTAAGACAAATATTGATATGTAAAAGGAAATCTAGGTTAGGGTAAATTTCCTTAAGGAGGGGAATTTTCCTTATAGATGTAAAATATTGATTTTCTTAAGTATAAGGTGATTGTGATTTTCAAAACAAGAAGGAATGGAAAAGTCATAAGGAAAAACTTATTGACTCAACATGAACAAGGTATTCAAGAAGATCTTGCTGACAGGTGTATGTTCAATCCTGTCATAACCTTGAATTTTCTGGTCATAGGGACTAAGATAACCCTCATCAAAAACCTAGTTTTCACAGTGTTCTAGTAGAAATTATATTGATCCCAGAGCCTATGTCAACAAGATACTAACGAACCTCTACTACATAAAAATGGATGTTGGTGTACAATGGGAAGATGTGAACCTATATGGGAGATACTTCATCTTCTCCTGAGAATGAGATGATGTCCTGACATTCAGCATGCTCGACTGCCTCAACATAGAAGGCTTATGTGGTAGCTACCTCCATCTTGATCTAGAGGGGGCTTCTTAAAACCTCGATGAAGGCTTCACACATATCTGATGATAGGATAAGGGCCTCAAGGATGAATAGCCCTGCTAGAATGCTGGAAAGAGGTTTGAGGACATCATAATTCCGCACCAGGCATGAGCTTCTTCTTATAGGATGTCGCTCTATGACAGGAGGAATGGTGGACCTTATCAGCTGGACGGGTGGATGACTAGTACTGGGAATATCCCGCTGCACACAAATCAAAGGCTATGGAACGCCCACCGGATGAGGGCCAAATAACTGAGAGTAGTCCGTCATAGAGCATGGCTGTTCACGACACGGTTAAGGTGGATCTGCAAAATCATGATGCACAAATGGCAGTGAAGGCAGATATGATAACACCGGATGAGAAGGTTGAACATGATAAGCTCGGCACTAGGCCTACTATCTAGTATCGACGTCATAAACATCTAGGCTAAAAGTAATGAATGAGGCACTTGGATGACCCATATTTCTACGGATCCATCAATGTTAGTGATGTTTGGGAACATTGGGAGGATCTTCCTAGTGCTCCTCACCGTCAGAAATCATGTCAGGGTTTACCATCTCTATGGTGTTAAATGAGGTGTACCCTTCTATGCCACTTGAAGAATAATCCAATACTGGATTGATTATAGGGGGGATCTTCCTCTCTGGGGGCATGAAGTCGCCGATAGTATGAGATGAAGATGACATTGGCGAGGGACTTTGTTTTACCTTGTGTTGCTGATGCTTGCTCTTCTGAGAAGGGGACGACTGAGAGATTGACATAGAGGTACTGCCTGTGGATGAAGCGATGTCTTCAGAAGGCTCTGGTCAATTTAGATGTGAATGGATAATACCATGGGCACATGCGAAGACCTTATGATCCATCATGTCTTCATACTTCTACGAACCATGGTTAGAAACCTCATGCCACTCACCTTCACCGTCACCACTGCTATCAGGCTTCACAAATACACATTCAACATGTGACAGAGCTGGGCCCAACCTGACTACATTGTTTTCGACCATGTCTTGAAGCCAGTTCTTAACACATAGCACTATTTGAGGTTGTTCCCTAGGATCCATTGATAGGAATAATAGTTGGGGTGATCGGTGAGATCTGCCTCTTCTGGTCTCTTGCATTCAGGAAACCACACAATCCCCTGTTCCAAGCCACTGCAGAAAAAACCGCGTACCTGAGCCTCGTTGAATGAGTAGGACCAGTTTCTTCTGTCTGGAATGGGGGCCCTGGGAGCCTGACCTTGATGAGGGAATGGAGGAGCATATTGGGGAGGTGGAGCCTAGTTATCTCACCTGGGATGTGACAACGCATTGCGTGGGGGAGCCTGCTAGTTCTGAGGTGGGTGTTGCTAGGCCGGGGGCTGCACCTGATGTAGATAGCCTCTGCGAGGTTGTGGAGGTAACTCCACTGGTAACAAATATAGTTTCCTGCGAGCCTCTAAATTTGCCACCGTAGCGGGCTCATCTTTAGCATCCCTTCTTTTCTATAATCACTTGAGGCAATAGGTGTGCCTTCTTGTCCTGTTGTAAGGATTCATCTTGGTTCTAGGCCTTATCATATAAGCCTCGAAACCCCCTAGGGACGTTCTGGGTGATCAGAGAGGGGACTAGCTCTCTCTTAACATTCCCCACACACATCGTCAGTAGATGTTCCTGAGTCAGCGGTTTGTCAAGGGAGTACGTGATCCCTTTCAACTGGGAGACAGAGTCTATGACACGCTAATGAAGCCTATGCTTTCACTTAAAGAGTTCCACAATACTCATATTCTAAGTGGTGGAATAGAACTAGTAATGAAGTTGCCTATGAAGATCTTCCAATCCAACTACAGAACTGATGGGTAGCTGGTTATACCAGAAAAAAAGGTCCTTACACGAAGCATCAGAGTATGGTTGATTCTTGTTGTGCTGGAGTTCGTAGCATGGGTCTACACCTTGGGATAAGGTGGGCCAGATATTGCAGCAGATCACCCATCCCTTTGATGAGAGAAAAGGTTGAATTTTTGAATCCTAGGGGTGCTGGAATATCATCCACCCACAATGGATATGGATTTCCATCAGGTGGGAAAACCACCGGTCATGTTTTCAATGACTTGAGGTGGGTAATGAGTGTCTCCATGGGATCATCTGGCCGGGTGTTTCTGGTTGAGGTGGATCCCTGACCACCTGTGTGTTAGAGGGTTCTTCAATGGGAAGATCAGGCCCAACGACTCATAGAGAGGCTGGTGGGACAACATACAGAGGAGATGGGGGAATCTGAGCTGGGTCTCGGGGATTTTCCTTCTACTTCAGTGGATTTGGGGAAACATATGATTCCCTCTTACTGTAAGTTCCAGCCTCTACCCTTTCTGTGTGGGCAGGATGGTTAGGTTCACTTGGAGGCAATTTACCTGCTGAAAATTGTGCCTGCCCTGGTCGATGATCACCATATTCTGATCATCGCTCGGTGGCATGCTTTGAAAAGAGGTCATCCACCATCTTCTTATGCTTTGTGAGATGTTGATGCAACATGTATTTCTCAGGATCATACTTTGTCTTTTGTACTAAGTCAGATAAGTCAGAGGGTTTGACAGCTCCGAGGTGCTTCTTACCATTGTTGAGATTTCAATTGAGGACCAATGCCTCAGTGGGTACATGAAGACCTAGTAGATTTTTCTGATGGCAAGTAATCCTTCATGATGGGTCCAAAAGCTGTGGAACTACCCCAGGGGTTACGTTTTCCCCATGGAGTTCTATCTCTATCTCTTCCTTCGATAGATCAGCCATGTTAATAGCAAATCTTCATGGAGGCATATCCTCGATATCACCCAACAACTCAAGTTAGCACCAGATAGAGTTGAAATTGAGGGTAGCACACTACCCCTAGACACGGATCTATAAGTGGTTGGAAGCATCCTTGATAATTCTGTAAAGAACTTTAATGATCTAGACACACCATTTTTGGAGGATCTTATGGTGATCTGGTGACTTCGGACACTGAGCCATGGAGAGTTCGGCCAAATCAACCAAATGAAATTGTTGAACAACATATTTGAAGTGTTCCTAACTTCTTGGGAAGTCCACTTGTAGATGATGAAGATTAATGTGAGTTGCCCAGAGGTTTTGGAGAAATCATCCAACCTCCTCCTGGGTGAGTGATTCTAGCGCACTAAAATTTAGTGCTGAAACTGACCAAAACATCTCTAGGAAATGGTATGCTTCAAAACTGTCACACAAGCTCTTCAATCCAAACATGGGGTCTGGACCTTTGTTTACCCACTCGTCAACTAGAGGTGGTTGGGGAACCGATAGTGGTACTGAAATAGAGTACTAGGATGGTAGGCTGGCTTGTGTGGAATACGACGAGTGGGTAGATAAACTGCCTCATCTTGGGCTATACATTGAAGAGTACATGGATTTGGCCACAAAATCGCGATGAGATGGGATGGTGACCACATTTTCTAGTGTAGGGACTAAAACTACTGGTGGTGGACCTTGTTTTTTCCTATTCTCCATTAGTCCCCATGATAACTCTCAGATCTCTTATTGGGTTAGAGAATGCTCCTGGTGATGATGGTGGAAATTGGACAGCCAGACCTTCGGGAGACACCAAATCTTCATCCTCTTGGATGTATCTGTAGAGGGAGGCATGGATCCAGTGGACCTCATATTCTTGAAGTATGAAGCTGATGTGCCTCATTCCTACCCAGACCCCTGAAATAGATGATCGAGGTGAGGGTTCCATTACTGAGTCGTATTCCGCCTCTGAATCTGAGAAGCAGAAAGGTTCAATCTCAGTCTGAATCATCCTGACATTTTTTATATGGTGGCAATGAACTACATTCATTCTCTATGATGGCTATTCAGGGTAAGATAGATTTCTTGTCTCGGGGAGGTCCTTCAACTGAACTATTGCTAGGACAGAGAGGAATTTTTCCTGAGTGAGATGGGGTTTGAGGAGCACCTGAGTAGATATTAAATGGAATGGAGGGAGTCCCTCCATGTCCACTAGCTGATGTGAAAAGGGAATCTCTTCGGGAAGTACTGGAGTGTGTTGGACCTTTGCCGGAGCTAGTAGTAACATGGGTTGGACGTCCATGCTTATTTCCCCTAGTAGTGTCAGTGCGAGGAGGGTCCCCGTACTAGTCAAGGAAAACAAGGGTAGGACCTCGATGATGGGTACCGATAAAGAGAGGATGACCTTCACTCCTTTGATTACTGGGGTGAGGAGGACCTCCACAGGCTGTTGTAAGGACATGGGGAAGGCCCCCATGATGGAAATTGATTGGATGTGTGACATCTCTATGTCGACAACTCGTGGATGGAGGATTGACCGTATACCCGATGTCATGAGCACGAAAGAGGCTTCCGTACTGAGTTTCACTACCATAGGGAGGGCCCTCATTCAGATTGAAGGTGGATCAGGGTGAACCTCTATGCAGAGATTGGAAGTAGGGATGAAACACATTCTACGTTGTGGCGGTATGAGGAGGACCTCCATACTGGGTGTTGCTATAGCGGGTCAACTGACGACGAGTTTTACCTGTGCTAGAAACCTAGAGAGTTGACCAAGCCTTCCCCTGGGGTGGTTGGGGACTCGATTCGAGTAGGGTATATAGGTGCCCCTACTCAACATAGATAGGGTATTGATGGTATACATCAGTGATGCAACAATCCACAATAGTTTCTAATGTTGACTCCCATTAGTAAGAATCCTCCTCAGCCTACACCTGATGCTAGCATTGGGTCAACCAGATTGGGACTTGTGGAGCAGGCTCATAGCTTACCTTTTCATTGACCTATGGGGCTGGGTGGCGGTACTGTAGCGGCCTAATGGACCCCCCCTTTAGGTACTCGTAGAATGAGATCCTGTCTAGGATGGCTCGAACATCCTCCCCCTCATCTGCGTAGAGGAGGGAGTCATCGAAGCGTTCTAGGGAGAGGGTCCTGAAACGGTTGTGAATTGGAGTGGGTGGTAGTGGCTCCCTTCATGACCCTTGGGGTGGATATGGAAATAAGGAGTAGCTTCCTATAGGTCTTGTCAAGCCATGTCCCTAGTTGGGATGATACCCTCCTCCTCGTATCGTCAGATGAGGTCATTTATCACCCTTTACTGGACGAACTCAGATGGGGAGATGGGGCATGGGCACCCAGAAGATATGGATGTAGAGGCTTCAATGGGGGAAATGAGGCCACATGGGATTTTCACAATGGTGTTTCCCCTGCCCCTATGTTGGTAGGTGGGAAGTGACTGGTTTCCTAATATGACAACATGGGTCCTAAAAGGTAAGGAGATTAAACCAAGAGTGCTGTCAGAAGGAAATTGACATCCAGTGCCCCAGATCCATTCCATATTCCATTGACGGAAAGAAGGATCCATGATGAAAATGTCCCATATTGGGATTTCCAATGTTCAACCGCACCAATGTCTGGTGAGTTTCACTCCAGGCCCACTTTTTTTCTTGGCGGGACCTGGCACCAGACAACTGGATCTGGTGACATGCTATTCCACTGATGTCACAAATGTGACTAATCTCCACAGTGAGGAGAAGAAATTCATATCGGGTTCAATATTTCTATTTCTAACGCTTTTACCGGGGCACGTGCATCCATCTTCTTCGGAGGACATATTGAATGTTGCCCCGCATTCCTTCTTTACAAATGTGGGTGACTTCCATCGCTTATTCAGAGACGTTTGATCCTTGATCAAAATAGGATGATGGGATGTTAGTTCCTCCTTTTGTAAATTCCTCCTTTGAACTCATCACTTAGTCGGACACTCCCTTATAGATTAATACGTTGTTTGTAAAACTCTTCCCGACACCATATCTTCATGGATACCAATTAATTACACTTCTTATGTTAGGAAATTCCAAGGGGTTTAGTTAGGAAGCAACCTTTGGTAAGGGGAGTAGTCACTTTGAACATAAATGGTGTGTCTGGATGCTGGAACATTGATGCATCTGGGTTTCTTCCACTTATGTTAGTGCTTATCGAGGGTGCCGAAGCCCGAGGCATCCCACATCAAATGTGGGGAATTTTATTCCATTGGTATGAATCTGAGGTTTTCCTCAACTTCCCATGTTTAACACAGGGTATGTAGCTAGTTTAATGTCTACAAGAGACAAATTATACTGATCAAAACACTTACTGGAGGGTATAAGATGTGTGCAACCACCAGAGGGAACACTGATGCTTGGAGCAGTGAGAAAGTGGGTGACATGATTTCACTGGGATGTGTACTGTTGAGAGTTTATGGAGAGCTAGATGAAGCTGATGTGAGGGCCACAATGAAGTTGGGCTTGATCCTCAAAGAGACTTGCTACATATCCCTGTGGTGGGGAATCAAAGTACACACAGTTCGGTGAGTCAATGGGACACCTAAAGTGGAGACCCCTATTGATGGGACCTAGAGGAAGTGGAACCTCTAGGTTGGGGCATGACCTTCCCAAAACACATAAGCTTGAGGGAAAGAGATGGATGAGACATGGTTGATGAGATTGAACATAAGGTAGGCTTCCTATATACATTTCCTTGGCAATGATCAATGTTCATGAAGTTCTGACGGGGCATAGAATCAGGGTGTGCACATGGGACAATGAAACGATGTCATATTTGGGCTTACACATGGTTAGCAGCTGAAGGTTAGTCTAATACTCATGGGTGGACCAAAGATGCGGGTCCCATAAAAGGGGACTATAATGAATTACCGTTGATTGGGGAACATGATGGATTAACATCGATTTGGGTTGAAACGACTTTCTACTGATTGGGGGATAGTTTAGTGTCATGCGGACAAAAAAGGGGCGTATAGTTTAACATCATCCAGGACAAAGGTAAACCTACATGATGTAGTTGGGACCGATGGGAGTTGGGCATAAACCTCAGGGAGGCATCCTATGTACCTTACCTTGGCAAGGACCAATATCCACATAGTTCTGGATGGTGTGTTAGTGAATAGACATGAAGGGGGTCGGGACCAATAGGTCTTGGGCTTGAACTTCAAGGAGGATTCCTATGTACCTTTCATTTGCAAGGATTAAATTACAAGTAGTTTCAGATGAGGTGCTGGAAAACCAATGTGAAGGGGGTCGGGACCAATAGGTGTTGATCATGCACCTAAGGGAGGATTCTTACGTACCTTACCTTGACAAGGATGAAAGTGCCTGTAGTTCAGAATGGGGTTGGTGAACCAACATGAAGGTAGTCAGATCAATATGTGTTGGGCTTGAATCTTAGGGAGGCTTCCAATATACCTTGTCTGGGAGACAAGGATCAAAGTCCACATAGTTCGAAAGATGTGTTGGTGAACCAACGTGAAGGGGGTCCAGACTAATTGATATTGGGATTAAACCTCAAGGAGGATTCCTATGTACCGTGCCTTGGAAAGGATCAATGACCACATAGTTTATAATGGTTTTTTCAACCAACATGAAGGGGGTCTGATAATAGGTGTTGGGTTTTAACCGTAGGGAGGATTCCTATGTAACTTGTGTGGGAGATAAGGATCAAAGTTCACATAGTTCAGAAGAGGTGTTGGTGAACCGACATGAAGGTGGTTGGGACCAATAGGTACTGGTCTTGAATCTCAGGGAGGCTTCCTACATACCTTGACATGGTAAGGATCAATGCCCCCATAGTTCAGAATTGTGTGTTGGTGAACCGACGTGAAGGGGGTTGGGACCAATAGGTGTTGGGGTTGAACCACAGGGAGGATTTCTACGTACCTTGTCTGGGAGACAAGAATCATAGTACATGTTGTTCATAATGGTGTTGGTGAACCAATATGAAGGGGGTCTGATAAATAGGTGTTGGCCTTGATCCTCAGGGAGGCTTCCTACGTACCTTGTTTGGGAGACAAGGATCATAGTCCATGCAATTATAGATCGTGTGTTTGGGGTATACATGGTAAGGTGGCTGAGAGAGTATTTCTTGGTCGATCCTTAGCCTTAGCCCACATGAGCCATGATCAGTGTGAGAAACAAGAGGCATCAAAGACCCGACGACCATGTCAAGAAAGGTGCGTCAGTGGGAAGTGGATTCGGGATTACACATAATTAGTGGACCAAAAATGAAATAGGGGATTATGTGTGGTTATATGACCAAAGAGGAAATAGGGGCTAACATATGGTTATCATCCTAGAGAGGAAATAGGGGATTACGTGTGGTTAGAAGCCCAGGGAGATGGAGATTGGGACATACTTCAGGGTGGAGGACTGGGTGGAAAAAAACTCTAGAAGGATTTGGAATGGAAGAGAGGAGGTGTAAGAACCCGGTTGTTATTCTTGAGTTACGGGTTTCTTCTATTCCTTTTTTCCTTATGTGTTTCTGAGAAAATAAGGAAAATGGGAAAAAATCCCAAATTTTGAGGGTACACACCCAATACTTTTCCACACGCTGTGTACTTTGGCGGTGTGGGATGATTACACAGGTCATGTAGCCCTGTCGGTGATGAAAGGTGTAAAAATTGACTACATGCCGTGTAGTGGGTATTGACACACTGTGTAGTCAGTCGGCATGTGAATAGTAAGGCAGTGGGAGTAGCCGCCAGCTAAGCGATAGTACAATCCATGTATTTAGAAATACACATTGTGCACTCATGTCGATTGATGAATAGTTCAGTGGTGGAAAAAGTATCCTCTAGAGGAACAGTTAAATGAGAAAAGTACCCACCGTGTACTTGAGAGTACACACATTGTAGTTTGTGTTTTTCTCTTAAAATGGGAAGTAGAATTTTTTTTTCGTTGAGGAAGTATATAATGTCATAGGTGCTCAAGAGGACGGATAGATATTTGGAGATCTGCTGACCACACACTGGGAATCCATTTCCTCTTCTACCGATCACGTTGGAACCGCACAGGTGAGTACTCCTTTCTCCTAGCACTGTTCTTACCAATTCTTCCTCTAAGGGAAGTTATTTTCATTTTAATGGGAATTATTTTATCCCAGATCTAAGTCATTCATGGATGATTCGGGAGGCATCATTCACGTATATTAATCCGAGACGATCGAGGTAGGTGGTCTGGTGTTTAAATTCCAACTGTGGTGTGTTTTGTGTACCACTGTGATATGCTCCCATGTTGGGGATGTCGTATTGCTATGGACTTACATAATTAAATACCTAGAATTGCATAGGTAGTTTAATGAATATCTGTAACTATTGTTTGGGATCACTGCTTCGACCCAGGACCAGCCCGGGTGCACATTCCTCTTTTTAGCAGTTTGTCCAGGTTACCCGAGGGTATACCGTAAAATATAACATTATTTAAATTTCCTTGAGAGGAATTTTATATAATTGATTTCTTATCTGTTGGGATCAACCCAGTTACTTGATCCTGAGGGCAGTGTTCTTTTTATATTGAGGGCATGGTTATATTAGCCCAAGTGCGTGGTTATATTAGCCTGATTGCATGGTTATATTTAGCCTGAGGGCATGACTTTATTAGCCTGAGGACATGGTTACAACTAGCATGAGGGTGGAGTTTTTTTTATGTTGAGGGTATGGTTCTGATTAGATCAGAATTTAATTATATTGAATTTTTAAAAGAATATTAAAATGGAAATGAAAAATGGCAGTGATAATTGCCTTGAGTACTTACTAGTTTACTGCATTTTAATAGTGCACACTATTGTGGAACATTCTCCCTAACAGTTGGGCACTGGACATTTGTGGTTTCCAAATGTGATTTATTTCTCACACCCTGTTTGGGTTATGTCTTCAGCCCAAAAAGATTACATTTCTGTAGCTATGGATAAGGGCAAGGGTCCCTATACAGGTACATGATTGTAGTAGAGGAGTAGAAGAGTGTGGGACTAAGCATAGGCTTGCGATGCTGCTGGGTTTTCATTACTCTACTTTGTTTTGGTTAGTTTTACCTTGTACATTGAGTTGTATTGTATTGTATTGTAGTGTATCCTATTCTGGCTATTTTCATCGAATTAGTGACATGCTGCATCCTTATATATATGACTGCTGGTTCTCTTTTACTTGTGTTTTCAATTTTAGTTGGATATTGTTTACTGCTTCCGCTATTGTATGTGTATATATTTTATTCCGTTGCGCTACACTTTGACAAATGAGGGAATATTTTCCCCACTATTAGACATGGGCCCTCGCTGCTAGTCAGCAGCCTCTGAAGTTTGGGGAAAAGTGCTTGAGGTCATGTGACCAACCGAGTTCGGGGCACCCGTTGAGTGGCACACGGATCTTGGATGTTACAAAGTGGTATCATAGGAGTTATTTTCTTTGACATACCATTTGGAGCCTTAGTCAGGGATAGGATGGAAATAGTAGTTGGTAATAAGCTGTGACTAGAAGTAGCTAACCCATGTATAGGGAAAAGCCACTCTACCTCAGTTATTAATTTATTTTTGATGTTTCAATTTACTGTTGATTTGATTTTCACCATTGGGTGACACACTTGTGGTGTGTTGTTATATTTTTATACTGGGTTCTATTTAGTTGCAACCCGATGAGATGATGGTATGATGTCTCATGCATCATTTAGGCACAATCGAGAAATCACATGTCATGCATTCTTTCATGCCATGTAGGTGCATTAGAAATTTCATGTTGTTGTGATAACTGTTGTGCAAGAAATTCATGATGTTGTGATAGCTGATTTGATACATACCTACTATTTTATTGGGTATTTTTGTGTGAGGCCTTGATAGAATGAATGCCAAACTTGGGTTATTTAGGAGTATGGGCCCTCATTGACAGGAATTTGGTGGATCATTGCCTGTTTACCGTATTTATAACACAAATAAGATGAGAAGATTTGATTTGTGAGGATTATGGGCCCCCAAGGATCAGGATTTGGCACTTAGGTGTTGTTTTAGTGTTTTTATTGGTTTCGGAGTAGTTTCAGAGGCTTACTGTTTGGAAAACCTAGGATACATGCCATGTAGTTCTATGATTACATGCTGTTTAAACTTCTATTCAGGAAGAAAAAGAATAGTTTTAAGTACACACCGTGTACCCCTAGTACACACCGTATAGTCTCTTACCGTGTCATAGAACGTGTGGGAGGGGACACAGGGTAGGGAATGACTTGGGGAAAACACGCTGTGTACTGGTTGTACACACTGTGTAGTTTAGACCCGGTGTCCACCCGTGTAACTAACAACAGAGAAGGTGAAACCTTAAGACATACACACCATGTTCACCTTGAAACACGTCGTGTAGTATGACCTAGGTACCTGACCATGTTACTAACAACACGGGTCAGTGTTACCTCTTCTTGAACATGCCATGTACCTGTGGGACATGCCCTGTAGTCTTGACCGGGGAAAGACCATGTGGACCTGGCCGTGAGACTGGGAAGACGAAGTGGTGTACATGCCGAATGCGAGTGTAACACGCCGTGTAGTATTAGCCGAGTAGTCGGACGTGTCACGAACGACACAAGAAGTTGTAAAATAAAACATACACACTTTGTAGATGTTATAAATTCCATTTAGTCTTGTTCAGAAGGGATCCATATGGCTAAGCCATGTAGAGGGACTCGGGTAGGGGAAGAAAATTCAGCTACACCCCGTGTAGTTAATTTACATTCCGTGTAGTCTTGTTTTGAAAATCATGAATGCATTCTTCCTCCTATTCCCTTTTTGGTCCTAAAGTTTTCAGTCATTGATAAAATTAAATCTAAGGTGTGTTTTTGACCTCGTAGAGTCATTCCGCTGAGACAAACACTAGTTTTTCACTAAGAGAGAAGCAATGATTATACTTCGGAGATGGTAGGCCATGGGCTACCAGTTGATCCTCCAGCAGTTCCAGGTGCGTCCCCAACCGTTATACCAGATACAGGTGTGGAGGCACAGTTCTGTGAATGCTTCATGAAGTTCATGCAGACCTTCCAGGGAGCACCGCATGCCGCCACATCTATGGTAGATCTGACACGTATATTCCAGCAGCAACATCCGCCTATGTTTTCAGGGGATGACGGACTGCAGGCTGTAGAGTCATGGCTGGATTCAATGCAGACTATTTTTGAGCATCTGGAGATGCCTCCAAGGAAGAGGGTCAAGCTTGCTACATATATGCTGTGTGATTCTGCCAAGAGGTTGTGGGATGTTACCACCTAATCAGAGCATCATAGAGACATGGAATGGTAAGATTTTCAAGAAGACTTCTATGAATTTTTCTTTCCACAGATGCTTTGGGAAGATCGAGCTCAAGAGTTCATGAATCTGCAGCAGGGTGCCATGTCAGTGATGGACTATTCTGATCACTTTACCGAGCTTCAGCATTTTGAACCCGTTCTGATGGGTGATGAGATATTGAGGGCCAGACACATTTAGGATTTTCTTTGATATGAAATCTGAGAACTGGTGAATGTATTTAGGTAGCCGACATTGCGTGCTATTGGGAACCAGACACTGATTACTAAAAGGAACCTGTGGGAAGCTAGTGGTGTGGGCCAGGGCAGGTTGACACCAGTTTTTGGTACTATTTATACTGGGAAGAGGAAGTGACATATCAGTTTCTCTCACGGTGGCAGTACTAGCCAAGAAATTACTTCAGCTGGCCTAGTCATTTGCTACTATTGTGGTAGAGAGGGTCACAAAAGACCTCAGTGTCCTCGAGACCCAGTGGAGTGCTGAGATTGCGGCAAGATGGGCCATTTGAAGCGCTTTTGCAGGGCGGTTGTACCAGTGGCTAGTGAGAGGGGTTCTGTTGAGATTCCATGCATGGGAGCAGGAACAGCTGGGATACGTCAGGATGTACAGCAGGGGTGGTGGTCGTGGCCATGGTAGCCAAACACCAGGATCTTAGAGGCAACAGGGCGGGACAACTCAGGGTAGCCAGGATATGTCACAGGGCCGTGGCACTGGGCAGGCATATGCAGTGCAATAGAACCAACATGATCAAGAACCCAGACCTTCTACTGTCAGAGGTACAATTATAATAGATTCTATTTTATCTTCTACACTCTTCGATACAGGTACTACACGTAACTTTATATCAATGCCCATTGTGGAGAGTTGTGGGCTATGTGTTTCTTCTTCTTCTGATGTCATGACACTAGACACTCCATTTGGAACTAGAATGGCTGGTGTGCGTCAGTGCAAGGAGTGCCCCTAGAGGTTTGTGTTTGTCACTTTCTATGGGTCCTCTATGTGTTAGAGATGACGAGCTATGATGTCATTCTCAGGATGGACTGGTTGGTCCCTTTCGAGCCTTTGTGGATTGCTATCGTTGCAAGGTGATTTTCATATCACCAGAGGGTAGAGAGTTTATATAAAAAGGTGAATGGGATATTTAGGCAAGTTAAGCTGCACTCAAGCATCATGGGCGAGGTAGTGTGACAACCCAGATTGCGAGTTTATATCTTGATGATCAGATGACTTTTTAGAAGGATTTACCTCCAGTGGTTGATCATTTCAGGGATGTCTTCTCAGATGACTTTTCAGGTCTACCTCCGAAGAAAGAGGTGGATTTCTTTATTGATCTTGTGCCAAGAGTAGCACCGGTGTCCATTCCTCCTTATACTATGGCTACACCAGAGTTTCAGGAGCTGAAGAGACAGCTAAAGGAGTTACCAGAAACAGGTTTCATCCGAACCAGTACTTCTCCTTGGGCTTATCCTATCCTTTTTACGAAAAAGGTGGACGATACCCTTAGAATTTTTGTGATTTATCCAAAACTGAACTAGTTGATGGTTAAGAATCGATATCCCTTACTGAGTATTGATGATCTTGTTGATCAAATTCGAGGTGAATGAGTGTTCTTGAATATTGAATTGAGATCCGGATATCATCAGTTACACATTAGACCATCAGATATACCTCTTACAAATATTCGGAGCAGATATGGTCTATACGAGTTCTTGGTTATGTCATTTGGACTCACGAACACGCCAGTAGTTTTCATGGATCTGATGAATCGAGTGTTCCACCCCTATCTAGATTCTTTTGTGGTAGTCTTCATGGATGAAATCTTGGTGTACTCTCACACTCAACATGACCATTACACCCATCTTGAGATAGTATTGAGTACACTGATAGAGCATCGTCTATATGATAAGCTCTCAATGTGACACTTTTTGATGGACCAGATACACTTCCTGGGTCGTATCATCTTAGTGGCAGAAAGTGACGTGGACCTAGAGAAAGTGAGAGCATCGGTTTCCTAGGAGCATCTTAAGAACATGTTTGAGATATAAAGTTTCTTGGGGCTAGCTGGTTACTATATGTGCCTTATATAGTACTTCTCCCACTTCGAAGCACCATTGATGGGGTTAACTAAGAAGGGTGTGAAGTTCTTCTGGTCAGAATTTTGTGAGATAGCCTTTCAGGAGCTGAAGGGAAGGTTGACATCAACACCAATCCTAATACTTCCAGATTAAGAGAAGAGATATACAGTTTACTATGATGCATCGGGTATTGGGCTAGGAGCAGTGTTGATGCAGGGAGATCGAGTAGTTTCATAAGGGTCTTGACCGTTGAGGCCACATGAGAGGAATTTCCTGATGCACGATCTCTAGTTGGCTGTAGTTGTTCATTCATTGCACTGTTGGAGATATTATATCTTGGGAGAGTATTTTGTGGTTTTCACCAACCACAAAAGTCTCAAATATATCTTTACCCAGTGTGACATGAACCTAATATAGTGATGGTGTGTTGAATACCTTCAGTCCTTCAATCATGAGCTTGCCTATACACCGGGTATGGGTAATGAAGTTGCTAATGCACTGAGCCAGAAGACTCAAATACAGGCAGTGCAAGAGGCCAGTGATGAGTGGCATCTTATGGCCTTTTTCTCTGAGATGCATTTGGAGGTGCTTGACAGTTAGGGGCAGACCTATCTTTCTTCCATAGCTGTGACCTCTACCCTCCTGGACAAAGTGAGGATGAGACAACTATCTGATTTAGAAGGACAAGTCCTACGAGAGTCATTGACAAGTGAGGACCCTCCTCCTAGATGGATAATAAGCAATGATGAGGTATTGCATTTCCATGGAAGAGTATGGGTTCTAAGGGATACACGTGAGGAGATGATGTAGGAGTTTCATGCTTCAGCTTGGGCAGTGCATCCTGGAGTTACCAAAATTTACCATGACTTGAGATGTCAATATTGGTGGATGGGTATGAAAAGAGAGGTAGTTGGTTTTGTTATTAGATGTTCCACCTGTCAGCAAGTGAAGGCGGAGCATCAGATTCTAGCTGGACTGTTACAGCAGTTACCCATCCCAGAGTGGAAATGGGATGATGTCACGATAGATTTTGTGACTGGGTTTCCGAGGTCACCTCAAGGAAATGGTGCCGTGTGGGTTGTTGTAGATATAATTATGAAGGTAGCTCACTTTTTTCCGATCAAGGATACCTTCAGTGTTGACGAGCTTGGGAAATTGTACATTCGAGAGATAGTGCATCTTCATGGGGTTCCTCAATCTATCATTTCTAATAGGGATGCCCGTTCTACATCTCGTTTCTGGTAGAGTGTTCAGAGGGAATTGGGTAGATAGGTGCTTCTGAATGCAACTTACCACCATCAGACTGATGGCTAATCGGAGTGTACGATACAGATGCTTGAGGACATGCTGCGCGCATGCGTCCTAGACTTCAGGGGCTCTTGGGAGAAACATATACCCCTAGTCATATTTGACTATAATAACAGTTTTTAGGAAACTATTGAGATGGAACCTTACAAGGCTTTATATGGTAGGCCATGCCGATCACCCCTGTGCTGGTTAGAGGTAGGTGAGGCGGCCATGCTGGGACAATGCCTTATGTAGGAGACATCAGAGCAGGTCCAGTTGATATAGAAGCGAATGGCTAATGCACAGTCTCATCAGAAATCTTATGCTGATCACCACAAACGACCCTTGCAGTTCATGGTCAGGGATCATGTTTTCTTGCGTGTTTCACCGAGGTTGGGACACATGCGAATTAGAAGACAGGTTAATCTTTCACTGAGTTATGTGGGTCCGATTGAGATTCTGGAGAGATTCGGGCTGGTTGCCTATCGGTTGTAGTTACCACAGAGGTACCAGGCCTTGCACGATGTCTTCCATGTATCTCAGATACGCTGTTATCATTCATACCTATCTCACCTCTTTCAGCCCGAGGAGGTTGAGCTTCAGATTGATGAATCCTTCGAGGAGAATTCTATTTGTATCATTGATATGGGCACAAAGGTTCTCTGAGGCCGGTCAGTTCCTCTTGTATGGATGATTTGGAATCATGGATGAGTGAAAGACGAAACCTGGGAGCGGGAGACTGACGTACATGCTTAGTGACTAGATTTGTTCTGAGATTTATCTTCACCACCCTGGGAAGGGAAATTCGGGGACTAATTGCATTAAGGGGGGAAATTTGTAAGAACCTGGTTCTTTTTCATGAGGTATGAGTTTCTTCTTTTCCTTTTTCATTAAGTGTTTTTGAGAAAATAAGGAAAATGGGAAAAAATCCCAATTTTTTTGGGTACACGTTGTGTACTTTTCAATACACCATGTATTTTGGCCGTGTGGGATGAGTACACAGGGCGTGTATCCCTGTTGGTAATGAAAGGTGTAGAAACCGACTACATGTCGTATAGTGGTTATTTACATCCTGTGTAGTCAGTCGGCAGGTGAATACTAAGGCAATGGGAGTATCCTCCAGCTGAGTGACAGTACACACCGTGTATTTGGAAATACAAACTGTGTACTCATGTCGACAGATGTTTAGCAGTGGAAAAAGTAGCCGCAAGAGGAACAGTTAAATGAGAAAAGTACACGCTGTGTAGTTTTTTTCCACATAAAATGGGTAGTAGCCTCCTCTATTCACAGAGGAATCCTAGAACGTCGTAGGAGCTTGGGAGGATGGCCGGAGCTTCAGAGATCAGCTGACTGTGCACCGGGAATCCGTTTTCACTTCTACTGATCACATTGGAACCACACGGGTGAGTTCTCCCTTTTCCTTGTTCCATTCTTACCAATTATTCCTCTAAGGGAAGTTATTTTTGTTTGAACGGGAATTATTTTATCCCAGATCTATGTTGTTCTTGGACGATTCGGGAGGCATCGTTCACATATATCGATCAGAGACGATCGATGTAGGTGGTTTGGTTGTTAAATTCCAAATTCTGTTTGTTCTGTGTACCACTATGATACGCACCCATGTTGGGGGTGTCGTATGGCTGAGGCCTTGCGTAATTAAATACCTAGAATTGCATAGGTAGTTTAATGAATATGTATAACTGTTGTTTGGGATCACTTCTTGGATCTAGGACCACCCTGGGGGTGCATACCTTTGTTTAGTCATTTTTTCAGGTCACCTGAGGGTATAACATAAAATATAGCCTGCTTTAAATTGCCTTGAGAGGAATTTTATACAATTACTTGCTTATCTGTTGTGCTCGACCCGGTTACTTGCGCCTGAGGGCAGTGTTCTTTTTAGCCTGAGGGAATGGATACATTAGCCTGAGGGCATGGTTATATTTGCCTGAGGGTGTGTTTATATTATCCTGAGGGTGTGGTTATATTAGCATGAGGGAGTGGTTATATTATCCTGAGGGAATGATGATATTTAGCTTGAGGGCATGATTGTATTAGCCTGAGGGAGGAGTTTTATTTAGCCTGAGGGCATGGTTCTGATTATCCCAGAATTTAAATATATTTAATTGTTAGAAGAATATTATAATGGAAATTAAAAAGCGTAGTGATAATTACCTTGAATACTTACTAGTTTACTGCTTTTTAATATTTCCCACTATTGTGGAACATTCTCACTAACATTTGGGCACGAGCCTTTGGTGGTTTCCTACTAGGATTTATTTCTCACACCCTATTTGGGTCATGTTTGCATCCCCAACAGATTACATTTCTGCAGGTATGGATAAGGGCAAGGGTCCCTATACATGTACTTGATTTTAGAAGAGGACTAGGAGAGCGTGGGACCGAGCTTAGGCTTGCGATGCTGCTGCATTTTGTTTACTCTACTTTTTTTTTGTTTAGTTGCACCTTGTACTTTGAGTTGTATTGTATTGTATTAGAATGTATCCTGTTCTGGTTTTTTTCAAAGAATTTGTGACAAGATGCATCTTTATATATATTACAGCTGGTTCTCTTTTACTTCAGTTGTCCATTTCAGTTGGATATTGTTTACTTCTTCCGCTGTTGTATGTTTATATATTTTATTCTGCTGCGCTACACTTTGACAAATGAGGGTATAGGTTCCCCACTATCAGACCCGGGCCCTAGCTACTAGTAGGAAGCCTCTGGTGTTTTGGGAATTGCAGTTGAGGTCATGTGACCAACCGGGTTGGGGGCACCCGTTGAGTGGGACCCGGATCCGGGACGTTACCGGAGGGTTCCAGTGCCCTTCCCCATGATGGTATTTGGCACCGATGAGTTGAAGATAGGGTGCAGGGATAATACCTCTTGAAAGAAATTCTAGGGAATTAAACCAAGAGGGTTTCCCTTCCCCGAGGATAGGCGCCGCTCTGTCAGACAGGAACTCATTCCATGGGAAGAAGAGCTCAGCCTCGTGGAGATAAGCAAGCGTAGAGAATGTCCGAGATGGGGAACCCCATGTATGATGCACAGGGTGAGGTCACAGTTTAATGTCATGTGCTGAGGATGATGTTGCTTGGAATTTTAATTTCTTGCAACTTCGATGAGGTGGGATCAATCCACACCCCCTAGGACATACCTGACCAGTACCTCCCTCCCCTTGGGGAAGGGAAGGCATCAACAATGCCGTGGTGAGGGGGTATTGTGGAGTGATCCATTTGGGGCCCACATTAGCATGGATATGTGATGAAGTAATATCCATTAGTGTTACTATATGAAGATGCATGAGGTGAAGAAAAACAACGGGAAACACCACCCAAGGGACTTCGAAATTACATTGTATAAACTTGGAGGGTCATATAGAAAGGGGGATTCTGGAGAAAAGGGTTTCACATGAAGGGATTACGTGAAGCTCTGGTGTTCCATATAGTGGAGGATATTCTGGAAGGGATTTACTTCGCAAAGTTAAGTCAACTTGAAAAGGCCTATGGCATAGGTTTACATGGAGGGTGCTTTGCGAATTAGAAAGGCTTTCATGCAGTAGGGCTTCACGAAGCAATGATGCCCTAAAAAGTGTTGCACTACAACGCAATGTGCATTGCTAAGCACAATGATCATGACTTGTCATGCGAGTTACATGTGTATGGAGGGTACTTTGTGAAGCATAAATTCTTTACAAAGACCCGAATCCCCTTCCTTTGCAAAGGCCTGTGGGCTCTATGAAGGGAATCCCTCTTTGAAGCGGGGCTATGTTTATGCTAAGGGAAAGGTAATTCGTGATGATCAGGTACCTCAAAGAGCTCATTTTTTTCACAGTAAATGGTGCTTCATAATTTTAAAGTAGAGAAGGTGAAAGGTTAGAGGATCCATCCTTTGGGTTTGAGGGGAGTCTAGAATTTATAGGCAAGAGGGGTCGTGAAGTAGGGATTACTCGTCGCACAGCTACATGGAACTTTATCATAACTGCAGAGCCTCCCACATCCTCAATCCACAACACATTCGGAAACATCATTCAGATTTCAGGGCCTCCCACCTATTTGCTTCACGACATCTTTTCAAACATCACTTGGATCATAGAGGCTCCCGCCTTTTTACTTTGCGGTGACTTCACAAACATCAATTAGATCGTGGAGCCTCCCTCCTCTCTGTTTTGAAGCGGCTTCACAAAAACCAATTGGATCATGGAGACTCCAATGTATTTTCTTCGCGATGGATTTGTAAGGGAGGTTTCTTTGAGAAAGCTGTGGTGCTGTGGGGATCTGTGAACAGGCTTCGTGAGGTAACTCAAAAGGAGGTGGTTTTCTCTCTCCATTTTCTCTTATTCTCCCCACATTTTGGTGCCGAAAATATTTCATTATGGAATCTATTGTTATTTTTTCTATAACATAATCTTAGTACATGTATATAACTGCATCTAAAAGGGAACACATATTGTTTATGAGATTTCTAGAGGATCATGGAAGATTCAAGGAGGGAGATGTATTTTTTTTAATTGAGTAAAATAAAATTTCTTAAATATATACTATTTTATGTAATAATTAATTCCATCAACCTTAAATATCATGTCATAATGAATTTGATAGAGGAAAAGAGCCTATAGGTGTAGAAGATAATAAGAAAATAGAATACATTAGACACGTTCAATAAGGAGTTACTCAATTAAAGTATTAAGTAATATTGTTTCTCAGTGGGATGTGGGTGAATGAATGATTCTTGAGACACTATATGACTTGTAAACGGGTAGTTTTTACAAATTTTTGGTGGTTACAAAGGGTTCCTTGAAAATATGTCTCTATGTGCTAGATATTTAGGAATTATGATGTCCTATTTTGTGTGTGAAAACTCAAACTACTAGAGGATTATTAATAAAAATTTAGGATGAAAAAGTTGTTCTATATGTAACAAAATAACTCCTACAAGAGGTACCATGGTCATAAGAGACCATATTTTTATGGTTGTCTAAGTAGTTTAGGAACAACCGAAAATAGAAGAACAATAGAAAATAGAAGAATCGATGTTGAAAGAATGTTATGGACATATATTTGACCATAAGGATCACTAATTCATAAAATAGATGTTGGAGGACAAGCTAAGGCCTACTATATGTGATCAGGTTCCACCATGGAAAACAATGGGATCCCTATAAATGTCGTTGGTAGGTGGAACCAATTAACCATCTGTTCCCCACTACAAGAGAGGGATGGTACCACTAATATATAGATCGAATCTTCACTAGATATTATTTGATGACTTATCAATTTATATTTAAATCCATTTAACATCTAATTAAAATGAAATGTGTAGTAGTTTTCTCTTATGGTGGAATAACATAATTTCTGAACAACATAATCCTTATGTGTTCTTTTTCTTAATTCTTCCCTTGAGTATTTTTGTGCATGGAGCATCCAAAGGATAACTTTCAAAAGAATGGATTTTTATTGTTCTATATATTTAGGTTCCTCAATAGGAATGTCCCTTGATAATAGAACATGAATTAATTTAGCACATACCCCATCACACATGTGGTTATACGAGGAAAAACATCCTTCGTGGACATAATCAATAAGTACTACTGGTTCCATTGGGTCTAACGTAACAAATCAAACGTAACCATCCATTAATTATATTATTTAACACAAATAATGACACAATTTAATATGAATATCCATTTATTTTAAGAGTTTTAGAGAGTAAATAAAAACTTATACATATCAAAATCCATAGTTTTCCTCAATGTTATTTTTTTCCACTAATCCCAAACCCTTAAATTGACAAAATTTCATCATTCAGGGCCAAAATATCATATTTGAAGATAGAATTTGTAAAAAATCGTACTCATCATTAGTACAAATGAAAATAATTTGAAACAATGGATGTAGTAGAAAAATTAAGTAAGGGTTATTATAGGAAGTAAAAACCCATTTGATCATTCAGAAACATTAAAACCCATCATAAAGTGTTTTCCTCGAATAAAGAAATTTGTTCACATACAAAACTTATATTCAATCATAAAATCAATTAAATTTCTCAAAAACATCAATAGTATAATATTTTATGAATAATGTAGTAAACCTAAAGGTTACACAGAGAAATAAAAAAAATTATGAAATTTATTTAGTAAATTACAAACATTTAACCCATAAAAACCTATAACTGTTTATTTTTTTTTTAAAATGATAGCTTCTTCTTTGAGTAAATTCATTGATTTACATGAAAACACATAAAAATAATAGAAATAAATAAATAAATCAAGGTAAATTATATTAATCACCCTTTACTATCACCTATTTAACAAAAGAAATGAACTATATATTTTCAATAAGATGTGATAGAATCACTTCACTAGTAAATTCCAATAATCCATAGAGGAATAAATTTACTCTATAATTTCAAGAACATTTTTCTAGAGAATAACTAATTACCAAGTGCATTGTTGAGTTATATATGAATATAATACTCCTTGTATATAAATCTTATCTATCATAATTTTAGTACAACAAACAAGATATTTCATGTCATCATTGAGAAAAAAACATATAAAAACATACATTTTGTCCTATAATCACTCACATTGATGTTAATCCATAAAAATACTACAAATTTGATAAATATGTGTTAAATAATTCATTATTTAGAGGGAAATGAATTTGAAAAATAATAATGTTGATAAATATAATTTAAATGTTGAGAGATTGAATCAATTAGAATACATTAGAGACAAAGGGATGAGATCAAAACTCTAAAACATTAAATATAATGGTTAAAATGAATAAACCTTACCTAGAGAAAACACTTTCCTTAAAAATCCTATAAAATACTAAATAATTAATATATATTAATTATTTACTTTATTTATAACCAATTTCATTGTTATTATTCCTTTTTAATCATTCATTAGAATATTTCAATCATTTATTAAATTTATATTATTTATTATAATTATGTTGTGGACTTTCAATTCATAAATCATAATTTCTTCATTATAATAGTAATGGATAAAGAAACTTTTAAAATGTTTATATAAGATGAAAATGTGTCATGGTATCTGTTCTATGTAGTTATTGATGACAAAAATGTTCAGTACATCATTAAATAGTTATGATACTGATAATTTCACCCGATGGGCCTGTTTTGATGGTTAAAAACTAACTATGATTATTTACTTTTAATTTCAATATTATGATGTATTTTTTATCTTTAAGGAATCATCATCATAACATTAACTTAATATTAATGTTATATGAATTCATAATATCAATTTTATGTCAAATCCAATAAGGGAATATTCTTAAGAAAACACCATGGATCACTTTATAGAGGAAAACCACAATGGTGAGCATTGATTTTGAGAAGAGTTTAAAATGAAAAAAATCAATAATTTTTTTAATTTGATGTAAAAAATATTAATGATAACTATTTATACTAGGTTAGGTTTTTAAAATTATTAAAATTACTTAAAAGGGTAACTGGGTCTTTTATAAAGATGTTTATCTCTGAAAAACATTTATTTTGATTAAGATGAAAGTAATGAAATATAGTTTAGAGATAGATAACCGTTGATAATTCATCAATAATGTGTCAATTTAATTCAAATAAAAAGATTATATATTCATGGATGAAAAATAAATATGTTTGAAAGTATTTATATGGAGGAAATATTTCTAATAACAAAGGAATGATTGACTTTAGAATAATTGTCATTATTTTGAAATTAGTTACATTTTATTGATCATAAAGCCTTTGAAGGTGGGGATTGGAAAAAGCATAGATAAATATGAACACGAGAATTTATTTTTAACGATTTATTGAATTTATATAGTGTAAAAAATGAGCTATATATGTGTTTTAGAAATGGTAAATGTTTTCCCTTTTGTAGGAAATTTTTGATGAATATTTCACAGATATTATATAGTGAACAGTCAGGAAGAAGGTTTAAAAATATAAAGTGGTTCAAAAGTGGATAATAATACTTATTCATAGCCATTTCACATACAACATGTCACAATATAAGATTTTATGGTTTCATAATATATTCAAAATCATAAATACACTTTAATGTCATTCTTGGGATATTAACATAATTTTATATTAAGTATAAATTTCAAAAATGAATAAAAATTAAAAAGAATAAATAAATACAAAAATTTTTATATACCTTTTTTTGAAACATAATAATTCATCCGAACCCTGTAAAAATAATTTATTTAAAAAAGTTTTGTTTTATTTTTGTCAGGAAGGAAGAATAAGTACTTAGAAGTCACATAAGCATTCAGAATAATTATTCATCTATTTTAATTTCAAAATAAATTGATACCATAAATATAAATTACTATTCATCATTATTGTCATATAGAACCATTCATAGTATATTTTTCTTCTCACCCTTACCATGTAATCATAATTAATATTTTACTAAGTATTTTTATTCCGGGTTCAAGCAAAAGGTAATAATTTGTATAACTATCTTTTATATAATCAATAAATTCGTAAATATAGATAAAAAATATTATTTAGTATTAAAATTTATCTTCTATGTTTTATAAAAGATGTATACCATACAATATACTATTCCATTGCTAAACTTGCACTATTTCAACTGTAATAAATGTTTTCATATTTTTCTTAACATAAAAAATTAATTGATATAATTTTAATTTTGTTATAAAATTTAAATTATTTCATTATATTGAATACTTTTCCTATATTTTATATATTTTTATATCATATACATATCATGATGATGTCATAAATGATATCGTATCAATTTAATATTTAATTTGGTTTACTATTTAGAAAAAAATTCATCATATGATATTATTGAACATGAGGAATCTGTAAATTATGTCCATTTATTAAAATTTAAATTCTAAAAAATAGAAATTTAACTTAACAACATATACTACATGGGAAAAAAATTATTTAAAATAAGAACTTCTTTCTAATAAAAAAGTCGATATTCTCAATTCACAATTTAATAAAATTAATTATAATATTAAATATAAATCTAAATATATATATATATTTAAAGTAAATAATAATTTATAAAATATGAAATAATTAAATAATTCTATAGATACATAATAATCTAAATTATTTTAAGAAAATTTATCTAACAGATAAATACAACATATTTTATGTAATAAAGAAAATATATTAATTTAAAATATATAAATTATATCTAATTGATCATAAAAAATCCTTGTAGGAATGAAGTAAATATATATAAATTTTAAAATAAATATTTTTTGAATAAGTATAAATTCATGACAAAATAAATATGTTATTTCAATTTCACCAAGGGAAACATTATCCATCATTAAATAAATTAAATCCTCAAATTTTGTGACTCTTCAAAGGAATATAGATAATAATATCACTTTATTCCTGAGATTTTTATATAGTACCCTTAAAAACATGAGTCAATCCTAATCATTTGACCATGAATAAATGTGGAATCCCAGAACATTTCATACCAAAAACCTAAAATAATATTTAATAAATCATGAAGTAATAATTTTTTTAAAAATAGTATATAAAATTTATGTTATAAAAGAAATCCATAACATTTCAATAATCTTACATTTTTATTGTTTCATCAATTCTGATGGGTTGAGATTTATATATTATGAAGAGACATTAAAACATGTTAAAATTCATTTCATAGGATGAAAGAGAACATAAAAAACCATAATTTCAAAATATTACTAGATAATGGAGCATTGAATATAAATGAAGTTAAAATATGGAATATAGAGTGCATGATTAAATAAATATACTTAAGTGACACTAAATTACATTGATTCATTTTAAATGGTTTTATGGAAATCTATATCAGAAAAAGAAATATAACATTCCATTTTCAATATAGGGAATTAAATACAAATGGGTCATAAGAGAATACCTATTAATATTTTAAAATTATAAAATAATAAATTTTTGGTAAGATAAAACATGGACAATGAGTTTAAAAATAGTCATGGGATAGGTAGTATTTTATCAAAAAAATTTCAATTCATTACCAAATAAGAAAAGAATAATAAAATTCGTTGAAAATGTAATTATCCTTGAGAAAAGTGAAAATATAATTTGAGGTAGTGACTGTTTAAGTAAATTAATATTAGAAAAACACTGTCAAATATGAACATTTTTAAATGAAGGAAAATTTTTTAACATTAAAAAAAAATTTAATCCTTTGGAAATAGAAGAATCCAAATCCAATAAATATAGTTCATAAAATATAACATTAAATACTTTGTATCATATGTAAATTATTATAAGAGTTATCAATGTAATATAAATTAAAATATATTAATTTGTAAAATTTCATAATTTGAAACATGACTCTTGGAATGAAAATTGAGAAAAGGAAACCCCTATGAACATTTATATCAAGGAAATACAAATCATTTGAAAAATTTATCTTGCTAAATAAATGTAAATTTCTAAAAATGTAAAGGTAAATGGAATATGACAAAATTGTAGAAAAGGGCGATCATATAATACAAAACCATATTTAATGAAAATAGTATATAACCTAATGAAAAATTATGTAAATAAAACCCTTTTATAGAATCATGGTTTGTGAACTATAAATCCATAGGGGAGGCAAATAAACCATTAATTTAATAGAAATGATTATAAAAGAGAAATGTATTCTTCCCATGATAATATATCTAATACATTGAAGACAAAATATGTAAAATAATAATACCTGTCAATAATATTGTCTTGAAATATAAATGGTAAAGAAATTAGGAAAATCTTAATAACATGTTCTCCCTAAAATCGACTAATTATTTTTCCCAAAAAACATTGAACTCAAATAATAATAAAAGAATTCTTAGTAAATTAATTTTTATCACATTTTCTCTGAATAATAAACTTAATCTTTATCAATTAAATAATTTGAACAATTTTGACATAAAATTACATACTTTTCAACACTTTCCCTTTTTCGAAAAATATAATTATCTTCAGCCGAAATAACCCAAATAACTAAGTCATCAAATAAACTATCAATTCCATAGTTTTCTTACCCAACTATACATTCCCAAAAAAATTCATCCTAACAAACAATAATAAACTAAAAAATAATTAATATATTTACTCTTGTATTTATTAATACACATATCATGTATTTTTTTAAACTAATTAATAAATGTCTCTGGAAATATCATTAAACACCTTAAAATATAACAACATAAGACCTTATTAGATTAAATATTCAATTAAATTATGATCAACCATTGAATAATCAAACCAATTGTAGTATCCAAAACTCTAAAATTATCCATTAGGTATTACATCTTACCCCTGAATTTTGTATTAACCTTGTTCTCATACTATCTAAAAGAGTCTGAACATTACCATCCCATAATAAATTGATTTATAGAAAAAATTTCATCACTTACTTGACCATGATATTTTTGTGTAAGAGTTTAATATATAATAAAAACTATTAATTATCAGAACCCAAAATTTTATTTTTAATATATATATATATATTTATTCTATAAACCAAACTATTTAAATGGTACATTTGATTCATTCATAGATAAAATAAAATATTTAGATATGGAAATCATCACTATTAAAATGTAGTTTCAAAACACACGTAAATAGTTTTAAAAACAAGGGTGATCATAAAAACTCAACAACAGACATAAAAGAAAGGTAAACCTTGTTAGATCACTAAAAACAAAGATCAACATTGATAAATTATTTTCATTCTGAGTAGTACATTGAGATCATACAAAACATAATTTCAATTGTAAAATCAATTTATTCACTTGAAAAAAACCACAAACCAATATATTATAAAAATAATATAATTATAATAATGGCTCCGTAATAAAATTTGAAATTTATTGATAAATTTATTTCTTGAAGTCCAAATAATTTTCTATTCAATGCTAAAAAACATTCCAATTTTTTTTGTAAGTCAAATTATTATCTGATTAAATAAAATAATTTACATTAAACTCATAAAAAATTGAAAAAAAAATGAAGTCGTCATGGGACATTATATTATTCAAATTTTAAAATCGACCAACTAATCAAACAACTTAACCATTTATTTCTGATAACCCGTGATAAATTTAATTCAATGGTAAATTCCAAAAACCTTTAGTGAAATAAAATAAGATGTTAATTATAACATCATTTTTATAGAGAAAAAATAATTACCCAATTAAGTTTATATCTATATTATTGGTCACCTATATTCATCTATAATTATAAATTACCATAATTTTTATAATATTATTTGATCAATATTTTCACTATATAAGGACTAAAACTCAAAAGATATTTCCTTAAGTTACCACCTAAAAGGAAAATGATTTTGAATGAATGGGATAAAAAATTCATTATTGATAGGAAAATGAAATCACAACATATTATTTTGATTCATATCAAGGGAAATATGATAATGAAAATCCTCTCTAAATATTATAGATAAAAATTTCAGAGAAATACTTCAAAACATTTATTGTAGAGGTTTAAAATAAAACTCATTTCCATGGGTCCTGAATTTATTCTTATATCCTAAAACCTAAAGAATAATAAAATTCCCTGTATTATTTTATTTAATAATATAAATTATTAGTATTTTTTCTTTTTATTCGATCATTACCATGTTTTATTCATTTTCTAAATATTTATTATTATGTTCGATCACATTGAGGGTATTGTGTTCATAATTCCAAAACCGCTTTGGTAAAATGGTATTGTTAATGATCATTGAAAAATTATTTCACATGGTCTATATGTTCCATGGTATATTATATATATAATTATATAAGAAAATAATCCTAATAGGTTTCTAAATTCATACAATTCAGTGATTTTTCCTTGGTTAACTATGTTTTTTCTGTTAAAAAAAACTACGATTATTTACTTTTAATTTCATTTTAATGATGTATGTTTTATCATTATATAATGATAATTTAGAAATTAATTTATTTTTTTTCATATTCAATTATAATATAAATATATAAGTAATATCAATAAAATACATAATTTTATGAAGACATCATCATCCACTTGGTTAGGTGAAAACCACCATGGTGAGTAATACGATTCAATAGTGTTTAAATGAAATTAAAATGAAAAATTATCTATAAAATATGAAAAAATTAGACTGTATTTATACTACTGAATCAGTTAATATATTTTTTAAAATTTCATACATTGTTAAAATGAGTAAGATGTCATTTTAAATGAAAATACAATCTTTGAAAACCACATTTTTGATGAATAAATTGATTATGAAAATGAAATCTATGAGAGGAAATAGTTAATCCACAATAATTAATATATGAAAATAATTAAAATGTAATGATAAAAGAACCATGATATAAGTTAATGTTAATTGTAAATTTTTTAAATGAGGAATAATTTTCAAACAAAAAAGTACTGATTCAGTTTGAATCCCTTACCTTTCTTTTTGAAATGTACACATTGGGTTGAACCTAAATACACCATAGGTGAGGGGTTATCTATAAAAAAGGATTATTAATGTGTAAATGGATATTTATAGAAGCATCCATGAAGATTATATTGAAAAAATGGACATTTGATGTGTTTTAGAATGCCTAAAATGAATCCCTTATTATAGAAACAACTTTATAGAATTTTCTTAAATTATTAACATTTTATAGGTAAGAATTTAATATTAAAAGAGAAATCTGTTAATAAAAGAATAATATATCATATGATCATCCATTAACATAAAACATGGAACATGATATAATTTTATTATATTTTAGTCATTTTATAAATTAATATTTATCATTTAGTACTCTAAAATGTGATTTTATAGGTTACTCACATAATTTGAATAACTAGTTAACTATGAAATTTGAATTTAAAAATTTAAAAAATTGTCTATATATAACATATATTCAAATAAGTCACGAAACTCCATAAGTTGTACAAAACTGATCACACTCAACCTAAAATGCACATATTATTATTATTTTTCATTGAATTTTGGTTTTTTATTATGTATTTTTAAAAAAACATTTGATGTTTTTCTTTTCATTAGGTTGTAAATTGTCATTAGAAACCCCATGGATGCCAGACATGTGTCTCTTTAGTTTTAAAAAAGCTATCAGTTATGGTTGGTGAACAGATTTATGAAATTTGAGTCCAAACCATGTAGTGTTCCATGATTGATCTAGTGAGGCTAGCACGATAGGAACACGATTTACAAGGCCATGAATCTAAACTATATTATATGTACACATCATTAAAAATATTAAATTTACCATAATTTTCATCTATATTTTAATCTAAAACATTTTCCTCCTTTAAAAATTTTTCTTCCAAGACACTAAAACTTATCCGTTTAGTTTTACTCCCATAACTTAGTGATTTTATGGAGTTATACACTATATTATAGCTAATTTATTCTTTTAATCCATCACATATAATTTATTATTCATTTTTCATTATTCATATCCAGTAATTTAAGAGAAATTTTTTTATGTTGATATTATGTTTTAACTGAATATATTTAAAATTATTTATTTCTTAATTTTTTGTATTTATCTTAATCTTAGAGGGAATCCATTAAAATATGAAGGTGGATTAAATAAATGGTTTGTAAAAAAAATTTATTATGGCCATTTTATTTATGTATAATCCATGAAATATTTAATAATGATTTATTCTATAATGTTAATTTGGGTTTTAGGAATTTGAAATTTATAATCAGTATATATACTCTTTTTCGAGAAGAAATTTAATGTTATTTAAAATCTCATGTAAAGATTCAATATTTATAATTTTGTTGTAAATTTTTAAAATAGTTTTAAAATACCATTAATTTTAATTATCCATTTAATTTCACGTATGGATACTCTAATGATATACTCTATTTAAAATTTTTATTATATTTTCAATGGGTTTCCATAGTGATTTTACTATGGTGGAAAGTTTTTTTTTGATTCTTAAAAAGTGTTTTTGAAAAATATGAATGTTTTTGATTTCATGATTATCATGTTATTTAATTTTTAATAGTTTTTCCATAACTTATTTACTTAATTGATATCTTGGATGCCCATTTAGACAATTTATGAAATGGTTTTCAAATATTTTTAACCCATAAGGAATACAACTTATTGTTTTATAAATATATCACATAAATTTAGAGTTATGGTATCATGGGTTTAATACCCCTTGAGAGGGATGTGTGAATTTGTGTAGTTATTCTTATTTAAATGGGGTTAATACTATAAATTGTTTTCTGGGGTTGTATTGATATTTATGATCATTTCTATGCATACATTGTGTATGATTCATTATTTTGGGAAACCTTCATTTATTTATCATGTGAATCCATGGGTATCTAGACAGGACTTATAGGTGAAATTTCTATACAACATTAAAACAATTCTTTAGATTGAGGCATTGAGGTTTGAGGTATCTCTACATAATAAATATCTCTATGGAAGGGCTAGGTAGGGTAATACCATGAGTTAGTTTGGGTTCTATCATTTTCAATAACCATATTTTTTAACATTACAAGTCCGCGATAAAGGATTTCAATGATAATCTTATTCACCAAATCATATCTCTAAAGAGTTCCATGAGAGAAGTGTAGTCTTAAGCCCAATAATTGTGCACTAAAGTAAATATTTTGACGATACTCAACTATCCTATTTTAGGGTGATTACACCAAGGTGAATCTATTATATAGCCACATCCTCTGTCCTATATACAGACAATGATGTAATTTTTGAGAGAACCACAAAATATCTACTTTACCAAAACTACAAGTAGTTATCCTATATAGAGACTTATAATCAGGAATTATGGATTGGGTTTTCACTAAAATTAAATTATTATAATCCTCTGAAAACTTATCACTAACTTAGAGAACTTAAGGGGTTATCTACACATTTTAAATTATGATCAAACTTATCTTATCATGCCTTAATTTATGATCAACTAACATCCTAACCTATAATGATATCTAAAACATGTTCTGCTACGAAATTTGATTCCCTAGACCTAGAATATTTTATCTTATGTTGATAACAAATGAAATTCATATGATATTATATACCAACTATACCTCCTTAATGTAAACATCCCATAATTACATTTCCATTAGAAAAAATATCATTACGTATATTCTAAAGATCTTCGAGGTTTAGAGTTCTAGAGGATTGGTAACAACAAACAATTTCCTTTTTTATATAAAAAATTGACTTTCTTTCCCTCTATTATTATAAACTAATTAATCCATAATAAGTATAAAACATCTACTAAAAATTCATCACACATGGTATAACATGTAATACATTTTAAAAAACATATTGAATGAGAAGCATAATATGGGTGAGCACAAATGCTCAGTAATGAAATCTTATATGAGATGCACCATGACATGAATAATATGGAAGGAATAAAAAATCTTCAACTAAATACATAAAATTGTAAACATGATAATGAAATAATCACTTGAATGGAATAATATTATAAACTATATCAAACATAATTAATAAATATAATTCATTTTGACAAGATGTATAATTCTATAGATCCTTAACTATTAATGAATCTAAAAAAGAATTATTAATTTCAAAAAGTTTGTAAGAAAGACATCAATCTTCCCACAATTTTGACAAACCAATCATCAAGATTGCATTTGGTTGAAGTAACTAAATTGAAAAGACATTTTTACCATGAAAAAATCAATGAATCATGGTATATATATTACCAGGACTACATATCACTTCATTAAGAATAATCCATTCACCATTTAAAGGAAATGAAAAAAATATACGATGCTTAATCAACATTAAATCATAAAAATCTATATTAGAATAAAAAATATGAAATAAAATACTTTTCTCCGTATCACTACAATGGATAACATGATCATAACCTATCTAGATAAGAAAGAGGGTGGTCAAACTATATAAAATCATATTTCTTTAGTGGTCAATAAAAATCCTTGTTGAAGTAAAAAATATATTGATCCTTAATATCTCACAAATAAATAAATGTAATTGATTTTTATATAATAATACCCTAAAATATCACCATACAGAGAAAGGGATATATGATGAATTAAATATTTTATCCAATCGATTAACATGTAGAATCTAGGTGAACAATGATTAATAAACTGATGTAAAAACAAAGTGTTCATAGGGGAAATGCATTGGATGGAAAATCATACATATAACATATGAGAATTTGGTAGGAAAAAATAAAATTATGGATATAGATGTGTTTAATCTCCCAAAAATTGTATTTTATAATTTAGAGGGTAATTAATGAGGTAAAATTTTCAATGTAATAATTGTTTTATAGATGAGTTTGAAGATGGAAGTGAAACCAGAAAAGTTATTTAAAATTTTATTTTGAAAATTTCATAATGTAAGAAATTATAGGTCAAAATTAATAGAATATTTCTTAATGTTAATGTGAAAATTTGGAAAACACTTACTTTTAATGAGGATAAATTTCAATAATATATCATTTAATGTAAATAAAGGTTATAAAAATAAATATGGAATGAAATATAAAATATTTTATTTTCCAATCATGTAAAAAAATTATAATATTTTGAAATATATTTATTGGAAACCAATATCAAAAAAATTGAATCAAACCATACTTTTAATGATTTTAAAAAGGAAAATATAGAGTGTACATGAGATTTCATGTACATAGTACACCATGTAATGTTATTAGGAAAGGAAAATATGGGCAATGAGGTGGAAATTTCGTTCAAGATTCTAATTTTTTTATTAACAATGAAATATATTTTTGGGAAGTGATTCAATAAGATAAAATATTATGATTATTAAGTAATTCTACCATGATTAGAATTAAAAGTACCTTGAAATAAATTCATATCTTGTAATTAACTAAGCGTTCTAGAAAGATGTTCAAGAATTAGTGTTATAAATCAAGGAAGGATGTTGAGACACTAATAACACTTACAACATTTGTATCTTTTGAAAAAATAGATATATGTAAAGAGGGAACATGATATGGATCTTTATAACATGATATATAATTAAATATCTTAAAATAAATTCATTTGGGTTTAATCATGCCATAGTAAAATCAATGTATTTCATAATATGAAATATGTATCAAGAAATCAAATTTAATGCAAAGAACCCCTTACCTTAATTCCCATCTTTCACTAATGAAAATGAATATAATTTATAATAAAAATAAACATCTTAGTAAAAAATTTTATATCATTATCCACACTTAAAAACTTTTGTGAAATTAATTTATAGTTACTCTCTACATGTATATTAGTTAGTTGTTATCTATTTTCTGTATCAGGTGTAAGTAACCTTTACCATTTTGAACTAGTTTCACAATAGAGTTGTTATTATTAATAAGTATCCTAAATTTCATCAATGAAATATCAAAAAATATAATAAAATTTATTTCTTATAATTATTTATATTGTTATAATTTAAATCTATGGGTGTTTTTTTTACAATCCTTAAATATGAAATCGATAATGAATATGATTTAGTTATTTTCCAAGAAAGAACACTAGTATCTTAATTAATGAGTTTAATATTAATATTATAATTCAATTAATGAAATATTTACTTATTTATTAAAAAACTATATAATCAATAATTAATTTCCAATGTGAATGTATGATATTATTTTATTGTATTTTTCATGTGGGTGGTGAGAATAACCCACACATTAACAAACCTTAATTAATGAATTATTATGATCATGAATGATTTTTATTTATTGTATAATATCATTATTAATGATTCACAATAATATTATATAGAATTTTATTTGGGTTCTTAATCATATTTTAGTTTTTATAAATAATTATATTGTAACTACATGTAAAACGAGATACTTTACTTCGTAGAGGTGATAGTTCGTACACCACACGATTACAATTTTCATTTCTTAATGAATGAGTGCTAAATAAATTGTGGTTAAATTTTATATTAATAATAATTATAATATTTTATATATCACATTTTTTCATAAATTTCAATAATATAAATTTTTAAGAGAGGAGGTGGTGAAAACAGAAGTAGTTGCTTCATAAAGGTGGTAGACCGCAAAACACCAAGCATGAAATTTCATTTTTCTTAATTAAAAGGTAGAAGCATGATTCATAAAAATTTAATTATAAAAATAATATTTAGTATGTTAACAATATATATAATTATATATGAATTATAAAATTAGATTTTTGAAATTCTGAATGCAATTAAAAGATATTAAGGAAAAAGTATTCTTGTTGAGGTCTTGGGATTTCCCTTGGAGGAATATTTGAAAAATGAGTTCTTATGAAAATTTCCGTTTACTTGATGCATAAGGAATATAAAAGGGATTTTTTATATTGAAAATGTATAATTTTTTTATCTAGAAACAAAACTTTTGTAGTTTTATTGAGATAGTTGTGAGAGGTTACTTTCAAAAGTTGTGAGAATTCTCTTTTTATAAATATTTCAACATTATTTTTCTGAGATAACATGCTTCATATAACATGAAGACTCTAAAATGGATAATAATTCACTAAGAGTTTTATTAAAGTAAAAAATCTCTCAACCATTCATTTTCACATATTTTTTAACCATTTTTTATTCTTAGAGTTTTCACTTTTACCATTTCTGATTTTACTATGGTCACTATTTATTTCCTAAGTAAATAATTTAATATACCCGAAATACTTTGAAAATACTTATCTAAAATATGAAATAAAATTTTTTAGATGAAAATTTGTTGTTTAAGAAAAATAATCTTTCACAGTAGGACATGTAATGTGTAGAAACCCATTTTTGAAAAAGATTATTTTCAATTGAAATATATTTTCATAGGATAATAAAATGAACTTGGTCTTCATGATACAAGTTAGAATATTAGTAAAAAGTAAATGTTAAATACAATTCATTGAAATCCAGAATATAATTTCTACGAAATAATAATTAATTAAATTAATGAAAAAAACATTTTTTTATTGGAAATTATTATTTGAGATCATAAACTTTTAAATGTTTTTAATATTAATTAATAATTATCGTAAAAATTTTATTATATTACACATTTAATATATGTTTTATCAATTAATATTATTTATAAACTTTTAATTCACACTAATATAATGAAAAAGATATATAATTGACCATTTGGGAAAAAATTGTATTTTTTAATATTCACGTAAGAATAAACTGTTTATGGGAAATAAAAACAATATTTTTTAAGATAACATTAAAATGATTCATATAGACATGAATAGTATTTTCTAAAATTAAGATTCTTTAATTTTATAATTTTTTTTAAATAAAAAATACAATGAAACCTTTTTTGTTATGTAAATAAATTTTTTAAAAAATTAAAAATTATAATTATTATTTTATAATAATTAATAAAAAATGTGGTGTAAATTTATTTTTTTATCAATCAAATATTTTTTGAAAATTTATTATTGTCTGGAAAAACCAGTAGAAATTCCTTTTTTAAAAAGTTTTACATTTTAAAACATAAATTAGTCTGATTAGATATTTAATTATACTATTTTAATTTGTAAATTCATGATCATGGATAATGAAAATTATTTTTATTGATATATTTATTTTATAATTATGTTACATCTATTTTTACATTCCAATTCTATAGATATATTTAATAGTTTGGATAATTCTCCTCACATAATTATTTTTTGGTGTTTTGTATATCACATGCTATATAATATGTTAGATCTTATAAGAATATATAATTCAATATCTATGGTTACATGGTAGATGATATATTATATTTTTAAAATTTAAATAATATCTTACATATCATATATATTAGGTTATTATATCATTATATCCATACAATTGTGTTGTTAAGAAAAAAATAATAACTTCACTATCGTGAGATGGTAGTCCACACAAATGTACGAGTGATGTTTTAATTTTCCATTAGATAGAAAGGAAATAGAAGATGGATATACTGTTAATATATCAACATCTAACTATAGTAAATTTATGTATATAATTATTTTAACATGTTAATTCAATACTTAAATGAGGTTTAAGAAGAAGGTAACTTGGAAAAGATCATTAATAACATATACTTCTTCCATTGATAATCAAATTTTCCTTACACGAATAGAATACATGATGTTTTCATTTGATGATAATAGAAATTCTAAGTCTATAATAAGAAATTTGATAAGTTATTTTGGATGGTTTTTTATATAATTTGCTTGAGAATTTTCGAGAAGAGAGGCAAGAAGTTTCTATTTTATATGAGACACGGGTGGAGACATGTATATACTTGAAAAATTATTATATAATATATTCCCTACTCAAGTCAGGTGGCTCCATGATACCATAATTATGATTATTATGTGTTTAAGGATTTAATATAACCTACCTATATTATTTTAAAACATGTTTTGTGTCATCGTGAAGCCTTATTCCTCCATTTTTATCCCTTATAACTAATTTTACCATTAAATATGGTGATACATATTTACCATGGTGACATTTTGATTATGAACAAAAAATGTTTTAAAAAAATTGCATAATATTAATTATGTTGATAAGAAATATGTATCCATTTTACAAGATTCCACTTCTAGATGTGTTAAAAAATACTTTTAATATAAGTTTGAAAAATTCATTGGAAAACAATTTTTAGAAAAATGATCTCCTAATAATAAAATTTATTTTATACAAAAATCATATATAATTATGATTCCCATTGAATTAGATGGATTATGTTAAATCAATGGAGTCTTAATTTTATTTCACACCAAACCAAAACTAAAATAAATCATGTGAACATTTGATTAAAAGTGAAAAACTAAAATGTATTTTTATTTGATTAAAACCAACACTTAGATTTCAAGAATATTAAATGGAGATTTCTATGTTCATCATTATTTTTTGAAATTCGTTATATGAAATATGTTATATATATATTTATATATATATATATTCTAAAAAATTGTTTTATAAACCTTTATGTTATGATTATACCCTAAAAAAGACATAAAAGTAATAGTCTATTTAAAGTTGTTATTTCCTAATATTCACACAAAAGTCAAGTATTTCATAGAAATAAAAACAATCACCATAAGTTATTTTTGAATTGATAATTTCAAGATTATAAATTATTTTTTCAATTTCAAATTATTAATTTTTTTTAAATTTTGTTTTAGTAAAAATATTGAATAAATATATGTAAATTATGCTATAGTATCTTTAGAATGAAAATATTTCTTAATATATTTGAATTTCAGGTGTTACAATTATATATGATATGATAAAATAGTTATTTTGTAGATTTTGTTCTGTATTTATAAAAATGATTGGTAAAATTAAATTTATCACAGTATATAAAAGATAATCTCTACTTTACCATTTATATGATAGTCACATATCGTTATAAATATATACACATTTTTAAAGTTTAATTATAATTTACCTCTCAATGTATGATTTTGAGTTATCCCTAACTGATATTCACTATAGGTTATTATGGGTTATGAAAAAATATTAAGGTTTCTCTAGGTAAGATTATTGTATAGAGATAAAAAATACTCTCTTGAGGCATAAAATAAAGAATTAGATAATTTTTGTGCCTTGGATAAGCCATGAATTGTTCCACAAGGAGTGCCACAAATTTTTATTTTTTATAATATAATTTGATGGATTATATTTTATTCCCAACTACCTAAGGTTTATTAGATACCTAGAATGATAAATTTTATACTATGATACCCTATACATAATATTCTATATTTTAAGTTGGTGAATATGTGGTGGTTTTCTTGGTTTCTGATTAGGTTATCCATTAGGTCTCAAAAAAGATGTTATTTGTTTACTTGTATGATGAGTATGACATAAGGGACATCGATTGAGATGTATAATGGAGTGTATGACTAAAACTAGGTATAATAATTGATGTGATGATTTATTCAGGTAAAGGGAATGTGTTTTATTAATTCCTAATGGTGAATCACTTGTGATGTAACAACCAAAAAATTAATTCTGTTATCTAATAATTGAGAATGTATATATTGGCTATGTGATTTAAATTCTTCATGGACCATTATCAAATGATGTCTCAGAAAAAAGAAAAATATGAGGATGCAAATTTTTCATATAATATATATTGGTGAACATATATGTAGAGAAATGTGTGTTTAAAAGAGATCATGTGAGATCCCTTTATATCATGAGTCACATTAATGATTTTCTAGAGGCCTCTCTTTTGTTACTATTATGAAAGTGGTTATTTATATTTTTTTTCACTTTTATAAATGGTTGTGTGGTCTAACTTTGTGATTGAATAAATGGTGATTTATATTCTATATAGAAGGGTACACTAAAAGAATTTTAGATCTAATCCATTAATTTTTTTGGATGGGTAATCATGTGATTTTAAATAAGGTGTGATACCAAATGATGTTAATGATATATTTCCAAATGATTTTCGGAGGATATACAAAATGTTTTTTGGACATGGTTTAACAAGTTATTGTATATGATACAATTTAATGTAAAATAAAATAATGATTTTTAGGATATAGTTGAATTGGGAGACTTCCAGAGTTCATATATCGTAAATAGTTGTTTTAAATGATACATTATTATATATATTTATTTATATTATTTCAGGTCAAATAGGGTTCATAAAAGTATAATTTTCATGTTACCAATTTTAGTAGTTCACATGTGTGAAATTTGATTTCATAGATGAAATCTTCACTGATTTATTTATATTATATATGTTGTCATTTAAGGATATGTTTCACAAGATTTTACAGATGGTTTTCATTCATAATGGTATTTCATGATGTGTTAATGGAATTTACATATGTATTATGAACATATGAGTTAATTATATAATAACTAAGGATTGTCTATAAGTTTATTCAATGACACTTCTTTATTATATATAATGTTAGAGGTGATTCTTGTGGCATGGGAAAAACTCACTGCACCCAAAATCTCTCTTTATTCTTCTCATATTAATTTTAGGTACTGTCATTCCATGATGGACAGATGGATCCAATATAATCATCAGAGGATTACTTCGACTCATGGATACCAACATAGGCCGGATATCTTTTTTACTAATATTAAATGATCTCTCCCACTCTCTAAAACCCATACGATGGTGTTTGATGATACAATAAAGACATATTTAATGAAAAATACACATTTATAATATTTCATTATTTCAGATTATTTATGTTTTCATATTTCCTCCTTATGTGATATTTTTGAAATGGATTTAATTTTTTGTCACCTGCATATAATTTTTTATGGGTCCCAATGCTTCCCATCACATACATTCGTATACATATATACCTAAACATCCATTCATACCCATAAACATACATTCACATCCATACATATACATACACATACATACACAAACATACACATACATACACATACATACACATAAATTTACATTCAAATATAAATATGAAGACACACACAAGGAAAGATATTCATACATACTCATTCATACACTCAAATATATTATCACAAACTGAACCTTGTTAACAAGACCAGTCACCCATGTCATCTCATCCTATAGTCGTGTAAAATAATGGGATCCAAATAAGTCTCATATAAATGGATAAAAATACATACAACTAGAGTGAAAAGTGAAAAAATGGGAGATACAATACTTCCAAAATGGCTCAAATAGAATGAAATAAATGCATTGAAAAACCAGTCCCCATGTTACCAATCATCACCTCCAAACGATCTCATAATGAAATAACAACGTAATAAGAAGCCTACATGCTATATAATGCCCCTCCAATTACCTGAATCTTGTAAAACATGGTATGAAACCACACATAGGTAGATGCATGGTGCGATTAATAGATCATATTAGGATACCACAAAAAATAAATACAAGTTCTTACAATAGGAATAAAGATGTTCTAGCCTAATTAAGTGTTTTACAAAATTTTTTATAACGAATGAACTTGAAATATTTTTTTCAATAGATTCTTGAGTTGTCACAAATTTCCTAACATGTTACCAAATTCAGATGAAATTTAGGAAAATATACATAATATTAATATATATATATATATATATATGTGATCCAAAATCTATGATATAGATTATCATGTAATAAACAACCTAAATCAACAATTCACCTACCAGTTAGGCTCTAGAATATAGAATGATATGTACAAGGAAGTCCAAAGACTATAAAAAAATAAGGTAATATCCAAATAACATCGATTCCTTCCATAGACTATCAAAATACAAGAAGTTACCTCATAGTGGTGTCACACACACAAAGGCTACCCGTATCAATATATCGACAAACCCAAGGTTCACTCTATGAAATGTCATTCCATTTATGTTTTAAAAACCATGCTCTCATTTTTATTAAACATTCTAAAAATAAAATATAATATTCATCAGGATTGTAAAATTCATTTTTCCATTTCAAATGATGGAAATTTAATTTTCATGGAAAAACCCTTTTTCTAAATGCAAACCCATTCAATTTTTAATTTCAACCAATTAAATTCGATTTCAGATATCAAGGAACAAATTCAAAAATTAAATTAAATTAATAGATTCACCAACCTGAAGATAGTATAAAACTTAACCATATTTTAAAATTGGAATTGAAAACCATAAGATCTTTTTTTAGAAGACAAATCATTACTAGATACTAAAAAATGGTTGATATAAAGCACCACTATATTAACAATCCATACAAAAATCAATTCCACAAAAAAAATGAGTGAGAAAATAATAGTAAGGATTACTCAGAGTGATGAAGTGCCTAAACATACTAATCAGTCACTGAATAGAGCAATTCAGAGGGAATAGATTGACACAAAATTTCCTAGGGTAAGAGCTCTGGACAAGGTGAAATGGCTCAAAAAGAGCATGAAGCATCACACACCTATACTAAAACCTAAAAACTATAACATGGAGAATTAATTTGGGTGTAATATTTTAAATTCCACAAATCAATTTTATTTTAACTTTTTTTGAGAAAGAGGTGTCTTCTTAATAAAAAAATTGTATTTTCAGTTTACAATATATGTAACTCTTACATGATGGGTAAATTATCATGCTAGTAAATCATCTCATGGGTTTTTAGCTAGAAATACACATAATTCAACCCTATTACATGTCTTGGAACATCCCAGTGAATGATAGAAGCAATCATTTTAAGAGGAAAATCCTAAAAATTCCATAAATTCAACATTATAGACATCCTCCAAATTTAGGGTCGAAAATTCTCTCCCAAAGAAAAATGGAAAGAAAAATAGTATTCAAAACATACCTATTATAATGGTAATGGGGTATTACAATGTCCCAATCATAAAAACAATATATCCCCTTAAAGATCATAGGATACCAGATATACAAAAAGTGAAGGCTACTACTATCTCATCAATCAATCTTGTTTCCACATCTCATGGTGATCATATCTATACTATGATAATAACTTGACTAGGGGATCATTTCATAGTGCAATAACAAATCATAGTGATGAATAATATGAATTGGATGTTCAACCAAATTATTTTCATGATAAAGAACAACATATAACCATTCAATCAAATGGGAAGGATATGGAAGATACCTTCCAAACCGGGAAACATGAAACACCTCATGTATATATGTCATTCTAGATAGAAAAACCCACTAATAGGCCACCCTTCCGAGTTTATAAATGATCAAAAAGGGGCTAAAAAACCATGTTTCCTACTTACAATGCATACCAAACCAACTATGTCCCTTGTGAGGTGAACCTCTAAGAAATACCCAATCACCATCTTCAAACTCAAGTGGTGGAGAATGATGATTTACATAAGATTTTAGATGAATCTGTTCCATGATCAAACATCTCTAGATCAACACCACCACTACCGTCATCACCTAAACAATAGTTAGGCTAACCAAGGACTCCTCTCCCAACACTTCCCAATGCAAGAAATATCAACATGGACACCCATTCAAAGCCTCAATGGGAGGTATCTTCATCGACTCTTAATAACTATTAATATAAGAAAAATCAACCAATGTAAAATAATATTCACAATATCTTCTGAAATGAAGCACATATGTATGGAGCATATCCTTAAGAAACTAGATATACCTCTCTTTCTTTCTATCCATATTTGGATGATAATTCATGCTCAATTTCAACTGGGGCCCCTTTTCCATCTTTTAACATTTCAAATATTTTGATGTGAACCTCATGTTCCTATAAAAAATTACAAAAGAGGTAACCCCATGAAGCTTCACAATATCTTTAAAATACACATCCCCATGACATTCCACTTTCATCATTTACTTTACTAGAAAAAAATGTGCTGATTTAGAGAGTCTATCAACAATCAAACAAATTTCATCCTTCCCACTATGATTTCATCATAAACCAATGAATAAACCCATGTAAATATCATCTCGCTTCCATACCATAATGTGAAAAGGTTACGATAAACCTTAAGCTATTTGGTGTTCCACCTTAACTCCTTGAAAACTGAGAAAACATGATACAAATGTCAGAACTGACCACATCATCCCTAAAAACCAATACTGATGTCTCAAATCATGAGAAATATTTGTATGAATAGTGTGTACAAACCAATATGATCAGGTTCCTCTATGTAGAAACACTTCACACAAGGAAAACAAAACAACCAACCTATAATGGAAGCACAAATCTCCACCAGGAGACCATGACAGCTCACACGAGCACTCCCCACCATTTAAGATTTCTTCTATGTGTCATATCTTGATGTATATACTCTTATAAAGATGAACTTTCTCATTAAAAGAAAATTAAATATTTATTGAGGTTCTGAAAACCATACCACCATCCTACTTTACTCTTAAGTTCATCTTAGTAAACTGACTCATTATAGACCATTTCTATAGTGATTACTTCACTATATGTGTGAGAAATTTTCTCCTCAATGCATCAGTTACTGTATTTCCCTTACAAAGGGTATATATGATATTAAAATCAATGGTATATGTATACTCCACACAATGTGTCTTTTCTATGTTCAGATCTCACTGAGTGAAATTATACAACATGAATTTTTCATGAGAATATGTCATTAAAAAGTATCCGATTTGATACTAATGCCAACTTTTTAGTTAATGCATAATAGATACCAACTCAAGATCATGGGTTTGATAGTTCTTCTCATAATGGATTTAATGGTGGGATCTATGAACCAAAACCTATTTCCCCTACATCAGAAACATTTAAATCAAATAGTAGAAGTATTATAGAAAACGTCCTAACCGAAACATGGTTATAGAAGAATCAAAATTGGTGATAAGGTCTACCACATATTTATCTCCTAAAAAGGTCTTTGACACCTATATTTGCATTCAAACATCATAACTATATGAGTTAAATCTTTCATCGAATATGTGAGCATGGAGGGGTCCCAAACAAACCACCTATATTAAACTGTTTTCCCCATGAAGCTTTGGATATAAAACACATTTCTTTGACACTCACAATACACAACTTCAAGTACCTTTTTTTGATCCCCATAGATGACTCTATATGATACCACACGCCCAAGAAACATCACTTATTTTATACAAACTCACACTTGAAAATTTTAGAATATAGATGATGTTTCCTCAATATTTGATGAATGATATCAAAATTGTCTCTATTACCCTCCTATATCTTGGTGTACACAAACATATCATCTATGAACACAATGAAAAAATATTCCCATAATCGATGAATGATTCGGTTCATGAAATCCATAAAAATTGTAGAATAATTAGTCAGAATAAAGGGAATATCGAAAATCTGAAAATGAAAATATCAAATCTTACATGCTATCTTGGGTATATCCCCTTATCTAAATCTCAAGTTGTGGTTCCCCAACTACATTTAAATCTTGTATAACCGATGATCCCCTCTAAAATGATCAAAGAGATCAAAAATTCTAGGTATATGATACTTATTCTTAATGGTCACCTGATTTATCTTCTAATAGTAAATACAAAGTATAATACTTTCATCTTACTTCATAGAAAAGTGAATAGGAAAATCCCATTGGGAGATTCTAGGAAGAATAAAACATTTCACCTATATTTCCTCATACTAGATTTCGTATTCCACTAACGTAACTGGGGGGATTCGATTGGATGTCATGGTAATGGGAATCATTCTAGGGATCATGTCAATAGTAAACTTGACCACCCTATATGGAAGTAAATTGTAAAAATTATATGAATAGTCCTCAAGTTATGCAGACGAAACTATTTTTAACTAAACACATATGAATGTTTGACAACATCATGGAAATATTATGGCATTAGCTATGAGATTAAACCATCCTAAGGAACAAATATCCATTCCCTTTATGATTAAAAGTCCCACTCCCCCTGGAAACCCTGAGTGACCCCATCAGTAGATAAGAAATGTACCTAATGATGATAACCATCTATCTGGGAATTTTTGATAATCATCCAATATATGATGATAATGAAGTCAATTAAGTCAATATAAATCACGATGAAATCTCAAACCACCTCAATGTAACTTATCAACAATTTAAATGCAAAACATTTGAAATATTTTTCATAACTATATCCCAGGGGTTTGGAAGGATCCAAAATGAAGGAAATAATATACAAACACAAGACCAATACATCAAACAAAATTGATGATAGAAAACAAGGATTATCACTTATATCAAAAAAAATATATCACCATAGAAGACTAAATAAACATTGTACTTATAATAGTAGCTTTATATGCTTCAAATTACTTTGGTGGAAACTTTGTTGCAAAAAATAATCCATAAATAGCCACCTAGACATCAACCTTGGCCTTTGAATGGGACCCAACACCCTCAGAAGCATCAAAAAAAAAACTTAGGAACTCATGGGGAATTAGGATCCCAAAATACTTTCTTGGGAAAACTTATCACAGAAACACATCAGATATATAGATCTCCCGAAAATATGAAAATTTCTAGGATCATCCATAACTTGAGGAATGAAATGAAATAACCTCACACATTAGTATAAAATAACATGTTTCTTCCTTATAGATGCCACTAAAAATAGTCTATTAGAAAACTGGATACTCATTCACTTTCTTTTATAACTCGAAGAAGCACCCTCAAAAACTGTTGCAGCCACTAAAGCACCACACAATACTATCCATCTAGCTATGTCTAATTCAGCCAAGGAAAGATTATCCACTACATCCAAAAAGGTCTTAAGGTAAAAAATAAGTATCATTGGCCAAACATTAGCTTGAATCCCCATATATAACCTCTGAGACATCATGTAATCATTAGTGACATGCTCTAGTGCTAGGTGTAACAACTAATCCTAACAGGTGGAATACACCAAAACGGTACGCTCCCCTAACTCAAAGGATAGAAACTCCTGGGTCATTTTCCTATGTATTGTCTCCGGATAAAATTTATGATTAAGGATCTTCTTGGAAGATTTCCAAGTAAAAAATTCATGCAACTTTTCTTGAAATATAGAATACCAACATATTCTTCCTTTTCCCTCCAATATATATATATAAAACCCCCATGAGAATCTATAAGATTATTGAAGAAGATAAGGACACTCCTAATTCATTAAAGAAACTCCTCTGACACTTATGGTCATTTTTACTCAAGGAAGACATGTGGATTCTAATTAGTAAAGTGTAAGCCATGATATAATACTCATACCAAGTTTATAATGCCCACTAAACCTATAGTATGAATGGTATATATTAATTCCTTGACCAAAGAAGAGTGGAATAGAGGATCCACTAATGCAATATAACTCATAGATTTTGCTATTTGGATGATCTCTTATTTGAGTATGTTTCTCTTAAACAAAAGACAATGACCAATCAATCCTACGATAATCCCAAAAAATTGAAGAAAACCCAAAAAATTCCATTAAAAAATAAGTATTTATTTTATTTGAATTATACCACTAAATTTAATGACTTTATAAAATAATAGGTCCATTAAAATACACTCCCTACATAGTTTCTTTAAACGTCCACACACAAGCACACCATGTCACCAAACACTGTAGATGGGTTTATTCAATAAAATTTCCCATAAAATTGAATTAAATAAACCAAAATAATATGTGTGGTAATTAGTAATAATTTTACAAGAACCCTTGGGAACTCAGATTCAGTCATGGGAGTGATCTATACAGGACTCTTTTCCACTCATACTTTTCTAATTCTGATGATCCTATTCCTATCTAAAAAAGTTGTAAAACTATCTTGGGCAGTTCTGAAACACATAAGCCTGTTTAAACCTTCTAACATGAAATTGAAATAGAACATTCCATGTTAACTAATCTATTCACCCATGTAATCCCATCATGGTTTGAGGTAAATGAGTTGAAATATAAAAATCTCTTATAAAAGGATAAAAAGATATAAAAAAAGTTAAAAGAGGAAAAATTGAGGATACAACTAATGTAGACAACATAATTAAAAAATAATTCCATTTCTTCAAATACTAGACCCCATGTTACCAAACATCACCTCTAAACTATCCCATAACAAAACATCAATGTAAAGTGAAGCCTGAATTCTACAAAATGGTATTATATCTTCTAGAATCCTTCGAAACAAGGTCTATATCTTCCCATTGACGGAAGTAGGGTGTGAGTAATGGAGCTTAGTTGGACATTACCAAAGAATATATAAAATTATTAATTATAGGAATGCATAATTTTTTTCAAAAAAAAAATTAGAATTATTTATATATATATAATTTGAAATCCTTTTTAGAAAAATAGGTGAGTTTAAAAAAATTTCATAACATGTTTCCTAATAAAAATAGAAGAAGATAAAGGTACCAAATAAAAATATTCTTGTTATCCTAAATCCATGAAAAAGACTATCAACTAGAAACAACAATATAACTACCGTCTAAGCTTTAGAATATGTGAAAATACGTAGTAGACACTCACATAAATAACAAGGAATAAGTCTAGATACATCTAACATCGAAGCTTACCATATTCCATGGACATAAAAGAGGTTACCTCATAGTAGTCTCACACACACTGAGTCAACTCGTGTCACTATCTGAACCCATAAAATGTTCCCACTGGGGAATATTTGTTAATTTCTGTTTTAAAAACCATGCTCACTTTTTTATAAACTAATTTCAAATCCCATAAAATCTTATTTAGTGTTTAAAAATCAATTTCCTATTTCAAATCGAGGAATTTCAATTTTCAAATCAAAAACTATTTTTCAAACATGAACCCATTCCCCTCTCAATTTGTACACATGAAATTCCATTTCAAATCTCAAGGAATCAGTTTGAACTACAAGAAACTCTAGTAACTAGAACAACTGAACAAATCCACTAATGTCAAGAGCATGAAATACCTAACTAAATTTTATAACAGGGATTTGAAACTATATAGTCTACCTTCGGATGAAAAAAATAGAGACTAAAAAAGGTTGATAGAAACCAACACCTATTTACCAAGCCCTATAAAAAATGGTGTTGCAACCAAAGAAGGGAGAGAAACTAAGGAGATGGCTTACCTGGAGAGAAGAAGCACCCAAACCTGATGATAAATTGTTAAATAGATCGATTCTAAGTAAAGGGAGTCACACCAAAATTCATTGGGTAAGTTCTTTGGCCAAGAGGAGAGGTCTAAAAATTTGAACGAATCGTTACACACCCATACGATAACATAAAACTATAAATCAATGAATTACCCATCGTGTAATTTTTTTACATGTTGTGGATCCATTTTATTTGAATCAACTTCAAAAAAATGAGTTTCCATCTTAATTAAAACCCAAATTTTCACATTACATGACATGTAACCCTTACACGAATTGTAAATTTTCATGTTATGAAATCAACTCTCGGTATGAGTTTGGTCCACGTTACACATCATGAAACCACAATATAGATCATGTAACATCCCAACAAACAACAAAAATTATATGTTCATGTTGAAAATCCAACAAATCCTTAACACCAACATTATAGGCATCCTCCTAATTTAGCATTTAAAATTCTCCGCCAATAAAAAATGTAAACAGAAAAACAAGGAGAAAAACATACCGAGAAGAAAGGTAACAAGGCATTACAGACATACATACAAGCACATACACACACATAAATTCCCACAAGTGCACATACATATAACCATACATACAAATACACATATTCACATTCACATAAATATACATGGACATATCTACATATACATTTCCATCCATACATACAAACACATACACACAAATAGACACATACACATACATATATACACATACTCATATATACAGAAACACCACATCCACATCCACATACGCATATATATATATATATATACATACACAAAAACATACACACACAAATACAGAAACATAGACACACATACACATAAACATAAATACACAAAAATACAAACCCACACACACATGTACGCACACAACATAGCCACACATAAACATATATACACACAAATAAATACATACACAAACATATACATACACATACCTACATATATACATATATATACATACATGCACATGGAAATGCACATACACATACCAATACATATATATACATGTACATACAACGAAATAAATTTCATATGTATATATATGCATACAAATACAAACACATAGACTTAAAAACATAGATATAATCATATTCTTACATACATATACATAAATATATATATACAAACATGTATACACACATAAATTGATACATACACATATAAATATAATATCACTTATACATGCATACATACATATATCTACTCTATGTATATGTATATTAATATGAATATATATATATATAAGAATACATACACATACATTTTTTTATATATATACATATACAAAACCCAATTTTTTAGTATTTTGGTTTTTATTTGCTCTATCATGAGCTTTTCAAGCATCATTAAATAGGAATAACATCACAACACCACCATTTATAAGAAAACATATATTCATATTTATTTACCAATATTAAAATAAAAATAAAAATATGGATATATGAATATTTGTATGTCTCTATAATTATTAATATAAATTCTAATATACTATATTAACATATACATTTTTAATGTATTTAAATATGCTATTAAATATATGTTATTAATTTAATATATTTATTTATTCTTATGTAATCTATAAATATAAGATTAGTAATATATTTTTATTTTAATATGAATTATATATATATATATATATATATATTAGTGTTATTTTAATATTTATTTCTATAATTTGAAATGAATTAACTTATATATAAATATATATAAACACATACGCTCACACACATAATTATAAGTATATATTTATACTGTAAATATATATTTATGTTATAAATTTTATAACAAGATGATACATGTATAATTTAAAAATGAGCTTTAATTAATGTCTTTATATATTAATTCATATGGTCCACCTATATCATTATATATATATATATATATTTGTGTGTGTGTGTGTGTTATAATAATTTTAGGTATATTTAAAAATAATTATAAAAGAATAAAAAAATTATAAACGATGGCAAATATAACCAAACTATATTTATATGTATATATTTTTAATATAAATGATTTTTAAGAATATAGAAATATCTATATATATAACATATATGCATGGTAATCATTATATATATATATATTAAAAAATATTTGATGCAAATAAATAAATATATATATGTTGGAAAAAATATTATTTTGAACTACTCCATACAATTTGTATAAAAATAATTTAATTATAAATAGATAGGTATATTATAAAGGCACACAAATATAATTGTAAATTTATATGTTTATAATCAATTATATAATACTAAATTATATTTTCAAATTAATATATTGACTATATTCAATGTATTTGAATATTTATTTATATAATTCATATTATTGTATTTTATAGTACATATGACATTATAATTATTTATATAATTATAAATATGTATAATGAATAAATATATATTTATTATCATATAAATCATATATAAATATATTGAAACACGTACACATATCTATTATTTAAATTATATAAAAACATATAAACATAAACATATGTAAATATAAATATATATGTATATTATAACATATATAATTGGAAAATAAATTTAAATATTTAAATATGAACTTTCTTTAATGAATTTATATATTTATGTATATATTTCTTATTACTACATTGTATATTATATATATAGGATAATTACAAAACTATGATAATGTGTAAATTAATATATATATATTACTTATATAAATATATAAACTTATTTGAATATAAATTATATTTAAAAATATATAAATTTGTACATATAAATAAAATTATTCACGGTACCCATTATTAGTGCTAAAAACACTGATATAGATTTCAATTATGAAAAAATAGTAATAAATGGTTTCCATAACCAGATATAAAGAATCAACGATAAAGGGTACCCTTTCACAAGTTCAATCTCTTAGCACTAATAAAGGGTGCCACTATTTTTTGATTTTCAAAAGTGGCGACAAAGGGTTACCTTTATGATCACTTTTTAAAATACCTGATTATGAGTTCTATATATCAGTGTTTTTTAGTGTAGTTAAAGTATAGTACTTAATATCATGGAATCAGTAGTACTGTTTTTTAATACTAAACATTTTATTAGTCATATTAATATTACCAACATCTGTCTTGTAAGTCCAATGGTAAAATTTTGTATGGCGATATTCTTAAAACATAAATAAACATAAATGTATAAAATATCTTGTTAAAAAATAATATAAAAATCTAAAAAAATAATTTATATTTATGTTCCCTATAATGAATGGAAGTTTTGTGCCATATAATCATGTTTTCCAAACCAATAATCAAATATAGAATGTTTATCGATTTTTTTTAAATTAATTTTTTTATTCAATTTGAATAAAATTTTCATATAAACATGTGGATATTTTTTAGATATAGTCAAGGTATATTACAGTGTTTTTTATTGATATGTTCTTCAACTACAAAAAAATAATACTATCCTATGTGAAAAAATCAGAAATAATATAAATTTTATGATTTTTATTATATGTTCTTTCATAAAAATTGAAATATAAATTTCTATAAAAATACATCAAGATTAAATGTTCTAGAATTTTAATTTATGTTATATAAACCACAACACCTTTTACCTTAATAGAATGTCCTTCCACCAAAAAATAACGACTAATTTAGATCTATAAAAAGGGTAAATAAAAATTATATTCTATCACATTTTCATACATATTATAGGAAAAATGATTTTATGCTTTATTATATCATAGAAAAATAATATTATAATATTATATAATTTTTTTTCTTAACATGGTGGAAATGATCTTTCAAATATATTATTGGATTTAAAACTTTTATGATCTATATTTATATGTTGTCCCACTAAACTAATAATAATGTAATTTTTTTATTAAAATAATAATAAATCATATGTATGTTATAAGGTTGCATACATATCCTTTTGAAATCATACAATATAATTTTTTTAATATATATCTCATCAAAATGATCCACCATTTTACATTATTTTATCAATATTTGTAAATACCATGGTTTTCTTTCTAGAAAGTATAAATTGAAATATATCCACAATAAATATAAATAAAAATAAACGATTCATTAAATTAATTTCAATTGGGATACACATTGAAATTTATGATCACATTAGGATGTTATATTATAAAAAAAATGATCAATATTTATTAAATGATATTGAAAATTCAAAATTCTATATAGAAATGTTTTGTCAAATTGTATTAAATCAAATATATATTTTTTAGAATATATCTACACATTATACAATATTTTTAATGTTATATCAATTATAGAAGTTCAATAATTATATAATATTTTATGTAAAAAATCATTTCCACTTTTTATTCATATTATCTACCAATAAAAATTGTTGGTATGTTCTTAAAAATTATGCACTGAATCAAAAACAAATGTCATATCATATGAATTTTTATTTCTAATATTTTATTTTATATCATGTAAAATAATTACTCTTCTATGAATGAGCATATAATGTGAATGTTCAATGTGTAAAAAAATTTAATGAATTTTAATGAAATACTAATTACATTTATTTTATCGTAAGAGAAGTAATGTTCTATGTTTCTTAGAAAAGTATCCCAATAGAAAAACAACGTATTTATAATTTGTGTATAAATAATAAATAATATGAATTTTCCAATTAATTATTCATAAGAAAGAAAAAAATATAACTTTTATATCAATATATATGAAATGAAAATGTTAAATCATTATGTATTGTATTATTTGAGAACAATCATGTTTTATATTCAATTGAAATGTTTTTTTTGAAAAAATGATAATGATTTTTCCTATATGAAACAATGATGTATAAAAAAAATCTCAAACAATTTTTCTTTTTTAAGTTATATTATGTAAAAATTCATGTTTTATCAATTTCAATAAAATAAAATTATGAGTATTGGTAGTAGTTAACAATATTGGGATCATAAAGCATGTTTGAAAAAGCCAAAAATAGTTGAATTCAAGATCCCTCATGAATTTAGATAATAAATGTGTAGTTGAGAATCCATCAACAACACTAAGTAAACATAATTATGTTCATTACTATGAATATTAGAGTACTATCTAAAAAATTTCACTTTTAGGTAATGTTGTTTTTAGAAAAGTCTCAGATTGAGACTGTTATATGATATAGTATATTGAGTATTTGGTTTGTAAATTTTGATGTTTTTTCATTTTTTATTAAAACCAAAATTTCTCATGGATTGATTATAAATAAATTATGTATGATTATTTTTCAATGGAATGATGAAATTTAGATATTTCTTAAGACACATCATTTAATTTTGAGAGACACGTAATGATTTTTGTCTCTCAAAAAATGATCCGTGAAATATTTTATGATAAAACAATTGTATTTATCTTGCATTCTAGTGGTTTTGTAGGGATACCTAAAAACAACAAGGAAATAGTCAATGTATTGATATTATTAATTACATATTTGTTTATAAAGAAATGTATCATATACTATTTTTTTATTATTAAAGTTAAATGTTTTAATTTAATTTATATTATTAGGTGGGAATATTATCATGGCTTTTAGGACCATGTTATTGTTTAATAAAAAATAATGGTTATTGGTCATTATGCCCAAGGGATATTTTTGGAGAAATTTTTGGTCATTCTTGGTCACTGAACTTACTGAAATAATGTCATAATTTTGAAATCTATGGCTTGGTTATAAGAAAATGGTTCTTAGGAAGCCATGTAATGGTTGTTGTAGATGATTTTTTTATCAAAGTAACATCCAGATTTCAAGGGACCTCAACATACTCATTATGTGTTTTTGATAAAAAATTAATAAAAAAACCATTATGGTGTTGAAGGTTCCATATTATGTTTAGGTAAATAATATAATTTTGTGATGCTTTCATATATACTATTAAAAATAATTAAAAATGTTTTTATAACATTATTTGGACTATTCCAATGTTATTAGGTCAGAGTATGAGGGGTAGAATAAGGTTTAAACTAGATCAATCATTTAGTGGAACGTAAGGACTGTTGAGGAAAATTGATCATGGTAACTTGATAATGATCATTCATCCCTATTTTTCACACCATATACATTCAGGAGTTCAAGAACATATTTTTTATATAAATAATATAAGGCCTCGAACATAAACATTACATAATTTAGTTAATTCCACTAGAATACACTTATTAAAAAACCAATGATCTTTTTGTGTCACAATCCAACTCTGGTCAAGCTTGAACCTGTAACACCCCGAGATTTTATGAAAAATATTCTTTTTAATTTCATTAATATCTTGTGTTGTACGCTACACCAAAAAGAGTTTGCACAACACGCATCCGTGACTTTCCTTTCATTACACGCAATCGTGACCTCCCTCGATAACGTGTGTAGTACGCAATACCGAGTTTCACTAAACAACGATATGCTATTAAAATATTATTAAAACTAGCCATTATGAATAGTAATAACCACTTTTTGAAATTTTGTAAATTTTATTTTTCAAAATGGAATTCATTTTTGGATTCAAATTATCGAATTTAGCCTAAGGTGAAATTTTGGTACTTTTCGGATAACTTTCATATTCTGATGAATACTGAAAATTACTAAATTTTAATTAAAAAGAAATTTTTTAATAGAAATAATTAATAGTGATAAATTATTAATTTGAGTGGTTATAAAGTATATTTAGAATATATTTTTACAATTTAATACAATTTTGGTCATTGGATGTAATTTCACATTTAAACCAGTCATAAACATGTGTCAATCTTTTGATGGTTATTATCTCTTAAAAACACGCTATTTGTTTTGACGACGGGAATTAATTTTTAAATTAAATAATGCAACTAATATGTTTTGAATTTGGTAAAATAGACATCATTTTTGAGTTCATAATATCAAATATATCTTAGGCCTAATTTTTGGTATTTTTCTGGAAACTTTCATTTTTTGATGAATAGTGAAACGACTAAGTGGTAGTTAAAAAAATGAATTTTTCATAAAACTTAATTTTACCACTTCTGTGAGTGGAATTTCAAAAATCCGAAAGACACGATTGAAGTTAGTAAGTAAAATGTGGTTTAATGAGATAAAAATAATTTTTGGTGAATAGTAACTTTTTACTTTTTTTTACAACGGTTAAAAGTAAATAGGGTAATTAAGGGTAAAAATGATATTATTATTTCCCTAACACATGTCCTAATTCTATTGGACAAGTGTAATTCGACCAAAAACAACCTTAGGAATAGAATATGACCATTTAGGCCCACTTGGATTAGATTAGGACATTTATTATTAATTTATTTAAAGAAGGGTTAAAATAGTTAAAATCAAAGTTTAATAAGTAAATCATTTTTAATATTAGGTTATAAATTAGATAAATTCGACTATAAAGATTAATAAGAAAGATAAAAAGATTTCCTACATAATGGTATTTTATTTGTATTTTTTAGACATTAAATAAATTAATGTATTTATGACACAACGATGATGCAGTAATTATCTTATTAATGAAATATTGACATAATTGATGTTATAAATGACCAAATAAACGTAATTTGAGACTTTTTATGACTTAAACTAATTTTATAGGTTAATATGACATGTTATTGTTGATTTAAGTAACTTGGTTTGAAATTATAATTCTGTTATGAATTTCATAAAAATCATGTACCAAATAGTGTCAAAATTGACATAAATTTGTTTTTAAAACAAATATTATATTATTAATTTTTATTTTATTCCTAAAAATCTACGGTTCGACCAAATGACTTATATAAGGTTATATATATTAATAAAAAACAACTTGGGGTTCTTTTGTCTTGATATAGTATGTTTATTAACCGTATAGTTTAAGAAAAGAAAAAGACACGGTAAAAGTTAAATTATTTAACTTAGTGTTAAATCCAATTGATAAGGTTAAACTAATAACCTAAACTTCTCTAAAAACTATTGGATGAGAGGGTTTCGACCCATCCCCACTTTAGCTTTGAAATAAGACCCTTTGGAACCATTATAAACTGAATTTGACCTTAATATAAAATAATATTTTGAGATTTTCCTAAGGTGCCCCTCCCCTCCCTTATAAAAGGGCACCTCCTCCCTCTCCTCCTCACACCAATTTGAGCATTCATGCTCGGCCAAACCCTTCCAAAATCACTTCTACACTTCCCTAGTATCATCATAGAGGTCTAGGTCTTCTTCAAAGACCATCTTTAGTTCTTTAAGTGGAGGTTAAGAAAAGGCGCGTCAAAAAGAGGTAATATCCATTACCGATCTTTTTCAATTTCTTTCATCTTCAACTTCTTCTTATTTAGTTGTTTCATGATAAAGTAATAACATCAGTATTTCTTATATACTGATATGTTATTATAAATATGAAACAACTCAAATTAACCTTCTATCCATCCTACGGAAAAAGGAAATCACCGCGCGTGCGTACGTACGGAATACCGTCTCCACGCCGTGGTGTAATCTATTTTCCGCCACCACCTTAATGGGATGGGTATAAAGGTATAATGAGTAACTATATATGATTATTATAAATTGATATTGATACTGAAATAGTATACATACACTTCAACACAATTCCACGACCATGGGAATGATATCATCGCTCGTGCGTACGTACGGACTACCGTCTCCACGACGCGATGAGATTCATTCTCCACATTAACCATTCACGAATGATTATAAAGTATATATAATGAATAATAATGAAATATATGACATGTTAAATATACTGGATTTATGTATATATATATATGTATGTCATCTACTTACTTCCATTCAAGACAATAAGGAAAGGAAAACAACGTTCAAGCGTACGTACAGACTACCGTCTCCATGAACGGTGTGTTTCATTTCATTTATCTATCTATTATATATATATATACTGAATATATATGATATATAAATCATGTTTTATATTCTGGAAGTAATTAAATCATGATATAAGTAATAATAATGTCAAGAACAACAAGTTCAAACACCTACGATAAATGAAACGATTTTACCCAAAACGCTTCTTTAACATGGAATTTACAAATGAACGGGTAATATAAAGTCATAAGTGAACCATATATGAAATCAAAACAATGAATATGATTCTGTAATAAGTTAATGACATTATTTAAATCATTATACAGGAGGTTCGGATACGTACAAAGCATATCGGACATAAGGTAAGGGAAATATCACAAACTCATTTTTATCCGAGATTGTTTATACTTTGGTATTTACTGGGGTGTATTTTATCATCCACATCCATGTTTCCTAAATATGTAATATTATTTCCATCCACCTAAAATTTTTTAATTCCAATTTTAACCTTCGGTGAGTTTTTAGTAAAATATATGAAAGGAATCTTTTGTTGTTTTTCATACGAGGTACTTTTTGACTTTTCCGACAAAAGTACAAAAAGAATGTTTTTTTAACGTATACGGCATGAATGGATTTTTAAAACATTATTTCCAAGAAGCTTCCTTTACAATTTTTCAAGTTTATTTTTAATCAACTTCTTTTAGTTTAGAATTGAATGACATGTTAAGAAAGTAAAAGTGTTTTTGAAGTAGAAAGTATATTTTCCTCAAGAATGGAGTTCAAGTGTTTTATCAGAATTATTTTCCATCTAAGATAATATAGGGTTTTGTTTCTATCCCTATAATTACATTGTTTTGATTATGTTGTGATGGAAATATTTTTATGAATTCCTTTATCTTATATGATTTGTTTTATGATGTCACGATGTTTAAGATTCCAATTTTTATTACATGGGTTATGCTATGATGTATGGTTTATGATTTTGTGGCACACATAAGAATGGTATCATTATGAGATGGGTGGGACCTATATCTCCTTCCAATTAATTGGGTAAAGATTTTATATCTTATTAGATAGACATGGATGGAACGGTAGGTTATACCGGTTCAGTGAAACAGGACTGAAACGAGGGGGACTTGGTTCAGAAATGGACTTTGTCCACTAAGATAGTCTTGGCAATGAGTCTTGACTAAAAAGATATGATTCTCTATGATTATGGGTGTATGCCACAAATTTTCATGTTTTATGTTATGATTATTGGGATTTCATTTCACTAATATGATTTATCCCATGTTATGATATTATGATCTCTTTTGCAGGTTAAGATTTCCAAAATGTTTTGTTCTTATGGATATAATGTGATTGATTTTTCTTTTACCCTTACTGAGCATTTGAGCTAAACCATTTATGTTTTCTTTTCCCCAGGATATAAAGAAAGGTTTTAGGAAGAAAAAAAAGGGAAGATCTTTATGGGTGATGTTGAAGATCTTTCACCATGATTAGAAGATTATGTTCTGAGTTTCCAAAGACACTAAACTATTACGGTCCTTGTGTTTGTGTTTTTGTTATGTAATAAGTATTCTGCAAAAGTAATGTAATGTCCATGCACGTCAGGCTTCGGGTCTCTACAGTTGGTATTAGAGGAAAGGTTTAGTCAACCTTTGGAAACTAGGATGCGAGAACTTTAGTGAGATCCCTAGAGATATTTCTATGGTATGTCTAGGGATGTCCCTAAGGTTAAGTATACGTATAGGTTATAGTCCTAGAATTATGCTAACGATCATATAATTAAACCTATGATGTTAGATATTGAGGATACTCCCCCTTTATTATGTTGTTTTCACTAGAATGATTTTTTCCTCTCACACTATTCTTTTTGGGTTTTAGACAATGGCTGGAACCCGAAGGAACCGTGTTGATCAATGCAATGGACAATGCAATGATTTTCCTCCTGAACAGACAAATGTTATGTGAGATGGAGTGCAAAATCTTATTGCTATACTTACACAAGCTATGAATCATTTTGGACTTCCAAATGAGCAGAGAAGGGAACAATATTCTATTGAGTCCTTCATGAGGCAACGCCCACCTTCTTTCACTGGGTCTTCTGATCCACTTGTTGCTGAACAATGGATCAGTACCACTGAAATGATATTTTCAGTTCTTCAATGTTCTGAACATGATAAATTCATCTTAGCAGTATATCGTTTGGAAGGTGAAGCTGATCAATGGTGGAATCTTATCAAGAATACAAGGCCAAGAGATGAAATTGAGTCCCTGGAATGGGACGAGTTCAAGAACATGTTTTTCAGTAAGTACTTCCCTCGTATTTTTCGAACAAAGATGGAAAAGGAGTTTCTTGAGCTGAAGCAGAAGGATGATGAATCTGTTGGTATATACGAAGAAAATTTTACAAGACTTGGAAGGTATGCATCTGGCATTATCATCCAACCTGAAAGTAAAGTTGATCGATTTTTCAGTGGCTTAAAACCAAGTCTTCGAAGGGAATTAGCTATAAGAGACTTCAGTAGCTATGAAGAAATTTTGCGTTGTGCTATCAAGGTATAAATGTAAGTTGGTGTTACATATCCATCTCATGGTTTTGACAAGAAACGAAAGATGGAGTTCAAGGAGAAATCTCAGAATAATGGTGAAAAGAATATGAATGTTTCCTTATGCAAAAAGTGTGGAAAGAAGCATGGTGGAGATTGTCTTGAAGGGACTAGAAAATGTTTTAAGTGTGGAAAAGAAGGTCATCGAGTAGCTGAGTGTTGAAATAATTGAAAAGGGTTTCTAATTATGTGAATAAAGAAAACACTGCAGAGAACGCACCACCAACACTTCAATACTTCAAGTGCAAGGAAATGGGGCATTATGCTAATAAATACCCTAATCCGAGGGTTAGTGATGATCGACGTGAGCAACCACTTAAGGAAAAGGACAAAGGGAAGTCACATGCGATCACCATTGGCGATGTCGAATATGACAACGATGTGGTGGAATGATTAAGTGTTTATGTAATGGGATTCCAAAATAATGTTGTATATAGTATCGTGGAATATTGGAATATTTATGTTTTGGTCTATTGTGGTTTTCAATAATTTTATGGCATCGGTACCATGAAAAGTGATTGAAATATTTTTGGAAAGAAGATGATATTCACTTAATGAAGGGATAATGAGAAAATGAAATGTTTAACTGTATTCATGAGCTCATGATTGATATACGGACTAAGTGATATCATGGTTTGAGTATATAGAATTTTGAGGATTTTGGTATGTGGAAAGTGTTAACTTTTAACTGTATTCATGTCTTCACTAAGGTTCAATGGGTATTCATTTTTCAAGAGAATACATGATTAACACCTTCGAACATTTGTAATGGGACCAACAAGATATATCTTATGATATATTGGGATCAACGATGGTATTAACATGATTCTTATATGAAATCTCTGGTAATCATTTTCACTATAATATGACAATGGACTGCAATATTATGGATAAGACTAAAGATTGGAATGGATTATGTTGGAAATAAGTTAGTATTGTTTAAGGATAGAACCTTTTTTTCGATATTATTGATGGGATGATATAGTAATGTAGTTTTAGAAAAAGGAAAACCTATAGGACGGGCGACAACCCATCGCGTCGGACAAGGCCGGGGGAATCGAACCCACAACCGTAGTGCGACTGGCCTTTATCGCCTACCACTGGCCTACAAGAAGTCTCTGTTTAGTATAAAATAGTTTTATTATATTAAACAGTATGATATATGAAGTATAAGTCCATTTTAGGAACTATATATGATTAATCTCACTATAGATGGACTTATGTATTTTTTGATAACTTTTCTAACCTTTTGTTTGAGACAGATGGAATGACCCATCATTCTATCACATGATCTGCTAACACATCACGAATGACAAATTCAGCTTCATTTCTTTAATAGATGAAGTGGAAATTGTCCAAAGAACGACAAACGGTGAAACTATACCAAAATCACGAAAGTATTTCTTCTAATTCCAATTTCATCAACTTTAGGGAAATGATCTTGAAAACCAAAAATGTTGTCCTAGTGCTCTTATATCTGATGAATCAGATGGTACCTTATATCATCAAAAATTTATGGCTTTGTGATTGCTGGATTTTCCATAGCCATGTTCTCTACCACTCTCCATCAGAACATGATGGTTAGATTTCTCTTCCATATGCATATTTTCACCTATGTGGAAACCCAATGATTAGTTTATTTGGGTAACCGTTACGTTTCATACTTTTGTTTTTAAAGATTGGTTTTGGTATTCCTTTTTACGATGTGGGTTTCTATTAAAGAAACTTTCGAATAGTAAACCATTTATAACCCCGACGAATTTCGAGGGTGAAATTAATTTTAAGGGGGGTAGAATGTAACACCCCAAGATTTTATGAAAAATATTATTTTTAATTTCATTAATGTCTTGTGTTGTACGCTACACCAAAAATAGCTTTCACAACACGCATCCTTGACTTCCCTTGCATTACACGCAATCGTGACCTTCCTCGATAGCGTGTGTAGTACGCAATACCGAGTTTCACTAAACAACGATATGCTATTAAAATATTATTAAAACTAACCGTTATGAATAGTAATAAAAACTTTTTGAAATTTTGTAAATTTTATTTTTCAAAATGGAATTCATTTTTGGATTCGGAGTATCGAATTTAGCCTAAGGTGAAATTTTGGTACTTTTCGGATAACTTTCATATTCAGATGAATAGTGAAAATTACTAAATTTTAATTAAAAAGAACTTTTTTAATAGAATTAATTAATAGTGATAAATTATTAATTTGAGTGGTTTTAAAGTATATTTAGAATATATTTTTACAATTTAATACAATATTGGTCATTGGATGTAATTTCACATTTAAACCAGTCATAAACAAGTGTCAATCTTTTGATGGTTATTATCTCTTAAAAACACGCTATTTGTTTTGACGACGGGAATTAATTTTTAAATTAATTAATGATACTAATATGTTTTGAATTTGGTAAAATAGAAATCATCTTTTAGTTCATAATATCAAATATATCTTAGGCCTAATTTTTGGTATTTTTCTGGAAACTTTCATTTTTTTGATGAATAGTGAAACCACTAAGTGGTAGTTAAAAAAATGAATTTTTCATAAAACATAATTTTACCACTTCTGTGAGTGGAATTTCAATAATCCAAGAGACACGGTTGATGTTAGTAAGTAAAATGTGGTTCAATGAGATAAAAATAATTTTTGGTGAATAGTAACTTTTTACTTTTTTTACCACGGTTAAAAGTAAATAGGGTAATTATGGGTAAAAATGATATTATTAATACCCTAACACATGTCCTAATTCTATTGGAAAAGTGTAATTCGACAAAAAACAACCTTAGGAATAGAATATGACCATTTAGGCCCACTTGGATTAGATTTGGACATTTATTATTAATTTATTTAAAGAAGGGTTAAAATAGTTAAAATCAAAGTTTAATAAGTAAATCATTTTTAATATGGGGTTATAAATAAGATAAATTCGACTATAAAGATTAATTAGAAAGCTAAAAAGATTTCCTACATAATGGTATTTTATTTGTAATTTTTAGACATTAAATAAATTAATGTATTTATGACACAACGATGATGTAGTAATTATCTTATTAATGAAATATTGACATAATTGATGTTATAAATGCCCAAATAAATGTAATTTCAGACTTTTTATGACTTACACTAATTTTCTACGTTAATATGACATGTTATTGTTGATTTAAGTAATGTGGTTAGAACGTATCATTCTGTTATGAATTTCATAAAAATCATGTACCAAATAGTGTCAAAATTGACATAAATTAGTTTTTAAAACAAATATTATATTATTAATTGTTATTTTATTCCTTAAAATCTAAGGTTCGGAAAAATGACTTATATAAGGTTATATATATTAATAATAAACAACTTGGGGTTATTTTGGGTTTATATAGTAAGTTTATTAACCATATAGTGTAAGAAAACAAAAAGACACGGTAAAAGTTAAATTATTTAACTTAGAGTTAAATCTAATTGATAAGGTTAAAATATAAACCTAAACTTGTCTAAATCCTATTGGATGAGAGGTTTTCGACCCATCCCCACTTTAGTTTCGAAATAAGACCCTTTGGAACCATTATAAACCGAATTTGACCTTAATATAAAATAATATTTTGAGATTTTCCTAAGGTGCCCCTCTCCTTCCTTATAAAAGGGCACCTCCCCCCTCTCCTCCTCACACCAATTTGAGCATTAAAGCTCGGCCAACCCGTGAAAAAATCTCTTCTCCACTTCCCTAGTATCATCCTAGAGGTCCTGGTCTTCTTCAAAGACCATCCTTAGTTCGTTAAGTGGAGGTTAAGAAAAGGCGCGTCCAAAAGAGGTAATATCCATTACCGATATTTTTCTATTTCTTTCTTCTTCAACTTCTTCTTATTTAGTTGTTTCATGATAAAGTAATAACATCAGTATTTTTTATATACTGATATGTTATTAGAAATATTAAACAACTCTAATTAACCTTCTATCCATCCTACGGAAAAAGGAAATCACCGCACGTGTGTACATACGGAATACCGTCTCCACGCCGTGGTGTAATCTATTTTCCGCCACCACCTTAATTGGATGGGTATAATGGTGTAATGAGTAACTATATATTATTATTATAAAGTGATATTGATACTTAAATAGTATACATACACTTCAACACAATTTCACGACCATGGGAATGATATCATCGCTCGTGCGTACGTACGGACTACCGTCTCCACGACGCGATGAGATTCATTCTCCACATTAACCATTCACGAATGATTATAAAGTATATATAATGAATAATAATGAAATATATGACATGTTAAATCTACTGGATTTATGTATATATATATATGTATGTCATCTACTTACTTCCATTCAAGACAATAAGGAAAGGAAAACAACGTTCATGCGTACATACAGACTACCGTCTCCAGGAACGGTGTGTTTCATTTAATTTATCTATCTATTATATATATATATACTGAATATATATGATATATAAATCATTTCTTATATTCTGGAAGTAATTAAATCATGATTTAAGTAATAATAATGTCAAGAACAACAAGTCCAAACACCTACGATAAATGAAACGATTTTACCCAAAACGCTTCTTTAACATGGAATTTACAAAAGAATGGGTAATATAAAGTCATAAGTGAACCATATATGATATCAGAACAATGAATATGATTCTGTAATAAGTTAATGACATTATTTTAATCATTATACAGGAGGTTCGGATACGTACTATGCATATCGGACATAAGGTAAGGGAAATATCACAAACTCATTTTTATCCGAGATTGTTTATACTTTGGTATTTACTAGGGTGTATTTTATCATCCACATCCATGTTTCCTCAATATGTAATATTATTTCCATCCACCTAAAATTTTTTAAATCCAATTTTACCCTTCTTTGAGTTTTTAGTAAAAGATATGAATGGAATCTTTTGTCGTTTTTCATACGAGGTACTTTTTGACTTTTCCAACAAAAGTACGAAAAGAATGTTTTTTTTAAATTATACGTCCTGAATGGATTTTTAAAACATTATTTCCAAGAAGCTTCCTTTATAAGTTTTCACGTTTATTTTTAATCAACTTCTTTTTGTTTAAAATTGTATGACATGTTACGAAAGTAAAAGTGTTTTTGAAGTAGAAAGTATATTTTCCTCAATAATGGAGTTCAAGTGTTTTATCAAAAATATTTTCCATCTAAGATAATATAGGGTTCTGTTTCTATCCCTATTATTACATTATTTTGATTATGTTGTGATGGAAATATTTTTATGAATTCCTTTATCTTATATGAATTGTTTTATGGTGTCACGATGTTTAAGATTCCCATTTTTATTACATGGGTTATGCTATGATGTATGGTTTATGATTTTGTGGCACACATAAGAATGATATCATTATGAGATGGGTGGGACATATATCTCCTTCCAATTCATTGGGTAAAGATTATATATCTCATGAGATAGACATGGCTAGAACGGTAGGTTATACCGGTTCAGTGAAACAGGACTGAAACGAGGGTGACTCGGTTCAGAAATGGACTTTGTCCACTAAGATACTCTTGGCAATGAGTCTTGACTAAAAAGATATGATTCTCTATGATTATGTGTGTATGCCAAAAAGTTTCATGTTTTTAGTTATGATTATTGGGATTTCATTTCACTACTATGATTTATCCCAAGTTATGATATTATGATCTCTTTTGCAGGTTAAGATTTCCAAAATGTTATGTTCTTATGGATATGATGTGATTGATTTTTCTTTTACCCTTACTGAGAATTTGAGCTCACCCTTTTATGTTTTCTTTTCCCCATGATATAAAGAAAGGTTTTAGGAAGAAAAAAGGGAAGATCTTTATGGGAGATGTTGAAGATCTTTCACCATGATTAGAAGATTACGTTCCGAGTTACCAAAGACACTAAACTATTACGGTCCTTGTGTGTGTGTTTTTGTTATGTAATAAGTATTCCACAAAAGTAATGTAATGTCCATGTACGTCAGGCTTCGAGTCTCTACAGTTGGTATTAGAGGAAAGGTTTAGTCAACCATTGGAAACTAGGATGCGATAACTTTAGTGAGATCCCTAGAGATATTTCTAAGGTATGTCTAGGTATGTCCCTAAGGTTAAGTATATGTATAGGTTATAGTACTAGAATTACGCTAACGATCATATAATTAAACCTAAGATGTTAGATATTGAGGATACTCCCCCTATATTATGTTGTTTTCGCTAGAATGATTTTTTCCTCTCAGACTATTCTTTTTGGGTTTTAGACGATAGATGGAACCCGAAGGAACCGTGTTGATCAATGCAATGGACAATGCAATGATTGTCCTCCTGAACAGACAAATGTTATGGGAGATGGAGTGAAAAATCTTATTGCTATACTTACACAAGCTATGAATCATTCTGGACTTCCAAATGAGCAGAGAAGGGAACAATATTCTATTGAGTCCTTCATGAGGTAACGCCCACCTTCTTTCAGTGGGTCTTCCGATCCACTTGTTGCTGAACAATGGATCAGTACCACTGAAAAGATATTTTCAGTTCTTCAATGTTCTGAACATGATAAAGTCATCTTAGCAATATATCGTTTGGAAGGTGAAGCTGATCAATGGTGGAATCTTATCAAGAATACGAGGCCAAGAGATGAAATTGAGTCCATGGAATGGGACGAGTTCAAGAACTTTTTTTTTCAGTAAGTAGTTCCCTCGTATTCTTCGAACAAAGATGGAAAAGGAGTTTCTTGAGCTGAAGCAGAAGGATGATGAATCTGTTGGTATATACGAAGAGAATTTTACAAGACTTGCAAGGTATGCATCTCGCATTATCATCAAACCTAAAAGTAAAGTTGATTGATTTTTTAGTGGCTTAAAACCAAGTCTTCGAAGGGAATTAGCTATAAGAGACTTCAGTAGCTATGAAGAAATTGTGCGTTGTGATATCAAGGTAGAAATGTAAGTTGGTGTTACATATCCATCTCATGGTTTTGACAAGAAATGAAAGATGGAGTTCAAGGAGAAATCTCAGAATAATGGTGAAAAGAAGATGAATGTTTCCTTATGCACAAAGTGTGGAAAGAATCATGGTGGAGATTGTCTTAAAGGGACTAGAAAATGTTTTAAGTGTGGAAAAGAAGGTTATCGAGAAGTTGAGTGTTGAAGTAATGGAAAAAGGTTTTCTAATGATCTGAATAAAGCAAACACTGTAGAGAACGCACCACCAACACTTCAATGCTTCAAGTCCAAGGAAATGGCCCATTATGCTAATAAATGGCCTAATCTGAGGGTTAGTGATGATCAACATGAGCAACCACTTAAGGCAACGAACAAAGGGAAGTCACATGCGATCACCATTGGCGATGTTGAATATGAAAATGATGTGGTGGAATGATTAAGTGTTTATGTATTGAGATTCCAAAATAATGTTTTATATAGTATCGTGGAATATTGGAATATTTATGTTTTGGTCTATTGTGGTTTTCAATAATTTTTTGGCATCAGTACCATGAAAAGTGATTGAAATATTTTTGGAAAGCAGATGATATGCACATAATGAAGGGAAAAAGAGAAAATGAAATGTTTAACAGTATTCATGAGCTCATGATTGATATACGGACTAAGTGATATCATGGTTTGAGTATATAGAATTTTGAGGATTTTGGTATGTGGAAAGTGTTAACTTTTAACTGTATTCATGTCTTCACTAAGGTTCAATGGGTATTAATGTTTCAAGAGAATACATGATTAAGGCCTTCAAACGTTTGTAATGGGACCAACAGGACATATCTTATGATATATGGGGATCAATGATGGTATTAACATGCTTCTTATATGAAATATCTGGTAATCATTTTCACTATAATATGACAATGGACTGCAATATTATGGATAAGACTAAATATTGGAATGGATTATGTTGGACATAAGTTAGTATTTTTTAAGTATAGAACCTTTTTTTCGATATTATTGATGGGATGATATAGTAATGTAGTTTTAGAAAAAGGACAACCTGCAGGACGGGCGACAACCCATCGCGTTGGACAAGGCCGTGGGAATCGAACCCACAACCGAAGTGCGACTGACCTTTATCGCATTCCACTGTCCTACAGGAAGTCCCTATTTAGTAGAAACTAGTTTTATTATATTAAGCAGTATGATATATGAAGTATAAGTCCATTTTAGAAACTATATACGATTAATATCACTATAGATGGACTTATGTATTTTTTGATAACTTTTCTAACCTTTTGTTTGAGACAGATGGAATGACCCATCATTCTATCACATGATCTGCCAACACATCACGAATGACAAATTCATCTTCATTTCTTTAAGAGATGAAGTGGAAATTGTCCAAAGAATGAAAAACAGTGAAACTATACCAAAATAATGAAAGTATTTCTTCTAATTCAAATTTCATCAACTTTAGGGAAATGATCTTGAAAACCAAAAATGTTGTCCTAGTGCTCTTATATCTGATGAATCAGATGGTACCTTAGATCATCACAAATTTATGGCTTTGTGATTGCTGGATTTTCCATAGCCATGTTCTCTACCACTCTCCATCAGAACATGATGGTTAGATTTCTCTTCCATATCCATATTTTCACCTATGTGGAAACCCAGTGATTAGTTTATTTGGGTAACAGTGATGTTTCATACTTTTGTTTTTAAATATTGGTTTTGGTATTCCTTACGATGTGGGTTTCTATTAAAGAAACTTTCGAATAGTAAACCATTTATATCCCCGACGAATTTCGAGGGTGAAATTCATTTTAAGGGGGGTAGAATGTAACACCCCGAGATTTTATGAAAAATATTGTTTTTAATTTCATTAATGTCTTGTGTTGTACGATACACCAAAAAGAGCTTTCACAACACGCATCCTTGACTTTCATTGCATTACACGCAATCGCGACCTTCCTCGATAGCGTGTTTAGTACGCAATACCGAGTTTCACTAAACAACGATATGCTATTAAAATATTATTAAAACTAGCCGTTATGAATAGTAATGACCACTTTTTGAAATTTTGTAAATTTTATTTTTCAAAATGGAATTCATTTTTGGATTCATATTATCGAATTTAGACTAAGGTGAAATTTTGGTACTTTTCGGATAACTTTCATATTCTGATGAATAGTGAAAATTACTAAATTTTAATTAAAAAGAACTTTTTTAATAGAAATAATTAATAGTGATAAATTATTAATTTGAGTGGTTTTAAAGTATATTTAGAATATATTATTACAATTTAATACAATGTTGGTCATTGGATGTAATTTCAAATTTAAACCAGTCATAAATAAGTGTCAATCTTTTGATGGTTATTATCTCTTAAAAACACGCTATTTGTTTTGACGACGGGAATTAATTTTTAAATTAATTAATGCAACTAATATGTTTTGAATTTGGTAAAATAGACATCATTTTTGAGGTCATAATATCAAATATAGCTTTGGCCTAATTTTTGGTATTTTTCTGGAAACTTTCATTTTTTGATGAATAGTGAAACCACTAAGTGGTAGTTAAAAAATGAATTTTTCATAAAACATAATTTTACCGCTTTTGTGAGTGGAATTTCAAAAATCCGAGAGACACGGTTGAAGTTAGTAAGAAAAATGTGGTTCAATGAGATAAAAATAATTTTTGGTGAATAGTAACTTTTTACTTTTTTTTACCACAGTTAAAAGTAAATAGGGTAATTAAGGGTAAAAATGATATTATTATTACCCTAAAACATTTCATAATTCTATTGGACAAGTGTAATTTGACCAAAAACAACCTTAGGAATAGAATATGACCATTTAGGCCCACTTGGATTAGATTAGGACATTTATTATTAATTTATTTAAAGAAGGGTTAAAATAGTTAAAATCAAAGTTTAATAAGTAAATAATTTTAAATATGGAGATATGAATAAGATAAATTCGACTATAAATATTAATTAGAAAGATAAAAAGATTTCCTACATAATGGTATTTTATTTGTAATTTTTAGACATTAAATGAATTAATGTATTTATGACACAATGATGATGCAGTAATTATCTTATTAATGAAATATTGACATAATTGATGTTATAAATGCCCAAATAAATGTAATTTGAGACTTTTTATGACTTAAAATAATTTTCTAGGTTAATATGACATGTTATTGTTGATTTATGTAACTTGTTTCTAACTTATAATTCTGTTATGAATTTCATAAAAAGCATGTACCAAATAGTGTCAAAATTGACATAAATTTGTTTTTAAAAAAAATATTATATTATTAATTGTTATTTTATTCCTAAAAATCTAATGTTAGGCCAAATGACGTAGATAAGGTTATATATATTAATAATAAACAACTTGGCGTTCGTTTGGCTTGATATAGTATGTTTATTAACCATATAGTGTAAGAAAACAAAAAGACACAGTAAAAGTTAAATAATTTAACTTAGAGTTGAATCTAATTGATAAGGTTAAAATAATAACCTAAACTTGTCTAAATCCAATTGGAAGAGAGGATTTCGACCCATACCCACAATATCTTAGAAATAAGACCCATTGGAACCATTATAAACCGAATTTGACCTTAATATAAAATAATAATTTGAGATTTTCCTAAGGTGCCCCTCTCCTCCCTTATAAAAGGGCATCTCCTCCCTCTCCTCCTCACACCAATTTGAGCATTCAAGCTCGGCCAACCCCTGCCAAAATCTCTTCTCCACTTCCCTAGTATCATCCTAGAGGTCCTGGTCTTCTTCAAAGACCATCCTTAGTTCTTTAAGTGGAGGTTAAGAAAAGGCGCGTCAAAAAGAGGTAATATCCATTACCGATCTTTTTCAATTTCTTTCTTCTTCAACTTCTTCTTATTTAGTTGTTTCATGATAAAGTAATAACATAAGTATTTCTTATATACTGATATGTTATTATAAATATTAAACAACTCTAATTAACCTTCTATCCATCCTACGGAAAAAGGAAATCACCGCGCGTGCGTATGTACGGAATACCGTCTCCACGCCGTGGTGTAATCTATTTTCCGCCACCACATTAATTGGATCGGTATAATGGTGTAATGAGTAACTATATATGATTATTATAAAGTTATATTGATACTGAAATAGTATACATACAGTTCAACACAATTCCACGACCATGGGAACGATATCATCGCTCGTGTGTACGTACGGACTACCGTCTCCACGACACGATGAGATTCATTCTCCACATTAACCATTCACGAATGATTATAAAGTATATATAATGAATAATAATGAAATATATGAAATTTTAAATCTACTGGATTTATGTATATATATATATGTATGTCATCTAATTACTTCCATTCAAGACAATAAGGAAAGGAAAACAACGTTCTTGCGTACGTACGGACTACCGTCTCCATGACCGGTGTGTTTCATTTCATTTATCTATCTATTATATATATATATATATACTGAATATATATGATATATAAATCATTTTTTTATATTCTGGATGTAATTAAATCATGATATAAGTAATAATAATGTCAAGAACAACAAGTCTAAACACCTACGATAAATGAAACTATTTTACCCAAAATGCTTCTTTAACATGGAATTTACAAAAGAATGGGTAATATAAAGTCATAAGTGAACCATATATGATATCAAAACAATGAATATGATTCTGTAATAAGTTAATGACATTATTTAAATCATTATACAGGTGGTTCGGATACGTACAAAGCATATCATACATAAGGTAAGGGAAATATCACAAACTCATTTTTCTCTGAGATTGTTTATACTTTGGTATTTACTGGGGTGTATTTTATCATCCACATCCATGTTTCCTAAATATGTAATATTATTTCCATCCACCTAAAATTTTTTAAATCCAATTTTATCCTTCGGTGAGTTTTTAGTAAAATATTTGAAAGGAATCTTTGGTCGTTTTTCATACGAGGTACTTTTTGACTTTTCTGACAAAAGTACGAAAAGAATTTTTTTTTAACTTATACGGCATTAATGGATTTTTAAAACATTATTTCCATGAATCTTCATTTACAAGTTTTCATGTTTATTTTTAATAAACTTCTTTTAGTTTAAAATTGTATGACATGTTAAGAAAGTAAAAGTGTTTTTTAAGTAGAAAGTATATTTTCCTCAAGAATGGAGTTCAAGTGTTTTATCAAAATTATTTTCCATCTACGATAATATAGGGTTCTTTTTCTATCCCTATTATTACATTGTTTTGATTATTTTGTGATGGAAATATTTTTATGAATTTCTTTATCTTATATGAATTGTTTTATGATGTCATGATGTTTAAGATTCCCATTTTTATTACATGGGTTATGCTATGATGTATGGTTTATGATTTTGTGGCACACATAAGAATGGTATCTTTATGAGATGGGTGGGACCTATATCTCCTTCCAATTCATTGGGTAAATATTTTATATCTCATTAGATAAACATGGCTGGAACGGTAGGCTATACCGCTTCAGGGAAACAGGACTGAAACGAGGGTGACTCGGTTCAGAAATGGACTTTGTCCACTAAGATAGTCTTGGCAATGCGTCTTGACTAAAAAGATATGATTCTCTATGATTATGTGTGTATTCCACAAAGTTTCATGTTTTATGTTATGATTATTGGGACTTCATTTCACTACTATGATTTATCCCATGTTATGATATTATGATCTCTTTTGTAGGTTAAGATTTCCAAAATGTTATGTTCTTATAGATATGATGTGATTGATTTTTCTTTTACCCTTACTGAGCATTTGAGCTCACCCTTTTATGTTTTCTTTTCCCTAGGATATATAGAAAGGTTTTAGGAATAAAAAAAGGGAATATCTTTATGGGAGATGTTGATGATCTTTCACCATGATTAGAAGATTACTTTCCGAGTTTCCAAAGACACTAAACTTTTACGGTCCTTGTGTGTGTGTTTTTGTTATGTAATAAATATTCTGAAAAAGTAATGTAATGTCCATGTACGTCAGGCTTCGGGTCTCTACAGAACCCATTACTCGAGCTGATCTGAGAAAAGGACCAAAGGGTGTTCCCAATCCCCATGGGTGGGAAACTAATTATAGGCATCAATAGAGATACAAGATGGAACTATTTTCCAAATATAAATTAGTAAAACTGCATAAATTAAATAGAGAATCCCAAATATAAATAAGACTCTTATAATAACAAATAGAACATGTTTTACACAAAGCATAAAATATAACAGCACCGAAACACAATAACAAAACATCTCTATGTGACCCCATGGGTCACTCTCCAACACCAAGACAGACCATAAACTATGGTGATTAGACCAGGAAAAGACCTACATAATAAACTAAAAACAAGTGAAACTATAGGGATTTGTATTAAAACTCAGTAGATGTGCCAAAAAAATCTATTTCAAATACACTTCCTTTAAAATAAAATAAACATTAACTTCATGTTTGAGATATAATATATAAAGATATTTTTTTTAATTAATTTTACAATTATTACCAAACATGTTCCATTTCAATTTTAACTGTTTAAAAACAAGCATTATTATCAAGAAGGAACCATATGAAATTTTAATAGAGAAATATAGAATGTCATTTATATTGGAGAAAAGGATTGAAAAAATACCAAAAACATTTTTCCAAAAACACTTCAGAACAATTTCTCATTTTAACAACATGGAACATCACTCTTGGACTAATAAAGTCAATCATATGACACGGGGAATGGAAATAAACATACAATAGTAACAAAAAAAATAATGAATCACAATAATTTTATGAATGAAACAATGTTACAATAGACATGGGTGAATATAAGAGATCATAAAAATTCTAGAGCATACCTATAAATAAGACCTATCACTGGAATCATTATTCACTTGATTAAATAAAAAGTTCCCTGAATATCCGAACCCACCCTAACTAATGACAGATAGAGGTGAAAATCCCATATAAATAAAGCAAATATATTTACCTACTATGATCCACCTACTAGTGCGTAATCTAGCCAATTCATCAATTATTCATAGAAAAATCTCCCACAATTCTAGGTTCCCTTGTCTCACATATGAAAGGGGGTGATACAACCTATCCCAACCGAGCATCAAATAAGATGCTAATATAATAAAAATTTCCCAACATGCCTCACCATGAACCACCCTAATGATCTATATCATTACATAAAACTAATTAATTAAAAATGTGACCATACCAAGGGTCTCCCATTCCACACTAACTGAATTAGTAATTATGTTTCCACAGTAAGGAAATCCCACCAATTTAATATAAGCAAAGAAATATAATCACCCAAGGAGGTTTTCTAAGACAATCAATTCCCACCATTCTCACATGTTTCCAAACGGGCAACAACATGTTTCTCAAACAACCACATTAAAATAACCGAGTACTCATTTCAAGAAGGGGTGTAAAAAACCATTTTACACTTCAAAACCATTTACAATAATCTTTTAATCACTCACACCACACATTCAAGTGAAATTCATTTTTATAAAAATTTCAAATTGGCCATTAACTGTCGTTACATGCCAAATCACATTTGAATGGCAACAAAAATTCCTTTTTAAAACCAAAACAACTTGGGGAACCCATAAAGGGATCTTAAAGAATAATTTCGTATGACATAAATATTTTTATAAATACAACCCATTTTTTTTATATCACAAATCACTCATAAAATTCATCCAGGCATTTTCTCAAACACATGGTGTTCACAATATTACCAAAGCAATAATATTTTTCAAGAAATAAAGAAATAATTAATATTTATCACACCCAAAAATTATTACAAGGAACTTATATCATTGTTTAATATACAAGGAATGTATAAAAAAGTGAAATTAATGATACATAAATTAAAAATTAAAGTGAAATGGAAACCTTCCTCAAACCACTAGACTTTTGACAACGCACACCCAAAACCAAACCATGAGGGTTACAAGAGCCAAGATCAAATAAGTGAAACCACATAAATAGAAAAGTCTCAAAATAAATAAAGGTAAACACAAAACCTAGATCCACATAGTCATGAAAGAAGATAAACTCAAGATAAAATGAAAGAAGTAGCAATAAGGAGATAAAGGTTGGAGGTTAGCTTAATATATTTTCCTTAAATCATGATGAAATCCTTAGATCCACACTAAGGGAGGAAAAAGAATCTCAAGGATCTAGATATGTGCCTCCATAGGGATATAAAAACTAGGTGGTAGGATAAAGGTGTATATTTGGGGGGGGGGGTGGAAATTCTTAAGGGTAGCTTAGTAAAATAAACTTTTTGATGACCTAGGTGCCACACACAGTTTCACAAAATGGTTTACCGAATCGTGTTCCAACCGTGGGCCCCTAATTAGAGAAGCATAAGAACCCACACCATTTATTAGCATGGTTTATAAACTACATTACTTCCATGAATAATGGTTTTAACCCAAGAAAGAGGCTCCCTACCTTCTCTAGACATGGTTTGACTAAATTCTCATAGGACGTTCACCCTAAACCAGAAGCACTCCAAGGCTCACACTGTTACCTGGAGCACGCCACACAGTTACCTTTAACTATGGACAAACCATTCACATTCTACTGATAAGCTCAAAAACCTAAATTTTCTCTAGTAATTCCCAAATGAACAAAGGAATATCCATGGGGTGAAAACTAAATAAGATACAGCTCAAAAAAGTAAACACTGTCACACCATGAACTCAAGAGAAAAACTGAGATCCTCAAATGAACATGAATAAAAAGTGGCGGCTTGAAAAATTTGGGTGTGAAAATTATCTCCACCATAAATTCACTCCACCCCTAAAAATCCAAAACATTTTACTTTGATTGATCAAGGATGTAGGATTACACTATAACATGATCCAACATCTCAAACCCTGAACACCTCAACCACTACCATATAGAACACAAACATCTTGCCAGAATGAAAACAAAATAAATAACAACATCCTAAAAAGTGAAATTCAAGAAAAAAACATGAAAACAATGATTTGAATTGAACCACTGGGTAAACTATAAAAGTAATTTTTTTAAACAAAAATAACTCAAAATTTAGATTGCCTCAAATGGAATCACACCGAACTATCATCTTGGGAGGCCGAAATTGACCCCCGACCCTAAAAACCCATTAAAATTGTTCTATAAAAAATACAACATGATCCAACATGGGGGATACCAACCAAGACTAAAAAACAAAACAATATATATTTTACCACCCACTCTCGAATGAAGGGAACACGAATTTAGTCATGACTCCCCGTACCTGTAGTGATTTCATGACTATGTGAAAAAATTCACTCTAAGACCTATGGATGGATCTTTAAAGATTGAAGTATCTACTACACCATAGTTAGGAGATAGTAACATCTAAACAAAACTCATTCTAGGAACTTACACAAAAATAAATATTCAGAACAACCACATTAATTTCCCACATAAATAAAAAGAGCAGAAAAAATTTCCAAAAAAAACTAACACACATCCATTGAAAATAGAATTTCTCATCAGACTAACAACATTACCAAAAATTTCAAACACCAAAGAAAAAATTATACTGGAACAACCAACACAAAAAAGATCCCTTATTATTGGATGGACACTTACAAGAAGGAAAAATTAAACAAATTCAGAAATAACATATCACTTCTGCAAATTGGCTCTATGACGATTTCTAGAAACACATCGATAAAACCACTGAATGTGACCTAATTGTCCACAAGCATATAATGGAAATAGAGATATTAGACATGATATATTCATGTGGTCGTACTTTACACACTAATAACACTCTAGGATCCCATGCCCAGAAGATGTTGATAAAATATCCCAATGCCTTTTTATTCCACGACCAACACCAACAGCTTTGGGTCACTTCCACACTTAGTTATCAGAACTCCCGTCACCACTCATAGGGACAAGAGTAGGTCTGGAAACATAATGCGCTCCTAGAAGCATATCTTCATCATGTATAGGTTTTATCACCACATTAGAGAAAGTGGCTAGATTTAATTATGACATATTATACCATATATAAGGATGACGATCACACTCGAAATCTAGATCCTTCAAGGGATAATTCACAACACAACTCAACTCATACAAACCTAGATCCACAAAGAGACACTATATACCCATCACCGATCCATTACCCTAATATGATGATAGAAATTATTTATTCCCTTTCTGAACTTTATAAACAGAGAGAAATACTGTCAGATTAACAAAGACATGATGAACTCCTAAGTAAGATCATCCCTAGGATTGTTCTATGGTACCTACGTCCACCATTGCCTAGGAGAACCTTCATACATAAAGGTATAAATCATAAAATTTTAATGAAACAAGAAACATAATGGAATCAAAAATCACATCCATTTCTCACATCCACTATTCCTCTTCAGGAGGATCCACTTTACTCTAAAAGATAGGTGGACTCTACTTTTGAAATTTGAGAAAACAATCAATAGGTTGATCAAATGGAAGGCCCACTAATGGAGAATAAATTTTACCCACATCCCAAATATCCATCAAATCTATATGGAAGAAGAAAATAGGTAACAAGAAAATGAAAATTTCAATCAAAATTTACTCATAAATAATAATTAGAAATATCAAAATTCCATATAAAAATACTCCCCCAATCACTGGAAAACAAACCACACCACATTGGTTTTCAACACATTAAATATTTTCATTTGAAATATCATTAGAAAAAAATTGACTTGGTGGATCGCCCAATTTCCGATGGTATTCATCAATGTCTCACTACCATTAAAACAAGCATACCTCTCTAGCCACTCATCTACGCCTGCCAGTTTGGGAACTCACACACATTTCCACACCTAACTATGAATGTGGGTACTTATGAGAATACCAAATTCCAAATAAAATCATTCCATTTAAATTTTTAAAAAATCATTCAAATTCTACCAACCACCACGTTGAAAACCATTTTCAATTTTCCCATATATATCCAAATTATCATTCCCAAAACATATATCCCAAGTATTTTTGTCCAATAATTCATTTCAACCCGTTTAAAAAATTTTCCTTCTTTTTAATGGCCCAACATGTTCTATTCCCTAAAAAGAATTTTACAAAAACAAACATTCAAAGGAATTCATAAAAATAATACTAAAAACTCATGTTCTATTTTCCTAAAATGAAACTGTTTCCACTTCAAAATTCAGTTTTCAAAATTATAAATAGGGATTTTTTAAAAAATCATAATCCTGAGAAACTCAAAAAAATAAAAAACGGAACTAGTGTTGATGGGTGACTTAGACATATGGTTGTCGGCCACATTCCAATCACATCACTGCAAAAGTAATTATTCTAAGACCATGTACCCAGCTTTACATGGATTTCCGAACCATGCATGCTCATGGGGACCACTATCCCGACCCCCGTTTCATAACCGAAATAACAAAAAAACACAAGAACCATAGAATCAAACAAAAATTGACTTCCCATGGAAAGCTAACGATTAGAATGAGAAAGGTATGATTAAAACCTTCCCATTATTACATATGACATCCTAAAAGTACTAATCCCTCTACCTTGACATCCCCAAGTATGAAGTGGTTCTAGGGAAAAAATAATTTTCTATAAAGAATACCCGGCACTAAGACTATTTTCTTACAAGCCAACCTGGGTCAAACCTTAGATGGTCACCCGGGAGAATTCGAGACAAGGCCTGAAGGGCATTCTGAATCCCCACATGCAAGAAACTAGTGCCGCGAATCAACAGAGATACAATAGGGAAAAATTTCAAATAATATAAATAACTAAATAAAATAGGTGAAACAAAAAAGATCATCACAAATATAAATAAGATAGATACAATATCTGACTGAACATGTTTTACAAAATTATAAAAATACAACAAAACTGATTCCCAACAACCCAACATATCCATGTGACCCCAAGGGTCACTCTCTATAATAAAGACCAACCATCACCCATCAATATCAGACCGACCTGGTACCTTCATCACAAATGAAAAAAAAATTGAAACTATAGGCGTGAGTATTAAATCTTAGCAGTCATGCCCGAACAATATATTCCCAACACACTTCCATTAAAAAAACATTAACTTTATGTTTGAGATACAATAAATAAAGATCAATTTTTTGTTCATTTTATTGATAAAGAAAAACTCAGTCCATTCCCCTTTCCACCATTTAAAACCACACATTATTATCAATAAGTAACCAAATTCATTTTCAAAAGAGAAGGATGAAATTTCATTTATATGAGAGAGAAGAAGTGAAAAAAATTTCCAAAACTATTTTCCATAAACAATTGATAAATTTTTTCCATTTTAACATAATTCCACCCTAATTATAGAGTAAGGACAATAATTGTATGACAGGAGAAGTTGAAATTAACATACAAGAGTAACAAGCTTACAATGAATGACAATAATTTTTCGGAAGATACTAATTACCAATAGAAAAGGATGAAATTTTGGGGTCATGAATAATCCATAACATAATAAATCATGAGACACATACCTAGAGTAATGCCTCACATGATTAAATAAAAACCACCCTAAATAATCCCAACCACCCTAACCCAGGACAGACTGAGGGAAAAAATACCTGGTAATAAACAAAATAAAACCACATACTATGGGCCACCAACTAGTATATAATCTGAATAGTGTATCTACCATTCTATAAAAATTTTATAACTATGGAAGGATCTCATGTCTCATGTATAAAAAGGGGTGATCCAACTGATGACATTCGAGCATCTAATCACATTAATGTATAATAAAAATTCAACAACAATCCTCACCCCAAAGAACACTAAAGATTTATATATTTCCATAAACCTACTCGATTAAAAAGGAGTTCATACAGATGATCTGTTATTCCACATAAACCGAATGTGTCACCAAGATTCCATAGTTAGGACATTCCACCCATTTGACATAAAAAATTCAAGAGAAACATTCATGGAAGTTTATCAAGTCAAATAGTTTTAACCTTTTTTCAAAAGCTTCCAAATAGGACTCAACACATTTCTCAAACACCAAATTCAACAAACCGAGTACACTTTTCTATAGGAGGTGTAAAAACACAATTTTCCAATTAAAAAATATTTATAGAACCCTTTTAAATGATCATATCACACTTTAAAGCCAAATAATTTTTTATAAAAATGCCTAATATGACATTAACCATAATCACATTCCAAATCACATTCGAAAGCCAATACACATTACTTTTTAAAACCTATACCACATAAAGAACCTGCAAATGGAACCCCAAGAATAATTTCACATACCATCATTATATTTACAAATTGAAACCATTCTTTTTAAATCACAAATCACTGATAAATGCTATCCATGAATTATTTCAAACTATTGGTGTACAGAATATAACCAAAACAATAGTTTTGTATAATAAAATTTATTCTGAGGATCATATATCAAAGTTTAATTATCAAGTAAAGTGTGAATAGTATGAAATCAAAAAAATTTGATTTAAAAGGAATGTTCAAGGGAATCCAATATCAAAACATAAGTGCTTCAGCAATGCACATCCGAAACCACAACCCCTAGGTTACTAGATCCAATATCAATGAAGTGGAACCCTAAATACACAAAAAAACTCTAAATAAATCAAGGGAAAAATTGATCCACATGGTCATTGACGTAGATAAACTAGCTAAATAATGATATAAGGAGTAAGATGGATATGAAGAGAGGAGTTTACCTTGATATATTTTCCCTAAATCATGAAGAAATCAGTATATCTACCACAAGGGAGCAATAGAGAAGATCAAAGAACCAATGTGGAGCCTCCCTAGATATATAGAAATAAGGGAGGATGATAAATGGGTGTATTTGGGGTTAAAATTATATAAGGATAGTTTAATAAAAGTAACTTTTTAGTGACCATTGATCCACACACGGTTTGGATGAACTGTTTACCAAATAGTGCACCAACCGTGTGCTTCTCACAGGACACACCATGGAACCCACACTAATTTGATGCACTATTTACAAATCTCACATCAATTGTACTAGATATTTTTTTCATGAGACATAGGATTTCTGCACACTTTAAACATGGTTTTACAAACCATGTCTAGTTAATGAACCCTTAACCAGAATAACTCAAAGGCTCGTTCAATTACCTAGATCATGCCTCACAGTTTCCTCTAACCATGTGCAAAGCATGTAAAGGTTACTATAATACTCAGAAACCCAATGTTTTCTAAAAATTCTCAAATTAAAAAAATAATAACCACATTTTTGAAAGTAAATAAGATAAACCTAAAAACATTAAACATGATCACACTTGGAACTCAAGAGAAAAACTGATATCCCCAATTGAACTAAAATAAAAAGTGGTGGCTTGAGAAAACTAGTTGTGAGTTTTTGTCATAGAGTTTTAGATATGTGTTTAATAACTCATAAAATAAAACCCACAATCATTTAATAAGGATAGTAAAAAATAATTTTATTTTTTTGATAATACAATTCTTTTTAATATAACATGAATTTTTCTCAAGAAAAAATAATTCATCTGGGATTAATTTCTATTATCAAACTATAAAATCACTTGAAAAGTATTTTAAAACAGGGTATGCAAAAAAACACATTAAGAGGTATAAATATAATGAAATAATATGATAGTCCATTAATAATTATAAACATATTAATTCATTTTCACAAAGATATATTTCTCATCGGCAAGGAATCATATACTTACTTTGTGAGAGAAAATTATTTCTTTGAAACAAAGAAAATATAAATAAACCATTTAGGTAACATGGGGAGTTTATTTAATTATATTGTAACCATCATAGCTACCATATGATTTATAACCCTTACAACTACCTTACAATGTAACCCCCATGTCAACATTAAGATATAACCCTCACAACTTCTATATGGTGTCACCATTACAGTTACACTTTGAATAACCATTAAGAATAACTTCCAAAAAAATAGTACCCAATACAATTGAGGGATATAATGTACCATAATTTATCATAAAATATTCGCAAGAACCCTAAAATAATTATAAACAAGACTAATTTCATTATAAATAGATTCATTTTGAATTTAGTAAAAATTGAAGTTTAAAAGAGGATTTTTAATTAACAATACCATACCTCACACCTGAAAACGTCACCTCTTTCAAAAATAAGAGAAATTTAGAAAATACAAAATATTAAAATTTGTATGTCCATATAAATATATTCATAATTTAATTTTGAGAACAAGGACATTAAATAGAATTATTTATAAGAATAAATCTTTAAAACCTTTAAAATGATAATTTAGTTAAAGAGTTTCTTACCTCAGGGTATACATCCTTAAAATGTTTCCAAACCCCTAATATATTAGTTTAAAGAGATTTAATAATTAATTAATCAAATATTTTCATATTTATAATCACTTATATGAACTTATTATAACATCTTTATACCCATTTATTAATAATACTTTTGTATTTTTATATTTTTGGGGGAATTTATTTTATGATTTCCATGGTTGGTTCATTGTGGATTTTATTTTTGATTTTATAAAAAACTGTAGAAGTTGAGTGGAATGATATTAATATGTACCTGGAAATTTAAATTATATTATATATAATTTTTCAGATATGATGACAATTTACTAGATAAAACATTAATGAAAATGATTTAATTTATTTCAGCGATTTTACGCCCATCTTGAACTTATATCATTTTATATAATATTATGAATATATATTAATTATAAAACATTATTTAACTTAAAATATATATAGTAAAGTTTTATTTGACCATAATAATTATTTTATGACCATCTTTGAAGGTGGTAGTGGAAAATAGAAACACATCACCCACAATGATGGTAAATCGACCCATCACAGAAGATGTTTTTTAGAATAAGAGGGTAAGATGGGAGGATTGATGATTTAAATTCCATTAAAACAATAATTTTTCAATATATATATGATTCTTTATTTATCCTGTCACATGTATGGGGGAGGTGAGGAGAGAATAAAAAAGAAATGAAATTTAAAAGAAAAATATTTTACATCTCGAATTCTTCTTTTTTAGAACATCTATATGGAACTTGGTTTTATAATATTTTAGAGACCATAAGAAATTGGATGTGGGGAATAGGATTGGTAAGGTAATTGGGTAGAATTTATACAAGATATATGTAATTGAGATGTAAGGACATGAGGTGGTGAAGGTTGTTTTTTTAATATTTTATTCTTTAGTTTATTATTTTGGATTAAGACTATAAATAGTTTGGGCATTATAAATAATTATACTAAAATATTTAAGTGGAGTTAGTGATTATTTTTATTACATAAAAAATTACCCATGGAAATGTGTATTTAACTTATCATGTATAAATACCATAAATTATAATATGTCACTATTAACTAAAAATTCGTATATTTAAGAAAAATCCCAAAAATTCACCCGAAATAATTTTCAATGTTTAGAATTCTAAAATAAACTTTATTTTATGAAAATAATTTTAAAAATATGTTAAATTAGTTTTTTAATTAAAATCATCACCTATTGGAGAAAAAAAAATTTTAAATTTATTATTTAATTTATTACTCAATGATAAATTATTTTGGTCTAATAAAATTATCTTATAATCATAAGAAAAAAGAATATTAATTTATGAATTTATTTTAAAAAGGTAAATTTTGTTTTAATTTTTTATATTAATTATATAAATGTAAATAATGAGTTATGTGTCACAAAAATACCTCCACATAATTTTTCATTTCTAAAACATTTATTTACTTATTCAATTATTTAAATATATCATATTTTAATTTATAAGATAAATAAATTTTATTTGTACTCAAATAGTGGAGTTTAATATTATATTAGTTTTGATTCCTTAATTTCAATAAATATCACTTATTTCATTATATATTTGTAAGGAATATAATTATTGAATTACATAATGAATGAAATTATTTTATATGTACCTGGGTTGTTACATTCTCCCAACCATCTAGAAATTGCATCCTCAAAATTTGAATTTCGAATTCATAATAGGGGGTTGACTAATTTATATACCTTTTTTTGGATACCCACATCGTGAAAATGATTATTAAAAAATCCACTTAATAAGAGAAAAAGAATTTACAAGAACCACCTAGGGTAACACATATTACACTTACATCTTGGAAAACATGGCCATGGTAAAGAAAACCAACTATGAAATACTAAAAGAGACTGAGATAGAACAAGGTCATGATAATTCTAAGCACCACAAACCATAAATTTATGATGTGATAAAAAATTTATAATTTCTTAGTATGAAATGTAAATGGATATCATTTTTATTTCAAGATCCTATTTCCTTAGAGTTTGAGGAATTCCATCGGTATATATAATATGACAATATGGATATTTACTTAATTGAATTGTATAGTTTCATCTTTTAATCAATTTTTGACCCCAGATGCATGACGCCGATGAATCATTCATTCTCAAAGCACAAGAATCAACTTGTATAGATATATAAATCAATAAATGGAAGACAATATATTCCTAAAATCATTAGGCATTATCCCATACCAAAATCGATAAGATAAAAAATGTAATTCCCAAAATAATAATTAATCACCAAAATTCAATACTAATTTCAAAAGTTCAACATAGACCATTCACCAAATAACTATCATTAAAAATACTCAAAAAATCTAAAATAAGATTAAATCCAAAAAATAAAAATGATTTGGTCACATACTCGAATGGCTCTAAGGCTATATTTTTTATTTTAATATGGATAATCCCTCTTTTAAAGGTTGAATCAGATCCTTTACATGACCTGTATGACCTAGGCCCAATGCCTGACACGACCCTAATGCCAATACATGACCCAAAGGACCAATGGATTATTCTTCCCATTATATGACTCATAGGCCCACCCACTAGAAATTTCCCTCCCCATCTTTCTGCATCATTGATTGTTGAGATCCCCACTTTGTATTGCTGATCAGGTAGAATTTCCCCATACAAAGTTGCACGGTGCTTGGTCCCAATGGCTGTTGCCATACCCTCTGATTCTTCTAATCTAGTTAGTTTTGCTTCTGGTGACTTCTACTATTTTCTCTGATCCTATTCTGGGGCCTGATCTGTGTGAATTGGGCTACTCTATGGTCTGTGTGGCCCAACATCTCTGAGGCCTGAATGCCTTTGATGACCTGAAGGCCCTAAGACCCATAGGCCGAAACCGGCGGCCCTTAGGCACAAATCAGGTGAATAGTTATGGCTTCTACAATACTTGTTATAGTACCTACTATAGTGCCTGCTACAGTGCCTACTACATTACCTTCTACAGTACCACAAATATTCACCTCCACCTAGTTTTGAACCTAGGCCTCTTTGATGCCAAGCAGGAGCCCTTACCTCTCAGGTACATACTCGTTGGCTGGTCACATTGAATTCTAATATATTATTACTATTTATAAATAAATAACATCAATGACACATAATGTATCAAACAATAGTATTAATTAAAAAATCATATAATCTCCATGATAAAATTTCTATTTTAATAAATATCCATAATATCATAACATAATCATATTTTTCTCTAAAATAAAATTTAACCATTATTCCCAAAATACAATATCAGGCATTATGTTTATCATATTCCTCTAATGCATCCAAATTTTATAGTGATCTAATTATAAAAAAACATGTATCATTAAATAAAATTTCAAATAAAACATGTGTTCGCAAATTATAAAAAACCATAATGACCTCAAAATCAATGATCATATGAACCTTAATTTCATCCATACCTTTACAATGAATCCTAAAAAAGAAGATATTTTCTCAAAAAATATTTTAACTAAGACAACTTATGGATTAAATATAACCCAAACTGAATAAAATCCCTTCCCCACAATGTACTCCCATCATCAAAATAGTACAAGGACTTTTAAATATTTCAATATTCTTTAGCATACCAAAACTATTGAATCCTTTATATGTAGACAACATGTTCTTCACAATCCATTAGCTATACATTTACACCTTATTTCTTAATAATACATTCATTAATATAAAATAATTATATCCCAATGATTCATAAATATAAATATGATCAATACATATAGAAAAAATAATAATTTATACCTTGAATTCATATTTTAGGATCTTTTTGATTTTCCCTTTTTCATTTGGCATGCTGTCTTACTTTCAAAACATAAACGTTCACACAAATTAGGATATTTCACATTTGGAAGATTTTAAATAATTGATATCTTGAAATAATATGAAAAATATTCCACGAGACATAAAATTGTTTTAGAAATGAATACGTGTTGGATAATTCAAAAAAAAATCTGGTGATTTGAATATTGAAGAAGATCTCAAAATCATTCTTACAAGATTTTGTGATAATAGTGATAATAAAATAATTGAGGAGGGATATGAAGGGTACAAAAGATATTTTTCCTTCCATATTGAAAAATTGTCCTTAAGCTATTGAAAATATAATCATTGAAACATTTTAATGACTCATGTTTTGACCCAAATGACCTGTGAATATTTTAGAGAATATTTCTAGTACCGGGTGCGGTATCGGCGTGAGAAGCCAGGGCCTGGGGAGCCCCTATGCAGTAATATGAAAAATATTAAATAGATCTTTTCTCCCATGCTTAGTTTCACTTTAAATATAAATAACTACCATTTGGAGTCTCATATAATATTTTTGAGACCGTGGTTGACTCCAAAATGTTTTGTTTACCATATATATGACATGAGATCACCCACAATGGGTGTTTCAATCACTTTTATTTTGGTTAAGGGGTGTTATGAGTTGGATTAAATTAATTAAATGGAAATTTAGTTAAAAATATAACGCAACACCACCCCACCCCTCATATTAGAGAGCACAACCAAGGAGGCTGCACCTCTCCTCTCCTTACTCTTCTCACATTTGGTGACAAATAAATCCAATTCCAAATCGAAGAAGAGAGGTGCTATTGATCTCTATTTCAGATACAAGTCATCATAAAATCAAGGAGTACATTTATATAAAAGTTTTAATTCATTTAAATCATTGGTGTTTGACCAATTATGTAAGAGGACATGATTTTTGGTCATGTTCCCCTTGTTTACGCATTGTTTTATGGTTATAAAGCCAAAATAAAATTTCTAGAGATCCCTTATAGGTAGATCTATAGGTTTCATGGGAAACTGGGGAAAATTGGAGGTTTTGGAAGGTTATTCCCAATGATAATCACCATATACATGGATGATAGTACATTAAAATAGACAGTTTATCTCTTCTTGTTTGGGGATGCTGAAATTTTGGAAATACATATTGCGTACCAGGGTTACATGTCATGTAGTGCCCTAAACAATTAAATCTTGGGACATGTATTTGGCTAGCCATGTGAAACTAGAAGGTTTTACACTAACACATTACCAAGCTACGTAGACATGGGCTCTAGTACATGGTCATGAGAAGAAAACATGGGAAGGTGGGAATTTAGCCGCAACACGCTGGGTAATATTGGTTATAGAATGTGAAAGGGACATGGTTAACCTGTCCATATAGAAGAAGAACATGGAAAAGGGATTCCTGATGGTGGAAAAAGTGTGTAACTATTTTACTTATTGTGTACCCATATGTGGGCTGGTAAACCATGTAAAAATGATACACCTCTAGATTCCTGGGTGGGCTCCCATGCCATGTGTGTCCCGATGCATGTCGTATACTTCTAGAAGATCCTCTTGGGATATTCCATAAATCATATATTCTTCTCTAGGAATCTGATTCAGGCATGTGAGTAGTCTTCCCTATGCAGTTTTCTGAGCCTAATTTTATGGTGGAATCCATTACTAATTAGGAGATATGTGGTTCTATAGATAGAGAAAGACTCTTCAAATAATGTACTTTGTAATGTTATAGATCACTATAGTTCATTTAGAGAGCTTCTATGACTGGTACCACCCTGATGGAATAAGGTGAGAGTCTCCCTTAACTATCATCTTATGTAATTATGGGAATCCCTGCGTCATGGGTTTGGGTTTTTTACATTTGGGTAGTTTCCTTCGTGGTTGGTACCCCCTAGATTAACTATGGTGCTAGTTTCCACATGATGTTTGGGAAGATGTATAGTACTCCCCAATTGGATCTAGGTGTAGGTCCTCCAAATATAATGTATAGATAGACTGTGTAATCCCAAACCATGTTAGGGTGCATTTCTCCTATCCTAGGAGTCTGAATTCCCCTGTAATTCTAGGGCACAAGTTCCCCATAAATGTTGTTCCGGTAGAGTAGGTACCCCCTATCGTGTTAGGGAGATGTCCCTCAAAACTAGGGTCAACACTCACCTATCATATTAGGGTGAAGGTCCACCCTAAAAATAGATATTCGATTTTGTAATCCTAGGTCCTACAAGGGTGCGAGTTCTCTATCCAATAAGTGGTACTCCATTACCAAGTTAGGGATTGGGTCCTCGATTCACAGAGTGGTACTCCCCTATTATGTTAGGGTGCATGTCCTCCATTATCTAAGTAGTTAAACCCTATTGTATTATGATGAAGAATATTACTAATAGATTATTACTCCCTCGTCTCTGATTAGAAGTGGGAGAGGGTCCTATATTTGAGTTTGTGCTTCCCCAGTTATGTGATACAATTACAAGCAGTGGGCCACTCCAGATGATCATAATAGTACCTAGATAATAGTTAGTTATACCTTGATGGACTGAGGAATGTGACAGTCTCTGAAGGAGTGATATAATTCTCATTGGAATGTTAGGAAGATTACTCCCTTGATTGTGGTGTATTGACGATATATGGTTCCCTGCGTTATATATTTTAAGAGAGAATGCATGTGGTGCATAGTCTAGAGAAGCGATCCTTAAACTATAAGGAGTGGAGAGGGATTGTTCTCTTTAATTGGGTTTCATTAGCATATTATGGGCCCAAGGTGATGATTATAGGACTTTGGTGTGGGGCACTAGAGATGGGCCTAGTATGATGTTCCCGATGGAGCATGTTCTCTTAGACATACCATTTTTAATGTCATAATTGATCCCAATGAAGTGAGTCTCTCGTACAGGTCCCACATGGGATGGATGAGCTGTTGGATTGTGTTATGTTGGTTTTATGTGAAACCTTTAGAGTCTATGAAGAGAACCCTATTACTGGATATGAGGATGGAACCTTATGACACTTGGAGTCTGAGAAAATTATATCTAGGATATTTATGGGAGTCCTTACGATGTTTACACATGTCAAGGATAAAACTCTATATAGAATGAGTTGACTTACAATTTACAACCAATGATGGTTATAAATGAATTTTCTCTCCTAATTGGGGCTCCCACTGGGAAGGTCGAGTAGATTGTTTCATTTCAGTTCGTCCCTTTTTCTTTTGGGTTTTGGGGCACATATTGTGTATTTTTAAACTCAACCATGAACATTCTTTTCCCATACATGTTTGGGGTATTGTGAAGATGAAAGTTCTTTCATTGGAGTACATGGAGGACCTAAGGAAGGAATAATTTAGTGAGCTAGCCAGACTGAAGTGTTTACTAGATCTAGGATAAAGAGATTTATGGCAGTTGAATTTTACTGTGATCCCCTCATTCTGATTAGGTTGGATGCATATACAGCTTTCTTTGGTGGGATTTCTTTTCTTTCTTTCTTCTCTTGTAGTATTTTTGTTGTACGTTGGTAATGTGATAAAGATGTATGCATTTCTTGGATAATTTTTTTTACTTTTCTATATATTTTGAGCTTGGAGAAGTGTTTGTTCATTTAGGTACATAAGAAATGACTCCCATGATAGTGATATGCCTAGTCGGTGCAAGTTAGAAGCCCCTAGTCTATTGGGGGTGGGCATGGGAAGTTATTTCCTAGGCCCCATCGGGTTGGGTAATGAACGAGTTATATCAGAGGCATAGTTCTACATTGGGACCATAGTTTGATGATCTAGGATAGACATTCATAGTGATAGTGGTATAATGTTTTGAGATCAGCTCTAAGGCTTGAGGTTCTAGTTTTGGTGTGGAAGATGATGTATCCATTCACCAGGTCTCTGATAACATTATTTTCCAGTTAGTGCATCAGGACATGGGTCACCATGAAATAAATGGTACATGAATTATATAGGGTTGGGTTTTGGGTTTTTTACTATCATTCTTGATTCAACTCTAAAGATATAAACGTTGAATTTGTTACATGGTGATTATATTTTAGAATACCTCCACGAAGATAGCCATATCAGATTATATGACATGATTTGGATGAAAATTATCCCCATGACGAGGTTTCAATTCCGGGCACTAATTCTGAGGATTTCCTCCGAGTGTCCTACTAGTAGTGTCACCACCTTTTGAGTAGTAGGTTTTACCAGTAGTATAGTATGAGTATGTGTGAAGGTGGAGTGCACTACATGATTTCCAGAGGCTATGGCCTTTGAGTTACTAGGGTGATCTGGACCCTCAGGCAGAAGATGGATGGATCAAAGAAGTCACAAAATTTTTTTTCTTAGTGAGGAAATATTCTGATCAGATGGTGGTCCTAACAGTGTGCCACTTGTAGGTTTTATCCAGGATATGGTGGGATTTTGTGACATAGTATCATGATGAGCTGACAAAAACATAGTAGTAGTTAGATTTACTCTTTAGGGAAGTCTTTTACCTAGACACTAAAAGATTAGTGTAGATATTTGATATTCTACAGTTTTGGCACAGTAGCATGATAGTGGTAGAGTTTTTAGTGAGGTTCAAATAATTGTCACTATACTTCTTGGATGTGGTTTGAGATCCATTCTTCATATCATGGATCTTTGAGCCTGACATTCTTGGAGATTAGGGTGTATGCGATCCTGTTGTGGGCTCAAACCTATGCTGGAGTGTGGACCATGATCTAGTGGTGGATAGTTTCCCAGATGAGGAACATGTGGATGTGACCCAGAATAGTGGTCATGGGGATGATGCAACTGTAGGAGTTGGAAGAGGATAGGTGACATGATTAGGGTGCAGGCAGCATACCCACGCCCAAACATAGACACATGTATCTATAGTGCATAAATAATATTATGGATTTGGTTAACAATAGGAGGAGCAGTATTACTAATGTTATAGATGGGGAACTATTATATGAGATTGGATGATCCACCATGTGGCTTAAAGGGAGCCAACTGATGAGTTTCCATGGAAGAGATAGTGCATGGAGCAAGGAATTTTTTTATGGTGGAGGGGCATGAAGAGAGGAAAGAGTTAGCATGCAGATCTAGGTGTTTCTACCACCACTGCCCGGATGTCCGTGCCAAGCTCAGGGAGTTAGATGATGTGAGTGAGGAGTGATTTAGGCCATAATGCCCTTTGAACTAGAAGATCTGAGGAAGAATATAGGTACTTCATGTTTCCCTTATACTTCATTCAATTTAATTTGTTAGTCACTGTTGTGGCTTCCCTTTTCTTCCCACTTATGCTCGAGGTTTACCTAAGTGACATGGGGCATTGATAGAACCTAGTGTTGGTAGTTTCCACAGAGGGATTAGTAAGACCCAGTTTGTGTTTGGAAAGCCCTTAGTTTCCCATTAGCACCCTTGTGTGTTTTTCTTCAGCTTCAGACATGGAATACTCAATGAGGCTATGGTGATGTTGGATGTAGCATTGAACTCACAATGAAGGGGGATACTCTCCCCATCAAGATTAATTTTTGTGATGCTACCAAGACAGTGTGTGTGAGTTAGTGCCACACAAAGTGAAAAATATCGCGATGTGGTGTATGTTTTCATCAATATTATGTGTTTAGGGTGTGGTTATGAGATGGGGTGTTGAGAAGGTTATAGCCATTCTAGTATATTTTTCCTGCTCGAAAAATTTATCATTGAGGCCCTAGGAGAGGAGGAGCCTTGTTTAGAATCATTTTATAGCATCAGAGTTAGACCCTTTGAATTTTCCTCTTGGTGGATTTTTTACCCACCATCTATTCTTAGCTGATATGTCACTAGTGGGTGTGAAAATGTTTTGTTTGGGTGATTTGTGTTACATATGGAAGTTTGTATAAAAATGGATTTTTGAGACCCAATGTTTACTCTTTGGAAGAACTGTTTCATTTGTAAATACCATCATGTTTTTAGCATAAACCTTGAACAAAAAATTATGTATGAGGAAATTGTACACTCCATCGAGTGATTGATTTAAACTGTTGGGTTCCATTAGTATTTGTGTTAGGTTAGTGAGGTGGTGAAACATTAAACCCCATGACTGTAGATGGACCATTAGGCTTATTTCAATCCCACATTTCCGAGATTAGGATACATGTAATCATTATTGCACATTGTTTTTCTAGTAGAATCATTAAATAAGAGTGGTTTAACCTTGTTGGATCTCTTATGTGTGTGCTTGTAACTTGAACATGAACTTTATGTTAGATCACTTGGCATCTAAGTCCAATAGTGATCTCATTTTCTTCCCTTGTGATTAGAATTTCAATTTTTAGGGATGAAATTCCCTGAGCTGGGGACAATTTCATAAGTCTATTTTTGTCCCAAATGACATTGGAATATTTTGGAGAATATTTTGGAAGCCGGGTACTATGTCAGTGAAGGAATCCAGGGCCAGCAAAGCCTCAGTGTGACAATATTGAAAATATGAAATATATTTTTTCACACACATTTTGTTTTTATTGAAATTTAAATATATCATGTTTGATTAAATGGAACATATTTCAAAGGAATCGGTTGAGTCCGGAACCTATCTTTTACCATAGGTGTGACCTAAGGTTGTATATGCCAAGAGTTGTTATCTTGGGAATTTTGGTAACTGAGCTTTTTGAGTTGGATTAAATTAATTGAATGAAAATGTAATGAAAAATATTACCTAACACCACCCCACCATTCTTGATGGAGAGAACAACCAAGGAGGCCATGCGTTTCAACTCCTCCATCTTCTACCCTTTGGAAGTGAATGAAACTAACAAAAAATAAATGGAGCAAGGTTCTGCCGATCTCCATTTCTGATGTTGATCATCATTAGATTGAGGAGAAGCATGATCTGGGAATCATTATTCATCCAATGGATTGGAGTTTCACAAATGAGGAAGGTATATTTTATTTTTGATCCCAATCCCATCATTTAGGCATGTTTAATGGTTATAAATCCTAAATACAGTTTCTCGAGACCCCAACTAGGTACGTCTCTATGTTTTGGGGTAAAAAATTTAAAATTGGTGTTTTTCTGGATGTGAGTCCCGAAAAGAATTATCATCTATGCAGATTGTAGTTTAGTGACACATACCATATAACTCTTACTATTTGGGGAAGATGAACATTCAGGACTACACATCATATACCAATATTATACACATTATAGTGTTTTAAACCATGTAATCCTGGGACATGGCTTTCGATATTCATGTGTAAATGAATGGACATGCACTAACACATGACCATGGTACAAAGATAAAGGTTTTGTTACACAAACATTCAAAAAACTACATGGGAAAGTGGCCATCTATCTTTAACACACTGTGTATTATGTGGTGCATGTAGTGGGAGGGACACAATCGACCAGTGTGTATAAGAGAGGAACATAACTTGGTGAAGGGTGAGGAATGGAAAGGCATATACCAACTTAACACTCCATGTACCCATACATGGGTTGGTAAACCGTTTAGATATGATACATTGCTAGGTGCTCTGGTGGGCTCCCACATGTTTTGTGCCCCAGTGCATGTCTTTTACTCCAAGGAGATCCTTCTTGGATAATTCTCCATCCACATATTCTTATTTGAGACTCGGATTTGGTATTTTGAGTTTTCTATCATGATAAGTTATATATATATATAATGTGATGCAGGAAACCATTATGGATTATGTGATACTAGGTGATGTAGATCTAGAAAGATACTTGTGATGTTGTATGGAGCCAATGGTGGAGATCGGTGTGGTTTTTGTACAAAGAAGTTGTGACTAGAACTCCCATGAAGGGATAAGGCATGAGTTTCCATTAACTAAATTATTAGCTAGAGACATGACCCCCCACATCGTGGTCATATGTTCATAGCATTTCTATTGTTTCTCATAGAGGTGTTACTCCCTTGATGGACTAGTTTGTGGGTTTCCCCATGATGTTTCTGATGATGGATTCTACTCTCCTATTGGACTAGGGTGGGGGTCCTAAATATGTGGCGTATAGATAGTGTGGGTAATCCCCTACCATAATAGGGCGTAGGTCCTATATCATAGGATTCTGTACTCCCCTATCATTCTCGGGTGCGTACCCTCTATACATGTTGGATTGACAGAGTCGATACTCCCTTGCTATGTCAGGGAGTGGGTCCTGAAGCCTCAGGTTAGTATTCCCATGTCATATCAAGGTGTGGGTCCCCCATATAGAAAAATATGGAAGAGTCATTACTCCCCTATCCTATTAGCGTGAAATTCTCCTAGAAACTATGTGGTACTACCTTCCATGTTTGACTATGGGTACTCGATCCATGGGGAGGTACTACCATGTTATATTAGGGTTTAGGAACTTCATTCACTATGTACTAATAATAATTCAGATTAGGGCCTTAGTCCTCACATAATGAGAAGAACTCCCTCATAATCGAGTAGAAATGGGAGTGCACACTCTATTAGAGTTAGATCTCCCTCGGCTATGGTATAGAGTTATAAGGAGAAGGTCTCTCCACTTGATGGGAATGATAGCTAGATAAGAGTTCATGATCCATTGGAAGGATGAGATGTGGTCCATTCAAAACAAGGGGAAAAAATGTTTTATATGTTAGTTAAGGGAAGTATCCCCTTATATGTGGTTCAGTGGTGAGGAGTGGGTCCCTCCATTCCATGTTGTTAGAGAGAATGCACGTGGTGCCTAGTCTGGAGTAGTTCTCCCTAAACTATGTGAAGTGGTGTGGGGAAGGCATATTCACGTGGGATTCTTTAACTTGTGTTGGGAATGATGTAATGATTACAGGACCTCTAGTGATGGGTGCTAGAGATGGACCTAGTTAGATGTTTGTGATAGAGCACATTCTCATTGATGTATCATTAAGAATGGTAGAGTCTTCCTAATGAAGTGCATCTCTCGTATGGGTTCCACCATGGATGGATGATCTTGTAGAGTGTTTTATCTAGATTCCATGGACATTACCTCTATGGGTCCAGGAATACTATGATCGACTTCAAGAAAATAACAGTTCTGGAAATATAGATCCATTATGCAGCTAATAAAGCCACATAAAAAATGTAATGGTGAATGAGAGGATGGGGAAAGTCTAAATAGACCAATTTATTATTTCATTCCTGGACATGTTAGTTCTCATAACATAACAATCATATTAATAATAATTAAAAAATGAAAATTAACTAATATTTTATTGTAATATTTTATTGTGATAATTTAAAAGTGATTAAGAATCCATGGTATTAATTAACATATATAAAAAATATATATTTTAACAACCATTAAAACGATCATTATTTGTGTTTTTGGATTGTATATAATTCTAACACAGAGAAAGGATGATTCAATTTACCAATAATAAATAAACCCTAATGAATGTTTTTTGTATTATTAACACTAGTTTATTACCTTTAAAATCCTGAATTGTTACATCACATATCAATATTACATACATTATGTAGGAATGATATTAGTCTTTATGTATAACCCATAATCCCTAATGGCTTGAAATGGATGTTGTAGGATTATGTAATACCATAAAGGGATTGTTTACCCCCAAATATTCTCCAACCATCATTCTATCATTCTATATATTTGTTTTATAATTTAATTTTATAGAGGAAATACCTACCATGTAACAAATCCAAACAACAATCCAATAGAAAAATAATCCTATATCACATATATAATATATGAAATACCTTTTTAAATAAATTTCATAATAATAAATACAACCCATATTATTATCATGATAAAATATTTTATTCATATTTCATTACAGTTGCAAAAAAAAGTGTTTAGTGTGGGGGATTTTGAAAAAAAAATTATAGGTTCATTTATTTATGAATGTGATTATCTAGAAAACAAATACTAACTATTTTCATAGATGTGGTTGTGTCGAGTACATTGTTTTTTACATCGATAAAAGACACAACCACTTATAATAATTCAATCACTAGTAGTTTTCAAGATCATCATATAAAAAATAATTATACCTTTAAAAATCTATTATTAAAATCCCCCAGTAACTACACTTTTAGTGCCAGTGGAAATACAGATGAATACTATTTTAAATTACTATTATATCATGGTGGACGATAATATTACATTAAAATAAAATATAAATATAGAAATGTAAATAATAAATAAATTACTGAATGTTTATATTTGATTATTAAATAAACAACATCATAAGGACCAGTTAATTTGAGTGAATTTGTGATGAGAATGACAATGTAAAACTCATGCACTAGTCCTAACATGGGTCAAAATGAAGAGCATAAAAATAATGAAAACAGATCATGTAATTTTTATAGAGGAACAAGTGAAAGTAATCTATATTGAGTAAATCAATAAGATCATACAATAATAAAATATAAATCATTAAAGAAATCATTTTGAAACATATAGAAAATCATTAAGATATCACATTATAGAAAAATTCCAATGATATATAAAAATTAAAAAATTTATTAGATATTTATAGGGAAAAAATTATGAAAATAAAACCAAACAAATTTATATAACTAAAATTAACAAAAATGACATAAATATAATATTACAATTAATAATAAATATATTCCCATATCCTATAAAGATTTAAATATAATTATACCCTTCCTTAGAGACACAATAATATTTTTAAACATCATTACAATCATCTTCATTTAAAACATTTATGAAAACAACTAGTAAGTGTAAAATAAATTGAATTTTAACTTACATATTTCAATATTTAACGATTCTTGACTTGTGCATACCTTTTTTCATTGATTTAATACCATTAAAACAACTTTTATTACAAAAGAAACCTTGAAGGTGGGTGTTGATATTTGAAGATTGATACATATTGAAAATTGTTCCTCTAATAATAAATATGATTCAAATGAAACTACTATATTTGGAATGCTTAAATTATCATAAAGCCCTTTTAGCTAAACCTCTAAATTTGGGATTTTTCTATTTCAAATACCCATGAACAAATAAATCTGAAAAATTTATCAATTTTATTATTGTATCACTCTTATAAATGCTAAAATGTTTCTTTTCAACTATTATGATTTTTCATATATCTAACGGTAGATATACCTATATTAATAAGAGAATGAACATAAGTAAAAATAATTAAATTATAAACTGATAACACAACACAATTATTACTGATAACATTTTTTAATAATAAATAAAAAAATATAATGCTATTTTATGTCATACATTGGAAATTTTAAAAATGTTATAGAATATTGGTTTGAGAAACTAGAACTTTATTCACTTATAAATTAATTTTTATAATAACATTAATATATATTAAACAATAATTTCTTTACATTTACAACCATTTATTCACCCAAAAAACTATTTCTTCTTTAATTGTAAAATATTATCAAATTAATATTATTTAAGGTTCAATAAATACTCTAAGTGAAACAACAACAATAAACCCAGTCTTATAATTTTCAATTCTAATATTCATTATATAAGAAATATCCTAGACAATCTATTCATCTCTTATCATGTTGTATTGGAATATAGATTTGATTTTACACACATTATTGATCTAAAGGTTTGATGTGGATTTGTTCACTAAAATATCATGTTATTTAGCACATAAAAAGAATGAAAAATATCACATATTATTGATTCTCTTATACACTAATCATGTAATAGGGAATATTGATATTATTAATAATATAGATCATGATAACAGAAAACATATTTTTGTTTGATGTAATTTTCATGCATGATATAAGTTTAATTCAAACTAGTTAACACATTAAGGTATGAACCATCTTTAGTGTCAACCTAACTAATATTCTCAATAGTTTCCTAAAGGAAATTCAAACATGATATAGAAGATTAAAAATATTTTTCAGATTCTCAATTTTTTTTAAAAAGGTCTTTTCATTTTTAAAACAAATTAACCAAATATATATATTATATGAGAAAAAAATATAACATAAAAATTAATTCCATCATAAAAGATACCTATATTATAGAAAAATATTTCAATTTTTTCACAACCTCTGTATTTTATAATGTAAGATAAAATATTTACTTATCAACAAATTATGATTTCAAATAAAAAACAATTATTCTCTAATTAAAAATATTATAGATTGAACAAAAATTTTAATGAGTAAATAAATTTATATTTAAAATGAAATTATAGTTAAATATGTGATTAGTTAAACATAAATTCCTTTATTATTATGACCTATATAAAAAAAAGACAGAAAAAATATTATTTTCGTTCATTAAAACATTAATTATTTGAAATTTTTATTTTGAGTAGAATAATATTTCATAACATCATATGTATGACTATTCATACTAAATCTTGCAGTGACTAAATTATTCCGCTTCATATGTTTCGTGAATCATTTATACAAGAACATCAATATCATACTCAATAATAAATATAGAAAGGAATTATAAAGTCTATTTTCATGAAAGTTTCTTCAATAAAACATCCACACATGGTCATAAATCGATTTAGGGGAATAGAAATAGTGTTTTTATTCTTAAAACTAATCAAATAATGTGATAAGGTGGATGTACCATACACTTTGCCTTAAAAAACAAACAATTATCCATATAAAATTGACTAAACTTGAATTTAATCTATTTGTGTGTTTTAATTATATAAATTCAATGTTTTTTCTTTCATTTTATATTATAAAAAGATATCAATTTCTGTTATAGAAACTTTTTCAACGTTATATTCACTTGTAGTTGGTTGTGTTGGAATATTCTCACCACTAAACCTACTTTAATTCCAAATCTGATAATCTATACTTTAATTAAAAATTAATAAAATATTTTCATTACAATTTAATTTATTTTTATTTAAATAAAAAAATTAAATTTTAAAAAAAAATCAATTTATACCATTAAGTAAATAATTTTTTTTAAAAAAACAAGAGTCCATGTACATTAACTTTATGGGATGAGGGATACTATGATCGAGGTAAAAAAATTAGTTTATTGCAAACAAATATCCCTTGAAAAAAAGGATAAATCCAATTAAAAATTATTTTGTAGAAGGAACAGATGGGGAAGGTTCAAACTGAACTGCTGTAATTACATTATAGGAGGTTTGAGTTCCTAGAGAATACTTTTTTTCATAAATAATAATTAAAAAAATGAAAATTAATTTTCACATATATGTTTATATAATATTGTGATAATCTATTAATGATATAAGATCCATGGTATAATGTTTTGTCTTATTAGTACTAGGTTTTAATATGTAAAATCATGAACTAAGACATCACCCCTCAATATTACCCGTGTGAGGTAGGAATTATATTAGGCATTCTATGAACCCCCCCAATCACGAAAGGGTTAAAACGAATATTTAGGGATTAGATAATTCCATTAGGGTATGGTTTACCCTCAAATATGATCTCTCTGTCATTCTATAATTTTATATACCTTTTTCAATAATGTATGTTTATATAGGAATTACTTATATTGTAAAACAAGAGAACAAAAAATTCAATAGAAAAACTATCCTAGATCTAATATATAATGCCCGAAAATATTTTTATATTTTTTATTAAATATAAATATAAACCGAATAGTTAAACTAATAATGAAACAAAGTAATATTCCCAGAATGGAACATCCAAATGACTGCATCGATATTCTATAAAAAATCATTGTTCCAAAATTTCATCACGAAGATCCTCTAAATCTGTAGCTCCATCAAAACGGATAAAACCCTATAATAGTGGAGTAATATGTATTTCCATTAATTGTTTCCTGATTTATATATTCTACTCTTCCACCAGTGTGGTTGTGTAGGGGGTGATTATATGACTTACTAGGAAACCCTCATGAATATCCAAACACCTCATGATTGTGAAAATAAATCAATCATTCAAAGGAGTTTTATATAACATGACCCAATCCCCTAAATATTTATAAATAAAATAAAAATATATAGCTAAAAAAACAAAACCATCCATAGATAACACATTATAATTTATAAAAAAAACTCAAAGTAAGACTAAGTGCATGATCAACCAAAAATGAAAAAGGGAAACTCCTACTCATGGGAAGGGTTAAGAGCACAACCAATTTTAAAAATCCTTATCAAACAGATTAGGTACAATCATATAATAAGGAATTAAAATTGTTTTCAACCATAGAAAAGATCATAAAATCAGTTCTGAATTATAACTAGTATCTAATCCCTCTACTAACCAAAACATCAATAATAATTAAAATAATTAAATTATCCATTCTAAATGTGGTAATTCATTATTAAAATATACAATTTTAACTAGTAAATAGAACAATTTAAATTGTTCCTTTTTAATTTCCCCCAATTTTACAAAAATCACACATATAAAGACACTTAAATGTCCATTATTATGATTTATCAAAACCATTTAGGGAAAATCCCTTTTTCAAGATTAAATAGAAAATTAATTATATAAATTTAGCACAAATACATTATAAAATTAAATCCTACAACATAGAGAAAAATATATCTATAAAAATGTTTGAATGAGAAGCCATCAGAATCAACCTATTGATGAAGTAGAATCACACCCAGACTCACACAATTAACAATGTCCCAATTTTTTTTAAAAACCTTGAATGAAAATCACAAAATTTATGAAATATCTATAATTTTATTTTTTCCATGTTACTATATTAAGGGTTTACTATGGGAAAATGATGAATGAATGCAAGAAGAGTAATCTAGAGGCCACATAGAATAAATCTAGTGCCCTAAGACTTTATAAAATAATATTTTATAATAATATTATAGAAAAATACATCCAATGTTTCCCTAAATTGATATATCCCTCAGTGTAGAGTGAAATGAAACCAAGTTATATATATCGATCTTAATAGAGGATTCATGGGGGGGGGGGGGGGTAGGTGAGTTGATGACCCTTCAGAATGGTCAAGGAAAAAATGTTTGAAATAATGATTTTGTTCATATTAATCATTTCTCTAATATTTATTGAAAATGTTAATGATCCCAAAAACAAATAAAATAATTTTGTATTTTCTTTTCAAAAATCAAAACTAACATTCATGGCCACCTAAGAATACAACATGGTCTAGTAACTTTGAAATAAATCACGCACTATTAAAAAAATCTGAATAATGACAATTAAACACATAAACCACAAAAAAATTAATATATATATATATATATATATAAGTTATCAAAATCTTATAATGGGACCCTAAAAAATTCCACCAATTTAAATCCCTTCATCATTAGGTAAGAGTACTAAGTTATTATTAAATATATAATTCTATTATTTATATATCACTGTTTCATTATATCATTTCTTCTTATTGATGGTACTGGTTTTCCAATGTAGTTATAAAATGGAATATATAAACACCGCAAGACATTTTATTATTGGTTAACAACATAGATAGAATCTTATAAAATTATTGTAATCAAATAAACTCCAACTTATCCAAAATGATAATATACTAAGGGTATGAAAGGTATTTCAACACTCTTAGGATATGGAAAAAATCATTAATTTAATCATAATGAAAATACAATGAAAACTACTATGAAAAACCTCAATATGCCAAAAAATTTCAAACTGTCCAATGTTTCTAAATGTAAAATTCCCCCTTTTAAAAGACTCAATAATTCAAATCTTAGTGGAAACATTATAAAGACGTGATTGGAAATGTAAAAATCAAATTACCATAAATGATAATTTGAATATTCGTGTTGACTACTCTTAGCTTTAAACAAACACCTTTTAATTAAATAAATCTTCTATATTATCTATTAAAAATGGTCAACCCCACTAGGGAATCCTCTCTTACTTCCACTCAATGTTTGTAAAAAGGCTATATCCTCCCATTAATAACCACAATGTTATCTACCCAAATAGTTATTTGATGACTTTTCTTACATGTGAACTCTTCTAATGGAATATGTTTTTTCCCATGGGCCGCTAAAATCCAAAACACATTATATATGCATAACATATCTTATTTTTATAGTTCATTAAAACCCTCTTCCCATATGAGGACATTAAGTATTGAGGAAATTAAAATAAATATATGTTAACTACGTTAAAAAATTCCCAAACCTATATTTAAAAAGAGGATACCTATATGAAATAATCATAGTCGGTACACTATAAAGTTAAAAAACTTATTTCCCATATACATATTTCAACACTTCGACCTAATATATCTCATATTTATACACTAAATATGATCACCTAGTTAATCTATACAAGAATATTTTTATTCCATCATAAATCCACAGTTTCCTCAATAAATATTGTACAAAATCCATTGACATTTTCCCCTTATTAGTTAGAAGATTCCTCAATTTTAATATCATTGCTGAACATTTATATTTCTTATTTTCCTTTTGATCACTAAGATATTTTTAACCTACACTAAAAAATCTATATTTATTCTCATCCCCAAAAATAAGATTATCATATCATTTTATAGTTTATTAGCAGTTGGGTGAAATACATTAAAAAATCATGAAATGACTTTAGAATTTAATTATCCATCAATGAAGGATAATATAATATCATATATAAATTTTACAAAAAATATGACACATGAAACCATACATATATGATCTACCAAGAATTTTGATATTACCTCAAGATCATACATTTTTAATTCAATGGATGAGATTCACCTACCAAGTCTATCAACGATGGCGTATAAAAAATATTTGATAATATCATCCGTTGACACTAGAAGGAGATATACAATATCATTTTAGTGAATTGTATTAGATCATTAAATTATTAATTTTCTTCAAGGGATACATATCTATGTGATTAATTTTAGAAATCATTAGAAACCCTATTATGATACTCATTCATATAATCTAGTTCATGGTGAAATGTTTGCAAGTACTACAATAATCGATGCTACATAAAATTAAAAAAAATGCTACCAAAAGGCATACTTCATGATCTTCTGGATTTTTGTACACTTAAAATAACTCTATAAAAAATTATTTATTCTAATATTAAAGTCAATAAAAACAAATAGATTTTAGTTGTTTTTTTAGATTAATTACTTTAATTCATCCTCTACTAGATTGATCCAAAAGAAAGATACAATTATCTTTAATAAGTATATAACCAATAAAGGTTTATAAGGGATCACTATAGTAACATATCTAAAAAAGATCATGTAATATGAGAATATATACTTCTTTCATCTTGGACATTATCTCCTTGTGTGCTTTATAATATTCAGTTATCTAATATATTGGTAGAGCATTCTTGATTAATGTTTCCATTAGTGAAGCAAATAAATTGAAATCATGTACAGAGAGTTTGTAATACCCTTATAATCCTATGAATCTACAAACTTAAAATTTGTTTTTAGTGCTTCCAAGGATACCATGGATTTTTTACTTTTTGGGTTAACAAATTCACCATCTTCTAATATAAAATTAGAAAATAAGTTCACTTTCGGAATGAAAACTATAAATTGGGAGAATTTATTTTAGGGATTAAGATTTGGTATTATAAAAAAATCGAAATGTTTTTCATAAAATAAATTTGATTATGAATGTATAAGTTTTTTATCAATATACACATATAAAAATGTTTAATGATATCAAAAAAGGTGTGATTCAATAATACTATAAAAATATTTCAATAATTAGTAATACAAAAATAATAAATAAATAATCATATTGAATATACCCACACTAAAATACTCTTTATGATAAATAATATTTTATCACCTTGAGTTGAGGGTATCCCAACCCCCAGATAATCATTGAAAACTATACAAGACCAATTAATTGGTTGAACAATATATCAATTCTACAAATATGATATTTTTTGTTGTTGTTAACATAATTTAACTTTATATAATAATAAAATAAGAACATTGTTCCATATACATTATTCATATAGGAAACTAGAGACAACCATTTTTAGGTGGTATTTCTAAAAAAATATTTGGTCTCCAACGACGTTACCAAACTCATCAGCACTATGAGTTCATATAGTAACATATAATATGGAGTCATACATATGGGTATCATTTTTAGAAAAAAAACATTATAGGGAACCACCTCAGGCTCTGAAGGTATTCTAAGAAAATCTTCTACTAAAAAATATATGTAGTGACATACTTTCTTTGAGAACCAACATTTTCAACTACATCCATTGATATAAACACCAATAGTTCTATCTAGCATGTTATACTCCCATCATCAATCATAATTGTCCTTTATCTTTAAGAATTCACATCACATTATCCATTGAAGGTATGAATCTTAACATATCCAGTGGATAATATTTACTTTAAATCATAATTGTGTTTGTGAAAAATATATATTATCAACTACTCCATACCTATTATGATTAAAAACATATGAATATTGAGGATGAATAATCCATAAGATGATGGAACACAACCAATAATAATAGTGTATACATGACATATGAATATATGAATATTCATCTCTCATTGAGGCATACAAATATATGTAAGATAAACAAACATTTATTCTAGAAAATCCAAATTAGACAGGGTGAATCAAATGATTGAGCAACATCAATATAAAATTATGTTGAAATTATATTATAATCATGAAATATGAAATCAATAACAATAGATAATTCCACATATTGGTTAGATATATATTTCTCTTCCAAAAAAAATAATAATTTATTTATCTTAAGATCAACTTATATTTTATATTGTGATGGGGAAAACTGAGAGCAACAAGTAGTCTTTAATTTAGTCATTATGAGCTTGAACGCGGGAATGAATTTATTTATTTAGACCTACCCACAGAGGATCTAGATACCCAAAACTAATTCATTTTCTATACTATATATAAACTAGATATTTATGGATTCTGACACATATTTTATTTTCAGTTATTGTAGGAAATCCCCCTCCATGTTTTCTAAGGAATAATATAGATTGAATAATGATTTTATTTTATTCTAATTCATAAAAGAGTGTATGAATTTATGTTTACAATATAATTCTCCTATATCACAGTTATACATCTATCACCTATCCTTTTACCAACTATATGAGCCACCACCTCCATTGGGATCTGTTAAAATACACCCACATATTATATTTACAAGAATATTTTTTTCTTGTAAAAATTACAAATTCTCTTTATTGATGTAAAATTTAATGAAAAAATAACCTTTAATGTCCAATTATACATTTTCAATCCATATTATATTCATGAAAACAAAAATTACCCACAATCTACTATTTTGAGTGAAAATATAAACAATTTTGTAAACTAACAAAGATATACCTTTGTAGTATCGTTCTATAAAAATATAGACTAACCATTAAAAGAAATATGTATGATTATCCAAAGTGAAAAAATAATTTCCCAATATACCCAGATATCATAATACAACTTGCTACCACAGGATTTTATAAAGCTAATACCAAAGGATTCATTAGCATAAAAATTTCATTATTAAATCGTAATTAAACCCAACAAAGTCAATATTTCCCCAATGAAAACTATTTTAATAAAATTATTTTATAATGTTCCATTTTTTGGGAAAAAATTTGAAATACATTTAATTTTTATAATGAAAAATATCATTGGAATCATGAATGTGTGATTTATTTCATATCCCTGAATTTGTACATGGTGTATAAAGGATAAAATAGTCCATTGACAATAACTAATAAGTATAATGACACCGAAAACAAGATATATGTTTTTTATTGAACACATCGTTTAACCATACATCTAAATAACTCATGGTTTTATATTGATTGATTATAGATTAATTTTTTAAAACCACATATTGGGTTCAATCGTGACTTATTTATACACCTCCCCCAAATTAAAAAACGACAATTCAATTTTTAAAATATCAACACCATAGATATGTCATGATCTAAATCATGATACCCCTAAATCATGTAACTAAGTTGACCTCTGAAATTGGATGACGAATGATACAAATCACAACATGATCAAAAAAGGTTCCTGGCATCAAATCTTACATTATTTAGAAAAATTTCACCCACTAAGACAATAATAACTGAAGGACTCCCAAAATGTTTTCTAGTATTACCATTCTATATATTGGATAACCATGCACAATAAAATAATTATAAATAATATATATAAAATATAAAATTAAATTAATAGAATAAATTAAAACTCATTAATGAGTCCCACATGTTTCCCTAAAACAACCAATCAACATCCCACCTGATGATTAAAAACAAATCATATATAAATTTTAAAGTTAAACATCAGGACTAAACCTTTTATTTTCATACTCAATTAATTATATTTTTATTTTTGGTATTATCATCGGGTCCCAATCCATTATAGATTGATTTTTTAAATTATTACGGTATTATTATGTTGGGCATGATTGGCCTGATTAACTAGAACTAGTTATGAGACAACCATGGGGGAGACCGAAAAATCTTATCAGACACATATTATATGATGAAAATTGATATTTTCAAGCCACGAAATCTAACCATGTATCTCACATGTCCATCCATTTAGCTGTACAAGTTTGGGGCATGGTTTGATAAATCATTTCATGAAATCATGCAACCTTCTTTGAATAAAAAAACTCAAATCACTTATATTTTTATTTAAATTTTTTTACTCAATATAATAACTCTTCCTCCAAATTAATTCTTTATATCTTGAGGTACCTCCCTTCCACTATTTTTAAATATATCATGTTTATTTTTATGATTTTATGGTGGTTTAATGTTGAATCCTTGAGGTAAACACCTATCATGTTCTCTTATACTCCTTTTACTATATTCCATCTCTTCCACTTTCCCTAGAGTGGTCATGAACACCAAGGGGAGATCTTGAAATAATTTCTTTGTTGGTTATTCTTTTTTGATCATGTATATATGTTGATAAGATGTTTTTCTTACCATGTGGTGCTAGATTATCACCTCTCTTTATGGTAGGAAATTGATTCCATCAGTTTGATGAAGGTTTCCTCATTTATTAACCACTAAATTTATGAATAATGATTTCATACGTTTTTGAATATTTTTGTTAATAATTATAGTATTAATGTAGGTTAAAGATAATTTTTTTTAAAAAATGAATATTCCTCTTAATTTTCATAGAATGAATTTTTTTTAATATTTTGTTTCGAAGACAAAAGGACTGTTTACCCCACCACAAAAACTATGAATTTAGGGGATATCTGCAATGGAATTTATAATAGATTTATAATATTTTAAATGTTTTTTTGGTTTTTTAGCGTGGTTTTGAATTTTTACATAATCTTTCTTAATGTTGTTTTTGGTTCACCAATAAGTATATTATGAACTTTTTGAGGTATGTGTGGGAGGAATATCTATCACATTAAAAGATGTTATTTCTTGAAAAAATCAAATTGGAATGTGAAAAAATATTATTTTAATTATATTAAGGACATTATTGGTAATGGGATATTTTTAAGAGGTATGCCTGGGGTAAGGGTCATGATTTTAGTTCAAGATATATGTGACTGAATATATGCGGGTATATATATTTATGTCATTAGTTGTTATTATTGAAACACCCTACCTTTATTTCATTAATGAAATGGAAACTAATAGTAGCTAGTGTAACTTTCATGATCACATGAAACACTAGATTATGATCTTAGTCTGACTACTGGCCCTTATTATGGATACACCCTAATTTTCCTATTGGCCCTTCAGTTAGGAGATGAAGGGTATGACCAAGTGTTTGGGAGGTCAGATTGCATCTTGCATGTAAATATGATTGGCCATGTTATAGTATGCTCTCAAATTTACCCTAAAATCATAGGTATATAAATAGTAGTTATAACTTGGCTATAATATGTTTATTAATTTTCCATATTTATATAATGATGGACCATGTGATTCTTTCATATTTCCACTATCTCACTATTTTTTTCCCATTATATCAATTATTATTTTGATTACATTTGGGAATCATTATAATAAATTTTTCTTAAAAATATAACCTCATATTTATATGTTTTATTATAAATTAATTTTAAACACCTCAATTCCATTTTATGAACCCCATATTAAAGAAGCCTAAAAAACACCGCCTTTCATTATTATGTAGTTAAAAACTATATATTAAAAATAAATGACCCCATATGTTTTATGTGTACCTGTTTTCATTGAAATAAGGAAAAAATTTATTTATATTAAAATTAAATTAGAAAATCCTATCTCTACAAATAGTATTTCAAACTCTTAATTAATGTATATTTGTTTAAAGGAGATACATGGGAAATGGTTTTTATTTGTTATACATACAACGTCTATTACTCAATTTTATCTATATAAGTCCACTTTAGGATCCAAAATAAATCCCTTATGAACCATTTATTGTATTGGGTCTAAATGGTGACTCATGGAGTCTATTGGAGATCAGGATGGGCATTTTTTTGTTTTATTTAATATATTTTGTTGTATCATCCAAGAAAACACTTCATGTATTTGTTGATGTATTTAGTTTATTTTTAACTTTTTTTAAATGGATATATTAATTTTTTTTATTACCTATTTAGATATTATTTATTTATAAAAATACTATTTGATTTGTTGTGGCTGTCTAATGTTTTGATTAGTCATTGAAAAATAGATTAAATATTATTTCTTATTAATTCATTGTTTTAAAAAAATAGTTGAATGCTTTTAAAAAAAATCCTTTGAACTAGTTTCCAACCAAATGTGATATAAAATATGACCATGATATATCATGGGATAGTTCATGTTTATGGATTAAAGGTGGACCAGATTTGGTTTTTGAGAAGATGGAATGTGAGTCTAAGTTCATAAGAGGGAGAATGTTCTAATGATACCATTTTCTTTTGGTGTTTCTGATCAATTGGGATAGGATAATCAATTTTCATGTGGTAATGGGGGTGGCCATTCCAGAACATTCCAATATTTAGACTCTCATTATCATGAGATCTGGTGTTGGGAGTATTCTTATTGGGTTTCTCAATTTATTACTTTTGTGTTATATTTTATATTTAGGATTTTAGAAATTATATTGATGTAATATGTTTTATTTAAAGGATCTACATGATATAGGGGATGACAATGGGAGTTTAATTGGTGGTACCTACTGAGCTCATAGCTTCTAGAAAACCATTTGGATCTCTATGTCATTGTTTGGTATTATTATTAGTCGAAACTACTTGGATGAATTATAGTCCACAAATCCATATATTTTCATTATGCATGGACACTAGTCTCTTTTATGAAATGAATTATGTTGTTTGTTATTTTGATCTCTTCCATTAAAATTTATGATATTTTGAGGAGTGTTATATATTTTTAATTAGATACGATGAATTTTAGGACTAATAAATATTATTTTTAAATGGATTGAAGAAGAATTAGTAATTTAAAATTTTACATTATTTTATAGAGAAATGTATTGGTAATTTAAAGAAATCATTAAGGGGTTAATGGATTGAAATTAGAAATTTCGTGTAAAATTGGAATTTTTGATATTATAAACTATAGTTTCTAAGATAAATTAAATTAAAATTGATGTTTTAAGTGGTGGATGATTTTGAATATGTAGTTTTTATAAAATTTAATCGTTTTTCTCTCTAATTGTTCTATGGATTTTGGGAATGAAATGGAATACACAATTTTAAGAAATGTTTAAAAATGTATATTTTACTTTTGTTTAGGTGGTTGTGCTTTGATTTTATGGATATTTATTTCTATGAATGGATTTAATTAGGTCGAGGTATTATTTTAATTTGGATGATTAAAAAGTGATTTTTTGTCATCTTATTATTTGCATCAAGTCCCACCACGATTTGAGGGATCTAAATATTGAAGCTTTATATGGTTTCTTATATGTGAAACCTTCTTTTGATTAACATACAAATTTACATCCAGTTATTTCTAAACTAATATTTCTCAATTAAATAGAATTTGGGATCCTCATGAAGCTAAAGAATAACCATGGAATATTAAATGAATATTTTTTCTTATTAAGTTTCCAAAATATCAAAATATTATGTTCATGAACTTTATATTGAATGGTCCAAGATGGATGTGGTGGAGGCCCATAATTCCAACAAAACCAAAAAATGTGTCTTCCTTGTGGAGTTTTAATGTTTCAGTTATCTAATTTTAATATTCTAATATTGTGAATGTGGCTATAGTTATGGTGTTATATAGCATCCATTAGGGTGATCAATTAGTGCTGGAGTATTTTCAGGTTCCACTGATATATTCAATTATAATTTTAAGTTGACCATGGATTATTCTATGATGTAAAAGTATTTTTAAAGAGTTCTTTATTCATATCATCATTTGGCTGTGCTATTGATCATCATGACATCTTATGTAGTATTATTGATCCAAAAAATATTAATTGAAGAGGTTTTGGATGGAGTATATGAACTGAATGATATATACAATGTTATTAGAAGTGTTAATGAGAACAATAGTAAAAGACATATGATATAATATAGTTCGGAGTAATTAGATGTTGGTATAAACATTCGTTTTCATATATATTCCTTATCCTATTCTAGGAGTCAAACACCTATGTGCCATCAGTGTGACATGACAGGTTATTAGAATCTTTCATTACACAAATCAATACATACATAACACAATAGTGGTTGTATGGGTCATCTATGGAGGTTTTATAATCTCCCATCCTAGAGGAGTGAATCTTAGAATTCTCCATCATGGTATTACTATATTCAAATTATTGAATTAGTTTTCGATATAGATTATATTTGAGCCAGTTATTATTCTCTCTTTATTTCAATCATAAATGTTTCCTTAGTAGACATCTATTTATTAAAATTTATATACCCTTTTCTAGGATGTGTTCCTTCTGAATGTTATGAGTAATTAGTAGGTAATAATGATAATGGTATTAAAAATTAGTGTTATAACCTAGATTATATAGTAGACTTTAAATCTAATATTCTTGTCAATACATTTTTCCTCACTTGACTTATAGAGGTATTGATGTAATATTTGAGTTCTAATATTTTAGGAGACCACTATAGTTGTATTGACTATTTTATTCTTGGTGATATATGTAGAACAACCGGTTTGAGGTATATAGCCATTTTTTATTCGTTTTTATGTTTTCTAAGTTCTTGGGTTGTTTTGAGAAGAGGTTGGGAGTGTTTGGGAAGGGTTTGGAATGTTTTGGAAGCCTTTTTAAAGCTACATGGTTTGATCACAGTTAGGTGAAACCGTGAGAGATTGAACCTTATATGAATTGAAATTACAGAATGATTGTGCACAGTTTGTATAACCATGTGAGGAGTCCATGAAAGATTACCCTTTGAGGAAGTGTCATGTGCATAGTTAGCAGACAATTTATCTAACCGCGTGAGCTAATCGTGCAGTCCATAAAAACGGGTTTTAAAAAATATACGATTAGTCAGGATTTACATAAATTCACCTAAAACTTCTCCCATTCAAGTAATTTGGGATTTTATCATATCATGGGTTAGGGGTTCTCTACCACTCATTTTTAATGGATTTTAAGGGGTTTCAACGTGGTATGATGGTAGTTCATCTCTGATAGGTCTTCTCTATTGGTTTCTCCTTGGTTTTCTCTAGATCTACTCTTCCCACTCGCAAATATTTCTAGATCTACATATGAGGGGTGTATAAATTGGGATTTTTTCCCTTAAATTATGAGATTAATGCATTTGATGTTAGGGAAAATAATCTAGAGTGGTTTTGATGGTGCATTCACTAGATTTGTGGTACGGTTTCTCGAGGGTTGATTTCTCTGGAACACTAAAGGTATGTGGATTATCTCTCAACTAAACTTGGTTAGAACAAAAATGATTATTCTAATTAATTAGTTTCTCTTGATTTAATTGTTAGTTTAGATGTTCGAATTTGGTTAGAAATCCATTTGGCAATGTTTTGGAGATTTTGGGAAAAAGAGGTTTTGTGGTGTAATGTCCTAGTTGTCGAATTTTAAAATAGATATTTTAAAATTAGAAACATGGGTTGATTTATGAAAATGGATGATGATAATTTTTTTCAATAATGATTTTGTTTTATTGAAATATGTTTTTTCATGGAAAATTATGTAAGGGGGTTTCAATAAATGGGTTATTTATTGAAGTAGATGGGAATGTGATGGAAATGGTTATTTGCATATTGTCTGGCCTTGGTGTGTTAAATGTTTGGTATTGGCTGGGACATGTTATGTTTGTGATTGGAATGATGTGAATTGGGTGGGGAGTACCACTATAAAAAGGGGATTGAGAGTTGACGGAAGTGAAAACATTACAGATAGGTGGGCGGGAAGTACCACTTGATTTAGAAAGTAGAAAATTGGTTTGGCTGGAAAGTTCCACCATGTTTTGTTGTGTGTTTCTATACAAGATGAAAATTGTTGTGATAATGTGAATGGGTGAAACAGATGGTGGCATGGTTGTTTAGATTTCATATATGTGGCAGGAATTTGATGGAAAATGTCCTCTTAATGGATTGGTTGTCTTGTTGTAATTTTTTGCTCTATTTAATGTTTTATTTACGTAATTTTATATAAATGTACTAATGGTTTTATCATATTGGAATGTGTAGGGATTTCATTTGGGGAAAACCTGCTATGTATTTTTACTCACCCCATCTTTTGGAACTTGGGTACTTTTGCAGATGTTGTATTTTGGGACACACGTATGAATAAAGCATCTCATTTTGATAGTGGTTCAACATGATGCTTTGGTGATACTGTGGTTCTTAGAGAATATATCATGATGTGGAGATATGTATGGTGTCCCAGTTATTTGGTTCATGTTGTGTATCCTTCCTCTTTGTACTGTAATTTTGGATTAGTTGTATTGGTCTTTGGGATTTCTTATGGGAAAAATTTAGTTTCTTTTAGCAATTTATTGTTTGGGTTTCTAAGATAGCATTCATCATGTAGTTTTGTTGGTAACTGTTTTTTGGGTTGTATGATTTTATATCAAGGGAAAGTCATTGCCAAATATATTCTTTATGCCCTTGACATTTATTTCCAGCCTTTGACACATTGGGAACATTACTTATGGCCTAGTAGCATTCCTCCACCCTCTAAAGCCAATTGGATGGGGTGGGATGTTACAAGTTGTATCAGTTTGTTCGGTCCTTGGATTTAACATTAGAGAAGGGGTTCAATCCTTTGGAGTTGATTTTTACTCTTGGTGTTGACATTCGTTCTTGGCATATTCCTTGATTTAGAATTGTATCAAGGTGAAGGATTATCGAAATATATTATGTATTTTATAAAGGGATGAAGCTAACCCTTTATATTGAACTTCGAGTCACCAAGGAGTTGGGTACATAAGTGTTTTGGAGACACTTATTGGAAATGGAAATCTCATTGGCGTGGGTGTATCCAATGAGATGAGCGTGAGAATAATGGTAGAAATGGAATCCCAATAGGTAGCATATTTCATTGGGGTATAATGATTTATAATGTGATATGATTGTGTGGATTTAAAAAAATCTGAATTGGGTTTCAAAACAGATGGATTTGAAAAAAGGAAACTGGAGGAATTTTGAAAATGAGTCGATTTTCAAAACATGGTGGATTTTCCAGAATAGTGAAACATGGAAAATGTTAACATTTGGAATGCTTATTTGTTAGAGTTTTTATTTTATTGAATTTGAAAAATTTATGCCCATTATTGTTTAGGGAGTGATACTTATGGTTGTTTTGTGTTGATAGAAATGGAAGCAGGTAGGCGTTGTAGGGACTAAATGAAGGAGGCTACTGAAAATGTGGTTTCACCTAAGCCTTCGGTGAACCAACAGCCAGTACAGAGTATAGTGCAATCTTTCTAAGCTATGGAATGTGGGAATAAAGTGTATGAACAAAGCATGTGGATCATGCGGTTCAACTTCAAAGGCATAATCCACCAATGTTTAGTAGAGATTCAGATATAGAAATGGTTGAAGTGTGGCTGAAAAAATGGCCAGGATATTTAATATCATGGGAACACTTGTAGAGTTGAATGTGATGTTAGAAAGGTACATGTTAGAAGAACATCCCATTAGTGGTGGGAGGAGGTAGTCAAAGCCAGGATAGACTAATGTGTGACATGGAAGGGTTTTGAGGAATGGTTTAATATATAATTTTACCCTCATACATTCATAATTCAGTGTAAAATGTATTTATTCATGTGGAAGAATGATAATATGGAGGTAATGGAATCTGAGGATAATATTATGAACATAGTGAGGTTTTCACCCAAGGTGGAAGGTAGTACTTTACTAAAGGCACAATTTTTTGAAGTTGGGTTGAGGTAGGAAATTCATTCCAAGATAGCAGTGCTGTGTATAAATGATTAGACATAAATGGAGAATAGGGATACTATGGTTGAGTGGGATATTTTGGGGGTTATATATAGGGGAAGTATATTGTCATTGAAGGGGAATAGTGGGAACTCGAACACTAGGTTCAAGAAGAGGAGGTAAACTTATTTCCAAGGTGCGAGTATGACTCAGAATCTGACGTAGGATCAATGAATATTCCTATGAAGGCTCAAAGTAAAACAAGATGTTTTTAGTGTGGCTCTATGGGGAACATGAAGAATAATTTAAAGACACTAGCTCGAGCATGTCATAACTGTAAGAAGATGGGGCATTTTTAGTGGTATTGTCAGAATTCTCTGAGGTCGTGTATCTGTGACACTCCTCAGTGGTCACATGGGTCTTATGCCTCGATGGGATAGGGGATGTAGAACACCTCTCGGTAGTAGAGTAAATTTTTTCATGGTGATTCTTGAAATAGCATGACACCTCAACAGGACAATAAAGAGAAGTGTGCGGTAAGCAAGTATTTGTTCGGAGCTGAACATGTTGTGGTGGTTGATCAGTCGGGATCTTCCACTGTGTGAGGTATGATTCTTATAAATTCTAAGTTGATGACTTCTTTCTTTGATACACGTGCTTCAAATTCTTTTCATTCTTCTTGCATCGTTGATTTTTTGGATTAAATATGAAATTAATTCATTCTATTTTGAAACTACAAACTTCTCTACGTCAAGGAGAGTACTGATCCATCCTATGCAGAGCATGTTTTTTAGTTGCGGATGGCCATGAATTGATTTTGGATTTCTCAATACTTGAGATGGATTCTTATGATATAATACCAGGAAAGGATTTTATGGAGATTTTTAAGGCCCTCAATAATTTCTATTCACGAACGGTAAGTTTTACAATGGAAGATGTCATTAGACATCTCTTTAAGGCGGAGAAGAGTAAGAAGTTGGGTGATATATGCTTTTTTGCACCAGCTGTTGGCATAATATCAAATAACATTGAGGTTTTGTCATTTAAATAAGTGGATGGTTTTGAGAAGAGTGATATTTTGGTAGTTGTGGATCCGTTTATGGATGTATTTCTTGAATAATTCATAGGGATTCCACCCATGATAAAGTGGAGATTACGATTGATTTTATTCTAGGGACCAGTCCTATCTAACTTCCATCTTACATTATGGAACCATCAGAATTATAGTAATTAATGGTTCAGTTGGAAGAGTTAGAAAATAAAGGGTTCATCTGGCCTAGCACGTCTCCTTTGATAGTGCCAGTTTTGTTTGTTGCAATGGAATATGGAACACTGCGGCTCTGTTTTGATTATCGTATACTTAATCAGGTTATTATAAAGAACCAATATTCACTTTCATGAATTGATTATATTTTGACTAGTTTAAGGGAGCTCCGTGGTTTTACAAGATTGAGTTGAGTTTATGGTATCATCAATTACTTTTGAGGAAGGAGGATATTCAAGAAAAGCTTTCAGAAGTAGATATGGTGATTATTAGTATGTGGTTGTGTCCTTTGCACTAACAAATGCACTAGTAGTGTTCATTGAATTGATGAATCAGATATTTTAGAGATATCTAGAATCTATTTTGGTGGTATTTGTTGATGATATACTTGTTTATTTGAGGACAAGGGTAAATCATGAGCATCACTTGGTGATAGTGTTGGGGATCTTAAGGGATCATTGGTTGTATGAAAAATTTTCAATGTGTGACTTTTGAATACATGAGGTTTGTTTCTAGGGATATGCTAATTTAGAGTGAAGTGATTCAGTTGACCAAGAAAAGATAGAGGTGGGTTTCTCATGGAAACTGCCAAAGTCTGTTTTTGAGATATAGAGCTTCCTTGGTCTAGCTGGTTATTATCGATGCTTGGTTTGTGATTTCTCACTATTGGCACCACCGGTGATAGCTTTGACAAGGAAGAATATCCCATTTGAAAGGGATGAGTAGTGTCAGATATTCTGAAGAGATAAAGGTTCAACATACATCAGTACCAATCATGGTTTTCCAACAACCAGGGAAAGGGTATGTGGTGTATTGTAACCCAATGAGATTGGGGGTGGGGTGTCTGCTCATCTAGGGAGATCATGTGGTTGTTTATCACTCAAAGTAGTTGATATTGAATGAAAAGTACTACCCAACACATGATTTTGAGATGGGGAAAGTGGTTCATGATTTATAGATTGTCGTCATTCCCTCTTCGGTGAGAAATTCACAGCATTTACCAATCACAAGAATTTAATGCATATTTTCTCATTGAAACATTTGAACATTAGAAAAAGTTGAAAGATGGAATACATCCAGATGTTAAATTTTGACGTAATGAACAGAACATGTATAGGATATTCAGTGGAAGATGCATTATTCAGAAAATCATATGCTCAGGTGGTGAAACAGGCATCACATCAGTGGAATTTGATGTCAGTCATAGCCAACATGAAGTTAGAATGTGAGGAATAGGGTGGAAGAGTGGTATTTTTTTCCTTTCGTTGATTCATGACTTCTCTTGGTTGGTTGAAGAGGTATAAGAATCTAATTCCGAATATTTGGTGATGAGGTTGAAAAACAATGGTGGGGAGACCATTGAGGGATGGTAACTGAATGGGCATTCTATTTTGTGTTTTTGGAATTAGATAGTCATTATAGTGGAATGTTATTAGGAAATTATTAGGGATTATCATCACTATAGGGGGTTGTTCATCCTAGAATTTAATGAATATATAAGGTATTTAAATCCCTATTTTCTTGGGTGGGTATAAAAATGAAAGTGGCAGAGTTCGTTTCGAGATGCTTGACTTGTCAGTAAGTCAAGGCCAAGCATTCTACATTTCAATATTCATGATAATATTTTACGTAACAAGTTATATAGATATAAAAGGATTATAAAAGGAATATTATGTATATTTTTTGTTCATTGAGTTATTTAAAAAATGGACTATTTTAATGGTTTTTGTAAGCGTTAATTTCACAAAATCTTTATTATCTGATATCAGTTATAAGTATGTATCTACTGAGACAACATTATCATCCTCGAACAAGTTTTGTTAAATTTATTACAAATTATTATGGAAATTTGTTTAAAGAAAATTTTACCCATGTTTTAATTTTATTAAACATTTGGAAAGGAACCATTTATTCATTTTCCCAATGATTTAGTTTATGATCTTTTCATCAAATTAAGGAATTCATGTTTTTTCAACTAATATGGTGTACGCGACTATTTTCTCCCATTATAATGGCTTAACATTTTAAGAATCCCATATAAGAACAAATTTTTATTTACAAAGGAATTATTATATTTTTTAAATGTGAGGATTTTAAATAATTTCAATTTAAAAAGGTATATTTCTCTCAATGAGTTTTAATTAATTTATTAGATTATTTTCATCTATGTCAACATCCTTTTTTGGATTTCATGATTGATTGAGGTATATTTTTTATGATATAATCTTCTATATAATATTCTAGTATTTATGAAATGTTTGACTATGGATGTGATATCTTTATACCATTCATGGTTTATGGTTGATGTATTAAAATTTCATATGCATGTTTTAATAAGAATGATTTTGTTATGTTTTACACTTTTTTATAAGAGGATTGCACTGGAATTAGTATGTGATGGGTGGAGTCCACAATATCCCTATAACGCATCAGTAGGTCATAGGAAAAAAACTAGTGTCTTGGAACAAGGCCTTGATGGTATGGTAATGGTATTGGCATGAGGACTTGACGATATGGTTATGATTCTGACATGATGATTTTCCTCATTGTGAGATTAGTTATTGATTTTACATGTGATTATTAAACTATTTAAATATCCATGAGAATGTTTAAATGGAATTATTTCATTTTTTCTTTCAATATTATAATAAAGATAATGTTTTAAAAGGCTTGTGTTATAATTGAATACCTTACCTAAAAATTAAATGCTTATTTATGAAATCTTCTATTGTATTGTTAAATCTTACTGAGCATCTGAGATCACGTCTTTATTATGTTTTATTTTCCCTCGATTCCACAAAGTGTAGTAATATTTATAAATAGGGTTAAGATAGAAGAGTAATAGTGTTCACAAAGGATTATCAATGTGGTATTTTATATTTTTAATTATAATGTAGTATTTATATATTTAATGTATTTTCCAAGACTGCAAAAATGATCGGCCCTTTGGGACTTTATTCCTTGTAATAATTCCAATGTATTAAAATAATGCACTATATTTAGGCTTCTAGGGTCAGGGCGTTAAAGTTGTCATCAAAGGAAGTTTATCAACAACATTGGAAACTAGATTTATAAAAAAATGATTAGGGACCATACCTTAATAAGACATTGGGGACATGTATAGAATTTTAGATGATTATTTTAGTAAAATAGATATTGTGTGGGTCCTCCATGTAATACACCCTTATCTGGATACTATAAGTGGATGTGGTTCTAGAATGGATGTACATATAAGTAACAACTCCAACAAGGTGTTTTGAACTAGACATGGGGTAACCTGGTACATGAAATTGGGTCTTACTAGACACTTGGTTTGACACCCCCTTGCGATATACTTAGGAAAATTCATATTTTCATTAAAAACCAATATGAATAAATTTTGATTAAATATGTCCCTAAAGAAACCATTTTTATTAATATGAGACTAGATATGTACTTAAAATAATTTTATGCATTTTTTTTAATTTTTATTATAAAATATGATACAATCTATCTGAGTATATGTTTTCATTTAAAAATAGCACCTAATAGAAGGAATTAGAACACCACCAATGCACATGTTCCAAAGAGTAAGAAGGATCCTATCTTTCATAGTCATAAGCCAACATTTCCAGGGAAAATAGTCTCCCTTGAATTTTCATCACATGAGGAAAAAATATCATGGGTTTATAAAAAATGTAATTAATTATTCAATACTTATGGCTAAAAGGGAAGAAAGAGAAAAAAGGATGGTAGAGAAAAAATGGACAATGGAAAGTACGAAAATAAGGATTTTTACACATGTGATAACCATGGAAAGAATCACCTTGGTAATTTTTTGAAGGAAATGTGAGTTTATTATAAGTGTGGGGGAAAAGGACAAAATGTGTGTTATTTCAAGGTTATGAAAATGTTTTCCAATGTACAATGCTTCAACTATAAAGATATGAGACACTATGCAAATCAATTTCTTAATCATCAAAGGATTATACCTAGATGATACTATTGGAAAATGATAAAGTTATGATACCTAAAAATATGAAGTGTAATGATTAATGTGACTATTCATGAATTATTTTATTTAAATACCATTTTATAAATTTATTGGTTATAAAAATTATGGAGTAAAAAAGGATTGTACTATAATAATATTTCATTTAGTAATTAATATTGTATGGTATAATGTAAAGTGACACAATTACATGTTGAATTATTCTAAAAAATATATGGGTGAGAGAATAATAACCCTTAATATATCTGAGATAATGATGATGGAATAATGATATTATTGATTTGGATATAGTGTATATGATATCATTGACTACATTTGAAATAATTAATTCTCTATTTTGTCTATCATTGTTGGAATTCACAACATTTTTGGATTTAAGGAGTATATCATGTATTTAATGTTTTAAATATAGAAGTATGCACATAAATATTAAAATAAGGTTTTATGGTAATTCATTGTTATACCATTTTTTTTAGAATACATAATGAAGGTATTCACACACTTTTTAATTGACAAAATGATCTGCATTAAGTTATGTAACCTTCCTTAAAAAATTTTGGACTGTGAGATTGGATAAAAGTACTTTGGATATGACTAAGGTTTGGAATGGATTTTTTTGGAAATTGGATACTATTGATTATTGCTAAAACCTTTAAAACTATTAATTTTGGAATGATATATCATTATGAATAGGACAAACTGCATATTGTGAGACAACCCGTCGCATCTGAAAGGCAGTGTGACTTTAACCTGCAACTGAAGGGAAACAAGGTTTCATAACCTACCACTAGCCTACGTGATGTCCTTAAATATATAACATAGTTTTTATGGAATGATAGATTAAGTTTAAATTCATTATTTTAACCTTATATTATTATGATAAATAGAATATTTGTGAGTTCTATTATCTTTTGTAGAGAAAGATGAGTTTTTGGTAGAAATTCTGTAAAGGATGAAACTATACTTGTCACGTAAGTATGCTTCCTTTTGTTATTATTAAATGAAATAAATAATTATTAAATTTTATGGAAAGGATCCTAAAACTATTTTTTCCACTATTAAATTATTTCGATATTAATCTTATGGACCCTGGGATCATCGCAACTTTATAGATTTTTGGTTGTTATATTTATTTACATAATGTTCTCTGTCACTCTTTTAGAAACTAATGGTTAAATTTTCATTTATGTCCAAGTTTCTTATAGGGAACACTAATATGTGTTATCTCTAGTGAAATTCATAATTACCTTTCTTTATTTTGCAATGGTTGTCTCATTAATCATTTTAACGATGTGGGATATTAATAAAGATATTTGGAAAATCCCAACACATAGATTTTGTTTGCGAGTTTAAATGGAGAGAAAAAAATTTATAAAATGTGATGATACTGTAACACCCCAATATTTCATGGTACATTATCTTCCATATATTGTGTTTCATGAAACAACAAATTCTCTTGTATAGCACACAAGATTGAGTTTCTACGAAACAACACTTTAGTGTTGTATTTATTAAAATGAAATATTTATAAAATATCTATTAAATATAATAATGAATTGTAATAATTTAATTTTAGATGTTATATACAATTTTTTTCACTTAAATAAAACATATTAATAATAAAAATTATATTTTTGGAAAAATAGTTATACATTTAGAAATACTATTTTTAAGGAACAACTTTTTGTGTTCTTTTGTGAACAATAACAAAAATTAATTTTGGACACACATAGAAATTTAATTTTTTTAAATAACTTTCATTTTTGAGTGGGAAATATCAAAATTAACATAGAGTGAATTTTAGTTATTTTTTTGGAAACCATCAATTTTTGATGAATAGTGAAAAACACCAAATTATTGTTTAAAAAATGACTTTTCCATTTAGATATTTATTTTAATTTATTTTTTTACAATCACAAGAGATAAATAATACATATATTAACCCAATATTGGTCATTGGAATTATTTATATAATATAATTAGATATAAAAATTCATTGAACATTTTTTCAAGTTTTTTACCAACCTTTTTCCCACTTTAGAATATTAGCATTAAACTTAATTTTACTACATCTATGAATTGAATTTTAAATATACAACATACATGGTTGTAATTAGGATTAAATATTTGGTCTGATTGGATCAAGATAATTTTGATGATTAGTAACTTTAGAATATTATTTATCCCAATTGGAGGTAACTAGGGCAATTAAAGTTAAAAATAATATTATAATTATATAAAATTACCCTCACACATTTCAGAATTTGATTAGTTAAATATAGTTTTACCAAAATATCCCTTAAATCGAAAATATAATCCTCTTCAGCCACTTCTGTATGATTATTACATTTATTATTTTTTATTTAAAGAATAGTTAAAAGCTTCAAATTAAAATTATACAAACTAAATCATTTTAACATAGGGTTATACAAAACATAAATTAGACTTTAATTTTTTTTGGAATGAATTTTTTTCCTACATCAGGATAATTTATTTATAATTTTTTGCCATTAAATAATTAAATTTAATTGTTTCACAATGATGATGCAGTAATTGGTTTAATAAATGAAGAATCAAATAAATGATGTTAATAATATTAAAATAAATATACTTTTAGGTTATCACATTTTTTATAGATAAAATAGAAATGTTATTTAAATAGTGGAACTATTGGTTTTAGGTTATTATATCGGTTTGATATTAAAAAAATGAAAATATTGATTCGTATTAAAATTGACAGAAATGATATATTAAATTAAATAATATTTATTAAATGATATAAAATTCATAAAAATATGATATTCATCCAAATAAATTGGATGGTGATAAATATTTCATAAATGAACTAAATTTTTTCATTTTAGAGTAACTATATTAACTGTGTAGTGTAAAAATACAAGAAGACACTATACGAGTTAAACTGTTTAATTAAGGGTTAATTCTAAAATATAAGGGTAATATTATGACATAAACATGTCAAAAATTTATTTCTTGAGATTATTTCGATCCATAATCATTACATTTTATATATCAATTACTTTGGTGGTATTAGGAACCTAAAATAAATTTTTAATAAGTTAATTATTCAAAATTTTCTTAAAGTTCCCCTCACCCCTTTTATAAAAGGGAACTTATCCTTCACTTTAATTCATACTTCAAATCACATTGTTTTGGAAAAAACCTACCCATTTCCTCATAAAACATCCCTCAAATAGTCTTATAGGCCTCACATTGGCGGAAATTCAACCTAATGAGTCCTTTAGTGCAAATCAAAAGAAGATAGTTGAAAAGAGTAATTATTTTATCACATCATTCAATGTTATTTTCTTCTTCTACTTATTCTTTATCTGTTGTTTTCATACTAAAATAATAAATCCAGTAACTTATACATGATAATATGTTTGAATAATTATGGTACCCTCATATTTCTCATTTTAACCATCCAAGGAAAAACAATATCACCATGCGTGCGTACGTACGTCTTACCGTCTCCACGCTGTGGTGTAAACAATTTGTCAGGTACACTTTATTTTTATGGGTATAATCATGAATATATAGAATGTAAATAATAAATATCAAATTATTTTGTTTATGTACAATCTATATTCCATCCAATTCTATACCATTTAATAATTAAAGGAATGATACTATCGCTCATGTGTACGTACAACTTACCATCTCCACAATGCGATGTGAATCATCTTCCATGTTCACCATTCAAAAATGATTCTAAAATATATATATTATGAATTAGTATGTAATACATGACTTAATAATACTAATGATATATATATATATACATATATATATATATGTACATATATTTTATTCACTTACTTCCATTCAATATTATATGAAAACAGAAACAATGTTCTTGCGTACGTATGACCTACCGTATCCATGAACAATGTATCAAAATTCATATATCTATCAATTATATATATTTATATTCTGAATATATACCATATATAAATCATGTTTTGAATTCTGGAAGGAATAAAATCATTTTCTATGTAGTACGATCAATAATAATAAGTCAAAAACATGTACGACAATGAAAGAGATTATTTCCTAGAATGTTGCTTTAACATAGAAATTATTACTAAAAAAGTAATATAAAGGTATAAATGAATCATATGTGATATAATAAAATTATTATTATTATATTATAAGACAATAATATTTTAAAAAACATTATACAAGTGTTTCAGGCATGTATGAAGAGTATCAAACCTAATGTAAGGGAGTTCTGTCTCACTTTTAATTTCCATGAGATATAAACCATGTTCACCACCTATTTCTTGTGTGAGGTGTATGTAATAACCCTCTTGCATTTGATATCATGAATAAATTTATTTTCATGGTAATTGGAGATTCAATTGAAGATATTGGATTAATTATTAAAATTTCCATAGTTTTATGGGACACTTTGAATGTATAATGAATTAAACCATTCTCCATTTCAATATTATTGATATTTTTTACATAACTAATTATATAGAAATAAAAAGATTATAAATGAAATTTTATGTCTACTTTTATGTTAATTAAATTATTTTCAAAAAGGAATATTTAAAAAAACATTAATCGTTAATTTGAAAATCTCTCTATTATTTTGGATTGTTTATACGTAAGTATCCACTAGGACAACCTTATCATCCACCTCTATGATTATTTAAATGTATCTCAAAATATTATATAATTTTGTTTAAGTAAATTTGAACTCATGTTTGACTTTTTATAGAACATTTTGAAATAAATCCTTATGTCATTTTATAAATGATTTACTTTATGATATTTTCCCCAAATTAAGGAATGATTTTTTTTAACTTTAACTGTGTCGGTGGTTATTTTCATCTGTTATAATGCCTTTACATTTTGAATCCTCTCATATAGGATTACAAGGTTATTTTTAAAGGAAATTTTTTACTTAATAATTTTTTACCATTTATGTAAATTCAAATTCAAATTGGATATTTCTCTCAAAGTTCTTTACTAAATTTATCAGAATATTTTCATCTATGTCAACATCCCATGTTAGATTTTATGAATTATTGAGGTTGATTTATTGTGATACAATATTCCAAAATGTATTGATGTTTGTAAAATATGTTTGATTTTGTGTGCACTATTTTTATACCATTCATTGTTTATGGTCAAAGTATTAACATTTTATATTTTTAATTTACTAATAATTTTTATGTTATGTTCTACCCTTTTTATAAGAGGAATGCATTGGAATTAGTAAATGATGTGTGGGGCCTGCTATAGCCCCTCGATGTAGTGGTAGGTCTCTTGAGAGAAACTATTGTGTGGGCCCAAGTCCTTGATGGTATGTTAATGGTATTGGAATGAGGCCTTGATGATATGGTTATGATGTCTGCCATTATTCTTTTACTTATTATGTGACTTGTTTGTGATTTAAATGTGACTATTTGACTAGCAAAATATCAATGGGAATCTTTGAATGGAACTATTTGATCAATTATTTCCATATTATTCTGATAATAATGTTATTAAAAGCTTTTGTTAAAATTTTATACCTTGACATGAATCTTTATACTTATTTATGAAAGATTCTGTTGTATTGTTTAACCTTACTGAGCATCAATGATGACCCTTTATTGGGATTTATTTTCCCAGGATTTCACAATGTGTAGTATGATTTATATTTAGGGTTATGAGGGGAGATTAATGGTATTATCAAAGGATTATCAATGTGGTATTTTATGCTTTCTACTGTAATATAAATTTAATATATGTATCCTATTTTCGAAGACTTCTAAACTGAAGGGTCCTTTAATATTTTCTTCCTTGTAATAATGCCAAAATATTAAATTAATGCACCGACTTTGGGATATTGGTGTTGGGGTGTTGTAATTTCTATACAATATTGGTGATTAATGATAATATCAGATACTAATATTTTCTATGGTATATAAAACAAATATTAAGTTCCTAAAAATACCATTAAAATTCAATTTTTAGAGATCATTATAATTTTTTCAATGAATAAATAATATTTTTACATTTCATTAATACATTAAATTTAGAATATCTATAATAATTGTTTGTACAACTTATTTGGTTTTAAAAAATGTTTCACCAGACCTTGAATAAATTAGGAATCAATAACTAGACAAATATTCATAATGATACATGGCTTTGCCACATGATTGTTCAAACATAGTTTTAACTATGCAAAAATTCTCGTACATAAGGGTGATATTTATGGATTGACAAAATAATTGGGAAAACAATGATAAAAAAGTGTGATAATGTTTGAAATTATCTACATTATCTTCTAAAAATGGTTATATTTCTTTTACTAACTATGTGAAAGTCAAACAATAAACATATCTCCCTCAAATCCTCATAATCTTGATGGAATTAAATATGAAATACATTGAAAAATAAATAAAATAATAAAGTAATAAAATAATTAATGAATTGGAATGTTAGAGTGTTACACCATCATTCATAGACTTATCATATGTTTATTTAGAATATTACTAATCCTGAGGAATTACCCTTGGTCACTAAAGAATGTAAATTAATTCCCACGGATTAGATAATACTATCATTATATTTTTTACCCTTATTTAATATCAATCAATCATGGAAAAAATTTACCCAAATTGTATCATGGTGTACCTACATATCAGAAGTTGCCAACATGTGTTTACAAATAATAATAAAATTATGGGAATTCATTTTAGGATAACATGTATGAAGTATGAAAAATATTTTTAAAGAATATCAAATAACTAATCCATATCCAACAATAATATGATGTTGAAACTAAATTAATGACAAACATGGCCACAATGTATTGCATCTAAAAAGGAAAATCCAAAAAAAATTCCACCAAAAAACTACCATGATCCAACAAGATAATAATAAAATCATATACCTTTATAGATATATAAAAATGACTAATGTCCATAAATATTAAAATTAAGCATATTATGTTACATTTTATCTGTTGAATACAGTCTACCCATCCACTATGGTGGGTGACTAGGGATGAATACACAACCAAAAAGAGTATCCATAAGACTATGATTGAAAATCATTAAGTGAAAAAGAACTATGATTTTATATTTTATTAAAAACACATCAACAAAACCAGAGTAATTTATAACATCATGGAATGTATATAATTTTTTTTTACAAAACTATGATTTTCAAAGTCAAATATAGCATCAATATCAAAATTATCATCCAAAACACAAGGGATCCTGGAATATATGATCAAATAAAAAAAGTGTGTCACCAATATTGACATAACTAATTTACCAACCATTATCCTATATCCCTAACATATTCAATGAGACTCCCATAATTATGAAATAATTGTAATCCTTTTCACATCTGACAAGGTGCTTATAGTCATTTATGAATTTAAAAAAATGTCCTATAATTCTCCCAACCATCCCATTAAAAAAATTAAAATACTAATATTCTTGAAGTTAAATGTGGTATGATTATAACCACATGAAAATCAATCCAAAAAACTGAAATAAATTAAACCACTCATTCCAATTTCCGCTAATTTTTTGAATATTTCACACACTCACCACAAAATCCATTAGTTTCAATTCCTTCCAAAACTACCCACAAATAATCACTTTTTTCATAATTAAACCACTGCAATAATTAATTCATTGTATCATTAGAAAATCATTTATTTTATCCATACATCTATTACTAAGTGAGTGTTTCAAAATACCTATAAATAAACATTACACTAGAGTGAAATCATGCAATTGTACTTGAGATTGAATATTTCTATAGCCGCATTAATCTCCTAGAACCAAGATTGAAAATAATATTCAAGATCTATCATCAAGTTTTATTGAAACCCCTCTTGGGGTTGGGTTTACCTAATTTATGAGTAGGAAAAACTATAAGAGGAGACATCTAGAGGTCTTTTAACGTTACTCTAGCACCCCAACACATTGAGAACCAGAATCTATGGGTTATAATTAACCAAAATCACCCCTATAACAACATAAATTGAAATCTTCTTATTATATTGTGAAATGATTACATAATTAATAAAATATTGAAAATATATATGTTTTTGGAGGGTTATAAGTGAGTTAATTACTTGAATTCAAGGACCTAGTGATAATGTTTTTGAATATTAATTTCTATTTTAAAGTTTTTTTTAAATAAACACATCATCAATGAACATACACCAGAATATGAATTCATGTCTAGATTATTTTAGTTAACTTTCACAAACACCTGGGAATAATTATAATTCCATTGATTCTGTACTTACACATGAACCCATAAAAAACATCCAACATGATCAATTTTAATGAAAATCCATCTAAAATAAATATATATAATAAAATAAATTATATAACCTTTATAATACCATCAAATATTGATAGAAATAATAATTTATTATTGTTTATTTGGTTTTAATAAAATTTCAAAATTATCAGTTCTATATTATAGTAACAATTAAGGCCTCTATTAGATGTTACATTTTTATATGGTATATTACAACAATTAGTGTTGTCCAATAAAAAAGATTTTTTTTTTCAATTTCTAAAGATTATTTTACTATATTAATATAATAAAAAATCATTTCACATTTAATCATTTCAATAAATTTACAAAAAAGATTATAGATCATGAATTGTTTGAATTTATGCTTTGAACAACCATTAATCTATTGAGTGATCCTCAATGGATGGGATTTGGGAATGACTCATGGTATGGCTACACAACATACAAAACTATGAAAAAACTATGAATAAAATTTCCAAAAGTAAGTGTGATATTTATGGTTTGGCCCCATAGTATTTTAAATAATGTTCTAATAATGTGATGAAATTTTAATTGTGATATATTAATATCATGATTAGGTCACAATGCTTTCACTAACTTTGTGAAAATAATAAGAAATACATATCTCCCACATATCATCCTACCATAATAGGATCTCATCATGAATTCCTGATATATAAAGAGAAAATAATTAATAAATAAAAAACTTTAGGAATGGTATGGGCATGGTGTGGGACCATTTCCCCTGAAACTCACCTAAGTTAAATTATAATGTTACTAGGCCCTATAAATGACCATGGGTCAGTAGAAGTTTGATATGAATTCCCATGTATTAGTGGACAATATAATGGTTTGGTCAATCCTTTTATAATCTATATCACTCATGAAAAAATTCTACTCAATTGACATATGGATCCTCTTTATATCAAACATACCAAACTTTTAAGATAGAATAACAATAACATAATCGAAATATAATCTAGGATCAAATGTGTGATGTATGAAATACATTTTTTAAACATTTTCAATAATTAATCCAAAAAAAAACACGAATAAGTGTGAAAACAAAATTAAAGAGTCACATGACATCAAAGTACTACATCCAGAAATGAATATCCAAATGACACGATTGAACCACCCAAAAAACTCTATGATCCAACTTGATAGTTAACAAATCATATTCCACTATACATCAACATCTATTGCTACAGTCCGAAATATACATTTTGAACATATTTCATTAACTATGATATATTGAATATAATCACCCATCCACTAAGGTGGGTGAGTAGGGGTGAATACATAACCCATTATTATGTCCCTAAGGCTATGAATGCACACCATTAAGTGAAAATGAACCAATATTTTAAATGTTTATTAAAACAATTTCTAAATGATTTGGTAATTTATAACACCAATGAAGGTATAAAAAAATTTAACCAAAATTTTATTTTCAAAATCAACCTTATCAAAAATTTCAAAATTAAAAATCAAAACCCAAGGGAACACTAATACCATGATAAGCTATAAACACACAAAACATTACCTCCTACGGCTGATATAACTAACTACCTAGTCATTATCCAATATGTTATTAAAATTCCACAAGACCCCCATGAGTATGCCAGAATTATAATCCATCTCTAATATGACTAGAAACTTATTATTAGGAAGGTATTCTAATCGATGTCCAATCATTCCACAAACCATCCCATCGGTTCAAATTATAATTTGAAAATCTAACAAACTCAATGTGGTAAGTTTATAATAATATAAAAATTCATCTAAATAAATGAAATCATTTAACCATTAATTTTCAATTTCACCATATTTTCTAAAGCATTCACACACAAATACACACCACATAATCTTAATTTATCATATTAAAAAAAACAAAATCACTATTTTCATAAAAAATAAAAAATATACATTAAATAAATGTTATAGAATAAAATAATTTAATTTGACCATACACCCAAGCATAAGAGATTAAATGAAAAATTTAGTGAAATAAAATCAAAATATCCCATATTGACGATGGAGTGGAATCATGCCATTCCACTCAAGTTAATGTACACATTAATATCTCTAAGAACCATGGACCAGGATTCAAAAATTTAATAATGATCAATCATATAACTTCTTGAAACCCATACCATGTTATATTTTCAAAAAGGGAAAGTTTAAATGATCAAAAGAGGATAGATATGGAGGTAATTTACCTTCTATATAGCACCCCAATCTACTGAGAACAATGATATATTGGTATAAATACAATAGAATCACCCCATACCTCTATAAAAAAAGAACTTCTTAAGATAAGATGAAATGTAGAAAAAAAATAACAAAATCAAATGAAAATAAATGTTTTAGGATCATTTTTAACTGAGTGATTAGCATGAGTTCATTATCTTAGTTATCATATAGGTGGCTATTATTTTATATTTGGAAATTATTTTTCCACTATGCAGAGTCCCAATATCCCTTCAACTAAATATAAAATCACTTCTACCTTAAAAGAATTATCATTTAAAACCACTTGGGAATGACGCACATTCACCTAATTGTTCACCTACGCAAACACCCTTAAAAACCCATAAAAAATGACCAATTGTATCCCAAAAACACTTTAAATAAAGCATTTTTCAATTATATAAACTAAAAACATAAAATTAATCCCTAAATTTTGTTAAAAATTGAATATATTATTGATTATTTAAATATGAATAGAAACTTGACTTTATCACTTATATATTATAGTGTTGATAAATTAATATATCATATACCATAGTTTTATATGGTATAAACAACACGATACAATATTTAATTGAATAAAAAAACAAAATTTAGTAAATATGATTATAATATTTTCAAATAAGTTATTTCACATTATAGAAATTCAATACCTTTACATTTTCAATAAAAATAATTGGACATATTATATGGTTTGGCCATACTATTAAATAAAAAATGTTTCACCTATGAAATAGTAACCAAAAAAAATTAGAGAATATATTATAGTCTTTTTAAATAGTTTACATAAACATTCTCTAATTATAATAAATATTCCAATACATAAGGGTGATCATTATAGTTTGGAAAAACTGTTTCTAAGATATGAGAAAATTTCATGATAAGGTTTGAAAGTACCTATAGCCTTTTATTTAATGGGTTATATAGTTTTCAATAACCATGTTGAAATCATATGATATGAATAGATCCTTAGAATCCACACATCCTCAAAGGAATTCAGAACAATATAAGGAGATAAAGAAAAAAAATTATAATAATTAAAATTATATCAGAATGGTTATTTCATTGAATAAAACCATCACTTCTAGACCCCACCTAAGTTAAATTGTAATTCAATTAGGACTTGGGAATAAACCTTAATAAATAAATGATGGAAATAAATTATTAGTTTTAGAGAATATCACCATGAGATTGCTTAATCTCAAATAATCTCCACTACTTAATCCAAAATTCTACCAAAACATCAGTAGATATTTTTAAAAAAATGATCATACACAAATGTTATGAAAAAAGAACAACAAAAACATGGAAATACCCTTATGGATTACATGTATGATACATGAAAACAATATTTTAAAACATATTAACTTATTTAGAGAACGCCATAAATGAATAAGTGTGACAAGATAAGTTAAATACTAAAATTCCCCCAACGTATATCTTCTAAAAGTATTCTCCAAATATAAAAAATGCGCCACCCTAAAAACACCATGAGAAAACATGATTCCAATTTACTCTATTAACTATACAGTACTACCTAAATGACTACCATAAAAAATATAGATGTAGAACCTATTTTATTTATTGTATTATTTTTTATATGATCTGCCCATCAGCTATGGTGGGTGATTAGGGGGTGAATACATAATCTAGTAGAATATCTCTAATACTAACAATTTAAACCATTATTGAAAATTAAATATTATTATTTATTTTTTAAAAACATGTCCTAATCCCATGTTAATTTATAACACAAATTATGGTATTTAAAATTGAAACCAAAATAATATTTTTAATATCAACCATAGATTTTATATCAAAATACTAAACCAAAACCAGATGGAACCTTAATACCAGGATTGACTATAGACAACAAAAAGCTACATCCTTAATCTTGTGAAAACTAACAACTGGTCTGTTATCTAATATTCCTATAAAATTCAGTGATACTCCCATACTTAAGTTGATATTATTATCATTTGGAAATATGATAAGGTACTTATATTCATGTTGGAATTATATCTAATGAGAAATAATTCTCTCCTACAACCTATAAAAAAATACATGATTAAATTTCATGAAATATAATGTGGTATGATTATAAAAAAATAAAACTTAGTCCATATAAATGATATCATTTAAACATCTCCATTTTAATTTTCCCCACTTTTCCAAAAATTGGACACAAAGACACACACTAAAAAATCCATCCATTAACATATTTTGAAACTATTCACATAAAACGATTATTTTAAAATAAAACCACAATAATAATTAAATTAGTTCAACATTTGAAAATATATTAATTTCACAATGAATAATATACTAAGATATTTGGAACAAAATTTCATGTTTGAGAATCCATATACCTTAACCAGATGACGGAGTAGAATCATGATATTTTATCCATGATCAACTTTTCTCTAAAATCCATAATCACCTAAAACCAAGATCCCTAAATTTATTCAACATCTACCATTTTATATCTTGTGAATCTTATAATATTAGTATTTTATTAAGGGTAATATATGGAAATCCCAAGGAGAAGAGATATAGAGGTAATTTACCTTTAATCTGACATCCCAACACACTTAAAAACATGATATGATTGTTAAGAATCACTAAAATCTCCCCTCATACAACTAAAATTTTGGTCTTATAAATATAATTCAAAATGAGGAAAAAATTACCAAATTTTAACCAAAATTGATGTTTCAGGAGGGGTTTTAAATAAGTGAAAAACCCAAATTTATAATCCCAACGATCACGTTGGTGAATATGTTTTTTTAATGGATAATATTTTCCCATAAATAATATTCCCAATAAATATGAACCTAAATATTAATGTACTTCATGATTCCAAAAAATAACATGAATAACCACTATAGAATAATGCATAGTCCACTAACCTTGAACATATATATGAACCCTTAAAAATATGACCCAAAATGAAAAAAGCTAGTAAAAAAACTCAAAAAATTATATATATATATATATCTATAATAGAAATTAAAAACGTCAAATGAATCCCTACAACATTGATAAAAAATATAATTTATTATTTTTTATTTAATTATAATAAAATATGAACCTTATCATTTCAATATTATAGTACTGATAAAAGTATATATCAGATACTATTGTTTTCTATGAATTTTAACACCATGATGTAATATCTAATGGATCTAAAAAAAATTCAATTGAAAAATTATTATAATATTTTCAAATAATAATCTCTTTTTAGAATACAAAAATTCAATAAATTAATAATATGGACTATATTATTATAAAATTGTCAAAACCTATTATAAGAAATTATATCTATAATAAAATAAAAAAAATAATATAACAAGTTGGAGATATTTTTTGAGGATTAAACAATTACAAAACAATGACATTCATTCATTTAGTAATAACAAAATTTATTCTATTAAGGATACATAAATAAATAAAAAACTCATTTTTATATTAATTTTATATAATAAATAATATCATTTAAGTAATTGATAGTGAATTTTCCTTATGCTACAAGATATATAGTGAAAAAGGATAACATAGTAAATTAAAAACATTTCACATATTAAAATTGAACAACAATATTAAATACCAAATATAATGAAAATAATCACTTTGACTAATTTTGTACAAATATAAATTTTTTGAAATGCACTTTATCCCTTATTTTAGAACTGGATAAACGTTAATTTCATTAAATTTTCATGAAAATATGATTTATTTTTTTAGTTTAAATTTTTAGTAATTTTATTATTAATTAAAAATACAATTTATTTCTAAAAATTTACATTTCTAGTTTTTATTTCCTATTAAATTATATCATATATTATGAAATCAAACAAGTGTAATGATATATATTCTGACATTTTTTTTGAAGACACTGGTACTGAACACTTATGTTGGATCTGATATCCTTAAATTAACATGTTTACATAAATATAAACATGTATATATATATTTAATATGTACATATTATATTTAAATATACTCTTTATTTATATTATTTTCATTAAATATTTTCTACCATGTGTAATTATAAAGTATAGTTTCTATGAATTTTTGTGTGTTAGATTTTGATATGATTATAATTTATATGAATACATTATATTGTCATATTGTAAATAATTTGTTTAAAATTTGTTTATATATTTTATATATTTATATATAATATATTTTCTTATTTTTTAAAATAAATTCAATATTTATACAATATATATATATATGAGTGATACATTATATGAATAAATTATATATCTCCTATATTTTTTTGTAAATTATTAATTTTATTGAACCAATTAAGATGAATTGTATTTGAAAATAGTTTGATTTCAATCATATTGAAAAACATATATGGATAAATTCAAAAATTTCATGTTGGGGACACAAAATACAAATGAACGTACTTAAATATTTTTTCATAGTTATATTGCAGCTATTCATGGTGATTTTTTGTAAAATAGTTGAAATAACATTTTGTTTATTAAATAATTTAGTAGAGTTATAAATGTTAGAGTAAACATGGGGATGTGGTATATGTATCTTCTCACTTGAATAACAATAAAATTTATAGGTTTTCTAATATGATTATGAGAGTTTGGAATGTAGTATATTTTTTGAGTATAAGAAATTAATTGTTGAATATGAACTAATATATAATGAAATTTCTGTTGGGAAGCTAGAAAAATATTCAAGGATGAGATTATATATTTATTATACTATTTATATGATAGTTTTTCTACATAAAAATGATTTATTTTGAAAACTAACAATGGCTTGAGTTACCCTAAATTTAAAAAACTACTCTCTATCTCTCTTTTGAAGTACATTGTATCATATGATAATGATATTCATTACTAAACATATGACATTAATTTTTTTTACGTTTCATTGATATGAAATATTAAAAAAATATATTTCTTCCATAAGGATTTTATATTGTTTTTAAAGGACTATGATTAATGTAAGAAGGTTAAATGTGTGACGTGGCTTGATACATGTAAGACTAATCATGTCCTTAAAAATATGAATTATACAATCCAATTATTCCACATTTTATGTTCCTACATAGATGTGTGGAGGATGAAAGTTAACTAATAATGGATGTATTTAAAATAATTCCTGATGTGAATATTGAAGTCCAACAAGAAACTACATATTGGTAGAAAATAGATCATGAGAATAAAAAATTAGAAAAAAAGAAACTTAAATATTGAATTATTTATATGTGTGAATCCTTTTGGTATAACAATAAGATATCACCACACATGATTGGTTAATTTGATAAATTTCAAATTTTCACTATGGTTTTGTGTGATGTGAATGTAAATTTTTTTGTATTTAATTATTTTAGGCATATAAGAATATGAAAATTCTACTGATGTTCATCTGTAGCCATTGATTAATAATTAATTTTTTGGGATAGGACGGTCAATATGTAAAATTCTCAAAGAAAACAATATTTCACATTGATATCCATGTTTTTTGGTTTTTTAAATGTCATTTAAAAGTAAATTTTGAAGGTAAAACGTCATTGGAATGTTAAGAGGTCTTGTATGTAATGAATTTACCAAAAGTGTTTTGTTGAAAAAAGAATATAAAGATTGTATTTAATTTACTACATAAATTTTAGCCCAAATTTATTAAATTTCAAATGTTGAAGATATTATTTGATGGACATTTATATGAATGCATGAAACCATCTTAATTAACATGAGACATTTTTTTCAATGTAATGGAAAATATCATTTTTTTGGAAAAACCATTATTAGAAAATCATTTGAAATTTTGTTTCAAAAGGATATTAGATTTCATTTAATTAATGTATTTTTAGGTAAGATATTTTATTTATTTCATTTACATATAAAAAATTTATGTGATAGTTTAATTGAATCATTAAAAACTACATCATGTAAGATAATATTTGGAATCAAGAATATGTTAAATGTGATTTGTATGCATAAGATGGAATAGATAGTTCCTGTGAAGGTGGGAATATATTATTTCTTTCTCTAGAATCTCACACAAATTATATGAAACAAACATTTCAATATTTTAACTTCCTAAGTGATGTAAATATTATGAAATGGTATTTATAAAATATTAGGAATATTTGTTTAATTAAAGGATTAAATTTAATAGTTTTTAAATAAAATGATTGTAATGTTTTGATACAATAATTAATTCCTGTATCAATTTATTATATTTTGATGAAAAGTGATGAACACGAAATCACATAATTTTTTTTCATTGATGAAGTTATATAGAGAAATGATATAGAATAAATGATGTTTCTAAGCACAAGAGCCTCAGCCCAGTTGGTGAGGACACGCTAGGTGCATCCAAGAGAGCCGAGATCAAATCCTTGTGGAGGCATATTTCTGGGTACTATAGCAGAAGTGTAGCAGAACTATAGCAGGCACTGTTCGGCACTGTAGTAGTCGGAACTATTCATCCATCTGGGCATTCAGGCCACCGGTTTGGTCCTCTGGTCCTGCAAGGCTTTGAGGCCACCCAAGGCCTTCGGACCAGTTGATTCTCAAGGCATTCGGGCCACCTTAAGGCATTAGGGCCACCCCAAGGCCTTTGAGCCAATTGAATGTAGGCCCTAGACACACTACATAAAAGGAGAAACCCCGGAAGAGGATTTAGAGAAGGTGCACTCTCCAGAGAAGAGCCAAATGGATTTTCATGATGAGAGTGTATGGATATTCCATCGGTACCAGCCTATGCTGGCACATGAAGCCTAGTCAGACGATCATGCCAAGGTGGAGAGCTACTATCAAGATGCATATGCTGGGGAGGGGCAGTTCTTTGTAGATAGTCTGGTTAAATTTCCTAAGACCTTCGGGTCATGTAATCTCATAATCCTACATTCCATGTAATCTCTGAGCCTGTGGGCCTTGTAAGGGTTCCCCCCATCCCTTGAAAGGGGGGTTATCAAAAATAAAAAAAAAATGAAGGCCTTCGGGCCATTAAAGTCAATGATTTTTCTAACGTTGGAAAAATAAATTCATATCAATTTATTAGAGTTAGGTCTTTTATTTGCAAGATAATTATTTTTTTATAATGGATAACATGATGGATATACACCACTAAATGATATATTATGATATTAAAATTCAAAGTTACCAATAAATTTTTTCCAAAGGTTTATATTATAAAGTAGTATATTTTTTAAGAAAATGTTGTTAAAAATTATTTTTTAATTTTGATAGAATTTCCCTCTCAAAATCATGTTATAAAAGGCCCATTGTGGTTGAAGGAATTTCACGAAGTGATTTTAATTTTGTGGAAGAGTACAATTTTTGGATAAACTAAATAGTTATAAATTATTATCTAGTAATTGGTACATAATTAAATGCTACTTGTTATATACAAAGCAATGTGATGGAAATTTTACGATGAAATTAATGGGGTTACACATCTAAATGATGTAAAGCATGTGACATTTACCAGGATTGAAAATATCTTTTATGTCAAAATTTATTAATTTATTTTCATAAATAAATGGGATTTAGAATAAATGATATTCTTGGTACCATATTATCATTTAATGTAGTTTGATAATAAAATCTTAGTGTAAATCAATGAAATAAAATTAATAAAAGTAAATTCCAAAAATGAAGGGTAAAATGAGGATCCATTAAAAGTAAAATCATAGGTACTAGTAGTATTTCATGAAGATTGTCTTATAAAAAAAATTTCATATTTTTTTTGTGATTAATGAAAATTTATAATTGAATGTGAATTCCATGAAGGTTGATTGTTTAATTGGGATAAAAAATCATTTTACTATGATCCCAAAGAAAATGATCTCCTTTATGAAGAGAGGACAACATTAATAGGATTTAGATAATCAATAAATCAGAAAAATACCTTCAACTGTTGATTAAAAGAGAAAATTATTTATAAAAATGTATTATGAAATTAATAATATTTTTTTAAATATAATGTGTTTTCTCTATATATTATAATTTTAATAAAATATTTATATATTCTAAATTATATCTTGAACGAGTCATGAATTTAATGGTGTTTTCACCTTATTATTATATCCATCATGAGGAGTAATATAATAAAAATCACAATGATAAATGAAAGACCTAACATGGTAAACATGTTTAGGGTGTGTAAATAAAGAGGGTGGGAAATATAATTTTTTAATGTTGATAATGGTAATAGTTTCATTACAATATAATTCTATAACAAAAAGTATAAGTAAAAAATTCTAGGTTGAATGGATGAATATAATTTCATTTCTAAACCAAATATCTTCCTCTTTGTTAGATTCATTTTTATTTTTACTCAAATTTCTATTAAAATTTTTATAGATACCTAACACATTGTTTCATTGAATTATGGAATCCATCTTGGTTGACAATGTGAAACGTGTTTAATATTACTTTTTTATTTTACATTATAATAATATGAAAAATATTGATTTGAATGTGTTTTTAATCTGTAGTTTTTAATTATATTCTAAGAATATAAGATCAAATTTGTAATAAGGGTCTCTAAAAATCATCATAGGGAATTTTTGATGTATATTACAATAATAATAAATAAGTATTCAGAGGGGAATATAAATCTTCAACCACGAATTTTATATTAAAATATCATAAAATAGAAATCTTGTGATTGTTTTGTTGCATTTCATAATAAATATATATTTAATTTACATTGTAATTTTTTTATACTTATTCAATTTTACATGAATAATAGAAATTTAATAATAAAAAATAATTGATAAGAGATCAATGTAGATCCGATATTAAACAACATGAAACCAAGCTGGCATTTCTCTACCATAATGTATGGCTGGGGTATGTTGTACTTGAAAAATAATTGGTATATATGATAAATTTATTGTAAAACATTTATGTTCTTTAAAAAAATAGCAATCATAAAGTTTCTATTTCTCTATTAATATTTATCAATCTAAATATCTATTTACCTTTATTACACATCAATAGATTTTAATTGAAGATCAAGGAAGTAAATAAAGAAAAATTTGCAAATGAAAACACATAAAAATTATATGATTCATGTGTAAGAAGAATTATAAGAAATTTAATATTCTATAATAAATTAATACATAAAAATGAAGAATTATTTTTGATATTTTACTTATTTTTATTTTGTTTATATAAAAGACCAGTCATCTACCATTTCAAAAGATGATTTACTTATGATGGAGTTGATGAATCAAGAAATGTATGGTCATGTCGGGGTTGTGGGTTTTTAGTGTCATAATAAGAATATGTTTAGGAGAAAAGAAAAAAGTTGATGTTTGAAAATAAAATTAAAATGATGAATGAAGAATTAGAAACTATAAAAGATGGAATAAATTAGAAAAATTAATTAACAACATTTATTATCTAAAGTTATCACATATCATAATTAATACAAACATAAACTACATTACGTATAGGAACATACCACCAATTTCAATGGTAGACTTTCTCTTAAATTCATACAATATCTAATGTTATATACATTTTCATAATAATTTATATTAATTATAAAGTTAAGGGGTGTTAATACTACATTTTTATTAAATTATAATTGGAAAAATTTATTGTAATTTATATGCATCATCAACCACACATATCTATTATTGTAATATATAAATTGTAAAATATTAAGGGTGATACCCCACACCATAAAAAACTATTAATAGATCACATGATTGTTTGGATTCATGTTTTTCATAATCCTAATTTCATGTTATGTATCCCCCATGAATATAATTATATTCACATTATTTTTTATTCTATAAGAATTTCTATAGGATAATTTTCAAATTATAAAAAGAAAAATGATTATAATGGTGTATTTCATTTTCATCTACATAATTTTCAATATTTTTAGGATGAATATTAAATGTTTAAATATATTAATATAATTATCAAAGGGGAAATAAGGTTTTTGGTCAAGAAAATCTAAGGGATATACTATTGGATAAAAATTTATTATGAGTATACCTTTTTATAACTAATAGATTTTAACATATAGTGTCTTTATAATTTTTATAGATATAATGTTATAAAATGGTCAAAAATCTAACATTTTTTAAAGAGTAGTTACCTGAAATAAGTTTTCATGACAATGTTGGTCTTGAGAAAGAAAATGAAATTATCTAACACCAATTGTGAGCTAAACCTATTGAAAATGTATATATGGTACAAATATTTTTATTTTATATATTTAATATATTTTATTATTTTTTATAATTTAATAGTATTCATATTTTTATATATTTATGTGAAAATTAAATAATTTTGTTGATCTTTAAATAATATTTTTTCATTTATTCTTCCTTGTGTAACTTTTGTATAAGAAACTTCAATGATGCGAATGAAAATTCAAGAAATATAACAAACTTGTTTATCATGTTTTCAAAAAAGATTCATCAAATGGAATGTTTCTCTTTATACTTGACATTAAAATTAAAAACTATTTACACTAATTTCCATTGATATAATTTTATTTTAAAACCATAATTAAATATAGGTTTTTAATTTCTTATATATTACTAGATACTAATTTTGATATCTCTTTATAATATATTTATATATTTTTTGGATCCAATGCATGAATTCCAACTGAATCAACCAAAAATGACATCCAATATTAATTTTTCATACACAATCCTTAATTATTTGTAAAAATATATCAAATTTACCTTTTATAATATGATTTAATGGGATAGTTTTTTATGATAGTGTGGGATTTATGTATCATCTTGTACAAGGTACTAATACACAAATCAAGCATAATAATTCTATTGATTTTTTAGTTGGATAAGTATTAAAGTATATATAATAATATTTCACTATTAGAATGTATAAGGAACGTATTTATTAAATATATTTTTGTTTTTATAGTGATTAATTTAATCAAACAAATATGAATATGGTTAGAAAAAATACATTTTTCTTAAATGATTTCAAAATACATTAACTAACATGCATCCATAAAGTGGTATTTTGAGAAGAAAATTAATTTAAAAAATTATTTAAATCTGTATATTTCTCTATATTTTATATACAACGCAAATAATATAAAATTAACATATATAGATAATGAAATTTAGTTTTTTCTAGAGTGAGTGGGAATATTAATTGGGTTTATAATTTTTATAAACATCGATAAAATTTGTTTCCTATCACTAATGTAATAATTTAAATTTGAATATTCTAATTCAACTATTTTATCTTTGTCAATATTCATAATCTATCTAATACATTATTCCTATCTTCATTCTAGAATTCACTACAGCATAGGATATCTATATTCCTATCAAAAATCCATATACCCATTATCCTTTTATAAATTTAGAAAATCGTATTCCCAATTTCTTACAATTCTACGATAAAGTACTATAATCCTTTTAAAATTTACATTACCAAGGATATATGTGAAAAAAAAAATTTAAAAGAAAAATTATAACATCATATTCTATAAAAAATCATTCATGTAATAATAATAAAAAATCCAGAATACATATTTTAAAACTTATTATTAGTGTTAGGTTGATAAAAAATGAAATTATTATATATAAACACATTATATGAAAAACCTCTAACCCTAAATGAGAGTTAGTCTTTGAGAAACTTTTTTTGAGAACAAAATAAATGATATTTTATTTATATTCTATCAGATCCTTTTATAAAGATGATTTCTTCTTAGCATTAATTTCTACAATTTCCTAAAGTTATAAAATCAAAGAATACATAATTCAATGTATCTGAACAAAGAAGTAGCTCATCCAAGTGATTCAATAAATCATTATAATGAAGGAAAATGAATTCTTAAATAAAAAAACCTAGTGTAATAGACTCAAAAACAAAACCATATGAAAATAATAGGATTATCATGGAAAAAATAATTTATACTCTATAGTAAGAACTATGAATCATTGATGAAAAAAATAGATGAATTAAAATTTATACCCCTGAAATGATGAAAAACACATGGTTCCATAATGATGAACATGAATAGAAAAAATTGCAATAATAAATAATATAAGTGATTGTAAATATGTATTTATAGGAAATATATATAACATATTTTCAGTTTTGTTGGTTCCACTACCAACCATTTTATACTAATATCCATCATATTATCAAAAGACACCTACATTATCCTACTGATTCTGCAACATCAACAATACTTCTAGTGAATATTTTATTTCTCCAAAAGTTGTATTTTTATTCTCCTCAAGATTCACAAAAGAGGTACTGCTCCATTTAAATTTACTTTCAAAACATAGTAATGATTCCCCTACCTTTATCCATATTTTATTCTTATTATCTAAATCTTAACCTTCCGATAACATTCAAAATAATGAAAAAAGTCATAATAAAGACTAGAAATATTCCAGTTGAACAAGATTTTAAACAATTCCACAAGTCCTCCAGGAAACAGTCATACAAAATCATTCATCTTTTCTATTACTACTACACCTTTTCTCTTCAACCATATCATTACTCATCCATGTACCACTAATCAGAAGAACTAAAATATTATTTCCTAGATTATGTCCTTCATCTATATATCAATCATATTTAAATTCTTCTTCACCTAATATAGATTTATTTCTATATTATTTAATAACATTTGGGTTATGTGATACTTGTGCTAAATATACATTTATCATAGAGTTAATCATTAAATTATTTGAATGATATATGATTATATAACTATCATACAACATCATTATTTTCAACTAATTCATTCTAAAATCCATGAATGTCCCCATTAGAATTATCTAATACATCACTACGTTCATGATTACCTAGTACATAACATATATAATTTATAACATAATGAATAGTTTTGGTATATTAATTAAATTCAAAACCTTCCGTATAAACATGAACATAAGGAGTGTGGTTTTTATAAGTGTGTCCACATATCCACTAGTCTGTACATACAAAACACCCTATAACTAATCATCCATCATTAAATATACTACAGTTTTACAAAACCATTAGAATAATTGAGAATCCACTTTAGGAATACATGTTCCACATTACTATATTCAATATAAACCTCTTGGTGACTTCTACTACATGCTCAATGGATAAAAATGTATATAACATGGAATAAAATACACTTTTTACCACTAGTTCATAACCTATTGTCACCACTTAGTTAGTGTATTATTCCTTTCTCAATGATTTCTCTTTGGATAACATTATTTTAACTTATTGGTGTGTAAAACATGGCTCAGAATCCATCATTAAGGGTCTTTCCGATTCAATATAAACATACCCCCACAGAGAAAGAAATAAAATTCAATTATTTATGTCCCTTCAATCCATATATCTAACATCCACTTCACTACCCCAAATTAGATCATATAAAGCATTTTGATCAAATATTTGTTGAATTACTCAATAAAATATCTCCTCAAACCTGTTATAATTTTATCATCAACATAAAAGAGAGGTATGATGATACTTTCATCATAAAACACCTTTTGATTGTATTATTGAATTTAATTTACCTAGATGATTGAAATTACTAAAATAAAGCCAATGAAAAAGATTTATTATCAAAGATCCCAATTTACCAGAAAAATCCTCATTATATCATAGATAGTAGTTCATACATTCTATTTTCCTCAAAACCAATTAGTTTAACAATGAATAATTCCACATTTAAATCAATAGGAAGGAATTGCTTATTCATATCCAAATGTTTAAGAGAAGTAATCTATATAAAAACCATTCCATGCGTCACCATAATAGTTGAATTCTTAATAACTTGATAAAATATTTAAATTAATTTGTCACATTTTATTTATCAAAATACTATCTTAAAATACATGAAAAGGAATTTTTCATACCACCTTTTTCTTCATTTAACCACCAAACCAAATTTTATAAAAATATATTTTTTTCATAGGTTTTTTCATTAGGATTTTCATTCCAAAAATATATAAGGCTTCTATATCCATCATATTTTCCATGTAAAAATGATTCATGTTAGTTATAAAATGCACCTATTTAGGGATATCATGTTATCCACCATATAAAATATGAATGTAGTGAAAATTAATTACAAACATTTGACAATTAATCCTTATAGACTTTATCAATTAATCCTATGTTTTCCCTTACCAAATAGACACTTCTTGAATTTCACCACCATGAGTCCATCCTAGAGATTATGTAGTCTAGATGAATTTTGATACATTGATCCTTGATGGTAAAAAATCCAACATCTTTTTGAAAAAACCTGTAGAAAATTGGAAACTTTTGAACTTTCATTGTCTATTAAATAACTGAATCTTTTTAAATTACTTCAATAATAAATTTTTCATGCATCAATTTTTTGTTTCCAATTGAATCCAAAAAATTTAAATCCTTCAATTTTTTCCAATTATCTTTGAAAATAGTGGAAAATATAATGAACATCAATATGTTGATATCCCAGATACAAAATATAATTTTTTCAACACCATAACCAATAAATAAAAAATCATGCTTTAACACCCCATGAATTTAGAATGTATTTCACCAAAAATAATTCTGCTATATTCAATAACTTGTTATACTCATAGAATCAGAATAAATTTATCAATGAGTTCTATTATTATAAATGAATTTTACAATGCAAAACTAAATATGTTATATATTATCTAAATAAAACATACTTGGTAAAATAAAAAATGGAATAAAACCATATATAAATAATAATATTACATGGTATAATATATGATCAACAAAATATAATCTAATGATAATACTAGCGAGGATAATTATATAGATAATTTAAGGTAATGTCCCATCATGAGAGGCATTAATCCTGGTAGCCGGACCGATGGGTCACATGACCTCATGTGCATCTCCCCATACTCTAGAGGCTTCCTACTAGTAGTGAGGGTCTTTGGATGTGATAGTGGGGAGAATATGTACCATCCTAGGTAAATAAAGAATAATACATTTTCATATTTATTAATATTTGAGAATTGAATATTGATTTTACTTTAAATGGGTTTCTATGTTCGATAGCGTACCCGATACGCAACAAATAGTTTCTTTGAAATCTTACGTTGCACACTAGTAATAAAACAATATTATTTTAAATGGTAGTTAACATGTAGCCGTTTTATTGGCGAGAAATAATATAGATAAGTAAAATATGATTATATATTTTTATTAAATGTTTTTACATTTATCCAATAGAAGATAAAGGCTTAAAATACAAAAAGAATTCAATTTTAGGCATATATACTCTAATTTTCACTAAAGGTCCACTTATCAACTTTTAATGGAAAATCGTCATTAAATATAGTTTTGGTCACTCTTATAAATTCTATTGGACCAAATAAAATTCTTCTTTAGAACCAGGACATCAAAATTTACTTTGTGTAAATTTTTGGTTTTTTTCCGATAAAGATCATTTTTTAATGAATAGTGAAAAATGTTGTATTTTAATTCTAAAACTCTTTTTAATCTAATTTATTTATATGATTAGATTATCTTTTGAATTGATTTTAAAGTGAAATTAGAATATATTTTTACCATTTAATCCAATGGTGGTCATTAGGATTAATTTCAATTTGGATTTGGGCATAAACTAATGCCAAACTTTTCATAGATATTGTTTAAAAAAACCCGCTATTTGTTTTGACAACGGGAATTATTTTTAAATCAATTATTGCAATTTCTGTGTTTGGAATTCAGTAAAATGGATTACATATTTTGAATTAGAAGGTACAAATTATTTAATCAAGAATATTTTGTTTTTGTACATTATGAATAGTAACGACAGTAATTATCTTTAATTATCTTGATTAATGAGTAATCGGGTAGTTAAGAATAATAAAATAATATCATAATAATAAGAAATGACACCAAAATGTGTCATAATGCTACTGGTTGTCTCATGGCCGACCATGGGATTCCTTGTGCCAAACTTGGGGACCCCATGGAAGTACTTTTGTGGGAAAGTGGCTTGTTATCATTTTATTTTTTTCAAAGAAATTAAATATAACAAAGAATGTATCACCTGAGTAATTTTTTTTTAATTTTGTCTAAAGAGATGATATTTTGGACTATAAAAATTAATTGGAAAGATAAAAATATTTCCTACATTATAGTATTTTTTCATATTTTTTAAACATTAAATAAATTAAATTATTTATGACATCATGATGATGTAGTGATTACCTCATTATTTAATGATTTAAATAAAATGATAATATAATGTAAAATCTAAGACCTAAACATGTCAAAAACCTATTGGATGGGTCTATTCAGAACCCTTATCACCTTATCCTCTAAATATATATTTGTGGGACCCTTTTTATCCGGAAATCATATTATAATAAAGTATCTTTTCTTAACTTTCCAAGAGTGCCCCTCCTCTCCTCTTATAAAAGGCCCCCACCTGTACCTATTTACCCACACATCTCAAGACTTTGGTTCGGACAAGATCTACTCTTTTTGTCTCTCCACATCCCTCTCTTACTCCTAGAAGACTCACTTTGGGCATAAGTATTCCCAAGAAAGCGTTTGAGCTCAAATCTAAGAGAGTCACCCGATTTTAAGATAATGTCTTCACTTGTGTTCTTTTGTTTTATTTTTCTTCTCCAACCCCGTAAAAACTTTTTATTCATTTCTTTTGTAACAAATACAGTATATTAAATATACTAGGATGTTGTTATAATAAGGATTCGAGTTACACTTAAACACACCTTCATCAAGTGGTTAAAGAACATACTGTTTCTGTGGATGGAGAATTTCTGCCTCACGAAACGATGATTGTTCAACACTCATATAACACCTTCAAAGGTGGCCATTAAGATGAAAATATATTTATTTATGATATATAATATGTTTATGTTTTACTTAAGCTTCTGTATTGTTCATTTTTGGCACACCTTTATGGTTCCCATTGTGGGTAAACACGATAATTTTATTTTAGGAAGTGCAGACTACCGCCCCCTCAAAGTGATTTGATTCGTTAATGCCATACATGGGATGTATAAAGGATGGATTTAATGATATTATACTGGAATTATAATATACCTTTATATCATTATGATTTCGCTCCATTAAAATATGATATATAAATGAAAGTAGCGTTCAAGTGTACGTACGGCTTACCATCTCCATGAATGGTGCATTTCATTTCTTATCCCCAAATGTAATGTACTATTATAAGTACATATATATAATGGATATATATGATGTATGTTACATCTAAGTGATGAATATAATTCTGGAATTAAAATATACATACCTCTCATTTAGATTTAATTCCATTAATATGACATAGAAATGAAAGTAGCGTTCATGCGTATGTACGACTTACCGTATCCATGAACGGTGCATTTAATTTCTTACCTCTAAATGATTATGTAATATTATAAATGCATATATATACTGGATATGTATGATATATATGATATCTACATCATGAATATAATTATTGATATAATGGATATTTTACAACATGAACAACTTGTAATTATAAAGAGTTTATTTTTGACTCAAGTACCAAGGATCGACAAAATGACCATTATTAACATAAATAATTACATAGTGTTTATAACTTGGTAATAAGTGATATAAAATGAATAATTAACTTGAAAAAGGTTCTTCAGAAAGTAGAAATTAACACTAGTTTATTATTCAGGAGATTAAAGAGCAATCGAGTCACATCAGACACGAGGTAAGGGACTTCGTCTCAATCTATTTTCATTAAGGCATGTTTACTTTTATGCACAACTATCTTTTATAAGGTGTATAAACCCCTTTGAATTTTACTTTTATACAAAAGGAATCTTTTTCTACAAAGTGTTTTACTTAACGAAAAAAAGGAATGTTTCTTTTAACGTACGCTATGACAATGACCTTTTCCGCCGCCACGAGTATTATTTGGTCTTTGGCTTCCTAAACAAGCCGTAATGTATTTAAAATGAAATAAATACCATATAATCTCTTATGTATTTTGGTATTGAAAATGGTTTTTATAATGGGTTTTTATGTCAATATGTTTAAGTGATATAATGTGATCAAAGTGTGGAAATGTTTTCTTTCCATTATATTTGTTTTATGTTTTATGATTTTAAAATGGTACATGGGAATTTGACGGGTGGTTACGTGATAAACCATATGATGGGTGGTGCCGTGAATAACAGGACAGGTGGTTACGTTATAACCTCTAATGCATTGGGTTTGGAAGTCGGCCGTATGGCTATTCCATTAATTGATATGCGTAGAAGTCGGCCGGATGGTTATTCCACTTAAGTATGTTTATGTCCCAAGTTACCTTTATATGTTATGTGTTCTTTATATGGGTTTTATGGTAATTTTATTGGTTACAAAAGGGTAAGTAATGGTCTTTTATTCAGTGAAGAGTTTTTACTACTTCATAAAGGTGAAAGGTATTACTTTGATAAAGTATACATGGTTTACTTGTAGTTTTGAAAAACTAACAGTTTTCAATCTTTGTGTATCCCTTACTGAGCTTTTTATGATCACCCCAAGTTTTTGAAATGTTTTTCACAGGACTTAATGTAGAATAGGGTTAAGGATGGGATTAAGGAAAAGTCATTCTATCTAAATCATGGAATTAGACATGATTCTTTTTAAGAGTTTTCATTCTATGGAAACTTAATAGAAGTGTTTACTTTTTAATCTTTTGGGATGTAATAGTTATGATCTAATTCTCTAAAAATCTAAACCTGAAAAGATCCTCAATGTGAATTATTCATTTAATTCAATATTAAGTAAGGTTTAAGGCTGGGGCCTTATAGTTGGTATCAGAGGTCGGTTTAGATAACGTTAGGAGTTAGAATTCTATTAAATTATTATCCAAAAATATTTTTTTGAAATGATATAGCATTTGAAGATTACCATGTTTCTTCATCTGAGACATGTTTGTTAAGAATGGGTTTTCATAGAGGAAACAAAATAGCTTTTCTAGGATGGCATATAGAGGGAAATGACCTTTCAAATCAGTATCCTGATATGATCAGAATCAGAACTAAACAGTTTGCTGGAGTGATGGCTCAGTTGAATCAGGTGAAAAATGTTGGTTGTTTTTATTGATGATATTGTGGTGTTTTCTAAAAGTAAAGAGGAGCATGAAAGAAATTTAAGGGTTATTTTGAAAACCTTGAAAGAAAAGAAATTCTATGGGAAATTCAGAAAGTGTGAGTTTTGGTTGCAACAAATTTTTTACCTTGGTCACATTGTTTCAAATGATGGCATAACTATTGATCCTGCTAAAAAAAGTTGTTTATGAATGGCCAAGACCCACAAATGTAACTGAGATCCGTATTTTCCTTGGTTTGGAAGGTTACTACTGAAGGTTTGTTGAAAAGTTTTCCCGGTTATCTAGTCCAATGAATAAGTTAACTCGGAAGGGTGTTAAGTATATTTGGACAAAACAATGTGATGACTGTTTTCAGGAGTTGAAAAGAAGATTGGTGAATGCTCCAGTTTTGGCACTTCCTTCCAGGAATGGTGAGTTTGTTATATACAGTGATGCTTCATTGAAGGGACTTGGCTATGTCCTTATGCAGAATGATCAGGTAATTGCAAATTCTTCACGTCAATTGAAAACTCATGAGGTAAATTACCCTACATATGATTTGGAATTAGCTGCTGTTGTTTTTGGTTTAAAAATTTGGGGGCATCATTTGTATGGAGTAAAGTGTGAAATATATACTGATCACAAAAGTTTAGAGTATGTATTCACTCAGAATGAATTGAACATGAGAGATAGGAGGTGGCTAGAATTAATAAAGGATTATTTGTACAATTCATTACCATCCGGGAAAAGCAAATAAAGTGGCTAATGCTTTGAGTCGAAAATGTAATGCTTCATTAACTATGCTATGTTTTGAACGAGGTCCTTTGGTTTTTGATTTGATGAAATTTTCCATAGAAGTTGTTTGTGCAGGAAGTTCTTCTGTTTTGTTTTAGGTATCAGTGAGATCATCCCTATCAGACAGAATTAAGGATGCATAGAAGCAAGACAACGAGTTGCAGAAAAAGGTAGAGATGGTTTAGAAGTGTAAGTTTACTAAATTCAACATTGATAGTTATTGTGTTTTGAGATTTGGGAAGAGATTGTGTGTGCCTTGTTATTCACAGTTGAAGAGAGAGTTGTTATGTGAAACTCATAGTTCTCCGTTTTCAATTCATCCAGGATGTACTAAGATTTATAGAGATCTTCAGGAGTATTACTGGTGGGACGGAATGAAAAGGGATATGGCTGATTTTACTGTGAAGTGTTTGACTTGTCTGCATGTTAAAGCAGAGCGGCGGTTACCGAAAGGGATGCTTAAGCCTTTACCGATGCCAGAGAGGAAATGGGAAAATGTATCCATGGACATTGTTGTGGGATTACCGAAGTCATCTCAAGGTAATAATAAAATCTAGGTTATTGTTGATCGCTAGACTAAATCTGTTCATTTCCTTCCTATTCGAGATACTTTCTCTCTAGATGAAATTTCTCGATTGTATCTTAAAGAGATTTTCAGGTTACATGGAGTTCCCCTATCCATTGTATCTGATCGTGATCCTAGGTTTACGTCTAACTTTTTGAAAGGCCTTCAGAATTCATTGGGTACTAAATTAAATTTTAGTACAACTTTTCATCCGCAATCAGATGGGCAGTTAGAACGAACAATTCAGACCTTGGAGGATATGCTACGAGCTTTCTCGATGGATTATTAGGAAAATTAGGACCAACATCTTTATTTGGTTGAATTTTCTTGTAATAAAAGTTTTCATTCTAGTATACAGATGGCACCATTTGAGCCATTATATGGGAAGCGTTATCAAACTACCGCTTTTTGGGATGAAGTGGGTGGAAGGAAGCTAATGGGACCAGAATTGGTAGAAGATATGGTAGAAAAAGTTCAGTTGATTCAGAAACAAATGATAATTTCTTAGAGCATATAGAAAAGTTATGCGGATAACCGGAGGGAGGATCTATCTTTTGAGGTAGGTGATCATGTTTTTACTCAAAGTTTCACAGTGAAAAAGTGTGATGCAATTTGGTAAGAAAGAAAAGATGAGTCCAAGGTTCATTGTACCATATGAAATTTTGGAGAGAGTTGGATTAGTTGCATACAGAGTGGAATTTCCTCCATGTTTATCTCAGGTACACAATGTTTTTCATGTTTCGATATTGAGAAAGTATATGCCAGATACATCTCATGTTTTGAGCCCAGAGGTAGTTCAGTTGGAAGAGAATCTCTCTTATGAAGAATAACCAGTCCATATTCTTGACCGAAGAGAGAAATTTTTGCGAAATAAGGTAATTCACCAGGTAAAGGTTTTGTGGAAAAACCATATGGTTGAACAGGCAACATGGGAATCTGAAAATTCTATGAGGGATAAATACCCCCACTTATTTTGATAAGAGAATAAAATTGTGAGAATGCAATTCCCAGAAGGGGGGAAGGATGTAACATCCCAGGTAAATAAAGAATAATACATTTTCATATTTATTAATATTTGAGAATTGAATATTAATTTAACTTTAAAGGTGTTTCTATGTTCGATAGCGTACCCGATACACTACAAAGAGTTTTTTTGAAATCTTACATTGCACATTAGTAATAAAACAATATTATTTTAAATGGTAGTTAACACGTAGCCATTGTATTGGAGGGAATGAATAGAAAAAACTAAAATATTATTATATATTTTTTATAAATGTTTTTACATTTATCAAATAAAAGATAAAGGCTTAAAATACGAAAAGAATTCAATTTTAGGCATATATACTCTAATTTTCACTAATGGTCCACTTATCACCTTTTAATGGAGAACCATTATTAAATATATTTTTGGTCACTCTTATACATTATATTGGACCAAATAAAATTTATCTTTATAATTGGGACATCAAAATTTACTTTGTGGAAATTTTTGGTATTTTTCCGATAGAGATCATTTTTTAATGAATAGTGAAAAAAGATGTATTTTAATTCAAAACCTCTTTTTAATCTAATTTACTTATATGATTGTATTATCTTTTTAATTGGTATTAAAGTTAAATTAGAATATATTTTTACCATTTAATCCAATGATGGTCATTAGGATTAATTTGACTTTGTAGTTGGGCATAAACTAATGCCAAACTTTTCATAGATATTGTTTCAAAAAAACCAGCTATTTGTTTTGACAATGTGAATTATTTTTAAATAAATTATTGCAATTTATGTGTTTGGAATTTGGTAAAATGGTTTACATATTTGGAATCAGAGGGTCCAAATTATGTAATCAAGACTCTTTTGTTTTTGGACATTATGAATAGTAACGATGATAATTATCTTTAATTATCTTGATTAATGAGTAATCGGGTAGTTAAGGATAATAAAATACTATCATAATAATATGAAATGACACCAACATGTGTCCTAATTCTACTGTTTGTATCATGACCGACCTTGGGATGCCTTGTTCCAAACATGGTGACCCCATGGAATTACTTTTGTGGGAAAGTGACTTGTTATCTTTTTATTTTTTTTAAAGATGGTAAATATAACAAAGAATGTATCACCTGAGTAAAACATTTTTAATTTTTTCTACATAGATGATATCTTGGAGTATAAATATTCATTGGAAAGATAAAGGGAATTCCTACATCATAGTATTTTTTCATATTTTTTATACATTAAACATATTAAATTATTTATGACATCATGATGATGCAGTGAATACCTCATTATTTAACGATTTAAATAAAATGAAAAGATAATGTAAAATCTAAGACCTACACATGTAAAAAACCTAGTGGATGGGTGGATTTCAAACCCTTATCACCTTATCCTCTAAATATATAATTTTGGGACCCTTTTTATCCGAAAATATTTTTATAATAAAGTATCTTTTGTTAACTTTCCAAGAGTGCCCCTCCTCTCCTCTTATCAAAGGCCCCCACCTATGCCTCCTTACCCACACCTATCAAGCCTTTGGTTCAGCCAATATCTGACCTTTTTGTCTCTACACATCCCTCTATTACTCATAGAAACCTCACTGTGGGCATAAGTGTTCCCAAGGAAGCCTTTGAGCTCAAATCTAAGAGAGTTACCCGATTTTAAGGTAATGTCTTCACTTGTATTCTTTTGTTTTATTTTGCTTTTCCAACCCCCTAAACTCTTTTTATTAATTTCTATTATAACAACTCCAGTATCTTAATTATATTAGGATGATGTTATAAGAAGGTTTAGAGATACACTTACACACACCTTCATCTAATGGTTAACGAACATATTGTTTCTGTGGATGGCGAATTCCTGCCTCACGAAATGATGAATGTTCAACCCTCATATAACACCTTAAAAGGTGGCCATTAAGATGAAAATATATTTATATATGATATATAATATTTTTATGTTTTACTTGAGCTTCTGTATTTTAAATTTTTGTCATACCTTTATGGTTTACATTCTGGGTAAACATGATAATTTCATTTTAGGAAGTGCGGACTACCGCCCCCTCAAAGTGATTTGATTCGTTAATGCCATACATGGGAAGTATAAAGGATGGATTTAATGATATTATATATGATATTATACTGGAATTATAATATACCTTTATATCATTATGATTTCACTCCATTAAAGTATGAGATAGAAATGAAAGTAGCGTTCATGTGTACGTACGACTTACCGTCTCCATGAACGGTGCATTTCATTTCTTATCCCCAAATGTAATGTACTATTATAAGTACATATATATAATGGATATATATGATGTATGTTACATCTAAGTTATGAATATAAATCTGTAATTAAAATATACATACCTCTCATTTAGTTTTAAATCCATTAATATGACATTGAAATGAAAGTAGCGTTCATGCGTACGTACGGCTTACCATCTCCATGAACGGTGCATTTCATTTCATACATCTAAATGATTATGTAATATTATAAATGGATGTACATACAGGATATATATGATATATATGATATCAACATCATGAATATAATTCTTGATATAATGGATATTTTACCACCGGAACAACTTATAATTATAAAGATTTTATTTTTGACTCAAGTACCAAGGATCGACAAAACAACCATTATTAACATAAATAATTACATAGTGTTCATAACATGGCAATAAGTGATATAAAAGGAATAATGAACTTGAAAATGGTTCTTAAGCAAGTAGAAATTAACACTAGTTTATTATTCAGGATATTAAAGAGCAATCGAGTCACATCGGACACGAGGTAAGGGACTTCGTGTCAATATATTTTCATTAAGGCATGTTTCGTTTTATACACAACATTCTTTTATACGGTGTATAAACCCCTTTGACTTTTACTTTTATACTAAAGGAATATTTTTCTATGAAGCGTTTTACTAAACGACAAAAAGGACTGTTTCTTTTAACGTACGCAGTAACAACGACCTTTTCCGCCGCCGCGAGTATTATTTGGTCTTTGGCTTCCTCAACAAGCCGTAATATTTTTAAAATTAATTAAATACCATATACTCTTTTATGTATTTTGGTATTGAAAATGGTTTTTATAATGGATTTTTTATGTCAATATATTTAAGTGATATATTGTGATCAATGTCTGGAAATGTTTTCTTTCCATTATATTTGTTTTATGTATTATGATATTATAATGGTACATGGACATGTGACGGGTGGTTATGTGATAAACCATATGATGGGTGGTGTCGTGAATACCAGGATGGGTGGTTACGTTATAACCTATAATGCATTGGGTATGGAAGTCGGCCGTATGGCTATTCCATTAAGTGATATGTGTGGATGTCGACCGGAGGGTTATTCCACTTAAGTATGTTTGTGTCCCAAGATGCCTTTATATGATATGTGTTCTTTATATGGGTTTTATGATAATTTTTTTGGTTATGAAAGGGTAAGTATTGGTTTTTTATTTAGTGAAGAGTTTTTAATACTTCATAAAGGTGAAAGGTATTACTTTGATAAAGTATACATGGTTTACTTGTTGTTTAGAAAAACTAATAGTTTTCCATCTTTGTGAATCCCTTACTGAGCTTTTTATGCTCACCCCAAGTTTTTGAAATGTTTTTCACATGACTTAATGTGGAATAATGCCAAGGATGGGATCAAGGAAAATTCATGCTATCTAAATCATGGAACTAGATATGTTTCTTTTTAAGAGTTTTTATTCTCTGGAAACTTAGTAGAAGTGTGTACTTTGTAATCATTTGAGATGTAATAGTTATGATCTCATTCTCTAAAACTCTAAACCTGAAAAGATCCCCAATGTGAATTATTCATTTACTTCAATATTAAGTAAGGTTTAAGGATGTGGCCTTATAGAATATACCCTCATATCGGAGTCTAAACATCATGAAATAACATGAATAGAATATGCGTTAGATAAGTAATAGATAGCAGTAGAAGACATAAAAAATCATTTTATAATGGTGGCCAACAATAAGTCATTAAATAAATGAATTCCATGGTGATACATAATTTGAATGTTGTAAAAACCCATCAGGGTTTTTACAACAAAAAATTGGACACAAATAAGGAAAATAACTAAAAAATGCCTAAGGAAAACTCCATGAGAATCATGAGCACATGCTCAATCCTTTTCTCCAAACATAAGGTATGAGTATAAAAAAAAAGAAAGGTTCAAGGATTGTAGTCCTATGAAAAAAGGTCTACTGCATTACCACAGAGAAATAGTGGCCCGAGTAGGGTGTGAGATATAAATCTCAGTAGTTTGGCACCGCCAATGTCAAGACCTATTCAGATAGTGTAATATAAATTAAACAGTGTGCATGTATAAAAATATGATAATAGAACGACATAAATAATATCACCCTTTCAGGTTTCTAAGGGATACCTAATGGCTATACCAGCATCAATGCATTTCTAATATATGAGTCTGATCATGTCCATTTAATATGTATAAATATATGTGTGTGTAGTATATATATATATATGTATATAATGATAGATGTATGTTGTAGTGGATTAGGACATACCACCACCATCCGAATTCTAGGGGAGCTCTCACGGTCTACCCCAAATCCAGTTTCAAGATCCCTTTTAATCTCTTGGATTATATGGAGTTAATGGAATGAGGTAAATATACCGAAAACTCACATTTAATATAATTTATGTAGGATCTAATGCCTACCTCCCATATTTAAAGAATGGATTGGGACTATAATTCATACCGCCCACGTTTAAATAACAGATCAGGACTATAATGCACACCACCCACCTTTAAAGAATGGATCGAGGTAATTATTCCTACTGCCTGCATGTAAATAATGGCATGAGGTAAATATACCTACCTCCCACACATAAATAATAGCATTGTGTAAATATAACTACCACGACATGTAAATTAAAAACATTTTTATAGTTGTAATGTAATTCATAAGGAAGTACCACTTATGAACTTCAAATGGTCATACCATAATTAAAAAATAAGAAATAAAGTTTACATTAATTATCAAGGAAACCCATCATATTTATTTCAATTAAAACATTGAAATAATATTAGTCATAGTCAAAACATCCCATGAGGAAACGACTTCTCATATATGTCATTCACCATGCTCAATTCAATTTCATGGGATTTTTTTTATTTAAACACATTTTTATGTAGGGAAATAAATTTATTATGGATGAACCATTCAATAAAATAACATCATTTAGTGCTTGTTCCCAATTCAATATCATCACATCCAATTTTACAAAATATGGTAATTTGGTTAAAGGGTACAAAAGTAATAATTGGTGCTAGGGCAACAAGGAATGTACGAACTTGTCCAAAAGCAGGAGAAAGGGTATAAGCATCATAACATGTTCTTTATCAATTCTATCCCAATTATAATTAATACATGAATTAATATAAGACATAAACCGATATATTCTATCACTATATATTTGTATTGAACGTAGCACACCTCGATTGAGGGGTTTTATTACAAAAAACAAGATTTCCTTATCAATTAACCAATTATAACATTTTATAAATTCACATGGTTTATCAAAGAATCAATTTATAATAAACTACCCAACATGGAAATAATAATGTAAGGGTTTGATTAAACAAGAAATTTATTAAATAATGCTTTCCTAAATAAACAGGATAAGGAAAGGTACCCTTCCTCATAGTGGAAACAAGCCATCCAATTTGTCTCCTAAATATTTCTATATACAAGCTCCTGCTATCCCCTCAGTATATGAAACATCACACATATGAAAGGAAACTTATCCCTCATCCACACTCTTCCATGGCCATGAGCATGTCCATGGGGATCCTCCCATATATACTTATATGCATATACCCATCTCCACTAACCTACGTATGCATTTATATATTTATACATGGTGTCACCTAGACCCACACATGTAAAATCACTATTATAGATGATATTACATGTAATGGGAGATCACACACATATATATTTACTTAAAAATTCACACACAAGTGATTTTTCCCTTGACATGGAGGCTCAAAACTACACCCAATTGTACCACAAACTACGCAATACAAACTACAAACCTTAAAACAATTGAAGACCCTAATTTAAAATGTGAAAACCAAGAAATAACAACAAAAACTTACCTCGAAATAAATCTAGATGACTGAAATCACCCGAACCACCTCACCTTCGGTGGTGGTTAACGGAACAAACACCCAAGGGTCCTTAGTGGCCTTTTAGCCCAACCTAGTACAAGAGAAAATTGAGGAATTATGTTACCTAATGATCAAGGGTTTGTTCTCTTCTCACCAAGAGACAATTAGGTTAACAAATATCCATAAAATGGGAGGATAAGGAAGGAGTGGACTCACCAGGTGTATTCAAACGAGATACACGATGAAATCCATCCAAAATCCGAGACTAGAGGAGGTTTGTGGAGGGGGTCACATGCATCAAGAAGGGGTAACCCCTTGGGGTGTTGTGCAATGAAGGCCGATCATGAAGGTTGATGGGTAGAGTGTTTTTGTTTAATTTTTAATTTATATTTTTTTAAGATTAATAAAACACTTTAAAAATATCTTTTCGCATAGTTTGACTCACACAGTTTGGAAAACTGTTTGCTAGCCATGCTATAACCATATGTTTATGAAACTCCCCTCACACGGGCCATACAAACAGTTTGGGAATCCATGCACAACCCTTGTGAAACACCACTTACCCCTTAAATAAGGCTTCATGGTTACCTAGAGTGGGCCACACAGTTTAGCAGATCGTGCCCCTACCATTAACCCTCTATAGGTCCTTTAAAAAATTGACTTTCCAAAGTCTAGTGCTCCTGAAACTCCTTGAGCTTATAATGAAACTACCCTTTATTATACACATACAAATGAATTATTATAGAAAATAATCCCTTGAGAAAACATATAATATCTAGAGGTATTGTGTATTTTGTGATTAGAAACATTACATAACGATTTAAAACATGAAACACAACATTTTATTGAAAACTTCCTTTACATGGCCATTACATTCCGTCGTACTTAGCATTGCATGGGATAACCTGAGGACATGCATAAAAAATGGTGAGCTATAAATCTCAGTAAGGGAGTAAACAATGAATAAAATGAAGAAAACAATACATGTTTGGAAATACGCATATCAATGGAGCAAAAAATAAACATGAAAATAAAGGAATGATATAACATGATTATTATAACATGGAACTGTGGCAACAACACTTAACATGGTATTAGCAGGATCCAAGGCTCATTGAACATGGAGATTGAGTAAGCCATAATTGAACTTGAATTAGCATGATTAATCCCTCATTTCAATTGATTTATCATGATACTAATCTTTACCCAATGCACTGGAGCGCTATCAGGGCGCCCCCTTCTTAAGAATTTTATTTCATGCATAAGTATGCCACATGGATCATACAACATGGAATAATTAAATATCATCATTTATTACATGATAAAATATTGTGGAATTCATAAATAAAGCTCTATAATCAATAGGTAAATGTTCATAAAGGTGAAAACCCTTGATAGAGAAATGAGCATTGTACTCACGACACAATGACTTCGACTTGGAAAATCATGGTGCAATTTCATCTTTATAACAGCGTGACATAAAAATTCTTAAAAATGGTTGATGAGATAGAAAGGGGTGTATCATCGTATATAAATTAAATGGATTGTAAGGGGGTTATATAGATACATGTCCCAAAATAATTAATGGAATTTTAGATTCATAATATAAAAGAATAGCTTGAATGTAAATAATGAGAGAGAAATTACGTACATAATTTCAGCATGGTAACTCGTGTTCATGAGAGGAATAAATGAGAGAGAAAGGGATACCTCATAATTAAAAAATAAATATGTAGGTACATGGAATGTTAAAAACTATACGCCAATATTTTCAATTGAAAATAAAAGGGAATAACAATATTAAGAATCTTGGATAAAATGAGAAAGGAAGGAATCACTTACTGGGAAGTGTAATCCCAAAGTCTTGGAAGGGGCTTCAGAGAGGCTTCATGAGTCCTTGGGCTGCCTTGGGAGGATTTTAAAGAGAGGTGGGTAGGGTTTGTTCAAGCTTCGAAGGCTTTGAGTGAATAGAATTTGGGAGCATGAGAGGGTTTATATAGGAAAGGGGAGGGAATTATTTATTATTTATGTTTGGGACACCACACATTAAACTATTCAAAAACACTAAAAAAATCTTGGTTTTTTCCATAGAGGAGTGTAAAACACTATTTTATAAGGCCAATGGCCGAAATTATTAAAATCATAGGGTTGATTATCTGGAGGTGAGTAACACCCCTAGGGAAATAAATTTAAAAAGTAAAAATGTTTTATAAGTCATGAAGGGTAAACTAAAGCATTGTGATATAAATAAATAAAAACCTAAAATCACATTATTTTAATGATAAAACATATATTTTCATAAATTTTTTTATATATATTATTATATCACTATTAGGTCATTATGATTTAATAAAACACTTTATATATTTAAACGGTATTTAATTTTTACCCAAAAATTCAACAGTCTTAGAAAATTATGAAAAATTAACCATTGGATAATATTGACATCCTGATTCAAAATGTAATATTAATTTTATCTAAGTAATTATATAAATATGTTAATTTTTTACTTTAAAAAAAACCAATATTTATCGAAAATTAATGGGTTTTGATAAAAACATATTTCAAACCCTAGTAAAAATTACAACTGTATTCCTCAAAATTATATGATCATCCATATTTAATAAAAAGTAATTTAGTAATATTATTTCATTAAAATATTATTTAATTCAAAAATATATTAAAAAATAAAAATAATTTTCTTAAATTAATATTAACTAAAAAAAATATTTGTTCTTTAAAAACTTTTTACAATGTTACAATAGTAAAATAAATGTATGCTATTTATTCAATACAAAAATAATGTACATAATCATTGTACTAGGATCTCATTACATAACCACTTATAACACCCACATAATACCGAAGGGTATGGTGTGTGATGGTGAATGACTCTTGGGGTGGCTCTGATAACATCGCTCGGATAGTAATCTCTATCAACTTCCACTTCTCCCATAGGCATTTCCGCTCAAGCTTAATGTGTTGATTCTCATCTTGGTCATGGTCATGAGCAAAGCCCAATGACACCAACTCCTTTATGAGCTTTGAAAAAAAGGATTCGTATGTTGCAATTATACTAGATGAGGCCATCTATTCCTTTGTCTTAGTAAATTGGATTTGTTAAAGCCCTATATTTATACTATTCATGTGATCACTGTTTAACGAATCTATTAGCAACGATCCCAATTCCTGATGGTATTTTAAAGTCCAAAAACATAAAACCCGGAATTTCACATTTTATATAACCATTTTACATAATAATACATTTAATTGGATCAAAAGGAGTTTTCATTAATGAATGTCTTCATCATTACAATCATCCCCCTTAAAAAAATTTCCACTAAAAAATTCATTTTCCCACACTAAAATAGATGCGGGTAACTCTATATCATCACTTACTCTGATTCCCACATTGGTGATTCAAACTTGTGGTTTTTTCATAACACAATGACGAGGAGAATTGTCTTATTTTGTAGAACTTTTCCCTATGATCTATGATATTTACTGAATACACTTCATAAGAGAGATTATTCCCCAATGGTACCACCTTTGGATTGAGTACATGCGATGGGTTAGGTTTGTACTACCTCAATAGTGATACATGGAATACATCATGTACTTGAAATTGGTTCAGTGGGAGATCAAGAAAATATGCCACAACTCCAATGCGATCAAGGATCTCCAAACACCAATGTACTTTGGACTATGATTTCACTTCTTCCCAAATATCATAACACTATTCCACGGTGATATAGATAGGAATACCATGTCTCTGACATCAAAAATCTAGGTCTCGTCTACGATTATCAGCATAGCTCTTTTGTTGACACTGAGCAGCTTTAATGTGCTTCTAGATGGTTTTAACCTTATCCAAAATTTCATCGACCATTTCCAAGATTAGGAGTTTTCTCTCCCCAACTCATCCTAACATGCCGATGTTCTGCACCACTTCCCGTACGTCGCTTCATAAGGATGCATTTGGATGTTTGAGTGGGAACAATTATTGTAAGAGAACTCAACTTGAGATGGATATTGATCCTATCCTCTTTTTATGTCCATTGTGCACGCTCTCAACATGTCCTCATGTGTTTGGATAGTACACTCAGATTCGCCATCAGTTTGGGGTTGATAAGCCATACTGAATTTCAGCTCAGTATCCAGAGAATATTAAAGTCAATTTGAGAACATAGAAGTGAATCTCAGATCTCTATCGGATACAATAGATAGTGGTACTCCATTCATCCTTACCACATCTCTGATGTATATTTGTTCCAGTTGATCCAGTGTGAAATCCTCCCGTATAGCAATGAAGTGTGCAGTCTTTGTAAGATGATCCACAATAACCCATATATTATTTTTTCCTTTAGATGTATTAGGAAGTCCTATGACAAGGTTCATAGTAATGTTCTCCCATTTCCATTCTTGTATGGGTAGTGGTTGCATCATCCCCTTAGACTCATTCCTCTCATCCTTCACTTGCTGACACACAAGGTACGTTAATGTATACTCAGAAATCTCATGCATCATATTATCCCACCACTAAATCTCTCAATGATCTCGATTCATCTTTGTGTTTTTTGGGTGAATGGAGAAATTTGAATTGTGTTAATCATCCAAAAGTTCATTTTTCATCTCCAGAATTGATGGAACATATAGTAATTTTTCAAATCTCACAATTCCTTCTTCATTGACATAAAACTCCAAGGATTTACCTTTTCTAATTGTTTCTACCTTCATCTGAATTCCCACATCATCCTTTTGAGCATACTTTATCCTTTCAAAAAGAGCCGTTTAAGCAATCAGTTCTGAAAGAAATTTTTACATTCTATTTTTTACGATTCCCATTAACATCTTCATCAAATCTAAGAAGATTGGATCATTTTTAACTCTCATCAATGATATAATCACTAGTTCTTTTCTAATTAGAGAATCTTCCACCTAGTTCTCTTTCCCAGGGTGGTAATGGATTGAGAAGTCATTGTATTTAATCAACTCTAACCATATTCATTGGCTCATATTCATCTCATTCTATGTGAATATATACATGATTCTTTTGTGATCCGTTATATTTCACACATCTCCCCAAAGTGATACTTCCACCAAAATATTAAATCGAAGATCACTACATCCAACTCTAGATCATGTGTTGGATACTTTTTATAATGAAATTTAAATTTCCCTAATGAGAAGGCTATGACTTTGTCATTTTTCATCAACACACAACCCAAGCCCTTCTTTAAAGCATGACTAAATACCACAAAAAGTTCTCCACTTGGGGATAAAGTGGGCATGAGAGTAGTGATAAGCCTTCCTTTCAACTCCTTGGAGGTCTCTTCATATTCATAACTCTAATAAAACATTACTCCCTTCAGAGTTAGCTTGTTAAGAGGGTTGTAAAATCTTGAAAAATCTTTCAGAAATTAGTGATAATGTCCAGCTAACCCAAGGATATTATGAATATTCATTACCGATGTTGGCCTCAACCATCCCTCAATTGCAGCTATGTTGGATAGATCAACAGATATCCCATTTATTGTTATGATAAAGCATAATAATGAGACTTCCTTTAACTAAAACTCACATTTACTGTACTTTGGATAGAGCTTATCCTTTCACAAGGTTTCTTTTACCGGGCTTAGATGCTCCTCAAGCTCCACCTTGGATTTAGAGTATATTAGAATATCATTAATAAAGACTACCAAATTTTTTTAGGTAATCAATAATTACTCTATTAAACATGTCCATGATGATTTTTTGAGAATTAGTTTGTACAAAATAATTACTATGAATTCATAGTGCTTTACCTTGTACGAAAAGAAGTCTTGGGGATATCCTCCTTCATCACCCTTACTTGGTAATATCCCGACCAAAAATCCACCTTGAAGAAGTATTGTGATCCACATAGTTGATCGAACAAATCATCCATTCGAGGTAGAGGATACTTTTTTTTTACCATGATTATTTTGGGGTCACAAAAATCGATGAAAAGGAGGATTGAACCATCCTTTTTACGGATAAAGAAGACTAGTAGACCCCATGGTGAAGCACTTGGGAATATAAACCCTTTATCCAGATTATTCTGTAGTTTTTTCTTTATCTCCTCAAGATCCGTAACAACCATTCTATAAAGAGTCTTGGATATTGGAAATTTCCCATGTATAGGATCAACTAGGAATTCAACATCTCCTCTAGGAGGAAGACCAGGGAATTCCTCAGGAAACACATCAGTGAATTCCCATAGAATAGCCATGTCATCAAGGATGGTTTCTTCTTTAGACTTAATCATTTGAGATAGATATGTATGCTCATAGGGCTGTAATATCCACACATGAGATGATGGCACTAAAGAATATTCATCTTCCACCATGCGCCTGTAAGAATCTGGGGTCGATTCTTCATATGGAGAGTGATTTCCCTCTCACAAAAATTTATGTTAGCTCTATATAAGGAATGCCAAACCATGCTGATAAATGCATCTAATTCCACCATAGGGAGTATGCCGAAGTTCTATAGGAAGTTAAATCCCCCAATTATGACATTTGAGGATTTATATTCATGGGATGCAATGATTTCCCCATTTTTTGTACTCCCTAACATGTTTACATCCATGATTTGTGGTGGTGTTGGGATTATTCTACTAAAATATCAGGATATAAAATAATGCATAGAATCAAAATAGAAAATAATTTTCACTATTTTTGAGTGAATAACAAGTATACCCATCATAACATCATTGTAGGGGTTCAATTCAGAGGTAGTGATGGAAAAAGCTCACCCTTGATGCCTTAGAGGTTGTTGGTTTCCTCAAAATACCCTTGTCTTAGAGAACTAGTTTCCACGGTTCCTTGATTCTATATAGTTGAAACAATGAACAATTAGTTAAGAGTAGAAAAGAGAATTACTCTCCCTATCATAGCAGCAGGTTTAGGTTGTCGGCAGTTAATGGCTAGGTTCCATTCTCTTCCACACATAATACATTTCCTCATCCCCTTCAGGAAATTTCTTGTGTGTTTTTTCCACACCTTGGGCAAGTGGGGTACTTGATTTTCTTATTACAATTGGATTTATCCATGATGCCATAATAATTAAATTCCACCTTTCACTTCTTACCCTATAATACCCCTGAGATTCACCGATCTCCATTTGACCTTGAGGGCACATCAGAAAATTTCCTCATAGCTATCAAAGTCCCGGATCAGTAGACCTTTCTGTATGCTAGGTTCCTGCCCACCAAAGAAACTCTCAACCATGCATTATGTGGTAATGACCAAGACAGAGGCGTGTCGTATAAGACATGTAATGTTTCCCTCATATTATCTGATGGATTCATCATCTTTTTTCTTAAGGTCATGTAATTCCCTTTCTATCTTATATTAGAGGGCGTGAAGAAAATATTTGTTGAAAAATAGTTTCCAGAATTCCTTCCATTACAACACCTTGATCTCAACCTCAGAAATATTATTTTTGATCAATGTCAACCATTGATCGGGTTCACCCCTCCATATGATAAACAATGATAAGAACCTTCTCTTGTTCGACACATTTAATGATAGAGATTATCTTTTTAATGGACTTGATCCATTGTTCATCGATCGAGGGATAATATGATCCATTAAATGTTGGAGGACTTTCTCTCGTGAAGCTATTGAATGTGACTTATTATTTTTTTTGGGGGGGGGGGAGTGGTGAACATTCTTCTTGAACCATGTTTTTATTAAAATATTGACTTAAATTAGAGAGTATCAGGACAATGTTCACGATTCCTGCTCCTATTGGATATGGCAACTCATTCAAAAAAATCATCACATTGATCATTGCATCAGTTGTTAGACCAAGTCATTATATTTTCGGCCATTGGCTAGAATAAAATGAAAATTAGGGGGTAACACATAAAGGGTAATACAAGGGAAAAAATTTATAACTTATAAATAACATATATTTCCTTTACTTATGAATCTATTTGTTTCAATATATATTATACATGATCTACTTTATAACATTTATTGCTAGGGGCCTTTATTTATTCCTTTAAAAAATGGTTCATACTATGTTTGTGAATTTACCCTATCATATCCCCTATAATTTTCATAACCAAGAGTGCATCAAGGACCATTGTTGTGTTAAGGATACCCTAGGTCATGCCCGAAACTCTTTGTTGGAGTTTTGACTCCTAGGTACATCTGTGTGAGAGTCGCCTCTACTTGCTCATATCTAGACATGGATGTATTTTCTTGATAAACCACTTACTCAATACTCACCAAAATTTAGGTATGTTTTCATTATAATTATTCTTATCTATAATACTTCACTAGGGTTTTCTAATCATAATCCAAAAAATAACTAAACCTATACTCTAAAATAATTTATAAAACCCTATTCTTTATTACACACATAAAAATGACATATTACATAAAATATTCACTTGATACAACATATAATATCAAGAGATCTAGTGTATTTGGTGATTAGGAACATTACATAATGACTTAAAACATGACACACAAAATCTTTATTGAAATCATCATTTACATGTCCACTACATTCCCTCGTACTTAACATTGCATGGGATAACCTGAGGTCATTCATAATAAAAGAGTGACCTATAAATCTCAGTAAGGGAGTAAATAAGTCATAAAATGAAGAATCCAATACATGTTAAGTAATATTAATTTCAACGAAGAAAAAAAGAAACGTGAAAATAAAGGCATGATATAGCATGATTATCATAAGATGGAAATGTGGAAACAACACACAAAATGGTATTCACATGAGCTATGGATAATTGAACATGGAGAATAAGTAAATCCTAATTTCACTTTAATTTTAATGATTAAACCTTCATTTAACTTGATGTATCTTGATAAAAATCTTTACCCAATGCATTAGAGCGCTATCAAGGCACACCCTTCTTAAACATTTCATTTCATGTATAAGTGCGCCACATTGATCATAAGACATGAAATCATTAAAGGTCATCATTTATTCCATGATAAAGAAATGTGTAATTCATACATGAAACTCTATAATAAATAATAAACATGTATAAAGGTGAATACCCTTGATAAAAAATGGTCATAATATTCATGACACAGTGACTTTGGCTTGGAAAATCATGGTCCTATTTCGGCAACATAATAGCGTGACATAAGAATTATTAAAAATGGTTGATGAGAGAGAAAGGGGTGTCTCATCATAATTATATAAAATGGATTATAAGGGGGTCATATATATACAAGTCCCAAAATATGTAATGGAATTTTAGATTCATAATACAAAATTATTTCTTGAATGTAAATAAAGGGAGAGAAATTATTTACGGAATTTTGGCATGGTAACAGGTGTACAAGGGAGGACATAGTGAGAGGGAAATGGGTATCTCATAATTATAATATAAACAGGGACGTATGGGGGAGGTTTGAAACAAAAAAAAACATTTAAAATTTAAAACTAAAGGGTATTACAATATTAATAATCTTGGATAAAATAAGAAAGGGAGGAATCCTTTACTTGGAGGTGTCATCCCAAAGGCATGAGAGGGGTTTGAGAGAGGATTATTTAGAGCTTGGGGAACTTTGGAAGGATTATAGAGAGAGTAGGGAAAGGGTTTTTCAAGCTCTAAAGTCTTTGAGTGAAGAAAAAGAGGGATATTGGGAGGGTTTAAATAGGAAAAATGAGGGAATTATTTATTATTTAGGTTTGGGACACCAAACATTAAACTAATCAAAACCAAAAAACAACCAATGGTTTTTGCCCAGGGTTTTTTCCAAATCAGTGTGAAAAAATTATTTTATAAGGCCAATGGATGAACATCTTAAATTAATAGGGTTGCTTATGTGTAGGTGAGTCACACTCACCAGAAAATCAATTTAAAAAGATAAAATGTTTTATGATTCTTGAAGGGTCTACTAAAGCATTTTAAAATAAATCAAAAAAACCATAAATAAAATTATTTTAACGATAAAACATATATTTCCATAAAATAATGTTTATATTACTTCATTACATCACTATTGGGTCATTATGATTTCATAAAACACATTATATATCTAAATAGTATTTAATTTTTACCCAAACATTCGACAGTCTCAGAAAATTATGAAAAATTCACCATTGAATAATTTCAACATCCTGATTCCAAAAATAATACTCATTTTATCTAAATAATTATCTAAATATTTGATTTTTTACTTTTAAAATAAGAATAGACATTTATAAAAAATTGATTTGTTTTTATAAAAATCGCTTTCAAACCCTAATAAAAATTACAGTTGTTTTCCTAAAAATTATACGATTGCCCATATGCATAAAAATAAATTTAGTAATAATATTTTATTAAAATATTAATTTATTCAAAAATCCATTAATTCATCTAAATAAATTTATTAATTTAATATTAACTAAAATTACTATTTGTTATTTAAAAACTATTCCCAAAGTAGCAATAGTTAAATGAATGTATACTATTTATTCAATACAAAAATAATATACATAAAAATAGTACTTGGGTCTCATTACATAACCCCTTATAACACTTGAGTAAGACCGATGGGTAAGGTGAGTGATGGTGACATACTCTTAGGGTGGCTCGGATAACATCGCTCGGGTGGTAATCTCTATTATCTTCCACTACTCCCATAGGTGGTTCCACTTGAGCTTAATGTGTTCATGCTTAGCTTGGGCTTGTTTAAGAGCAATGTCCAATGACTCCACCTCCTTTTCGAGCTCCAAAAAATGTTCTTCGTATGTAGCTATTCTACTGGATGAGGCCATCACTTCCTTTGTTTGAATAAATTGGATTTGTTAAAGCCCTGTATTTATAGTAATTATGTGATCACTGCTTAACGACTATATTAGAAATGGTAGAATTTATGACAGTATTTTAAAATCCTAAACCATAAAATCAACGATGTTCACATTTTATATAACCATTTTTCATAATAATACATTTAATTGGATCAAAAGGAGTTTTCCGTAATGAATGTTTATGTTCTTATAGAGCTACCAGAGAAAAGTAACAGGCCTTCACCCAAGTCCGACATCATCACTTTGAGGTGAACCTACTCTATGAATTCCATTTCAAATCTCGATTTAAAAAACAACACATTTAGTAATTGAAAAAGTTCAAAAACCTCCATATTTTAGCCCTGTTCAAAATGCGTATCCTTACAGTTAGCATGATAGATTTATGATAAAAACCATTAAAATAGGATGAATAATTTTATAGAAGTATTAATAGATCTATATAAGAATATAATAATACAATTAAAAATATATCCCTTGGTTATATGGTAATTTTACATATTACCCTTATTAACATAGTCATTATGACTATGTTCATTAGATATACTTATATCTAATTTGTAGATAGATGTTTATTAATTGTCAAAGATGATAATTAATTAAAAATCATATAATTCAGATATATTAAATAATTATTGAATAAAAAAACCATAATGATTAATTTAAATATAATTTTTGAAAAACTATTTAGTTCTATAAATTACAAATTATTATGATTATTATTATAATAATTTTTAATGAATTATGTTATGTGTTTATAAAAATCAATAAAATTTTATTATACCAATGTATTGACAAAATTGACTTATTAGATGGTGAATAAAAAAATTTTATGGAAAGGGATTATATCATTTAATATTAAAATGCTATATTAATCAAATAATTCCTCTTCTAAGTGTTATTTGTTTCTCATTAAATTAAAATAATAAATCTTAAAATAAAATAAAATAAAATATAATCTTTTTATATATGATAAAATATATTAACAATAAATTAAATAGTAAATTATATACAATGAGATGGAAAACACCTAATGTTTTCAAATACATTTTCTCTATAATAATAGTTTTTCATATATATCTATAATTTTAATTAGAAATTAAAATTTATTATGTCTAGAAATTAAAATAAATAAATTATAATACAAATTAAATATATAAGATCATTAATATTAGGTTATATGGAGTCATATTATATTTTAATTAAAAAAATAAATAATTTTGTAAATAATTAAATGATTTAGGAATGAGTAAGTTAACATGGTTCTCATTTTATCTAATTAACAAGATACTTAATTATTATAGAATCTCCATTGAGGGAAGAGACTCAATCCTACATTTATCACTAACATTTATACACATATTTCCTCCAACAATCATGTTATTCTATTATTACCCATCACATAATATATATTTTTAATGAAATATCCCTCACATTTACCCCAAAAAGGAAATATAAAAAAAATCCAAAACACTTATATCTTTAGTTTCACTATTTAAAATAAAAAAAATATCCTATCATAAACTAGTATTATATATTTTTAGCCTTTGTTCTAAATAATTATTCCTTAATCTTATATTATTATATAACCCATTAAAATATGGAGTTAATCAATCCAAATATATTTCTTTTTATTATCGATAATTTTCAATTACCTTTTCATATTAAAACACTATAAATATAATTATCCAAACTATAATATTTTATTAAAAAAATTATTTTTTTGTGAATATGATTTTACTTGTATATAACCTATACTCTTACCCATTCATTAATATAACAAATTCTTATTTTATCAATTTAACAACCTATCAGACAAAATATATAAAAGCACCATCATTTTGATCTTGGATGAGTGTCAATACATTAATTTACTTAATATATGATATAAATGAGTAATGTATTCTATAAATATACTTCTATAATGGTGATCGAAAAATTACAGGTCACTGTAAATTAACTCATTGTATTATGAAATTTAAATATAATATTCTCATCGCAAATTCACTTATTATAAAGCATACAAAAATTATTCACAAAATTATCTCCAGAATGTATTAAAAATATAATTTTATGATAATATTTTATTGATTAATATTTGAATTACTGAATTTTTATCAATTAAATAGGGTCAACATCTATATTATTAAAATTTTGGGAAATTATAATTGTTAATAACATCCAATGGTTAAACATAAGTTTTAATCAAAGAATATAAATAATCAAGGATATGAAAAAAGGTATTAATGTCGTCATATTCATTATTCATATAGTAAATATGATGTCTTTAAATTTGGTAGAACTTATATGGGGTTTTCATCATAATTCACCTTCCTTAGGATATGACCCATATTCGACTCTTTTTTTTATGTGGTCTATAGAGCACACCAAGTATGTATTTGATAATAATTTACATAAATGTAGAGTTATATTAAAATATATTTTATATTCTATATTTAAATTTCTTTTGATTAAATCCATATGGATTTATTTAAAAATCCATATCTAAAATTGATTTTCATAGTCTAAATTTAAAATTGATAAATTTTATATGATTTCCCTCAAAAAAATGATGCATGTAAGTGGAACTGGCCTTATCTTTACATTTTAGTTAGAAATATTTTTTTCCTTGTCTAGGTTATGAACATTTTTTGGGCGTACTTTTTACTATTTCTATTTTTGATGTGGTAATGTTATATGTTATTTCAATTCATTTAAAAAAGTTTGAAATGATTTTTTTGATGTTTACCCCATGGATTAATTATGAAATTTTTTTCTTTATATTTCTTTATGAAATTTATTTTCAAATACTTCACGATTCATCAATATAATGATTATTTTATTTTTCCATATTTTTTAAAAAATCGTTTTAGTTTTATTTTATTTTTTTATAAAATATATCAAAATTGAAATACTTTTTCTTCTCATTTTCAATGAAATACTGTAACACGTATATAAATTTGTTTCTTCTATTTCATTATATATTAATTTTACCTAGGTCTCAATTGGGAAATACTTCAACTATATCATCAAATTTATTTGGCTAGAAGAAATATTTTTAGCCCTATAATAATTCTTAGCATACCAATTTTATTTGAATGGAATAATTATTATATAATGTAATTATGATTATTTTCATATGAAATGAATATATATGTGGTTTAGTTATGTGTTGAGTGAGACAATAATTATATATCCCTCAAATTAATTAAATAATTATATTATTGTTTGAAGTGGGGAGTTAACTCAATATTCCATGTTAATGGGAATGAATATTAATATAAAAACACTATGTTTTTGGGGTTTATCCACTATTTTGAAGATGGTCTAGGTATTGATATGTGAATTAATAAAAAAATATATACTGATATTTGTTCCGTATTTTTAAATTTTTATACATTCGTATGTTATTCTTTGAATGATAATGATTATTCACTCATGTTTCCTCTCTCCAATGTCTCATTTCTTATGTTACGCCGAAATCTATTTGTTATGATTCACGAATAATGATATATATTTTAATTTGGAATTAATTTCTTTTCATTTTTTCATGTAAATTGATTATACGAAAATGTTAATCTTATAGTTCCATATGATATCATAGTTATATATCCTATATTTATCTTTACAGAGCATATGATCTCACACATTTGGTTTTATTAAGGTACTAAAGTCATAATCATGATATTGGGGAGGTGACAAGTTTTCTCAATATTGGAAACATCTTATTAAATCTTATAATTACATATTCTTTTATATACTGATATTTATATAAGACTAATTATTAATTTCCCCAATGGAATGATATAAAATTTATTTAAAAACTGTTAGTGTTGTGATGAAATAATACATATTTAAAACTCTTCTTAGATTATATTTGATGGTTCTTTAATTACTACAAATCTAATTATTCTCTATTGAGTGGAATTTGATAGACTTGTTTCATAGATTGGATCTCCTGGAATAGGGCATATATAAATTAATAGGATAGGGAAATCACATTTCATATCATAAATCAACCTTTGATAAATTATCACTAAAAGATAAAATATGAACTCTTATGGAAATTAAATCCACTATATCGGTTTCAATACATAACCATGAAGGGTATTTAGATCAAATCATTTGAGAGGAACTTAAAATTGAGGATATTCAAATTTTTAATCAATATAGTGATGTTTTTCCTGAAGAGTTTCATATAATTGCCCATGATTTAAAGGATTCATTTTCCATATACCTGTGTTATTATTATATCATTGAATATTAGTATAATAAACCAAATTGAGTAGGAATGGTTGAATAGAAAACATTAATATAATGTTGATAATTGTTTGATAAACACAATTTCTTCACAATTGGTTGAAAAATCCAATATGTTTAGAAGTAGAATTGATCATATTATCTATACATCAATTATCATGAACATAACATGAATAAAATAAGTTGAATTTATCCTCTAACCAATATTGATGATTTGTGAAATCAACTAAAAGGAGATCAATATTTCATTGAGATAAATCCTAATGTTTAATATCAACAATTATTTTTTGAGGAAGATGACATACTTAGGACTTTTTTTAGATAAGATATGAACACTATGAAATCATGGGGAAGACTTTAAAAATTAAAAATTCACTCACTACCATCATGGATAAGATGAAAAGAGTAATTATAAATTTTCTCACTCATTGTTTCGTTGTATTTAATAATGATATTATCATATATTTAAATATCAAGGAAGAAAAAGAAGAACATTCATTGACTGATCTAAAGAGAATAATAAAGGAGAAATTAAATACTTAATTTATATACATGAATTTCTTTCTATTTAAAATTCAATTATAGAATCCTATATTCTATATATAGAATATATTTTATGATCCTTCAATGATTGAGGTGAATACAAATTGGACTAAATGAACACTATAATTGATAGTCAATATTGTTTTATAGATTTTATAGATATTGTGAATTTATTTTACAAAATGTATCATGCTATCAAATATAAAAACCATATTAAATAAAAATGGACTAAAATCAAATTTTATATATGAATGTGAATAATATTTATAATAGAATAAGTTATGGATGGAAACTGTACGTATACTTCCACTCTATTACAATATTGATGTTTTTTTATAAAACATAATTCTTAAAATATGTGATTGAGATGTATCTATATGGTAAATTACATGGTTGAATATTATAAATCAAGTTAGATAATGAACATTAACAAAAAATTTCCCAACAAATTATTTATGTCAAACTATGACAATATTTTCATTGAAGATATGGTTTACAAATCTCTATGATGAAAAATATGATATATATACAATTTTTAGTGGATTAAATTATATATTCACAAACAAAGTACTTAATGAGATCCAAAAAATATGGTTGTAGTTGATTAAGGATTATTAATATATAATACTTTACTACTCTAGATAGGTAATAAGGTGGAATATGATCTATGTAAAAAGGATTGTGCTAGCATATCAAAGGTGAGGATTTAATGTGGCCCAAAAGGCACTGATGATTAAAGTAATTACATATAATTCATTTGAATAATGGATAAAAACTATATAACAAACATCAATTTTCAACATTCCATACATGTAAGGATCAAAGAGGAATATATAGGGTATATGAAGCTTCCAAATATAGTATAAAATAATATAAAGTTAAACATTGATAATGATGTAATAATAATATTCATGAAAAAATATGTGACCATTGAATAAAATAATTAAAATGGTTCTTTTAGGTAATTCATAAAGCATATCATTCCCTAACCATTATAAAAGACAAAAGTGTATATACATATCAATGATTTATTTTGGTGGGAAAACATGAAGTGTGATGTTATTGAGTATATAACATGATTATTGGTTGACTACCTGTTAATGGATTAATATTAGATGTCAAATTTTATTATAAAACCATTGGGCATAACTATATTTTAATGGAAGAATATTTCTATGGATTTAATCAGAACAAATAACCTGAAATTTAAATTTTATGTTTACATTTTTGGGTTTAATATCCATAAAAATATGGAACATTTGATTCAATTTATATAAGACTTCTAACAATAAAATCATTATAATATTTTCATTATTGAATTTTTAATAATACTTAGGGATTTAATTTCAAATATATCTAATTGAGAAGTTATATTAACTGAGGCGTTTTGAAAAAGGTTTAAAAAATCATTAGATACAATGATAAGCACCAACAATTATTATCAACTCCAAACTAATGGTTAGTCTAAATGGAACATTAAATCAATATAATATATTATATGATATTTATCAATATATTTTGAAGGAGGTTGAGATAAACATATCCCTTTAGATGATTTGATACATAATTGATGTTTCTATTATAGCATAAAAATTTCACCAAATAAGGAGTTATATGGGATGTGATTAAAAACTCTAACATTTTTGGTTAAATATGGAGAGAGTATGCAATTGGGACCTCACCTTTATCAATATATAATAAATATGGATAAAACTATTTGGTGAATTTTTTAAAAAAGAATAAGAGACACAATAATAATCATCATTTTGATTTGGAGTATAAAGACAAAGAAAAGGAATTCCATTGAATATCCAAATTTATGAGGGTTACACGGTTTGTGTATAAGCCAATGATGATCCATAATTGAATCATATAATTTGGGTTCCTTGATCTTGTGTGGCTTGTGTCTTATCTGTTAAAAATCCCACAAATAATCTACTATGTTCATAATGTGTTCCACACATCACATTTGAGGAAGAACTAATTAGACCCATTACTAGAACTAAATTCCAAGGTTATACAATAATAACATGATTTATAATATGATATAAAACTAGTGGAGGTTTTGTATCATAATGATAAAGTGATAAAAAAACAATAATACACACATATTTATTATTCTATAGTGAAATGATATGTTTTAATGAGTTTTATGGAAACATTTAGATATAATGAGGCTAAATTACCATAATTTTCTTCATATGAGTAAGATAATTTTCTGATTTAAATTATTTTATGGTTAGTATAATGTTACACCCTATTAATTTAGTAATTAATTTCATTTAAAAATATATTCTCTTTTTGAAAACAAGTGATACACGTTTCACATTATTAAAATGAAAAATGAATCATTTTATTATGGTAGAACATTGAAATATAAATTAAACTAAAATAAAATATAACTTAAAAAATATTATATGTAAAATTACTATTGGAAATAAAAAATTTGTAATTAAAAAAAATTATTGTTTAAATTTTAATCATTATTATATTCTATGAACATCATACCTTCGATGAAATTTAATAAAACAATAAAACCCATTAAAAAGATGATAAGTGTCAAATATAATATGATGAATGATTCTAGAGAATCATTTAATACACTATATAGGATGGATATATATATACATGGTTATTTTTTATTTTTTCATGGGAGATATGGTCGTTTAATATATGGACATATGATATATGTTCATTGGAAATACTTGTGTCCTATTGGAAAGTTGGATTTTATTTAATTTTTATGTACTATAACTAAATAAATATATAAAAATTTAGATACAGTAAAAAAATTAAATGGAATAAATGTATTGTAGTTAAATAAAATGTTTTATTATAAAAATATAGATTTATAAATATTAATAATAATAATAATAATAATAATAATAATAATATTCATAAATAATGATTTCATTTTTTTATAAAATTAAAATAAAAACATTATAATTATAGTGAATTGTTAAAATTTAATAGTTAGTATGTAAATAATTAACTTTAATTATATATATAAAAAATAAATTAATTTTAAAATAATATTATCAGTGAATTTATTTATTACTATTTTGAATTTACATCCTGAAAAATCAAATTTTTTACTTTTAATTGATGATTTTATTAATTTTTATCTATATATAGGAAAAAATTAAGACAGATTTATTATGTAAATAATGTGTAATAAAATTATGAACTATTATTTAAAAAGACGCTTTATTTTAAAAATAGATGTTTTCAATATGTTACAGGTCTTCATTTAAAAGAATAATTTTATATTTTTAGGAATTGAATAAGATTAAAAGGAGTGATAGATTTTGAATCTGAATATTTAAATTAGTGATGCTGTGTGATATTATATTATTAGTAATAAAATAATTACAATAGTAACAAATTAATCAAGTTAAAAGGATATATCACATCTTAGGTTAAATATTTCATATTTCACTTGTTATTTAAAAATTATAAATCTTTTATTTATTTGGGAGTCAGTAATAAATTTATCACTAACATGTCATTACCTAACTCTCCATATATCCATGTGAATTCATCATTATTCTTCACCAAAGTCATGCCTTTAACGAAATATTCCTTATATATACATATCGAATGATCTATCTAGAATCCCTTTAAAATCATGCATTTCTTTCATTTCACATTCTTATACATGACAAATTTTACTAAACAAAATTATTATTAGACTTGAGTTTATTTTCATCCCATTAATGAGGCCTAAATCCTTTATTCTGGTAGAATCTACTATGAAATGTAGGGATTTTGTCTGTGTAAATAATATTCATTAATAATTTCTTTTTACTTTATCATATAAACTCTTTAAAAATTGATGTCGGTACTCTAATTATGTTCAATTATTATCATTATGAATTTTTCATTTGTTATATTACAATTTTATAATTCTAAACTCTTACACATTCATCAGTAAAATATATCTTTATTTTGGTCGGTTTGACAACGTACATAATCCAATGTCCTAACAACACAATAGTTTTCATCATGGATGAGTGTTAGACATTAATAATGGTAATATATGATATTGATGATTAATTTATGAAATTAATATGAATCTATAAGGGAGAAACAAAAATGAATGAGTAATTTAATATAATATTTTTTTATTAGTAAAATTACCTGAAACATGATGTCAGGAACGGAATCTGGTCTCCATCAAAACCGAAAGAAAAACCAGTTTGTGGAAAGACCAGAAGGGAGTTCCCAATCTCCATGGGCTGGCACAAGTTCCCAAGTGTCATAAAATGAAATTTTAGAATAATTAACCTGAGTTTATAAACATAATGCAACGAATGAATCCAATAAACTAAATATAGATTTTTAAAACTAAAACATCTTTTAAAATAATTTCATAATAGAATTACATAATTTAGAAAAAATCTCAATGAATAAATAAGGGAAAAAAAATCAAAATGTACTTTCCAAAAAACTCCTCATGGCAAGGGTCGCCACCCTCAAGCCAACTCTACAACACTACACCATGGAGGACCGATAAGTACGCATACCACTGGCACTAAAAGATTTACCAAAACCTATGACAACATTTCCAAGTATACTTACACCCACTGGTGTAAATAGGGTTTTATAAAAATCTTATTAGGAAGAAACAACTAAAAAATTACATGTGATAATCATTATAAGTCAAAAATATTGTAGGTTTTGTAAAAAATAAATTCTAGTAACAATTTCTAAATGATAAAACATTAAATAAAAACAGATTTCAAGTGGGATACTTAAGAAATTTACAATTTATAATATAATGAAAAAATATAATAAATTTTTCCATCCAAACATTCCATATTCCAATGTTAAGAATAAAGTGTCCAATGAGAAAAAGAAATGGAAATTAACCCCTAGGTAGTAGCTCGCAATGGGTCCTAGGTACATCGTATCTGGGTGAAAGTAACCATAAAAATATCCATTCTCATGAAAATTATCCATTAGTATGGATAATTACTATACCTAGTGGTAACCCTACATCATCATCATCATCATCATAGTTTAGTTACTATAGTCATCGTCAGACATGCTACGCTAAACTGGGGCTAAACCCCCCAGGATCACTAATATACAAGTACACATCCACCCACCTAGATACCCGGGTTTTCCCTCTTGTGTTCAAACAAGTTCCACAAGTCATGAAATACAATTTTCACATTTAAATACCACTTAATTTTCATACACACACCAAACATCCCACCCATATGCAACATGATCCCCTTTCTCATTCATATTCATTTTGGAAATCATACTCACACCAAAACAGCCCACACACATGCTTCTCCTATCATCCACACTATGAGAAATCCATTAAACAATTTTATAAAACCATTACAAGAATGTACACATCACATGAATTACATTTCATATTAAAATATACCATTTCAAGATTACACTCATACCAAAACAGTTTGGAAACATTGTTTCACCTCTTACATAAATCAAGAAACCATTTAAAACCTTCAAAAACAATTTCAAGGAGTGTAACCAAGGCATTCATATAAAATCCTTCTAAAACCCCTATTTGGTTTCCAATGTCATCCCAATATTACAAATAAGTAGAATTTTTATCCCTAAAACATTTTAATAAATCCATTTCAATAATCATATAACAACCCCACTTGATACAATAGGAAATACATATGAAAAAAAATCATTTTTGCACAAAGATGCCACTTAAAAACCATCGTCCTAGAAAATGATACCATATTTTTTTTTCACCACAAAGAATGGAATAGAATCATTCAAAAAATAAAAATCAAGAAAAACTAACTCATCAAATAATTCTTACACATGTAATCACCTAGAATTTGTGCAAAAAAACTCCAACCCGTTCTGTGAAATTTCAATCGCACCACTACCGCACCACATGGGAGTGAAAAATACCAAAAACATAACGATTATACCTAGGAACTCAGTGAAAACCCCTTGGTTTGAACCCCAACTTTTTTAAATGTTATAACCCCATGAGAGGGTGAAATTAACCCTATGTAAAGGGAAGAAGTCAAAGAGGAAAAGTCTTACCTTATGAATTTGAATTTTCTCCAACAAATATCCCTTCAAAATTGAGTTCCAAGTGAGGGTTAGAGATCTTGGAGACTATCCAGGGAGGTAGGGAACAAAATGGGGAAGAAATGGGCGGATTTAGGATTATTCCAGAATGGAAAAATGGGAATTTAAAAATCTTTTTAATGTTTTGGATAGGTATGCACAGTTGGGATGTATTGTTTAACAAATTGTGGGGCCAAACCATGCGACCTGTTCTAACCACCCAAAAACATTTCAATTTTTTCTACATTGATGGGGACTAGAGGGGATTAAAGTGGGTGATATTATCCAATGATATTAGATAATTATACCCAAAATAAAACCACTTTTTTACCCTAATACACATCTAACTCAGGGGTATAAAATGCCTCAACAACAGACCCCACAAGAAGTTTCACTAGGAGCATCCCTATTTCATCTCCAAGAAACCACAACCTCATAACATATATTTGAAAAAATATGAGGTCTTGTACCATCCATGACCCCATAGACTAAAGTTATAGATCAATAACACAAGATACACCAAAATTTAAACCCGGAACACCCGAAAACCATAAGAAATATGAGATCAAAAAGAGGATTTTAAACAAATCATGAAATCTAAAAACTAGTTGTGAGAGTTATCCCAAAAATAATGCTTTACACCCTTAAAAATACACAAAATGTCGAAAAGAAAAAACCAAACCCAAACAATAAACTAAGATGTACTCTATTTCCATGTTTCTCCCCCAAATTAAAAAACACCTCCAGTTATCAATCAATAATGGAATACTCTCACAATCCAAAACCTACAACCCTTTCATAAAAAAATCAATCTCATTCAAACTTTATCCTAAAAGAAAACTCATCAAACACTATCCAATCAAGACTCAATCAATTTAGCCAAATGAACAAAAACATTGAACAAGGCTGCACTTACATTACCTTATCTAAACCATTGGGTACTCTCCAATCCCAATGTTTACCCAAGGAAGATATTGGTAGTTAGATATCTTCGAACGATACCACCTACCACCAAGACAATAAAATGGAAAAAATAGAGTTACTAATATGGGGAGACCCAAATGGGCACCCAACCATAACGGATAACATTAATTTTACTAAGAAGGAATTGGGAAAAAAATAGGGGAGGCCCGAATGGACTGCCTATCATAAGGTGTAAAATCTCATTAGACATTTCCAAAAGGACATACATGGGACCCATAATTGTTATCACCACCATATAAACCATCCATCACTACTAAAAATTTTGGGGTAACTCTAAGAGACCCCAAAATTTAAAGAGTTATCATGAACACATGGTTTTTCCACACGGTTTGGGAAACTGTGTGCTAACCGTGCTGAAAATTCTGTCCGAAGGAGAAGATTCATATGGTTACATGGGCTGAGGCACACAGCCCTGCAGAGACCATGCGGTAACTACTACCTCTTAGAACATAGTTTCTTAGGTTGGTGGATGTTTATTACTAATTGTGAACAAACCATGCTCATCAATCTTCCTAGCCCAAATTTCATCATTTTCACTGAAAACTAAATAGAAACCAAAGGGGGGACATAGTGACATTTGGAGATAACATGGGAATGATTCCCACAAAATATTTCCACCAAATAAGAGAAAAAGAAGAAATATGGCGACACCAGAGGTTTAAGCTTTCCTCATATTTCATACTGAGGACATGAATTTGTACAGGAGTTTGAACGACCCGTGGACTTACCATGACTATGCACTGGCTTCACTCTAGGACCTATGGATTGAGCGCAAATGAATAAAGCATTTTATGCCATGAAGTTTGGCTCTGGAAGACCCCTGAAAAAAACTTCTCTTTTCGGTGCCATGAAATATTTACCCTAATCTCAGATGGGTTCACCAAGACATAACAAATTCCAAACTCACTTTACCATAACCAACATTTTTCCAAAACAAGGGCTAAGAATATTCCCACACATTCAAGCCTTGTTTCATCGGATGAGAAACGGAAAGAGGAAAATATATATATAAAAAAATCCTCTAAAAAAAGGATGTTGAGAATTCTCGAAAGGAGACACACTTTTGACAAAACTATGTCTCAAAAAAGATTGTACAAATTCACCTTTACATTCAAACTAGCACATGTCTTTACAAGGCATCACTAAACATGTCCATTGTGACTGATAAAAATAATACATATAAAGGGACATTATGCCATTCCCAAACAACACACGATTCTAGTAAACATAAATAATAGTGTCTCTTGACCATATTTCCTACACCAATGGTTTAACATGAATCCCTGCTTCGAAGATACTATGTTGGACCCATAAGCCCTCTTAGACTCCATCCAAACTAACAATCCGGACAAATTTTACCTCTGACCAATCAAGAAACTTATGAAACTAAGGTCTCTTTCAACATTGATCGAGTAATCTCATACTACAAAAGGATCCACAAAACCATGAAAGGAAATGGTTTAGAATCACTCTCTAATTCTCATGAAAAATATGCCTTATATTGTTCAACTGGAGGATTTTCCAATGGAGAAACAATCTAGGATGCACTTCAGTCATGCATTAACTCTTAATGGGGGATACATTATCCAATGAGAGGACCCAAGGACCAAACCAAGCTGGACCATTGGTAAAAAACGTGCCACAATCAAGAACCAAACACATAAAGGGAACCACCATAAAGGCATCTCAAACTTTTCCTAGAAGATACCTCTAACCATCCCTTCAACCCAATTTACAAAAGAAACACTAACCCAAAAAATAATTCAAACTAGAGGGGTTCTTAGACACCAAACATCCCATGACAAAAAAACTTCCAAAAAAACATAAGACACACCATCCAAATAGGTCATCAAAACATCATGTTTTCCACTAAAATCATCTCTTTGAAAACAAACAGCTTGGTGGTTAGTGCATCCCTCAATGGTACCCCATTGGCCTCACACATGCATGTTTCTGTGACACTCCGTGCACCCTCCTCATATCCACCCTATAACCCATCTAGTCACACCATTAACCATCTATAATTTAATATAACCCCATGCATGTGGTTTGTCAAGGAAATACAAAAGGTTAAAATAAAATTTCTTTCCAATTTTAGAACCAAAACAATCAATAAACACATCATTTTTATCAGACCTGCTAACCAAAAAATAAAGACCAAATTATAGCTAAAAAAACTTTTCAGAAAGGTACAATCATTTAAATGAAAAATCACTTTCAATCTATTCACATCAATTTCAAAACATCTCAACCCTTCAAAAAAAACATCCAATTTCATGACAAACATGATTTGATCAACACCCATTCATTTAAAAAATCATGTCTCCTTATTTAAAACAAGATTCTAATGATTCATAAAACATTTAAAATGCCTACTAGTAACCAAATAAAAATTTATCCTAAAACCCTAGTCATAAATTCCCACAACACTTTATTCCACTCCAAATACTTTCCAATAATTCAAAAAAGTCTATTTGGAAAAGAATTTCAAAACCCAATTCACGTCTTACGATAATTTTCAAAGATCATCAAAAAAATTAATAAAAACACACTTTCAATTCATGTAAATTAATTTAAAAACATTTCATCCCATTTCAAAACACTTTCAATTTCATGAAAAATAGCATTTCATAAATCCCTAAAAAATTGGGAACTCAACTCTTCTCATTTAAAAAAATACCAAAATTTCATAAAACATTTCAAATGATCTTTTGTTACCAAATCAAAATCCATTTAAAAAATAATCACATGACCTCCAAAGAATTCCATACCATTAAAACAACTTTTAGTTGTTTAGAAAACTCTATTGGATTTTTTTTCCAAAACCAACTTTAACATACTTCCTGCTTTCAAAAGAGGTGTAAACGCACCATTTTCCATTCCATAAAAATTCTTAAAATTCATTTATATCATTTAAAATATAAAACCACATATACTCTATTGAATAATCATTTCAGAAAATTTTACATTTCTTAAATCAAGTCTTTTTTTTCTTTAAAACCAAGTACCAAGATTCCATCCCAAAGAGACAGAAGACAATGTGATGAGAAAATAGTTTCTGTGGGTGACTTGGACTTATGGTTGGAAGCCATATGCCAATCACTTCACCTTTAAAGAGATTGTTCTAGGGAAATATCCCAAGATGAAAATGGATTTCTAGGCCTTGCGAGGTCACTAAGTCCTTTAACCCAACTATTTTTTCATTTCCCCTAATCTTCATCAAACCAAGAAAACCAAATGACTCAGATAAATCCCAACACCCTAGTGACTTGAATTACATCACAAGGTGTGATATCTAGGCATCCTACTCATAATTGATATTTAAAGCCCAAAAATCCAAACTCCAGACTATCCCGACTCTTCCCAAAATAACAAGACCCAAAGAGTTAACATGAACCTCCTTTGATACCAATTTGTCACGAACAGTATCTTGTCACCATCAAAACTAGAACAAAACCCAATCTGTGGAATTACCATAAGGGATTTCCCAATTCCCATGGGATGTAACAAGTGCTCAGGGATCAAAAAAAGAAATTTGGGAATGATTTACATGAGTTTATAAACATAAAACAACAAAAAAATCCCATAAACCAAATCTGGAATTTTCAAACCAAAATGTATTTTACAAAAATTCAGAATTGTATTACATAATTTAAAAAAAAAATCAAAGACTATAACAGAGTAACAATGTAAAAAAGGATATACCAGAACCTCCTCATGGAAAGGGGAACCTCCCTCAAGCCAACTACACAACACTGCACCAAGGAGGACTGGTAGGAACTCGCACCACTGGCACTAAAAGCATTACCCAAACCTGCGACCAAATAACCAAATCTAATTAAACCCACAAGTGTATGTAGGGTGTCAGCCAAATCAATATTTGATTTCCATAGTAAAATATTCCTGGTGATAATCATTATAAAAAAAAAATCTTGTAGTTTTTTTAAACAAGAAATGCACGTAAAAATTTCTAAAAGACGAAACTTTAAATAAAAACAACTTTCATGTGGGATAATTTAAAAAAAATAAAAACTTTTTAATTGAACGAAAAATCTTATAGATTTTCTATACAAACATATTGTATGCTTATGGTAAGAATAATGTGTATAATGAGAACATGCATCAAAAAATAACCCACAGGCACTAGCTCATTGTGTGTCCCAGGTACCATGTATCTCGGTGAATGTTACCATACAAATATCCATTCTGATGCCCATTATCCACTAGTAGGGATCATACCATAAACCTAGTGGTCCCCCAACATCATCTTCATCATCATCATCATAGTTCAGTTTTTATTTTTATGAAAAACTTTCTACATGAAATTAGGGCCTAACCCCACAGGATCACTAGCATACTAGAAAACGTTGACCAACTTAGATACCCGGGTTTTCCCTCTTTCTCTAAAAAAGTTCCACAAGCCATGAAATATTATTACAAATTTAAATACCACTTCTAAGTCACAAAAACACCAAAAATCCCACCCACATGTCATATGATACCTTTTTCATTTAAATTCATTTTGGAAATCATACTCACCCCAAAACTGACCACAACATGTTTCACCATTTCTTCACACTACAACGAATCCTTTAAACAATTTTATAAAACATTTCCATGAAAATACACATAAAATAACATCCATTTCACATTAAAATAGTCCTTTTATAATGTACACTCATACCAAAATAGTTTTTTAATATAGTTTCACCACATACATAAATAAAGAAACCATTTAAAACCTTCAAAAACAATTCCAGGGAGTGTAACCAAGTCTTGCACATAAATTCTTTCTCAAAACCCTCATTTGAATCCAATGTCAAGACAATATAACATACAACATAATTTTTATCCCTAAATCCTTTTAATAAAACCATGTTAAGAATCATATAAAAACCCCACTTGATATAATATGAAATATATACGAAAATCAATCATTTTTTCACAATGTTTCCACTTAATAACCAACCTCTTAAAAAATGTTACCAAATATATTTTTTTTACCACACACGATGGAAGTGAATCCTGATAAAAATATAAATCAATCAAAACTAACTTATAAAATAATTATTACACATGGAATCACCTAGAATTTTTTCCAAACACTCTATACCATTGTGCAAAATATCAATCACACCACCATCATGCCATAAGGGAGTGAAAACCAATGTAAAACCACAAAATTTGACCAAGAAACTCAAAGAAAATCCTTGGGTACGAACTATAGCTTATGGAAATTTTATAATCCCATGAAAGGGAAAAAGAAGCCCAAAGAAAAAGGAATAAATCAATGAGATAAAGCTTTATATGCATGAATTTGATGTCTTTACCATCAAATATCAATTCAAAATTGATTTCCATGGAAGGTTGAGAGAGACTGTAAGTTTTCCATGGAGGTAGGGAACAAAATAGGGATGAAATAAGAGGATTTGGGTTTATTCTGGAATGGAAAAATAAGGATTACAAAATGTTTTTAATGAGCTGGACACGGTCATATGGTTTGGCCACAAGGTTTAAAAACCGCGAGGTTGTTATCGTGTGGCATGTTCTGGCCACTGAAAAACATCCCATTTTGCTCTAAATTCAAGGGGTCATTAATGGGGTAGAGATAAGATAACAATAGGGGAAATAATACCCAAAATAAAACCACCTATATACCTCATGAATCATCTAACTCAAGGTTATAAACCACCTCAACAACATACCCCACAAGAGGTGTCACTAGGAGTGTCACTATTTTATCTATAAGAAACCACAACATCATACAATCCCCATTGAAAAAAGAGAAGTTCGAGTACCATCCATGACCCCAAGACTATGTTTATATATAAATAACACAAGAGATGAAAATATTTAAACCCTGAACACCCGGAAACCAAGAGAATGCTAAGAACCATAAGAGGAATTGAAATAAAGCATGAAATCGAAAATCCAAGTGTGACACATGCTAATTAAAAAATACAGTCATTCAAACACCACAAAAATTTTCCATAAAAAACTAGGAATATATAATTAATTTTAACACTGTAATTCCACTATCAAGAGAAATTTTTATGGACGAAATTTTTATCAATGAAAGAGGTTCAATACCATCTTTACAAATTTTCATCAAAACAACCATAGTAAAAAACTTCGAATGATTAAAATAAAAGTTAATAAACTTATTTATATTGACTAATGAACATAATTTAAAGTTATAAAAGATAATTTATGTAAATAAATAAATAAAATAAGTGATTAATATGTTTATTTTAATTATATATATGGTTAAATAACCTTCAAGGAAGATAGATGCTAATATAAGGGTTCCTCATATGAATTTTCATTCATTGTGATATTCTCAATATCAACCCCTTAATTGAATTTTTGGTTTTTATATACTATACCAATAATTTATTTTATCACAACTTTTATATAATTTAATTTAATTAAAAATTCTTATATGGTTTTCTCTTTCATGTTCTTGTGATAAAAAATTTAACATAGCCATTGGGTTTTCTAATCCAATCTCTCTTCAAATTAGGATTTTCATTATCAAAATTCCCACTATGATGTTTTTATGTGATATATATAAAAAACCCAATCTATGTTGTCTACTATAATTATTTATTGGGTTTAAATGAATTCATACCATTAACCTCCCCATTAGTATATACATTAAGAGAAATGATGATTGTATGTGAAACTATGCTTTTAACCTCATTTTTCTATCAAGAACCATTATCAAAAAGTCTGTTTTTTCATATACTTCTATATATATCATGATACCTAATTTTATGATTAGTTATTATTTTTTAATATTTAATTTTACATTCATTATAAATGTGTTAAAAGAATAATTGGTTAATATTTCCAACAAGGTCTCTTTATCACATCATATTTTCATATTTTATTAGGAAGTTTCATTCCCATTTTCAGTAAATTAATTTATGTTTTTTATTTATATTACTAATAATTTTATGAAAATTTTATGAAAATGTATTTTATTATTATGAATTTATATCCAAATATAATGTGTTTTTCATCAAATTTTCTAAAAAATATACTTTTACACTTATAATGAGTTTTTTATCTAAGTAAATTTATGTTAATGCATCATAATTTTAATTGGTGAAATGTTTTAACAAAATAATTAACATAAATTCTCAAAAAATTCATTTTCATTCTTATTGATGATTTTTAAGAACTTAATTTAAATCTTGTTGGATAATTATATGATGATAGAAAAATAAATTTCATTAAATGAGATAAATATGTATAGTTTTCTATTATGTTATGGGAGGACTAGAAATTAATCTTCCCTCTAATGAATTGGGTAATGAGTTATATATAATGATATTAATTGAATGCGATTGAGTTGCGATCTTGTTCTATGATATATAATATAATGGGAAGTAAACTTAACCCACAATGTAATGGAACTATGGCCATTATGTGATATATATTTTAGGGGAGATCTGTGATATATGAAATGATTTTTTATACTTATTTTTGTGCATCATTTTATGTTATAAAACATTCCTATGACTTTTTCCAACCTTCAAAATTGTTGATTCGTGTTTCCAAACTCATGTAACTAATTTCTTAACTTATATAGAAAACCATACGTTATACTTCAAAAATTATTATCATCATTTTCTTTGTAATTATTTCTTTTCAATATGTTCTTGTAACATGATTAATCATTCCAAACCACATATTAATATTATGTTCACCTATGATCATCAGTTGATATCTATTATGTTTCTTCTATTATATCATTTATTCTCAAACATTCCATATGTTTCATCTTCCTTGGTAATGAGTTAGAGTATTATGTGTAGTATATGAAGATGGATTTATTGTGCGGAGAATTTTTTGAATACCTTAAAAGAGAATATATAATAAAAGTGAATATATCTATTAATATTAAAAAAAAATTCATTAAATTGTTTAATATATTATATCATGTAGTGAATTATTATGTTAAATGATATATGTTTTACATATGGTATGGCAAGGACATCTCAGTTTATATTAAAGTGAAGTTTAGTTGATATTTGGGATTAGGCTATGAAGAGTATGTGATTGTATCTTAATGGAACATAAGTGAAAAAAGTAGTTAATATCATAGATTTTACAAAATGTGATACTATTTAATCATGGAATATTATTTGGTGAAATAATGGTGTTATATGTTAATACACATTAGGTATAATTTTCATTATCATATTATTGATTAGTTTTTATATAATAATTTTATACTATTTCTTACTATTTTTGTATTTGTAAGGTGATGAATTCATAATCACGATATTATGGAGGAGAAAATATTGGTCATGAATAAAAAAATTATTCCAATAACTACTGAAGATCCCAATGTATGATGATGAATATTGTATTTTTTTCAGCAGGTGGGAAAGAAAATGAATTATGATAAGGGTAAAATAGTTCAAAAATTGATTGAGTAAGAAAAGGGAAGTATTTGATATTGAAGTTGGACTAGATGTAAAATATGAGGTTTTTAGAATAGAACACTATATTAAAATGAAATTGAACATGTACATATGGAAGTAAATAGTAAAGGTGGTTGGAATTTTTGATGATTCATCAAAATGTTAAAAGAGAATGTGTTTTTTAATGTAATTCTACTACCAATTTATGATCCATATTTCATTAAGTAATATATCTAATTAGTGTTAATAAAATATTAATGTGATTCTATGAAATTTTCAAATTGATTATGAAGGAAGACTCAACTATAAATTCTTAAAGAATAAGGATAGAATACATCATTTTATTTACAATAAAAAGATTAATCAAACTCAGATCATATTTAAGTGCATAAGATTATGGTTACCATAACTATATGGTATACTAACTAAAATTTATACACCTACACGTTACCCAAAAAAAATAAGGAAACATGAATATCTCAGAAGGATCCATGATGGGGATATTTTTATAATAGGTTCATATTGAAGAAAATCGTAAGTATGTCTAAATGATACTTTCGATATTTAAAAATATGTGTTCGGGATGTGAAGCATAACTGTATTGAGAAGATATAAGATATAGGTAGATGAACATATAGAAGTCGGAATAATTATTTTCACAACCATATGTCACTCATGATCTAAATGTTTTCAAATATAGAATAAATGAGCATATTATATGTGGTAAACAAATATAAAAAATAAATGAATCATACATTTTAATGTAAGATATTGTTCATACACATGGATTTCATTGGATATGAAGATGAAAAGTGTGGTAGCTTCCAGATATATGTATGAGTAAGAATAACTGAAATTAGAGTCATTAGATAGTATAAAATTTGAAATGGAGAAACCATATAGTTTTGTAGTGAATTGTATTAACAATATATGGTTTATCATTATTAATAATTTTGAGATGATGATGATATTACATAAGTGAGTTAAAAATTAATTTAAGAATATTATAAACTGATATTTCAATATAACAAACATCATGGTGATTTTAGAGTCAAATTTTATTCTATAAAAGTTGAATTTATGATGGTTGAGGAAATAGATGACCAATATTGAGGATTTTTGGACGGTGTATCTAGAAGATAATGAAACAGAAGTTACAAATGTCCTGGGAGAATCAAATACTATAAAGTATAATAGATTTGATGAATAAATTATATAAGAGGATGCAATTTATTTGAAGATATAACAATTAGAGATTATAGTGAATTTTATTAAGGTAATTGAAATGGGTTACAATAATGAAATCACAACTGACAAATCCACATGGTTCTGAGTAAAACTGAATCAATAAACACTAATACAGAATAACTAAAGCTAAAAAATATGATGAAGCTCAATTTTATGTATTAAAAATTATGATTTCAAGGTGGTTAAAATTTATATATTGGATAATATATGGATATATGAAATTATTTAGACTTGAAGAAAACATATTACATATGTTTCAATGTTTTAAATATGTAAATATGAGTCATTATGAAAATTATTTTTTTATCAAAAGACATGGAGACTTGAGGGTGGGTACATAAAAAACTATTTTTATTTAAATTTATAATGTTAAGAATATGAACCATGTCTAGAGATGTCCTTGGACTATGTTCATGCTATCTGTTGGGTATTTAAATGAAGAACATTATAATCTTTAGTGATATGGTGTGGATAGTGATAATTGTCAATTATAATGAATGATTATGTAATATAGAAAAAGATCTAAAACCATAAGTAGATTAGGGTCTATTTCAGAATGTTTTAAGTATGTGGATTTTTTCCACCAAATTATTAAAAGATATTTTATGTAAAATTTATCTGAAATCAATGTCACTCTGATATTTTTAATATGGATATCAATGATATAAATTCATGGAGAAGAATTAATGGTTCTTATGGGGATATTCAAAATCAATAAAGATTTCAGATGATTATATTTTAGTGGGGAATTGATGATGTTATATATCGATATTATGAGAATGGTTGAAGGATATTGTCTAATATTGAGAATGAAAAATGAAATGGAGCTTAAAGGCAATATTTATTAGATAATTATGGGATATATTAATATTTATTATGTTTAGAGATCGGTATAGTTAGTGAGAGGTTGAAAAAAATATAACATAGGGATTAAAAACCTATGAATTCATAACATCATTTTGGTGAATGATGTTGGGGATCTCGAAGCACAGTACTTGGTGAACCTAGTAGGTAGAACAATGTATATTGTCACCTATAAATGTTTAGGGAAATAAATCTCTTGATGAAGAGTATTTTTTTGAAGAATGATTTTTATAATATAATAAACATGGAAAAACTGTTTAAAATTAGAAATATATTTTCCAAAGATAGGGAACATATGAATTCAGGGGTCCCATGAGTCAAAAATGGTTTATTTGGAAATGTTGGAAAACACTCAACATTATGAGAGATGACTATAATATAAATTTGGTTCATTAAATTATAGTGATTATCTAGTTGTTGAGCATTATAATGGGAGATGTTTTAAGGCCTTTTTCATTAATCCCCTATTCAGTATCAATAATATAAATTTTGGATGTGGAAGAGGATGGAATAGATATAGATATGGGTTATACAATAGAGACATAAAATATGAAAACTTCACCTCATCAGATAGTTGGATAATTTCATTAAGACATTAATAGAAATAAGTATATTTAATCCAAAATTATATATGATCACGTGAATTTGTAATCCATAATTATATAGTGATAGTTTTTCCATATCACCCAGACCAATCTTCTAAGTTAATGAAGAAGTATTGAAATATTGTTGTGATGAATCTTATAATTAGAAGCATTTCAACATCAAAACACACCCATGAACCATTACTCCATCAGGTCATAAATGTCTCACATGATGGTTTATATATAAATACGATACACCATATTGAAAAATAGGAATCTAATTATGAGGTTTCAGGAACCAATTAATTAGTTTCTAATAGAGTTAATGTATTTTTCATGGAAAAATTTCTCCAATAGGGAGTCAATTATATCATAGATATTAGAAACTAGATTATGATTTTGATTTAGTATATATAGAAATGAGGAAATAATGTGAATAAGATATTGAGGGATTGAATGAATAATAAAAATGAATGTTCCTCTACATGAGTGATAGTTTTCGGATCTATAGTGGGAACTTCCTATGTCTTGGAATCCAAAAGATATAGTGGGAATCCATTCTTATATTATTATATAGAGGATATTTCTAAGGAAGAAAAATAACATCATGATCTATGTGAGATGATATATATAACATCCCAGCCTGAATATATACTAATTGAGAGAAAAAAACCCCCCACATGGCCTTAATCACAACTCCCCACACATTAGAGGATCCTGAATATTAGTGAGGTTCTACTGGTTGTATGGTGGGGAGACGATACCCTTATGGTCAGAGTAAGACCTTAATAAAGCAGATAGGAAAAAAAATTGAGAGAAATTGAAGTAATAAAATGATAAGAAAAGGAATGCAAGTTTAATGTAATATGAACTGAATGTAAACATGTGAAATACCAAATCACAACAATGCATATATGATAGATGGTGATATATTTTAATGAAATAAAAAAATGAAATATGCAATACAATGTAATAAAAGAATAAATGTACAATGACTATCTCTATAATAATATTCAGCACCATATTAGTCCTTTTTCGTAACTCCATCCATTTACTTTAAATCGAAATGTTAGAAGAAGTATACTTCCATTTATCAATACCTTCAGACTTAATGTCTAATAGGGTGCCACTGGTGGTCGAGTAGGATGTCAGATACAATATATGTACATCACCACCCACGGTGTACTACCCATACCATTTCATTGAATATAAATCAAGTTTTGTTCCCTAGTATATAAATGCATGAAATCAATAATATATAAATGCATGCATTAGAATGGGTTCCACTTGGAAACCTATCCAATTTCTTTCTTTGGTTTAAAATCTTGTGTTTAAACAAGGAGAAACTTCATTGGTTATGTAAGTGAAATATTAATTGAGGAGTAGGACTAACCCCAATATTTTTATAAATATTAACAAACACATCCCAACATTCCAATATTCTAAGGATTCAATCTTTTATAGTTAAAAAATTTAAATCCTCTTTAATTCAATTTGAAATATTAATAAAACATTTTTTATCCAACACAACATAATGAGATTCCCTAACCCCTTCCATGGAAATATGAAGGTACCTTCCATGTATCTCTTAAGGTGCTCACAATATGGCCATTGTAAAGAGGAATTTACATCGTGACCATGGAATTAAGTCCCATATTTCACATAGTTCGTGGTGTGAAAAGTCAAGTTCAAGACTATGAGTCAGTACTTGGTATCACAGATAAGGGCCCGAGTCTCGCTTGATATATAGTATAACCATCGTGTCATTAATCCCATAAAAGGGTTATTCCCTAGTGAATAATTATTAATCATATTGTGGAAAAAATATACAACACTCAGTGAGCTCATGTCAGTCAGAGCTGATATTTTCCCTGACGTCTTTAGTAACCATCAAATTCTCTAAAAAGAATGAATGTGAGTACATCCATGGGATCCTAATGTCAGAACTACATGTTTCACCCTCATCTTTAAGATAAATCCACTATAAAAGAATTTCATTTTTAATAATTAATGAAATAGGGATCAATTCATAAGTCAAAAAATTTAAACATGAAACTCATTATATTGAAGACATTTCCATTTTAATATTCCATTCAAGGCAAGATCACAATGCACTAAACAACTCATTTCATTTATAGAAATATAAGAAAGTAATTCATATATGGAAAGACGAATTGAATTATTCATAGAAGATGAAAATAACTACAAATCATTACATATAAATTTTTTTAATTAATGATAGCGGACATCCTCAAGGGGTTTTATTATTAAAAAATGACATTATTTTCCAAAAAAATAATTTATTTTTATTTAACATAATTTTAAGTGTCCAAATGAATTCACATTAAAGAATAATATATTCTAAAAATCATGCATCACTAATTAATATCCAATGAATGTTAGAAATGAGATCAATTAATGAATTCTTGAATTTAATGAGAAAATCAAAGGGAATCCTACTTCAAGGGAAGAAGGCCAATCCAAATACTCCATCACTTTAAGTTTAATCGGAGCCCCCTCAATGATACTCTTTATCAAATCTGATTATATATACATTCTCAATGACATAAGGTTATTGATTCCCTATTTTTTTATTTGTATGTCCATGAATATGAACAAGTGGATCCATAACTTAATTCTTATATATGCATATACCTGTTTACACTTACACATGTATGCATATTTCTTATATATAAATCATCACACCTTTCCCCAATATATGTATTCATGATTGCATGTGTTAGTATATATATTTATATATAATATGGGACCTTACAAAAATATATATACATACCTATATAATCATACATAGGTAAGTTTCCTTCATCTTTGGGGATTGAAACTCACCTCAAAGATGACTAAATCACAATATTAAAAAACATGAACTCAAAGCTCAATGAAAGAACAAAAAAAACTGGTATAGGAAATCAATTAGGAGAAAATAAATATCTATAGCAGTGATGATAAGATGAAATGGTCTGTAGTGCATCACCTTTTTTTGGAAGTTGTTGAAACACACAAATGATGATGTCATCAATGAAGCACCATGCACACTAGAAATTAATGAAAACCGAAAAAATGGGTCAAAACTAACATTGGATTTGACAAATTGAATTGGGTAATGGGGAGTGTACAAAGAGTCCATGTCCGTGGTCGAAGGGAGAAAAAGGCCTTACCTCAAGATGAAGATGGAGAATCCCAATGGAATTACAATAGAATAGTGTGGAATTAGAGCTCGATAGATGGAGGGGCATGAAACAATGGAGGAGAGGATTGTTCTATTATGATGATCAGAAGGAGAATGTACATGTATAACCGGTTTTATCATATTTTATTTCAATTATATTAATTTATTTAGAAAACATAGCACGTAGTTTGGGTCACATAGTTCACAAAGCCATGCACCAACCGTGTGATGAACAATGCGTACGTTATAGATATGTTGCACTACCCATGTGTGCTAGACACACTATTTGGGTTACCAATGCACAAACCATGAGATACCCAATGCACCATAGATTCAGGCAAGATATTTTTGTTCTTGGGATGTACAATTTCAGAAAAAAAATCCACCGTATGAAAACACTCCAAATATGACATCTTCATGGTCTGGTGCTACTAAAACTCAATGAGACGCCCGAGGGACCCCTCAGGCCTTTAACCAAGACTTAAAACAACTCATAAAGGATATAAATCTATTGAAATGATGTTCTGAAGCTCTGTTAAAGCAACAACTTGTCTAGTAAATCCCAAAATTCCAAATTCTCCATAATTTTACCTTGGGTCGAAATACATGCCATTAAAACATCACCACATTATATCCTCTCATCCCTAAGATGTAATTGGGAATAATGAAAAAAATTATTTGACCTAAAAAGGATCTTGAGTCTCACTCAGACAATCATGTTGTGTTTCCCCAATTCAAAATGCTCCAGCAACAAATTCATAGAAAAAGAACTAATTCCTAAAAAATCAGAACCAATGCTCATTTTCTAATTGTAACAGCTAAATGGTTCTTACCCATGCCCATCCAAGATCATATAAACTCCCTTTATTTTCTCTTCAACCAACCTAATTGTGGTGTGAGAACCAAAGGTGTATTCATTTAAGAGCTACCTCTGAATCATGGAAACTTCAAAATCATTTTTTTTCCAAAACATCCCTGTAGAGTTTCAATGGAACTCACGACAAGAGACATGATCCAAACAAAAGGTAAATTATGATCTTCCCCAATTTAAAAAAGTAATTTTGAACTTTATATGAATTATATTAGTGGACATCAATATTTCATCTGTCTTACCCAGTAAGTTCATGAAGTGGTTCCTCACTGACAACATACGATAAGAGAGAGGGATATCAAGTCGCACCATCTGTGGTAAAACGACCCCAAGGTTCTAGTTTTATATAGAATTAGTATTTAAAATTATATATTTTATTCCTTTTAGATTATTCCACTATAATATTTCTCCTCACCCACACATTGAATTCAATATCTAGATTTTGGTGAAGTCTCTAGGCCAAAACCTCCATTAAAAGTATCATTCCATAGAACGATCATTGGAAAATTATAATTACTACATATTGGGATTATCATGGACAACACCCATTATGATATTAATAGATATCTAAGGTATCCACATAGTCAAGAACTATAATCAAAGGACCTCATCTAAGGAATCCCACATTTATCACTTACGAGCGAAATGTCAGTACAAGCCAATGGTGCACATAACAAGAACACCGGCTGACCCCATGCGGTATCCTCTAAGAGACCACGTCATAGAGATTATATAGTGTCCATGAGTCATTAATATGATTTCACAATTTGGAAAAATAGGCAACACTTAGGACTAACCATGCCATTATGAAAAACTACCATTATAGAGTAGCCACTAAACAAAACAACCCAAAGAACCCCAATAGTTTTGAAAACACTAGCATGGTGTAAGGTGAACACTCTCTTAGTGTAACTTGACGATAAAAATATAGGGGACTCGGTCATCCTTAAGATTACATTACACTATGTGTATTATAAATAATCTCCCAAGAATAATTTTAGACACTTTTTCTGTAAAGAGGGTAGAGTTATCCATATTTTTAAAACCAACCCTACCAATAAGAAAATAGATAGACTCACTAACCATTATAGGTTGACTCACATAGATTATCATAGATACAACCAATGATGCCTCAAAAACCTATCTATGATATGATCACCACCCAAGGAATCCCTTGGTCATCTAATCAGAACCTCCATGGACCCTTTAGAAACAATAGTGTAGTTAAAGGTTAGGCATATATCCATGAAAATCTATAATATTATCTCTTAGAAATCAGTAAATTAAATGATGTATTAACTAGATAAAAAGAATTTTCAATGATAATTTCCATTTTAATAAGATACCAAATTATTTTCTCCTTTTACAAGGATGAAAACATTTACCTAGAGTCAATATAACAGTTTTCACCCTAAGATATTCTTTATATTTAATGCCCTGAGCCTAGTTACCCAGAGTCAGTGCATTATTACATAACATTTGAATGATCAAAAGAGTTCATGTTTCGAATGACCGATTATTTTGGTGTCCTTGGAAGTAATAGATACATACATAAGTTTTACATTACTTCATGAAATAAAAAACAACATTGGGACCCCTTTGAACACACTCATATCACTGGTCTATCCCTACAGTTTAATTATAATATATTTATCCACATCATGGGAAAAAACATAAGAAAGGGGTGAGCTCAGATGCTATGTAAGGATAAAAATATATCAAAAAATTTTATAAATCAGCATAAACATTTAAGGGAATATATAAGAATAAAAGATAAGCCTTTTAAACATAAAATTCAACATAATATGGAAAAGATAAATCAAATAATTCCATTTAATTATTCACCTGGATATAATACTAGTTGAATAATCACATGTAATATCAATATCCTATTTTATAATGATGGAATGCATTATGTCGGACATCATAACCACATAGTCCTAGCCTCATACCAAGACTAAAATTATGATTTTGTCAAGGCCTTATACCAAGACACTATTTTATCTCATGAGACCTACCGATGCATCGTGGAGCTATGGATGGCTCCACCCATCACCTACTAAGTCTAATGCATTCCTCATATGAAAAATTTGACACATAACATGAACATTTGTTTTGAAACTAGCATTTTAAATGTTAATAATTTATCCATAAAACAAGAATTATATAAAAATAACACATCCACAGTCAACAATATCACAAAACCTCAATACAATATGAAATATTGTATCATAATAAATCAATTTCAAACAATTGTAAAATCCATCAAATTATGTTGACATAGATGAGATCAAAACTATTTGAGAGAAATATATCTTTCTATTTTGAAATAATTTAAAAGACATATATTTATAAAAGAAGACATTTCTTTTGTAAATATTCTTATAATATTTTTAGGGAAGCTTTAACAATGTTATATCAACAGAATATAGCCACACCCCCCATATAAGTTAATTAATACATTCTTACCTTAATTTTTAGAAATGGTTATAATGTACCTAGTTGGAAAATGATAGAGAGATTCCTTTTAGAAAATTTTATAGATGGTCAAACAAGGGTATAAATTACTTTAACCTATATTATAATAAATAGTGAAATTGTTTCGAGATACATTTTTAATGAACATGGATGAGTATGATAAAGAAGTCCCAGTAGAAACTTACGTATAAACAACATCGGATAATAAAGAGATTGTAAAATTAACCTTTTCCTTGTACTTTTCCTTGATCGATGGAATTTTGACCTTTTGTATAATAGTTAAATTGTTTTTATTAAATTATACAATAACCATATACATAAATATGATATCATATATCATCTTTTAACATTGCATTGTTAATAATATTTCAGTTGTATCATCGTGTTGGGTGTTAACTGATTTGTTTTCCTTTATATGTTTTGTTACATAATTCATTTTTTTTGGATAGAATGTATTTGATTCACATACAGAATTATATTAAGTTATTAAAAATTATTTTTTTAATCATAAAATGAAATTATTATTTAATGGTTATGATGGAGAAATGAATCTTATCTCGTTCGTGGAGACGATAATCCATATATAAACAAGAGCGACAATATCATTCTTTTGATGGTGGAATAGTATGTAATTGGATGATGTATAATATATATAGAATCCTTAATATGATATATTTATTATTTACAACAATTATACTCATTATTATACCAATCCGCAATAATTAAGTGTTCAATAACAAATTACACCACAACGTGGAGACGGTAAGCCGTACGTACGCATGTATGGTGACTTTTTCATTCATATAATGTATTGAATAATGAATATGGTTATACCATACTTATAATAAACTCAAATTATGTTGAAGTTACTAGATTTATTATTTCAGTATGGAAACAACAAAGAAAGTGGAAGTGGAACAAGAAATGAACATAGAAAGAGGTGATGAAATTATTTCCTCTTCTTCAGGAGCTTACTTTTGATTTGATCAAAAGGGCTCTTGAGGTTGGATTTCTGATCAAATTAAGGCCTCTTAAATGAAGTGAGGGTACATTGAAAGTTATTGGATCATGGGATAGATGATACAAATGGCTTTGGTGGTGTGATTTTGAGATAATGGGAAGTAACCATTTATAAGAGAGGTGGGGGTCACTTTAGTAAAACCTTGAAATATAATTTTATTATACTAACATATTCAGTATATAATGGCTCCAAAAAGATTTATTTCAAGGATAAGGTGGGTTTGGGTTTAAAATCCCTCAATAAATAGGTTTTATATAGGTTTAGGTCACCATATTTACCATATCTTTTAGATCTAACTCTTAGTTAAATAGTATATCTTTTACCATGTATTCTTGTATTCTTATAATAAATAGTTAATAAACATATTATAAAATAAAAATAAATCCCCAAGTGGTTAATTAATTACATATATATTATTATATGAGTATTTTGGATAAGACTTATAATTTTTAGAATATTATACCATTTAATAATATAGTATTTGTTTTGAAAACACATTTATGTCAATTTTGACAATATTCAGTATTTGGTTTTTGTAAAAGTCATCACAACATTATTTATTCAAAAACAAATTCATTGAATAAATAATAACATGTAATATTCACCATGAAAAATCGTGAATGGCTTGAAAACCTTCATATTATATTTATTTTAATATTTATAATATCATTTATTTGATTCTTTCATTAATAAGGAAAATAAAACATCATTAATGTGTCTTAAATTAATATTTTTATTTTATGTCTAAAAATTATAAATAAAACATCATGATGTAGGAAATATTTTTATATTTGAAATGAATATTTATAGTTTAATATATAAATTATATAACACCATATATAAATTATTTACTAAAAGATACATGCTTTTGTTATTTTTGTATCTACATTTGATTATTTTATATAAAATGTCATTATCACTACCATGTGGCTCCATGGGGTCCCACAATTGACACAAGGATGCCCATGGTCGGACCTGTTTAATCCAATAGGGTTAGGAAACATGTTAGGGTAATTTAATATTAATATAATATTATTTTTTAACCTTATTTTCCAGATTTACCCATTAACCATGGTAAATAAAATATTTATCGAAGTAATTATTTATAATGCCTAAAAATAAATGTAAGATTTTTACTCAATTTTGAACTCCTGATTAAAAATGTGAAATCAATTTTTCCAAATTCAAAACTCAGAAGTTGCAGATATTAATTGAAAATTAATTCCCGTTGTCGAAACCAAAAAGCAGGTTTTTAAGAAGTAAAAACTATCAAAATATTGACTTCTGTTTATGCATAATTTAAATGTAAAATTAAATCAAATGACCCACATTATTATAAATGATAAAAATATAATTTAATGATTAATTAAAACAACTCAAATTCATAATTTAACTCTAAAAATTATTTCGATTAAAAATCTGTTTTTAATTAGAATTTAGTATTTTCACTATTCATCAAACTATAAAAGTTTTCTGAAAAATACCAAAAATTCACCCAAAGAAAATTTGGATATTCCAAATCTAAAAATGAAGCCCATTTTGAAAAAAATTTATAAAATTTCAATAAGTGGTTATTACTATTCATAATAGCATGTTTGATTGGTTATGGTGTGCTAGAACTCGAAGTTGCGTACAACACAAGCTGTTGTATTATTCAAAGGGAAACATACCATAGAAGCTTAAGGTGCTACATTCTTCCGTCCTAAAAATAATTTCACGTGAGAAATTTTAGAATATTATTGCATAAAAATATTTGGGTAGTTGTTCATCATAATTTTCTCATGTTCCCATGTTGCCTCTTCAATCTTATGGTTTCTCCATAGAACTTTTACAAGATGATTTGTCTGTTTTCTCAACACTTGTTCTCTGGTTTCAAGAATCCGGATTGGATCTTCTCAATAATACAGATCAAGTTCTAGTTCTATTTCTTCATTGTTGAGTACATGCATTGGGTGAGGCGTGCATTTTCTAAATATTGATATGTGGGACAAATCATGAACTTTAGAGAGACATGGAGGAATTGCCAATCATTAAGCTACAACTCCAATTTGTTCAAGTATTTGAAAGGTACGATGTAACTGGGACATCATTTAAAATTTTTACCGAATCATATAACACCCTTCCGTGGAGATACCTTCATGAAAACATGATCACCTACCTGATATTTGAAATCATTCCTTGAGTTATACATATATGTCTTTTTCCTACTTTGAGCTTCTTTGATGTGGGTTTGGATAATCTTCACCATTTACATTATTTCCTCAACAAGTTCTAGGCCTATGAGTTTTCTTTCACCTACATCATCCAAACAGGTTGGTGTGTGACATCTCTTTCTATATAATGCTTCATATTGTGAAATCTGAATACTTGAATGGAAGCTATTGTAATAGGAAAATTCTACCAGAGTTAAATTCTAATATCACATACCTTGAAAGTCAAGTGAGAAAGATCTCAACATGTCTTGTATGTTTTGAATATTATGTTCTAATTGTCTATCAGTTTGAGGGTAGTAGGCAGTGCTCAAACGAAGTCAGTATCTATGGATTTCTAAGGACATTTCCAAAATCCTGACGTACAATGGGGATCGCGATCAGAAACAATCGGTAAGGGTACACCATGAACTCTTAGAACTTCTTTAATATATAGTCTTGCAAAATGTTCCTGTGGTAAATATTCTCTTATAGCAAGAAAATGTGCTTAATTGGTAAGACGATCAATAATGACCCATATTGCATCATTCCTTCTAGGAGTATTTGGTAGCCCCATGTAAAAGTCCATCATAATATCATCCCATTCCCACCCAGTTATGGGAAGAAGTTGCATGACTCTTCTAGGATGTTGTCTTCTAGCCTTACCTATTGACAAACCATAAATATTGACACAAAATTAGTAATCTCCCTCTTCATGTTGTCCCAACAAAAATATTCCTTCAAATATATATACTTATTAGTGCTACTAGGGTGTATAGGGAAATTGGAACTATGAGCATCATCCAATAAATCAATTTTTAGATCGGGTATGTCTGGAACACAAAGTCTCTTCCTGAATTTCAAAATTCCAACTTCATATACGAAGTCAATCAATCTCTCATCATTCAAAACATTAATTTTATTTTGAAACTCCTCATTCAGTCTGCGAACTTTTTATCATTTCTAATAATGGTGGTTTGGAAACCATTTGGAATAGTATTGATGTTTCACCATCCAGGATTATTCCCATGTCCATATTCACTAGATCCATGGACACATGTTCCATTTCGTCTCTCATATTGTTCAAAAATAAATGATCATTTCTGCTAAAAGCATCTTCCATGTTATTTTCCTTCCCCATGATCCAGTGTATAGTGCAATCATAATCTTTGAGTAGTGCATGCCATCGTCTTTTCCAATTGTTGAGTTCTTTTGGTGAGAAACTATACACCAAACTCTTGGGATCGGTATATATCTTACATTTTTCACCATAGAGATAGTGTCTCTATATCTTCAAAGTAAATATTACATCTTCTAACTGAATATAATGAGTGGGATAGTCTTTTTCATGAATTATTATCTACCATGATGCATAGGTAATAAGTCTATCATTTTTCAAAAGGACACTACCATGTCCATTCTTTGAAGCATCACTATAAATAAAAAAACCATCATTCCCCAATAGTAGAGAAAATATAGGACCATTTACTAATATTTTCCTCAGTTCTTCAAAACATTATTTAAATTATTTTTCTAAATAAATTAAACCCATTTACGTGTGATCTTGGTTAACAGGATAACCAATCTGGAAAAATTCTAGACAAAGCACTGATAATAACCTGATAAACCAATAAAACTACATACCTCAGTTATACTCATAGGTGTTGGTCATTCATGGATTGCCTTTTTTATTGAAGGATCAATATAGATTCCATCATTAGGGATAATATATCCAAGAAAATAAATCTCTTGATGTCTGAATTAACACTTGCTAAAATCCCCATATAATTCATTTCTAATTTGAGTACTTAAAACAATGCGCAAGTGATTTTAATTATCTCTGTATCTTTAGAAGTATACCGAGATATCTTCAATAAATAACGCTACAAATACCCCAAGATATTCCTTGAAAACTCTATTAATTATATCCATGAAAATAGAGGGTGCATTAGTCAGTCCAAAATGCATTACTATAAACTCGAAATGCCCGTACTTGCTTCAAAATGCTGTATTTGGAACGTATTACTTCTTCACGCACAAATGATGATATCCAGACCAAAGATAAATCTTTGAAAAATATTGATCTCCATGAATTTTATCGAATAAAATATCAATGAGAGGTGGGGGATATTTTTTTCTTATTGTTATTGAATTTATCTCCCTGTAGTCAGTGGACAACTTCATAGATCTGTCTTTATTCATAACAAAAACAATTGGGAATATCCATGGAGAAAAACATGGGAGATTAAACACTTTATTACTCAAGTCATCTAGTGGTTTTTTAGTTACACTAATTCCACTGTGGCCATTTTATAAGGGGTCTTCAATATGGGCCTTGAACCAAGAATTAAATCAATGGAAAACTCAATTTCTCATTCTGGAGGTTGTCTGGGCAAATCTTCTGGGAACACATCAGCATTTTCTTTAACAATTGTTATGTACTCTATTTGAATATTCCTTTCCTTACACATAGTTATTTCACTCTCTTCCTCCCTAATAATTGAATTTAGTAGAGCTACTGGGGTTTGATCTAGATGAGAATCAGATGGTGATTTTTTTTTCTCTAAAGTTACGACACTTTTTATCATCATAGAAAATTGTAACCTCCTTCTTATTAGAATTTTTTTTTGTATCATGGTATGAAAGACAATCCATACCGAGGATTAGATCAAATCCAATCATGGGTATATTGATGAGATCAACAGATAAACAACGTTTATATTCCCTAATAAGAACTGATTCACAAAACATTGTTGCAATGAAACTTCCCTTAGGAGTTTTTATTGACATCTCCCTTGTTAAATAAAATTTGAAATATCTAATTTTCTTAGAAAACATGGAAGATATGAAACAATTCAAGGATCCACAATCAAATAAAGCATTGGCTAAACTTGAGGAATCTATTAAATTACCTACCACCATATCATTCGGAGCTTCAAGTTCAGCAGTAGTGATCACATAAGCTTGGCCTTAGACACGAGTGGTCTTTTATGAGGAAAGTTTCCTTGAAGCTTAGAAATTTCATTTGCATAATTCACCATTTGAATAAAATTTTATACTTCATCATTGATAGCCTCTTTCCTCCCTGAGAAATCACGAGCTTGGTGGCCTTTTTCAAAACCCTTTAAATAGACTCCCATTCTCTTTTGACATGTACCAAGGCATTTCATCCCATATTTACTACAGGATGGAAATTCAGGTTTTCCCTTCATCTCTTTATTTACATTTCTACAGATTTCTGAAGATATCTTCTTCCCTTGCTATTCTTTAAAGTCGTAAGACTTAGAGTATTACTTTTCTGTCTTGATAACACATGAGACAATATCTTTGTATGATGATAAGGATTGTGATACAAATTATTGATAGAGAAATGGTTTTAAACCATAATTGGTTCGATCAATCTTTCTCCTTGGTATACGTATATCATCTTCTCCATGCCTTGCTAAACTTGTAATGTTAGCCTCATACTTTGCAATATTCCCATCCTCCTTTTTCCTGAGACTCAGAAATTGCCTTTCCATATCCGCTGGATGGTCACGAGAAAAGTATTTTTCTATGAGAATATATTTAAACTCTTTTAATTACATATTTGAAACTTCTATATCCTCATTTGTGTTTTTAATTAATGACCTCCATTGATCTTCACCTCCAATGAGGCTATCAAATTCCATGAAAACTTTTTCCCTTTCGCTACTCCCCAATGAATGAAATATTTTCTCTAAGTATCTTATCCATTTCTCGACTACAAATGGATTTGTTATCCAATATAATTTTGTTGTTGTTTCCCCATGAAGTGGTCTATCACTGAGCCTCCACATTGTAGATCAGGGTGCTCTATACAAGTAAGGTGATTAGTTATAATTTGAGTGAGTTGTCCTAGTGTGGTTATAAGTTGTTCCGCACCTGTTGCATCACTGGCTCCACTATAATTATCTTGAGTAGGAGGGAAATCCCAACAAGGATTACATGTTTTGATATAGTTTCCATTCCTTCCACTGGGCTCTATTTCTAAACAATGACATACACAAGATCAGTTTATGAATCACAATACATAATTCCAAACTAATAAAATATCTAACATAAATTGAACAGTTTATACATATAATCCATAATCATAAAAAATGTTTCCTTTGAGGAGGTATTTACCTATACATCCTTCATAATGTTTTTATAGAAAATTTGAATTATCCTAAGCTTATCCCCTACGAGTGTGGTAACCAAGAGTGCAACAAGGCCCATTGTCGTGTATGTGGATACCCTAGGTCAAGACCAAAACTCCTTGTCAGAGTTTTCACTCCTAGGTACATCTGTTCCAGAGCCACTTCTACCTGCTCATATCTAGATAGGGATGTATTTCATTAAACATACACAAAATATCTACATTACCAATATTCTAGGAAGTTCTACAGTACTAATCCTCAAAATCTATCTTAGGGTAATGTTTTCTAATTAGAGTATTTCTAAATATAGCTTCCATGGTTTGTACGAAACTTCTTACGATACCAACTATAATGCCCCAACCCTTGTTTCCGAGAGTGGGTTCATTATTACACAACATTGGCATGATCACAAGAGGTCAAGTCTCGAATGAACAATTAGTTTAGTAGCCTTGAAAGTACTAGATACATATATAATTTTTACAATACATCATTAAATAAAAAAACAACATGGTGTCCCCTTTGAACACAATCATATAATTGGTATATCCATATAGGTTAACCATCATATACTTCTTCACATCCTAGGAAAAGTAAAAAATAACAAAGGGGTGAGCTCAGATGCTCCGTAAGGATAAAAATATAGCAAAAACATTCATAAATCAGTATAAAAAATTAAGGAAATATATAAGACTAAAACAGAATACTATTAAACATAAAAATAAACATAATATGGATATGATAAATAAAATAATTCTATTTAATTATTCACATGGATATTCTACTAGTCAAATAATCACTTGTATTATCATTAGCCAATTTCATAATGATAGAATGCATAATGATGGACATCATAACCATATATGTAATGTCCTGACACCAGTTACACGGAGTCAGTGCATTATTACATAAAATTGTCATGATACAAGGAAATCATGTCCCGAAAGACCGATCAGTTTAGTAACCTTGTAAATACAAGATACATTCATAATTTCAACATTACAACTTGAAAAGAAAAACAACACTAAATTATTCTATTAGAAACATCCAATATTTTTATATTATGCATGAAAGTCACTCATAACTAACTTCTTCACATGCTGGGAAAAATAAAACATAGAAATGGGTGAGATCAGAAGCTCAGTTAGGATAAAAATATAGCGGAAACATTCATAAATAAGCATAAACATTTAAGGCAATGTATAACTAAAACAAAAGCCTTTTAAACTTGAACATCAGCATAATATGACAAAAATAAAATGGAATAATTCCATTTACTTATTGACATGGATATTATACTAGTCGAATAATCACATGAAATATCAATAACCACTTACATAATGATGGAATGCATAATGCCAGAATATCATAACCCCATAGTCATGGCCTTGTGCCAAGACTATAAATAAGATTTTTTCAAGGCTTGTGTCATGACAATAGATTGCGTCATGAGACCTACTGATGCATCGAGGAGCTATAGCGGGACCCACCCATCACTTACTAAGTCCAATGCATTAATCATATGAAAATTTGAAAATTAACATAAACATTCGTACTAATACTTATATACGAAATGCCAATACTTTATCCACAATCTTTGAATAGTATAAAAATAGTACATCCACAGTCAAACATAACTAATTCAATACATTATGGAAGAATGTATTGTAATAGATTAACCTCAATCGATAATAATGAATGATATTGTCCTAGATGAAAATAATCATCAAAACTATTTGGAAGAAATACCCCCTTTTTATTGAAAACATTTAAAAGTCATAATACTTGTCAAGAGGCCATTTTAAAAATAGATTTTTGAATCAAAGTGTCCCATACCACTATGAAACTTTTAAATGTAATTTTTATTTTAAAATATTAATGTCCATATAAATAAATCCTTAAAACCATTTTTAAAACATGGAAATTAATGAGAAAGATTTAGATGAATAAATCTTTAAAACATTTACAAATGATATTTTAGTTAGAGTTTTTAAACAAAAGAGAGACACTTGAATACAAATAATTGAGGTAATCAAAACATTGTAATATCATGAGAATAAAGGGATTCATGACATACTATGTCAAAGTACATTATATAGACCATATTAATGTGATTTTGTGTATAACAACAAAGAAGTATCAATGGAATGTAAATTGATATGAAACTTCATAAAAAAGACCGTATCCTTAGGTTAAGGATAAATCAACGACATAATTATGTGTGAAAAATATAAATACACTCAATATTATTGGATATTCAGTATAAATCAATCAGGGGACATTCACACATATTCTAGTAAAAAAACCAATGGATTTGATATTTTACTCAACAAATGGAGATTGATTTAAAATTAATCTTACCAAGTTCATATCAATGAATTGAGAATTTATAAATGGAGTGATTATCTTTATAAAAATTATATCTATAGAAAAGGGAAGTGAAAATTATGACATAAGAAAATGAATAGTAATTCCACACATAATCTTGGAGTAAAATAATCAATGAAGTTGCATAAATCCAAATGAGTGGAAATTGAAATTTCAAATTCCCTTATCGATTTGGTAACTTACGAAACACACACCCATGAAAGAATGATCATGCAATGATGTTGTAAATATCCGTAAATTGAATTATATTACAGAATGAATACAATCATGGGCAGTACACACACTACATTCAATAAATAGGTGGTGAATAATGGAAATCTCATGGAATTAAAAGTTAGATAAGAAACCCCTTACTTTGTAAATTTTCATTGGTCGAGGGAAGGTTAACCTCCTTTATAATGGTGAAATAATTGTTATCAAATTATACAAGAATAATATACATTAATATGATATAATATGTGATCTTTTAACATTTATTTGTTAGTAATATCAAAGTATTATCGTCGTTTCGGGTGTTAACAAATTCGTTTTCCTTTATATTATTTGTTATGTGAGCCAGAGTTGTTATGGATAGGATGTATCTTATTCATATCCATAATGATATTAAGTCTTTAAACATTATTTTTAAACATTAAATGAATATTATTCTTGAATGGATACGATGGGGAATGAATCTCATCGCGTTCGTGGAGCTGGTAGTCCGTACGTACGCACGCGCAACAAAATCATTCTTTTGATATTAAAATAATATATAATTGGATATTATATAATATATACAGAATAATTATCATGTTATATTTATTATTTACAATAATTACACATCATTACTATACCCATCCAAAAAATAATGTATTGAATAACAATTACACCACGACATGGAGACGGTAAGTCGTACGTACGCACGTATGGTGACATGTTATTCGAAGGATGGATAGAATAATGAATATGGTTGTACCATATTTATAATATAATCACAGTATATAGATGACACTGGATTGATAATATTATAATGGAAATAAAAAAGAATGAAGAAGTGGAAGAAGAAAGGAACTTGAATGTGGGTGGTGAAAACATTACCTCTTCTTCAGGTACTTCATTTTGATTTGATCAAAAGGAATCATTAGGTTGGATTTATGATCAAAATAAGGCTTCTAGGATTAAGTGAGGTATGTTGAGAGAATATTTGGGTAGTTTTTAGCCGAACCAAATGTTTTTGATGGTGTGAATTAGAGATAAGGGGGAGTTCCCTTTTATAAGAGGGGTGAGGGGCACCTCAGGAAAAGATAGAAATATAATTTTATAATAAAATAATTTTCGGTTTGTAATGGCTCCAAACTAATTTATTTCGAGTATAAGGTAGATATGGGTCGAAAACAAATCATCCAATAGATTTTATACAGGTTTGGGTCACTTTATTAACTTTATCTTATAGTTTTAACCCTTAGTTAATAAGGTTGACATTTACAATGTCTCTTTTTATTTTTATATTATATGGTTAATAAACTTACTATAAACTTCCAAGAAACCCTAAAGTGGTTCATAAATGATTAAAAAATTATTATATAAATTCTTTGGCTGAACCTAAGATTTTTAGGAATATTTTATCAATTTATAATATAATATTTTTTTAAAACTCTTTTATGTCAAATTTGACACTATTTAATAATTGATTTTTGATAAAGTATTAAAAACTTTATTAATTCAAAAAAATTTCATTTAAGAAATACTAAAATGTAATATTAACCAATAAAATTCGTGTATGTCATCAAAATATTCAAATTATATTTATTTTAAGATTTGAAATACCAATTATTTGATTCTTTCATTAATAAGGAAAATACTGCATCATTATTGTTTCATAAATAAATTTAATTAATCAATGTATAAAAATTATTAATAAACAAAAATTATGTAGGAAATCATTTTATCTTTATAATTAATATTTATAGTCTAAAATATAACATATATAACCCTATGTAAATTTTTTTTTCTAAAAGATATATGCTTATGTCATTTTTGTATTTACTTTAACTTAATTAATATAAAGTGTCATTATCACTTACAAGTGGATCCATGGGGTCCAAAAATTGACCCAAATATGGACATGGTCGGATATGTATCAACCAAATTGGTTTGGACACATTTTAGGGTAATTAATAATATTATAATATTATTTGTTTACCCTTATTTATAAGGTTTACCCTTTAACCATGGTAAAAAAAATATTTACGGAAGTAATTATTCAAAATTTCTAAAAATAAAAGTTAACTATTTACAAAATTTGGGATCTCTAATTATAAATATGGAATCCATTTTTCTAATTTCAAATCACAGAAGTGGCGGAAATTAATTTAAAATTAATTTTCGTTGTCAAAACAAAAACGTGTTTTTAGGAAATAATAACTATCAAAAGATTGGCACTTACGTATGCCCAGTTTAAATTTGAAATTTTGTCCAATGACAAACATTGGATTAAATTTTAAAAATATAATCTAATTATACTTTAAAATCACTCAAATTAATAATTTTTCACTATTAATTATTTCGATTAAAAAATTTGTTTTTAAATAAAATTTATTAATTTTCACTATTCATCAAAATATGAAAGTTATCAGAAAAGTACCAAAAAATCACCCTAAGATAATTTCGTTATTCCAAATCCAATAATGAAGTAAATTTTTAAAGATAAAATTTATAAAATTTCAAAAAGTGGGTATTACTATTCATAATTACTAGTTTTATTGGTTGTGGTGTGTTAGAACTCGAAGTTGCGTACAACAGACACTACTGTATTATTCAAAGAGAAGCATACCATGGAAGCTTGGGGTGTTACATTCTCCACTCCTTAAATAAATTTCATCCAAGCAATTTTTAAAATTAGGCATGGGAATATAATGGAATTTCCCACATCAGAAAAAGAGTCAATAAAACAATAACTTTAACAGAAAGAAAGAGAAGTAAAAAGGTCACCCAAGATAACCTATACTAGGATTCCATGTAGAAAAACATGGTTATGGAAGATAAACTAAGAGTCATGTTCTAAAGTAGAGGGATAGAAAACATGATCAAGAGAATGTTAACAACAAGAAAACCACAAACTTGTGATTGGACAAATAGTCATTAGTCTCCAAGTAGGAAAGTAAATAGACAAAAAAATTTGTTTTAAGTTACATTACATAAATATGATGAATTAATTTATGAGATTGACTAAGAACATAAAGAGATATACATAATTTTTATGTAGAGTTTCATTCATTAATAAATTTCTACCACTAACCCATTTTTTTAAACGATGAGTATTCCAGAAGACATGGTCACACTGGAAGAGCTTGAATAAACTTCTATAGAATCACATGATCCACGAAGGATAAACTATATATTTACCTTTTCTTTAGAGATTAATCAAAACCAAAACGGTTATTATAGGATCTGATGATCCCCTAAAAGGATATTCCATTAAAGAAAGAAACACTAATCTTAATTTCTAAAACTAAACCAAAAATACCCCAAAGTTAAATAAATACCATTCAATAAAAAATTGTCCTTAAAATCCTTCAATATAATCCAAACTAATATTGAAACCCAAAACAAAGAAGAATTTGGTTATGTAGTATTCCATGTTAAATTGTATATCTAAATGACATCTACTACTCTTAAAGTCACATACTTAAAAGTAATTAACCTAATCACATATTCTCTATTATAGGTTAATCATTTCCATAAATAACATAAATCAATATAAATCCACAATAAAACTTGATAAAAATACACCATTACTCAAATGAAATCTCACAGAATTCTATATTCCTTAGGAATACAGTGTTCCCAACAGAGCGAACGTCTTCCAAAATAACATTTATCACTTAATCACCAAACCATTTTTCTATACTAAGGGTATTCATTTGATAAGACATAAGATCCCAAATAAACATATTATTGATCAATAAAATAATTTAACTAAAAATAATTTGTCACAATAACAAGGGAATTCGCGTAGTCCAGTGGTAGGTGATAAATCCCAATTAGATATTGGTTGTGGATTCGATTCCCACAGCTTTGTCCGACGTGACGGGTTATCACACGGTCTGCATGTTGTCCATTTTCAAAAACAATATTTTATAACATTACCAAGATGAGATAAATTCATAAAATTAATAATAACATAATTTAACCAAAAATGTTATCTCATGCCTTGAATTTTAATCCCAAAAATATAATAACTTATAATTTCCTCAAACCCCATGATCATATAAAACCAAATTGTTATTTATAACTGTATCCACAAGAGAAAAGATAAGTCTTCCTTAAATATCATTCTCACATGGAAAACCATAGGGTTACAAATACAAGGGAAAATTATTCCAAAGTAATCCCATCAATAAGGAGAACTAATACTTTTAAAATTTTCTCCAACCATTTATTTCCACATAGCTTCTTTTTTGACCAATAAAATATCCTATAGAATAGGGCATTCACTCGGGTAATGGCCAGGTCCCCTACATTTATGGAAAATGACTCTAAATGGATTCTTGGGACAATTTTATATTTTCTTCCATAGTACTCTTCAATTTTCCTCGAAAAGTCTTCACTTTATATCCTTTTTCCCACACATAAAGCATTTCATTGTTACATTGAAACACTTTCCTAGGTGTCTCTTTCCACATTTCCTATATGGTGGAAATTGAGGATTCTTTTCTCCATGGTCTCCACTGTTGGAGATCTTATCATTCATTACCTTTATCTTCTTTGTTTTGTCCTGGATTTGGTTAATATATAAGTTTTTGATCATATTTTTGGAAAAATGATTTGGCATGAATATGATATCTTTTACACCTATCAATATTTCGTTTTTTTTCTCATTTCCACAACTGTTCCCACATTCTGCATCATTCTCAATTATACTATGACTTCCTTGGAATCGAGGAATTGACTAAAACTATAAATAATTGTGTGAGTAACAGTAGTCATAAAATCATTTTGAGAATATCATGACACCATATTCTTAATTTGAAACACTTTATAATTAACCAAGGACATTTATTCTCATCTTATATTGAAAAAATTCAAATTGGTTTGTAAAGAAAATGTAAATTATCCTAAATATATCCCCTGGGGGTGTCGTAATGAATAATGTAGCAATTCCCATTGTCGTGCACCAGGTCCCATTCAAGTCTAGCTCAAAGTGGTGTTTTTGGGTTTTACCCCTTGATACATTTGTACCCGAGCTTCCTCTACCTGCTCGTATCCAGATATGGATGTATTTCTTGGAAAACTCAAAAAATATCTACAATACCAAAATGCTTGGAAGTTCTTCTATACAAATCCTCAATTTCCATCTTAGGTCTATGTGATCTAATAAGAGTTTATCTAAATCTAGTTTCCTAGGTTTGTACTAAACTTCCTCTGATACCGACTATAATGCTTCGACCCCAGTTACCCAGAGTCGGTGCATTATTACATAACATTGTCATGATACAAGGAAATCATGTCCTGAAAGTCCAATCAGTTTAGTAGCTTTGGAAATACTAGATACATTCATAAGGCCGGCATTACAACAAGAAAAGAAAAACAACACTAATTGTTTCCATTAGAAACATCCAAGATTCAAAGATTATGTCTGAAAGTCACTCATAACTAACTTCTTCACATCCATGGAAAAATAAAACATAGAAAGGGGTGAGATCAGATGCTTAGTAAGGATAACAATATAGCGGAAACGTTCATAAATAAGCATAAACATTTAAGGCAATGTATAACTAAAACAAAAGCCTTTTAAACTTGAACATCAGCTTAATATGGAAAAAATAAAATAGAATAATTCCATTTACTTATTCACATTGATATTATACTAGTCGAATAATCACATGCAATATCAATAACCACTTTCACAATGATGAAATGCATAATGCGAGACTATCATAACCACATAGTCAAGGCCTTGTGCCAATACTACAAATAATATTTTTACAAAGCCTTATGCCAAGAAAATAGTTAGTCTCATGGGACTTACCGATGCATCGAGGAGCTATAGCAGGCTCCACTCATCACCTAATAAGTCCAATGCAGTCCTCATATGAAAATTTGAAACAAAACATAAACATTTGTATTAAAACTAGCATACGAAATGTCAATACTTTATACACAAACCATAAATGGTATAAAAATAGCACATCCACAGTCAAACATAACACATTCAATAAAATATGGATGATTTAATTGTAATAGATTAACCTCAATCAATAATAATGAAGGATATTGACATAGATGACAATAATCATCAAAACTATTTGGGAGAAATACCCCCCCTTTTCACGAAAACATTTAAAAGTAACAATACTTGTCAAGAGGCCATTTTAAAAATAGATTTTTGAATCAAATTGTCCCATACCACATTGAAAATTTTAAAAGGAATTTTAATTTTAAAACATAATGCCCATATAAATAAATCCTTAAAACCATTTTAAAAACATGGGCATTAATGAGAAATATTTAGAAGAATAAATCCTTAAAACATTTGAAAATGATATTTTAGTTAGAGTTTCTTACCAAAATAGAGAAACTTGAATAAAAATAATTGAGGTAATAAAAAATTTGTAATATCATGAGAATAAATGTATTCTTGATATACTATATCAAAGTACATTATATATACCATATAAAAGTGATTTTGTGTATATCAACAAAGAAGTCTCAATGGAATGTAAATTGAGATGAAACTTCTTATAAAGACCATATCCTTAGGTGAAGGACAAATCAATAACATAATTGTGTGTGAAAAATATAAGTACACTCTATTTGATTGGATATTCAGGGTAAATAAATTAAAGTACATTCATACATATTCTTGTAAAAACAACACTAATGAATTGGATATTTAACTCAACAAATGGAGATTGAGTTAAAATTACTCTTATAAAGTTCATATCAATGACTTGATAATTTATCATTGGAGTGATTATGTGTATCAAAAGTGTATATACATAATGGGGAGTCTAAATTATGACATAAGAAAATGAATAGTTATTCCACACATAATCTTAGCGTAAAATAATCAATTAAGTATGCGTAAAGCCGAATGAGTGGAAATTCAAATGTCAAATTACTTTATCGATTTGGTAACTTACAATACATACACCCATAAAAGAATCATCATACAATGATGATGTAAATATCCATAAATTAAATTATATTACACAATGAATACAATCATAGGAAGTACACACACCACATACAATAAATAAGTAGTGAACAATGGAAATCTGACCGAATTAAAAGTGAGATAAGAAATCCCTTACATAGTACTTATTCTTTGGAAGAGGGTAGGTTATCCTCTTGTATAAGGGTGAAATAATTTTTATTGAATTATACGAGAATCATATATATTAATATGATAACATATATGATCTTTTATCTTTTGTTCGCTAATAATATCTTAGTATTATCGTCATTTCGGGTGTTAACAGATTCGTTTTCCATTACATTCATTGTTATGTGAGCCATATTTGTTATGGATGGGATGTATCATATTCAGATTCAGAATTATATTAAGTCTTTAAACATTATTTTTAACCATCAAATAAAAATTATTCTTGAATGGATACGATGGGGAATGAATCTCATCACATTCGTGGAGAGGGTAGTCCGTACGTACGCACGAGAAACAATATCATTCTTTTGATATTAAAGTAATATATAATTGGATGGTATATCATATATTAAGAATCATTATAATGTTATATTTATTATTTACATGAACTACACATCGTTATTTTACCCATCCAAATAATAAAGTATTGAATAACAATTACACCCTGACGTCGAGACGGTAAGTTGTACATACACACATATGGTGACGTGTCATTCGAAGGATGGATAGAATTCTGAATGTGGTTTTACCATATTTATATTAACATAACAGTATATAGATGATACTGGAGTTATTATTTTAGAATATAAATAATAAAGAAATAAGAAGTGGAAGAAGAATGGAACTTGAAAGAGGGTGGCGAAAACATTATCTCTTCTTTGAGTTCTTCATTTTGATTTGAACAAAAGGGCTGCTTAGGTTGAATTTATGATCATAATATGGCCTCTATGGTGAATTAAGGAATGTTGAGAGAATATTTGGGTAGGGTTTGGCCGAGCCGAATGGATTTGAAGGTGTGAATTAGAGATAAAGGTGAGTGCCCTTTTATAAGAGGGGTGAGGATCACCATAGGAAAAGCTCGAAATAGTTTTTTATAATAAAATAATTTTCAGTTTCTAATGGATAAAAACTGATTTATTTTGAGGATAAGGTAGGTATGGGTCGAAAACTACTCAAAAAATAGGTTTTTTATAGGTTTGGGTCACTTTATTAACCTTATATTTTAGTTTTAACTCTTAGTTAATTAGATTGACATTTACAATGTCTCTTTTTATTTTTATATTATATGGTTAATAAAATTACTATAAACTTCCCAGAGACACCCAAGTGGTTAATTACTAAAAAATAAATCATTTTGTAAGTCCTTTGGATGAATCTTAGATTTTTAGGAATATTATATCAATTTATAATATAATATTTGTTTTAAAAACTCCTTTTTGTCCATTTTGACAAAATTTAATAAATGATTTTTGTTAAAGTCTTAACAACTCTATTAAATCAAACCAAATTCATTTAAGATATAATAACAAATCATATTAACCAATAAAATTCGTGTATTTTATAAAAACATTCAAATTATATTTATTTTAAGATTTATAATACCAATTATTTGATTCATTCATTAATAAAGAAAATACTACATCATTATTGTGTCATAAATAAACTTAATTATTAAATGTCTAAAAATTATAAATAAAATACAATTATGTATTAAATACTTTTATCATTATAAAAAAAATTTATATTCGAAAATATAACATATATAACCCAATGTAAAAATATTTTTTTGCTAAAAGATATATGTTTATGTCATTTATGTATTTACTTTAACTTAATTAATATAAAGTGTCATTATCACTTACAAATGGCTCTATGGGGTCCCAAAATCGACCCAATGATTACCATGTTCGGAAATGTATCAACCAGTAAGGTTATGACACGTTTTAGGGTAATTTAAGATTATTATAATATTATTTTTTACCCATATTAACCAAATTTACCATTTAACCACGATAAATAAAATATTTACCGAAGCAATTATTCAAAATGTATAAAAATAAAAGTTATCTATTTACACAATTTGGACCTCCTGATTCTAAATATGGAATCCATTTTCTCAATTAAAAACATAGAAGTGGCAGAAATTAATTTAAAATTAATTTTTGTTGCCAAAACTTAAAGCTTGTTATTAAGAAATAATAACTATCAAATGATTGAAACTTGCTTATGTCTAATTTAAATGTGAAATTATGACCAATGACCAAAATTGGATTAAATGGTAAAAATATAATCTAATTATAATTTAAAATCACTCAAATTCATAATTTATCACTATTAGATATTTAGATTAAAAGAGTTGTTTTTAATTAAAATTTAGTAATTTTCAGTATTTATCAAAATATGAAAGTTATCAGAAAAGTAAATTCTCCCTAAGCTAATTTCTATGTTCCTAATCCAAAAATTAAGTCCATTTTGAATGATAAAATTTATAAAATTTCAAAAAGTGGGTATTACTATTCATAATGGCTAGTTTGATTGGTTGTGGTGTGGTAGAACTCGAAGTTGCGTACAACACACGCTACTGTATTATTCAAAGAGAAGAGTACCATGGAATATTGGGATATTAGAATATAAGAAAGGCCTCATCCCAAGACAAAAAATAATATTTTGTTAATTCCTTGTGCCAAGACATTAGTTTGTCTAATGAGACCTACCGATGCATCTAGGATCTATAGCAGGGACCACCCGTCACTTACTAAGACCAATTCATTCCTCATATGAAATGATTTGAAACCTAACAAAAATATTCCTATTAAAAATAGTAAAATAATGTTAACACTTTAACCATAAACCATGAATGTTATAAAAATAACACATCTATAGTCAAACTTATCACAAAACCTTCAATAAAATATTTTATATTGTATCATAATAAATAAACTACAAAAAAGTGTAAAATCCTTCAAAAGATGTGGACATAGATGAAATCAAAACTATTTGAGAGAGATATCTCTTTCTATCCTGAAATCATTTAAAATTTACATAATTATAAAAGGAAATATTTATTTTGGAAATATTTGTATAATATTTTAAGGGAAGCTTTGATGATGTTATAACGACAAGAAATAACCACACCCGCCGTATAAGTTAAAAAGTACATTCTTACCTTAATTTGTCGAAAAGGATATACAGTAACTTGTTTGGAAAATGATGGAATGATTACTTTCAAAACATTTTCAAGATGGTCAAAAAAGGGTATACATGAATTTAACCCATATTCTAGGAAATAGTAAAAAAGTTTTGAAATACTTTTTTAAGAATCAAAGATGTGGATGATAAAGAAGTCCCAGTAGAAACATACACATAAACAATCTCAGATAATAAAGAGATCGTAAAATTAATCCTTACCTTGTATATTTCCAAGATTGAGGGTACATTAACCTCATGTATAATTGTTAAATCATTGTTATTATGTTATAAAAGAACCATATACAAAAACATGACACCATATATGATCTTATAACGTTTCATTGTTAATAATATTTTAGTAGTATCATCCTTTCTTGTGTTAATTGATTCATTTTACTTTATATGTTTTGTTACGTAAGCCATTTTTGTTTTGGATAAAATGTATTTAATTCATATCCAGAAATATATTATGTTCTTAAATATTATTTTTTAATCGTTAAATAAACATTATTCTAGAATGGTTATGATGGGAAAATGAATATTATCTTATTCATGGAGACGGAAATCCGTACATACGCATGAGCGACAATATCATTATGTTGATGTCGAATCGTATGTAATTTGATGTCATATCATTTATATACAATAATTAAAATGTTATATTTATTATTTACATCAATTATAATCATTATTATACACATAAAAAATAATCAAGTGTTGAATAACAAACTACACCACGACATGGAGACAGTAAGCCATACATATGAATGTATGGTGACTTTTTCATTCCTAGGATGGATGGAATAATGAATATTGCTACACCATATTTATAATAACATCTAATTAAGTAAATTTTGTAGGAGTTATTATGTTGGAATGGAAGCAAACAAGAAATAGTAAGAGGAATAAGAAAAGAACTTAGAAAGAGGTGATGAAATTATTACCTCTACTTCGGTTGCTTCCTTATGATTTGATGAAAAGGTCTCCTTAGGTTGCCTTTCTAATCAAATTAAGGACTCTATGTTGGAGTGAGGGTAGTTTGGAGGATATTTTCTCCGGGTTTGTCTGAGCCAAATGGCTTTTTGGAGCTATGATTTTGAGAGAAGGGGAAGTACCCTTTTATAATAGAGGTGAGGGTCGCCTTACAAAAACATTGGAATGCTATTTTATTATACAATCATATTAAGATTATAATGGATCAAATAGGATTTATTTGTAGAATAATGTGGGAGTGGGTCAAAAACGTCTCAACTAATGGGTTTTGGAGTGGTTTAGGCCACCATATTAACCTTATCTTTTAATTAAACTTTTAGTTAAATAGTTTGACTTTTTCCATGTATTCATGTATTATTATAATAAATGGTAAATAACCATACAAAAAAATCAAATAGAACATAAAGTGGTTAATTAATGAAATATCAATCCTTATAAGAGTCATTTTTTATACCTTATATTTTTAGGAATGTTATATCATTTAATAAAATTGAATTTTTTTTAAAAACTCATTTATGTCAAATTTGACACTATTTAGATTTTGGTTTTTGTGAAAGTCATCAAAACATTATTACCTGAATAAAAATTCACTGAATCAATACTAAAATTTCATATTCACATAGAAAATTTGTGGATGGCATTAAAACAATTAAATTATATTTATTTTCATATTTATAATATCTTTTATTTGATTCATTCGTTAATAAGGAAAATACTGTATCATTATTCTATAGCAAATAAATATATCTATTTTATGTCTAAAAATTATAAATAAAAAATAATGATGTATGAAAGATATTAAAATTTCAAATTAATATTTATAGTTGTATATATCAATTATAGAATCCCATATTAAAAATGATTTACTAAAAGATACATGCTTTTTCTATTTTTGTCTTTACTTAAGATTATTTAATATAAAATGTCATTATCACTCCCAAGTGGTTCGATCGGGTCCCAAAATCATCCCAAAGATGACCATGGCCGTATAGGTATCATTTAATAGGGTTAGGACATGTGTTATGGTAATTTAATATTATTATAACATTATTTTTACCCTTATTTACCGGATATACTCTTTAACCATGGTAAATAAAATATTTACCGAAGTAATTATTCATAATGTCTAAATATAAAAGTTACCTATTTAAAAAATTTGGACCTCCTGATTCCAAATAAGAAATACATTTTTCCAAATTCTAAATAGAAAAGTTTTAGATATTAATTTAAAATTAATTTTTATTGTCGAAACCAAAAAGCAGGTTTTTAAGAAATAAAAACTATCAAAAGATTGACACGTGATTATGTACAATTTAAATATGAAATTACATCAAATGAACTACATTATAATAAATGATAAAAATATAATCTAATTATACTTTAAAACCACTGAAATTTATAATTTAACACAATAAATTATTTTGATTAAAAAAGTTGTTTTTAATTAAAATTTATTATTTTCACTATTTATCAAAATATGAATGTTTTCAAAAAAATATATAAAATTCACGATAATATAATTTTTATATTCTGAATCCAAAATTGAATTCCATTTTGATAAATAAAATTAATAAAATATTAAGAAGAGGGTATTACTATTCATAATGACTAGTTTGATTGGTCGTGGTTGTGGCGACCCGTCCTTGGGGCCCGTGCTGTGACTACCCTAAGCCCGCCTTCTATAGGCCAGGGGCTGGCAACTAGCACCAAGGCATAATTCCCAATAAAAGAAGGGAAGGAATTGCCTTTGTAAAGTAAACAAACACCACAGAGTAAGAAAGCAGAAGTAAACACTACGTAAAACTGGGTACAAAAGTAAGTGTAGAAAAGTAAGTGGGCCTGAATACAAACCCAAAATGAAAGTAAAGTACAACTAGAAATAAATTACTGCAACTGAAAAGTAAAGCCGCAACATCATGTCGTCCACAGGAAGTCCCTCTTAAAGGGTGGGTACAGATGGCCTCCTCAGCTCCACGGGTCCAGTCGTCCGCTCCGTGTACGTCTCGCCCAGTGGTCCACCTCCACGTACCGACTTACTCCACAAGCCTCCACCACGATCAGTGCTGTCTGTTGTCTGCATCCAACACAATGTATTGTAGGCATAGCCCGTGCAGGGGTGAGTATAAGCTACTCAGTAGGGACCCCGAGACCCCCGAAGGTCTCCCAGAATCCACATAGGATAATCCACAAAAGAAATATAAAATCACGAAGTAACATCCAACACTACATAGGTATATGCCCATACATATACCTAAGTCATCAATTCAAGTTCAGCTCCAGCATCCGATCCCAAGTTCAAACACGTCCACACATGATAGCACAACACAATCCACATTGGAACGAAAATCAATTATATCAAAGATAATGATTGAAAGTCAAGACTCAATTCCACATGTATACTTCTTCGTAAGATGATAGAGATGATCAGATGTAGCCATTTATTCATCTAAACCATCGGACCCACAAATGATAGATAGGTATTAACCCCCGCAATGACCCACAAATGATCGTTAGGTACTAACCCCCGCAATGACCCACAAATGATCGTTAGGTACTAACACCCGCAATGACACACACAAGATCTAACCCACACAGGATTGGTATATGTTGGCCCGCACAGAACCGCTGAGCGCTGACCCACACAGGATCTGACCCACACAAGAATGGTAGGCACTGATCCAAAGTGGATTTCTGAGTTCTGTAGTCATCGCTATCAAACCCATGCAGGATTCCCGTACAGTCTTCATCGTCGTCGTAGTCACAGCCAGCTCTAGGGTTCCCGCACACAGCAAGCTCGTTTTGAGAGGATCCTTTCCAAGAGCCGAGGGGCTGATACATCAACTGACACAAATTCCAGAGTTGATGTATACCAATGTTTCTTATCGTCAAAAGGAACTCAACGTCACAGACTGCTTGTCAATCGGACGCCCGGTCTGAGAGTTATTGGCTTTTTCGTCCTAGGGGCCTGGTTGTTTTTTAAGTCAAAACCAACCCGACCGTACTCCAACTGTGTCCAAACCTCGAGCGGAGTAAGCCAAAAGGTCAGTCTCACTAATTAAAATCCAAAATTGTCGACATCACATCAATTGGGCATCCGGATCTCAAGTTATAAGTGTTTCTACTCTGAGGGCCCGGTTGATTTCGTGTACGAACCAACCTGGCCGAACCCAAAGTTCTATGAAACCTTGAGTGTAATATACCGAAACGATCGAAGCTATCCAAGGATCGCATCGTAGTTGATGGTGTGTCGATCAGAGGCCTACATCCCATGTTATGGGAAAAAGACCGAAGAGGTCCGCCAATAGGGGGTTCGGGCCCGGTCTGACCCGGCCCGATACCCCATAGGTCGGCCCGAACCAGGTCAACCCGACCTGGGTCCGGGTTTGGACCATTAGGGTGCGGCCCGGCCTGGTGGGTGTGGCCCAGCCCCGCCGGTGCGGCCCGGCCCGGCCTGGACGCGGCCCGGCCTGGGCGCGGCCCGGCCTGGGCGCGGCCCGGCCTGGTTCGCTCGGCCTGGCCAGCGTGGACAGGCGACTCGGCCGTAACTGCCGATCGGAAGGGTGCGGGGGGCGCACTGCCCCCCTATGTGAAACCACGACCCCCATGAGGGGGGGGGGGGGGCTCTCCTGATGACCAGCCAGTGGTTACACCCCCTGACCCTTCTCGAAAGCCGGCCGGCCTGGTCCGGCCTTCCAGTTGCTGTCACCACAGGACCACCGGGGTCCCGCTCTCCTGCTCCGGCACCGTCAGCCCGAAGCCGGTTGCCGCTTCCTGCTCCGATGTGGCCAAAGGCCGTGGCCTTGGTGCAATCGGCGCTGCGTGACGGAACCACGCCCCTCCACCGCGACCCCACTCCGGCCGCGGCCTCTTCGACGTTCTCCAGTGCGGTGCGACGGCCCCGTGGCTTGTTCGACTTCAACGGCGCGGTGTGACGGCGCCATGCTTCTTCTCCCAATCTTTATTATTTTCCACGCTGTGCATCAGCACCGCTCTACCTTGTTCGTGCCGTAAACAAATCATCAATCAAGGGGGGAGGGGGGAGGCCATGTTCGTGTGGTCTGACCTCCTCTCGTTATTGCGATATCAGGTGGCTCAAATAATGATGATAATCAGTGATGAAGTAAACATGAACATAAAAGAAAATAACCCCTACCTCGAAGAAAATGTTGAACAAAGGTTCATCGCAGAATTGCACGTCGTGAAAGAAGGCGTCGTGGAAGGGGGATCATCGCGTTGCGGGGAAAAGATTCGTTGGCGTCACGTCTTCGATCTCCAAGGATCCGGCGTTCTTGTCAACCTTCTTCAGAGGTCGGAGTTTTTCGTGTTCTTCGCGTTCTTTGTCCAGGAATGAGTGCTTCAAGGCTTTGAGTGATTTCTCCCCAGCCCTCCCGCACCACGAACCCCTTTAATAAAATAAGACTTGTCTTATTTTATTAACACACAAGACAAACGTTTTGAAATTCAAAATTTGAATCAATCAATTAATTAAATTAATTGAGGAGTTTAAACCACCCAATTAATGAGGTGTTTATTATTCAGTTTAAACACAATAGAGTTGACTTACATTTTAAGGGGGGTGTGCGGGTCCGTTACCTAATAAATGTGGGGGTTTTGTGGAAGTTGAAATGGTTGGGCTCGTGTGGGCCCCACCCCACAAATATTCTACCTAGTGGAGTAGGATATAGTGGGTCCTACTTCAACCACTTAGCTTATGTTAAACAACTTTAAATTAAATAAAGTGGTTGCCCCATTTTATTTTATTCATTTACTTAACCAAAAATTTAATAACCACACCCGAGAAAATGCAACTTCAGAAAAGGTGTTCCTAAGTAATTAACGGCTCTTCGATTCCATAAGTTTCCTCTGATTTCGATTCCAAGCACCGGTTCAAAAGTTAGGGAAACCTGCTCGTTCGTTCACTGAACAGACCCGAGCTAAACTTCAAAAAAGGATTCCGGGCACACCGGGCCTCGGAATCAGGTGCTGTCAGAAAACGCGTTCTTTTAAAATCCCAAAGAAAATTAAGAATAAAATTCCATTGAATTTTACAGGTCTTTACATTACTCCCACCTCAGTTCTTTATATCCCCATAAAGATACATCATGAAATAGGAAAAAAAATGTGGGTACTGAGCACACATTTGAGCCTCCCGCTCCCAAGTTCTCTCTTGGAGGTTCCAGTGCTGCCATCTGATGTGCACTAGAGGAATCGACCGTACACATAGGACCTGCTCCTGTCGATCCTCAATCCCCACTGGGACCGCATTAAAGTCTCCCCATCATCAATGTCCAACTCCCCATGGTCTATAATATGCGTCTGGGCGTGCACGTATGTCCTCTGCTGAGATACGAGGAAGACGTCGTGCACCCGGTGCAACTGCGGTGGTAGAGCCAGTTGATAAGCCACCTCGCCTATCCTACTGAGGACCTGGAATGGTCCGATGAAGCGCATAGATAACTTTCTGCCTCGGCCAAATCAACGTAATCCACGTCGAGGTGAGACCCGCAAGAAGACGTGGTCGCCATCCTCGAACTCTAGTGGCCTCCACCTCATGTCAGCATAAGACTTATACCGGGTCTGATCTGTCCTCATCCGCTCTTGGATGACCTGGACCTTCTCTGTCATGGCCTGGACAATCTTCGCTCCCACGAGTGCTGACTCCCAAGGGTCTGTCCAACACAGCAGTGATCTGCATGATCGGCCGTAAAATGCCTCGTATAGTGCCATCCCGATGGTGGAGTGGAAGCTGTTGTTGTATGCGAACTCCACCAAGGGTAGGTGATCCTCCCAGCTACGACCAAAGCCGAGGACACATGCACGGAGCATGTCCTCGAGAGTCTGAATGGTCCTCTCCATATTACTATCCGTCTGATGGTGGAAGGCGGTGCTTAGACGTAGCTGCGTCCCGAATGCATCTTGCAATCCCTTCCAATGTCGGGAAGTAAAACGAGAATCTCGATCAGAGATGATAGATGATGACACACCATGAAGTCGTACAATCTCTGGAACGTAGAGGCGTCCCAAGCCCTCCACTGAGCCCTGCTCTCTGATGGGTAAGAAGTGAGCCGACTTGGTGAGTCGGTCGACAATCACCCAAATAGAGTCGTGACCTCTGGAAGTGCATGGAAGTTAAGTCACGAAGTCCATAGATATCCCGTCCCAATTCCACTCCCGGACCTCCAAGGGTTGTACCAATCCTACTGGTACCTGGTGCTCTGCCTTCACCTGCTGGCAGGTGAGGCATCATGAAACGAACTCTGCCACAACCTTCTTCATACCTGGACACCAGTGCTGTCGTCTGAGGTCCTGGTACATCTTCGCCACACCTGGATGTACCGCTAAAGGGGATGTCTGAAAATCCCTCAGTACCTCCTCCTGTAAAGCAGCTGGTACCATGATACGTCCTATGAAAAGGATGACATCCTCACCTCCCATAGAGAATCTATCAGGTGCATGTCATGAGGATATATATGCACGCCGCGTCTCACAGTCATCATCCCCACACTGCACCTCTCTTGCCCGCTGTAGAAGTGGAGGAGTGACTGTGAGTGACTGTTGAAAGGCAACTCCATCACTATCCACAAAGGATATGTGCAAAGCGGCTAGCTACTCTGTCGCCTCCCCAAGTAGCTGAATGCCCGTCCTCTTGCTGAGAGCATTGGCTACTACATTCCCCTTTCCACGAGTATAGACTATCTCAAAGTCATAGTCCTAAAAGAACTCAACCCATCGCTGCTGTCTCAAGGTCAGGTCCTTCTATGAAAAGATGTACCTGAGACTCTGATGGTCAGAATAGACTGTACAACGCTCGCCCATCAGATAGTGTCTCCAGATCTTCAGAGCAAAGACCACTACTTCTAAATCCAGGTCATGGGTAGCGTAGTTCTTCTCATGCTACCTCAAATGACGTGATCCATAGGTGATCACAACCTGATACTATATGAGTACACATCCGAGTACGACCCCTGATGTATCGCAGTAGACTACGTACCCTACTCCCTCCTCCGATAGCCTCAAGATAGGCGCGATGGTCAATCTCTGTCTCAGCTCCTAGAATCTATGCTGACATCTGTCTGACCACACAATGAGGTTCTCCTTCTTCTTCAAGGCTGAGAGTGTTTCCAAAACTCTGGAAAAGTCTGGCACGAATCTCCGGTAGTACCCAGTTCGCCCCAAGAAACTCCGCACCTCCGTTACGCTCCTGGGTGGCTCCCAAGCTAGCACTGCCTCGATCATCGCAGGATCCACCGCAACTCCAACCTCACAGATGATGTGTCCCAAGATGTGGACCTCACGTATCCAAAACTGACACTTCGAGAGCTATCCATAAAGTTGGTGCTCTCATAGTGTGTCTAGTACAACCTGTAAGTAGTGGGAGTGCTTCTCCTCAGTGGTCGAGTAAATCAAAATGTCGTCAATGAGGACCACACTAAATCGATAAGGTTATGGATGAATGATCCTGTTCATGAGGCCCATGATCACTGCTAGAGCATTGGTCATGCCGAAAGGCATAACCAAGAACTCATAGTTGCCATACCGATATCTGAAGGTCATCTTTTGCACATCCCTGTCTCGAACTCTGGGCTGATGATAGCCTGATCAAAGGTCTATCTTTGGGAACCACCGTGCTCCCTTGAGCTAATCGAAGAGGACATAAATCCTCGGTAGACGATACTTGTTCCTCATGATCACCTGGTTCAGGCAAAGATAGTCCACACAAAGTCGCAAGCTCCCATACACCTTCTTGGCGAAAAATATCGGGGAAGCCCAGGGTGAAGCACTAGGTCAGATAAATCCCTTGCCCTGCAAGTCCTCCAACTGTACTCATAGCTTTCGAAGCTCAGTAGGGGCCATCCGATATACTGGAGTGGATATCGGGGCTATCCCAGAGTACATGTCAATATAAAAGTCTACCTCTCTTCGAGGAGGTATCCCTGGGACGTAATCGAGGTAAACGCCCACATACTGATCCACCACTGCAGGAAAACCAGGAATCCACACATCAACTGCTCCTAGGATGAGGCTAGCCAACTTATAATTGATGGGCTATCCTCTCATCTGTGAGAGTCCAACCTATGCTGCAATGGCTACCTTCTTACCGGTGAAGGTGAACCTTCTCCCGTCGGTGTGAACACACCGAACCTTGCACCTATTGCAGTCAATTTGAGCATGGACTGTAGATAACCAATCCATGCCCATGATGACGTCCTAAGGCCAGAAACCACTACAAGAATATCCCAGCCGAAGCTCTCTCCTCCTAGAGTATGCTCACACTGCCGGCACCAGTGCGTAATTGTCATGTCAGATCCCGTAGGAGTCTCTAGCCGTAAGGATCGAGCCAACGGCTCCGTCCGAATCACTGAGCTCCAAAAAAGGGAGGTGACTATGAAAGAATGAATCTCTCCTATATCTATAAGAACTACAGCAAGGGTGGAGTAGACCCAAATAGTATATCGAATCATCTCGGGCACGCTCTTGTCATAGGCCTCCGCTACCTGGATCGGTGCTTGCCTCTGCCCGCCAGCTCCCTGTGGTCGGGGTGGACCCCCTGATGGTGGTGGTGGTAGAGCCTGAAAGCGTCGCCCACCACCTGCTTCTTGGAAAACTCATCTGCCTCATCTACCTGCTCCCTGAGGACTGCGACGGTCAACCCTTTGCATCTTCCTGGTTGGTCCCTCAACCGTATGCTGCTCTTCGGCATGGAAGGTCGGGCAGTCATGAGCCATGTGGCCCTGCCCTCCGAATGCATAGCACTGTCTGCCTCTCGTAAGACTGGATCTACGCTGTGTGCCCTACACCTTTGAGCCAGTGTCCTGAGGTCATCTTCCGGAGGGTCTGGTCTGCCTGGAACCATGTGTCATCCGTCGACTGCCTACTGCAGAAGACTCTCCTATGTGCCTCCCTACGGTAGGTCTCACTACTGATGTAGGCTCAGTAAGAAAGCTCTCGATGATAAGAGCTCGCTCTAGTACCCCTGCCTGTGTCAGAATGATAAGGGAGATCAGTGATGCCCTAATCTAATGCCTCAATCCCTGCTCGATGGTCTGGCCCTGGAAGAATGAGTCTCGTACCATGTCCGTCGAATTGCGCAAGAGATCGGTAAATCTCGCCGAGTACTGGGTGACCGACAAGATTCCATGCCGCAACTGTAGTAGCTCATGGATGCGCACCGCACGGAGGGTGACTGGGACGAACTCTGAGCGGAAGAGGCTCTCAAAGTCCGTCCAGAGGAGAGATGCCTCATCATACACCTGAAGCATCAAGCTACACCATCTGCCTACTGCCGCGTGTAGGAGACTCGCTGCAAGGATCACCATGAGGTCTTCTGGTGTCCCTACCAATCAGAAAACTCTTACAACTAACTCCAGCCAATCCTCAACTACCTGGGTGTCCATCTCCCAGCGGAACCTGGGCGATCTCTGTCACTGAAACTCGGGCAGTGCACTAATGCGACGTGAACTATCAGCGGCTGGGGCTGGTAGAATCGATGGCTTGGAGGGTAGAGGTACCGCCGGTGCCTCTACTGTCAAAGGGCCCCGCACTGAGACCTCGTCACTCGATGGACTGTCATCACGTACAAAACACGGAACCCTAGCTGGCTGCCATCATGGGGCCATCCTGAAATGAAACAGGTGTGCCATGGTCAAAACAGTATACCTGGTGATCTGACACAAAGTAACCACAAATAAAACTTTTAAAACACACATGCAATCAATGTTTTCGTGCATTGAGTCGGAAATCAGAAGTCAGGTCCCTGGTTTATGGATACATCGGCTGCCGCACCAACACTGGACTCCCTGGACTGATAACCACACTGAATACCCTTAACACTATTGCTTCACATAGAAGAAAGAATAGAGTCCTGGGTTCTGCGGTAGAACCGAACTCCTCTGATACCAATTTCTCACGACCCGTCCTCGGGGCCCGTGCCGTGACTACCCCAATCCCACCTTCCATAGGCCAGGGGCTGGCGACTAGGAGCAAGGTGAAATTCCCGATAAAAGAAGGGAAGGAATTGCCTTTGTAATGTAAACAAACACCATAGAGTAATAAATCAGAAGTAATCACTAAGTAAAATTGGGTACAAAAGTAAGTACAGAAAAGTAAGTGGGCCAGAATACAAACCCAAACTGAAAGTAAAGTACAACTAGAAAAAAATTACAGCAACTGAAAAGTAAAGCCGCAACGTCGTGCCGTCCACATGAAGTCCCAGCTGAATGGTGGGTACAGATGGCATCCTCAGCTCCACGAGTCTAGCCGTCCGCTCCATGTACATCCCGCCCAGTGGTCCACCTCCACTTACCAACTTGCTCCACAAGCCTCCACCACGATCAGCACTGTCCATCGTCTGCATCGAACACAATTTAGTGCGGGCATAGCCCGTGTAGGGGTGAGTATAAGCTACTCAGTAGGGACCCCGAGACCCCCGATGGTCTCCCAGAATCCACAAAGGATAATCCAAAAAAGAATGATACAATCCCGAAGTAACATCCAACACTAATTAGGTATATTCCCATACATATACCTAAGTCATAAATTCCAGTTCAGCTCCATCATCTGAGCCCAAGTTTAAACACATCCACACAGGATAGCACAACACAATCCACATAGGAAAACAAGTCAATCATATCAAAGATAATTATTGAAAGTCAAGACTCAGCTCCACAGGTATACTTCTTCGTAAGACAATAGAGATGATTAGATGTAGCCATTGATTCATCTAAGCCATCGGACCCACAAAGGATCGATAGGTACTAACCCCCGCAGTGACCCACAAAGGATCGTTAGGTACTAACACCCGCAGTGACCCACAAAGGATCGTTAGGTACTAACCCCCGCAATGACCCACACAGGATCTGACCCGCACAGGATCGGTATGCACTGACCCACACAGGACCGCGGAGCGCTGACCCACATAGGATCTGACCCAGACAAGATTGGTAGGAACAGATCCATAGAGGATCGCTGAGTACTGTATTCATCACTGTCGAACCCACGGAGGATTCCCGTACAGTCTTCATCGTCGTTGTAGTCGCAGCCAGCTCTATGGTTCCCGCACACAACAAGATAATTTCGGGAAAGTCCGCTACACAAGCCGAGTGGATGATACATCAACTAACACAATGTCCAGAGTTGATGTATCCCAATGTTTCATATCGTCAACAAGAATTTAACATCACAGACGACACGTCAATCGGACGCCCGGTCTAAGAGTTATTTGCTTTTTCGTCCCAGGGGCCCAAATGGTTTTTAAGTCAAAACCAACTCGACCGTACTCCAACTGCATCCGAACCTCGAGCGGAGTATGCCAAGAGGTCTGTATCACTAAGAGGAATCCAACAAAGTCAACAACACGCCAATTGGATGTTCGGAGCTCAAGTTATAAGCGTTTCCGCACTGAGGCCCCGGTTGGGTTCGTGTAAGAACCAACCCATCTGAACCGAAAGTTTTCCGAAACCTTTAGTGTAATATACCAAAACTACCGTCATGATCCAAGGATCACATCGTAGATAACGGTGCATCGATCGGTGGCCCGCGGCCCATGTTATGGGAAAAAGACCGAAGAGGTTTGCGAAAAGGGGGTTCGGGCCCGGTCCGACCCGACCCGATACCCCCTGGGACGGCCCGAACCGGGTCGACCCAACCCGGGTCCGGGTCCAGCCCATTAGGGAGTGGCCCGACCTGGTGAGCGTGACTCGCCCTAGCCTGACCCGTCCTGGTAGCGGCGCGACCTAACACAATGCTTGAGGTGGCTATATTTCTTTAACAAGAGTTTAACTGGGAAGACAATGATAACTATCCAATCAATGCTGTTAGGATAGATTCACTTTTAGAATTACAGGTATATATCATACTCAATTTCTTTATGAGTATAATATAATTAAGGGTAAATTCCACAATTCCTAACCTATATTTCAAAAACATAATTCTCTATGAAGCATCATCCCAAACATTGAGATGAGACAAGATATTTATCGATTCCTTGGAAACTCTACTTAGGATGTGACTGGCATTCGAAGAGGGATAAATCTTGATTAATTGATAAAAAATGAACCAAAATGGTTCAATGTTCCATTTAACAAGGTGACACATATCACATATATCGACGCATAGTAGCCTATGATTACCTGAAAAAAATGAAAAATCCATTATACTACCAATATCTCATCGGCAATATGAATTCACGAATCTAATGGCCTCTAAGAGCATGAACCCGAAGAGAAAATACTCTATATGACTGTAAACATAACTGATGAATTTTCATGTCATCCATCACTATAGAGGAGAAATAATTATAATATAACTGGTATAAGAGGCTGAGAATGCCCCTAGAATGTCCAAACCTCATGAAATAAGAATTTAAAATTCCCACATTCAGAGTAAGGGTCAAAAAACACACAACCACCCAACAAAAAATAGTGTCATTTTAGAACCCAAGATTCCTACATGAGACTATGGAACCCTACAAGTATCAAATTAAAGTGATTATTCACAAGATAACAACAAGAGATTTCTAGAGTCTAAGGGTTATACCTATGAATACCATCCCCTAAACAAAAAAGTAAGCATCAACCCTACAAAGGTATCATTTTGGATGAGGTCAGTAATATTGATAGGAAACAATTCTCAAGTCGATGATATAGGAAAAGAGGCCTACGACTAATGCTAACACACTCATTTTATGTCAAGATGAAGCATGGAAGGATATAATGGACCCTAAACCATGGTTTAGGATTGAAATGACTTAAGATTTCATTTTATATCATTTAAATACAAACTAATTTTGTAATTTAAAAATTTCTTGTTTTGTTGGTTCAAAAAACCAACAGTTGACACAACGGAAAACATGCATGGGAATTTAAACCACATTTTATATTTGATTATTTTTCATTGACTTAATGTCATAATTAGTATTTCTATTATCAATTAATACATATTTTATAAACCATCTATATAATTTTAATTTCCCATTGTATGTATTTTTAGCTAAAATAAAGGTATTTTATTAACTAAAGGGTTACTAGTCATGCATGATGCGCCACAAAATTGATCGCTTCGCAGAACCTCCATTTTGTAACATCACTCAGACCCATGGGTTTAAGAATAAAGGAATATAAAAATAAGGGAGAGCTACTAGAGTTCTGATAATCCATTGTTAATTCATCTAAAAGAATCCGAAGCACCTCGAGCATTTAGATGATTAAAATCACTCCTAGAAAGTTCATTTAATTAACTACAATCCCCAACTAACCTACTTGAGTCCATTTGTGAATCAATTAATTTTAACCACATGGGTCATTATGCCCATGAAAAATGCAACAAGCCTAGAAAGAGAATAAAATTCATTTATGGTCAAAATTTAACATCAATTTAATTAATAGAAATTTATAAATGCGATTTTGAAAATGGATGGTTCATTTTTATGGGTTATCACACTTCAAATTATAAATCCCCCATATATATTAAATTTTGAAAGAAACTCCCATATATCAAAAAACATTTCATATTGTATATAAAATTATATTCAGTAACCTTAACACATATGAAAATGGAATTAAGTATATTATGTTCATTGTCAATGGTTTGGTTATATTGATTTTCTATTTACAAATTAAGAGTCACTTAAACACATAAACATGGTGAGGAATCCAATGTGATGATGAATTAAAATTTATAAAATGTAAGCATGGATAGAAAAAAATTAATAAATTGAAAAAGAAACATTATACTCATAACACTAAAATCATGGAAGCATGGAACATAGACCATGAAAGAGAATAAGACACCAGGAACATCAAAAATTTTAAACAAACAAACAATGAAAGTACAATGAATGTATTATGAATGGAATAAGAATAAATATGTTCCTATAATAATGAATGTAATAATTTAAAATTGTTGTACTAGGAAAAGGGTTATTATTATAAACCTCATAAATGAGTATGTAGAAGAAAATACTATGACCACTAATGGTTAATTAAAAAATATCTATAACTACAACAACATAAACAACTATCCAAGCCCAGGCCAAGTGGAATTTTCCTTATGAGTGGGGTGATCAGTCAAAGAAACAAATATTTTCCATGAGTAAAAAAATTATAATATAATATCTACCAACCCAAAAAGTTATACAAATAAAAATGTAGACTTGTTTCCACGTTGTATCACCATGGAATTATAGACCACTAGAGTATTAACTGGATAGGTAGCCACATGGACTCAAGTGTGCCTCCCTGTACTCCCGATGCTGGTGACTAGTAGTGAGGGTCTAATGGTGGAATTCTATAGAGACTATAACCTTTTGGTCGAGGTATCATAGTTTTAATGTAGATAATGAAACCAATTTAAATTAATAACTGAAATATAACAAAAAGGAACGAAGAAAAAGATAATAGTCATATCAACTAAATATAAAAGTGGACATTGCTAAATCAATGTAATGCTTGTATGATAGATGATGATATAAGTATAATCAATAAAAATAAAAATTATAAATAAAATGTAATAAAAGAATAATTTCCCAATGACTAGATCCATTAGAATATGAAATTTCTTTTCCTTCCTCTTCCCCAAATCCATCCCAATAATTTAAATCAATACATGGAACTGGAAGCATCCCTTTATCAATAAACATAGTCATAAAGTATACTCAGGTAACAATGGTGAAGACGAGGGGTCTGAGATACATTCTTATTAGGCCAACAACCACGTTGTGTAGAACAGTTAATTTCCTGAAATAGAATCTAAGTAATTTTTCATAATAAATTAATATAGGGAAAAAATAACAAGTAAATAAAATGCATTGGATTAAGTTCCACTAATAAAACCATCCAATTACATATTTCAACCAAAGCTAGTGTGTCTAAACCATCAGAACCTACATTGGAAATTATTGTTAAATAATTTTCGATGTGTTTGACTCCTCCAAGCTTGTGATTGGGTTTGGATTACACATCCCTTCATTCCCATTTTCTATAGATTCAATCTGTTTTCCTTAAAACGATGATTTGTTCTTTAATTCAGTTCAATACTATTTATAAAGAATTTATTCGTCCTTGACAACATAATGATATTCACGGATCCAATCTATGTAAATCTGATGGTATATTCTATGTATCACTTTATGGGATCAACATATGACCATTTCCAAAGATTTTCGCCATGTTGACCCGAGAATGATGTCTCCTGAGTCACTCAATGCATGGTGTCAGAACCAATTAACAACCTCTGAGCATGTACCTGGTATTGCATGTCAAGGCCTGAGTCTCACTAGAGTCTTGGTTTAACCATCTTATATTCAATCTCATACTAGAGGTACCCCTTAGGGAAATAATGTAACTCATATGGATGTAAAAATTATTAATGCTCAGCAAGCCCATATCAAGAATAGCTAATATCACCCAAAATAAGTTTACTAACCATAGAAAATATCTATCATGATGTAATGAGAGTCTATTCAAGTGATCCATAATTCATAACACTTCGTTTCACCCTCGTCTCCAAGATAAATCCCTCAAAAAATAATTTTACTTATATTAATTCATGTAAGAGGGACCGATTCATTATTCTAAAAATTTAAAAAAGAATGTTGTTGTAGTAAAAAAATTTCCACATTAAAGTCCATTTATCGGATAGAGAATAATCCACTAAACAAATTATTTCATTAATATAAATCCATGAAAATAAGGCATATGAAAAAAGAAAAAATGAATTAATCAAAAACAATGTGAATTACAACATGGAAGTGTACATATCATTTTTTAATTATAGACATGGAACCTCTTCATGTTGTTGTATTATAAGAACATTACATTGTTTTCCAAAAAAAAATTAATTGAGCATCACATTAAATTATTTCACGTGATATAATCTATTCTCATTAATAATACATTTATTCTTAAAATCATGTTTGATTAATTAAAAACTATAAAATGTGTGAAAATATTGAAATTAATGCATTCATGAATGTAAATGGAAATTTTTGGGGAATCCTACCTCAATAGAAGAAGTCCAGTTGGAACAATTTGGCACATGAAATTTTGTCGGTGAAAAATCAATGATAAACATTCACACCTTCTATAATATGCACACTCACATATAATAAGGATAATTTTACCCTATATATATATTTGTATGGATGTGGATATGTATAGGTTGAATCTCACATATATTCTTATATATGAATATAACTTTTTTACACATAGAAAGGTATGGATTTTTCATATATATACATAAGAAAAACTATCACTAATTTGTATATGAATTACTCCAAGGGTGATTATGTATATTACAAGAAAACATAAACAAACACACACAAACACACATATATATGTTCCTTCTCATGCTCACACTAGTAATTCTCCCTTGAATTTGGTAACTCAAACTCAATTTAAGTGTGACCAAAATGTAGAAATGAAAAAATATGAAATCAAAAACCACTAATGGACCACAAAAAACATCAGGTAAAAAAATTTGTGTGAAAAAAACTAACTGCATTTGGAGATAACAAGATGAAATGTTCCGAAGCATTTCACCTTCAGTAGAGAAAGCTGAAGCACACAAGGAAATATCTCAGGACATTAACCACTCTCCCTAAAAATGTATGAAAAATAATAAAATGGGTGAAAATAAATCATTGGAATCAAGAAAATAGAACTAGGTGAATGACGGAGGAAAAACTGGCCAACCAATGGAGGATAAGGGAGTTGGATCCCTTACCCCCAGGAAACAATATAGAATCTCAGAGGAATTCCAATGTAATAGCATGAGATGAGAGCTCAACATAGAGAAGGGAATGTTTTAATGAAGAAGATTTTGGTGGATCATGCAATATTAACAAAGAGAATAGAAGGCTATCTTTGGTTTTAACTTATTTTTTTTTTATTTTTTGTAAAAAAATTTAATTTCATTACAAAAAATATAGTGCACGATTTTGATTGCATGATTATCCAACTTGTGAACCAACTGTGTGATGAAATGTTCCTAGTTACTACATATGTTCCACTAACCTTCAGAACTAGGCACATGGTTTAGGATTGTTTTTCACAACCCATTTAAAAATTACTACTTCATAGATTCAGATCACATAGTTTTCTACAGCGGGATTCACAGTGTCAAACAAACCATGAACCCTATGTAGACCCTCCAAACATGAAATTTCTACGGACCAATGCTCCAAAAACCCAATGAGAAACCCAATTTCATCCTCACGCCTTTACCCAAGTGTAAAAAAACACATAAAGGTGTTACAACTACAAACAATATGTTATGAAGATTAGTTCAAAGAACACCTATCTAGTAAACACAGAAATGATAAATTCCATGGAATTATATCATGGATCAAATAATGTGTCATTAAAATATAAATTAAATACTCTTATTCATTTGGAAATTTTCTATTCATCTCTATAGAGGATAATAATGGGTTTCATTTGAAAATAAAATGAAGAAAATCAAGAATTTGAGGTATTATTCCTCACATAAAAAACCCTTGATGATAAGAACTATAAAGATAGTATTTTGAAATTGAATCAAGGTAATTTTGACTTAGAGGGTTCTGAGAAGTCAATTAACCCCATTTTTGTCATGTTTTTCATTGTTAGGACAACCTCTTGGGGTTCTCTTCCCCCTACTCTTTAAATAGAAATTGAAAAATATGTATAAATATTTTTGAATAGATTCATAGAGGTAACATAGTGTAGAAAATAATTTTGAAAAAATTTCTCTAGAATATGATTAAATTTTTTGAGGGATTAAAGGAAATTCGGGCCTAAAAACAATCCCTATATTGTTATCTCAATATTTTTACTTTCTGTTTTAGGAATAAGACTATTCATTATTTCAAAGAATTAATTTCATTTTATATTATATCATTACATTCATTTTCCATATTGTGTTTTCTACATCCGAATATTACCCTTAATGTTAGATAGAAGTAATAAAAAAATCATCCAATACATGGATTAGTCTCCAGTGATGTACACAGAGGGATTATATCATAGTGGTGGTTAAACAGACTATAATTGATTTTTATTGTCACATTGTTGATACTTTTATATTTTATATTTCTGGATCTCTCTTCTTATGACATTATTTATTGCTCATTTTCATGTTTTACAATGATGAAAGAGTTCATATGAAAATAGTTTTTGGGATAATATTTTTAGGCCAAATTCAATAATAGTTGTTCAATATTAAATGTATTATTATTATTGGTGATTTGAATATTATAGGGTTCTAAATTTTTCACTATTAATGTTTCCAATATAGGGAAACTATCAATGAAGATGAAAAATTATCTTTTTTCCAATGGTATAGGGAGTTGGGTCTTTTCTAAATGGGTATCATCTAGGGAAGGAAATTATTACAATGAACTAATGTAGATCACATTTGTATTCAGTGAGGAGGTATCTTAATTTTACTATTTCCTAGAATAATTGTAAATTATTAATCATGGTTTTTAAATTTTAAATAACATATAGACATTTTTGTTATGTTTTTATGTTTATTAGATTATTTGGCCGCCATATACTATATGTTTAGATCCCACATATCCCTAAAATTAGACTTTATTAAATTTTATATAATGTATTTGTATCCATGATATTAGAGTTGATTATTCACTAGAATAATGAGACTCGTGTTAAGGAAGAAGATCTAAAATTAATGTTGGGTCACTCAAGAGATAAATGAAGTTCTTTTTCTGGAGATCCTTGAAGGGGACCATTGATGATTGGATACTAGAAGTATAATCCAGACCACCTAGTTTTGTGGATAGAGACTAATGGAATACTATATAATGATACATTCAAGGTATGGTTTAGTTTTAGTGTGATAGCACTCCAAAATTTAATGAGTGATAACATTAACCATATAATATGTGTAACTCTAGGGTTTAGGGTGATATAGAACTGGTTGTAATCACTTATGATATAATTGATAAAATATATATCATAAAGGTACCTAAACATAAAAAATATAAGATTTTCACATAAGGTTTGAAGCCAAAAAATCTTATGTTATGCTATCACAGGTTTATTTACTAATTCTCATGGGATGGTGTTTGTTTTAATACATAATCAGATCTATAATTCTTAACTGTGACTATGGTTGAACAGTGAAATTTGGATAAAAGATTATGTTAGAATAATTCATGAATATTTTCATAAATTGAATTAATACCCATCATGATATGACTGTACGATCCACTTGGAACTTCATGTGGTCTCATTACATGAGTTTTTTCAGATTAGATCTATATTTTTTCTCCTAATTTTTTTTAATTTCATAAAAATAACTGCAAATTTTCATTAAATTTATTATGATGAACACAGAAGAGAAAATAATTTCATTTCAATTTTTTTCAGCATCGATGTTTTATCCCAATGACTGAAAAGAAGGAGAAGACCTAAGTCTATAATATTACAGAACAAAACTTATAGAAAGTAGAATAAAGTGGATTCAATTTGACATGAATGCAATAAACATGTTAATATTTCAGATAAAATCTATGACAATTATCATCTAGAACATTTTATTTGAGTTATGAAGAATATTTACTTATTATGTATAATGAAATCTATTTTTAAAAAAAATATTAAATAATTTTTTTATTGGGGTTTTCAGTTATATATTTATTTTATTGAGTAAATATAAGATTATAAAACTCAATTAGAAGAAGAATCCAATGAGATATAGAATTAATAAGTTAAAAAGTTATTCATGTATAACACTATCTATAAACTTATTGAATCCCTAAAAATATATATATCACATTTCAATAAAATATTTTCTCTAGTAATAGATGAATTCCAAATAAATGAATATTATAGAATTTTGGTCCAATTTATTTTGGGGGAATATTCATGCACTGGGAGAAACTCATAGATTTATAGTTGTACTCAATTATATATTTATAGTGCTAATGGGAAAATAGTGAAATAATATGGTCAGTCTAGGAAATAGAAGAGTAATATTGAAAAATATTGTATAAAATGAATAAAAAATATTAGGATGAACTTATTTGTTATTTTGAGGTTGAGAAAAATTATCTTAACTTATAATTTTTTTTTAAATCATACATAAAATGAACAATTTTGATGTATCTCCACCTAAAACATCCTAACAACGTTGAAGAAGAAATATATTTAAAAATTTTAAGAATGAAATATTAATAGAAAAAAGACTCATTCAGGTGTAAAAAAGTGCATCAAATCTTAATATAATAATTCCAATAAAATATCATAGTAAATAGACACCCTATGTTCCCTAAATTTATTATATACTAATTTCAATTATTGGAATAGGGATGGTTGTAGGTGAAATAGAAAAAAATATTGATGCAAAGAAATATTCAGGAACAAATTACTTCATTAAAAGTGGATAGAATCAAGGGTATGAACATTAGTTCATTGATAATAGTTCAAAAGAATGGTCTATTGAGTTAAAAAGGGATGGGTAATTATTTATTCCAATATTTTTTCCAAAATGAATAAATAATGACTTATCAACCACTATTGGTGAGGATTAATTTAAGAGACGCAGCTATTAACTTTCAGTATAAGATATAAATTAATAAAGAACAATGAAGGGAAATTTTATGGGAGATACAAGATAAAGGTATGATTATTTATTCTATTTGATGACCAATTTCACCAGTATAAGGTATATATGATTAAAACTATAAAACAAAATTACATTACAAAAATTAATGAATGTTCTAATAAAAAAGGTCATTGTAGAAGTGAGTTCATGTTTACACATTCAATGCTAGATTCAGTCACTAGTAACTGAATAAGTCAATAAAAGTTGAATAAATATAAATATAATATAGAATGTTAAAATACATTGTGGTATAAAAAATTGAAAAATGTAAATGAAACTCATAGAAGATGAATGAAACAGACAATGCTACACCATAGAAAATTACTATTTAATGTTGAAGGAAATGACACATCATGGATGGTTGTAAGAAATTTAGGAATATTAATGGTAATTAAACAAACCTGAATAACAAACATAATTAATTTTAGAATTAAATAAATTTATTGGTTTATTAGAGTACACATTGAATTAGATTATGAATTTTAGGTGATGTTTTCCAATGTACCAAACATTATGATTGATGGAAACACCACTTCAAAACATGCCTTTAACAGATCTAAAATTTTATTTTCTGAATGATAAAAAGAAATGACTACTAGACTATGAGTAAAATACCTAGGATTTTCAATGGTACAAAAGAACTTATAACAGTGTCCACGATTAGTACTAAAAAATGATAAATTGTGTCTTTATCAGTACTTTTAGATGCACTGAAAAGGGACCCCATATATCGGCACTTTTTATTTAGAACTGATAAAGGACCCCTATATCATCCAATTTTGAAGCATTGATAAAGAAACATTCCATCATCTCTTGGATTTTTTTTGATAAAGGGTAACTTCATCAGCTATTTTAGAAGCACTGAAGAAGTGTAACTTTATTATAAATTATAAAATAATTGATTGAATTCCATACTGTAGTTTGGGGATAAATTTATATTACAATGTACCACCACAAAAAATACAAGTACAGAAGAGATATAGCTATAAATATTATACAAGTAAAATAAAAATTACAATTGAAAAAAAATGTACAACAAAATTTGAAGGAAAAAAATATATTATATACATTTCAAACAGTGTTATATAAGTCTACTTGCATACGTGAAAATAACCATATACATTCAAAAACATCAATGTTTCATTTTCTTTGGCCCTCAATCCTCACTCATGCTGTTGTCAAAAAACCCATCGTAATATGTGAACACAAATTTACATGTATATGAAAGAAATTTATATGTTATTAATACTTTAAATAAATAAATTATACATAAAGTGTTAATTTTTAACTAAACCTTCAAACTAAACCATTACATACCGTTTTCTAGTATAAGATATGTGATGGGAATTTTAATCTAAAATTTTACATATATATTGAAAACACGCACTAGGAGTCGTGCCGATCCTAGAGTTCCTAGAATTTTTGTGTGTCTAATTCTTACCAAGCATGATATAATTATTTATATATTTATTTATTAAAAAATTATAACGAGTTTTCATACTTTTGAGTATGTCGCATAGAGTTTTTAGTAAAATTTCATACTAAACTTGAAGCACACACATTGAATCATTGCATTAACATAATGCATTGGTTTGATGTGAGATTGATTCATACACATAAAAAATTAATTATGAATAATTTTCCAAAATTATAATGAAAATCAATTATTTTCCTCAGTTTTCAGTGAGTGAATTTTTTTTAATAATATGTAAATTTTGGACTAATAGTGGTCACTTTGGGTCATAAAAGACAAATCTTGTATCAGATTTGGGTGTAGAAGATTTAGAAACATTAAAAATTTCTCATCAATTAGTTTACTATAGTATAAAAAACATATGAATGTTTTTATCCAATTTGATCTGGTCAGTTTTCATTCTTATAAAAATTAATGTTGACTTCAAATAAAAATACACTAGGACTCATACTAGTAACACCATGTACCAGAATGAGAATAATATGATTACTACATGTCAGAAATGACTTATGTATCATTGTAATAATGCGTCAAGACAATCAGTATGGGTTTTCATTGTTTTGTGAATGTAATATGTCCTTTTTTACAGAATGTCATTTTAAACTACAAACATGCACATTGAGTTATAGTGGCCACATCATGTGTGGGATTAACACGAAACAGTTTTTGAATCATAAAAAATGATATATGAATAATTTTCCCTAATTATCATGACTATTGATTGAGATTTCATAGGTTATTGTGAGTGACACATGTTTTGAACTAAAATGTCAATTTTACACGGATAATGGAAACATTCAGTCAGACTGAGAAAACAATGTTTCAGAAGCAGGTGCTTAGGAATTATAAACATCAAAAATTAATTATGTATCATTTACTTAATGTATAAAACCAATATGAATATTATTGGTCACTTTTATGTATGTATCATACTTTTTTACTAAAATTAATGTAATCATTAAATAAAAAGGCATAGTTTGAGTCATTTTAGTGATACCTTGAATCATATTAAGGTGAGGATAATTTATACATTCCAAAAATGACTTATGATATATTTTATATTTTATCAAAATAATATGAATGTGTTTTTCTGGTTTTGAGAATTTTAGTTTTAATTTTTACAAAAATTCCATTTTAAAATGGAAATATGAACTTTTAGTCATACCTGTCACATCGTGTATCAGTTTAATGTGAGGCTGATATATATACATTAAAATAAATCCAAAATTTGTTTTCTAAATTATCTATAAAATTCAAAAACATTTTCTCATTTTTCAGTGAGTAAAATTTATTTTGAACTGAAACATTAATTTTAAAATTATAGTGGATAAGTTGAGTCTTACTTGGCACACCATATATCATAATGAAGTACACCTGATTCCTACTTGTCACAAATGACATATGGATATTTTCCCTAATTAATCAAAATAATCTTAGTGTGTTTTATTTATTTAGAGTCTGTCACTTTTTTAGTAAACATAAAATCTATTTTAAATAATTGAAACACATGGAGTCATTTCAATAACATAATGCCTCAAATTAATGTTTAGATGATTGATACATGTAAAAAATTACATATGAATCATTTTCCTAACACATCAAAGCAATATAAAAGTGTTTTATTTGTTTTTGGTTTGTCATTTTTATTTTTACTAAAATCTCATTTTAAAATGAAAACATGTACATTGTGTAATACTGGTCAAAACATGTGTCAGATTATTGTGATACTAATTAAAAAATTCCATAAATGAAATAAGATTAATTTAACTAAATTATATAGAAAATAATTATTTTTTCTCAAACATCAATTATTATCATAATTGTTTAACTGAAATGTCATTTTTAAACTTATAATGGACTCATTGAGTCATACTAAGAACACCATGTATCATATTTATGTGAGGATCATTCCTATGCTTCAAATAATACTTATGGATCATTTTACTTAATTTTAAAGACAACCTGAATGTGTTTTCATTGTTTTGGGCATGTCTCCTATTTTTTAATAATATTAATGAAAATTTTAAATAAAAAGACACACTTCGAGTCACTCCATTAACACCGAGCACCAGATTAAGGTGAGACTATTTCATATATCTAAAATACGACATGGATCATTTTCCTATTATTTCAAAACAATATGAATGTTTTTGTTCTTTTTTGAGTATTTCATTTTTCTTTTCTACTGAAATATCATTTTAAATATAAAATGTGAACATTGAGTCATACAAGTCACATCGTGTGTTAGTTTGACATGAGACTGATTCCTATAAATAAAAAATTAATTATGAATCATTTTAAAAAATTATCATGACAATATGTGCATGTTTACTTTGTTTTCATAGAGTGATTATCATTTTGAACTAAAATTTCAATTTTAAAATTATAATGGACACTTTGAATTATATTGGGAACATCATGTATTTGATTGGGGTGTGTCCATTTTCTACAAATCAAAAATGAGATATTTTGATGGGGATATGGTAGAATAGTATCTATATGTATTAAAAGAATAAGTCAAACACCTATAACATGTATTTATTGTGAGATTATCTTTGATATATTGGGGAATGATTTAATTTCACATCTTGTGAATTTAAAATAATCTTATTTTGTAAATAAATTTCACTAATGTAAACATAATGTTTTACTAGTATGGATTCTAGAACAACTTATCATATTATATCACAAAAATAATTAATGATCTAATAGTCTATATAATTCTACACCCACCAAAGTGAAAACAATGTAAGGTATTCCTCATCTATCATTTACCACCACCAATAATGGAACATTAGATTGTGAAATGTTCTAAATTTATTCGAAATAATATAATGAAATTATGTAATATAATTATGATATAATGTTGGTAAGGTTAAATAAATTAATAGTATGAAGTCACCTTTTCATTAGGCATGTATATATTCTAACACCATGTTTTCTTCTCATTAAAAATGATTTAATCCACTATAAAAAACCTAATGAATTATATCAAAAATAATATATAATAATATTGATAATAATTACTCAAACCAAAATTATATTTATAAGGTAATATCCCACAGTTGATCAAAATTATAAAAGGTAATAACCCAAATTAGTTATTAAAAAAATTCTGACACCTTAAATGTCTCCCAATCATCTCTAAACTAATTTTCTTATTACATTGAGTATGAATGTTCTATGAAATTATGGTATTACTGTGAAAATATTTACAGAGAAATGATTAATATTTTTTTGATGGATTCAAATTTATTTTGGTTATTAATTATTTGGGGATACTGATATTTTCATTGATTGTGATTGCTGACTCACAAAATAAGTTAGAAATGAAATCATTCACATGAAATATAATTTATTAAAGATTATTCTTCAATAAGATATTTCAAATATTGATGAAATTGAAAACTTGTTTCTTGAATATCATTAGGTGTTGGAAGAAGTCTATCTGTGGTATTCAGATAAGGTTTCATTTCAATTTATCTGAGTGTGAGTCAATGTGGCAGTTTTGGTGTACATAGGATAAGAGAATGATAAAATATTTGTTTTTTTGGAAAGGATCCATCCATGATGGTACACCATTTATTTTTTTACATTTTATGGGTGCTTAATAGATCATGGTATTATTTTGGTTGTTTAGAATTTGTGAAATGATGACTATGTAACACATCAATGTGTGACACCGAGCATTTTTTGTGAAAACAGATCCAATAGAGGACCCAATAATGTTTTTCCATGAGATTGGGTGAAGAGATATGGTAAACACATTATTTTTGTTCTTCAAATTATATTTTTATGATTTTTGGTGGAAACTCTGTTAAAAATTTTAAAGTTTTAAAGATTACTTTTCTGTGAAATTAATTTTTGGTCTTTTATTATTTAATTATTTACATTATTTCATTTATATAAGTTAATTCATTGAAATTATTTTATCTATAAATCATTTAATGATTTATAAAGAATGTATCTATCATAGGTTTCAGTTATGTTACCTCACTCTATTTTAAAAATTAGCACCAATATTCTTATATCTTAGAACATTTTCCGTGAAAGTAAATTACTATTTGTTACATATTTATAAACTGATATCTTGGGTACTTTTATTAAAATGAAATTTAGTTTTAAATCAAGAGTTTTAACGGTATCAATAAACTCAGGGAGGTATTTAATTTTGTACCATAACATCATTATGAAAGAACATATATGATTACATAAAAACTATATACAACAATATGGTTCTATATGTCGGCCGGGAGATAAAAACATCATTTAATTTCAAAAAATATCCCCATATCACATCATATATGCATGATATAATAATAATTAATTCACATATCATAAAAGTGAAATGGTATATAGAAAATACTAATTGAAAGGTATCCTATTAAGGGTGTTAAATTTTAAATGAATGTTTTTTATTAATTAACAATATGCCTCTAGTGACTAAATGGTTGAAAATCACATTACCAAACCATCATTTTTATACTCCATGAATAACATTTATAAATTACCAAAAAAAGGTAGTAAAAATACATGTGGAGAATGTGTTTTTATTCTTTAAAAAAAATCCAACCATGATCTTTTCATGACATGAATATTTTAAAATGAATATATATTAATCATGAATTTCAAAATCAATGTTAAAATTATTTTTTCCATTTAAAATGAAAAGAATCACTTGATAATCCTATTAATTGGGCTATTATGTATTTATTAAAAATACACATTTTTAAATACCAATAGTATTGGGTAAAAAATAGAACTAAGATGGGAAAACAAGTACAATAAAATGTTACTAGACTAAAATAAATAAATATAAATAATAAACATAATTTTAGAAGATGTAATCAATAAAATTAAATAATGGAGATGACTAAAACCTTACATAAAATTGAATGGTGGTACTAGAAAATATATATCACAGACCAATTTTAACCCAAATCATATGGGGAGGATATCTGACCTATAGATTCTAATGGTAACTGACTCTCTTGATGAATACTAGATAGCTATTTGAGGAAAAAAACTAATGAAATCTGGGCCTCTTGGAGAAACTAAAAATAACCCCAAGCTAATACAAAAATTTACCGAGAGTAGAACCGTACAAATGTTGGTGGATCCATGGAATTATTGAGATATCATGATTGAAACAGTTGTAGATAGTGTAATTTATATAGATTGAGGAGAATTTTATCAGCTCTTTCAAAAAATCCCAGATAATGATACCTTTTATTAGTTATAAATTAATTAATGTCGATAAAAGACATCTTCATTTGCACTAAATAAATGATGATAAAAGGAATATTTATCTGTAGTAAAACACTAGAGTTGATAAATGATTTTGAATTATTATTATAAATAAAAAATTTGTAAATATATGTATATAATTATAATATTATTTGTTACAATTTTATAAATTTTAATTTATAATTATATAAATACTTTTAAAATAATTATATTTTTTATCTATAATTATAAATATGCAATTTTATAAATATTTTAAATATAAATTTCTTAATATAGTTGTAAATATATTTATACTTTTTTATGAATATAAATATGGTAACACCAATATATATATTTAATTAATTATATATATATATTTAATAAAAATAAATAAATATAATTATTGTAAATATATTTATTATTATAATATATTTATTATAATTATATAATTATATATTTTTCATAAATACACACACACATGTATATAATTATAAATAATGAATATGTATTCTGTATTTGAATTTTTGTTTCATAATATTATAATTATTTAAGTATATAATTTTTTAATAATAATTATATAAAAATTCGTTTACAAAAATAATATTTATATTTTTATATTAGAATATATATTTATATTATTATATTTATATATTAATTTTATATATGTAAATATATAAATATAAATATAAACATAAATATAAATATAAATATAAATATACATATAAATATAAATATAAATATAAATATAAATATAAATATAAATATAAATATAAATATAAATATAAATATAAATATAAATATAAATATAAATATAAATATAAATATAAATATAAATATAAATATAAATATAAATATAAATATAAATATAATTATAAATATAAATATAAATAAAATTGTATATATAAATATAAATATAAATATAAATAAATAAATAAATATATATATAAATACATATACATATACATATAAAAATAAGTGTTAATAAGTTAATATATCAATTAATTAAATAAATCTATTATAATTTTAATTTTATTTAAATGTATATTATTATTTAATTATAATTATATAAATATTTTTTAAGAATAATATTTATTTATTCATAATAATAAATATATAATTTTCTCAACGTAATAAGAATACATTTATAATTTATTAATTAGAAAATATAAATTTTCTAATATATTTTAAACATTATTAGTGAATATAAAATATTAATTTCGTGCATGTAAAAAATTAATGAAATTGAATTAGTAAAAATTATTATACTTTAAAAATATTGCAATAATGGATATGTTTAAATAAATAAATATAAATTATTAAAAACATAATGATATGTATTGAAAAAAATACCATTAGATATTGAAAATTATAAAAAATAGAAAATAAATATGTATAACTAAAAAATAGATAATGATTAAATTCCCAAAAAAATAAAAAATAAAAAATAGACAGTAATAAAGTTTAATTAATACTTAACTATAATAGTATTGAATCAAAATAACTAAAATTTACATATTTAAACATAATATAAAAAATGTATAAGCTTTTAATGAAATTATAATATGAGTACTACAATTTGAATAAATTAAAATTTTTTTTGATGTTTTCGTTTCTATATAAGATTTCATTAATTATGAAAATATTGGTCTTTGTACATCATATATAAAAATGAGTTAATTATGTAGAAGTGTTTGAAATCAATGTATCACATGATAGATATATCCTAATTTGAAAATTCAAAAGGATTTTACATATGTCCATTACATGATAGAAATGGTCTATTTTTTAATAAATAATAATGTTTAATTATCAAAAATTCTTCACTAAATATTTTACTCTTTTAATGTAAGTATAAATATTTTGTATTATATAAATCACATTTTAGGAAATATTGTATACAATCAATTATATATATATGTAATGATATATATGACTATATATCGATAATAGATGTCTTAATGAATAATTATGTATAAAAACCATTAAAAATAAATAAGAAATTTGTATGTTAATAATAATTACATTTAATTATTTTTCAGTAATTATATAAAATATATATATTTTAATAATTTTTATTACTAATATATATATTTAACCATTACATTTTTTTAATAATTTAATCATTAATAATTTTGTAATTTATTAATTTATTAATTTTTTTCATTTAGAAAATTTGTTAAATTTTTATTTTTATTTTTTAATTATTACAATTTATTCATTATATATATATATATAATATTTTTTTTATTAATATTTATAATATAAATATATGTACATTAAATTTGTTTATTTTTATCAACATTAATTTAATTAATAAAATGATTAGATTTTTATTAATTTACATTTTTTTAAATTTGTATTTGTTCAATTATCTAATTTTTTTAATTTTAAATATCAATGAATTAAATATATATTATTTATTAATATTTATAATTTATATATATTTTTCTTCATTTTATTCATGTTTATAAATTTCTATTTAATTAATTTTTTTGTATATTTTCATATAAAATTTTATAAATTTTTAATTTCATTTTTTCGATTCATTTATCATTGATAAAAAAATATAGATATTGGACACCCTATAATAGCACAAAAAATAATGCACTGATAATGTTTAATGTTTATCAGTGCAATAATAAATTTCTAAAAACTACTACCCTTTAATAGCTCCAAAAAGAACTAGTAAAGGCCAGTTCCATTAAAGGCCTTTTTGTAATAGTGTAAAGTATGTGAAAGATATAAATTGTAACCCTCCATAGTTTTATTGAGTAGAATTATTACTTAAATTAAACCATAATATTATTATAATTTTTTAAAAATGATATAGATATATTAACAGATATATGGAAGGATCGTAGAGTGTTTTAGGGGTTGGAGGACAAAAATGTATGAAATTTTGGAGTTATATCTGGGGGTTCATGGTTAGTTCATAGTTAGTACTAACTATGTGGCCAGTAATGTAGAGGGGTGGGGGAGGGCACATTGATTGTTAAACGATAAGGGTTTCTGAATAAAACTATACAATCATAATACTTATGCGATATAGAGTTTTTTAGTGTTTGAGAATGGGTTGGAATGGTCTGTGACACAACTATGATCCCCTATACATTCTCCCTTGGTGTTGACACAGTTAGTTCTCCCGTTTTGGATTATTTTTTGATTTTGAAGTCTTTTCTTCCTCAATTCTTAGTGGATCAAATCCTATTTCATTGTCATTGGTCCTCTTCTGTAAGTCTAAGCCTCATCATTCAAAAAATAAGTCAAATATCATATTATAACTAATTTCTTATTCACATTACCAGCCTTGATAGGTTACTGATGGAATCTGATTTAGAGAATGTAGAATTTTTGGTTCGATTCAATTGATGTTCCACGGTGTTTGATCTCCACAATGTTCAGGGTAAGTGTCTATATTTTAAATTGTAATGTATTACTTTATTTATGTATTATTTAAATATGTAGTCACACAAGCTTATCATTCATTCTTCCTAGAATTAAAATTACACAATTTAATTCATTGTAATTATTGTGTGGGATAACCACAATGGGTCATTAATGATCCCCAATTGTTTGGATACCATAAGTGATTCCATGAAATTGATTCCTTGGGTGATATATGAGAGGAAATTTGATAAACTATAATTTTATTATTTCAAAAATAAATATAAAATATTTATATACGACATGGAAATGGTGGTAATTGAAAGGGTAAAGGATGATATTTGAATTGTGATAGAATGTGTTTTCATTAAAATGTAAAATGGGGTTTGAATTTCCCTCTTTGTATTTAATTTTTGGAAAGAAGTATTTTGAATGAAATCCTATGAGCATGACAAGATGTTTAATAATTTAATTTATTTTTAATTAGGGTATTGTTATATGCTTGGTGCTCCCATAGTGTATTTATTTTATGTTTAATGGGAAAGATATTTCTTTGGGTGTGATATATTCATCCATGATGTGTATATTTCCCTTTGTGTGACTATTTTTTAGGGATAAGAAACTTTCCCTAAGAGTGATTATTTTTTTGGAATTGGAATATTTGTTTAGGTGGGACTATTTATCAAGAAAGTGTATTATCTAGGATTGATTTCGTTTCATGATGGATATATTTCCATACAAAGAATTTGGATAACAAAGATGTTAATATTTCAATTGGATCGATGGTTACTATTTTGAGAAAATTTGAAATGGTAGAGGCCTGTAAATTCACTCTCTTCTATCATTAACAAAATTAAGGATCAAAGATGTTAATAAATTTATATTTTTATAAGGTTTTACATGATTATATATATACTTTTCACATCATCATCCACATTCTCATATGGGATATATTTCTAAACTCTTTTGTTGGTGTCTTACTTAGTCATATTCACACTCATCTCTAACAACCATATTGTATATGAGATATATTCTAGGTATTAGGACTATAAAAGGGAAAGGCCCTATGAATAATTCATGAATTGAACTATGAGGCAGCAGTATGGTAGACTTGGATCCATCAAGGAATCAAGGAAAATTTTGATGTGTATTTAAATCTTGTTTATTTTGTTATTATATGGATATTTTGTGGGTATAATATTTAATTGTTTGAAATATTATCATGTATATAGTTTATTCTCATATATCATGTGATTATAATAAATATTAGCTATTTTACCAATTTTTATAGTTATTTATCTAGAGTTATCTATTTTTTATTATTTATACAGTTGTTTCACACTGATATGTTTATATTTTCTCACCAACATACCATTTTAGACATGCATTTCTAGTAGTAAGAATCAGATATATGTATAGGTTTTCATGAGTTCATGAAGTTTTATCTAGTCCAACACCAATTATATTTTATTTACCTATGTTTTTTTATTGTGGAATCTATAGTTTTAATTTTTTAGAGTATTTGGTTATATTAGAAAGAAGATATGTATTTTTCACAACATTGTTTCGAACTTGTTCATGATAATTTTTAACACACATATAATGGATGTCCAATTTTATAGGGGTGAAATTAATGACATTTCTTAGAAATATTTATATTAACTTATATTCACATAAACTCTGCACATGTGTATGGGTGCAGTGATTTATTAGATATTTTATATTAGATGGAATGGTAAAAGGGAATATTTTTATTCATCATACTAGACACATAGGTTCTGCATGTCGTATGTCTGATCGGAATCATTGGTATTTTAAAATTGATATTTCATGATATATTGGATTAAATATTACATGAAATATAAAAAATAAAAATACAGATATAACATATACTGTGTTTCCCCTATATAACTCAAAAATGAAATTTATTTTAACAAACCCCCAATTATGAATATTTCATGATACTGTATATGATTAAAATGGTATTGTATAATATCTTATTTAAATTTTATATATATCCTATGTATAATAAAATTTTAATTTAAAATAATTAATTTTTTTACGTTTTAAATTGTAACAAACATCTTTTTGACATAACCATGGTAATGAAATAATGGTTAATGTATAGAAGAAATGATTGAAGATATGGATATTATGTACATTATGTGCATCTTTACATGCTTCTTAATAGGATTGAAGCTATGTATATGACTAGACTCATGTCATATTCTTTATTTAAGATCATAATTATAACTAATTTAGTAGTGAGTAGTGGTCAAATCATAGGGATGGACTATTTTGAGTTTATGTGTGAACAGAAAGTCAAATATAACTCATTAAAATTTTAATACAATAACAGTTATGTAATCATGTGATGGTGATGATGTATTTGTGTGAGTACAAGTGATGTGAGTGTATGGATAGTTATTATATAGATGAACAGTTATAGAAGATATTTAAAATCATTAATCAAGAATTTAAAATAAATCAATGATGATTGGGGGAACTAGATTATCTTATTATATGCATATTTTTCTCCATTTAATAATTCAAATAAGCACGTTGGAGATTTTTAAAAAGGATAACTAGATTTTTTATGTGAAAAACTATTAGAAAATGAATACCATAGCTCTTTATCATTTGAAATCACTCCACAACAAAATTATGAATTAGTTTTCACTAATTCCAATATTTCATTAAACTCATTATGATACTCTGAAGATTGATCTCTATGTTGAAAACATAGTTCTTCTTAACTTTGAACATGGAAAATTTTAATCTACTCTCAATTTTTTGGAAAATTATTTCAATATAAATAGTTAAAAGATAAACATATTACCAATATATCACGAATAAACTACTAATAGTTTTCTACATAATTTCATTCCACATAAAAAATTTCATGTGGTTATCATTTATTGAGAAAAATAAAATGAGAATATAATGATAAACAAGTTACTTGGAATTTCAATATATTAATAATGAATAATGAAGAAGAGTATAATCTTTAACCTAATATGATTTCTTAGAGTGGTCTCAGTTCTGACTTACTATCCTCCAACAATCTCCACTCTTTTCTTGACAGCTTATCTCTAATCATTTCCCCACTCCAAATTCTTTTTCTTCTATTTACATTCATTCATGCACAAAACTCCACATCGCTCACAAAATCATAGATCCGATAATATTTTTATGAATTACTCACGAAATTCCAATCACTATAAATTTTATTTACCTTATCGTATATATGATTATCAAACTATTTTATTATCCCCAAAATATTGGGAAATCCCCAAAATATTCCTAACATCATTCTGTATTGGTCTCTCATTTTTTTCTATTTAATTCCTAAATTTAAAATTTTTATAGATTTTTTAGAATAAATTAATTTTCTATGCCTTGGGGTATGTTGGGAGTTTAGTATGATTCTGTAGTGTGGAAAAAGGTATATATACATTACTTTTTATTGTATCTTTACCCTCGATATCATCATCATTTGAAATCCTGTCATAACTTCTTTAATAAATTGAGTTCAAATAAATTATAAAATTACAAATTTATGCACTATTTCATAATGTATCCATTCTTTATATTCATCCTATAGTAGAATAACTAAAATCCTCACAAAAAAACTAAATTTGAATCGGTGGATTTTTTGGAATGGTTCGATAAATTCCTCTTTTATAGTAATAAATATAACATTAAATAATCTGTGCAACATAAATCATGGCCTTTATTTATATGTTGAAACATGAATCAAGAAATTTTTTTACATTAACCTATCAAATGTATAATTTGGATAATAGAGAACCCCCATTGACTACATTTATCAGTAACCTTATCCCTCTTGAACTTGATATATAGTCTCAATCATTTCCTCTGATTTCCATTCTAAATTTGGATTGAAATATTATCATGTGGCCATGTTAACTCTATCTAAAAACATTCATTTCAACCTTTAGTTTATTTTTTATCGACCACTTCTAGGATCGATCATATTAGTAATGAACCTACCATATCCTTGTTTATAGAATATCAGTTTTAGATCATAGTAAGATTAAAATATTGCCACACTTTTTTAGGCTAGGAATCAGAATCCAGTTTTATTTTCAAATTTTATAGTATTTGTTGTCTATAAATTTCTTTTAATATTAGTAAGTCACATCCGGTGAATTAATTATTATATTTGAAACAAATGTATTTGGATCATTTGAGGTCTCCATCTTAATAATTTACCTACTATAATAAATTAATGTAATATTCAGAATCCATAAACAATGAACAAAAAAAATACATGCTTCATAATCTAAAACTTCTTTTTAGAATCAATTCAATTTATATTAATTCTTCCACTTTATGTTATATTAGATCCACCATCTTCCAATTAGTTAGTGATCTCGATGACCAATGATGTTTAGGTTCTATCATCCCTTGGTAAATTAATCTCCCTTGTTTTTCAATGATTTAAATCATTTATCAATAATTATATTTTGGATTCCATTTATCAAGGTTCTCTTTTAGTCAAGATTCAATATATACTATTTTTTATCCTCCCATTCATCACTACAACTCACTATTTATGTTTTTTCTGAATTTCAGCGTTAGTTTTTATTAACATTAAATCCTTTACATGAAATACATGAGTGATGATAACCAAATTTACATGTTTATGATTGATACATTTAACATGTCGTTGAATGTAAAATAAGACATTATTTTTCAACAAAACCTAGAATACTCATTGTCATTCTATCTATCATTTTTTTCTAGTCATGCAGTGAGTTAATCAGAGGGATGTAAACATGTATGAATTTATTATAGGTCTTTTATAGTCTATTAATCATCTTCTCATCCATTGTGTTTATATAATTCCTATTGTTGTAGCTTTTTGTTATAGCTCACTATGTCTTGGTAGCATGTAGTTGATCCATAGATGGTGTGTCATTGATTGGTGGGGACCATATTGTATGTTGGGAGTATGTCAAGGCCAATTGAGTCTTTGTACTGTAAATTGATCTAAATTTTATGGTAGGTGAAAAATTATATTGTGATCAGTTTTAGATTTTACAAATATTATCATATGGTAGTTATAACACTAAAATTGTGGTCACTTGAAATTGACATGAAACTATATTTTCAACAGTTTTCCATTTATCTGGGCAGTCACATTGGCTTCCATATTATTTTTAATTGATCGATTGTACCTCTACCATTTAGTTTGTGTTCAAAATTAGTATAGAGACCATGAATCATTAATGGGGTTTCCAAACTACTTTCCCAATAAACATAAAAAATTACAAACATAATGAATTATAAAGACCAAAATGAAAAATAAAATTTCAAGATAAAAAATGAATTTAAAAAACTCGATTCCATAATTATTATTTAATAAAAAATATTCAATTATGTGAGAGTTTTTATGAAATTAAAACATCATAAAAATTATGCAAACAATTCATTTTTATTAAAATAAATATATAATTATAATCAAGATGAATTGATCCACACAAAAAAACAAAAATGATGACTTTAATAATGATTTAAAAAGTAATGATTTTTTCAAATTTAAAAAATAATCATTATTTTATTAAACTATATCACAGACATGTTTTCTAATTTAAAACACTATTATTTAATTAATATGTATTTGTAAAAATATGTATAATTCATGACACATTAAAATCCTCGGTCATTTAATATTCACTTTTTAAAATATGTAAATGTGTTTACATTGTATATATAGTATAGATTTTTTATTTAGGAATAAAATAAATTATGATATAATATTTATTTACAAAGAGAAATATTTTGAGATTGGACAAAATATTCAATTAATTATTAAAATATATATTACATTGATTCAGAAGAAAAAAAATGTGAAGAAAGAAAAGACTCATTAAACATTAAAATCTCATGCTTCCTGTATCAAATAATTAATAACAATACATAAATTATAATTCATGTTATAGTTATTAGAGTGTATTCAGGTATGATTTGTGAATATTTAAAACCATAACCATTGAAATAGTTAATTATCACTCTCACCTAGGTTCGAAAAATAAAAGATCTATTTCTCAAATAATTAATGCCACTCAAAATATAATATTATAAGTCACTTGGTTCTGTATTCAATTGGGTTCAATATTACTATCACCTTAATGAAGTCATATTTTTTAATTAATAACATTTTTAATCCATGAATGTGGAATACACCAAATCAAGGAACAATTGTATTTTTTTAATGATTTTAGATCTTAACGTATGAAAAATTTACTATGGGATCCCAATTTCCCAGTTTACAATATTTTCAAAATGACATATATGAATATCTTTTGAGGTGGTTTCATGATACTTATTTTATCTAAAAAGGGGGATCCCCTGGTTCATGTGCAGAAATCTTGTTTCATAAAGATTTAATTCAGACTCCACAATGATTTATCCAATCACACACACATTCCATGTTCCAAAAACTATTCTTCATAAAAAGAGTTTTAAATATACAAGAAAAATCATTCACATAAATCAATTAATAAACAATCATAATCCTTAATAATAATAAGAAATTTATCCCCCAGATGGATAATATATAAGGTAAAATTTCATAATAATTCATCAAATGTTTTGAAAATATTAATGAAATTTTTGATATGTATGTATATTTGATGCATAGAAAATAATATTGAAACACCCATCCCCCAAAAACTGGAACCCAACATTATTTAAAATATTGGATCCTATTATTGGATTTCCTTTTTATTATAAACAAATTGAATATTCAGTAATACATGTTATGTTTGAATGTTTACTAGAGTATAAATAGAATGTTTTCTCCATTTACCATAAATGTCAAAGCATATTTACCAAATTTCAGGTTTTTTTATTATAAGAAAAAAAATACAATTTGGCTTAATTTTTTTTTACATATAGTTATGTACGACAACATTTGGACATAAGGGGTTCTAATTGGTCAAACAGTGTTTAAAAATTTGACCCAAATGATTATCAATATATATATATATTATAGGAAAAACTCTTTAGGGAATGAGATTTACTAATTTTTATTGAACATATAATGGTGGATTTTCCCTAAAGTTGATTCCAAAAATTCACCTAAAATAATTAAATAACAGAATTAAAAAAACACCACTTGAAGTAGAAGCTTTATTCATTTGAATTTCATCATGTGAAACCTACCATATATATATATATATATTCAAATAGAGTATTTTGTTATAATTTCATATATTCTACTTGATTAAAATATATCATCATTAATATTCAAAAAATGAATATTAAATTTTTTGGAACCAATGTTTTAATTTTAGAGGCTTAGTCTAGGTGATCTAGGATGAATATTTAGATGGTCTTGTAAAACTCCTCAAATTTATTATAGTGTTCTATTTCCATAGTCACATAATTTTAATAATAAATTCACTTGTCTAATCATGGGAAGTACATATATTTTAGTGGTTATACATTCTATCCTTTAATATTAAGGACACTTTAACTATAACACAAACAGTTCTTTATATGGTTTGTTCTATATTTTTTTCTATGGAATTTCATTGAATTTTTAAATACACAATCATTTATCTTGGCCACTATAGGTATTGTGATAATTTAGATTTACATGGGGACAAAAAATTCTATGAGATGTGTAGTCCCATTTTGATTTCCAATAGAAATATTTCTTTCTAAATGTATAATAAATAGAACAACCAATAAGTTATTTTTAATAATAAAATAAAGGAAAATAAAATAGTGAAAAGATTATATGAGTTGTCTTAAAGGAAAAAAATGTGATTATAGTACTCACTTGGACCCACCACCAGATATGATTTGAAATAAGGTGATTAAAACCAAGACCTTTGTAATCCACTCTTTATTTTTTTAATTGTTGGGGCCAAATCCTCACTTATTATTTAAAGAAATGCAAAGACGCCTTTTAATAGGGTAGTGGGAGTTCCATTACATAGCTCGAATTCCTAGTGGACATTTATAACATTACATGGCCCGTAGGTCCAAGTTTTCGGCCCAAGGCCCTTTTAGTGAATATTACTTCGGAAGTAATCCACCTACTACAGTACTACACAATATCCAACACTACAATAATACCTTGCTACCTCTTGAGTGACCTACCGCAACTACAGTGCTAATGCTGCTATATTACGCTACAATACCACGCACCCAATGGGTTTTGAACCCCCATTTTTCTTGTAGGATTATAGAGTGCATACCACTAATCAAAACCCCAACTACATATATTGTTTTTTATTCTACGATCATTGAATAAAAATATTTTATTTTCCTTTATATCTTTATTAATAGTTAAATTGACTAGAACTCTCAGAATGGTGAACTGTCTCAGCCATTTATTTTCTAATATGAAATAGATATATCTAGGAACTGTACTTCATGAATAATTGGCCAACCACAAAGAATCCATTATAGAAATTTAGATTTATTGAAGGAAACCATTTTTTATATTTAAATTTCACTATTTTTATAATATTATCTTATAATTTCGATAACTCACTGAACTCTAATATCCAATTTTGAAGTGAAGACTTAAAATCATTGTTTATGGATTTAGTTCCTGAAAAAAATTAATATTATAATTCCATTGGAAAATTAAATTTCATTCCAAAGAGTATCCTATATGTATACACCCATTTTTGGGTCCTTTGTGTTGTCCTATAATCCCATAAAACATAACCCAAACTAAAAAACCAATCATTCCAATATCTAGAATTTGTCTCATGAAAAATTTAATTAATACCCATTTTGGAAATCTCAGTTTGATCACTATAAAAGTAGTTTCATATTGTTTCAAATATATGAGAACATCCATATTATTCGACACATCAATGAACATAAAATTATTTAAATTAGATGTATTATATGGGATGAATGCTTTATCAAATCATAGTCTGGAAAATATTATTTCATAATTATTGTTAGAACACAAGCTTAAAGTTGGTTTATATGATCCATTTCTATAACCCACTATGATACAAAGTCCATAGGCATAATAATATACACATTCCAATAACATTATAGAAAAGGTCATATAAAATCTATCCCCTACACATCAAATAATTTTAAATCTAAATTGAATTTTTTGGAGATTCTTGGGTTTCCTTCCAATATTTTCTAGCCATTGATATCTATCAAAATACAACTAATATAATCTATGAATTATAAAACAATGTGGGCTAGTAGAAACACGACTATAATATGTTTGTGGATTTCATTTCACCCCAAGATATTCTTCCCATGGTAAATAATGATAAATATCACAATGGGAAGCATCTTCTCTTCATCCACACATCTCCATAGTATATCATATACACATGTTCCAAACAATAAGGGATCATCCCAAATTGAATATTTCAGCATTGATATGAATTTTTTCATTTGTTCTGTGTACAATATTTCGCTGTGAAACCTACTCCCATAATATATTCAACATCATTATGACAAAAATATTTCATAGATAATGTATTAAATAGTGTTTCATCTATTAATGTAGTTTTTACCTATTTAGGATTTTCATCATGGTCACCATGTATTCAAGAATATGGGTCAAAAACCACATATTTATCCAATTTTTTATAATTAATTTAACAATAAAGTTTCTATAATTTATGTCTCTTTATCACTATCATAGGGAGGGAATTTTTTTATATAGAGTGTCCTTCAGAGGGTATTACTATAGTAGGTGATGAATTTTGAACCAATGAAATATCACCTAAATTATTAATGGTAAGATATAATAATGGGCATATTTTTTATGTGGTCGTGTAATTATGTTTAGGCTTGTAAAAAAAATTATTTTATAAATATCACATGCATCCAATTAATCTTTTTGTTCCCTAAAACCAAACCTACAACCATATCACTGGGGCCACACATGACTTAAAAAGGAACTGTTCAATATGAATAATAGATTTGGGTGCAGAGGTATGGTATTTAATAATTATTTTAAATGAATCTAAACATTTATCATCAAACAATAATTAAGTAACCTTAAAACATAGTGACCATAAGGGCCTAGTTACTTTGGAATATTATTTGATAAATCTCACATATAACTAAACATGTCCAAAAAATACATATTTCATTTAATATTTTTTGGAGGTGAAACTTATAAGTAATCTCAATATTAGAATTTTTCAACATTAATCCACATCTTTGAAGCCTTTCAACCTAATAAATTTTCATCAGTAACCATTATCTCACATATGTACCCGTTTAAAACAAGTTATCTACCATAAAAACACTCCAAATATTTTTCTAGATTTAATATTTTTTTTCAAATTTTCTTCCAAAAATTGAGAATAATCTATTAAATCTTCAATTATTTACCCAATATTGTCAGAAGAAATTTTAATCATATATATATATGACAATAATTTTTATCTATAGATAATTTAAATGCAATTTTCAAAAGGATAATTCAACATCTGGATAATTTATTTTTGTATTCTCTGAATTATTAAGAGATATGGAAATTTTTCTATTACCAAATTATACAATGAGAAATATTAATTACACATTACCAGTTAGCCTATCTAGAATATGATCAAGAATATGGATTAGGAAAACACCTTCCTATAGTAAAAATGTAGTTTCTTGTAGTCAATGAATACTCTATATTTCATCGAGACTGTCATGATCTATTACATTATTTACATTTATGAAAACTATAGCTTAAATTTTATTAGGGACACAAATAACTAGATTGAAAAATGCGATATTGGAAATGGGATAGATTATCATAAAATCATGTAATATAATCAATTAATCCATAACTACTTCCATCTTGTATGGATTAAATATTCTTTACCAATAAAATCTTGGTCTATGGTCGATCACTATGGTGATTTTTTGTATAAAGTAATAAGGACTAATACCCTTGATATAAGTATAGGAACAATAAATATATAATTAATCCTTTTTAACATATCCACAATTTTTCTTCCCTATGTTCATCTAGCTCACCTAAAATAAAGACAAGTAGTGTAGTATAATTACCAAAGAATAAATATTTCAGATATGATGTGTTTGGTTTTATCTTCATATGTGGTGATAATTAACTAGTATTTGGCAACTTATTTTGAGGAATACTATGGTCTAAAATGTTTTTTATATCACGAGAAAGAAAATTTTTCAGATTCGGTTCATCAAAAAAATAAATTATATTCACTTTAGTAAAATCTGGTGTGGAAAGATTAATCAACATAGTGCTAGATCTCCTTTAGTAATTAAAGAAAATTGTCTACAGAATATTAAGGACTTCTTATACACACATATTTTAATGTTATACATCTTTTTCTCATTTTCTAAAAAGACAATTTAACTCTACCTAGAATTACCATTGCTCATTAAATGAAAATTTATCATCTAAATACCTCATAACATCTAAGATATAAATGACATCCATTTTGAAAAAACATTCAAATTTGTCTTCTATAACATCCTTACATTGTTAAACAATTATTTTTCACCATCCATAGAGGTCTTTTCAACCATTTAATACTTATATAATTTCTTAATAAAATGATCAATTGAGTCTTCAATCGCTCACATTTCTTCTATAGAATAGTTTTCACTATGTGTAAGTTATTTAAAATTTTTATAGACATTAAATAATTATTATTGCTCTACAATATTAAAATACAAATTCCATTTAGAATAATCAATTTAAGAAACCCTAGTGGAACGTAATGGTCATCCAAAATTTACCAGATCATTTCTACCACAATTCATATCATCAATAATAATTTCATTTGGTAGAAATAGCATCCCTACCCCAATTAGTAGACTATCCACTCTCCCGATGTGGTTGGTAGGAGAAATTTTTTTCTAACAAAAGGAAAATTATGGTGGGACATAATTATCATATACTAAGAAACTGAAATATATATTAAGGAATAAAATTGATTCCCACAGAAATGTAATAAAGAAAATTATAAAAGATAGTCTCAATTAAGGAACATGGTGTGAAAAAAATTTATTGGTCTTATGGTTATAGATGTATGAAATATGAAATATCATAGTTACATTAGGTAATGTATTATTAAAAAAAACTAAATAAAACCTTATTAGATAGAGTTTCCCAATGTATTATTGAAATTCGATACAATGAATTATAACTTGAAATATGGATAGAAAATACTATCTAAAAACTCTATAACATTCCCTTTAATTTCATTGATCTTTTAATACTACATGGGATTATATGGGGATGTACATAAGAAATAGATGAGCTATAAATCCCATTTATGTAATATTAATTATGTAATATAAGATAAATATGTATATGTAGGTCAAGTGGTATAATATGATGACATAAAAAGGTCTGAATCAAAATCATAAACATCAAAACATTTCATAAATTATTAAATCAAGGAATCATATGAATTATTATATAATATCGAACATGTAATCATATTAATAAGTCAAGGATAAATGCTAATATATCACCATATGGTGTGCATAGGACAAACAATAGTGATACAAAGAAGGAATCTCATGTGATTAAAACAATATCAAATTATTTATAGTGCTATATAATTATCGAAACACTGTTCACTTTTATATAATGTACATGATTTTTTTTTTCAATATAGACCCTACGTTATAAGAATAAATTTAATCACAAAAAAACCACGGTATAAAGAGTATATGTATCCTATATAGAATTACCCAATCAAAGAAGGGTAGTTACATCTTGATGAATACCCTTAGGTGGAAATGGGGATAGGTATTCACAATATAATTAGTTTGGCATTGAAAATCATATAATAGTTACAACATCATAACAGGTGTACATATAATTTCATCAAAGAGATTAATAAATGTGAAAGGTGGACTATCAATACTAAGGAAGAATACATTTTTTATAGGTATGTGTAAAAACTTATGTAATAATTATAAATTGGAAATCAAAATCACATTGAAATGAAATAATATGAATAAAGTGGAAGAGGAAGAGAATCCCTTACATGAGAGGATGATTTTTTTAGATGATTCTAAAAAACATGAGAATATTTTAGCCGTGTATAAAATAGTGATATAATGGGGAAATATTTTCTTAATTGGTTTTTAGGGTAGTGGAATGTGGGGTTGTCATTGAATTTAATGAAAAGGATGGGGGAATTATTAATTAATATCATAATAATGGTAATATACTCATTTTTATGAAAACCCAAGACCAGAAAACATCCAATAGATGTTGACTTTTATTTCTAACAAAGAGGAAGTAATTCTAATATATTATTAGTTTCAGAACCTAAATCATTAAAAAAATATCTTTTATGATGTTAATGTAAAACATATTCATAATGAATTATTTTTCAAATAAAAATTGAAAAAAATTTCTTTCAAGGTTTCATTATAGTTTTCTAAAATCAATCAATAAAATTCAACAACACAATACATTAAATTGATGAAATATTTCTTATTTTAGATCCATTGAATAGTTTTAAACTCATTAATTTTAATCTATTTTTATGTTTTAACACATACCATATATTTGTACATTATTTAATTTTTACGAAAAAATTGGCTATTTAAGAAAAGTATGAGAAATTAAAAATATACTAATTATGATGCAGCGACTTCGAAAAAGATAATTATTTACTAAAAAATAATTTTATAATTATTAAAACATTAAATTTTAAATGAAAATCCTTATGTATGATAAAATTATGGGTCTTATGATTTTTTAGGACCTTATAAATATTATAAGGTACTTTATTATATAATATTATCCCTTATGGTAAAATAATTTTTTTTAAATATATTCTTTGAAAATATAAGTTATTTAATGAATTTATATTTGTGGAAAATATTGTTTTAATTCTGATAGTATATTTTTGAAAAATATATTTTTGGTTTATTCATATGAAACTCAATTTTAATCAACTCATTAAATAATCATGCATATAAATAAAGTAATAATTAAAAGGGATCCAGAAAATATTTATTTTATTAAAAAAATTATAATAAGTCAAACATCTATGGTCTGGATAAAATATTCCATATCTTACCCAGGTACACCACAATGTTAAGGTGTATGATAATAGTAGTTTTTGGGGTGGTTTAAGAAACATAATTTTAGTGGTGATCTATATTGGCTTGAAATATTCCCTAGTAATGATCAAGACCCCTATTCCACTTAATTAATGTACTGACCCTAGTGGGTCACAAGGCCTCATTTGTGCCACACCATACACATGAGGCTGTCAACTAGCAGTAATGGTGTAAGTTTATTATAGTGGGGGAGACGATACCCTCATGTTAGAGTAGCAAAACATATAGATACAATATCAATTTAAAATAGAAGCATGATATTAAAATCATAATAAACGAACTGCAGAAGTGTCACAAACATATAGTATAAATAGATAACAATAAAGTAAGAAGTGAATGATAAAAAATATAAACAATTAAAAAAATAGAAAACCCTCAAAGGCAGTTTCAATACATGATGTATCTAATACAGATATAGAAATTGGTACGTGGGAAGATTCATACAATCATTATATACAAAAAAAATAAAAAAAAACACAAAATATACTCCATAGAATCTTTATCACATAATAGATTCTCTACTCCAAAGATCAACCTAGGTAATTAAAAATCATAATGTTTTAGAATAAAGATTTACTTTATCTATACATGCATGTGGACATTATTTTTGGGTGATGAAAGAGGCTCAGGTAGGGTGTGAGATTAAATCTTATTAGGAAAACAATAATGGTGTATATGTGTAATAGATGTAAATTATTCTAAATATTTTTTTAAGAAGGAATGTAAAGAATGGTTATGTAAATAAACAACCCCCTGATCTGGTTTCTAAAACTGGATGGTATATATTCTACATCACATGGATGAAGTGTCTGATCATTTCACTATATATATATGTGTGTGTGGTAATATTATATATCTACAATGTATTTACATATTTAATCCGACGATATGTTTCAAGTGCATTCCTACAACCCTTTTCCATATAACTTTAGTACTAATGTTAGATTGGGTAGGGTCATAATTCACATGAATCCATGTCCAGTATGTGAGGCTATAATCTCAACTTCAAGGGTGTATTCCCTCATCCCAAAAGAGTGGGAGTGACCATACTACAAAAATCAGGATGTAGAGTGATCTTCTAGGAAACAATCTATAATGGAACACCACTCCACACCCTATCACTCATATAGTAACAGTGTTATGAGTCACCATTCCCCACAATAATTTAAAGAAGTGTGATCAACATTTATCTCATCACCACTTACCCTTGTTCACATCCACAATAAAGTAGAATTATTATTATAACAATAATTGTTCATTACCCTCATCCATTCCTTTTTTGTAGAACATATACATAGTAGAGGTATATAGACATACAAGATATTACATAAGGCACAATCTCCTATATTTTTCATGTCCATTGTCAATTTCAAAATTAATCATTACAATTCACATTAATAAATTAACAATTAATAACAAGGGGAATTACTTTACTATCTCTTGAGTTGTTTCCTTTTAAATCCAATTTATTATCTCTATGAGAACAACCTAACATGCATTGGTTATTGCGTTTAAATAATTCCATTGATTTTATGAATATATTTCAGAACCATTTATGAATCCAAAATTCATAAGGCAAAAAAATGTTAAATAAATTTATTAAGGATTGAAAAATCATGAATAATTCATCCTATATAGTCCCTTTAACAAAACCAATTCATTTAACTCATTGGGATTCTGAAATTTCATTTCAAAGGCTCAAGTCAAAAGGAATGGTTTCATGGAAACATGAAATATTCCCACTTGGAAAATTATAAATAAAAAGGGGCCAAACATTTAAGGGGTTTCTTGATTTCAATAACATTCACATGATTTATTGTAAATTTCATTCAAAATAAAATCCAGAAGCTATTTCAAGTAACTTTCATTTTTCCAATTTGTCCAAAATTACCAATTACATGTGGTGCACCAATGGGGTGGCCAAATAAGATATGTGTAGGTTCTAGACCACTAAAAATGGTTCAATTAACATACATCAAGGCACTAGGGTAAATAATATTGGATGGAACCAATGTAAATTAGGATCAAAACAATTGTCGGCGTATGGAACAAAAAATTAATAATGAAATGACCAAAACCAAAATGGAAAATGATGTGATAACCTAAAATAGGAACATAGAGGATTCCTCACATGATACTGATCTTAGATCTGAATTTAGTACGAAGAGATCATTGAAATGGGAATTTTCCATGAAAATATGGAAAAATAAACATGCATTTTATTAGAACAACTGATCATAAGATTAATGTGAAAAAGAAGGGTGAATGAGGTTATCATTACATAGAGATATCTAATGCATCCTTCAGATCAAAGATCAGGTGCCGGTGAAATAAGATGTTGATGATCCAAGCATTCAATGATTTAAAGGCTAAGGGAGGAAAGAAATTTTAAACAAATAGAGGAAGAGTGGAAAAAGGAAATATGGGTTTTATAAATAATGTGGTGATAATTTTTCAATTCATCAAAAAATTGGGGGTGTAGGGTTTGTTTGCATGGTTTGAAAATAACATCTAGAAATCATGATTCTGATTCATCTAATGGAATCCTCATAAAGGATTAAGGCATACAGTTTCCCAATTATTTGGAAACCTCATGAAAGCCCACCATCCGATAACCTATAGATGTCACAGGGCCATGCGCCTCGACCAATATGCTTTCCAGAAAAATCATGTAGCATATAGGTTCATTGCTTGCAACTGTGCGGTTTCAATGTAAACTGTGAAACATTGGTTTCATTTGATAAACTAACCATTTAGACTAGTATACATATAAGGCCCCGGCCTTAAACCTTACTTAATATTGAATTAAATAAATAATTCACATTGAGGATTTTTTCAGGTTTAGAGTTTTAGAGAATTAGGACATAACTATTACATCTCAAAAGATTACAAAGTAGAAAATTCTACTAAGTTTCCATAAAATAAAAACCCTTAAAAAGAAACATGTATAGTTCCATGTTTTAGGTAGCATGACTTTCCCTTGATCCCATCCTGGACCCTATTCCACATTAAGTCCTATGAAAAACATTTCAAAAACTTGGGATGAGAATAAAAAGCTCAGTAAGGGATATATAAAGAATGAAAACTATTAGTTTTTCAAAACAACAAGTAAACCATGTATACTTTATCAAAGTAATACTTTTCACCTTTTCGAAGTAGTAAAAACTCTTCAATGAATAAAAGTTCATTACTTACCCTTCTGTAACCAAAATATTACCATAAAACCCATATAAAGATCACATAACATGTAATGGTAACTTGGGACATAAACATACTTAAGTGGAATAACCATATGGTCGACTTCCACATATATCACTTAATGGAATAGCCATTCGGCCTACTTCCATACTTACTTAATGCAATAGCCATACGGCCGACTTCCATACCCAATGCATTGGAGGTTATAACGTAACCACCCGTCCTGGTATTCACGGCACCACCCGTCATATGGTTTATCACGTAACCACCCGTCAAATGTCTAAGTACCATTATAAAATTATAACACATAAAACCAACATAAAGGAATGATAAAATTTCAACATTTCAATCACAATATATCATTTAAATATATTGAAATAATAGAATCCTTTATCAAAACCATTTTCAATACCAAAATACATAAAAGAGTATATGGTATTTATTTTATTTTAAAAACATTACGGCTTGTTGAGGAAGCCAAAGATCAAATAATACTCGCGGCGGCGGAAAAGGTCGTTGTCACCGCATATGTTAAAAGAAAAATTCCTTTTTGTTGTTTAGTAAAACGCTTCGTAGAAAAAGATTCCTTTTGTATAAAAGTAAAATTCAAAGGGGTTTATACACCGTATAAAAGAAAGTTGTGTATAAAACGAAATATGCCTCAATGAAAAGAGATTGAGACGAAGTCCCTTACAAAGACGGTATCCTTGGATTAAGGATAAATCAATTACATAATTATGTGTAACAAACAAATACACCAAATATAAGTGGATATTAAGTGTAAAATGATCTGATGTTATTCACACATATTCATAGAACGACATATTCACAGAGTACAAGTTTATCACAAAGAATCAAAATTGGGTAAAGAAGTTCCCTTGCAAAAATTCGACAGCCTAACAGCGTCACTTCAAAATTCAGAATATGAGTTGATGAAATATAAAAAGGGTATCTCATCATTTGGACATATAATTTAAATCAATAAGGATATAGAAGAACATATCCCAACATAAGAAGATGTAATTTAAAAGACATAACAAAAGCAGCCTTTTTTAAAAAGAGGAGGGTGAAAGGTTCCCTTACCGACATGGGTAACTTTCGGAACGTACACCCCATTGAAGAAGGGTCATACAATGAATATGTAAATACCCATAAATGAAATTATATTACACAAGGAGTATAATAATGGGAAGTACATACACCACTCAAAGGAAATGGTGGCACATGTAGCATAAATTTCACAAGAATAAAAGTGAGATCAAAAATCCCTTACAAAAACTCGGCAGCCTAACGTCGCCACTTAAAACTTAAAAATATGGAATGATGAGATCAAATAGGGTCTATAATCATATTAAAATATAATTTACAGAAATATGAATATACAAGAACATCCCCCAACATAACAAAGAGGAGCTTAAAAGAAGTGACATAAAGGAGAGTACTAGAAAAGAAAGAGAGAGGTTGGATCCCTTACCTCGTGTCCGACATGACTTGGTCGTTCTTTAATATCTTGAATAATAAACATGAGTTAATTTCTACTTTATTAAGAACATTTTTAAAGTTCATTATTCCTTTTATATCACTTTTTTCCATTATGTAATCATTTAAGTTAATAATGTTTGTTTTGTCAATATTTAGTCCTTAAGTCAAAAGTGGACTTCTTACAATTACAAGTTGTTCGTGGGGTCAAAGGTTCATTATATCCAGAATGATATTCATGATTTTGATATCATATATATCCATTATATACATGTATTTATAATATTACATAATAATTTAGAGTTAAGAAATGAAATGCACCATTCATGGAGACGGTAAGCCGTACGTATGCATGAACGCTGCTTTCATTTCTATGTCATATTAATGGAATTAAAACTAAATGAGAGATATATATATTATAATTCCAGAATGATATCCATAATTTAGATGTAATATATTACATACATATCCATTATATATATGTACTTATAATAGTACATAACATTTGGAGATAAGAAATGAAATGTACCGTTCATGGAGACGGTAAGCCGTACATACGCATGGACGCTACTTTCATTTCTTTTTTGGTATTCAATGGAATGAAATAATAAAGATATAATGGTATATTATAATTCCAGTAGGATAAAATATTTAATAACATTAATTCCATACTTTATACGTCCCACATATGGCATCAACGAATCAAATCACTTTGATGGGGCGGTAGTCCGCCCTTCCTAAAATGAAAATATCGCGTTTACCAATAATGGAATTCATAAAGATATGATATAAATGAAAAATACAGAAGCTTAAGGAAAACATACACATATTATATATCGTATATAAGTATAGTTACATCTTAATGGCCACCTTTTAAGGTGTTAAAAGAATATTGAACAATCATCGTTTCATGAGGCAGTAATTCGCCATCCACAGAAACAGTATGTTCTTTAACCATTAGACGAAGGTCTGTGTAATTGTAGCTCTAATAAATCACATAACAACATCCTAGTATATTGCGGACACTGGTGTTGTTACAAAAGAAAAGAATAAAAAGATATTAGGGGGTTGGAGAAGCAAAATAAAACAAAAGAACACAAGGGAAGACATTATCTTTAAATCAGGTTACTTCATTTGATTTGAGCTCAAATACTTCCTTGGAAAGGGTTTTTCCCAGAGTGAGGCATCAATGATGAATAGAGGGATGTGGAGAGATGAAATGGGTAGGGGCTGGCTGAGCCAAAGGCTTGAGAGGTGTGTGTAAGGTGGTAGAGGTGGGGGCCTTTTATAAGAGGAGAGGAGGGGCACTCTTGGAAAGTAAGAAAATGTTACTTTATTTTAGAATGAGTTTCGGATTTTAATGGTCCCACATTGATTTGATTCTAGGATAAGGTGATAGGGGTTCTAAATCCACCCATCCAATATGTTTTTGACATGTGTAGGTCTTAGATTTTACATTATCTTTCCATTTTATTTAAATCGTTAAATAATGATGTAGTCGCTGAATCATCATGGTGTCATAAATAATTTAATTTATTTAATGTCTAAAAATTTAAAAAAAATACTATGATGTAGGAAATTTTTTAAACTTTACAATTAATTTTTATGGTAAAAATACTGACTTGTATAACCCCATGTACAAATTGTTTTAGTAAAACAACTCATGTTTGTGACATTTTTATTTTAACATTAAATAAAAAAGTATTAATGTCATTTTCCTACCAAAGTGTCTCCAAGGGGTCCCCAAGTTGACCGATGTATTTTTTAGTATTCCATGACACCTAAAATGAGGGTAGAACATGTGTCAAGCTCATCTCATATTATTAAAACTTTATTTTTATCTTAAATTACAGTAATTACCTCTAATCGCGATTAAAAACTTAAAAGTTACTATTCACCAAAAAATTATTTTAATCCCATTGAACCACATTTTACTTCTTAATGACAACCATGTATGTCAGATTTTTGAAATTCAAAACACAAAGGTGGTAAAATTTCATTTAAATGAAAAATCATTTTTTTAAGTACCACTTAGTGGTTTCACTATTCATCAAAAAATAATGTTTTTCAAAAAAATAGAAAAATTTCACCCTAAGCTATATTTGATATTCTGAATTCAAAAATAATGTCTATTTAAAAAAATTAAAAACATATAAGTTGAATTAATTAATTTATTAATTAATTCCTGCTGTCAAAACAAATAGCGTGTTTTTATGAAACAAAAAGTATCAAAAGATTGACACTAGGTCAAGTCTGATTTCAAAGTGAGATTAATTCCAATGACCACTATTGAATTAAATGGTAAAAATATATTCTAATTTAACTTTAAAACCACTTCAAAAGATAATCTAATCATAAAAAAAAAATTAGAATAAAAAGTGGTTTTGAATTAAAATACAATATTTTTCACTATTCATTAAAAAATGATCTTTATCGGAAAAATACAGAAAATTTAAACAAAGTAAATTTTGAGGTCCCGATTCTAAAGAAGAATTTTATTTGGTCCAATATAATTTATAAGAGTGACCAAAACTATATTTAATGACAGTTCACCTTCAAAAGTTTATAAGTGGGCCTTCAGTGAAAATTAGCGTATATATGCCTAAAATTGAATTCTTTTCGTATTTTAAGCCTTTATCCTTTATCGGATAAATGTAACAACATTTAATAAAAATATATAATGATATTTTAGTTATTTCTATTAATTCCCGCTAATACAACGACTACGTGTTAACTATCATTTAAAATAATATTATTTTATTATTAGAGTACAATGTAAGATTTCAAAGGAACTCGTTGTTGTGTATTGGGTAAGCCATCAAGCATAGCAATCCCTTTAAATTAATATTAACATTTTATTCACAAATAGGGATAAATATAAAAATGTCATATTCTTTATTTACCTAGGGTGTTACATCCTTCCCCCCTTTTGGGAATTGCGCCCTTGCAATTTTAAAATTGGGATTGGAAACATCCTTGAAAGTCCCACATCGGAACAAGAGTCGGTAAAACAATCACTTTAAAATAAAGAAAGATAAGTACAGAGGTCACCCAAGTTAACCCATACTAGGATTCAATGTAGGAAAACATGAACATGGAGGAGAAAATAAAGGGTCATGTTCTGATGGAGAGTGATAGAAAACATGTTTAGGAGAAAGCTAACCACAAGAAAATCACAAACTTGTGATGGGTTAAACGGTATCTGATTTACCAGTAGGAAAAGGTAACATACAACATTTTTGTTTTAAGTTACTCTTCATTGAGGAATTTTTTTAAGCTTAACTAAATCATAATGAAACATACTTACTTGTCATGTAGACTTCCAACTTTTACTATATTCCTTAATCAAACTGTCATTTTCTCCAAAAGACGAGTACTTAGGAAGACTTGTTCGCATTAAGAGTACTATAATAAACTTCCTGAGAATCACCTAAGCCAAAAAAGAGAACTATATATTTCCCATGTCTTTCGAAAAAATCCAAAACCAAAATTGTTAATATGAGATCAGATAACCCACAAAAGTATAATCCTTTATAAAAAGAAAATCCATTCTTAATCTCCAAAATTTGACCACAAAAAACCCAAAGTTCAATGAAGACCATTAGATAAAAAATTTTCCATAAAATTCTTCAAAGTAAACCAAACTAAGATTGAAACCCAAATATTTGAAGGATTTAATCACATAGTCTTACAAGGTACAAATTAACTTTTATCTCCAAATAAAATCAGTTGCTCTTAAATTCTCATATTGAAAAGTAATTAACCTAATCACATATCCTCCATGATAGGTTAATCATTTCCATAGATAACCCAAAATAAACTTACTATTGATTCCTAAAATCATCTAACTAAAAATAATTAGTCAAACTATCCAGGGACATCACGTAGTCCAGTGGTAGGCAATAAATACAAGTCGCACTTTGGTTGTGGGTTCGATTCCCGTAGCTTTGTCTGACGCGACGGGTTGTCACACGGTCTGCGTGTTGTCCTTTTTCCAAAACTATATAATTCTTAAATAATTCCCCAAAATGAGATAAAATCTTCAAAAATAATCATAACATATTTTAACCTCAATTTAATCTCATGCCTTTCATTTTCCATCATAATATATAACAACCCATAATTACCTCAAAAGTAAGGATCATATAAACCCAAATGGTTACCTTTATAATTATTACCTGAACTTCAACATCGACTGGTCATCTCATACATGATGCATTACAAAAAATACCAATGTAAAAGTGGTTGATCATGACTCCTTGATAGTTGGTTTAGAACAACCACGAGTTTCCTCATTAAATACCTCATTTTATCTAGTATCTTAATCAGAGAACCACCACAGTTTCCTTCAAACCTGTTGTCTCTTTGGTGCCTGCTAGATCCATCCATTCACTAAAAATAGAAATGTTAGTGTGAGTATATCAACAAAAACATAATGTACTAATGAGTAAGGTAAAAACTACGATATACTTACTCATTCACTTTATCTAAAACTTTGACTCCTTCTGAAACCCTAACCATTATGGTACTGTCACTTATTCTTAGAGAATACCCTAACCTCTAATGATATCGAAACCGACCTATGATACCAACTATATGGCCCCAGCCTTAAAACATACTTAATATTGGATTAAATGAATAATTTACATTGAGGATCTTTTCAGGTTTGGAGTTTTAGAGAATTAGGACATAACTATTACATCTCAAAAGATTACAAAGTAGAAGCTTCTACTATGTTTCCATAAAATAAAAACTCTTAAAAAGAAACATGTATAGTTCCATGTTTTAGGTAGCATGACTTTCCCTTGATCCCATCCTTGACCCTATTCCACATTAAGTCTTGTGAAAAACATTTCAGAAACTTGGGATGAGCATAAAAAAGCTCAGTAAGGAATACACAAAGAATGAAAAATTTCAGTTTTTCAAAACAACAAGTAAACCATGTATACTTTATCAAAGTAATACATTTCACCTTTTCGAAGTAGTAAAAACTTTTCAATGAATAAAAGTTCATTACTTACCCTTATGTAACCAAAATATTACCATAAAACCCATATAAAGATCACATAACATGTAAAGGTAACTTGGGACATAAACATACTTAAGTGGAATAACCATATGGTCGACTTCCACACATATCACTTAATGGAATAGCCATTCGGCCAACTTCCATACTTACTTAATGGAATAGCCACACGGCTGACTTCCATACCCAATGCATTGGAGGTTATAACATAACCACCCGTCCTGGTATTCACGGCACCACCCGTCATATGGTTTATCACGTAACCACCCGTCAAATGTCCAAGTACCATTATAAAATTATAACACATAAAACCAACATAAAGGAATGATAAAATTTCCACATTTCAATCACAATATATAATTTAAATATATTGACATAATAGAATCCTTTATCAAAACCATTTTCAATACCAAAATACATAAAAGAGTATATGGTATTTATTTTATTTTAAAAACATTATGGCTTGTTGAGGAAGCCAAAGATCAAATAATACTCGCGGCAGCGGAAAAGGTCGTTGTCACCGCGTACATTAAAAGAAACATTCCTTTTTGTCGTTTAGTAAAACGCTTCATAGAAAAAGATTCCTTTTGTATAAAAGTAAAATTCAAAGGGGTTTATACACCGTATAAAAGAAAGTTGTGTATAAAACGAAATATGCCTCAATGAAAGGAGATTGAGACGAAGTCCCTTACAAAGACGGTATCCTTGGATTAAGGATAAATCAATTACATAATTATGTGTGACAAAAAAATACACCAAATATAAGTGGATATTAAATGTAAAACAATCTGATGTTATTCACACATATTCATAGAATGACAAATTCAAAGAGTACATGTTTATCCCAAAGAATCAAAATTGGGTTAAGAAGTTCCCTTGCAAAAATTCGACATCCTAACGGCGTCACTTCAAAATTCAGAAAATGATTTGATGATAGATAAAAAGGGTATCTCATCATTTGGACATATAATTTACATCAATAAGGATATTGAAGAACATAACCCAACATATGAAGATGTAGTTTAAAAGACAAAACAATAGAAGTCTTTTTTAAAAAGAGGAGCGTGAAAGGTTCCCTTACCGACTTGGGTAACTTTCAAAACGTACACCCCATTGAAGAAGGGTCATACAATGAATATGTAAATACCCATAAATGAAATTATATTACACAAGTATTATAATAATGGGAAGTACATACACCACTCAAAGGAAATGGTGGCACATGTAGCATAAATGTCACAGGAATCAAAGTGAGATGAAAAATCCTTTACGAAAACTCGGCAGCCTAACGGCGCCACTTAAAACTTACGAAAATGGAATGATGAGATCAAATAGGGTCTACAATCATATTAAAATAAAATTTACAGCAAGATGAATATACAATAACATACCCCAACATAACAAAGAGGAGCTTAAAAGAAGTGACATAAAGGAGAGTACTTAAAAAGAAAGAGAGAGGTTGGATCCCTTACCTTGTGTCTGACATGAATCGATCGTTCTTTAATATCCTGAATAAAAAACATGAGTTAATTCCTACTTGATTAAGAACCTTTTTCAAGTTCATTATTCCTTTTATATCTCTTTTTTCCATTACTTAATCATTTAAGTTAATAATGTTTGTTTTGTCGATATTCGGTCCTTAAGTCGAAAGTGGACTTCTTACAATTACAAGTTGTTCGTGGGGTCAAAGTTTCATTATATCCAGAATGATATTCATTATTTTGATATCATATATATACATCATATAAATGTATTTATAATATTACATAATAATTTAGAGGTAAGAAATGAAATGCACCGTTCATGGAGACGGTAAGCCGTACGTACGCATGAACGCTGCTTTCATTTCTATGTCATATTAATGGAATTAAAACTAAATGAGATATATATATATTATAATTCTAGAATGATATCCATCATTTAGATTTAATATATTACATATATATCCATTATATATATGTACTTATAATAGAACATAACATTTGGAGATAAGAAATGAAATGTAGCGTTCATGGAGACGGTAAGCCGTACGTACGCATGAACACTACTTTCATTTCTTTATTTGTATTCAATGGAATGAAATAATAAAGATATAATGGTATATTATAAATCAAGTAGGATAACATATGTAATACCATTAATTCCATTGTTTATACGTCCCACATATGGCATTAACGAATCAAATAACTTTGAGGGGGTGGTAGTCCGCACTTCCAAAAATGAAGATATCACGTTTACCCATAATGGAAACCATAAATATATGCTATAAATGAAAAATAAAAAAGCTTAAATAAAATATAAACATATTATATATCATATATGAATATAGTGACATCTTAATGTCCACATTTGAAAGTGTTAAAAGAATATTTAACAATCATCATTTCGTGAGGCAGTAATTCGCGATCCACAAAAATAGTATGTTCTTTAACCATTAGACTAAGGTGTGTGTAAGTGTATCTCTAATCCCTCACATAACAAAATCTTATTATATTTAGGATATTGGTGTTTTTACAAAAGAAAAGAATAAAAATAGTTTAGGGGTTGGAGATTAAAAATAAATCAAAAGAACACAAAAGAAGACATTACCTTTAAATCATGTAACTTCTTTTGATTTGAGCTCAATGGCTTCCTTGGAAAGGGTTCTGCCCAAAGTGAGGCTTCAATGATGAAGAGAGGGATGTGGAGAGATGAAATGGGTAGGGGTTGGCCAAGCCAAAGGCTTGAGAGGTGTGTGTAAGGTGGTAGGGGTGGGGGCCTTTTGTAAGAGGAGAGGAGGGGCACTCTTGGAATGTAAGGAAATGTTACTTTATTTTAGAATGAGTTTCGGATTTTAATGATCCCACATTGATTTGTTTCAAGGATAAGGTGATAATGGTTCGAAATCAACCCATAAAATAAATTTTTTACATGTTTAGTTCTTAGATTTTACATTATCTTTCCATTTTATTTAAATTGTTAAATAATGAGGTAATCGCTGCATCATTATGGTGTCATAAATAATTTAATTTATTTAATTTATAAAAATTATGAAAAACTACTATTATGTAGGAAATATTTTTAACTTTACAATGAATATTTATAGTAAAAAATATGACTTGTATAAGCCCATGTAAAAATTGTTTTAGTAAAACAACTCATGTTTGTGACATTTTTATTTTAACATTTAATAAAAAAGTATTACTGTCATTTTCCTACCATAGTGGCTCCATGGGGTCCCCAAGTTGACCCATGGATTGTATTGGTCGTCCATGGCACATCCAATGATGGTAGGACATGTTTCAAGCTCATATCATATTATTAAAACATTATTTTTATCTTAAATTACACTAATTACCTCTAATCGCGATTAAAAACTTAAAAGTTACTATTCACCAAAAAATTATTTTAATCCCATTGAACCACATTTTACTTATTAATGAAAACCATGTATGTCAGATTCTTGAAATTTAAAACACAAAGGTGGTAAAATTTCATTTAAATGAAAAATCAGTTTTTTATGTATCACTTAGTGGTTTTACTATTCATAAAAAAATAACGTTTTTCAGAAAAATACAAAAAATTAACCCTAAGCTATATTTGATATTCCGAATTAAAAAATAATGTCTATTTTACAAAATTAAAAACATATAAGTTGAATTAAATAATTTATTAAATAATTCCCTCTATCAAAACAAATAGCGTGTTTTTATGAAACAGAAAGTATCAAAAGATTGACACTAGTTCAAGTCTGATTTCAAAGTGAAATTAATTCCAATGAAAACTATTGGATTAAATGGTAAAAATATATTCTAATTTCACGTTAAAACAACTTCAAAAGATAATCTAATCATATTAAAAAATTATATTAAAAAGATGTTTTGAATAAAAATACAGTAATTTTTACTATTCATTAAAAAATGATCTTTATCGGAAAAATATAGAAAATTTACCCAAAGTAAATTTTGATGTCCCGATTCTAAAGAAGAATTTTATTTGGTCCAATATAATTTATAGGAGTGACCGAAACTATATTTAATGAGGGTTCTCCGTCAAAAGTTGATAAGTGGACCTTTAGTGAAAATTAGAGTATATATGCCTAAAATTGGATTCTTTTCATATTTTAACCCTTTATCATTTATTGGATAAATGTAAAAGCATTTAACAAACATATATAATAATATTTTAGTTATTTATATTCATTCCCTCCAATACAACGACTTTGTGTTAACTAACATTTAAAATAATATTATTTTATTAATATAGTGCAAAGTAAGATTTCAAAGGAACTCGTTGTTGCGTATTGGGTAAGCCATCAAGCATAGAATTCCCTTTAAATTAATATTAACATTTTATTCACAAATAGGGATAAATATAAAAATTTCAAATTCTTTATTTTCCTGGGGTGTTACAATACAACCCCGTTTTTTGGATCTCTAGACACTAAAAAAGTCTCAAAAGCTCCTCAAAACATTCTTAGGTCATAGCACACCTTTACCAAGATCAAGGGAATGATTCAAATAGAACAAAAAATAATTTATAACATGGTTGAAAAGATGGATTATTAAAATCTTCCCCCCTTATAGAAACTAATGCCAGTGTTGATATTTTGAGGGTATAGAGGTACATTCAGAAATGTGTTATAGCCACTGAGATTGAATATCAGCTTCTCACTCCCATGTATAACACTGTATGGGACCATGCTATCATAGGACCCGTACCTTAGGAATTTACCTAACTCATATTATCTTCATGCTTCGATAAAAATTATGAATATGATACTCATATAAGGATGTATCCATATCTTGATCATCCTCATCATTATAGAAGATGTCAGCGGGATTTGGATAGTATCAATGAAGCTGATATACAAGAATGAAATCATACAAGTACCAATGTCTATAAAGATGTTCAAACTACTTTTCCACTGTTATGATCTTCTTCCCAATCTAAATGTATCCAATGAAACTCAATGATAGCTTACCCTGCAACAAGATACTATTATTCCCCAACCTGTGCGAGAATCAGAAGTATACATAGTTTCCAACCTTCATCTCAAGAGTCCTTGACGTCTTTGGAATAATAATGATGTTCTGAATGATATGTAATAATGTGATTATTGATCAATTGGACATTATCTGTAGTATCCTAAATGAGATATGTCCTATGTAAAGATGTTTCCCCTTCCTCTAAACGGTATGGAGGTTAACATATTGGAATAATATACAAGGCTTTATAAGATCCTTATCGATGGTAGCATTAAATATTTTGTTATAATAAAAGTGTACTAGCGGAATTTTATTCTCATAAGAACATCTAATGAAAAGGACACAAGCATAGAGCTTATCCCCTAGCACTTTAATGGGCCACTCTATCATTAAAAATATCTTCATGTTATTGAACATGTTTAGAAGTACCTTCATATGAAAACCCTTCTATATCCCCTTCAAGAACCATGATTTAAAACAAACATCTCTATAAAAAATTATAGAATGAGGAACTCTCTGAAGAAGTACAACTTGCTTGACATAAAATAATCCTAACTCATCTATTATTATGGTATATCAAAGAGGTGATCACCTACGTGATCTTCTTCAAAAGATCCATGAAAACCCTTAATGTATCATTACCATTAGGTGATCTATTTATAAAATTCAAAAAATCCATGGAAACAACATCCTATTATTAATTTGGTGGTTATAGACGTCCAGAAGGTCAATGATGTTTCCCCTTCACCTGCAAATAGATCGAGCACCTAGTGATGAAGTAAGAAATATCACATTTAATTCCTGGACACCATTTGTTTCATCTCATATCTTCATACTTTTTTGTGAAACATGGGTGAGCCTCCCAGGCCAAATTAGGAAAATCCAACATAATATCATATCTAATGTCTAAAGGGACACATACATTCCCACATTACAATAAGGTAACATCCTGATCTAGATTCCATTCAAAATTTGTATCATCATATAAAATACATTCCCTTATGAAAATTCCATCAAGAGAAAACAACGTTCTCAACGTTACACATTCCAAAAGAGTAGATGTTAATACTAAGGATGAGAGGATTGTCTAACCATGTCCCCCTTGACCCTAGACATGCATCTCAGAGAAAAAGGCCATAAGATTCCATGAATCACTAGATTCTAGAACCGTTTGAGTCCATGTCTTTTGTCATAGTGCATCGACTACTGAATTACCTTTTCGTGATGTGCAGGGAATCTCAAAATAGAAGTACTCAACCCACCGATGATGTCTAAGATTGAGATCCCACAATGTGAAGATGCATATGAGGATTTTTTGATCACTAAATAACACTAAATTCGCTCTATGTAAATAGTGTCTCCAACAATGTATGTCATGAACAATGATAGAGAGATTAAGGGTTTTTTCAAGGTAATTGTTCTCTTGATGCCATAACTAACTGGACCTGTAGATGACAACTTCTTCATCCTGTATCAACTTCCCTAACCCCGATAGCTGATTCATCTCAATACAAATTATAGCTACAACCTAGATTTGGTAGTGTTAGGATTAACACTATATTAAATGGACCTTTATCCTGTGAATGTATTCCTCACATAATTCTAACCAAAGGAATTTCAGACATTTTTTCATTGAAAATTAGTGGCAATGTAATGTGTGATAAATCTTGGATGAGTCCCTTCAAATATCTAACAAGTCCCAGGAAACTCTGACTATCAAATGCATTCCTGGAATGCTCCCAAAAAAATTCTGATCTCACATTCTTTGGGCCTTTTCAATACCAAAAGAATGAGATGATATGACCCTAGGTGTGGACTTTGTTGATATATATGTGCCATTTATTGAGATTACCATTGAGCTGATTCTCTTTCTGCGTATTCAGTAGGATCTCAATATAGGGTTCATGGTCTTGTTTGGTGAGTGAATGCAGAATGATATCATCAATTAACAATACCATAAATGAATATATATCCAGATGGAAAACATCGTTCATACGATTTGTAATGATAAAAGGTGCATTATTGTGTCTGAATGAAAAAAATAGGTACACTTAAATACCATAAATTCTCTAGAAAGCTATGTGAGGTATGTATAATGGAATAAAATGGACCTGATGATAGCCCAAAATTATTTCTATATTTAAGAACACATTTTCTCTTTGGATCTCATAAAAGAGGTTGTCTAATCTAGTATGTGGATACTAGTGTTTAATATATAGTTGATTTAACTAACAGAAATACACACAAAGCCAAAGGGTACCATTCTCGTTCATGGAAAAGAGGACCAGTGAACCCCAAGGATAATTATTGGGGAATATAATTCCTTTCTATTCCAGATCATCAAAATAAATCTTTATCTCAATTAGATCCTTAGGTTACATCCTATAAGAAGTAGTGGTCACTAGTTCTAATCTTAGCAGTAGATCAATAGCAATTTCTACCTCTAGTACTGTACGTAGACAAGAGATGTCATAAAGAAAAATGACTATGAAATGCTCTACTATATGATGTTAGATAGAGGGTTGCAAGCCTTGTTCATCATGATAATGAATGGTGAGAGGAGATGTAACACTTCCCAAATTCTCTTTCTCATGTCCTTCTCATGCCTATTGTGTTTACCATTCTCCATTATTCACAAGCCTACCACCCTCTGGTGATGTAAATATCACCCTCTGACAGTAGCAATCTGTATGAGATCTATATGAATCTTTCCATTCCATCCTAATGATCAAGTCTGATAGCTTCATATTGATGTTGTATGGATTCCACATGAAATGATAATCACCTACCTTAAGAGGAATGTCCTTAAAATTATGTATCCCATATGAATGGATAATTAATGGTGCATTAGACATCGTAATTACATGAATGATATTGAAACATAGGTACATGATCTTAGTGAATTCCACTAATATAAATTATTGAGAAGCACACATTTCAAAAGAGAATACAGTAATGTTTAAACACCTAGAATAGTACCTAGAACTGTAGATGGTCAGGATCAATGCTAATATGGAATATATTGGATTGAATGTAATTGGCTTATAATGTGGGCCTGAGTAACTTCCTAACTGCCCCAAATGAGCTTGCTCTACTAGCACTAATAATAATATGCCGGACTGCCCCTGCCTCAACCGCCACCTCAACCGACACCTCTGGATGATCGACAGATGGTGTTCCATCTACCTTACTAACTTGATCTTGCTGGTCCCACTCCTGACTGAGGAGTAGGTTTTTATCAGTTATCACTTTAATATTTATGGAATGTCATGCACAATCATTAGAGATATCCCACCGTGATACAAGTCCTGCACTGGATTGGATCCAAAAAGAAAAATGAATTCACATGTCCCTTTATCCTGTATTAGTGACCGATAAGAGAACTATCTTAGTGAGGAGGCTGACTACTACTACCCATAGAGTAGTCTCAAAATTACACATTTTCATAGATGAAGATCATTTTTTAGCCTAGTGTGCTGAACCGCCCAACCAAAAATCTTCAACATCTATCAAATTCGACTATATGATAATGTCAAAGTTTATGTTTTCAGATATGAATGCATATCTAATCACATTAAAATGTGACAAGATGGCATGGACCATTCCATCCTCAAATCTCTATGATTTCATAAGATCATTAGATTCTAGAGAGGGAGAATATCATTAACATTCAATGAAAAGAGATGAGTATTCCATGGATGAAATATTATACTAATGTAGGTTTATAAATTTAAAGCTTTATCATACGTCAGGGTGTGGGAAAATAAGTAATCATTGAAGAAGGTATAAAAATCTTCCTATACAATTTCTTTATGCTGATCCTTCTAGGTGATGACATCCCACCACCTCTTAGATGAATACCCATGAATATAAGTGATTAGCATAACCTTATACACTATAGGTGTATTTATTTTAACAAAATTTTAATGAATATCCTCAATCCATGATTCCATTACATGAGGTCTTCCATCCCTCAAGATAGAGGGAGAATATTGCTAATGAAACAATCTAGTGAACCCTAAAATGCTCGAGAAAGGTCGAATGACTCCTTGAAAACTATGAAACATATGCATAGAACCCTCCAAAATGCATGGTATCTACACCTAAATCTGGAAGTGGAAGAGGAGACACATGTGAAACAGTTGGAGGAATCACTATCAGCTCAAGGACCACCACATCAAGAACCTGATCATTATCACATCGGGGAGCATGACATAAGGATGTCAAAGTAGAATAATAATTCAATTCCAATATAACTTTTCAGAAGAGATTCAATTAATTTAGGATATTGAATTTAAGAATCTAGAACATGAGTCAAATAATCTTATAGGATCCAACATGCCTCTCTATATACTAAACCAGCCAAGTCCAGATGATAGAACTATTCATAGGAGGCCATAAGAATAAAGAAACACCTCCACCCACTACTAAGGCTAGGTTCCAGTCTTTGTCTATGTGTTAGGAATATTTCAGATGGTGTTTTTTAATTTAATACTCCGTTACATTTTAATATGTGTTTAGTTAAACATTAAAACCATTGAAAATATCTGGATAAAATGATTTACGATTTTCTAGTCCATAGGGGCCCATATACCTTATGACACAAAACATGGAATTCACCTAGATGTCATTTACATTTAAATTGTGCGTTTTGAATTTTTAAAATTAAATAATAATTGTGGAGTTATATGGAATTTAATTTTACAATTCATAAGGGCCCATACACCTTAGCAATCAAAATGTGACACCCTCTTATGTTGAGCCTATCAAATTTACGATCCTGCAATAACATTCAACACAATTCAATATAAAACATGGAAAAATAAATAAGAAACATACCATGAAAACTTAAAATTAAAAATGGAAAAAAATATTCAAGGCCTATTAATCATATTTTTCATATCAAGATGCATGATCTAACGAGGAGACCTCATTTCAATGAGTGAAAGTCATGAAATCTATGTTTTAAGGACATAAATATCAATAACATCACAATACATGTGTACAACCCAATGGTAAAATTGTATCAACAATAAATTATTTAATAAATAACAATAATAATTAAGGAAACTTGGACATTACGCCAAACATGAGTTTACAATGCCCAATTACACATTCTGACCATTTTCTATGAATTTCACAATTTTAAAACTAATTTCCCCAAATAGAAAAGCAAGAAAAGAACCACTATGATACCAAATTGTAATTTCTTTGGCTCAGATTCCCCATAACCTATGTCTCAGGCCCAGTGGTCCATGTGGCCTCATGCATGCCATCCCGTATGCTAGAGGAAATAGACTACTAGCGAGGGTGTAAGGGTGGTATTGTGGGGAGAATATAACATCATATTAGAGTACCAAAGTAGATCGATCCAATAACCATCAACTACAAAAGATGAATATAAAAATCCCAATAAATAAACAATAGAAGTGTAAAAAATAGATAATACATATAGATAACTGAAAATTATGAACCAGGACATAAAAAAACTAATCTAATGATAATTATAATAAAAATAAACTATGTAAGATTAAATAAATTACTCATAGAATGATGATATAAAAAATGGGAACATGGGAACATTCATAAAATCATGCTATTCAAAAAAAACAAAATGAACAAAAACTACTCCACACAATCTCGATCACATGCTCAATCCTCTATTACTAGGATCCATTTAAAGGAATCCATATTATCAAACTATAGATGTTGAATTTCCCTTTTAAATTCCTATAGGAAGACAATATTCTAGTATCCCAAGGGTTACTTCAGTAAGGTGTGAGAAAAAATATTAATACTCCACCACAAATGGTGCCTACATGTCATTCAAGTAGGTTCTTAAAACTAAAATGTGTGTAGGTGTAACTAGAATGTAAATAAATGCTATATAATTATGCATCCACAACCATTGGTTTCAGAAGACCATATAGCAGTTATACCTAATTCATCTCATGGTTGGAGTGTCTTGTCATGTATATATATATATAATTATATATATCTGTGGTAATATTATATATTTAGTAAAGTAATATATATTATCCATTGTTATGATCCATGTGTGCAACAATGCCACAAGGAGATATAACTAGAGTACTAGTGTAGGATAGGACATGGACATAACTCACTTGCGTCTATATAATGTCTACGAGCACATATGTTCATCTTCAATGGCGCATGACTACATTTCAATAGAATGACAAATTCCATATGACAACACTCGGGATGTGTATTGAGATTCCATGAGACCCTCGAAAATAAAATGTGGCACCGCATACCTTCACCCACACAGTAGCAGTGGTGTGAGTCATCATGCCCATCACCGATGTAAGGATGTGTGATCACACTTCTGGGTTGTCACCCAATACAATCATTCCTAGCATCTATAAATCCGTATTTCAATTTGAAATGGCATATGGATTTACCACCCATCTGATTCATTTGTATATCCCATATACGGAGTAGATTTATATTTATTTATAATATATTACAGAAGTCATAATCTCTTATGTATGTTACTACCAAAGTAAATTTCCTAATTAACCCTTACATTTCATATGATTCATTTAACAACTCACAAATAGGGGTGTGGCCTTACCATCCCTGTGTTATTTTCCATTCAAAACCATTTGAATATCTTCATGAAAAAATTCTACATACCTTGGTCATTCTATTTAAAATAGTTCCATCATTTTTACCTAAACAAGAAAAAACCATTTATGATGCTCAAACACAAAATAAGGTAATATGTTATGTAATATATTTAGGATTCCACCATCTTTAATATACCATCCAATACAATCCCTTTCTGAAAACTATACATTTATCTTAATAAGGCAATAAAATTTTATTTTAAAACCTCAATTGAAAATGAATGGTGTTACGGAAACAAGGAATATGCCCACTTGTGAGATTCAGACTAAAAATGGCCAAGAACAGAAGGGGTTCCAAGGTACCAATAAATTAAAACTGATTCATGTGAAATTTCATTTAAAATTATATCATGAAGCTATATTGGTTATAAATATTTTCATTCCATTTGTCCAAAATGACCAATTCCAAGTGGTGAACCCATGGGATGACCATATAAGATATGTAAAGCCTATATATCACTAAATGAGGTTCAATTAACTTATATCAAGACACAATTTTCAATTTTATAAGAATAAACCAATATAAATGATGTTCTCTATAATGAATGGAATACACTACAAAAATAACAATAATTACTTAATAACTATATATAGAATGGTAAGTGATGTGACCACCTAATTTAAGGTCATAGATTATTACTCACTAAATATAAACCTTAGACACGATGGAGGCTAGAAGAGATATGAGAAATGAAGATTTTACTTCAATATAGGGAAAATAATCTTAAATTTATACAGATCTAATGATCAAAAGATCAGTTAGAAAATGAAAGGTAAGTGAGGGGATCAAAGATCTCATGATGGATGAAGGATATATAGATGATACATTATTTGATGGATTTTATGGCTAATTGAGGAGAAACTACTGAAAAACACTTGTGGAAGAAGAAAAAGAAGAAAAAGGGATTTTAAAAATATTTAGTGGAAAAATGGTCAATTGACCCAAAAAATTAAGGGTTCATGGTTTGTTCGAATGATTTCAGCAAATAGTGTACAATCTATGCTTCATATTATTCTTATGAAATCATCACACATGGTTAGGGTGAAAAAAAATTTCAAAACAAATCGTGCCACCTATAGTTGGTACGTTTTGAAACTACATGGTTTCTGAAATATCCTGAAGCCTCAATCGTAAGATAAAACAAAATGCGCGGCCTAGTATTCTGCCCACTTATAAGCAACTATGGGCTCCAACCAAACATTATATAGTCCTCACACATTCCTTGGTTCCTAGAAAAACTTTAACAAGATCTATAGAAATATTCTAATTGAAAACAATGTTCCATTCCCTGGATGAAAATATTAGTTACTATGTATCTTAAATGGATTCACTCAAGTTTTAATTTTTGAATATCATCATTTTCATAGAGGTTAAATACCAATGACACATTGTCCCTCAGACTTTATATAAAATAGGCTTCACAAGGTGTAATCAAACTGGATGAGACCATATCATCATCATTATATATAAATTTTATTTTTTATAAACCTAAATATATATTTATATTTATGGTCATAATAGAATAAATTTTGTTTAAAAAATTATTATGCTTAATTTTATTGAAATTATAGTAGATTAATTATGGTGATAAAAAATGAAATTTAAATCACATGACTTATATAACTGCATTTCATTAGAATGTATTTATTCATTTAAAAGAGAATTTCATTTATAAAATTTTGGTTTTTATAGGATTTATCCTCAATTGAATATTGCGAAAATATTTTCCATTTAAATTTTATACTATTGAAAATTCAATTAATAACTCACAGAATATAATGCAGATTCCTATTTTCATGATGAGATTAACAATATTAAGAAGGTCAATATCATGATATATCTTTTTTTATTATTTCATGAAAGGGAATAATTATGGAATAATTCCTCACAATTATTGGAATTTTAATTTATTATTCCCAAAGATTCTTATTCCCATTATTATCATTTTTTCTACATTCCCTTTTACAATTCATCATGCATAATATGATTCAATATAATTCTAAAGGGGCTTTCTAAATTATTAAATTATTTGTTTTATAAATTCTTTGTTTCGTTTTCTTCTATATTTTCATTATGATAATGTTTTTAATCTATTTTAGATTCATGGTGAATTTTAATAACATAATTATTCATGATAATAATTATATTCTCCCTAAGATTATTTTCAATGGTTATTTTACACTTACACATTTATCTATAATTCATTCCCTATACTAGTTTCCCAAAATGATGTTGCATATTGTGTATTCTATCATTTGACTCAACCATATTGGAATCATGTTTTTTTATTTTTTTTTCAAGTTGGAATTCAAAGTTCTCATCTTCATAATACATTCAACATAAAATTTGGTTCAAAAATTTCCACTATTTTTCATTATGAATTATGATATACATCCCTATGCGGTGTTTGTAATTCTTTTATAGCGTGTTCAAAAATCAGTACAGAAGGTCTCATCAAACCTTATTCTCTCCATGATAGGATTTTATGGTCCATATAAAAATGAATGTATCTTTATTAAAATGGTTCAATCTTAGGCTTTATTCTTATTCTATATCATTCAATATTATCATTTTTAGGAGATTATATTGGCATAACAATTTGAAAAAATAATATTAAAAATTGTAAAACATGCCATAATGGTGAAATTTATCCCAAAGTATATTCTATGTGTTCTAATTTTTAAATCACATATAATATTCCTTTATTTATTAAAATTCATCAATTTATATATGAAATATTTTCCTTCATCTAAAAATCATTTCAATGAGGTTTATGAAATTGTATTGAAAATGTTTATAAATTAATTATTAGTTTTATTTGACATGTATTCAACAAAAATCATAATAAGCAATGTTTACTAATATTTAATGGGACCGATGTAAATAGTATACCAGAAAAATTATGGGGTAATATTATTCATGAGTAACTGTCTATGTATCCCCTTGAATTGTACCAGGATTAACAGATTAAATCATTATCTTCTTATAATAATTTTCTGACTTGTTTTTTTATTTTTATTTTCATTTTCTATGGAGAGAATTTCATTACAATAAAATTGTTCAAACCTTACCAAGATTCAAATATTTTTATCCACTTTTGCAACACTTATCTAGAATTCCCTTTTATAAAAAAAGAGAACAATATCAATTTAAAACCCCAATCAGTTAATCCTCTATGTTTTATATACTACCACACAGAACATAAGTCTTCAATGAATCCCAATGAATCATCACTATATAGTATGTTATATTATTGAATCATTTAAAATGGGATTTTTCAACATCGATTATGCAAGACCTCGGGGGTTTCAAAATTCATTATGGTTTGTATGACTCTGTAGGAACATGAAACACCCTATGTATGACATTATCAATCAACACATTCCTAGGTTTTGGTAGATTTGTACTTTTATCATGGTGAATTTTCAAATTTTAAACATCTATATTACAATAATTTTTTCTTTTTGAAATCCATAATATATATTTAAATTTTTGGAATAATGTTATATAGTTTCTCAGTTTTTGTTCTAATATGAATATAGTCATGGTTATTAACCTATCACATAACACATAACATGTTTTTTATAATTTTTCATATATATACGTTTGATAATTATTTTTTAATTGGTCAATGTTCTTTTTCATAGGAATATAGATAAAATATTATAGTCTAGATTCAAATTCATTGGCTAGGTTCAGAATAGATTAATTATTGAATATCCTACATGATACTATTATAATGGAGATTAAGGGTCGATCAACAGGGAAGGACTCAAACGATTATAAGGAGAACCAATAATAAGATATAATATTAAAAGTATATTCATTACATATAATTAAGAACAAAGTCATTAAAATGAATGTTTAGTTACATTATAAATTAATATACATTAATAAAAAGTAAAAAATGATATAAATATTCTTCCACTAGGATCTTCACAACTAGTTACCTTCCATGAAATAACACACATAATACTAATATTTATATATTACGTAAGAGGAAAATTAATAAAGGTTGGGCTAAGAATACCATTACAGTTAAAAATGCATATATCAATAAGTAATCATATGTAATTAAGACATGAGATCTAGGTTATAAGAACATGATATTAATATTTTAAAATCAGACCCTTCATATCATTTATGAAAGAACCTAATTCATGGAAAGAAACTATTCTATTCATAAGAAATCAATCATAAATATATAAAACAACATGATCAATGATAACATAATATTGTAATAAGATCTTTTCAAAAATGATTTTAGAAATTGTGGTGAAACCTCAATCATAGAATTCAAATGTAAGTGATTCCCAGAAAAATATTCATTGCTTGTTATGCTTGGGAAAACTACATGTGTATTTTGTTTGGGATTAGAAAAAACTATTCTGTACCCTTATCTGGCAAGGGATAACTCCACATTTACTTTACATTCTTATTAATTATTAATCATTTCCCAATTCACTAGTGTGAATTTATATAACCCCCATTATATAGTCCATTAAAATGCATTACAAAATATAATGAAGGAATTTATAATTTCATAATAGCTTAACCCCCAGAAAATAAAATAAGTTTCCTCAATATTTCAACATCATAATAATAAAAAATCTATAGTGAGAATAAGGATGGTATCATAGGATCACATCCCAAGTGATGCTTAAGTAACATAAAAGGATATAATCATAAATGAAAAATGTCATCAAAAGATAAGAGGAATAATTTTTGAGGAAACAACCCTTAAAATTTTGAGATTAAAAATTTAGACTCATAAAAATTAAATAATATTATGGAAATTTTTTAACCTGATATAAACTATTCAAACATGATAAGGAATATTTAATTTAAATATTAATCTTGATTGGGGGGGAAATCTACTACTGAGGACTATAACAAAACAACGATTCTCTTTACACCTTTAGTAAAAATGCACTGTTCTCAAAAAACAACAAAGATGATTTATTTAAAAAAATTAAATACATATATAACAATTTCAAAAAATAATAATTTAATGAATTTAAAAATATTAGTATGATCATTCATGATAACATTTTAATTAAAACCTGGACATGTATAAAAAAAGCATGGATTGAATAGAAATACTATTTTTGTTTTCCTTAAGAATGTTTTCATGGAATTTGGTTACATAGAGAGAAGAAAATAAAATAAGAACATTTATTATCATAAAATAATTATTGAAAAATATATAAAATTATATTCACAATAATTAGATCATAAAATTTTACAAAAAACATTTAAATATAAACCATCTTAGTAAAAAGAATGATTGTAACAATAAACCCTTTCCTCAAGCTATAATTGCATTGTAATAATTCTAACCACATGTATAATATTATTTCAATTATAATTACATAATACAACCATATAAATTATTACAGTATCATATATGTTTCACTTTAATACATCAATAACAATTTATTAAGAATTCATTATTAAAATTGTTATTTTCAAGTGTTAATAATTTATTTTTTAAAATAGGTTATTGTTCAATAATTATACTCAATTTACATGGATCATGGTTATATAAAAAATAAGATGTTAATCATAGAATAAGTATCCCATATATTCATTATATTAATCATTATTACAATCCATAAATGTTAGAGAGATAAAAATAAATTAAACTGTTATTAGAAACTGAATTAAATTTGTATAGATGATAACTATTTTTTGTTTTCTAATGAAAATATTGAAAGAAATATTATTATACCTTTATTATTAAATAAAAATAAATATTTTATAAAAAAAATTGATAATAATTAGATCAATCATTATATCCAAAAAATGTGTTTCTGTGATAAAAAATGATTCATATCGCTATATTGAGGTGTTTCCCTAATAACATATCAAAATATTTAATATAATAGATTAATAATGTTATTATAGATATAATATTTTAGAGAATGTTGATGAAAAAATGAAATTCAAAGATATTAGTTATGAATTATTCCCCTTCTTTGATAGGCCACCTTTGGAATATAAATTTTTAATTAAATGATTGGTCATTGGAGATGTCATGTGGATTTAGGATTAAGGGAGGGAATCCAAGAAAGATCTAGGGAAGGTCTTTTCCAAGATATATGGCTCAAAATTAAATACTATCAACTGATATTAGGTGTCTTTAGGCATGTGAGTGTGATGACACACATTGAATTATTTAAATGATTTTAAAAATATATAGTACCATTCATGTGAAAGTGGAATAAAATGGACAAATAGTTTATGTTATGTAATGATTGTAGACAACTATCGTCATCTAGTAATATTATTACCAATTTTACAATCTTTATTACCCTTACCTCTTAGTTAATCACCATAGTAATCCAGTTTTAGCATTAATTATGGAATCACATTTTTACTAGTTTTATTATTCATTATTATCGAAAATTAAAATGGAATAATTACCAAATATGGATATTAGGATTAAAAATATTGAATTAAATTTATGATGTTAATGTTTTATAATTAGAATAAATTAAATTTAAAATAATCATGTGAAATTCAAGGAAAATTGGTTTTTATAATAAGGAAATTTAAAGCATAATTTTTTTATTCCTTTATCAGTAAAAACAATAAAATTAATGTTAAAATATTATATTGAATATTTAAATTTAATTGATACCCTTCATAAATAATAGTTTATTTAATTTAATATAAAAACAGAGTATATAAAAAAGTATTTTATGAAAAATAACTAATGTACAAATAAATGATTTTATCATCACTTATATTCTCTATACAACTAATGATTATATGATTGTTCATCTACATATATATATTATAAATTTATTTAATTTTAATATTGATTTAATATTTATGAGTAATTTGTTTTATAAAAATACCTAAAATGATGGAAAATATATTTCCTATAAAAAATAATTCACTTAATATAGAAATAATATTATTAAAAATGATATAATATCACTAGATTACATCATCCTAAAATATTATACATATTTTTTATAATATAGTTTACCCTATTCATACCTTCCAATCCAAAATCTAGGATTTTTTGGTATAAAATATCATAGATCATTTTGAATTAGGGTTGTATGTAATAAAATATTTCAAATACTTCATGTTTATTTGAATATAAATTCATTAGGGTTTTAAAATATAGGCACATTAAAATGAATTTGGGCCATTATGTTACATCTCTATAATAAAAGTAAAAAAGGGTATATCTTCTTCATCACAACACTAGGATCCCCTGAATATTTATAGAATTTAGTATTCTTTGAGGGAAAATTAACAAGGTGATTAGTATTGTACTATAGTGATTTATTTCAATGACCCAATATTTTATAGTCTTTTCAATATAGTAAAGATCATTCTAGAGTGGTCTAACCTCCTAGTTTATTATATTTAATGGATCAGGTATGTAATTCCCTAGGAACAATAGATGTAACCCATTTTGATCTTGATAATGGTTTGGTATTTGGGACTAATAATGAGAAACCTTTTTTTGAGATCAATAATCTTTTAAGGAATTACATATTAATGGATAACCTTTGAATTCCTTCCAAAATCACAACCTTCTTCCAAGGATAACATTGAAAGAATACCTTAAAATATTTTTTAAACACTATCTCACTTGTAGATTATCCATATGCCTTGTGATTTTAATTTGTACAACCATAATGTGTTGATAACAAACTATAACCTTCTTTACCATTTGAATAGATATCTCAGGTCACAATAGATTTATTTCTCTAACCTTATCAAATCATGTTGAAGTTATTCATTTCTATCCATTATTGGGGTCATAAGGATCCATCTTAATTATCAAGTAAAAGTTATTGTTATTAGGAAATTTGATAAGAGAATGGTGTTGTTACAAATAATTTTTTATTTCCATTTAATTGGATATCTACATATCCACTAGGGTCTAAATGATTCTGTTATAATAACAATCTATTTTTTGAAGATAGAAAATCCTTAAACAAACGTCCCTATATAGAGCTTACTGAAAACTTCTCTAGAACATTTTTGTAATCCACAGATCTTGATCATATAAAATAGAACATTTTACCACATATAAAATTACCACATCAAAAAACGTGTATCTACGAAATCTATATAAGAATAAAATATTCCTTGAATGAAATTTAATTAGTGGAATTCATGTGGTGGCTGACTAAAATATAAATATCATTGTTCCCATTTGTTTTTTTGGGTATTCTGATGATGGAATCCATGTTAAAATATATTCATTTTAATTTTTTTGAAATGATTTTAATAATATAAATTTTGTGTTATATCTCTTATATATAATTTCTTACATACTATAAACCATGATATATAATAGAAATGTTACACATCATGTTATAACACCATAAATAGCAATTAATATCTCCATATATCAATATACTTCTAAGATACTAATAGTATTCTGAGTTATGTGATGCCTCCAATAGAAGAATATTTTAGTCTAGTGTTGAAACGACACATACTAGGATCTTAAATATTATCATTACATCGATATCAATGGTAAATTCTTGAACACTATTCATCATATTTTATAGATCTAAA